>JAWXYG010000003.1:10005000-12505000 GCA_034222035.1 Acacia crassicarpa
CCAGAGTTACTGAACTACATCAAGCAATTCTTTATTAACCTTTTCCAGTTCTCTGCTGAGTAAGCTGTTAGATCTAAGAATCAATACACAGCTGTTCTAAATTTTGCGGCAATGCCCCATCTTAACATTCCTATGCTTTATACTATATATTGTTATTGCTAATAATTGTTGTTAATTGAATGAAAATTCTGAACTGCCTATAAGTGACCCTTTCATATGTACATCTTTTTGTATAGATTTTTCCCCTTAAAAATCATCTATTTACTTCTTTATCTGTTCAGGAAGCTTGGCTGGGACCCAAAACCTGGTGAAAGCCATCTAGATGCAATGTTGAGAGGAGAAGTTTTGACTGCTCTTGCTGTTTCTGGACATGACCTGACGCTGGATGAAGCAAGCAGGCGTTTTCAGGCATTCTTAGAAGACAGGAGTACACGACTTCTTCCACCCGATATAAGAAAGGTTGTCTGCAGCCTCAGTTCAATGTTTTTAAATTCCTTCAAAATCCTCCTGCTTATAATTAGTGAACTATGTTGGCAGGCAACATATGTGGCAGTGATGCAAAGGGCAAGCAAATCAAACCGTTTTGCTTATGAATCCCTTCTCAAAGTTTATCGGGAAACTGACCTAAGCCAGGAAAAAACACGCATTCTAAGTAATGACACGCCTTGTACTTTAGTAGAATTCTTTTATACTTTGATTTTTTTAAGGTCGGGATACCTATTAACTTTGAATTCTTGCAGGCTCATTGACATCTTCACATGATCCAGATCTGATTCTTGAAGCCCTTAACTTCATGTTGTCTTCTGAGGTATCAAGTTTGTCATATTTTGTTTGTGTCGAAGTCGGATTGCACATTTACACTCATTGGATTGGTTCTTTGTATGATCAAGGTACGAAGTCAGGATGCTGTTTTTGGACTTGCTGTTAGTCTGGAAGGTAGAGAAGTAACCTGGACATGGTTCAAGGTAAATTACACAACTAGTAGCCATATTAAGTGCAACATACATTGCTAAAGTGATTTCTTGTTGAAGGTGCAATATTACCTGTTCTAATTTTATTTTCCTGATGTGTCTAAAGTTGGTCAATGTCGAGTTAGGGTCAATTCAGCTTATTTAAATTATAATTGATATTAAAAGATTTAGTTGAAGGGCCAGAGTTTGAGTTGGGAAACTGGTCCAACTTCTGTAGTTTCAAAATTCTGCTCTAACAATGAATGTCAGGATTTACTGCTTCATTTTTTGTGGCAACTCTAGGCCATTGATGCATGAAATATCACCATGCAGACAACCTTAATTTTGAAGAGAGATAATGACATTTAGTCATTTGTAGCCCTGTGGCCGTTATATCATTTTCTAACCGTTGCTCTGCTGCCATGCAGGAGAATTGGGAACATCTCCTGAAGACATATGGTGCAGGTTTTTTGATAACTCGCTTTGTTAGTGCAGCTGTCTCACCGGTAAGTCTCTATACTTTGTACTGTTGAGTTTGATCAGCCCGCCATGGATCTTCTCTCTAAATTTGTGTTATCCATGCACAGTTTGCTTCCTTTGAGAAGGCAAAAGAAGTGGAGGAATTCTTTGCCACCCGTTCGCAGCCTGCAATTGCTAGGACGTTGAAGCAGAGTCTGGAGCGGGTTCATATCAATGCATCATGGGTTCATAGTGTTAGGAATGAGCAACATCTGGCTCAGGCTGTGCAGGAATTGGCCTTCAGGAAATACTGACTACCCTATGCTTCCTCTTGTTTTGGTGCTTGTTTCTCTAGACTCTAGCTGTGATCCCAGTTGCTTGATAGTATTTAATATCCCTGCTGAATGCTAATTATACCAGCTTGAGCACCTATCCACTCATCTATATGGATAATAACGTTACGGTTCAGTCATTTTCATTTAATTCCCTCAGACTAATCTGTTTCCCTCGCAAATCGAGTAATAGTAGCACCAAGATTAGATAACTACTTCCTTTACGTCTAACTCAAGCAAGTAACAACGCATCCTGGAACACTGACTGGAATTGGTGGCCTTATGAGTGTGTTTGGAAACACTTTTATAATCATGGTTTTGGCCCATCCCAGATTATAGTTTTGTAAAGGGTTAAGTAGTAAATTCGTCCCGGTATAAAGGGTTAAGTAGCAAATTCATTCCGGAAGTATAGGTCTAGGAGCAATGTTATTCTAAAAGTTTTTATTATCTCATTGTTGCTCCAGAAATTTCAAAACATAGCAATGTTAACCTATTTTGATAAAAAAAACTAACGTTGACCATAAAAAAATTGACGTTGATCGTTAACTTCTTAACAGAAATGGGTAACATTGCTATATTTTGATCTTCCGGGCGTCATTGAGATAAGAAAAAAGCTTTTAGGGCAACATTGCTCTTCAGCGAAAACTTTCTGGACAAATTTACTATTTAACCTTTTTATAAATGAAATAGTCAAATACTATTCTAGAGAATCTTTTTAAACCGTTCTGAACGGTGAACAATATTATCATGCAGAAGCTTGTACGGAAAGATTATGATTTGGCAGTGTGATTATTTGCCCAAAGTCCCCCCGCCCCCTTAAATAAATCAGAAATACAATAAATATTAATACATCTTTCTGTTGTAAAGTTTCTATTTTGTTTTAAAATGATTATCACGTTGGAATTTCAATGAAATATTAATTATGTTTATAATGCAGAAAGCATTTGCAAATAGAACGTTATGAAAATTGAAAATGAAATAATACATGCATTTAGAATAAAAGGCGTATCTAGTTGAATGTGAATGGTAGAAGCCGCAAAATCGTTCAACTTGCCGTAGCCATTACATTAGCAATGAAATGATAAAATGACTGAATACATCAAAGTCGCCTGTGAGAAGAGGACTTAATAAATGTAGGACTTAATAAACTCTTGAGTTTCCAAGTCTTTGTTTTGTTGTCTTTTCTGGAGTATGACTTGGTCATTAAAAATACTTAACTCGTTATCAATTAATTCCTTTTGTCAATTATCCCATAATTGCTATTCAAATTTCGTTGACTGTGTCTTTTTTTTTTTTCTAGAAATGATTCTTCTCCCCGCCCTCAATTACAAATGAACAATTAAAAAAACAAAAAAAAAAAATCGATTTTGTCCCATTTTGACTTGTTTGAATATTGGGAAATGAGAGATGAGAGATGAGAGGCGAGAGGGTATGGGTCTGAGACCTGTGTCCTAACGTGTCAAGAGTAACTAACAATAATAAAATTAGATGATAACGAAGCTGCACGTATATCATTAAATATGTGTGTGAGAGAGACTAGATGAATTTCCAAGTAATAACAGAATAAATTTGCGTGTTGACTTGGGATTACCAGGAGGGGTGTGAACGGTGAAAAGCACCGACAAGGAGGAGTCCCTCTTAATTAATCTTTCCTTTTAAGTAAAAATTATAATGGTGGAATCAAAGCTAGCCATACCTTTTTCTTTTGCTTGTTTTCGCTTTCGTTTCGATGCTCCGACAAAACCTGTCCTTATCACGATAGTAACCTTGAAACACGTTGGAATAACTAGCCACGGTAATTTCCCATTTTTTACCCAGAGAACCAGAACACGTAATTCAGCTCAGAGGAGGCCTCAAATGACCTGCATTTGCGAGCAAATCTCCTTGAATGTTTATCTGTCACAAGGACCATAGTCCATATACATAAGATCAGCTTCGCTGGCCGAGGAATTAAACCATACCACCACAGGCTTCAAAGTTACATATGCATTCTTATTTAGAACTTTGATGTGAATAGGTAGAACAGCAGAACAAATACTTGGTTAAATAAGTTCAGAGTTGAGAAGACTCAAAATCACTTGAAACAACCAAACTATTATTATCCTACCCCTTTTGTAAATAAATGATAAATGTCAACAAGATTTGGAGCAGTGATGCTTATATGTGAACCAATCACAACATTAGCCCCAAAGAAACAGCATTATGCACAAGGTAAACAATACAATTGGCCACTGTTGGCTCTGATCAGATACAAGGATCTTCAGGGTCATGGAGTAAAAAACTCGTTTTACCCCAAGAAAGGTTCTGATTGAAGTCTCTGTCATTCAGTTTCCTGACATTTGACTGATCCAAGCTCCTCTTGAGAATCATATGTCATGATAAGGTGGCGCTTTGGCAGTATTATTCCTCTGTCAATCCATGAAAAACTTGCTTGAAAACTACATAGAAGACGAGTTTCTAAATAAATGAAGCATGCAAGAACAATCGTTGGCATGCGAGAAGTTACTTCACAGGAACAGAAAAAAGGAACATTGCCCATGGTCATAAACTCTTTTGACATCAAGAGAACTGGTGAGAAGAAAAAGGATGCGGCAAGTAATATTGTGATTTCACTCACTAATATCTTATTAAAGTATGGAACTAGGTTACAATTCTGTGAATCATATAACTTGAACTTATGAAGAGTAAAATCATACATTTGTTAAGGGGGCCAATATATCTATCTTTTAGAGAGTCCCTTCAACAAATACGATGAAGGGCTTCACTAATAGCTATAGAAACAAGCAAAAGAATTATGATCTCGAGTATCACATAATCAAAAATTACAACCTTTCAGCTAAAGAAAAGAAGTGCCTGCGAGGCCATGGTGCAGGAGATTATGAGCAATTGCATCCCTAGCTTTCATGGAGCTTGCCGATCTCAATGCAACCTCTGGCACCATCTCATCATCTAAAAGTTCAAACTTCAGCTCGGGATCCAATTCTTCATTCCTTAATTCACATATATTGTGCAACACACAGCATGCCCCAAGAACAATAGGCAAATCTTGCAGTTTTACCTCAGTCCTCTTCTGCAAGCAACACCACCTTCCTTTCAATCTCGCAAATGCATCTTTTGCAACCTTTTGGACCTCTCCAATCTTCTCGTTGAATGCATGCTGTGTCCAAGTAAGATGCTGCTGAGTATAAGGCACTAACACCCAGTCCATTAAAGGGTACCCTGAACTGCCAACAATCCACACACCTTTTAGAAGCCCCTTCTCGGCCCTTTTATAAAGTGCAGACTTCTCTAACACCTGATCATCAGGCATCGAACCAGGCCATCCAATGCACACATCTGTAAACACCCCTCTTGGGTCAACCACACCTTGAACTGTAATTGAATACGAAGTCTTTTGATTCCTTTCTGTATGTCTTTTATTGAAATAAGCAGCAACACTAATCTTAGGAGCTATAATGGGGATGTGCGAGGTGTACATAGACCCCACCACATTGGGTATCCCAGAGATCGATTCAAATTCACCTTTGATATTCCTCAATGTTGTTTCATCAGGCCATTGTAAATACTTAGGCATCAACACGGTCTTTATGGCTGTGCATACCTCAAGAATTAGCTTATGGCATGTTGATATGCCCAATCCGAACTTTTTGGACACAAGACGGAGAGGGTCACCGGTGGCTAACCTCCATAAACAAACAGCTACTCTTTGCCTCACAGGAATAGCGTTTCTCAACGTTGTATCTTCTTTCGCAATAACCGAATTAAGCTCCTCACAAATCAAATCAAAAGTAGCCCTGCCCATTCTAAACGCTTTCTTGAACTCATCTTCTGGAAAATCTGGCCTGTTACATTCGTCCCACCATGCTCCGGAACGGTCCTTCACCCACAGCCGCCGCTGTTGGCTCTGGGACCCACCACCCGCTCCAGCTTTCAGTACTTTATCCGTATGAACCTTCTCTAACCCATCGGAAGCCGCAGCGACGGCCACCGCACCGGCCATGGCCCGTGATTTCTTTCTCTTAATTCGCTCCGATTCTTCGGCATCGTCGTAATAATCCTGGAAATTGGTGTAGTATTCCAGCATGGCCTTGGTCTTCTTCTTTTGGTTGGCCTCTAAGGACAGTTTCTCCTCCTCGGAGGCTCTGTCAAGCTCTTCCTGGTCACGCTTCTGTTGTTCTTCCAGCAATAGCAGCGAAGTGAGAAAACCTGACAATTCTTTCTTCTTAGTCCCCTGATTCTGGATTGAATCATCATCATCATCGCCATCTCCGGGTTTGTCATTTTTTCTGCGTCGTTTTCTGGTGACGCTGCTGTTGGTCTCATTCATTTGAACGAAAGAACTCTGGAGCAAGGTGAAAATGTGGGAGAGTGAGTCTGGGTCTGCAAAAGTTGGGAGTTTCATACAGATAAAGATAGAATTCGCTACGCAGAGACGAAAGAGCGTGGCTAAGATAACTCGAAAAGGAGAAGATCGTCTTCCTGGTTGAGCTCGGAGCTTATGATTTTTTATTTTGGGGGAACAGTTGTGTGAACGCGGATATTGAAAATTGAGAAATGTGAGATGCTCCGGCTTTCCTCTACTTTTATATTGGACTAGAAAGTTAATTTAATAATTTCTTTCATTTTTACCGATAAATACTGGATTATTTTCTTGGGCATACGGATTAATTTATTAATTTAATTTTTTTAAAAAAAAAAAAACGCAAGTGGCGCTATGTTATTAATTGATTGCTCGGTTTGCAATGACGTGTGAATCTGTTACGCCTCCACCGGTTATTGAACTATTCTTCTCTCTTTATTTAATTATTAGTCGACACTTTTTTAAAAAAATTGAGAGAAAATTCAGTCAAATCCTTCTACATTGTTGCTGCAAATTTATTAATTTCCTTCCTAGTTATTTTATTTAAAAATAAAAGAATATTTAATAAAATTAATTTCTTAAAAATATATAAATAGAAATGCAAAAAAATATGACAGAAAACGTAAACGGAAAAGTGGGAAGTGGTGGGGGTTATTGGGGGCCAGGCTAAAAAGTCAGAAGTCAAAATGCGAATGGAAAAGAGAGGAGGGGAATTGAAGTGTGAACGCAGTTTTATGCCCCTTTTTGTCTGTCAAGCGGCCATTGTGCCCGTGGTGGCCGTATTAGGTAAAGGACCGTGACCCTTTATTTTCCCTCCCCTCTTTTTCGAGTCCACGTTGTTATATGTATATATTTTATAAGCTTTTTAAATAGAGGTATGAGCATTTTTTTAAAAAAATTAAAGTTTTTACCTATTGTATTTATTTACATTTAAATTATATCCACTTTTTGACCTTTTTTTTTAATTCAGTATCTCAAATTAATTAGTTTTTATGATACTGGTGTTACAAACAAATATTTTTTGAATGTAAATCTAGAAACTAATTAATTTAAGATACTAAGTAGAAAATAACATATAATTTAAATATAAATAAATATAATATATAAAAAAATTTAAAAAAAAATATGCTCATACTTCTAATAAAAATATAAAAATATAAGATATAGTATACGTATAATGGGATAGGATATTGTTACAACTTTTTTTTGTTACAACCAATGTTACTACCACTTTTCCACCGTTAGATCAGAATCTCATTTACCTATATAATTTCTCTCTCCTATTAAGATTCTGATCTAACGGTAGAAAAGTGGTAGTATCATTGATTGTAACAAAAAAAGGTTGTAACAACTTCTTTTTCTTGTATTTTTCTGTTGCTAACATTTTTCTCTTGAATAAAACGAAACGAGCCTGGTAAGTTGTAACTACCATAAACAGAGTGACGGCCCTGTCGAAGCCCTGATTTTATTAGCTACACAGTTTATTTACTCTCTTGTTTTAATGTAAGATGTATAGTTATTTAATTTAATTAGATTAAAAAAATAGTTAATATAATATATATTTTTTAGGAAAAATTATAATAAAGGACCTAAGAAAAATAATATTTATTAGCTACACGGTTTATTTACTCTCACTTGTCTTTATGGTCCTTCTTAATAAATATTAATTTTTTTAGGTTTTTTATTATAATTTTTGCTATTTTTTAAATATCCTAATAATTTTACTTAATTATTATTGAAAACTGAGTAAATTAGAAAAATATTATTGGTAAATATAAAAAATACTTCCTCCGGTCCTAATTATAAGAGCTAGTTGACTTTTTTGGAGAAATTAAAGAAGCTAATTAAATTACTGTAAAGTATTTTTAATTTTATTTTTTCTTCAAACTGATTAATTTAACTAATAAACTAATATATAATCTAATTATACATTACATATGAAATAATTAAGTAACTTATTTAGCTTCCTTAATTTCTCCAAAGAAAATTAACTAGCTCTTATAATTAGGACCGGAGGTAATAGATTGATTTAGATTTATTAAGAGATGTCTCGTCTCTCAAGTAACTAAGTTCCATTCCCATTGCTATTGGATTTGACGTTTAATTCGACCAAAAAAAAAAAAAAGGATTTGACGTTTAAGATTCTTCCACCAAGAAGGGGAGGATCCATGGACGAGCTTCCCCAGGATGGGGCTTTCCTCATGCGGGACCCGTTTCATCAATCAATTTATTATTAGTGTTTAATTAGATTAACTTTCGGAAAAATACATCTTACAGAATTTTATATCGAAAAATTACTTCTGAAGTTAAAAATAATAATTTCTCAGAGTTAGTAAACACACATTTACGTGACGTAGAGTCGGGAAATCGGGCCGGCCTTTTTAAGCCCTAGCCCTGTAGGGTTCGGGCTTAAAAAATATGCCTGAAATTTAAATTTGGCCCTGCAGGGCCGGCCCTGTAGGGCCTCGGGCTTTATCGGGCCAGCCCTGTAGGGCCTCGGGCCGGCCCTGCAGGCCCTGTTACTGTAGCATTTTCATTTTTTTAAGAAAAAAATTAGTCAAAGAGTGCCAAGAGGATGAGGTTAGGAGGCACATATATAAATACATAATAACTATACTCTGATTTTATGATTTGGTATATTATTTGTTGCAGATAATGATTATTATGGATGTGTTCATGATGTGGGAGAAGAAATTCATAACATTTTTACTCCTGAAGCACAGCCTTCTGCTCAAAGTGAAGCATAATCAAATATATATGAAATTGATGAGAGTGATGAAGAAGGTGACAATTGACAATGATAGTTGTATGCTTTTATATTTTATGTGAGTTATCTAATGTTGTTTAGTTTAATACTTCCTAAGTTTTATGTAAGTCAATTGTGGACAATAGTTTGTTTTTTATTACGAATTAATGAATGTGTTTATTTGTGGGATGATTTGTATTGTTTAGATATTAATGTTGATAATATTTATTTGATAGATTAGAACTTTAATGGTTGCAATTTACTAATTATATTTCTTTGGAAAAAACCTAGAAAAAAAATAATTAAAATTTCGGATAGTAATTTCCAGGCCCTGTAGGGCCGGCCCTGGCCCTGGTACTATCGGGCCGGGCTTTGAAAAACAGATGTTTTCCTTATCTCAGGCCCTGGAGGGCCGGCCCTGTAGGGCCCAAGCCCTGGAGGGCCGGGCCCTGTAGGGCCGGGCCGGCCCTGATTCCCAGCTCTAAGTCGTGACGTTTCACTATACCCCAAAAGACAATATCCCAAGATAATATCCTATATACCGATTTTATGGTCAAAGAAGGCCACAATGTGGCTGCTGATATAGACGTGTTACTAATTCCGACAATACTTGTGGGATGTCTGGATATGATTCTGGAAGGCCAATTGATGTGTCGTGCCTAGTTTATTTACTTGTTTGATGTAGTATTGAGCTAGTCTTTCATAGTTTGGCCCATAACTCATACCATTTTCAAGTCTTGACTTGCTTTTATTTCTGAAAAAAAAAAAAATCCTTTTTCTTTTTGGTTTTTTCCCTACCTTTTCCATCGTGGGAAATAATGACAATCTCTCCGGGCCCACAGAAGATGGCGTGGAAAACTCGGATCCCATACATCACGGAACCCCCTACAATGATGACGACAGCCACATACGTTTTCTCTCAACCGAATTAAACACTCAACGTAATCACGATGTGCTTATTTATGATAGGAGTTACTGTGGCCAAGTATATAGGGTATGAATAAACATTTTTAGGATCTCAAACGATATCTATGTGAATATGTGTGTTGGATATCTATACAACAATCCATAGGAGGAGTATTGGGAGCTCGTCTCACCTACATTATCTAAATGGTATTTAACCCATACAGATTTAATTTCTTTAACTAGTAATTTGTAAATAAAAAAATGTTAGTTAAAATATTATTTTTATTTTAGATTCCCTATTCATTAAAATATTTTTTTTGAAAAACAAAAATTTAAAAGAAAAACTAGACGGTTCAGATGAGATGAACTCTACTTACTTATGATTTTAGATGAGTAAAGAAACTGGCTCCTTGAATTCATGGGATGTTCCATAAAGTTCAAGGTGGATCATATAAATGGAGAAAATTTATTAAAGCTGTTTGTGATCGAAAAGTACCTATTAAGGTAAAAGCAAAATTTTTTTGCAGTGTTATAAAACCAAATTGTCGTATGATAGTAAATGTTGAGCTTTAAAACAATAACACGGCATAAGGTGAGGTGGATGAAATGAAGATGTTGAGAGAGATGTAGATCTTGCAATAAAAAAATAAGATCTGTAGTAATCATATACACATACGAGTCATAGTGACATTTATTAAGAAGAAAATGATAGAAAATCATTTAAACTGGTCTAGACACAAAGAAAGTCATTGATCCACTAGTAAAGAGAGTCCATCAAGTAGTAGAGTCATTCAAAACAAAAGAGTATGATTGAAGTAAACATTCAATGAAGTTATAAAATGAGACCTCTTGATTAATAATGCATAATAACATTGTGTGTTATACATAGACATCCTCAAATAAGATTCTTAAAAAATTGTTATTATATATCAAGAGATCCTATTTATAAGTTCATGTTGACCAAATCTCACATACCAAGAAGATGTAGTCAACTAAATGATTATGTGATTATGTTGACCAAATCTTACATACTTATCTTAGATGATTTCAACAAATGTAGTAAGACTACACCAAATGTGGTTTATAGATAAGTTTTTCAAAACTTGTCAGAACTGTAATAGGTACAATGTAGATTTTGTGTTGTCATTTAAAAAATGAAATTGATGTGACAATATGATGAAGGGAAATGGTTTGATATTTACATGATATCATGTGTTATAATTTTAAATCATTTAAGGATTTAACATATACATGCATCGCACGAGTCTAAAGTTTTATTTTTTAACTGTTTCTTCTCTCTCTATCTTCATAAGTACAATTAATATGAGTAAAATTATCACAATCTCATTTATTGCATAAAATCGAACTTATAAATAGCATCAAACCTTTTAGTTAGAATGGATTCATAAATAAGATAAGAGTGATATATGTCTAGATTATAGAAATAGGATGGAATAACAAATATCCAACAAAATCAAGTCAACCACGCTAATAAGATTTCTTGAGCTCTATTTTTGTTTCCCCCTATTTTCTGTGGCATTTTTTTAAAAATTCTTTTGTTCTTTTATATCCTAATATTTTTTTTTATAGATAATAAAAGATTGTATAAAGATAGTTACGATGTTGACCTTATACTTATAATCCATGCCAAAGTTAATTTTTTTCTACCAATTTATTTGGATCGCATAAAAATTAGCTTTGCCCAAAAAAAAGGGGGGGGGGGATCCCATGAGAATTGAACAAGCGGCATGAGTATGGAATGAGCATTAAGCAACTCCCTCCGATCCTAATTACTATCTTTGGTCCTAATTATAAGAGCTAGTTAACTTTCTTTTGAGAGATTAAGGAAGCTAAATAAATTACTTAATCATTTTATATGCTGTGTATCCTTATATTATATATTAGTTTATTAGTTAAATTAATTAGTTTAAAGAAAAAAATAAAGTTAAAATTACTCTAAAGTAATTTAATTAGCTTCCTTAATTTCTCCAAAAAAATCAACTAGCTCTTACAATTAAGATTGAAGGGAGTATAAGATAAAATTTGTGATATAAATTACATTACAAACTTTGCCCTATAATTAGGATCGGAGGTAATACTTCCTTTACTTCTTAATATAAGGTTTCGTTTGATTTTTTTAGAGAAGTTAAGGAAATTAAATAAGTTAGTGAATCATAACATATGTCGTATATCATTTGATTATATATGTATTTATATATATTTATTAGTTTATAAGTCAGAAAATTAGTTTAATATAAAAATATAAAAATCTTAAAATAATTTATTTAATTTTCTTTAAAAAAAAGAAAGTACTCCCGTGTAAAATAATTTATATTAAATAATTTATTTAATATAAATATGTATCTAATTTGCATGGAGTACTTTCTTTTTACACGGTCCATAAAATGATTTTACACGGGAGTATCTAATTTGCACGGAGTACTTCCTTTAAAATCTTAAATTAGTATCTAATTGATTTGATGCAGATGTAAAATGATTTTTTTAAAGGAATATGGACCGTGACAAGGTTTTTAAAAACGAGTTTTTACCTGAAAACGGAAGGAGAATGAAAAATTGTAAAACGTAAAATCGTAACGTAATAAAATTATAAAAACTTAAAAGTGTTTGGAAAATTAGTAAAATCGTTTTAATAAAAAAAAATCATAATAACATAAAATCATAGCGATAAAACGAGTTTTTAAGAATCATGTAACCGTGGAGTGTGGGAAAAAACAAGACACCCGTGCCTTCGTCATCCTTATGAAACTCTTGCGCAGAAAATTATATAATTACATAAAAGGATTTAGATTAGTGATAGGGATTGATTATGCAGAGAGGGGCAGGTTCAGCGTGTTGCTAAAAATGGGCTTCCCTATGTTTCTTGTTCTTATTAGGAGCTTCGCTTTTTTGCAGCATGCGAGAGCTTTCATTAGCGCGTCCACGTGGGTCCCACCCTGATCCACCAAATTCAAAAATATACCACTCTGGTCCTATTTATAAGTCCCATTTTGACCAAATTACACATACCAAGGAGAGGTGGTTAGCTCAATGATTATGGGGTGAATTTTCAACTTTACCCTCATTTGTGATTGGTTACCTTCAACTTTTTCTTCTCTCTCTACTTTCATTGGTACAATTAATATGGGCAAAAGTGTCACAATCTCATTTATTTGGTCAAAGGGGACTTATAAATAGGACCAAATTTTTTTGGTCAAAAGGGACTTATAAATAGGACCAGAGTGGTACGCCAACAAGCCTCCTTTTGACTATTTGCCTCTCCAAAACAAAAAAAAAAGAAAAGAAAAAAGACTATTTGTCTCTCTAGTCATCCCTCAGGTTTCAACCTAATGCGGCCTCCTTCTTCCCATTCCAAACAACCAAATTTCAAATGAGACAATCTATCTTTTTTTTTTTTTTTGGTCCTAAGGAAAAAAAAAAGAGGCAGACGGCAGAAGAATTGTCATCCCCATTTAATGTACCTGTCAACGAATTATGAATGATATAAGTCTACAGGTTTGGAATTTAAAGCTTCAATTAGTTGAGAAACATAGACTTATGTTCAGATATGTGTCCACGTTATCATTTTTATAATTATCGAACTTGCCTATAATTTTTTCAGAAAAATACAAAACTCCCACGCTGCCACGTTGCGGTTGAAATATATACATGTGGAACTGGAATTCCACGAAGTTGGTATGGTCCCATGATGACTCATCACCGGCCAAACGGCAAAATAAAATAAAAGCACTGGTAACACGTTTTATACACTCCGATGACTGTGCATTTGAGTGCGGAAATCCATCGACGCACACACACTGTCCGTGCAAAATGGAGTTTGACAGAATTACCGGCAGGGACAATGACTTGAGGGATATTTACCGATAAGCACTGCTACGAGCTTTAAGATCCTGGAATTCCGTGAACGAGGGCAAGATGGAGAAGGGCCTTCCTCCAGATTCTTGATCTTCCTGTTTGGTGTGAAATGGAGGATGGACACGATCTTTGATTTCAGCGTGGGCACAATTTTTTTTTGACAAAGTATGAGTACCTCTCCCCAACTAATTTAGATAGAATAAGAAAAGTGGTTATATTAGAGAATTTGTACTAAATAGGGAAAATACCAAATAAATACCAAATGAATTTGCAAAACCCCTAGAAGTCCGTCGAATTTGCAAAAAGACTGAGAAGTGACAAGGACTTTTGAGGGATATGCAAATTCAAGCCAAATGACCATTTTGCCGTTAGTTGTAAATAATTTAAAAAAAAGAAAAGAAAATACCCCTGCGGTGGCCCCACCTCCGGCGCCCACCACCACAGGCCGCCGGTTGCTGCCAGCGGACGGGGTGGCCGCCGCCGGCGGTGGGGCCCACCATGGGGGAGGGGATATTTTTTTAAAAAAAAAAATTATTTACAACTAAGGGCAAAATGGTCATTTGGCTTGAATTTGCATATCCCCAAAAAGTCCTTGTCACATCTCACTCTTTTTACAAATTCGATGGACTTCTGGGGGTTTTGCAAATTCATTTAGTATTTATTTGAAATTTTCCCTAATAAATATATGTTATTTTTTTGTTAAAAAAAATACCATCTTTCATCCAACAAAACTCTTTAATTATTGCATCAATTCAATAGGAATATTTCAGGAGAAAATTACCCCATCCATCCTTATAAAAGGCTCTTATATATAGGAGCAAAGGGAGTATAAAGTTGGGATACAGAGTAAATTGAGCTAGTATTATATTAAAGACCAAACCCAAACTCTGAATAACTATTATATTATGAAAGAAAGAGGTAGTTTTTTTTTTTTTTTTGGTCAGAAGAGGTAGTATTGATTATATACCAAACACAAATTATGAGAATTAAGCCTCACTCTACCCGCCCAGTAGCCACATGCTAGGGCTTCCTCAATGGATAAGGGCTTGTTTGGATTAACCAATCCTTTTTATCCTCTTCGAGGCTGTAATAGCCTACTGCATTTACTCTCTAACGCGCCAGGGAATAGATTCCACGGTAAATATACAGCAATAGTTGATAAGATCTAAGGCTGTCAAAGCTCAATTGCTAGATTTCGTTCTTGTGCAAGAATGACTTTAATGTCAATTGATTTTTTACAAACTGAAGTAAAGCTAAGAGTATATTAATGTAATGTGGTTATATTTGGACTAATTTTTATTTTTAAGAAAAAACTAAAACAATTTGACACCAACTTAAATGGAAAGTCAAATGCTAAACCCCCCCCCCCCAAAAAAAAAACATGTTTCATAAACTTAAAAACGTGTATTAGGAAACAAGTTAATTGCCACAAAATCTATATCAAGAACTATTTTTTTCTTCCGATTAACCCATCTTTTTCCAATTGACTTATAAGGCTTCTCAACATTATCTGAGACAATCCCTTAGCCTTGAAAACCTAGCAAATATATATATATGGTCCTTTTCTCCCTACATAAGGATTTTATTTTATTTTTAAAAAAGAAAACAGAGTGGTGGATAAGTTTGGCATATGGAGTGTCCAAATACGCAAGAGCTCTCAATTTGTTTGAATTTTAAAACACAATCAAGCTGGCACACACAATAAGGATAATAGAGGTAATATTAGAAATATCTTAAATTTTAGGATAAATTTAATGATTTTAACTTTTTTATTAATTTGTTAGAATTATTAGTTTGTATTCTATAATAAAGATAAAAGGAAATACCAATAAAGGCATTTTTGGACATTGTCTTGTTCTTGTCTCTTAGCATGCAATTTCATAATTTTTTGGATGTTATCATCTGGTTTACAATTCAGGCGCTTCGTGACTGTCTCTCCACAAGTAATATAAAAGAGAGAGAGAGAGAAGCTTTTTTTTTTTAAAAAAAAATACAAGACGAGGGGAGGGTACTAAATTGCACGCGGCAGATCCCTTCTTGATTTGCCCCCAATAAGCACCATAATATACCGCCAATAATAAGAGTGTTTATTATTACATATATAAGATTGTAATAAAACAAAAAATGATATCGTCATCATCAAAGACATCGTACGTGAATGCTGTTAATCTTTTGCTTCAAAAATGCCAATTCGTTTTTCTTCTCCAGCTTCTTGCCGCCTTCTCCTATGAAAGCAAGCTAAATTCTATGGGCCATTTTGGTACGAAAAAGATTTAAGGAGGTAAAAGAATTTAAAAGAGGGAAATGAAAGGAGAAGAAGATTGAGAGAGAATTTAAAAGATTGAGCTATTTGATAGATATAGAAATCGAACTTCTTAGGTTGAAAGTTTGAGGGAAAATAAAATGTTTGATAAAAAGAAGGAGTAGTTAGTTAAGTGGGATGGAGAAATGCCCCCTAAAAAAAGGACCATCACATATTGACTCCTAACTCTCGAGTCTCCGGTCTAAAATAAACTCATTGTCGCCTCTCAAATTTGTGCCTCTGGCTCTCTGCTTCTGTGACTTTACGTCTCCGTAACTCTGGCGCAACCACCACCCTCTTCCTCCATACAACCATTGCTGGGAAGAACCAAGCAGGTCCTCACCCTCACAGGCGAGGAAATCTGAGAGGATTACACGGGGATAACACTTGTTAACTCATACTTAACATATGATTGTTTTAAAACATTACTGTTTTCATAAAATAAAATTTTCAATGTATACATGCGGTAAACAATTTCAATTGATTGATATATGAACAGTAACTTCATTCTTGGATTCACTATTCATACTACTATGTTTGCCTCTATTTTGCGTTTTACATAGATGATGTTCAATAATTTGATTATATCCCTCAAACCATAAATTTGATTAAGGTGAAACTTATTTCATATGAAACTAAACCCTCAATGCATCACACGGACACCAAAAGCAAGATCAAAGGAGTTTAAAAGAAAGAGATATGAATTTCTAAAGTTGACCTTGGAATTCTCACGTCATTTGAGACATAGGTTCAATAATTTGGATGTCTCTTACAAATTGCACGTCTAAATGAAGTGAAACTTGTTGCATATGAAAGGAGATTTAAAGAACTTTATGGCGATATGTCATTTGCAAAATTTGGATTTATATTTGAGAAGTTGTGGCCACTAGAAGTCGATCTCTGTTTTAAAATGGAGATATCACAAAGTGCATGAAAATCATTGTCTTGGAAAAACTTGATTCTTATGATAAACATTCAGATAAATCATTTCCCAAAACTTATAAGCAGTGCCACATAAATCGTTTCCCAAAACTACTAGCATGATACAAATGACAAGTGAATTTACGAGCATTCCTCAATACAAACATAGTTAGGGACACAACCAAAAACAAAGTTGATGACTTCGTTCGAGCAAAGTTGATAAGTTTGAACCTAACTTCCTACTTGAGAGTCTGAGTTCAAACACATAAACTGACCTGAGAGTCTCAATTCAAATGTAAGACTCATTGTGATATTTGCATATTGCTTTGAATTAGGTTTAATTGCTTCGAACAAAATTGACAAGTTTGAATGCATAAATTGATCGAAATTAATCAGTGTGGGTTACTAATTTAAAATTAATTAATTAGAATTAGTTTCTCACCTCAAAATTCAAATTAGTTTTAATTGCTTTGAACCAATCTTGATTATTTCATGAAGTGCCTAGAAAATCGATAGGATGGGGTGACAGAATACAGAAGGTTTAGTTAGAAGTAATTTAGTATTTTTAAAGCGAATAATGATGTTCTTCAGTCTAAAAAAAGGCACATAAAGATGTTCTGTATATTAATTTCCCCCCTTAAATATCAATATCAACAGAAAATTCCTTACCTGGGCCAAAAACACAAAAGATTCCTTCATTGTCAGAGTGATTATTCTTTATATCCCAAAGGGTCCTTTGTGCTTTGTCTCATAAGAAGCATATTCTTTTCAATAATTTAGTATTTTTGAAGCAAATAATGATGTTCTTTAGTCTGAAAAAATGATCTTCCCCCTTACATATCAATATCAACTGAAGATTCCTTAATTGTTAAACGAGGTTTCCGTCCCCAGAGTGATTGTTATTTATATCCCAAAGGGTCCTTAATTCGTGCTTTGTCTCATGATAAGCAGCTTCTTTCTAATTTGAGAATTTCTACCTCCACTAAAAACTATTCCCTTTTGACCAAAAAAAAAAAAAAAACTAAAAACTATTCCCGCATCAGCAAAAAACCGAAAAATTACCGATCCTCGGAGAAGAGTTCCCACGAGTAACGACTTGGCACCTGGCACTGGGCACTGGGCACTGGGCACAATGTGTCGTCTAATAAATTGGGTACTTAAGTACTTACACCCAAGTAGATTACTTTGCTGTTTGGTCAGTCACGCACAAACAGTGGATCAGTTCAAAGACCAACCTCGTCTCCCAAAATTCGCTGTTCCGAAACGATACGACATTAGGCTCCGACCCGACCTCGTTGCTTGCTCCTTCTCTGGCTCCGTCGCCATTGACCTTGACATCGTCGCCCCTACCAGTTACATCGTTCTTAATGCCGCTGAGCTATCCGTCAGTGACGATGCGGCATCCTTCACAAACCGAGATTCTTCTAAGGTATCGACCATCGAGTCCATTTTTTTCCCTTATCAAACTTGGATGAGCAGGGTTGCTTGTGATGGCAGCTGTGTTTATCTTAGGGCGTAATTTGTACAAAGACTGGCTATATTCACCCAAAAAAAGAGAGAAAATTTGAGCATGACTTTCGGGGGCCAAATGTGGTTCTGGAAGTTTTATAAATTTGGTTTTTGTTTTGATTCATAGTTCATACCATCATTGGTCGATGGGCTGGTATTGGTCAACCTTGTTTCGATCGCTTGATGATGTTTTTTCCTGTGCTGTCGATTATCTACTTAGTGGGATAAGCTTCTTGTTGTTATTGTTGTTGAGCTCTTGACACTCCACTTTGAAGACTCCGGGCCGTCGAAACTTCTCTTATCCATTCGAACTGCCATAAGCTGAATAGAGCTAAATTTTATGAAAAATGATTAGATGCATGTTTCATATTCGTTGCTCTCTCACGAGAGTGTGGATGCACGAAATGTTGAATCTGCACTAACTGTTGCCAATCGCAACTTGTTGGAAGGTTAAGTTTGCTATAATAAGAATCGTTTGTTGGTGTATTTTATCTGGTTTTTGAGCTAGTTCGGGGGTTGATTGATAACTTTGCGGTTCATTCATCTATATTTTTAGGCGATTCTATTGATTATTGCTGATGTAGAATGATCGGACGTCTCTGCAGGTTTTCAAGCCCTCAAGAGTTGAGCTGTTTAAACAAGACCAGATTTTGGTATTGGAGTTTCCAGACTCACTACCGATTGGGTTGGGTGTTTTGACTATTCAGTTTGAAGGAACTTTGAATGACAGAATGAAAGGATTTTACAGAAGGTAAACATTGTTACATTTATTTATTTATTATTATTATTATTATTTTTAAATGTTTCTACTGGTACTCAAACGGTCAAATGAAATAATAACTTGAACTCTGCTGCACTTTGATTACTGATTTTTCTTTTTAATTCAACTTTGTTGATCTGGCCGAGTTCAAAACTTTCCAAGATTGATCTGTGTCTTTTACCACAAAACCGTATAGCACATATGGCACAAAATTATGGTCCAGCATATATTGAAAATTAATTGGGTGTTCTTTCATCCTTTTGTAGTAAATATGAGCATAATGGTGAGCAGAAGAATATGGCTGTTACTCAGTTTGAACCAGCTGATGCCAGAAAATGCTTTCCTTGTTGGGATGAACCTGCTTGCAAGGTCTGTCTGTACCCCACCTTCCAGATCAAACACACCTTGTATAAGCTTTTGATGGTAGAATTTTGAATTTTGGAACAGAAGTGTAGGATTTCAAGTAAATACTTTGGTTCATTGGTTAGGTTGTAAGGCCATTTTAGGTGGAGCAGATTTGATGGACTTTTGGTTTTCCATTTTTGCTAACAAATGAAGAATAGTTTTGAGTTTGGGTACACTATTCACAGGAGGTTGACCTTGCAGGCTACTTTCAAGATCACATTGGATGTGCCTTCGGAGCTCACAGCCCTTTCCAACATGCCAGTCATTGAAGAAAAAATAAATGGCAATATTAAAACAGTTTCATATCAAGAATCTCCAATCATGTCTACATATTTGGTTGCAGTTGTAGTTGGTTTGTTTGATTTTGTGGAAGACCACACATCTGATGGTAATATCACGCACCCTATAGGTACTTGAGGTTGTATTAGTCATATTCTACTTAATGCTGTTTAACATCTTTACAGGGGTCAAAGTGCGAGTGTACTGTCAAGTTGGTAAGTCAAATCAGGGGAAGTTTGCACTATTTGTTGCTGTGAAGACATTAGAACTATTCAAACAGTAAGTTTGAGCTGTTAAAATCCCTTTTTTTTTTTAATGGTGAAAATATATTAAAAACCAACCCAAAAAGTTAATATCACTGCACTTTTTTTTTGGTAAAAATATCACTGCACTTCAAATAAATCACGTGAAACTTTTGGGACAATTTTATTACTGATCCATAAAATTTGTGTCCGTAGCCCAACTACATCAATGAAATTGACTGTAGGGGGTGGTTGGGGAGAGGATACAATGACACCCTCAACACAGGCTTCCACATATTCTTCAAATAATCTATTTTCCTGATTTGATTTTACACTGCAATTCAGTCTAATTTTCATGTTTCCAAAGAAAGTTTGGTATTCTCAAGGTAAGGCAAAGAAAATGACTTAAGAAAAACAAATGTGTGTGTTTGTGTTCTAAACGGGGGGATTTCGTAATCCATCCATTTTTGCTGCCAATAATCATATCTTAGGTTTAAAAAGGCAAGCTAGGTATATCATGTATTACATGTTAATATCGCAGTGGTCAGTTTGCATTGCTAGGTTTGTGGCCTTGCTGCATCATTTGCCTTTCAATACACTACTAATACGGTAACTTAACAGTTATTTCGAAACCCCTTACTCTCTACCAAAATTGGATATGATTGCAATTCCTGATTTTGGGGCTGGAGCAATGGAGAATTATGGTTTGGTTACATACCGAGAGACTAATTTACTCTATGATGATCAACATTCTGCTGCTGCCTATAAGCAGAGGGTATTTTTCTTATTTTCAGAGCTGCTTTATTCATGGTTTAGAACTAGTTTCTAATTGTTAGTTGTAAGATTTTAAAAAATTTCTTTGGTTTCTGTAAAAGGTTGCAATTGTCGTAACTCATGAACTGGCTCATCAATGGTTTGGCAATCTTGTTACAATGGAGTGGTGGACACATCTATGGCTGAATGAAGGTTTTGCAACATGGGTAAGATTTATAGACTATATATTTTTGTATCATTTCTATCATATTGTCTCACTCTTATTCTCTCACTGATTGTGTACTCAGGTTAGCTATCTAGCAACTGATAGCTTGTTTCCTGAGTGGAAAATATGGTCTCAGTTTCTTGATGAAACTATTGAGGGTCTTAAGCTAGATGGCCTTGCAGAATCCCACCCAATTGAGGTATTATTAAATCCTTCTTTTTATTTTTTGGGTTTCACATTCTTTGGACGATCAATATTTAATTGATTGTTTTAAATTTTGTGTGTATTAGAGTGTGTTTGGATTAGCTTCTGGAGAAAAAGTGAAAAAAAAAAAGTGATTTCAGATAATAGATTTTGAAAAATAGCTTCTGGAAAGGAAAAAATTTTGGCTTCTCAAAAACCAGGATTTAGCTACGGTCCACTTCTCTTTCCATCCTCTTCCCGTCCTCTTCCTTATTTTAACCGTTAGATTGAAATCTGAACGGTTCAGATTTAATGTTTTATAAAAATATTATTTTTATATTAATAAAAATTTAAAAAAATATAAAAATAATATTTTTATAAAACATTAAATCTGAACGGTTCAGATTTTAATCCAACGGCTGAGATAAGGAAGAGGACGGGAAGAAGATGGGAAGAGAAGTGCATCGTAACCAATCCCCAAAAACCATGGTTTCAGCTCCCCAAACCATGATTTCAGGTGGAAAAATGCTTTTGTAAAAATTTAGGATGTTTGGTGCCTTTTAGCAAAACCATAGTTTTGGGGTCAAAAGGTGCTTTTTTGCTGTTATCCAAACACAAACTAATTGAGTAAATTAATTCTCTGTGCAGGTAGAAATAAATCATGCCCATGAGATTGATGAAATATTTGATGCAATAAGTTATAGAAAAGGTGCATCTGTAATCAGGATGCTACAGAGCTATCTTGGTGCTGAATGCTTTCAGGTCAGTGGTAGGAAATTATGCATCTTTGATACTAAATTTGAAGAGTTATGAAGTAGGAACCTCTGGTAATCCATACTTGTAATATAGCTAGATATATTGTGTGCGCTTGGTGAGGACGCAGTTAAGCTGTTGTGTTGCAGAATTTTCCCTCAACTTGATTGACTTGGGTTTTTAAACTTTAAAGTTTAAATCAGGGTAGGCTGAGTAGGCTGCAATATCGAATTTGTGATATATAAGAGAGCTTGTTGATTGCCTTGCCAATCCATTTCTTATATCATTTTTTTACTGCAAAGTAGATGGATAAAAGAGGAGTATAAAAATTCAAATAGATACACGCTAATCACAACTTCTATATATTAAGTTGAGATTGAGATTTGCATATTAGATTGACACCACAAGATCTGAGAACAAATACTGTAACTTGCATTGAGCTCAACAATGAAAGCCATATGTTGACAATGTAGTCTGCTGATTATGTGAAGATCCAGTGATATATATATTCAATATCGTAGATTAATAAACCATACAAAATGTGATATTTGCATATGGCAATGTTGATGTCAAATTATATGTTGCTTGTTTATGTAAATAGAGGTCACTGGCTTCGTATATAAAAAGATACGCATGCTCAAATGCCAAGACTGAGGATCTGTGGGCTGCCCTCGAGGAAGGATCTGGTGAACCTGTGAACAAATTAATGGACTCATGGACAAAACAGAAGGGGTACCCTGTTGTCACTGTCAGAGTCAATAATGAGAAATTGGAGTTTGAGCAGGTTTTGTTGTATCTGATTATTTCACAAGTTCTTCGTTATGATTATTTTCATAAGAAAATCCCTTCTAGCATGCTTTGTAACTTGTAAGCTTTCTTTGTTAATTATCAGTCACAATTCTTGTCAAGTGGCGCTCAAGGAGAAGGCCATTGGATTGTTCCAATTACATTGTGCCTTGGCTCGTATGATGTTTGCAAGAATTTCCTTCTGCAAGAAAAAACTGAAACACGTGATGTCAATGAGCTTTTTGGCTCTCAGATTCCTCAAGAAATAGGACCACGCTCTTGGATAAAACTCAATGTGGATCAGACTGGTTTTTACAGGGTGAAATATGATGAGGGCCTTGCAGCTGGACTTAGATATGCTGTAGAAAAACAATTATTATCTGCAACAGACCGATTTGGTAAATTGAGTAGTGGTTTACACTTTTGATGGTGAAAATCGAAATGACCATTAACTCAAATGTTTCTTTGACAGGCATTTTGGATGATTTATATGCACTTTGTATGGCTCGCAAGGAAAGATTGACCTCCCTGCTTGCCTTGATGGGAGCCTACAGGGAGGAACTTGATTATATCGTGTTATCTAACCTAATTACTGTAAGTCGTGTTCCAAATGTTGCTATTTTGTTAGTAACCATTTTTTTTTAAAATTCTAATCCAAAACTCATTTTCCAGATAAGTCATGAAGTTGAAAGGATTGCCGCTGATTCTGTACCAGAGTTACTGGACAACATTAAGCAATTCTTTATTAACCTTTTCCAGTTCTCTGCTGAGTAAGCTGTCAGATATAAGAATCAGTACACAGCTGTTCTAAATTTTGCAGCAATGCCCCATCTTAACATTCCTATTCTTTATACCATATATTGTTATTGCTAATAATTGTTGTTAACTGAATGAAAATTCTGGACTGCCTAAAAGTGATCCTTTCATATAAACATCTTTGTATAGATTTCGCCCCTTAAAAATAATCTTTTTTTTTTGTGATACAATTTTTTTTTTTTAAAAAAATCTGTTTTTGATACAATTAAAAATAATCTTTTTACTTCTTTATCTGTTCAGGAAGCTTGGCTGGGACCCGAAACCTGGTGAAAGCCATCTAGATGCAATGTTGAGAGGAGAAGTTTTGACAGCTCTTGCTGTTTGTGGACATGACCTGACGCTGGATGAAGCAAGCAGGCGTTTTCAGGCATTCTTAGAAGACAGGAGCACACAACTTCTTCCACCCGATATAAGAAAGGTTGTTTGTAGCCTCAATTCAATGTTTGGAAATTCCTTCAAAATCCTCCTGCTTATAATTATAGTGAACTATGTTGGCAGGCAACATATGTGGCAGTGATGCAAAGGGCAAGAAAGTCAAACCGTTTTGCTTATGAATCCCTTCTCAAAGTTTATCGGGAAACTGACCTAAGCCAGGAAAAAACACGCATTCTAAGTAATGACACGCCTTGTTCTTTAGTAGAATTCTTTTATACTTTGATTTTTTAAGGTCAGGATACCTATTAACTTTGTATTCTTGCAGGCTCATTGGCATCTTCACATGATCCAGATCTGATTCTTGAAGCCCTTAACTTCATGTTGTCTTCTGAGGTATCAAGTTTGTCATATCTTGTTTGTGTCGAAGTCGGAATGCACATTTACACTCATTGGGTTGGTTCTTTGTATGATCAAGGTACGAAGTCAGGATGCTGTTTTTGGACTTGCTGTTAGTCTGGAAGGTAGAGAAGTAACCTGGACATGGTTCAAGGTAAATTACACATCTAGTAGCCATATTAAGTGCAACATACATTGCTAAAGTGAATTCTTGTTCAAGGTGCAATATTACCTGTTCTAATTTTATTTTCCTGATGTGTCTAAAGTTGGTCAATGTTGAGTTAGGGTCAATTCAGCTTATTTAAATTATAATTGATATTAAAAGATTTAGTTGAAGGGCCAGAGTTTGAGTTGGGAAACTGGTCCAACTTCTGTAGTTTCAAAATTCTGCTCTAACAACGAATGTCAGGATCTACTGCTTCATTTTTTGTGGCAACTCTAGGCCATTGATACATGAAATATCGCCATGTAGACAACCTTAATTTTGAAGAGAGATAATGACATTTAGTCATTTGTAGCCCTGTGGCCGTTATATCATTTTCTAACTGTTACTCTGCTGCCATGCAGGAGAATTGGGAACATCTCCTGAAGACATATGGTGCAGGTTATTTGATAACTCGCTTTGTTAGTGCAACTGTCTCACCGGTATGTCTCTATACTTTGTACTATTGAGTTTGATCAGCCCGCCATGGATCTTCTCTCTAAATTTGTGTTATCCATGCACAGTTTGCTTCCTTTGAGAAGGCAAAAGAAGTGGAGGAATTCTTTGCCACCCGTTCGCAACCTGCAATTGCTAGGACGTTGAGGCAGAGCCTGGAGCGGGTTCATATCAATGCATCATGGGTTCATAGTGTTAGGAATGAGCAACATCTGGCTCAGGCTGTGCAGGAATTGGCCTTTGGGAAATACTGACTACCCTATGCTTCCTCTTGTTTTGGTGCTTGTTTCTCTAGACTCTAGTTGTGATCCCAGTTGCTTGTGATAGTATTTAATATCCCTGCTGAATGTTAATTATACCAGCTTGAGCACCTATCCACTAATCTATATGGATAATAATGTTACGGTTCAGTCATTTTTATTTAATTTTCGTCAGACTAATCTGTTTCCCTCGCAAATCGAATAACAGTAGCACCAAGATTAGATAACTACTTCCATTATGTCTAACTCGAGCAAGTAACAACGGATCCTGGAACATTGGCTGGAATTCGGGAAGAAGATCCCCTCATTATCTTTGTTTCTTATTATCCCTTATGAGTTTATCTGGACTGTTAATTGGGAAAAGGAGAGAAAAGTATTTTGACTTTTTAAATTAATTGGACGAGCATAATTTAAAGATTATGATGGATGATGAGAAAAGGATAATTAAATAAATCTGACCCTTGGAATAGGGATTGGTGGCCTTATATGTGTGTTTGGAAACACTTTAATAATCATGGTTTTGGCTCGTCACAAATTATGGTTTTAAAAATGAAGTAGTCAAATACTCTTTAGCATAATCTTTTGAAACTGTTTTGAACGGTGAACAATATCATCCTGCCGAAGCTTGTATGAAAAGATTATGACTTGGCAGTGTGATTATTTGCCTTTTTTTTTTTTTGGGGGGGGGGGTGCTTAAAATAATTAATGAACATTTAATGTTTTTTTATTTGATTTTAATTAATTCGTGGCGACATGAAAATTCGCCTCTCTTTGGCATTTTTAACATTTGCGTTTGGGAATATCAACGATCACCCGTCAATAAAATTGTTCGGCAGTTATTTACCCAAAAAAAAAAAAAATGTTCGGCAGTTTTTTTAAAAAGAATAATCAGAATTGGATGTCCCTTTACTTTTCCTTGCATAAAAGAATGAAGAATAATAGAACAAAAATAAATAATAAATACAATAAATATTAATACATCTTTGTCTTGTAAAGTTTCATTTTTGTTTTAAAATGATTGTCACGTTGGAATTTCAATGAAATATTAACTATGTTTATAATTCAGAAAGCATTTGCAAATAGAACATTATGAAAATTGAAAATGAAATAATACATGCATTTAGTGTCTGTTTAGCCCAGCTTATTTTTAACTTATTTTCTACTTATAAGCATAAGCTAGGCCAAACAGGATTTTACATAAGCTCTTATAATTATAAGGGCTTATTTTATAATGAAGAAAAAAGAGCTTAAAAATAAGCTCCTCATAAGAGCTTATTTTTAAGCTCTTTTTTTACAAGCTTTTTTTTTTAATTAAAAAAAATTGAAAAGAGAACCCATAATCTCTTCATCGACTACTACTGCCACCGCCGCCACCCCACCACCACCGCCGGCCGCCACCACCACCGGCGGGCCACCACCACCGGCTGTCCACTACCACCGTCGGCTGGTCGCCACCACCGCCGGCCGGAAACCACCACCGACAACCACCACAGGCCAGCCCCCACCACCACCGGCGGCGGTGGTGGCGGCGGCGGCCGGCAGTGGACGGCGGGAGAGGATTTGATTTGATTTTTTTTTAATTTAAAATTAAGGGAAAAATAGTAATTTGACCCAAATTTTCATATCCCTCATAGGTTCTTTGTATCTCTTAGTCTTTTTGCAAATTCGACGGACTTCTGGAGGTTTTGTAAATTTAGATGGTATTTATTTGGAATTTTCCCTAATTTTTATTAGAAAAAATGCTTATAACAAAAATTTTGTCAAACAGCTTATTTTTAATTTCAGCTTTTAAATAACTTTTAAGCTAAAAAATTTATATAATCTTCAAACAGCTTTTAACTTTTTTTCAAAAGTTTTTTTTTTTTTAAGCTTTAGCTTAAAAGTAGCTTTTAAGTTAAAAATAAGAGGATCCAAACGGACTTTCTCAGAGTAAGTTGAGTGTGAAGGGTAGGAGCCGCAATATCGTTCAACTTGCCATTGACATTACACTAGCAATGAAATGACTCAAATGCATCGAAGTTGGCTGTGAGAAGTAATGAACATGTGGTTTAGTTCATTAGAATGTAGGACTTTAATAAACACTAAGATCTGTGTATGGCTCTGAGACCTGTGTCCTAACGTGTCAAGACTCAAGGGTAACTAACAACGATAAAATTAGATGATAACCAAGCTGCATGTATGTCATTAAATATGTGTGTGTGAGAGACTAGATGAATTTCCAAGTAATAACAGAATAAATTTGCGTGTTAACTTAGGATTTCTCTCTCTCTTTTTTTTAAAAAAATGCTGCTTCCACAGTCAACCCAGAAAACCAGAACACTAGGTAATTCAGCTCAGAGGAGGCTTCAAATGACCTGCATTTGAGAGCAAATCTCCTTGAAAGTTCATCTGATGACAAGTTTGGTAGTCAACTAACACCAATCTCTACCTTATATGTCATAACTTTATGCAGCATAGTTATGCAGGTTAAAACAAATTCAAGAAGAGTCACAAGGACCATATACATAACTTAAGATCAGCTTCGCTGGCTGGGGAATTAAACCAGACCACCACAGGCTTCAAAGTTACATATGCATTCTTATTTGGATCTGTGAACTTTGATTTGAATAGGTAGAACAGCAGAACAAATACTTGATCAAATAAGATCAGAGTTGAGAAAGACTCAAAATCACTTGAAACAACCAAACTATATTATCCTACCCCTGTGTTCGTCAAGAGAATATGGAGTGTGGAGTGTGGGAAAAACCACGAAACCCGTCATCCTTATGAAACTCTGGCGCACAAAACTATAATAATTACATCAAAGGATTTAGATTAATGATAGGGATCTCGATTGTATACCAGACGCACATTATGAAAATTAAGCCTCACTGTAGCCGCCCAATAGCCACATGCTAAGGCTTCCTCAATGGTTAAGCCTCAAGATGGAGAAAATATTTTAAAATATAAATCAAATCATCCCATTTTGAAGGATAAAGTGGATCACATTTTTCGTTAATAAAATGACAACTAGATTAATTGCTACGTAAAAGTAGAAAAATAGTAACGTTTATTTTTTTTAATTATTATTATAAATAAATAAATTTATTTCAATAAAATTAAAGAGGAGTATTATTTAATTAAAACGTGAATAATTGTAATTTGATGTGACAAGCATGCATGGTAGTAAATCATGGATACAGGAAGGAGGCATTTTCCATTTTCAATTTGATTTGGTAAGCTGAGGGATAATTCTTGAAGGAGTTTATTCAGGGGAAGATGCAGCAGCAATTTTTCCATCTTTGAGGTCAAGGCTGGGTCAATATTTTCCTAAATCAGGGGGAAAATTGAGGATGACATTCAAAGCTTCGTTGTGTCCGTTTCTATCGTGAGCTTGCATGGGTAGCGACCAAATTTCCCCTCCTCCTCTTCCTTTTCCTTTCTTTCTAATAACGGTGGAGGCGGCAGTGGTGGCGATCAAAACCTAATCTCATGTCACTCCACCAGCCATTTGACGGCACAGCTCTGCCTCTAAACACCACCGTCGTGGCCGTCGACAGAGGCAAGAACAGTGTATATGCCTTCCGGTGGGCACTTAATCATCTTCATAGTGCAGTCTTCGTCGCTCTCCACGTTAGGTCAAAACAAATTCCACCCCGTAGGTACCTTCTTATCTTTCTTCATCCTAATGCGTGTGCAGAAATCATCCATTTTTGCTTTACCGAGTAATAATTCCCATTAATAACTCTTGGTGATTTCTGTTGTGATTTCCACTTCTTATTGGACATTACGTAGATGAGGG
Organism: Acacia crassicarpa; assembly: GCA_034222035.1. NCBI lineage: Eukaryota > Viridiplantae > Streptophyta > Magnoliopsida > Fabales > Fabaceae > Acacia > Acacia crassicarpa. The sequence goes on from JAWXYG010000003.1 coordinate 10,034,032, forward strand.
CCTCCTCAAGGTTTTCCCACCTGACGAAAGCGATGTAGCCCATGTTTTCTCTGCATTACGAGAATTTCATCCACATAAGGCGGTATGTAATCTGAAATTTCCTTTGTTTTTTTTTAGGACAAAAGAAATTTCCTTTGTAACCGTAATTGACTGTATGTGTTGGAAAACGTTCATTTCTATCTCTGATATATTATGCTGATCTGCCTGACTACATTCAAATTCATCTGTCATATTCAGGTGACGATAAAAGAAGCCGTAGTTGATGATAGTGATGTTGTGAAAGGAATTTCAGCATTTGCAAACAAGCATCACATCGGCAGTATCGTTATCGGCGCAACGGCTAGCTTGAATTCTCTGGCAAGGTCTTTTTCTTCGCGCATATAAGCTTATCCATATTTAATATGTAGTGTTACATAAAGTTACGTCTATAAGGTACTAAACGATGGTTATATTGCAATTCTCAAAGGAAATTTATAGGCTTTGATTTGCCGACGGCCATAATCAAATCAGCTTCAGATTATACTTCTGTGTACATAATTTCAAAAGGGAAGATAGTCTCAGCTCGATCAGCCCTACGTCCTATGTCAAACATTTGTGTCCGTTCAAAACAACCGAAGGCACTTCAACAAAATGATGTAGAAAACGGAGTAAGGTGCCTAGGAATGAAATTGCAGCTTTGAATCCTGGACACTTCCTGTGCAAAAACTAGATCAGTATAACTCACATAATATTTGGGGTTTGGCTGCAAACAGGGAACAGGCAGCTAAAACAGGAGGGATAACAGAGGGATCAGAAAGAACGTCTTCTGAGAGAAACAAGAATGGAGAAATGCACAAGAGTACTGACGTTTCGTCGATGGATAAACTAGACCTATCCAATCGTGGGTTAAAGGCATCGGTTAGCGTTGATTCCTTTTCGGACGAAAGTGTTTCGTCAGATCCAACTAAACAAGATTTGGAGTTTATCTTTTCATCTGATGGCTTCAGGACTTCATCACCTTCCCAGCCCTCAGTAAGCGCAAAAATGACCATTCATGCCTAGACTGTTCTATCAGAACATAATTAAGTCATTTATGTGTGACTTTTTATACATTTTCGTTGTGCTACATACTCCTACAATCTCAAATATAGGACATGGTTTGTAATACAAAATTTGCACTACAAACTGAAAATTACGTCGATAGGACCGAAGGTAGTATATATTATTGCGAAAATCATGCATGAATGTTATATAAACAAACGAAAAGACGAAACTTACTCAACTATAGTATCATTACTTCATTACAGAAAGAATTAGGAGCTCAAATGAAGAGATTGAGGCTTGAACTGAAGCAAACCATGGACATGTACAGCTCAGCTTGCAAAGAGGCAGTATCAGCAAAAAATAAGGTGATTGTTATGCCTTAACTAGATGAATTTCTGCTTAAGTCCTTCAGTTACCACTTGGTATGTATCAGTATTTTTATCGTAAAATGATAGACATATTGCAAATATATAGAACCACCAAAATGTTGGCGGATTATTTTTCCGTTTTACTATGAAATGACAATAACTAAAGATTATAGAGCCAAGTAGTTAAATAGAGGTGGTAAGAATTCCTAGTCTGATAAAACCAATAAGGAGAATGGTGCAGTTGAACTAGAAAGAAAAACGATGTTAGCAATTGGAGTCAAATAGAATGATTCAAGAATGGGTAAAATGTGTGGCAGGCCAACGAGATTAATCAATGGAAACTAGAGGAGGCACGTAAACTTGAGGAAGCTATAATGTCAGGAGAGGCAGCTCTTGCACTAGTAGAAAAGGAGAAGGCTAGAGCCCGAGCTGCCCTAGAAGAAGCTGAGGAAGCCAAGAAAATGGCTGAGAAGGAAGCAGGGAGAAGGAGATATGCAGAGCGAAAGGCCAGGAAAGAGGCAGAAGAAAAGGACAGAGCCCTAACTGCTTTGGCTAAAAACGATGTTCGATATAGGAAATACACTATACAAGAGATCGAATGGGCTACTCAAAAGTTCTCCCCATCCTTCAAAATAGGCGAAGGTGGATATGGGCCTGTGTTTAAAGGTGACCTTGATCTCACCCCTGTTGCGATCAAACTCTTAAGACCTGATGCTTCTCAAGGAAGAAAGCAGTTTCACCAAGAGGTATGGTTTGCAATTCTTCTGATAAATTGATACGTGGCTCATAATATTGATTATTTTGCAGAAATTCTTGGTGCGGAAAGAATTTTGACTACCAATCCCACGCACTTTGAATCTATTAAGTGTGAATAGCACATTCTTACTGTGCACTTTAGTTCGAGTCTGCCATGGATTTGTAACAAAAACTCTCTGGTTATCCTTTATGGTCGTGATACTAGTAACCAGCTCACACTACAACATAACCTGCATTTTTGACAACCTATTTTCTCTTGCAAACATCCACAGGTTGAGGTATTATGCTGCATCAAACATCCTAATATGGTCCTCCTCCTTGGTGCCTGTCCTGAGTTTGGCTGTCTGGTTTATGAATACATGGAAAATGGTAGCTTGGAGGACAGATTATTTCGGAAGAACAATAGCCCACCTCTTTCATGGAGGTTAAGGTTCACAATAGCTGCTGAAATTGCAACTGCACTTCTTTTCCTTCACCAAAGCAAGCCAGAACCAGTTGTGCACCGGGACCTAAAACCAGCAAACATCCTCCTAGACCGGAATTATGTGAGTAAAATCAGTGATGTGGGCCTGGCACGATTGGTTCCGGCTTCTGTAGCTGATTCGGTCACACAATATTACATGACTTCAGCTGCCGGAACCATTTGCTATATTGATCCTGAGTACCAACAAACAGGGAAGTTAACAACTAAATCAGATATATATTCACTAGGAGTAATGCTGCTACAAATTATCACAGCCAAGCCTCCCATGGGTCTTGCTCACCATGTGAAAAGGGCGATGGAAAGGGGAAAATTTGCAGAGATGCTTGATCCTACAGTGACTGATTGGCCAGTTGAAGAGGCTCTAGCATTTGCCAAAGTGGCAGTGAGTTGTGCAGAGCTTAGCAAGAAGGACAGGCCAGACCTTGCAACAGTTGTTGTGCCAGAGCTTAAACGCTTAAGGAATTTTGGCTGCACGTCTCACCCTAGTCCTATTGTCATCAACAATCAGAGTCATAGTCGAGCGGGACACTCTCCTAGTCCTAGAACTCCACGAAATTCATGACCAATCACATTGCTAAATAAGAGTTGGGTTTATGTATTAATTAACCTTACTAGTTTTGCCAAGACTGATACACTAATGTTCAAGTGTCAAAACCTATTTCTACATTCTCTTCCAAATTTGGTCTTGCATGCATAGGTTTTGAGAATATAATTATTATTAACTCTGTAAATGAACTTTTTTTTTGGGCCTAGTACCAATTTCAGTTGATTTATTTTTGACTAACTAGCAGCCAATCTCCATGAATGGCGCTTGGCAATGTAGACCAACCCTAAAAAGGGAAAATACATAGTTAAAAAGGTTAATGGGGGATTCAAATGTTCATTCTCGACATGGGACCAAATTATATGGAGTGGAAAGTTGAATCTTGGGTCTCTTTAGTGGTTGAGATGTTTGATGCCAGATATATATTTTTGTGCAATACGCATTTTTAGCCTAACCTTGTTAATGGAAGTTCATCAACTTTTGTATATTTAATTAGACTTGTGAGTGGCAAGACGAAAAAATTGATACTTGAGACAAAAAATAAGGAAGAGTACTTGTCATTTGTAAACTACATTTAGCTGACAGATTGCAGAGGTAAGATGAATCATCTAAAGACAATGTCGACGTTTGTGCATGAACGAGAATAAAGTAGCCAAGGAACAACGTGACATTGCATGAAAAGCTGTTTTTTTCCCCTTGAGCAGAAATTTTCCTTACAGAATTCAGGGGAGCAGATTTCCCTTGCTTACTGCGTGTGTGATAAACTTCAACATACTGCATGGCAGTGTTGATTAGGTGACATAATATATAGGACAGCAAAGTTTCACACGTTAAGGTCTAAAAGAACGCAGGGCCACAAAATTAATTAACACTGAGAAGGGAAAAATATCCATTGTGCTTGAGGGGGACGTTTCAGTGTTAGTTTTATTGAAGGGAAAAAAACTCAAGACAGCGAGTCATAATTATTTGGTGGGACGTTTTCTGCTATAAAGTGATCTCCAGCTACAAGAATTTGCTAGAACTTGCAAGTGAGAAAGGGTATCAGAATCCCAGCTAGCAAAGTAAAGTATAACAGAACAGCATAAAGAGTCATACCTTGTGGGACGAATTCATCCACATAAAGATTATGTTGGGAGAAAGGTATAAGAAAAAGAGGGAGAGATTGTTAAAGAAACTTTACTTCGGATTCCCTTACCATGAAAATGAAAGATTTTGAAAATTTGCGATTCTCAAACCCCAAGAAGATAACGTAGTAATGACTGGCGTTTTTCTTCCTTAATTCTTGTACATATGGGACCTCCAACTCCCCCATTATACTCATGGTGCCTGAAAAAACATACTATTTTTTTTTTGGTCGAAAAAAAAAAACATACTAAAACAACAACTCCAATAAAGTGTAACAATAAGGACAAATATAAAGTCAAAATCACCTGAATTTCTTATAATTAACATGTCTACTCGGTGGGGCTCCCAACAAATTAAAAAGTAATGTAGAATTTTACCTTTTCTCTTCTTTGATGTCTTTGACTCTTTTATTAGTCCATTAGATCCAAAAGGAAATACAGGTATTTATGGAAATACCCCAGTAAGTTTTCACTAATAATAGTTACTGATATACAAAACTGCGACCTTCATGGTAAATATAAAATAATGTCACTGAGAAGCCAAGGGTATAAATTATAAAGAACCGAAAGTGAACAAGAAGATCGTATACTTTTCAGCAACATTAAGAAAGCATCTAAATTCTAAAATCAAATTTGTTAAAAAGGCAAGCTAGCACTAAAGACCCAAGGGAGAAATATCCTGGTTCTTGCTTCTTTCTGTCTATAAGGTCACCAATCCACATTACAAAGTGACAGCACGTAGTTCAAAAACAGGGCTTCAGCATTATTTCTCAGAGCCCATCCCATCACTACAGTTCAAATGGGTCTTCATAGCAAGAACTTGGGATTCATCTCAACAAGTTGGTTTTCATGGTTCTTAAGAGTTGGTTTGGTGGGACTGGTTGTGTTTGCTAGAGTGACATCTCAGGACAAAGTTGAAGCGCCTCCGGCGATTAATTCGTACTGTGTCAGTGAATGTGGCACATGCCCAGTAATTTGTTCTCCGCCTCCTCCTCCACTTCTCACATTAATACCGCCCCCACCCTCACCGGCGGTCCCTCGTTCTCAACCAGCGTCGCCGCCGGCCCACGCTCCTCCCCCTCTTTATTTCACCTACCCGCAGCCACTCCCAAAGTCACCGGAGTCTCCACCGCCCCCGTCCCCGCCCCCGCCAGCCCCTTCAACACACCCTTCAAGCGCTGCTCCTCCTCCACCTGCTAAGTCCAGCGGCGCACCTCCGGCGGGTTCGGGTCAGCCGATAGTAATATCAGGGCCACATCAGTACACTTATCCTTATTACTATTATTACTCCTCAGACGCTTCTTCTCCTTCTTCTTCTTATGTACCATTAATGCTCTTACTGTTGTTCCTTCATCGGATATTCTCAAGTTGGTAGGCGGAAGCTTTGTACCATCCCCGGGCACGAGAATGTTAAGTATATATTTGTCCCGAAAATGTAGGATGTGACGTGTAATTAGAATCGTGTTTGAAATTCAGGTTTCTTACTAGCTTTTTTTTTTTTCCTGCTCCATTGATGTAACTAATAAAATAAAAGATGTATCGCCTGTTTATATACTATACTGGTGCTTTAGCTGCAATAGAATTCAGCTTTTGGTTTGAGTTCGATTGTCCTGGCTTGAAGAATCAAATTTCTTCATCACAAGGTTAGAACTTAGAACGTTCTGTAAAAGGTGGATGAAAACACTGGTTCCGACTTAATGATAGTTCATCCCCAGAAATGCGACTAGAAAACCACTTGTTATGGTCTGAAATGCCGCGTTATGGAGAAGCCTGGCATGTCTTTATTCGGGAACACCATATTTTGCTGCAGGGAGAGAAGTGAGAACCTTCCTCTAAAGCAAACACAAAATTAAAGCTGGCTTCCGTAACTTGAAAAGCAAAAGCCCAAAGATAAAAGTGATCATGCCGAGACAAAAAAAGCAACGCGCTTCTATCTTCAAATCTTCATCACAGGACCGCCATAAACGCTTGCTAGTGGCTCCTGCACTTTTATTTGATTCTTTGTAACAAAACTTCGACTCCAGAATTTTAATGTTAAATTCTGAAGAGGACAAATTTTATTTCTTAAACAGACTTAACTTCATATTTCAAACCTTAAAACTCTGAAATGTATATTTCCAAGGGTGACTGAAGGTGGATCGGCGTCAAAATGTTTTGGATCAAGACTGGTTGAAATTCTTCCACCACATTGTTCCAATGTGCTAGTCCCCTAATTTCAAAAGAGGAAGTTGTCGCTATTAGTTAAAACCGTGATTTGAAAATGAAGGCGATATAAATTTCACCATGATAAAGTTACCATCTTTGTCACCAAGCGCTTGGAAGTTGGATCAACTGATATTGTTTCAGCTTAACCAACAAGTTATGTGGCTGTGATAATTACTTGATGGTAGGGGTTTACATTAGGTGTTTTTTCTTTGCGCCTTGTTATGTTCTTCTTCCTCTAATTAGAGGAATGTGAACATCTTTCGCCATGGGTGCTTTTAAGGCCCCGGGCCCCTACGGCCTTCAAGCACACTTTTTCCAAACGCAATGGAATGCCGTTGGGGACAAAATATGTGAGTTTATTGAAGAGTGCTTCACTAATCCTTCCTCTATGGTTAGTATTAACAAATCCAATATTGTCCTCATCCCTAAAGTGGATCACCCATCTACCTTAAAGGAATTTCGGCCAATATCCCTATGTAACGTGAGCTTCAAAATCATCACCAAGATCTTGGCAAATAGGTTTAAAGATGTTATGGGTCAACTCATAGGGCCTGAGCAATGCAGCTTTATTGCCAAAAGAACAAGTTGTGATAACATTATCATTGCTCAAGAGATCATCCACTCTATGAGAATGAAGGGTAAAAAGAAAGGGTTTGTCGCCATCAAGGTTGATATGGAAAAGGCTTTTGATAGACTTGATTGGGGATTCGTGAGGAATACTCTAACATGTTTGAGGCTTGACAACAATCTCATTGATCTCATCATAGCTTGCCTTTCTACCTCATCCATGTTCGTCCTTTGGAATGGTGATGAGAGCCTGAGTTTTACCCCGTCTAGAGGCGTTAGACAAGGAGACCCTCTAAGCCCCTATATTTTTGTTCTTTGCATGGAAAGGTTGGGGCACTTAATCAAGGCCGAATGTGAGGCCCGGCGCTGGAAGCCGTTCATGTTCAAGAGAGGGAGCCCCGCCATCTCTCATTTGTTCTTCGCCAATGACCTCATTCTTTTCACTGAGGCTTCTGCTCAGCAAATGGATGAGGTTCGTAATGTGATGCAAAGTTTCTGCGAGGTCTCCGGCCACAAAATCAATCTAGCTAAGTCTCGAATGTTTTTCTCTAGGAATGTCAACTTCAACAGAGCTCTTGAGCTAAGTCAACTTCTGGGCATTGGTATCACTCATGACCTCGGGAAATATTTAGGTGTTCCAATCATTCACAAGAGGACTACCAAAGCCACTTATTATCACATCGTGCAAAAAGCCAGGGAAAGACTATCTACATGGAGAAGCAAGCTTTTAACTATGGCTGGCCGAACTGTCCTGATTAAATCAGTGTTATCTTCTCTGCCCACCTACCAAATGCAATCAACCCTCCTTCCTATTTGTATTATTAATGAGCTTGATAAGATATCAAGGAACTTTCTCTGGACTCAGGAAGAGGACATAAAGAAGATGCATCTCATTGCTTGGGACAGAGTAACCAAAGCTAAGAAGCAGGGGGGGCTTGGTTTTAAAAATCTCCGCTGCCACAATAAAGCTTTTATTATGAAGATCTGTTGGAACCTCTTGATAAAAAAGGATTCCCTATGGGCCCAATGCCTATGGTCCAAGTATAATTGCGGCCGTTCGTCTGTGCCTAAGGTTTCAAAAAAAAGAAATTCTTCTTCTATTTGGAAAGCGGTGGTTGAGGTCTGGGATAAGTTTCTTGCTGGCATCGGCAGAAAAGTTAATAATGGAAATGAAACAAAGTTCTGGCAGAACCTCTGGCTTCCTCTTGACCGCCCTCTCATAACCTTTGTTCACGACCCATCCTCGATAAATCTTGATGAGACGGTGAGAGATCAAATTTTGAGCAATGGAAGATGGAATACTAATAGATGGCGGGGTGTTTTGCCTTATGTGATTATAAATTCTATTTCAAAAATGCAACCCCCTTCTAATAGTTTCCCTGATTGTTTCACTTGGCGAGCTGCTAAGGATGGATGCTTCTCTGTTAAATCTGCTTACAACTATCTCTCTGATGATGAACAGACGGGAGTTACCAGCTTCTGGTCCTTATTGTGGAAGTGGCAGCTTCCGGAGAAGGTTAAAATGTTCATGTGGTAAGTTGGTCACGAAAGGCTTGTGACTAACTCTTTAAGAGCCAAAAGAGGGCTTTCTGATGGGAATCTTTGCCCTTTCAATTGTAACAAAGAGGAAGACATGATTCACGTTATCAGGACTATCAGAGAGCTAAAACCTTGTGGAAACAACTTATGACGCTTAACTATTTTTCTATTTTTTTCACAGGAAACGTGCAGGACTGGCTCAAATTTTAACACCACCCACAATCCTGGAAAGGGACGATTCAAAAATATCTCTTGGCAGAGAACCTTCAGCTTGGTGTGCTGGGTCCTTTGGATGACCAGATGCAAATTCCTCTTCCAGGGCGAAAACATAAATACCAGGGAAATGCTTCACACTTGTAGCTACCTTCTTATGGAGAGTACATCTAATCAAACTTTGACACACCAAATTTTCAATCTTGGCAGTGACATTGAAAAAGCGTGGACTCCTCCTCCAGCAAACGTGATCCGTATCGACATTGATGGCTTTGTGCGTTTCTAGCATCAGGCAGCTTGCGATGGTGTCATAAGGGACTCTCAGGGTCGCTGGTTGATGGGATTCCACAAATCGGTTGGCCTCCACACTGTGCTCGAAGCAAAAATATATGCTATCATGCTTGGTTTGAAGCTGGGTCATCAGATGGGTTCTCAGAGAATTGCTCTTTACTCGGACTTGTTGGATGCTGTCAACACCCTTATGAGGGACTATCCTGCAGACCATCCCCTTAGAGGGATTATTGGGGAGACTAGAGACTTGCTCTACAAAGACTGGAACGTGGAGCTTCATTATACTCCGAGAGGAAACATTTCATGCACTGATTATATGGCCAAACAGGGCCATGATGCACCGGCTGATGCTGGCGTGATTCTGGTTCCATTTGTCCCCGACGGATGCCTGGATATGTTTTTCAGAGACCGGATGGCCTGTTTTTGTTAGTTTATTTTGCTAGTTTGATGTATTAAGGACTGGATTTCGGGATCTAGTCCTTCCCTCATCATATCAAGTTTCATAACTTGCCTGTATTTTCCAAAAAACAAAAAAGAGGGATGTGAACATTTTTTTAATTTTTTATATATTTTATTTATTTAAATTAAATTATATGCTACATCCCGAATTTTTGTTGTTACATCAATATCTCAAATTAATCAAGTTACAGTCAGAAGTATTTTTCCTGTAACATTAATATCTTGGAAATTAATTAACTTGATATGCTAGGTGCTAAAAAAAATCAGGATGCAACATATAATTTAATCTATATAATATATATATATATATATATATATATATATATATATATATATATATATATATGTCATCATCCCTCTAATTAGTAATTAGAGAGAGAAGTACGTAATAAGTACCTAAAAAAAAACACTTAATGTGAATGCTGATAATAGTGAGGTTCCTTCGTTACGGGCCTGCATTCCCACAAACAAAACTAATCAATTGTTAGTAGTTAGTGAACATATATCACTGGATTAATCCCAAAATTAAAAAATTATCATCTTCATTCACCCAAATGCACAAACATACAACTAAAATGAAAAATGGGTGTTATGATACATGAGGCTCCCACATTTCACAAGAGAATGTTAAGTATTACTCCCTCCGGTCCTAACCTAATTATAGGAATATTTTTAGAATGTAAATTGCACTACAAAAGTATTCTTGTAATTAGGACCAAAGGTAGTATCTCATATCCCTAATATAAGATTTTATTTATAGTGCAAGAGGTCTTATATTATGAATTACTTAAAACAGTACAGTACTACAGGGTAATGGTTATGGGTGGCTTCCATCGGATTTTTGGATCTTGCTCCCATCAACTTTTGAAGAGCAAACCATTTCCCCTTTATTTATCTCTTATGTCTGCTTAAAGCATTATTAGTAGTAATTCTCAACTTTGTTGAATGGGTGAAACAAATATCAACCCAGCAGTCGAGAACTTTCAGGTGAGGTTCGCAATTTTTTGTTCTTATCATCCGCTGCATTTTCCTAGTTTTTTTCTTCAGACTCAGTATTTTCCAAATAGGTTGTCACATTTACGCATTTATCAGGAGGTGTGAGAACCCTCTATTAAAGTCGAAAGTATATATATTAAAGGGTTAAGATGTAAAAATATACGTGTGCTTTTTTCTGAGGAGTGTCTAGTAGCAAGTACTTTTTTTAGGTGCAAAAGTATACACGTGGTTATAAATTACGTGTAAAAATACCGTTTGACCGTTAAGTTTGACGTTGACTGTTAAGTTTGACTCTTTTTGCTGATTGGATGATGGCGTGGCATTTCAAAGGTGCAAAAAAACACATGTAATTTGTCGAGAAGAGCACCCAACACCAAATTATTATTATTTAATTTAATAATTTTATTTTAATTACTACCGGGTGCTAAAAAGATATTTAGGATATTGACCTGTATAGGAAAAATACTTCATAATCTTGAAAAATTATTTTAAGATATGAAAAAAAATATTTCAAGGTACTGACTAGTACTAAAAAGATACTTTAAGAATACTGCCTGCTACCAAAAAAAAAATCATGCTCTTGAAAAATTATTTTAGAATTTTAAAAAAATATACTGAAGTATATTTTTAGTGTCAATCAGTCAGTATCCTTTTAGTACCGGTCAATACTTGAAATATTTTTTCAAGATCATAAAATAATTTTTCAAGATTATGAAGTATTTTTTATGTACCAGTTAATATCCTGAAAGTACTTTTCAGTACCAGTCAGTACTCTGAAATATTTTTTTCAGTATCAGTCAGTATCCTTTTAGTAACGGTAATACTTGAAATATTTTTTCAAGATCCTAAAATAATTTTAATTGAAGTAAAATTATTAAATTTAAAAATAATAATTTGGTGTTGGGCGCTCTTTTTGACAAATCACATGTGTATTTTTGCACCTTTTAAATGTCACGTCATCGTCCAGTCAGCAAAAAAAGTCAAACTTAACGGTCAAAGTCAAACTTAATAGTTAAACGGTATTTTTGCACCTAATTTGTAACCACATAGTAGGGGTGGGCATGGGCAGAGGGAGACCCTTGCCCAATGCCCTGCCCAAAGAATCATTGGGCAGTAAAATGCAGCCCGATGCCCAGCCCTGCCCTATAGAAGCCCTAACATTTTTGGGCTGGGCAGGGCGGGCTTCCCTTGCCCAAATGATGATACCTTACCACATCCTATGTGAAAAAATAGTTTTAATAATGATAAGCAATATTGTAAACTTCAAATATAATCTATAATTATAAATTATACGGTTTAGAATATTCCAAATAAGTCTACAACTTGAGTTTGGAAATTAAAAAGAGTATCATATGTCTCAACAAATAGTTAAATATACATACGTGAAAAATTAAAAAAAAAACATCTATAGTCTACTAAATACAAAGCATTATTAGTAATATAATGGGCTAATGGTCAAATACTCAAGGGATATATTAGAATTTTAGTAAATATATAATATAAGTACATTAACTATTATATAAAAAATATTTATATCAAATATAATTATATATACATACTGGGCAGGGCCAAATGGGCAGGGCGGCATACCCTGCCCGATGCCCGGCCCTGCCCGCAAAAATGCCTAGCCCGATTGTGCCCAGTTTTTTTGGGCTTCTTTTTTTTGGGTTGGGCAGGGCGATTTTTTATTGGGCTTGGGCGGACACACTAGGCTCTTGGGCTTCATGCTCACCCCTACCATATAGCCACTTTTGCACCTAAAAAAAGCATTTGCTACTGGGCGCTCCTCGAAGAAAAAGAAAGTTACATTTTTCTTTTATATAAAAAGTTTAGGTGGGGATAGACACCGGTATCCCACCAAGGCAGAGCATGCCTTCGGGCTTAAATAGCGCTTACAAAAGTATTTATAGATTGCCCACCAATGAGGTCATCACATCAATCAATGGGTATCAAATCTCCTCCTTTTTAAGGTAAAGATCGATGCCTTAACCAACCATGCCAATATTCATCGACAAAAAAAAAGTTACATTGCTAAGTCATCTTAACCACATACTACTAGTTCATAGCCTTGAGCCCTATAGGAATGAGCCGAGATGCAATGGCTTTGGGCTGGCCGTTCAAGCTCGCTTTTGAGAGTTTGTCTCTGGTTTGGGCCTTTCGGGGCCATTAGTGCTTTCATTTCTGAAATAAAAAAGAAGGGAAGCAAACAGCCCATGATATTATTATTTTTTTAAAAAGAAAAACAGATAGAGAATCTACCTGTAGAGGCACAAGATAACAGAATCTGCAATGGCGGGTGTTTATATTCCAGTCAAAATTCCTGAAAGCTGGATAGGCATACCAGACCTGCAAAAACTGCATTCTGACTAGTCCTAGCCATTTTGAATATTTGTTTACATGTTTAATCCCACTTATAAGATTCCCTTGTGTATATGTACACCCCCGAAAAGAAGCTGCGCAATGGCGTCGGAGCCACCCCGAAAGTTACAAATTTACTCAGCTGTCAACACTGGAGTGTCCCCCTACAAAAGAGGTCAGAGGTCTCTCTTTCTCCGCCTTTCTTACTCTCCTGCTCACAATTTTTAAAGTTAATCACATTGTTTTTGCTGGTTGGTAGAAAAATATGAAAGAGAAGCCCAGAGATATTGGGATGCATTCTACAAGCGGCACCAAAATAAAGTTTGTTTTCCAAATTCGCGAAGTTTATCTTTTTCCCCCTCTCCCTGGAAGTCTACGTTGATTATTTCATCATTCTTAATCTGTTGACTGTGCTTAATCCCCAGAAACCAGAGTAGTCTATTCTCAATTAAGTAAAATAATGTTGCTGGGTGCAATTGTTTCACTTTATGAAATTCTTCTTATCTGTTTCATATTCAATGTTTATGCTAAAATAGTCTGACCGTAAGTAAAACCGTTTCCTTTTTCCTGGCATTTTTTCTTTCTTCAGTTTTTCAAAGATCGGCATTACTTGGAAAAGGACTGGGGCAAGTATTTTTCTGTGAGTGAAAGGAAGGTTGATTTGTTATTTTTCCGAGTGTTTCTCAAGATACAAATAGTCTAAATACTTTTCAATCTACAGGGAGAAGGAAGAAAAGTGATTTTGGAGGTATACTTTTTCCACCAATACTTTGTTCTTTCCTTTTCCCCATTCAGCTTAGATGTGTCATAGGTCGCCTATTCTTGTGCAAAAGAATGCTTATAACTTCTACCGTATTTGGTGGCCACTCAAAGTTGCAATTATGTTAAGGTTAACAGAAAATGGAAATCGTTCTATAATCAGGGAGACAGAACCACTCCTGAGAGTTTCCCTGTGCAGAGAGATCCTATGTTGCACCGACACCGACACGAGACACGAAATACGACACGACTCGATACTCCGACGTGTTAATCCTAAAAAAATCTAAATTTCGACACGTTAGGACATGTTTTGATATTAAATATATATATTATAATTTATATTCAAATTCAATATTTTGTAAAATCCTGGCCTCCAGCTTGGCTTATTGTAGATTCGGCTTCATCTTAAAAGTCATGCCTCCTTTTCTTAAAAAAAAAATATAAAAGAAAAATTCACCATCAATTTAGTAATATTCAAAACCACACATATTTTTAAAAAATAGGAATGTTGAAGAGTGTCGGACGGTGTCGGAGTGTCGAACGAGTGTCGGAGTGTCTGACACGCATATTTTTAAAAAATAGGATTGTCGGTGCTTTATATGAGAGATCTATGAGGACCATATGTGTGTGTGTGTGTGTGTGTGTATCTGTCTTTTCTATTTATGTTTCTCTTCATATTTGGACTTTGAAGTCGCTGAATAAATGTTTGCTTTTTCTAAGCAGGTTGGTTGTGGAGCTGGAAATACTATTTTTCCCATCATTGCTTCATATCCTCATGCCTTTGTTTTTGCATGTGATTTCTCACCCCGAGCTATTGATCTGGTTAAGGTTGGAAATTTATTTTTTTGCAAATACTGTTCATATTAGGTCTTAATCATGTTATGTTAATAAGCCTTTGCCATTTTGTGGTTTTTGATGTGGTGAGATCAAAACCATGCTGCATACCATTTCTAAACTGTTGAAATTACCTCTTCTAAAAGTTTGTCCTTTAAGATGTAAGTACTACATTGTTTTGTGCTAGTAAAGTCTATTGGAACATATCGCTTGATTGTCTTTTTGCCACAATTTAAGTGGTTTATAAGATCTGATGTGACCTGTGGCAAATTTTAAGCGCAAGTATAACTTTGGAGTCAATAGCCTATAATTACAAGAAAGTTTAGAAGGAAATGTTTAACTTGCAATAAAAAAGTAGGGAATGAGTATGTCTTGCCTATTGACTGTTGTTTATATAGGTCCGATAAGAATGAACTTGCCTTGCTTATTCCAGTCACATAAAGACTACAAGGACTCCTGTGCCCGTGCTTTCATCTCTGATCTGACAGCTGATGATCTGAACAAGGAGATTTCTCCATCTTCAGTTGATATAGCTACCATGGTATTTAAACGGAATTCATAAACTCATTTGTTTTGAAAGTAATATTAAGTGATATGAGTCTGGTAGTGTTAGCTAACATGTCATTTTCTTGCCTTATATGTAACTCAAACAGTTTTATTTTTAATTATTTAGAAATATTTATGGCTTTTTTGTTTAGGTAGCTGACATGTTAAGCAGATATTTATGTTGTCTGCAGTATCCCCAGAGAAGATGCCTATGGTGTTGCAGAATATTAGGAAAATTATGAAGGTAAGTAATTTCTATCTTATTACTATCAATGTGCTGCATTTCCTGAAACACTGCCAGACCAGTCCCCCCCCCCCCCCCCCCCCCCAAAAAAAAAAAAAAAAAAAAAGTAATGGAACTTGTGTCCTTTTCTCCCTTTGCAGCCTAATGGTTATGTGCTGTTTCGAGATTACGCTGCTGGTGACCTTGCACAGGTTGATTTTAATGTCCTTTCTTATTTTTTTCGCCTGTTCTCTGCAAGAAAAGTTATAGCTGCCTAAATCTTGGTCCAGATAATTTTTTTCTGACTAATATTTCTATGCTGACTTAGGATCTGAATTTAGAGCTCATTGTAGCTCGTTTCAAAGTAATATGGAATATCATTTCAACTGTGTTGATTTTGCCTGATTTGGGTGAAGTTATTCTCTCTTTAGAGTGATACGGTTGTTCTTATTCAATTCATAATTGCTCGATCTCTAGCTAAAATATGTTGAACCATTGAATCAATTACCATGTCAATGTTATCCTTGATTGGGCAACTATTTCACTGCCAAATTCTTGCTAGTAGTTTTTTTCCCCCTTTCTTCTTGTTTTGTTTTGTTTGAGCTGCTGATTTTCTAGATTTCAATTTGTTCTGCTTCGTAGGAGAAATTTTCAGACAAGGGTCAAAAGATTAGTGATAACTTCTATGTCAGAGGTGACGGCACTGTGAGTCTTTAGTGACATGTTATCATGTAATTTAGCACACATATGTGCCTCTTTATTAGTGTAACACACCTTTTTGTATCTTATCCAGCGGGCTTACTATTTTTCAACCGAGTTCTTGACAAACTTGTTTAAAGAAAATGGTTTTGATGTTGAAGAAATTGGTGTATACTGCAAAAAAGTTGAGAACCGCTCAAGGAAGGTGGTAATGAACCGGTAAAGTACCATTTCATAAGTTCCTTCTGTTCTATCCCCAATTTTTGTGACATCTCTATAATTTGAGAAGAGTTTTTATCCCACTTGAGTACCAATCAATCATCAATGTTTGGCCGTTTTAGGCGTTGGCTCCGAGCTGCATTTCGCATGTCAAATGGCTCCAACCGGTTTTCCAGTAAAGAGGCCCTACCAAAGGGCAGTGGTCATGATTTTGCCTATAGGAGTACATGCATTCCTGAATCTGTATTGCCTTCTCCATGCAACTATAAAACAGTTCGTGTCTGTTTGAGATAGTGTTCAAAAAGTACATTCATGTAAGTTGAGATAAAATTCCTTTTACATACTTATCATATACACTGTAAATTATGTTAAAAAACCATTTTTATCGCTAATCCAAAGAGGCACGAACATGGGTACCAGTGGAGGCTCTGAAAATAAAGAGTAACATGCATTAATTATTTGCCATATCCATCTCAGGCCAAGTAGGTGAACCATCCCTAATTCCAGCTGCTGCAGAATTTGGTTTTAAATTTGGGGAAATGGACCAGTGGGGTTTCATGTAATCCATCTTGAATCATTATGAGGGAGTAGTTAAATGATTGGAAGCTGTATCTTCCTTGAACGGCTTTTAAGTATCTTGGCCTTCCCCAATTTTCGAGCTGTCATATTAAAAAGATGCCAATATTTTTTAAAATTTCTTGGCCTGGAAAAAGGTGAGAATTATAAGTTCATATTTTGGCAATTCAGTGTATTGTTATTTAGCTGGACAAAAAACAGGTGTTTGTTATTCTTGTTCATTTCAATTTCTTCCTCCACCGATCGGTGAGAACACACATATAGTTGTGTTTGTGCCCTGATTGCATGGTAATGCTAAGGCCTGTTTAACTGTTAGGAAATTATGGTATTAAATCCCCGGTTATAAAGTTAAGAATTTTCTTCTGATTCATTGGCTTAAATTACCAAAAAGCAAAAGTATACTCGCCTGAACTAAGTATTAACTAACTCCCACGAAAATGGGGCAAAAAAACAAACACACAAACTTGTTTAAACTTTAGAATTCTTTCTGTTACGAGTGTATACAGCATAATTAATATAAACACGGCCAAGTGAGCATATCTTGTTGATGGCGATGTTAATCTTTGAAAACGTCTTTTCTGTCAAGTGTTGCCAATGACTTTGCACTATATGGTCAACAAAGCACCGAACAACCTATGGATGACCTATTTTCTGTTTATGATCCTTTTCTACTCTTTCCTTGATTACATTATAAGGCAGTCTTCTTTGAGGCCTATGCTAATAACTGCTATAATATTCTCACCCCTAATTACCTCAGAACTATTGTTGTAAAAAATTAGTATAAAAACATAAAACGTTTTTACGTGAGTAATATGTGTTAAGACGCAAATAAAAACTGTCATGAGTAAAAACTGGTAAACACTATGCTTAAAAACGGTAAAAACTTTTAGCTGTTTTTACTTAAAACAAAAACCTTATTTTTGTTTTCCTAAAATCAAAAGACCATGTATGATATTCCATCCAATGATGATTGGATAGTGGAAAATGAAGAAGATTGGGAAGATGTAGACAACTTAAATATTGATGCACATGATGAAAAAAACTTGATTGAAGTTGAAATGAGGAAACCTATGAATAGTCTTTTTTTTTTTTGGGGTAAAAAACTTATGAATAGTCATGATTTGAACATTTCAAGTTTTGCAAATGAACTTATTATAGAAACAAGAGAAAAGCACATTGAAGACATACATGTTGATATGTGTTTGATTTGATTCAACTGATATGATTTAGGAATTGTTAAATTTTATTCTTTTGATATTTTGAAATTTTGTTGGAGGAGTTGTTAAACTCTGTATTTTTAGATTCATGTTTTATATACTTATATGACTTATATATTTTAAATATGCAGTTGTTCATTAAATTTTAAGTAGTGATTTATGCATTTTTACATATAGACACACACACACACAAAAAGTTTTGTATCTTGACCTTAAGTAGTAGAAACTTTATGTTTTGTGTCATTTCTATGGTTTACTCCTTTACCGCCCTCTTCCGTTTCTATGTAGAAACTTGATTTTAACAACATTGGTCAAGACCATTCTCCTAAAGCGTGCTTGGTTTTATATTGTTAATTGGTTTTTTTCTCTTCTACGCACATTGATCATACACATTAAGGGTAGTTTCCATTTTCCAATATATGTAAAATATAAAAATAGAGGTATTATAAGGAAACTAACACACATTTATTTCTAAAATAGCAAACTTAACTAATCTTCTCAACATATATAGGTGAATTGACTACCTACCCCCTATAGTCCTATACTTAGGACTGGGGTGAGTATTGTAAAAATATGAGCAATCGGCCAGGTAATATGCACACATAGTTTTCAGTGTGTTCAAATTAGCTTTTAGAGAATAGCTTTTACGATGTACAAAGTAAGTATATGAGAAAAATTTTGTTTCGACTTGTGGAAAATGGCTTCGGAAATCATGGTTTGTGTATTACCCAAACAATCAATTAAGACAAGTAATATGGTTTACATCTTGAAAATCATACGATTTTTTTTTATAATTTTTATATTGAATTGATTGCATGTTATATGTTGGCACCATATAATTCCCTTTAACATGTAGTATCACTTTATCATAGCCGGTGAAGATTAAATTTATTCATATTTTTCGTTTTGTGTTATATGTGAGCGTTGGCATCGATCCATGCATCGAAATACAAGAATAAATAAATAACACGTTTGATTCGAAATTAAACTAGATGTTATGTTAAAAGTAATAATTTAATTTGTTTAATGCCTTTGGTGTGTTTTTGGTGGGAATCAAAGGCAAAATGATCAAGAAAGGGGAGAAGTAGTCAAGATTGTTGTGTGTCTTGATAGAACAAAACATACGTCTTAATTACATGAATTGTGAATCTTCTCCCTTCAAACCTTTCAGGTTCACCTAATATAACTTAGCAGCCCTTCTTATGGTAAAACAAATACGTCTTAATCACACTCTTTGCTCTCGTTGTTTAAGAAGGAGTTTGAAGTGGATATAGAACTCTCTCTTTTTCCAGCAGATTCAGGAACGACCCTTTGGACATTTTTTATATTAGTATGCAATTTTTACCACCAGAAGGTGCAACGTGCAAGCAGAAAGCCCATCAACATTATCCGGCCATACAAATATTATTTCTTTTCTAAATGTTTCTAGTTTTTCTAAAGTTAGAGTTGTATCTATTGTTTAACTTAGTTCAGTTAAAGGGGATAGAAACACAAGGTACTATAATATCCAAACAAAAATGAGAAGACGAAGAAAAAAAGCGCTGACCCTGCAAAACGAAGCTGAACTTTGGTTGGAAACTGAAGAGGAAATTAGGAGTTTGGTAGTTGACACTGTTCAAAGAAGAGCCACAAGAAGAGACTAAGATACATACGGAGAGTAATTATCCAGTAATAGAAAGTGTGTATGGAAGCTTTGGCAAATACCCCAACAGAGCAAGAAGTTCATGAAGCCATGAAGTGAATGGGATCATATAAGGCATCTGGTGTAGATGGATTTCCACCTATCTTCTTTCAAAGAAATTGGGATTTGGTGGGACCAAATCTTTATCAATTTGTTAAAGGAGCCTTTGAAGGTACAGTTGATATTACTAAGGCAAATGATAGTGGAGCATTTTAGGCCAATTTCATTATGTACGGTTTAATATAAGTGCATAACTAAAATCATTCTCTAAGACTAAGAAGTATCATGTAGGAATTGGTTTCGCCATACCAATCTAGTTTCATTCTAGGGAGACATATTTAAGATAATATTATAGTGGGCCAAGAAATCCTATACAAAATGAAGAAGGCGAAAGGGAAGCATGGCATTATGGCTATGAAAATAGACCTCTAAAAAGCATATGATAAAGTCTAATGGAATTTCATTAGACAGGTCTTGGTTGAAGCTGGTTTTCATGATCGGTTTATAAATATCATAATGAACTATGTTTCAAGCTCATCATTTAATGTATTGTGGAATGGCGCTAAGACAAATTTCTTTCAACCTGGAAGGGGCCACTAGACAAGGAGACCCAATATCTCCCTTTAATTTCTTTGTGTAATGTGCATGGATAAACTTTCTCATATCATAAGTGATGCAGTAGAGAGAATAGCGAGATGGAAGCCGGTGTTGATAACAAGGGAGGGACATGCAATTTCACATATGATGTTCACTTATGACCTATAGTTATTTGGGGAAGCTTTGGAGGAGCAAGTTGGATGTATGATGGAAGCTCGAAGTCAATTCTGTAAGATCTCTAATGAGAAAGGCAGTTGTAACAAGTTGTTTGTTTTTTTCTCTCCTAAGGCCCCAGTAATAGTAATTGGGCAAAACTTTATAGCCTATAAACTCCGCAAGTGTACGGGCCGTATCAAGTAATAAAGTGATAAGAAAAGTATCGTTCCTACGAGGACTTAGTATATATATCACAACTTTAGTTAAGCATTAATTTCACAATTTCATTTAAGTTGAGCAAAACAAATTGAATTTAATTAAGATAAAGGAAAAGAAAATCAATAAAATAAAAATAAGAAAACTACCACAATAATCCAATGAACAACCTAGAGTCACTAATCCCTTATTAGCTTCATAAACCTTGTTTTCACTAATTTAATTAGCTTTAATATCAATTTTGTTAATCTTGAGTATAAATAGTTATAAGTGCCTGTCGGTCCACTTACAACCCTCTCTTGAGTATAACTTATTATGTCTAACATAGTTACTCAAGAGGCAATAAAAATCGAACACACTCTTCAACAATTATATGGGGCCATTAGGTATATGTCTATCCTAACCACAAATTAAATCATAATCTAATCTCATATTACTTAATCTCAGAGCCTAATTAAAATCCCCTTCGTCAAAGTAAATTCTAATGCTCAAAATCATATTTAATGATGACCAATCACTAAATAGATAAAACTAATCAAGATTAAGTAACCAAAATTAATATCAAATTTAACTAAATAATGAAAACAAAATCCAATTCACCTATAAGTTCATAGGTACTCTAGGTTGTAAAACAAACTAGTCACACATGGCTCTAACAAAATCCATAACAAAAAGATAACAATTCAAGTTCAAAGAATAAAGAGAGAGAGGAAAGAAAATTTCTTCATCGCCTCTACAGTCCTTCCGTGGAGATGATGAAGAAAATTGAAATGCTCAGCCTCTACTCCTCTGCTTCTTCGTTCCTTCTTATTCTGCGTCTCCCAAATTTGCCCTTTTTTCTTGTCTCTGCCTCCCTATTTATAATTTAGGTCTTGACTCACTGATTCTCCTTTTCTTATTACAAAGATATTTTAAATCTTGTAATTTACTCCATCAGATCACACAATTGATTTTGTTTCTATTTTTCTTGCATGGGATCACCGAGTTTGGCTGATTGCATATCCTCTTAATTACCTTTTTTACTTCATTCCAAATCAGCTAATATTTCCTGCACAATAAAAAATAGGGTATGAGTAGATTTTATGTTGATTTATTCTTTGATTCTAAGTTTCATTTAATTATGGAAAAATTTATAAAAGATAATTAAATAGGTATATAATATCAATAATTCCAATTAAATCTCATAAAATATACACCTATTTAATCATAAAATATATACTCATCACCCCGCTTCTTTAAAAGGCAAAATTAGGAATATCATAGGAATGAAAATTGCTAGTGACATAGGGAGGTATCTAGGTTCCCCTTTAACCAGGCAAAGGAGGAGGAGAGAGACTTTCAGGTATGTGATAGACCGTGTAAAGGATAAACTTTCTACTTGGAAAGCCAATTGTCTGTCAACTGCAGGGAGAATTACATTAGCTAAATCTATCATTGGCTCTTTTTTAATCAACCTGATGTAGTTAGCGCAACTCCCTGTAAGTATATGTGAAAAGGTAGAGCGTTTGCAAAGAAACTTTATTTGGGGAAAAATGAAATTAGGAGTGGATTTCATTCAATGGGTTGGGATAGAAATTTGGGGTCAAAGCAATGTGGAGGATTGGGTTTGAAGAAATTGGTCTCAGTAAATAGAGCTTTTGGGGCTAATCTAGCATGGAGTTTAATTAAAGGATTAGAGGGTCTATGGGCTGAGGTTCTCCATAAAAAAATATATGATCAAGAGTAAGACCTACTTGTTGAATGCAAGATCAACGGACTCTGACCTATAGAGATTTGTTTGTAAACAGAACGAGATAATTGAAGTTGGAACTAAGTGGCAGGTTAGAAATGAGAAATAATTTCTTTTCTTTCTAGGTTGGCTATTTCAGAACAGGAAGGTTAAAGTTAGACCATTAAATGCAAATGAGGAAGATAGCAAAGTAGCTGATTGGGTGCAATTAGGCACATGGGATCTCTCTCATCCGGCCTATATAGTTGATCATGAGGTGATTTAGCGATTGATAGCAGTAGTTCCGCCTACAGAAGAAGCTGGGGAAGATGTAATGATATGGAATGAGATAGACTTCACATGGAAATTTTACAATTAAAAGTGCCTATCATATGATTGAAAAGCCACCTTCAATAGAAATCATGGTAGTAAAAGCGTAGATTTTACCTGAAAATGGAAGAAGAATGAAAAATCGTAAAACGTAAAATCGTAATATAAAACGTAGAATTTATCTGTATATATATATATATATATTAAAAAAATCTATTACAAAAATTAAGATTACCTATCTCACTTTTATTTTACGTTTTTAATAAATTTTGGTGTAAAATGGAGAAGTTACCCAGACTTAAAAACGTATAAAACGGACAAAATGAAGACTAAATGAATTTTATTGTAAAAAAAAAAAAAAAAAACTGAATGAGTTCAATTTTACTACCCAAGCTTCATGGAATCCAGCTGGAGCACATTAATCAAATTGGAAACCCCTTGCTTGACACGTGGATGGAGGGAAAGTGAGGACTTTGGAGAAATCAATCTGACAAAATGACTTTACTTTTTAACAACTTCACGACTTCACTGTATTGCCTCATTTCTAGCTTCATTTTCTCTGCCATTCTCATCTCTTAGATTTTTGTTTTTCCCATCTTCGATTCTTCTCGGACTGGAGTGTAGTAGCAACCATGGTAGAAGCATTTTCATTACTCGTTGAAGCTATTTCTAGATCCATGAGCAGCTAGATTCGTTTACTTCCCTAAGAGAAGAGCCAATGCCTGAGTTTAAGAGCCACAGACGAGGGAATTTAATCGTTATACTCTTACTGCTTCGGTAAAGGCTTCTGTAATACCCCATATTATTATTAATAGTTGTTATTAATACTAATAACCCATTTTTTAAATTTTTTTTATATAGCCTTGGTAGGCCAAATACTCTTAGTCCTAATTACCTTAGGAATTTTCAACTTATGCACTAAGAAATAGGTTTTAGGTAATAATTTCGTTACTTATCAACCAAGTCACATTAAATTTACACCATGATTGTTTTAGGTAATAATTCTGTTACTTGTCAACCAAGTCATATTAAATTCACATCATGGTTGATTGATTTAATTTAATATACCCTATTAATGAGTTGGCAAGAGTAAAAGAACCCAAAGCTAAAACCTAATTCTAAGTTATAAATAAAAGTCTAGCCTAACCCTGAATACTTTCATTCTCTTCTCCTATTCTCTCCTACTAATTCCTCTATTCTTTCTCTGTGTCAATTATTCTTCTAAGAGGCTAGCAAAACAGAGACCAGGTAATCCTAATCTCATGAGTCTTAGGTTAATTTCATATGGATTTTGATAAGTAATTATGGTCCTAAATATATCATATGTGATTGTTATATGTAAATTATATTATATATAATCCTAATTCCTAAACCTTAGCAGAACAAAACACCTTCTTGTGTTTGTACATAATTCTTCTTCTTAGCTTACGCCATTTAACTTTTGCATGCCATATTTACCTACATGTTTTTTTTTTTTGGGCTTTGGACGGCTCAGCTTTTGAGATTGAAGCACAAATATTTATATCCTTTCATTATTATACATAATATATGTATGCCTATTGTCTTCTTTTTTTTATTGAAACCTATAAATGCCTTCCATTAATATATATATATATATATATATAGAGAAATCCATTTATTATATGTGTGTATTTTAAAGTAATTTAACAGTGGAAGAATAGCTTTAGGATGATACCTCCTAAAGTGATGGATACAACCATTAGGCTTTATGCCTCCGATATATTATTTGATGTAAACGATGTAAACCGATTATATCTGTTCTTCCCAAAGTGGTGTTTGGCAGGGTTTCTCAGGTTTACCATGTTCTCTTTCCACTAAACTAAATAGACTGGCAGGATTTCCCGGGTCTAAATAAATTTAAAAAGATAACGTTGAATAATTCAATGTGAATATATAGATATGATGAATAGTGAAATTGAAATTTGATTCAATTATTATGTGCTTATATATTTAATTTGATTTGATTAATATATTTGAGCTATGTCATCCTTATTTTTATTATGATTACCAGCTTTACTGATGTTTGTGTTCATGGGCTGCTATGATCCTTCGGGGGAGCAGAATTTCAGTGAAACAGGAGCCAAGGGTTGGGGCTAGCAGTGAGAAGTAAGGAGACACCGTCCGCTAATTCTAACTAGTTTTTATTTTATGCTTTGAAAGCAAAAAAAAAATTAAAAATTAAAAATTAAAAATTTGCTTGAGTTTGGATTTACGTTATTGTACTAAGTAGCCTTACACTTGTCCCAGTACAAGTGCGGCGGTAACACTACCCAAGGTTGTTTATTTCGAATTTCAGTAATCATTTATAAAATCATTAGAATTTTATATTATGATAATTGTTAGAAATTGGGGATGTTATAGCTTCAGCTTTAGGGGGCGGCGGCCACCCCTAGCCCCCCTGTGTCCGCCCCTGTTCACAGCGACAAGGGAGGCACAGATTCTAACGGCAGTGATCATCGAAGAACCAAAGTGGAGGTGCGATTCAGTCAGTGCTTCAGTTGAATCATCCTCTTTCCTGTGATTTTCTTCATGTTTCTGAACTTCGATATGATTTATTATTCCTCTTTCCTCTTGCCTTTGCCTCTGGATCTGGAGTTTCTTTTTTCACCAGTAGAAATGAATCAAATGATGCAAATGAAAGACTTTGTTCACTTTATTAAAAAACAACGCGTTTTTGCAATTTTGCGTTTTAAGTCAGCGTTTTCATCAATTTTACTCTGGCTCCGTTTTTTCTTGCAACATTACACATTTGGATGGGATTAAAACGTAAAAACACATTTTTTCCGATTTAAAACGCGTTTTTAACTACCATGATAGGAATTATAAAAGTATTTGGTCCTGGCAAGGTGCAAAAAGGATCGGAGTCTTTCTATGGCTAGCATACAACAATAGGCGACCAACGAATGAATGGAGGAGTAGATGGTCGTCAAACTCTTCGTATTGTCGTTACTATGAAATAGGAGTGGAAAATGAAATGCATATTTTCTGTGATATTTACTATGCAAGCCAAATTTGGCATATTTTGATCCATCCAAGGTATGTCTTGAATTTTTTTCTCCCTTCCTTTGAAAGAATGGATGGCACTTAATCTGAAGGACAAAGTTGGAATTAATAGTCTTGGGAATCGGAGCCAAATCTGGGGAGTTACTATTTGGTTATATTGTGGACATGGAGGAATAATGATATTTTTTAGGAAAAGACATGGAGGAATAATGATATATTTTAGGAAAGGACATGGAGGAATAACGATATTTTTTAGGAAAGTTTTTAAAAACCAATAGATCTTTTTTCTACTATTTGAAGATTGTAGATGTTATACTGTTTTTGTGAGAAATCTACTACAGATATTGGAAATGGTATAAGGATGTGCATGACAACCATTCTGTTTCTCAATACTGTTTCTGAGATGAAACAGTTTTTTTCCGATTATGTGCCTTGGAAGAGTTTTAAGAATCAGAATTACATTTGTTAACTCATTTTATTTTTACTTCGAGAATCAGAATTATGTTTGTTAATACTTTTTATTTTTTTTTCATTCTGAGAATTAGAATTACGTTTGTTAACAGAATCTAAAACAAAAATAATTGATGTTGTATTGAACAAAAATATGACAAGTCTCAAATGCATTTCGAATATGTCTCTTAATTTGTCAACATCATATTGGAGGCAACTGATTGTCTCTAGCTACTTGGTTTGCAATATTTTTCTAGTTTTTCAGTTGATGAAGTGTGTAATCAAGCCCTATTTGTTTTGTAAATTCATCTTTAATGCTCTTCCATGCTTACTTGCTGAAAGTAGAGGTTGTTCTATTTCCTTTAGATCCAATAGTCTGTGTTTGGTTTTGCCCATTTACAATTTAAGTGTTTTTGTAACTTCATTGTTTTCCCATAATTAAGGCTCGAAAGCAGAAAAAGGAAAGGGGAATAAATAAACCAGAACTCACAAACTATTGGATCTACAATGAAGATTGGATCGTCGGGTTAAAATTTCGATAGAATCAGGAAGAGGGAAGGTCTTTGCTAGGGTTTTGTTTGGTTGAGATATAAACAAATAAAGATATGTTGTTGAGAGAAAAATGACTCTGATTTTGTGCCTTGGAATAGAGAAGCAAAAATTTTTTGCTTCTTTTTTTTATTATTATTCTCCAACACAAAAAATAAACCAGTTCGTCCCGAATTTTTTTTTTTTAAAACCGAATTTACCAAACATTATTTCTATCTATTTTTATTCTTGGGAACAAAAATCAAAAAACAAAAAATAATAATTCCGAGAGCGTTACCATGCATACCTGGAATGTCCCAAGAACCAAGACTTTGGGTGCCTCCGCCTATTAACTAGGTCAAACTCAGTGTGGAATTGGTACTGGCTTGCAAGAAAGCAGGATGTGGAGGTCTTATTAGAAACCACAAAGGAGAGTTGATATCGGGCTTCTCTTACTCACTGGGTCATTGTGGAGTTGATGAGGCTAAGGAATGGACAGTTTGATTGGGGTTGAGATTAGCATGGGACGAAGGTTTCAAGAGGGTCATTCTTGATTCTGACTCAAACGGTAATTGATAAGCTCTTAGAAGGAAGGGATGACTCTACTGGCAGTGTGGTTTTTCTGCAGATCAGAAGCATACTTATTAGGAATTGGGAGGTGAAGTTACAGTATGGCTCACAAAATGTCTTGGCAGATGCTATAGCAAAAGAGAGACTATCAAAGTCATCGGTTTTGCATGTTTGTCCAGGAAATTGAGGACTGTGCTTTCAAATAATTGTATGGGATTTAATCCCCTTTCTGATTATATTAATATATAAAGCCTAATGCCTCTCTTATACCAAAAAAAAAAAACTTAGTTCAGATAATACTCTTAGATCATGTCCTTCGTTTTCAATCTTTGTATGGGTACTTTGTTGGACATGTTTTAACTTTTGTAATGCATTTTTTATCTTTTATTAAAAAAGAAAAAAGAAAAAGTGAAAGACTCCTTTGTCCTTTGTAAACCCGAAACCACCCTCGGACAGAGGACCAGCGTTGAGGTATTTTTTCCGGAGGTTTCCACTGTGTTGAAAAAAGAAAGACCTTAAACTGTCCGAGTTTCTAGCTTGACATGCATGCAAGTTAATTTAAAATGTCTCATAACACAAAATAACTAAAAATAAAATTTTAACATACGCAAATCAACCAAGGATATGGTTCATTGCGGTATCATTTAACTAGATGTAAACTAAATTTAGCTGACTTCATTAGTTATACTTAAGCTAGCAGTTTAGCAGATCAGTGTACAACTAACACTATATATTGTGTGATCTGATATATACTCTCAACAATACAAGTTCAGGGACGGTTTTTCGCTCTCATGTTTAAACAAAACATATACAGCAAATCAAATCCAGGTAATTGTAGACAAGTTCCTCCCTCTTGGATTAAAACTCTTCATTCAGCTTAAATTCTCATAATTAATTTTAAACCAGCCCAAAATGATATTTGAAAAAAAAAAAAAAAGGTCAAAACAAAGGCATCCAGATTAAACTCTTAAAAGTCACATCTACATCTTAATAAACAATCTTTTCCCCTTTCAAAAAAGTATATACCTATTGACTAACCCTAAAGGACATATGTCTTATAGTTGATCTATATATTATGCATCTTTCAAAGAGATCGTAACCATCAGATCTGAATATTCTCAAGTTTCCATTCGTTAAATTCCTTAAGTTACCATACTTGTTAAGAAGAACCTAAGTGATATGATACGCTATATAAATAGTATTGTGATCTTAATTACATATGCATTCAAATAATGATATGGAACAGTGCAGAAGGAGACATCTATATAGCTTTCTGCGTTCGAGACGATACAGTCCATCTAAACACTAAGATGAACATAAGCCCCATGAACTCTTTTCAGCTTTCTCATCCGCAGATAAAATTTAAAATTATAAATCTTGTCCCTTTCCAAGCTACAGCTGTGCAATAATTCAGCATATATAACTGCTCAAGATCTTTCATATATATCCTTCAAGACTTTCTCTCGTTTGACATATTAGGCACGCTTCAAGATAATTTATTGATTGAAAATTGGGGCCAGCACTATAATACACCTGCCAAATGGAAAGCAAAATACAAAGCTATATATATACACTTCAGAACCCTAGAGCATGTTGAAAAGAGACAATTAACATCAGGACAGAAGAGAAGACCCCCGATATAGCATTATAGCGTTAGATTATCTGTATCTACATAACTTAAATCAGCCTAATCCAAGTTGACTATTTAAAATTAAAACACAAGTCCAAATTGTTTAATTTATTGATTAATTTTATCCTGAATAAGTAACAGTTGTTCAGATCCTGACATAATCGCTTGCCTCTTGCCTTCTCTAAGTGGACACTGCACGGCCGAGACCAACGGGAAAAAGAAAAAGAAAAAAAACAAAAACAAAAACAAAAAACAAAGAAACTCCTTCATACATATATAGTAGGAGTAAGAAGGAGATTTTCCCAGATGCGTTAATTAACTATAGACGTCTATATGAAAACAAATCAGGTCTAAATTCAACCAAATTGATTCAAGCATAGATCAAATTTATATGAGTTAAAAAATTTGAACAAAATTAAACAACAATAAATCGAAATAAACAGGGTCAGACCACCAACACGCACGAATATATTACTGCATCAGAGATTGAGATTTGACCAAAACATGTTGTTCACAATTAAGATGATGTAGATCAGCAAGCTGAGAGCCATGAAAATTCGTACCTTGCCGCCACACATACATACTGATAAACAGTAGAGTTTATTTGGTAAAAAACAAAAAGAAATTTTTAAACTCAAATCTGCTGTAGACTGGACCAGATCGATATATTAGCAAGTTAATTTCCGGATATAACGAACTCCAGTAGTCAGGGTTAATGTGGAAGAGGCAAAAAGGGTATTTAGGGTTAGGGGTATAGGGAGGTTAGGTTATAGCATATAAAGAAGGAAAAGCTATAAAAGAAAAAAAAAACACACACACAATATATAATTAACAATTAACAAGTACTATAATTAGTTGCAGAAAGTGAAAGGAAAATAGGGGGAGAGAGAAATGGGATGACAGATAGAGCGTGAGCACGCATAGCTTCAAGCACGAAACATGAGCATGCAAGAAAGTACCATGTGTGCTCACTCTCTTCTGTCACCTCCCTTACCCTTTTCTAAATTAATCTCCCTAGTAATTTCATCTCTACCCTCTGCAAGCTCCAATATATAATCGGATCACACTAAAAACTAAACCCTCTTTTTCTGGAAATTGGGATCGGGTTGATTAGGTTAAGGCCAGGAAGAGAGAGGGAGAGAAAGAGGGTGTGAGAGAGAGATAGAGAGAGAACACTACCATCACTATTATCTAAGTATATAGAAGACTATTCAAGCTTTGTGTATAACAAAACTGAATTGCTCTTGGAGGTGTGAAGAGAAGTGGAGGGGGAAGGAGGGTTTATATAGAGCCTTTGAGAGAGATTGTGAGCATCAATACGTATGGAAGGAATAAATGTGTGTTTATCCTCCATTATTCATTCTCTATTATTTTAAATAAAAATCTATGTATTTTACAGAAGGGAAAGAGAGAAAAGCAGATTTTTTTTAAAAAAAAAAACAAAAACAAGTGAACAAACTTTAAGAACTTATCTTTATGATCTTTACCCATACGCAAACCAATTTCCACCACGACCCACACACACACACAGCTCATTTATATTCATTGTTACTACCAACGCGTCTTGTAATTCTGAATCTCTTGTGTTTATTATATTGCCCAATCCTTGCTATTCTTCATCTCGGCTTCTTCAAAACCCTATCTTCACCTGTGCTCTCTCACATCTGATATGATTTTTTTCCCCATGTAAAAACGATATAATCCTCAAGTGATTAGTGAGTACGGCTTAAGTACGTGTCTTGGTTGCCTCCTTGGTCATGAATTAAGATCATGGAACTACTTAAATCAGAAGAACCTGTAATCACTGAAAGTATACTCCCTCCTCCTCCAGTGCCCAAATTTTGAATTAGCTTGATCGATTTTATAAAAGCCCAACAAACGTTATCTTAATATTTAATGACTTTTTTTCATCAATGCCCCTCATAAATCATTTATATGGCATTAATTAAAAGGTGGACTTTTTTCATTCTCTTGCTTCTCATTTCATTTTATAATCTTACTATTCTAAGTTCTCTTTCTTATTTTCCCTAGTTTATTTCACATTTCTCTCTTTTACTTGCCTACTTATAAATAAGGACATGTTTGAAAAGACAATGTTTATTTCAGACAAAAAAATACTAATCAAAGTTGTTAAACTCACAAGTTTAAGCAAACTTATGACAGTGACGTAAACTCTTATCGTGAACTTGAATCGTAAACTCGTAAGAGTTTACTTTTATTATTAAATAGGTATTACTAGTGTATAATTAAATAATTAAAATATGAAAATGACAACAATTTGATTTAAATATATTTTAAATTCAAATAATTAAAATTAAATCCATCAATACTCATCATTTATCATATTTAATAAAGAATTTTTATAAAATTTCTATATAAAGCCGCCCACAATAATCAAATCAAAAAAGTTAACACAAGTTTAAGAATAAGTTAACACGGTTTTGTAAGTTACAAACGTAAAAATGGTAAATTTGGTGTATAAACTCGTGAATTTAACCGAGTTTACTACTGACTTGACTCATTTTTATAAGCTAAAAACGTAAAAACGGTAAACTTAGAGAGTCAACTCTTAAGTTTGAAAACAATGTAGCTAATATGAGATCAATATAATGAAGGACCTCGTTATTAATGATCGTAGAACTCCTAAAATTAGAAGGACCAGATCATTCACGAATACTGACCTTTTTTTGCTAAGATTCACGTATACTGACTTGAACAAAGATTTGGCTAGCTAGCTTATATGTATTGTGAGAGACCTCGTAATTAATTTTTCGCATAATACTTCAATTAAAAGACCTGATCATTCGCGAATATTGTACTGTGGCTAATTATAAATGGTAAAAATAGGCTAATTATATATATATGTGTGTGTGTGTGGTGAAGGACATTGTTATTACTACCTCTAGTCTTTAATATAAGACATATTTTAGGAATAAATCTTGATTCTAAATATAAGACATATATCTTAGTTAGAAGTCACTTTTAACTAAATCACACGTGCCAATGAAGGGTAGGTAACTTACTGATTATGGGGTATATTTCCAACTTTAGCCTCAGTTATAAAGGGGAATTTTTCAACTCTTTCTTCTCTCTCTATTTTCATTGGTATAATTAATATGAGTAAAATTGTCACAATCTCATTTATTACTCCGAAACTTAACTTATAAATATGACCAAATTTTTTGGTAAAAAATGACTTATAAATAAGATCAAAGTATTGGTTTTTATATTTGTCAATTTTTTTTCCTAATTTACCCCTATTGATGCTCCATTAACTATAATTAAGGAGAAGAGGGAAGAAGAGAATCAAGAAATATGACTAAAGTATTTTAGAAAACTTAATCAATTTCATTAATCTAGTCAAATTAAATAAATATATTTTATATCAACAACCCGACGGAATGCTGATTAATTAGCTGAGGATATGAGTGTTAATTAATGTTTAGTGTTGCCCTTGGTGCTTCTTTGATATATAACTATCAATACTCATGTGATGAAAAAGCTGCTGTGAATAATATATGCTTTCCACCACCAAGATCATATTTGCCTAATTAATTAACTGATATAATAAGTAAGTGCTTTGCGGTATATATTTTCACCTTAGGTATATATAAACAGTTTAATCCATCAGCAAGGAATGGACATAAAATTCAAATGAAAAACTCGAACTTATGTATAAAATTGAGAGCTCTAACCATTAGATTAGATTTAAATTTTGAGATGTTTAACTTGAAGAGCTACTGCTATCACGAATTCAAGTAATTAAAAAAATCTCAAATTCAGAAAATACTATAAGAATTAAGGATCAAACCTAACTTAGCTCCAACTTTTTGTAGAATTAATTACCTCATATATTTTCCTGTTGGTGTTGGAATATGATGAGTCATTGTAGTTTGATTCTAGATGTGAGAGAAAGTCAAAGACATATTGGTTCTTGCTGAGAATTATCACGGCATAAACAAATTAATAAGCATGATGATAAGAGTGCAATTATTGTTCGTCTTTATGTATAGAATATCCATCCATGTGTTGCTCTCCTGTTTTACATATCAAATATGCTTCAGAAGGAACCGAAGCACAAAACATGGTAGCAATAAAATGGCAGGTCCCCATCCTTCAACATATAAAATAGAAAGCCAAGGGATAAAAAAGAAGGAATTTTTGTTTGCTCAAGCAAATTACAGCAAAGTGCTCAGCACAGCCTCACAAACCAGAAGGCCACCACTTTGATGAAAGATCTATGCGGCGGCGTTAAAGCATTTTAAAGTATATATGCTTTATGCTTTACATTATTTTAAACAATTATTAATGGATGCAAAGTAAATCATTGACATTAATGTTCGAAGAAGCAATCGCTACAAGTGCGTGGTTTGTGGGACGTCATGCGCTTCTTTGACACATTCTCAATTGAATAATACAGAGAAATCTCTTTATATACTATATTACTAGATTTGATACTTGGGCTTTCGTTTAATTAAACATAAAGCACTTTGATTGGCCGTTTCCCACAGCATCTCGGATAAATCCTAAATCTACCCCCTCCTAATTAACTTGGGATTATATATGCTTCCCTCTCGCACATTACTCTCATGATTTTAGGATCTTAATTTATCGCCATTCATCATTATTATATGAATCACGCCGACCATTAGGTTTTTCACGCGGAGCAGAGACATTAAATTTTAAATAATACAAGTCGATCTCATCTTAAATATATATAAGACACAATTGACTTTTTTTTTAAGAGATTAAGGAAGCTAAACAAGTTATTTAATCATATTATATATTATATATAACTAAATTATATATTAGTTTATAAGTCAAGATAAATTAGTTTGGAGAAAAAAATAATAAACATAAATACTTTAATTGGGTCTTATATTTAGAACCAGAAGTAGTATATATTGTAATCATATGAGGTCTTGTTATATGATCCACCGAATGGCCTATGCACTAACGGATCATTTACCTGCAGTAGTGACACAACGATATATTGTAACATCCCAAAATTTTATACTACCACTTTAGTCCTATTTAAAAGTCCTTTTTTACCAAAAAATTTTAACCTATTTATAAATCCAGTTTCAGAGTAGTAAATGAAATTGTGACAATTTTATTCATATTAATAATAGAGAGAGAAGAAAGAGTTTTAAAAAAATATACATTTATAAATGAGGACAAAATTGAAAATTTATCTCATAATTATTGGGTTAACTACTTCTTCTTAGTATATGAGATTTAATTAAAAATGACTTATAAATATGACCAAAGTGGTATAATATTATAAATCTAAATTATGAATAAATTGTTAGGAATTTTAGAGCCTGATATAAAAATAAGTCTCTAAATCTCTTTTGCTATAATAAATGATAAAGCCTAAAATTAGGGGAAAAAAATACAATTATATATATAAACCCACATATAAAGGAAGATGTGCGTGTGTGTATTATATTAAGCAAATATATATTTCTATAATAAGCTAACAGGCCTTGATGATAGATGATGTCATTATATATAAATATTGAACAACATCTAGAAGGCTTGGAAAGGAAGTTAAAACAAATTAAAGGATGAGCTTCTAGTAGAAGGGTTGGAGAGCATACAAGTGTAAAAGAGACAAGTTTTCCATGGATTGGGTGTACCTAGATGCTTCCTAGGATTAACTCCTTTGGCAAGAAATCTTGTATATATATACCTAATTAATACCCCGTTGGTTTCCAAATGGACTGCATATGAAATAGAGTAGAGAAAAAGAAAAGTAGTGAAGAAAATAAGTAGGAGGAAAAAGGAGGAGAATTAAGGAGTTGCTGCTCATAAAATTAAGAGTTTTCTTACTGAGTGATACGTAAACCTGCTTTTATTCTTTCCAAAATGATTTTTAAAATGTTTTACTATCTAAGTATATATTCTCTATATGATTTATATGATTGATCTAAATACTTCTTATATTTGAAAGTTGTTTGGAATTATACTGTATCAGAATAGGCAAGGAAGCTGTGTGCTAGCATCCATAAATATTATGATCTCTCCAAGAAGGATTGTTATGCGAACTATCCTATGGGGTAAGATTTATGTGTGAATGGTTGTGGATTCACTACAGGGGACGCTCGGCTCTAGTGTGTCTAAATGATGGAATTATGGTATTGTGGATGCTTATGAGTATATTTCTATATATACATATTCACATATAATTATATTGCAGGGATTTAAATTTTTTTCTGCTAAACTAGCAGCTGGGCATTATTAGTTAGAACTTATTTATTTAGTATCACTCATATTTTGTCGTAATGTCCCAGAAATTGACAATTAGGCTTATATGAAGAAGAACCAGAGCAACAGACAAGAAACCTCCCTAGTTCCCTTTAGACATTTTTTAAGAATTCTTATAGGAAATAATAAGGTATTTGAGAACTTTATGATATAAAGTGATTATTCCATTGCAATAAATTATGAATATAGATATTAATAAAATATTTTTTACGGTATGTTTTCTTCCCGTATCTTTATTAATTTTTAATTAGAAACCGAATATATATTTTAATTTATTGTGGGAGTAATAATGATATTAAGTAACAATTTATTTATAAATTAAATACATATACTTCTACAGTAATAATGATGATATGAAGGGGGCTAGCTTCCTCAATAAGCAATAGAATAAGGTTTCCAAATGCGGAAAGGTCAAGAGTATAACGTTGTGTCTTCCGAGTGATTGTACAGGGCACGACAGAAGAAGAAGAAAATACATGTAGGTTTAATTAATCTACTGATACAAAGAGGCACTTGGATCAACATTTGTGATAAATAGCCACCTTCTACGCTTAGTATGCTTGTTCTCCCTTATACTTTCCGGTGAGGTTAACTCTTAATTAGTAATTATAGAAGGTAAATAAAAGTGCTCACATACACTTAATTGGGACCAGCATGGTTTGTAGTAGATGTTTATTAGGCACCACATACCGGTAGTTTCAAAAGTCAAATGTGAAGTTTAAAATCCAATGTAGGTGGCGGGAATTAAGGTGGAGGAAGACGCGTGAGATTGGTCCCCAAGGGGCTAACAAAAATTAGCATTGAAAACTGTCAAACCCCAATTGGCGTGGCAACATATTGGAGCAGGCGAGGATAAGGTAAAGATGAAGAAGATCTAATAAAGAGAAGGGGGGTCATATAGAAACCCTAATAATGGTAGTGTAGAGCTAGAGTGGACACGTCCTTTGGAATCTGAGTGGAGTGTGTTGGGAAGAGCAGGCAGTCAAATGAGGGGCTTATTTAATTTGGTGGTCACAGAGAGAGAGAGAGAAGGGGAAGGTGCATGAACGAATAAGGAGAAGAGAATAATAATGAAGCAAACGGCGAAAGGGAAGCACGTGAAGAGAATTTGGAGGCATGTGGCATAATATGTGAGAATCAGATCTTTGGTGGTGCCTTCTGCCCTAATTCTGCAACCTTGCAGACTGGTGCCTGTCACAGCACGCTAACGCATTGGCCTTCTCTGCCGGCGTTTCAACCACCACCCCCCCCCCCCCTCATGGTTCCTTTCATTTAACTCAAAAAGTATATTTATTTAACAAAATTTCTTTCACATATTTATCTCGTACATTATAAATTACGTTAAAAAAGTAAAAATAGTTTATACCGCTGATCCAAATAGCCAAAACACTTTCTTAATCCACCATCTACTACAATTTTATTTTAATTCATGTTATACACTTCTCTTTCCTTTTACTTTCCTCTATTACTTTTATTAGCCTTAAAGCGTACGTCCCTTTAATTATTCATTCTGCTTTCTTGACCTTCTCATTAGTCGGAAGGCCAACTTCATCACCATAATAAAATGGGTTGGATTTTTCTCCTCATTTTTTCTCATTATCCCTCATCATCTTTAAATCATATCCATCCAATCAATCACAATACTACTCCAACCCCTCTCTCCTCTTTCCAATCAATAGTCTAAATGGTGCCAATGAGAGAAAAGGAGAAACAAGATTATGAGAAAATCCTCTCCCTAATAAAATGCTGCTCAAATCACAAAATATTTGGGTCAACTAGTAGGAATTGTTATAACTTAACTAATTAAAGGTCATAGATCCAATCCTTTAGGAATGTGGCAGCCTAGGCAGTAGAGTTATCGCCCATATGGATCCTGGGTTAGTCTAATTTGTAATTTCATGAAAGATTGGCTAGGATACTAGGTGCTTACACACACACACACACAAAAATTAATAATAATAATGATACAATGCAGCTCCCTGCAAGTAATGCGAAACCCCACATCTCTGCTCTACCAATGATATCAAATAATAATAATAAGGTCCTGTCACCTTTGGCTGAGTGGATTAATCTGGATGGTTTTGATGAAAATGTTCATATATCTCTGGACTATTTTTATTCGTTCCCCGAGGAGAAGGAAATCTCGATCTGAATATATCTTGTGGATTTTTCCATATTAATTATAGGCCCTGGTTTGCGTATTTGTCTGCATGGATTAATATTGATGTCGTTACTGAAATGTAATATTATGACTGCTAGTTTTTTCTTTATTTGGGTGTGAGAGGAGATAACGTTTAAATGAGCGAGATTTTCATTGGGAGAATGGCACGAAGGGACTGTGTGTGTGTGTGTGGAAGGAAATTAGCTGACAAAAGACCTTAATTTTTTAAACTTACATAGAGTGACCAATGTTTTAGGGGAATTTGGAATATGAGTTGCGAGTCGTAAACATTTTGTTTGCAAATCTTAAAACATCAGCTGCAAATAAGTTTTAAGCTGTGGAAATTTTGTAAATCGTATAAAAACCAAAAGACTCAATCCACTCTGAAAGTTGGAAAGTCAATTTGACTAAAAGCTCGTTTGGATGAGTTTTTTTAAGGAAAAAAATCATATTTTTAATGTAAAAAAAATATTTTTTAAATTAATTTATGTGTTTAGATGATATTTTTTTAAAAAAAGCAAAAGTCACAAAAAAAAAAATCAAAGTGCTGGTTTTTTTAAAAGCTCCAATTTAAAACTTAAAAAATAAGCACTTAAAAAAAATACTTTTTTTAAAAGCTCATCTACAAGCTCTAAATTATATAATTCGGATTAGTGCTTAGACTGGATTTACAGTTTGCGGTTGATAAATCTTTCACTGTTTACAACTGAGCTTCCAATTTGCAACTAAACTTCCAAGATTTGCAATTGAGCTCCTATAATTTACATATGAAAATGTGTCAACAATGTGAATGCGGTTTCATCTATTTACTATATTTAAAAAGAAAAAAGAAAAATCCTCAATGCTTCCATATATCATTTTAAAAATTCATGATCCTTTAAATGCAAAGATTACTTTTTTCCCACAATCCTTATGTGTCTGTTCGTTCTCATACGTAGTGTTTAGTTTAATAAGAAAAATTAATCAAACGACAGTAATATCTAAATATTAAAACCTACTACGTAAACGTAGGTAGTAACAAAAAAATTATAATATCAGAAAATCCCATAACATATCAATGATAAGTGAGAGAGACAACATTAAAGGAAAAGAGAGAGAGAGAGGGGTTACATTTACAAGTAAAATAATATCATCAACAAATTATGAAACTTTTTTTATATATATATTTTTACCTTGGTGTACGTTATTTTTCTAAAAATTTATAAACAAATCTGCACTCTCCATGAAGCGCACATAACTCATATTCTAATAATATATACTTTGAATAATATCAATAACTGCATTTCAATTTTTTTATTTACAAATATCAATATATAATTATTGATATTATCAACATATAAAATATATTCTATCCGGGCAATTTTTATAAGGAGTAATTACTAAAATCACACTATTCAAAATGTTAGTTAAAAATAATAAATGTATAACTTTTATACTTTTCTTTCTAATTATACTCTTTTTTAGAAAAAGAGTACATGAGAGGTAATGTGTGAAAATTTATTGTAAGCATAATGAGTGATATGTATTTAATAACAGTAAAAATAAAAAAATAATTTAAAATTTCAAATGAAGAGGATTTATAATTCCTTACATTAGGGACAACTCTTAAGAGAGAAAATGTTGCTTATAAAAAAGGATATAGGAGGGAGTAACATTTTATAACAAATTGCACTGTATTTGCTGAATTGTATAATTTATTTGTTAAATTTGATGTTTGTTACTGTTATAGATATATATATTAAAAAGAAATATTGTAGTGTTCTTTTTTCTCTCACACACACATATTTAACGACAAATTCTATCATTTGGCAAAATAATTATTGCATGCGTGGAAATTAAAGGAACGACCAGCTGAAATGGGAAAAATGGGAATGGGTCTCCATTCCGGGTCATTGTCAATATCAGACATGGCTGAAGTCAGTGTCCACAGCATTCATTCATTCATGCAGGACATAAAATGAACCAGTTGAATCAACGGGGTTGGCACAATTGTACTAAGCAGCTTGTGTCGCTTAAGTAAAGGTCTCGGGTTTGAGTCTTGTAGATACAAAAAATCCCCGTTGGGAAACTCTCCTACCAAAGTCATATGCGCG
Source organism: Acacia crassicarpa (assembly GCA_034222035.1). NCBI lineage: Eukaryota > Viridiplantae > Streptophyta > Magnoliopsida > Fabales > Fabaceae > Acacia > Acacia crassicarpa. The sequence continues at coordinate 10,073,446 of JAWXYG010000003.1, forward strand.
ACGCGGGTCGAATCCGTAATAGTCGAGACGAAGTCCTAGTGAATTGGGTGGGCAACCAAAAAAAAATTGAACTTGTTGAATATAATTAATGGCCGGGTCTTAATTTGAAGAGAATAAAAGAGGGTTCAAATTGAATCCATATTTATTATAATTTGACACTCTGGCTCAACGTAGATGCCTCTTGGTTCAAAACTAACAATGCCCGCTAAAAAAGAGGCAGCCATATTTAGTACTATGTCCGGTCTAATTATAAAAACATTTTTATAGTGTAATTTGCATTATAAAAGTAGTCCTACAATTAGTTGTGGAGTGAATACCTTATAGTGCTTCAAACATAGCTTATCTTGTTGTTTTTAGAAAAAAAAAAAGGTGGGGGGGGATTGTTTAGGGTACAGACATGGACCCAATGTCATGGCAAAATGTATGGTTCATCACTGTCACGGTTTTAACATGCAATAGATGGAGTTTGTTTTAGTTATAAATATATAATACCTTAGTCTATTTTATCTCATAAATTTATAATTTTTTCTAAAACTATTCTTGTTTTTACATAAATTATAAAATATTTTCATCAATCAAGGATTAGGATAATGATTAAATGAGTTATTTTAAGAAAAAATCAACAAGTATTAGTTATAAATAATTTATTAATATTTGTAAACTAATTAACTAACAAATACATAAGGGTCTGATTGGTTTGAGGGGAGGGAGGGAGAAGAGAGAAATTTTTTCTCTCATTTACTAAATAGCCCATGGAAAATTTTCAATATTCTAAAAATGTACTCGGAATCAAAAAAAAAATATATTCTCATTAATGGTAATTTAGTCAATATCGTCCCTAGAGGCACTTCCCCTACCATCCTGTCAAACCAAATAGGCCTTTGAATCAGACATATCTCTCTGGACACAGAGAGTGCTTACAGTCACTCATCAATAAGGCCCTCACATTAGTTGGATTTAAACCCAAGATCTTATAATTATGAGTTTACTCTTTTACCAACCAGACCAACTGTGAAGGAGAAATTGATATATTGACATGGCGAGATCCATTTAAGCAGATCTTTCCGATCGAACCTCACTTTCACAGTTTCATGTGTTTCTGCAAGCCTTCATAGGTAGCAAACATCAAACTCAAATGTTCTACCGAATTTCTCATCCATTAGGCCCACGAATTGTCAAGTCTCCCACTGGGCCTACATTTCACAACATGGGTCGATCCACCAATATGAAGGACCCAACTATTTTTTTTTTGATACATAGGCGATAGGGGATGGGGGGATCGAACCTAGTACAAGGGAATGGAAAGACTACTCTCAATACCACTGCACTACTAGTAGTGCCGGTAGGACCCAACTATTTTAAACATGGGCTACGTCTACGAATGCCTTTGCTGCTTTGCATGGGTATGATTGTGATGCTCTGTTCTTTTTTTCCCCTTTTAACAAAAAGTCAAAAGATGACCAACATTTATTAGGAGTAGGTGGAAAGAGTCTTACTCTCCCTTAACTACGTCATCAGTTTGAAGTATGGGAATAGAAAAAAAAGGTATTAGGAGCTCTTTCTCTATGACCGTGGACCCAACTCAGGGCAAACCGGATTAGTTGGAACCCAAGATTTCGGTGAACCGGGTGGGAAAAAAAAGAAAAATAAAAAGAGCCAAAGGATAGATTTGTTGGAATAATTTTTAAAATGAAGAGAACTGTTAATTAAAGCCTCAGGTCCTTAAGTTATATGAAGAGTTTTGTGAGACGTTATAACATTAAATGTTACAAATATCATATATCTCTCTAATTCCTAAAGATAGGTATAAAAGGTTATAACCAAAGGTATAATAGCGACCATTTGATGAAAATTGTGTTATTTTAAAGAAACCCTACATACTAAAAATGTGTCACGGTTCATGGAAAATTGTCTTAAGTAACCATAGTTATTTGGATCAAGTTGATCAATGAATAAACATATAGTTGTGTCCTTTTAATTGAAGATGTATGTTACTTCTAAAAGCACTTCATAATCTATAAAATACCTCATCATCACTTCATTTGGAAAGATACACAACTCATAACAATGAAATCAAGATCCTTGCCCCTATTTTTAAATGTGCAAAGAGATGAAGTCAATTTATCATTTAGATTTATATCAAGGCTTAAACTCGGCAAAAGAACTAAGACAACAAAGTACACAAAAGAGGATGCATTCTTGTTACTCTTTTTTTTTTTTTTTGGTCAAAGGATACTTGTATTAAAATCTCAAACAACAGTACAAGCAACACTACAAAGTTACAATAACACCAACTAAAACAAGGACAGGTGAAAAACATACAGCGTACATGAGCAACAGACAGAAACAGAATACACTCAAATAAGAACAAACTACAGACAATACACCCAAATAAAAACAAACTACAAACAGAGACCTGTCAATGGATGATTGGAGAGAGGTGCATCATGAGGACCAAACTTTATCCTATGGGAGTCCGAGGCTAGAAAAGTCAGTAAAGAAGGTGTTGGTTGAAAAACCCACCCAATCAGGCACACCCCTTTATAAGCATCAGCTGCAACCAGGTCAGCTACACGATTACCCCCTAGGGGTGAAGGACAACGAGAACCCAACCTTGGAACCCATCAGACAAATAATATCGAAAATAATGCTCCTACTCCTCCAATCGATCATATTTGGAGCTTTTGCATTAACACATTTAACAAGAGAAAGGCAATCGGTTTCAAAAATAACCTTATCATGACCTAGATCAACAGCGAGCATCAACGCCCTCTTAAGAGCAAGAGCTTCGATCATGAAAGCAGAGATTGATTTCACCTTATCCACAAAACCCCATTTGAAACCTCCAAGCTGGTCCCTACAGATAACTCCAATAGCCCCATCAGCATTATTAGCCGAAAAAGCTCCATCACAGTTATATTTGAGTGTGCCCGCTGATGGAGGGGACCAGACAACTAGATGAGACGGATTAACCCCTCGAACCTCCGGATTGCTGTACTTTTTATCACGATTCACCCAGAAGTCAAAGTTGTTTTTCCTCGCACATTCAATGGCATCAATAGGATTAGGGTCTTTATGATTAAAAACAAGATCATTCCTTTATTTCCAAATAAACCATAAGATCCAACAGATTAAGGAAAGATTATGCTGGTCTAAGGAAGACATACCTGAAATTTGAATCCACCAGGCATTGAAGTTCCGAATACTAGCCACATCAAGCTTTACACCAAGAGAGCACCCGAACCAGACACACCTAGTCCAAGGGCAATGAAAAAACAAGTGCTCCACCGTCTCCACCGCATCAGTACAAATTGGGCAGATGCGATTCCGAGATCTCTTCCTCTTATAGAGGGCCCCATTAGTAGCAACAGCGTTATTTAGGATCCGTTAGATGAATTGCTGGACTCTCGGAATAACGTGGATCTTCCAAATCGATTTCCAGCAGGATGAAGAAACAACTATGGATGACCCAGCCTTGTTACCATCAGACAACATCTTCTCTTTAGAAACATGATACCCAGCTTTCACTAAATACACCCCATTTTGAGCATTAGTCTATACCAACTTATCAGGCAGACCATTTGATAGGATGTTAATGCCATAGATAGCAGCCTTGACTTCCGAAAAAATATACTGGTCAATAAGCGAAAGATCCCACTTACCATTGACGATAAGGTCACTAACCCTAGCCTTGGCTATAGAAGGATTGAGGTTATTGGGTTTCTCCGGGAAAGCAACCCGAGGAACCCATATGTCATCCCAGATGCTGATAGATGCACCATCTCCTATGTCCCAGTTCAAGTCTTGTTTGAGAAAATCCTTGCCCCCCAGGATGCTAGACCAGCACCATGATGCTTTATGACCTTTTCCAGCTTTCATGAAACCACCTTTGGGAAAGTACACACTCTTCATAACCCTAGCCCACAGATCTTCGGGGCGAGTAAGCAATCTCCATGCCGTTTTAGCCAGCAGAGCATCATTCATAACAGATAAATCTCGGAAGCCCATCCCATCGTTGCTCTTTGCTGTTGTCAGAGACTCCCAGGCTTTCCAATGTGTAGTACTACCAGAGACTGTACCACTCCACCAGAAGTTAGCAATCAGGCTACTAATTTCTTTGCAAGTTTTTACTGGGAATTTGAAAACATTCATAGGGTAGATAGGAATCGCCTGGAGAACCGCTTTAATCATTACATCACGCCCCGCAAACGAAAGGAGAGAATGGCCCCAACCCTGGATCTTGTTAGCAATGCGTTCACGAACATAAGCCAAAGCCTGATGTTTTGTCTTTCCCCATATACTTGGGATACCCAGATACCTGCCCGGGTCCTCAGACGCATTAATACCAAGAGTCCTCCCCACCATATTTTTCACATCATCAGGGGTATTAGAGGAAAAGAACATACTTGACTTCTCAAGATTGATTACCTGCCCCGAGGCAGTGCAATACAGTCTCAGAATATCAGCCAGATGGTTACAGTTGCGTTGGGAAGCACGCATATACAGCAAAACATCATCAGCAAAGAAGCTATGTGTAAGTTCAGGACACATATGACTCAGTTTGATGCCTTTAATGAAATAATCTGTCTGGCTCCTTGTAATCATAATGGATAGAACTTCTGCAACAATGATGAAGAGGTATGGAGAAAGTGGATCCCCTTGTTGGATACCCCGGCTTGGGATAAAAGAGCTAACTTTCTCACCTGATAAGCAGATATTCAAACTAACAGAGCAAACGCATTTCATTACAAGAGAAACCCACTCGGAGCATAAACCAAATCTCAACAACACATTTTCAAGAAAGTTCCACTCTACCCTATCATATGCTTTACTCATATCCATTTTAAGCGCAAATTCAAACTTCCCAGTGTCTTTTTTACGACGAAGATAATGGTACACCTCATTAGCAATAATAATATTATCATGTATGCACCGCCCAGGAACAAAAGCACTTTGGTTTTGTGAAATACAAGTATTAAGTAAAGGCCTCATTCTATTTGCCAGGATTTTAGAAATGATTTTGTAAGAGAAATTACACAGGCCAATAGGACGAAAATGAGACACATGTTCAGGTTTATGCACTTTAGGAATGAGAGTGATATTCGTTTCATTTAAATTATTAAGCACTAAATCACCAGCAAAAAATTCCTTAACCATACCACAAACAGTCTCACCAATATTAGGCCAGCAGGAATGATAAAATTTACCCGAATACCCATCAGGTCCAGGTGCTTTGTTGCTCCCGAGACTAAAGGCCGCAGCTTTAATCTCTTCCGCAGTTACTGGTGCCAAGAGACTTCTGTTCATATCAGAGGAAATAGTGGGCTCAATGAAACCCAAGACAGTATCCATCGAACGGTTGCCCGAAGTAGTGAACAACTCCTGGAAAAAACTAGCAATATTGTTAGATATTTCATCCTTCTCATACAGCCAATTGCCTTCATCGTTTCTGATACAGGAGATTCTGTCCTGTTGCCTCCTCTTGATAGTCGATATGTGAAAGAACCGCGTGTTTCTATCCCCAGCACCTAACCAATTATTCCTCGCCCGTTGCCACCAATACTGCTCCTCCCGCTCCAAAACCCTATCCAGCTCCCCTTTAACCTCCATAATCCTTCTTGAAACTTCCGGAGATCGGACCTCTAGCGACAAAACAGCCAGATGACTCTTCAAAAGCTCAATGCATTTGCCACTATTAGGACATTCCTTCTTGCTCCATGCCAATAATCTCTGTGTACACCTCTTCAGATTACATACGAAATTTTCTAGTGTCGAGTCTCCTTGATCAATATGCTTCTGCCAACATTCCCTAATAACTTCATGAAAGGACCCATGTAATACCCATGCAGATTCAAACCGAAAGAATCGATTATAATGACGATTCTCATGTTGGAAATCAACAAACAGCAGGTGATGATCAGATCCAGCCGGAGCAACGTTAAACACCTGGAGACACGGAAATAGCTCTCTCAACTGCAAGTTACCCAAGGCCCTATCAATGCGTTCATGAATTGTATCCGGATAATCTCGGTTGTTGCACCAGGTAAAAGTGGGTCCATTGTACCCAAGATCTTCAAGTTCACAGTCCGCCAGCAAACATTTGAAATTCAGAAATTGAATATTTTTACACTTAATTGTATCTCTTGGTGAATAAATTTAGGATTGTTTAGTCATTAAATAATGGGTTTTATTACCTAATTGAGCTTTGAGCTTTTAATGTGATTGATTTCATTTTTTTGAATAAATTCCAGATTTACAGTGATTTAGTATTTTTGCCATAACTTTTGATCTAGATATCCGATTAGCCTGATTCTTCTTTCTTTTTTTAGATGATTCAGAGATCTACAATTGTTATGAAGACTCGGAAGGCTGATTCAGACAAGAAGATGGGTGAAATTGGAGCTAAAGACAGACCTATTTTTCTGGATTTTTATTCTGCTCGAATTTTGTAATAAAAGACCAATTTTTAGAGGTTTCCTTTTTTATATAGGGATTTCCTATTGATTAGGGGTTTCCTATTTAGAGATTTCCTATTTTTAGTCATTTTTCCTACATAAGGAAAAGGAGAGGGTGGCTACAAACATATTCTGAATACACGTTTGAAGCAGTTTTGGATTGAAAGACAGAAGTTTAATTTTCTCTACAATGTTCTTCACGTTCTTCTTCATCTTTTCTTCCGCGTTTTGTCTAGCCATGCTTGGCTAAACTTTTGTGGTTAATCCAACGTAAGGATTCCATGATTCGTCCAGAGCCGAACGTGGGTTATTTATATTTTGTTCAATGATGGAAGTCTCTGGAATCTGAACGTTGGGTTAATCGTTTTTAATCTGTTTTTGCTTAAACCATTCTGTTTCTGCATTTCGTTCTGTTTCTGTTAAATTTCATTTTTAATCTTTTTGAATCACAACCCCCCCATTTTTACTGTTTTTGTTTCTTTGTTGCTTTCAATCAAACCCGCTGCAAGTTCGTTGGGAAACGACCCAGGTTCCCTATTTCTGCAAAAAAATTTGTTCTCGAACTTGGTTATTTTGGGAGAGACGACAAATCTCTGTCAAATTATGGCGCCGCTGCCGGGGAATTTGCATCGGTTTGATTAGTAACATTTTTTATTTTTATTTTATTTTATTATATTTTTTTGGGTCTCGTTGGGACGTAACGGGCATTTCAGAATTGTTTGACCTACTCCGATTGGGCTAATTTTTGGTGGGCTGAAGGAAAACGATATTTTAAGACGAACACAGTACCTTTGGTACTGTTGTTCCTCGGATTTTAGCCAAATTCCATCGTTTAGACCACTTTTTCAATTTTTGAAGTTTTTTTATTTCATTTTTGGGTTCCCCAATGGTCTAGGATTTGCCCTGTCCAAGTCCCATAAATTTTAAAAATCATTTGATATTGTTTCTGGACTTGTTTTGGTCAATTTCTACCATAGGTTCTTGTTTTCTTTGTGTTTGCTTTTGTGTGTTTTAGTGTTTTTTTTTTTAATCACTTTTAGTGTGGCATTTTCGTAATTCTGAGTTTCTTGTGCCATTTTTGTGATTTTGATTTTTCTGCAAATTCTGCCTTGTGATTTTGCTGCATGAGTACTAGGAGCACTGTCAATCCAGAAGACTTGTTACCATTTGATCCTGAAATAGAAAGAACAATTCTCACTGCTAGAAGAGTAAATCGTGGAATTAATACTAAATTGGAAATTGAACTTGAGTCTGATTGTGACCATTCTGATTGTGTCCATTCTGTTGATCTTTCTGATTGTGCTTCTGATAGTAGTCCTGATAGTCTTGTTGTTTTCACTGATTCTAGTAGCATTGCTAACTCAGAAATTATGGCAGAACAAGCAGGTCATCATACCTTGAAAGAATTAGCTACCCCTAATGTGGGCAATCAAAATTTGTGTATTCAATATCCTGAACTTGCTGCTAACTTTGAACTAAAATCTGGTCTTATCCATTTGTTGCCCAAGTTTCATGGTCTTGCAGGTGAATGTCCTCACAGGCATCTAAAAGAGTTCCATGTGGTATGTAGTACGATGAAACCTCAAGCAATCGATGAAGACCACATTAAGCTGAGAGCTTTTCCATTTTCTCTAGATGGTGTCGCTAAGGATTGGCTGTACAATTTGCAACCAGCATCTATTGGGAGTTGGGATGATATGCAGAAGCTATTCCTAGAGAGGTTCTTTCCTTCTTCAAAGGCCATTGCTATTCAGAAGGAGATCACTAGTGTTAAACAAATCAATGGGGAGACTATGTATGAGTATTGGGAGAGGTTCAAGCGATTGTGTGCTAGCTGTCCACACCACCAGATTTCAGACCAGCTTCTAATTACATATTTCTATTCTGGTTTGCTACCGTTGGATAAGAGTTTTGTGGATGCATCTAGTGGTGGGGCCTTAGATAGAAAGACACCTGAAGAGGCCCGAGAGTTGCTATCTACTATGGCTGCTAATTCTCAGCAATTTGGCACCAGAGCCAATAGCAATCCTGTTTATCAGATTCATACACCTCCAGCCCAATATGATTCTCAGAGATTAGAGACTAGACTTGATGATCTGACCTCCCTTGTGAGGCAGTTGGCAGTAACACAGACAGTCCAGTCTTCTCCTCCTCAGATTGGGTACTCCTGTGGGTTTTGTTCTGACCCTTATCATCCTACTGATTCTTGCCCTACTTTGCATGATCCCACTTATCAGGACCAGTCAGTAGCTGCAGTGGGTGTTTTTCCAGGTAAGCCACAATACCAGCAGAATAATGCCTTTTCCAATACCTACAATCCTGGTTGGAGAAATCACCCCAATTTCCGTTGGAACCAGAATCAGGACCAGAGTAACCAATATCAGCAAAATTCTGGGAATTACCAGCAGAGACAGTACAGACCACAGAATTTCCAACATCAGTCTGCACCTCCTTTGCCAGCACCAGCTACTCGACCAGCCATATGTGCACCTCCACAGGCCACACAACAGCAGGCTAGTAGCAGTGGTTCCTCATTGGAGGATATTATGAAGCAATTTGCCACAGACACTATGCAGTTCAAACAGCAAACTGAGACTTCCCTTCAAAATTTGCAAACTCAGATTGGCCAGTTGGCAACATCACTGAATCAGCTTCAACCTCAGGGACCCAACACTCTTCCTTCACAGACAATTCCCAATCCTAAGGGCAATGTAAGTGTTATCTCACTACAGTCTAACACACAATTGGAGGAACCTAAAAAAGCTGCAGATGTGACTTCCACATCAGAAAAAGAGTCAGACAACATGACGATTGACTCTAAAAATAAAACGGCAATGCAGCAAGGTGAAGAGGAAGACATCCCCATTCCTCTTCCTTTCCCTCAGAGAGTAGTTCAGTCCAAGAAGTTGGCGGAAAAAGCACACGAGAAGGATATACTTGAGACATTCCGGAGAGTAGAGATCAACATTCCTCTCTTAGATGCAGTCAAACAAATTCCTAAATATGCCAAGTTTCTGAAGGAGTTGTGCACCAACAAGAGGCGACTGAAGGGGGGTGAACGAGTGAGTTTGAACCAGAATGTATCAGCACTCATCCGGCCTACCATGCCTCGCAAGTGCAAGGATCCAGGGATGTTTTCTATCCCTTGCATTATTGGTAACTATAGATTTGATGATTGCATGCTAGATTTAGGTGCTTCTATTAATGTCATGCCTGCATCTATTTATAAATCTCTTGGTCTTGGTCCTTTACTCCATACTGGTGTGGTTGTTCAGTTAGCTAATCGGAGTAATGCTCATCCTTCTGGTGTAGTTGAAGATGTCTTAGTCAAAGTTAATGAATTGATATTCCCTGCTGATTTTTACATCTTAGATATGGAGGATGAGTCTTCTAGCAGTAGGTCACCAATCATCCTAGGGAGACCTTTCATGAAAACAGCAAGGACTAAGATAGATGTGCATTCTGGTACTCTTTCCATGGAGTTTGGTGATATATCTGTGAATTTCAATATTTTTGATGCCATGAAACATCCTAGGGAAGAGCATTCGGTTTTCTGCATTGATGTTATTGATGATGCTGTGGATGATGTTCTTGCTGATTGGTGTTCTGATTATCCTGATTTATTATCTGAGAGTGATTCTGCCATTTGTGCATGTGTTGATAATGAATGGTGCCCTGTTTGCACTAACTTGGTCAATGCTGCATTATTTGATGATTTTGACTTGCTTGCTGGTTCTGCATTACATGTGGATTCTGATATTGATTCTGAGTTTGAGCTTCATCCTAGTCCTAATGTGCATCCTGATTCTGATTGTGATGAGCTTAACTCTGATTTTGGTGAGCTAAATTCTGATGTTAAAATGGAGCTGCATAGACACAGTTCTTCTGCTTCTTTGAATGTGGTTTCAGGTATTTCTAATGTGATGGCAGCAGACTTGTTGCAACAACCACCTAAGCTTCAACCCTCCACTGAGCAACCACCCACACTTGAGTTGAAATCCCTTCCAGATCACCTAAAGTATGCATTTCTGGAGGTGGATGAACAATTGCCAGTCATTGTGGCCAACAATCTTCTTCCTGACCAAGAAGAGAAGCTACTAAGCCTATTGAGGGCCAACAAGAAAGCCATTGGGTGGACATTAGCTGACATTGTTGGGATCAGCCCTTCCATGTGTATGCATCGAATTCTATTGGAAGAGGATTCTAAGCCGGCGAGGCAACCCCAGAGACGCCTTAATCCTCTTATCCTTGATGTGGTGAAGAAGGAGGTCACTAAGCTTCTACAAGCTGGTATCATCTATCCCATATCTGATAGCCAGTGGGTTAGCCCGGTCCAAGTGGTTCCTAAGAAATCCGGAGTCACTGTGGTAGCCAATCAGAAGAATGAGCTCATTCCTACTCGAGTTCAGAATAGTTGGAGAGTCTGCATCGACTATAGGAGACTCAACCAAGCCACTCGCAAGGATCATTACCCTCTACCTTTCATTGATCAGATGTTAGAGCGATTGGCTGGTAAGTCTCATTATTGCTTCCTGGATGGCTACTCTGGATACTTCCAGATCCATATTGCTCCTGAGGATCAGGAAAAGACGACCTTCACATGCCCCTTTGGCACATATGCCTACCGAAGGATGCCTTTTGGCCTTTGCAACGCACCTGGCACCTTTCAGCGTTGTATGGTAAGCATTTTCTCTGAGTTTCTAGAGGACTGCATGGAGGTTTTCATGGATGATTTCACTGTATATGGGTCTGATTTTGATGCATGCTTAGCTAATTTGTCTAGAGTTTTGCATAGGTGCATTGAGTCTAATCTTGTGCTTAATTATGAGAAGTGTCACTTTATGGTTGAGTCGGGTATAGTCTTGGGACACATAGTGTCTAGGAAAGGGATTGAAGTGGACCCTGCTAAGATAGATGTTATTACTGCTTTGCCTTACCCCACATCTGTGCGGGAAGTTCGCTCTTTCCTTGGTCATGCAGGCTTCTATCGGCGTTTCATTCGGGATTTCAGCAAGATTGCCCGACCCTTGTCCAACCTTCTGCATAAGGACACTGACTTTGTATTTGATGATGAGTGCAAGGCGGCCTTCGATCACTTGAAGCGTTGCCTGACTACAGCTCCAGTGATCCAACCCCCTAATTGGTGCCTTCCATTTGAGTTGATGTGTGATGCCTCCAACTATGCGGTTGGTGCTATCTTGGGACAACGGGTTGACAGAGCATCTCATGTGATTGCATATGCCTCTAAGACTTTGGATACTGCCCAGTCTAATTACACCACTACTGAAAAGGAGTTGTTGTCTATTGTATTTGCTTTTGATAAGTTTCGGTCATATCTGCTAGCAAGTAGAGTAGTTGTATTTTCTGACCATGCAGCGTTGAAATTTCTTTTGAAAAAGGCAGATGCTAAGCCACGGCTCATCCGGTGGATGCTATTGCTCCAAGAGTTCGATGTTGAGATTCGAGACCGAAGTGGAGCACAAAACTGGGTAGCTGACCACTTGAGTCGCATCACCCATTCTCCCTCTCACCCCGCTTCTATTCAGGATGATTTCCCTGATGAGCAGCTTCTACAACTGCAAGGTAAGCTTCCATGGTATGCTGATTTGGTTAACTACTTGGTAGCTGGTGTTTTGCCTGTCGATTCCACTAAGGCCCAAACCCTTAAACTAAAGAGTGAATCTAAATATTATGTTTGGGATGATCCTTATCTGTGGAAATTTTGTAGTGACCAAGTAGTTAGGAGATGTGTGCCTGATCATGAGTTTCACTCTATATTGCATTTTGCTCATGCTTCTGCCTGTGGTGGTCACTTTGGACCCCAAAGAACTGCTAGGAAAGTGTTAGACTGTGGATTATTTTGGCCTTCATTGTTTCATGATTCCCATCTGTTTTGTAAGTCATGTGATAACTGTCAGAGAGCAGGAAGTATTTCTCGTAGGCATGAGATGCCCCAGAACCCTATATTGTTTTGTGAGATCTTTGATGTTTGGGGTATTGATTTTATGGGTCCATTTCCTGCTTCATATGGTTTTACTTACATACTACTGGCTGTTGATTATGTCTCGAAATGGGTTGAGGCGAAAGCCACCCGGACTAATGATTCTTCTGTGGTGGTGGATTTTGTTAGGTCTAACATTTTTTGTAGGTTTGGTATTCCTAGAGCCATTATAAGTGACCAGGGTTCTCATTTTTGTAATCGAAGCATGGGTGCCTTGTTACGCAAGTATGGAGTGCTCCACAAGGTCTCCACAACATACCATCCTCAGACAAGCGGTCAAGCTGAAGTCTCGAATAGAGAAATTAAGCAAATCCTTCAGAAGACTGTCAATTCTACCCGGAAAGATTGGAGTAAGCGACTAGATGATGCTTTGTGGGCATATCGCACCGCCTACAAGACTCCGATTGGGATGTCTCCTTATCGGCTTGTCTTTGGTAAGGCATGTCATCTTCCGGTTGAGTTGGAACATCAAGCCTATTGGGCTATTAAGCAGTGTAACATGGATTTGGCTAAGTCTGGGACGGAGAGGAAGCTACAGTTGCAAGAGTTGGATGAGCTGCGATTGGATGCCTATGAGAGTTCACGACTATACAAGGAAAAGACTAAGGCATTCCATGACAAACATATTCTGAGGAAGGAATTTTCTGTGGGCCAAAAAGTTCTTCTGTTTAATTCTCGTTTGAAGTTTATGCCAGGTAAGCTTCGATCTAGATGGGATGGCCCTTTTGAGATCACTAACATATTTCCATTTGGTGCTGTTGAGCTATGTGATCCAGCTACAGGACAGACCTTTAAGGTCAATGGGCATCGCCTCAAGCACTTTCATGAGGGATCCCAGCAGCAGCCTGAGGGAGCAAAGATTCTCCTCATTGGTGCCACTTATCCTCCATAAACCAACCCTTGGGGAGTATTCTTCTTTCTTCTCCCTCCTTCTCTTTTATTTGTTTTCCTTTTTCCTCTTTTGCTTTTTGAAATAAATACAATCTCTCTTTCTATGATTGCTACATATTATGAACTTGGACATGTTGGTTTTAATGGATCATTCTGTCTGGTCTGCAATTCTTGACTCTTTGATTACATGTCTTGGTAGTCAATTTGATGTTGTTGATTGCCTAAGTTGGTATTGACCTTGTGAGGTTTTGGGCCTGCATGAATGGAATTCATCTTTTACCATTCTTTCTTTCATGTGTGCATCTGCTCATGATTTGTGTTCTCTAGAACTTGCTCCTTTTCTTTTTGAAGCTAATTTTTCACTTACGTGCATAAGTATGATGGAAGCTTGTTTTCTTTCTTTCATTTTCCCACTTTGGCCAAATAGCCTTTCCCTTATATTATATTTCCTTTGCTAGCCCCTTTGTGCCTTCTTGACTCATTCTTTTCTAAGCCACATTACAAGCCTAAGCGTAAAACCATTTTATCCCGCACCTTGGAAATTTATTGAGCATTGGTTTCACCTTAGTTTTGTGCTTAAGTGTGGGGGTTGCCCAGGTGTGCAACATTTTAAGTATGGGGGGAGTATTTGATTGTGTATCATTTATCATTTGGCATTGATTTTGGTCATTGTTATTCTAAAAGAAAAAAAAAAGTACAAAAAAAAAAGGAAAAAAAACAAGAAACAGAAAAAAAAAAAGTACAAAAAAGTACAAAAAGGAAAAGGAAAAAAGGAAAAAAAAATTCAAAAGAAAGAAAAAAAAAAGAAGAAAAGAAAAGAAAAGAGAAAAAAAGAAAAAGAGAGGAAGCAATGTAAAGAAGGAGAAATAAAAAGGAATGTTACTGAGGTCATTTGCTATTACTAACTGATGTTCTTTGAATTTTTTGGGTGCTTAGCCAATCATATCCATACTTATTCACACCTATACCCTAGCCCTATTACAGCCTTCAATAACAAGCTCTCTTGATTTTTGCATGCATGTGTCATAAGTGGTGGAGAAGTAGAAATTGAGCAAGCCTATGGTAGGACTATTTTCTTGAGCAGAATTTGAGCGATACACTTATTTATCCTATACACTTGAGAGATTGATTGAGGGCATCCCTTGAGAGACCATCTTGTGTGATTAGCATCATTGATTGAGATTGCCAGGATTTGTAATTTGAGATGAAAGAATTTTGGTCTTGATTGATTGGTCTTTTGAAGTCTTGTGTCCTTTATTAAATTTTTCCATTGTTAGTGATTGTTAGAAAGGAAGAGTTTTTCATTTTAGTCTTTTTCTTTGAATTTTGCCCAGGAGTGCAAAAAGATAAGTGTGGGGGAATTTGATAATTGAATATTTTTACACTTAATTGTATCTCTTGGTGAATAAATTTAGGATTGTTTAGTCATTAAATAATGGGTTTTATTACCCAATTGAGCTTTGAGCTTTTAATGTGATTGATTTCATTTTTTTGAATAAATTCCAGATTTACAGTGATTTAGTATTTTTGCCATAACTTTTGATCTAGATATCCGATTAGCCTGATTCTTCTTTCTTTTTTTAGATGATTCAGAGATCTACAATTGTTATGAAGACTCGGAAGGCTGATTCAGACAAGAAGATGGGTGAAATTGGAGCTAAAGACAGACCTATTTTTCTGGATTTTTATTCTGCTCGAATTTTGTAATAAAAGACCAATTTTTAGAGGTTTCCTTTTTTATATAGGGATTTCCTATTGATTAGGGGTTTCCTATTTAGAGATTTCCTATTTTTAGTCATTTTTCCTACATAAGGAAAAGGAGAGGGTGGCTACAAACATATTCTGAATACACGTTTGAAGCAGTTTTGGATTGAAAGACAGAAGTTTAATTTTCTCTACAATGTTCTTCACGTTCTTCTTCATCTTTTCTTCCGCGTTTTGTCTAGCCATGCTTGGCTAAACTTTTGTGGTTAATCCAACGTAAGGATTCCATGATTCGTCCAGAGCCGAACGTGGGTTATTTATATTTTGTTCAATGATGGAAGTCTCTGGAATCTGAACGTTGGGTTAATCGTTTTTAATCTGTTTTTGCTTAAACCATTCTGTTTCTGCATTTCGTTCTGTTTCTGTTAAATTTCATTTTTAATCTTTTTGAATCAAAACCCCCCCATTTTTACTGTTTTTGTTTCTTTGTTGCTTTCAATCAAACCCGCTGCAAGTTCGTTGGGAAACGACCCAGGTTCCCTATTTCTGCAAAAAAATTTGTTCTCGAACTTGGTTATTTTGGGAGAGACGACAAATCTCTGTCAAATTATGGCGCCGCTGCCGGGGAATTTGCATCGGTTTGATTAGTAACATTTTTTATTTTTATTTTATTTTATTATATTTTTTTGGGTCTCGTTGGGACGTAACGGGCATTTCAGAATTGTTTGACCTACTCCGATTGGGCTAATTTTTGGTGGGCTGAAGGAAAACGATATTTTAAGACGAACACAGTACCTTTGGTACTGTTGTTCCTCGGATTTTAGCCAAATTCCATCGTTTAGACCACTTTTTCAATTTTTGAAGTTTTTTTATTTCATTTTTGGGTTCCCCAATGGTCTAGGATTTGCCCTGTCCAAGTCCCATAAATTTTAAAAATCATTTGATATTGTTTCTGGACTTGTTTTGGTCAATTTCTACCATAGGTTCTTGTTTTCTTTGTGTTTGCTTTTGTGTGTTTTAGTGTTTTTTTTTTTAATCACTTTTAGTGTGGCATTTTCGTAATTCTGAGTTTCTTGTGCCATTTTTGTGATTTTGATTTTTCTGCAAATTCTGCCTTGTGATTTTGCTGCATGAGTACTAGGAGCACTGTCAATCCAGAAGACTTGTTACCATTTGATCCTGAAATAGAAAGAACAATTCTCACTGCTAGAAGAGTAAATCGTGGAATTAATACTAAATTGGAAATTGAACTTGAGTCTGATTGTGACCATTCTGATTGTGTCCATTCTGTTGATCTTTCTGATTGTGCTTCTGATAGTAGTCCTGATAGTCTTGTTGTTTTCACTGATTCTAGTAGCATTGCTAACTCAGAAATTATGGCAGAACAAGCAGGTCATCATACCTTGAAAGAATTAGCTACCCCTAATGTGGGCAATCAAAATTTGTGTATTCAATATCCTGAACTTGCTGCTAACTTTGAACTAAAATCTGGTCTTATCCATTTGTTGCCCAAGTTTCATGGTCTTGCAGGTGAATGTCCTCACAGGCATCTAAAAGAGTTCCATGTGGTATGTAGTACGATGAAACCTCAAGCAATCGATGAAGACCACATTAAGCTGAGAGCTTTTCCATTTTCTCTAGATGGTGTCGCTAAGGATTGGCTGTACAATTTGCAACCAGCATCTATTGGGAGTTGGGATGATATGCAGAAGCTATTCCTAGAGAGGTTCTTTCCTTCTTCAAAGGCCATTGCTATTCAGAAGGAGATCACTAGTGTTAAACAAATCAATGGGGAGACTATGTATGAGTATTGGGAGAGGTTCAAGCGATTGTGTGCTAGCTGTCCACACCACCAGATTTCAGACCAGCTTCTAATTACATATTTCTATTCTGGTTTGCTACCGTTGGATAAGAGTTTTGTGGATGCATCTAGTGGTGGGGCCTTAGATAGAAAGACACCTGAAGAGGCCCGAGAGTTGCTATCTACTATGGCTGCTAATTCTCAGCAATTTGGCACCAGAGCCAATAGCAATCCTGTTTATCAGATTCATACACCTCCAGCCCAATACGATTCTCAGAGATTAGAGACTAGACTTGATGATCTGACCTCCCTTGTGAGGCAGTTGGCAGTAACACAGACAGTCCAGTCTTCTCCTCCTCAGATTGGGTACTCCTGTGGGTTTTGTTCTGACCCTTATCATCCTACTGATTCTTGCCCTACTTTGCATGATCCCACTTATCAGGACCAGTCAGTAGCTGCAGTGGGTGTTTTTCCAGGTAAGCCACAATACCAGCAGAATAATGCCTTTTCCAATACCTACAATCCTGGTTGGAGAAATCACCCCAATTTCCGTTGGAACCAGAATCAGGACCAGAGTAACCAATATCAGCAAAATTCTGGGAATTACCAGCAGAGACAGTACAGACCACAGAATTTCCAACATCAGTCTGCACCTCCTTTGCCAGCACCAGCTACTCGACCAGCCATATGTGCACCTCCACAGGCCACACAACAGCAGGCTAGTAGCAGTGGTTCCTCATTGGAGGATATTATGAAGCAATTTGCCACAGACACTATGCAGTTCAAACAGCAAACTGAGACTTCCCTTCAAAATTTGCAAACTCAGATTGGCCAGTTGGCAACATCACTGAATCAGCTTCAACCTCAGGGACCCAACACTCTTCCTTCACAGACAATTCCCAATCCTAAGGGCAATGTAAGTGTTATCTCACTACAGTCTAACACACAATTGGAGGAACCTAAAAAAGCTGCAGATGTGACTTCCACATCAGAAAAAGAGTCAGACAACATGACGATTGACTCTAAAAATAAAACGGCAATGCAGCAAGGTGAAGAGGAAGACATCCCCATTCCTCTTCCTTTCCCTCAGAGAGTAGTTCAGTCCAAGAAGTTGGCGGAAAAAGCACACGAGAAGGATATACTTGAGACATTCCGGAGAGTAGAGATCAACATTCCTCTCTTAGATGCAGTCAAACAAATTCCTAAATATGCCAAGTTTCTGAAGGAGTTGTGCACCAACAAGAGGCGACTGAAGGGGGGTGAACGAGTGAGTTTGAACCAGAATGTATCAGCACTCATCCGGCCTACCATGCCTCGCAAGTGCAAGGATCCAGGGATGTTTTCTATCCCTTGCATTATTGGTAACTATAGATTTGATGATTGCATGCTAGATTTAGGTGCTTCTATTAATGTCATGCCTGCATCTATTTATAAATCTCTTGGTCTTGGTCCTTTACTCCATACTGGTGTGGTTGTTCAGTTAGCTAATCGGAGTAATGCTCATCCTTCTGGTGTAGTTGAAGATGTCTTAGTCAAAGTTAATGAATTGATATTCCCTGCTGATTTTTACATCTTAGATATGGAGGATGAGTCTTCTAGCAGTAGGTCACCAATCATCCTAGGGAGACCTTTCATGAAAACAGCAAGGACTAAGATAGATGTGCATTCTGGTACTCTTTCCATGGAGTTTGGTGATATATCTGTGAATTTCAATATTTTTGATGCCATGAAACATCCTAGGGAAGAGCATTCGGTTTTCTGCATTGATGTTATTGATGATGCTGTGGATGATGTTCTTGCTGATTGGTGTTCTGATTATCCTGATTTATTATCTGAGAGTGATTCTGCCATTTGTGCATGTGTTGATAATGAATGGTGCCCTGTTTGCACTAACTTGGTCAATGCTGCATTATTTGATGATTTTGACTTGCTTGCTGGTTCTGCATTACATGTGGATTCTGATATTGATTCTGAGTTTGAGCTTCATCCTAGTCCTAATGTGCATCCTGATTCTGATTGTGATGAGCTTAACTCTGATTTTGGTGAGCTAAATTCTGATGTTAAAATGGAGCTGCATAGACACAGTTCTTCTGCTTCTTTGAATGTGGTTTCAGGTATTTCTAATGTGATGGCAGCAGACTTGTTGCAACAACCACCTAAGCTTCAACCCTCCACTGAGCAACCACCCACACTTGAGTTGAAATCCCTTCCAGATCACCTAAAGTATGCATTTCTGGAGGTGGATGAACAATTGCCAGTCATTGTGGCCAACAATCTTCTTCCTGACCAAGAAGAGAAGCTACTAAGCCTATTGAGGGCCAACAAGAAAGCCATTGGGTGGACATTAGCTGACATTGTTGGGATCAGCCCTTCCATGTGTATGCATCGAATTCTATTGGAAGAGGATTCTAAGCCGGCGAGGCAACCCCAGAGACGCCTTAATCCTCTTATCCTTGATGTGGTGAAGAAGGAGGTCACTAAGCTTCTACAAGCTGGTATCATCTATCCCATATCTGATAGCCAGTGGGTTAGCCCGGTCCAAGTGGTTCCTAAGAAATCCGGAGTCACTGTGGTAGCCAATCAGAAGAATGAGCTCATTCCTACTCGAGTTCAGAATAGTTGGAGAGTCTGCATCGACTATAGGAGACTCAACCAAGCCACTCGCAAGGATCATTACCCTCTACCTTTCATTGATCAGATGTTAGAGCGATTGGCTGGTAAGTCTCATTATTGCTTCCTGGATGGCTACTCTGGATACTTCCAGATCCATATTGCTCCTGAGGATCAGGAAAAGACGACCTTCACATGCCCCTTTGGCACATATGCCTACCGAAGGATGCCTTTTGGCCTTTGCAACGCACCTGGCACCTTTCAGCGTTGTATGGTAAGCATTTTCTCTGAGTTTCTAGAGGACTGCATGGAGGTTTTCATGGATGATTTCACTGTATATGGGTCTGATTTTGATGCATGCTTAGCTAATTTGTCTAGAGTTTTGCATAGGTGCATTGAGTCTAATCTTGTGCTTAATTATGAGAAGTGTCACTTTATGGTTGAGTCGGGTATAGTCTTGGGACACATAGTGTCTAGGAAAGGGATTGAAGTGGACCCTGCTAAGATAGATGTTATTACTGCTTTGCCTTACCCCACATCTGTGCGGGAAGTTCGCTCTTTCCTTGGTCATGCAGGCTTCTATCGGCGTTTCATTCGGGATTTCAGCAAGATTGCCCGACCCTTGTCCAACCTTCTGCATAAGGACACTGACTTTGTATTTGATGATGAGTGCAAGGCGGCCTTCGATCACTTGAAGCGTTGCCTGACTACAGCTCCAGTGATCCAACCCCCTAATTGGTGCCTTCCATTTGAGTTGATGTGTGATGCCTCCAACTATGCGGTTGGTGCTATCTTGGGACAACGGGTTGACAGAGCATCTCATGTGATTGCATATGCCTCTAAGACTTTGGATACTGCCCAGTCTAATTACACCACTACTGAAAAGGAGTTGTTGTCTATTGTATTTGCTTTTGATAAGTTTCGGTCATATCTGCTAGCAAGTAGAGTAGTTGTATTTTCTGACCATGCAGCGTTGAAATTTCTTTTGAAAAAGGCAGATGCTAAGCCACGGCTCATCCGGTGGATGCTATTGCTCCAAGAGTTCGATGTTGAGATTCGAGACCGAAGTGGAGCACAAAACTGGGTAGCTGACCACTTGAGTCGCATCACCCATTCTCCCTCTCACCCCGCTTCTATTCAGGATGATTTCCCTGATGAGCAGCTTCTACAACTGCAAGGTAAGCTTCCATGGTATGCTGATTTGGTTAACTACTTGGTAGCTGGTGTTTTGCCTGTCGATTCCACTAAGGCCCAAACCCTTAAACTAAAGAGTGAATCTAAATATTATGTTTGGGATGATCCTTATCTGTGGAAATTTTGTAGTGACCAAGTAGTTAGGAGATGTGTGCCTGATCATGAGTTTCACTCTATATTGCATTTTGCTCATGCTTCTGCCTGTGGTGGTCACTTTGGACCCCAAAGAACTGCTAGGAAAGTGTTAGACTGTGGATTATTTTGGCCTTCATTGTTTCATGATTCCCATCTGTTTTGTAAGTCATGTGATAACTGTCAGAGAGCAGGAAGTATTTCTCGTAGGCATGAGATGCCCCAGAACCCTATATTGTTTTGTGAGATCTTTGATGTTTGGGGTATTGATTTTATGGGTCCATTTCCTGCTTCATATGGTTTTACTTACATACTACTGGCTGTTGATTATGTCTCGAAATGGGTTGAGGCGAAAGCCACCCGGACTAATGATTCTTCTGTGGTGGTGGATTTTGTTAGGTCTAACATTTTTTGTAGGTTTGGTATTCCTAGAGCCATTATAAGTGACCAGGGTTCTCATTTTTGTAATCGAAGCATGGGTGCCTTGTTACGCAAGTATGGAGTGCTCCACAAGGTCTCCACAACATACCATCCTCAGACAAGCGGTCAAGCTGAAGTCTCGAATAGAGAAATTAAGCAAATCCTTCAGAAGACTGTCAATTCTACCCGGAAAGATTGGAGTAAGCGACTAGATGATGCTTTGTGGGCATATCGCACCGCCTACAAGACTCCGATTGGGATGTCTCCTTATCGGCTTGTCTTTGGTAAGGCATGTCATCTTCCGGTTGAGTTGGAACATCAAGCCTATTGGGCTATTAAGCAGTGTAACATGGATTTGGCTAAGTCTGGGACGGAGAGGAAGCTACAGTTGCAAGAGTTGGATGAGCTGCGATTGGATGCCTATGAGAGTTCACGACTATACAAGGAAAAGACTAAGGCATTCCATGACAAACATATTCTGAGGAAGGAATTTTCTGTGGGCCAAAAAGTTCTTCTGTTTAATTCTCGTTTGAAGTTTATGCCAGGTAAGCTTCGATCTAGATGGGATGGCCCTTTTGAGATCACTAACATATTTCCATTTGGTGCTGTTGAGCTATGTGATCCAGCTACAGGACAGACCTTTAAGGTCAATGGGCATCGCCTCAAGCACTTTCATGAGGGATCCCAGCAGCAGCCTGAGGGAGCAAAGATTCTCCTCATTGGTGCCACTTATCCTCCATAAACCAACCCTTGGGGAGTATTCTTCTTTCTTCTCCCTCCTTCTCTTTTATTTGTTTTCCTTTTTCCTCTTTTGCTTTTTGAAATAAATACAATCTCTCTTTCTATGATTGCTACATATTATGAACTTGGACATGTTGGTTTTAATGGATCATTCTGTCTGGTCTGCAATTCTTGACTCTTTGATTACATGTCTTGGTAGTCAATTTGATGTTGTTGATTGCCTAAGTTGGTATTGACCTTGTGAGGTTTTGGGCCTGCATGAATGGAATTCATCTTTTACCATTCTTTCTTTCATGTGTGCATCTGCTCATGATTTGTGTTCTCTAGAACTTGCTCCTTTTCTTTTTGAAGCTAATTTTTCACTTACGTGCATAAGTATGATGGAAGCTTGTTTTCTTTCTTTCATTTTCCCACTTTGGCCAAATAGCCTTTCCCTTATATTATATTTCCTTTGCTAGCCCCTTTGTGCCTTCTTGACTCATTCTTTTCTAAGCCACATTACAAGCCTAAGCGTAAAACCATTTTATCCCGCACCTTGGAAATTTATTGAGCATTGGTTTCACCTTAGTTTTGTGCTTAAGTGTGGGGGTTGCCCAGGTGTGCAACATTTTAAGTATGGGGGGAGTATTTGATTGTGTATCATTTATCATTTGGCATTGATTTTGGTCATTGTTATTCTAAAAGAAAAAAAAAGTACAAAAAAAAAAAGGAAAAAAAACAAGAAACAGAAAAAAAAAAAGTACAAAAAAGTACAAAAAGGAAAAGGAAAAAAGGAAAAAAAAATTCAAAAGAAAGAAAAAAAAAGAAGAAAAAAAAAGAAAAGAGAAAAAAAGAAAAAGAGAGGAAGCAATGTAAAGAAGGAGAAATAAAAAGGAATGTTACTGAGGTCATTTGCTATTACTAACTGATGTTCTTTGAATTTTTTGGGTGCTTAGCCAATCATATCCATACTTATTCACACCTATACCCTAGCCCTATTACAGCCTTCAATAACAAGCTCTCTTGATTTTTGCATGCATGTGTCATAAGTGGTGGAGAAGTAGAAATTGAGCAAGCCTATGGTAGGACTATTTTCTTGAGCAGAATTTGAGCGATACACTTATTTATCCTATACACTTGAGAGATTGATTGAGGGCATCCCTTGAGAGACCATCTTGTGTGATTAGCATCATTGATTGAGATTGCCAGGATTTGTAATTTGAGATGAAAGAATTTTGGTCTTGATTGATTGGTCTTTTGAAGTCTTGTGTCCTTTATTAAATTTTTCCATTGTTAGTGATTGTTAGAAAGGAAGAGTTTTTCATTTTAGTCTTTTTCTTTGAATTTTGCCCAGGAGTGCAAAAAGATAAGTGTGGGGGAATTTGATAATTGAATATTTTTACACTTAATTGTATCTCTTGGTGAATAAATTTAGGATTGTTTAGTCATTAAATAATGGGTTTTATTACCCAATTGAGCTTTGAGCTTTTAATGTGATTGATTTCATTTTTTTGAATAAATTCCAGATTTACAGTGATTTAGTATTTTTGCCATAACTTTTGATCTAGATATCCGATTAGCCTGATTCTTCTTTCTTTTTTTAGATGATTCAGAGATCTACAATTGTTATGAAGACTCGGAAGGCTGATTCAGACAAGAAGATGGGTGAAATTGGAGCTAAAGACAGACCTATTTTTCTGGATTTTTATTCTGCTCGAATTTTGTAATAAAAGACCAATTTTTAGAGGTTTCCTTTTTTATATAGGGATTTCCTATTGATTAGGGGTTTCCTATTTAGAGATTTCCTATTTTTAGTCATTTTTCCTACATAAGGAAAAGGAGAGGGTGGCTACAAACATATTCTGAATACACGTTTGAAGCAGTTTTGGATTGAAAGACAGAAGTTTAATTTTCTCTACAATGTTCTTCACGTTCTTCTTCATCTTTTCTTCCGCGTTTTGTCTAGCCATGCTTGGCTAAACTTTTGTGGTTAATCCAACGTAAGGATTCCATGATTCGTCCAGAGCCGAACGTGGGTTATTTATATTTTGTTCAATGATGGAAGTCTCTGGAATCTGAACGTTGGGTTAATCGTTTTTAATCTGTTTTTGCTTAAACCATTCTGTTTCTGCATTTCGTTCTGTTTCTGTTAAATTTCATTTTTAATCTTTTTGAATCAAAACCCCCCCATTTTTACTGTTTTTGTTTCTTTGTTGCTTTCAATCAAACCCGCTGCAAGTTCGTTGGGAAACGACCCAGGTTCCCTATTTCTGCAAAAAAATTTGTTCTCGAACTTGGTTATTTTGGGAGAGACGACAAATCTCTGTCACTCTTCAAAAGCTCAATGCATTTGCCACTATTAGGACATTCCTTCTTGCTCCATGCCAATAATCTCTGTGTACACCTCTTCAGATTACATACGAAATTTTCTAGTGTCGAGTCTCCTTGATCAATATGCTTCTGCCAACATTCCCTAATAACTTCATGAAAGGACCCATGTAATACCCATGCAGATTCAAACCGAAAGACCCGATTATAATGACGATTCTCATGTTGGAAATCAACAAACAGCAGGTGATGATCAGATCCAGCCGGAGCAACGTTAAACACCTGGAGACACGGAAATAGCTCTCTCAACTGCAAGTTACCCAAGGCCCTATCAATGCGTTCATGAATTGTATCCGGATAATCTCGGTTGTTGCACCAGGTAAAAGTGGGTCCATTGTACCCAAGATCTTCAAGTTCACAGTCCGCCAGCAAACATTTGAAATTCAGAATCCTCCGCCAGGGATGAGGGCGGCCCCCATTTTTCTCGTGTTGAAAAAGGATATCATTGAAATCCCCGATACACATCCACGCGTTTCCAATATTGTTACTTAGCCATCGAATTTCTTGCCAGCACATCATTCTATCCCCTTCGTCAGTGGGAGCATAGATGAAAGTGATATACGACGGGGTCGCCAAAGTCTCAGACCTCACACTGGTATGAATAATATTCGAGGACGAGAAAAGAATGTTCACAATAAGGCCATCCGACCACCACAACGCTAGGCCACTACTTTTTCCAACAGGGTTAACGATCCAATCCTCATAAAAACCACATTTTTGCCTCACTTTCCTTACAACCTTTGCCTTTTGCTTAGTCTCCATAAGGAAGACTAAGTGGGGTTTCTTCCTGGAACATTCATCCCTTAAATTCCTAACTGTCAAGGCAACCCCCAAACCTTGACAGTTCCAAGCTAGGAGATTCATGGCACACCGGTGGTTGGTCTCATCCAACCACCGGCTATATCAGACTGAAAAGAGTCATGATCCATATCCTGTGTACTGTCAACCTCCAACCCACTATCAGAAAAATCCATCTCACCAGACTGAGGCAACTCACGAGCCATGCCCGACTTGTCATCAAATGCACGCAAGCGAAGATACTTCTTTACTGATCGAACATTCCTCTTGCGCTCCTTCTGTGACCTCCCCACAACAGCTTGAGAGGGAACTGGATCGACAATTGACACCAAGTCCAATTTTCTGCATTTTATCCTCTCCACTGATGTCAAATCATCCTCCCGAGGACGTTTAAGATGAATACCTTCCAAGCTCAGAGACAGCGCCGAGATAGAAGAGAGATCACCAGGAGGACCAGTAGGATTAGTGGTAATCTCCTCATCACTAGGATACTCCACAATATAAGGATGATACAGCTCTTGGTTGATTTTTTCCATTCCTCCCTTGATATTTTCCAAAGCCACCTCTACATATATAGAAGAGTTATGAATAATAGGAGTGCTAGATTGGGAACACATACCTGAGCCTTGGTTGGTTGGGCCTGGAAAAACAGCCTCCATCAAAGGTAGATGGGTAGTAGACGCAAGGCACAAAGGCGCTGGCCCAAGTCCATCTGAAGAAAAATTATTTGTTGGAGCTAAAGGTAAATGAGTAGTAGACACAAGGCGCAAACACGCTGGCCCAAGCCCATCTGAAGAGAGATCATTTGTTGGAGCTAAAGTGGATAGGTGGTGGCCCTCTTCAATTGGTGAGCCCAAAAGTTGGATTTTAAGCCCATTCACATTGTTGCTACAGCCCAAGCATTCCTCCTCTCCCTTAGCGGGCGGCATACATGCGACTTCCCCAATTTTGTCACCATACAATGCATTAACCAAGGCAAAAGAAGCAGATGGCCCACTTGCCAGTGACTTTGCCAGATTCATATCACGGTCAAACCCCTTCACATGACCCCCGTCCTTCTCTTTCCCAAAACATCCACCATCTTCATCCTTCCCAACACCGACGTCACCCCATCTCTCTCCTCCCCCCATTGGCATAGATGCTTTCGGCTGGTAATCAGAAACTGACTGCAGCATCGACAGCGCCGCAGGAACAGTAATATCCGTTGAGATTTTTGAACCGTTACCGCTACTCACAGGCTCTGGGTTCCCCTCCATGGTCAGACACGTTGTCGGAGAAACCACACTTGCCGGGTTACTCATTTCAATAACTATAGAATGATTGATGAAAAATCTATCATGGAGCAAATGCATAAAACTGAGTACATTTTGAATAGTTTCAAACAACGCAACATGCATATGGATGAATTTTTTGCTGTCTGCTCAATCATAGACAAACTTCCTTCATTGCGGAAAGGTTTCAAGAGGAGACTTATATACAAAAGAGAAGATATCTCTCCCGAGCAACTATTGAATCATCTTCATTTAGAAGAGGAATGTAGAAAGCAAGATGATGCAGAAAATACCAATGCTCATGATAAAGTAAGTAAAAGGGAGAAAGGGCAACCTCACAAGAATTCAAAGAAAATAGGGAATGATATAGTCAAATGACCTCACAAGAACTCAAAGAAAATAGGGAATGATATAGTCGAATTCAAAGTACAAAATGGCCAAGAGAAGAAAAAGAAAAAGGGAAATTGTCAGTGACAGATCGTATATGCTTTGCCTATTCCCATTCATATAATTCCATGCGTGTGTAACACAAAATTGATCCATAAATTAGATTACTTGTGTGAGCAGTGAGCACTTGAAAATCTCTCTTTTTTATCTAAAGTATTTCAGTTTGCCAGATTGTCTCCTACCTGCCCATGGATTCAACAACAGTTCGAAAGGCTGACTTGTTTGGTAATCTCCAAATCTACGCTTATTTTCAACTCTATGAGGCATTTTGTCGCTTATCCTCGTCTCTGCATGTCTAGGTATCCACTATAAGTATTTCCTCGTTTGAACCTCGCCCTTAACTTGAAGGCTAAGTCAACCTACAGTGCTACTAAATGGAAGGATCTTATCAATGTCCATCAATAATAAATCATATAGCATAGATCAAATTGTCGAATCATAAAAGTTAGGTATTTACGACTAACAAGAGAAAATCATATTCAACTTCACATCTTACCCACAACATAAAGCGGCTATTACAAATCAATGAAACCCAACCCCCACGTATCCACCTTAAAAGCACACATCCTTCCGGGTTGGGTTTTTCTCATTATCTCTTTCTTATTATCTCTCATCATCTCTAAATCCTATCCATCCATTCAACCACAATATCACTTTCACTTTTCTCTCACCTTCCCAATCAATGGCCCAAATGAGCTAATGAGAGAAAATGAGAAAAATGATGAGGAGAGAATCTTCTTCCCATCCTTCCGTGTTAGCAATCCAACATATTGATAGAGTTGGGAAATTAGACTGAACTGTTAAAGTTTTGTCCCTTTAAAGGACAGATTTATAAAATGGAGCCTCCAAATGAAGTCGGGCTTAAAGAGGCTAATTCTGTAGGGCCGAGGGCTTAAGGGTATGTTTGGTTGGGGGGGAGGGGAGGGAAAATGGAGAGAGAGAAAATTTATTTGTGGTGGGGCCCACAAAAGTTTTCTTCCCTTTTAACATTTTCCCTCTCCGCCCCTCCCCTTCCCTCCAACCAAACATACCCTAAAAGAGTTGGCCATGTAAGGCCAAGGGCCGGTTTGTTAGGCCAGCTAATTTTTTTTTTTTTTTTTACTTGTGCAGTTAGCAGCTGTCTACTTGCCTTGTTGACCGAGTCTAACCGTGATGGTAATTTATATATATTTTGTTTTTGTTATATAATTATTTATTCATTTAATTACAAACATATAATAATTATACTATGATTTTATTATTTGGTTTATCATTTATTTTAGATAAATATTATTGATGTATTCATGATGCGAGAGAAGAAGCTCTTGATTTTTTTACCCATGAAGCAAAGCCTACTATTCAAAGTGAAGCACAATCAAATGTCTTTGAAATTGATAATAGTAGCGAAGAAGATGAAAATGATTGTCATCATACTCATGTTATTTGGCGATAAACTTTATATGTTTTTTGTGAGTTATTAGTGGCAATAATTTGGGTTTTATATTTCTTATGCAACGGGAAAAGAAAACTTCTTATGCAACAGCTGAAACAACACCGTTTTGCAATAAAACCCTATATATATTACCATTTTCGTCATTTTGGATTTAAGAATCTATAACTCAAATACTCCGGCTTCTTCACCTCGCTCTCAGGCTTACCCACAAGGCCTCCTCTCTTATTTCTCTACCTGGCTCTAATGGCTTTCTCGAGGCTTTGCTCCTCCAGATTTCTAGTCTTCCTCGTGATCCTCTCCGCAATATCAACTGGTATAATCATTTCAGCAATCGTTTCCAGAGTGCAAGAACATCGTCGCACCAAGTGCAAGACTCGGATTCGGCAATCGCTTAGACTCGGATTCAGCAATCGATCACTTCACCTTTATTTGTTACCTACAAAGCTGTCTCTGTGAAGCCGCAAGCAGAGATTGAGGCTCTTAATATCCATGGCCGCATCGCCGATCATGATAGGTGTGAATAATATCCATCGCCGCATCACCAATTCAATAGCTGATCATCGTCCAAACCATTCCTAAAGCAAGAAAAGTATTAAAATAGGGTTTATTGCAAAACGGTATCGTTTCAGCCGTTGCATAAAGAAGTTTTCTTCTCCTTTTTGATCATATATATATATATATATACTCCAAAACGATACAATATATAAAAGTAACCACAAACAGATCTAAAACAAATACAACCAACATAACAACAACAACAAAATACACTAGATACAATAATAGCCAAGCACCGTACATTAAAAATATAAGAGTAGAAGTAGAATCATGAATATCATTGGCCTCCTCGAAACCCAAGGTTAGAAGTGACAAACAAGAGAGTGTTGGTTGAAAAACCCACCCTAAAGGGCACACAATCTTAAAAGCAATAGCTGCAATTAAATCAGCTAACTGGGTACCCTATCTTGGGGTAAAGAAACCAAAAAATCCAACCTTGGAAGAAAGAAGACTCTTGATGTCGTGAAGAGCACTTCTGCTCCTCTGACCAAACAGATCCGGTGACATCGACCACAAACCAGACCACACCTCTTTAGATCTTCCCCCAAGTATGCAGATCCGGGCTACCAAGAAGTAGTCGGACCTCATAACGTCCAAACAGTCATCCAACCAAGAGGATTTGATTTCAGATCTGACAGATCTGTTTATTTCTAGAGACAAGAATACTACCACAAAAAACCATACCACAAAAAAAGAAGCAAAAACACAAAAAGCCAGAAAACTCTCACCTCGGCAGATTAGATCTGAAGAAGGAGAGTGAGAAGCTCGCCCCAGGAACGAGAAGGGTGCTCGCTGGCGACCTGTATCACAAGTCGCCGGCGAAGGAAAGAAGATCACAAAGAGACGCGGCAGAGAAGAAGAGAGAAGTTGGACCTTCTCTCTCTAAAACACGCGCTCTCTCATTGACTCATTAATAGAAGTTTTCTTCTCCTGTTGCATAAGAAATATAAAACCCTTTATTTTTTTATTATGAATTAATGACTATGTTTGTTTAATGCATGATGCATATTGTTTAGGTCTTTATGTTGACAATATTTATTTAATAAATTAGAACTTTAATTGTTATAATATACTAATTATATATTTAAAAAAAGCGGAAAAAAATAGTTGAAATTAGGAAAAATAGCTTCCCACCTTGAAAGGTCAGTCTTGACCCGCATGCTTTTAGGTTGAGCCTTAAAAAAACATATATTTTTCTTACCTCAAACCTTAAAGGACCGGTTCTGACTCTTCAAGAGTTGACCCTATAGCTCTACATATTATCATACGAGTAGGGTGAAAAGAAAACATTAATTTGATCAAATCGTAAACGTACATTCGGATCTATTAACTAAAAAGACTATTTATAATGTAAAATTTAAGTACAATGTAGCATGGCAAACTTACCTTCTTTGTTTTGGCCAGCAGCGAACATGCCTAGCTTCCTTAATAAACGCGTGGATATTTTTCATCCAGGAGTGTACCTTGCTAATGCTTGTTATATTTTCACATTTGTCAGTGGATGCAAAGGGGGGAAAATTAATAATTACAGATGCAGGGAACCTTTTACCTCGTCTCTGGTTTAGACTTCCCACAAAAAAGCAAAGGAGGGGCTTCCTCGACAACAAGCTAAGGGTTATATAATCCTCTTTATTATAAGATATATTTAGTAAGTTTATTTCATTCTTTTTATAAAGTACTTATTTATTTTTAAAGAGTATTAATTATTATTTTTCCTATATATGCCCTTGATTAATAAGAGTAGTGGGTGAGAGTAATAATTAATATGATATTAAAATTTATGGTAATTAGTAGAGGCAACATTAAAAATTGCTTAAATTTTAGGATAACTTTATTGACTTCAACTGTTTTTTTTTATTTGTGAGAATTGTTAGTTGATGCCTTATAATAAGGATCAAAGAGAGTAATATAATACTCCCCCCATCCAGTCCAAATTATAGGACTAAATTGACATTTTTGAAAAAATAAGGAAACTAATTAAATTTCTTTAGAGTATTTTTATTTTTCCCTCCAAACTAATTAGTTTAACTAATAAAGTAATATATAATCTAATGATATACAAAATATGATATGATTAAATAATTTATTTAGCTTCCTTAATTTCTTTCAAAAAAAAGTTAATCCGATCTTATAATTAGAACAGGAGATAGTAATACATAAATATATATATATCTCCAAAAAAATATACTCTCGTCCTAAATATATGATTAGTTTTTTTAAAAGATTGAAAAAAATAAGTTATTAATTATATCATATGTTATGTATCTTTATATTATATATTAGTTTATAAGTTGGAAAAAATAGTTTGGAGAAAAATAATAATTACAAATATTTTAAAGAAATTTAATTATATTTCTTAATATCTCCAAAAATTTGGAGATATTAAGGAAACTAAATAAGTTACTTAATCATATCATATGTTGTGTATCTTTAGATTATCTAGTAGTTTATAAGTTAGAAAAAATGATACTTACAAATATTTTAAAGAAATTTAATTATACTTCTTAATAACTCCAAAAATCTGGGAAAATTAAGAAAACTAAATAAGTTACTTAATCATATCATAGGTTCTGTATCTTTAGATTATCTAGTAGTTTATACGTTAGAAAAAATAGTTTGGAGAAAAAATGATAATTACAAATATTTTAAAGAAATTTAATTAGACCTCTTAATATCTCTAAAAATTTGGGGAGATTAACTAAATAAGTTATTTAATCATATTATATATTGTGTATTGTTAGATTATATACTATTAGTTTATAGTTGAATAAAATAGTTTAGGAAAAAAAAAGATAAATATAAATATTTTAAATAAAATTTAATGAGATGTTTAAAATAAGAGGGAGATGTTTACCGTTCACCAAAAACTTCTATTGGAAGAACACCAGCAGCAAAGGACCGAGAGGACGGGTTTGGGGTCTAATACGACGCCCTATTTCAGGTCCGCTGAGTTGCAATATCAACGAAGAGTCAGGGGTAAAATCGACAATCTGAAACTAGGCATCAAAAGGCCCCGACCATTCGACGATACGACTCTACAATATCTGCCCTCACCGGCGCGTTCCCTCTCTGCTACGTTGCCGCCTTCCGCAACTCCTCCCAACTCCAGCCTTCGAAGATCTGAGGAGTTTGGGGAATCCTAACCTCGTAATCCACTCCTATAACTACTCTATTATACTTGCTGCTTATTCTACTCTCTCTGAAAGGTTTGAACTCTCAACTTGATGTATCTCTACTTTTTCCACTCCATCTAAAGAGTCCAAAACTTGCATCTCATTGATTGCAAGATTTTTTGTTTGTTTTTGGATTGGTTTCTGCCATCTTTGCTATTTGGATGTTGTAATTTGCAATTCCTGGTCCATGCTGCCGTCTCTTGTGACGCAGATCCGTTTTTGTGATGGGAGTGTATGGTTTACGAGCACAGTCCCAAAAAAATTACATTTTACTTTTGACACCTCGTGTATAATCCCGAACCACTTGGAGAAGTGAAAGTAAGTTAGTGAAGAAATCCCGAACCACTTGGAGAAGTGAAAGTAAGTTAGTGAAGATTTATGTGGTTCGAGTTTATTCTAGTCTAGTGCATTGCAAGCATCAAGGAAAGGCAAATGACTCGGTTGGGATCCCTCCTTCCCCTGGAGAGGGAAAAAAATATCTTTTGAACCCTCTGCCCCAGTTTCTGTGCTTTAAATTTTTAGTATTCTAGGTGTAATGCTACAATCAACTTGCACCCGATTCCTTATTAGAGCATTTTGATAACCCCTTTGTTTCTTTGAATGTGATGTCTTGAAAATCTTTGATGATTTTGATTTGTTGGGTCCTTTTCACAGTTTTTTTCTATTTGTGGTTATTACTTCTCCAAGAGGCGTTCTGGCATGTGCAATAATGTCATGCCTTATATGTTACGATCATAACTGATTATGGGCCCTTTTGCTTTCTGCTGTACGCTGACGTTCTTGCTTTTACAACTTATTGATAATGCGAATGTTTGGTGGGCTACTCAATGTGATCTCCGCCTCTATGATCAATGCGTTTGTAAATACAAACTGTTGTTTTTGGACCTTTTGCATTATTCTTGAATTAAACAGTCCATGTGAACTTGTAAATTGTCTTCTATTTATATTATATTGCTAAAACCTCAATCATGACCTCTAGATTTCTGAATTAGTTGATATAAATCTTTTGCTTTGCAGTTTACAATCATGGCTAGCTTGGCACCAGAAGGGTCGCAATTTGATGCTCGTCAATTTGATGCTAAGATGAATGAATTGTGTGCTTCCTTCGCTCTGTCAAATAATTTGTTATACAGCGACATGTCACTTGCTTGTGATGCTTAATTTTGGTTTATTTGTTGGTGGCTGCAGACTTGGAACTGAAGGGCAGGACTTTTTTACTAGTTATGATGAAGTTTATGAAAGCTTTGATGCTATGGGATTGCAGGAGAACCTTCTGAGAGGCATTTATGCTTATGGTATGTCAATTGATCTTGAATTTATGATATTGTGATTCAGATTTATAGTTCCCGCAAGACAAGTTTGCTTTGTAATTGTATATTTCTATTTGCATTTTATCTAACATTAATAACGGTTATACTGTATGCCTCTGAGCATTCTGAATAATTGCTCTTTCTATTGTTGTTTTCATTTATGCCTGGCAAAATCGGCAATGATGTTGATTAACTCCTTGAAAAGGTTTTGAGAAGCCCTCTGCAATTCAGCAAAGAGGGATTGTTCCTTTCTGCAAGGGTCTTGATGTGATTCAGCAGGCACAATCTGGAACTGGAAAAACCGCAACTTTTTGTTCTGGAATTTTGCAGCAGCTTGATTACAGCTTAGTTGAATGCCAGGCACTGGTTCTTGCTCCTACTCGTGAACTTGCACAACAAATTGAGAAGGTCATGCGAGCGCTGGGTGACTATCTTGGTGTCAAGGTTCATGCTTGTGTGGGGGGCACCAGTGTCCGCGAAGACCAACGTATCCTCTCAAGTGGGGTGCATGTTGTTGTTGGTACCCCTGGTCGTGTGTTTGACATGCTTCGGAGACAATCTCTCCACCCTGATTACATTCGAATGTTTGTGTTGGATGAGGCAGATGAGATGCTTTCTCGGGGTTTTAAGGATCAGGTCCTCTCCATTTCCTGGTCTTGCTTTCAATTATTTTTTCTCTGTTGTTTTCCCAATGTGGCCAAAAAGAATTTGGATTTGGAGTATTGCTTTTAAATATTCTTGACTGGGTACTTCTGTCTTGTCATTCATTTTTTTGACATGTGATACTTAAACATGTTTGTATCATGAACTATTTATATCCATTTCCATACTAGTTATGTTGCTGAACATTCATTTCACACTGCTTCTTTGGTCATCTGAGACTATTTGGTCTTGCAACTTGCAAGATATTTGACTCATTAATCTTGGTGAATATTTTGTAAGCTGTAACTACGAATGAAATTGCCCATATTTTTTTAACAACAGAACAAGAGGAATAAGAGGAACTGATATTGGTTGATTCCTTTTTCTGTCTCGATTGTTTCTTAATTTCACATAGTCATGTGTACTTCTCTATGAAATTCCCCTATAAAACGCATAACACTTGCTCTGTCTAAGTCTTAGTTTGTTGCATTTTTTATAGGCAGATAAATTTCCGTACTGTGGTGTATTGATGGTCCATCTCTGCCTTTTTTTTTTTTTTTTTTGGTTGGTGGGATGAGAAAAGTTGAGGGTCTTTTGAAAGGTTGGATGTTTCAGAAGGATACCCCTGAAATAATGATGTAAACTTGTTATTGTAATTGTTTATATGGCTAATCTTGAAAATAGCAAGAATTCAGAGGTAATTTCAACTTTATCTGCCTCTTGGTTTGATAGTATATCCTTCTGACAGTTCCTTCTTATTCTTGTCCTTCCAGATCTATGATATTTTCCAGCTGCTGCCGCCAAAAATTCAGGTTGGGGTTTTCTCTGCTACCATGCCTCCTGAGGCTCTTGAGATTACAAGGAAGTTCATGAATAAACCTGTGAGGATCTTGGTGAAGCGTGATGAGCTTACCTTGGAAGGGATCAAGCAATTTTACGTCAATGTTGAGAGGGAGGAATGGAAGCTGGAGACACTTTGTGATCTTTATGAGACATTGGCAATCACCCAGAGTGTTATCTTTGTGAACACCAGGCGTAAGGTGGATTGGCTTACAGACAAGATGCGCAGCCGTGATCACACTGTTTCTGCAACCCATGGAGATATGGACCAAAACACAAGGGATATCATCATGAGGGAATTCCGTTCTGGGTCTTCCCGTGTCTTAATCACCACAGATTTATTAGCCCGTGGTATTGATGTCCAGCAAGTTTCCCTTGTGATTAATTACGATCTTCCGACCCAGCCAGAGAACTACCTGCATCGAATTGGTCGTAGCGGTCGGTTTGGGAGGAAGGGTGTTGCTATTAATTTTGTGACCAAGGACGATGATAGGATGCTGTTTGACATTCAAAAGTTCTATAATGTGGTGATCGAAGAGCTGCCAGCCAATGTTGCTGATCTCCTTTGAGATACTTCTGCTGTGGAGGTCGTGTGCTTTTGGATTCATTTATGGTCTGGGGCCTCTTGTTGGTATGAATTGAGCTTTTCCCTGACTTACAGGGATCAGGGTCTTGTGCATTTGATATAGGCTTTATTTCTAATTTTGGGTCTAGCAAATTTTGCTCCGAGTTTGCTTGTATTTCTAGTATCTTGAGAATGATTGAAGGACTGTTTATCCTGGATCTAAAGCCTCTCCCTTTTATGTTTGGTTTTATTATCCGTGTGGGGTGGGGGGTTATGTAGAGTTCAAAGTGCTGGAAAAATATACTGGACTTGGCTTCGTTTTGACCCCCTTGAACTTCGATGCATCATATTCTCATCTTCATGTTTAGTCTATATTCTCATCCACAGTTTGTCTCAAACTTGGGAAATATATTTTATAGGTACCTACCTGCAAAATGATTTTCCCTTCAACTCCAAAGTTCGGTGTTTGTTGCTCGTCACACTCATGATCAATGGTTGAATGTGACTCAAGATTTCTTGACCGAATGCTAAATTGCTATACGAGGAGTCCAAGAAATGCTATTATGAACCAGAAATAAATGATATATTGGTAATATTTGTTCATTTATAATAATAATTAAAATAAAATAAATTAATTAAAAAAAAAAAAAAAAAAACCCCCCGTTGTAGCGATTTGCATTGCTGTAGTTTTTCCTGGTTGGCGGAGCTGTAGTGGACTAGCGTGCAAGTCCGTTTAAGATTAAGATTACGTAACTACTGACATTTGATTATCAAAAAATTAAGAAACGCTTTTAAGTATTATGAAATCATTTTGAGAAAATAATAAAAAAGGAACTTTGAAATTGTAAAATATAAGCAATTCACAATTTATTTCATAGAAAATACCTGATTTGGAATTTTATGATTTCAATTTTATTTTCCTGTCGTTTTTCCAAACATTTTATTTGTGCGTTAATGTGATGTTTTATTCTTTGGAAATAAGAAACACATCAAGCATTAGTATATTCTTATTAATGCCATGGCGAAGCTAGTTGACCAATAAATTCAGGAAAACATTTTATTTTTATCTCCACTTAATCTAACAGGAAGTATTTCGACCAAAAGAAATGTAACAGGAAGTATTGTTATAAATCCAAATATTTCCTTCAGGAAAAAAAGTTTCCTGTCACTTTTATGAAAAACGAATATATACATCGTCTTATCTCATTTACCACTCTATTCCTATTTATAAGTTCACTTTGATCAAATTTTACATACCAAAGAGAGGTAGTTATCTCAATGATTATGATGGTAAATTTTTAACTTTGTCCTCATTTATGATTGGGTATTTTAAAACTGTTTCTTTTTTCTCTATTTTTATAGGTATAATTAATATGAGTAAAATTATCACAATCTTATTTATTATATGAAAAGTAAATTCGCTGTATCTAAAGGTAAATTCGTAGACTTTGGTCAACAAACAGGGACCCATCATAGAAATGGGATTCAGCTATTTGTTGAAAGTTTGACTTGTGCAAAGAGTAGTACAGAATACGCAAACTTTATCGTATAGAAATCGTCCTACGAGAATCTTTTGTTTGTGTCAAATATCTGGATATTGAAAAGCGAAACCCTTGACAATGTCTATACCAAGAAAATTGCGACCATATGATTCCCCCATTAGACACGCCAACTAGACAGGAAAAGAAATTTAATCAATTGTCGCCCAAAGTCAATCCACCTTACTCGTATAATCGAACTAAAATCAGAAAAATATATACCTGGTCTTATTTATAAGTTTAGTTTGACTAAAAAAATTGTCTTCTTTATAAGTCTATTTTAATCAAATAAATAAGATTGTGACAATTTTACCTATAGTAATGATGATGAGAGAGATTGGCTAGTATGTTAGAAAGAGAGAGATGAGAGAGATTTGACAATAAATTTTAAAAGGTACTCATTCATAAACGAGAGTAAAATTAGAAATTTATTCCATAATCATTGAGGTACTTATCTTTTCTTGGTATATGAGATTTGATCAAACTAGACATATAAATAGGACTGGTAGTTTTGAAATTAAAATGAAGCCAATCAACAGGCAGCTTCTTAAAGATCAGAGCCACTCAAAGTTCTTGTTGGACTTTTGGGCCCCATTTTGCATTCGCGTTTCTTCCCCAAATTCTGGTCATCTCTCTGAACAACAAAGGTTCAAGAGAGACAAACCCTACCCAACCTTGCTGCCCAATTTCCATGGAGGATTACGAGAGATCTAGGCCTTATGGAAATGGGCAAACGATGCAGATAGAGAGCTACTATGGAGCACCTGGACCCTATGTTACTAGAAGCTATAGCACTTCTTATGCACAGACCCAGATGGGTCCTATTCCTAGGGACTTGAAGTTGAAGAAGGGAAAAAGTATTTCTGGTTCTGCTTTTAAGTCTTGGAGCTTCAAGGACCCTGAGCTTCAGAGGAAGAAAAGAATTGCTGGCTACAAGATGTACTCTGCGGAAGGGAAGGTCAAAGGTTCACTGAGGAAGAGCTTCCGGTGGCTTAAGGACAAGTACTCGCGGGTGCTCTATGGCTGGTGGTGATTTGGTGGTTTCCATGATTCTCTGATTTTTCGTCTGTATCTGAAATCATATGTTCACAAAGTTTGAATTTTGTGCTGGTGAGGAGAATTCTAGACTTAAGGGGTATGATCAGTTTTATTTTCTGTGAATTGGAAAACCTGGTACTTTGTCGGGTCCTGAGAGATCTTTCTTGAGGGTGAGAAATTATACATATTTCCTTCTTTCTTCAATGGTTCGCAAGCTTTGTTTATATACTAATCAATAATGCATGGCAAAAAATAATAATAATAATAAAGCTTTAAGTGGTAAAGAGGTCTTGATGTTTTATTCCCATGCCGTTTCTCCTCTCTCTCTCTCTCTCTCGGCTTCATATTGTTCGTAAGAGGCGAGACAGCAGTAGACAAGCTATACGAGAAATATTTGCTCTTATGATTAAGGTATATAGCCAGGCTATTCATATAACTAATGATGTTCCATGTTTTACAAATTTCAAACTACAAGCAAATTTGCCTTCATGGAGCTGGCTACCATTGGCATCTCTGCTACCAGAGCGCGCCTCCATGGTTGTTACTATTGCTTACTGACAGTTGAAGATGGATATTTGGCATCTTATTTAGCAAACATTAGTCAAACATATCCTGTGTGTCCAGAATTTTCCTTTGGGTGTTGAGGTACTATTAAGCTTCAGTTTTGATAGACTTATAAATCAGTCTTCCAGCTGAAGTTGCCAATAAACTTCTTGGGCATAAATGTCTTGTACGTTTTATTAATTCTAATTCTGCACCATCCATCAGTTTTCTCAATTTTGGATCTAAGATGAACAAAGGGTTTCTCTTTTTGATCAATTATTAATCTCTGAATGAAGAGAGACACATGAATTATTTTGAGTATCACAATGAAACTCTCACCAAACAAGAAGCTCAATCTAACCAGCAACAACATTGATTACAGGACAAGGCTTGCTTGCTTGGCACTTACTCTTACGTTGGCAGCTATATCTTGTGTGGTGTGAATTATTTTATGGAAATCCAGATCGACTTTTCCACAATAGGGGCACACGAAAATGAAATGGTTTCACGCCTTCACCTGCAATGATTCTTATAACTCCAGACTGTCCATCTATTTGTATAACCATTTTGCCTTTGTCCTCTCTGTCTCTTTGGCCCAACACTATTTGCAGAAAGAGTGCATTTTCTAATAATTAATGAAGTCACGTGCCAGTTCATACGGTTGGACCACATGTCAATATGCCGAACACTGCTTTTCATCATCGTGTGTTGCCTTTTCTTCTTCGTTTTGGTGCTTCAATTAAATAGCTGTCTGTTATGAATGCAATGCTTCACTTACGTTTCTACCACTTTCATTGAGATTCTCCCAATTTGAAGGCAAGTGTTTGGTCGCGTTAGCCACCCAAAAGTTTTCCCCTGGTTGTAAATTACCTATGAATGATATAGCCTGAGGGAATTTCACTTTGAAGACACATTGACAAATTTTAGTGTGGGAAACGTAGTTAAGAATTAAAAAGTGTAATGAATATGTTGTCTGGAAATGGTGGAAAGTATTTCACACTTGGTGTAAATTGTAAGTTACCCAATAATTATAGCTTGGGGAAATGTCTCTTGGAAGAAACATTGAAAAAAAATATATATATATAGAGGTAGAACAATGTTGAAAAGAAAAGGTGTAGTTAATTTGTTGTCTAAAAAAGACCCCCCCCCCAAAAAAAAAAAAAAATACCACTCACAAATCACTTGGCTTCTTACATTAATATACATATTTTGTTTGGTTAATGAGGTACACTTTCATATAAAACTTTAAGCATTTCTCATAATAAAAATTTCACAACGCAACACTTATATCATGATCAAAATTCAATACAGATATATGTGAGTATTAGTACAATCTCACTTTTAACATCTCTTCACGTAGGATTTAACTTCAGAGATTCTAATTAACATAACGATAGAAATCTCAAGAAGACTAATAAATCCCTTCTAAGTTTAAAATGAGATTGACGATCTTGCTCAACATTAAAGTCAAAGATTCACATGATAATTGGGACAATTAGTAGTATCTTGGTGTTGACTATTGACAAGAACAGTAGATCCAATGATCTAATGAAAGGGGCTTAGCCCGGTATATTCAACAAAACAAAACAAAGCAGATCAGCATGAACATTGAACATGATCTAAATTTCTTTTTCTTAAAAAATGTTTCAAATTATTTATTTGTCGAATTTTTCTGCCATACATCTAACATAAGTTCCCCCCCCCCCCCCCCCCCCAATTTTTTGTCTGCCACACCGAAATCTCGTTAGTTTTCTTTCTCCGTCTCGTGATTACATACGCTCTCTTTTCAGACTCCAATTTAAAAATAAGATATCTCCGTATGTGGTACTCTTTTTTTTTTTTTTTGCTCAGACCGTAAGCGGTAACTATGAAACTAGTTTTTTTTTTTTTTTTGGCCGACCTATGAAGATAGTTTTATGTTATACGACACTAATAATGAAAAAAGGGGGAAAAATTATCGGGGTAATAAGGCAATCGAAGCAAAAATAATAATAATAATAAGGCAATCGAGGCTGCGAATATTCTGTGCGAAATCTTTCGTCTTTGTTTTTGGGCTCGCGTTTGGACTGGAGCTGAGGGGAGAGGATGTGGGAATCAATTATTCTAACGGTGATTGCGACTGCCGGCAACAACATCGGCAAGATCCTTCAGAAGAAAGGCACCATCATTCTTCCTCCTCTCTCTTTCAAGCTCAAGGTATGTCTTCCTCTGTGTCCTCATCTCCCCTTTCTTTTTATTTTTCTGCTGGTTCTTCTACTGTGTCATTAACATTATGGTTTGGTTCCAATTCAATATTTTGCTTCTTTCAACAAGCAATCATCTGAAGGATGTAGTTACTGTGAAATTTAGATTTTTGTTAGCTGAATATCGTTGTTGTCAAGTCGCCTTTATTCGGGGCTCACACTTGCGAGAACGATCATTTTTAATAATGGAATAGGATATACGCCATGTATTTGTGCATCACGGTAGATGCATGCGATTTTGTGCCTGCAATGCTTCATTAAAGCCAACTAAAATGAGAATCGGGCAATCTTTTCCAATTCCGAGATCCCACTTTCTATTCATGCATATATAGCTAAGAGGTGATTCTTCGGTTGCTGGTCAATATAAAACGCTATGAACTCTTCGACGATTGTGTTTACAGGTCATAAGGGCGTACGCTTCAAACAGAACATGGGTGATAGGTTTTCTCATGGATATATTTGGCGCAATATTGATGTTAAAGGCATTGTCACTGGCTCCTGTAAGTTCTTTAGCTCCTATCTTCAAGGGAAAAATGGTGGGAGAACGTGATAGTTTGTTCCCCTCCTCCTTAACTGTATGTTCATGTGACTTCTGCTTCATTCTAAGTCTAAGATAATATCAATTGGTCGTTCAAACAAAAAAAAAGTTCAGTGGGACTGGGGTCAGAGTTGAATATGCTGGAGATTTTAAAGGAATTGAATTGAAACTTTTACTTTGGTGTTTCACTTTAAAGTGACAGAGTGCTATAATATATGTGCATTAAGGGGCTGCTTAGTATGCTAGTATATTACGTTACTTTCACTTTATATACGATAGTCTTTAAGGATCTTAAGATTTTTACTGACATGAGATGATATAAACTGGTGGCATTATATGCCTACGGGCACCTTAGTTACTACTTACTTTCCAGTGTTCCGAACACGTCTTGGATAATTTTTGACATCCAAGATGTTATAAAGATTATGAACCTAACAACTCCTTAAAGGGATTTCCTTTTAACATGTTTTTCTTGCACTTTACTAGATATTAGACCTTGGTAATTATGTTGATTTTCCTTATATAGGTCTCTGTCATCCAACCAGTTTCTGGCTGTGGACTTGCAATTCTTTCAATCTTTTCTCATTTTTATCTCAAGGAAGTCATGAATGTTATTGATTGGATGGGCATTACCTTGGCAGGTTTTGGCACAATAGGTAATCTAAGTTTTTTATTGCCCAGGAGCATTAAGTTATCCACTTCTGATTCCTTGGGGCTAAAACAACGGACAGAGTTCTGGGGTATTGAGTGAAAAAAATCTAAGTTTCAGACTCTTTTTTATTCACACGTGTGTTAATAATTTATGGGAGCAAAATTGTGAGTAGTTGACCATATTATGAGAGAGCTATGAATTACCTAATGGTTCACAACTACTTATACAGAATTTGGGTCAATGCATGACTAAGATACTTTCATTGTTTTATTTGTCTGAATACTTACAGAATTATTCTTGTTTGCCTGAGAAAAGGAATGGGTTGATATGTCCTGGAGTTTTCTTTGATTACATTATCTGATTGTGAGCCCAAAAGAAACTCAATAGATGTGCTTTCAGATGTTAGGTAATGATACTATCAGTCCGTTTATGACATCAAGTCCATCTAAGTGTCATAGTATCAGTCCATAATTCCTGTATTAAATGATCCCAT
This sequence comes from Acacia crassicarpa, assembly GCA_034222035.1. Lineage (NCBI taxonomy): Eukaryota > Viridiplantae > Streptophyta > Magnoliopsida > Fabales > Fabaceae > Acacia > Acacia crassicarpa. The sequence continues at coordinate 10,115,840 of JAWXYG010000003.1, forward strand.
TTGATCACTATTATGTGCTTTCAGCAGTGGATGCGTGCGCAAGTATTATTGAATGACCATTATGTAGACTGTTTCTATCCCGCTAAGTGTCATGTTATCAGTCTATGATTTTATGTAGTAATCTGACCCTACTCAATAAACGCTTTCATCAGTAGATGGTTGCTCAGATATTATGAATGATTAGTATGTAGTTGCTGCATTCAGTCCACCAAACTGTCATGGTGTCAGCTATGGCTTATATCTTAGTTTAACCTTATCACTCTTTAACTATTATGTGGTTTCCTATCTTCAGGCGTTGGTGCTGGGGGTGAGGAGCAAGAAGCTGCTGCCTTATCTATTTTTCATATCCCTGTGCTGGCTTGTGTAGTTTTCATCTTGTTTGTAGGTACCCTGTTCATGCACCAACTTATTATACTTGGTAGTCAGAACTGTTGAGTCTGTGTACTTAAGTTTTCCATGTATTGTTTGGGTCACTGCATTTTGCTATAACAATCATGTGTAACAATGCTTCAAGGCATTGTTCAACAAACAAAGGTTAATAATTCTCAACTGAGTTTCCACCCCCAAAAAGTAGGTAAAAAGATGTTAAGGGCGTCTATAATGGCTGCCAAATGCCGGTTTAGCCTTGAATATGATGCACAAAAGTGCATGGTTATGCTCAATAGAGTTGCTGGCATATGATCAGTGTGTGAAGTAAAATCTATTTATAATTATAATATGTGACTTGGATTGGCAAAAACCTCATTTTGAAATATAACTGTGTCCGTTCCTTTTTCTTCTGTTTGAATCTTTGTATATGATATATTCAAAACTTAAAATTTGGAAAATCACGGATCCATTAATTTTGAACTTTTTCTTGAAGTCAATAGTAAAATTTTTTCTTGTATTTTGTAATGCATCAAGTCCATTAAGCAGCATTATTCTTCCCTTTTCATTGACCTGGTAGAATGATTACAGTAATGGTTATGATGCTTTGTTGTGGTAAATTTTATAGACGAGCAGTGTTTCTTTAAACATAATGAGCTCTTGAACTGCTTACGCAGGTTCTTCTCAACGGATGGGTTCATATGTGCAAACGTCATAGGAGAGAACAGGAGATGGTATTTATGTTTTACTCATGTTGGCTTATTTTCAAATTTACATGGTCATTTTCATTTATAAAAAACCTCATTTTTATTGTTTTGTTGAAGTATCTTGTCTTCTTTTGCCCTCACTTAACATTTTTCAAATGATGCAGATGGAATATGATGTTGTTGAGGAAATCATTTATGGGTTGGAATCTGGAATTTTGTTTGGGTACTGTATGCTTCCCTTATATACTATCTAGCACATCTATGGTCTTTATTCTTGTCTGAATGCGCTTGTCATAAATTTTAAGTTCTAACTTTTTACATGTGGATGAAATTATGTAAAAAATCGCATTAGGTGGTGTTACCTTTGTCAATATTATATTTGCATGTGATGTATTTGGTTGGAACTTAAGTGAACTGCACCCTAAAACCTAGCTCTTAAAGTTGGATAGCCCAAGATATCTATAGACCCAGCATCAAGATCCCATACTTTTGATGTGGGACTTAATTCAAGTCCCATACATGCAATAAGGTCTTAACATTTCACTGCACATTGCAGCCTGCTCATGTAGGCTACTGTTGTCCTTGCTTTTGAGCCTTGGGTTGCCACTGCAATATCGGCATCATCACCGATGCTATTGAAGTGGAAGGTTTTAATATCTATTAGTGAAAACTTTTGGGAGAACTATACCTTAAGCTAACTTATGAGGCTGAAGAGCCAAGTTCCTCTTGAACATCAAGCTAGAATCTGTTGCCTTAAGTTTTTGGTCCCAAAAAGAAAAAAGGTCTCATACCTTAGGTCTTAACATAATTCTTGGTATTTTGTATTGTCTATGACTAGAATCATCTGAACTTTAACAGTACGCCATATAAAAACAGGATATGTTGCCTATTATTATCACCTTACATTCTGAAGTCTGAAATTAGTGCAATTAGAACGTTTAGTTTTTATGGTAGGTCACTGCTTTCTGTTGGTAATGAACAAATCTTAAGATTTGAATATGTAATACCCTCTCTCTATTTGTGTGACACCATATGGCTACTATTATGGTGAAAAATTGTTTCAAGTTTCAACATTGTCAATATGTCACTGCAGGATAGCATCTGTAATATCAAAGATGGGGTTTTTATTTCTAGAGCAGGGTTTTCACAAACTGTTAGTCCCTGTTTGCATCCTGATCAGTGTTTGTTGCAGTGGTACGGGATTTTTTTACCAGGTATTAAGAATTATCTATAGTATATGGGTGCAAAACCCTAGACTGGTCATTGGAATTGGTCGCACTGGCGCTTGGGCAACCAGTTTGATTGAAACCCCCTTAAACTATCATGCCAATTATTGCATAAAGAGAAATGCCCCGTAAGCTTAGCACTTGAGCATAGAGAACCATATATTAAAAAAATGGCCCGGCCACTATGCCAATTTGTTTTTCTCTAAGAGGTGCAACATTTGTGCTTATTGTACAATCTTTTTCATATATTGACTCAATAATATCTAAAATGAATTATTATTTAGTTCATAATTTGTTGATAGAACTAGAATTTTAATTGCACTGGGACATTAATATCTCAATGAGTTGAATTTTAAAAACCATATCAAGGTGCTTTATTTGTTAGAATGTAAATTATTTTTTATATAATTATGATGTCATTTAGTTCACCTGTCAATTTAACTAGTCCAACCAATCTCTGCATCATGTGGCGACCTTTTCAAGTCTCTGTCTAGCCTATTTTATGGAAAATTCATACAGACTATACCTTTTAAACCGGAAGTGCACATGAACCAGGGAAAAAAAAAAGAAAGGAAGACTTAAGGGGGTGTGGTAAAGATGAGGGCGGAGGGGTTTCAGCCAAACTGGTTGTGAATATGTCCAGGTCTTCTGCTTCCAATTGCCCATCAGATAAGTTATATAATATTTATCTTCTCCGTTATGCAGACAAGTGGTCTAAAGCATGGTCGTGCTATTATAGTTTCGACATGCGCTGCTGTGGCATCAATTTTGACTGGTGTAGTTGCTGGGATGCTTGCTTTGGGTGAGCGACTCCCTTCTGCCCCAAAAGATCGCCTATTGGTTCTGCTTGGATGGTAATATATGATGCTCAGCTATTATTTTGTGCTTCTGCTACCTTCTTTTCTTCTCTTTTAATTTCAGTTGTGCTTTTAATTTCATGCACATTTATGGAAATTGTTTGCACACATCGGACACAGAGAACCTTTAAACCACAAGAAACTTGAACATAAGTGAGAAATAATGGGTTTCATCTCGCTTTTATCTGATCTACATTAAAAAGTTGAATCTTCATACACTCCTTGCTTTCAATGATTCCCAATGTAAAGAAGTGCCCTTTTTCTTTTTTCTTTTTTTAATACAGAACTGCCCTTCTATCGCAAAATAGAACTGCAGAAGATACATGGCATATGGTTGTACTTGTATGTTAGAAATAGTTCTTGTCTTCCATGTTCTCCTCTAACTTAATTGTACTACAGTTTAAAGTATCACTTCAACTCAGGAAGCTCAGAGATAATTTTGTAACAGTTTTTAGCACCCTTCGCTCAAAAACCTTTTGGGCTTGAATCAAAGAGAAGGCATAAGATTCATCATACTTGGTGCCAAAACATTGATTTTAAGTAGGGTGATGGGGAGGCGACTCATATAGAACTCAAGGCTATAGCTTTGATATCACGTCAAGGGTTATTTCTCTCAAAGTTGGAGAATAATCTGAATATTTTTATTGAAATTTCTAAGTCTATCTTGTTTGCTGAGCATTCTAAGAGAAAATCAATGCTGTTTGATTGGGTTGAATGTTGTACTTGCTTTTCAGATGAGATGAAAATCTTCAGGCTCATATCATAGTTCAATATATCCTGAATATTTTGCTTTTGCTGCAGGTTGCTCATTCTTGTGGGGGTGATTTTGCTTGTTGGTTCCAGACGGCTAATCAGATTCCTTCCGTCACGTTCAAGACGCTTTATGAGAAGTGGTGCTGATAAGAGTTATAGCACAGGCCCTAGAAGATCTGGGGCTTCCTCTATTAGGGAATCAAGCCCGAGTGCTGTGATTCAAGCTACAACATTAAACCATTTACTGTCATCGTCTTCCAAAGAGAAAGCTTGATCTCACATGCGACTCCTCCAATGATTAAGATGCTTTCTGGCCTTCCATTTATGGTTCCGGGGTATATGTACAGTATGATGCTTGCTTCGTCAGGGGATATGAACAGTTTGGAATCATTTCTTCTAAAATTATTATGGATACATTATTCGTCTAACTTCTGCACCCTCATGTTTATCATCTCAGCTGCCTATTATTTTTCAATATTGTATTTGTATATGACGATGTACAACAGAAAGCACTCATGCCTTCTCATGAAACGTACAACACAAAGCAATTCTTTTCTATGTACTGTTGCAGCCACGGTATTCTCTCCAGACACGAGTAATAATGGAGGGTATTTCATGGTCATTGAGCTACAAGAATGGAAGGGATTCCAATCCGGATTTGCATTTTCACAGATGCCTCAAGATAAGTTGTGAGATATCTGGGGGATGAATAATTTATTAAGATTTGACCGACAAAAAAGAGAATAATTTAATAAGATGTCCCCACGGTGATTGGATGGAGTGAAAAAGACCATTTCTCATTCTTCTGCCGTCATTCTGTTGCCTCTCGTTTCTTGTCTCTATTCTGTAGGGAAAAAAGTTGCAACTCGTTTTCACATTTATTATTCATATAAAAAAGTAACAAATGTTATCATATATACTCAATTAATTAAATAGTCGGCAAGGAAAAAAAAAATAAAAAAAGCTTATAAACCCAGAAGTGTGATCCTGGCTGAGAGAATTCCACTCCCACCCTTATCTTCAAGGCAAAGAAGATCTCTTCTGTCCCACCCCTTTGAAGGTGATTGATTCCTGTAGATGCCGTAAACGATAGAAAAACCAACTCTAATAATGCAATGATAATAACTCTTTCTAGTTCATATATAATGTGAACCCAAGAACAAAAAGAACTCTTTCAGACGTATACTTTTTTTTGGGTCAAATTTCAGACGTATACAGTAGCGAGATTCAATTCAAGAAACGTTAAAAGCCGAATAAGACTGATCCAGAGCAAAAAAGTTGCTGGGGACCCCCACCCCCTCCCCCGCCCCTTTTCTCACTCCAAGATGAACAGTAAATTACCTATCGTAGCTAGTTTTGGTCTTTTATTCTGTTCCATGGAGCATCCATACCTCACTTTAATTTTGACTACTTATCAAGTACAAACTAATCTGAATTATTCTGCTACATTCTCAAAGCTTGAACTCAAAACATCTTATTAAGAAAGGAGGGCGAAACCCTGTGCAACGAGCCAATAATTATTACCCTCAAAGAAGGCATGGGAGAAAACACCCCCCCCCCCGACTGTCCACTGTGCTGCTGGTCCAGTATGACAAAGACATCACCACTAGAAAAGCAAAAACAAATCAGAGTCATCATCACTCTGGTTACCAATTGCACTGGGCCACTTTCTCCATCTCTATTTACCTTCTTCGGTTCTTCCCCAAAATGTGGTCCTTTATTGGTACACATGACAGTGAAAGACTCGTCACAGGGGAAAGCAAGACAGCAATACGGGGCCCCACGGTAAAGCTACACAATACCCAAAGCTCTTGCCCAGAGACACAAGAATAGTTTCCATTATTGATGATCCAACCAACAGGGTTCCTATCTTTCGGAATCTTAAAACAGTTCTAGCTGCTTTATATGTTTATGGTATGCTCGTATGGCCCCCCATACCAGAAACCACACATTTCTCGTACTTGTTTCTTGCTGTTGTCTGGGAATATTAAGGTAAGAAGCCAATTCAATTATGACTAGCAAATTACACATAAGTGTAAAAAAATGACATGGGATAAAACCATTAATAATATATGCATCCTAGACAACCGGAAGAGGGAGGATTTCAAAATTCAACACTTATTCTCAGCCACAGCTTTGGATATTCCTAGTCAAACATCCCTTTCCAACATCCAAATTGATGAGAGGTGTTTCAAACATGGAATAAATTCAACTAATCAAGAAAGGGAAAAATAGTAATTTCACCAAATTGATGAGTCAGCTTCCTGTCTAGTCAATTGCTTTCCACAGTTACTACAACAGCATTCCAACATCAGCACTCGTTAAACAAAAGCATTTACTCATTTTGGTTACACCATATCTAAAGTCAACCTTCTACACTTTCATAGACTCCATAACTCCCCCCCTCCACCGATCATTTTTCAACTCCGCCAAGGAAACATTGGGAAAAAAAAAAAACCCTTCATCTGTAACTTAAGTCTCAGGACTATAAAAAATGAACGATAACAACCATAATATGGAACACAAAAGAGGTCAATTATAACCATTATGAAAATAACCAAAATTGCCGTTCACTGGATCATAAAAGAGCTTTTGACCAAAAAAAAAGATCATAAAAGAGCTCAGTTATGAACTATAAAGACATCTGTAGCTGCCTGGACTGGAAGTAGTCGGGTCCACTAAAAGTCTAATAATGGAACCACCAACCCACCACGCACCAAGTCACAACTAAGATTCAGCTCAGGAAATGCTTATCGTCTCTTTTTCCATTTCTAAGTACTTTTGGCCATTAATAAGTGGCAACAAACAGAGACGACTACCAAACAGTGATTTGATTGACCATTGGAAGAAGAAAAGAATTGCGCAAAGTAGAAATGCTGATATACTATCATTCCATTCACGAAGTACCACATGGTACACAGTACCGAACAACGTCTGGCCCCATCTACACAGATTCTTGTACACATATCAAATGATGAAGAATCAAATCGGAAATCAATTTAAATTGAAGAGCTATCATCCATAGAAGTATCATTCTTCATTTTCTTGTCCCGGATATTTACCTAGCTGCTCCATCTGCCAGTTCTCATGAGGAGCGACATGTTCATGTGAAGGAATGTAATGCTGCAAAAAGATAAAGTAATTCAGCATTGAGAGATTTGAGGAACACAGCACTTTGAACTCGTTATTGGAATATCTAATAAGCCTACATATATGGTGCATGTTCACATGTGCCAGAGCAACAGCAAAATTCTTTTCAGCAATTGCAACATAGAAGTGTTAGTCACTTAGTCGTATAGAAAGAAAACTAAATAATCCATTACCTTAATTTCAAATAAGAATTCCTGCACAAAGTCTTGTCCAAGTTTACAACTTTGGCTATTATTTTAGGAATCAAATAGGGACTCTTAAATTGATCTATTGACTGCATACCCATAGCAGGCCACCCATTATTTTAATAAATTACCAGCACCCACAAACGTTGAATTATCTTTTACTCATCAGTCTGGAAAAGCAATCTACCATTCATCTCTAGAAGATATCGATATACAAAATTTGAATGCAAATTATTAATGTAGATAATTTCTAGTGTTTCCCTCCACATAATTAAGGGTGGAAATTAAGATAGCTGTGGTTAGACCTCCATCTTCGTCATAAGTTCCTTGGCCGTTGGAGCAGAGATAATTATATTTCGAGCACCAGGCTTAATGAAGCCTTCTTCAACACCATTGTCGAATAAGGCAAGCAAACAGTTATAGTAGCCATCAACATTCAGTAGACCAACCTGTACAGAATATACAGTTAACATTTTTTATCAGCAGGCTAAGGATTTTATCTTATACCCGAACATGCTAAGTTACCGGCTTTTTATGAATCCCCAATTGGGCCCAAGTTATCATCTCCAACAGCTCTTCCATGGTTCCATATCCTCCTGATTGTAAAGAAAAATGAGGAGAATGGAGAGGGGATAACTATAAGTGTCAATTTATACAGTAAAAAATGAGCTTGCAAAAACATGCTTTTCTAAATTATTGACTCTGATGACATTTACATGAAAAAGAGGAACAACCATCAATTATTTTTCTAAATTATTGACGAGAGCTTTCGGTAAGTGATAACTACCAGGGAGAGCAATAAATGCATCAGCCTCTCGAGCCATTGCTGCTTTACGCTCATGCATATCTGAAACAATTCTCACTTCTCCTACTGTTTCACCAGATATCTGTCCAAATGATCCATAGCAACATACTAATAATACTTATTCTAATTTTTTCTATTGAGAACAGATAGAACATTCTTTTCATGATAAAGAGATTATAATCATAAAGGCTGTAAATTTCCCCCTGTACCAGCCCTGCTAAAAATGAAACGCATTGACTCGTTCATTCAGACTTAAAACTGGGGTTACCAAATCATCACAAACTCACAATATAGTAAATTGCAAGAAGTAAACGAAAAATGAATTTATTTTGAAAGTTACTACTATAGTATAAGTTAGGACGCTAGGAGCACAAAATACGCATACCTCAATAGGCATAAGAGCTTTTGGAATTATTCTGCATTTAAAGAAGGAAAAATAACGGTGACACACTAATCAATAACACCTAGCTTGCAGTAAATGACAAGAGTATTGAGGCCAAAAAAAAAATACAGACAAGAGTATCCGCAATAAACCCTAGGAAGAACGTTGTTTTAGTCTTTTAGACTTGCATACCCAAGGACACGGCAGCCTCCATCATACACTCTCTGGGATATTAAGCCCATCAGCCCAACACTTCCTCCTCCATAAACCAAGTCTATCTTCCTCTTAACCTGTAACTCCAACCACAAAAACACGTTAAAAGATTATCAGAATCTCCACAGTTTTGTGCACAGGCACCGTGATCGTACACACAAGTTGATTATCAAAGCAGCATTTCTCGACTACAAGATAGTTAAATTGTTGTTTTCCAAAGAAAACGAGTTTAATAAAAACAGACAATACCCTAGTTTCTAAACGTCGAACAACCGGTAAACAGAAGAAGAAGAAGAAGATAAAGTATCAGTAATCAAGGACTGAGGAATGTTTGAGTCCAAAAAAAAGGATCGGGGAATATAATCGAAGAGCGGTTAAAAAAACGAGTGACGCTGACCAGTTCATTGCCCAATTCAATCGTAGCGCCGCTAAAGACTTCCCTATTGCCGGAGTTGCTACCGCAAAATACACAGACCCTCTTGAACTTGCTTTTCATGAAACCTTCCTCCATTCAAAATGAGAGATTTTTCTTTGTCTGTTTTCGTTTTTTTAATTTAAATCCCAAACATTGAGAAGAACAAAGCAAGACAAAAAGGTCGCTCTTAGTCGGATTACGTTTACTTTTATTATTTAAAGGAAAAAATCGGGCTTTTAAACAATCAAACCAAAGCGAGAGAGATTCTTTGACTCTTTGAGCTTTGAAGGGCAGGCCGGGTTAATCCATCACCATATAACCATATTTTTTTTTGTTGCCTATTCAGTCGGAAGCTTCAGTTGTCACTAATCTGGATTTTTTTGAGTTGGGCCCACAGGAGAAGAACTCTAAATACAATTTTACTCATTTCAAAACTTTGAACCGAGACTACGTAATTAAAGAAGAACAAATCTGTTTCCATTTGTTCTAAACACGGGTCTTGAGTTTGAGTCCTTGTGGATGTAGAAAACTTATCTAAGAGAAGTCTCCGCTCCTGAAAGAACCTCGATCCGGACTAGGCAAGACGAAACTTTAGTGAAGCGGATACAATAGAAAAAAAAAAAAAAGGTTGGTTAATCCATCCCCATTGACGAATAAAGCATATCATCATAGGAGAGAAATTGATCGGACTCTTCTTTTTCTTTTTTTTTTTTTTAAGAAAACACGGGAAGCCCACATGCTCCATATCCTTTCCAATCTAACGTCTATTGTCGGCTTTGTGGCACGGTGTCGACTCACCAACAACTACATTTTTTATTTAAATTAAAATTAAATATTCCTTTAATCTAATTTATAGGGTAGAGACTAGAGATGATAAGTTTTTTGTCCTATTATAAAATTTTATTCTTCATTTATTGTTGTATTAATTTTATCTTCATAAAATTTATTTTATATTAAATAGGGGTAAAATTAGAAATTTGTTGGATTTCATAGGAGAATCAATAAAGTTTACAGTTTTCTTTGTTCTTTGTGAAATATGCTGAAATTATCCTATAAATAAGTCATATTAGTATTGAATTCTTTATGGGACATGCAAACAATGAATTTATGTTGAATATAGTAGATAACATGTCTATTTTCCAAATTCTTTACCTCAAGAAACCATGCCTCCCTTTTCTCTTTATTCTTCTTTTTTAATGGAATTATTGTATTGTACCTTGATTGTACTTTTTACTGAATATACATTTGAAAAATATTACAGTTAAAAATTATTTTCATAACAAAGATAAATTTTAAGAATAATGATATTTAAAGGTAATTTATTCGTAGTTTTGTTTAAAAATATATATATTAAAAAAAACGATTATAGTAATATGTTAAAACACATTCTTTAGATCTAAGTATAATTTTTTTACGAGCTTTTTTTTTTTAAAAAAAAGAAGAAGTTAAATTCCAGCATACGATAGACAATTTGGTGGTGAAGCGTAGCCATAATGGCTTGGGAATCTTGTTCAGCTCCTGTGATTTGGATCTGAACTTTTAGCCTTCTGGGGAGAGTTCTGTCATCGAGACTGACATGTATCAATATCCAAATGACTGTGTTGTGTCTTTAAACCAGTACAGACACAGACACTAACAAAGTCATTGGGACCTTGACCTATCCTATCTAACTGACTGAAAACCCAGAAAGTCATATAAACTGAAAATTATTATACTGAACGATTACTAGAAAACACATACATTGACGAGAAGATACTTAAATCCAATGGACATAAAAAATGATACCTGCCATCTAAGAGTGAGCATAGGCGGGGCTAGGCGGGGCGAGACCCCTACCTAAAGAATCATTGAGCAATAAAATGCAGTCCGGTGCCCAGTCCTGCTTGATATAAGCCTTAACATTTTCGGGTTGGAGAGGGCGGGCTTCCTGCCCAAATGTTGATATCATGGCTCACTCTATATGGGAAAAAATAGTTTCAATCATACCTGATAAAATAATATTATAAACTTCAAATGTAATTCATAATTATGCATTTGAGAATATTTTAAAATAAGTCTACAACTTGAGTCTTGAAATTTAAAAGCTCCCATATGTCTTAACTAATAATCAAATACACATACGTGAGGAATTAAATAACATCCATAATCTATCAAATATAAGGCATCATTATTAATATAATGATCCAATGGACTAATGGTCAAATATTAACTAGATATATAAGAGTATTAGTAAATATATAATATAATATAAGTATATTAACATTTATTAAAAAATATTTATATCTAATATAATATTTTATATATATATATATATATATATATATATATATATATACTTATTGTGCAGGGTCAAGTGGGTAGGACGACAAATCCTACTTGTAAAAATGTCCAGCCCAATTGTGCTCGATTTTTACTGGCTTCTTTTTTTGGGTTGGACTTGACGATTTTTTGTTGGGCGCACTGGGCTTCATACACACCCTTGCCGGCATTTATGGATATTATTTTCACGAATAATAAAACTTGCTATAGATGATGTGGTCATCTAAATTTAGAAAATAAGTGATATCATTCACCGCATGGGAATAAAGTGAACTATTAAAGAATTTTTAAATGTATTTCAATATTGATACACCCTATTAATGATCGATATTCAATGCGGAGCTGACGTCTATGCGTTTATTAATCAGTGAAAGTCGAATTAATAATGTTTTATCACACAAAACACATGGAGGTCACTGTTTGAGGGGACCATTAAATTTGCGTCAAGCGGAAGGTGTAGGAACGAAGTGGGTAAGGAGAATCAGAGACTGAATGTGTATATGGCGGCAAACCCAAAAGAATAAGAAATGAGAGAAAAACATGTACTATCATATAATATTAAAAATATAAATAAATAATAATTGATAATTATAAATTAAAACAAAATATAAGATTATACTAACTTTTTCAATAGGCATCTCAAACAAGAACTTTACTTTTCTCTCAGAACCCAGTAAATAATGAACTAAATATTATCTTTATAGAGAGTTGAGGCCAAATTATTATTTCATTTTAACACTTTTGACATAACTTTGAATATGAAAAAACTTCTAGAACAACTTTACTATTTAACAAAAACTTTCGACACAAATTTATAGCTTGACCCTAAAAAATATGGAGCACAAGGCGAGCCCTAGTTGAAGCTCCTATACATCGCATATACATGTGCCCTGTTTTTGAAAAGAAAACAAACTTTTGCAACTTTTACTTTGTTTCCTTGGGAAGGCACTAGTCTTTGCAGAAACTTTACATACCCTGATTGTTTTAGCTTTTTTAAAAGTATTTTATAATGACGTGAGAAGAGTTTTATTTTCACCTGGAAAAAACATTTTCCCCTTCTTTACCAGAGTAGCACTTAACGAACCAGTGAGGACAAACTAATTAATAAAACGAGAGTTTCTTAAATTTGGACCTTTTGGGGGAAAACAGAGAGTTTGTGTGTGTAGACCAGACCAAAAATAGGGAGGGCCTTTACCATCTCTACTTTCTCCATCTCACCATTCCTGAATTCGAGCATCGTCGTCCTAAGAAAAACACATGCACTCTCTTTTGATTCTTTTCCAAGTTCCACAAAGCAACACCCATTGGAACTTGGACGACAAATCAATCCACACGCTCCTTCATCTACGCCACACGCATAATCATCATAATGCAGTTCAGTATCAACCTTTAACGTGGAGATTATCACGGGAAAATCCATTATTATTAATTAAACGCATATATATGTAATGGGAAGAAGAATCCTAGATGATAATCTCTCCTTGTCCCTGAAACTGCACCCTGTTCTTTATCTCTCCTTCGTTGCCTTAGGCGTGGTTGCCAGTATCGCCATAATCACGTCTCTGTGCAGCATTCTCACGTTCTGGAAAAAACCGTCTTCAAAAAAACAGGGCACAAATTTGCCTGCACCCGCGGCCCAAGAACCTCAGGCGGAGGAAGAGGCGCCGGTGAAGGAGGTGCCTCTGCCGCCGGCAATGCAGTATCAAGGCAATGAGTCGTATGTTTCGGTTAATTTGAAGAGGGCGGCATCAGAGAGAAAAATGTCCTTGAGTAGTCTGAGCAAGAAATTTTCAAGGACGTTGTCGGCGGCGAGAATGGAGAGGTCGTTGAGTAGTCTGAGCAAGAAACTTCCGAGGACGTTGTCGGCGGCGAGAATGGGGAGGGATCATCTGATGATGAGGGGGACACATCAGAAGGAGGATTCGGTGTGGATGAAGACGATAATATTAGGGGAGAAATGTCAGGTGCCTGAAGATGAGGAGGAAGCAGTGATTTATGAAAAAAAGGGGAAGAAAGTGGAGGCCTACCATCCTAGAACAAAGAGCTCCATGTCCTTTTCTAATATCTCCTCCATCTCCATTGATGCCGATGAATTACCTCCCCAACGAGTTACACAATGAGGAACAAAATCTCAATAAGCCCTGATGATGACTTAATTCATTATCCTTTCTTCTTCTTGTCATTGTCTTGTCTTGTTTAGAATAGTTTAGTGATGCATCAATATGAACGCGGCTATTTTGTACGATCATTTTTTTTCTTTCTGCCACAAAAAAGCAGTTTACATTACGTGGTTGCCTATCAGTGCTTCATTATATATGTACGCGCGCGTCCTTCTATAGTACTCGTAAAAAGAATCATTCTTTGGATTTAGAGGTTCAATTTTGAGGAGGAGAAATCATGATTGGTTTTACAAGGGGTTGGTTTCATTATTTAGGAAATTTCAAAACGCTCGAGCAGGTTCAATTGAACATAAAAGTCTCGTATTTACTGGTAATCACTTAGATATGTTACAACAAATCAAGAGAATCAACTGTTCTTTTCTTAAAAAAAAAGAAAAAGAAAAAGAAAAAAGAAAGTCGGATCCCTAGTTTCACGGATGCATGTTGAATCCACTCTTGATAGAAAATGCTGCTGAACTGTAAAAGATGTGTTATAAAAATAAAGATATAGAAGAAGTATAAAATAGAAGAGAAGAGCAAGAGAGATTTAAAAGAGAGAGAGATTCTCATTCAGTTTGTTCGGTATATATTTGTGAGGGGGTAGAGGTCTATTTATAGTGGTTGGAGAGAGGGGAAGTTTTATGTAGCTTCAATCCACTCACCACCATGAATGTAGTGGGTGATTACCCACTTTCCACCATGAAGGTAGTGGGTGACTATCCACTCCCCACCATAACAGTAGTGGGGGCCTTCATGCTCATAATGGGTCATCCACATACTATATTCATAACAAGATGCATTTTCTTCTTCTTTTTCTGTCTTTCTTTTTTCCTTTTTTTTTAGAAATGGGATGGATTTGGAGGTCAAAGTTAGACAGACGTAAAACTGGAACTGACTGTGAGTTATTTCAGCTTAATCAATAATCTTGTGTTCAAACTATAGGTATACAACCATGATAGTTACTTAGAGATAGCGCGAACTGAATTAGTTTGTTGCAATTAGTGCGTGGATACAGGTGGGTTAATCCAAACAACTGGTTATCACCCAGACAAAACACCAGACATTGTCCCGTGATCGGTACAGGGACAACGAGGTGGTGAATGAATGGGACAGACGATAGACTTCTCTTTCAATTAATTAATTGCGCAGAGGGAAGCTAATAAATTAAAGAAGCCATTATTGAGGAAGGAGGTGTCATGGGGGATTTTGACCAAAATAAAAACAAAACAAAAAAATTTACCAGATTAAAATACATCCCAAACTATTTTCTAAACTAGAGTTCACGCCACCGGTGGCGCAGGGGGGTCCCACGCTACCAGTGACGTGGACTTGTTTCACGCCACGTCACTTGTTTCACGCCACTGACATGGCGTGCACAGGGTCCAATCACAGGTTCTGATTCAATATTTATAAATTAAAAAAAAAAATTGACACGGTGGCGTCACGCAGTACGACGCCACTAGGGGGGTCGTACTTTCTGACGCCATTGTCACATCAGAATTACTTTTGTAAATAGTTTAAACAGTACTTCAGATTGGTAATTTTTTTTAAAAAATTATTATTTTGGTTAATTTCCCGGTGTCATGGCCGTTGTCTGTTCCCTCTTCCTCGGAAACTTTATTGGTGCATACAAGTGATTATATTTATAAGTCTCTTTTTTAATTATATCATATATATCAATAAAAGGTAATTAACTCAATGATTATGTGATCAATTTTCAATTCTGATTCTCTCTTTTTTAAGTTAAAGCTTTAGAAAAAAGATTTTTAAAAGAAATTAAAAGCTATTTGATGATTATATAAATTTTTTAACCTAAAAGTTACTTAAAAACTTAAATTAAAAATAAGTTGTTTGACGAAATTTTTGTCATAAGTATTTTTCTAATAAAAATTATCATAAAAAGTATATTATAAAAAAATCTTTAAGCTTTCAATATATTCAAAAAATAAAAATACAATGAGAATAAATTTGCTGATAATGGAGCACAATTAAGAAATCACTAGTAGTCTTGCAAATTGTCAACCAATATTCCATAACATTAAATCATCTATTTCTATTTTTCATTAATGTCGATGCTATTTGATTTCCAACTCTATTAATATAACTATTACCTGTTATTCTTCTATGACTATGGATACTTATTTCTTCATTAATGCTACATTCTTCTTTTTTGATACATCCAGTGGAGAGGGGGGGAGGCAAGACTCGAACCCTGGACAAAGGGGAAAGCCAGCTCCTAAGGCTCAATAATATAATCAAGGTTAAGATCACACTAGTCAAACTTTACGTCATCAACACCACAATTCTAATGAAGTTATGAAAGGCTATTGTTACAATAATAATTTTCTCCTACTTGATTAATAAAAATGGTTTCATATCACGTAAAATGGGACCCAGTTTCAGTGCTCGTCCAGTGAGAGCCCGTCCGTATGGACAAGCTCTGGATCGTCCAGATCTAATTTTTTTTACTTTTATATTTTTTATTGAAAATAATTTTAATGGGTAGAAGATCTAAAATAAAGATAATCTCTCAACTAACACTTCTTAAAAAAATGATTTTTCATATAGAAAAATAAAAACAAAAAACAAAAAATAAAGATCTGGGCCGTCCAGATCTAGATCTGGATGGTTAGGAGCTCGTCCGTGGAATCCAGATCCCGTAAAATGTGTCACATGTTCTTCCAAACTTCAATTATTCTCTCAATGACATTTCTTAGTGAGGAATGTGCATGATTGAAAACTTTTTATAATCTTGTATGAATCACCTAGCTCTTAAGGCAATTAGTGATTTTCCACTTGTTTGAATCTCCTTTAAATACAAATTTCAAGTAAGATTTTGGTAGTGCGATCCTACTTTGCATTATGTTTTTCTTTGCTAGCCATAAATCGCAATACATTATTGAGGTGAAAAGAAAAATATTTAAATATAGCACATTAAAAGCGCTTTGCACATACATTCAACATTTATGGTCATTTTTATTTTTTGTTCTCTACAGCAAGCCTCTGAGACTAGTTTTTCCATTTGGTGATGATAAAGAATAAGATAATAATTTTAAGATAGACTAAAGCATAATAATACAAAATTAGTAAAGCATAAATAGCTTAGGGAATATGGTTTTGCTGGAATGTAACAACCAAAATAATACAAAATCAAGAAGATTTTCACATCCTTAAGCAAATAAAACATAAATTAGCAATGCAGTAAAGTTATCCAATCCCTCAACATATCTATTTTAAACAAAATAAAAGTTAAATTTCTTATTGTATAATTTTATAAAAAATCACATGTTGTGTGAAAGAATTCTTCTTTACTCCTTAAAGATCATTGTTACTCAAGATATTCATTGCTGATTCTCAAATTACTCAAAACTTAAGATGCTTCCTAGTCTTAATATCCTAGGAGATGAAAAATTGATCTTTGACTAAGGACCACGTATTGCTTTATGACTTGTACGTTATTTATTGCATTGAAATTGTAATTTAGTTGGACCAAAAAAATAGAGAAGGAATAATGGAACTTCCTAAGTTATAATGAAGGAAAAAATAAAAAATAAAAATAAATCATTAGCAGAAGTCCAAAAAGAAGTTAGGGAAACCAACATTTTTTTTTTGCTCAGAAGGGAAACCAACATTCAATAGCAGATATAGGGAAAGAGAGAGAGAGTACTTTTGAAAATGATGCTATTTGCCAAAGAAATTTGAGAGAGAAAGACGGAGTGAAAAGGATTGCAATGCTCATAACTCAAAATTGAAAAGACGACTACAACCTTGATGTTTCATTTCAACAAAAACTAATAAGAGTTAGGTAAAAGAGCAAAAATACACATGTGCTTTGCACTCAGGAGCGCCCAGCACCATATGATTTTTTTTGAAGCAAAAATACACATGTGGTTATATTTTAGGAGTAAAAGTCACATAAAACCTTCAGACACTGAACGTTAACCGTTAAGTAGCCATTGTTGACAGTTAATACTGATGTGGATGATGAATTGGAGTGAGAAGAAGCCAAATGGGGGGAAAAAAAGTGCTTAACTGACGATGCAAAGTTAATAAAATTGGGGGAAAAATAAACCCTAAAATCAACTGGGTAAATCGAAAGGGTAAAAGAGCAAAAATACACATGTGTTTTATCCTCGGGAGCGCCCAGCATCATATGCTTTTTTTTGGAGCAAAAATACACACGTGGTTATCATTTTAGAGCAAAAGTCACACCAACAGTTAAAACCGTTACTAACGGTGGAAAAGTGGTAGTAACATTGGTTATAACAAAAAAAAAAGGTTGTAACAATATCTTATCCCATAAAACATATCCCAGGATAAGAATACAAACCGACAGAATCAATAGGAAATTGTAGAGAGAATTACTTCCAGCGCATAGATTAAAACCTTATATCTAAATTTAGAAATCAAATCGCTAGTGGAAGATAAAAGAATCTGATTCTCCATTCTTTCTCTCAATGTCATGGATTCGTTTGTTGTAACTTCCTAGATATTTTGTTTATCCGGCTTTCTTGTGCGTAATCTTGATGATTCTAAACTAATTTGATTAAAAAACCTAGCCATTTATTCAGATTTTGCGAGAAATTGTTAGCAGCAGTCTGGAAGATGCGATGGGAAACATCTTTATTCAAATTTTGTGAGAAATTGTTAGTGGGAAACCTAGCCATTTGATTTTCCATTCGATGATTCTAAGTGATTTTTTTTTGTTTTTTGTTTTTAAATTAAGGCACCTCATCACTATACTTAACCGACGTAGTTTTAGTGGTTCATAAGAAAATTTCTTAGGTCCAGTCAGGCAGTCACTGGACAAATGATTTTCCCTTAATATATTTAAAATTTAAATTTTGGCGTGTGCAAAACGCAGGGACGAGGGAGTTCGACCGAAAATCAAATTGCAACCAGCCGTTCGTTGACTGGCTTGCCTGCCGCATCAGAATCAGAATCCTTCCTTCCCCGAAGTAATCGAAGCTTCTGTTCACATTTGCATCTCTCTTATTTCTTATCGCGCGCTAGGTTTCTTACAAGAAAGGGTCTGAGCCAAAGTCGCCATCTTTCTCTCGAGGGAGGAGGACGGGCATCTGTTCCCGTTCGTATTCTTTCATACCTGTTCTCCTTCGAGCCCATCATCCATTCCTTGACTTTGAATACAATTCTCTCCTTCCCATTCATATTCTTTCATACTTGTAGTTCTATTTGTGCGTGCATTATATAGTTTGAAGGGGATTTTCTCTTACGGCCTTTCCTGCCGATTATTTTCTTGACACTTGGACCCTCCGGATCTTTCTCACGCCGGCGTTGATCGTATAGACGTAGATTGAAAGAACTGTGGTTCTGAATCCAAGTCTTGGTATTCTTCAATCCTGAAAGTGCGCCGACCGAATAGATCAGTCTATTATTTCTCTACACACTCGTCAGAGTTGTTGGAATTCAAGTATTTTTCTTCTTAACTGTTGATGTCTCTAATCGTTGCTGAAAAGGATCGGCTTGTGAACATACCCAATTCATACCTGGGTGTCCTCAGGCCATTGGATCTGTCCATTGAACAAATAAATTTCTCATTCTGTATTGCAATACAAAGGTGGAATAAGGAGTTTTCCGAGCTGCAGAGTGGATAAATAAAGCTGACAAGTTTGTAAAATTTCTCGAATTTATTCAGAATTTTTAAGATGGATACTTCACAAGAGCCTGCGCTATCCGCTAACGTTGCTGATTTAGTGGATCATGCGTCACTTAAGAGGAAGAGTTCCAATCTTGATGGCATGCCTGTGTATGTCAAGGAGCTAATTGCCGGTGGGGTTGCCGGTGCACTTTCTAGGACTGCTGTTGCGCCCCTGGAGAGGGTCAAAATACTCTGGCAGGTAGAGCTGTGCATCCTTTTTACTTCTGACTTCACATCATTTTACTTATTTATCTCATTACTGAATTGAGTTGAATGTGTAATGATGAAAACATCTTTATCATTGTGCTAAACTATTTTACTGCCATTGTTCCTCGACGTGTTGGAGAGCTGGAAATTCTTATTTGTAACACGTACAAGATGAGGATAATCTGGATTACCTGCTTGCGATTTGGTTTAGATGAAGTGGCTTGTGCTCGTTACCTCCTACTTCAATAGATATTGCTTCTTTTTGTTCTTTATAAAATGCTGAAAACTCTGGTTTCTTAGGCATATCTGGTGTGATATATATACATGAGTCTGTGTGTGCATTGGCATATGCATAGATGTGTGTTTTTCACTTTTTTGTATGGCTCCTTCACTTTTATCTTCTTCTCATTAATATATTAATAATAATAATTGGTGGGATTATGTTTTGTTTTAGCCTTTTTGCACCCCCCCCCCCCTAATTTTCTTTTTTTATTTTACCTACAGACAAGGACACCAGGATTTCACTCTCTTGGTGTTTATCAATCTTTAAGCAAATTAATGAAGAATGAAGGTTTGCCAGGATTATACAAGTAAGATAGAACTTCCATTAGTCTACACCCATTTTTATGTTTCTTTGATCTACAAGTACTTTGCAGTTATGGTTTACATATGCTTATTTGGTGGTTTCAGGGGAAATGGAGCAAGTGTTATCCGCATTATTCCTTATGCTGCCTTGCATTTTATGACATATGAGCGGTACAAGTGTTGGATCTTGAATAATTGTCCGATGTTGGGGTCAGGTCCTGTTGTTGATCTTTTGGCTGGATCCGCAGCTGGAGGCACTTCAGTTTTATGTACATATCCTCTGGACCTTGCCCGTACAAAACTTGCTTATCAGGTAGGGATCTCCGCTAAGCATTTTGACTCTCGCCGGTACAAGATGTCTCCTTTCTTGCAAATCTACACTCAGTTTCATGTTTAGAAACATTATATTTCTCTTTTTCTTCAAATGAAAAAGAAAAGGAGAGTTGACAAAGGAAGACATTGTGTTAACTTCCAAAGTAGACACTTGATGGAACGTGGGATAGAGAATATGATGAAGCAACAATTGTCATGGTGTTTGTAGAACAGTTAAACTTAAAGCATGCTGTGGTAGACTTTGGTAGAATTTTAGCTATATAAGAAATATATCATACAGAACACGAATTGATACTGCAGTTTAAATGCATATGGCCTTTGGTTTATCTCATAAAAGGTAACACAGTTAACTGAGCAGCATTGCATTCTATAACATGCTAAAAGACCCAAGACAATGAAAACTGAGAGACTAGCTAAAAGAATGTTGGCTTAAAGATGCATTCATATTAGGGACAGTATAGTAGCAGATCTATTTCAACTTAAGCATCTTATATATGCAATCTCATCTTTATTAAAATATTATAGGTGGTAGACACAAAAGCAAGTATCAAAGATGTCATGAAAGATGTTCATTCTCAACCTGCAAATAATGGAATTAAAGGTGTTCTTACGAGTGCCTACAAGGACGGGGGAGTTCGTGGACTTTATAGAGGTGTAGGTATGTACATCCCAGGATTTAGCTATAAATCCATTTCATGTTAAGCATTAGTGGCTATTGACAAAGAATTGCTTTTGTCTGTTGGAAGGCTTGCTTCTAGGAAGAATGCTTTTTTTTTTTTTTTGGTTAGCATGTCGCAGTCATTGTCACTTGCATTTCTTTGCCATATCTTATTTTTTAGCCCATCCATGCTGAACTCTTTTTCCCCCCTCTAGGACCAACCCTGACTGGAATTCTTCCATATGCTGGTTTAAAGTTCTACATGTATGAGAAATTGAAGATGCATGTTCCTGAAGAACATAAAAAGTCCATTTTGATGCGCCTTACTTGTGGAGCTCTTGCTGGCTTGTTTGGACAAACCTTAACATACCCTTTAGATGTTGTTAAGAGACAGATGCAGGTGTGTGACACAACTCTGTTTCATCAGTGTAGACCTTTTACTTTCTGGGTGTTATCAATGTAACTTACACTTTTCTTTCTATATTGCTCTACTGAAGAGTCTATAATCTGGAATGAGGCAAGGTTCGATATGATTCTAGATGGCTTAAGTTATTGACTATCTAAGCAGCTTCCATATTATGGAGCACCCTTTTCTCTCAACTTGGAAATTTACAAAGGTATTTAACTTTCCTCATTTCATATTTGCCTGTGCAGGTTGGCAGCCTGCAGAATTCAACTCATGGTGATGTCATATACAAGAATGCATTTGAGGGACTTAGGATTATTGTTGCTAATCAAGGATGGAGGCAGTTGTTTGCAGGCGTAAGCATAAATTACATTAGGGTAATTGCCACTCACCCAAACTTTTCTTATATATCTTTTCAACATGTTTTTTATTTGTTTTAGCTGCCAAGTAGAATGAAGCTCTGCTAAATGCATTCTTGACAGGCAAATTTTGTTTTCATATGGATTTTTTGTTATTTAATAGGTTAATTTTTGGTCTCTAATTCCCCAAAATCTGGAATGGATTGATATCCCAATCTTTACGGGATCAACTGTTCTGATCTCTTTTCCAAGGGATGTGGTATAAAAGTTTTGATATGAATTAGAATTCATCAAATTGAGTCTGTTAGTTAAATGAAGTGGGTTATGAATTTGGTCCGCATTCTGGTATCAAATTGTTAGGATCTGATATCTCCCAAAAGTGGCTATTTGGCTGGGTAACAAACGAATCTCATGTTATAGGGAAGCTTGGTCCAGCACAGAGCGACACAGGTAACGTACTGGGCCATGTTGGTTGCCTGGTTCTATTTGTCCGTATAGAGTATAGGCTCAGGCATCGAAAATAATGAAATGGGCTAATACTAGTTGATACTAAATGATAATGCTTTATGATTTGGTTGTTCTCTCCAATACCTTAAAGTAGAACCGTTTGGATTCTCAGTTACCCAGAGATGCGTGTTCTATTATCCGATAAAGTATAAATTTATAATTTCTAGACAACTAGACAAGTATAAGAATCCAAGTTTGAGCTTTCCATGGCGTCACCCTCTTGTCTAGCTGGGGAAGAAACCTAAGTTCATCTTACTATGTCACGAGTAGGATTGCATACTAGCCCTTGGTTGAATTTATAATTGTTTGGTTTTGCCCTGATTCCCTTTTAACGAGCTTGCTATGATGCCAGATTGTTCCGTCAGCGGCAATTAGTTTCACCACATATGACATGATGAAGGCTTGGCTTGGCGTAGCACCCCAACAGAAGAAGTCATCTTCATCAGTTCCTGCCTCATAGTTGTTCACTGCTCAATACGCCACTGATAATCAGTTTTATTTTTTGGCCACAACGTATCCATTAACAGTAGTTACTGACACTGTCAATGGTTCCAATATCGCCTCATGTGAAGCCTAAAATACACATTTTATTGTACTTAGGATGATTCGTGTTCTAAGACTTTCTAACTTCAATATTGGTAACTCTATATGGTAGTCCTTGTTGGTTTATCTATATTTGAACAATCAAGTTATGCGCGCTCATGGAGATTACGATGAGTTTTGGGGTCCTTGGCATCACATGCCATATTTTCATTGAGAGCGACTCTTGGTCACCCCCACGACTTCATTATACTTTATACATAAGCATTAAAGTTTGTATTTTTTAGCCACCTGGCTGGACC
Source organism: Acacia crassicarpa (assembly GCA_034222035.1). NCBI lineage: Eukaryota > Viridiplantae > Streptophyta > Magnoliopsida > Fabales > Fabaceae > Acacia > Acacia crassicarpa. The sequence continues at coordinate 10,138,933 of JAWXYG010000003.1, forward strand.
ACGCTTTGGACTGAGGTCGAATCACGGGTCATTTTGTGCGGTTTAGATTTTTGGTAACGGGTGCGATGGTTTCAACTGTAAGATGGTGTTCGGTTGAATAAGAATGCTTAATTGCTTATGAAGGCTGCTACTGTATTTTTTGCTCAATAAGACTGCTACTATATAGAAGGAACAAATGAAAATGAATTCAAAACAATCTGATGATTCACTATAACACTTGATGTGGCATAAAAACTAAAAAGAAATATCTTTAATGTAATTTGATTAAATTAAGAATGTTAGTTAATATAATGTTTTTTTAAAGTACATTAATCATTTTTACTAATTTCCTTGCTTTCTTTCCTACTAAATTATTTTTGATGGAATATCATTAGGTTAATTTAAGAGAAAATAGTAAGCATCTGAAATAGGTGCTACATTTAAAACCAATAACAACTCCTTAACTAGATCATAAGTTAAGGATATAATGAATACTGCCTCTAACTCTTAATATAAGACGTATTAAGGATGGGAGGTAGTATACGTAATTCATTTATGTATTTAATTGAATAAAACTAATAGATAAGAATTAAATATGAAGCAGTTAAATTAGATTGACAAGTCTTGAAACTAATAAAAGTTAGAAAAAAATGAGACCTCAAACCACGTATCTGGATATAGGATTGTTTGGTGACCCCTGATTCAATGTCTCCGTCTACACCATATCTGCCAAATCTGTGACTCCCTTAGTTATAAATTTGCTTGTTAATCTCTGTTTCAGATGACTCCTAAAAAAGATACTCCTACTACCAGTGTCACTATACAGAGCGGCGAGTGCTTGCTCTAATGGAGTATGCCGTACCAGGCTAGCAGGTTGTTGGGAGTGCAAATTTTGAAACTTTATTTCGGTGGCTCGCAATTTATAACCATAGGCATGAACCTTGATCTGTGATCCATGGGAATGGGTAAGTTGACTTGGAACTAGTTTAAAACCTTAATCGTTGCAAGTACGAATGGTCCCATGTCTGGAAAAATTCCCCCGCATTTAATACTAAAGTAACTACGCCCCCAGGCTTTTTTTTTACTATGCATCGTATTCTGGTTCTTCCTTCCTTCCCTCAACGGCTTTTAATTGTTTTTTTGCAGTCAAATTGCCTGGTTTTACTATACTTTCATTATTAAAATCGATTCAAGTTACTAAAATTTAATGTAAGCCAGCCCTAAAAAAAAATTACTCCAACCACAACAAGAACCAGCATCCTACATTGTTGAGGGCATCAAAAGCAGACATGTTCAGGTCCTTCCATCTTCTGGTTTTTTCCTTTTCAGAAAGATGAGATGCAATTTCAAGGCACAAACAGTACTAATTTGTTATATAATTAATTAAGGTTTTGGTGTTATTGTTGGATAACTAAAATTAAAGAATGGGCACTTGAAAATAGGGACCAGCTTTTCCTTTGACCATCTGTCGTGTGTGTTTGTTTTTGTTGTTCCAGCCTCTCCCTCCACGAACTCATTCATTCTTATTCATATTAATACAAAATCAAAATGCGCTTATTCCTCTGCTTTTTTGTTGTCCTTTTGCGCCTGATCTCTGAGACAACAACACTCCAACTTTTGTTAAATAATAGATGCTTCACTATTCTCGATAGACCCAGATCCGTTTCTGTCATTTGAATTGAATCCCCTCACCATCCTTTTCTAATGCGGTAAAACTTAAAAGAAAGTTGGGCCCAATTCCCACGTTGCGTCAATCCGTAGTTTCCACATTTCCATTGCTCCATTTCAAACTCAATGTTTGTCCTCCAAGAGAAGCTCAATGCATAAGGGCCTGTGACATAGCTTCAGAAACTAAAAGAAATTAATTAGAAACCCATTATAAGTAGAAGTTTGATAATAAAAAAAGTTAATTAGAAACTCATTATAAATAGAAGCTTGATAATTAGGTATTTGGACAATTTCATTATTTGATGGACTTCAAAATTTGAAGCTACTTTTTTCGTAGAGCCACCTAACCAAGTTTCAAGATTTGAAGTCGTTTCTATCACCGCTATCTTAAACACAAATCATATCAAGAAAAAGTTCATAAAAAACAAAAACTATTTCTACTACCATTATCCCAAACAAGCTCTAAACAATTCAACTTCACAACTTAAACCTTTAATCCCGGATCCATCTCTTTTTCACCTCATCCGATTGGCCGAACCAAATGTGTTGTAATGCTTTATTGATCGTACTAGTGATTTAAAATGCCATTTACAAATTTGATTGGGTGAGTTGAAACGGTCAGATGGGCATGCGCCCGGAGTCGCTTGAAAAGCAGAAAGGGGCAGAGATCTTAACTGCACTGACTCGTAAGATCCTTTGTCCGATAGCAATTTGGCCTTTCTCCTTTTCCTTGCACTTTTAACCACAAAAAGATTTTGTCCCTTTTCAAGTTCTCCCTATGCTAGGCCTCGCGGGGCCCCACTCCTTCCTCCTCTACAATCGAGCCACCTCTTTCCCAATCCTCTCTCGTCCGTTGCTCCACCCTTTTGAATTTCAAATCTCCCACTTCTTCCAACGCCCCATGTTCCCCCACTAACTTCCCCATTCCCCCACATCCACCCTCATCTCTCTCTCTCTCTCTCTCTGTGGTATCCTACTCACGCAACATTTTGTTCTCTTTGCTCTATCTCCATCCCGTTACAAGTCTCTCTGTTTGAGTTCCCTTAGCAGTTAGCAAGTCCGTTTCTTTCCACCCAGGGATGGGTGCTTCTGGAAAATGGGTGAGATCGTTAATCGGACTCAGGAAGTCTGATAAGGATGACCATGTAAGTCTTTACATGCTATCTCACCTCAAGTTTTTTGCTTTATCCTCTGAGCTTGTTTTGTTGTTGTTGTTGTTGTTCTCTGCAATGATTTACCAACTTGCTTTTTTTAAGGCCAAGGAGGGCGGTGGCAAGAGCAAGAAGTGGAGGCTATGGAGGAGTTCTTCTGGGGACATGTCTTCCTGGAAAGGTTTCAGAGGAAACCACAGAGCTGCCTCTGAGGGTTCTGGTTCTCCTGTTGCTAATGCTTTTACTGCTGCAATGGCTACTGTGATTCGAGCTCCCCCTAAGGATTTCAGACTTGTTAGGCAAGAATGGGCGGCAATAAGAATTCAAACTGCCTTTCGCGGTTTCTTGGTATGATTTGTATGCCCTCTTTAATTTTGTTATTCTTCTTTCCTCTGTCTTTGTTCTTTTCCTTTTCCTTTTATTCCTTCTCTGTTTTGTTGAAAAGCTTAATGATGACTTCTCTAAGCTGTGTGTTATTTTTGGTTTGATTGGCTGCTGTAACAATCAAGGGGCTTTTCAGTAAAACTATGCGTGATGATGTGAAAGTCTTTGCTTTTATAAGTATATTTTTTTCTTTTTAAAGAAGATTCTGTTAACTTTTATGCCACTGTAGATCTAGCCTCCTTTGATATGTAATTTGAACACGCCATTAATGGTTTATTTCGAGCAATTCGTGGGGGAAGTTAAGCTAAAGCACTAAACTTTTTCATCTTCAAGACCCACATTTTGATCTTGGAAATTCCCTTAAGGACATATTAGTGCTCAGCGGTCTTTAAAGCTAACAAGATATGATTAAGTCAATCAATCCGTAATGAAATGTGAAAACCTGGAGACAGCTAAACCTAGTTACCTAATGGTGGTTCAGATTTCCATCACTCAAACGAAATCTGGAATGAATAGAAGCAAAAAGACTAGAAAAACTGATATTTCTTCTCTGCCTCATATAGCTTTCATGAAGCTCTGTCAGAATAATGTTACGTAAATCAAATATTTTGGTGTGAGTGCAGGCAAGAAGGGCTTTAAGGGCCTTGAAAGGAGTAGTAAGGCTTCAAGCTCTTGTGAGGGGTCGACAAGTGAGAAAGCAAGCTGCAGTGACATTGAGGTGCATGCAGGCTCTGGTTCGTGTTCAAGCTCGAGTGAGGGCTCGTCGTGTTCGAATGTCCATAGAAGGGCAGGCTGTGCAAATGATGCTTAATGAACGTCGCACCAAGGCTGATCTCTTGAAGCAAGCTGAGGTCTCAAATGAATCCCTAGTCATAACAATCAATTACTTTCCCTTTTGGCTAGCCCTGGTTTTTACACAAGTGGGATTTTTGTTGTCCTTTTTTATTTCTAATTCAGGAGGGATGGTGTGATAGCAAAGGAACTCTGGAAGATGTCAAAGCTAATCTACAGATGAGACAGGAAGGAGCCTTCAAGAGAGAGCGAGCAATTGCATATTCTCTTGCTCAGAAGGTAACAAAACGAAGCCAGCTTTTCACTTTTATTTATGCTCTTTTATTAAAGGAGAAATTCATTTAAATGTTTTTCCTTTATAGCAATGGAGATCAACCCCTGGTTCAAATGCACGAACAAAGGCCTCTCTCAACAACTTTGAGATCGAAAAGTCTAACTGGGGATGGAGTTGGTTGGAACGTTGGATGGCAGCCAAACCTTGGGAAACTAGGTTGATGGAACAATCCCAGACTGAGGCTTCTGATAAAAGTAAAACCCCGCCTACTAAGAAGTTTGTTGATTCCTTGGCAAACTCAAATTCAAAACCTTTGGAACAAGGCTTAGTCAAAGTCAGAAAGAACAACGTGAGCACAAGGATCTCAGTTAGGCCTCCCATTGCAGGGCAAACAACACGTTCATCCTCAAGTCCAAGTTCTGAATTTCGATATGATGAGAGCTCCGCTTCATCTTCCATTTGCACTTCCACAACACCAATATCTGGGAACACCACCGGGTTGGCCTCTGAAAGGATAGAGGATAGTACAGTGAGTAGGCCGAGTTACATGAACCTCACCGAGTCAACCAAGGCAAAGCAAAAGGCAAACAATGTTGGGTATCACAGAAGTCAAAGGCAGCAATCCATGGATGAGTTTCAGTTCCTGAAAAAGTCAGGGATTTTCTCAAATGGGGATTCCAAAAGTATTGCTGATTCGGGTTCTAATCCTTCAATCAACTTCTCAAGGCCATTTTACTTACCCACCCACCTGGACAAGTGCTCAACGAAGGCACGGTGAGGATGAGCGGCTGCTGATGGATTTGAATGATCGTTGTATTAATTTCCCAAGTTCAACACCTTGTTGTTCCCTAGATTCGAACGAATTGAGTTAGCTTGTAGCTTTTCTGCCTGCACTAAGCTTGTTTTTAATGCTACCTGAGGTTGAGTCCTCGCAATTTGTATAATTGTTCATTCCATGGGTATTTTGTATCACGCCATTCACTAGTTCTCTCCGGGAAAATGATTTTTTTCTTTTATTAAGTCTTTTGGGCTAGTTTAAATGATCAACTTAGCAAGCCTAACATGGGTCCTGTACAAACACAAATTTAAGAAACCCGTGAAACACAGCTTCATTAGGATCGATTGTGTTCTGGTTTTGTCAATAATCCCCAAAATATCTGTTCGTTTATCCGAGTGGCGAGAAGCATTCGAAGATAAAAGTTTTCATGCGAAGACGCTATAAAGATGATCATTTACTCTTGGAGCAACGACCCCTGACTAATATTTAATTACACATTTTACCACCAGCTATAGCTTCCAGGCATTAAAGTTTGCGGCTTTATGGTGTTCTATTAATGGCCCTGAGCTTCACACCATTCTTGAAGTTAAGAACCATGCCATAGTCAAGCTGTACCGGTTTCTCCATTTCTGGGGAGTGACGAAAGACCAACTTGCGGTATAAATGAACGAGGGTAAGCTTGATCTCCTGTATCGAAAATTTCTGGCCAATGCAGGCCCGAGGACCAATTCCAAATGGTATAAACGCATAAGGATGCCTTCGTTTGGATTCTTCACAGTTAGGGTCAAACCTCTCGGGTTTGAACTTTTCTGGCTCCGGAAAGTTTCTTGGATCTTTAGCTAGAACTCCAGGCGCCAACCACACCCATGTCCCCTGCCCCATATGACCCCATATCAGTAATCACATATTAAGTAAAAAGGTTTACTCTATGAAGTGAACATGCAAACACATATATTACCTTAGGGAGAAGGTAACCTCCAATCTCAACCGTGTTTGTTGTTTCTCGAGCAACTAGTGGGGAGACAGTGTAGTACCTCATTGCCTCTTTAACCACCTGCATATATTTAAAGGTTAGATCTTTTGGATTTGCAATTGCAAATCTCAGGAGGTATAATCACAGGTCACAGACATACCTGATCAAGATAAGGAAATTTGTCATGAAGATCATTGGCAGTGGGTTTTTCATGAGGTGGGCCAAATGCATCGATCTCTGCAAGCAACTTTTTCTCTACTTCTGGATGTTCAGCGACCAGGTACACAATAGAAGACAGAGTAAAGGATGTGGTCGCCGAACCCGCAAGAAGGTGCTCGTAGGTGACAGCACTAACGTAGTCTGGAGTGAAAATATTGTCTGGTACAGATTTTGATTCTCTGGCATTCAATATATGAGACAAGAAATCCTTAGAATTCGGGTCTCTGTTTTTAATCCTCTGCTCCACAATCTCATCAAGACGGCCACTCAAAATCTTGTTTGTACGATCGATTTTCCAATCCATAGTGCCAGGAATTCTCTTCAGAATCTGTCTGAATGGCTCTTGGAGTGCAGGGACGAGAAGGCCAAGTATGATGGAGAAGGAACCAGACAGGTCCATCTTGAGTTGTGTGGTGGAATATATGTGTTCGTTGATGAAATCTGAGACTCCATCAGAATCACTACTTGTGACGCTAACTCTCTTCATTGAATCACACACTAAATGAGGCTTTGAGAGTCCAAAGTTGACACCAAAAGCCGCCTCCCCGATCACATCAGAAGCTAACCGGAGGGAGAAATTAGAGAAGACTATGTCTTCTTTGGTTGAATCAAGACTCTGGGTTGCAGATTCTATATAGGATTGCATCATGGGCACTAAGTTGGCCAAGTGTGATGGCTGGTACAGTGCCAGTATTGTGTTTCTCATGGTAGTCCATCTCGAATCCCTGCATTCCATGAAATGAATCGTTACAATTTGAGAATATCATTCCACGTAGATAAAAATTTTGAGGATGGGTTTGAAGGAGGGCTAGTGAAGTTTGATTATACTTGGTGAAGAAGAGACCCTTTTGGTGAAGAGGGGAAGCAGAAATAGGAGAAGGAATGCTTCTGTTCCGAAGATCCTTGAATTTTTTGATGCCGGCCTCTTTACACAGCTCTGCGTCTGCTATTATTATCAGTGGTTGTCTTCCCATATGAAACCTGCTCCATCAAACAATAACAAAACATTCAATCCAGTACTGTGAAACAAGGACAAGTATATTCTTCTTCTTCTTCTTCCTGTTCTGTGTTTTTTTAATTCTTTTTTGCTTCCTTGCAGCTATCTTCAAAATCAAGCTAAGAATACATGATAAGGGCGACAGAAAAAGCTGAAGGCTTGGAATTGGCAGTCAGGTAATAATAGACCCCGCGCAATCTAATCGAAAGCTTACTTTTCCATATGGGATATAATTCATATGATTGGAGATAATATATCCTATTACGGCACACTTGTTTCTACCAATGAAAAATTTGTTTAACTGAGTTATGATATGGAATAATTTCTAGAAAGTCGCTTTTGAGTTTTGATGGAATTTGGATTATGTAGGCGCATTAGGCCTCTTCTTTTCTAGGAATAGATCCTCTCTTCATTTTTTTTTAAAATTATCTCTCATCAATCTATAGAAGCTATTGATTGAAAAAATGAGAGAAAAGTGTAATATAATAACCTCTCAAAACAGTTTAACAATTATAATTTAAAAATTATAAACGATGATCAACTTCCTTTTCCCCTTGTTTTGAGCACGCGAGGCTGAACCTATGGAAAAGGACGTCCGGTTTCTCTTTTTGCCAGATTTTTGCTCATCCCTCATCCTGGTCATCTAAATCTTGATCTAAGGGGCTAGAATGATTTTTCAAAAAACCATGGGCGGTAAAAATTACAGCACGCGGTTTTTTGAAAAATCATTCTGGCCTCTTAGATCAAGATTTGGACAAACAGGATGAGGATGATAAAGGATTGATAGAGGGGAGATGAGGAGAGTATCTCCTTCCATGGAAAAGGAGATAAGTCTATAGGAGCTGTTGATCGAAAAGATGAGAAAAAAGTTAAAATAATATAATAACCTCTCAAAACAATTTAACAATTATAGTTTAAAAATTATAAAGGATGATCAACTTCCTATTTCCCTTGTTTTGAGCCACGGGGCTGAACCTATGGAAAAGGAGATAAGTCTTGGGATTTAGTGGTGAGGTATGACAGTGACAAGAGGAGGGTCAAAGATATGAAAGATGGAGAAGAATGAAACGAAGAAAGGACGCCTGGCGCTTGCTCCGACGGAACAAATCAAGGCAACAACAAATACGCCGATCGATCACCGAATCATAATTTTTTTGATATAACAACGAATCATAATTGTTTCCAAGAAAAAACTCAAACCGTCCCCATAATTCTCGTACTTTTGAATCTCACCAGTTACCACCAGATCCACACACAATATAACAGCTTCTTTAGAAAAAAAACATGTATGATTGGCCGTTTCGTCCCAAACACAGAAAAAGAGAGAGAAGGGAGGCAAAAAGTGGAAGGAATAGTGAGAGAGAAGAACCTGTAGATTGGGCCATACTGCTTGGCGAGGAGAGAGAAGAGATCAGGACCATACTTGGCCAGCAAGGGAAGGTGTCCGAGCAGTGGTACAGCTGGTGGGCCTGGAACCTTCCTTACTCCCCAATACGGTCCGTACAAGTAATACAACAACCCCACCACCATTGCCACCGCCGTCATCGCTATTGCCGCCCATCCTATAACCTCCCCCATTTTTTCTTCTCCTTCGAATATACTATATACTAGAGAAGCCGGCACTGAGATCAGATATATGGAAATATTGGGTTCTTGGGGCATACATAAGAGAGATAGGTGTGCATATATACACACGCGGAGAGAGAGTTATGATTAGTGAATAAAGAGGAGGGAAATGTAAGTGGAGGAGGAGTTTGTCGGCATGTGAATGATGGAAGGAGAGAATTAGATCCCTTTTTAGTACGCCTGCAGTGGGTTTTTTTATTACTACATGAAATGGGAATGAGTGAGTCATCGTTTTCCATAGAGATTTTGGATTGTGGTCGTGCATGTGGTATGTGGAGCAAGAGTGGGTAGTGTGGGGCTGGCTGGCGAGCTCTATTCTACACCATCTTCCATCTCATCTCTCCCAGAAACACATACACCTAATCTTACTCATATTCTCGACCTTCAAAAAACGAAACAGCATCCTAATCATTCTGGATCTGCCCCATCATTCCTCCATTCTTTTCAAACGCATTTGTGCGTGCGTGCTTTCTCAGATAAGATTAACCTCATCTCATAAGCACGCCGATATTCTCACTGTTCACACACATATGCCTTTCACAATAATAAAGCAAAAGCAAATAGCTAGTTAGACTTTTCTTTCTTGAGAGAGACGTAAAGGAAAGTAACTAAATTAGTTAATCATAATATAATTGTGTGTTGTTTGATTACATATCAATTAAATAAATTAACTTAGTATAAGAATGATAAATAAAAACACTTAAAAGTAATTTATTTAGCTTCTTTAATCCTTTATAAAATCAACTTTATCTTATATTAATATAGTGTATAGGTCATTGTTTGGATTGGTGAGGCATTGTATCTTTTGAAAAATGAGCTTGGGATTATATTGTATTGGATGGGAGCAGCTATGGTCCTCTGTGGAGAACCATTCACTGCCCCCCAAGACAATAAATCTACATAGGACCATAGCAAATTTATTTTTTAAGTTAAAAAAAAAAAAGGAGGCAGATTCACTGCCTTGGGGGTAGTGAATGGTCCTCCGCAGAGGACCATAGCTGCTCCCATATTGGATAGGCCTGTTTCGGGCAGGCCATAACAACGACTCTACTGAAAGGGTTTGGTTCATATCTCCACCAAAGACTTACAGAATATATGCTCAATGATTTACATCGTCGTTGTGTCGGGTTTTATTAACTTCAACCTTCAAATAAGTCCCTCGTATCTGGTTTTGTTGCCTTAAGTTCAAGTATCGGAGAAAACATGAGATGTACGTGTCACGTTGATTGCTTGGGTCGCAGTTAACGTTGTTCGCTTTTTCCATATGATGAAGCAGCTTAACGGTGATATTCCAGGGTCACATCACATCATTAGGTCTCTAGAGCTTGACCTCATGCCCAACTCATCATTTTTATAAATTTCTTATGACTAAATGGCCTCCACTGGCGCCATTTTACTCAGCATTCGTGGATTCAGCAATAAAAGAGAATAAAGAGACGATGAGTGGCAATTAGGTACCGTAGAGAAGATTTTTAATTTTAATTGTTCAAGTTGGAAAACGACACGATTGCTATCTGTTATATTATGGGCGGGGGCCAAGTTGAAGGCTTTGGGGAGTTCCACACTGACAACGATCCTTAATTTTTGTCCATTTGTTTAAGTGGACGGCAATAATTATACCTCCTCGGTTCTCACCTCAATTCTTTAAGATTGAGTCCCCCCCCCCCCCCCCCCCCCCCCCCAAAAAAAAAAAATCTCACCATGCATCAATGGAATAGGTGTATATTTTATGTATCGGACAGATCTTATGTAACAGAAGATTATTGAATTTCTATCCTTTTTTTTATTTTGAGATTTGAATTCCTTTGAGTTTTTTAAGGTATATGATAAATATATAGTTTATGATTAAATAGGTGTATATTTTATGAGAATTGATTGGATTTATTGATTATTGATATTATATACCTATTTAGGGATCTTTTATATACTTTATTATCATTAGAGGATAAAAAGATATTTTGATATAAAATCTACTTATTTCCTATTATATTTTGTAGGAAATATTAGCTGATTTGGAAAGGAGTAGAAAAAACAATTAAGAGGATATGTAATCAACCAAACTCGGTGGTCCCATGCAAGAAAAATAGAAACAAAATCAATTGCGTGATCTGGTGGAGTTGATTATAAGATATAAGATATCTTTTTAATAAGAAAAGGAGAATCAATGACCCAAGACGTAAATTATAAATAGGGAGACAGAGACAAGAAAGAGGAGGATGAAGGAAGAGGAACAGGAGACACATAACGAAAAACAACGAAGAAGCAGGGGAGTAGAGGATAATCTTCTAATAATATAATAACAAAATCTGATTGATTGATTGCTATGTTTTCTTGGCCTCCACCAAACATTTAAGCATATTCTTTACTAAGTCCAATGTTTGGTGTAACTGAGCGTTTCGGTTCTCTTCATCATCTCCACAGAAGGATTGTGGAGGCGACGAAGAAATTTTCTTTCTTCTCTCTCTGTATTCTTTCAACCTGAATTCTTTTCTTTTTGTTATGAATTTTATTAGAGTCATGTGTGGCTAGTTGGTTTTGTAACCTAAAGGCCCTATGAACTTATGGGTGAATTGATTTTATTTTCATTATTTAGTTAAATTTGATATTAACTTTGGTTACTTAATCTTGGTTAGTTTTATCTATTTAGTGATTGACCATCATTGAATATGATTTTTAGTATTAGGATTTACCTTGACAAAGGGGATTTTAATTAGGCTCTGAGATTAAATAATATGGGATTAAATTACGATTTAATTTGCGATTAGGATAAACATATACCTAATGGCTCCATATAATTGTTGAAGAGTATGTTCGATTTTTGTTGCCTCTTGAGAAACTATGTTAGACATAACAAGTTATACTCAAGAGAGGTCTGTAAGTGGACCGACATGCACTTATAGCTATTTATACTTGAGATTAACAAAATTGATATTAAAGCTAATTAAATTAGTGAAAATAAAGTTTACGAAGCTAACAAGGGGATTAGTGACTCTGGGTTGCTCATTTGATTATTGTGTGAGTTTTCTTATTTTTATTTTAGTTTTGATTTTCTTTTCCTTTATCTTAATTAAATTCAATTTGTTTTGCTCAACTTAAACGAAATTCTTAACTAAAGTTGTGAATCAGTAGTAGAAACTATATTTTTAACGTGATTTACAGTATATAAAGTAAAAACCAATTTGGTTATTTCTTTCTTATAAAAAAGAAATCCTTTTTTAAAAAATAAAGTGTTTTTTCTATTAATTTATATGTTTGGACGAGAGATTTTAAAAAAAAAAGTAACAAAAAAATAAACCAAAATTTTCCTTTTTCTAAAAGCTTCAATTTGCATCATCAAGAAAAAAACAAGTGCGAAAAAAGAGAAAGAATTAAAAAAAAAAAAAAAGAAAGAAAGAAAGGCTATGATTTGTTTTGACATCATTGTCCTTGATTTTCAACAAAATAACAGCCCTTCAATCCATTAACATTTTTAATAAAAGTATATAAGATGAGTTTTAGTTTAACTGACATAAATGTACACTTTTTACACTAATTCAAACAAAACCTTTTATATATGGATGTATGGTTAGGTCATACTCAACTATCGTAGACCCTAACTAGAGGCATAATATATTCTTCCAAAAACGTTTTCTATGATGATAGAGACTCAAATTCAAAAATGTATTCATAAGCGGTAGGTCAAAGTTCTGAGTGTACCCGACCATGATTAATAAACATTTCAACTGAGGTAAGCACTCTGAACTTGGATCCATCACTCCGCTCAATTCCTGATGAGGATACCATATTATTATATCATCCTTGTTTTAATATATGTTTCTTCCTGCTCGATCCCTACAGACAGCTAGCTAAACAAAATACAACAATTTATTTAACAAACAAATTAAGATGAAGCAGAACACAGGGTTAGGTATGACTCTATCAAGTGAAACCAATGGAAAAGACAAAAAGACTGCCATCGTCTTACATGTGTCTGCTTCACATTTCCCAGGTCGCCTTCTTCCAGCAAATGACCTTACATTTTTTGTCCTATTTCCAACATCTCTTTTCGTCATTATCGGTGAACGTTTTTTTTTTTTTATATATAGAAGATGGCAAAACGCCTACATTACACCAAGAAACTTACACAAAAGGGAAATTAAATCCCAAACTCTCCTGACCAACCCATGAAATGCCCGATTTAGCCAAGGCATCTGCAACACGGTTGCATTCATGAGGGATAATCCGGATATCCACTTGCCAATCCCATCTCAGCATACCCTTAATCTTTACAATCAAATTACTCCCCCAGAGTAATAAAAATCATCAAGAATCAATTTAATGACCTCCTCTGCATCAGATGGGACAATCGGTGAACGTTGATAGAACTGTGGATTTATTAGGAGATGGGCCGAAAGCCGGATGGACTGGGCCTAAAAGTCTGATGCAGCCTTGTGCCACTCGGCCACCCATGCATAAAAACGTTGTTGGGCTCATCTATGTGGGCCCTGAAAGGGATATTTTGATTCCATGTTTATACTGACTCGAATCCTTCATATATGAGTTGTTGAGTCAGATGACTAATTTAAGAATATTATGAAAATTAGTTAGTTTAGTTATTTGTAACAAATAACACACGTGCATTGGTTTCTTAAAATGACTTTTTTAATTATGTGTTGGAACTATCCCTTAATATATATCCCTTGTAATTAATAGGGATAATTTAGAAAAAAAAAAATTTAAAAAGCAATATAATATAGGTTAAAGTCCATATCTAGAACTTCAGGTAAAGAATATATATATATATATTTTTTGGGGTGATAAAAAGTCTATATTTGGAACTAAAATAAATCCACTCGCTAATTTCCATGTGAATGGTCGGAAGGAGTAGTATGCATATCTATTAACCAGATCATATGTTGATTCAGCCTGCCTTTTCTTTCCCTGTAATTTAATCAAGGAAGAAATTGTAATAAGCCCAAATTATGCTTACAAAAATATCTCCAGTATCCTTAAAAGAAGAAGCGCTATATATACTACATGCCTTCAAACAGAAATAAAAAAAGGTTGATATATTTCATTTACTGTGTTTGAATATAGGACGCATTTATTTTTCTTATTTGATCAATAGTGTCACTAAGTTATTCTAAACATTAATCCCTTTTAAAGCTTACAACATAAAAGGTTTTCACCTATCACATTAAGCGCATTTTAAGAAACTCAAAATTATTTCATTTTCTCTTATGGGTATGAGGCCTCAACAATTTAGGGTATAACTGTATATTATATGGGAAAATTTAAGAAAAATAATATCAGAAAAATTTCATAGCTGGCCAATAACAAGTAAATAAGTAAATAATGATAAATGAATTAGCTACTGTTTAATAAAATATAGACTTTTTTTTTATACTACCTCCAGTCCTAATTATAAGAGCTAGTTGACTTTTTTTTTAGAAAGATTAATGAAACTAAATAAGTTACTTAATCATCTTATATGTTAAATATTCTTAGATTATATATTAGTTTATTAGTTAAACTAATAAGTTTGAAGGAAAAAATAAAAATAAAAATACTTTAATGTAATTTAATTAACTTCCTTAATCTCTCCAAAAAAAATCAATTAGCTCTTATAATTAAGACCGGAGGGAATATTATATTTCTTAATTAAAAGGTTGCGTCATTTTCTCTATTTATATGTAGTGGGTGGAAAGCAATAGGTAATAAACTGAAGGAAGGAATCTGAAGTGGGCCATGCGGAGTCAGAGTTGTAGAGGTAGAAGAAATGGAACAGGCAAGATGGTAAAATCAAACTGCCTTTTCCTTTCCATCATAACCGCCTTGTGCTCCCGATTCCACCTCCTCCACTACACACATAATTGATGGGGCCCAGCCCCCTAACAAAAGTTGGAGGGTTCGATGTTGAAATTAAGTCACTTTGATAAAGTGACCCATGGAAAAAATATATATATATATTAATATGTTAAAAGTAAAGAAAGGACCTTCATTTTTTGTGGAGATTAAAAACAAACTAACAAAGTGGTCTATACACTTTGAATTTGAAATAGGAATATTCCAAATATGATGTGTTTCGTGTACTATCAAACAATGAGTGTTCAAAGTGGTGGTGTCAAATCATAACCCCAAGCCGGTAATTTTATTTAGTGCCTTTATGCTCATCTTTTTCTATTACTGTTTTTTTCCGCCAAAATTTTGTGTGTGTTTATATGCTCTTTCATTCTTAATTACAATTAGGGTTGTAAACAGCTCAGACAACCTGTCAAGGCCCGTGGCCGAACCTCTTTAGAGCCTGATTAAGTCTAGCTTGTTATTATAAAAGATCAGGCTAAGACCTATTTAAAGTTCTGTTAGACTAACCTAAGTTTATTAATTATCTATGCTAGCAAAATAAAAATTTAATTGCTCAATCTGAAAAAAAAAAAAAAAAGTAATTATCCTATCTGGGAAAAATAATTATTCTATCTAGAAAAGAAATGTACCTACATTGAAAAAATATCTTAATAGGCCTCCCCATAAGACTTGATTTTTTTTGTTTTTTTCAATTGTATTGAAAAAATATCTTCACAGGCTTGATGTTAACACGCCTCTCTAACAGATCTAACTTTTGCTGATATTTAGTGTTTGATTTTAACAAGCCTCAAACCAAGCTAAGTCTATGTACCGGTTAGGTAGAGTTATCTAAAAAAACTCGAGGTTTGGTTGGTCCTGTCCGACCCGGTCTAGGATTTTTTTTTTTTTTAACAGTCCAAGATAATTTGATCGGACCGGACCGAACCAAATTGTTCGGGTTGAACTGGACTTCGATCTAGGGGTTTAGACCCCTTGGGTTGGTCCAGTCTAAACCAAGGTCCTTTCTTTTATTTTTTTATTATTATTATTTTTGTAAATCAACACTACATTGAACTGCTCACTGGAATCTAGACATCCTAATGTGCTTTTTAATTTATAAGAATTACTTTTCATTATGTCACTTTTTATTACTTTGTAAAGTCAAGTGAAACTAGAACTAAAATATTGCATCCCAAGAAGGCAAAAAAAAAAAAAGAAAAAAAAATGAAAAAGCCTATACTGCCTGGAGTGGTCCAAGCAGTCCAGTCGGTCTGGTCCGATCCAGCCTGAGCTCGAGATGGACCGAACCTGATCGACTGGACTGCTTGGACCAATCCAGGCAGTATAGTCGGGCTAGTACTAGATCAAACCACACTTCGGGCTGATTTTTTCAGCCTGAGGTCATATTAGGCCACACCTCAGGTTGAATTCCAACTCGATTTGACCCGATCCTTGAACATCTCTATGGCCAGGCTTAAGTCAACAGGCATCCATTGTTATCAAACTCACGAGTTAACTATCTGAGTTTACCGTTTTTAAGCTTTTAGCTTATAAAAACGAGTCGAGTTAGTGGTAAACTCATGTTAGTTGTAAACTCGGTTAAACTCACGAGTTTATACGCCGAATTTACCGTTTTTACGTTTCTAGCATATAAAACCGTGTTAATTTACTCTTAAACTCATGTTAACTTTCTTGATTTGATCATATTTAGCGACTTTGTATAAAAATTTCTTTATTAAATATGATAAATGATGAATGTTGATGGATTTAATTTCAATTATTTGAATTTAAAATATATTTAAATCAAATTGTTGTTATTTTTATATTTTAATTATTTAATTATATATTAGTAATACCTATTTAATAATAAAAGTAAACTCTTACGAGTTTACGATTCGAATTTATGACACGAATTTATGTCACTGTCACGAATTTGTTTAAACTCGTGAGTTTGACAACTTTAAGCATCAACCTTAAATATTAATATTTGATTAGATCGAAAGGAATAAAGTCACACATAACCACTGTCAAACACAGGCCTTATGTTGCACAGTCATGCAAGATAGTAGAAGGGCAAACACGATAGGGGGTTGGCCCACATTATACTGGCAGCATTTTTATTTTTAAATTAAAACCATAATTCGTTTCCTCCCTTCCCGTTTTATTCTCATGTATTTTCATATAATTAAGTGCTAAATATTAATTAAAAAAATTCTCATTAATTGTAAGTCAAAAAATTTCGTCATTGTTTTATTATTTGTTGTAAATGATAGAGATTATGAGTAATAAATTCCAAACGTTGTTAAAACTTCATATTATAGAACTGTTTGTGTCATCCGGGAAAAAATAATTATTTGTATTAACTTGTTTTAAATGATTATCCGAGGTACACAGAAGAGTTTTTATATGGGTAGAATGTAAAAACAATTATTTTAATCCAATCCAATCCAACCTGAGGTATATATATATATATATATATATATATTTCCACTTTGGTTTTTCGTTTATTTATTATTCTACAGTCTATTTTAATTTATTTCTGATAATGCTTTAGAATGAAATATTCGTTTACTAAATATGCATATGAAATTTCCAGTTGAAATAAATTTAAATTACTTTACCTAGCTTCTCCCTCTTAAAAAAGGGGGACAACCAAGTTACGAAGAATGTCTTTTTAGCTAAGAATAAGTCAAATTATATATATATATATATATATATATATCCCATAAGTATAAGATCTATAATTTAAAATGCAATTTATATTCTAAACTATACCATATTAAGACGGGAGTTAATACTAGTTATATGTTGTAAATAAATGATTGTAAATTTCATAACATACATATGGATAAAATATTCATGATTGAGGTTCATATGAAGTTAGTATATAAAAGTCAGGTAATTGAACTGGGGAAAAATATTACTCTGAGGAGAATTTAAAATACACATTATGATTAGATAATTAAGAAGATTTTCTTGAATGCAGGCACGTTTAGTTGTTTTATAAGGGAAAAATTGGCACTTTAGGGAGGGTCCAAATTGAGCCAATGAGAAAAAATAAAAAAAAGGATATGGAGAGAATCTTCTTTCTGAAATAATAGGGGTCAATTTTAATGATTTTTAAATATAAGACATATTTAGAAAACTGATTTTTGTTTCAAATAAAAGGTTTATTTTTTATATTTATTAATATTTTGCAATTTATTTGTTTGGCTAAGGTATTTAAGAAAAACATAAGTTATATTAACTAACATAATCAATTTTTTTAATTTAACTAAATAAAATAAATATGTCTTATATTAAAAAATAAAGTATATTAATTATGATATATAATTTATATGTTCAATTTTTCAAATATCATCATTTAAAAAATTTACATTTATTTTGTAAATTATTATATTTAATTTTTTTATAGAAAATTGATTTTTTTTTTTTTTACAAAATTTTAGAAAAGAGATTGTTTTTACCCTTTAGCAAATTGAATTTGTTTGTTCGGATTAAAGTTTTGGTAGGGTTTGGGCAAGTAAGAGGAGGCCGCTGGCAAGCAAGTGTGGGGGCTCAGCTATGACATGATAGTGTCACGTCAAATGATGTCATCCATGTGTCAAACTACTCAGTCAACCAAGTTCTCTGCATCTTCCATCAATTATATGCTCCCACATCGAACGCAACGCCGCCGACATTATTTTATAATTATATAAATACCCTCCCCCCCTCTCTACACTACCATATATTTTTCAAAAAAAAAAAAACTAACAGAGGGCGAGCGCGTAAGCACACCCTCTCATTTTGAGTTTTGTGATGGTTCCTTAAGAAAGCATTCACCTCCGCTCACTCGACTCCTCGACCAATTAAGCATTTTAATGAAAGTATAAACCCCCAAAACTACCCTTCCCTCAATAATAATAATAATAACACAAAAAGAATCGTGAATAATGAGATGAAAAAGGGATCCAAGTGGCTTCATAATGCCACCGCATCCTGACACGTGGCTTCCCACTCTATGCCCTTGAGTCATGCGTTTGCGATTTGGATACACTGCCACTCCCACAGCCTGGTCCACTACTCCTCCCACTCATATTATATACACGATTTTAGTTTAGTAAAAGTTGTTATTGGCCCCAAAAAAAAAATCTTAATTAATTAATTAGGAATAAAGTCACTGAAATCCGGTGATGACATAAGACTGTGATCATTTAAAATTAATAAATGATAAAATCCTACTAAAAAAATAAAAAAAAATTATATTCATTGAATTTCTAAATTAATGTGACAATTATTCAAGGGAAAAAAAATTAAAAGTGACGGCTATTTTCTGTTTAGTAATTCTTGTGAGTTGGATTAAAATAGTTAGAGAGGTGAGGTTATTAAATTTTAATAAAGAGAAAATATAAGATAAAAAAGTATTAAGATATAGTTAAAACGTTTGTCCTCAATTCTATAATTGTTGTAGATGAGCCAATGTGAGTTGGCATAGATGGTAAGAGATTCAGGACTAGACTCTTGGGTCGTGGGTTCGATCCCTTCTGCCGTCGCTGGGACTCCTTTGGTAGGCGATCTCGTAAGTCTTCAGTAAGAGGGACTCCTTTGGTAGGCGATCTCGTAAGTCTCCAATAAGTGCTCATAGAATCCGGGGCTACGCCTTAGCCTTGGTGGAGAACTGATACCGAACTCATTCAAAACTTTTTTATATCAAAAATATAAAATATAAATAATTGTTGTAGATGCAACTCCCAAAAAAAAAAAAAATTCCTTCCCCTTCCTCAGGCCCCACAGGCCACAGCCCCTTAATTAAAAACCGAAATGCGCTGCGTCTGTCTGACTAATTGTTAATGTTTATCATATATATATAAAAAATTTGTTAATGTTTATTTATATATGTAGCTGCTCCTTAATTGGTTCATATTCACACCCCCAATATGGAAAAATAACATGGGTCTTTTGACTAGACAAGATGAAGAGTATCGACTTCAGGTCCAGACACCACAAAATGACATAAAACGAAAAACCAAATCCATCATCAATAGATGTATGTATATACGACCATAGCTAATCACAAATCTGTTGCTTCATTATTGTCACGTGGATGGGTTCTAATATCACCCCGCACATCAACTTTTTGCTCAATTGCCACTTGCATTATATATAAATATATGCATGTTCCACTACTTACACGTACGTTCTGAGTTGTGTGCGTGCGTGTGTGATAATTCTTTAGTTTTTCATATGAAAAATAATGAATGATCACCAATTATATAGAGAAAAGGTGAAATTGCAATTCCCAGAGATGGGTGGTGTTTCTATTACGTACCGTGAGGGGACTGCTAAAACAAGGGGCGATGAGGATTTGGTTGGCGATGGTTAATTTCTGTGTGCCCTCAGCTCCTGCCATAAAAGGCTTCTAATTCAATTCGTGGGCTCTTCATATAACTTAACTTTGCATCTATCTGGGACACAGTGGAGCGAGAGAAGTGACTAAGTGACAAGCTTCTGGGTACGTACGTGGTTTCGAATTTAGATTATGGTTGACGATGATGTTTGAATGTGACACCCGACTTTTACTTTTGTGCTTTGGATTTGACTTTATAAATGTGCACATACATAGTGACCATGAGTGCCATTTCCACGCACGAAACAAAAGTAGTCCCTCTAAACCCCAAATTAAAATTAAAAAGTTGAGAGTTCAATTAAGTATTTGCCTTTAATTTGTTGTCCACTGATGATCTTCCACCCCGACCTGTTCATATTGGAATATCCACCCATCCAATCATCATCTCTCCCGCATTACAACACAAAACGCACCATTTTCAGTTTTCTAGTACTACCACACCTCCTCTTCCTTGTCATCTAAGTAATGTTGATGGAGATATCACATATTTGTCGAATTTCTTGATTCTTCTATCTCTCTTTTCCACAATATACTTATTGACAAAGAGATTTCGAATGGTCAATTCAAGCATGATCCTCCTGACTCCTGAGAGTAATTGCACTCAGCTCTCAACAGTTCCACGCCTTACGAATGTGTCTAACAATTTCCTAATGATATGATTAATTCTGTATATATATATATATATATATATATACACACTTCCTCTATTATAAAATATAAAACATGTTTAACTAATTCACACAAACTAAAGAATGTTAATTAAGTCATTTAGCGAGTCTTAAATTGTTAAAACTTCACTATTTTATCCTCATTAAATTAAAGAATGTGATTTTTAAACATGTATATATATATATATATATTCAATATTTTTCGTGTTTTCTTACTCCTACAATGGGTAGAAGTGAAAAATAATCTTAAAGCCACACAAAGGGAAGGCTAAATAGAAAAGACCCAACAAACCTTGATTGGCTATAGGCCAATATTATTTATAATGAGAATCAACGTCACAATGGCCTCAAGACGTACCAACGCAAAATTATACTACAAAAACTAATCCTAGCTAATATTGTCCAATAGATAGAATGCTATGACACACACACATATAACATTGTACACCACACCCATACTACTATCAATATCAATACTCTAATACCATCTTTTCAATTAAGTTGGGGGCCGTACAAGTTGATAGCACCTAACTTGCATAAAAACGACCTTTTACAATGATCTTGACTAAGTGGCTTAGTCAACAAATCTGTCAATTGATTTTCAGAACTAACATGCTGCAGTTAACGTAATACAACCTTCCACTAGTTTTCCACGAATAGAATAAGAATCTTTGATATATGGCTTGTAATATGAATAACCGCCTTGCTATCCTAAAATATCCGAATTCGTTGTAAACCTCTAACATTCAAGTCTTCTAAAATACGTGATGTATGCCCAAATAATTTCAGAAGAATGCCATGACACAGTACACTCATAATTAATTTTGTACAAGCCACACATACTATAATATCAATACTCTAATATAATCATATATTAATTACGCTGTCAATATCTTATGTTTTGGATAAAAGTTTGATTTAAGATCGAAGACTTCCTATATATTATGAAAGGATGGAGTGCTTATTGTTCTTAGTGTATATATATACATATTGCACCTACTTCGATCCAACTTCATGTTTAATATTATTGGATACTGGATCTGTACATGTACACGTGCATATTCTAAAATATGCTCGCAATATAATGGTTGAATCTGAACAATTAAAATTAAATACTCAAAACAGCGGCTGGAACTGGTGTTGAAGGGAAGCTGTGAGCACAAGAGGTGGGGAGCCGTGGGATGAGGCGACTCGGGTACACGTCAGCGGCCACATGGCAGACACCCTATTTTGCACCATCAACGGTGCAGCTTGAAGGGCTGTTGTAGGTGTGTGTGACTTTATGGATGTTGATGGTGGGGGACCACAGCCCACTCCCCAGGAGAGTGTGGGGCCACGTGGAGAGATTTCATTTGGGGGGAATAGGGGAAGGGCAGAGAGAGGAGATTTCCTCCCTGGGCGAAGGAAGAAAAAGAGGAAGGACACGTGTCGGGAGAGGAACGTCAGGATGACGAGGAAGTAACTAGTGCGTCCGATGATTATGTCAGGGACGAGGCGTGAGAAAGGGGTGGGGTCCAGTGAGTGTGCGTCAGCCAGGGGGTCACCTTTTGGTTTGGTTACGTCAGGGGGTTCAATCTTAGCCCGTTCCCCGTCCAAGTCAATGGGACGGCACTCATAATTCATCACCACGTCCAGTCCAGGAGGGAGGGCATGAAGCCTGTGTGGAAGTGGATGGTGCGATCTGATGGCGCCCCCACTCCAAGTTAAATACCAGTACAGTACTACCCATTCACCTTTTGCTTTCTTCACCCCTTAGTAATAGTACAAGTACTTTTCAATTAAATAATTATCAATTATTTCTTAAAATTCTTTTACTCATTTTAAATGAATTTTTGAATGAGAAAAATAAAATAAAATATGAATTATTGTATATATTTTAAACTTTTTTTTTAAAAAAAAATAAGAAAATCTTGTATAGATGACTCGTACGTACCACAGAGCTCCGAGGGAAGTACCTGATCTTTTCTATTCTTATCATCTCCCGTGACTAACAATAATGAGTTCTTCGCTGATTCCTTTGAGATAAACAGACGACCCACACTTGGGATTGCGAGTCTTTGACATTTTCTCCTCTAGCTAGCTCCAAAATTCCATCGCCCTCACCCTTACGGATGGATCATTTTTCATTTATAAATAAATTAATCAACTCCCTCCGCGTTTCATCATAAATGCCCAAAAAACTCATTCCACAACACAAGCCTGATTCAATGCTCATTATTATCTCCTTTTTTCTTCCCATCTCAAAATTATTTGTATGTGGCCTGGAGTATTATGGTATTCATCATTGTGGTCCCGCACAAAAAAAATTGAGAAAAAAAGGACAGTAGCTGGGTAGTAAGCTAGTAATAATTGAATTACATAGAGATAAGTAGCTCACTTTTACATCAAGTACAAGTAATAAGCTAGGATCTCAATTTAGTGCAAGTATTATTACATAGAGATCGATATACATTGTCATGGATATATATATTTGATGGAGCTGGCGTTACTGGCAACGGAGTCATTTGCTTTATCCGCCAAATAATAATGACATAATATCTCAATTCATAAATTATTTGGGCTCAAGCGAAAATAATCTCAGTTTCAGAATTGAATGGATAATTAAGTATTATACACACACACATATTTATATATATATGTGATATTTTTTAAAAATGAGTTGGGTTCACCTACGATTTAAGGTTAGGGTGGAGTCTTTCTTCGTCTTAGATAATACTAATGTTGGGACTAATTGCCTGTTACCCTCAGGCATTTACTTAGACTTCCAAGAGCCCCTACTACCTTTGACCAACTTCAGGATCGAGTCCCTCCTCTTTAGTAAGAATGTCCGACCTCTTTGCCTGTTTAACTTATTAAGTACTACCATTTTGTCCCTATTTAGAAATCTCTTTTGAGCAAAAAAAATGGATCCTATTCATAAGTCCTTTTGTAGTAAATGAGATTGTGACAATTTTATCTATATTAATTGTACGAATGAAAATAAAGAGAGAATAAAGAATTTAAAGTTACTCATTTATAAATAAAGACAAAGTTAAAAATTTATCTTATAGTCATTGAGTTAAATACCTCTCCTTAATTTGTGTGATTTAGTTCTAAAAAAAACTTATAAATAAGACTGGAATAATATATTTGTGGTAGAAAATTGGGGAGGCCTTAAAAAAAAAAAAAAAAAAAGAGAAGATAATAGTAAAAGAAAAAGGGTGGGTTGAAGGAGAGGCGCGAGGGGGAGCGCGTGGAGAAGGGTTGGGGTCGGGGAGGGGAACAGTAATATGTGATGTAAGCAACCCCGCCCCCCTCTCATTTATAAAACACCTCCAAGCACCTCCAACCCTCCCCCAGTCTCCCCTACACCCACTTGCCTTCACCCCCGTTGACATCACTCCCTTCTCTCTCCCCCACCGCCACTGCCCGGGGATGCAAGGGTTACGCCGCTGCTCCGACGACGTTGTCCACCTCAACCTCACCCCTTCCTCCACCATCAACGTTAACACCACCGCCATGACCAACTCCTCCTCTTCCTCCTCCTCCTCCCTATCCATCGACGTCGACGAATCCGCCGAAGCACGAATCCAGCGCCTGATCTCCGAGCACCCCGTCATCATCTTCAGCCGATCCTCCTGCTGCATGTGCCACGTCATGAAGAAGCTGCTTGCCACCATCGGCGTCCATCCCACCGTCATCGAACTCGACGACCAGGAGATCGCCGCTCTCCCCGCCTCCTCCGACGTCGTCACTGAGTCCCTTCGCAATCGCACCCCTGCCGTCTTCATCGGCGGCGCCTGCATCGGTGGTCTGGAGTCCCTGGTCGCCCTCCACCTCAGCGGCCACCTCGTCCCCAAGCTAGTGGAAGTCGGGGCTCTCTGGGTATGATTCATCATTGATTTTATCACTTCATAATTAATATTAATTCCCCCCCCCCAAAAAAAAAAAAAGAAAAAAAGAAGAAGAAGTAGTCGATGTAACTAATTTGTATAATCGATCCTGATTGGAGTATGAAATCTGAATCGATGAGGTGTTGTTCTTTGCCTGTTTGGTATGGAAACGATGAGGAAAACAGAATTTAGGAAAAGCGTTTAGTTGTTTGTGTTGGTTTCTTTGTGGGAGGGGGGTGGATGGTGGATACGGAGTCAGTGGTCAATATGGGGAAAGAATGGATTCGAATAAATGTGGGAGGATGGTTTGGCGTGAACGATACTCGCTGGTTACGGAGGGAACACGTGTATGGGGTATCCAGTACGTGCAGGGCAGTCAGGAAGCGTTCGGCGAGTGAGTCACAGCAACTCAGTCACTCCTATTGGGTCCCATTCCCAATTATTAAGCACTCACAGTGGGAGATTCACACTTCACAGCTTGCTTCCTCACTCTCCTCACCCCCATATCCCAAAGCTTATCGTCTCTCTCTCTCTCTCTCTCTGTATCTATATCAAATCAATCAATAATAGTTAATCAATTTGTTGTGTTGGGATCCATGGATAGCTGGATGAGAAATTTGTTATCCTTTTGGATCACTCTCTTATCTACCGTGTCAAACTGTTGTTGGCGCCATTTGCCAAGGATAGGGACGATCGTGGCCGTCCAAAGAGGCGAGGGATCGAACATCTTCCATGCCCTTTCTTTATGGGGCTGAGTCGTTTTTTTAAGAGGGACAAAAAAAAAAAAAAAAAAAAAGGTGATGAATTGGGGAGGAAAACAGGGGGGAAAATGGTAGTTCAATTATTGGAAATCAAAATGTCCTAAGCGGACACGACTCCTTTCCTTCTCTTTTATTGGTGTTCTGCTCTGTTGTCCCTTTCATCAACACCCATTTAATCCCAAGGCCGGTCCTATGGTTCTCTCATATCAAATCAAATACATGCACTTTAAAGTCCTGATTATTTTTTGTTGGGTTTCTGTGAATTACTCGTGGTATCTTGTGTTCACATGACGCTGTTACTTTGTAGTCGGGATCGTGCATGTTCATTATTAAAAGATGCAGAATCCCCTTTGTTTTTGTTCCTCTCTTTTGTTGACTAGATCACCATATATTGGTGTTTCCCCTCTTCAAATTAAACAGTCGTGGACATTGATATGACAGAAAGCTTTATTTGTTTTTGCTCAGATAAAAATCAGAAATGAATTCAGGAGTGTTTGGTTTCCGTGGTTTTAATGAAGATGAAGAGAAATATTTGTAATGATTCTTTTTCGAGCTTCCACTAGAGAGGGGTGGGAATTAAAACTCTCTCTATCCGATCCGCTCTATATATTTTTAATGCACAAATCATATCAATACTGGGATTCCAACAAAGTAAAAGTAGCAAAAGAGGAGGCAATTTGAAGGAAATAATGAGATGATGAAGGGAAGTGCGTCACATGGCATGTGTAGTGTAGGTATATATATATATATATAAAAGTAGGGATCTGAATTAAGTTAGCAGAGTTGGCGTAAGCATCGTCATGAACAAGAATCACACACACCTCTTACCTCTCACATGCATCCTCTCACCCAAACTAATTTCCAATAATAGTGATAAAAAGAATGAAATATGTTTCCAAGGAAGGCAATTGTATTATATGTTTATAAAAAATTATTATTTAAAAAAAAAAAAGAGAGAGAGAGAGGGAAGGGGAATCAAGCAGAGGCACTAGTACTCCCATTGTGAGTGCGGCCTTTTAATTATAATAATATGAAACAAACGTGGCTGGACTACTCTCCCTCCCTCTTTAAGAATCTCACGTCATATATGTATGTGCAGGAGAATCTCCCCTGGATTCTTCCCTCCTATGGCCAACCCTCCTTCCACTCAGCCTCAGTTTTAATTGGTTATCAATTCTTTAATGTTGCTTTACCTTTGGTTCTGAAAGTGCTTCCATAAACCAACCTAGCTAAAGTGGGCATATATATATACATACCA
Source organism: Acacia crassicarpa (assembly GCA_034222035.1). Taxonomy (NCBI): domain Eukaryota; kingdom Viridiplantae; phylum Streptophyta; class Magnoliopsida; order Fabales; family Fabaceae; genus Acacia; species Acacia crassicarpa. The sequence goes on from JAWXYG010000003.1 coordinate 10,165,545, forward strand.
CCCCCACCCACTCAGATGCTCCCTCATGCTTGGGCTCCCTAATTAACTTGTTATTTTAATAATCTGATCGATATCATCCTACCATCCAAAACCCCCTTTAACTAACCTCCCTTTTCCAACCCTCATTCCTTTTTGGATCATTCCACTCAACACAACTATAGAATTGAACGTGACTCAGAGCCAGGTCTTCATATATTCTTCACTCGAAATGGTGGAAGCCTAGAAATTGACAAGCTTGTCTTCTTCCCTTATGAGCAGCGAGGCCATGTTAGTGAGTTTACCAACGTCAGCTCTCTAAGCTACACCCATCCAATAACACATATCTTTGCCTGCAAGGCAAAAGCAATGTCTCTGTGTTCTGGAAATGCAGCTTCTTCCAGTAATGTATTCTTTCAAGTGTGTATGAATATCTATTGTCTGATTCAATGACATCTTCGTTGCAATATGTCATCCACCATCATGATACAAAAGAATAATGCAAAGATGATCATAATCGTTCTGTACTATTTTCTAATACCGGCATTTGAATTTCCTCTCTGTTTTTTCCTTTTTTGTGATAAAATCCGGCCATTGGGCTCAGAGCAGCCCTAGCTAGTTGATTCCCTAGCTTAAGGACATTCTTTTCTTTACCCCTTAGGCAAACTTGATGACAATCTTGAATCCAGTGAAGCTGTTTCTGAACTATCATTATAAAGATGGACTATACTACGGACTTGCAAGCCAGTGGGGCTCACAAATTCACATGTCAGACAAAACTTTATCCTTCATGAATGTAGCCATAATTGCGTCGTCCTTCGCCACAAGAAACTTTATCCACCCGCTTGTCCCAGTCCAGATATTATAAACCCCTTTTTCCTTTTCATATCTTGGGTTGTAATGATATGTTTTGAAATGTTCGGCCACTGCTCTTTTCACTCCATACTAGTTTTGGAATAGAACCACACACACAAACAAACACCCAAAAAACAAAAAAACAAAGAAAACGAGGACAGTGCCTCAGATCAAATTGCTTTTGGCATTGTTCTTACCCATCTCATCCCAAATTATGTTGACAGTCAACTAACTCTGCTCCGCCCGAAGTTCAGATGCGAGGAAGGAGCAGAAGACAGATTCACGATTGTTTCCATATATATATATATATCATTGTTGTTTCTAAACCAAAAAAAATAAAAATAAAGAGCTAACATAATCTTCATGTAATGGAAACGAGCAAACAACAGAGTTATTCTTCTTTATACCGGTTAATCATTAACTATCCATCCAAATCTATTGGAAATTTTGTTGGCTTTATTGAAAACATTAACTCTTGGGGATGATTCATGATTGTAATTAAGGCTATGGGATTTCATTTAAAAGGGAGGAAAGACTAGTGGGATGTGATAGAATTCTTATGAAGAGTCTTTTTTGCTTAGATGTGATAGCACGTGAGAACCAAACGCACGGGCCGGGACTCTGATTCTGCATCCAACACCATCCAAATTAGAATCTACATGTCGTGGATCAGACCCCTTTTTGTGAATCGGTTCGCTTGGCATTTAACTGTTCAAGAGGAGCTCAATATTCCCCTCATTCACTCAACAGAGTCACGCCCAAATGAATTTATCATAATTTAATTAATTACTTAATTAATTATATGCTGAAATACTGCTCCTCATAGCTGTGATATGCATGCATGTCTCACTTCTTAAAAATCCAATTCCCACCACAATAACCAGATAAACCTCTCTCCATAATCCATGTATGAGGTTGTGAAGCAGGGGAATTGGATCTCCATACTTTCTTTTTAATACCTCTCTCTCTCTCTCTATATATATATATATATATCGCATTTCCAGAAAAGGGATCAGTCCCTGTATCCTTAAATCAAAGGAAGCATTACTAGCCCTAATAGTGCCGTTATGACCCATTTCTTGCTCGTAAGAGTTCGTTTTGTGCTCATTAAGGTGATTTTTTTGGATAGTTCATGCGCAGCAGAAATTTATTGCGACAAACCTGTGAGGAAGCTTGAATTGAAGGATGTATGGAATTCGCGAGACCAACTTGTGGATCCTGTCCACTTTTTTTATTCTTACGGACCATTTGATTATATTCTCTGTTTTTCTCTCTCGAAACAATTTTATAAAACAAGTTTTAAAAATAAACAAAAACACAAAAAAATGTTTTGATATTGAAAAAAGCATTTTAAACAATTTTTTTGATTTCGTTTTTCAAAAAAACAAAATCAAACAAGCCCTATATATCCACCAAAGAGAATATAGTGGTCATGGTCAGGGTAGTTAAAAACTCGTTTTATCACTACGATTTTACGTTTTTATGATTTTTTTTTATTGAAATGATTTTACTAATTTTCCAAACGCTTTTAAGTTTTTACGATTTTTTTTACGATTTTACTACGTTACGATTTTACGTTTTACGATTTTTCATTCTCCTCTCATTTTCAGGTAAAATCTACATTTTCACTACCTTGGTCATGGTTTTTATTTTTTTCTAATATCAACAGTGGGCATGGTTGAATATATAGCACCTTTTTGAATACATGGTTTTTTTTTTTATATAAAAATTTTAGGAAAGAGATTGAGCTCATTCACGACCTGAAGATAGAGAATACATGGTTAAATACAAAGCACTTGTCCAATACTGTACATTTTTTTTGGGCTTTTACTACACGCATTCTTTAGGCTTAAAAAGCCCAACGAATGAGACCCACTCTTCCATTTATTCTATCTATTCGGAAAGCACGCCCTTTTATACGTACTGTGTAACTACAGTTTTTTCAACAATAGCTCCTTTAAAAAAAAAAACCCATCTTCTCAACAGATTTTTTGAGGTAGATTTATAATGAGGAGAATAGTAACAGTGGACCCATCTTCACTTTCATTAAGGTAGTCTATTTTGATTCTCTTGTTATCCTTATATTGGGGATGATGGTGGCCGAAAGGACTTTGGCTTGTTATTAGTTGAGGTTGAAACTAAAGACATCTGGTGCATGCGTACGTGTGTATGAAAAACAATTAAATAAGAAGTAGTGAAGGAGTCAAAATATATAATAGAGGTGAAGGCTTTTTGACCCTACTAGTGTACTTTTTCAAAAAAAAAATCCATCCTAAAGCACTGTTTAAAGTATTAACCAAAGTAAGGCTGTTAGAAACGTACGTCAGACTCGCGCCATCAGTGCCGGAGGTGGGGCCCACGCCACACACGCCAGCACACGTAGTGGCGTGTGGGTCCCCCACGCCATCAGTAGCGTGAGGGACCCACACGCCACCAGCTGGCTGGTGGCGTGAGGCTTGCCCACGCCTCTGATGGCGTGGCTGGCCCCCACGCCTCCACGTGTCACGGGCCCCAGAGCAGAGATTTCCACGTGCCCAGCCTTCCCGTGAACTCTTTGAACTCTGCTCTTCCTGTGAACTCTGTGAACTCTACTGTTTGTTTGTTTTTTTCCTTTCCTTTTCACACACGTTTATTTCACCCCCATATACAGCTTATAAAATTCATTGTTTGGCTTCCATCATAACACCCGTAGCTTCACTTCACTCTTTGCCTTCATCCACATCTGTGATTCTTTCTTCTCCTCTTCCTTCATCAATCTTCAAACTCTCCGTCTACTTGATTATATTTCTTGAATCGTTTTTTGTTCTGTTTAGTTCCATTTATACTGTGTTTCTTCTTTTGTTCAATTACAATTTGTGTTCTTATTATTTTTGTTTTATTTGTAGTTTAAGCTTCTTTTTCATAATATTACATAAGGAAAAATGATTGATATTCGGTCATTTGTATATTTCAATGGTTCTAAAAAAATGAGGGAGTGGGAGGTCTCGGCTTGCTGCTTCGGATGAGCAAATGAAAGAGAGAAAAATGAGGGAGTGGGGGCTTGCTGCAGATGAATTCAAAGTTAAAAGAAATGAAGGAGGGTTGCGTGTTGGTGGACATCAGAGGGGGGGTCGCAGGCAGGGAATCGGGTAGGGGAGGGGGGGGGGGTTTGCAGGGATTCCCTGAAGATTCCCGCAGGTGGTTCAGGGAATCCCTGCCACGCCAACAGGAGGCGCATTGGACCTTCACGCCACCTGCGGCGTGACTGGGTGTCACGCCTTCAGTGGCGTGCCACGTGTGCACGCCTCACTGAAGGCGTGACACATCTTCACGCTACAGCAGGCGTGATACACAGTCACGCCCCTGACAGCGCCTAGAAGCCACGGGCCACTGTGCGAATTCGCTAACCTCTGACACGCCTTCGTCGGCGTCAACATTAAGTTGGTAAATACTTTAAACAGTGCCTTATTCTGGTAAATTTTTTTAAAAAGGTTCTTATAATGGTGAAAAAGCCTAAAGGTGAATCATGCTTGACATCTATTTATTGTTCTCTAAATCTCTTAAGTTCGTGTTTTCAGCAAGACAAGTCATGTACATATATAGCAGAGACAGGGCATGCAAGGCAGTCATTATTTTGATACAGCAAATATGGAATGGTGACTCACTATTCGTCCCACTTTGATACTCTGTGACGTGTTGTACTAGCTAGTCCCCCAGTTCTAAAACACCATCTGTATATTCACTCCAATACTTCAAGCTCCATCCATCTACTCCACCGTCCCCTAATTAATTACTCATCATCATCTCTGATCATAATCCCCTTTATTAGTTCACTAATTCTGTAAATGATCCAGCAGATGGACAGAGGAAGGAAAAGTAACAGGTAGCCATATCACACCCTCATCTGCTTAGTACCTTGTCATCTTCTACTGTTGACAAACATTGATATATATATATATATATATATATATATATATATAATTATACTATATAATGTATTCGAAGAGAATAAAACCGACACAAGTCGAGGTCTCTGTGTGTCGTGTTTTGACAAAAAAGAAAAAAAAAAAATCTCATCTGAAGCGGTGATGGGTTGGCAGTATGCATGAGGGACCGACCTATATTCCCTTCACAAACCGTGAAAATAAATGACCCCATTCAACAAGACTAGTAGTTCAATATTTGAAAAGAAAAAAAAACGCCGGCCATAAAAGGTAAATCATACTCATTGATTAATGCACTTGAAGAGAGGACTTGTTTCCCTGTGTGTGTATGACATATAAAACATATAGTAATGTTGAGTTAAGAAGGTGCAGTTGGTGGGGGCGGATATCTGCAAATTCCAAGCTGTGAAGCAGTGAGTGCAGAAAGAGAGAGGTAAAGCAGTATTGCTTTCTATCACTTTTACCCATGATGTTAAAACTTCATAAATCTCTCCTGCTTTACTTGTTCTCTACTTTTTAGGGAGAGAGGGAGAATGTTGGCCTCAACAATCATTCAATAATGTCAGACACATCCAGATTACACAATAATACTATTATTATAGTAATCGATAATAATATAGGAGTAGTATTTTTGAATCAAGGAGAGAAGGGGAAGAATAATCATGATCTCATAATGTGAAGCAATTATTAAGGGAGAAAAATATTATAGAAAAAAAGGGAGGAAAAGACAGAAAGTGCACGTCAGAACAAGGCCTGTTTGGCTTGGGTTATGGTCCTGTGTATGGATGTGAGCTTCAAAGGATTCCTTTTCTCTCATCCACATACACCCTTCCCCTTCCCTCCCTCTCCCCTCTTTCCTCTTCACATCCGGACAACTCCATGAAACTTCCTCAACTATCTCCATAACTTACCTGTGTTTAGCACCTTACCCTCTTCACGCACTTTCCTTCACCTTCCACCCAAACGTATATTCCAATTATTATGTCCGTATACGTTTCCGGCCACTTGCGACAGATTCTCTTGTCCATCTTCAAATTCTCATTTTCTCGGCTTTTTTCTCCATCCAATTCATAGTAACAAGAGAGCTTTATATATATATATATATATATAAAAATATTCCAACTGAGTGGGATTATATTTCACCACAACAGACGAATTCGGTTTCTCTATTTACTGGTTTCAATTAATTGTTACGTTGCCTGTATATCTTTATATATGCAATCAGGTTTTGCGCCTCAGATCTCAGGTTCATCTTCAGGGTGGAGTTGCAAATGCCGATCTGTGATAGATTTATACCTCACTGCTAGTTGATTTGTTGAAAGATGATGAAAGGTTTGGTGGCCGATGAGAATATGTCGAATTTGACATGTGCATCTAGTGAAATAAGCGGTTCTTCTGGGACCAGAAATGATACTCCTGTCTCTCTTTATCCTCACAACCAGTACTCCTCCACTTCAGCAATTCAAGAACCACAACCGAAAAAGAAGAGAAACCTTCCGGGCAATCCAGGTCCCATAAATCAAATCAATACAACTAGTATTCATTATCCCTTTTTTCCCCTTGTTTTTTAAATTCTCTATTATATATTGGGTTTGGTGCAAAAAAGAAAGGTTGGTTTGTTATGATTAGCCAATTATTCTTCAATTAAGATGTGTTTAACAATCATTTCAGACCCAGACGCTGAAGTAGTAGCCCTGTCTCCAAAGACCCTCTTGGCAACAAACCGGTTCTTCTGTGAGATATGCAACAAAGGGTTTCGGAGAGACCAAAATCTGCAGCTTCACAGAAGAGGGCACAACTTGCCATGGAAGCTGAAGCAAAGAAACAACAAAGAAGTGATTAAGAAGAAGGTGTATGTGTGCCCGGAGGTGACGTGTGTTCACCATGACCCCTCAAGGGCCCTCGGAGACCTCACCGGCATCAAGAAGCACTTCTGCAGGAAGCACGGCGAGAAAAAATGGAAGTGTGAAAAATGCTCCAAACGTTACGCTGTTCAGTCTGACTGGAAGGCTCACTCTAAAATTTGTGGCACCAAGGAGTACAAATGTGATTGCGGAACCATCTTCTCTAGGTAAACAAAACCTTCTAGCTATACTTAATTTGTTCCATTGATTAATTACGGATTAGAGATATAAATTTGTCCCTAAAGTTTTTGCTAATGTTATTCTAGATTTTTTTTTTTCAATATGCCCATTACTGTTAAAGATTTAACAGTCAACGTCAGTTTTTCAATACATTACTACATTTCAAAACTTTTGAGATAACATTGAACCTAAAAAATCTTTTCCGGTAACATTGCTTCTCAGTAAAAACCTTTAGATTAAATTATACCTTAAACCTTATGGATTAAAGGGTGACTTTAATGGCCAATATCATGTGATATCTGTGAGGTTAAGCACTATAAGAAGGAATATTCAAAAAAGATGACACCAGGAAGAGAGGGAGAGAGAATAATTTGATGAACATATTATGATATTCATTTTGTTGTTTTGTTGTTGGCTTTTTCTGATATGTGGTTGCAGAAGGGACAGTTTCATAACACACAGAGCCTTCTGTGATGCTTTAGCACAGGAGAGTGTAAGATCAGTCACGGCAGTGAACCCTCTTCTTCATAGCCATCCCCTCCAAGCTCCACCTCCATTATTACTCTCCAAGAAACAACAAGATAACTTTCCACCATGGCTGGGAGGAGAATCTGCTGCAACTACTGGAGGAAACATTCTCATGAGGCATTTAATGTCATCCTCACATCTAGACCAGTCCTTAAACTTAATCCACCAAAACCCTAATAATAACCCCATAACACCTTCCCTTCCTCGTTTCCAATCCCCAGCTTCCTCTCCTTACATGTCAGCCACTGCTTTGTTGCAGAAAGCATCACAAATAGGTCACATGCCTCAATCTGATCCTCAATGTACCACCATTATGCTCAATTCACCATCTTCTTCAGGTGTTTCTGGTTTGGGTATGCCTTCACGTGACGACCAGATACTAATGGGGTTGCCTCATCCCTTGGCTTCTTATGGGAATAAAGCTGCTGATGGTTTTGTTGCCTCTGATAATTACTTAGAAGATGGTGCAACTCCACCTAATAATACTACTTCTCTTTTCCATGACATGATGGTTAATAATAGTAATACCGCTTCTTCTGCTAATAATAATGCCTTTGATGTGAGGTCGTCGTCTTCTTCCTTCGAGGATGCTTTGAGAGGAATGCTGAATAGTAATCCAACAAGAGATCACACTACTGCAGCTGCTAGCGATGAAATGACCAGAGATTTTTTGGGACTCAAGGCATTTTCTCAGAAAGATTTTTTCAACATATCGGGACTTGACCATTTGGGTTCTTCGACGTCGTATGGTAAGCAAAGTCGCAACCAAACACCTTGGCAAGGCTAATTAAACTATATGGGTTTGTTTGTACATTAGATCAATGTACAATATATATCCAATCAATAACGCCTTGTCTTGGAGGTATTCTACATCTCCCTCGATCCAAAGGTTTTTAAATCCGTCTTTTATGTGGGCTCTTCAGATTAATTTTCCTTGGCTAAGACATAATCTCCTGTAGTAGTTGAATATGGACACTGGATACTGTGCTGTAAAGGGACAACTATTCGTCTCCGCCTTCAGATCTTCGTAATACCTTTTCCGCACAAGTTTTAATTAATTTGATTCTTACATTTTATGATATCTGACATCGATCTTTTCACTCTCTCATGCTGGTTGATATTCTACATCCATTTAATTAATTAGAGGCAAGATAATAACGTGCCAAAAGTATCTGTTACGTATACGTCGTTTCAATTTTAGTTTTAAAATAAATAATTTTATAATTCTTGGAAGTGCATGGCCGGCATAAGATTATCTTAAGTTTTGTCGTACGTGATTATTGTCATTATCTTAGAATAATTTGGTGCTTTTGTATAATGAGGTCTTTTTTTTATGATTAAGGACGATATGATGTGTTTATTATATATGAAAATGTATACACACATTTTACATCACTTCTATGCCTAAATATTTACCCGCAAATCTACCTCTTCTTTCAATTTAAAACACTCTCCCGAAATATTACTACTCATTTGTACTTACCACTAATGCTACAAATCAAAATGACGAAGTTTTCTAATTCACTTATTGTGGATATAAAATATATTGACTGAGGTTCATTTTTTTTCTTTGCAATAAAACAAGTACTTAAATAATTGTATCTAGTGTACAAACATAGTTCATGATAAGAATAACTGTCTGGTAATCTAGATATTGTTTACTTCATAACAAACCTGTTTTTCCTACTAAGCACTTTGCTTAGCAGGAAGAGTTAATTAGATCCATACTGTTCAGATATGATCTTGAATGGTCTAAATTTAAATTTTTTTCTAAAATGATGATTTTAAAAATAAATAAAAAAACTATTTTTTGATAACATAATAGGAGTAGTTAAGATTATACACATTAAAATAATTTTTTAAAAAAATTATAAACATTTTAAAAAACAAATCTAGACCTCCAAAACATGTTTGAACAATCTAGATCTGATAAATTAAACCAGTACCGCTTCACATATATACATAGAATGTGGAATTTGAATTTAGATATAGGGGAGATGATGATATGGGTTGAAACCATTGATAGATAGAACACGAAGTGAACTATAAACTATGAAGGGAACACAGATAAAAGGAAAGAAATGAACAGTTTGACAGTGACGTTTGATCCTTAGGAGATGGAATATGTGAGGGCTTTTTCTGGCTTTACATGATTATTGTTTTGAATCCATGTTAATGTTTTGTCTGTTGTCTTTCTCGTGAAGTCAAATTTCTCTTTTTACCTGTGACAAATTCGAGTCTGTCTTTCGTTTGTATATGGATTCCCTCTTTTCCCCAAAAGAAGAATGTTTTGGGGGGAAAACGGAACTGTTTACGGAGTTGAGGTAACTTTTTGAATCACATAAAAATGAACAGTTGACACACGTGCGCATGCGTTTAGGGCCAGCTTAGAAATAGTGGCAATTAATACGTACTTCAGTCACAGTTCACTTGTTATTTATATTTGTTTTATTGGATTGGATCTGTATAAATTTTTTGGGTTTACAAGTAAGTAATTTTGTCTTCTAACTTTTCACCACGGATACAATTTTGCCTTGAAAATTTTTTGAGGGGCAATTTTATTCCGAAAATGTAAAAAAAATAAAGCAATTTTGTCATAATCATTATCTTAGCTAATCTTGATCATTAATTGACCAAATATATTGAGTTAACAGTCCACATTGCATCCACATCATTTTTGTTCAGGTGTAAATTTATACTAAAAGTCTATATGTCATTTACTTCATCTTTTTTTAAAGTTAAATTTAAAATTTTCAGGACAAATTTACATCTTAATAAAAATAATATAGATGACATGTGAATTATCAGCTTAACATATTTGATCAAGTAATAATCAAAATAAATTGAAATCACGGTTAGTTCAAAATTACTTTATTTTTTACACTTTCAAAATAAAATTTCCTATGGTGAAAACTTTAGGGACAAAAGTACCTTATAATCTCAATTTTTTTTTGAGGTAATAAATAAAAAAGGACAGGCTACATTAAAATGAGGAAGAATACTGCACGTCCCATTAAGAAACTGAGACGCACAGGAGTGAAAAGAATCTTTGTTGTGATGTTTCAACGCAAAATGAAAGAGGATGATTGACTGTGCTCTGCAAATATAGGGATTCGTTTTACACGTCTAATTTTATTGTCCACATTGTTTTCCTTCTACTCCTCTTTTATATTACCATTATTGCGGAAAGTATCGACATATTTTCCAATTTATACTTGTATTAACACGCACCATTGGATAGTGAAATATATATATGACTTTTTTTTTTTAAAAAAAAAAAGTCTTTGGCTTAGAAATGAAGAAATGGCGTACAAGGTGATAAAGAACCAAAAAGTCTTTGGCTTGGAAATGAAGGTTCTACTACGGACGGTTTAATAGTTTTCGTAATGTTTTGATTAAAGAGGACAAGGGAAATAAGAAAATATAGTTAAATGAGGGATACAGTGGGACGTTAAAAGTAAAATGTCAATGTTGAGGAGAGAAGAACTAGTTGAACTAACAAGTTTTTGACAGTGACAGAGTAACAGACGAGGAAAAAAGGTTTAATTCCATAATATAGTTTATGAATATTTTACATCTTTTAGAATATGGGAGGGGGTATATATTCAACTATTGGTGGATCCTTTATAGTTCTATTGATTAATAATTAATATATCAGGTAAGCATTTGTTTTTCTTCTGCATTGGTTAGCGATTGTTTATTACTTTCGCGTCAAATTAACCAATCGCCATCAACCATCTGTAACTTGAGTTGTTTCTACTGCTATATTATTATTTCCTTGAACTATGTTTTACTGCAGTCTAGGGAAGTTGCCAAATTTAGCCAGCCAGGCACATGATGCAGATTATAATGAAACCAAGTGAAGTTTGTCATCTTAAAGATTCTCTTCATCAAACTAATCCTTAAGGTGTCAAAAAGATCATTTGAAAGAAGTCAGCCATCTCACTTTATCTGCTGTCTGTAATAATGCTGCAAGCTCGCTCTCTCATTTAAGGGTTTCACACTAGCTAACATCTTAATCAGTAATCCCTCCTGATTTTTAATATAAGATCTATTTATTGATTAGTTTAAGAAACATAATTAAGTTGATTGATATGACATGTTTGTTCCAAAAACACACTTCTCCTTAATCTTTTGCATATCTCTCTTAATTAATTATTATCGAAAATGTAACAATAGGGGTAAATTTATAAAAAAAATTGATAAATATATACCTTTAGAACCAAGACTAATTCCCTAATTAGGTCCTACATTAAGAACCAGAGAGTGTATAGTAAATAGAAAAATATCAACTATGCTTATAAACGAGTTTTGTTTAATTAGATGGACAATGCTACAGTGAAACTAGAACATACTCAACACACTTTCTCATCAGATAACTCAAGCTTGGTTCGACCTCTCCTTATATAAAGCAAGAAACAAAAATATTAACACGTGAAATGGAATGGAAGACAGAGATAGAGTTTGACAGAATGTGAAATTTTAACTTATATTTGCTGCAATTGTTAAAGCGGTAGCTAGGTAGTGAGCGTACGTTCATCGATTTGCATGAATAAAATAATGCATCAGTGCGAGTGAAAGCAGAAATAAATTTGTTAAGTTCGACTGAGTGATAGTGAACAGCATGCCAAGATCGATGTGTCTCGTTTAATTCAAGCAGAAAACTAAGAGAGATAACAAGTGCTGCTTTTCGATAATAAAAATGGAATAACTTCACTTTGATACTGTATAACTGAAGTTGTTCGTGACTATGGCTTTTTAACTAGAGCAAACTTTAAGCCTTTAGTTTATTCTTAATAGCCCGTTTGGATCCTCTTATTTTTAACTTAAAAGCTACTTTTAAGCTAAAGCTAAAAAAAAGAGCTTAAAAAAAAAAACTAAAACTGTTTGGTGATTATATAAATTTTTTAGCTTAAAAGTTACTTAAAAGCTGGAATTAAAAATAAGCTGGTTGACAAAATTTTTGTCACAAATACTTTTTCTAATAAAAATTATCATAAAAAGTATATTATAATAGGGTGGCGGCGGCAATGGCGGCGGCTGCTGCGGTGGTGTTGGAGGCAGCGGTGGTGGTGGCGGTGGCGATGGCAATAGTATTCAATCGAAACATTATGAGTTCTCTTTCCCCCCCCCCCCCTCTTAAAAAGAGCTTATAAAAAGAGAGCTTAAAAATAAGCTCCTCATAGAAACTTATTTTTATGTTCTTTTTTCTTTATTATGAAATAAGCTCTTATAATTATAAGAGTTTTTGTAAAATCTTATTTAGCCTAGCTTATACTTATAAGTGGCTTTTAAACTAAAAATAGGCACTTACAAACACAATTAGGGGCTTACAAACTCAATGTGTTTATCATATGTCATGACAGAAAAACATCAACATGTATACAGCATACTTTTTTTTTTTAAGTTTACTAAATATATGCACAGTACTACCTCCGATCCTAATTATAAGGCATAGTTGACTTTCTTTGGAGATATTAAGGAAGTTAAATAAGTTACTTAATCATTTCATATGTTGTGCATCTTTAGATTATATATTAGTTTATTAGTTAAATTAATTAGTTTGAAGAAAAAAATAAAAATAAAAATAATCTAAAGTAATTTAATTAGCTTCCTTAATTTTTCCAAAAAAGTCAACTATGCCTTATAATTAGGACCGGAGGAAGTACGTTACAAGCAGCTCGACAAGTAGCGGCCCATAATATTGAATCCATATTTTATGTTGGCCCATTATGATGAGTAAATGGTCTGGAATAGGATAATGTTGTTGGATGTAGTAGATATCAGTTAAAAATTGTATTCAAATTTAAAAGAAGACAGTTAAAATATGTATTGTGTAATGAAACCTTTGTGTGCATGGGAAAATATTTTATGAGTTGAGTTTAATAAAATTGGAGAAGCAGGTTTTAAAATTTTAATAACGAGAATATATAAGATAAAAACGTTTTAAAAAAAACTTAATTAAAAACTTTTAACCCACTATTCTATTTTTTAAAAATCCAGCTCATAAAAAGTTTTCCTCTCTTCTATATAGCTTATACCAAAACAGCTCCTTTAATTCCCCCTAATTCTTCAGCAAAATCCATGTCCAAGCCGAATACCTTAAATTGCCAGTGGCCCAAAATTAACTCAACTGTTTTTTGTGGTGGTTGCCACATGGTACTGGTGGGCCCTTTTTGGTTTTTGATTTCAAGAGTCAGTAATCACAACTTGGGCTTCCAACAATGCAACCCTCACTCCAACGAACTGCCACCTTCGTTCATGGCCTAATGAATCATTAGCGCCCAAAAAATGGTTAGGCGTTGGGAAGGTATCCTAACTCCTAGAAACCTAAATTAATATCTAAGGATAATAGACGGTTCGTTCTGCTCAACATCGGTGTCACCTAGGAGGAAAAGAGATTTTGGCCTACCCTTAAATCGTGGGTGAACTCAATACATTTCCTAAAAATTATGTATTAAAAAAAAACCTTTATCTATAAGTGAAAATAGAACTTCTCTCACATACTTACCTCATAAATTATACTCCTTTCAGTCCTAATTATAAGAGCTAGTTGAATTTTTTGAAAAGATTAAGGAAGCTAATTAAATTACTTTAGAATATTCTTATTTTTTTTCTTCAAACCAATTAATTTAACTAATAAACTACTACATTCATTCCTAATTATAAGAGCTAGTTAACTTTCTTTGGAGAGATTAAGGAAGCTCAATAAGTTACTTAATCATTTCATATGTTAAATATTACTACCTCCGGTCCAAATTATCAGAGCTAGTTGACTTTCTTTGGAGAGATTAAGAAAACTAAACAAGTTACTTAATCATTTCATATGTTGTGTATCCTTAAATTATATATTACTTTATTAGTTAAATTAAGTAGTTTGAAGAAAAAAAATAAAAATACTCTAAAGTAATTTAGTTAGTTTCCTTAATCTCTCCAAAAAAGTCAACTAGTTCTTATAATTAAGACCGGAGGGAATATTGAATTATATATTAGTTTATTAGTCCAAATAATAAGTTTGAAGAAAAAAATAAAAATACTTTAAAGTAATTTATTTAACTTCCTTAATTTCCCAAAAAAAAGTCAACTAACTCTTATAATTTGGACCGAACGGAGTAATATATAATTCAAGAATACACAATATATGAAATGATTAAATAACTTATTTAGCTTCCTTAATCTCCCCAAAGAAAATCAACCAGCTCTTATAATTTGGACCGAATGGAGTAATATACAATTCAAGAATACACAATATATGAAATGATTAAATAGCTTATTTAGCTTCCTTAATCTCCCCAAAAAAAATCAACTAATTCTTATAATTAAGACCGGAGGTAATATAAATTATTTTCCAGAAAACAAACACAGACATAAATGGTTGATGGAGACGGGGCATGTGCCATGAGAAATTAAAGGGTCGTGAAGCTCCACTACAAGTTGGTTTTCCCCCCACACAAATATAATCTCTCCCTATGCACGACTATTCATTGAATTGAATTCCTATCAACACAATATTTTTCCCACCATGCACGTTACCTATCATCATCATCAACTAACAGTCTTCCATTCCTTCTTTTTTTTTTTTAGGGTTCATGCGCTATAGATAAGTATTTGGTGGTGGATGCATATTTGAAGAGTGTATTCACATTTTTGTTCCTAAGCTCTTTAAAAAATATAAAATGCGGTCGTAGATGATAAAGAAAATAAATTAGACATCATTAATTATTTTTTTTCATGTATGCCCATAATTAATAAGGATAGTGAATAAGAGTACTAATTAATATAATATTAGAGTTTATTACAATTAGTAGAAGTAATATTGAAAGTTATTTAAATTGTAAGATAATTTTATTGACTTTAATTATTTTTATTAGTTTGTGAGAATTATTAGTTGGTGCTTTATAATAATAAGAACCGAAAGAATCATTTGTGAGTTTTGGAATCTCCCCAATTGTCGGAATTGTAGGCCACCCAAGGCGAATTATTGGATAAAAATAATAGGGCAACATGGCTTGGGAAATTCTCCCAATTATGCCCTCTGGGATTATTTTATTTCTTGTACGTGATTTCATGCTGAGGAGATCAGGTTTAGGAAAATTCGTTTCAGAGCCCCTATTAGGCAAAGAATTCTAGAAAAGGCCCAAACATTCTGACAATACGGAAAAAGGCCGAAAGATTCTGACAATACCCAAAAAGGCCCCAAGATTCTAACGGAGGGCTAATATAATTGTTAATGGAGCTGATATAGTTATTAACGGGGGGCTGATATAGTTGTTAACCGGGCTGATTTAGTTGTTAAAATTTTTTTCCTAACAACTAAATCAGCCCCCACTAATAACTATATCAGCCCCATTAACAACTCTGTCAGAATTTTTGGACATTTTTCTGTATTGTCAGAATTCTTGAGCCTTTTCTGTAATTTTTTAACTAATAGGGACCCTAAAACGAATTTTCCCATAAGGTTTTGTAATTGGCTGTCATGAGCTGGTTTGAAAACGATAAAATGAAAAGATCGTACAATAACTCTAAAACAGAGTGATTAAAAAAATAGTCTCATTCACTTGAAACAAAGATATTGCTTTCACTGTCCTTTCTATGCCACCAAGTGGGTTCATATCCTCAACACCCCCCCCCCCCCCCCAAAAAAAAAAAAAAAGTTAATGTCCGTGCACATGGGTGCTATGGAACCGGATTATGCCTTATTAGGACACTCCCTGCCCTCACAATTTTAAGTTTGTAAGGTATTACTTAAGTTTCACCTTCGACTTACAGAGTATATCACACTTTTTGCTAATTAATACTTGCTCTACTATTTAATATAAAACATATTTAAGAAGTTGATTTTAGTTCTACATATAATACATGCTTTTTAATATTTATCAAATTTATCTTTATTGATACTTGTTAACAATAATAAAGGAGGAAAGTGAATAAGAAAATTAAAGAAGGTACACTAATTTCTTAATTTAATTAAAATAGATAAAAATATTTTATATTAAGGATTTGATAGAGTACCTAATTTAATGCGACTTAAAATCTATCTAAGGAATTATCCCCACCTATTTTTTTCATAAAGAATAACTACTAAAATCAAGCAGTTCATACTGTTATTTTTTTTTCCTTGTCTGGCAAGACAAGCAATATATTTTCATTCAAAATGTAAAAAATATATTTTCCTTTTCCATTATATCATTGTTTATAAAGAGAGTGCATTAAAGATAATGAGTGACAATTTAGTGCAAAAACATAATGAGTGACATATGTTTCGTAAGGGTATAAGTGAAAAGACTAATTTAAAATTTCAAACAAAAATGATTTTTTTAAAAAAAAAATTGGACCACACTTGAGAGTACTCCTTTTTCAAGGGGTCTACCGGACATAAACGAAGAAGATGAAGTGGATAATGAACCCGTCATAAGAAATGATCATCAAGAAGGGATATGAGAGGATATCACTTTATAAAAGAGTCAATAAGAGATATTGTTTCTTCTAAAAATAACAAAAAGAAGAATTTTTAATAGGTTTCAAGTCAGACCTGCTTATATGTTTGTTTGGGTTAGTGACTTAACGGTAAAGCTATTTTTCTAATATGATTTACAATATACGAAGTAAATATATAATAAAAGTTTTGTGTCAACTTAAGTAAATTTTATTTTATAATACTAACTCAAACATGTGCCAGGCCAAACAATATACCTATAAGTGATAAGAAAGGGACAAGAATTATTTTCGCCTCCAAATATAACTAAAGAATATCGGGGCATCTTTTCTGATTTCGCCCCTCCAAATTCTCCAAGAGTTGGTATTTTTCTGTTTTGTTTCAGAACTTCGATTGTCCTTAAAATGTAAGGCTGCCTCATTTTTTCTTTTTTGGGAAAATTATGTTGAGGTCTCAATCAATCTAGAGAAATAATATCAGAAAAGTCTATTTTAAGATTGTTAATAGCAAATGAAATAACAATCATTAATAAATGGATTTGTTACCAGTAACAAGTTTGTGAGCTTTTTATGATATTATTTGTCTTGATTGAGACCTAAACATGTTCCCCTTGTTTTTTCTTGTCTCCAATGACACACTTATTGTAAAACCCCGTTTTTATTTAAACAGAAATCATTAATTATTTAATAGGTAATTATTGAAAACATTGATTTTTTTTTTAAGGAAAATGATAGAAAAATGTCACTTAAACTTTAAAATCTAATTGATAACAACAATAATGAAATTAACAACAATAGTAAAACAATTGACAACTCATTTTATTAGAAAAATCACTTAAATTTTAAAATTCAAGTACTTTTTTTTTATTCTTTCGATATATATATAGGGTAAAAGATTTCTCCAATCACTAAAAATAAGTTATCTCCAGTGACCTCCAAAACTATATCGTTTTGGATTAATGAAGGGTGTTTCCGTAATTTTACATTTTTATTAATTCACCTAAAATTACAAATACACCATTCATCTATTCAAAACGATTTAGTTTTAGGGGTCACTGAATATATATATATAGGGTGAAGGTGCAGATTTGCCAACCAACTATTACCCGAGGAGCGTCTGACACAAATAACTATTGAGGGGACCAAAATTGCCAATCAACAATTAAAAAGTAAAAAAAAAACACCAAATAACTATTAAAAGTGAAAAAAACACCAAGTAACTATTTCCCAAAAAAAAAACTATCACAATTAAGTTAAAATATGAGGCACTGGTGTAGGACGGTGGCGGAAACGCTGAATAAAAGAGCGGTTAAGCCTTTTTGTTGGAAAAGGAAAACACTAACAGAGATGGGACTCATGAGAGTAGACATTGTAGCAGCAGCGGTTGCTGCTTGTGGCATCGGAGGGATGGAACTAGGGTGCAAGGTGAGTGCTAGTCGAATGTTGTGGACTACTGGATGAGTCCAAGAGGGTGAATGAAACACCTAGCAACAATAGAAGCTTTGGAAATGCTGACGTCGTCGACATTGTGACAGTCAATGGAAGACGGAGACA
The DNA here is from genome assembly GCA_034222035.1 of Acacia crassicarpa. Classification (NCBI taxonomy): domain Eukaryota; kingdom Viridiplantae; phylum Streptophyta; class Magnoliopsida; order Fabales; family Fabaceae; genus Acacia; species Acacia crassicarpa. Next base: position 10,183,900 of record JAWXYG010000003.1, read on the forward strand.
CCAAGACAGTGACGGGGTAATAGTTCGTTGGCGAATCTGCTTCAATTTTTTTTTTCACTTTTTAATTATTGATTGGCAATTTTGGTCCCCTCAATAGTTATTTGTGTCAGACGCTCCTCGGGCAATAGTTGGTTGGCAAATCTACACCTTGACCCTATATATATATACACACACACACACACACACACACACATATATACTGATATATGTGTGTGTGTATATATATGACACTCTTTTATGATACTCGTATATACTGATATACGACACTCTTTTCCTTCCCCGTGGGACACTCTTTTATGATACTTTTTTTGCTACAATCTTGAGTTTAGGAGTAAAAATACACATGTGGTTATATTTTAGAAATAAAAGTTACACTATTGTTAAAATTTTGTTGTAAATATAACACTTCCTGTTGTAAATTTATCTTGTTGTAAATATGACTTTTTCTGTTGTGTAAATGGTCAGATTTTAAATTTTGTTGTGAATACTGCACTTTTTGCTGTGAATTTAGCATTTTTCTGTTATAAATGACCTTTCTATGTTCAAAATCCAGGTGTTTAAATGTTGTTGCAAATATGACATTTTTTGTTATAAATATGGCCAGATTTTAAATTATGTTGTAAATACAGTATTTCCTATTGTAAATATAGTTTTTTTTTTTGGTAAATGACCTTTCTTTGTTTAAAATCCAGGTGTTTAAATATTGTTGTAAATATGACAATTTTTTGTTGTAAATATGACATTTTTCGGTTGTAAATGTACCATTAGTTAGATTTTAACGGTGGTGTGATTTTCTCATAAAATGTAACCACTTGTATATTTTTGTTCCCGAAAAAAACATATGGTGCTGGTCGCTTCCAAAGATAAAACACATGTGTATTTTTACTCCTTTACCCTACAATCTATTATGATACTTGTATATTCTTGGGATTTTGACCAAAATAGTCAAATTTTTTTAAAAAATTTCCAGATTAAAGCACTTTCCAAAGTATTTCCTGGAATAATGCTGGTGTCATCAACGGCGTGGGGGAGAGATGCATGAGTGAGCTGTGGCACGCGGGGGGCAGACGCGAGCAGTAGCGTGAGGGTGTATCACGCCACAGGAGGCGTGAACACGTGTCACGCCTGCATTGAGGCGTGAACACGTGGCACGCCTGCATTGAGGCGTGAACACGTGGCACGCCACGTGTGGCGTGCCTAACGTTCACGCCTCCTGTGGCGTGCACCTCGTCCACGCCACAAGCTGGCGTGGACTCAGTGACTCAGGGAATCTCTGAATTCCCTGCAAACCCCCCTACCAGATTCCCTGCAAACCCACCCCCTTCCCCCAACACGCAACCCCTCCCTCCCTCTCCCAATATACACGGCTCACTCCCTCATTCCTTTTTACCTTCTTCTTCATGCCGAGATTCAGACTCCACTCCCCTCTTCCATTTTTCACTCTTTCATTTTCTTTGTTTACTCTCCCTCATCCGCACTCCTCCATTTTCTTTCCTTAGTTTTGTCACTCTCACCTTACCTTCACTCTTTCCCTCTCTCCCTCATCATCCGAGAACTTCATCTTCTTCATTCTTGTTCACTCTTTCCCTCTTCCACATTCACGCAGGCATACCTTCTCAACCTTCAAATCTCTACCTCATCTGAAAAAACACGGAGAGAGGCTAAAGAACTTTAAGACCCAGAGAAGAGGAAGAAAGAGGAGGCTTAAACACGTTTGCAGCACAGGTAAGATTTAATTTTTGTTATCTTTATTTTTTAATTATTGGAATTAACTTTTAATTATATACCTGTAATTTATTATAGATACTGGATAAATGTAACAGTTGGATAGATGGTCAACATTTAATTTTGTTGTTATGTTTATTGTTTAATAATAGAATTTAGCTTTTAATTATATACATTAAATGCTTAATAAATATGAATAGGTAGAGATGCTTAATCACTCATAAAATATGAATAATTATAAATAATAAAAAGTGTAAATAATAATTAAAATCAATAATTTACGAAATTAAAATATTTTAAATTTATTATTAACCTTAAGATAGAAGACTAACAATAATTGGTAAAGTAACTTAATTAGTCAATTGAATATTTATTTTGTATGTAAAAATTATAAACCTTAAGATGGACAACTAATTATTTCATATTTTGTATAAGAATAATTTGTTAGATAAATTGTAAAAATATTATTATTAGCTAAATTTGATTTAAGAAATTAGTGAATTAATAAAAAGATATTGTGAAATACGTTGTATATTGTTATTTATAGTATCCGACAATAAATAAGATAAGCTTAAATGGAGAATAATAATTATTCAAACAATTAATTCAATAATTAATTATTTAGAGAATAATAAGTAGTGACTTAATAATGTGTTGTCTTATTGTAAACTTTTGTTAGTGAAATGGATGACCAACGCGCGCTTAATATTGAGCCCGGCCCCAAAGAGTGGGGAGTTCTAAATGAAGAGGTGCAACTATCACATCGATCACAAGTGGTGTGGAACACCGGAGACTGGAATGTGTTGAGGGTGAGGCGAGCCTTACAGGGGTCTGCTGCAGATATCCAAGACCCAGATCTCATCCCAATACAGTTGCAGGACCACCTTATGCGTGCAGGTTTCTGGTACGTGACTCGCATGAAGAAACCCCCGGTATGTTTTAAAATTCTTTATGTAATTAATTATATAAATTTAGTTGTGATTACATGAGACGGATAATAAAAGACCCTGACATATTTGTTATTTACTTTTATGTTGGTGCAGATTGACAAATACCTTATTTCTGCTTTGGTTGAGAGTGGAGGCCAGAGACTCACACCTTCGATATGCCGGTTGGTGAGATGACTATTACTCTACAGGATGTAGAGGGCATTTTAGGTCCGTCCACTGAGGGTCGAGTAGTTTCCGGTCGAACGCATGGCAACTGGGCAGTAATTATGCGGTAATACATGGGTGTGACTCCACTCCCATCTGAATTGATTGACAGAAACATCAAGATGGGCTGGTTTGACCGTCATTGGGGACACTGGGAGGAGCACTCAGAGTCGGTTGAGGGTCAGCTTTTGTACACACGTGCTTATCTCATGCGCTTATTCAGTGGATTTTTGTTGTGTGATAAGTCCAGCCATGAGGTCCCTTGCCGATATATACAATTACTTTCGCGAGCTATGTCAGGCCACGTCAGCTTCAGCTAAAGACATGGGCGGTTGTTTGTTGTTACTGCAGATATGGGCGTGGTCCAGATTTCCTGCCATACCACCTAAAATTCCACCACCCATTGACGCAGGTGATCATTACGGATGCAGGTATGCAAGCAATATGATATAATAAATTATTTGATCTTGCTTTGAGTTGCTGAGCGATTATGTTCTCATTTGAGTTATTGAGTTATGTATTGCAGGTTCAACAATGTTGAGCTACGGTTATTGCGACGTCATCTAAAGACATATCGGATAGAGTTTGACCAGATGGGTCGAGACGATGTATGTATAATAAATTTGAGATTAGGGAACTAAAAGGGTAAACTAATTCGCATTTGTTTACATGTACAGGTGAAGTGGGAGCCATATAAGGACGCCGTATATGAGTTTATGGGTGTAGAGGATGAAATGCAGGACAGGTGGAAGGCGGTGACACCCGTACTTTGTTTTCACATTGTCGAGATGCACCAACCAGATCGATGCATGCGGTAATTTGGTATGCAGCAACACATCCCTGCACCTGCTGCATAGCTTCAGGGTGCACATGACCTGACCTTACGTGGTAAGATTGCTGATGATTGGGTGGCCAAGATGGATGAATTTATTCAGTTATGGAACACGCGACATTTGAGGATCAAGACTACAGATCCTGATGAGGGGCCGATTTCCCCAAACTTCGAGTACATGACTTGGTTCTTCACACACATCAGACGGTATATGACGAGGCAGGTCGCCAGGATAGGGCACGTGGTACATACCGATATTGCTTCCACTTTGCATCGTACATATTTCATTTTATTATCCATAACCTAATTTCATTGTTGTTATTTATTTCACTGGGTAAATGCAGATAGATGGTGTAGAGTGGATTTGGTGGATGAATTCTCCACAATTTGATGCTCAGTTCAGAAAGACGCAGGTTCAGGAGGTTTGTGACCAGCTACTGAGAGCACTTAGAGAGTTTGGTCGAGTTGTGGAGCCTGGTCCTAGCGCACCAACTGGACTCTTAGTCAGCGTACCAGATCCTGCGCTAGAGGTCCCGCCCCGTGCGAAGGAAGGACGGGGACTAGGTTATCGACAACTACGGCACGAGAAGGAGGCATATCAGATACCCCGGCCTGGTCCACGTGGCGGAGGTGTATATCGACCACTCATGTGGCCCACACACACCTATACTGAGGTTCCATGATACCCAGAGGATGTGACAGCAGCGGTGTCTTCAGAGATGCCACCAGAGGTCCGTCCCGAGATACATGTACCGAGGCCTTCTTACCCACAGCCGCGTACGATGCTTGCTCCCCAGACACAGGTTCCTTACACGTATGAGTGGCCAGCACCGAGTTCCCAGACTGGATTTGCTACATCCTGTTCTTACCTGCCTGATCGAGGTTTTGTGGGATTTGGTGCCTATCAGGCAGCATATGGCTTCCCTGGCTTTAGTGTTTTCCAGCAAGCACAAGGCTTTACCCCCTTTTGTTTGTCCCAGCCTGGACAGGGTTGGATGGAGGCAGGATCAAGTAATAGCCCGTATCAATCAGGACACCGCACATCCGATGATACGGGTGACCACACCAATGACTTCATACGAACAGCCACCGAGGATTTCAACTTCACTCACCATCTTGATGGACAGCGTGGCATTCGTAGGAACCTAGATCGTGATGCGCGTTCCTGACCGTGGCCCAATTACACTCCACCATGAGTGTGTCGTTTCAATAGGTCTTATCTTATATTTGCATGGATGACTGTATTATGACTTATTTGCATGGATGACTGTATTTGTTTCTTTTGCTATAGGACATATAGTTAGGCAACTTTTTCCCGGATTCTAAATTCTTAATTATGCCCTATAAGCACATAAGTATAAATATGAGAAGGAGAAACTTCAAAACTCAAAATCAAAATCAAGTGAGACGATAAGTACATAAGTAGAACATAAGTATACAAACTATTAATTGTCAACTAGTTCGCTATGCGCGTAGGACATGAATGCTTATTATGTTCGAACTGTTTACATATACCACATCTTAGTCGACTGGAGCTAGGTTGGACCTCCACCTCATCCATTTTATTGCGAATGCGTGAAGCTCTAGGCCGCCCCTTACCACGCAATTTCGATTCATTGGGGATAAGCTTTGGTTCAGAAGTGGGCGGTATTCCTTGTTCACTTCCGATCGGCTGAAACGATGAAGAGTAAACATTCATAATGTTGTAGATTGAGAATGCAGGATCCACGTATTGTGTAGCATTAAGGGATACCGCCGAACATGCAGCAATTACATGACTACATGGGAATTTGAATGCCTGAAACTTGCCACACTGGCATTTCCGCTGGGTCAGGTGCACCGAGTATGTATCATCTAGATCATCCACTTCAAACGTGGTACGCGCTACATCAAACTCCCGAACACGCATCGATGTTGCACGTTCTCCATTCTTTGCCATAACTTCTCCAATAACATCCGAAAAAAGCTTTACGGATCGGGCATCTTGTTGTGCTTTGGTCCCTCTTTTGACCCAATAGCGAACCAGTCGACTATACGTGCATTTGACTAACGATGTTATAGGCATGTTGCGCCCTCCCCTGAAAACCTTATTGATTGACTCGGACAAGTTGGTTGTCATATGACCATATCTTCGTCCATCCTCATCGTAAACTCTGACACCATTGCTCTTTTGGAATTCGTTCAATCCATGTAGCCACTTCATTACTGTAACTACAGAACTCAACCTACAATGCATCGAAGTGAATTTTGTTTGGCACATATCCTGTAAAAACGCAAAAAAAAAAAAAACACAACGGTGTAAGGTAATGAAAAGAATAAATGTCACTGCACATCAGTTGGAGAATATTACCTAATCTCATTAATTTTTTCTTCAACGCCTGGTCCTTGAAGCGGGTATTAAAATTGCTCGCTACATGACGAATGAAAAACACATGGTACGCATTAGGAGGCTACCAACCAAGCATCTCATTGCCGACTACTGATATTATGCTTGTGTGACGATCAGAAATAAGACACAGACCAACTGTATTTGTAACATACAGTCGTATGGAAACCAAAAAATACTCGCATGCTTCCTTTGTTTCACTTTCAACAATTGCAAATGCAATCGGCAGGATCTCATTATTTCCATCTTGGGCGGTGGCAATCAACAATGTCCCCTTATACTTTTCGTATAAATGTGTTCCGTCCACTTGTATCACTGGTTTGCACCATTGGAACGCTGCACGACATTGACTGAAGGTCCAAAATGTACGTTGAAAAACCCGAACGCCATTAACAACCTGCTGATTAACAATATACGCTTCATTTGAATATGATAAATAGATCCCGGGGAAAATTTCAACATGTGCTCGAACCATCTTGGCAGGACCGCATATGACTCCTCCCAGTCACTGTAAATCTTAGATACTGCTTTTTGTTTTGCCTTCCATGCCTTCCTGTACGAAATATGATAGCCAAACATTCCAGTCACCCTTTCTTGTATCATGATCACAGGTACCGAAGGTGTTTCCTTGACCATGTCTGCAAAACAATTCATAAAAAGTGGACACTAGGAATGTTATTTATGTTCACTAACAAACACAAATAAATTCACAATTTATCAAATAGTATTGTGCATCATACCTATTATGACCTGAGAAATAGTTTCAGAATCAAGTTGTCTGTGGTCTAGGGATAAATTTTGGTTCACACAACTATGATTTCCCACCCATTTGGCTACCACCCAAGCGTTGCTGTTCTTCGGTTTAATTGCTCGTACCCTCCAATCGCAACCTTGTTCTTTATTCCGACATTTCATTGAGTACTTGGCTGTAGTGCTCGCAACCACTTAAGCTTCATGATGTTGCTTCATGCAAAAATGTGTTATTGCGGCTTTCAAATCATTCTTGCACTCGAACTCTTGTTTCAAATATAATTCATCTCCTCTTGCTCACGGACCTCGGCCCAAGCCTTCCACATCTAGTATATCCTCATGCGGGTAATCTTCATTTACAGCCTCATAATGTGGAATGTCATCCCAAAACGGTGTAATATCTACATGTTCAAACATAATTCAATTTTTGCGAAAATATGGTAACCAGTAAAAAATAAATTATATAATAATTACCTCGATGTTCATCATCTGCATCACTATCATTTTGATCATGGTCATTTTCCAATAAAGCGTCTTCATCTTTTTCCTCTTGCTCCTCCTGATTGTCAGGTTCATCTACCATATAGTTGTCGTTTTCTGGTTCCAGCGCAACGGTTGATTGTCTTGGCTGATGAGAGGTACTAGCCATATACTGTGATTGACGAAGTTCATGCGTCGGTATTGGTACGCCCTCCTCTGACATCTCAATATCCATATATAACTCAACGATTTGGGACGTATGGTTTTCGTTGAATGTTTGAACAAAAAAATCCACATCCTTATTATCGGATATCTCAAGACCCACGTATTTCCGGTTTCCACAAGGCAGTCTACCCGTCGCTGAAGATATTATCTGATTTTGTTGCAGCTTTAACTTTCGACGGATCTTTTCATGTAAATCTTTAGCGGACATGCCTCGAAAAATAAACATTCCTCTTTTTTCACCATCAAAGCTCAGTCCGCTTGGACCTATATGTTTAGAACCATTAAAATATACAAATGAACGAATAGCACTCATTTTTTCTTATGTAATATTATGAAAAAAGAAGATTATACTACAAATAAAACAAAAATAATAACAACACAAATTGTAATTGAACAAAAGAAGAAACACAGTATAAATAAAATTAAACAAACAAAAACGATTCAACAAATAGAATGAAGAAGATGGAGGGAGTTTGCAGATTGCTGAAGGACGAGGGAAAGAAGGGGTCACGGATGTGAGGGATGAAGGCAAAGAGTGAATTCACGGGTGTGATGAGGGATGAAGGCAAAGAATGAATTATATAAGGAGTGAAGGGGGTGAAATAAACGTGTTAAAAAGGAAAATTTAAAAAAAAAAACAAAAACAGTGCTGGTTCACGGGGGAGCTGGGGGGTTCACGGGAGCTGGGGGTGGCCTGACCATGCGTCAGGCCGTATGACACGTGGCAACGTGAAGGTTGGCCACGCCGCTGATGGCATGGCTGACCCTCACGCCACTAGGATGGCTGGCGTGAGCAATGCTCACGCTAGCAATGTGTGGCGCGAGACCCACCTGCGGTACTGATCACGTAACTCTGTATTGCGTGTCCAACAGCATCACTTCGGTAAATTGTTTTGGATCTGCATTAATCTAGTAAATTTTTTTAATAATGTTATTATGTTGGTGCTTTTCCCGTATATTCTTTTATGATACTTTTTTTTAATACTTGTATATACTGATATATGACACTCTTTTCCTTCACGTGGGCTCACCTTGGGAAAACCCTTTATTACTGACACACACGTATTATATATTCCTGCCTCGAGGCCCACCCTTGCTAATGGTGGATGTTTCGATCAATGTAAGTATTCATTTTCCTTTTTTGTTTACAACATTTATCTCTTAAATGTTTTTAAAAAGATGTTTTACTTTTGATGTTATATTTCTTAAAGAAAAGTCACATAAGAATATTTGATTTATTTATTTGAGGGTGTTACACTTTTGATGTCATATAGCTCGTTTTTTTCACTACTTTTTTTCCCTACCTATCCTCTCTTATTTCCCCTTCTCCCTCTCCAGTTTCAACTGCTATTCTGCTAATAATTGTATATCAAATCATGGTATTTCAATTAGTTGTCGTTTGATAATTAACTCTGATCCTAATTATATGAATACTTTTATAGTGTAAATTACATTATAAAAAATATTTGTATAATTAAGACCAGATATAGTACATTTTAACATTCACATATCTCAAGCCAAAAATTAAAAAACATTCACACATCAGTATGGTAAAAATCAGACATCATTTATGACGATCTCCTATTGACTTGCAGGCCAGTGAGGAAGACACAAAATTATTTGCATCCTCCAAATAGTTCCTTCCCATAGCATGTGTTGAGAGGGAGATGGTTTGGCATATTCCTCCAAAAAAATAATCCCTAGATTCCCAGTAAAAACTTAACGGTCTTTATTTTCAATCCTTCCCTTTTTTAAAAATAGGGTGAGAAACAATCACGGAGATTACATCAAATATGATGATGATGATGAGAAATTAACGACGATTACATGAAATTAGTTTGCATGTTACCCCACTAGTCCACTAGCATCACTTTTCAAGAATCGTGAGGTGGTAGTTGAATCATCGGTTCCATCAATTGGCCCGAAAGGAAAAATATCTCTCGCAATGATCAAGACCGTCGCACCTCGTGACCCCACTTCTTCCTCGTGTGTCTCTCTCTCTCATAGTATCAGCATCTTTTAGAAACGATTGGCCGTTTGGTTTCTGCTGCAGCAAATCAACCCCACTCTTCCCTCCTTCACAGCAGGAAGAAGAAGGAGCATTTGCTCATAATAGATCTCTTCTTGCTGCTTCAATGGCGGAGCCAACCAAGTACATCTCCCAGCAAGAACTCAGCAAACACAACAAGAGGGGAGATCTCTGGATCTCTATACAGGGCAAGATCTATGACGTCTCTCCTTGGATTGACCACCACCCTGGCGGTGAGCTTCCATTGTTCAATCTCGCTGGCCAGGACGTTACTAACGCCTTTCTCGCTTTCCACCCGGGATCTGCTTGGCAATACCTCGATAGGTTCTTCACCGGCTATTATCTCCAAGACTACACTACTTCAGAGGTGTCTAAGGATTATCGGAAACTTGTATACGAGTTCTCCAAAATGGGTTTATTCGAAAAGAAAGGACACGTTGTGTTCTTCTTGTTCTTGTTTATGGCAATTTTGTTTGGTGTTTGTCTTTATGGTGTTTTGTGCTGTGATAGCCCGTGGGTTCATGTGGCTTGCGGTGGGTTAATGGGGTTCTTGTGGATTCAGAGCGGCTGGATTGGACATGACTCAGGGCACTATCAGGTAATGACGAGTCGGGGATTCAATTGGTTTGCTCAGATCCTAGCTGGGAATTGCCTTGCAGGAATCAGCATTGGATGGTGGAAGTGGAACCACAATGCTCACCACATTGCTTGTAACAGTCTCGAATTCGATCCTGATCTCCAGCATATGCCCTTTTTTGTGGTCTCTTCGAAATTTTTCAACTCCCTTACATCTTACATTTACGAGAGGAAGATGAATTTCGATTCTGCATCGAGATTCTTGATTAGCTATCAGCATTGGACGTTTTATCCTGTAATGTGCTTTGCCAGATTAAACCTATTCGCCCAATCGTTTATCTTATTGTTGTCCAAGAGGAAGGTACCTAACAGAGGCCAGGAGCTTCTAGGGCTGCTTGTTTTCTGGATTTGGTATCCCCTACTGATTTCCTTTTTACCCAATTGGTCTGAACGAATAATGTTTGTTATTGCTAGTTTTGCTGTGACCGGCATACAACATGTTCAGTTCTGTTTGAATCATTTCTCTTCCAGTGTCTATGTCGGCCAGCCAAATGCCAATGATTGGTTTGAAAAGCAGACCAGTGGGACGCTTGATATTAATTGCCCACCTTGGATGGATTGGTTTCATGGTGGATTGCAATTTCAGGTTGCTCACCATCTGTTTCCCAGGATGCCCCGGTGCAATCTGAGGAAAATCTCGCCACTGGTTAAAGAGCTGTGCAAGAAGCATAATTTGCCTTACAATTGTGTGTCATTCTTGGAGGCCAATGCACTGACAATTCGGACACTCCGACAGGCAGCCTTGCAGGCTCGCGATCTTTCTAATCCCATTCCTAAGAATTTAGTTTGGGAAGCTGTTAACACTCACGGATAAGTGGACACACTATGAAGCTTCCTGAGATTTTGTTGTCATAGTCATCTGAGGGTGATTTTTGAGACAGAACAATTGTTATGCACTTTGTTTGGAAGCTTCAATCTCATCTACTATATAGGTCAATAATTACTGATACCCATCTCTTTCAGGTTGGTATTGGCTTTATCTTGTTTGATTTCACTTTTCAGCCCTTATAAGCTGAGGAGCAGGATATAAGTAAACTGTTCTGTATTTTACTACTGTCTGCTCTAGACCACGAGGATTAAACATTTGTTAACATTCAAATGCATGGAATGTTCCTCTATTTTCGTTGCTCGTTTCAGTTTGTTGAAAATCTTAGCGATGGTTAACAGTATATGGTTTGCAACTTGTTCCGTGTATTGCAGGATTTTTGTTTACATGAACGTTTTATAAAGGGTGCAATGGGGAAGAGTTCTGTTCTATGCACTCTGATAGTTGGAGAAAAGAACCAAATTCAAACTGTGCGATATTTTCTCACAACCTGTACTTGAATCAATTTTGCACGATTGTTTCTGGGCATATAGCTGAAGCCATCTGTTATAAAAGGGAACTTTTAGCAGGCCCATGCTATAAGGGCTAAAAACCCAGAAACAAAAACCTCATCACTAATGATAGAACATGATGATAAAATCTTCCTGTCATAATGCGCAACACCCTAATCAGAAATTGGTATTCAGAGTCTAAGATTGAAATCAGAGAAAAATTATCATAAGACACAGGTCTAACCAGATCGTCATCGATAGCCTTGCTTATCGACTCTGTTCCAATTTCTTCCTTCTTGGTTTCTTCGTGAAGAATTCCACGTTGGAAAAATGATTGACCCAATATTCGGCCCAAAATGAGTATGATTTCTACTTTTCCTTTGTTGTTTTTTATAAAATACTTCGTTTTTTTTTTTAATAATAAAAGATGGCAAACAGCCAAGGATTACAAACAGCAAACTAAGAAATAGGGGAAACAATTCCCAAACTCTCCTGGGCTACTAAAGATCTCAGCAACCCTGGAGGCCTGGACATTCCTCCCATACAGCAGATTGATTAATACCCTGCTTAGCCAACAGATCAGCCACCCTGTTAGCATTCCGCAAAATATGAACCACACTGACTTGCTAATCCCTCTGCAGTATCTCTTTAATTCTCATGAGTAAGAGATCACCACAGGGAAAAAATAACTTTTTTTTTTTTTGGTGTAAGGAAAAAATACTATTTCTTTGTTGGGTACAAGTGAGAGCGCTAGAGCCCAATATTAAAATAACTAGCTACATAGGGATCAGACCCCAGACACCGGTTGCGGCACAGATTCCGGAAGCTTGCGGGGGGCGAATCAGTATGCTTTCTGGCATTTTATGCTACCAACATTAACCTAAAACTTGACCCGTTATCTTGTTTTCGAAGGCCCAAAAGCTATCATAACATGTGTAGTCTAGGTTTTTTTTTTTTTGCCCCCCTGTAAAATATGCGTAGTCTAGTTTATAGACTAAGCGCCCGTTTTGAATAATATTAGCAGAAGTGACCTTTTTTTAAAAAGGGCCTTTTTAATGGATTTTTTCGAAAAAAGTCAAGTTGTGGCAGGAATGACTTTTTTTTAGATGAGCTTGTTTGATGATTATTTAAGATGAAAAATGTTTGAAAATGACATAAATATTATTGAATACCCTATATATATATTATGATAATTCAATATAAGTAACTAAATTTAATTTTGATTAAAAAAATTACAAAATTCTAAAGTACTTAATTAAATATATTATAATGGATAAAACAGAATGCATGTAAATATATATTTGATAGTATATTACTTATTAGATCACATATCCCTAACATTTTTCTTTTGAAGTTGAAAAAAAAGTCACGCCACAAGTTGAAAAAAGTTACTTTTGTTTTTTTTTGTTTTTGTTTTAGAAAAGCTAATCACCCATAGAAGTTATCACAAACACCTCTTTTTCCTCGGTTGGGCATTTTTCCCTCCTCCTGCAGCCATGCCGGACAGGCTCTAAAAGACCATCTTAAACTGTTAGCACTGAACACGTCTCGACGACGACATCCGCCACCGAATCCGACAACGATTTGGAGATTACTATATTGGCGATGATCATTCTTCTCATATGGCAATCTATTCCAGTCTTCATTCTTCTCATTTTATTGGTCCTCTCAATCGTCAGGATTGCTATGTCGATTATAAAATCTTTCTCGCTCTTTTGATGCTTGATTAGGTTTGCCTGAGCACATTTATTTTCCATTCTTCCTGAATTTTTGTTTTCTTTTGGTGAAAATCAAGTTTATTCTTTATCTGATTCAATCCAACATCAACTCGAGCATATAGGATTTGGTAAGGAACCTTAAGGGCAATATCCCATTGAAAGAGAGTTTATCTTCAAATCTCATACTTACCATGAGATCTCTTTAGGATAGAGTGAGAGTCTTGGGGATTAATTGGGTGTTTACAAGTTAATGGATGGGATTATGATAGCCCACCAATTTTCGGAAAAGTCAATGCTGACTCGAGAGGTTTGAGATTTTAATTGTTTAATTTTGTTTACCTGCGGTTTATTACAAAAAGCGTTCATATCTTTCAAACCCTCCCCTGTGGATCAAAAGTAATTTGTTGCGCCCTCTGTTTTTACCTATAGTTTGCAGTTTTGCACTATTAGGATACTGATCATAAAATTTGAAAAAGATAAAATTAATTGTTAATTATGTAATATTAAGAACAAGTAAATTTATATATTCATAATATTATAACCATATAGTATTGAATAATTAAAATGATATATTAAATTAAATAATTACGATTTTGATATTCTATATTCATTTTTCTTTCTAAAGTTGGGTGTGCGTGCGCACATATAGATGGGGGTAGACACCGGTATCCCACCGGGGTCATGGCATGCCTCTAGGTTCAAAGAGCGTTTACAGATGTACTTATAAATTGCCCATCAACGAAACCCTCACATCGACTAGTAGGTATTGAACTTTCTTCCTTTTGGGGTGAAGACTAACGTCTTAGCCAATTGTGCCAATGAAATTGGCAATAAAAAGTTAAAAAAATAGTGGAAGTCGTATACACAGTAAGTGACCCAATAAATTTTAAGGAAAATTCCTTTAAAGTCTCAAGGAACTAAAAAAATAAAATGTCAGAAAGCCCCACAAAAAATTCTGATGTCAAAAAAGTTTCATTGATAACTCATTCAATATGTGATTAATAACTTCATCTATGGATTTTAACAACTCTTTAAGACCTTTTTGACATCAGAATTTTCTGTGAGACTTTTTTAATATTTTCTTAGTCCCTTAGAACCTTAAATGAATTTTCCCTAAATTTTATGTAAATATTAGAGGGTTGTTTGAATGATAAATAACATTAAATATTCTTAGTTATAAATTTGTGTTTTGTGAGAACTAAATTTGAGTACATTCTCAATAATTAACTAATTTGTGAACTTGGTCAAAGGGATATACATCTCTCCCTTGGAATAATTTGAAGAACGGTAGCTAGCTAGCAAATGAATTTTCATTTGTTAAAAAATCGAACCGCCTATGTTTCCTTGGCATGTTCCACATCAAATAGCACCTACACACAGCTCATTGTAGTTCCGCTTGTACGTGCCATGTTTTAATATAAGAAGAATTATTATAGAGTCTCATTCAAAAAGTTATAATAACAAGTTAGCAGAAGGACATGTCGTTATTTTTTACAGTACTATATATAATTTGTTATTACATCTTATTTATTTATCGTAAGACTTTTTTACAGTTAGTTACATTTATTTATTGGGATCACGTACGTATGTTCTAAAGGAGTTGATGCTTAGAAAATTAAAAGAAGCGTGGTGGGGACCAGTAAATTAGAAGTTGGGGCAAAGTATGAGGGGCATAAGATGAGTTGTACTTGAAAGATTGGATGCATGGAGGCAGTAAATTAATAATGACATTACTTCTGAAACTTTGAAATCATCATCACTTCAACATCCACAAAAATACAAGCAATAACCACAAAAATTACAGACAACAAATCAAATACATCTAAATTTAATTAGAGCCTTCTTGCTCTAATAAACCTCAAACAATCTCAAATTTTTACATTCCTTTTTTCTTGTAAACATATTTCACCTCCTCTGAGGTTGAAACCAGACTGTGTTTGAAAAATAATGTCAATATAGAAAGAAAAAAAAAAGATATTTAAACCAAGCCAAAAAAGATTAACGGATCATGACGCCACGTGATTAAAACGAAAACTTCCAGATCTTGATTCGCAGGTCCACCTTACACTTGGACTCCGTCACCGAAGCCAACGACGGTTTCTTCCCGGCCGGCACCTTCCCATTGATTCCGTCGCACGTCACTCTGATTCCCACCCTCTTGCTCTTCAGCCACTCCATCTTCAACACCACTTTGGTGTCCATCTGAATCACCACCGGGAACCCATCGGCCTTCTTAAGATCCGATCTCATCGAAGTCAACGAATCCGTATCCAGATCTCGAGAGTCCGACAGCACCGCCCGCAGGCTGCTCTGGTTGTTCTTGTCGGACGTGAAAGCAGGGATGGATCCATTCCCGATCGGCACGGAATTGACGAATGCAGTGACGGTGAACGGTTCGTAGAAGAAAACCATGTGATTGTTCGGGTTATCGTCAATGAGGGTGAGATTGAGAAGAGTGGTGAGGTGAGAGGAGGAATCGGTGGCCGTAGTGAGCTTCATCTTGGCAATGCGAAGGTTGGTGACGGAGAACTGAGGACGGTGGGGACGGTAAAGAACGTAGAGCACGGCGCCAGCAATGGCGGAGAGCAGAATGAGAGCCAGAAGAACGATGGCGCTCCAGAAGCAGCAGCAGCAGCAGATGCTACGGCTGGAGCGTCGGCGACGGTTGTACTGAGGAGGTCGGTACACAGGGCGGGTGGGGTTGTAGAGCTGAGACTTGACAGGGCCGGGATTGGCGGTGGAGGCGGCGGGGGTGGAGCCATTAGCGCCGGCGGGTTTGGAAGATGGATGGACTCTGTCTGTCATATTGGAAGAGAACGAGGGAGGAATGAGAAATGTGTTGAGTGTGAAGAGAAGAGGTGGCGGTGGAGGCGAACAAATGAAGCTTTGCTCAAGAAAAAGAGAGAGGAGGGAAGAGCTGGCCGATGTGAACTCAGGACCAGAAGAGATGCTTCCACCCCACCGCACTAAAATCAGATTTTGATTTTATTAATTCCTATTATATTTATTTTCTTAAAACTTGAATGGCAAGCATGGCATGTCCTGTTATATTTTCTTGAATGGCTTAAGCTGACGCTTCTTTATTTTACTAAGTTTTTCCCCTTTCAGGATTTGGTGTTGGGGCTTCAACAACGTGGGATTGAGTGAATTTTCAGGAACATTGAAGGTCTCATTTGTCCTTTTCCATCTTTTTTTTTTTTCCCTCTTAATGTAATTGCAAATCGATGATCGATCTCCAATCATTGACAGCTGGGATGACAAATGCGCTTAGTGTGGGATTTATAGTTGACACATCACATTTGGATGTGCGATCCCAAGTGTTAAATTTGGAGTGGTCAAATGCAGCTTACAATGATGGCATATTGATTTAGCATGCACGATAACCTTAATTACGTAATTATTGTCATTGTTACTTTTACGTAACTCCAAAGATATATCTGTAGTATCAGAAGTAAATTCCTGTGCCACACCTTGTAAACATTGGCGGGTGCTAGCCCCACCAATTTTAAGATTCTAAGCACTCAAGTGCGAATGGGAATCAGTTCCCTACTTATCATCTTTTTGGGTAGGCAGGTAAACTTTTCCTATATTTTAGGAAAATGAGTAAAATTAACTAATTTAACTCTTCTTCTTAATCTCTCAAAAATTGGTTAAATATGTCCTATAATTAGAACCGGAAGGAGTAATAAAAATTAAATCTCAACGATTCAGATGGAAAAACTCTCCCTACTCATCTTTTGAATGAGTAGGAAAACTAATTCCGTGAGTATGCAGCATGAAACAGAAAACTTGGATTAGGCACGGATTTGGTTTCCCTGGTCGTTCGTACGGACGAGCTCCTAGCCGTCCAGATCCAGATCTGTACGACTGAGATCATTTTTTTTTTTCGTTTTTATTTTTTTTCTATATGAAAAAATGTTAGTTCAGAGATTATCTTTATTTTAGACCTTCTACCCATTAAAATTATTTTTTATAAAAAATAAGAAAGTAAAAAAAATCAGATCTGGACCGTCCAGATTAAATCTGGACGGTGCAGAGCTCGTCCGTTGTGCTCATCCAAAAAATGAGCACAGTAACCGGGTCCGATTAGGCACTAGGCACGGTGATCTGGCATGTGCTGGGGCAAGCATTTAGAACTGTTCATTATTATGGTTTCCAGAGCTGATTTTAAGTGTTTAGTTTTTATGCATGCATTACCTTTTGCTTCTTCCCTAAGACTTGTTTAGTTACATTTCCCGTGGTGGGTTTTCACAAGGGAAGTCCGAGGTAAAATACCGATGTTGGTTCTCTTAAGTTGGTTTGAGAAAACCAACCAACTAAAGTACTAGTCCAGAAAAAAGTGGAGGAAGAGAGACATGGAAGCACTGGCGGAGCCAGGATTTAGAATTAATGTATGGGTGCATAATTAGTGTAGGGCTTTGGGGGTTCAGGGGCAGCGCCCACGAAATTTTTTTTTTAAAGAAAAGTTTTAAATGCATTAAGATTGTATTGTTGACATTTTCTGGAAGAAAAAAAGTTTGACAAGATTAAAGAAGATGTTGCAACCTATAAGAAATCAAAGAATGAAGAATTATAATAACTAGAAGGTCGTTGCAATTTCTACACTGCATTTTCTATCTGGTGGTGGTCGTATCTAATTCAATTTGGGATTACCAATATGGCCAAACCTATAGATAATAATTGCTATTCAATTGCTTCTAAGTAATAACAGGTCGCACAAAGTATATTGCCTCAGTTTCAAGCATCAATCACAGTGGCAGTGTACATCTCGAAACCACAAATATAAAGGAAAAGAGTAAGATTATGATTGATCTTTATAGCTTGAGAAAGAATTTCAAACTTTATGAAGATTAGGAATGGTAGCTGGATTTAGTGCAAATGTGCAATAAGTTCATAATCAGATTGTTTGTTGAGCCCTATTTCACAGAGTAATCATATGTCTTGCTCGCAATCATGAGAGAATTTCAAACTTTATGAAGATTAGGAGTAATAGCTGGATTTAGTGCGATAAGTTCAGAATCAGATTGTTTGTTGAGCCCTATTTCACAGAGTAAACTTATATCTTGCTTACAATCATGTTCATCAGACTTTGAACTACCACAAGTAGCATATGGCATCACAACAGAATCAAAATAAGATACCATTATGTTAACTTGCTTAAAATGCATGAATTTTAGTTGTACAGACAAAATCACATAATTGCTTTAGTAAATGTAAACATACAGTATCGAGAAGACAAAGACTTCTCCAATAAGGTCTACAGTAGTTGGAACAGTGACGCCGACGACGGATTTGCGAGCATATTACACCAAGAACAAGGGATAGCGACGCCGACGACGGAGGGGGGAGCCAAGAGTGCTGTGGGTGAGAGACAGATCGATTTGGGACGGATCGATTTGGATGAGGGATCGATTAGGAGTGGGTGAGAGATTTGGATGAGTAATCGATTTGGGACGGAGGGATTTGGAAGAAATTTGGAGTGGGTGATCGATTTGGGAAGGGAGGGAACAGACTGACGGAGCGACTGAGTTTTTTTTTTTTTCCTCTCAGGTGCGACTTGGAGAGTTGGAGTGGGTGAGATTTGGAGATTGAAAAAAAAAAAAAAAAGGATCAGAGGTTCGAACCCAGGACCTACAGATGAATGTCAAAACTTATTACCAACTACTCTAATCAGATCAATTGCAATGAAAGTCCTATACTTTATATATATATTTTAAATATTTTATGGGTTCACTTGCCCCCATAGAAACAAGTGTGCCTCCGCCCCTGCATGGAAAGATTCATATTTCATTGTTCATACCCAAAAGAAAAACACCAGACGATCCGAAAGAGGTGGAGGAAGAAGAATAAATACCTCCTAAAATTGATTGTCTCTTTGTTTTACTTATAATCACGTTTATTTATTTATTTATTTTATTAAGAAAAGTTTGTATGAAGATAGACACTGGTATCCCACTAAGGCTAGGGCATGCTTCTAGGCTCAAAGAGCTCTTACAGAGAGGTACTTACAGATCACCCATGTTTATGTATCCGCCTTGTAATGTAAATATTTGGGCAATAAAAAGTGCCTTTTTCGCTAAAAAAATAAAGCCCTCCTAAATATATTTTGCAGGTACTTCCTCTTATTTACAATATATATTTTTAGAAGAATAGTTTGGTTCAAGATATAAGTCACTTGTTGCTCATTTTTTAGTATTGTCCATGTAATTAATTCTAATTTTAAATTTTGTCCACTCATTGAATTTTCAAATTCACTTTGCAATAAGGGAGATGGTGGAAAAAATGTTCAATTTAGAATATATATAATGAATTAATTTTCACTTATTATTTCTTTTGAATTAAAGGGGCGGACCCAGGAATTTTATTAGCGGAGGGCGAAAATAAAAAAATTTATTTCTAGCCCAAACTAGAAAGTATTATTTGGTATGTTATAAAGGACGACCTCATCCAACTGAGGTCATTATTCTTCTTAAATCATTCCGTTGTACACATAGAATTTTGCAGCATCTATTAATAACTTGTCGCTATTTGTTGATACAGTTGCATTCAGTGTACACAAACTGCAGCATTCTCCAAGTACTTCAAGTTGAGATCCCAAAATTCTTTGAAGGTGTGTTGGCAACCCTCTTTCCTATTTTGTCCATTTTATCAAAGTAACGATCACCTGCCATTTCATCAATAGGAACCATCTCAGAAATTTCTTTGAGCTCTTCATCTGATAGTTTCACTGCCAAGGCCCCTCACATTTCGACCCAGTTCTTAATCTTTGTTGTTCTTGCAAACATCCAGACAAGTTAACGAAAAATATGCATAATAATCCTAATATATACAAATAATTGACACAAACAAAACTCTGACGTTGACCTGATCTTTACAATGCACATATTCTTATGCACTACCTCTGTTACTTTGATAAACAATCATAATTTTAGGGAGGACGGGGGCCACCCCTCGCCCCACGTAGGTCCGCCCTTGGAATTAATGTAAGGTACCTTACATTATGAAACATATTAGGACTAAACTTAAATTTTCTCCATTTTTTACGTGGTATTGGAAGTGGTGAAATTATTTCACATGTTCTTCTCACAGAATACACATCAATCATCAATATTCATTGTTAAAATTATGGAAATTTTCATCGCAGCTTTCAGTAACCATTTACTATCAAACATCTTTCAATATGTTATGAAATTTCACTGCACCTTTAAAACTAAATTAAAATTAAAATTTATATGTGAAAGATAATTGCGCCCTTATTTTGCTTTACAAGTCAAATATAATTATTTATAACACCCAAAATCCTTCGAGAATTTTCATGTTAAATATGCTTATTTTACAATACAAATAAATAAAATTACAAGATTATTTCAACCATGTACAAGATAAGGAGCATATTCACAAGAATACATTATATTAATTTACAAAACACGTTTGAAAATTTATAAGTTAAATATGTGTATTTAGAAGACCATATAGACCATGTATAAAGACACATGCATAAATGTTTTTCAAAAAAAAAAAATCAATTTAGTCCTAAAAGTACGGTAAAGTTTCATAGAGTTTTGAGGCTCTTTAATATTGAATGCGCAGTGAAATTTTCTGGTAATTATGGTGCTCACTACAACTTCGATCATTTCCATTATTATAATAATCTCTCCTTGGGACATTCACTTTTTCGTTCTTATCCTTAGGTAGATACGGTTAGTTCTCGTTGGCTATGAGAGTTGAGTTGGAGGAAATTTTGTCTCTTCTGTTTTTGGGTGAATATATAGCCATGTCTTAACATCTCTATTTTTGGCTGAATACAGAGCAGTGTCATATATTTGGCAAATCAGTTGTTGAAAACTGGTGACTTGTTCCAAATTAAAGTCCAACAGCTTCCATAGTGGGGAACACTAAACAACAAGGAATTGAACCATAACCCTTGTAGCAGCTCTTCAAGACTCGGCAACAAGTTGTCTCTCTCGAATATTTACGCAAGGGATTATTAAACTTAATGAAATGAGAGCATTGATGTTAGTTTAGGTCTCTGTTGAAACTAAAGTTGACAAGAACTCGGATCTGCCATCTCATGTCCGCCCCTAAAAAAAAAAAGGTAGAAAAAGAGGCTAATAATAGTATAATAATGGGCAATGAATCTGCGGGGGGAACAGCCACATGATTGTGAATAGTAGTATAAGCACCCACAAATACAGTTGTTCAAGCTAAAGGGGAGGGAAAAGGAAACTGCATGTGAAGCTCTTCTCTCTCTCTCTTCCCCACCTTCTATATATGATCCTCTAAATTATCCGCCACATGTTTATGTGAGACCCCTTCTTCACTTGGTGGAGAAAGAGTTGGACAGGGCATGAACAATACATGATGCCTAGCCTAAAAAATAACGGGGGCGGGCGCCATTTTGTAGCCCACGGCCCTACCTTGCCTAATGAAAGCCTAAGTACTTTTGGGCAGGGCTTGACAGGACAGGTTTGTGTGCCCGAAAAGCTCTCAAAAATTACAAAATAATGAAAAATTAAAAAATAATACAGAAAAAAATGTATAGTTTGATATTTCAAAAACATATTTTATGCCATAATACTTTTAAGATTTTATTATTTAGTTTCGCTCCATTGGCCAATAAAAAAAATAATTCAATAGAGATTATTTTTGTATCGTTTGATAATAATTTACTTTTCAAAAACTCAATTTACCTACTTCTTAATTAAATATGTGTATGAAAAAAATATACATTTGTGCTAATTAAACACAAAATATATTTATTCATTAAATTCTAATTGAATAGTAAGTAAATACTTGTTCAATTATATATATATATATATATATATATATATATATATATATATATTATATATGGGGAAATGATATATCCAATGATTGGATATAAGGTTTTTTCCAGTAAAGTATATATTACACCGTTTTGTCCAGTTCACGCGCTATGTTACTGGAAAAAAATAAATAAATAAACTGAAAACAAAATCCAATAGATCATCTATCAGTTAATTCGGTGATTCTTCTTTTTTTCATCACAAGTATATATTGCTCCGCTACGTTCTTTATTTCATTGCAACTCATTGCAAGTATATAATTCGAGAATGAACGGGAGGCCAGTATTTGGCTCTTTCTGTGTGTTTTTCCTTCCCATTGAAGATTCTATTCTCTCTGTCACCACATGCCCCCTTCTCTTCTCTTCATCATTATTCTTCTTCCTCCACAGATTCACGGCAACCCCAAAAAGGGAAAAAAATTGTATTTTTAATTCCCATTGATGATGATGATTATCTCAATTATCTCCTTCTTCGGCTCCAAATTTAGGCAATATTCTAATTTGTATGAAAATCTGTCATCGCCTTTCGATCACACTGATTATGGGAATAATGGTTCTAATTTTCTTCAAAAGACAAATGTATGGGGTGAAATTAGATGAAGATGAGATTTTATGTATGGGGTGAAATTAGATGAAGATGAGATTTTAGTTCGTGTGCTGCTCTGTTTGCTCGATTTGTCATTGATTCTTATTGCATTTTTTTTTATTGTTCACTAAACTAAACTGAACCACGTAGTTTGCTGTTCAATAAAAAAAAAAACTTATATCCAATCACTGGATATATCATTAGCCCTATATATATATATATAGATATATTTATATCTATATATATATATTAAATACAATTATATACACCTCGTGGGCCAGGAATCATATAACTTGCCCCATGCCCAGCCCATCCCAACATGGTATTTGGCCCAGCCCAAAGATAGCTAAATGATATATGGGCTAATATTTTAGGGCTGTGATGGGCTTTTTTTTTTTTTTGTTGCCTGGCTTGGAAGGGCATTGCGGACATTTGGGCATCATGAACACTCCTATACATTGGTTTAAGACTGCAAAAGGGACCCCTTGTCCTTGGCTCAACTGGCAAAGAGGTCGAATATTCTCACCAAAGGGAGAATGTTCGATCCTAGAGTTGGTCAAGCTACTAGGGGAGACATCCTAACTCCTAAGTGCCTAGATTAAAACTTGAGGCTAATAGACGGTTCGCCCTAGTTAACATGGTATCACTTAGGAGGAAGGGAGATTTCGCTTTGCCTTTAAATCGTGGATAAACCTAACCCTTTTTCTAAAATTTTTATGTCAAAAAAAAAAAAAAACTGCAGAAGGGGCTAGTTGTTCATGACATGGCAAATCAAGATTTAAACTGTCACCGTCAGACACATACATCAAATACCCATGAGGATCAATAAATATAGCCAATGCTTCCATGCTGGTTGGGTAGGGATCAATTGATTGCAATAGCAATGAATTGAATAACGCAAGGAGCAGAGCAAGAGCCCATGCCTCTTCTCTTCGATCGTATCGGGACTGTGCGTGATTGGATTGCTTGGAACTGCAATCTTTGAATGCCTTTGCTTCACGATTTGTTGGGACAAAAAATGAATTGAGGTTTCACACGCCAAACTCGGGTGAAGCAGACCGAACGATTTTTTAATTTTTTATTTTTTTTAAAAAAAAGAAGATGTCATCCAACATAAGGCCCATTCCTGGAATCAGAACCAAAAATGGTGGCTGTAGCATCGTCGCCTCCATCAATTTGTGGTGCTTTTCCATAAATTGGCGGAAACTCAGGCACAGCCTGCAGTCTAGTCATTCACCAACTGGTTCCTCTTCTAAACCAACGGCTTTTGGAGTTTTGTAGCAGAAAATCTTCCATTTTCTGAGCTGTTTTCCCACATTACTACTGTCTCGCAGAAATCATACAATATATATGCGAATGCTTTCAACCATAACAATAAAATAATGGAAATGAGTGGGCTTAAGTGGAGGAGGAAAAGACAAATGAAAGATCCTCACGTGAGTTACAGCGATTCCTCAAAATGTTTATGACAAACTCTATTATTTCTTTCTTTTTAAACATTTTTGGCCCAAATCAGATGAACATCACTCCTCCATTTCACTGTCACGTACCCAGACACATCAGATCCCCGTCGTCATTCATGAATGCTCCCATTTCAATATTCAATAATTAAGCCCTATAACTCTAATTGGGCTTCCCCACCACCACGTGCCTCTTCTTCCCTTTCCACTTTACCCTCCACCGCTTCCACCGTCTCTTCACGACAACGACCATTTCTATCCCTCCCCACTTTAAACTCCCTTTGGCGGGACTCCTACGGATATTCCTCCCTCCCTTCCTTTTTATAAGAAACGTTTTATAATAAATTAATGTTTAACCGAATATCTTCATTCCAATCATCGTTAAGGAAAACAATAATTAAACCCTTTTGACTAAAATTGTCGGCTAAGAACGATAAAACCCACTTAACTAGAATACCCTTATTTATAATGATACAAAAAGATGGGAGAGAATAAATAAAATTATTATAATTAAGAGAATTGTAAATAAATATCAATAGATATTCTAGAAGTAATAGGTCTCTTTTGAGTTATAACATTTTATTATATTAACATTAAATAAGTGTAAAATGAAAAATAAAAAACGGTTTTTATAAAAAAAAGAAAAGAAAAGAAAATGTATGTCTACTATATATGCATTATTTTTTGAGGTCATCCTATATATGCCATCTTAGACCACAGAAAGATTTTCTTTTAAAATAATGGGAAAATTACACACAGGTCCCAAGAAATAGAGATATTTATATTTAGGTCCCTTGAATTCATGAAATTACTTCTGTGTAATTATTTGTGGAAGCAAAATTACTTTTTTACCCTAAGGAGAAATAGCCTCTGGACCTCGTAATTAAAAAATCCAGGTTTTCAAAAGTTGTTGTTAAAATAGGAATTTACTGTTGTAAATATAGAATTTCTTGTTACAAATGGCCTCTAAATCTCAGGATTGAAAAAATACACGTTTTCAAAAGTTGTAGTTAAAATAGGAATTTACTGTTGTAAATATAGAATTTCTTGTTGCAAATGGCCTCTGGACCTCAGAATTGAAAAAATCCAGGTTTTTAAAAGTTGTTGTTAAAATAGGAATTGACTATTATAAATATAGAATTTCTTGTTGCAAATGGCTTCTAGACCTCAGAATTGAAAAAATCTAGGCTTTCAAAACTTGTTGTTAAAATAGAAATTTGTTGTTGTAAATATAAAATTTCTTGTTGTAAACCTAGATTTTTTCAATTCTAAGGTCCAGAGGCGTTTTTTCCTTTATGTAAAAAAATAATTTTGCTTCTACAAATAATTACATAGAAGTCCCTAGGAACTTCTGTGTAATTTCATGAATTTAAGAGACCTAAGTATAAATATCTTTGTTTCTTGGGACCTGTGTCTAATTTTCCCTAAAATAATTAACAGGGCAAATATATTGAACATTTTCTCTTACCATAAATTATTTCCGCTGAGAAAATCCCAACATGGGTCCGCATTAGAAACATGCAATGCATATTACCAAAAACGCCCTCCTAAAGCTAAGATAGGCAGAAACGCATCAATGACTTGCCAAGCATGGAGTAACAATAAGGGTCATATATGTAAACATCTTAAGCTTCAACGTCCTCAAGCATCTCGCAGACTAGTTTCCTTTTAGTGCAAAATCAACAGAACCCTAGTTTTACAGGAACGAATTCTCATACTAATAATGATAATTATAGCAGCAAACCAACCCCTTCCAAAAACAAATCCGATTCCAAGTTACTGTGCACTTCTTTGGATTATTTCCTTGTACCTCGCTATGGAATCTAGCCTCTGCAGCTGTAACTGCTGCTTGAACTTGTTGATGAAATCGTCCGCCTTTGCATCCACCTCGTCGTCCGCCTCAGACACGCTCACCTTCGCTTCTCTCATGGTCGCCGGCCGCCGATTGTCTACAATGTCTTCTTCCCTGAAATGCGAGAACGCTGATTTAGTGGTCGCCGACTTCTTCATCTTCCTGGGGAGCTTTTCCGGCACCTCGCCGGACGCCGGTTTCGTGTCCGACTTAGTCCTGCTCACATGAACACCTTGTAACTCGCTGTAAATCTCATCAAAAGACCGCTCTGGTTCGGGATGCGGGATTTCCGCAACAACGTCCTCCTCTTCTACATCTTCATCGCTCTCCACCAGTGGTGCGCCGTCCAAATGGTATTTCTCCGGTTCGTGAGCATTTGGGAACTCAACATGGTTGGCCGATTCATGAGCCGCGTTCAAAACAGCGGCATCAGGAGAGGAGAATCTTGAAGAAATAGGGTCCGTAGCGAAGTAATTATAGAGGTTGATGGACTTGAGCCTCTGAAGCATAGATGGAGATCTCGGAAGCGGAGGCTGTGGAGCTTCATGGGAGGTATGAAATTCTGAGGTATGGTGAGGGCATTCTTGGGATCTGTAAGTGGAGAAATTGATGGATTTGAGTCTCTGTAAGAGAGAGGGAGATCTGGCGAGTTGTTGAGGGTGATGGGGGTCGTCGTGAGTATCTGGTTGTTCGTGGTGTCTGTTGTTAGCGAAGGTGGAAGTAATGAAAATGGTGCCAATCATGAGCTGGAGGAGGAGAAAGAAGACAGTGGGAGTGAACCAGCTATAGACGACGGCCCAGATTGAGGGAGCGGATGATACAGATTCCCCCAACATGGCTCTTGGGGGTTGTGGGATAGAGAGAGAGGGTGTGTACTGGGATACAGAGAAAGTGCTATTGTCGCTCGCTCTCTCTCTCTCTCTCTCTGCACTTAAGGGAGGTGTGTGAGCGGGTAGTAAAATCGAAGGTTGAATGGGGGTAGAATGGGAAACAAGGTTTAAGGTGGGGCAAGTGGCTTCCCTTAGATTTTGGAATGGCGGGAGGAGTTGGGATCTCGAGAAACACGTGGGGACATACCATAGGTCTGTCACAAACAAACAACATACCAACAAAGTTGAGATTGGGTCCAGCTGAGATTGGGTTAGAATGCCCATATTTAATATTAGAACCCTTAGTAAAATTTACCTCTAACGCAAGGATATTTGTATATTAAATTGGAAAATTAGGTCCCATCCTTTTAAGAGTCGAGGTTGAAAAATAGAGAAATTAGATGAAATTGGTCTTGTAGAGCTTCAAGTTTAAATGGGTCGGCCCTATAAAGCTAAGGACTGTTAGACCCTTTTAATTTTTTTTTTTTAAAAATACCTAAAATGCCTATACATAAAAGTTAAGAAGTGAAAATCCTAATAATTTCAATCTCAATCTCTCTTTCCTTTTTTTTTTCCTCCAAAAATCTCACCACACTTACAAACTCACTCAATCTCAATCTTAGTTCTCAACATATATAAATAACCTAAATCGAAAATCTTTTTGAATGCCTTAATCGAAAATGTCTTTCCTTTTTTCTGCGAAAATATATATAAATATGTTTGCCCCCTTAACCTAAAAAATAAAAAACTATAATCTCAACAAGTAATGTGCCTTTGCCTTGACAAGTACTTGTTACAGAAAGCTAAAGTCTATTATGCAGATAAGCCAATAGTTACAGGCTTCAACGAAAGAAGTGGGAAAACAAGGTACTCTCTTCGGTCGTAATTATAGGAATACTTTTGTAGTGAGATCAGAGGTAATAATAAATATGTTATACCTCCCATCCTAGACTTCTACTAAAAGTGTAAATGTGAGTTAAAGTGTAAAAATGCCCATAAATTTTTATTGAAAGTACATACAAGACCAACATCATATATATTTTGAAGGTGGAAAAATACTTATGAATATTTAGAATGAGAATAAAAATGTCAACATTGTTCAGTTTGGATAATTTATGTTGTTTGGATATTAATGTTAACAATATTTATTTAATAAATTAGAACTTTGATTGTTGTAATTTACTAGTTATATTTCTTTGAAAAAAAGGACGAAAAATAGTTAAAATTTGGAATAATAACTTCCGGGCCCTCTAAGGCCGACCCTAGCCCTGGTGCTTTCATATCAGGCTTTGAAAAACAGATATTTTTCTTACCTCTGACCCTATAAAGCCGACACTGTTAGCCTCTGACCCTTCAAAAGATATCCCTGATTCCCAATTCTACCTGTGCACACAGGAGGAAAAAACAACATTCCACAACCTGACGGTTATTTTTGGGTATACTTTTTGGTTGTGCAATATAAAATCGGCCTAGGGTCCAAGGAAAACAAAAAAACGAGGGCCCCCCTCGACGCCCTTAGTTGGGCTGGTGGTTCAGCCCAAACATGGAACCACACAGCATCTTCAAACCCAGATTTGCCAGCTCGTTATCACAAGCATGGGCCTCACTGCAGATGTATGCATAATTTTGATCTCCCGCTCTCTTCCCAAAACAATGGCTTGAAAAAAAAAATTACATAATTAATTTTGAGTTTAAAATAAATATGTTTAGCATTGTTTGGACTGTGATCATTCAAAAATCCAAGTCTGTTTTAAATAGGGTAAATGTGCAATTTTACTAATGAATGGTGTATAAATATTAAATAAACAATTTAGAAGAGTGTAAATTCATCAAAACAACAGCTGTTTGGTTAAATTTAACGTAGTTTTACTGAATTCACAAGCTTTTAAATTGTTTATTTGTATTTTTGTCCATTCCAAAATTTATTTATACTAGACGCCTCTTAGAAAAAAAACTTTATTGATAAAATTGTATTTTAACCCTTTTAAATAACATACCTAATGTCTTTGATGTTTAATAGCATAAGAGAAGCTTCCCCCCCCCCCCCCCCCCTTAAAGCAAAGTGTGGACAAATTGGGTCTTACAAGATTATCAGAACTCGAACATGCATATAAGCTTATAGAAAAGAGCGCTTACGTATAAATAATTTGCACATAAAAGAATATTTACACCTACCATAAACTATACTTGCATCACATCCAGTTTCGCTCGGAGAGATCAGCATGCTCTTGTGTACAAGTAGTGTCTTTGTCTGCATTGAAGTAAGCGAGATAATAAAAAACCGAACACTTTTTGAAACGGAGAAGATAACCCCCTTTTAGGTACAAGTCTGATTTTTCATTTTTCGGCTCTATGTAGACAACACCTCTTTTAGGTACAAGTGTTATCACATAATTTTGTTTAAGATATCGTCCTGCTTCTTTTATTGATATTGTCATATGGTATGTGGCTCAGAGTTTGTGTTTGCCCCTTTGATCACATATGTTTTCTCTTGGACTTGAACTCAAGACTTAGGACCCGTTTGGTACGGGAAAAATTTGAGGAGGGGAAGGAAGGGAAGAGAAGATTTTGAAAGATGAGTTGTTTGGTAAGAAGAAAATAAAGAGGTAGTAATTGGTAAATAATCAAAAAAATATCTATTTTACTCTCAAAAGTAACTAATTCAAAATAAAAAAGAAATTAATTTTTTTGCTAAAATATATTCTTAAAAAAGATGATCTTATCAAGTTCGAAGTTTTGTAAATAAATTTCTTGCCAACTTTGAACTTTTCCACCACGTTCAAATGTTCCTACTAAATTCAAATTTGAGGGGTAAATTTATCAAAAAAATGTGAACATTGACGTGAAAACTTGAAATCCCGCCAACTATATATGTTGATTTACATCACAAGAAATCACCATTGTGAGTGTGAAGTGGGGGCCTCTTCTTTGAGAATTTATAAAAGCTTTATTCTCTAGAACACGCCCAGAAACAAGCAGGTGTCCAAGGCCAAAATGGATACAACAATTAGGACCAACAATGCCAGAGGAGCAATTGTGTCTCCTTCTATCTTAGTGTACACTAAAGGTCAATGGTTTAAGGCATCGTATCCACCAATTGATTGAGTACACCCAATAGGTTTTAATATAGAAGATTCAAGGGTCACCCCTACCTATCTCAACATAGTTGCTTCTTGAAGAAGAATCGTACTTTGCATACATATTCATTTAATTTGGTCATGATGCACTAACTTCTTATCCAAGTGAGTGATTGTTGGATTCTTTGGTTTAAAATCCCATTATGAATAAGAACTAGAAAACGGAAGGTGAAATGGGTGTGTGGGTAGAAGTCCCACTTTGGACAAAATAGGAGAAGTAGAAGGGTATATAAGCCTCTACTTCACTCATCTAAATTAGCTCCTTGGGGTACCCCACTTTTGTAGAGGAGAGAGGACATAGGTGAACCTTGGTCCACCACGCACACACGCGTACGCCACTACCATCGTCCATCCATCCGATCGGCCAGCCCAGCTCAGTCGGTCACACGCCGTCACCTAGCTCAGTCACACTGTATGAGATTAAAAATAATTATTTATTTAAATTATTTTTATTTTGTCCAAAACAGTCCTTGAATTTTTTTCCTAATTCCTTCCCCCCCCCCCCATGTTTCTTTGAACCATCGCCAAGACCAAATCGTCATTTCTGAAACAGAAATGATGCGATCAGTACTGGTTCGCCAACGTTGTTCCGTTTCGTTGCGTCCTTTCACCGTCGAGTATCCATGTCTGTCTGACCGATTTCTTTTTGTTTATAAATAGACATGCGAATGACAGAAAATATACTCAATTTTCGTCTACCATATAAACAATATTCTACATTTTGTTATATTCCATATACTATGCGATTACTCTGCATTCGGTTGTGTTTGCGGGGTTCTTGATTGATAATGTCATATTTCTAGAGACGCAATTCGTTCTATTTTGGAAGACAATTGTTCAAGATCATTGGGCATTCATATAGAGGGAATAAATTATCTTAAAGAGACAACATCTGTTGGGCTCGGGTTACATCAATTTCATCGTTATTATTTTCTACAATCCTGTGAGTTTTACTATTTTTCTTTTTCTTTTGTAGAATTGTTGTATGTTTATAAATTATGCCATATTGGTCACAGATTCTTACCTTAATGAAAATCCTACTTCCAAAGTATTTTCTACAACACCTTTCCTCAGTCAAATCCACTGCATTGTCCTAGCATTTCTGAGAATCCAGCTATCTAATTACCATATTGGTCTCTAATAATAACACCACTACAGCCAACAACATTAACTGAGGATGTCATAGCTGACATGGCACCATCTATACAACATCCTAATTTTTATTTTAGGATTTCAGTATAATTAAGAATAAATTGATCATGATATATGAATCAATCATGCAATTATTGGAATACAAAAAAAAGAGGGTTTATTTAAAATATGATTTATGATAGTAAAAGAAATTAGTGGAATGTAGAAATAATAATAATAACATTTTTTATTATTCTTATTGTTAATTAAAAAATGGAAGTAAAAATAATATCATTAAAAGGGAGAAACAAAAGAGGGTCTTGAATTTGTTTGTCTTTGTGACATGGGAGGGAATATAAAAAAGAGAAAATTACATTTAAATGCCATTTGAATTTGTAAAACCCTCAAATGTTTGTTGAATTTGTTAGAGGACTTAAAGATATCAAGGACCATATGGGGATTTACAAGTTTGGGTGAATTTATCCTTTTGTCCTTAGATTCAAATAAAGTTTTCTTTTTTTTTTAAAAAAAAAAAGACCTTCGCTGGAGGGCCGCCAGATGGCCTGCAACTGCCGGTGACTGGAATTCCAACGATGGTTTTTTTTTTTTGTAAAAAAAATTATTCATTGAAAGTGAGGGAGATGGGGTTCGAACCCCCACCCCCCACCTTCATGGCCACTGAGTCACTTGATTCTTTATATATATATATATATATATATATGCGTTAACACACACACACACATATATATTTCTTAACATTTTTTCCATCAACAAACACTCTTGTAAATCTCATTACTGAACTTGTAAATGCTATTAAAGAATTGGTAATTACCATTGAAAGATTTGTTATACTTATACTTTTTTTAAAAATTTCATCAAAGTGAATTATCACAAATCTTTTAATGCCATTTACGAGTTTGTTGTTCAAGTTTATCATTTTTGTCTCTGAGGGAACAACAAATAAAAGTGGACTATCACAAATCTTTTAATGACATTTACAAATTCTTTAATAGCATTTACAAATTTTTCAATAGCAGTTATGAGATGTTTTTTGAGGTTTACCATTTTTATCTCTGAGGGAATAACAAACGGAAGTCGATTATTACAGATCTTTTAATGGCATTTACAAATTTTTTAATAGTAGTTACGATTTTTTTTTTTGAGGTTTACCATTTTTGTCTCTGAAGGAACAACAAATGAAAGTGGATTATCAGGAATCTTTTAATGGCATTTACAAATCTTTCAATAGCATTTACAAATCTTTCAATATCACGAATTGTTTTTTGAGGTTTACCATTTTTTTCTCTGAGGGAACAAGAAATAAAAATAGATTATTACAAATCTTTCAATGACATTTACGAATTTTTCAATGGCATTTACAAGTTCAATAATGAAATTTACAAGAGTGTTTGTTGATGGAAAAAATATTAAGAAGAATATATATATATATATATCAAAGGAACCAAGTGGCTTAGTGGTTGAGCCACTTGGCTCTATAAAGGTTGGGGTTCGAACCCCACCTCCCTCACTTTTAATGATTTTTCTTTTTTAAAAAAACATCGCCGGAATTCCAATCGTTTGCGCTTGCAAGCCGTCCGGCGGTTGGTCCTCCGGCGGCTGACCGTGGTAGCTTTCCGGCGATAGTCATTTTTATTTTTAAAAAATTTATTTAAAACTAAGGGTAAGATGGTAAATTCACTCGAATTTGTAAATCTGCATATAGTCTTTGGCACTTTTAAAAATCCTTTAACAAATTCAACAGACATTTTAAGGTTTTATAAATTTAAATGGTATTTAAATATAATTTACCCATAAAACATGATGATGATGCTAATAAAAATGGCGTTTCACCTTGAATTGAAATTATGTACTTTTTTTTTTTTTTTGGAAAAAGTAAGACCTATTAAGTTGTAAATGTGGAGTGAGATTTTTTTTTTTTTTTTTTGGGATACAAAAGAAGAACTAGAAATTAAATAAACAAAGATTACGGCTGGGGAATTAATCCCATCATCTCATTTGAAACTAAAGTCCTTAAATAATCAGGACATGAATCTAGAAAGGTAGAAGAGGAAAGACCCTGCTTGGCCAGCACATCAGCAACAGCATTACGATCTCTAGGTGCAAATTGAAGCTTTAATTCCCATCCCCTCGACATCAGATCCTTAATGGTCCAATATAGCAGATTCCCTCTAGAACCCATACGATCATCAGCAAGCATATCAAGAACTTCTGTGGCGTGTGAGATGGTGACATTGGAGGAACACCTCAACCTCATCTTTGAGGGCTGTTTGGTTATACAGCAAAAAAAAAAAAAAAAAAAGCCCGATTAAATAGCAAGTTCACATTTGTCCTTTTTTAACACATAAAAAGTTTACATGAATTGGTTCATTTGGGCTTTAAGAGAAATACTTACAGATTATCCATTAACAAAATCTTTATACGGTGGAATTTCCACCAACAAGATCTTTATATGATGGGATTTAAATCTCATTCATCTTATTTGAGTAATTTTTAGAAAATCCTCCATCCAGTGATTTCACCATCCAACCCCATGTTAAGCATAGGTGATAACTGAATTTCTTATATTAGTGATAAGGGAATTGCTTCTACTAAAAAAGTTCAAATAATATTATTTTAAATATTTGTTTACCATTACTTAACATTAATTTTGAAATGTTGTAAATAATAATAATTATATAATAAAAATAATATTTAAATACCATGTCATTTATTAAATCATATTTGATAATAATTATTAAATACTTAATGATCATTATTATTAGATAAAATCATGAAAATGAAAACATCTTTATTGAAAAAATAAACTTGATTAGATGCCGGTGCAATCGTAGTAAAATAATTAGCAATCATATTTATCAATTCATTTTTCTGTTTAAATATTAAAACCAGTGATTACGATAAATCTTTGTAATATGCTCTCCCAGATATACTCTAACATGTATAATTTCTATTGACTGTATATGCATCTTGACATGAAGTTTTACGCTGTTTTTACTTTCAGTTTCATTTATATCTTTTGTTGAATGAAACTTTATAAAATCATACATTAATAAGTGCTTGAAATAAATAAAATATCATAATTCTTAAAGTCATTTATGACAAAAATATCCAAATAAAAATTAGTAATGATCAGTTACATTTTTAACCAATGAAACAAATAATGATAACAAATCGGGCACTTATAAATTAATGGAAACTTACAAGAAAGTAATTAACAGTTTAATCATCAAACTCAGGTTGCTTATAAAATCACGTATCTTAAAAATTCAAGTCGTAAATAATCCGTCATCACTATTATTTTTTCCGCTCTGTCTGGTTCGAACGCATGGGAATTTAATCGGACACCATTGACTTCCGGCGCATCACAATAATGTTTATAAAAATTGTCAATTATGGTACTCATATTTTTTTAGATTTATGGTACGCATCAATGTTGCGTGAGGACCTCTCTCTTATGAAAATTCGGATGTGACAGTCAACGGAACTGGTCCCAGCATATGCACCGCCGTAATTAAATTGCCCACTGGCGGATCATACTGACTTTATCATTCCGTGTGATCATTTTATGAATAAAATCAAAATTCCTTTTTTTGGGCCTCGTCAAAATTCGTTTTCTAACTAAAATAAAAGGAAAAAAAGACATCAAAATACCATCAAAATCGGTAAAGGTAAAAGAAAAATAAGTATATAGAATTTTTAAAATTCTAAAGGATTGTATTTGAAATGTTCTAGAATTTGAGAAATTACCTAACTTACCTTATCTTTTAAGAATAAAGCATCCTCTTAACCCTTGCTTGCTGCCGGCCGCCAGTGACCAGCTATGGAGGCCTTCACTAGAGCTCCCGATGACTCAAGCTCTAGCGCTTAATATTATTTTATGAATTTCTCAAGAAAAAATTGTCAATATAGATACTTCATTTGTTAATAACGATACTAAAGTTGTAAAGGATAGCTTAATATTTATTTTTTATTTCTCAGGCAAAAGTCATCAATATTAATACTTAATTTGTTAATAATGTTACTAAAGTTAACAAAAAATTTGGTGAATATTTTCTTTGAATTTCGCATGCCAAAGTTATGAATATAGATACTTGAGTTGTTAATAGCGATAATAAAGTTATAAATGAGGTATTTATTTTAGGAATAGGATATTGTTACTACCATTTTTTGTTACTACCAATGTTACTATCCCTCCGGTCCTAATTATAAGAGCTAGTTGACTTTTTTGAAGAGATTAAGGAAGCTAATTAAATTACTTTAGAGTATTTTTATTTTTATTTTTTTCTTTAAACTAATTAGTTTAACTAATAAACTAATATATAATGTAAGGATACACAACAAATAAAATGATTAATAACTTATTTAGCTTCCTTAATCTCTCCAAAAAAAGTCAACTAGCTCTTATAATTAGGACCGGAGGTAGTACCACTTTTCCACCGTTAGATCTAAATCTTAATATGAGAGAGAAATTATAAAGGTAAATGAAATTCTAATCTAACGGTGAAAAAGTGGTAGTAACATTGGTAGTAACAAAAAATGGTAGTAACAATATCCTATCCCTTTATTTTATACAAATTTTTTCTATAAGATCAAGAGTTTCATCTTAAGGCTTAAAAGGCAAAGGATTCACATATCTTTCAACAATTGTGCTTTTTGAGATTCAAACATTGAATACAATTTTAGTATCGCTATTAAAAACTCATGGGTATCCATATTGACAATTTTTTCCCTAAGAAATTCCAAAAAAAAAAACACCGCTTATAACTCTAATATTGCTATTAATAATTCAAATATTTATATTTACAACTTTTGCTTGAGAAATTTAAATATATATATATATATACGCTGCCAAAGCCTGCATGGTGATTGCCGTCGTTGCCAGAGCTTCAGCGGCAGGTAAGGGGTCAAGAATCTTTTATTTTAAAATAAATTAAAGGTAGTTATGTAATTTCTCAAATTTTGTAACATTTCAAAATTTCAAATCAATTCCTTTAAAATTAAAGATACTCATTTATCTTTTACTAATTTTGATGGTATTTTCTTTCTTTTTCTCAAAATAAAATAAAATTCAGGATAAAAATTGTGATAGGTCATTGCGTAGTTTAGAGACTTTGCTTTTTGGGCCAGCATGCAAGGCTTTAGTTATCTTCATTCTTCAGTCATCCCTGCAGGCTTCACGGCCAGTTCGGCCACCAAAGGTCTTCCACTTTAATCAATACTACTGCTTACTAATATAGGAATGCCAGTTCAGAGATAACAAAGGATTATGGATCTCAGGATACACACAATTGTTCGGAAATTGCGAGGCTTATGCTGCAGAGGAATGGACGCTTCTATTGGGACTCAGGCTAGTTTGGGAAGAAGGATATAAGAGGGTGATTGTGGAATCATATGCGAAGACTTTGGTGGATAATTTACTGCATGAGAAGAACACTCCAAATTGTAGCTTGGTGTTTATACAGATCAAAAGAATGCTACTCCTTAGCAGGGGCGGAGCCAAGATTAAAATTAGGGGGCGAAAATTACAGAATAGAACATAGTGGAGTTAGGATTTGAAATTAGAGGGCAAAAATTACAGAAGTCAACCCAAAAAATCAGGAAATTGTATTTTAGCCAACTAAAGCTTTCTATTTTTTCAGTTTAGTCGGAGGGACTAAACTGAAAAAAATAGAAAGCTTTAGTTGGCTAAAATACAATTTCCTGATTTTTTGGGTCTACTTCTGTAATTTTAGGGGGGCGGGGGCCACCCCTAGCCTTCCTAATTCCACCTCTGCTCATTAGGAAGTGGGATGTGGAGATGAAGCATATGCCTCGTACAATGAACGCCATGGCTAATCCACTAGCCAAGGAAGGCCTATCTATCTGGCTCTGCAATTAGAAGTTTGTGTCTAGAAAAACTCAGGACTATGTTTATAAATGATTGTATGGGACTTCTTTATCGGTTACTAATATATAAAGGTTGATGCCTTTATTTTTACCAAAATAATATATATATATATAGAGAAAGGGGGGGGGGAACACCAGTTACAAATATATTTTTTTTTGAACAATTCTGGCTATATTCATTATTACGGAAAAGCTATTACAAACAGGACAAAGACATACATGCAGAAGCCTACAAATCCGGAGACCTACAACAATGAGTGAACAGAAAGACAAGGAAACAACTACAAAGGACCTACTAGATATAAGCCGCCAAGCAAGCACAGCGGCTATATCAGTTCAAACAGGATCAAAGACTCTGGGTTGCTATGAGACATTATCTCGAGGACTGTTGATGCTCTTTCTATCATCTTCCAGCACCTGAAACAAAGAAGGTAAGGGTATTTCTACCCACCCTATAGGGCACACCTCCTTATTAGTAGATACAGCAAGCAAGTCTGCTGCTCGGTTCCCCTGGCGAGGGGTAAAGCGAACTGAAAAACTAGGTTCAGACTTAAGAGCTTCAAGGATGTCATCGGTGATGCCGTGAGACTGTCATTCACATGAATCCTGTTGATTATTTTTCACAAGTCGTTCAAGAGTTTGGTTATCAGTCTCAAATATGACATTTTTGTTTCCCAGATCATGAGCAATCATCAAGGCTCTTTTTAGTGCTAGAGCTTCTGTCATGAAAGCTGATATTGACTTGACCTTATCAGTGAAGATCCACTGTATATGGCCCCAATGGTCACGACATACCAGTCCGATAGCTGCAGAAGAATCACAGAAGGATCCATCCAGATTAACTTTCAACATGTGCTCAGCTGGAGGTTCCCATCTGATTGGTTGCCTTGTCGGCTTGCTAGTTACAGCTCCTGGACACTTCAAGTAATTTGCGTTTTAGTGGCTAACCAATTCCTGGTTTGCTTTTTCAATCACAACTTTAGGGTCCGGATACACACCGTTAAAGACCTGATCATTTCTTCCCTTCCAGATGAACCATAACAACCAGCTTATAGAGGCAATATCATAATCAGTGAGAGGACAGGACAGATGCATAATGGAAATCCACCACTGCTTGAAACTGTGGATATTATTGAGGTCGCTCTTGATTGATAATTGGCACCCAAACCATACACATCTCACCCATTAGCAGTGGAAGAACATGTGCTCCAGTGTTTCACATGATCCATGGCACATTGGACACAAATCAGTGAGGCCCCTCTTTTGTTTGAATAACGCATCGTTTGTAGCTAGAGAGTTCGACAGGCACCACCATAGGAAATTCACAACTCTAGGAATAACTTTGGTCTTCTAGGTTTTCTTCCATACTTCACAAGGGATCTATACAGATGAACTATTAGGTGGAGGGTGCTTCATAAGACAGGCTAGCGTCAAGTGATATCCAAGTTTAACACTATAGAGTCCATTTGTGGCCAAAGTCCACCTTAGGAGGTCTTCCTGAGGAATTCTTGGTAACGGAATCAATGAGATAGCGTTGATGGTCTGGTCATCGATATTGCATCTGATAGGTGTAAGGTCCCAGCTCCTATTATTAGCAGCTATAAGAGATGCAACCTGTTGATCAGAATTTTTAAGTGTGTCATTCTCAGTAGTTGGTCTCAATGTGGGAAGCGAAGGGATCCAGTTGTCCTTCCATATTCGAGCAAACTCCCCATTGCCAATTTGCCAGCACAAATCATTTTTAATAAAATTTTTCCCTTCTAAAATACTTGACCAGCACCAAGAAGCACTATGACCCTTTTTAGCTTCTAGGAAAGTGCCATTGGGAAAATAAAGACCTTTGAGGACTTGCACCCATAGATCATTAGGATTCTGAGTTAGTCGCCAAGCTGTCTTTGCTAGGAGGGCATTATTGAATTTGATAAAGTCGTGGAAACCCATACCCCCATCAGCATTGGGTCGTGTAAGCTTATTCCATGCCACCCAGTGAGTCTTATGTTGCCCATCCCACCAGAAATCTGCTACCAAACTGTTGAGAGTTTTACAGGTTTTGACTGGGAATTTGAAGCATGTCATAGGGTAGATTGGGATAGCATTGATGACAACCTTGATCATGACCTTTCTTCCAACAAATGATAAGTGTTTGCTACTCCATCCATGTGTCTTTTTGCCAATTTTCTCACGGACATAAGCAAGTGCCTGATGTTTGGTTTTCCCCCAAACACTTGGAATGCCCAGATATTTGCCTTGATCCATGCTTTCACCTATACCGAGGGTATCACAGATGCTCCTTCTGAGAGGTTGGGGTATTGTCCAAGAAAACAATGCTTGATTTTTCCAGATTTGCAGATTGGCCTAAAGATAAGCAATATTGTTTACAGAGGAAACAATGCTTGATTTTTCCAGATTTGCAGTTACAAATTTGTTTGGTATATCAATATTAAAAATTACTCTGAAAAATGAATTTTTTAAATATATGTAATTAAAAAATAATAAAACAAAAACAAATAATTTTACAATGATTAGACAACAATAAACAAAATCTTGTTTACATGTTTAAGACTTGTTGTACATATATATTGTGTGTGAATTTATCAAATGAAGAAGTTTCATACAACTTAAGATTGAAATGCCAATATACAATTAAACAAATTAAATTGGAGCTTGAGTTAGTAAAAATACTTAGTCCTTGAATTGACCGTTGGAGTTTTAATTGATTGGTTTTAATGACATTTAAAAGGTTTTATTACATTAGATCGTCATTAATATATGTTTTGTATATAATGTTTTAATTGTCAATAAACCATGGTTAATTGTCATTATTGTTGCTCAACGGTCATGTGATTTCTGTCTATAAAAGGAGAGGGACGGAGTAAGGTCAGACGATAGAGGTCAGGTGACACCGAGCTCTTCTCCTCTATCTCATTCTGAGTTACATTGCTATCTTTCTGCTGTTCTATCACTATGTTTTCTACATGAAGAGTTCATTTTATTTTAGAAAGTGTTGCTTCCTAAATAACTAGGAGGGTTTAGAATATCTCTTAAGGACAATGTCCTAGGGGTCAACTCAAGCTATACGTTTGTTGTGTTTTTACAAGTGCTGCTACCAGCAACTTGTACATATGGTGCTCAC
The DNA here is from genome assembly GCA_034222035.1 of Acacia crassicarpa. Classification (NCBI taxonomy): domain Eukaryota; kingdom Viridiplantae; phylum Streptophyta; class Magnoliopsida; order Fabales; family Fabaceae; genus Acacia; species Acacia crassicarpa. The sequence continues at coordinate 10,224,051 of JAWXYG010000003.1, forward strand.
ACAACAAAACTAATGAAACACCCACTTAATTTGGCATAAAAACAAACATAATGTTTTATCATTAAAAATACATAATGGTTAGAGTGAATTGTTAAAATTCTTTTCGCTGTAAAATGTATAGACAACATGCCAAACTTGGAGTTATAAAATGTATTAAACTTATGATCTCTCACTTATATATAAAAAAATATATATCATCCTATAAGTTATAAGGTGAAATTTCTTGTGGGACCAACTATAAGACATAAATCTGTGTTAAGAGATTTTCATACAAGAACACATTTCTTAACGATCTTAGGATATCATGTTTTTACATTCAATGGAATTAAATGTACTAACCTTTATCCATAATTGCAGAAGATCTTTAGCGACGACAAACTTTCTCAGAGTCTTGACCTGCTCTTTTCTTGTATCTATTTGTGATAGGGATAAGATACAACTTTCATGATAAACTCTGAAGGCCTCTTACATTTTCTATATATTCCTCTTTTCTAAACGAATATGCCTTTTCACTTTTTGAGAACTGTAGCTATCAACAATCATCTCTTTATGACTTTCAATAACTCCCAGACCAAATTACCTTTTCGCCCTTTTCTTATTAAATTAAAATAACACTCCTTTTATACATTTAATATTCTTCCACTTGGCTCATGTCACAAAGTGTCCCTTCATGATTTAATAAAAAAATCATCACAATGCATGCGCATACATAAGGCTAAAGGTTTCATACATTGGCCTCATCATACATCATTATCAGAAATAAAAAATCAATGAGTCATGGTGGTTATATGCTATCAATCAACATATTTCCTTCCATGTACCACTATATTAGTTCTTTTTCCTAACCTGATACTTTAATGGAAGTAAACATTATGTCCCATAACAATACTATAATGTCTTCATTAGGGACAAATCATATTTTTCAAAATAATCATTTATATATGCATGCATACATAAATTTGGAAATAAGAGAAACACATATATTCTAATGAGCTCAAAGTGTCAATAACTAATACATAACAATAATTTTATCATTCGTTAGCAGACATAATACCCATAATATATACGTGATCAATGAATGTCTTGGGCGGTAATTCCTTTGTCAAGGGATCAACTATCATAAGATTAATGCTAACATGTTTTATTGACACTCCATGTTTCTGAATCTCTTCTTTAACGGCAAAGTATTTTAACTCCATATACTTAGCACCTTTAGAATACTTGTCATTTTTAGAAAAGAAGATTACTACGGTATTATCACAATAAATTTTTAACAACTTGGCAATACCGTTGACCCATCCAAGCCCTGAAATAAAATTTCATAGCCATTTAGCTTAAACCATGGCCTCAAAGCATGCCACAAATTCAACTTCCATAGTGGATGCAACAATTGCATCCTATCATCTCAAGATTACCAGATCTCTTATAGGTGAGCATGTGATCCTCTATACCTTGTAGATATCTCAAGACTTTCTTTACAGCTTTCCAATGAACGAAATTTCTTCCATTTCTTTTCGTTCCAATTTATTTTTAGGACATTGCATGAGATTAAACTTATCTTCTTTCTGAATTGGAACTGTAAATAATGAGCAATTTTCCATTTTGAATCTCTCCAAAACTTCATTAATATATGCTTTTTAAGATAAGCCCAACAATTCTTTTAATCTATCATGAAATATTTATATCCCAATCACATAAGCTACCTCACCCATAATTTTCATTTCAAAGTTACTAGAGAGAAACTTCTTAGTCTTATTTAAAGGGTAAAGGTGCAAAAATACACATGTGTTTTACCTTGAGAAGCGCCCAATACCACATTTTTTTTGTGTGTGCAAAAATGCACATGAACTTTCAAAATGAGGGCAAAAATACCATCTCCGTTAATTTTGTTGATGTTGACCGTTAGTTTGACCCAAAACGCTGACATGTAAGCTTACTCAACCAATCTTGGTCTAGCTAGCAGTACAGGAGGGCAAGAAAGAAAAATTTACTGTAGAAATCAAAAGGAACCTTCATCCTCCTGAGTTCATCATCTTAACTCTTTTGCTGGAATTCATCCGTCAATGGCTCGACTTCCCTCGTCATCTCCTCCAAAGGCGAGCTACTTCTCAATAATTCCCTTTTGGCAAACTCACATTTTTTTTATTGTGCTTATTTTTTTACTCGGTAAATTTATTCTGCTTATTCATTCATCCTCTTCCATTCCTCTTCATCTGTATATTCAAAAATTTATCCTCTTTCTCACCAAACTTTTCCCCAGACCAGCCACACTAAATCAGCAGTGAGGGAGTAATCTTTTTTGGTGTGCCTCATCTTCTTCTCACTTCTACTCAAACATGTTTCCTAAAGATAATAGGTAATAAGTCGTACAAATCGAGGGAGAACCATGAGTCGCTGAAACGAAAAAATTTGGTTTGAAGGTGATATTTTTGGGGGCGAAAATTATATCTATGATATTTCAGATCCTGTGTTTTAAAATGACTTCAAAAATATATAGATTTGAGTGACCCCTCTTGATAGAACTACAACCACTGTCATCAGAAAATACCATCAGCCATCTAATAAACAATATTACAACAACATCCAAACCAAGCCATAAATTAACAATCAAAACATAAATTTTGAAGAAAATCAAAATAATCATTCTAAAAACAAAAAAGGGAGCAAACTGTGGAAGAAGAAAGAAGGAGGTGACAGATGTAGAACCATGGAAGAAACAAGAGAGCAAACAGTCCAAATCTGAGAAATTGATGAAACTTCCTCATGAGCAAAGACACTCGCCTTTACGATCTCCAGATTTGGGCAGAGAAGCTGAAGCTCCAACGATCGGAAGAGTAGCGACAGACGGCAAGCCTGGTCCAATAATAACCTCTGGAGAAAGGGATAGATGAGCGAAGGAGCGACTGGACTTGCAGAAAACCTCCTTCGAAAATGACAGATGAGCAAGGTAGCCTCTGGCGATTGGTCTTGTACGAACCTCCGGTGACTGGTTTGGACGAAGCCTCCAGCGCTCAAGGGGGATGCGGCAGAGGACGGCGGCCGGAAACGAGGTCGGTGAGAAGCAGGCAAGGTTGCGTCTTGGGGAGGCAAGGGAGCTCGCTGAGTCGGATCTGATGAAGATGGGTGATAGGTTTTCAAATTTTTATCTTAGTTTTATTTATTTTTTCCACAGCCAACTAGGATATTATATAGCCAAATCAGCTTCCATGTCAGCGTTTTAGGTCAAACTAACGGTCAACGTCAGCAAAATTAACGAAGATGGTATTTTTGCCCTCATTTTGAAAGTTCATGTGCATTTTTGCACACAAAAAAACATGTGGTGTTGGGCGCTCCTTAGGGTAAAACACATGTGTATTTTTGCAACTTTACCCTTATTTAAAAGACCAAGATCATTAATTGTAAGCAAGATATCGTCAACATATAGAACCAGTAATATAAACCTGTTCCCACTGACCTTCAGATATAAACACCGATCAACAGTGTTTTCTTTAAATCCAGAGGAAACAACAGTATCACTGAACTTAAGGCACCATTGTCTTGAAGCTTATTTAAGTCAGTATATTGATTTCTTTAATTTGCATACCATGTGCTCCTTTCCTTTTTCTATAAACCACATTGGTTGGTCCGTGTACATATCTTCCTCTAAATTCCCATTTAGGAAGGCAATTTTCACATCCATCTAGTGTAACTCTAAATCACAATGAGCCATTAATGCCATAATGATTCTTACAGAATCCTTCTTAGAAACTGGTGAAAATGCTTTTTTATAGTCAATGTCATCTTTGTGAGTGAATCCCTTTGCAACTAGTCTAGCCTTGTAACATTCCAAGCTACCATGAGAGTCACGTTTGTTCTTAAAAACCTACTTACAACCAACTCTCTTACACCCTTCTGGTAACGCAACAAGGTCCCAAACATTATTCTGTTTCATAGATTTCAACTCATATTTCATGGCATCTAACCACTTGTCACCATTTTCATTATTTATGGCTTGTGAAAAAGTAACTGAATAATCTTGAATTCCCAAACCAAACTCATACTCTTGTAGATATACCACATAATCATTAGAAATAGTGAATCTCCTTTTCGTTTGAGATCTTTTTAATACTATTTTTTGTGGTTCTTCTACAATGGGTTTATTCAGTTCATGAATAATAATTTCTTTATAAGTAGTAGGATCATTCATTTGTTGTTCTTCATTATTATTATTCGATCCAACAACATGAGGAACAACAACTTCATTAGAGGTACAAGTCAAAGGATCATGTACTCTCAATTCTTGAATCTCCACTTTATGTGGTGTTTTACTCCTACTAACTCTACCATCCTTAATGAACCTAGCATTACCAGCTTCAATAATCCTTATAATATGGTTAAGGCAATAAAATCTATACCCTTTTGACTTCAATCTTGCTGCAATGTTTGTCATTTCAACAACATGCTCATATATAATACGTGAACCGTCAAATTTCATAATGGTTAGTGTACTCATAATTGTCCCAGGAAGATACTTGTCAGGAATTTGAGAGCATTCTTCCGCAAGTTTTATCATTTCTTTAACACTTTTTGTTTGTGGAATAGTTGACTTAATGTTGCTTGCAATGCTCATTCACATGTACTTCAAACACAACCTATTGGATCTTTCCTAGTTCTTAAAACAGTTTGTTGGAAATTATGTCCTAAAGGCAAGTCATTATTCTCCATTAAGTTATCATTTCATTCGCATGTTTATAATGATAACTGTATCCCTGGATATATTTTATAGATTATCCTAAATGTCCCTGGTCGGTCATCTACGCGGGAGCGAAGATAAGTTAAGACCAGTATAACTTTGATGAGGTATAAAGATACAAATCAAAGTCATGGGCACTTGTAAGAGTACAAGGTGTTGGACCAACCCACTATGAGAAAGCTGCATGGATTTAGTCATAAGCTTATCTCATATATAACCGCGTCACAACGCCCTATGACCTGAGATCATCATGGATTCCTACATGATAAGTCACTGGTCTTTGACCTAGTCAAAAGTCACCTTTGACTGGGTGATGATAAAGGCTGGGATCGGGATCAGTGGTTTTCATGCGAAGGAATGTGAATGGTCAAGATGGAATTTGTCCTTCACATTTGTAGATAGATGATACTGGGCCACTGATGAGTGAGTCTAAGAAATGTATGGCCATACTACGATGAAAAGGAGTTTCCATTTTAATTATTAGACTACTCGAGAATCGAGAAAGTAATGGTCAAAAACAAGAAGTTGACATTATCCATGCCTCATCCTTGACCAAATTATCGCGTGACAAAAGGGATGTGACATGGTTGTACGATAGGTTGTATCGTGTCATCAATCCCCATGTGAATTGGGTAGTCGCAATGTCTTGCTAGAGGCCGCTTGCGACTTGTGGGCTAATACAGTATTGGCCCACTACCAATCTCATGTGGGCCTACAGGATCGCACATAAGAATAACTCAACACGAGCAAATGTGTCCAAATTCATTGAATCTTAGATTAATCTAAGATTTAATGAATACTGAATTTAATCTGGGGTGAATATATATATATATATATATATATATATATATATATAATTCAAGAATAATATAATAATAATATTTAATGGAGATTATAATATTATTTTATAATATTTGTTCTGTATTTAATTTATTTGATAAATAAAATATCTAAAACAAATAGAGATATTGTATCTTATTTAATTTTCGAATAAAAATATCATATATCTATTTAATTTAAATTGAGATATAGTATCTAAGATTTAATTAAATAGATAGATATCATTTCTCGGATTTAATTTATAAAGATAAATTAAATCAGTAGGCTTTTAATTTGGATTAAATAAATAGATTAGATTAGATTTATGAGATAGATTAAATTAATATATTTTTAATCCAAATTCAAAATTTGAATTTCAGATCTGGTTTTTAATTCGGATTAAATAAATACATTAGATTAGATTTATCAAATAAATTTAATTAATATATTTTAATCCAGATTTAAAATTCAAATTTCAAAATTAATGAGGATTAATTTTTTATATAATACGCTGATCGGGTTTGGAAAAACCTACGGGACTTTTGTCAGGCGTATTAGAAAGTCGCGAGAAAACCCTAAAGTGATAGAGAGAGAGACGCATGACTCAGAAAGGTGCTAGCACGCTGACGCAATTGTGTTCGGGATTATTCGTGTGGATACTAGTAAAGGAGGGCGATTCATAGAGTCGGCTTCTAGAGAAGGTAACCCACCAGTTCAAAGATAACGAGACGCGAACGAGTTCTCTATAGGTAATATTCGATTCAGCCTTAATTTAAACGTTGTTGAGTGATCCTTGGATGAGATTCGTAAAATATTTTAATCCGCTACGTGTACGGATCCCAACACAGTTTCTTTCATCCTTAATGATTTCATCACTAATAGCACTGGGTTTCTCTTCTATAAGAGTGAAATCCAAATTCAATAACCCAAGGTAAAATTCGATTTGCTCCTTCCATTCAAAGAGTTCAGCCCATTAAAAACTGCAATAGTTGAGAATAGCGAATGTGTGGCAACAAGTACTTTAAAGAATAAGAAAATTTGAAAACATTAATGCTTTGAGTCATATATATCACATACTAACATACTTCACAAAATCAGACAAAATTCTTTTTTTTTTGGTCAAACAGACAAAATTCATTCAATGCATATCAATGTTCACATTTGGGGATCCACTAATATACAACATTCAACCATAATGATGCTATAAAGATGTCACATCATTTGGCAGTGACACATACTTCAACTAGAAATATTGTCATCTTTGGATATCTAAATAAACTATAAGTATATGGACAATCCCAACATTCATGTTCGATTATTATAAAGACAAATAACCAACATTTAGGTTGATCCATAATGGCTTTATGATAACAAACTTCCATTCACCCACAACATAAACATGATTTTATAGCATCAAGGTTATGGGTAATTAAAACATCACCGTAATATTTGAAATGAAAATAATTCATAAGGATTTGATCACTTTGATGACTAACAAATTCATCAACATTTATACAATTGCAATTCACAACATCAAATAACAGTACTACAAAAAAATGACTTTTACTTTCCTAAAAGACGTCCTTTTTTTTAAAAGAAAAAAAGAAATAAAAAATAAAGATGATGACATTTTTGTAATTATGTTGAGAAAATTTGACTTTCGGCATCCTAAACTTAATTTATGACGTCCAAAGTGGTCTCTGGCGCCAATAGCAATGTTTTTGGCATCCTAAATATTTTTAGGAGCAAAAGTGATTAGTTTTGATGTCCTAAATTAAAATTTAGGACGTAAAAAATGAGCTATGGCACCAAAAGATAGTGTTTTGGGCGTCCTAAATTTCATTTAGAACACCAAAAATGTTTTAAAATCCACCATCTTGTGACCTCTTTTTTTTTCTTTTGTTAAAAAATCCATTCCCATTCATTCACTCCACTAGCTCCTCGACTCACATTCTCTCATTTCAGCTCATTCATATCTTTGCCTTCAATCTCATTCCCATTCTCTCATTTCATCTCATTCATCGTCCGCTGCTCCTTGGCTAACATCTCCTTCGTGCGTGGCCTCCGATATGCTCCTCCGCTCCCATCTCTAATGGCGTGCTCTGCTCCCATCTCCTCAAATTTGCGTAAGAATGAGCCGGATCTACCATATCCTTCGCGTGGCCACTCCTTCGCTCCCATATCCTCATATCTGTGAAAGACGGTGAGGACGACATTGTCCTCTCCTTCAATTTCAACTCCAACAGCTCGATTTGTTTTGTGGTACTTGAGATTTTGCGTTTTTGCGATTTCTTTTAGTTCTCGATCTGTTTTGTCTATGGGTTTTTGCTTCTTCTTTTTTTCCTTATATTGTCCGAGCTTGATCTGCGTTTTTGTTTTTTTTATCATCTGAGCTCAATTTTCGTTTTTGTTTCTTATATTGTTTGAGCTTGATCTTGCATTTTTGCTTCTGCGAGTTTGCATTTTTTTTCAATCTGTCTATCTCCGGCGTCGGCGCCGAATCAAAACGCATTTTTGTGTTTTATTTTTTTTAAAAAAAAATTACTTACATTGTCCTAACTTTAATTTTGGACGCTGTAAATCTCTACTTTCTATGCCCCAGATAGGCGTCTCCATGAAAAAGGACATTAAAAAAGCTTTAAAACGGACATTATTGACCCTTTTTGTAGTAGTGTAAGCATAAAATCATTGCCACAAAAATTATAGGCAGACCCACTTACATGAGAAGGGGGACAAGTGCCCCCCTTGAAATCTAATGTTTGCAATATTTTTTTGATACAAAAGAAATTAACATAAAGAAAAGAAAATTACAAAGAGGAAATTAATCCCAGTAAATCATTTGCATACAACTCCCGAGCAATCCAGGGCACTCGCTAAAGAAAGTGGACGAAGACAATTCATTCTTAGCCAAAGCATCTACAACGTGATTCCTCTCTCAACTCATATGAGGTATGAAATTAGTGCTTAGTCCTTGATATGAGCAATTAATTAGTGTCCACCATTGATAATAAGACAATTAAAATACATACGTATTTGAATTTATTAAGTGTCTGATTCTTAATAATAAGACAATTATGATGGAATTCCAAAAAATAAGGTTTAGAAGGATAGCATTGTAATTATTTTTATTGTAATACACTTTTGTTATTAAAATATATGTACTTGAACTTATTGAGTGCCCACCCTTCATTGTAATTTTTGCAGCTGCATTTCTAACGGCACTTAGCCTTGTTTTTCTAAATAACAGATTTGTAAAATAACTGCCTATCTTATTACATCATTAGTATTCATTTGATTTCATGAACATTTTTTTTAATATATTTTTTATTTTCTTGTTCATATTCTTTTTTTTAATGCACTTAAAACTTTTATTTTAAACCCCCCCCCCCCCCCCCAAAAAAAAAAAATCCCTCCCCACTGATGCCCACCCTTAACTAATTTTCTAGATCCACCCCTAGACAAAAATCATCTATTAACATATTTTTCCTACGGTAAACTTTAGGTGGCTTGACATATTTTCCCTACTGTAAACCAGAATAATCAGCAATGGAAAAAAACAAAAGTTGCAGATTTTTTTTTTTTTGGTCAAAGAACAACACCCAATTAGAAATGCTAATATATGTCAAATTTCAAAATTGATCGTCTTTTTCCATAATTCCGAATAGCAAGTAACCAGCTTCTTCCTTGAAAGGCAAGAAAAGGTTAGGGGCCATTAAACATATGTTGCACTGTAGAGTCGCAGCATCCATCATGTACCCATCACCAACACCACAAGTCAATTCCTTTGAAACAAAAATTTGACTTTCTCCCTTTTCTTGCCGGTCCCACCAAGATGTAATATTAGTATCAAAAGTTTCGCAACGGAGGGATGATCCTGAATAATATATGCAGAGGAACCCATAAAATCCAATGCAATAGCAACGTCAATCATCTTCCGATCAAAAAGCAACAGTGAAATAGTTTTATTGGAGCGAAGGAGAACAATCTATGTACAAAAACCCGTCCCTCTTTCATTTTCATCATCGTCAACTCAATTTCACTTCCCTTTGGTGGTTTTGGGCACCGTCACCACCAGTTTGTCAAACCTAACTTTTCCAAATCAAGACATGGAAAACACGAATTCTTAAACACATGTTCTGATCCACATGTAAGACATAAATTTATGTAAAGAGATTTTCATACCAAAACACAATTCTTAAAAGTATTAAGGTATTATGTTTTCACATTCAATAGAATTAAACGTACTAACTTTTCTCCATAATTGTGGAACATTTTTAGTGATGAAAAACTTTCTTAAAGTTTCGACCTTCTCTTCTTGTATCTTCTTGTGATAGGAATAAGATACAACTTTCACAGCAAACTCTGAAGACCTTCTATGTTTTTCTAGATATTCCTCTTTTTCTGAACGTATATGCATTTTCACTTTTTGAAAACGGTAGCTATCAACATTCATCTCTTTATTTTTTGCTCAAGAACATTCATCTCTTTATGACTTCTAATAACTGTCATATCAATATTATCTTTTTGTCTTTTTCTCGTTAAATCAAAATAACACTACTTTTATTCACCAGATACATAAATATTTTACACTAACGTTACATAAACAAAACCTGGTGAGATTAAAGTTACAATAAGTATTTAACTACTTACATTTATTGTTCTTCATCGAATTAATTTTTTACATTTATAAATTGATATATAATCTAATGATGCATAAAATATACTAAAATTAAATAATGTATTTACTTTTCTTAATATCTCAAAAAAAAAATCTACTTACTCTTGTAGTATTAAGGATTTAACGGAGTATCAAATATATCTAGACCTAGGTATGAAGATGTAAATGTAGTACGGTATCCTTTCCCGTATCTGAGATAATAAAGAAAGATCTGAAAATTATAAAAGATAAGATTATATTGTGTCTGGGTAACACCTATACTGCGCCTTCAAAAATCATTAATCGTAAATTAGGATAAAAATTTTCTTATATAATTTTTTCATAAAACTTAAAAGTTATTCTTTTTTTCATAAATTTTAAAAATTATTCTTTAAAATCTAATTCAAACACAGTTTAATAATAATAAAATAAGGATGCGTGAGCATAGCATAATGAAACGATGTCGACATAGTCGCGCTAAACAGAATTCAGAAAGGTCAGTGCGCAGAGCATCTACTCTCTTCGTTGAGTTCTTCCCACCATTTCTTTCTTCAAAATGACGACATTCTCTGCCACCTCTTCTCTCCTCCCTCATCGCAACTCTCCCCAACCACTTTATTCCGCCGTCTTCCTTCTCTCCCAGCATAACTCCATTTTAGAAAACCCCCTCCGATCACGTCTCTTAACCTAACCTCTTTTTATACCCCAGATTATTCTTCATTCTTCCCAACCGCTTCCTCTCTCCTTTTCCACCCTAATTAAATCCTCCATTATTCCCTCCCTTCTTTCTCCCATGTCGTTCGTTGAGGTTCGTTTTTCTTCTCTCCAATCCCTTCTATCTCTATTTTTTCCTCCTTCGCGGTTGGATGTTTGCTTTATTGCTTATTGCTGCTCATACTTCTTGTGTTCCTTTCTCAGGATCTCTGGTCGTTGCTCCGGTTTGAGCGTCCTGTAGGAGACTCTAGCTCTTCAGGTAATTCTTGATTTCCTCTTTCTATTTTCTCTTCCCCGTCTCCTTTTCTGGGTATATAGAGAGAAGACCAATCAAATTATTGTCTTATTGTATGGGTTTGTGCTATGATCAATGAGTGAAGAACTGGATGCATTTTGAAATAACTCAATTAGTTTCAATGAAATACGCAAACGAACGCCGGATATGCAAAGCAAAATATTTGTATTTGGTTTATTAATTTCTTCTCTTTCATATAATTAAAATTGGATTGCGGTTGTTAAGAATCCTGATTTGTATAATTGGCGTAGGTCAATTTTTTTGAAACGGATTCTAAATTTCTGCACTCGTTTTTCTGCCGAAACATAAAGGACCGGTGTTCCAGTATTTACGTGAAACCATGACGAACTCAAGCTGCGGGACCGACTCGGAGATCTGCCGAGACGACTCTGCCGCATTCGTCCTCAAGTTTGTGGCGATCGCATCCATACTCATCTCTGGGATGACCGGAATCGCCTTACCTCTTTTCGGGAGACATCGGTGTAATCTCCGCACAGACGGCAGCCTCTTCGTTGCCGCGAAGGCATTCGCCGCCGGAGTGATTCTGGCCACCGGCTTTGTCCACATGTTACCGGACTCCTCGGAGGCTCTCACAAATCCCTGTTTGCCCAAGTCATGGTCGAAGTTCCCCTTCTCCGGATTCTTCGCCATGATCTCAGCCCTCTTAACACTCTTGGTGGACTTCGTGGGAACCCAATTTTATGAACGGAAACAGAGGATGGCGCAGGCTGCCGAAATCCAAGGACGGGGCGGCACATCGGAGTCTGGAATGGAATCGGGAATTGTGCCCGTTGTTGAGGTTAACGACTCGAGTGGGAAAGTGTTTGGTGAAGAAGGCGGTGGAATGCACATAGTGGGGATGCGTGCACACGCCGCACACCATAGGCACAACCATCCACAAGGCCACGACGCTTGTCAAGGTGGTGTTAAGGAACAGTCCCTTGTTACCGGACACGGCCATAGCCACTCCCACGGATTCGGAGATGATGAGAATGAAGATGGTGTACGCCATGTCGTAGCTTCACAGGTAATATACTGCTCTACCTCAATTTTGTTCCTCACTTTTTGATTGTTAGTTCAGTGCTGATCATGATCTTCCAAATTCAATTTTTTGAATTTTGAATGGCTTCTATACATGGCAGCTGTGTTGTCATTTTGTTATGTCATTCTTCTTTATGAACAAGGCAATTCGCGCATTGGTCAGTTGGGCCACTTGAAACATTATCACGATTTTGGTCCTTTGATTCTCTAAAATTTCCCCATATCAACCTCAGTAGAAACTAAACATGAATTAATCTTGATATAATCAACAGTTGGTGGGCAAAACAACATGATTAATGAACTAGTAACTATTCTCAAAGTTTTGTTTCTGTCCGAGGAATACTTCTTGATATTCGAATTATTGATAGATGTGATAATTGTTGAGTAACAATAGGTGGTGCACTGTGTTTGAAAAGAGGCATTTGAAACAGTAATGGGTGGGCTCTTTTTTTTTCGACAAGGGGTAGGTTGGATCCAATAGTACAAGTTGTCATGTGTTTTCCAACTTGGATATGCAGGTGCTGGAAGTTGGGATCGTGTCACATTCAGTTATAATAGGGCTATCTCTGGGAGTGTCGCAAAGCCCTTGTACCATAAAGCCGCTGATAGCAGCCCTATCATTCCATCAATTCTTTGAAGGATTTGCACTTGGAGGCTGCATCTCCCAAGCTCAGTTTAAGGCGTCATCAGCAACCATGATGGCCTGCTTCTTTGCCTTCACGACGCCCTTGGGCATCGGAATAGGCACGACGATTGCTTCGAGCTACAACCCATACAGTTCAGGAGCACTCATAACAGAAGGCATATTGGACGCTCTGTCAGCTGGGATTTTAGTGTATATGGCTTTGGTAGACCTAATAGCTGCTGATTTTCTCAGCAAGAGAATGAGCTGTAACTTCAGGCTGCAGATAGGTTCTTATTGTATGCTTTTTCTTGGGGCTGGATTGATGGCTTCGCTTGCAATCTGGGCCTGATCACTTTCTCTTTTGTGAGGTTCCAGAGGGTATTTATCATCTCTGTAACACAGAGAGGGAGATAAATAACGTGAATATTGTTAGGAGACTTGTTCCATCTACAGCACATAGCAAGCAAGGATTAATGGAACGAGCACTAATCATCAAGGCCTGCCCTCCTCCCTCCACATGTGCGACAACAACATCGAGGATTGGGATAATGGACCCTTTATGGTCCAAGATGTTCGGCCCAAGAGATGTGACTTCCACTGGTATTTATTGAAGTGTGCAAAGGATTAGATAATGAATGTAACTTTCATTGTTTTACCCCAAAAAAAACAAATGTAACTTTCATTGGTATTTAATGAGAATTTATGACTGCGTTTTGTATTATATCAGAAAAGTACCATGTTATTTGCAAGCTTTAATCAAATAAAATAAATTTATCATAATACCTGTATATAAACATTGGGAAAAATATTTCTCCAGTCACTGGAGATAAAGTTATCTCCAGTGAGCCCAAAACTGCATCGTTTTGGATTAATGAAGGGTGTGTTTGTAATTTTAGGTGAATTAATGAAGGGTGTTTTGGTAAAATTCATATGATAAAAAAGTAAACAAAATTACGGAAACACCCTTCATTAATCCAAAACGACGTAATTTTGGGCTAACTGGAGATAACTTTATCTCCAGTAACCGGAAAAATCATTTACCCATAAACATTAATATTAATATAAGATGGGAAAAAGATTTCTCCTGTCACTGGAGATAGAGTTATCTCCAGTGACCCCAAAACTACGTCGTTTTGGATTAATGAAGGGTTTGTTAGTAATTTCAGGTGAATTAATGAAGGGTGTTTTGGTAAAATATATATGATTAAAAAATAAACAGAATTACAGAAACACCCTTCATTAATTCACCTGAAATTACTAACAAACCCTTCATTAATCCAAAACGACGTAGTTTTGGAGTCACTGGAGATAATTTTATCTCCAGTGACAGGAGAAATCCTTTACCCATATAAGATAGAGTTTGATTATTTTTAGAGAGATTAAAGAAGCTAAACAAATTACTTAATTATATAATATGTTGTGTATAATTAAAGAAGGGTAAATGATTTCTCCTGTTACTGGAGATAGAGTTATCTCCAGTGACCCCAAAACTACGTCGTTTTGGATTAATAAAGGGTTTGTTAGTAATTTTAGATGACTTAATGAAGGGTGTTTCTGTAATTCTGTTTATTTTTTAATCATATACATTTTACCAAAACATCCTTCATTAATTCACCTGAAATTACTAACAAACCCTTCATTAAATCAAAACGACGTAGTTTTGGGGTCACTGGAGATAACTCTATCTCCAATGACAGGAGAAATCTTTTTCCCATTAAAGAATATATCATCTTATAAATTAGACAAAATATTTTTTTTTAAAAAAAACTAAATATAAATATTTAGTTTTCTTAATATCTCAAGAGAAAAAAAAAACTAATTATGTCCAATATTTAGGATGGTTGGAGGTATCATCAATGTTCCAGTCTTTCTTGTGCCTGGAGTGAGGACAGAGAGAGAAATGGACATTGTAAATGCCCAGGTGATTGATTTTCAAGTGCATGCCTCCGCTCCTTCAGACGGCGGACATATCTCTCGCCGTCTCGCAGCAAGCCAAAATCGCCTCTTAGAAAGAAACAAATGCTGGCTGTTTAGTGAAACATGATGTAATGTTTTTAACAGGCCTCCAGGATATATGACTGGAATCTTATTCATTGCAGAGACAAACTGTGGGTGAAAGTGATTCGGTCTAAACACAAGTGCGGATCTGACCTGGTTCCATTTACTATTAACCAAGACAAGTTGGGTTCTCACACGTGGGCCGGCATTAAAAAATCATGAAAATTTGTACAGGATCGTCTGGAGGTGATTCCGGAGAGAAGTGAGGTTTGGAAGCGTGATATATAGAAATGGGTTATAAACTATTCGCTCGGCCTATAATGCTATTAGTAAATCTCCAGCTGCTAGCGATCCAATTTGGCAGCATAATTTGGAGAATGAACACTATGCAGATGTGTAAAACATTCATGTGCCTTGCTCTGCAAAACTAGATCCTCAATAATGCCAAGAGATTTCAAAGAGGAATGTGTAGCAATGATCTTTGTACATGATGCAATGATGGAACTGAAACTTCGCTTCATGTTCTTAGCTTGGTGAATGTGATGAAAACAAAAAACTTTGGCGAAGAGTAGACGTGGACCCATCCGTGCATAGCTGTTTCTTCCGGACTAGCTTCAACGATCGGCTTCGTTCAAACTTTCGTAATCACAGGGGTTGACTTCAGGTCCTGCACCCAGACTGGCAAACTCGGTAACAGACCATTTGGCAAGACAACCGTTGGTAATCATGCATGGCTATGGTGTACTTACGAACGCCCGCCGGGAACTTGGGAAAAGCACCATTATACTAACCTTTTTTAAAAAATTTACCAGATTGATGCACTGTTCAAAGTATTAACCAAAATAAGGCTTACGTCGTCAATGGCATGGCAAGGGGTTGCGGATCTGGGCTGTGGCGCATGGGGAAAAAACACCAGCAGTGTAGGGTGGCTGTCCCACGTGGCTGAAGACACTGGTAGGTGGTACGCCTCCCTGGTGGCGTGAACACCTGTCACGACACCAGGGAGGCGTGACTGACGTTCACGCCTCCCACGGCGTGACCGTCCTCCATGCCTGTCACCTGACATGACGTGGAGCATCTTCCCTGCTATCTCTGACCCGACAGGACCCCCCCCCCCCCCAAACATCTCACACGCAACCTCCCTCTTTCCTTTTTTTTTTTTTGGTTTCCAACAATATATCTTCATCAACCTCTCTACTTCCCTCATCCGCACACCCTCTCCCTCTTTTCTTCATTCTTTCTTCATCTCCCATTCACTCTCCTGTTTTTTCATTCTCTCATTCCCTCATCCGCACTCCTTCCCTCCTCATCCGTTTTTTGGTTCCTTCCTTATTTTTCACACTCACCCACTTTCACTCCTTCCATCTCTCTCTGCAAACTCTATCTATTTCATTCTTTTTCACTCCTTCCCTTTTCACATTCATGCACACCCTTTTCAAACTCTCAACCATTCAATCTCCATTTCATCATTCAAAACACTGAGAGTAAGAACTACACAAGAGGAAGAGGAAGAAGAAGGAGACTAAAATTGGATAGAGCACACATGTATCGGTTTTACACAGGTAAAAGTTAATATTTTTGTTATGTGTATTGTTTAATAATGGGAATAAATTTTTAATTATATACAAGCAATTTATTATAGATGCTTAAATAAATGTATAACAGTAGTATAAGTGCTTAATATCTAATTTTGTTGTTATGTTTATTGTTTAATAATAGGATTTAACTTTTAATCATATAGATGCAATTTATTATAGATTCCTAAAAAATGTATAAAAATATGACTCCACGCTTAACATTTAATTTTGTTGTTATGTTTATTGTTTAATAATAGGATTTAACGTTTAATCATATACAAAATAAATATTTTAATTAACCAATAATAAATTTTAAAAATTGTAATTCCATAAATGATTGATTTGAATTATTATTTTCTCTTTTTATTATTTATAATTATTCATAAATAATATGTGATTAAGCATCTATCGTCACTAGTTAAAATATTTATAATAGAAGAATAATAATGGGTAAATTAATTAGTTAGTCAATTCATTATTCAATTTGTATGTTAATTATAAACCTTAAGATGGAAGACTAATTATTTTATATTTTGTAAAATAATAATTTCATAGATAAGATGTAAAATATTATAATTACCTACATTATATTGTTATTTATAGTATCCGACGAAAAATAAGATAAGCTTAAATGAAGAATAATAATTACTCAAATAATTATTTCACTAATCAATTATTTATACAATAATAAGTAGTGACTTAATTATGTTTTGTCTTATTGTAAATTTTTGTTAGTTAGATGGATGACCAACGCGCGCTTAGTATTGAGCCCGGCCCCAAAGAGTGGGGAGTTGTAAATGAAGAGGTGCAATTGACACACTGATCACAAGTGGTGTGGAATACCGGAGACTGGAATGTGTTGAGGGTGAGGCGAGCCTCACAGGGGTCTGCTGCAAATCTCCAAGACCCAGATCTCATCCCAATATAGCTGCAGGACCACCTTATGCGTACAGGTTTTTGGCATGTGACTCGCATGAAGAAACCCCCAGTATGTTTTAAAATTCTTTATGTGATTAGTTATATAAATTTAGTTGTGATTACATGAGACGGATAATAAAAGACGTTCACATATTTGTTATTTACTTTTATGTTGATGCAGATTGACAAATACCTTATTTCTGCTTTGGTTGAGAGGTGGAAGCCAGAGACTCACACCTTCCATATGCCGGTTGGTGAGATGACTATTACTCTACAGGATGTAGAGGCCATTTTAGGTCTGTCCACTGAGGGTCGAGTAGTTTCCGGTCGAACGCATGGCAACTGGGCATCAATTATGCGGCAATACATGGGTGTGACTCCACTCCCATCCAAATTGATTGGCGGAAACATCAAGATGGGCTGGTTTGACCGTCATTGGGGACACTGGGAGGAGCACTCAGAGTCGGTTGAGGGTCAGCTTTTGTACACACGTGCTTACCTCATGCGCTTATTTGGTGGATTTTTGTTGTGTGATAAGTCCAGCCATGAGGTCCCTTGTCGATATATACAATTATTGGGTGGTAACCTCTCGGAGACTGGTACATACAGTTAGGGGTCAGCTGTACTAGCCACACTGTTTCGTGAGCTATGTCAGGCCACGTCAGCTTCAGCGAAAGACATGGGAGGTTGTTTGTTGTTGCTGCAGATATGGGTGTGGTCCAGATTTCCTGCCATAGCACCTGACATTCCACCACCCATTGACGCAGGCGATCATTAAGGACGAAGGTATGCAAGCATTATGATATAATAAATTCTTTGAACTGCTTTGAGTAGCTGAGCGCTTATGTTCTCATTTGACTTGGTCACTTCACTAATGTTATTGACTTACGTATTGCAGGTTCAACAATGTCGAGCTACGGTTATTGCGACGCCATCTAAAGACATATCGGATAGAGCTTGACCAGATGGGTCGAGACGATGTATGTATAATAAATTTGCGATTATGGAACTAAAAGTGTAAATTAATTCGCATTTGTTTACATGTACAGGTGAAATGGGAGCCATATAGGGACGCCGAATATGACTTTATGGGTGTAGATGATGAAATGCGGGACAGATGGAGGGCGGTGACACCCATACTTTGTTTTCACATTGTCGAGATGCACCAACCAGATCGATGTATGCGGCAATTCGGTATGCAGCAACACATCCCTGCACATGCTGCACAGCTTCGGGGTGCACATGACCTGACCTTACGTGGTAAGATTGCTGAAGATTAGGAGGCCAAGATGGATGAATTTATTCAACTGTGGAACACGTGCCATGAAAGGATCGAGACTACAGATCCTGATGAGGGGCCGATTTCCCCAAACTCCGAGTACATGACTTGGTACTTCACAGACACCAGACGGTATATGACGAGGCAGGTCGCCAGGATAGGGCACGTGGTACATACCGATATTGCTTCCACTTTGCATTGTGAATATTTCATGTTATCATCCATAACCAAATAAATTATTTCATTTTATAATTTAATTAAAATTCGTTATTTCACGTGGTAAATGCAGATAGATGGTGTAGAGTGGATCTGGTGGATGAATTCACCACAGTTTGATGCTCAGTTCAGCAAGCCGCAGGTTCAGGAGGTTTGTGACCAGCTACTGAGAGCATTTAGAGAGTTCGGTAGAGTTGCGAAGCCTGGTCCTAGCGCACCAACTGGACTCTTAGTCAGCATACCGGATCCTGCGCTGGATGTCCCGCTCCATGCGAAAGAAGGACGAGGATTAGGTCATCGACGACCACGGCACGAGATGGAGGCATATCAGATACCCCGGCCTGGTCCACGGGGCGGAGGTGTATATCGACCACTCATGTGGCCCACACACACTTATACTGAGGTTCCGTGGCACCCAGAGGATGTGACAGCAACGGTCTCTTCCGAGATGCCACCACCGATCCGTCCCGAGATACATGTTTCGAGACCTTCTTATCCATAGCCACGTACGGTGCTTGCTCCGCAGGCACATGTTCCTTACTCGTATGAGTGGCAAGCACAGGGCTCCCAGACTGGCTTTGCTTCATCCAGTTCTTACTTCCCTGATCAAGGTTTTGTGGGATTCGGTGCCTATCAGCCACCATATGGCTACCCTGGCTTTAGTGTTTTTCAGCGGGCACAGGGTTTTACCCCCTTTTGTTCGTCCCAGCCTGGACAGGGTTGGACAGAGGCAGGTTCAAGTAACAGCCCGTTCCCGTCTGGACACCGCACATCCGATGATTCGGATCAGAACACCGATGACTTCTTACGAACAGCCACCGAGGATTTCAACTTCACTCACCATCTTGATGGACAGCGTGGCGTTCGTAGGAACCCAGATCGTGATGCGCGTTCCCGACCGTGGCCCAATTACACTCCACCATGAGTGTGTCGTTTCAATCGGTCTTATGTTATATTTGCATGGATGACTGTATTATGTTATATTTGCATGGAAGACTTATTTGCATGGATGACTGTATTAAGACTAATTTGCATGGATGACTGTATTAAGACTTATTTGCATAAATGACTGTATTTGTTTTTTTTTTTTGCTGTTGGACATATAGGTAGGCAACTTTTTCCCGGATTCTAAATTCTTAATTATGCCCCATAAGCACATAAGTATAAATATGAGAAGGAGAAACTTCATATCTCAAAATGAAAATCAACTGATACGATAACAACATAAGTAGAACATAACTATACAAACTATCAATTGTCAACTAATTCGCTATGCGCGTAGGACATGAACGCCTATTATGTCCGAACTGTTTACATATACCACATCTCAATCGACTAGAGCTAGGTTGGACCTCCACCTCATCCATTTCATTGCGAATGCGTGAAGCTCTAGGACGCCCCTTACCACGCAATTTCCATTGATCGGGGATAAGCTTTGGTTCGGAGGTGGGCGGTATTCCTTGTTTACTTCCGATGGGCTGGAACGATGAAGAGTAAACATTCATAATGTTGTAGATTGAGAAAGCGGGATCCACGTACTGTGCAGCATTAAGGGATACCGCAGAACATGCAGCAATTACGTGACTACATGGGAATTTGAAAGCCTGGAACTTGCCACACTGGCATCTCCGCTGGGTCAAGTGCACCGAGTATGTGTCATCCAGATCATCCACTTCAAACGTGGTACGCGCTACATCAAACTCTCGAACATGCATCAATGTCGCACGCTCTCCATTCTTTGCCATAACTTCTCCAATAACATCCGGAAAAAGCTTTCCGGATCGGGCATCTTGTTGTGCTTTGGTCCCTCGTTTGACCCAATAGCGAACCAGTCGACTATACGTGCATTTGACCAACGATGTGATAGGCATGTTGCGCGCTCCCCTGAAAACCTTATTGATTGACTCTGACAAGTTGGTTGTCATATGACCATATCTTCGTCCATCCTCATCGTAACTCCGACACCACTGCTCTTTTTGGAATTCGTTCAATCCATGCAGTCACTTCATTACTGTAACTACAGAACTCGGCATACAATGCATCGAAGTGAATTTTGTTTGGCACATATCCTGTAAAAAGGCGGGGGAAAAAACACAACGGTGTAAGGTAATGAAAAGAATGAATGTCACTGCACTTATGTTGGAGAATATTACCTAATCTCATTAATTTTTTCTTCAACGCCTAGTCCTTGAAGCCGGTATTAAAATTACTCGCAACATGACGAATGCAAAACACATGGTACACATTAGGAGGCTGCCAACCAAGCACCTCATTGCCGACCGCTGATATTATGCTTGTGTGACGATCAGAAATAAGACACAGACCAACTGTATTTGTAACATACAGTCGTATGGAAGTCAAAAAATACTCCCATGCCTCCTTCGTTTCACCTTCAACAATTGCAAATGCAATCGGCAGGATCTCATTATTTCCATCTTCGGCGGTGGCAATCAACAATGTGCCTTTGTACTTACCGTATAAATGTGTGCCGTCCACTTGTATCACTGGTTTGCACCATTGGAACGCTGCACGACATTGACTAAAGGTCCAAAATGTACGTTGGAAAACCCGAACATCATTAACAACCTGCCGATTAACAATATATGCTTCATGTTGAATATGATAAATAGATCCCGGGGAAAGTTTCAACATGTACTCGAACCATCTTGGCAGGAACGCATATGACTCCTCCCAGTCACCGTAAATC
Source organism: Acacia crassicarpa (assembly GCA_034222035.1). Lineage (NCBI taxonomy): Eukaryota > Viridiplantae > Streptophyta > Magnoliopsida > Fabales > Fabaceae > Acacia > Acacia crassicarpa. The sequence continues at coordinate 10,245,629 of JAWXYG010000003.1, forward strand.
TTAGCTACTGCTTTTTGTTTTGCCTTCCATGCCTTCCTGTACGATACATTATAACCATACATTCCAGTCACCCTTTCTTGTATCAACTTCACTGGTACCGAAGGTGTTTCCTTGACCATGTCTGCAAAACAATTTATAAAAAGTGTACACTAGGAATGTTATTTATGTTCACTTACAAACACTAAAAAAATTCACAATTTATCAAATAGTATTGTGCATCATACCTATTATGAGCTGAGAAATAGTTTCAAAATCAAGTTGTCTGTGGTCTTGGGATAGATTTTGGTTCACACAACTATGATTTCCCACCCATTTGGTTACCACCCAGGCGTTGCTGTGCTTCGGTTTAATTGCTCGTACCCTCCAGTCGCAACCTTGTTCTTTATTCCGGCATTTCATTGAGTACTTGGATGTAGTACTCTCAACCACTTGAGCTTCATGATGTTGCTTCATGCAAAAATGTGTTATTGCAGCTTTCAAATCATTCTTGGACTCGAACTCTTGTTTCAAATATAATTCATCTCCTCTTGCCCACGGACCGCGGCCCAAGCCTTCCACATCAAGTATATCCTCATTCGGGTAATCTTCGTTCACAGCCTCATAATGTGAAATGTCATTCCAAAACGATGTAATATCTACATGTTCAAACATAAGTCATTTTTTTGCGAAAATATGGTAACCAGTAAAAAATAAATTATATAATACTTACCCCGATGTTCATCATCTGCATCACTATCATTTTGATCATTGTCATTTTCCAACAAAATGTCTTCATCTTCTTCCTCTTGCTCCTCCTCCTCCTGATTGTCAAGTTCATCTACCATATAGTCGTCGTTTTCTTCTCCCATTGAGACGGTTGATTGTCTTGGCTGATGAGTGGTACTAGCCATATTCTGTGACTGACGGAGTTCATGCGTTAGTATTGGTATGCCCCCCTTCTGACGTCTCAATATCCACATATAACTCAGCGATTTGGGACGTACGGTTTTCGTTGAATGTTTTAATAAGAAAATCCACATCCTCATTATCGGAAATCTCAAGACCCACATATTTCCGGTTTCCACAAGGCAGTCTACCCGTCACTGAAGATATTATCTGATTTTCATGCAGCTTTAACTTTCGCCGGATCTTTGCATGTAAATCTTCAGCGGACATGCCTCGAAAAATAAACATTCCTCTTGTTCACCATCAAAGCTCAGTCCGCTTGGACCTATATTTTTAGAACCATTAAAATATACAAATGACCGAATATCACTCATTTTTTCTTATGTAATATTCTAAAAAAGAAGATTCAACTACAAATAAAACCAAAATAATAAGAACACAAATTGTAATTGAACAAAAGAAGAAACACAGTATAATTTGAACTAAACAAAAAAAACGATTCAAGAAATAGAATGAAGGAGATGGTGAGTCTGCTAATAGATGAAGGAAGAAGGGAAGAAAGAATCACGGAGGGATGAAGGCAAAGAGTGAAGTGAAGCGGGTGTGATGAGAAGGCAAACAATGACTTATATAAGCTACATTTTGGGGTGAAATAAACGTGGGTGAAAATGATAGTTAAGAAGAAAAAAAAAATAAAACAGCAGAGTTCACGGGATGGGGAATCACGCGGGGGAATCTCTGGCCCATCTGACACGCGGAGGCGTGAGGGCCAGCCACGCCATCAGAGGCGTGGGCAAGCCTCACGCCACCAGCCAGCTGGTGGCGTGTGGGTCCCTCACGCTACTGATGGCGTGGGGGACCCACGCGCCACTATGTGTGCTGGCGTGAGCATTGCTCACGCCAGCAATATGTGGTGTGGGCCCCACCTACGAGACTGATGGCGCGAATCTGCAACACGTGTCCAATAGCATTAGATTGGTAAATTCTTCTGGATCTGCATTAATCTGATAAATTTTTTAAAAAGGGTTATTATGTTGGTGCTTTTCCCCCGGGAACTTATCATTGTTTGGGAAGCATATAAAAGTGTTTTTTTAAGTAATATTTCGTAATTCAAGTTAAAACTCCTCTTAAATACTTGTCCTTGTCCTGAACTCCCTATAATATTTCTAAGGAGCTAAAAACAAACGTACTATTAGCTTGTTACAAAACGAATGTACTGATCCCACTGGTGATGGGTAGAATCTCATGTGGTGGCCTCCTTTGTTATAAAAAGTACTCTATCCGGTCCTAATTATAGAAACACTTTTGTAATATAATTTGTAATACAAAAGTATTCCTATAATTAGAACCAGAGGTAGTATAAAACATCCAAGAATAGTTGCCACATTAATACAACTGTAGGTAAAATAAAAATTATTCAGATGGTTAGAATAAATCATGTAATATACGAACCTCATTAATTCAAAATAAAATGAGTGATAAATTGATGGGATGTAGTACAATGAATGATGAAAATTAGCTTTCAGAATGTGAGCAGAGTAAGGGCGCCTGTGTTGACTGATCATGTGCAGTGAGAAGAGCACAATGCCCAGAATGAAACAGAATTGCAATCCTATTTAATCTGACCTGATTCTGGAGTGTGCTGTGATTGCTAACACACTAACACTTGTGTATATGTTGAGAATTGAAGTCACTGAATACTTGGCATAGGATGCATCCAAGAAACAGGTAATGATTATTGACCAAAAGAATGAAATGGCCGAGGACGATATTTTTTGTTCATTTTCTGTGCAGCTGTTATTTTGACAGTGTTGAAATTAAATCACATGGATGAACAATCAGGAAATCAAATTGGAAATGTTTTTTTTTTATTTTTTGGGCATCCTCATGGATTCCTACACATTATCTGCCACGGCTAGAACGATAGGTATACTGTATCATTCTGATTTTTCATCCATTCAAACTTTATTTTTTCCTCCATGAGGCTGAAACAATGGCCCTCTGGCAGGCCACATGACAAATATTGCATGATTTCTTTTATAGTTATGGCATTAGCTTGCTTTTTGCTATGAGCCATGAATAAATCCAACAACTTCATAATCATTTGTATCCTATCATAAATATAAGGACCTAATTCAAAAATGAATTTTAGTTCAAAATATAAGACCATTTTCATTTTATGTCTTATACTTATCATTGTTCTTCAAATTAAGTTGTGTAACTTATAAATTGATATATAATCTAATGATACATATAAACATCTCAGAAAGATTATATAGTTAAATAATTTATTTAGCTTCCTTAATCTCTCCAAATTACTTAACTGACTTTTATATTAAATATCAAATATAGTAGGAGTATTATTTTTTGTATCACATGCATGTTTCTTTCTGTTCAGATCCAAATAAAAGAGGTTTCTGTATGATTCAAAAGCGCACACAAGGATTTTCTCCTCTCTTCCCTTGCTTCCATTGCCCACCTCATGCTGGTATTGCTTTCTCCCGAATATTTTTGCTAGCACTTTTGACGAAATCATAGCACCGAAAGTAGAGCCTGTGACATGATTTTGATTTTGTTTGTGTGGCAGGCCTTATCCCACTTTGGCCTATGCACACCTTATTTCTTTAGGAACAAATTTAAAGTGTCTATATGGGATGTCGAATATATTGGCTGAAGTGATGGCTCGAAAGTCAACTTAGGCTTGTTTTTTAGCACATAGCCACTTACCTTTTACTTGTGATACAAATTTTTTCCAGGGCTGGCTTTAAAAACCCCCTCCCCTTTTAACAGTTTGACCTAACAGTAAAAGTAATATGCAAGGTCAGCAGTTGAGGACAACGGTGGAGCGGACGAAAGAGGATTCTCTCTTTACTTTTTTTTCTTCATATCTCACATTAACCTCGTATGGGCATGGATTGAGAAAAAGAGAAAAAAGTAGAAGTAATAATGTGATTTTTTAGATTGGTTGAATGAATATGATTTAGAAATTATAAGAAATGATTAAAAAAAAATGGTGAAAGAAACTCAACCCTAAACTGATCAAACCGTGATCAAATAGATGAGCAGATAGAAATGGTTCCATTTAATGCGTCAAACCGTTCCCTTTCGTATAAAGTTGAAATTACATGCCAGAGTGGTCCAAAACGTTGCCCTAGCCCAATATATTATTGAACCCGGCTTCCCCTACTTGAACCACCATAGTCCAAACTTGTACGCGCAAGCCAGGCTATAACCACATGAACATGATCATCTGCAAGAAAGTACATGATCGCCACCCTCCAAACCTAACTCGCTTTCAATGCGCCACATCTCCCCCAACACCCAAACCATTGATTGTTGTGTACATACCACTCTGATTCTATTTATAAGTCCAGTTTGACTAAAAAAATTTTGTCCTATTTATAAATCCAGTTTCGGAAATAAATGAGATTATGACAATTTTACTCATATTAATTGCACCCATAAAGATAGAGAGGGAAGAAACAGTAAAAAAGGTACCCAATCATAAATGAGGGCAAAATTGAAAATTTACCCTATAATCATTGTGTCAACTAACTTTTCTTGGTATGTGAGATTTGGTCAAAGTGGACTTATAAATAAGATCAGAGTGGTACGTTAATATGGCTAGTCAAATAATACTCTCCACCATGGTTGAAAACACATAAACTGACCGGACCCACGGGTTCAACTGAAAAACCAAATTCAATGGGATATTGAATGAGAACAAAAAATAATATATGCAGCATTTAAGTATTTCATCAATTATTTTCTAAATAATTTATATTAAAGATTAAAAAAATTCTTCTACATGTGACTTGTACAGAAAGTAATTCAATATCATGCCAAATGAATGATTGTAGCATGAGAAAATTTTTGAAGACATCTAATTTAATGGGAAAAAAAAAATGAATGTCTCTATTCATTTTCTCTCTATTTAATATCTTTCATTAGATCAAAATTTAATGGTTAAGATTTATTTTATTCAACATGATAGATTTTTATTGTATGTGTTATAATAATATTTTATATGATATTAAATCTCAATCATTAAAATTTTGAGCACAAAAAATATAGAGAAAAGGGAGAGAGATAAAGTAATTTAATTTGTAATTACTTCGTTGAGGGTAATTGAATTCACTTCTTTAATGAAACCCTGCCACGTCACCTATGCTACATCGGCCAATGCCATCTTCCTTGGCCCCTCATTTTCAAACTTTCACTGCCTATTAAAGCCATAGGCACCCATTAAAGATCACACTTCACTTCATACGACTATTTCCTTCCTCTCACCTCATGGAAAACACTCCTGAATCGCCAACAGAAGAAGAGGCTCTGGTCAGCAAGATTCAAGAGCTTCTCACCGAATCCGACAGCGAAACGGCGCAGTTTAGCTTCGAAGAAGAAACCATAGAGGAGGTGATGCAGCAGTTTTACAATGAACTAGCCGGCTCCCTCGTCGCCCCGCCCGAAAAGCCATCGTCACCGTCGCATGTAACGGACGCAGGCAACAACGGAAGCTGTGGATCCTTTGTCTCGGACTCAAACTCGACGGTGATGGCAGGAATCCAGTGCCCCAGTGGCGGTGGTTCCCCGGCCGGGAAGGTGAAAATGGAGGCAGAAGGCGAAAGTGACGAGCTAGACGATGACGAATGGCTGGGCCGAGTGCTTAGCTGGGAACAGGGTCAGCCCGTGGAGAACAAACTGTGGTTCTGAGCAAGCTTCACTTTTTATAGTTCTGATCCTCTAATGGAATGCACAGTAATATTGTATAGTCCGTCGTAGGCTAATATCGTAGATTCCTAGGAAATGCTTATGTGGGTTTTCGTATGATCGACAAGTTGTGTTGTCTTCTACTGTTTTGGATTTGCCAGTGACATTGTATAAAAATAGTGCTGTTAGCTGTACTTTGAAGTTTGCAATCCCTCTCCTCTTTCTTTTATGAGATCATTTAATAAGTGTTCTTGATTTTTAATAAGGAATTTATAAGTTTTTAATGAGTATTAATTTATATTTCATGTATATCCATATTTAATAAAGATAGTAGAAAAAAAATAATAATTAATACTCTATTCTTTTCTTTTTATAAGAAACATTTAGAGAATATCTTATTCTTACTTTTATTTTTTCACTTTACCTTTATTTAATTATCATATATAATATTGTAAAATGATAAATTCTCATAGCCTAAAGACCTACTATTACTTTTACCATATTTATTTTCTTGTTCTCTTTCTCATACAATCCTCTGAGCCAGTCTTAAGAGCTGACATTCCCCCTTATCCATTGTTCGAGCCCTGTCTCCCCCTCTTCCCACTGGCTATATAAAAAAAAAAGAGTATTTTATTCAAAAGGACTTACAATTTTAATATATTTATTGTTTTTAACCGATGTCTTTAATCGTGAGATTCAATTAAGTGTTTCTTTAAAAAAAAAAAGAACAAAGTTGATGTGATAATTTTGAGTTTAATGTTATTTGTAAAGATAAGGTTGGAAATCCCTTGAATTTTAAATAACTTTAATGTTTTTATGAGAATTGATAATTTATGTTTTATGGTAAAAAGGAGAGAAGATGGAGTAAATCACAGTACGTCTGCTTCTATCTGGTTTATTATCTAATTACCTACACATACATTTGCACTTCAATGGGAGGTTTCATACATTCATATAATGTGCACTTTTTCCATGGCACCAGCTAGCAATTAAAGACTCATATTTTGTAGGTGAGACTAATTAATAGAGATGGGGAAGGTGAATCACACATTATCTCAGATGCGACCAAAATCATTAATTTCACTAATTTAATGAATCGGTCTCAGCCTCACCCAATTATAGAACATGATGAAGAAGTAACAATGGACAAATATGGTTTCTTCCACGTCATATATTCAAGACACCTGTTAAAAGATGGTGATAATGTTAGTCCCAGACGGTATAAGAAGCAGGACAGATTGGTGGATTGAACTTAAAAACCAGAAGATGACATGTCAACTAACCAGCGGTACGCTAAGTACGAGATTTTAAATGAAGATAGAGCTGAGCTAGCCATCTGGCTGTGGTGGCCATTTTGTGTGTTGAAGTTAGGAGAAGAGAACACTCCACATTATATACATATATCTTATAGTCCTTCCGCTCCTAATTATAGAACAATATTTGGAAGTTAGTTTTGGTCCTAATTATAAAACAACATTTTAAGTTTTTTCAATTTTTATCTAAAATACCCATATTTTATTATCTCAAGTGTATTTAGTTTTTGGTAATTATATGCATGTGCCTGTGTAGACTCCTCCAATTATTGAAACTTTTAAATTATTAGATTTTAATTTATTTATCAATCAACTGTCATTAATTTGCCAATATATATATAGACACAAACATACATGTGTGTGTTTCTATATATGTCTTTGTATGTATGTATGGGTATATGTGTGTATTTAAACACAAATATATATAGATATATATATATACACAGACACACATATAAATACACACACGCAGTGGCGGACGGAGCTAGGATGTAATGTTCGTGGGTACATAATTAATAGTGGGATTCGAGAGGAAAAAATTTTTAAGGAGGATAAAAGGCAATTACCAATTCTATATGTGCGCGCATATATGTGTGTATGTAGTGTGTGTTTATACTTGTGTGTCTATATATATATTTGTGTGTGTGTGTGTGTTGGGATCCATACACGCAGCGGATTAAAATTTTCTACGAATCCCGTCCCGAGGATCACTCAGGTGCGTTTAAATCAAGGTTAGGGAACCCGAATCATACCTTATAGAGAACTCTGAATCATCCGGAACTGGAGGTTTTCCTTTGATTTTAGCAAACTGCTCAAGAATCTACACAAACCCTTTGCGCACATTTTCTCATAGCGATCAATAAACTGTAGTGAATTCGTCCGCGTCTCGCTCTCTTTGAACTGGTGGGCTACCTTCTCGATCAGTAGAAGACGACTCTTAGAATCGGCTTCCTCTACCGGTATCCACACGAACAATCTCCGAACACAGACACTGTAGCGTGCTAGCGCCTCGAACTGTGCGTCTCTATCTATTTCGCTCTAGGGTTTCTTGCGGCTTTCTAATATGCTCGACTAAAAGTCCCGTAGGTTTTTCTAAACCTATTGAGCGTATTATATAAAATTAATCCTCATTAATTTTGAAATTCAAATTTTAGATCTGGATTAAAATATATTAATTAAATCTATATGATAAATCTAATATAATAATATTTATCTAATCTGAATTAAAAGCCAGATCTGAAAATTTGAATTTTAAATCTGGATTTAAAATATAGTAATTAAATCTATCTGATAGATTTAATCCAATCTATTTATTTAATCCAAATTTAAAAGCCTTCTGATTTAATTTATCTCTATAAATTAAATCCGAGAAATGATATCTATCTATTTAATTAAATCTGAGATACAATATCTCAATTTAAATTAAATAGATAATGATATCTTTATTCAAAAATTAAATGAGATACAATATCTCGATTTGTTTTAGATATTTAATTTACCAAATAAATTAAATATAAAACAAATATTATATAATAATATTATAATCTCCATTAAATAATATTATTATATTATTTTCGAATTTAAATATATATACACATATATATATTTACCCTAGATTAAATCCAGGATTAATTAAATCTCAAATTAATCTGAGATTCAATGAATCTGGACACTTTTACCCGTGTTGGATTATTCTTGTGTGCGACCCTACAGGGCCATATGAGATTGGCAGTGGGCCAAGACCGTACTAGCCCACAAGTCGCAAGCGGCCTCTAGTAAGACATTGCGACTACCCAATTCAGATGGGGATCGATGACACGATACAACCTATCGTACAACCATGTCACGTCCCTTTTGTCACGCGATAATTTGGTCAAGGATGAGGCATGGATAATGTCAACTTCCTGTTCTTGACCACTACTTTTTCGATTCTCGAGCAGTCTAATAAGTGAAATGGAAACTCCTTTCCATCACAGTATGGCCATACATTTCTTAGACTCACTTATCGAGAGGCCCAGTATTATCTCTCTACAAATGTGAGGGACAAATTCCATCTTGACCATTCACATTCCTCCGCATGAAAACCACGGATCCCGATCCCAGCCTTTATCATCACCCGGTCAAAGGTGACTTTTGACTAGGTCAAAGACCAGTGACTCATCATGTAGGAATCCATTATGATCTCAGGTCATAGGGCGTTGTGACGCGGTTATACATGAGATAAACTTATGACTTAATCCATGCAGCTTTCTCATAGTGGGTCGGTCCAGCACCTTGTACTCTTACAAGTGCCCATGACTTTGATTCGTATCTCCATACCTCATCAAAGTCATACTGGTCTTAACTCATCTTCGCTCCCGCGTAGATGACTGACCAGGGACATTTAGGATAATCTATAAGATATATCCAAGGATATAGTTATCACCATAAACATGCGTGTGAAATGATAACTTAATGGAGAACAATGACTTGCCCCTAGGGCATAATTTCCAACAGTGTGTTCATATATGTGTGTAGATATATGTATGTATGGGTGTGTGTACACACATGTGTGTATATAGCAAGACCATTGTTTTAATTAGAAAACATATGGAGAGGAAAATTTTAGGTTGGAGAAGTATATGTTAGGTGTTGGTAATTCACTTTTACTTATGTCATTTTAAATTTATATAAGGGCATTTTAAGAAAATAAGTAAAATTAACTAATTTAACTTCTCTCATTAATCTCCCCAAAATCAGTTAAATATGTCCTGTAATTAGGACCTGAGGGAGTATCTTTTTATGTATTTATATCTCTAATATTTTTTTATATATTGTATTTATTTTGATTTAAATCATATGTTGTTTTCTGACATTTTTTTTACACTCAATATCTCAAATTAATTAGTTTCTATGATAATAGATAAATATTTCTAAATACAGAACTGAAAACTAATTAATTTAAAATATTAGGTATAAAAATATATGTGAAAGTAATATGTAATTTAAATCTAAATAAATATAATATAAAAAAAATTAAGAAAATATACTCATACCTCTACCTCAATATGCATGTAATATCGAGTTATGGACTTGAAAAGGGAATCGGAGATTTGGTCCACACTCCTATGTGCTGGAATTTATCCTCTAGCTTCGGTTTAGGCTCCCTACTCAGTTTTTAGGTCCATTGTGACTCTCATTTATTAAGGTCCACCTTCCCCAAAACCATACAACGGTTATCTAATTTATTACGCTCAGGCCCATTTTTATACATCTCTATTTTACAAGTAATTTTTTTTGGAAGAATTACATCTAAATGCCATTTAAATTTACAAAACTTTAAATATCTGTTAAATTTGTAAAAAGACTTAAAGATACCAAAGACCAAATTAAGATTTTTAAATTCAGGTGAATTTACCTTTTTGTCCTTAGTTTTTAAATAAAATAAAAAAAATTGACCCTCGACGAAGGGCCAGCGCACCGACTGCCGGCGTTTAGGTTCCAGGCACCGACGGCTTGAAATCTGGTGAATTTTCTTTTTTGTGGCGTTGAATCTTTTTTAAAAAAAATATTCAATATAAGTGAGGTAGGTGGCAATCGAACCTACCCCACTTTCATAGGGGTCAATGGCCCAACCACTAAGCCACTTAGTTCCTTTAATATATATATGTATTAATAAATATATATATTCTTTTTAACATTTTTTTATCAACAAACACTCTTATAAATCTCATTCCTGAACTTGTAAATGACATTAAAGAATTGGTAATTGTCATTGAAAAATTTGTTATAGTTGCATTTTTTTTTGTTTCATAAGACACACATATGGTAAACCTAAACAACGAACTGGTAAATACCATTACGAAACTAATAAATGTCATTGAAGAATTGGTAATTGTCATTGAAAGATTTGTTATAATTGCACTATTTTTTTTGTTTCATTAGACACACATATGGTAAACCTGAACAACGAACTGGTAAATACCATTGCGAAACTAGTAAATGCAATTGAAGAACTGGTAATTGTCATTGAAAGATTTCTTATAATTGCACTTTTTTCTGTTTCATCAAATACACATGTGGTAAACCTAAACAACGAACTGGTAAATACCATTGTGAAACTAGTAAGTGCTATAGAAAAATTGATAATTATCACTGAAAGATTTGTTATAATTGTACTTTTTGTTGTTTCATTAGACACACATGTGGTAAATCTGAACAACGAACTAGTAAATACCATTGTGAAACTAGTAAATGCCATTGAAAAATTTGTTGTGCATGATGTTTGTAAATCAAGAATGTAACGTTCAATGAAGCATATGGGATTAACAAAAATTTGTTGTGTGTAACATCCCAATTTTTCTAATAGTAACTAATTATTTTTAGGAATAAGTTTGAAATAAGAAAGCTACTAGGCTCTTGATAATCGGTATTTTTTTTTGATGCAATCAGGGTAAAGAAATCAGATATTAACTTGAATGGTAGATGGTTATGAAGTAGATAAGCATGTGATATTTGATCGGAAGATGAGTATTCGGTAGTTAGATGGTAGATGGAGATATGTATGGTAGCTACATATGAATGGTAGTTAGATGGTAGATGGAGATGTGTAGTTACATGGTAGATGGATATATGAATGGTAGATAAATGGTAGATGTGTAGTAGATGGACAAATGAATGGTAGATAAATGGTAGATGTGTAGTAGATGGACATGTGATTTTTGAAAAGTAGTTGAGACCCAAACTCTATAAATACCTCACCCCTTCTCATTTCTTTCACAATACAAGCACTCAAAACACATAGAGAGAGAGAGAGAGAGAGAGGAGGAAGGAGAGTCGGAGAATGATGATAGAAATTATTTGGTATTAAGAGCATTGGAGTATGGTAAAAATAAGCTTGGAATTGAGGTAACCTTGGTTATTCTTTTATATACTTGTCAAATGTATATATGTATTCATATTTATTAACTGTTTTGGGATTTGTTGTGCCTATGGAAGGCTTGATTTGAAATCTAATAAAGTTGTTTTGATGAGAGTGGATATTCTTGGATCCCTTGGTATCACTTTTCTTTTAACCGGGTTCAGTTTGACACCTCCTTAATTGTGATTACAAGGAGGGGAGCCATGTTGAAGTTATGAGTAATGGATATGTTTCGTTGGATAGTTATGAGTAATGGATATGTTTTGTTTGAGGATGTGTTATTTGTTAGATGGCTCCAGTCAACGGTTATAAGAGGTGATCAGGGTGATAAGGATGATCCATGCATCAATATTTGTTTGGCAGGTTGCATATGTGAGATCTCTTGTGAAATATTGGAAAGTAAATTATGATGTTTTGGAACCCTTTTTGGGAGGGAGTTTTGGTAACCGAGTCGAGAACTTTTGTGAAAGGTTTTTATATAAAGGCATATATTTTAATTACTGTGAATTTATAAATATGTTCTCGATCTTGGTTTGCATGTATATTTCTGAATAACCAATGGTTACGAGGATCTTTGGATCTTACGGTTATTATGTTTATTTTTTTTTCAGGTGAATAATTTAGTAGGGAAATCAGGGAAGGCACATATGGAAAGCTCATGTTATGTTATTTTTATTTGTCATGACCATAAGACTTCCGCATTTTAAAAACTCTGATATACTATTTTGGATTTAAATTGGCCCTGTATAAATGGATCTTTACCTTTGGCCATATTGAAAATATGTATTTGGATGTTAAATATCCTACATCTGAAGTATTCCAAATATTTTGGCCAAGTTTTCGGGTATTAAAATTGAGGTGTTACATTTTTTTGGTATCAGAGCTAAAAGGTTCTGGCCAATTTGCTGATTTCCTAACAGTTTTCTAAAAAAAAAAAAAGAGGTCATGGCAAATTAAATTTCATAACGTGTGCACTTCCCTACATTTAGATTTGAAAATTTTATTTGGTTAATTGTTTAACCTGTCTAGCGTTCTTGTGGTATCTATCATTGTTAATGAGGATTGATGGTTTGAGGTTGTGATTAAGGTTAGATTGTGAATAAGGTTTGATATTTTATCAGAGTGGCGCAGCGGAAGATGATGAATTTTGAGGACAAAATTCCTTTTTAGGAGGGGAGAATTGTAACATCCCAATTTTTCTAATAGTAACTAATTATTTTTAGGAATAAGTTTGAAATAAGAAAGCTACTAGGCTCTTGATAATCGGTATTTTTTTTTGATGCAATCAGGGTAAAGAAATCAGATATTAACTTGAATGGTAGATGGTTATGAAGTAGATAAGCATGTGATATTTGATCGGAAGATGAGTATTCGGTAGTTAGATGGTAGATGGAGATATGTATGGTAGCTACATATGAATGGTAGTTAGATGGTAGATGGAGATGTGTAGTTACATGGTAGATGGATATATGAATGGTAGATAAATGGTAGATGTGTAGTAGATGGACAAATGAATGGTAGATAAATGGTAGATGTGTAGTAGATGGACATGTGATTTTTGAAAAGTAGTTGAGACCCAAACTCTATAAATACCTCACCCCTTCTCATTTCTTTCACAATACAAGCACTCAAAACACATAGAGAGAGAGAGAGAGAGAGAGGAGGAAGGAGAGTCGGAGAATGATGATAGAAATTATTTGGTATTAAGAGCATTGGAGTATGGTAAAAATAAGCTTGGAATTGAGGTAACCTTGGTTATTCTTTTATATACTTGTCAAATGTATATATGTATTCATATTTATTAACTGTTTTGGGATTTGTTGTGCCTATGGAAGGCTTGATTTGAAATCTAATAAAGTTGTTTTGATGAGAGTGGATATTCTTGGATCCCTTGGTATCACTTTTCTTTTAACCGGGTTCAGTTTGACACCTCCTTAATTGTGATTACAAGGAGGGGAGCCATGTTGAAGTTATGAGTAATGGATATGTTTCGTTGGATAGTTATGAGTAATGGATATGTTTTGTTTGAGGATGTGTTATTTGTTAGATGGCTCCAGTCAACGGTTATAAGAGGTGATCAGGGTGATAAGGATGATCCATGCATCAATATTTGTTTGGCAGATTGCATATGTGAGATCTCTTGTGAAATATTGGAAAGTAAATTATGATGTTTTGGAACCCTTTTTGGGAGGGAGTTTTGGTAACCGAGTCGAGAACTTTTGTGAAAGGTTTTTATATAAAGGCATATATTTTAATTACTGTGAATTTATAAATATGTTCTCGATCTTGGTTTGCATGTATATTTCTGAATAACCAATGGTTACGAGGATCTTTGGATCTTACGGTTATTATGTTTATTTTTTTTTCAGGTGAATAATTTAGTAGGGAAATCAGGGAAGGCACATATGGAAAGCTCATGTTATGTTATTTTTATTTGTCATGACCATAAGACTTCCGCATTTTAAAAACTCTGATATACTATTTTGGATTTAAATTGGCCCTGTATAAATGGATCTTTACCTTTGGCCATATTGAAAATATGTATTTGGATGTTAAATATCCTACATCTGAAGTATTCCAAATATTTTGGCCAAGTTTTCGGGTATTAAAATTGAGGTGTTACATTGTGCATGATGTTTGTAAATCAAGAATGTAATGTTCAATGAAGGATATGAGATTAACAAAAAAATAAATGATTTATAACAAATTTTTGAATGGCAATTACCAATTCTTCAGTGGCATTTATTAGTTTCGCAATGGTATTTACCAGTTCGTTGTTCAGGTTTACCACATGTGTGTCTGATGAAACCAAAAAAAAAAGTGCAATTATAACAAATTTTTCAATGGCTATTACCAATTCTTCAATGGCATTTACTAATTTCGCAATGGTATTTACTAGTTTGTTGTTCAGGTTTATCACATGTGTGTCTGATGAAAAAAAAATACAATTATAACAAATCTTTCAATGGCAATTACCAATTCTTCAATGACATTGATTAATTTCGCAATGGTATTTACCAATTCGTTGTTCAGGTTTACCACATGTGTGTCTGATGAAACAAAAAAAAAAGTGCAATTATAACAAATCTTTTAATGACAATTACCAATTCTTCAATGGCACTTACAAGTTCAATAATAGAATGGCTAAAGTATATTTTTAGTCCTTTAAGTTTACATGAGGTATACTTTTTGTTTCCTAACTTCATAAAATATACTTTTAATCTTAGAATTCTAACACCGTTAATTTTGCTAACGGAAAATACAAACTCAAGTGATAACGGTGTGAAATTAAGTGATGATTGTATAATTAAATGTTATTAAGCTTAAATTTAAAATATGGGTAAATTGAATAATATATAAAATTTGTATAATTAAATGCTATTAGTAATCATTTGAGTTCGTTGTGTCAGTGTTTTCTGTTAGTAACATTAACAGTGTTAGGGTTTTAGGACCAAAAGTATAATTTATAAAGTTAAGGGACCAAAAGTGTGCCTTATGTAAAATTTAAAGGACTAAAAGTATATTTTAGACTAATGAAATTTACATGAGTGTTTGTTGATAGAAAAAATGTTAAGAAATATATATATATTAAAAGAACCAAGTGGGCCTACTTGGCCCCCATAAAAGTTGGGTGGGTTCGATTCCCACCCACTTCATTTTCATTGAATCTTTTTTTTTTTTTTTAAGATTCAACCCCACCAAAAAAAAAATATCCCTGGATTTCAGGCCGCCGGAGATCGGAGCCTAAGCGTCGGCGGTTGCAGGCCGGCCGGCGGTTGGTCCTTCGACGGTCGGCAAGGGTCATTTTCTTTTTAAAAAGATTTATTTAAAAACTAAGGGTAAATTCACCCGAATTTGAAAATCTCAATATGTTCCTTAGTACCTTTAAATTTTTTAACAAATTTAACAAACATTTGGGGTTTTGCAAATTCAAGTTATATTTAAATGTAATTTTCCCAAAATGAATGAGGGAAAATACCATCCTATGGAACTAAAAAAATGTTAAAAATGTCCCACAGAAAATTTTGGTGTCAACAAATTCTCATTAACAATTTGTTCAGTAGGTGATTAACGACTTCATCTATAAGTGTTAACAACTCTTTAAAACCTTTTTGACATAAAAAATTTATGTAAGACTTCTTTTATATTTTCCTGAAAGAGAGTTTTTCAAAGAATTATGAGAGGGGTACATGACCTGGCAAACAGAGGGGTGTCTAGATTTGGGCTTTCGGCCCATTGGGCTAAGGTGGTTAAACCACAAATTACTTAGGTCCGCTTTCTTAATTCTTACCGTGAAATGGAAAGCATTTGCTTGTTCGGTGTCCGAAAATTACTGATCCTCTTCTCTGATTCTAAACATTATTTCTGGATGATGGCCAAAAAGGATATTACGGTGCTAAATATAAGACTTAGTTGATTTTTATCACATGTCGTATATGATTAAACTATATTAATTAACTTCATTAAAATATTTTAATTAACTTCATTAATCTGCTCCAGTCGTTTTCTATTTCGGTTGAAAGCATGTAGGCTCTCTTTTATTCATGACTGATCACAACCTTCTCATTTGAATTTCGAACCAACTACTTCAAATTGCCCATTATATTGCATCAATTTTAAACCTATATTAAACACGTCGTCTACAATAATCATCATCCCCTCGTTAATGAATTTAAAACAAATTTATTAGAGTTAAAAAATAGAGGGTTAAGGCCTAATTTTTCACATAAAAGTTTTCATGTAGGAACAGTGTATATCGAGAAGCTTTTAATGGATTCAATGTCGCTCTACTCTAACACTGATGTGTACCCCAAAATAAACTGTTGGACGATGATCAGTATAAAAACGGTGGCATATAATTTTTTTGTTGCAAGAAAAATCGTGGTGTCTAAAATATTATAGTAGCATTAAGGACGTGCAGTTATATATCTAAAATTTATAGTACGGCAAGATGGATGTCTGCCAATCTCAGGTTTAGAATATAAACTCATATTGGAGCACCAATATTGTTCTTTATCAGCAGAACCACTTGCATTAGCGTTCATGACAGCGTTATGTTAAGACAAAGCCACCATCGCCATCATTATGTATGATCCACGTCGATCTGAGATAAGGATCTTGTGCAGCCACACCAGTCTCTTACGTAGTTCCCTTCTTCATCACAGAAAAATTAAAAAAAACCTCAAATTACGATTAATTTCATGCACATATATATTGTTTAATTAGCAACTTCTTGAATCAACCATATATTTACTACATCATCAACAAGCTTTTCAACCACGCCTAAGGCTGCCAAAAGCTATAGCACACGCCTTTAAGTTGTGATTTCGTTTAGTATTTTTGTGTGGATCATAATCTCTGTCTCTAATGGCGGAACTTACAAGAGGCCCCCCAAAAAAAAAATTTGTTTCAAATTTTTTAATGGAACTTTTTATTTTTTAGTGAATAATATAACTTTGGCCCCAAAGTAAAATTAAATTTTGGCCCCCAACTTCCTTTTTTTTTTTTCCCTCTTTTTATAACTTTGGGCTTATAATTCAATCTTTATTCTATGTAGGGTCTTGTATGATTTATGTTAATCTTGTCATTCTTTTCTATATTTCATTCTAATTACATGAAATTTTTAGCTTATCAGTGAAATTTACTTTTGTGGTGTATCCCTTACTAGTTACTATGCTTTTGCCCATTCTACACTACACTTGTAGATAAAGTTAATTGACTTGATTTCATGAATATTTTTTTTATTCTTTTTATTTTTAATGCATTTAAAAATTTCCTTAAAAAAATTTCGGGGGCAGCCCCCCACCACTATTTGGCCCCCCCAAACTTTTCCTCCAAATTCCGCCATTGTCTGTCTCTCTCAATCTTTATCAACAAGTTTGATTTGTGTATTACATCACTTGCCCACGCAACATATATACTTACGTGTGAATATATACTTACGTGTGAATTCTTGTGGTTAATATAAGTTTATAATGCAATTTGTTCTATAAACTAATTACATTATAAATTAGATCTTATATTAAGAACCGGGAGATACTATATCATTGTGGACTTCATGTATATGTGTATAACTATTCGTATACTCCTTTCGTCTTTTAATATATATAAGACATATTTACCTAATTTAATTAAATTAAAGAAATTGTTTAAGTTAATTAGTATGACTTATATTTTTTAAAACACTTAGCCATTTTCTTTAATTTTCTCTCCTTCCTTCTCCTTCTTGATCATCAATAATGGTAAATTAATAAATGATTGACAAACATAAAAACTACATCTTATATTTATGACCAATATCAACATTATAAATATCTCTTAAATTCCTTAGATGAAGGGCTGGATTCAATGTCTCTGAGATGTATCAATACAAAATCTGCTATATTGGTAGAGCATGTAATCTTTGCTCTTGCATGTTGGCAATGTTACTGCTATGGTTGAGATATACAGAATTATTTACCTACAATCCAAAGTGAAAAAGCCTTTAAATGTCATGGCCACATCTATGAATCGGCACGATCTATCTGTTTTCTTATTCCGCGATTAAAAAAAAAAAAACTAAATATACAAGTACAGAACTGAAAATACCCAAAAGGGAGGTAGAAAATATGTGCAAAATATTATTTCTGACAGGAGGTAAAACCCATATATAAAAGAATTACAGAAAATTCAAAAGTAGTAAATGATTGATATGGATCAAGAGGTGTGGGTGCGTGTGGGGACTGCTGGGAGACGCTGTCTATATCACAAAAACTGTCTCTGCAGTGTCAACGTTGATGTTTTTTTGGCTACACACTAAGGATTCAAGTAAGGCACTACCTCATCCATATCATATCTGCCCCCACTATATCTTCAGATCTGCACCACTCTATATCCTCATCATTCCTAAAACATTTATTCCCTGTAATTAAATTCTTTAGTACAGCTCCTTGAAAACTTAGTTTAACCAATGGGGATATATCAATGACATATATATTATGAGTTAGTAGAATCTTCATTACTTATAGTTTGCTCTCATTTTAAATTTGGTTCCTATAGTTTCAAATCATAGGTTTTAGTTTTTCTAGTTTCTTTTCATCTAAATGGCTAAATCATGTAATTTGATAATAATTTGGATTATTTTATTCTTAAAAGATTAAAACCTATAATTTGAAACTATTTAAACTAAAATCAAAATGAGGGGAACTTATAGATGCATTAACCCTATGTATAATTAAAGAGATATTACTAATGCTAAAATCACCCAAGAATTATATAGTATATATAACTAAATTGAAGCTGTAACGAATTTGTTTAGTGTTATTACAGTCGATTATGTTGCCCGACTCTAATTCATAATGACCGTATAGAAAAAAAAATTTACTATTTGGATTTTGTTTTGGAACTCTGACCATATATGTTCCTTCAAGCTGGGTCTCAAACCTAGATATATTAAGGAGAATGGTTGTGTCAGATTTTTCCGATGTCCAAAGAGTAAAACTCAGTTGAATTTTTATGACATAGCAAGATCAAAGACGGTGGCGGCAGTGGTGATGATGATTTTGTGTTTAGGACAACGCTCTTAGGATGCTTATTAATTTCCAGAAGAGTAAAATTAGAATCTAGATAGCTAGGTCAAGTTGATAAAAATAAAAAAGAGATATATCATCCACTTTATCTAGCCAAGTGACCGTTCGAGTAAATAAGACTGATAAACTGGGTACGTATTTGAGGACCGAAACTGCAGATAGGGTTTTGTCATATATATTCTGGGAGGTCGATCAATTGCATTCTACACTTGCTTTTATCTCTGTCTCTTTGCATATGCATATATTAATATGTTTTGTTTTCTTATATGTATCAGTCACGTGAATGCCTCTCAGTCCTCTTAGCTTCTCTCTTTCTTCCCTTTAATTTATCCCCCTTTCATAAACCTATTACTCTGTTGTCGTTCCGGCCCATTTAGGCATCTTCCTCATACCTTAATATTCCATCCCTTATTCTGTCCATTTTTGCAGCGGTGACATCTTTGATCTCTCTCGCTCTGTTGGATCCATCGATGACTCCTGTTGCTATGAAGCCTCCAAACCCTTTCCTTCTCACGGATCAAATAGAAGATCAACACCAACTCCTCGTTTCTCCTCTTAATCAGGATTCTTCATCTAATTCTTCTCTCTCATCACATCCTACTTTCTTCCATTTACTTGATCAAACTCAGTCTGCTAGAGAAACCCGCAGAGAGTTAGGGCATGATCAAGAGGTATAAGATCCTATCTTACTTCATATTCTTTTTTGAAAGCTTATTATCAACTCTTCACTTTGCAATCATCAATTTGTATTATATCCTTATATTTTCACTATCTCTCCAGGTTC
The DNA here is from genome assembly GCA_034222035.1 of Acacia crassicarpa. Lineage (NCBI taxonomy): Eukaryota > Viridiplantae > Streptophyta > Magnoliopsida > Fabales > Fabaceae > Acacia > Acacia crassicarpa. The sequence goes on from JAWXYG010000003.1 coordinate 10,265,789, forward strand.
ATATATATATCTATATATATATATATATATATAAGCTTGATCTTAATTTTATCAACTAAATATCCAAGATCAATACTAGTAGTACTTGTGTAGCTATTTATTGACCTTATCACTTTCTTATTTTTGAATCATGAACGAATTAATTTTCATGGTCGGCTGGGTGATGAACCATTGATGCAGATATATATACAGACGAACATGTGTGTTTATAGATATATGGCTTGATTAATTAGTAGGGAATCAACAGCTAATAAAATTTAATCTGTTTCCTTTATGCAGATTTCTGTGATTGATGTACGCTTCACCTCTAATTTCTTTCACATATATACGTCTTTTGTGTCAGTTGGTTTGGAAAAACAACGATCATTATTCATATATATATATATACTATAAAATCTTGGTCATCACTTGTAGTCTAAATAATCATATATATATATAATTTGTTGATAATATGTGTTGATTACATAAATATATTTTATGTGTGTGCAGGAAGATGAACTGGTGTTTCATGGTGGATCAAGCAGTCATCACCAAGTTTGTAATTCATCCTTCAATTCATCCCACCAGAATCAACAAGTTAAGGATGATCGAAGAAACGTGTGTGGCGGATATAAAGTAGAGGAGGAGGTAGAAAGCCATAAAAGCAGTTACGAGACTGTACAATGGATGCCTTCAAAGATGAGGTTGATGAAGAAGATGATGATCCCCAATAATACTAGTCCTGTACCTCACAAAGGATCAAATATCACGCTAAATATCCAAACTCGAGAGCACCACAAAACCCAAACCCAAAAGAGTCCTTCCAATAACCACAGAAATAGCACCACCACTAGGGTTTGCGCCGACTGTAACACAACCAGTACCCCACTTTGGAGGGGTGGCCCAAAGGGTCCTAAGGTAAAATACAATATTCTTTATATTCTGATATTACGTATACTATCCCTTAGATTTATTATCATAACCTTCCAATGTTCATTATATTGATATGGGATATTATCATAACCTTCCAATGTTCATTATATTGATATTGCACACGTCTATTTTACAAGTGCAGTCACTGTGCAATGCGTGTGGGATTAGGCAGAGAAAGGCGAGAAGGGCATTAATGGCGGAAGCTGGAAATGGTGCAGTGAGTTGCAGATTGCATAGCAAGGAGAAGAAGGCTCGCAAGAACCATTTTGTAGCATTAAAGAATAATAATAAGTGCAAGGCCACTATTGCAAGCCATAGTGAAGGAACATTATCTGAGGGAGAAAGGAACAAGAAGAAGAATATTGGGTTTGAGGATTTGGCATTTAGTTTCAGGAACAACGTGTCGGCGGTTGAGCAAGTGTTTCCTCCGGCCGATGAAGTTGCTCAAGCGGCGTTGCTTCTCATGGATCTATCTTATGCCTCCGTTCCTATTTAATTAGATTCACTAGCTCACTCCCATTTTATCTTTATTTATTTACTCATATATCCATAGCTAGCTATTATTGTTCGTTTTGTTGCCAGTTTTGTAATGTAGCACGGTTTAGAAATTAATGTCATGTAATTGTTGGCCAAACAAATAAATAATAGACAGCTTATATGAATGTGTGAGAAATTACTCCCTGTTATTACTCGTATATATATAAAACTCTATGCATACCACTCCCTGGGAAAAATTGATCTACGGTTATCAGTTTTTTTTTTTTTTTGGGTGGTATAATTTAAATGCAATAAGTATGCAATTTTTATACAATAACATGTCATAGATGATAGATACAATTTTTTAAAATAAGCATATAAATGTTATAATTTTATTTCGTTTGATTTAATTTTCTAAATATCTCACACACACGTGTTATAATTTATGCGGGAAAAAACATATTTCAACGGTTCTCTACAATATAAAACCTAGCATACCTTTTCAATTATATAAAATTATCTAGATCATTTTTTAGACACACAAAATATCATGTCCGTTTGCGTATAAATTAATATAGCATTAGATTGAATATTTAATTAGTAAGATCATTATATGATTGAAATTTTGTGAGATATATATATGGCATATATATACTTTGAAGGAATTCTTCCTGGAATTGTTATTGCGCTCCCATAGGGTAATACTATCCCCAAAATTAAGGGGTTGGATTTGTTCTAAATATAAGAATTCAATATACTTTTTCTTCCATATTTATAATTTTTTTAAAAATATCTCTATTGATTATAGTTAACAAGTTTTAATCTAAAGATATTCTTAATGAAAGATAATATTTTAAAAATATCAACCCATATTCGTTATAAATAAGTATAATTAATATAACTCACTTTTTTTAAATCACCTCAATTTGTTATTTATCTCTTATATTTTTTTTCCAACTGTTCTTATAGTCTTATATTAATTACATAAGGTAGGATCTCAATAATAATATATTCATTCACAGGTTTTATTTATTTATTTATTTTGGGTTGCTCACCCGGCCGGATCCAACCCGCGTCGCGCACCTGGCTATACTAGAAGAGTTTCTCAGCGAGAGTTTTCTGCATTCACAAGGTTCAAACTTGAAATTTTGCTTAAGGGGCACAAAATTAAAATATATAAAACTCTATACATACCACCCCATAAAATAATGCCACCCCCAGAAAAAGGAAAATGAGATATTTGAGCGGCCTATTTGAACCCATGTTAAATAGTCCATAAAAAACCCTTTAAGTATCTGCCCAGTTTGTTTGGGCCGAATGGTCAGATGTTTGGGTGATTTCGATAAGGTTATCTATTTTTGTAGCTTAAAGTTTTCTTCGTTGAAGGAAAGAATTCATAGGGACAAAGGAAGAAACTAAGATAGTATTATATGAATTGGAGGTTTCTCACTCATGGTTTGAGAAATGTGCTTGTACTCTTTAGTTTCCATCCATAAGTCTATTGTAGTGTGTTCTATACTCTAACTAAAGATAATTGTTGTCTTATACATTTGCGCAACTATAAAAGCAGAGTTTCTTTAACTTATCAGATCAAATGTCTGAAGAAGTCAAAAATCTATAGCTCTTCCAAAAATAACAAGTTTAGAAACTGGATGCAGAGCTTTGATCTTTTATAGAAAGATGATATATGTGTTCCTTTTTACTCCCACAAATTAAGATCAATGTATATTATTTTCTTTAATGATTAATGATGGTGGCATTATTTTATTATTGTCATTCATAAAATCATCTTTTTTATTTCTTGTTCATTGCATGTTATTTCATTGAGTAAAATAATTCAACCACCCCTCTGTTTTATTTTAATTACACCAGCATTCCTTTTATATAGAAAACTCATATAGACCCTCCATAAAATTAAAATATATGTTACATCACAAACTTTTTTTATATTTTGAAATTCCATTTCCATTAAATCATTAATTGACCGTTAAATTTGACTTTTAAATTTCTCTTTAACCAGCATGTCATTTAATAGCATTAGAATTGTGTGTATGTGTGTTGCCACAAAAAACTTATACCACGATGAATTAATTGTAATAGATTTTATAATTAATTAAAAATGTATTAATTTTGAGATTATAAATGTATAAGTTTAATTTTTCAATGTACTTATTGAGACTTATTTATTTTTAGTTCTTGAAATGACCACAAATAATTTTTTCTATAAAATATAATAGACTACTACCTCCGGTCCTAATTATAAGAGCTAGTTGACTTTTTTGGAAAGATTAAGGAAGCTAATTAAATTACTTTAAAGTATTTTTCTTTTTCTTTTTTTCTTCAAACTTATTAGTTTGATTAATAAACTAATATATAATCTAAGAATATTTAACATATAAGATGATTAAGTAACTTATTTAGCTTCCTTAATTTTTCCAAAAAAAGTCAACTAACTCTTATAATTAGGACCGGAAAAAGTTATATATAAGTTTGAAGGATAAGAAATACTTAAGAACTGCCAGAGTACCAACTCATGTATACTCTAGCCAATGAAAATGTTCCAACTTAAATGATTTTAAGTCTATGTGGCTGTCAACTATATTTTATTATTTTATTGTTTTAAAAAAAATAAGAACACCCCTATGTTTAGTCAATACCTCACCAACCAAAGGAAGAGAGAAGGGATGGGTAGAGAGAGAAGGCAGGGAGGGGCGGCGGTACTTCAGTGGTGGGTAAGGAAGAGAGAAGAGATGGAGCCTGGACCTGGAGGGATAGGTGAGTATAGATAAGCTGAAAATTGGGAGTTCTTAAGTATTTCTCTTAAATGATTGTATGAGTCATTTAAATTTATAATTTCGGATTTTTATAAAAACATTTAAAAAAACTTACTCGAAATTTCAAAAAGCTTGTGATATTAAGCTTGTGATATTTACAAACTATCAATTAAAATTTGATATTTAGTATGAAAGGTAAATAAATTTTATTTACAATATAAATTGTAATTAAATAATGTTTTTTTTGAATATTTTTAAAATATCTTTACCGAGTTTAATAGTTTGAACTTAAGTGAATATTTTTAAAATAAAAGGGATGTCTATATAATTAAGACAAAGTAAATGGGTGATTGTAATATTCTACTCTATTTCATTTATATGTCTATGTGATTTTCCAACCCACCCCCTATTGGTCACCCGCCTCAGTTGAACTGATTCCCTTAACAATTTGCCCTGGAAAAAAAGAAAGCAAAAGAGGGAAAGGAAGTTTGAGATGAAGTAATTTTAATATTCCCACATCATGAAGCCTGTGAATGTGATGCAGTAGCCAGCAGGTGACGGCCTTTGCTGGCAAAACGAAAAAAGACAGTAGGTGATAATGGTCCTTGCTGGCATTGAACATTAAGGGAAAATTACACACAGGTTCTAAGGAAGGGATATATTTACGTTTAGGTCCCGTCAATTCATGAAATTACTCTGAAGTCCCAAGGGACTTCATTGTAAATATTTCAGAACCTCAAATTACTATTTTTCCCATAGTGAATAAAAAATGACAAATTGTGGTTAATTTATGCATTTTGTGTTATAAATCGTCTCTGGAAATGGGTCATGACAAATTGGAGGTTTTCAGAAGTTGTGGTTAATTTATACATTTTGTATTGTTAATTTATGCATTTTGTGTTATAAATCGTCTCTGGAAGTGGGTCATGACAAATTGGAGGTTTTCAGAAGTTGTGGTTAATTTATGCATTTTGTGTTGTTAATTTATGCATTTTGTGTTGTAAATCGTCTCTGGAAGTGGGTCATGACAAATTGGAGGTTTTCAGAAGTTGTGGTTAATTTATGCATTTTGTGTTGTTAATTTATGCATTTTGTGTTGTAAATCGTCTCTGGAAGTGGGTCATGACAAATTGGATATTTTCAGAAGTTGTGGTTAATTTATGCATTTTGTGTTGTAAATCATTTCTGGAAGTGGGTCATGACAAATTGGAAGTTTTCAGAAGTTGTGGTTAATTTATGCATTTTGTGTTGTTAATTTATGCATTTTGTGTTGTAATGTTGATCGATCTCATTTGTGCGTGTTTTCACTATGGGCAAAACCGTAATTTGAGGTTCTAAAATAATTACACAGAAGTCTCTTGGGACTTCAGTGTAATTTCATGAATTGACGGGACCTAAACATAAATATATTCCTTCCTTGGGACCTGTGTGTAATTTTCCCGAACATTAATGCTGAAAAGTTGATCCTCACCATGAGAGGGTTGTGTTGTCTCCACTGACCTTTTCATTTACTCTCCATTAAATATTTTTACTATTACATCAATTTTTAATGGTTAAGATGTAATGATATATGTAAACCTATTTCGGCTACAATTAATCAGCGACATTCACAATGGCGGAAGTTGCACACATGCATGCACATAAGAATAAGACTAAGGGTTCATTTGGATGGGTTTTTTTTAGGGGGGGAAAAAACTTTTTTAATGAAAAAAATTGATTTTTTAATTAATTTATGTGTTTAGATGATATTTTTTAAAAAAGTAAAAGTAAAAAAAAAAAAAAGCTAAAATGCTGCTTTTTTTAAAAGCTCCGATTTAGAGCTTAAAAAATAAACACTTAAAAAAAAACACTTTTTTTTAAAAAGTCCATCCAAATGGACCCTAAGAAGTTGTTTGGTGTGAGGGGAGGGGAGGAAAAGTGAGCATTTTTTAGTTGGATTTAAAAAAAAAATAAAAAAAAAGTGAGATTACAAATTTTGTTAAAACTTTTTTAAATTTTTTTATCATTCATCTTTTTTTTAAAAAAAAAATTATGACAATCTTACCAAACAAGCTCTAAAAGTGAAGGCAGGGTGCTGGCCTGCCAGGGTCAATATCAATATTATAAAAAAGACTTAAAATTTCTAGTACTTATATATATGTTCCTTAAAATTTAAATGGGAAATTTGAAGAGATTTTTTATAAAATATTCAATGGAAGACCTTTCATTTATTTTCTCAATTTGATTCTTGTTTGTCATTAAATGATTTTTCTCCAAAAATCAAAGGGCCAAAATGGTCTTAAAAATTTGTTAATAAAAGAATAACGGTAGATTGGACATCCATGTCTATATTAGTCTAAAAATTCTATGCTCACCCCGTGAAAACAAAATTCCATCCAAATTAACGAAATTTCCTTCTACTTATAGAATTCTAATCCAACCATACCTAGCATATGCAAAGCACGCATTTCAATTCTAAAGTTATAATGGATGCATATGCGGATATAATTTTGGATTGAGGTTTTTTTTTTTTTTTATCATTATTTTCTTATTATTGTTTATAATTATTTAAATCATGTAAGTCTAATCGATTTAAAATGTCAAAATACTATTTTAATTTTTTTTCTCATCTTCTTACTTGACAAGTTAAATGAGGTAATGAAAGATAATAATAAAAAATAAGGAGAGGATTCATTTCCGTATATAACACTGCATATCTTGTATAAAAAAAAACACTGCATATCTTCCGGCGGTATTTGCCTAGGAATGAGGAAAAGTTTTGGACTCCTCCGACGGGGAACTTCGTTCGCATAGACGTCGACGGATCGGTTCGACATCAATCTCAAGCGGCGTGCGGTGGAGTAATTAGAGATTCAAGAGGAAGTTGGCTGATGGGATTTTACAAGGCCCTGGGATTTCAGACGGTTATTGAAGCGGAGCTTCATGCTATTGAGCTTGGTCTAATTGTAGCTTCTAGATTGGGGCTTCAACATATAGAACTCTACTCGGACTCCATGGACGCAATCAGTATCCTCATGAGAGATGGAGTCTATACTGACCATCCTCTGAGGAACGTCATTGTAACATCAGGGATCTCCTCTTCCGGGATTGGGACATCAAGCTGTTCCATACATCACGAGGCAATATTGCACTTGCAGATTATTTAGCTAAGGAAGGGCACAATGCCTCATCTGATGCGGGTGTAACTCTTATCCCGAATGTCCCTGCTGGATGCCGCGATATAATTTTGAGGGACCAATTGGTCAGCTGCCTTTAGTTTTGTAATGGTTATGTTGTGTTGGAGCTTGACTTTTTGGTCTAGCTCCTAATTTCACTTCAAGCTTCGGCTTGCCTCTGTTATTTAAAAAAAAAAAAAACGATGGCATCTTGCTTAAGGCTATCAGATTTCGAGCCTCTTGTCGTCTTCAAACTTCCTGCCCGACGCAAAGAATCTTTGACCCTATTTGCCTCGCTTTGGGAGATGCCTAGGAACTTACGAGAGAAAACAAAGAATATACTTCCACCACCCTTGAATGTTTTTTCAGCCCTCTTATATATTTTTTAACTGCATGGTGATAAAAGCACCTGATTTTTTTTTTAAGGTGTAGATATAACACAAAATACTTTAACATACTAAATACATCCGAAGAAATACTTCTAGGCGTTGGATACATCTTAACCCTATATATAGTATATATATCAAGATGTATCACGTTTATGAAATGTTAAAATTATATATAATTTGAGGCCAAAAAATATAATCATAATCATAATATAAATATTCTTGTCCCTAGTCCTAAATATAAAAATTAGTTGAGTATTTGTTTTTATTAAAGAGTTTATATTTAAGTGTGGTTAGGACAAAATATATTAGTATTTTAAGAAAACCAACTTTTATTTATTATAAATGACTCACTCTCTCAATCTACCTAAAAGAATCAATTAGCTGTTCTACAAAGCAGCAGAGATAATATAATTGATTTTAGGTCTAGGAAGGCAGGAGATGCGGAATACACATGCACGTCGACCTCCAAGAACAATCTCAGACTTGCATTCAATGAAAATAACATGGTTAGTCATGAAAATACACATTGGTTCGAAAATACACAAACATAAAAATACACAAATATGCCGAAATTATCTCCACCAAACATCAGACACCAGATGGAGCCCATTCTCACATGCGGAAGAGCCTGATTCGTATTTTCCCCGTTGGGTTTCTCTGGTTTGCTTGAATCTTATCCGGGTGACGCCCATTGATTCACAATTCCTAACCCTATGAATTTTTTTGTTTCCTTCTGTTCATCCAGGATAAGCCTGCTGTGAAACAGAATCGGCCACCAAGTTGGCTCTTGTTCAGAAAAATATATTCCCAAAAATCAGAAATACTCCGACCCTACTGCCCAGAAAAAGCGAAGCTGGAAAAGATAAATATTGAATATGCAGAATATCTCTAACTCTGATATCTCGTGAGATGCATTTAGATCCATTGAAATTCAATCTCTATAGCTTCAATTCCTTCCATTCATCCATTTCTAGAGTTTGTGGTGATTTGGAAGTCAGTACTACGATGGTGATTGCCATTCAATCTGTCGTTTTCCTTCATAGGTGGGCGTGTACACACCAACCACCTACCATTTCCACCAGATCTTGAAGCTATTACGTCCCGAAAATTCTCTCATATTTTGCTCATTTATTCACCTATAATTCATTATTCAATACCTCAATCTTAAAGCATCTATATATCTTATTTATACAGAAAGGCCAAGCGACTATATTATATAGTCACCAACCCCAACCCACACTCCCCACCTCCTCTGTTAAAAAAATGGAATCATAGAACGACTCCCAATAAAACAGATTCCATATCGTCAGTCCTTTATTTCATATTCACTACCTGCTTTTGTTGATCTCTTTGTAAACCGCTTTCATGGAACGTGCACGGCGGATCGCAAACAGGGCGATTCTAAGACGCCTCGTCTCACAAGCGAAACAGTACCGCCAGAGTGAATCTTCGCTGAACTCTTCCACACCTGTATTGTACACGCCTTCTAGGTATGTATCATCTCTTTCTCCCTCTGCTTTTAGAGGCAGAGGATCCAAATCTGAGAACCTACTGGGCGGGAATGCTCTGTCACGTAATGTTGCTTTCTGGGGTGTTGCTTCCCAATCTCGATCGATTTCGGTTGAGGCACTCAAACCCAGCGACTCTTTTCCTCGTCGCCATAACTCTGCAACCCCTGAGGAACAGAGCAAAATGGCTCAGTCATGTGGATTCGACAATCTTGACTCGCTTATTGATGCCACTGTGCCTAAGTCGATCCGGTTGAATGATATGAAGTTTAACAAGTTTGACGAGGGGCTGATGGAGAGCCAAATGATTGAGCACATGCAGTATCTGGCGTCTAAGAACAGACTTTTCAAGTCGTACATTGGGATGGGGTACTATAACACCTATGTTCCACCAGTGATTTTGAGGAACATAATGGAAAACCCAGCTTGGTATACCCAATATACTCCTTACCAGGCTGAGATATCCCAAGGACGTCTTGAATCCTTGCTTAATTTTCAGACCATGATCACTGATCTCACTGGTCTACCTATGTCCAACGCTTCTTTGCTAGATGAAGGAACTGCCGCCGCCGAGGCAATGGCAATGTGCAACAATATTTTGAAGGGGAAGAAAAAGACTTTTATCATCGCCACCAACTGTCATCCCCAGACAATTGATATTTGTAAGACTAGAGCGGAAGGATTTGATCTCAAGGTTGTTACAGCAGATATCAAGGATATTGATTATCAATCGGGTGATGTTTGTGGTGTGCTTGTTCAGTACCCGGGCACCGAGGGTGAGATTTTGGATTATGGAGAGTTTATTAAGAAAGCTCATGCTCATGGAGTTAAGGTTGTTATGGCGACGGATCTTCTTGCTTTGACTGTGTTGAAGCCTCCCGGTGAATTGGGAGCAGATATTGTTGTCGGCTCAGCTCAGAGGTTTGGAGTTCCAATGGGTTATGGAGGTCCTCATGCGGCTTTCCTGGCTACATCCCAAGAGTACAAGAGGATGATGCCTGGAAGAATTATTGGTCTCAGTGTTGATTCTTCGGGAAAGCAAGCCTTGCGTATGGCAATGCAAACCAGAGAGCAGCATATTCGTAGAGACAAGGCGACTAGCAATATATGTACTGCCCAGGTACTAACCTTTACTTCTCTCTTATAATGAACTTGCTGGTATTTATAACATGAATAATTTCATCCCTTATCAACATATCCTGCAGAACGGATTAACCTTTATTGTAGAATATTTCTGGAGCCATGTTCTGGTCTTGTATGAGTTTGCTGATTTGGTTATATCTGATCTGATTATTTTTAGGCACTGCTTGCAAACATGGCTGCTATGTATGCTGTTTATCATGGACCTGAGGGACTTAAAACCATTGGCCAACGAGTTCATGGTCTCGCTGGGGTATTTGCTCTTGGATTAAAGAAACTTGGAACTTGTGAAGTTCAGGACCTTCCCTTCTTTGACACTGTGAAGGTTAAGATTGCTAATGCCCATGCAATTGCTGATGCTGCTTACAAAAGTGAGATAAACTTGCGAGTTGTTGATGGAAACACCGTAAGTGTTTTACTTGTTTTGCATCAAATTAGCTCTCTTTTTCTGCATTTCTTTGATTGTAAAGTTTGATTGATTTTCAGATCACTGTTTCCTTTGATGAAACAACCACCTTGGAGGATGTTGATAAGCTTTTCAAAGTTTTTGCTGGGGGCAAGCCTGTGAGCAATATTATATCTTCCTTTTCTTGATTATCAATTGTTCTACTTTTCACCCCTTCAAGTCCTCCTAAAACCTATTTTTGTTATCAGGTCTCCTTCAAAGCTGCTTCTCTTGCTCCAGAGGTTCAAAGTGCACTTCCTGCTGGACTAACTAGGGAGAGTCCTTATTTGACGCATCCTATCTTTAACACGTACAGTACATCCTTTCTACCAGATTTGAAGTTACAAGGTCTTTTTTGTTTTGAAGCTTACCTGAATTTCATTTGCTCTGAATAGGTACCACACTGAGCATGAATTGCTAAGGTATATTCATCGGCTACAGTCAAAGGATCTCTCACTGTGCCACAGTATGATTCCACTTGGATCTTGTACAATGAAGTTGAATGCCACAACTGAAATGATGCCTGTGACGTGGCCTGGCTTTTCTGACATTCACCCTTTTGCACCAACTGAGCAGGCTCAAGGTTATCAGGTAATTATAAAGGTTTAAATAAAATCATTAAGATAACTTTGATAGAAGAGATTTTATGGATGCTTTTGTTTCCATTATTTTGAGGTAGACATCTGCTTCTTCTGTGTCTGAAAGAGCAACTTTGTTATCAGGAAATGTTCAATAATTTGGGCGATCTATTGTGTTCCATCACTGGGTTTGACTCATTCTCTTTGCAACCTAATGCTGGTGCTGCTGGAGAATATGCTGGACTTATGGTTATTCGTGCATATCACAAGGTATGACAACTTTGGCCTCTATAACTTTGCTCACCTTTTGTGCCTAGAATTCCGGAGGGCATTCTTAGCTTCCTTTGATTCAAAGTTTAGGAATACAGGTAGTTCACCTGCTATTGGTTTTGCATTTTAATAATGTGTTACTCTAAGGCGTGGCAGATAATCTCAAAATTTGAAAATTTTCTTTCTGTATATCTACAAGTAATGCAATTCTTTCCCCATATTAGCTCCTTTCACAAACGTTGTTATTTCTGTATGTGATGCTTGCTTCTTTTGGCAATTGGAAACTCTAGGCAAGGGGAGACCACCACCGTAATGTTTGCATCATACCTGTCTCAGCACATGGCACAAACCCAGCCAGTGCTGCTATGTGTGGAATGAAAATTGTCCCTGTTGGAACGGATGCCTATGGAAATATCAATATTCCAGAGTTGAAAAAGGCTGCTGAAACACACAAGGACAACTTATCTGCACTTATGGTACAGCTTGCTTCCTTTGTTGGATTTGTATTTGGATTGAGCGGAAAAGAGGGGACAATTTGAGCATTACTAATATTCATATGGTTTTGGTTTAAATTATAGGTTACATATCCTTCAACTCATGGTGTTTATGAGGAAGGTATTGATGAGATATGCAAGATAATTCATGATAATGGAGGTCAAGTGTATATGGATGGGGCTAACATGAATGCCCAGGTTTGTTTTTCTGTGTGAATCTTCACATTCATGTGCACTTTTTGGGCTATTTTTCAAGTTGTGAGCTGATCCAAAATGTTCAACTGTGGTGTTGGCCAACATTATACATATTTCAAGTGCACAAGTTTATGGTTGTTTTCTTGCTGCATTTCTGCATGTCAGCTTATATTTGGTGCCTAACTTCAAGAAATGTTAGTTACTTGATCAATTTGGATTATGGCTTCATGTTTATAGGTGGGACTCACAAGCCCTGGCTTTATTGGAGCAGACGTTTGCCATCTCAATCTTCACAAGACATTCTGCATCCCTCATGGAGGAGGTGGTCCTGGCATGGGTCCTATTGGTGTAAAGAAACACTTGGCACCATATTTACCTTCACATCCTGTGGTAAATATATATATTGTTTGTTATTGATGACACAATGTATGACATGCATACACGTTAATCATTTATCCATGAGCAGGCGCATGATGTATATCAGTAAATCATCATTATTTGTATATTTGATATAGTTGCTTGATAGTATCTGCTACCATTCTGAAGGTACCCACGGGTGGCATTCCTGCCCCTGACAAGACTCAGCCTCTTGGCGCCATTTCTGCAGCACCTTGGGGCTCAGCACTCATATTGCCAATTTCTTATACTTACATAGCCATGATGGGTTCGAAAGGACTCACTGAAGCATCCAAGATAGCCATTTTGAATGCTAACTACATGGTCAAACGATTAGAGGTTTCTGCCTTTCCCCCTGATCCTGAAACTCTGTCATGTGGGCATCTTATTATAATGTTTCTGTTTACTAACCTTTGCTAATGTTTTGGGATTTACAGAATTATTACCCTGTTCTTTTCCGAGGAGTCAATGGAACAGTTGCTCATGAATTCATTATTGACCTGAGAGGCTTTAAGGTAGTTCACTTTGTTGTATTCATTTATATCTAAGTGAATCCACTATTGTTTGATTAACTATAAGCTATTTGTGTCATAGAATACTGCTGGGGTAGAACCTGAAGATGTGGCCAAGCGCCTTATGGACTATGGGTTTCATGGACCGACCATGTCATGGCCCGTGCCTGGTACTCTCATGATTGAACCCACAGAAAGTGAAAGCAAGGTATCATGCTTTTCTTGGTAACCTCTTTCTTCTCTTCCCATAGCAGGTATAATCTCCTTATCTAAGTAAGAATATTATTGCAGGCTGAGTTAGACAGGTTTTGCGATGCTCTTATTTCCATTAGAGAAGAAATCGGAGAGATAGAGAAAGGGAAAGCTGATATTAATAATAATGTACTCAAGGTAAAAAAGAGTTCCCTGTTGAATGTTTCTCCTTGTATATGATAATTAGAATGCAAATCAATCAGTCGATGCACTCTGTGAGTGATTCCTTTTATCTAAATTAAAATGGAATTGTTCTTTGTCCAGGGAGCCCCTCATCCTCCTTCATTGCTAATGGGAGATGAGTGGACCAAACCATATTCTCGGGAATATGCTGCATACCCAGCTCCCTGGCTCCGCACTGCCAAGTTCTGGCCAACCACAGGTACTGGTTATATCTCCTTCGTATATTTCTTTTGCTTATATGGAATTCATTGAAGCTCAGATTAACTAATGGCTTTGTTTCCATAGAAGCAGAATTTGGAACCATCTTGGAATGGACTGATTCATTCGTCCATTTAATGAAATACTAATAAATTTAATTGTGTTGATCAGGACGTGTGGACAATGTATACGGTGACCGTAACCTCATCTGCACCCTCCTCTCGGTGTCTCAGTCTGCAGAGGAACAAGCTGCTGCATCTGCTTAGTGTTCCCTTTAGCACTATCTTCATTTCTGTATCTGTACATAAACTCTCCTACAGTCCTTCCTTGCACTTGTTCACATTTGCCAATTCAATGCTCTTTCATTTCATCCATACACAATCCCATGACCCCAATATTTTCCCTTCCCCGACCCACTAAAAGAACGGAAAATGGTGAACAAGCATGCAGTTGGACTGTTGGGGTAATAACAGCTCACGCTTGCTGTCATTTACTACTTTATTTTTCAATAAAGTTCATATGATTCATGTAGAAATCCCTCTGGTTCGTGCTGTAGCATGTATATGTTTACTCACTTAGATGAGAAAACTTCAAAGAATATGGTTTTTATGTACTCCCAAAAATGTATCGTTTTATTTTCCGTGCCAAAATGAGGCAGGGATTCATTAGAAACATCAAGGATTCAATAGAAAGCCACGCTATGATAAATACGTTAACCTGAAATGGCCGTCATTTGCAAGCTAGGGAAATTTTCAAGCACCAAACGATTTTCTTGGTGTGTCATCATGTCAATAGTGGCTTGTTTGGTAAAATCCATTTTCAGATCCTTATTTTTGTTTTTTGACTTTCGACTTTGGGGCCTTCGAATTATATTTTCTTGCTTTTACCACAGACTAGATTGTTGGTAGATCCGAAATTTTTATTTCCTCGTATTTCGAGATTGCAGATTTTTGTTATTATTGGATATTCTCATCATGCTTATGTGTGATTAATCAAGATTAACACGGAAATCAGTTGTTCTTTTTCTACAAATTTCGTTTATTGCAATTTCAAAATCATTTAAAAAAAATAAGATGTGCGAAGTACTTAAATTTTTTTAATACTTTGTAATTATTTGTTGTTGTAATGTTTAAGAGGAATGGTCGGGTGGTGGCTGAAGTAGTGAAGTGGGGGAAAATATAATATCTGTGAGAGAACCATGATTTTGTGTCTTTGTTTGCTAGGCCGGCACTAGCCATGGAAAAAATAAAAAGGTCAAGCCTGAGCATACAAAGTTGTATTCATATTATGAACATAAGGCTATGATTTTTGAGATGTCACATTAGATCCCCAGACAAATGCTTGATACTAGTCACACAACATTACGAATGTTCCACGTTTAAGTTAAATTATTCGGAATCCCTGTTTTTTTCTTATTAAAATTAAATCAACTTTTCATCAATTATCATGCTCATACGGTCCACTGTCTCGGTTTGATTTAGTTTCAACTCTGAAAAGATATTACTCCCTCCAGTTCTAAAGATAGGACAAAATTTGTATTATAAAATTACACTACAAAATTTGTCCTATATTTAGGACTGGAAGTAATATTTTTTATCCCCACATAAAATAAATTATATCACTTTCATTATATTGATATCACTAAAAATTACTATTTTTTATTTCAGGGACACAAAAAGTATGTAGGTTAAAAATTAAAAGGAATTGTTTGTACTTGGTTTGAGAGGCAAACAAAGCATCCTCTACTATAATATTAATAAGGGTAAGAAATGGTACTCGTTGTAATATTGTTATGTTGGGCTAGTAAAAGTGTAATAAAACTGGATTTCTGATCGCTTGATGATCCAACAATTAAAGGGGAACTCTGTTTATATAGAGGAGCAAAGGTGCAACCTGACAAACCTCTTGAGCTGGAGGATAAGACATACAAAAATGCCTCTGCAGAGAGCATTAAGATTCTTGTGGGGTTCAGCCTGAAGCTCGTTTGGAAGTGATGCAATATTGAAGGTTGACATTATTGTCACCATTCAAGTATAATATTTTTTTCATCATTCTCTCTGATAATGATCTTGCAAATCTTTCTTTTTGTAAAACTGATGCTTAGTTACTACTTGTACATTATATTTAGGTATATATTGTAGAAGTTACTGTCATGTTTTACAGTGGCCCATAATTTAGTGGCTTAGTTAGTTTAGGTTGAGAAATATAAATAGGTAGTAGACATATTGTCTTAATCTGCGGATCTTTGTAAAGGGAAAATATCCCTCACATCCCAAGGAACATAAAAAAATATCAAACAATCTTATTTCAAAATTATCTATAAAGAAAGTTTTTAGGGACTTTTTTAATATTAGTTGTATTGACAACATGAAGTGTTATATTGACAACATGAAATGTTATATTGACAATAAAATTTAAAAATTTGACCATTCACAACTGAAAAAGCTAGATTCACAAAATGAAGTATTATATATTCACAACAAAATTTAAAAACCTAGATATTGTTTCAGACTCAGGTTCCTTAGTGTAAAGAGGCCATCCAGGTATCCACAACAAAAAATATATATTTACAACATGAAGTGCTATATTGACAATAAAATATAAAAAAATGGAGTCATTTTGAAACTCAAGTCAATATAACATTTCATGTTGTCAATATAGTTTTTTCTGTTGTGAGTAACCTCTGTACGCTTAGGAATTTGAGTTTGAAATAAAATCCAGGTTTTTAGATTTTGTTGTGAATATAGCACTTTCTGTTTTGAATCTAGCTTTTTTTATTGTGAATGACCAGGTTTTTAAATTTTGTTGTCAATATAACACTTCCTATTGTTAATACAACTAGAAATTTTTTTGACACATATAGCACTTCCTATTGTCAATATATATTTTTTCTATTGTAAATGACCCCTGTAGGTTTAGGGACCTGAGTTTGAAACAAAATCTAAGTTTTTAAATTTTGTTGTGAATATTAAACTCCCTGTAATGAATCTAGCTTTTTCTATTGTAAATGGTCAGATTTTTAAATTTTGTTGTCAATATGACACTTCCTGTTGTTAATACAATCTTGAACTTTTTTATACATTTTTTTTGAACCTGAAGGATATTTTCCCTTTTGTAAATTGTTTTGTTCAATTAATGAAATCCCTTTCATGCCAATTTGTTGAGAGTTGATGTGTACAGGCCTGGAATTTTACAATAAGCTCTATTAGTAAAGTAATAAATTAATTGACAATAACAGGATTTGTTATAAATCGTCAAAATATAAGAAAACTATTTACACATGACTTAACAACCAAGTTTGTACAACTAGTTAATATTAAAATCAATCAGCCGAGCCGAAGTAGCGATGGCTTGTAACCCGAGCAAGGGGCATTAAGGCCAAAGGAGCATGTATAGCAAAATATTTAAATCAATCCTAATATAATTACGCATTTTGTGGATATGCAATTAATTATAATTTTATGTACTTGTCCTCATGGAAATATGTATTAAAGAAAAAGTTTTATGTAATTATGTGTGATGTAATAATTATTTTTCTTTTTCAGTTTTGTCATCCATTTAATATCACTCAATTTTAAATCTTAACTATCCTAATTTAATGTCCTTCATCTACTAAAAAATATATAGGAAAATCTTTTTAACATCTCAAGGGATAAAAAAATATCAAAAAAGTCTTAGAGAAAATTTTAATGTAAAAAAGATCCCAATGGGTTGTTAAAACTTAGAGGGGAAGTTATCAATCCCCTATTAGGAGTTGTCAATGAAACATTTTTGACATCAGAATTTAAGACTTTTTTGATTTTTTTTAGTCCATTAATACCTAAAAGAGATTTTCTCTAAATATATTATGTGAGCTATGGATAAATCACACCCTTCTAATCCACAATATAAATCACTTTTATAATATATCTTTGTCCACAATATTAGTCACTTGGATAATAATTAATACTTATTTGTCAATTTTGTCCATGATTTTAATGTTTAAATAAGACTTTTTGTATGTTTTCTTGTTTAAAATCTAATTTAATACATGTAAAGTTGGATTTTTTTAATTATTTAAGGCATATTTAATGAATTAACTAACCTATCTTAATTTTGATGAATTAGTTAAAATGTTTTATATTACGTCAAATCATATTGTTTCTGATAAATAATATGGGATAGGATATTGTTACAACTTTTTTTGTTACAACCAATGTTACTATCACTTTTCCACCGTTAGATCAGAATCTTAATAGGAGAGAGAAATTATATAGGTAAATGAGATTCTGATCTAACGGTGGAAAAGTGGTAGTAACATTGGTTGTAACAAAAAAGGAGGTTGTAACAATATCCAATCCTAAATAAGATATACTTCCCCTGGTCTTAAATATAAGAACACTTCTATAGGATAAACAGAAGTGTTCCTATTGTAACGCCTCATTTTCAATACCAAAATCTTGGCCAAAATAATAGTAACACCTCCAAATATAGGATATTCAACACTCAAACACATATTTACAATATGGCCAAAGGTAGAAATCCATTTATACAGGGCCAAAATAAATCCAATAAATAAGAGTTATTTTAAAATGCGGAAGTCTTTTAGGTTCATGGCAAATAAAATAACACAACATAAACTAAAGGAGTACAGAAGAGCCTACAAAGCTCACTCCATGGGTGCATTCCCTTGATCTCTACTAAGTTATTCACCTGAAAAATGTTAATATGGGGTGAGATTACACATCTCAGTAACTACTAAATATTTCTACCGTACACGAGCAAATAATATATGACAAAAAGATATGGGCTGATTTCAAATATATATATAGATTCCATAATTTATCATACAAAATAATTTATACTAATAGTCATCAATATAGAAGGTATTAAAACATATATATCTCAAAAGTTCTCATCTCATGTCTTTACAGAATATTCATCATCATATCAAATTCTTGAACTGTTCAGAAATGCACTATGCAGTATGCAGCCTCCCTTATATCACCACCTCCCTTATACCGCAGACTGGAGCCATAGGCTAACACATAGTCCAATAGAAACTTATTCATTTGACTGAATTGTTCCAAGCTCACCAAAACTTAAGATACACCCGGCCAAAGGTATATAGCTTAAATCTGGACTATGGCTCCCCTCCTTTAAAATAACTAAGGAGGTGTCACATGTCCCACAACTCCAATGAAATCCCGGCCAGAGGAAAACATGGAAGATGGGGCCCTGAAACAAGTACCATCCACTGTGCACCGAGTGGTGGCATAAATCATTCTTATCATTCAAATTCCTCCTTACTCCACCCATCAAAATACAACCGCCATGATGAATATGTTCACTCAAAATAATGCATTATTATACCATAAAGTTTTATACATCAATATGCGTATTTATGAATAGTGAATACTATGCGTATATGTGAATAGTAAAATACGATATATATACATGAATAGTAAAAATGAAGAGTACATACGGTATGTATACGTGAATAGTAAATACGGTATGTATACGTGAATAGTATTATGAATAGTAAATACGGTATACGTGAATAGTAAAATGAATAGTAAATACGGTATACGTGAATAGTAAAATGAATAGTAAATACGGTGTGAATAGTAAATATGGTATACGTGAATAGTAAATACAGTATACGTGAATAGTAACATGAATAGTAAAAATGAATAGTAAATACGGTATACGTGAATAGTAACGTACGTATAAATAGTACCTCTGCAGATTTGCAAATCAAAGTTCCCACACCAGATCTTAAAACCATAAATATTTTCTAAATATTCTTGCCAAAATAGTAAACAAACAAATTTATAATCATACATAATTCACAAGTATAAGGAAGAATATTCAGAGTTACCTGTTACTTGCTAATACCCGAATCACCAACCAGCTATTATAACTCTCAAGCAAACATCTCTCTACTCTCTCTCTCTCTCTCTACCTCTCTCTATGGCTCTTAGAAGTTGTGAAGAATGAAATGAAATGGAAGGTCTATTTATAGTTGGAAAATGGGTCTTTAAGTGTAATTTTCGTCTCTGGGTCGTTTTACGTAATTTTCCCAAAATTATAAAATGAAAACTTTCTCGTGACTACCCAGCCGCCCCGTGAAGTTTTAAAAAATTTTAATAATATTTTAATATTTTAAATAATATAATATTATAAATCAAATAGTAAATTACTATTACGTGGGTCCCGCGTGAAATATTTTCAAAACTCACGAGAGTTTCTGTCGGCAGAGGAGAAATAATTTGACGTGGGTCCCACATGAATAGTAAATACGTATTTTGGAATAGTAAATACCGTATTTTTAAATAGTAAATACGTATTTGTGAATAGTGAACACTATTCATATTTCACAAATTTCAAGTATTAAATACGTATTTGCGAATAACATATATATATATATATATATATATATATATATATATATTTAAAAAATACGTATTTGTATATAGTAAAAACGTATACGTGAATAGTAAATACTATTCACGGGGCCCACAAAATACTGATTTCAAATTTATTACTTTCCAAAAATAGAGCCTACTAGTCTTCCCAAAATAGGTTTATGTTCAAGATATTAGATTCAAAATTCAGGATGTTACATTTCTCCCCTCCTAAAAGAAAATTTTGTCCTCAAAATTTCGCTATAATAGGAATTCTAACCTATTTAAATAAATGAGGATAGGTTTGTCGCATGCTCTCCTCCGTTTCCCAAGTAGCATCTCCGGGAGCCATTCCTTTACACACAACCTTTACAAGCTAATAGCCTTGTTCCTCAATTGCTTATCCCCCGCATCAACAATCCGCTCCGACTCAGCTTTATATATCATATTATCCCTAAGTCCTATCTCTTTCCCAAACATGCTCACCAAGCACACAACACAATTTTCGTTCATCCTGTACCCAAAGTAATATTCAGACACAGGATCCACTAGTTCCTTATTTGAGCGCTTGGTTACACTGGCCTCACAGGCCAGTTCATTCTTCCTTTCTGCTTATTTCATTGTATTACCACGACACTGGATATTCAGATCTTACAGCTTAAGAAGTTACCCTCAGGCCATAATAACCACAATATGATATAATCTGATTATTTTGCCAACCTTAAGATAAACTTTAGACATACAGGTCTAATGTTACCATGATAGGCAACAAACACAATACTAGGCACATAAGTCTTATAGCCTAGAGATACCACCATATGCAAACTAGCTCAACGGGTCTTACCGCTTCAAGCCTCTGCTCGTCTATCCTATACCCGTGCTTCCTCAATTCAAGTTTAAGAAAACACTTACTTACTAAATCTAGCTTTCACCAATGGCAAGTAATTCAAAAACAAGTACATTTGGCAAGATTCCGCAAACTAAGTATATCCACAACAGTTTCCAACCTCTTCTAGCTTGTACACCTTCCACCACAATCATAATGTAAAAGTCAATTCTTGTTCGAATTTCGCAAGGATTCATTCCATGAGACATCATAGTTTATAAATGTCGATTACAAACTGGTCTTAAATCCTGTTGTAAATATTGCGTAAAAATTTCCAAACACAGCAAGTGCATTGGTAAGTTCAAAATTCAAATACTCAGGGACCTAGCAACTATTTTAAATAGTCACCAACTCCGAATACATTCCAGGTTCCAACTTATTCTACTCAACTCATCCATGAAACACTCAATTCATTATTTCTAAAGAAAGATTCTATTATCAAGATCATTTCCTATGCTAGTTAAACAGTTGGCAATCTCTGAACACCTTATACATGTTGGTATCACATTTTGTTCCCTATTTCTCTCAAATCAATTAATACCATATTCTAATATCTCAATTTATTCAATCAATTCAGTCTCCTAAAGAATCAATACAACTGTTAAGTTGAACTGTTATATTACATTTCTACTAGTAGCAACCCTCTAGATCCCCTACCAACTTTCAGATTCATCATCCTATTTCTAAAACCCCGATTATTCATACTAGATTCATCATACTCCATAGCTTATATCATTTAAGAACTATCCTCAAACTTTCCCCAAAAATGATAATTGTCAAATTACAAATCAACTCTTAGAACTTCAATATCAGCAAGACAGAGATATCATGTGTCCTCAATAATATCCATAGAACATTCATGTTTCACAATTCCTAGACTAAGATTTAAAACATTCAAATATTATTCTCACAACCTCAGTATTGTTCACATGATTCGAATTCAATCCTTAGTATCTCAAAGACATATACTAAATATCATATGTTCCTCTCATAGTTATCTATTAATCACACCCAAATAACATACATAAATCACCGGATTTCATACTTTCTTAATTAGACACACTATCTTAACTCAGATTGAATTCAAGTCTATTTTCAAATATTCCCAGACATTAATAGTCAAGTTTACAATTTGATTCTTATAACCTCAACATCAACTGATAATTCGTGTTTCCCCAAAAATACCCATCATACTAAGATCATGATTCACAATTCCTAATCTAATTCTTGGATTATATGAAGACTATCTACAACCTCAGCAGTATTCACAAGGTTCTAATTCTACCCCAACCTGCAATATCACAAAGGCTCATTTCGTTCTTGAGTTCTATTTCAGCTTAGATTAAATTAAAGCCTATCCTCAATATTTACTATATTCATTCTAACATCTTACTGGCATTCCTAAGGATCACCATTTCATACCTTTCCATCGATCTTCCAACATGTTTATCCAAAAACCTTAGTCTTTGAATTATCTTTGACAAATTCATAGAGTTCTTCGGATACTCGGAGAGTGAAGAATGCTCTCGGGTTAATTGGCACAACTCATCATCATTTCAAATCTTCGGATTCTCTCCGGTTCATCTAATATTATTAGGAAGTCACCCTTCCCAAGATTACTATCACCTTAGCACGCTTACGCTTAAAATCCTATTTTCAAATGTCAATTCCGACATCTTGAGTCAGCTGCACATCCAAGACAGATTTCTTAGATAAATGCGCGTATAAACGTCCAAACTTAATTTCTTGAAAACACAGCTAGCAATAAATGCCATAGCGATTTCTGTCTGCAAAGGTCTAGAAAACTGCGACCCCTAACGGTGGCTAGGGTGCACTAGGGTGCGGTGCCATAAAATTTTCCGCATAACAACAAAGTCTACATGATTCTGAGCTAACGACAGATGAGAATCCGATGCTGCTTAAAAAAATATAGACGTTGCTAGCCCAGCTATAAATAGAGTAAAGAAAGAGTAAATGTTTCACGTCCTCTCAAACTTCACAAAACCTCTACATATTCATTTCCTCTCCGATCGTAACCTTCACTATAACCTTCCACATTATCCTTAAACATGGCCGGTTCAAGTAACTCTATTCCAGTCTCCGATTCATTCAACCCTTTCTTTCTTGAAGCCTTACTTCATGACTATCAGACTAACATGTTGTCTGATTTGTCAAACAATGCATCATACCCTTATTCTTCTTTACTTCCCCAAAATCCCGTAAGTATGAACGTTCATTCATCTGCCTCAACGATTAACATTCCTACTCCTCCTCCAAGGATACAAGATTCTATTTTTACCACTACTAACAGAAAGGAATCTGAAGCAGGTCCATCAAGGCGACCTGTCCAAAGGTGTCGTAATGTGGCAGAACTTATGGAGTCTACGGTACCTTCTCAACCAAGGAATCCTGCTTCTACCTTGACTGAGACTACTAATCCATTTTCATGTGGTTGCTGCCATGTTCTACGAGAGATTATTCATACCAATGGACTTCAATAC
Source organism: Acacia crassicarpa (assembly GCA_034222035.1). Lineage (NCBI taxonomy): Eukaryota > Viridiplantae > Streptophyta > Magnoliopsida > Fabales > Fabaceae > Acacia > Acacia crassicarpa. Next base: position 10,289,440 of record JAWXYG010000003.1, read on the forward strand.
CATAAACTTGAAGTTCATGGGAGGATTGGTATGATATGCCACGCTGTCTTTCACCAGGACGTACAAGGAGGTTCTTCCAGTCCTCAAGTATTTGACTTTGGTAAGAAAAATTTAGAAGATGTCAAACATTTTCTAGAAAATTATTGTTTGAATCAAAATTCTTTAGGGTATGTCCTGGTGTCAGATCTCCTATCAGCCTACTATGAGGCCCTTTGTGTTGGTTTGGAATGGACTAAAAATCAAAATGAACTCCCTAATAGTTCATTTCCAACCAATACAGAAAATATATCCAATAAAGGAAAAGAGCTCATGGTTGTAAATAATAATCCTTCAGTCCCCATACCTAGTAATCCATACCGATCAAGAGCTGAACAAAATATTAGAGCTGCATCAATGTCAATTAATGATCTTAGAGACTTATTCCATTTACCTCAACAAGAAGCGGCTCAACAAGTTCGTCTATGCAAAAATGTTCTAATGAAAATATGCCATAGGGGAGGAATAAAGCATTGGCCTTATGTAAAAATTCGAAGCACTATGAAGCAAATAGCTAGATTGAGAAGAACAATGTCTCCTGATGGTCCTCTCTCAAGAGCAGCCGCTCAGGAAGAAATTAATAGACTTAAACTTGAGATAGTCGAAGCTTGCGGTGGGATTGTACCAACTGTTGTTCTTGATGCTTGAATTAATATAGTCTACTCTTCTTAGCCTTCTTGCTAATGTTTGTAATCTCTATTCTAGGATTCATAAGGATTTTCGAGTTTTCCTGCCAAACTCAACTTTATCTTATTAAATTCAAACTTAAGCCAGTTATTCTGTATAATCAAGACTATGCCCATATTCTGTTATGGTATTGTCATCTGTTACTCATATAAATTAGCTAGGTAAGTGAAAATCTAGCGAACATCTCTTCATACTTTTTTTTTACAACGGCAACTAATTGAATAAACTCAAATAGGGGCTTAGTCTTTCAATCACTTTCCTAGACACCAATAAAAATATTCATCCTAGAAAGTAATTTTGGGCCTACAGAATCCAATATTCAATAAATTTTCTACTTACCAACTTCCGCTACGCAGCTCTGAAATTTAATCTCAATCACATCCTCAAATCATAAATCCTCATTATCAATCACTTGAATATTTTGATTAACCCATTCTTCTCCTATCATGAATGTCACAAGAAAATTGGTAAAAAGAATCCAAAGCTATAAAGGAAAATGCACATGTTATGATATTTAATTTGCCATGACCTCAAAATTTTTATTTAGAAAACTGATAGGAAATTTACAGATTGGCCAGAACCTTTGCTCTGATACCAAAAATGTAACGCCTCATTTTCAATACCAAAATCTTGGCCAAAATAATAGTAACACCTCCAAATATAGGATATTCAACACTCAAACACATATTTACAATATGGCCAAAGGTAGAAATCCATTTATACAGGGCCAAAATAAATCCAATAAATAAGAGTTATTTTAAAATGCGGAAGTCTTTTAGGTTCATGGCAAATAAAATAACACAACATAAACTAAAGGAGTACAGAAGAGCCTACAAAGCTCACTCCATGGGTGCATTCCCTTGATCTCTACTAAGTTATTCACCTGAAAAATGTTAATATGGGGTGAGATTACACATCTCAGTAACTACTAAATATTTCTACCGTACACGAGCAAATAATATATGACAAAAAGATATGGGCTGATTTCAAATATATATATAGATTCCATAATTTATCATACAAAATAATTTATACTAATAGTCATCAATATAGAAGGTATTAAAACATATATATCTCAAAAGTTCTCATCTCATGTCTTTACAGAATATTCATCATCATATCAAATTCTTGAACTGTTCAGAAATGCACTATGCAGTATGCAGCCTCCCTTATATCACCACCTCCCTTATACCGCAGACTGGAGCCATAGGCTAACACATAGTCCAATAGAAACTTATTCATTTGACTGAATTGTTCCAAGCTCACCAAAACTTAAGATACACCCGGCCAAAGGTATATAGCTTAAATCTGGACTATGGCTCCCCTCCTTTAAAATAACTAAGGAGGTGTCACATGTCCCACAACTCCAATGAAATCCCGGCCAGAGGAAAACATGGAAGATGGGGCCCTGAAACAAGTACCATCCACTGTGCACCGAGTGGTGGCATAAATCATTCTTATCATTCAAATTCCTCCTTACTCCACCCATCAAAATACAACCGCCATGATGAATATGTTCACTCAAAATAATGCATTATTATACCATAAAGTTTTATACATCAATATGCGTATTTATGAATAGTGAATACTATGCGTATATGTGAATAGTAAAATACGATATATATACATGAATAGTAAAAATGAAGAGTACATACGGTATGTATACGTGAATAGTAAATACGGTATGTATACGTGAATAGTATTATGAATAGTAAATACGGTATACGTGAATAGTAAAATGAATAGTAAATACGGTATACGTGAATAGTAAAATGAATAGTAAATACGGTGTGAATAGTAAATATGGTATACGTGAATAGTAAATACAGTATACGTGAATAGTAACATGAATAGTAAAAATGAATAGTAAATACGGTATACGTGAATAGTAACGTACGTATAAATAGTACCTCTGCAGATTTGCAAATCAAAGTTCCCACACCAGATCTTAAAACCATAAATATTTTCTAAATATTCTTGCCAAAATAGTAAACAAACAAATTTATAATCATACATAATTCACAAGTATAAGGAAGAATATTCAGAGTTACCTGTTACTTGCTAATACCCGAATCACCAACCAGCTATTATAACTCTCAAGCAAACATCTCTCTACTCTCTCTCTCTCTCTCTACCTCTCTCTATGGCTCTTAGAAGTTGTGAAGAATGAAATGAAATGGAAGGTCTATTTATAGTTGGAAAATGGGTCTTTAAGTGTAATTTTCGTCTCTGGGTCGTTTTACGTAATTTTCCCAAAATTATAAAATGAAAACTTTCTCGTGACTACCCAGCCGCCCCGTGAAGTTTTAAAAAATTTTAATAATATTTTAATATTTTAAATAATATAATATTATAAATCAAATAGTAAATTACTATTACGTGGGTCCCGCGTGAAATATTTTCAAAACTCACGAGAGTTTCTGTCGGCAGAGGAGAAATAATTTGACGTGGGTCCCACATGAATAGTAAATACGTATTTTGGAATAGTAAATACCGTATTTTTAAATAGTAAATACGTATTTGTGAATAGTGAACACTATTCATATTTCACAAATTTCAAGTATTAAATACGTATTTGCGAATAACATATATATATATATATATATATATATATTTTTTAAAAAATACGTATTTGTATATAGTAAAAACGTATACGTGAATAGTAAATACTATTCACGGGGCCCACAAAATACTGATTTCAAATTTATTACTTTCCAAAAATAGAGCCTACTAGTCTTCCCAAAATAGGTTTATGTTCAAGATATTAGATTCAAAATTCAGGATGTTACACCTATAATTAGGACCGAAGGTGGTTATTTTTTCTGTACAGTTTATTGACCATAAAATGAGTGGTCTAAACAGAAATGAAATCTCCATTTCATTGGAAAAAAAAAAACAAGGAAATTCACTGCCTTTGCCCTCCATCTAAGTAAATCGAGTCTACTCGTATTTCATTAAGAATAACTACCACCTTTGATATATTAATTGGTGTAGGTCAAAAAAGCCGACGGTGAGGATTAAATGCAAACCGTTGCCATGAGCGGGCCAGTGTCTCCTTTGAGTAGGAAGGGGATGATAAGATTATTTAATTTTTATTTCAATCATCGAAGAGAAGGGTGGAAATACAGGGCTAATTTGTGAAGTTATAGTTGGAACGGAGTCTTGGAGGGAATGGGTGAGCGGTTAATTTAAGTCCTTCAAGTGGTGTTAGCTTGACGAAGAAAGGTGCGCAGGTTAAGCGAATCTGCATTGTTTGTAAAGGGCGTAGGTTAAGCCTGTACAGAAGGGCAGGCACGAAGAAGACTCGAGAGTTGGAATAACCCCAAACATTTTTCAGATTAGAAAGAGAAGCTCTGTGAACGATTCTTCTCCTTCTTGATGATCCATGTCCAAAATGAAGCATCTACTGCGAAAGTTTCATATAGGTGGCGGGATCAATGAACCCCACAGGTTGCCTGATACCCACCCGGGGATCACTCCTAGTCCCGTCCCTAATCTCTCATCATCTTCGCCGACTTTGGCGTCGAATACAGTGGACACAGTCCGGCCAAGTGAATCGGTTGCTGATCGGACGGATATTGATGGCGCTGGTGGTATATGTGGCGACAAGGGAACCGGTTTTAATTTATTGGAGGAGGAGTTTCAATTGCAGTTGGCTTTAGCTATTAGCGCTTCCGATCCTGATGTCCGCAAGGACCCTGAGTCAGCCCAGATCGACGCCGCGAAGCAGATGAGCCTCGGCAGTGCAGCTTCTGTAACATCCTTTAAAAAAAAAAAAAAAAAATTTTACAGCAGTAAAATATATATATATATATATATATATATATAATTATATATATATAATAAAGTGGGAAGCATGATGCTTCCCACTAACTTTTGGCAGTGGGGGCGTGACCCCCCACTGCCGAAATAATGGAAATGGTGGGAGGCATGTCTCCCACCATCCCATGCCTCCCACCTATTCCAATTAAATAAAATATATATATATATATATATTGTGGGGGTTGTGGATTATAAATACACCACCCCCCGCACACACGGTAGAAGAAGAGAGGTGAGAGTGAGAGCAAGGGCAGGTAGAGAGAAGGAGAGCAGTAGGCAACCGGAGGTCATTTGCAATTTTATAGGTAAGTTATTTATCTTATAAGATTATTTTGGTAGTAGATTAATTTATTTTCAACATACTCCCTTAATGAAAGTTGTTCTATATATTTTTCTCTTTCTATAAAACTATGTTGTTTAGAAAACATTTTTAGATTTAGATATTGAAAGGGTTTTGAGTTTTAAAGATAGAAAAATATATTTATGAAGAGGATAATAATCAGTTAATTATAGTCGGTTTAGATTTGTTATTTGATTCTTATAAGAATTTAAATAAATTTTTCTATTTAAATATTTTCAAGATTTATATTTTATAAATAGTTTCACTGATTAAATATAGTACAAATGATTTAGTTGGGATTTGCATGTTTTCTATTTTGTGATAATACCGTATCAATTTTAATACTTCTGTGTAGTTATTGTTTTAAATAAGGAAGGAAATAAGTTTTATATATATATATGTCATGTGTGGCTTTATATATATTTATGTAGATCAGGTGTGACTATGTTTATAAAATTTATAATTGATTATGAACCTTTATATATGTAGATATATATAAACACAAGAACATTTATGGAATTTGAAATTCAAATAAACAGAATTTAAAACAATTTACTCCTATAGAATAGGATTTAACCTAACTAATTCTTATATAATCTCTCTTATAATATATTTTACAAAATAAAATAGATAGTTTTGATTATTAAGAAAAGGGATTAAATAATAAAAGAAATAGTAGAATAATAATAATGATAATAACAATAATAATAAAGTAAATAATGATTATTATTAAGAGTAGGAATAAATAATAATAATAATAATAATAATAATAATAATAATTACTATTTTATATATATATATATATATATATATATATATAGAATAAATAATTGAGGAATTATAAGTTATAATTTTATGAAAAGTTTTAGAAGTATTATTAATGATTAGCAAATTGGTTGTGGTAGATTGTTTTTGGCATGTGTTTGAGCTCTTGGATTAGGAGCACTGTGATAATATTAGCTTCGGCGAGAGGTAACCACTTTCCACTTTTTTATGGATATTGATATGTTGCTTGTGAGTGTTTGAGAAATGATTGTAAATATTTTAATAGAAATTTGCCTTGTGGAACTTTATGATTTGAATTGTGAATATATATTTATTTATTCATATATAAGAATTGATCATTTTAATATCATGATATTTATCATATTTATTTATTCATGTATAAGAATTGTTCATTTTAATATCATGATATTTATCATAATTATTTATTCATGTATAAGAATTGTTCATTTTAATATCATGATATTTATCATAATTATTTATTCATGTATAAGAATGGTTAATTTTAATATCATGATATTTATCATATCTACTTATTAATGTATAAGAATTGTTTATTTTAATACCATGATATTTATCATATCTACTATCTCATGTATAAGAATGGTTCATTTTAATATCATAATATTTACTCTGATAATTATGGTAAGGGTTGGATTGGGAAGATGGAGTATTTTATTCCACCACGTGGTGAGGCCTCCATTAATGCATGATGGTTGGCTTTCTATTGTCCCATATGTTCAGGAAGGGACGGGCCCACTAATTCAATAAGGGCATACGACACCCCACATGTTCAATAAGGGGAAAAGGCCCATGGTCTGGGACATGTGCTCTGAGGATTTTGGCCGGTCCTCATCACATGACCAGAGAGCTTTTTGAGTCACCAGTAACATGGATGTAACTTAGCCCATGGGTCTAGTCGGAGGAAATAAGGCGGTTCGGTTGGATTGGTGGGAGGCAATTTGGGAATTGTTTTAATGAGAACTGTGACATATAATTTTGATATAGAATTTATTATATAAATTTTTGTGATATGTATATTGATGAATTATATTTTTAATATCTTGCTATATAAATTGTTCCACTTGGCACCTCATTAGCACATGTTAGTATTCGTAATAAGCTGGATTGATGGTTACCCACATTTTTCAGGTGATAGCTTTTGTGCAGATCCATCAGGGAAGACCCCAGAAGCTTAGACTACTTCTACCAAAAGTAGCACTTCTGTCTTTATGGTTTATGTGGGATGATTGTATAATGCCACGTTAGGGCTCATACTGCATACTCTGATTTACATTTGCATATTTTAATTCAATAATGGGCATTACTTAGTTGTTAATGAACCCTTAATTACTTATTATGTTAAGTAAATTTTTGGGATGTTTCAATTTGGTATCAGAGCGTATGATTCTGATAACAGTCATGCATGCACTACATGTAGTGGCAATATACAATATTCACACATACCTTCCCTGTTTAGTGGTTTTATTGTGTTGCTTTATTATTCATTTATTAGGCTAGGTTTCATCCTTTGGTGGGGAGAATGGTAGATACACGAACAACTCACTCCGCCGTTAATTCACCTTCAAATGCTCCTAACACATCGTTGTCTCAAGAGAACGAATCTCTTTTACACCGATACACTGATGTCTCAATAGAACAGAGGCTCTTTTACATCACTTTAAGATACATTACTGCTCCGGGATGGGGGGTCTTTGACTGAGTTCTTGACAGGGTAGTTTGTTAGATAAATAGGGTGCAGTAGATATTAAAGGGACAATACTTAGTATTTCTGAGGAAGTCAGATAAATTGATACTTGGATAATTTTGAGTGACAAGTTGGAATTAGAATATAAATTTTGATGATAGAATTATCAACTCAGAATTTCGAAGTCCGGCTAGGACATAAGTTCTGACAATAGGTTAGATTGATCTGCTGGAGCTTGAACTTATGTGATTAATTGAAAATGGGTGAGAAAAATATCCAAACTTGAAAATTCCCGTGAATCTTAGTATAAAAGTACAAGCAGAAATTAGAATGCTAAGAAGAAAAGACAAGATGAATTCAAGCATCAAGAGCAACAGTTGGTACAATCCCACCACAAGCGTTGACCATCTCAAGTTTAAGTCTATTAATTTCTTCCTGAGCGGCTGCACTTGAGAGAGGACCATCAGAAGACATTGTTTTTCTCAATCTAGCTATTTGCCTCATAGTGCTTCGAATTTTTACATAAGGCCAATGCTTTATTCCTCCCCTATGGCATATTTTCATTAGAACATTTTTGCATAGACGAACTTGTTTAGCCGCTTCTTGTTGAGGTAAATGGAATAAGTCTCTAAGATCATTTATTGACATTGATGCAGCTCTAATATTTTGTTCAGCTCTTGATCGGTATGGATTACTAGGTATGGGGACTGAAGGATTATTATTTACAACCATGAGCTCTTTTCCTTTATTGGATATATTTTCTGTATTGGTTGGAAATGAACTATTAGGGAGTTCATTTTGATTTTTAGTCCATTCCAAACCAACACAGAGGGCCTCATAGTAGGCTGATAGGGGATCTGACACTAGGACATACCCTAAAGATTTTTGATTCAAACAATAATTTTCTAGAAAATGTTTGACATCATCTAAATTTTTCTTACCAAAGTCAAATACTTGAGGACTGGAAGAACCTCCTTGTACGTCCTGGTGAAAGACAGCGTGGCATATCATACCAATCCTCCCATGAACTTCAAGTTTATGGTATTGAAGTCCATTGGTATGAATGATCTCTCGTAGAACATGACAGCAACCACATGAAAATGGATTAGTAGTCTCAGTCAAGGTAGAAGCAGGATTCCTTGGTTGAGAAGGTACCGTAGACTCCATAAGTTCTGCCACATTACGACACCTTTGGACAGGTCGCCTAGATGGACCTGCTTCAGATTCCTTTCTGTTAGTGGTTGTAAAAATAGAATCTTGCATCCTTGGAGGAGGAGTAGGAATGTTAATCGTTGAGGCAGATGAATGAACGTTCATACTTACGGGATTTTGGGGAAGTAAAGAAGAATAAGGGTATGATGCATTGTTTGACAAGTCAGACAACATGTTAGTCTGATAGTCATGAAGTAAAGCTTCAAGAAAGAAAGGGTTGAATGAATCGGAGACTGGAATAGAGTTACTTGAACCGGCCATGTTTAAGGAAAATGTGAAAGGTTATAGTGAAGGTTACGATCGGAGAGGAAATGAATATGTGGAAGTTTTGTGAAGCTTGAGAGAACGTGAAACATTTACTCTTTCTTTACTCGATTTATAGCTGGGCTAGTAACGTCTAGATTTTGTTAAGCAGCATCGGATTCTCATCTGTCGTTGGCTCAGAATAGTGCAGACTTTGTTATTATGTGGAAATTTTATGGCACCGCACCCTAATACAATCTGACACGCCCTAGCCACCTCTATAGGTCGGAGTCTTATAGACTTTCGGTCCAAACAGAACACAGTGTAGCATTTATTGCCGGTTGTATCTTCAAGAAATTTAGTTTGACAAATACACGTTGCGTGATGATTATTTCAAGATCGTGTCTCTTAGAAATTTGTCTTGGAGCGTGTAGTTGGTTCGAGATGACAGACTGGCATTTGAAAATGGGAGTCTGATCAGTTAAAGCCATCTCGAGAAAGGAGACTCTCTGGAAGTATTACAAATTTGAAATATCCCGGTTTAAGGTTCGAATACCTTGTGGATTAAAAAGGGGGGGTGAACTTAGTGAATGTAGTATGATTATGGTGATGTTTGGTATATGTATTTGTAATACTGTAAATTCATTTCGAACCATGTGAATAATGCTGAGGTTGTGATAATAGTATTGGAATGATGTGAAGATGTTAGATTAAATAAGGAAATGATTGAAATTAAGTTTGAATATGATCTAAATTGAAATAGTGCCAAGGTCAAAATGTAAATGAGGTTGTATTAAGGTTCCAATACATGAGAATAGGAATCCTGTGAATATTGATTGATGGTAAGATCGAGATGTGATTAAGGTTATACGAAGGTTTTAGTACTTGAAAGTAGGAACCCTGTAAGTGTTGATTGATGTGGTGTTATGAGCAATTCTTTGGGTATGATTGAGGGCTGTCGATTAGATGAAAGAATAATGTTAGAATAGGCCTTGTGATATTGAAGATTGAAAAGGAATTTGAACCTCGTGTATTGTGTTTTGGTTATAGAATGACATCTGAATGTTTCGAGGTTTAGACTAGAAATGAGAATTGTGATCCTAGTTTGTATATTGGGTATTATTGAGGCAATATGATTTCTTGATTCAAATAATGTTCTGGATTGTGAATCTAATAATTATCGTTGTTTGGGGTTATTTGAGGATTAGACTATGAATGGTGAATCATGATCATGGTATGTAATATAGGTGTTGTTGAGGAAATATGATTTCTCAACCTAGTCGATGTTAAGGTTCTAAGAGTCATTGTTTTGCTAATAATAAAGGATAATGTCAGAATGTTAGAAGCTATGAATTATGATTATAGCATGTTAATTGGTCATGGTTAAGGTTTCAGGAATAGGTTGATGAACCTAAGAAATTCTGTTGGGTATTTAAAGGGATTACCATTAACGAAATTGTGATTTAAGGATCTAACTTGACAGTTGAGGGATTCTTACATGTGCGAATCAACCCAAATGAATTGAGGTATTAGGATATGGTACCAAGTGAAATGAATTACTTAAGGCAGTAGAATGTGGCACCAACGTATATGAGGTATCTGGAGGTTACTAGCTACTAGGGGATGATTTTATGATATTAAAATCTCAGGATATTTTCTTAGAAAGAATGATTGAGAGTAGAAACCTTGGTAATAATGATTGATGCAGTGTCATCAGCATGTTATTTAAGGTATGTTTGAGGATAAGTACCTATTTGATATGGAGTATTTTGAGGTTGTTGGTTGTTGTATTAGCTTAAGGAAAGATCTTGAATATAGAATATTCCCTTAGAGTTATAAATGAGAGCTAGTTCCTTGATGGAACCATATGATAGCTAGAACCTGAGAGGTGTTATACATGATGACCTTTTAAGAACAATTGTTTGATTCTTGGTTATGTTTGAAAACTGGAATGTTGAATTTGCCAACACATCTACTGATTTTGTGAAAATTTTTTTGAAATAGTTTCAAAAAAAAAAAAAAAAAAAAAAAAATTCAACCGAACTAGAGACCAGGGTAGTAACTTTTCAACCGAACTAGTGACGTTTTTGGGATCGTCACTTGCCCTTGGCCGAATTTGCTTACAATAATAGTTATCATTCGAGCATTCAAATGGTTCCTTTCGAGGCATTGTACGGTTGAAAGTGTAGATCGCCTCTTTGTTGGACTGAATTAAGTGAACGAACTGTGATTGGACCGAACCTAGTAGACAAAACTACAAAGAAAATTGAGATGATTCGCCAGAGGTTGTTGACCGCTCAGAGCAGACAAAAGAGCTATGCGGATAAGCGACAGAGACCTTTGGAGTTTGAAGTAGGAGACCATGTATTCCTTAAGGTTTCACCGGTAACTGGGATTGGTAGATCCATCAAAGCCAAGAAATTGACTCCTCGATTTATTGGCCCGTATGAGATTTTGGAGCGAATTGGGCCTGTTGCCTACCGGATCGCCTTGCCTCCACACTTATCTCAAGTGCACGATGTGTTCCATGTGTCACAGTTGAAGAAGTATCATCCAGATCCGTCTCATGTCATTGAACCTGAGAAAATCGAGTTGAGAGAGAACTTGACTTATATAGCAGAACCAGAGAGAATCTTAGATGTCCATGACAAACAACTGAGGAAGAAAACCATTCGACTTGTGAAAGTCTTATGGAAGGGTATGACACCCGGTGATGCTACTTGGGAAACCGAGGAACGAATGCGACGTGATTTCCCTCACTTGTTTGCTTAGGAATGTTTGTATGTTGTGGCAGTATAATAATTTTTATGGTTATATCGTATGGTGATCAAATTGTTGTTGATGACTTATGTTTTGTTATGAAGGCGTGCTATTATATTAAGTTCGATATTATTGTATTGGGTTCTTGTGTTATGGATTTCGTTCTTTTATAACATGTTGAGAATTTTGGGGACAAAATTCAATTTAGATGGGGAGTATTGTAACATCCTTTAAAAAAAAAAAAAAAAAATTTTACAGCAGTAAAATATATATATATATATATATATATATATAATTATATATATATAATAAAGTGGGAAGCATGATGCTTCCCACTAACTTTTGGCAGTGGGGGCGTGACCCCCCACTGCCGAAATAATGGAAATGGTGGGAGGCATGTCTCCCACCATCCCATGCCTCCCACCTATTCCAATTAAATAAAATATATATATATATATATATTGTGGGGGTTGTGGATTATAAATACACCACCCCCCGCACACACGGTAGAAGAAGAGAGGTGAGAGTGAGAGCAAGGGCAGGTAGAGAGAAGGAGAGCAGTAGGCAACCGGAGGTCATTTGCAATTTTATAGGTAAGTTATTTATCTTATAAGATTATTTTGGTAGTAGATTAATTTATTTTCAACATACTCCCTTAATGAAAGTTGTTCTATATATTTTTCTCTTTCTATAAAACTATGTTGTTTAGAAAACATTTTTAGATTTAGATATTGAAAGGGTTTTGAGTTTTAAAGATAGAAAAATATATTTATGAAGAGGATAATAATCAGTTAATTATAGTCGGTTTAGATTTGTTATTTGATTCTTATAAGAATTTAAATAAATTTTTCTATTTAAATATTTTCAAGATTTATATTTTATAAATAGTTTCACTGATTAAATATAGTACAAATGATTTAGTTGGGATTTGCATGTTTTCTATTTTGTGATAATACCGTATCAATTTTAATACTTCTGTGTAGTTATTGTTTTAAATAAGGAAGGAAATAAGTTTTATATATATATATGTCATGTGTGGCTTTATATATATTTATGTAGATCAGGTGTGACTATGTTTATAAAATTTATAATTGATTATGAACCTTTATATATGTAGATATATATAAACACAAGAACATTTATGGAATTTGAAATTCAAATAAACAGAATTTAAAACAATTTACTCCTATAGAATAGGATTTAACCTAACTAATTCTTATATAATCTCTCTTATAATATATTTTACAAAATAAAATAGATAGTTTTGATTATTAAGAAAAGGGATTAAATAATAAAAGAAATAGTAGAATAATAATAATGATAATAACAATAATAATAAAGTAAATAATGATTATTATTAAGAGTAGGAATAAATAATAATAATAATAATAATAATAATAATAATAATTACTATTTTATATATATATATATATATATATATATATAGAATAAATAATTGAGGAATTATAAGTTATAATTTTATGAAAAGTTTTAGAAGTATTATTAATGATTAGCAAATTGGTTGTGGTAGATTGTTTTTGGCATGTGTTTGAGCTCTTGGATTAGGAGCACTGTGATAATATTAGCTTCGGCGAGAGGTAACCACTTTCCACTTTTTTATGGATATTGATATGTTGCTTGTGAGTGTTTGAGAAATGATTGTAAATATTTTAATAGAAATTTGCCTTGTGGAACTTTATGATTTGAATTGTGAATATATATTTATTTATTCATATATAAGAATTGATCATTTTAATATCATGATATTTATCATATTTATTTATTCATGTATAAGAATTGTTCATTTTAATATCATGATATTTATCATAATTATTTATTCATGTATAAGAATTGTTCATTTTAATATCATGATATTTATCATAATTATTTATTCATGTATAAGAATGGTTAATTTTAATATCATGATATTTATCATATCTACTTATTAATGTATAAGAATTGTTTATTTTAATACCATGATATTTATCATATCTACTATCTCATGTATAAGAATGGTTCATTTTAATATCATAATATTTACTCTGATAATTATGGTAAGGGTTGGATTGGGAAGATGGAGTATTTTATTCCACCACGTGGTGAGGCCTCCATTAATGCATGATGGTTGGCTTTCTATTGTCCCATATGTTCAGGAAGGGACGGGCCCACTAATTCAATAAGGGCATACGACACCCCACATGTTCAATAAGGGGAAAAGGCCCATGGTCTGGGACATGTGCTCTGAGGATTTTGGCCGGTCCTCATCACATGACCAGAGAGCTTTTTGAGTCACCAGTAACATGGATGTAACTTAGCCCATGGGTCTAGTCGGAGGAAATAAGGCGGTTCGGTTGGATTGGTGGGAGGCAATTTGGGAATTGTTTTAATGAGAACTGTGACATATAATTTTGATATAGAATTTATTATATAAATTTTTGTGATATGTATATTGATGAATTATATTTTTAATATCTTGCTATATAAATTGTTCCACTTGGCACCTCATTAGCACATGTTAGTATTCGTAATAAGCTGGATTGATGGTTACCCACATTTTTCAGGTGATAGCTTTTGTGCAGATCCATCAGGGAAGACCCCAGAAGCTTAGACTACTTCTACCAAAAGTAGCACTTCTGTCTTTATGGTTTATGTGGGATGATTGTATAATGCCACGTTAGGGCTCATACTGCATACTCTGATTTACATTTGCATATTTTAATTCAATAATGGGCATTACTTAGTTGTTAATGAACCCTTAATTACTTATTATGTTAAGTAAATTTTTGGGATGTTTCAGCTTCCGTCACCGACACGGAAGGCCTCGTCCAGTTTCAATCGCTTCGTTATTGGGTATTTTTTTTCACATATAATTGATTTGGCATGCCTACAGGCTATAGTTGCGAATATGTCCTCCAATCTTAAATGCTTTAGGGTGAGAAATAGGGATATGGCCGTGGCATATCGCTGATAGCATGAAAGGGGCGTTTCCTATTTGACATTTTCATTTTCTCGGGTGGGATTTTGTGTGGCTCCGTCATCGTTTTTTTTTTTTTTTGGGGGGGGGGGGGGGTTATAATTCTTCATATGTCTAACGCAAAACGAATGGGGCTTCTAATCTTACTTCAATGGGTGCCTTGCCGCTAGTAACGGAGCGTACTATTCTTTGTTGGGTATTTTCGTTTTGCTCTATTCATGTGGGAGTTTTACTTAAAGATTTTCTGATAATTATATGTGTATAGGCGTTCGCATGCATGGAAGTAATTTCCGGTTAGGTCCATAATGGACATCACTCTCTCCACCCATACAAAAAGGAAGGGAAAAAATGCACCCAACGCAAGAGACTTTTATCTGTTGTGGTTCCTTTATAATGTCGAATTAACTTTAGAATATTGCCATCTAACGTATTCAATCATGATACTAATATGGTTTCTAACTTAATTTTTTGATCACCGGCAGAACTATAATGTCATTGATTATGAGGAGAAAGTGATGGATGGATTTTATGATTTAAATGGATTCTCCTCAAATTTGATTGAACGGGGAAAGATGCCATTGTTGGTCGATCTGCAAACTGCTTCCCTCTCTGAAAATGTTGGTTGCGAAGTGATTTTGGTGAATCGAATGGTTGATATTAAACTGAAACAGCTTGAGAAAAAAGCCTTTGCTGTATCCAAGGACTATTGCTTATCTGGACAAGGGCTAATTTCAAGTGGCTTGCTTCAGAAACTTGCTGATATTGTTGTTAATAGAATGGGTGGACCAGTTGGTGACCCTGACGAGATGATGAAAAAGTGGTCAGCTAGGAGTCACGAGTTACGTGATTCTTTGAGGACAATTGTTATTCCCCTTGGCTGTCTTGATGTTGGACTTTCTCGCCATCGAGCCCTACTTTTTAAGGTTGTAAAATCTTTTTGATCCTTCAGTTAAAGGCATGTGCATTCAAAATGGATAGACTGGAGACAATTATTTTGTCTAATTTCTATTTATCATCCCCTTTTTATTTGGAGAACAATTTTTTCCCTGTTTAATTTGTAAGGGTCAATTAATTAGTGGTCATTAAATGGGATTGTGCATATCATATGGTCATATATGGTGAAAGTGACGCTTGTCATCTTTTCGACCCAATGGAAGAAGATAAAGCCACTGTGTAGAATTCCCTTTTCTGACTCTATAATCTATATCAAGCAAGCTATGTACAAAAAGTTGAAATCAAATTTGGTCACTTATTCCCCTTTCCTTTCCTCTTTTTGGGCCAACTTTCTTATTTCTTTTCCAATACCATATTTTGCCTATACCTTCAATATCAACCTTGATTATGCGATTCACTTGATTTTTTTTTTTTTGGAATATATCCGCTTAAATAAATTCTCATTATGTTATTGCTTAGGTGATGGCTGATAGGATTAACGTTCCCTGCATGCTGGTCAAAGGGAGCCATTACACTGGCACTGATGATGGAGCTGTGAATTTGATTAAAGCTGATGATGGAAGGTAATATCCCATGTTGCGGTCTTACTACCCTTGTATACATTTCATTTAAAGGAGCTTTGTTCTGTGGGAAATATAATCAGCCTGGTGCGTATATCATGCCAATTTGGATGCTTTCTATTGGGTTAGAAGATCTTTATCATAGCAAAAAATTATTTGTTCCAAAAACAAATTTATTTCACGCATACATTGTGTAGTTCTCAATTTTGATGCTCAGTAAACTTGATGGTGCATTGAAAAAGTAAAAATGTATTACTCAATCAGTAGATTCTTGTTAAATCCGCATCTGTTCCTATTTATACTAATAGGAACCTCTTAACTAACTGATCCTCTTAACCTATTCCTACCTAATCACCAAGTAACACTTGGCCTCTCCTTTAAGAAAGTTGGTCCTTTTTTTAAATTTTTGGTCACGTTTTGATTTTGAGTCATTCTTGTTTATTCATGTAACTAAAAGTATATCATTGGATTCAGTGCAATGGGTTGCATAGAATATAATTATTTTTGCATGGATGGTAACTTATGTCTAATAGTGTGCTTTAGCGTTTTCATATTTCTCTGTTTGAGCATTCATCATTCTGTCCAGAAGTCAGGCCATATATGCATCTGAGATCTTTCCTGCCTTATTAGGCACATATCTTTTTAATAAAGAAGCGTGAATGGTCTGTCATTTATATTGGAATAATTTCTAATGATATTATTGATTTATTGAACTGTTGCAGTGAATACATTATTGATTTGATGGGTGCACCTGGTGCTCTTATTCCTACCGAAATCCCCAGTAGTCAGCTCCAAAACTACAGTTTTTCTGTAACAGGTTGTGCTGAGATTGCAGAATTACCTGACAATGCCCATCTCATACTTGATGGTGGAACTGGAGTGCTGGCAGTGTCAGCTGATATTCATAGAACATCAACAGTGGGCTGGGCTCAATCAGAACCATTATTGAATGTGGACAGTCAAGGAACAATGGATGCAAGGAACCAAGGTGGAATAAATCAAACAGAAAGATTTGAACTTGATTTGGGGAATCTTCTTCAGTCTGCACATATATCATGTGAAAGCACATCATATACAGATGCATCATCTGCAGAAAAGATGCAAGTAAAAAATACGTCAGAGTATTTCCTTAGTGCATCAAAGAACCCAGAATTTTCTCAGAAACTGCAAGATGGAAAAATTGTTGTTGGTGCTTTTCAATCTGATCCAAGCTTTGAGAAGTCCCACATATCATCTCAAGGGGTGTGCTCTGCCCATGATGTTAGATTCTGTCAATCTGCTGATTGGTTTGCTAAACAGAAAGAAGAACTGGAGCAAAGTGATGCCATGGCTGCAGACAAAGGACCTGTCAATTTGCTAAAGACGCAAGAAGAACAAGTTCTTGATTCTTCCTTGACCAAGGCAGCTGTTTCTTGGAAAAGGCAAATTGAGGTTGACTCGGTCTATGATGATGCAAATGGTATTGATAATAAAGTTGGAGTGGCTTTTAATTGCAATCAATTTGGGAATGATTCTGCAATTCAATTTAAAGAGGCAGATAACAGAGATAGCAGCCTAAATGATGGTAAAAGTGAGAAAGTTAAGTCAGTACTGGGCGCGGGTGCAGAATGGGAAATTCAATGGGAGGATCTTGATATTGGTGAGCGTATTGGCATAGGTATGATTTCACTTTTTTTTTTTTTTTTAATCGCTCGCTAGATTTATTTTTATATTTTAACATCCTGTTACTGTATGCATACGTCCATGTCGAACACATCCGTGTCTGCATCCTGTACACATACCCCTCTCTCTTTGCTATTGCTCTCTAATAGCACTTAGCATTCTACTTTATGACTTTGCTTTATAAGAAACTGTCAGTTGTGTTGCAAAAAGACAAACATTTGTGCTGTAGCCGTGTGTTGTGTTTTTTATTGTTCATTGTCTATTGTTCTTTTCTCTCTTTGGATAAATATTTATATTTTACATGCATAAATATACGTGGGTGTAATTTTTACATATATATAAATTTTTTAATATATCTCCCCGTACCTGTATACTAAATTCTTAAATGTCATATCCACCGTGTCATGCCGTACTGTATCCTATAATCATACCCATATTGGTGCTTCTTAGGTAACAGATTAAGCCATGAATATCAAGGCCACGAGGTTGGAAATGTGCTTTTTGTTTCTATGATGTATAATGTTGCAACTATCACCTCATGCTGCTATGTTGTCTGTAGGTTCTTATGGTGAGGTTTATCATGCTGACTTGAAGGGCACTGTAAGTCTTATCCATCTTTTGAATAACTTCATTGAAAGTTCTGGTTTATGGTAGATTTTATAATGTGGTTAGACTTGAATGGTAATACCTTTAAATCTTTAATAGAGTTTTCTTCAAACTTCTTATCTTATTCCTACCCTTTTATGAGTGTTGAATTTTTATGTATGAATCTATCCATGAGTAATTTAAAGGATTCATGTCGGAACATCTGTAAAATGGACAATTTTCTGAAATGTACAATGTGCTCTCAAGGATGCTTAGATTATGTTAACTTGATTGTCAAGAAAGCAAAATAAATGAGGTTTATAAATTTCAAAATGCAAAAGTATATTGTAAGCCTGAATTGCGTCTCAAAACTTGTAAATAATTGATTTTTCTTCCTGCTATAGTCTTTGTCAAAGTTAAGATATTTCCTGGAAGTGTAATTGATGAAGAAGACTTCAAAAGGAGCCATAAGCTTGATACTAACATCTGTTTTTTTTTTAAATCTCTTTCATGTTTGATTTCTATCAGTCTGTTATTAAGCTTTTTGTGTGAAAACCAATATGTTTATATCCGTTGAAAGTACTGGCAGCATAGTGCTTGTTTCTGTTCTGAAAATACCTGTCCATTACTGGTTCTTCATCTTTTTGCACTGATACTAATATGGGAAGTTTGTGTAAATTGTTGGGCATGTAGGAAGTTGCTGTGAAGAAGTTTCTGAACCAAGACTTTTCTGGTGATGTGTTGGCTCAGTTCAGATCTGAAGTAAGCAGCTTTTTCTTTGTTTTAGTGTGATTATATACCTGCATATACCCACATCTATGAGTATGAGGTTATTCACAGGCATATATACACATTCATGTCCGCTGCTTTCTGTAGGTTGAGATCATGTTGAGGCTGCGACATCCAAATGTTGTACTTTTCATGGGAGCTATTACTCGGCCACCTCATTTTTCTATATTGACAGAGTTTCTTCCAAGGTTAGTTCCGTTTAATGGATTTTTGTCAAATATTGTGGTGAGGGAATTGGAGTGACTTGGACTTTTTGCGTGGTTTACTTGAATTTATTGGAGCCTTGCTTTCTTCGATTAGTTGTGTCTTGTTCTTGTACTGCACATGTTGCTGATAATGGTTTACAAGTTCTACCAATGTGGAACTTGGGCTACCACCAAATCATTTTAGAATTAAATGATTTCTACATTGGTCTGTTCCTTAATAGTACATGTGTCACGTCTTCTGCAGAGGGAGTTTATATAGGCTATTGCATCGACCCAATTTTGAACTTGATGAGAAGAGGAGGCTGCGAATGGCTCTTGATGTGGTATGATTTTAAAATATTATCATTTGTAAATTTCATTTTGTTTCTCCTTTTACACTTGTTATGATGAAAGCTTTACTGTGCTTGTATCAGGCTAAGGGTATGAATTACTTGCACACAAGCCATCCTCCCATTGTTCATCGGGATTTGAAGTCTCCAAATCTTCTTGTTGACAAACACTGGGTTGTTAAGGTATTCGTTAAAATTTTTTGCTTTGGGGAGTTTGCTTCATAAAATTTGAAATAAAAGGACTCCACAGAGGGAAGTGAAACTAGAAGAGTGAGTATCTAAAAGTTGGTTTGCCTGTGAAAATTTAACTGGAAGGAGCTCTCCGTCAGAAGCAGATTTTTCCCATTATGAAATGTGGAAATTCCACAGATATATAGTGTTTCTGGGTTGAATTCTTCAACATTTTATGAATGAGAAATGTCATTTGTGTCCCTGGATTGAATAATAGAAAGGGGTGTTACCTTTGCCTTGGTGCTATCAATGGGCTCTAATTCTTTTGCTTTCTATGTTTTAGTGTTTCTATTAAATTACTGAAATCTCTGCTTGCCTTCCCTGTATGCTGATTGTTCTCTGAAGTAGATAAACTAGAAATGGTTGTCTGTACTGCGTAGGTCATTTATTGTTTATTTTTTGTTAATACTTGTTATATCCTCTTGTCTTCTCACAGGTTTGTGATTTTGGTTTGTCACGTATGAAGCACCATACCTTTCTATCCTCAAAATCTTCTGCTGGAACGGTAATTCATGATAGTAATTTTTGTTTTAAAATAAAAATTTAAGTTACGCTAGTATAACTTTAGTTCATTCTTCTTTGATCTAAATGACAATTACTGCTTCTTTTTAGAATATATATTATTTTAAAGGAGACTAAATGTGTTATTTGCTTGCAGCCTGAGTGGATGGCGCCAGAAGTATTAAGAAATGAACCGGCCAATGAGAAGTAAGTAAACTTTGCATTTATGGGTGCCGTTCTTGGAAAGACAGGCGTGTTTAATGTAGGACGTGACTGTGATTGTTTACAGGTGTGATGTGTATAGTTTTGGTGTAATTTTGTGGGAATTGGCTACTGCAAGGATTCCATGGAAAGGGTTGAACCCAATGCAGGTTGTTGGCGCCGTTGGATTCCAAAATAGACGGCTTGAAATTCCTGAAGATATTGATCCAGTGGTAGCCCAAATAATACGCGACTGTTGGCAAATGTAAGTTCTAGCCCTTGCTTGTCTTTTTCTGATCACTAGTTTTTGCTTCATTTTCTAAGGACCTAGTGGGGAACGCAGGGCCACAGTTTGCATACATGTCCTACCCTTTCATGCACTTTAGATTGGTGAGACCAGGGGGCTCACAATTCTATAAGACTGAAAACTGGAGAGAAGTCACGTTTTGGAACCTAAATCGTTTATTTGTTTATCTATTTGGGGAGTTGGGGTGTTACTGCGATGACTGGTTACTTTGCCATGTTCCTGTTCTATTTATAGTGTAATTTTGATAATTCAATATATGCTTTGGGAATCTAGATACTTCCTTGTTCAGTTGTTTGATTTGTATTGATTTGCCTGCTATGCAGGGAGCCACACATGCGGCCATCATTCTCACAGCTTATGTCCCGTCTCCGCCATCTTCAACATCTGATTGTGAAAGATAGGAGCTTAACGCAATAAAAATTGTGCATAGCTAGCTATTGTAATAATACTTGGAAGTTGTTCCTGGGTTCGAAGAGCCAGAACAGCTGAGGTTTTTTACTGCTTTGACATACAGAGATTTGCTGAACAGTGAAGTTTCGGTTCATTCAAAGTGGGGGCTGGAACACAACCTGTTCGGAACAGAGTAGAGACCTTCCTGAGCGAAATCAGCTGGGGAGGCTCTATCAAGTGTAATATGAGGTTAGTACAAGTAGCTACAACTGAAGGATTCCCATGGAAAGAAGGGAACTAAAGAAAGCAGAAAGAAAGATAGGGGAAAGGAAAAAAGAAAGAAAGAAATAAAGTGTAATTTATTTGGTCTTGGTCTGCAGAGGTCCTGTTTGGAATTGTAAACATACTATCTCTGCAGCTTCTTGTGGAAATGTAAAAAGAGAGAAGAAATTTCTTTCATAAAGTAAAGGGAATTTGTATATCCGGCTGATTTGCTCCGCTTAAGTTCCTTGATGAAATGGTTATGCTTTATGGTTCCGACATCAGAGGACTGCTAATTTAAACCAGTATCCCAGAATAAGTTATAAGACGAACATGAATTTCATAATAATTTCATGATGAAGTATATAATTCATTGAAAACTATTAATGACAATTCCTATAGCACAATTGGCGGTGTGTTGAAATTTAATTAATTTCGAAACGATTGGGTGAAAGAAATGATTTATTGACTGCTGGATCAAAAACTAGATACTAATCATGAGGTCTCTTCTGGCCGAAAATAATCAAGAACCGCCTTATTTCTAAAATTTAATTTCTGTTCGTGCTAGTGTTCATTTTTTTAAAAAAATTATTTTGTATATCGTGTTCTTATTCCAGTTTTGAAAGGTCCAGACTTTTTTTAAATCCAAAGTTCCAGATTACTAAAATGACATAGGCTTTTGTAATGTTAAAATGACACTATCAATAGTTCTCTTTATTTTAGGGCCTGTTTGGTTAAATTGCAGGCGCCTGACAATACAGTACAATGTAACGCAATAATAATAATAATGTTTTGTGCCGGCGAGAGTGAATTTTTCCCCCTAAGTTTTTCAAGTATTGTAAAATACAGTATACCAAGTTTTACCAAATTAATGTTTGCTCCCGTTGTGTTGTTTTACTTTGTACTGTATTTTAGAATTATTGCGCAACTGGGGAATGGAGACGTTTAAATGGTCTGAAGTTAGGATAGAATTTAATAGTTAATACTATCGATTATTGAAGGTGAACGACAAAAAAAGGATCAAATACTACATAGATATATATGTATTGTAGGTCAATGTGGTCAAATATTAGAAAGAGGAGGAAAAGGTTGAGACTCGGAGAATAGCTCAATCGGAATCGATTCACCGTTACACGACAGTACCGAACCAACGGAATCTTGTAATTCTCTCCTTGAGCGAGTTACCAGCTGAGCTCCGATGATCAATGAACTCTATTCCGAGTATCATTATCGAGTCGACTTGGAATCTCCGTGGCTCTGCTATTTTCTTGTTATTCTCCGTCGCCACCGTCAAAGTTTCTCACATTCTTTACCGACATCTTCAACGAAGTTCTAGATTTTCCTCGATGTTTTCTTCTTCATCTTCTGTAAATGGCGACGAGGCTCTTCGACGAAACCGTATCCTCTCAAGCAAGCTCTACTTCGATGTCCCTCAGTTCAAGGTAACCCGGATATTCTTGTGTATTTGAGCGCGCTTTAAATGCGGCTTCTGACTGAGAATATGACTGATCAGGTTCCGGTTATCTACTCGAAGTCGTACAATATAGCATTTCTGGGAATAGAGAAATTGTAAGAAATCATATTTTTCATCACTTAAACCCGATTGATTTTGACCATTATTGTATTTTAGATTGGGTTGTTGATGATTTAGTTCACCCTGCGAGCTCATATGTTCATTTTTTTTTTATATAAATAATATCATGTTAGTTACTATGCTTTGGGAAAAAGTAGTAGCATTAAAATCTATATTCCAGATGTCATCACACCATTTTTGGGTATTGTTGTATGGAACAAAAATGAAAAATTAGCTGAGCCACGATTCTGCAGACCCCCCCCCCCCCCCCCCAAAAAAAAAAAAAAAAAGGCGAGACAATTCCATGTTAAATTGCTTTGTGGGCGGGGAAGGGGCTAAAATTCTTGATGTCTCCTTTACTGACACGACCTTTTTCTTCCATGAGATGGTTTATATTGGTTATCAATAATATTCTCCGGTAATTGTTGTCATTAAATGTTACTGATGCAGACACCCATTTGATTCATCTAAATGGGGAAACATTTGTCGACTCCTCATTGCATCTGGAATGCTAGACAAAAATTGCATTGTTGAGCCTCTGGAGGCTTCCAAGGATGATCTCCTAGTGGTAATGTCTATCTTACTTAGTATACTTATGAAGTTTAAACTCCCATCTGCGGAACTTGAATATGTACAACCCACCCTACCAAAAGCATCAAGTCAGTTTGATTCTCTGTATTTTTAACAGGTGCATTCAGAATCATACTTGAATAGCCTGAAGAGTAGTTCAAACGTTGCTATGATGATTGAGGTTGGCTTGGTTTCAGCCATTTACTTCTTGTCCTCTATACTTATTGTTGCTCCCTTTTCTCAAAGGGCGGTTTTTATTGTCTTTCTTCTATTGAATGATGTGTCTAAATTCAAACGGCATAAAAATTGTGTCTTTTGATTTTGCTATTTTTGTTGGTTCCATTCGCCAACATTGTTTTGTTTGAGTTTCACAGTGTTCTTGTCATCTGGTTAATATTTGTTGAGGCTTCAAACACTTTGATGCATATTATTTACTTATTTGAACTATGTAAGCATAGGTACCGCCAGTGGCATTATTTCCCAATTGTCTTCTGCAGCATAAAGTTCTCTTCCCATTTCGGAAGCAGGTGTGGCAACTATTCATTTCTTGAAGTTCTTTTAACTTCTCTGAAACTAGGGTCTCACACTATCACTATTTTTCTAATGATAGGTTGGAGGGACTATATTGGCAGCAAAACTTGCAATGGAAAGAGGATGGGCCATTAACATAGGTGGAGGGTTCCACCATTGTTCAGCAGAAAAAGGAGGTGGATTTTGTGTGTATGCAGATATTTCTCTATGCATCCGCTTTGCTTTTGTTCAACTAAATATATCAAGGTATCTCTGAATTACAAGTTGTTGTTTACTTATAACTAATATTTGTATAATAACCATTTTTTATCTCCAAATTTTCAGGGTAATGATCATTGATCTTGATGCACATCAAGGAAATGGTCATGAAATGGACTTTGCTAATGACAGTATGATCCAAAATTTGTCTCTTTCTGGTAGATGAATTTCTCACTCTCACTGATTTGAGTATTCTATGGCAGGCCGAGTCTATATCCTGGATATGTTCAACCCGGGTATATATCCCTTGGTAAGTCATGTGTCCTACATTCCCTATAAGTTGAGTTTACACTATGTATAAAATATAACTTTGCAGTCATAAAACAACTTTTCCTTCTTTTCTCCTTCTCATCCATACCAGTATCCTTCTGCCAAGGTCCTGAGTGTTTTCACGTACATTTGTTTTATCATTGTACTTCAGTATTGCTCTCAGTTTGTATACTACTGTAGTAATGGGCTTAGCCTGAAAAGCAATAATCTAAAATTTCTTTGTTTCCTTCTCCAAACTGATAGCCAGAAACCTATTAATCTGCCATGTACAGGAAACCATTTCTTGATAGCACTAACCTTTTAATTAAGGATGCTGTCAAGGGACTAAAGACGTAAAAGCTTAAGTAAATTGGAGAAGGGCCATGAAGGTCATTGCCATCACCATCATCATAATTAACCCCCTCCTCAAGTGAAAGTCCTTTTGGCTTTGAGTGTGGAAAAGTAAACTTGCCATACCCTGTGCTGGATTTTATTGTAACTAGAAGAATGTTGTTGGTAAATGGCGAGGATTGAAATCCTTATTGTTTGGTGGTGAAGGTCTTCGTAATGTATGAAATGATATCTCAACCCGAATGCTTAAGTTGTTAGGAGAGAAACCTGCAATGGTTTTTATCATTGCCGTTGTTACTGTCGTCATTATCTCAAGAAGTTCCTTTTTTTTTTGGCTCTAATAGGTGCTTTTCGTCATTATTTGGGAGGCTAACAAGTAGTAGCAATTTTTAATTGATTCAAGAAGCGCATGTGTTTTGACATGTGGCTGTTATTCACCTAACTTTTCCTTTCTACTTTCCATGTCAGGATTATGAGGCCAGAGGGTACATAAATCAGATAGTTGAAGTGAAGGTATATATTCTTCAAGTAAAAATATTATATCATATATGTTTCTGATCTGCCTCTATAATGATAAACGATTATTTCTTCCCTTTGCTTGACAGAGTGGGACACATACAGAGGATTACCTGCAGAAATTAGACAGAGAACTTAAGGCATGTTAATTCTTGCATTGTGACTGGAACCTTGAAGTCTTGTTTTATTTTCTGGCCCAACTAATTTACCGTACAACAAGTGTTAAGAATACCCATTCAATTTTTGGTAGTTTTTTCATGTAACGGCAGACAGAATATTTTGTCAAGGTTCTAATTCTAGGTGATCTCAAGGTTTGAAATGATTGTTTTATGTATTGATTTGTTTCTTTCCATGTAATTAAGATTGCTGGGCATAGGTTTGATCCTGAGCTGGTAGTTTATAATGCTGGAACCGACATTCTGGATGGTGATCCATTGGGCAGGTTGAAGGTAATGTCATTCATGGATTCACTTCATAGCAGTATAAGATGAACCCACTACAACTTTTGTAGCTTGGCCATTCGTTTCGTTTTTATGAGAAAATTATAAGAAGTTATTATGAGATTGTGTTTATCGTTAGATTTTCATCATTTTCTCGGTGGTTATTATAGTGGTTTGTACATGCAGATCAGTCCTGAAGGTATTGCCCTTCGAGATGAAAAGGTTTTTCAATTTGCTCGAGAGAAGAATGTTCCAATTGTCATGGTCACATCAGGTCATTTTCCCATTCGCTTTTCCCTCTCCCAAATATGATACCAAACACAAGGGCCTTGAAAACTTTTTTCTTTGGAACATGAAAACCTTTTTTATCTTCCTCTCAAGTGTTCTGTCAACTTATTACAATGCTTTATCGGTCTCCCGTTTCAGGTGGTTATATGAAGTCCAGTGCAAGAGTCATTGCAGATTCTATAGTCAATCTCTCAAATAGATGTTTGATCGATGTTAGACAAAGCTCAAGGTTCAAATAAGATGCTCTGCAATTCCAGCTTAACCTGTGATTGAACTATCCCAGAAAGGGTCCGTCTCAAGAGTTATCCAAATCATCATCTGGATCAGAATGTTGTTAGATTAGTTGAACTTTTCAGAGTATAGCGCCTCCCCCACCCGTTCTAAAGGAGGTGCGACCCACTAGATCTATCTGAGTTGCTGGTTCGTATCTGTTGATGTGCAAATGGAGTCTGCATAATTGAGTTATGAATGGTAAATTATAATCCTAAAATCACCTCCGGTCATTATTCAAATAGACAATGGCAAGTTAATCACGTGACAGCGCAGGGACCATTTTTCCTTTTTTACATATAATATATTTCTTAAAATAGATTCTCTCTGATAATAAGAGGATCCGCTGAAAAGGAAGAGTAGCGAAATTTACAGTGTTTTACCACTTCCTCCATTTCTGTGGCTTCTCTAAGCCATTGAAGAAGATCTAGATCTGCCGTGTAGAATACGTGTAAAACGGATCAATTTGAGGGCAAATGTTGAAATGCTCACGAGAGGTGACAGCCTGACAGACTATCAAGGAGCTGTCAGCCATTGAGATATGAACCAAACAGGGTCCTATCTTAACACATTTGTGCCTCTTCTCTAACGTAATTCAGGGCCCGATCTTAAAGGATTATGCATTTATGCTAATAAATTCAGGACCCAATCTTAAAGGGAGTGTTTGTACTTTTTTATAATGCATGAAAAATCACACGCTTGCATGTATGTATGTATGTACTAGCATATATAAAACTTCATTAGCTCTTGTACAATTTTTAATTTAGGGAAATTTAGGGGGAAAGACATTAAAAAATAATATTTATTGAAAAAGATCTGTAATTATTTAGGAAGAAATACTAAAATATATATTATATCAAGTTCTTAATATGAGACTTAGACAAATTTTTTTGAAGAGATTAAAGAAGTTAAATAAATTACTTTAAAGTAATTATATTCATAGTTTTTCTTTAAATTAATTTGTTACCATATATAATTTAATAGCATACCACATATATTAGGATTAAGGAATTTATTTAACTTCTTTTATCTCTTTAAAAAAAATTAATTAGGTATTATGTTAAAAATGGGAGTAATTAACTGGATTACTTATAACCTCCTACATTTTCTCTAATTACATATTATGGATCCATTCTACTTTCTTATCCATATTTTTATGGATCTCCATTTTTGCATGTGATCTAAGTATGATGCGCGTAATCTAAATTTTGAAGCTATACATTTTTGTCTACATTTTGATATGTATGTTCAAGGAATTTTTTATTTTCTATCCCATAATAAATTATATGTTCATTTTAAATATGACAATAAATATGACTAAAATGATTTCACAATTTTAATTTTTAAAATTTGAATTTTTTTGTTGGAAAAAAAGACAAAATGATATTAGCACAATTTTTTTTTATAAAATACAAAATAATATTAGTAAATTTTTTTAAAAAGTTTTAAAAGGAATCAAAGCATCAAGTAAAGGGTAGTATTTTTTTAATAACATATATACTAAGTAGTGAAACAACTGCCCTTGAAATTGGGCAATGGAAGAAAATGTGTTGTATTGATTCATTTTCCTAGCCACTCATATTCATATGATGTTTTTGAACAACATTTATGATATTCGAGCAAAAAAAAAAACATTTATGATAGGAGGGGCATTAAGTAATTTCCATAACAAGGAAAGAAATTTTGGCATGATCGGTAACTTCCATAGCATTCCTCGGTCCCTACTTGATATCCCGAATAGTTTTCACTGGCAAGGGAATAGTTCAGTACTTCAGTGTATTATCAGGTCAAGGATGACTTTTAAATTCTCATGAATAACTTTTATAATCCACAAAAAAATCTGAATTATCATAAAAAGTTAATTTCGTATACTGGCAAAAAAAAAAAATCTGAATTTAAAATTGTTACCCGGATCAAGGACGTGGAATTTACAAAATAGCCACCTGAGAAAAGGGTAGTATTGTCAAACGTTGATATTGCGGCAAGTTGTCGCGCAATAAATTGTGACTGCAAGTTGACCCTTCACCTCACTGTCCTCCGGGCCCTCGCTGTTCTCACTTCTCAACTGCCCTCATCCTCTCTCGGCAGTTCCCTCGGAGAACGCTGCTGGGCACCACCTCAGAATCCAGTCCACTGCTATCCTGCAAGGTTCTCCTTATCCCACGATCGCCGGCGTTGCGATGTTAAGAAGCGGATCCCCATCGTCGTCTCATCGCTGGCAATTGCTCGTCGTATTTATTCTTCTTCTTCCTTTCTTCTCACTCGCTTTAAGGCCCGTTGTATCGGATCAGCTCGACCTTGTCAATACAACCGAGTCCAATGTCTCTCTCTCGCGGCCAAGAGAGGGCAGCTTCGCCGACATGATTGACCGGGCTCTGGAGCACGAGTTCACTGAGCACGATCAAAATGAAGGTTCACAAAAGTTTACCACAACTATATATTTTAGCTTGATTTCATGCTTCGTGAGGATTTCTTAAGAAATCTTTGTTCTGCAATTCGTGCCATTTTCATTTAATCTTTTCAGATCATCAAATCTGATCTGTGAACACTAACCGTTTCATGTCCTCTTTGCTCATTGATATTTCTGTTGGAGTAGGAAGATTCTTCTAAATCCAAATTATGCGCACAGCCATTTTGATGCAGCTTATGATTTTGCATGTCTTCTTTCCTCTTTTCCTTTTGGGCGTTTGTGAGAGGACAATTCTCTCGTTCTCGTTAATTTTCGTACTTGATATACGTAATTGAAGAAATTTCACATATATATCGTAACATTTATATGATCCTTCTGCCTCTTCGTGTCAGCAGTACCTGATAAAGGAGGCTTTAACAACAGTGTCGCAGAACAGCAGGTTTGTTATATCGTGATCCTTGATTTTTAAGTTTAATTGATGGTAATATCTTGATTCTGTCGGAGATTATCAGATATGTTGATGAGATTGGAAACCGTTCTATTAGAAGAACATGCATTTCACATTTGCTCCATGAGTAATATTCTTTGGCCAAATTGAATAGTCTTCATATGGTATTTTAGGCGAGGACTGTGTGAACGTAGATTCTTTGGATATGCTATATCTCTAGTGTGCACATCTGTCCTTGCTGTGAAGTGAGTTTTTTAAAAGAGTTGATCTGGCTGGGTTTCCAGCTCTTTCTTTGTGATTCCTTAGGCTCTAATCTTCCCAATTCCACTTCCATTGTATTAATATGTTAGATATTTCTGAGTTCGTCAGGATGCTGAGTGTTTTTTATTGGCTTATGTTGGACCAGGCAGTTCTGGAAACGGTGGCCAGAGTAAAGCCAAAGAAGAATGACACGAAAGAAGAAAAGTACATATTTCAAGTTTTAAGTTAGTAGTTTGAGTGTATATTCCAATTGCATGAATTGGCTGTCTGAATTGAGCGCTTAATACATACTTTTGTTTCAATACAGATAAGTATACTTTTCTATGCTAACAGGTCATTTCAATTCCATCAAGTTTTCAATCTGGACAGTGATAATAGAGCCGAAGATACCCCCATGTTAATAGATCGAAAGGTGAGATGACATGTTTATAGGTTTTCCCTTTTTAGTGATATTCAGTTGCATTTGTGAACTTGAAATTCATAATTAAACATTTCTTACAGGACAATGTCTTTATAATTTCTAACTTTAAATCCAAGTATCCAGTGCTGCAGCTAGATCTAAGGTAAATGTAATTAACTTTCTCTGTTTTCAAAGTATGTATACTTGATTCCTGATGTGAACTTGTTTTCACGATTGCATTGTAGATTAATCTCAGACCTTGTAGTTGCAATTGTTTCAGCAACTTGTGGTGGTGTTGCATTTGCCTTGGCTGGACAACCGGTATGAACATTCTTGTTCTGAACTTAAATCTTGAGAACTGCAACCTTTGGTTATGTTGTAACATCTTTTTGCTAAAACTCAATATAACAACCCCCAAATTGTAATTTTACAGGTTATTACTGGATATCTGCTAGCGGGCTCCATAGTCGGACCTGGGGGCTTTAACTTCATCAGTGAAATGGTGCAGGTAAAAGAATTATCAAGATGGGTCTGTCTACATCTTTGATTCACTTCAGCTGGACTTTGTTATTGCCATGTTCAGAATGTGTGAAAAAAGTCAATTATAACACTTACATAAATGCTTGGATATTTATGTGTGACAATCTTGAGGCCCTATTTCATGTCCAGTTATTTTTTATGTATTACACTTGACTAGACCTAGCCTGTCATGCTAGCATCGGTAAAGGACATGTATGATTGTAGTACATATCAGGATTCCAAATAATATCAGTCTTATGTGCTCTGGAACTTGGAAGAGGATTCTCTCATTGGCTAACTTTCTCCTCATCTCTCATCATCCAATCCAAACCATTGATTTGACTTAATGAGGTTGTTGGTGTGGGGAGTTATGTCAAATGTATGGTCCAGATTTAAAGCCGATGAGGGACAATGAGAAAACGCTAATGAGAGAATCCAGACCCCTGGAACTTTGTTCAAATATATATTGTCCACCATTCCCGTAGATGCTTGTAGTTATGAGTTATGATACACATTACCTTCTATTTGTTATCCTTAAATCAAAATAAATGCCGTTTATGTATGTAGGTGGAAACAGTGGCTCAGTTTGGTGTAATATTTCTTCTGTTTGCTTTGGGCTTGGAGTTCTCCATGACCAAGGTTGGCTTATGCTTCTGATTGCTTTTCTTCCTTTTTATGCACTTTAAGCAGTAACTCAAAATTAATAGCTTGTATGTCTTTGATTTCAGCTTCGAGTTGTTCGAGCAGTTGCTATTCTAGGAGGCCTGCTTCAAGTTTTTTTATTTATGTGCTTATGTGGAGTTGCAGCCTTGGTATTATTTTTATGTTTTTAATTTATACTCTTTGAGCTTTTTCTCTTTGTTATTGGTCTTGATCACATTCAATAACTTATCGTGAGATTCAAATTGTAGAAAGCCACTTTTATATCACCAGTCTTATGCTCACATTCATGCCATAATTTTTTGGTTTGTGTTATTTATTATCTACTTAAGTTGCCTTGTTGTTGTCCTTTTTTCTTTTTGGGTGAAGTTTTGTTATCCTTTTGGTACAAAGAAGCTCTGATTCAAAAACCAAATGGTAACATATTGAATAATTTGAAGCATTATGTGCTTGCTAATCGAATCAAGGGTTCTGGTTTAGTAAGTTCGTAGGCTAAATTCTTCAAAAGGCCCCCAAATTATGTCAAAATTGGTTGCTTTAACTTGCACTAGTCCACATTATGTGGGAAACATTGAGTTGTATGATAAAGGAGGCATAAATCTTTGAAAAATATAGTGCAAAATATTTTAAACTTAAGTAGTGGTACTATGATCAACTTAGTAATAAATTCTGGTCGTACCTGGTGTGGTCATTTTGTATCTTCTTTCCACCTTATATCTCATGCATAATTTGATTGTTTTTTCTTCTATTAATTAATTAAATGTCTCTACTATTAGCACAAGTGGACTATGATGTTTGATATTCTGAACCCATCACCCTTGTTGCGCTGTTTGCAGTTATGTGGTGGTAAAGTTTCAGAGGGAGTCTTTGTTGGTTCTTTTCTTTCTATGTCTTCAACTGCAGTGGTATGTATGGTCTTTATCTGATCATATTCCTATATTGCAGTCTTGAAGATGCATTTCAGGATTCCAATAAATTTTTTGTTTTTGTAACTATTAACATGTCCAGGTCTTAAAGTTTTTGATGGAAAAGAACACCACTAACGTCCTTCATGGACAAGTCACAATTGGGATACTTATTTTGCAGGTACTTTTTGTGTGTGTGAAACTATTTTTCTCCTTTCTCATGCTTTATTCACTTCTGCATTCTCTATTTCGCCTTTATAGACAATGAACAACTTCATCATATGTTCTATTAATTCTTGTAAATTTCTTTTGCCTTAAAGGATTGTGCTGTTGGACTGCTGTTTGCGTTGCTTCCTGTTCTTGGTGGCACCTCAGGTGTTCTTCATGGGGTGATGTCTATGACGAAACTGTAAGTATAGGAATTTTGAAATCTTCAGCTTTTACTGAATCTCTTACAACTTGGCCACTTGTTGTACCCAAATTAAAGTAATTATAATTTAATTTATTCCCTAAGCAGCATTAAATACTTATACTGTATCTGTGTGTAGTTAAAGTTATCTATCATTACTTTTGAATTACATGGTGCCTTAACCATTTAATCTAACTTTTTGTACATTGAAGTGAGGAGCACATTGATATATACTGCTACAAATATGCTTGTGTCTGATCCTTTGAAGTTTGAAAATGTGTTGCTGTTAACATAAACTATTGAGTGGCATGTATTTTTGTATGTTTTATAGGGTAATTTGAGTTTGATATTGGATTTATTTGGTTTAAAAAATTACAATCGAATGCTAGTTTTACTGTTCCTGGAATTCAAATTTAATGCAACAGATTTAACTTGTCTGTGAAGTTGAAACAGCTTGGAACCTCTTTAAACTGTTAGAGCTGGTTCAGTTGATAGTGCATTAAATCGAACATCTGGCATAAGATACCCTCTAAAGCTTTGATGTGACATGTCATTGCTATGCCTTTCCTTATACAGGTTGGTGATGTTGATTGCATTCCTCTCAGTTCTGTCAATTTTGTCTCGTACTTTCCTTCCATGGTTACTTAAACTAATGATGAGCCTATCATCACAGGTCTGTATTATATCCTACTTTAAGCCTGCCATCACTTGTGAAAATTGAGTTGGAATTAGGTTCTTCAAAAAGTTTTACCATTTGGTTATGACTATGTATTTTTGTTTGAGTGGTATTATGATTAACTCCTGTTTGTGCAGACTAATGAACTCTATCAGTTGGCTTCTGTTGCATTCTGCTTACTTGTAGCATGGGTTTGTTCATCTCCTTTCTTTTTTGCTTCTCTACCTCTTTGTTACTGCACTATATGCCATCCATTTGTGGACTATGAAGAAGAGACTCAAGTGTCTAGGGTGCACTTCCTCCCATTGCATGAGTTTTAGTATCTTGTATTTTTCCCGGAAACTACTATATATGCATGCTATTTCACTTCAAGTTCCTAGCGTCTGATTGTTTTTATATTTTCAGTGTAGTGATAAGCTGGGACTAAGTCTAGAATTGGGTTCTTTTGCTGCTGGAGTGATGATTGCAACCACTGATCTAGCTCAACATACACTAGAGCAAGTAAGCATGCATGTCCAAATTCAGAAATCAATATATGAGGCATGCTGGAAATCTGTAACGTCTCTGTCAAGCTATAACATGTCTATTCTTTGGAGACATGGTGGGCTTATCCTAATAAATTGTCGTTGGAAATCTGTAAGATGTATAGACATAGAAAATCTAGAGTTTAAGTTAAATTATAATTATATTTAATTTTAATAAGATGTGTCTTTTATTTTATATCTACATTATCTTTTAGGATTCATTTGATTTAGATTATTATTATTGTTTTAAATAATTGTAGCTAGGGCTCTATAAATAGCCCTAGAGTTTCATCAATATTTGACTGTTGCGCCTATTGATTAATATTTATAGTACTTGCCCATATCTATCTCTCTTTCAATTTCTTTCTATTTTTACTCTTTCTTCTCAAATTCTCTCCCCTCTGTCCTCTTCCTTTCTCTGTTTTACATCAATTGTGTAATTTTATCATCCACCTATTGAAGGACTGGAGAGAAAAATTTTACCTTTCAAGGAGAAAATGGGGATATGCTCAGTGGGGGCCCAGGATGGTAGCCATATGCAGATCCATGTGGGTCCAATACTCCCATGCATCCTGGCTCTTTATTGTACGCTCCCCCCAGTGCTTGATAGAATGGCTTGTATAGAGAGGGTGAGAGAGAGATGTTTGTAATGCAGATCCATGTGGGTCCCATACTCCCATGCATCCTGGCTCTTTATTGTACGCTCCCCCCAGTGCTTGATAGAATGGCTTGTATAGAGAGGGTGAGAGAGAGATGTTTGTAATGCAGATCCATGTGGGTCCCATACTCCCATGCATCCTGGCTCTATATTGTACGCTCCCCCCAGTGTTTGATAGAATAGCTTGTATAGAGAGGGTGAGAGAGAGATGTTTGTAAGTGTTTTTTTCTATTAAAAAAAAAAATTATTGTGGTCATCATGAGCGGGTTTGAATTGTTGAGATCTATATAGAGAGCACATGCATTTTCTTTTATCTACATGCTCTGTTATCTCACGCCATTTTTGTTATTGTTTGATCTTAGCTGTACAATCTTTTTCTCATCTGTCTAAGAAAATTGGTAAACTTTGCTGATTAGTTCAAGAACCTAAGCTCTTAACTAACAGGATTGTTTGGTGTTCAACAAGTCTGTGGAAGGAACCTGACCCCTGTTGCTCAATAATTTTGCAGATTGAACCTATTCGCAATCTTTTTGCCGCCCTTTTCCTTGCCAGCATTGGAATGCTGATCCATGTTCATTTCCTCTGGAACCATGTTGACATTTTGCTAGCATCTGTAATTTTGGTCATCGTTGTAAAAACTGTCGTCATTGCTGCTGTCGTGAAAGGGTTTGGTTATAACAACAAGACTTCAGTTCTCGTAAGAAATGTGGTTATTTGAAGGTTATACTGTTATCTTTCCATCTTCTGGTATTTGTGGTGTATAAATTCATGAACATTTATAGGTTGGAATGTCAATGGCTCAAATTGGAGAATTTGCTTTTGTTCTTCTCAGTCGTGCTTCGAATCTTCATCTAGTGGAGGTTAGTGTGAAAATGGCTTTTCATCTTGTGACAATAGTGTTCCGTTGCTTCATGTTCTTGTTACCAAAGAAATGCCCTTGATGCTATTGCGGTGGCTATGGCCATTGCATTTTTTACCTCTTTGAAATTTTGGAGTTTACAGCTTGGACAAGTTAGTTCTGTTAAACCCATGCATGTTTGGTGCACACTGAAACTTGAATGTGTAAATGTCAAGAATCAGTATGGACTTTAATGCGTATCTATTTTCAGGGCAAAGTGTATCTGCTTCTTCTTGGGACCACAGCTCTAAGTCTGGTATGTAATATTTTTTATTTGTTTAAATTAACAGCTACTGGCATATGTATGGTCTTCCTTGCTCTCTCCACGATGAATGTTCAAAAATGAAAACATAAACATCATACCCATCTTCTCATTATACTATTTGACGATACTTCATATATTATACCAAACCTTGTATAATACTTAAGTGCTTAGTGGTGATAATGTCTATTGTGAAGTTATAACCCCCATTTATTAACTCTTTCAGCTCATTTCTGCAGGTTACCACTCCTTTACTTTTCAAGCTAATCCCTGCTGTAGTGCATCTTGGTGTGCTATTGAGGTGGTTCTCTCCTGACAGTTTAGTCGAGGTAATAATTTATTCTAAAAATTTCAGTTTTCAACCGATGTATCCACCAGGGACGATGCCTTATATGTCCTTTCTGAATGTAGATGGGATTTAAGGTTGATACCCTTCGGTCAGAAAGTGGTAAGCAGCGGATCATTTTAATGGACCAAGAATCACACGTTTCTTAGCACCATGCTGTACAAGGGATTTCCGCAATTGCATGTCTTGAGTTTTGACGGGTTCTCCACGGTGTTCAAAAGAAAATTTAACCTAACTAACTGCAACTTTTTTCTCGAGTCATTTGAACTCTTTCCTTGATCAATACTCTTTCCTTGATCAATACTTGTATACTTAACTGACTAGCAATCAAGGCAACTCATCGAAATCCGAGTAATGGAAGAACAGGGGAAGAGGGAGGATAAAAGAGTTAAAGAAACTTGACTGACAAGAAGGCCTACGATGAAGTTATCGGGCTGATATTCATTCTTTTTCTCTACGTTACATTGTTTATTCCTTTTTGCTTTTTGGGTTGGCGGGGGTGTTTGTAAATATGTCATATGGTTTTGTTTTTTATTTTGTAATTTGAAATTTGAATGGCCATCGTGCTTGGTAATTTCTGCTACAGTAGTTTGAATATATCAAATGTTTCTTTTCTAGCCGCTTTCCCACTTCTCTTTTGCCGCTTATATTTACACTTTTGAGTTAAAAAATAGTCATTAGCTTATATTAAAGGGAAAAACAATTCTCATGTTGTAGGAGAAATGTTTTTTCATGTCACACACATATAAAATAGTGGGACCCACATATATATAATTCTAATTATATATATATGTGGGTCCCACTATTTTATGTATGTATAGGAATTTTCTTTTTCTCATGCAACATGAGAAAAGTAAACCCCTATATTAAAAGTGCAAAAGCAAATGTAAACACTATAAAATGGGGTAAAAGTGATAATGCCATTGAAATTATGTATGTTTACTGTTCATGGGAAATTTATCAGTTATAGTGATTGTGATTACTTTTACACTAAAAAATTTTAAGTTAGTTTCTACATTTGTGGTATAAGTTAATCATAATTTTTGTACCTTAACCCTTATATTTTTCTCGAAGAAGGATTCACACCCTTTTACCCTCACTATAGAGTTTGTACCGCATCCTCCCTCTTGCGAGAGGAGCAAAAGTGCCGTTGTGGCACATGAGCTATTCGCGATTCGGCTGTGGTTTTTCAAAGGCAATATTGATGCACCTGTGTTTTTGAAAAAAAAAAAAAAAACCCATTCAATTTGATATGGAATGAAAATTTTCTTTTCCAAATCTCACCTGCTCAACTCCTTAAATAATCAAATCCTAAAATAAAAATTAGGGTGTTATAGAGGGCGATCGCATTGTATCCTCTCAACTCCGCCATTCTTTCTTTTCTTAGGCCAGGTAAGTAAAATCACTTCAAATTATAAAACTCTCTTCATGAATATTGTTCTACTCAACTTGCTCTTTCTAATAAATGTATTTTTGAGGCAATTAGAGCAAATTTTATGATTACAGCTTGGAGCAAGTGTTGAGTTTTAGCAATATATGACCATAGGATTGTAGTTTTTATTTATTTTTTAGATTTAAGCTTAAAATTTGAAGGTTAGAATTCTAATGGAATTTTAGATTTTTGGAATTTTGAGGTGTTTGTTAAAGTAAGCTATTTGGGAGTTATAAAGGACTTAATTAAGCGAATTGAAGTTTTTTTGAGAAAATAGAAACTTGTGCTAAATTGTTTAGTTATGGTTTATGAGAGATTTGAGAATTTTCTTTACTTGATAAGTACAAGCTTTAACTATATATGTATACATCTAAGTTGTTTGAGCTAATGGAAACCTCAAGTTATGTTGGGATATTTGGCCTAAAGTGAAAATTGGAAACTCTAGAAGGGACCGAGTCTATAAGCTGCTATTTTTACCACCAAATTACTTGAAAAACTAATGTGTGGTGATGTTGAATTGTGTAGATTGAATTGTGACTTGTTGGTGTTGAGCATAGGCTTTTTTTAAAAAAAAAAAACAAAAACAAAAACAAACGAGCAACCACACATTATCTAAGTAGTACCATCAATCAAAAACCTTTCCAGCGTCCTATCCACATGTGAGAAGACATGAAAGGCTTTGAATTGTATAGATTGAATTGTGACTTGTTGGCGTTGAGCATAGGCTTTGATTTGTGGTAATATCTCCTTGTTTGACAAAAGGCAACCACTTTTCACTTGTTATATATGTTGATATGTTGTTTGTAAGTAATTTGTGAAATTGTTTAGGAGAAAGAAAATAGTGTATTGATATTGATAGGATATTTCAATGAATTCTTTGAAATGTTTATTGAGATTAAGAAAGTTATCATGATGTTGATGAGTATTTTGATAGAAATTGCTTTGTGGAATCATATAACTTGAACTATGAAATATATGAATTGAAAATATAGATATTATGGCATGTATATGAAGATGATTTGAATAGCAATGTATGAATGCAAAAATCTTGAGAAATTCCCATTGAGTGATTTATCGATAATTAGTGATGATTGGATTGAGATGAGATAGAATAGTTTGTTCTAACATGTTTTATAGCCTCCATTGTCCACAATAGTTGGCTTTCTATTGTCCCATTGTTTCAATGAGAGACTGTCCAACTGGTTCAAAAAGAGGCTGAGACACCCCACCAATTCAATGAGGGAAAAACTCGTGGTTTGAGCATGTGCTTTGTGGATTTTGGTCAATCCTTATCACATGACTGGTAAGCTTTTTAGTAGTCAATGACATGGATGGTAACTTAGCCCATAGGTTTAGTCAGCGGAAATAAGGTGGTTTGGTTGAATTGATGGGAGACAACTTGAGAATTGTGATATGTTGTGATACAAAAAATTTTCTATAGAAATTTGTGATACGAGAATTATGATATAAAAATTATAATATAGAAATTGTGATATGTTGTGCTATGAGAATTGTGATATAAAAATTTGTGGATGACGCTTTCCTACAATTCCCTAACCATTTGCTTCACTCCTTTTCTACCAAACAGCACCGTTTTAGCGCAAAAAACCACTGCTCACTCTTCTTCTTTTTTTTGGGGGGGAAAATATCATTCATCCTCTTGAGTATTTTTTTAGTATCTGTCAGCATCTTGAAGTATCTTTTTAATAGCAGTCAGTACTATGAAATATTTTTTTTCAAATCCTAAAATAATTTTTGAAGATCATAAAATATTTTTTCAGTAGCTGTCAGTATCTTAAAGTATCTTTTTAATATAATTTCATAATCTTAAAGTATTTTTTTAGTACTAATAAGTACCTTGAAATATTTTTCAAGATCCTATATTTGAAACTATTGATTGGTACTAAAAAAATTATTGCGAAATACTGACTAGTACTAAAAAAATACTCCATGATCTTCAAAAATTATTTTAAGATCTTGAAAAAAATATTTCAGGGTATTGACTGGTACTAAAAAAATACTTTAAAATACTGATACTTCAGGATACTGACTGATACTGAAACAATACTTCGTGATCTTAAAATTTATTTTAGGATCTTGAAAAAAATATTCTGAGGTACTAAATGATATTTAAAAAAAATACTTCAAGATACTAACTGATACTAAAAAATACTTCATGTTTTTCAAGAAAAACTTTAGAGTACTGAAAAAATACTCAGGATGGTGAATGCTATTTTACAAAAACCAAATAGTAAACAATGTTATTTTGCACCAACACGGGGCCGTTTGGTAGAAAAGGAGGGCAACGGATGGTTAGGGAATTGGAGGAAAGCCGGGTCCAACAATTGTGATATGTTGTGATACAAAAATTGTGTTATAGAAATTTGTGAAATTTGTGATACAGGAATTGTCATATAGAAATTGTGATATGAAAATTGTAACACAGAAATTGTGATTTGTTGTGATACAGGAATTGTAATACAGAAATTGTGATATTAAATATGCGATATAGACTATATGATATAGAATTTTGTGAATTATATAAATACTTTATCATATAAATTGTTCAACTTGCCATCTCACAAGCTCATATTAACATATGTAATGAGTTATATAGCTTATTATTGAGACTTTTGTCTCACCCCATTGATGTAACATATTTCAAGGTGCTGACTAGTTAGTTGGGGAAGACTTTGGAGGCTTAATTATTGTGATAATCTCTATAAAGCCTCCTCTTTTTTATTTATGTGGTGATTTGTTGTGTATTGCCATTATAGGGCTCATGGTGCATACTTTGATGTAATATTACATTTTGGATTATATTGTTTTCCATCATAGATAAGTGACTATTTGAGAAATTTTTTGTTTAAGTATTTTTATAATTGAGTTTGATATCGAGCTTGTGGTCGAATGATTATATTCAAGACTGCATGAAGTCCAATGACCAAGTGTGTTGATTAATTATGATGAGGTTTGTGAAAAGAAGAAATTTTTATTATCCATGATAAATTTTAAATGTTCGATTGATGGATAATTAACTTTTGACATATTTTAAATGTTCGATTGATGGATAATTAACTTTTGACATTTTATAAATGTTTGTAAAAAAAATATCATTCAAAACGAGGTTATGCTTTAGGCTTATGGTTGGTAAATATAAGCTCAGGGCCAACTGTTAGATGGAATTGCTTTATAAACGCCTTGATTTGATATGGTTTAGGTACAACTTAGACAAGGTTTTATGGTTCATGATAAATTTTAAATGATTATTTTATATTTTTCTATCATGGATAAATCTTTGCGGTGATTTAAATCTTTTGTAAAGTTAGAAATAAATCATTTCCATGTATAGAACAATCACTAAGTAGGAAACAAATCATTTCCATGTATAGAGCAATCACTGAGTAGGAAATAAATCATTTCCATGTATAGAGCAATCACTGAGTAGGAAATAAATCATTTCCATGTATATAGCAATATTGCACTATGTAATTGGATACTGTTGGTTATAAATAGAAGTGTCCAGGCCAGTGTTTTGAAACTCGGACCGGAAACCGGCGAACCGGCCAGAAATCTGGTCCGAGTCTATGGTGACCCCAGGTTTCGAGTTGATCGAGTTACGAGTTGCAGATTCAGTTTTTTGAGAAAAGAAAAAAAAATCGCCTGAGACAGTTAGATCGACGGTGAGAAAGGCTTAACAGTGAGAAGGAGAAGAAGGAGAGAGAGATCTGAAGATCCACCGAAATCTGAAGAGATCAGAAGCATCACAAACAGCCTCAACAACAGCCATGGATTCTCCCTCTTGCTGTGATGCGGCAGGTCCAAGAGTCCTGAGAGCCTCTGACCAAGTAATCACGGCCTTTAAAAGAAGGAATTAGAAGAGAAGCAAGTATGAGACAGAATAAGAAGAACGCAGAGGTTGGATTAACACTTTAACAGAGAAGGAAGCCATATTGCTGACGGTGAGGGCGGAAACAAGACGAAGAAGAGAGACTGAGTGAAATACCGTGTGAGAGAATCGTTCAATATCCTGGGGTGTGATGTATTGATGTGATTTGTTTTTCAAAAAGAAAATAAATATAATATTCGTATATTGTACAATATATACTGAGATGGAGCAGGAGGATAGTACTTATTTCACGTGAATAATGGATTAGGGTAGTACTTGTTTCATTTGGCGGTTGATTTGAAATATTGTCCAAAAAAAAAAAAGATTGATTTGAAATACAAAATTTAAACTTGTGAGGGACGCAATGTACGTTGTAAACCTTTGAACTGTAGTGAGAAATATCTTTTAACAATTTGCAAGCCTAAAAGATGTGTTCGTTTTTTTTAAAAAAAAAAAATTAGTAAAATATTACACATCTTTTCATATTACACATGTAAAATATGTTTATTATTAAAAATATAAATATTTTTACCTATATTAATTAAATTATATATTTTTAATTGACCCCGGTCTG
The DNA here is from genome assembly GCA_034222035.1 of Acacia crassicarpa. Classification (NCBI taxonomy): domain Eukaryota; kingdom Viridiplantae; phylum Streptophyta; class Magnoliopsida; order Fabales; family Fabaceae; genus Acacia; species Acacia crassicarpa. The sequence continues at coordinate 10,331,298 of JAWXYG010000003.1, forward strand.
ACCCACTAACCCTTAACCCAGTAGCCTTACCGGTTCAATGACAGGTCCGATTTTCAAAACCTTGGTCCAGGCTCAAGATGAATTATCCTGAGCTGACCCAATTTCTATATTTCTTGTCTTGGTACCAGAGCCAAAAAGCTAGAAATGGCATCTTCTGGGAATTCCTCCAGCCAATCAGTCCCCACCGCCACCCCAAACCCTAATCCTGGTTTCTCCACCATTTACACTCAACAGCCGACATCTTTGGAGTCCACTGTCACCTCAGTCCTCTCCACATCAATGACTGGTCCCACCCTGCCACCTAACCCTAATTTCACGTTGCCAACCTCCTTCCCTTTTTCCCAGCCGGCGTCACTCTTTGCCCAACGACACTTCCCAAATTACACATATCATCCCTCCTTTCCTTCCTTCGCCTCTGCGTCGTCTTCCACCTTCGCCCCTTCTTCATCTTCAGATCACCCGTCGGCACACTCCTTTACCTCAGCTGTTCCCATTTCCACGTTTGTGCCTCCCTCGCCTTTGCGCTCACCGTCGGCCTATCCTTTTCATCAAGACCCACAGATCTACCCCAGCTATGCCTCTCTTCCAGGTTTTTCCTCTGGCTCCCATCTATCTCCTCAGGTCACAACTCGCTCCAGCCCTCTTCTAAGTTCTCTCAATCAAGGGAGTCCCGTCAAGTTGGACGGTGACAATTTTCTCATTTGGGAATCCACAATCGTGCCTATTGTTCGAGGCCACAGACTGGATGGTCATCTTCTTGGCACTAAGGCGGTGCCACCAAAGTATATTCTTGATTCGGCTGAGCAGGTTTGTCCAAATCCTCTCTATGACGATTGGCTGGCCACTGATCAAATCCTTCTTGGATGGTTACTTGGCACGATGATGGTTGCAATAGCCTCGCAGATGACGCATTGCAAGACTTCCATGGCACTTTGGAAAGTTGTTACAGAGTTTGTTGGAACAAATACTCGGTCCAGAATTACCTTGTTGAAAAGTGAATTTCAGCAAATTAAAAAAAGGGCCTCAGAAGATGAAAGACTACCTTGCCAAAATGAAGTCTCTATCGGATAATCTTACTCTCGCTGGATGTCCCTTGTCTGCAACGGATCTCGTAACCCAAACTCTTGCTGGTTTGGACTCTGAATATACACCTATCATCGTGCTCCTTACTAAAAAGGACACTCTCACTTGGGCTGAGCTTCAATCGAAGTTGCTAACTTTTGAGTCTCGATTAGAACAACTTAGCTCAACTTCCACCACTACACTCTCTACTGCGTTTGCTCACCTATCTTTCCAACCCAACACTAATTATAATCAAAGCCGTGGAGGTTCTGGCTATCAAGGACGTGGCCGTGGAGGCAGACGCGGCAGAGGAAGGAACAATCGTGGAGGCTTAGGTGGACGAAGTGCCCAAAGTCCCAGAAATGATAAAGTTTGGTGTCATCTCTGTGACAAGCCAGGCCATCAAGTTTCTGAATGTTTTCGTCGTTTTGATCGCACATTCAAGAGTCCCCGCAACGCTTCTGCTTACCTAGCTACTCCTGACACTCCAGCTGATCCAGCCTGGTACCTAGACACAGGCGTTACCCATTATATTACCAACAATGCTGAGAATGTTGAACCAGCGACAAACTCAGGTATAAATACTATCTCAGTTGGTGATGGAACTCCTATCACTGTGACTGGAACTGGTAATGCGAAGCTTTTATGTGATAAATCTTTTGCACTGAAATCTCTGAGCTTGAATGAGGTTCTTGTAGCACCTAAGATGGCTAAGAAATTGATCAGTGGTTTTAAACTCACCAAAGATAATCATGATGTTTTTGTTGAACTTGACTCTGATAGTTGTTTTGTGAAGGACAAGAGGCAGCGTAATACCCTACTACATGGAAAGGCCACAAAAGGATCAACTCTAGGACTTTATTAGATTAACAATCAAGTTGTTCCGGCAAAGAAGCCTGCTGTGTGTTTTAATTCAGTCACAAATAATTGTCCTAGGACAAGTCGTCTTTTATCTACTTTAGAACTTTGGCATAGAAAACTTGGGCATCCAAGTAAAGATACCTTAAAAAGAGTTCTTGCTGATTGTAATGTCTCTGTTGCTTCTAATGAAATTGTTAAATTTTGTGACTTGTGTCAACTTGGCAAGTCTCATAGACTCCCTTTCCCTTTATCTCAATCTTGTGCGTCACATGTCCTAGAGTTGATCCACACTGATCTTTGGGGGCCCTCTCCTATTAAATCTGTTGGAGGCTATAGATACTATATAAGTTTTCTTGATGATCACAGCAGGTATACATGGGCTTATCCTTTAAAAACCAAAGGTGAAGCTCTCTCAGCCTTCAAAGTGTTCAAGGCAATGGTTGAAAATCTCTTTGATAGGAGAATCAAAACCCTTCATAGTGATTGGGGTGGTGAATACAGAAGTTTTCAAACCTTACTTGATGATAGTGGGATTGTTTTCAGACATTCTTGTCCACACACCTCAGCCCAAAATGGTCGAGTTGAGCGTAAACACCGCCATATTGTTTAAACTGGTCTCACACTTCTTGCTCATGCTCACATGCCCACTTACTACTGGTGGGAAGCCTTTTCCATTGCTATTTATCTCATCAATCGACTGCCAACAGCGACCTTGTCATATATTTCTCCCTTTGAGACTCTGCATCAACAGAAACCAGATTACAAAAACTTAAAAACCTTTGGCTGTGCTTGTTTTCCATGCCTTCAACCCTATAATCAGCATAAGCTCCAATATCACAGCACCAAATGCACTTTCCTTGGATATAACAACTCTCATAAAGGTTTTAAGTGCCTTAGTTCCACAGGGAGAATCTATATTTCTCGGCATGTTGTTTTTAATGAGCATGACTATCCATTTGCTACCACCTTTGTGGATTTTCAGAGGTCTCTTGATACAGAGTTGATCGATTTTTCAAGTACTTCACCATTTATCAGTGAAGTTCCAGTTCCCGCTGATGTAGATACTCACATCTCTTTTGATCTGTGTAAATCTGCTTCAAGTTTACCTGCTGCCAGTCCACCAAATATGCCTCAGTATGTTGACACTTTACCTGCTGTTACAGATGCTCATGTTTTCCCTAACATGTATCAATCTATTTTAAGTTTACCTGCTGCCAGTCCATCAAATATGCCTTGGTATGCTGATACCTCAGCTGTTATAAGTTCTCCTGATATTGATACACTATCTGGCTCATCATCCACTACACATAACCCTGTTTCGGATCAACCAGTCACCACTACCGCCCCATCATCAATGGAGTCTGATTTAATCACAGCTGCCACACAACGTGCTCCACCTGCAACATCAGTCAACTCCTTGTCATCACATCAGACCACTACTGTCTCTAATTCACATCCAATGCAGACACGAAGTAAACACGGTATTTCTAAACAAAAGACTCCATATGTGGGCTTATCCCTTGCACCTGAATACACTCCGACAACCGCCAAAGATGCCCTTGCCTCACCCCTTTGGCGTCAAGCCATGAATGAAGAATTTAATGTGTTGCAACGGAATTCAACCTGGGTCCTTGTACCTCGTCGACCGTCTCAAAATGTTGTTGACAACAAATGGGTTTTTAAAGCCAAGTTTGGATCAGATGGCACCCTTACCAAAAGGAAGGCAATACTTGTTGCAAAAGGGTTTCAACAGACTGAAGGTATTGACTTCTATGAGACCTTTAGTCCTGTTGTTAAATCTTCTACTATCAGAATCATTTTGACTATTGCTATTGCTTTGAATTGGGACATCAAGCAACTTGATATCAACAATGCATTTCTTAATGGCTTCTTGACTGAGCCTGTCTATATGAAGCAACCAAAAGGATTTATTGATGCATCTCGGCCTAACTTTGTTTGTAAGTTATCTAAGGCACTCTATGGCTTGAAGCAAGCACCACGAGCATGGTTTGATAGGCTTCGCAATGTTCTTTTGTCTTGGGGCTTTACCAACTCGAAAAGCAATATTTCCCTCTTCATTTACTCTGATAGAACTCAGATTTTGATAATACTAATTTATGTGGATGACATAATTGTCACTGGCAGTCACTCTTACAGTCTCAAATGCTTCACTACTAAACTGAACAACATCTTTTCACTAAAAGATCTTGGTTCTCTACACTATTTCCTTGGGATTGAAGCATACCGAGATTCCTCAGGCCTTTATCTGACACAAGGGAAGTACATATGTGATTTACTTGACAGATTCCATATGTCTGACGCCTCTCCTTGTAATACACCAATGACTGCACACAAATCTTTATCTGCTTATGGCGGAGAATTGCTCGCTAACCCTTCTGAATATCCCAGCGCTGTGGGAGCACTTCAATACCTATGCAACACACGGCCTGACATTATTTTCAGTGTTGGCAAACTAAGTCAGTTTCTCTCACAGCCCACAACTGAGCACTGGAAAGCAGTTAAGAGAGTTCTAAGATACCTCCGAGGCACAACTCACTACGGTCTGCACATCAAACCATCAACCTCTCTTGACTTAGCAGCATATTCAGATGCTGACTGGGCATCTTGTCCGGATGATCGGAGGTCGGTTGGAGGTTACTGTGTCTTCATGGGTAATTCTCTTGTGACGTGGTCCTTTAAGAAACAACAGGTTGTATCTCATTCCAGCTGTGAGTCTGAATACTGGTCACTAGCAAATACCTCATCGGAGCTCTCCTGGATCAGATCTCTATTGTCTGAGTTAAATATGAGATTACGAAGAATACCGGTCATCTGGTGTGATAATACAAGTGCAGCAGCTCTTGCTTCCAACCCAGTCCATCATGCCAGAACAAAACACATCAAAATAGACATACATTTTATAAGGGATCAAGTTCTATCTAAGACTCTAAATATTCAATATGTTCCGACTACTGCTCAGATTGCTGACTGTCTAACTAAACCACTGAGTCATGCTAGATTCTGGTCACTCAGGGATAAACTCGGTATTACTGTATCTCCAATCAAAAGGTTTCAACAGAATCATATTCTCACCAGAGCTACTCAGAAGGGAAAGGCAAGGAAGAGGGTTCAAAGTAAAAGAGGAAGTTAGAAATAAATCATTTCCATGTATAGAGCAATCACTGAGTAGGAAATAAATCATTTTCATGTATAGAGCAATCACTGAGTAGGAAATAAATCATTTCCATGTATATAGCAATCACTATGTAATTGGTTACTGTTGGTTATAAATAGAAGTGTCCAGGCTCAAGATGAATTATCCTGAACTGACCCAATTTCTATATTTCTTGTCTTGTAATCATGGTAAGATTTTCAAATGCTTAATTGAACTTTTTTTTAATCATGATTAACTTTGGAAAGATAAGTTGTAGTCTTTTCTACTATAAGTTTCTCTTTCACACCATAGTAGTGTTTATTAGGGGTGTTCATAGGTAGGGCTGGATAGGGCGAAATCCTTGCCTGATGCCCTGCCCAATACATCATTAGGCTGTAAAATGCGGCCCAATGCCCTGCCCTGCCCAATAGAAGCCCTAAAATTTTTGGGCAGGGCAATAATAGGCTGGGCAGGGCAGCCCTTCCTTGCCCAAGTGACGATACCCTGTAATCTTGTCACACTCTATGTGAAAAAAAATAGTTTTAGTCATACCTAATAAACAATATTGCAAACTTCAAATGAAATCCATAATTCTACACTTCAGAATATCCAAACATAAGTCTACAACTTAAATTTTGAAATTAAAAAGACAATCATATGTCTTAACAAAATAACAAATAGTTAAATATCCATAACTGAAATATTAAATAATATTCATAACTCATTAAAAACAAGGCATCAAAAAATTGCAATTAAAGCCTTGTAGACGTTTATTAACCATTAGCCAACCGACAACTGTAACCATTACATTCCCCCTTCTCCATGTGCAGCATCTAGGAAGAAAATAATTTGTCATCCGAGTCCGACAGTGGGAAAAAGGGAAGAGTTGAAGAAATGAGGATATTTTTTTTATATTATAAGTTATATAATTTGCAAAAAATATATAATACTATTATATATATATATATATAAACTATAAAATACTTTTTTTATTCTATTAAAAAATAAAAAAATATTATATACACTATTGGGCAGGGCCAAATGGGCAGAGCAGCATACCTTGCCCGGTGCCCAGCCTGGCCTGTAAAAATGTCCAGCCCAATTGTACGCAATTTTTTCCGGGTTGCTTTTATTAGGGTTGGGCAAGCCAATTTTTCATTGGGCGCGGGTGGGCGAACAGGGCGGATGGGCATCATGCACACCCCTAGTGTTTATTGTCTCAAGATTTGATTAAATGTATAGATAATTGAGGTTTAAAAAAATGATTTTACAGATTCTAGATGCTTCTCTTGCTGGATGTAGGAATCTTCTTCTAGAAGACCTATGTATATATAAGGTCATGTATGTTGATAATTAATACTCCTTTTAGTTTTTAATAGGAGATATATTTATCCGAATTTGATTATATTAAGAATAATAGTTAAGTTAGTTAATATGACATATTTTATTTTTAAAACACCTGAGTTATCTTTTTTAATTTTCATTTTTTCCTCTCCTCCTCAATCACTCTTGAGGGAGCATCAATTAAAAAAAAAAAAAGATTGACAAATATAGAATATAAGTATTATATTTATGATGAATATCAACCTTCTAAATATATTTATATTAAAGATCAGAGGGGTATTTAATTATTGCATGGTTTTTCTGCGGTCTTTGCATTATTAAAAAAAAATGGCTATACATGTATATGTGCGCGCGTGCGCAGGTATATACGCTTTTCAGTTATTTGAGCCTAATTTCTTCTCTTTGCTAGCATGGATCTTACATGTAAAAGCTGTATATTAGCATCCAAGTTGGAAGAAATTTTACAGAAATTCATGTCCATGGTTTAACCATATATATTATCTAATGCAGCAACTATATATGAATCCTAGTATTAAGTGCCACCACCTCGAAAGCATAGTAGAGTCAATTGAGCCTATTTGGGTTAGTGATGAAAGTAATGACTTATTTTCTATTTGACTTTTATCGAAACTCAATAGTTAAAAAAAAAGTCATGTTATAAATGTAATTTGTGTTTGAACTGACGATGATAGAAGTTAAGTGGCTTTTTTCCCGAACAGAAATGTATTTAGGTTAGCGGTTGAAAAATGAGTTAAAATGAAAAATGACTAAAAACGGTATGAATTTTGTTGAATACTAAAATACTTAATTATAATAAATATAAATAATTAATATATTGTAAATGTTGGCACAAAAAAATATATTATAAAGCATAAAAATATTAAATTCTTAACTAAATAATATTCCTATATAAATTGAAATTAAAAATCATTTTTTTAATTTTAGAAATCAAATACGACTCTGATCTTATTAAAAAGTCTATTTCGACCAAAAAAATTTGGTCCTATTTATAAGTCCAGCTTCATGTAATAAATGAGATTGTAACAATTTTACCCATATTAATTATACTCATGAAGATAGAAAGAGAAGAAACAGTTGAAAAATACCCAATCATAAACAAGAGCAAAATTAAAAATTTACCTCATAATCACTGAGTTAATCACCTCTCCTTGGTATGTGAGATTGGTGAAAATAGATTTATAGAGTGATACTTTTTGGTGAGATACGATAAAAAGGGATGTTTGTGGGACCAACTGCTGGACGCTTAGTAAAATAAACGTTGACCGGACGCTTGGACTAGTAGTTTTTTTTTTTTTTTTTTTGATATAATGAACTAGTAGTTATTGATAAAAAGTGGAAAAGTCACTTTTTTATAGAAGTCAGGAAAAAAAAAAAAAAGTGTTTAACCCAAACTGACAAAAATTAAGTTGGGTTTCTAACTCACTGTGCCTTTGGGCTGCTGGACGCCTTGGAAACGCTGGCTCCAAGCAGGCCAATGGTTTAGCTCACTGACGTAGATCTCACAGGAAGCAAAATAAAGGCACATAGAAATTAAAATATGCATGATGCTTAGAGTTACAATGCACTAATATACATATATACGTACATATAGCAGAACAAGAACTACATTAATCTCGTACGATTATGTTTGGTTCATGTGCTACCAACATAATTGTACACCTCAAATTAAAGAAAGCTCGGAGCCGCCAGTTTGAGTTCTAAATCAGGTTCTAAGCAGTGAAGAGCGCACTTTGGTGAAGAGGCTGACCAATTAAGCATTGAATGATAACTTGAAAACCACCGAGAGAGACAAATCCTTTTGCCATTGGTGTGGCCGCTGCAACTGACATCCATGTTCATAGTCTCAGAAGCACCAACAGCTTCAGTAGTAGTGGGCTTAGAAAAGCAAGAATAGTTTTTTACTGGTTCGACTGAGTAATTATTTTTTCCCTCCACCTGCCGCAACAATAACACGCACACACATATATATAAACAAAAATTCTGAAGTTAATTAACGGGAATGGTGAAGGAGTAATAAAATGAAGTAATTAATAAAGTACTAACATCATGGAGGAGAGTTTGATAACGCTTTCTTTTATTGGCATGATGATTCTGACGGAGGAAAAATTTCTGGGCATGACTGGCCACTTGGGTTGGTGTTCTTGTGGTCACATAATTCTTAGAGATGCCTCTCCAATCACCCTTCCCCAGCTTCTTCAGCCCCATCAGAAATGTCTGGTGCTCCTCCTCCGTCCATGCCACTCCTGAAATGACCACAATTAGTTATTACGCAGAATCATCATTAAAAACAAGGCACATACGCAGATATATAGAGGTGCATAGTGTGTACGTTGATGAGGTGCTTTGTATGTTATTCTTCACCTTTATTATTCCTTTCTTGGGTTCTGGGGGCTAAATAAGAATCAGACGTTTTGTGACGATATGAATTGTCGTAAGAGGAAGAGGAAGACGTGGTTGATGATATGAGGGTGATCTGGGGAGAGGGCAATAAGCAGTCGAAGCTGACACTTCTTTGGATGTCATGACTGTGATTAGTAGGTGAAGGAGGAGGAGGAGGAGGAGGAGGAGGAGGAAGAGGTGAAGGGTCAATGAATTGCACTCCGAAGATCTTGAGGCCACCATTATCAAATGCACCTCTCTCAATAATATTACAAGTCCGTGAATTGTGTCCAAGGTTTCCACAATACGAGCATTTCCTTCCCATATTCTCTGATCGAAAATCCAGATCAGATATCTCAGACGATAGGGAGACAAACAAGTCACACACAGATCTCTATCGAGTCCTTTCTCTGGTGGCAGTACTATATATATTCACACGAAAGCAAATAAACAAACACGTTAACGAAGGAAGCTAAGTGGGGTAAAAAGGTGCAATCAGGAAAAGGCTGTAAAGTAGAAAGAAAATCATGAGAACGTAGTTTTCCATTTGTAGTTTTCCGACCCAATGTTTTGCCTCCAAATACTTCGAATATAAAAAGAAAGCCAGCTTCGTGAATTCTGTTTCTCACATGTAATTAAACTATAATTTTTTCTTATTATTTTTTTAAAAAAGTTTATGCTTCATATACCGCACCCATACAATTCCAAGTGCAAAGTGAAGGCGTGCGAGGTTTTCCACCAAATATATTCTTCATCCCATGCCTATTTAATTTATTTACAACCACCCCTAGCTATAATTAGAATGTTTCAAATACATCTAATTATCAAACTCAAGTTTTCCCCTATCTTCTAGTATTATCGAAAGAAATAATTAATTAAGATAAGATCATATATGTTAGGGTCGCATCTCGGTGGTACCTCTCTCTGGTATAAGAATATTCTTGGAGAAGTTTGTCTTATAGTCGTTTTTATTCTTCCAAATTGTTAATTGCATTAAGTATTTTAACAAAAATACTCTTAATTAATTAATACTTCCTCTGGTTCTTATATTATAAAATAAATTTACTTAATTTAATTAGATTAATTAAAAAAGTTGGTTAAATTAGTTAATATGACATGTATCTTTTAAAACGTCATTGTCATCATTCTCAATTTTATCCTCTTCCTTTCTCCCCTTTTGATTATTGTAAAAGGAGCACTAATATGAAAACTATGTCTCATATTTAGAACTAATATCAACTTCTTAAATAGTGCTTTATTAAAGACCAAAGGGAGTACCTCATATATTTTTCTATATGCACAAAGTCATTATATATATAGATGGAGACAGATTGGTTAAGTAGGTGGAAAAAGATTAAGAGAGTGGGGTTCCTAGTGATAATTTTTAAGATTAATTCTAGAAAAAACTCATATAACTTTAACCACAATTTTGAATGTCACAAGTTAAATTAGCCAAATTTCTTAAATTGTGTTAAATGCATGGTTAGTGGTTTTAAGGAGGAGATCAGGGAAAAGGCCCTTTGGTCCTATTTATAATGTAATTCTAGCAGATTTTTCTTAGATCAAGAAAAACTTTTACATGCAATAACTATGTCTTAAAAGTCGATAATTTTCAACTTTGTCAACTTTATCCCTATTTACTTAAAGATAATAATTTACATAATAATAAATAAAAGGTAAAATTGTATGTTTATGTAAGAATTTAATGATGTGTTTTATAAATAAGAAAAAAAAATCGATATAGAATTGATCTGACAGTATAAAGCTCCGTTAAATCCCTTTGAGTCTCGAGTTCAAATCCTAGAGGAGACATTTGCATTAGAAGACAAACTCGGAACCAGATACTCGATGATAATATCAATAAGACACAAAAAATACACTCATCCTATCCAAGAAACAGGACGAGAGGAGTAATTAATAGCAAGTTTAGTTTAGGCAACACGCATAACTAAACGGTTGTTGAGGGACTATGAAATCCACCAAAAGAAACGTTTTTAGGGAAGTGGGTGGCTGAAAGGCGTCGAATAGTGGATATGGAAAGAGAAATCTCACTTCAATTTTGCATTAATTAAGGAGGAACTTAATGGTGATAAACCAACATCATTAGCTGGATAAATCCTAATGTGATGATTGTAATGTTCGACCATTTTTCTTAACATGCAGTAGTCGAATCTGTGTGTATTGGACCCTAAAAAGAAAATCTTACTCTCTGATTTCTTGTCCTTTTATCTCTCCATCACCTCTCTAGCTTTGTGCTCCACTTGACGAGGAAAGGCCACCTCTAAATATGTGTGTGTGTACATTAAATAGTGTGATTAATTAGGTTTATAAGAATAAGGTTTTAATTAAGTCTTAGGTGACTTGAACGAGATTACTTTAGTTGCAACTGCGCTGTCATTTAAATGTTGAAGACCAATGAGCAGAGATAGATTACAATTAAGTAGGTGTGATTAGGCTTTATTAACTCAACTCACAAGACTAAGTTACGAAATCTTTATTTAGTGCAAAAGCTAAATCAGAATGTCGTTTTCTTGTGTTTGTGCGTATCTTTCTATAATCCATGACTCGTAGTCTCCAAACACTGTTTGATTCCAACCGCATCGTGATCATTGACAAGAGATTGTTAAAAAGTTACCTTAAATTAGGACAGTTTTTGGACGCTCGAAAGAAAGCAAGTTGGAGTGCACCTTTTAGAATTGCAGCTCCACAAACAGCAGTTAATTAGTAGGGTCAAAAGAGATTTTTTGCTTGGAAGCGTCTACGAAAGACTATTGAATATCAATTAATCCTATTTATAAGTTGATTTTCACAGAAAGTAAAAGTGAACTTATAAATAAAATCAAAGTAGTATTTAATTTTTAATTTTTTGTATTTATTATCATCCTGAGAATGTTAAAAAATGAACAATTAACAATTAAACATAAGTCATCACACTGAATCTTATGTCAAGTATGATTCCACGATTCCACATATAGTGACTTCATAATTGTTTTAGTTTTATTCAAAATTGATATAAAAAAAAAACATCAATATGTTTTGTTTTTAATCACTTTTTTTTAAAAAAATAATTTCTTGCTGATGTGCATGAAAAATATAGAATTAAAAAAGTTGTTTAATACAACCACATGTGATATTTAGTGTTACAGTTCATTTTAATGCTAAGAAATATCTTTTATAGAAGGTCCAAACTAATAAAAAGAGGGAATATAAACTTTGAAATTATCAAATTCAAAGTCAGATTTGTTATTAAAAGTTGATTAGGGGGGAAAGACGAAACTTGATAAACAGTTCATAACTCATCTATTAGGAAATACTTTATTTAGAATTATGCAAATACAAAGTTTTTTCTTTAGCCTTTTTACCTAATAAAAACTCAAGCCGTCATGAAAGCTAAGATTACGTTACTGCTTTGGAAAATTAAAAATTAATCAACCCACCTAACCCAAACAGGGTTATTTTCCACCTCAAATTTAAAAAAGTAGTTTCTGCAAATTCAAGTGCTTACATCAACAATCTCCAAAGTGATTTTCAAAAAGAAAAAGGAATATTTCAGCACTAAAAAAGTTTAATCAGGTAGGTAAAATGCACAAAGCAAAGCATGCATTTTGGAATATGCAGTTTTATGAAACCCAGTGGCGCGCCAAGGCATATTCTGATTTCCGTATAATTCCATATTCACGCCACCATTTCTTTTCATTGTTTTTCCCACTGTTGGAAGGTGAGTGGATTCCTCAGCGTCATTCATCCTTGTTTTTTCTAACATATTTTGATCTATATTTTTTTTTTAAAAGAAAAAGCACACATGAGTAGAAATATATATATATTTAGAAATTTTTTGATAGAATTTGATTTTTGAAACATGTATGTGTTATAGAAAAATCACAGTGAGCTCCCAAGATACGAAAATTAAATAATCATAAAAAAGTCTCATATCAAATTTCTTTAGAAACTTTTTTATAATTAGTTGTGAATAAGATATTGAATTCTGCTCACAAAAAAGTCTATACATCAAAATGGTCTTATTAGTTATTAAAATGTCCTTATGGAAATCTCGTTGTCAAAATGGCTTTTTTATTTTCATTTCCATACTTTGATACCTCATTGTGATTTTCCTTATTATACATATCGGTGGGTGAATTCGGGGCGACTCAAGCTTACCGTCGTGACCACCTGGAAACTACAGATAGATAAATTTGTGCAAGTGATCCCTTCATTATTTTTTGACCCCAAAAAAAAAAAAATCCCTTCATTATTTGTGCAGTTATCAACTTAATTCATTAATTAATGATTACTCTTGTCGTGTTGCATTTTTCTTATGGTAACCACTGTAGATATTACATCATATCGCATTTCCTGGTTTCCCAATTGGGTGGTTCAAAATATGTTGTTCATGCACTTTAACATACTTTTATGATTATATATTGATCCCCTTTATACTAATAGTGCTCCTCGGAATCTCGTTCTCAATGTTTGATCTTTCTTTTGAATGGTCCTTGATAGATGTGTCGAAAAACTCAACTCCACTATTCTTGACCAACTTGAATTCAGGCTTCTTTTCTTTTCGCACTATCACGAATAAGAAAATAATAAGAAAAATTGGATTCAATTGTAAGCTAATATTTTTTATTTTATTTTATTTTATTAAGTAGAGCATAAAGACTTTGTCTTTTCTAACAAATGCGCTTTTTGATATTAGAACTTGTATTCTACACATTAATGAATAAGATTGTTTACCACTTTAATCAATAACTAGTTAGTTGATGTAGAATTATTTTTTCATTTTAAGGAAAATATCCTTCAAGTCCCACATAAAGGACTTAAGTTTCAATTAGGCCAAAAAGATTATGAAATTTCAGTGGAATATTTTGGGTCTAAGATGAAATCAAGTTGGGGAGCAAAAAGACCTTATTACCCATAATATTTGAATTAATCCACATGCACATTTTAACAACTAATCATCATATACATAACAACATTGAATGTTTAGTATTGTATATTGAGATGTTGCCGTATTGCTCGTGCCTGCTGGACGAAGCTATTATCACCAAGCAGAATGTCATAATTCTTTGCCAAACCCTTTGATGAATGGTAACGTTGGAACCTGAATCCTCGATGTATGGGTACTCAGTGGAGAATCACCTTCAATTCGGCACTCATTGCTGGAGGCTTTGGGATAACCAGAATAAATGTATCTTTACTGATAAAGGCTTATCGCCTGAAGCTCTTGTAATCTCTGTTAATGCTTTTGTTGGTCTTGCAAACTATTGGCGCCATAGCTTAACTACTTGCAAACTCTTTGTACATTTTGTTAATATATTCGTCTTTACTGAAAAAAAGCTTAAGTATTAATATTTTCATCATAATTGAATTATAATTAACAAGGTAATTTTTTTCTTAATAATATAAAGGATTTCTCTTTTTGAGGCTTCAAGCACAAACAGTTTTTACCACTTTCAATAAAGTACGTTTCCCGATATTCAAACTTAGATTTTCTTTTTTTACGAGATGATGCCGCTTAAAGCATTTAGTTATGTGTCTTCCTAGTTTCTACCATTACGGCCCAAAAAAGTTGTCTTCCAACCTCCAAAGGGTTCACATATAAAGGCTGGAGGCAACATATGAAAGAAAAAGGCGGAGAGTTCAAAAGAAATCAATTTGGGCTGATCCTGAACTCCATATAGGCTGACCAGACCACACAAAAATCGGCCCAGTGAGGCAAACCGAACCATGATTGTCCTTTTTTGCTCTTGGGTGTTTGTGTTTGTAAAGCAACCCACGTAACTCAGTTTTGTAAATTGAAGTCAAGATAAAGTTAATTAATATGATATTATTTATGTTTGGATAGACTTTTATATTTTAAAAAAAAACAGTTGTCATAAACTTGTTTGAATTTTATATTCAAAACTAAAAAAATGTTATTTCAACTTGAACTTGACTTTTTTTATCCAAAAACTCATTTTCTCATAAATCATCCCAAATATAACATGTTGAGCCAATATTGATTTTCATGGCAGAAAAAGTCCGCTTTGCACATAACATGATGCCAAAGAAGCACATAGTTGACAAAGCAAAACATAAACCACATGTCTTGTTGAATCCTCATCCATGCTTCTCCTTTATGTGCTTTTTAGATGCTTTTCCTCTTAAAAAGCACATAAAGAAATATTGATTATTATTTTTTATATATATTTTATTTATTTAGATTAAATTATATCCTGTATCATGAAATATTTTTTACACTTAGTATCTCAAATTGGTTAATTTACAGGATATTAGTTTTATAGGAAAAATATTTCTGAATGCAAAACTGAAAATTGATAAATTTGAGATACTGGGTGCAAAAAATATTTCAGGATGCAGTATATAATTTAATTTAAATAAATAAAATATATATAAAAAAAATTATCAATATTTCTTTATATGCTTCTAAGGAAAAAAAACACCTAAGAAGTACATAAAAGACAAGCATGTAATGAGGAGTTAGGACCTATGTTTTGTATTAGAATGTGTTTGGTTTAATGGAGGGGAAGGGAGGTCATTAGCTTTGTTTGGTTGGAGGGGAGGGGGAAGAGGATAAGTATTTTGATAATTCTTGTTTGGTTTATAATTAAGGGAAAGGAAGAAGAGCCGACAAAATATATTAATGCTATTTTATTTAGATTTCTTCCTTCTTTTATAATATTTCTATCATCATAATCATAATTTTTGAATCTCAAAAACATGTCATGTCACCTTGCATGATAAAATAATAAACAACAAACGTGTCTGTCATGGACGCGGGAGATTCTGAAATACTACATTCTAATAGCTGAAGCTTGGCCTAGTTTACATTCGAATCCCAAGATGCAATCAACATCGGAATTTCTAATTATATGTATCACTCTATAAGCAGCATTATTCTGGAATTCAGTCGCCGAGCGTTCTACTCTACATCTCAGTTCTCACCCTACTTGGAGCTGCTGCCTCCCATCTCATATCAGCCGATCTCTTCCTATTTGAAACACTCTATTATTGCGTAATTTACCATCTAAATCATATCGTCCTCCACCAGACTCAACATACAGGCAGGCACACACACACACACACATATATATATATATGAGTGATATCACCATCCTTTTCTTCTTCTTTTTTGCCAGAAATGTATGAGTGATATATATCACCATCTGTCAAGACTTGTATATACTTCAAAGACTTTTTTGCATCTCGCCAGCCATATTTGACTCAACACTTGCACCCACCCATGCCCATCTCTTATGTACTTGCAATCTGTGAAAAAGAAAACAAACACTGTAAGAGGCAAGAGCTAGTGTACGTTGAGGCGCTTAACATGATCAAATATTCCTTCCACACTTGCAGTTTAATTTTTTAGTATAGTATATTGATGTTGTTGTGAACACATATATATTAGAAAATAGTAGTACAATTAATAGTGAGTCAAAATTTCATTTGAGACGGATTCGAGAGACTGAGTTTTGCACCATTATGTGGCTGCTGAATATTAATATGCGATCTGATTCATTTCAATTAATTAATTTAATTTCTTTGGTTTCTCCGAAAAAAGACAGTTGAATCTTATACTCTTATATTTAGGACTTTGAGGTATCCACAACTAGTATGATATTATTGGTATAGTTATTTGTCGGTGGTTGGAAAATAGGAATGATAGGAGAGAGGGAATGCGTGTGAGAAGGAAGGATGATGGAACGATGATTGGGAGCCACAAAGGTTGAGATTTACAGGTTGAAGGTACATGTTCTCCCCTCCATGTTCTGCTGCTATATTCTCAATCAGACAAGTGAATTCAAACTTGTACAAATTGCAAACATGATGAGGCTCAACTTGCCGCTACAAGGTCAAGTTAAAACCACCATAGCTTTCTGCACTACTGATAATAATATCCTTTCTCATTCTCATTCCCAAATTGGTGCTCTATATATGAGTATATCTTCATGAACTGATACATATAAACTCATATATTTTAATACCGTTTAATTGGACAAGGAGCAAGAAATGAAGGATGTTGATGTTGCTTTGAAACAATTACAAGCCACCCTTTTCAACGATTGCGACTTCTTTAATTAATTTTCTCCTCTTCTCTGCCCCCTCCCTTTCTCCCTTTTTCCATCCTTATCCCCTTTCTAATCTCCCACCATTAACTACCGTATCCACGTGTATTATTATTACACAATTGATTATTGGTTGTGTGTTGTACAATTTCTTTTTGAAGAAAAAAAAGTAGATCGGATAGAGATGTACCAACAGAAGTGCATTATTTTTTTGCTCAAAACAGAAGTGCATTATTGGAAATGCTAGATTCATTTTCTTCAGTCTCTGTTACAAACACCCGAGATCATTTATTTATTTATATTGGTGTTGGAAGAGTAATTAAGACCCGATGGAATTCTAATTATGCACCACTTGTGCATGCACTTAAAGCATGTGTGATGAATATTTACAATACTTAGAAACAACGAATTGGTCCTATGCTTTACCCCATATATAACAATGGCATTTCTAAACTAGGAATCAATGAGTGAAAACAAATTATGAAGCTAAGAAAGCAAGCAATAACGAACTTACTGTACGTAACCTTGTATTCTCCGTGTTTAGTTAAATGTTGAAATCAATTCATCGGGGAAAAACACAAAAAAGAAATTATGCGGCGGCCTGCCTCAAAAGAATCGCCTTCTTCCGCTTATATATATATCTTTATAAATGTAATCCCCTCCCTGCGAATCTGTCCTTTCTCAAATTGGAAGAAACAGTTCACAGAAGATACAAGAGGTTATATATATATACGCTGGAAAATAAATATGCAATACTGGCCTCGTACTCAATCCAAATCTCATGTCTCACGCATACATATTAAAACTGTTAGTTAAGCATTTACTTCCAGTAAAATAAGTTTATCTTAGTTACTATCAATTTTGGCATCTAACCGCCTCAAATTTAAATTCTTTGAGAGTATATATGCATTGTCAGGAATAGCAAAGAGTGAGAAATAAAATGGTAAAATACGATTAAAGGACAGCAAAACTCGGTACTCGGTGACATGAATGAAACAAAAACGTCCAGTCGTCCAGGGCATTAGTGTCCAAACAAAAGATAATTAAGTTCACAAACTAGCTCATACGTCCATATGATAGCTGATCACCCTTCTCTTCCTCCTCCTCCTCAATTCTCTCTTCTTCTTTCTCTATTCTTGTGCATGTTTACACTCCACGTGGGCCATGGCTTCGTCAGAATCACGCCCTCAGGGTCTAACACCAGAAGAATTCGCAGAACTTGAGCCCATCATCCAAAAATACCACAAATTCGAGCCTTCCCCCAACACGTGCACTTCCATTATAAACCAACGAATCGAGGGGCCGGCCCGCAGAGTGTGGCCTCTGGTTCGCAGCTTCGACAACCCTCAGATGTACAAGCACTTTATCAAGAGCTGCAACATGAAGGGTGACGGCGGCGTTGGCAGCATACGTGAGGTCAACGTCGTCTCTGGCCTTCCGGCCTCCACCAGCACCGAGAGGCTGGAGATGTTGGACGACGCCAAGCACATACTCAGCTTTAGGGTCGTTGGCGGCGAACACCGCCTCAAGAATTACCGCTCCGTCACGTCGGTGAATGAGTTCGAGAAGGAGGGCAAGGTATATACGATTGTGTTGGAGTCGTATATCGTCGACATACCGGAGGGTAATACCGGCGAAGATACGAAGATGTTTGTGGACACCGTCGTGAATCTCAACCTTCAGAAACTTGGGATCGTGGCCATGGCCACGCCGCTTCCTCAAGATTAGACGAAGTAATCCGTCCATCCATCGGCGGCTGGTAATGATCAGAACTGCGGCTTCCTTTTCATTCCTCTTTGTCCGGGAATCAGGACAATAGAATTATAAATTACATATAGATTATAGGTGTCTGGTTGGACATTCTGTATTAATATCATTTGTAAATTTTATTAAATTAGGTAAATAGTTTGTGGAGAGTGGAGACAAGTTCAGTTCGTGGTCCTGGGCTTCAAGATTTTTTTTATAAAATAACTTAGTGGTCACGACTTTTTTTAATTCAATAGATAATTGGTTAATATTTATCTAAGCAATTATCAGAGTGGGTTATATATTTATTTTTTTTATTAACAAGTACTAAATACATCTCAATGGAGATGTTACAAGATCAGGCGACATCTAAACTCCTTCAAATTCATCACTTTCCACCCCCTGATTCAGAGGTGGAGGTTCATCTATCAAGAATACAAAAATTCCTTATTATCCTATAAAAAACCCAGCTAAGTGGTCAGCATCACGAAGATCCTTTCTATTCCTATAATGAGTTACGTTTTTACATGCCAGTGAGCAGTATACAGCATATGAATGGAAAAATTTAAAGAGAAAAAAGAAAAAGTGAAAAATAACGTTGATGTTTGTAGATAAAAGTAATGAGAAATGATGACAATAGGGAGGTTACGTGAAGAGAATGTAGATGGGGGCTTGGCTGGCTGTGACCATCAAAGATCTTGTGGCGAGGCTAAAATGTCAAAAGGCAAAGGCCAAGAAAAGTGAAAAATCCTGTGAAGTGAAACTACCCCTCCAGCAACATGTGAATCTTTCTATCAAAAAAACATGTGAATCTGGAGACAGCTCTTATTGCGGCTTATTTTTGCTGAATCTTCCAGTTTAACACAACTCTTCACAAAATCCCTCACAAGTAGGTATTCGTTGAAGAAAACCAGCCATATATCACCTTGCATTCACATTATAATCCTCCACAGTCATGGAATCATGCCCAATGAATGTGTCCAGATTTTCTTTTTTCTTTTTTATTTTTACAAAAATGCGCAACTTGAGATTTAAACATAGTAAGGGACAATGGGTTGTTCTTACTAGCTAACCTAGCTCTTTAGTCCCCTCCATTTGTTGGCAAACTTAAATTTAACTGTGATGGCGCTTTCACGGCTAATAAGACTGAGGCCGCTATTGGAATTATCTGTAGGGATTATTTTAGTGATTTTAAATAGGATTTTGTGGATAAAGTGAAATTGATCTCTGTGTTTATGACTGAAGCTTTAACTTTGAAGAGCGCATTGATGCTCGCAGTGGATCTTGAAAATGATAATGTGGTCTTCCAAAGAGATTGTCTCTCCTTTTTTAAATGCGTTGATGCTAACTTCCGTTATTTGATAGAGTGGAGGTGTAGGAGCATTGTGTTTGATATTATTTGTCTTTTGTCATTCAAGGCTAGGTTCTCCTTGTCTTTTACTTTAAGGGGGTAATTGTGCCGCTGACTTAATTGCATGCTTATAAAGGAGTGTGCTCGATAGGGTGAGTCTTACAACCAACACCGTCTTTGATGTCACTTCTAGCTTTGTTGGATACCTTGAAAGCCGATGTCAATCCTCCACATGCTTCTTCCCCATTCTTTCTTTGAATGAGGATTGTTAGTAGTTTATTTCTAGTTTGTGTTTTATGTTTGTTTCCTACTTTCTTAGGTTTGCTTTCTTTTGTGAGTTGCTTCTTATTATCTTATTGTAATCCTTCTTATGTTGACTTTTGGGGTATTAATGTAAGTTTCCTTTCGACCCAAAAAAAACAAAAAAAGATTTAGACACAGTAAGAGGTCCAACCTTTCATCCAGACCAAGTTAATGGGCTTTAGTGGTCGAAAAGGCCTATATGGCCATATTCTTCTTCGAAAAACCGAGGCCCACAGAACAGTGGAAGCTTCAGGATTGAAATTTAAGAGGGATGGGTTGGGAAAAGTACCCCAAAAAAAAAATTTCAAAAAATTTACCTAATTAAACATTTTACCAAAATAGGGGTTGTACTTAGTAGTGCAATGGTTTCCATGCTAACTCCTAGAGCTGGCCTTCCCCATGTATGCGGGTTCGATCCCGATCCCGATCCCGCCCCCTCCCCTTTCCCCTCACATGTATAAAAAAAAAAAATATTTTACCAAAATAATATAGTTGGTGACGTAAAGACAGGTCACGCCACTAGTGGCATAAATAGGGTTCACACCACTGACACTTTCTGACACAAAAGTGTCGGTGGCGTGAAAAAGATTCACGCCACTAACATTTAATTTTTTAATTTTTTTTTTATGTATGGAATCAGACCCACAATTGTGGGTCTGATTCTTCACACCACCTAGTGACGTGAAACAGGTTCACGCCATTGCATGACGTAAACCTTTTTCATGCCATTGACACTTTTATGTCAGTGGCGTGAACCCCTTTTGCATCATTAGTGACGTGAGCATGAGTCTAGTAAAAAGTTTCTAATGTGCTTTAATTAGATATTTTTTTGTGGGGGAAAAAAACTTATTTTGGTGCTTTTCCCCCGGATGGATACTATTCTTACACGTGGCCCCAATAATATATCAGATATGAGATCTGTCTTGCATCACTTAATGAGCCCTGTGGGTGCAGTCAGCAGCAGCGTAGCTCACCAAACCATCCAAACTGAATCGTGAATGCAGCAGGCTTTCTAAAGTGCTAGTATTTCATATGCTTACTCTTTGATTTTGATATACTGATCCTTTTCAATGTCTCTAAAATCGGAATAAAAAATGCCTTTGTTCAATCTTCAAAGACTCATAATACTCGAGTTTAAATTTGTTACTACTGACATATATCTGTAATCATACATTGGATCCACAATAGAAAACTAATAATCTTTCATCGTAGTGTTCATTAAGTAAATGCATAATCATTGAAATTATGTATTAGTCTTAAGTATTTTTCTACTAATATTACCTCCAAATACTAAAAAGCTATTGGTTGAGGTAAAAACAACCTCCTGTAAAAGCACATTTAAATTTTAGGAAGCATATTAGTTAGGTAGGTTTTTGTTAAAAATGTGTGGCAGTTTTCTCAAAGTTCTTTTTTAATCATTTGCATTATAAACTACCTCTCAATGAAAAACCCTATGATATATATATATAATTACCTGGACTAAAACAAATCCCTTACTTTTTTTCTTACCATCAAAAAAGTGTGTTTCATTGCAATTTAAAGGCAACAGAATGAAAGATATGTATATGCATCACATGCTAGAAACTCTGAGAAGTTCGAAATCGAAGAAATTTCATAGGCATTCTTTTATTGTAGAAGGGATTGTTTCTCAAGTTAAAGCTTTAATTATTCATACTAAAAGTATTTCTCTCAGTTCAATCTTATTTTGTAATCTCTATCTAAACTCTCACTTATACATTTTTTTACCATTTATTAATGAAATTCCTTTTCGTTAAAAAAAAAAAAAAAGTGATGGGAACCATTCGTACAAACTAAAGAAGGATAAAACCCCTTACTAAATCCTATATCTATACAAATCTCTTAATAAGTGCATATTTGGATTATTTTTTAAAGAATAGTTTTTGCGACTTACAAGGTAAATATATGAAAAAAAAATTTATTTCGACTCGTGATTTTTTTTTTCCTGAACTCACAGTTTTATGGTTTGTTAAATATGCATGAAATCCTACATCTAGGACTTAATAATAAGGAAAGGAGACAGAAAAGTGAGGTGTGGATTAAAACTAACTGCTTCCTTATGTCCTAAATTAAAGATAAAGCATAAACGGAGCTTTTGGTCTGCAATGAGAATCTTATTTGCGAGCGTTTGAATCAATATTTTAAATTTATTTTCAAAAAGTGTTGTTGAAAACTTAAATCCATGTTTTGAAACTTAAAACATCATTCCCATCCGTCACCATCAATCATTTAACTACGTGAAATTCAGTTTACTCATAATATATTGAAGATTAAACTCAAACATAATGAATATATTTTCAATCAAACTCTTCATCGAAAATATAAAAAATTACAAGCCAGATTATTCAAACACAAGCTATCCAGTTAAAAGCATTTAAAGCTTTAGCAAGAACTCTGGCCATAGAAAAGAAAAGGAAAAAATGTTTTAGACAAAATCTTGCGGGAAAGCCTATATGACAGTTGAAACCTGATGCCAGGACATAAACAGAACCTGATGCCTCTGTTTCCACACTGAAGATTGGGAAGAGAGACGGGGTTATTATAATTGACCAGTATACACATCACAATACTTATAGTCATAGCACACAGGGTACAGATCCATAGGTTCTATAATCTGCTATAAAAATGTATTAATAAATCGTCAAACATCTCCCTTCCAAAACAAAAATTTGTCGTCATTTTTGGGCTTTGCTTACGTCAACGTCTTTGATCTCTCTGTCTCTCTGGGTTTGCCCACTCCCTAGAAAAGTACACTGCGAGTGTTTCCCTTTTATCTCTCCTTTCACAAATTAAATTGCCTTGTGAAGTTGTGCTTTTAGTTGTGTCACAATGAAGAAAAAGCAGGGGATTTTTTAACTCCATTCACTCATCTTTCATATCACACTTCCTTCTTCTTCTTCTTCTTTTTTTTTTTTTTTAAATACCAATTTTATCTTGGAAGTATATCCCAAAAACAATTTTACCCCAAAAGTTTTTCTTGAAGCAATATTGTCCGAAAGTTTTTTTTGGGAGCAATGTTACCCCTCCATCAATGGTTGACTATTGATGGAGGGGCAACATTGCTCCAAAAAAAAAATTATGGGTCAAAATTGCTACTTAACCCAAAAAAATGTTAAAAATGTTATTTATGATATCATATATTTTTAATTCTTATTTATATATATTTAGGAGTAGAAACAGGTTAGGTCAGCTTAAGCTTCACCCTTAACAAGCCAGACCTGTTTGACAAAAAAATGGCCTGAGCCTGGCCTGTGGCCTATTAAAGGTCATTTTTTCAACCTGAGCCCGGCTTGTGCCCTGTTAAGGCAGCTTATATTTTTAAAAATTTTATAATTAGGCTAACAGGCCATAGGACTCACTGCAAAAAAGACCTACTTCAAATAGACTAAAAATAGACCTACTTTAAACAAGCCGAATTAAGGGTGAAGTCTGGGCTGGCTGGTCTGTTTCCACCCCTAGATATTATACAAATAAGAATTAAAAATTTATGATATCATAAATAACAATTTTAACATTTTTTTACCCCAGGAGCAATTTTGCCCTGAAAGTTTTTTTTGTGAGCAATTTGCCAAAAAAAAAACTTCGGGGACAATATTGCTCAAAGAAAAACTTCTGGAGTAAAATTGCTCTTGGAGATTTATTTCCATGGTAAAATTAGTACTTAACCCTTAATATATATATATTTTTTTTTGCTAATATATATATATATATAGAGGCTATGTAAAAGCAATGGGCTTTGTCTGAAAAATGTTTCTGAGAGCCCCCTGCTAGGAACAGAAGTTTCAACAGAGAGAGAAAGAATCCAGATATTTTGATTGCGATGATTGCAGAGAAGCAGATAATAGGAGGTGGTGAAGACGAAAGACATGAGAGTGATGGGCCCAGTTAAAGCCTGCAACACAAATGAGTGGACCTGCAAACCACACAGCGATGTGTTTTCTCCTTCCTCCCACTCTTATTTCTTTCTTTCATTATTACTTCTTTTGTGGCCCCTGTTCTCGCTCTCTCTCTGTCTCTATTTGTAGTTCATCTTCTCTATTTTATCGTTTGGCCCTTTAAATTCAACAAAAAACACCCTTCTCCCATATTAAATTTAGAATAGCCTTTTTTGTTGCAAGATCATTAGTACGTGCTCTGGGTTTAATGGGGTCTGAACATCAGATTCTCGTTTTTTTGGGTCTTTGGTTCTTGAAGGAAATGAAAAGCTTCTCTGTTCATGCAAAGAAAACCAACGCACTTGTGGTATTGGCCTTCTTTGTTTAACATGGTTACTCATGGTTGGTTTCTTTTCTTGTTTCAGAACAAAACAGCTTAATTCTCTGCTGCTGCTCTTTGCTTCTAGCTATTACGATCTTTTTGGGGAATAAATTCGACAATCTTGTTACTATAAAACCAGACATTTCTAACATGTTTTTCTCATTTTTTGTTGATAACTTCTCGCTGGACAACTACAAATATCCTGGCAATGTGCCATGAAATATTTGCAAGACTTGCGTTTGCCTAGCTTATGGGAAGGTAGGTTGTAACCTTGTGCTCACGAGAATCCTCTCGTTCATAGTTGTCTCAACCCAATCTTTTATCAATACCCCATCTTTCATGTTTCACTGTATTTCCAGGTCGGAACTTTAAAAACAAGCTCCATTACTTTAGGGCGCTGAAGTGCCATATACTCTTTTTCTTAGCTAAAGTAAGCTAGCATGTATTTTCTAGGAGAGTACAAAGAAAACACTCCTTAGGATTTAAACAGAGCAATGGAGAATGATATGCTTGGTGCTCCAATGGACGTGGCTGCTGGCCGAAATTCCTCTGTCTTAGATGAAATTTCACAAACAGAAAATCCACTTTTTCAGGGCTATTCATCTTACCAAACACGCATCATGAATGGAATCTCAACGCTTGCTGGAATGCAAGGTGAACTCATAAGTAATGTCCATTTCGATGTTCCTCCAATGAATCCTCCCTGCGTTGCCGATCCTAGTTCCTTGGTTCCATCTCAAGTAAAGAACAATTTAGGAGATGCCCCCCTCGGAACCCCATGTCCCCGAAACAATAGTGTGTTTCAAGATCAACAAGCAGGAGCCAGTAAAATCACTCCTGCTTCACTTTCTGTCATTTCTGCTGCAAGATTTGGTCTTCAAGAAAACTTAGAGAAATCATCAGCTTTGTCTCCTTCACTCTGTTCATTGGAGGCTCTGGCACCTTATATATTAAGCAATTGGCAGGATAGTTCAAACACCCTGCTTCCAACTTTTGGAGATCGTGTGTTTGATGAAGTACCTGGTACTAGGTTCTTGGCTTATTCGTCCACATCAAGCTTGGATCCAAATGGAGGGACATCTTCAAATGCTGCAGACTTGACCTATCATGGTTATGATTACCCGAATTTCAGGAATAAGCTTTCATTAAGTATAGCACCATCTCCCACCACAGGTCAGTACTCGGAGGTGAGCTCTGATAGCTTGGAACAAGCCTCCTGTAGCAGTAGGGGAGTTTCTGGAAGTTTGGGTTCCAATGGACATTTCAATTTTTCACAAGCAATATTGGGGTCCAGATATCTTACTGGGATTCAAGAAATACTTGCTCAAATTGCAAGGTATTCACTTGAAAATACAGAACAGGTTAATTGTTCAGCTGCTAGGAGTAGAGACAGAGCAGAAGGGAATATATCACCCTCAGTTCTTCCATCCGCGAGAATGATAGAGACAACAAATCACAATGCAGATTCTATGTTTGAAGCTCAAGTGAATTCTTCATCTGCTACACATGATGCTTCTGAATCAAAGAAATCCCAGCTTCTGTCACTTTTACAACTGGTAAGATGGTATATATTCTACAGTTACATCATTTGGATCTTGACTTTTCCCATTTCAAGAATCAAAATCCACAGAATAATAATTATACTTGTTTTTTTTAAACACAGGTGGACAGTCGATATAATCAGTGTTTGGATGAGATACATACTGTTGTATCCGCATTTCATGCTGCTACAGAGTTGGACCCGCAAGTTCATGCACATTTTGCCCTTAAGGCAATCTCTATGCTGTACAAAGATTTGCGTGAGAGGATAAGCAATTATATCCTTTCCATGGGAGAAATATTTAACAACTCGCGCTCAGAAGAAGATAAAGAAAGGTCTACGGAAGCCTTATTCATCGAAAAACAGTGGGCTCTGCAGCAATTCAAGAGGAAAGAGCATCAGTTATGGAGGCCCCAAAGGGGCTTGCCAGAACGATCTGTCTCTGTTCTTCGGGCTTGGATGTTTCAGAATTTCCTCCATCCGTGAGTTTTATTGTTTATTTGATTACCAGCTATCTCTAATTGTCAATATTGCAAATGGAGGCTGTGCTCATATGAATTTACTGTGATAAATTTCAGGTATCCAAAAGATGCAGAGAAGCAAGTACTTGCAGTAAAAAGTGGATTGACTAGAAGCCAGGTACATATCTCGCTAGACTGAAACTCCCCATTTAGTGGTTTGATCTGAGTTGTGATATTTATATATTTCGGCGGGGTGACAAGGTATCAAACTGGTTCACTAATGCTCGTGTAAGGCTGTGGAAACCTTTGATTGAGGAAATGTACGCTGAAATGAACAGAAGAAAGGCTCTTAGGAATGAAGAAGGCACGCAGAGCAGCCACAGATTCAGCGGGGTACGCTTGAGCAATCAAAGATTTGCTATCAATTCATAAAAGACTTATTTTTTGTAGAGAAAGTTATCTTTTTTATCACAGGAGCTGTGCATAATGCTGTGTGTTGTTTGGGTGGGATTCAGTGTCTTTTTGGAAAAGTAGACTTCCACTCATGGTTGTCCAAGACTTGTATCAAACAGGGAAGAGTATCAGTAAATAAAACTATTACATTCATATTTGCTTATTTTGGTTTAACCTTCTTTCTATGGCCAATCTATTTTTGTTTAGGGTTAATTACGCTTTTCTCAATCTGTTAAATTTGGAGTTTTTTTCCTCTCAGAAAACATGGATTTACATTAATTTCCATAAAATTCCTCAGAGTGAAACTCTCTTTCTTTGAATTAGAGGGGAAGACACTAAAGGTATAAACTTTCTACTTCCTACTTACGAGAGGGAGTTTTCATGCCTTCGAGTTATAAGTTTCTTGTCCTTTTGTTTGAGTTTTTGAAAAATACTTTTATAATTTATGAAGTAAGCATGTGTGAAGAGTTTTGTCTCGTATTAAGAAAAATGGCAATGGCTTAAAAAGGTGTTTTTTTGGGTTAAGTTGGGAGATGCTGAAAAAAATGTTTCACTCACCTCTAAATATTAATTCTAATTTTTACTCCGTTTTATATCTAAATATAAGTTTAAATATGAATTTCTTGCTATAATTGATGCTTCTTTTAAAAAATACTACTTATAACAAAATTAAATTTTCTATCTCACTTAGGGGTAAAAATTAACTAACCTATATCAGGAGTCTACAACCTAACCTCTTTAAGTGTAGCCTAGTCCATTTAATAAATATATCAATCTCTGACGTACACTTATTGTCATGCCTATTTAGATAAACAAATTAGACTTATATTCATAACACAGCCTACATTCCTAGCCGATTTAGTTTTTTTTTTTCAAGAAAAATAAGTATTGTTATGCATAATTATTATAATTTAATCTAAATTAATTTTGTAAATTATTTATAAAATTAATAACTTATTCTTAACCCTTAATTTCACATTTCATCATTTATCGATGAACTTAACATTTTCACTCATCAATTAATCACATGCTTCTCTTTTTTTATTTTTTTCATCACTTGAGATGACAATGCTAGCTCATTACATTTTCCTTGATTTATGTCATTTGATGTAACATAATAATTGTATTAAGTTTATTTTAGTAATGCTCAAATAAAAATTATCCCACGAGTTTGTCTCATTTTGTATAAGAAAAATAAGAAGTAAAATTTTACATGTCACTTGTCGTCCTTGGTTGATTTTAAAAAGTATGTCTCATTAGTCAATAGAAGATTGATTTTTCTTATTTCGACTTACTTAGACAATTATTGCCACTTCGCGTTCTTTTATTTCTCTTACTAATGTTTTTATTTCATATGAGAATCAATTTCTATACTTTTAAGACATAACTTAGGCATTTAAATATGTTTGATGAATTATATATAAATTTGAATGTATAGGTTTCAAACCTATTTAAAGGTTCACATTTTAAGTAGGCCTTGAAATAAGTATCAGGCCTTTTGAAGGCTTAGGCTCAGACTTGAAAAAAATCACACGTACAAGTTCATCCTTTGGATCTCCGTCGCAAGCCCATACATACTTAGCTAAAGCCTAGCTTAACCCAGCCTATTTTCACCCCTCATCTCACACTTAAATTTTAAGTGTTTGCTTAATAAGCATTTGGGCTTATATAAGGTTTCTTTTTTCTTCTTTTGTAAATATTAAGGCTTGTATTGCCAATGTCTTAGTAGCATAGTGGCATGAAAATTTGGCTCTTCTCTCCCATGTCCAGGATTCAAACCCTGCCCCCTCTCCTACCATGTGTATCAAAAAAAAAAAAAAGGCTTGTGTTAAAAAAGAAGCACGAGGATTAATTTGAGGGTTAGGGTGTCCAATGTGCCTCCCGTGATGCCTCACCTCTTTTTTCTTATTTTTTATAATCATTGGATTAATTTGAGGGTTAGGGTGTCTAATGTGCCTCCCCGTGATGCCTCACCTCTTTTTTCTTCTTTTTATAATCATTAGATTCTATGTGAAATAGATAATATTTTAAGTTTTTTATGATTTTTAAAGAGAACATACTCTAAAATTCTGCAGTATTTATTTATTTCAAAAAATATAAAAAAAAATTAGAAACTGCACCATTAACAGTGTATGTTATCAAAATGTTATTTATTTTATATAGAATCCAAGGATCACGAGAAATAAGAATAAAACACTAGGAAATTGTAAAATTTTAAAGGCATGAGCCTTTGCCAAATGGCTGAATCTCAATGGCTCGAAGCCTCGAACAGTCGAACGCGCAATTTCATGCACTCGAATATAAATCATCCCCCACTACCCAGGACGAAGTTTGCCTTTGCAACTCTTTTGGGGACGTAACTTCGGTAATTGAACATGGAAATTCTTACTAAATAAAAATCTTCCAAAATAGGGAACTTCTAATGGGTGCTTTACGCTTAAAAATGCCTACTTTATGCTAGAGAAGCCACAACACAGATATAGCAGCACTTATAAAAAGATATGGAGGTGGGATGGTGCAGAAAGGATTCGTGTTTTCTTTTGGCTTGCATTTAATAATCGCCTTCCTACTTTGGAATTGAGAAGCCGATGATGTTCTGACTCTCCTCTTTGCCAATACTGCTTAACCAAAACTGAGGATGAACTCCATATCCTTAGGGACTGTTTTTATGCAAAACAGATTTGGCAGGAATTGATTAATCCAAGGTTTGCCTCGGTTTTCTTTTCTTCTCCTATTCAGGATTGGATCTCCTTCAATTTAAATGAGGAGGTTGGCTGGTTTGGTGGGCAGCAATGGAATCTGATTTGGGGTGTTACCTGTTGCTATCTATGGTGTTGGAGGAATAAGTTTGTTTTTGAAGAGGATTATCATAAACCTGCGAATCCAGTGCTACTGATTAGGAGTTCATGGAAGTCCTTCTGTATGAGTTCTGAATTCGAACCTGATGATAGGAGTAATATTGATGGTAGCCTTAACTGGTCTCCGCCACCTTCCACTTGGACTAAATTAAGTGTGGACGGCTCTATGGCAATCAGTAGCGGTAAAGCCGGGTGTGGAGGGGTCCTAAGAGATTCCAATGGCAGATGGCTTGCGGGTTTCACCCATACGCTGGGGATTTGTAGCTGGTTATGAAGCGGAGGAATGGGCTGTCCTACTTGGTCTTCAATTCGCTTGGGATGAAGGCCATAAAAGAGTCCTGGTGGAATCTGACTCCAAGATAGTGGTGGATAGCATTATGCAGAGAAGAGCTGACAGTAATGGCACGATGGTGTTTTCGAAAATTATGGAAATGCTCTTAAGAAATTCGGAGGTTAAAGTGGATTTCATCCCCAAAGTTAAAAACAAGCTTGCGGACTTGCTAGCTAAAGGGGGTTTGCGATCTTCAACCATATTAAGTTACGGGTTTGTCCATCTAACTTATGGACTGTGTTTTCAAACCGTGTAACTTATGGACTGTGTTTTCAAACGAGGGTATGGGACTTAATCCCCTTCATTATTCTTATAATATATATCTAGTGGCTGAAGACCTCTCTCTTTTATCAAAAAAAAAAAAATCTTCCAAAATGGCCTCGATTCGACATATTGAGATTTTCAATCGTCCACCAAGTCCTTGTCTACTTGATTTGTCTCGCTCCTGTGGCGTCCACATCGAATCAAAAATAATGTTCGTTCAAACGTCAGATAGCAACCAGAGATGGTGACAGCAAGAATACAGGAAAAAAGAAAAAACTTGTGCCGACACTGAATATGCCATCAACGTGAGACACGGGAGGATAAAATTGCCCAGGAATTACAATGCCCTCCATGTTTGCTTTACAAATGTAAAATCAGAACTTTAATATTTTATTTGTCCAGAAACAATAATTCCGAGGCTTGACCCGCACCTATTCAGACTTGTAAACTACAATCTATGGTTACAAATGAAAGAATGGCTATATCTGCTTTTTACTAAACTCTTGCCGAGTCTCTTGCCTCGATTTCTTGAACTCCTCTCCTTATCTACAATACTCTGCATCCACCTAATTCACCAGCTTTCTAACCAGCCACAGGATTACCAACTCATACAGCAAACATGAGAAAGAGCAGCGAATTGGCAAACTCATTCTACATCTCCACAGAAATTCGTGTTTTTATTGGTTTCAATTTCAAACCCATACTCTCTGGTGAATAAAGCTCGGGAGAAATCCATGATGGACTCAACGGACTTCTCGGGCTGACACTTGGCTTGGATGGCCTGTACAAGCCATATCCCATTAGAAAGTACTCCATTGGTATTAACATAGCATGAGGTTGTTCCTCTGTCACCATTGACCCACATGCTTGAACCTGTGGTTCCACAAAAACCTCGGGTAAATATCATTTATTTCGCTAAACACACGATCTCATCATAGATTAAGATGGGAACGAAACTATTTTTACACACCTCAACTAAGGCACTGAATCGTCTATCCAACTTTGAAGTCATATGGAGAGCATCAGCATAAAATGGAGACGCATCACCGACAAAAATTAGGGATCGACACTGCAATTTTCTTAATCCTTCACTTACATCGGATCTCCTGCACGACAGCCAGTAAATATTTAAGGACGTGTATTTCTAAGCTATAAGCACACTGCATTCTCCTATTCAAGATTTTGCTGAACTATAACTGATGTTGGCTATATTCATTCGGCAATATAATCAGTAAATTATCAGCCACACTGCTATGAAATATATTCAATTTCTGATTGTTACTGCAACTCAGGAATTGCTAATATCTTGAAAATAAATGCACGGTCCCCCAAGTTACCATCACTTAAAAGAAAGACAGCAGTAGTTATTTTTCACTAGGAAGACAGCTGCAGTTTTGATGTGGATCTTACCCATTAATAGCTTCCACAAATCTCCAAACATTCAAACTCTGCCTCTCATCCAATGACTGTCAAAAACAAGTTTTAAACAGAATCAGACAATTGTTCAGCTTCCAACTAACAGCTATCATGTACCACCTAGTCTCCATAACTAGCGGCCCGTTATATATATATATATACAGAGAGAGAGAACATAAAACAGAAGGACTAACTCTTCGGCATGCTTGAACTATGTCTGACTCTGGTAATTGAGCACTCCCTCGAACTTCCTATATCACCCCCAATTTAAACTTAAGTGACTCGAACTTGCAGAAAACAGTGAAATGGAATAAAACTTGCATAATCATACCTTGCTAAAATACCGTTTCAGCAGTAATTCCTTTACTACTCCACACATGCCATAAAAGTAAAGCAACTTTGATATCACCTAAAAATATTAAATAAAAAAATAATCAGCAAATGGCAAGATATATTAATATTCGATAATTTTCTAGGTTTAGGAAAAGAACCTTGTTGTACAACCATTCTGTCCAAGAAGGTGCTTTACAGAGAGGAGAAATGAGTATTAAACCAAGGACACGTTGTCTATACTTCATCTATTAGCAAGAGTTAGAAGGAACAAAAAAAATCCCATTATTGAAACTCAAAGCCAATTGGAAGAATAAAAAACTGAAGTGAGACAATAACTTACTGCAAATAAGGTTAGAACATAAGCCCCCGCTGTTACTCCCAAACACATGACTGCACTAAGACTGTAGAGAGAGAGAGAGAGTGAAGGTCAGATTGCCTTCCCAAGATGAAGGAAAGAAGAGATCAACTTCTTGGCACAGTTGCAAAAAGTACAAAACCATTGCTTTCAATCTATTCCGGAAGATGTTGCAGGTGTCAATATTGTAAAGGAAACAGCAAAAGAAGTATATTTAATAATCATACTGAGCAGAAAACAATGGCTAATCAAGATTAAATATACTCACCCAAAAAAATTTAGAACCTCAGCTATCTGATCGGCTAAGTCATCAACTGAAAGCACTGGATCATCAGGATCAATAGCAGCAGCTCCCAACTGCAATAGAGCTCAAAAAAGTAAGAGATAAGAAACCAGATACTTTTCTTATAACATGCAGAAATAAAGACATCTATAAAAATGGAGAATTGAGACCCAAATATCAAGCAACTTAATCACTTCAAGACATAAAACTAACCTCGTGCCCAGGAGGACTTATATGATATATGCAAAAATTGTGGAGCAGCAAGGAATACGCTTCAGGACAAAACAAGAACCCTTGGAAGCAAGAGACATCTGATAAAGCAAAAGGTTAAATTGTTAGTTCGTCCACAAAAAACATGATGTCAAAAATCCAAAAAACCCTTAAATAAAAGTAATGACAGAACATTTATGCTTTAATGTCGTATGCATACATTTTTCAAAAGTAACCATAAACTTTCCAGTAAGCAAAAACCTTGATGAGATATTCAATCACTACTTATATTTTCAAAGAGAAAAAAGAAGGGAAAAAAATGAAAGAATAAATATTCAAATTTCTTATTTCTTATAAATATAACAGAACAAACTTTAAATAATCAAAGCTCCTATATTTCTAAAACTCTAGTCATACTTAAATATATTGATACAGTACTGGTCCAAATGAATCTGTTAAGTAGTCTTTTCGTGAGAAAAATAAGAGGAAACCAAGGGATTCAAATTATAACCCAAAATCTGATGAACTTACAGTTTAAAGCCAAATCAGGATAAGTTATAAGTGCTGGCTTGTCCTGGTCTCCATACACAGAAACAGAGACAGAACCATGACGTGTTCTTACAACATGTTCCTGCAGAGATATTTCAGTAGGATGTTAATGAGCAACCCTTTCACACAGTTAATTAGAATAGAAAAGACATCAAGTGGGATGGCACTTTTTTGCCCCGCACAAAAGGGGAGGAGAAAGGGGTCAATGAGAAAAAATAGTTAAAAAGATGTGTGGGCATTCACCATGTGCAACAAAGACGTCCATGTACTTTAGCTACACTCACATGAATAGGAGGAAACGTGGATATCCAAGTGTGAAATGGAAAGGCCGGAGTAACATGTTAAGAAGCAACTCAACACAAAAAGGAGTGAATCTCAGGCAAATCCAGGATTTGGTGATTGCATGTTGAGGATAACTTGAGTAAGAACTAAGAAATTTTAAATAATTATCATTGATAGAATCCAAGCACATAAAATTCCCCTTAATCACAAAGACCAAGGTTGTAAACATGTGAGCAATCAATTCACCTAATGACAACGTTATAGACCTTCGAACAGATTTTTTTAATTACTTAATTTATTTTACAATGTTAAGGTAACATGTGTTTTCATTTTAAAATAATAGGAAAAGGTGATGGGGAGTTATACCATTCTTCTTTTACTTTCAGACTAAGACAACAAATCCTGTCAAATCCATATATAAAATGGTTTTCTTTTTTCTTTTCCGTCTGCACCTATGTGTTATAAACCGAAACTTTATAATGCCACATACATTAAAATGAATAAGATAATACCAGAAATAGATAAATAGATGAAATAAGGAACCCTGGGCCTGTATGAAGGACTAGGAAAACCAGTGTTCCATTATTTTGGACATCAAAGTCAAGTGTTTTCTGATATCCTGTGAAGCAACACATACTATGTGATCAGTTTGAGAATCTAAAACCATGAGGACCAGTGACTTGAAGAATTCCCCTATTGCTATATTCAGCCAATGAGGAACAAATGTTGTAAAAATATTTAAAATGGAACAGAATGATAAAGGGAAAGGATTCTTAATCAGCAGAGGACAAAGAGAACAATTTAGGACGTAAGTCAGAAATGCTGAAGCTATTTTTAACCAAAAGCAAAAAATAACATTCCACAGAAAAAAAGAAATGCATTGAGCACGATGATGAACTAAGAATGAGGCTAGCACCAACGCTAGAACAGGCAAATAAAAAACTAGCAAATTTCCTGAGATTCATT
The DNA here is from genome assembly GCA_034222035.1 of Acacia crassicarpa. Taxonomy (NCBI): domain Eukaryota; kingdom Viridiplantae; phylum Streptophyta; class Magnoliopsida; order Fabales; family Fabaceae; genus Acacia; species Acacia crassicarpa. Next base: position 10,366,164 of record JAWXYG010000003.1, read on the forward strand.
AAAGCTAAAGTCCATAGAGGAGGCAAAAGGTTACTGAGCAAATAACATATGAATAGAACCTTCCACCAAAAAAAAAAAAAAGCACATGAAAAGAACCAGGAGACTTCATGAAGCTTATTCAAGAAGCTGAATGCAGGAAAACAAACTCCTATTTCATAATTACTGCCGCAACCTTTTGACATTGCGTCAAGAATTGAATGCTTCGTTCTAACAATTCCCTCAGCACAAAGACAAACAGTCAATTATCATCTGAAAATGTAAGAAACATGCAAGAATTGCAATACCTTAACCTTGGGAGAGATCGCTTCAATATCCACCGACACTGAATCGCTAGAATCCACCATTCCTCTCACTCTCGCTCTCTCTCTCACACACACACACTTTCTCTTTCTTTTCTCTCTCAAGTCTCAATTGGCGCAAGCATTGCACCGGGATTCCATGCTTTATATGCCAATCGCTCTTAAACTCCATCCGCTCCTAACTCGCACGAGTCCAAAACCGAGTCACCGACGCTCCATCCCGTGGTACTTAATAAGTCTTCACGAGCGGTCCGCATGAGCAGCTGGGCTCTGGTTCAGTTAACCAGGGTTGGGTCGGCCGACATTTTTTTAAAAAAATATAAATATTATAATTTTCTTAATTTAATAATAAACATTAAATAGCTCCCGCATCGCATCCCTGCCCGCCCCATCATCCGCTTTTGAGATTTTGGGAACGAACCATCCTATCGGGTTCTTCTTCTCCAATTTTTTTTTTAATCATCTGCATTTAGTTCATTTAATCATGCTTCTTTTTCCTTTTTCGATAGCATCATTAATCATGCTTTTTATTGTCGTATGAAGTAATTTAAAAGTGTTTGTTACCAAAGGAGAAAATCACGGTGTGATAGAAAATATCGTTTGAAGTATAATCATTCTTTTTCTCGCCAGACGAATTAAAAAGGGAAAATTTTCATCACGGTCTAAATTATCAAAATATTGTAAAAAAAAAAAAAAAACCCTAAAGAATAGTTGTTACTGATATAGTTATAGTTGTTATTTCAAAAAAGTTGTACTCATATAATTGTTAACATATGCTGATATAGTTGTTAACGTGTATTGATTTAGTTGTTAGGATATAATTGTTAACGTATACTAATTTACTTGTTAGGATACTATTATAAACGTATATTGATTTGGTTGTTAATGTTGTACTGATATAATTGTTAACGTTTATGAAATAATATCAAAAAAGATCTTTGGGCATTTTTTGATATGTGGCTTTTTTGGGTATTTTTTGACATTTTTTTTTTTTTTACTTGGGTCCCGGGAGGGATTTTTCCAATCAAAAATTGATTTCAAAGCTTTAAAAACATGTTAATTTTTAGGATTATTTTTGTTGACCGAATTTTTAGGATTAATTCAAACATGGCCAAAAAAAAAATCACCTAACGAGTGGTATATATTTCCACGTACCTAGCCAAAGGAGTCCTCCTGCAGTTGTTTTGTTATATATTCTTCTTCTTTTTTCAATTTCAAATTTTGTCATATACCATCCTTTTATAGCTTTGTTTTGGTCAAAAACGTTAAAGCGGGACATCAGAACTATTTTTTAATTAATTGTCTGATACGACGGCTTGCTTAATTTTTTTGGCCAATCCACGACTTGCTTAATTAAACCTTGTTGATGATTAAATCTTGTATGTCACTTTCAAATTTACAATTTTTAAAACTATTCTCCTTAACGTTAATGCGTCTTCAGGGGGATGTATAATTCATCGGTTCATCCTCTGATAATTAAATAAATTGTCGAAGGGTCAATCCCTTATGATGGATTTCGATAAGTTTATATTTTTTTTGCATTTGAAAAATATCACTCTGGTCTTATTTATAAGTCCAATTTTATGTAATAAATGATATTGTAACAATTTTACATATATTAATTGTATCCATGAAGATAGAAAGAGAAGAAACAATTTAAAAACACTCAATCATAAATGAGGGCAAAGTTGAAAATTTACTCCATAATCATTGAGTTAACTACCTCCCCTTGGTATGTAAGATTTGGTTAAAATTAACTTATAAATAGGACCAGAATGATTTGTGTATGTAATACTCCTATTTTTGCATATATAACTACATAAATAAGTGCTCATTAAAGCTTGTTTGAGTTGATGTTTAAAAAATATATTCGCGTAAGTCGAGATAAAACTCTTCCCGCATACTTATATAATAAATCAAGTCGTTAAAACAACTTTCACCGCTAATTCAAACAAACATTTACAATGTAAATAAGTGAGAGAAGTTTTGTCTCGACTTGCAGAAAATTTATTATAAGAGCACCTTTTAGAGTTGCTCAAAACAAGTCAAACGTTTATATTTGTTTGGGATCATTTTTAAACACCTTAAAAGTGTTTATTTACGTAAATTAAGACAAATCTCTTCTTATATACTAACCCCATATACTGTAAATTTCGATTGAAAAGTTGTTTTTAAATGTTTCAATTGTTATTCCAAATAAACACAATATTATAAATAATAGTGAGCATGATAATAAAGAAAAACAGCCAACATGAATGACAGAAAAAAAAAATTATAATTAAAAAAATCTGACATTAGATATTTCTCATAAAGCCGGTTTAGGTTAGCGGTGGAAGAAGTGACTTCTTTTCTTTCTGACTTTTACAGAAGTTAGATTAGAAAAAAAACCATATTGTAAATGTGATTTGTGTTTAGATCGACGGTGGCAGAAATGTTTTTTTTTTTCCCAAATAGAGATGTGTTTGAATGATTATTTGAAAAGTCAGTTGAGACTGAAAATGACACATCTTATTAAATACCATACACACACATATATATTAATTGTATATATTATGATAATTGAAGATGAAAATTTAAAGCTAAATTTGATTTTTTAAAAATTAAATTATTATTAAAAAAATTAAAGTGTTTAATTAAATATATTTAATGGATAAAATCGTATATAAATTAGAATATACACAAATATATACGAACATATGGATAACATATAATAGTATATTGCTTATTGAATTACCTATCCTTAACAAGTGGTCTTTGATTTTATCACGGATTTGATTTATTTGCCCCAATTTTGTTGATGTGTGTGGCACATGTTTCGGTACATGATTTGATTTACTTCAGTTTTTACTTGTACATTGTCTTCTGACATTATAAACTTCAGTGTTTATCTTTATCTACTCTTGGAGAGAGTTCTATTTGATTGTAAATCATTTGTTGTAAATAACCACAAGTCAGGAGACTTGGTGGTTGGGATCATTGATTACAACTTATAAGGGGGAGTAAGTTCTAGTGAGAGAATCACTTCTTGAGTGCAGAGTGTGTAATCTTTGATATAGTGGAAATCCCATTGAGGCTGGAGACTGGACGTAGGTCAAGTGGTTAAGACCGAACTAGTATAAATCTTCTAGTGTCTAGCTATTCTTCCCTTGCTCTATTCTACTCTATTTTTAACACTTGAAAATAGAGCTTTTACAAGAAATTTGTAAAATACCCAATTCACCTCCCCTCTTGGGTATTTAGCTCCACTTTCATTAACCCTATACACACACACATACAACTGATATCGGTTGCTTTGGGTAATGGGAATAAATTGACTTTAATTATGTTTATTTAGTGTATCCACGATAATGGACTGTATATACGAAATTAGTAACACATTAATAAAAAAAAGCTAGATGGATGTAAAAAAATTAAAATAAAGCGACATACTCTAAAATTTGAATATTTGATAGTCTCAAAAAAAAAAAAAAAACTAATGACACTCTGCTATTTTTTATTTAAGCATCATGTGAGAGTTCTCGACGTATATAACATGATATCTCTATTGATCTCTTGGTTTTTAAATAGATTGTAATATTTTTAAAATGAATAGATATATTTTTGGTAAATTCATGTCCTTATCAATTAAAAAATTTATGTGAAAAGTTGTATAAAAAGTCATAACACTAAAAGTTATCAACATCATATTTTTCTTGGAAAAAAAATTAGTTTATAAAAACACATGTTAAATATTATAAATAAAGTTGTGGTAAAAGTCACTAAGTTAAAGGTTGTGTTGCTTTTTGAAAAAAAAAAAAAAAAACCCTACACATTATAAATTAGTGTAACTCTTCATAAAAGAATTGTTTTAAATAACCATTCTTTATTTAAGATAGTTCATAAATCATCACACTAAGTTCATGAATCTCACACATGTCTATAACGCTTTAGTCGAAGAAGTGTTATTGCATTGACATGCATTACTCCGTGGTTAATAAATACCCATGCTATTACTCCACAAAGAAACCCACACATTGCATTATAATAAAAGCAAACTCATTGTCTTTGTCCTCAAGTACATACGAAAATGAAGTTAGATTATTACATTGTGGAGGTTGTTGTTTTGTTTTTGTTTTTTTCACTACAGAATAGAAAATGCAATCCATACTTGATGATCTTTGTTGCATCCGATTGAAAATTCGTACATCAACCCAATTTACATCATATAACATGTGAATATGTGAGAGTGAGTTAAATTTAAAGGAAACTAATGCCCATGCCTTAAACACGTCATATCTTCCTTCTTCTACTCACAAAAGAACCATTCCAGCAACATAGCTAGAGTTTATTGAAGAATTCTCAATAATTATTTGTACGAATGTTTATTCGGATGCCTTAAACAATTATGTCAAATTAAACAACTTCGGTATACTCATAGTATACTGTACCAAATTAACACTAGACTTCGGGCTTATTATGACATTGTTGTCAATTATTAGGAGACCCTTATGCCTCCAATTACAACCTTAACACGGCATCCAAAAATTTTAACGGTAATTTATTTGAAATCATGAAAATAACATATCACGGATAGATTTTGCTTTATAGGTATGATAACTGCTTGAAAACCTTTATTAATTTGTGTGTTTTCTCAATAATGACCATTTATGGTGTATCCAAAGCAAGTTAGCAGGCTGGAAAAGTCATCACACAGTGTCACTGAGGAGTTCACATTAGGTGCTATTTTTTTATGTGCTTCTTAAGTGCTATTTCCTCTAATTAGAGGGATTAGACAATTTTTTTAAATTTTTTTATATATTCTTTTTATTTAGATTAGATTATATGTTGGATCTTAAATTTTTTTTTGCACCCAATATCACAAATTAATTAAATTCTAGTCCTGCATTTAGAAATATTTTTCTGTAACCCCAATAACCTGGAAATTAATTAATTTAACATATTGGGTGTAAAAAAAAAAACCTCTATCAATTTTATATTGCCCAATAAAACAATAATGCTACTTATTTGATACTATGAAGATGCAGAATACAAACAATATAACAAGAAAGGAAAAAGTTAATTATAGGAGTGGATAAGATAAGATAATCCATGAAGGACAAAGCTTGGATCAAGTCAGTTATTAGGTCCATTATATATCTATGTAGCCCATGAAATTTTGCCATGTGGATTAATTGTGCACGTAAGCACTAACCTCATGTTAAACCGCCGTTAATGAACCACAAACGCTCGAACTGTTCATCTCAGCGTCGATTTAAGTGTTCTAGAATTTGGAAGGGTTTTTTCTCTTATTATACCTTCAGGAATTTGGTCGGTTTTCAGATGCATACAATATCAATATTTAAAATAATCTCTTTTTGGTATTGTATTTCAGTTCAAATTGTATATCTCTCTGGTAATGGAGTTATCGCCTCAAAACCAGACGTGATAACAAAGCTTTTTTAATCGAGCGATTCTATCAACCAAAGCATTCAATTTCTATGATTTGTTTTCTTCAAATCTCCAAATCTGTTCATACCAAGGGTAAAATGCAGCAAATTGATCTTATAAAAATATTTAGTGTCTGTTTAGATTAGCTATAGAAACTATTTTTCTAACGTGATTTATGGTATACAAAATAAATATTTTGGATTTTATTAACGGGATTTTATTGGAATAGAATTGAAATTGGGTTTGTGAAGCTGGCCGTTGACGAATTGCAAAGTGTTCCCCACATATAGTTATTGAGGCTGAGCTCTATGCTATTTTGACGGGTCTAAAAGTGGGGCGCCAGATGGGTTTTCACAGAGTTGTGCTCTACTCTGACTCTCTAGAGGCTGTAAACATCCTCATGAGAGATTGTTGTACCGATCATCCTCTCAGGAACATCATTGCAGCGACCCGGGATCTTATCTACCAGGACTGGAGCGTTCAGATCTATCATACTCATAGGGAAAATATCTCCTGTGCAGACTATATGGCCAGATATGGTCAGGATACCCAGCATGAAGCGGAGGTGGTTCTTATACCAACTGTTCCTAGCGGATGCCTTCACATGTATTTGCATGACCAGTTGGTCTGTAACCAATCGATTTGTAGTCCCTAATTTTTGGCTCTCTTTTGTATTAAGGGTAAGACTTTCATAGTCTTTTCCCTTCTATCTCTCGCTTCGGCTTCTTGCCTTTACTTATTAAAAAAAAAAGTGTTCCCTACAGCTTCAGTTCTAGTACTTTTGACGGTGGGGTAAATCAAGGAGAGAGAAGGTTGCATAGAAAAATGAGGTTGAAGGTGAAGTGGGACCCAGACAGAAAGAGGCTAACTGCTGCTAAATAAAGAAGAATTACGGAGTTGTTATTTTCGCACCTAAATAAACATTATAGTGTTAGATGTGTCCCCACCAAAATTTCATTATTAATTTTGCACCTTTTCCTAATTATAATTAATGTGAGTACAAATTAAAATGACGTATAATTTGTCATATTATTATTCGTCCTTACCGCATTATCAAATTTTTGGTTTTGCTTTATCTAGTTTTAAATGATACTCCCTCCGGTCCTAATTATAAGACATAGTTGACTTTTTTGGAGAAATTAAGGAAGCTAATTAAATTAACTTAGAGTATTTTTCTTTTTATTTTTTTCTTCAAAGTAATTAGTTTGGCTCACATACTAATATATAATCTAAAGATATACAACATATAAAATGATTAAATAACTTATTAAGCTTCCTTAATCTCTACAAACAAAGTCAACTATGCCTTATAATTAGGACCGGAGGTAGTAATCTGAAACATCCCAAAAATTTACTTAACATAATAAGTAATTAAGGGTTCATTAACAACTAAGTAATGCCCATTATTGAATTAAAATATGCAAATGTAAATCAGAGTATGCAGTATGAGCCCTAACGTGGCATTATACAATCATCCCACATAAACCATAAAGACAGAAGTGCTACTTTTGGTAGAAGTAGTCTAAGCTTCTGGGGTCTTCCCTGATGGATCTGCACAAAAGCTATCACCTGAAAAATGTGGGTAACCATCAATCCAGCTTATTACGAATACTAACATGTGCTAATGAGGTGCCAAGTGGAACAATTTATATAGCAAGATATTAAAAATATAATTCATCAATATACATATCACAAAAATTTATATAATAAATTCTATATCAAAATTATATGTCACAGTTCTCATTAAAACAATTCCCAAATTGCCTCCCACCAATCCAACCGAACCGCCTTATTTCCTCCGACTAGACCCATGGGCTAAGTTACATCCATGTTACTGGTGACTCAAAAAGCTCTCTGGTCATGTGATGAGGACCGGCCAAAATCCTCAGAGCACATGTCCCAGACCATGGGCCTTTTCCCCTTATTGAACATGTGGGGTGTCGTATGCCCTTATTGAATTAGTGGGCCCGTCCCTTCCTGAACATATGGGACAATAGAAAGCCAACCATCATGCATTAATGGAGGCCTCACCACGTGGTGGAATAAAATACTCCATCTTCCCAATCCAACCCTTACCATAATTATCAGAGTAAATATTATGATATTAAAATGAACCATTCTTATACATGAGATAGTAGATATGATAAATATCATGGTATTAAAATAAACAATTCTTATACATTAATAAGTAGATATGATAAATATCATGATATTAAAATTAACCATTCTTATACATGAATAAATAATTATGATAAATATCATGATATTAAAATGAACAATTCTTATACATGAATAAATAATTATGATAAATATCATGATATTAAAATGAACAATTCTTATACATGAATAAATAAATATGATAAATATCATGATATTAAAATGATCAATTCTTATATATGAATAAATAAATATATATTCACAATTCAAATCATAAAGTTCCACAAGGCAAATTTCTATTAAAATATTTACAATCATTTCTCAAACACTCACAAGCAACATATCAATATCCATAAAAAAGTGGAAAGTGGTTACCTCTCGCCGAAGCTAATATTATCACAGTGCTCCTAATCCAAGAGCTCAAACACATGCCAAAAACAATCTACCACAACCAATTTGCTAATCATTAATAATACTTCTAAAACTTTTCATAAAATTATAACTTATAATTCCTCAATTATTTATTCTATATATATATATATATATATATATATATAAAATAGTAATTATTATTATTATTATTATTATTATTATTATTATTTATTCCTACTCTTAATAATAATCATTATTTACTTTATTATTATTGTTATTATCATTATTATTATTCTACTATTTCTTTTATTATTTAATCCCTTTTCTTAATAATCAAAACTATCTATTTTATTTTGTAAAATATATTATAAGAGAGATTATATAAGAATTAGTTAGGTTAAATCCTATTCTATAGGAGTAAATTGTTTTAAATTCTGTTTATTTGAATTTCAAATTCCATAAATGTTCTTGTGTTTATATATATCTACATATATAAAGGTTCATAATCAATTATAAATTTTATAAACATAGTCACACCTGATCTACATAAATATATATAAAGCCACACATGACATATATATATATAAAACTTATTTCCTTCCTTATTTAAAACAATAACTACACAGAAGTATTAAAATTGATACGGTATTATCACAAAATAGAAAACATGCAAATCCCAACTAAATCATTTGTACTATATTTAATCAGTGAAACTATTTATAAAATATAAATCTTGAAAATATTTAAATAGAAAAATTTATTTAAATTCTTATAAGAATCAAATAACAAATCTAAACCGACTATAATTAACTGATTATTATCCTCTTCATAAATATATTTTTCTATCTTTAAAACTCAAAACCCTTTCAATATCTAAATCTAAAAATGTTTTCTAAACAACATAGTTTTATAGAAAGAGAAAAATATATAGAACAACTTTCATTAAGGGAGTATGTTGAAAATAAATTAATCTACTACCAAAATAATCTTATAAGATAAATAACTTACCTATAAAATTGCAAATGACCTCCGGTTGCCTACTGCTCTCCTTCTCTCTACCTGCCCTTGCTCTCACTCTCACCTCTCTTCTTCTACCGTGTGTGCGGGGGGTGGTGTATTTATAATCCACAACCCCCACAATATATATATATATATATATTTTATTTAATTGGAATAGGTGGGAGGCATGGGATGGTGGGAGACATGCCTCCCACCATTTCCATTATTTCGGCAGTGGGGGGTCACGCCCCCACTGCCAAAAGTTAGTGGGAAGCATCATGCTTCCCACTTTATTATATATATATAATTATATATATATATATATATATATATATATTTTACTGCTGTAAAATTTTTTTTTTTTTTTTTTAAAGGATGTTACAATACTCCCCATCTAAATTGAATTTTGTCCCCAAAATTCTCAACATGTTATAAAAGAACGAAATCCATAACACAAGAACCCAATACAATAATATCGAACTTAATATAATAGCACGCCTTCATAACAAAACATAAGTCATCAACAACAATTTGATCACCATACGATATAACCATAAAAATTATTATACTGCCACAACATACAAACATTCCTAAGCAAACAAGTGAGGGAAATCACGTCGCATTCGTTCCTCGGTTTCCCAAGTAGCATCACCGGGTGTCATACCCTTCCATAAGACTTTCACAAGTCGAATGGTTTTCTTCCTCAGTTGTTTGTCATGGACATCTAAGATTCTCTCTGGTTCTGCTATATAAGTCAAGTTCTCTCTCAACTCGATTTTCTCAGGTTCAATGACATGAGACGGATCTGGATGATACTTCTTCAACTGTGACACATGGAACACATCGTGCACTTGAGATAAGTGTGGAGGCAAGGCGATCCGGTAGGCAACAGGCCCAATTCGCTCCAAAATCTCATACGGGCCAATAAATCGAGGAGTCAATTTCTTGGCTTTGATGGATCTACCAATCCCAGTTACCGGTGAAACCTTAAGGAATACATGGTCTCCTACTTCAAACTCCAAAGGTCTCTGTCGCTTATCCGCATAGCTCTTTTGTCTGCTCTGAGCGGTCAACAACCTCTGGCGAATCATCTCAATTTTCTTTGTAGTTTTGTCTACTAGGTTCGGTCCAATCACAGTTCGTTCACTTAATTCAGTCCAACAAAGAGGCGATCTACACTTTCAACCGTACAATGCCTCGAAAGGAACCATTTGAATGCTCGAATGATAACTATTATTGTAAGCAAATTCGGCCAAGGGCAAGTGACGATCCCAAAAACGTCACTAGTTCGGTTGAAAAGTTACTACCCTGGTCTCTAGTTCGGTTGAATTTTTTTTTTTTTTTTTTTTTTTTGAAACTATTTCAAAAAAATTTTCACAAAATCAGTAGATGTGTTGGCAAATTCAACATTCCAGTTTTCAAACATAACCAAGAATCAAACAATTGTTCTTAAAAGGTCATCATGTATAACACCTCTCAGGTTCTAGCTATCATATGGTTCCATCAAGGAACTAGCTCTCATTTATAACTCTAAGGGAATATTCTATATTCAAGATCTTTCCTTAAGCTAATACAACAACCAACAACCTCAAAATACTCCATATCAAATAGGTACTTATCCTCAAACATACCTTAAATAACATGCTGATGACACTGCATCAATCATTATTACCAAGGTTTCTACTCTCAATCATTCTTTCTAAGAAAATATCCTGAGATTTTAATATCATAAAATCATCCCCTAGTAGCTAGTAACCTCCAGATACCTCATATACGTTGGTGCCACATTCTACTGCCTTAAGTAATTCATTTCACTTGGTACCATATCCTAATACCTCAATTCATTTGGGTTGATTCGCACATGTAAGAATCCCTCAACTGTCAAGTTAGATCCTTAAATCACAATTTCGTTAATGGTAATCCCTTTAAATACCCAACAGAATTTCTTAGGTTCATCAACCTATTCCTGAAACCTTAACCATGACCAATTAACATGCTATAATCATAATTCATAGCTTCTAACATTCTGACATTATCCTTTATTATTAGCAAAACAATGACTCTTAGAACCTTAACATCGACTAGGTTGAGAAATCATATTTCCTCAACAACACCTATATTACATACCATGATCATGATTCACCATTCATAGTCTAATCCTCAAATAACCCCAAACAACGATAATTATTAGATTCACAATCCAGAACATTATTTGAATCAAGAAATCATATTGCCTCAATAATACCCAATATACAAACTAGGATCACAATTCTCATTTCTAGTCTAAACCTCGAAACATTCAGATGTCATTCTATAACCAAAACACAATACACGAGGTTCAAATTCCTTTTCAATCTTCAATATCACAAGGCCTATTCTAACATTATTCTTTCATCTAATCGACAGCCCTCAATCATACCCAAAGAATTGCTCATAACACCACATCAATCAACACTTACAGGGTTCCTACTTTCAAGTACTAAAACCTTCGTATAACCTTAATCACATCTCGATCTTACCATCAATCAATATTCACAGGATTCCTATTCTCATGTATTGGAACCTTAATACAACCTCATTTACATTTTGACCTTGGCACTATTTCAATTTAGATCATATTCAAACTTAATTTCAATCATTTCCTTATTTAATCTAACATCTTCACATCATTCCAATACTATTATCACAACCTCAGCATTATTCACATGGTTCGAAATGAATTTACAGTATTACAAATACATATACCAAACATCACCATAATCATACTACATTCACTAAGTTCACCCCCCCTTTTTAATCCACAAGGTATTCGAACCTTAAACCGGGATATTTCAAATTTGTAATACTTCCAGAGAGTCTCCTTTCTCGAGATGGCTTTAACTGATCAGACTCCCATTTTCAAATGCCAGTCTGTCATCTCGAACCAACTACACGCTCCAAGACAAATTTCTAAGAGACACGATCTTGAAATAATCATCACGCAACGTGTATTTGTCAAACTAAATTTCTTGAAGATACAACCGGCAATAAATGCTACACTGTGTTCTGTTTGGACCGAAAGTCTATAAGACTCCGACCTATAGAGGTGGCTAGGGCGTGTCAGATTGTATTAGGGTGCGGTGCCATAAAATTTCCACATAATAACAAAGTCTGCACTATTCTGAGCCAACGACAGATGAGAATCCGATGCTGCTTAACAAAATCTAGACGTTACTAGCCCAGCTATAAATCGAGTAAAGAAAGAGTAAATGTTTCACGTTCTCTCAAGCTTCACAAAACTTCCACATATTCATTTCCTCTCCGATCGTAACCTTCACTATAACCTTTCACATTTTCCTTAAACATGGCCGGTTCAAGTAACTCTATTCCAGTCTCCGATTCATTCAACCCTTTCTTTCTTGAAGCTTTACTTCATGACTATCAGACTAACATGTTGTCTGACTTGTCAAACAATGCATCATACCCTTATTCTTCTTTACTTCCCCAAAATCCCGTAAGTATGAACGTTCATTCATCTGCCTCAACGATTAACATTCCTACTCCTCCTCCAAGGATGCAAGATTCTATTTTTACAACCACTAACAGAAAGGAATCTGAAGCAGGTCCATCTAGGCGACCTGTCCAAAGGTGTCGTAATGTGGCAGAACTTATGGAGTCTACGGTACCTTCTCAACCAAGGAATCCTGCTTCTACCTTGACTGAGACTACTAATCCATTTTCATGTGGTTGCTGTCATGTTCTACGAGAGATCATTCATACCAATGGACTTCAATACCATAAACTTGAAGTTCATGGGAGGATTGGTATGATATGCCACGCTGTCTTTCACCAGGACGTACAAGGAGGTTCTTCCAGTCCTCAAGTATTTGACTTTGGTAAGAAAAATTTAGATGATGTCAAACATTTTCTAGAAAATTATTGTTTGAATCAAAAATCTTTAGGGTATGTCCTAGTGTCAGATCCCCTATCAGCCTACTATGAGGCCCTCTGTGTTGGTTTGGAATGGACTAAAAATCAAAATGAACTCCCTAATAGTTCATTTCCAACCAATACAGAAAATATATCCAATAAAGGAAAAGAGCTCATGGTTGTAAATAATAATCCTTCAGTCCCCATACCTAGTAATCCATACCGATCAAGAGCTGAACAAAATATTAGAGCTGCATCAATGTCAATAAATGATCTTAGAGACTTATTCCATTTACCTCAACAAGAAGCGGCTAAACAAGTTCGTCTATGCAAAAATGTTCTAATGAAAATATGCCATAGGGGAGGAATAAAGCATTGGCCTTATGTAAAAATTCGAAGCACTATGAGGCAAATAGCTAGATTGAGAAAAACAATGTCTTCTGATGGTCCTCTCTCAAGTGCAGCCGCTCAGGAAGAAATTAATAGACTTAAACTTGAGATGGTCAACGCTTGTGGTGGGATTGTACCAACTGTTGCTCTTGATGCTTGAATTCATCTTGTCTTTTCTTCTTAGCATTCTAATTTCTGCTTGTACTTTTATACTAAGATTCACGGGAATTTTCAAGTTTGGATATTTTTCTCACCCATTTTCAATTAATCACATAAGTTCAAGCTCCAGCAGATCAATCTAACCTATTGTCAGAACTTATGTCCTAGCCGGACTTCGAAATTCTGAGTTGATAATTCTATCATCAAAATTTATATTCTAATTCCAACTTGTCACTCAAAATTATCCAAGTATCAATTTATCTGACTTCCTCAGAAATACTAAGTATTGTCCCTTTAATATCTACTGCACCCTATTTATCTAACAAACTACCCTGTCAAGAACTCAGTCAAAGACCCCCCATCCCGGAGCAGTAATGTATCTTAAAGTGATGTAAAAGAGCCTCTGTTCTATTGAGACATCAGTGTATCGGTGTAAAAGAGATTCGTTCTCTTGAGACAACGATGTGTTAGGAGCATTTGAAGGTGAATTAACGGCGGAGTGAGTTGTTCGTGTATCTACCATTCTCCCCACCAAAGGATGAAACCTAGCCTAATAAATGAATAATAAAGCAACACAATAAAACCACTAAACAGGGAAGGTATGTGTGAATATTGTATATTGCCACTACATGTAGTGCATGCATGACTGTTATCAGAATCATACGCTCTGATACCAAATTGAAACATCCCAAAAATTTACTTAACATAATAAGTAATTAAGGGTTCATTAACAACTAAGTAATGCCCATTATTGAATTAAAATATGCAAATGTAAATCAGAGTATGCAGTATGAGCCCTAACGTGGCATTATACAATCATCCCACATAAACCATAAAGACAGAAGTGCTACTTTTGGTAGAAGTAGTCTAAGCTTCTGGGGTCTTCCCTGATGGATCTGCACAAAAGCTATCACCTGAAAAATGTGGGTAACCATCAATCCAGCTTATTACGAATACTAACATGTGCTAATGAGGTGCCAAGTGGAACAATTTATATAGCAAGATATTAAAAATATAATTCATCAATATACATATCACAAAAATTTATATAATAAATTCTATATCAAAATTATATGTCACAGTTCTCATTAAAACAATTCCCAAATTGCCTCCCACCAATCCAACCGAACCGCCTTATTTCCTCCGACTAGACCCATGGGCTAAGTTACATCCATGTTACTGGTGACTCAAAAAGCTCTCTGGTCATGTGATGAGGACCGGCCAAAATCCTCAGAGCACATGTCCCAGACCATGGGCCTTTTCCCCTTATTGAACATGTGGGGTGTCGTATGCCCTTATTGAATTAGTGGGCCCGTCCCTTCCTGAACATATGGGACAATAGAAAGCCAACCATCATGCATTAATGGAGGCCTCACCACGTGGTGGAATAAAATACTCCATCTTCCCAATCCAACCCTTACCATAATTATCAGAGTAAATATTATGATATTAAAATGAACCATTCTTATACATGAGATAGTAGATATGATAAATATCATGGTATTAAAATAAACAATTCTTATACATTAATAAGTAGATATGATAAATATCATGATATTAAAATTAACCATTCTTATACATGAATAAATAATTATGATAAATATCATGATATTAAAATGAACAATTCTTATACATGAATAAATAATTATGATAAATATCATGATATTAAAATGAACAATTCTTATACATGAATAAATAAATATGATAAATATCATGATATTAAAATGATCAATTCTTATATATGAATAAATAAATATATATTCACAATTCAAATCATAAAGTTCCACAAGGCAAATTTCTATTAAAATATTTACAATCATTTCTCAAACACTCACAAGCAACATATCAATATCCATAAAAAAGTGGAAAGTGGTTACCTCTCGCCGAAGCTAATATTATCACAGTGCTCCTAATCCAAGAGCTCAAACACATGCCAAAAACAATCTACCACAACCAATTTGCTAATCATTAATAATACTTCTAAAACTTTTCATAAAATTATAACTTATAATTCCTCAATTATTTATTCTATATATATATATATATATATATATATATAAAATAGTAATTATTATTATTATTATTATTATTATTATTATTATTTATTCCTACTCTTAATAATAATCATTATTTACTTTATTATTATTGTTATTATCATTATTATTATTCTACTATTTCTTTTATTATTTAATCCCTTTTCTTAATAATCAAAACTATCTATTTTATTTTGTAAAATATATTATAAGAGAGATTATATAAGAATTAGTTAGGTTAAATCCTATTCTATAGGAGTAAATTGTTTTAAATTCTGTTTATTTGAATTTCAAATTCCATAAATGTTCTTGTGTTTATATATATCTACATATATAAAGGTTCATAATCAATTATAAATTTTATAAACATAGTCACACCTGATCTACATAAATATATATAAAGCCACACATGACATATATATATATAAAACTTATTTCCTTCCTTATTTAAAACAATAACTACACAGAAGTATTAAAATTGATACGGTATTATCACAAAATAGAAAACATGCAAATCCCAACTAAATCATTTGTACTATATTTAATCAGTGAAACTATTTATAAAATATAAATCTTGAAAAAATATAAATAGAAAAATTTATTTAAATTCTTATAAGAATCAAATAACAAATCTAAACCGACTATAATTAACTGATTATTATCCTCTTCATAAATATATTTTTCTATCTTTAAAACTCAAAACCCTTTCAATATCTAAATCTAAAAATGTTTTCTAAACAACATAGTTTTATAGAAAGAGAAAAATATATAGAACAACTTTCATTAAGGGAGTATGTTGAAAATAAATTAATCTACTACCAAAATAATCTTATAAGATAAATAACTTACCTATAAAATTGCAAATGACCTCCGGTTGCCTACTGCTCTCCTTCTCTCTACCTGCCCTTGCTCTCACTCTCACCTCTCTTCTTCTACCGTGTGTGCGGGGGGTGGTGTATTTATAATCCACAACCCCCACAATATATATATATATATATATTTTATTTAATTGGAATAGGTGGGAGGCATGGGATGGTGGGAGACATGCCTCCCACCATTTCCATTATTTCGGCAGTGGGGGGTCACGCCCCCACTGCCAAAAGTTAGTGGGAAGCATCATGCTTCCCACTTTATTATATATATATAATTATATATATATATATATATATATATATATTTTACTGCTGTAAAATTTTTTTTTTTTTTTTTTAAAGGATGTTACATAATCCATATGACATAGTAGTACTTCCTTTGGTTCTAATTATAAGATCTAGTTGACTTTCTTTGAAGAGATTAAGGAAGCTGAATAAATTGTTTAATCATTTTCATATGTTGTGTATCCTTAAATTATATATTAGTTTACTAGTTAAACTAATTAGTTTGAAGGGAAAAAAATAAAAATACTCTAAAGTAATACAATTGATTTCCTTAATCTCTCTAAAAAAGTCAACTATGTCTTATAATTGGGAGTAATTTCATTGGCTATTTGGACATAATAGACCTAATTAATTAATTTGATGTAAGTTTTCTTCATACATGAAAACTTTCTTATGTTTGGACTTTGAATATCTCAATAAAAGTATACAACTGAGATTTTACCCCAAAATATAAAGAAGTGAGAAGCATTCTATTTATAGCTATAGTTTTATATAACTTCAACCAAATCGATGTTTACGATCTCAACAATAATAAGAGATATTATGAAATAATGAAAATATCAATACGAAAAGATACAACGGGATAATTGATATTTATATGATATTACGAAAACAAGAGTGTTAGCATCTAGCAGAGCTATTTTTATTGCTGAACTAGCTGTTTTAGGGACGTTTGAAAAATCATATGAGATTTCCTCGTATATTTGAAAGATCTTCAAGGGATTTAATAATTAAATTAATTAATTACTTCAATTAAAGAAGATGCATTATCTAATATGGTTGAAGCACAATGATAACGTGGCTTTTAACTTTAATAGTAATAAAGACGAGCTCCACCTTTACGCCCTGCTCTCAGCTACATATATTTTAATGTTCATGATGTAATTAGTTGGTTCAAATTATCAAATGAGCTGGACAAGAATTTTTAGGCTCGTTTTTTTTTTATGGGGTAGGTAGCGTGTGAATATGAATTTCCTTGGCATCATTTAAAGACGTGTTTGGTGGGGATCCCTCTTTCTCTCTTTTTTAAAATCCCTTTCCTATTCAGTGACTCGTTGAACAAATGTGATTTAGATCGATAGAACTACTTGCAATCGAAGCTTATTATTGAGCAATCTTTTTGGCAGATCCTTGTTGATTTTTCTCATCATGACGTTTAGGTTGGAGCAGGTGCCTCCTGATTTGGAAACGGGGGAGGGAAAGGGGAACTGTTTGGTTGTATGGTAAATTGTTTCATGAAGAACCAACACATCTTGACCAAAAATCTGATGCCTAGTGTATAATGTTAAATGTTTGAAATCAAAAGGAAGGGATTGGCTTTTTCCTCCTAATCACATGACCAACCCCTTTTTTTTTATACAAAAAAAAATTTGTGTGAATTGGGTCTAAAGAGCTCATTAGGGTCAGACATACCTTTGAATTTAAAAGAGCTCTTTATAAAATTACTACTTTTTCCTTTGGTATTAAAATTTGAAGAAAGATGTTGGACTCACCCATGATCCAAAGGCAGGGTGAAGTCTCCTTTTCTCCTAGGTGATACTAATCTTGGGCAAGGCGAGCAAGCTATTACCTTCATACGTTTACCTAGACAACTAGAAGCTAGGATCAAGGTTGTCAAACTCATGAGTTTAAGCAAACTCGTGACAATGACGTGAATTCGTATCGTAAACTCGTAAGAGTTTACTTTTATTATTAAATAGGTATTACTAGTGTATAATTAAATAATTAAAATATAAAAATGACAACAATTTGATTTAAATATATTTTAAATCTAAATAATTGAAATTAAATTCATTAATATTCATCATTTATCATATTTAATAAAGAAATTTCTATAAAATTTCTATATAAAGCTGCAGAGCATGATCAAATCAAAAAAGTTAAATAAGTTTAAGAGTAAGTTAACATAGTTTTGTAAGTTAGAAACGTAAAAACGATAAACTTAGTGTATAAACTCATGAGTTTAACCGAGTTTACAACTAACACGAGTTTACTACTGACTTGACTCGTTTTTGTAAGCTAGAAGTGTAAAAACGGTAAACTCAGAGAGTCAACTCACGAGTTTGACAACAATAGCTAGGATGCCTCCCCCAACCTTTGACCAACTTTAAGATCGAACTCTCTCCCTTTAGTGAGAGTGTCTGACCCCTTTATTTTATTTTTTTTTTATATATAAAAATTTTAGGAAAGGGGTTGAGTTTACCTACGATCCAAGGGCAGGGCGAAATCTCCTTTCCTTCTAGGTAATACCGATGTTGGGCAGGACGAATCATCTATTATCCTCAGGGATGGATCTTCTTTGTTACAATGGGGGCCATAAAAAAAAATTGTATATAGAAAATTTGTTCAATTTTTTTTAAAAAAATTAATATAATGTAAAAAGGCATGTATCTTACTTTTATTATACATTTGGCCTCTCCAAATATTATTTTAATTAGATAATGAGTATACATTTAGCCCTCCAAATTATTTTTTTAAATTAGTTAAAGAGTACATATTTGGCCCCTCCAAATATTAATCTCAAGGTCCATCACTGATTACCCTCAAACATTTTTTTAGATACCTAAAAATTAGGATACTTTTCCCAACACCTTGACCAACTTTGTCAATTGAATCTAAAGACAAGAGGTTACAAAGTTACTACTCCCTATTTCTTAATAATTTTTGTATTAAAGTCTGGACAGGAAGTAGGGGACACGAAAATGAGAACTGAACTGATTGGGCTTGGCGTGAATAATCATGGACTGGGCTCCTAAAACCCTTTCCTCTACATCCTCCTGACCTCCTCCCACAAACCAGTTTATCGTTTCCCCCCTTCTTTTTGCACCTATAACTAATTAGAGCCCAATATTAAAAAAAAAAAAGAGCCCAGAGGCCTTTACTTAAATTTCTGGAATTATAATGTCCTAATTGACATGTTGTTATTATTATTATTATTTAAGCTTCTGTTCCTCTCATTCTAAGAATATTTTGATTGGTAAATTACTAAATTTGTAAAATATAATTATAAATATTGTTAAGCATTTGTAGAAGGAACATGATATCACATCATAAGCTCATAGGGTTTTTTGTGTGGCTATTAAATTTTAAAGGACTTGACATCGTAAAATTAAAGCCAGGTCACAAATTAATTTATGGGGAAATCCGGAATTGCAGTTTTGAGTCGGTTCGAGACGGAAAAAACTAGTTGGACATTAAAAAGGTAGCGAGAAGGGAAGGAGCAATTGGCAAAGCGGATCTCTCCGACGCTCGTACGCCATGGCTCTTCTCAGCCGAACCTCCTCACGCTTTCCGCAGCTTGTGTCTCCTCAACGTATAGCTTCTCTCCACACCACTCTCCCCGCTCTCTACTCCGCCTCATCTTCCGGCACTGCCTCGCCGACACCGTATGCTCGCCCTCCTCCCCCATCCGCTTCCTCCCCTCCCGGTATATCCAAAGCCGCTGAGTATGTGATCTCCAAGGTTGACGATCTCCTCAACTGGGCTCGCCGTGGTTCCATCTGGCCCATGACCTTCGGTCTTGCTTGCTGCGCTGTCGAGATGATGCACACAGGAGCCGCCCGTTACGATCTCGATCGCTTCGGTATTATTTTCAGGCCCAGCCCTCGCCAGTCCGATTGCATGATTGTCGCTGGCACTCTCACCAACAAGATGGCCCCTGCCCTCCGCAAGTACATCTCTTTCCCCCTTTCCTCTCATTCTCTTCAATTTTTGTCTTCCTTTTTAACTCCCTTCGGGAATTGGATTCTGAATTTCAAATTTTTAATTTCAATGTTTTGTTTATATTGGCCTTCGCTCATGTTTAGTCTGCGGGGTTGTGTTCAAGTTGATGAACTCCGTTCGCGTTATTATTATTATTATTTTTAATATACAAATGAGCATAGGGCACCTATGTTAATTAGTTTCATTGTATGTTCTGATTGGTTCACTTCCAATACCACTCATGTGGAGCTTACGAAGGTCAAATAGGTTTATGGATTAAGTATGAATTACTTCCTTGTGTAATTATAACATTTTGTTGATTTATACTGTGTGGCATTGAAAGCAATGTCCGCTTTTGATTTCGAAACATTAACCACATTAGAACATATACAACTTTAAGAGCGCTACTCTAGTTCATTTGGTTTTCCTTGTGACAATTCTAGGTTTGCGAGGATGTGTTAGTTACTGGTAAATTAGGAGTTCTTTGGGAAAGGTAGGAGGGGTAACGTGCGTGTTTTTATTCCTCTGATCACATTCTTATTCCTCTCATCTTTCTTGAATGAATCGTAAGTGTAATCAGTAGTATTTTGGGGATGAGCTAAATAATTCCTATAGTTTCTTGAAATTTAGCCAATTCTTTCATGTGTTTTTGGAGGCTGTCACGTGGATGTTGATAATACTGAATGGAATGCTCGAGACATGGCTGGCATGTTATTCAAAAACGGTGAACTGCTATCCCCCCCCCAAAAAAAAAAAAAAAAAGCTCATTTAATAAAGGATTTAGTGTTATACTTAAGTGGGATAGAATCTACTATTGCTTTATATTCAATCAAACCAACGTGGCTGTGTATCATCTGTTTTGATGGACTTTCTTGTTATGGTAGAGCAATCTCCATTTGGTTCTCTCTTAGTATGTTCTGCTGCTAAGACTGTGAGGCTTGTCTGCTGGAATGTGGTTGTAGAAAGTATTTTCATTCAATCAATACTGAGTGCCCAAACAAAGTTCTCACGCATATGAAGTAAGATTCTAGGTTTTTAGTCCTTGTTTACCTGTTCTGATGTTTTTCTAAGACATCCCTGAGTTTGCTGATAAACTTTTAAAGTGCGGCAGTTGCACTTTCATTTTGTCCATTTTATTGAGTGCCTTAAGATGCTTATTAACCTCAACTATAATTCTGTTAAACTATCTACCTGGTGTTAGATATTTCTACCAGAGTTGACATCAACTTCTTGATCTTTTTCTTTTTAATCAGTCTCTTCCTCAGAATTAATTCCATGTATTTTACTGTTCTTGTTGATACTGAAAAATTCTTGTAGGGTTGAAAGTTGAAACTTTGATTCCTCAGCATTTTGATTTCATTCTCTTGTTGGTTCATATTCTGCATGATAATTCGACTATGGTTTTGACTTTAACTTCTATGGTCGTTATCCTTTTTTCATCACTCCTCTTCCTCCAGGAATTAAATTTCATGTTGTTTTCAGTTTCACTTTGGTTCCCGGGAAGTAGGAACTTTCTGTCATATTCTATCTTGCACTCTGACTATGTTCCCCAATTTCACTGTTGTTGGTACTGAAAAAAATATTCTTTCAGGGTTTATGACCAAATGCCGGAGCCTAGATGGGTCATCTCAATGGGAAGTTGTGCTAATGGAGGAGGATATTACCACTACTCCTACTCTGTTGTTCGAGGATGTGACAGAATAGTTCCTGTTGACATATATGTTCCAGGCTGTCCGCCTACTGCTGAGGCCTTACTATATGGACTCCTCCAGTTGCAGAAGAAGATCGATAGGCGTAAGGACTTCCTCTTGTGGTGGACAAAGTGAGGTCGATCAACTTTATATCTCGGTCTTCTAGCTGTATCCTCATGTTAAATAAGCAAAACACTAATACTATGCTTTGGTGAAGACTTTGCCAAGGGAAAGATTGTATTGAAATGTTATCGATCACGCCACATCTGAGCATGTTATTTGTTGTTTGTTGTTCTGCTCAGCTTTTGTGGAATTTTAGTCCTTTTGGACCTGCATCTACTTCTTTAAGCTTCTTATGTATGTTGATTAGACTGGGAATAAATGAGAGCCTATGGTAGACTCGGTAGTTGTGGTGTGGGCGTCTTTTTTGCGTAACTAATTGACAAGTGGAGCTGGAATTTGTGTCGGAGTGATGATTTCTGAGTTATGGCTCTTTCCTTCTTCATGTCAACATTAAACTGTAGCATCTCAGCTATTGTGGCCGTAGGGACCGATTGGGTTATTTCTTGTTATCTATCAGCGGAAGGCAAACATGGACTCTAATTACTAACAGGCTAAACTAATGAGCAGTAACTATTTACATGGAATAATCGGCGTCTCAAATTTTAGATATACGTGTATATACATGCGTGCTAGTTCCCTCGGACAGATTAGTTTCACCTTTTTCTTTTTCTCGTTCATCTACATAGATTTGACCTTGTTCAGTAGCTAAAAGAAGCACAATATTCACGAACACAAACTGGAAAATTCATTAGTGCACACCTTCAGGCAAGCAAGTATACTGATGCAGACTTCCCTTTGTTGTCACTTCCAATAGAAACAAAAATAACTTCCATATATAACTTGAAATATCCCTGTAAATTCTTTTTCTGCCTCTTTCCTAATTAGTCATTTAATAGGTCTGAACTGAATTATGTGGACTATCGAGAGGCCGAAGATTAATTCAAACGCGTTTTGTTTGATTCCCATTGAGTAAGCAAACTGTGGCCATTGGCAATCGCACAAAAATGTCTGGCCAGTTGCTTGAATGGTCTTAGAAGGTCACTGTAAAATTTGCATGATACGTAATCCTAAAGGACGAGACTTGAGACCCCCTTATTTATTCAGGAACAAGGATTGGCGCCATCTGCTCATCCCACTTGGATGGTTGAGGTGAGATCTGATCAGTTCAGATTTAATATTTTTTTAACTTTTTTTTTAGAAGTATTTTGATAGATAAAGAATCTAAAATAAAAATAACCTGTTATGTAAATTTTTTTTAAAAAATAGTTTTTTATTTAAAAATCATCTCTTCAAAAATATTAAATCTACACTGTCCAGATGAGACCAACTTATGGTATCTATTCTAAAAATAGGCACCACCACTGTTTCCTATTTATCTGATAACCAATGATGTGTGTTTGAATTAATTTTTGAAGGATAACTTTTATGACTACGAGAGAAATTTTGTCTCAATTTTAAGAGAAAAATTTCTGAAAGTGTTTGCCAAATGCATTACATGGCCCCTACAAAATTGTGGACACGACTGAGTCCTATCGAATTCACTTTCTGTTAATTTATATAAAGCGTTTTTTTGATACTATTATATAAAGTGTTAATATCATTGACTATTGTACAACAAAGATTATAAAATAGTTTCTCCTGCTCATCTAACGTTAAAATCTCAAAACCGGAGCGCCAGGACGGGAACGTAGGAAGACAGATAACTGACAATGTAGAGGTACGTCTAAAAATATTCATACAAATCATGATGAAGTGCAATGCCATTTCTCTAAGAAAACCATATCACTCTGAAAACTATACAAAGGCGGAAGAAGGAAGGCAAAATTACCAACAAGGTTTACCTTCATCAACTAACTGGTTTTTGTATCGCCGCTCTGTCTATATTGGAGGATCAAAGGAATTGAACAAAAACATTAAACGTGTGTACCCATCAACTGTTGACAAAAGCTTCAACTATATACCCTCAGCGTCATTGAAATCAGAAGGCAGTTTCTCAGATGAAATTATTTCTGAATGCCGAAATCATTTTGGGTGATAAAAGCAGGATAAATGCCAAGATTGACCCGAAGAACATTTTGATTATATATCTTACAGGATCATCTTGTTCAACAACTTCAGAGGAACTAGTTGGCGAATACATGGCTGTGGCTGAAGGGAGGGCTTCTATTACAGCATCAGCCAGGTCTATAATGAAGGAAGGACTGGTACCAAGAGCAGGAACACGTCCCCAATTCTTGATACCAGATTCAAGAGCTAAATGCTTGTACTCCATATCAATTTCTTCAAGGGTCTCAATGTGCTCACTCACGAAGCTGGTATAAAAGAGAAACAAACTATTTTAACTCCAACGAACTTTTGATTCAGAATCTATCTTTGCAGGCTAGCCTCTTGGCTGCAAGCAATCTACTAATCAACAAACATCTCAAAATAAACAAATAAAATGTTTTAAAAGTGAGTTGTCACTCAAAATCTTGAAACTGCAAATTTAGTTGTATTTTGTAAATAAAGATCTTTTGAAGAATGAGTGACATGTCAAAACTCAAAACCTATAACTTATTCTATGTGATTTTAAAGTGAAATGCCAAAGATAGCTTTACCTTACAGGAACGGCCAACAGACTCTTCACACCTTTCTGGCCAAGTTCAACAAGAACTTCATCTGTGTAAGGTTTCAGCCACTGTACAGGACCCACTCGGCTCTGGAAATTCATCCAGCAAAAAGAATGATATTAACCAAAATGAAGATTTACAAAAAGGAAGCGAGTATATAAGTCAGACACTAAACATCAAGTAACCCAGCAAAATTCGCTAAATTGATAAAAGAGAAGCACTATGAGAATTAAGTGCTCAAGTATAACAACCGACCTGATAAGCAAGAGTGTGCTCATTATTGATTCCTCTAGTTTTCAACTCCTGCATGATCAAGAAAATGCATTCCTCCATTTGATCTCGATAGGGATCTCCAGCTTCTTCAACATAACTTACAGGTACCCCATGGGCACTAAAAAATACCATTACCTAATATAATAAAAAAAAAAACAAGAAAAACCAAAGATCAAATTGGAGTCAAACACATAATATCACCTAAGTGAAATAAGGATTGATACCATGTCCATGTAATGAAAGTTTCACATTTATTTCCTCTAAGAGAACAGTGCTAAATCAATCAATGCAAGAATAGAGCCCACCTCATTAGGTTCAGTAAAAGTCTGAAGCTCTTCCTCAATTAAATCCGCCATTGACTTGATATAACCTTTTCTTTGGTACCAAGAGTTTATGATAGAAACAGGCAGACCAGACAAATACTTATCTTCCCTGACAATTGGGGGGGGGGGGGGGAAATCAGGTATCAATATATTTTAATTTTTAATTTAAATTAAACTATTTACAGATTTGACAGGGAGATGTTAGGAGAGTTATATGCACCTGAAAGCATGTTGGAGAACACGGATGCTTGATCCAGTTGTTGAAATAGAAAACTGGGGATAGAGAGGCAGCACCACAAGCTTTGTTATCCCATCCCTCTTAATCTGTCAAGCAAATGTATAAGAAACATGTTTAATTTTATATTCAAATCTAAGCAAATTGACTGAATATCAGAATACATGATTTTAAATCCTTCATTACCCAGTAAGTCATTCATTTCTGAAAGAAAACCATGACGTACAGGAAATAACGGAACAATATGAAGATGATAAAATTTCAAGGTACCACCCAGAGGAGCACAGACTTACTTGCTGAACAGCTTCTTCAGTGAATGGATACCAGTACCGCATTGCAACATAAAGATTAGCAGGAAAGCCCTTTGCTTCCAAAGCCATTTTAAGTGCATGTGCCTGCGAGAGAGCGAAAAATGGCAACATTGTCATTGCCAACATCAAATACATTAAAAAAACGTTATTGAGCAGAAAGTTGGATAGACATTGATGAAAATAATAGTATTCCTCTTAGCGAAGGCTAAGGGTTATAGGAAAGCCAGAAAAGAGAAAAAAAGGGCAAATGAACATAAAGTGCAGTCCACCTGTTTATCTGTAATTTTTCGTAAAGGGGAGCCACCTCCAATAGAAGCATATCCTTCCTTGGATTTAGGTGCCCGAAGCACAGAAATTAATTTTGCCAATGGTCGCTGTAGGAACCTGAACAACCTTGGGAGACGAATGATATCCTATTTTAATGCAATAAAAGTATTAGCAAACAGAAGTACGCTAAACAGAAATAATTTAAGTGTCAACTAACATACAGGGTCTGCAAAAAGATTGAACAGAAAAGGTTGAACGTCATCCAGTGTGTCTGGTCCTCCAAGATTGAGAAGCAGCACCCCAACTTTTTCTTCCATAGCATGGGAAGGTGATTCCAAAGAAAGGCCATCATATGTGGACGTACCCACAGAACAAAAAGCTTGACCTACTACATTTCTCCTGCTTAAGGGATCCCAACAAACAGTCCCTCTAATCATTCCATTTGTTCGATTAAATGAGCTACTGCACATAATCAAGGATGCTTGAGATGTAGACTTGCTATGACCTGAGTGGCCAGGGACATATGTAAGATGCCTTGTGCCAAAGCAGGGCCTGAAAACAGAAGAGCTGATTTTAAATAGTGACTAACATGATAAAGGCAGTGGAGCAACAAATACCTAGTTGCAACCAATTTTTATTGAAATGTCTGGGGATGATTGCACAAGTAGTCAAATTTAGAAGTTAATATTGAGTTTCTGAAAGTCAGCTCAAAATCCAGAAAACTGAACACCATTGAGGGTATGATAGTTGTTTCACGGAAAAGCTTCAGATATGGGCAATGAGCCGATGACACATGACTAAAAATGATAAATGTCATGCCCGACTAGTAGAACATTTTCAAACTCCACAGTTTAAAAGTCCGAAAATCCTATAAGATTTGCAGCAGTTTTTCTTTTTAAAAAAATTCAAGCTTCACTCTATTCGCCCCTAACAGTAAAGCAGATAATAATTAATATGCATTACGCTAACATATTATGAATCACCCGCATTCGACACTGAAGCTCTAGGGCAGGATGTGGAGAGAAATTTCTCAGTCAATTTGAAACAATATATCTTGATTATCTTAATTTTGGTAAGGTGAGGAACCAAACCTTAGGATACAGGGAGAAGGCTATGAAAATCAGAAAAGAATGATCCCCTCGCAGAATTAAAGGCGATAAAATTGAGGCGATGTATAAAATTAGAGTTTACGAAAGGGTTTTAGATTCCGTGATCTGTTAATCGAAGTAAACAGTTGATAAAGCAAAGAATATATTTCTGCAGATTAATCTTGTAAGAAAGACAGATAAACATGTCAATATTATTTAGCAGAATAACTCATCAGCAGCGACTCACCCCGAAAGTTGACGATCCAAACGATGAAGACCGGAATCACGCATGTTGGTGCTGGGACTAACCCTAGAAACTGCGGCAGAGTTCATTATTCCGAAATTCTAAAGCGGATCGACCAAAACTGATTTAGAGAATCAAAAAACAAAAATGACTAAAAGCTTCAATGCTTCGCAAAAAAGCAGGAGTTGAGAATGACGAGCGAAATGCCCAGAATAATAAGAAAATGGAAATGTGTGCACGGTTTTTTTCAATAAATTTAACGGAGAGCTGAATCAAAAGAGGAAACGAAAAGTCAAAAATATAACAAACAATCTCTCATCTCAACAGTCCAGCGTCCATCTAAACCGACTCGACCTCGATGTAGACTCTCTTCTCTCCCGCCAAGAAAACGTGGTTAGGAATAATAAGACCCCCGCGCCTACCAAACCGTACGACAACTTGACAAGTCAGACATGGCAACTCGGTAATTATTTTCTCTCTCGATATTTCCAGCTTCCAGACAATAAAATTGTATTAGGCCTCAAACTTGTTTTGGACAAAGCCCAGGACCAAACCCAGATCAATGGGCCATAATAAACCAGTCCATAGGTGGTATTATGGTAAATTCACGAAGACTTTAGGGTTTCCTCTTTGAGTATTTAAAACTCTACTCAATACCACTCAAGGCAAGTAGTATCTCAAATTCTCAATTCTCAATTCTCAGGTTTAGTCGATCGATCCTCCAGCTGCGTCGTACTTCTTATTCTGCGAGCGAGATTCTTCTCTCGTTGGCTGTTTGGGGTTACATTCTCGTTTCGTTAACAAGATTTCAATGATATGGTCTTTCTGTGTTTCTTTTTTTTCCCCCTAAATATTTGAGGTAGCAATTTCATTGGTATTAGAGAGACGAATGGCTTCATAACAGAGTCAGCAGCAGGGGCTGATTCGATAGTCACCTGACTGCCGCTTGGAGCCAAAATGGAAAACCGGACGAAGATCCTTGAAACATGTTGCCTGTAGTTTCAAGACACAATAATCTGGTGACATTAAAATTGAGAAATTCTGTTTTTGATCTTTTTTGGTTTAGCCGGCACTTAAGTCAGACACGGGTGTTTGTTGATTTATATCTAAACAAGCCACCTTTTGCACGGTGCCAATATCTAATTAGCTGCTTGTTCACGATTGGAGGCCACCTACGAAATTATGGTTCCCTTCAAATTTAAGGCAGCTACATTAATTTCCATGCTCCTTACATTTTCCCCTTTTCCTTCACGTAGAATGCCTGAAAGTATGTAAATGTGATGATGAATGAGGGGTTTGGAGCAGAAGCTCACGGGTGAACTTGACAAAGATCAAGCAAATTTAACAATTAATTATTTGGAATTTGGACTGAACATGGTTTCCTCCTTAACATGAATGAATCTTTGATGGACCAACTTCTTTAGAATTCCGCAAAGGGGAGGGCGATTCGTTTTTACCAGGCATTAGTTTATGTCTAAGTTCCGTAGCCGTTTACCAGAATTAAATGAACATCATAAAAGAACCATTTTGAAGGTATCCATCCTAATGGCTGCGTCTTCTGCACCATTCTGAACTTACTGCCCTATAAATATATTAAAAAGATCACATGAAGATTCCCAAATATGTTTGTGATTGGATCCATCCCCATGACTGCGTTTTTTTCACTTCTTGATTCTCCGTGATAATAAAATTATTGGGTTCGAATGTGGATGTGACCGACAATCAAAGTCCTCTTCTGCCATGCATGCGCAGAAGTCAGAGTTATCAAGGCATCTTCCCAACCATGATACTATAAATCTTAGGTATTTTATTTGATTTCATCTAATCATAAACCAAGATGTAAACCACCGGCAATTCTAAAGTAACAGCGCAACAAAACATGTTCCCTTGATTCTTTAGTCCCAAAACCTTGTAGATAGTGTCCATTAAGAATATCACCGTCTGAGGACCAAGTGTCAGCCACATAAGACTTAAATTTGTTGGATTCTTGGGTCCATTAAGAATATCACCGTCCGAGGATTAATTGTCAGCCACAAAAGACCTAAATTATTTGGGTTCTTGGGAGATGGTGATGAACTACATCATTTGGAAATAATGAGGTTTGACTCGCTCGCCATTGCTTTGTCCACCCTGACCTACAGGGTGCCCCTCTTTTGAAAGAATTTAATACCTGCAAAGCCCTAGTCATTGATTGGAAATTTTGTATGGGCCTCTACTCCCGATCACGGAAATGCAAGTTTAATGAAGCGGGCTTAAAGATGTAGAGTCAAAATTCTTGACTAGCCAGAGCTTTTGTCCCAGTGGGGAGGAACCTCATGACGCTTAGCGTAGAGGTTGAAGTAGGAACAGTGAGACCCTATGTAGAGTCAAAATTCTTGACTAGCCAGAGCTTTTGTCCCAGTGGGGAGGAACCTCATGACGCTTAGCGTAGAGGTTGAAGTAGGAACAGTGAGACCCTGGAAATGGTAGGAGCTTGCATGGGAATGATGGCTAGGAGCTCAAAGAGTACGCACTCTCTTGTGTTTGACACTGAAAAACAAGTTATTGACTAACTGAGGAAGGGTCAGAAGGCACATGACAAGCGAAGCTATCTATGAGCTCTGTCACGGAGCAGATGAAGACACCGACCATCCTTAAAGTTTGTCTGCTTTCTCATTCTAGTTGGTCTTTCGTGATTCCTGAAGATCTCTATCTGATTTCTTCCCCATGACTTCTCGAGAATGGATGAAAGTCGACCTTGGTTCTTGCCATAGCAGACTTTGACATCGTCTGTTGGAAATTGTGGCAATCGTCTAACATGTTTGGTCATGCTATTTCTGTTCCCTTGTAATTGCCGCTGAACTCTATAACCAGTGATGACTTTTAAAAAAAAAAAGAAAAAGAAAAAGAAAAGAAAAACCTTCTGCGGATGATGAACAAGAAACAATCAAACCCTTCCTTACATACAACAAACCCCAAAAGAAAACACATTCTAAAAGGTTTTAGAGGATGTTATGTGATGGGATCAAGAAGCAAGGGAGATCTTTTTCTTCAATTCCTCAACGTGACTGTCACTTTGGCATGGGTCAGGATCAGAAAATTCCTTGCTGGCTTGATCATCAACCTTGTCATCCGTCATTGTTAGTTATGGGAGAACATTGAACGGTAATCTGAGCCATAAACAAATGAAAAAAATTTAAGAGATTTAACATAAAGATCGAGAGTAAGAAGAATCATACATTTCATCATCCAAACAACAATGATAAAGTACTCTATTTCTTATGAGAGACTAATACCCGAGGGCAGCGTCGGTGATCAAAGTCGAAGGGAATGAGTCATTGATAAGTGCTTCAATTTCCAGAAAATCTTTTGAGAAAATGAGCCATTGATGAGTGCTTCCATCTCTCCTTGCTTTTAACCGCTGAAAAACCACCATGAAAAACCACAGAGAAAGAACTCAAGGAGGAGAAAAAAAAACTACAGTTCCGTGGGTTTCTTGTGCGTGGTTTAATTTTGTGAAGACTTTAAAAAAAAAAAAAAAAGTCAGCTAATAAGGTTTATAATATTTTTGTCACATCAGTTTTCTCAATAACCATGTCGCATATTTTTTCAATAAGCATGTCAAATATCTTTCTCGAAGTTTAGGCACAAATCTTATAATTGATAGAATATTATCATTACCAATTTTAGTCATAACTAAGTCACTACTACTTTTGTCATCTTAGATCAAAATATCATCTACCTTTATCATTTATCTCTCCTATTGAGATTCTAATCTAACGGTGAAAGAATTGGTAATGACCAAAATTAATAGTGGTAATATCTCATCTCTTATTATAAACGGAATGAATTTGAAGGAGTAAACCCACCAATTTCAAATAGGGTAAAGGAACAAAAATACACATGTGCTTTATCCTCGAGAGCAATCAGCACCATAAGCTCTTTTCGGGAGCAAACATACACTTGTGATTACGTTTTAGGAGCAAAAATCACACCACCATTAAAATCTAATTTAACAGTGCATTTGCAATAGAAAATGTCATATTTACAACAAAAAATGTCATATTTATAACAACATTTAGACACTTGGATTTTGAACATAGAAATGTCATTTACAACAACAAAAAAAGGATATATTTACAATAGGAAGTGATGTATTTACAACAAAATTTAAAATCTGGCCATATTTACAACCGAAAATGTTATATTTACAACAACATTTAAACACCTGGATTTTAAACATAGAAATCATTTACAACAGAAAGTGTTGTATTTATAACAAAATTTAAAATATGGCCATTTACAACAGAAAAAACCATATTTACGACATGTTAGATTTTAACGATGGTGTGACTTTTGCTCATAAAATATAACCACATGTGTATTTTTATTCCAAAAAAAAGCATCTGGTGCTGGGTGTTACACCTCCACCGGCCTCGCCTTTTCGGGTGGCGGGTTAGAGGGATTCTTTTTAAAATATTACCTTTCCTTTATTATTAGTCCATTTAATGATAATTCAGAGTACGCGTAGCAGAGCATAGGATCAGTTTGGACGAACTACATACCGGTAAAAGGTAAAGGTCAACAAAAAGTAAAGTCCCCGGAGGGTTAGGTTACAGTCATCCAGTAGTAAGTGTCTAGATATTAAGTACAGTCATCCCAAAATATAAAGTATAAAATATGATAGGGCATCCCCTATCCTTCACTGCCCGGTCATCCCTACCTCTCCAAAAAGGCCTTTTTATATCAGGCTCGGTCCCCTACGTCACCACAAGCTTCTGAGGTCCAATAATGGCCTCCTAGAGTAACCGTCAATACTCATGCACCATACATGAAATGTGTATGCATGCGACCATGTGAGTGTGTGTAACAGCAAATAGTGTAATAAATATGCCTAAATATGCAAGCAGACACAAATACCACAACACGTCTTCGCATCGTCGGGCCGCCTTACCAAGACAGGTCCCGGAATTACCGGAATCATTAGCCCGTCTCCGTAGAGTCGCCACGTAGGCAGACCCCGACAGACACCCTCAGCGCTAGGGAAACAACTGCCACTATGTTCTATATGCATATTTGGCTAACAATACAAAAACACACAAATGGCAAGCAAACACATAAAAGTGTCCGAGTAAAAAGGTTACTACTTGGTATAGTGAATACCGCTTTTACTACCTTTATGCTCTGTGGCCTTTCTAAAAGTACCTTGACCTAAAAACATTAAAATACACTATTTTCAGTATTTACAGAAATGCCCTTACCGTCTTTTCTTGCTCAAACCGAGCCCACAAGAAATTTCTAGAAATTCACTTTTTTTGTCCCAACTTTAGGAATTTTTCATAAATTCCAAAAAAAATCATATTTGGATGAAACTGGTGCCATTAGAACCGTTGAGATGTATATTTTGTAGGAAAAATATACTTAGACCGTGAAAGTACAAATATTTTGGAATGTTGCTTGTTTTCTCTCCTCTGGTCCAGATTCGCGTCACTGGTCCTAACTCCTTTTTCAACCATTTATTTCACCCGGTAAACCTTATCCAAATATATCTTATTATATATTTAAATTCATTCCCCAGATGTCTAGTTTCTCGATAAAAAATTTCAGATTAAAAAAACTTTGTTTAACCCCTTAAAAACGCGTTAGAAGGTTCACTGCTCAGATTCACTGAAGTTGACAGCAAGCCCTTTTATGGGGTTTTCAATGTTTTCAACTTCGGAAACTTTAACCATAGCTATACCCTATACAAAACCTCATTCCAGAGCCTTTGGTGACCTTAATAATGCAAAAATCCAGCCCCAAAATCAAGCTTCTACTATTTGCACGAATTTTCCTTTCTCAAGAACTCAAGAAAATGAGTTGTCGGTGTTGCCTGAAATCGGAGAGTTGGTGAGGAACTTGGGATCTTGAGCTTGGAAACCCTAACAATAGTGGCTGACTGGTCCTCTGGAGTTCTCTGGAATTTTTGCCCCACAAAACTGAAAAGAAGAGGTTAAAACACCTTTTTAATAAAGGTGAATTTGATTTGGTTGAACTGGAATTAAGTGGCGTAAGTTTCTGGCTAGTAGGGAATAGTTTGAATATGTAATTTTTTACTTAATCTCCAAGTATTTCTAGAAAAGTCCAGGGGAGTCCAGCTGATGCCATGTGGCGCATCACTCCACAAAATATCTAGATTTTTCTTTGCTTTTGGGGCAAATTACCTGTTTTGGCCCGAAACTTTTAAAAATTGCAATTATGGCCCAAAACTTTTAGATAATTACCAACTTTTCCCCACCTTTTTGTCTGCCCATTTGGACACATGTGGCGTATAACATCCCAAATTTTGGGATTCAAAATTAGGAATATTATATGGAAATTAATTGTGGAATTGCCCTAAAATAATTATGAAATTAATTATTGGAATTTAATGCATATTTTCCTGTAAATTAAAGGCTTGACTTTTCAAGAAAAGAATAAAATTCAAGGAGAAACATTAAAAGAATAATTTTGGCCTAGAAATTTTGGAGGTAATATTTTATGGTCTAGAAGAATTGATAGGGAAAGAAAAATCCTTATATAAAATTTAGGAATTAATTTATAACATGCATCTAGTATTTGTAATTAAATGAGCAGAGCACTTAATTGCAAAAAGAATCTTGTAGGGAATTAAGTGGGTTAATTTTTTTTTTTTTTTGCTATTGCATCCGGTTCACCCGAGTTTTACCCTGTCTAGTCCGGATACATTGGCATAAAAGCTCATTTATCTTGCCTATCCACTTGGCCCAACACGTGAAAACAACAAAACAATTCTAACCTATTTCTTACTAAGCCCATACGTTTTGCACTTGATCCATATCCATTAATTTATTTAATCTCACCTCACCCAAGACGCAAGCACAGAAATTCACAGTTGGGAAATATACATCAGCCCATTACATATGATCATCCAGCCCAAGCTTTTGCATCCACACGTCAGCCCACACATGACCAAAGCCAATTCATTACCCCCATTTATTCTCCCAAAAAGTTTTGGAGGGTTTGGCATCAGTCTCCCTACCAAGGCCAGGGCACGGCCTCGGGCTCTATGAGTACTCACTGGGGACTTATGAGATTGCCTACCAAAAGAGTCCCAGCGACAGGAGAGGGGATCGAACCCACGACCTAAGGACCTAGTCCTGGATCCCTTACCATCTATGCCATGGCAATTCATTACCCCCATTTAACTTATCATTTCAGCTGCACCACGAAAACCTTAAGGCCGAACAAACCCAAATACTTCTTCCCATTTATTTAATACCCAACACAACAAAAGAAAACTGAACAGTGTCAAACACGTAACAGCAGACCATCCCATGCTCTCTTGTATGCACGGACTGGGCACGCTGTCAAGAGAAAAGAAGCAGCAGCAGCATTAAATGCAAACAATGAATTTTCCCTCACTGTTCACGCAAGATCGCCCTTACCTCTCGAGCACCACACCCATATCCGTTGTGTTCTTCTTCTCGATCTGGACTGTGCTCGTGGTATATGTGTGTGTATATATATATATATATATATATATATATATATATATATATATATATATCACCAGTCTCCTAGTTGCTTCACCTTTCACGCTACCTCAAGCGAGTCCAAGAGTGAAAACAAGAAATGGAGAGAGTTTGAGTTTTTCATTCTCTTTCTTTCCTTCCATCGTGCACCTTCGAAAATGCTGAGAAAGAGTGTGAGTCTGAGAGGGAGAGAACGAGAGAGAGAAAATTGTTTTCTCTGTTTTGAAACCAGCAAATAGAGGAGGCTCTGTCTGAGAACGTGGAGGCACGAGGAGAGGAACCATGCAAATTCCATTTGCTACTCTCTTGTTATTTCAAAACAACGCCAACGTAAGTTTTCCTGCTGGAATATATATATATATATATGAATAAGATGCGAAATGCTACTGTGCGTGGGTATATTTATGGAAAGCTCTTCTCCTTTGGGCCGTCCAGATCAAATCTGAACGGTCCAGATCTTATTTTTTTACTTTCTATTTTTTCAAGAAAAAATTATTTTAATGAGTACAGAATCTAAAATAAAGATAATCTCTTAACTAACATTTTTTCAAAAAATGATTTTTTTGTTCAAAAAGTAGCAGTTAAAAAAAATAAAATCTGGACCGTCTAGATTTGATCTAGACGGTCCAGATCAAATAAGCAAATGGTGCCTATCCTTTGGATAGGCACCCAAACTGGTTCCGTATATTTATATATTAAGTGGTTTAATATGTATATAAATAACAAATCACATGAGAAAAGAAATGAAAAAAAAGAAAGAAAAAGAAAACAAGAATGAAGCTGTTGCGTATATAAATATATATAGCTAGTTTGGAAACCAAAATGAAATACTCTACTGTGTTTTGCTGATAGATGTATATTGCTGTTTTAAGAACATAAACAAAAGAAAGGAAAACTTGAAATGTTTTGTATGTAACTTGTGTACGGGAGGTCATAAGAAAACATTTTGTAGGAGCAAGAGCTTTTGTCTTACGTTTTCAAAGTTGATATTATTGCTAGTTTGACATTTTGATTGTTACTGATCAGTTTTCTCAACTAAAGCTCTTTTGTTTTGGAGAATCTATGAAGTACTGAGAATAGCATTAAATCATTTTCTTAAGAAAAACAAAGCTTACAGCTCAATGATATAATGCCTAATGCGTTTGAATTATTACTGAATGATAAGGAGAGGAGCACAGTGATTAAGCTGTGACTCATGGTAGTGCATTCTTTTGATACACAGATGGGTGAATGTTTGATATATCTTTTCAATAACAATGAATTTATATAGCTATTTCATGTATCAATATTCCTTGTGGTTTTTAAACCTAGCTTACATCATTCTCGTTTTTGCAAATATGGCACTGATTCATCAATCTTTTGTCTATATGTGTGTGTGTATATATATATAATTTATTTGAAGCTGGCCTTTCTAATGTATTATGCGTTGTTGACACACATGCATTTAAACCGACACGCACACACATATATTTTATGAGTCGCCGTGGGTTAGTTTTTGTTAAACTCTTAATTAAAGTGTTGGAATAGCTTATGAGGGTTTAAAACAATTATAGAAAAATAAGAATTACTTAGTAAAACAATAATGATGATGATAATAAAATAAATAAGTATTGTTATTATTATTATTATAAAGAAAGGAAATACGTAATAAAAATGGATAAATAAATAAGATTTTTTTAATAAATAAAAGAGGGGTATTATTAATAAATAATAAATAGAAAAGGGAGTTAATTAATAATAAATTTGAAAGGAGAATTTATAGTCTCCTCAATCTTTCAGTCCTATCATAATTTACCCACTTCAAGCTTTCCAAATGTATTATTGTTAAAAATTTGTAAACTTTTAATTATATAGATTTTTAGAAGAATTATTAATTTTCAGTAAATTGGGGTTGTGGTAGATTGATTTTTGGCATGTGTTTGAGCTATTGGATTAGGAGCAGTGTAATAATTGTTAGCTACGGCGAGAGGTAACCACTTTCCACTTGTTATGTACATTGATCTGTTGTTGTGAGTATTTTGTGAAATCATTATGAATATTTTTGATATAAATTGCATTGCGGAACCTTATGATTTAAATTATGAATTCATACATATTTATTTATTTATGTATAAGAACTGAGAGTTTTGATACTATGATAATTATTATGATAATTATGGGAAGGGTTGAATTGGGAGGAAATGAAGTAATATATTCCACCACGTGGTGAGGCCTCTATTAATGCATGATGGTTGGCTTTATATTGTCACACCTATTCAATAAAGGGCTGGCCCACTAGTTCAATGAGGGCGTACGACACCCTGCTAGTTCAATGAGGGGGAAAGACCCATAGTCTATGACAGGTGCTCTGGGGATTTTGGCCGGTCTTCATCACTTGACCAGTGAGCTTTTAAGTAGCCAGTAACATGGTGGGAACTTAGCCCATGGGTCTAGTCGGAGGAAATAAGACGGTTCGGTTGGATTGGTGAGAGGTATCTTGGGAATTGTGTTAATGAAAACTGTGATACATAATTTCTGATATGAAATTTTGTGATGTGGATATTAGTGAATTATATTTTAAATATTTTGTTATATAAATTGTTTCACATGGCACCTCATTAGCATATATTAGTATTCGTAATAAGTTGGATTGATGGTTACCACATTTTTCTAGGTGATAGTTTTCGTCCGGGTCTATCAGGAAGACTTTGGAAGCTTAGGCTACTTCTTCTGACAGTAGTGCTTCCATCTTTTAGTATACGTTGGATAATTGTATATTGCCACGTTAGGGCTCATTTTGCATGCTCTGATCTATTTTGTATATTTTGGTAATTGAAGAAATATTACTTAATTGTTAATCAATCCTTAATGAGTCATTTTGTTAAGTAAATTTTGAGGACGTTACATGAGGCCATCTTGGGCACCTGTTCTCCGAAGGTAGGTCCCGCGGTTTGACTTTTACACTGACTTTTATTCCTTTTTCTCCAAGTAAATATTTTCAATGATTAAAGGGAGTGTATGACGCGTTAGGACTCTACACATCTGGTCTCTGGTATTTAATTCCCTTTTTCCATCACTTTTCGGTCCAATTCCTGATCTACTGATTCGTGTGGGTCTCGCTAGCCATCAGGGTGGTTCCCATTGCACTTTTCTTTATCTTTTCCATACTTTTTCCTCTTAAATGGACACTCTTATGTAGCACTCTCCAAACTTTATGAAGTGGCCCAATACTTGACCTACTCAGTCCAAAGGAATCCCTAATCGGTCCCTATCGGTCCCTTTTTTTTTTCAGTTATTCACCTGTGGGACTCGTATGACATGTCTTGGCCGGTGTATGACTTAAATCACCCTGTTTTCCTCTTCTTCCTCATGGTAAACAGAACCTTAAAATTATAAAACAAAGTATAAAATTATCAGGTCTAAGAATTGACCATTTCGCCTTGGCTTTTACTCCTTTAGATTATTACACCATTTAATTGATCAGAATAAAATAAAATAATGCTAATAACAACAATAATTGGAAATAAAGCTTCTCATTAATTTCGTAGTAATTACAAGTGCAATAATTACAATTGTAGGGGTGTTACACTGGGTGTTTCCGAGAAAAAAGTACATGTGTATTTTTGCTCCTAACCCTTTCAAATATAAGAAACCAAAACCAAAATTGGTTGAAACTTTGACAACTAAAGTGGCACTAACCCTATTGGTAATTCGATCTCTTCAAATGGTTACTTATATACCCAAACTGCTTATTGATGTTTTTAAGTTGTTATTCTTTATACTTAAATTGTCAACACTCAAAATTTAAAATCTTATGTTTATACTAAATTACTTTTTTTTTAAAATCTTTTTTCTTACTTTAATAAACTTTTTTGGATTTTTTACAATTTAGTGTTTTTTTTAATATCATTTTCTCTTTTTATTTTTAACATACATGTATTCCTTTCCGTCATACAAGAAAGTTTTGGGGTCCTAAAGAAAAACGGAAACTTTTCAGAAAAAAGAAGCAAATTACCGGTTCGTCTGCGTTAATCCACATTAGGGATAACTGGAGAAGGAGAAAGGAAAGAAGAGATGGAGGGGAGCGAGGGAGATAGTTCAGCGAGAGCGACCAAGTATGTGCTGGAATCAAAACCCCTAAAAAACGAAGATATACTGATATGTGTAGATGTGGATCCTGAATCCCTCGTCGAGCTGAAAGCTACCGGTTCTAATGGCCGACCACTCACCAGGTTGGACTCCATCAAGCAAGCCATCCTTCTCTTTGTCAATGCCAAGCTCACCATCAATCCTGAACATCGTTTTGCATTCGCCACTCTCGGAAAGTCTGCTTCTTGGGTAACCTCCTCTTTCCCTTTCTGTTTCTTGATGAAAAATGCAGTCTAAGACTCATAAATTTATCGGTCTTACCCGTTGCCCTCCAATCTGTGCCCAGTATATTTCCTTTTCCCCCCCCCCCCCTTTCCCAATTTCAGATAAAACTTTCACTTTTATCTTCTTGCACCGTATGTTTTTACTTATTCTTCACCCAATTCCTGGCTTCGGTACCCAAGTGAATGGAAGATCGAGGGAAATTAGGATGAGGGAATCCATATTTGCAGGTTCTTTGTTATGCTTATATGTTGATTGACAAGTAAATTTAGAGTATAGTCCTGGACTCCTCGGTGCATAGTTTATAGGAAAACAAGTCGTTTGATTTTAGGAACAACTTGAAATAAGCTACTCTTATGTTCATACACCTTTCCTCTTTGTTTGTTGCTGCTTGTTATTATATGCTATACGGAGTCACACATGCCAGCACAAGGGCGCCCAACCACAAACTACGGACAAAGAAGGGGTTGGGGCGATCCCACAATTTAATGAAAAGAGAACCTACAAAGAGTTGGAATGATATCTCCTAGAGAGGAATCGGTGGTGGATTGTGAAACAGCCTAAATGAGGGCTAAGAATTAGAACCATGCTCTTGTGAATTTATTTTTTTTCAAAACGATATTGAAGTTTTCTGCAACTTGTTTTTACATCGGCATGGCAAAATGAAGAATAAGATATTGTTCTTTCTTATAGCTACTTGTAGTGCTTTAATTTTTGAGATATTAATTGTACCATTATGATTCATGGAATCATGGATGCCTTTGTAGTATGTACTCTTCATTACCACTAAATCCTTGGAAGCTGAAAGCTTTGGGAAGTAGTAGACAGATATATTGCCAGTCGGAACCCTAGATACTCATTTTCTTTTCGAAAAAATGGTTGTCCAGTCTAGCATACTAATTATTAGTTTCTATAATATTGTCTTTATGAAAACAAACAAACTACTGTTCTAAAGGATGCATTAAATGTCTTAGTTTTATTTGCTGCCCAGGCATGCCTAGTGATGATAATATATCCGCAATTTTTCTTCTTGTTGATGTTTGATGTGTTAATTGTGCATTAGATCATCTCTGTAACAATTGATAAAG
This sequence comes from Acacia crassicarpa, assembly GCA_034222035.1. Lineage (NCBI taxonomy): Eukaryota > Viridiplantae > Streptophyta > Magnoliopsida > Fabales > Fabaceae > Acacia > Acacia crassicarpa. Next base: position 10,406,821 of record JAWXYG010000003.1, read on the forward strand.
AACACGTTTCATGCTTTTCCCATGTAAATTTGGCTCTACAAAACATTCATATTTGTTTCTTTTTAAGAACATGTTTCATGCTTTTCCCATGTGCATTAGATACTCATGCTTGTTTTTCATGTATTCTTATAATTTACAGCTCAAGAAAGAGTTCAGCAATGATGCTGAGTCTGCAATTGCTTCAATCCGGGGGCTTTCAGCTACTTCATCCAGTGGCCAACCAGATCTTACTCACTTGTTCAAAGTTGCTGCTCATGAAGCGAAGAAATCTCATGCACAGAATCGCATTTTCAGAGTGGTTAGTTGTGGGCGAGCTCATTACTATGTCTCTGTGATTGCATGTTTCTCATAAATTATAATTTTTTTGATACCAATGAACATTTAGATGCTTTTACTACGAATTCTAATTATGAATAGGGTGGCTTTTATAATTTTAATTTTCTGTATTGATGATATATATGATATCTTTCTCTCAGATTCTAATCTACTGCCGATCATCAGTGCAACCACTACATCAATATACTCCGGACAAAAGGCTTTTCACATTGGATGTGATGTACCTCCACGACAAACCTGGACCTGAAAATTGTCCCCAGGCAGTCTATGATACCCTTGTGGAAGCCCTTGAACAAGTAAGTGAATATGAGGGCTATATCTTGGAAAGCGGGCAAGGACTAGTACGTATCATTTTCCGTCACATGTGCATACTCTTGTCACATCCTCAGCAGCGTTGTATGCAAGATGATGTTGACTTTCCCAAAGCTCTTACGAAGAAGTCTCCTGCACCAGAGTCAATGAGTACTGAAGACAGTGTTCCTGTACCCAGCCAATGAGTATGTCTTTGACTTCATATATTGCCAAGAAGATGATGTGCATTAGTAATATCTAGTTTTCTCTGTAAATAATGTTTACTTTTAAAAGGAAATTGTGGATGAATTGTCAATTTGGCATCTCAATGTTTCACAACAGTGGATACACAAACTTCATTGCTTTTTGCCCTCAATCCAAGCTTGGTAGCTGTAAGTCTATACTAGCTGAGTATACTTGGTGTCCTGTTTTCAGTGCCTGTCTGCTGTTTTATCACATGTTTATATCCTTTGAGGGTGTGAAAATAAGCTTTCTTTGCATTGCTTCCTTCTACATCTATGTTGAGGTGTTAAGGTCACTTTAATGGGCACCGAGATCATTGTCACTTGGCAATATCACTTGAAGTTGAACCCAAAACACTTCTACTGGAGAACCAGTGTTACTCACTTTAACTGCTCTGGAAGCAAATTGCCACAGAAAGTGTCTTTCCCATCTTACTTTGACAAATCTTGAACTGCTGATTGACTGTTAAAACTTAAACCAAACAGCAATATTTGCATTGGTCTTTCAACGCAGTGGACTTAATTGTTGGATATGTGGTTGAATTGCAAATCCTAGTCAAATATTCTTAAGTTTCTCCGGCAAAATCCCTGAACTGTTTGTGATATCTTTCTTTAGATCTTTGTATCATTTATGATGGAGTTTTCACTTGACAATTACCAGTACGGAGTTGGTTTAGTAGTGTAAGGGTTCTACAAGATTCCTCTGGGTCTCGAGTTTTAGTCCCAGATGAGACACATGTAGTGGGAGAGGTAACCATGAACCTAGAACCAGATGATAATATATATATAATATATTTTTTTTAAAAAAAAAAACTTAACAAATAAGCTAAGTTCATAGACAGCTCCCTAGAGTTTTGTTGATACATTGAGGATGTATCAGCCTCGTAAGGAACGTGCGGGATTGAACCTTCCCAATGAATTACCATTGCCTGGACCACTGGAAGACAGGAATCACAGGATTGAGATAAGAGCAGCAGTGACCTATCCAAGCAACTGCCTATTGCCCAACGTTTAGGCCAGGAGATTGCATCAGTTAATTTGTTTTGACCTCATGCTTGCATCTGTAATTGAGATCGTTGCATTAACATTCCGTTGCGTTACTATGTTTCATCCTTAATATAAGGGCTACTAGACTTCTTTTAAAGAAATGATAGAAGCTAAATACATTGCATCAAGATATTTTATATTTATCGTTTTTCATCAAATTAAACATAGATTATGATTAAGTAACTTATTTAATTTTTTAAATCTCTCTAGCAATAGTCAATGGATTCTTATGATCTGGAGGGGGAGCAGATTACCTCAGAATCTATTCTCTCATTTTCTTCTTAGAATCCCATTTCCACACTTAAATGAAAAAATAGACGGTTCAGATTTAATATTTTCTAAAATAATGATAATAGTGTTTTATAAATTATTATTTTTAGGCTAAAATATACTTTTAATCCTTTAAGTTTATATGAAGTATACTTTTGGTCCCTTAACTTCATAAAGTATACTTTTGGTTCTAAGATTTTAACATCGTTAATTTTGCTAATGCAAAATACAAACTCAAGTAATAACAGTGTAAATTTAAGTGATGATTTTGTAATTAAATACTATTAAACTTAAATATAAAATATGGGTAAATTGAAGAATATGTAAAATTTGTGTAATTAAGTGCTATTAGTCATCACTTGAGTTCGCTACATCAGTGTTTTCCGTTAGCAACGTTAACAGTATTAGAATTTTAGGACCAAAAGTATATTTTATAAAGTTAAGAAACCAAAAGTATACCTTAGGTAAACTTAAAGGACTAAAAATATACTTTAGCCATTTTTTATTAATTTTGTTTGTATTATAGGTATAAATTGTGTAGATCATGATTTAAAAGTTAAGTTTATTTATTCATGTTTAAAATATTAGTTTTATAAAATATTAAATCTAGATCATATATTTTTTTAAATATGAGGGTAAAGATCAGATTGTGAGAAGAAAAAGAGAAAAAAGTTTATAAGAGAATTCAAACCCGATCCGCGATGCGATCCGGAGGTAGTAAAAGGGTATATATATAACCTCATTTTCTGTGTGATAGTAGGAGCTTACAAGGATTAAGGATTTGGTAAAGGACAAGAGGTGTACGAAATAGGCATTTGACAACAAAGGGCTCCAAATTCAGCCCTCGCAGTCGGGCATGGTTTTGACGATATGAGTCATATGACAATGTCAAGGAGAGTTTCTTCATAAACAAGGTGGAAGTTAGCCGGGTTCTGGTCGCTTAAGCAAGAGACCTTGGTTTTGAGCTTTCATGAATGCCAAAAACTTCCCTAGAAAAAGCCTTCGCTTCAACGTCTAACAAAACCTCAGAGTAGTTGCACATTTTGCCACCATTCAGTAGCAAAAAAGACGTGAGGCAATGAATTGAATATCTGATAATCTTCTGACAAAAAAAAAAGAAAGAAAGAAAGAAAAAGAATATCTGATAATCATTAGTTTGGGATCAATTTGGGTAAAATGTTTGCTTTGATGAAAAAGGTTGCACGTTGAATTTTGCGAGTCGATATATACTTTATAAGTATTTATTTATTTTCTTATAAATCTTAAAAGGTCGTGAAAATTTTATCCATGTGTATTCAAACTGCGGGTAAAATCCAACAATTTTTACAATAGAAAAGGTGGTCAAAATTATAAAAGGTGTTTCAACTTTCAAAAATTACCCATCTAATCATTTTTTGCCAGAATTAGCCATGTAATGATGATGTTGTACAAATTGCAAAGATGAATGGCACTTATATCTCTGACTAATAATGACATTATTAAAATATTTTTTAACAAATAGATCAATCTAAGTTTTTCTTAATTGTGTTTTTGATGTTATCCTCCAGGTCCAACATTCGTGCCTGCCGCGCTCATAACACAAGACAAGTGCCTCCTTACTGAACTGGAAAAGTTTGATACACTTTATAGTTTATACAGTGAATGGAGGAGGGAGGACTGCTTACAAAAAGTCATTTTTCAAATAGAATCTTTCAATGCTTGGTTGAATTTTTCGTTTTAGTATTTTCTTCCTCTTATTCTTCTGCTCATCCAGACGTCCCTCTCATCTCTCAACACCCCTAGGTTGATTCAAACCTCGAACACACTATTTATATGATATGATATTGACTGACAGACATGTTGCGGGCAACATAAGCTATCATTCCAAAAAGGAATCCGAAACTCTGTTCGATTTGCAATATTCTATGACCCAACCTCATTTTCTAATGGTTAGTTGAAAACAAATTGCCCATGGAATAAAGTGGCAATGCAACTACTCGGAAGGCATTTGAAATTTAGGTCCATTCCTTTTAATGATAACACCAAGCGAGAATTCAAGGAGATAAATAGTATGCTAATTTATCAAGGGACTCGTAAATGTATCCATCTGTCCTCGACAAAATTGGGGTAAAAAATAATTAGGCCAATCAATTGATAACGTTTCACTAGAGGACGAAATGAAATGCATGAATCAGGAATTCATAGTCGAACACTTTGGCCTCTGATCTCCGTAAAGAAGAGGCGTTGTAGCCTCTATGTTTTCAGAGGCATTTTGACTGTGGTCGTCAACCAACCATATAAGTATTCAATCAAATCGGCCACTTTAAACGGCTTAATGAAATTGAAAACCAATCGATCTCTACCGGAGAAACTACAAGAAGACATCCATCACCGATAATAAATAACCAAAAAATCGATTATATACCACACTCTATGAACACAAACATATAATATTATAGAAACAAGTCACGCGTAAAACAAGAAAGCGCAAACATCCATACAATCTGTGCCAGGGAAATCGGGAGACAATTTTATACTACTAACTGAGTCTCTATTAGTGCCACACTGAAAGGTTTCCTAAGTAACTATAACAAAATGATTAAATCAACCTTAGATCCGGAGAGCAGACCCAACAAAGAGGGCCAAAGCAGAGGCAAGACAACCATAGGCAAACGAGGGTGAAACAACAACGGCAGGGGAAGCAGGGCTAGGAGCCGGAGCCTCGGCCGCGTGAGCAGCGCTGACAGCGGAAAGGACGATGAGAGTCACAGCCATTGTGCTAAGGAGCATCTGCTGAGTGAAAGCCATGGATAGTGCAGAAGCCTCTAGGGGTTTGAGTGCTGAAACAAGTGGACCACTGAGATGTACTGCAAATAATTGTCCAATGAGGTATGGATGGAACGTTTAAATAGAGGGAGCGAGGGAGGGACAACGAGAGAAACGGAGAGATATTTCAGTGGGCAGTTAGGGTAGCTGCCCGAATTTACAGGCTGGCGACTAGTTGCGTTGAGTACCAGCTATTTCCTCCTCCAGGCGAATCGCCAACGGACTTTGGAAAGATGTTTGATATTGTGAAAATTTGAGGGGGGAAATAAATTTAAAGGAGGAAAAGGAAGATTTTGATGGATAATGAGCCTGTTTGGGTTGGCGATAGGAGCAGTGCCTTAAAAGTTATTAACTTTAGAAAAAGCTCGGTAGGAGTGGTGGCTTAAAAGTTATCTGATTTGTGTTTGGATTGATAGTGGTAGAAGTGGCGGGACCCACGTCAACAAGCTGAGAGCATTTTGGAAAAAGCTCCATGGTGGAGCTTTTGACTTAATGGGCTTTTTGAGCGTTAGGAGCTTTTTCTTAACGCTCAACCCAAACAGACCAAATGAACGTTGGTAGCGTTAGTGGACTTTTTTTCAAAATTGTTGGTCTTAATGCTCCTAACGCTATGCATTCCAAACAGGCACAATGAAGATTAGTTGTTTGATTGAAAGACATATCTTATCACGTAATTAATTCAAAATGATATAATCTGATATGAATTTACTTGCATCAAATTCAATTTATGGGTCAAATTCGAATTCTATAACAAATCATTTATTTCACAAAAAAAAAATTATGAGTTAAATTTAAATTTTACTACGAAGCATTTATTTCATTTTTTTTTAAAAAATGTGAATTTGTTAAAAATATTCTCTTATCAAATTCGAATTTGTAGTAAAAATTCGAATGTAATTATATTTTCTTACTTTATAGAAAATAAATGTTTGATGAGAAGTAAATATTTCTGAAACTTTCACTATACATAAAAGGAACTTGAGTTTTTATCAATTTTGATGGAATCTTATCTTCCTATTTTTAAAAGAAGATTAATGAGCCTAGAAACTTGAGTTATAAGAAAGATTAAACGATAAAAGTGTATCAAACAATAGAATTTGGTTATCTTTCTTTCCCTTCCCTTCCAACCTGTGCCGTATGCCAAACAAACAGGCCCTAAGTATTCCGGAAAGCATTTCCATATTTTTCTGATACTACCACAAAATTCTGAGGAAAATATGAAAATGTATTAGACCGCTGGCAGCATTAGTTTTTGTATTATAACCGTTATCAATCTTTTGTTTTTAAAAGTAATAAATATTAATAAATAAAAAGGTAATTTCCTTTTCACCCCACCTTGCTAGCCAAGGGACCACAAATTTTGAGTATGGAAGCCACAATCATGGTGAGTGTAATTAGGAATTGGAATTTGAAGGCGTAAATGACGTTGGACTTCCGGATCGAGCGGTCCACCCAAAGATGAGAACCACCCATGTTTTACCACGTAATGTGAATAGCGGCTTTCCAGAATCTTCTCCAGTATTTTTTTCAGCTCAGGCCTAAATTGATCCTTTGACTTGTTCCATCCCACTTCCCAGACATATATTGATGACTCATCAGAGTGAGTAGAGTACCATTGTATGGTCACAATGTGTGTCTATCAAAATTCCTTTGAACAGAAATTTTTTATTGAGTTGCATGCATAGTTTTTACCATTTGCATAAACTTTTTTTTTTATAAAAAAAAAAAAAAGTTTAGTTTTTTTTTTTATCAACTTATAACTTTATTACCTGTCTCACATATCAATTACAGCTTTTTTAGTTTTTACTGTAAGTTTCCACATCTATAACTCATTTTTCTAATGAGCTCTATATCTACTTTTTTACCTAACCAGACCCCACATTTTTCTTTAAATATGTTATTTGGGTTCTGAAATAAAGACGTACTCAACGGACCAAATTTACATTTACAAAATAGTTATAAATAGTCAGAGATTCAAAAATGAATGAAACTAGATAAAACCATGCATTGAGTATTGAAATAGGACAATAAAGCATCAAACCTCGTGCACTATTAAAACATGAACCCGACTGAAATATTCTGATGTAATGGGTAATGAAGCACTTCCAATATGTACAGTCAATAACCATAATTGGGCCGCAATACGCATGACTATTGTTAATATGCACGGGCAAACTACCCAAAAAAAAAAAAATCAGACTTCAAAATCTAACATTTCCTGCTTTGTAATGAATAATAAGAATAGTGATCAGAAGCCCAAAACTTTGGGTGCAATGTGTAGCAGAGGTTCCAAAGCACTGGGAGAAAATTTTCTGGCAAAAAGAAAACAAACGGAGGAGTTTCGATTATTATAAAGGCAGCGATGACCTTCACGAACTCTGTTGAAGAAGTTCTCTGTGATGTCTGATCCTCCAAAGGTAGCTGGGTGAGCTCCTCCTCTGGACCAGTCCACCCAAGTTATGCTCCTATTCGCCAACATATTCCCTGCTTCAATGGTCAGCATCGTCGGGAAGTAGTGCTCGTCCACGTAACAAGCTGGTCTACAATATTGTTCAAATTTTGGATAAAATTTAGTGTCCTCAACTATACTGATGGCAAGTCTCCGATTTACTTCGAACCATTGAGACCCTTTACGCCAATCTGTGATTTTCACATCAGGGGACATGTGCTCGTCGTAACGACCTCTGCCAAATGGTCCAGGATCATCAAATGCTCCCATGAAGCTGTATTTCGATCGCCTTATGTAATTGTAGATGACACTGAAACTATACACCGGAATGCATGATTCGGACAGCAGAACGAATCGCTCATTGGACATATCAAGCAATGCGTTAGCAAGTAGTCTTCTTTCAGCATCACACATGCTCATCCTTCCCCACTCAGAGATCTGCACCAGAAATACAAGTGGATTTTAGAATGATGAAAAACTTGCACAAAATATAGAGCTCAGATGGTTCCACCAGAAAAAAATTAAAAGCTAAATGTAAATTAGAATAGAGCAAGCTCTTCATCCCAATTTTCTTCACAGGGGTGAGTAGATCAGGCCAGAGCTCCCAAGTTCAACAACAATAAATGAGATGCATGATATATCCCTACTTACTACTCAACAATTAAGCAACACCCTAGGTATAACTGCTTCACAGACTGCACAAGGCTCATGAAACCATGGTTCACATTTCATATTCCTTGGAATTTAACCAGCACGCAAAAATTGACAACCATCCCTGCATACCACTCATTTACTTCAAGGGAAAACAAGCACTCAAACAAATAAATTTCAAGTTTGCCGCAGGCCTTTATCAGAGGTTTCTTGAGACCAGGTATTTCTAACCATGTACCATTTGCCCTGGATTGCATCAGTCAAGATGGCAATTTATGTCATGAGCAGTTTAACAAGACTTCAGGCATATTAGGTTGTCAATTCTCAGCATTTGGAAAGAAGCAACACTTAAATCTCTCAAGAAAATATACATTTTCTGAAGCTGAACTTCCATGAAATCTTAATCTATGCACAAACCATCCACTTGGACTATCTTTATTACACCAGCTTCAGATTCTATTAGGCAACAGTCAATCTTATGCATACACAAAATTACAGACTAGTGGCAGTCATAAACTAAGCATCTTTAGTTCTTCACCACTAAGCTCAACCATGTTAATCTGATACCTCAACCAACCACTTTACAATCTTGTGTCGTTAACATAAAAATACACAAGCCTTGCAGAAACAAATGATGTTCCACTTAAGACAACTGCAATTTTGCAATTGTGTGCAGACAATTGGGTAATCTAGTTACAGGAGGTCGGATTCCAGCTCCTCTTCAGATTGTCACATACTCCAAATCATCCACTAGTGCACAAAACTCCTAAAAGCATCTTTGTATTTTCAGTATGATCTATAATAAATTTATAATCCAAATTGCATTGAAATTGAAAATTTACTGAACTATAAGATATATCTGTCCTTCAAACCAATGAGACACCAAAAGCCAACAAATTGAAAAATGCGTGATGTTCCTGGAGATTTAGCTCGATAGTTGATTAAAATGTCACTGATTCATATAAGCAAGTAAGCACCTTAAGATCAGTACGTTTTTCTATCTGGGTTTTTCTTTTTCTTTCCTTTTTTTCCTTTTGGGGTGGGGGGAACAAGGCACACTCATTGGATATATGATACATAATTCACATTTCTATCCAAAATTAAGCAAAAAGATGAGATGAATTTCACAAAACCTGGCTAGGGATTTGTCTATTGTGAAAAACAGATGAAGATGGGAATTTAGCTTCAAATGACGGCAACGAATGAACATAGATCGAATAGCGTCCTTCGTGTCCCTTGAAAAACCTCTCCCAAAGTGGTGCAAGAGGCAATGGTCCCTTGGTCAAGAACATAAATGCAATCTTTGGAACTCTTTGGAAAGGATAGTTCTTGATTCGAGGCACAAAGGAGGCTCTCCATAGTAGTTGTTCATCAGTCATGTTATGCATCAGATTGGAAGGAGGCTTAATATATTTCTCCAGACCTCCAGGCTCCTCGAAACAAGGCTGAAGACTGGAACTTACTGATGTTACCAAATTCTGAACCCCAAAATGCCTAATCGTGTACATACTGATAACCGTGAACACAACACAGAGAGCAAGAAACAGCACAAGTAGCGGCAACAACCTTTGTGGCAAGGCTTTGGTTTGGTTCGTTCTGATTGAAACCGCATTTTCTTTCCCTTCTTCGACGGCAACAACCCTCGATTGCATCTTGTCGGGAAAAAAAGAAAACTACAGTTGCCACCACCCACTAGGAAGCTCGTCTACTGTAGAATCGGTTCAATCTTGAACACGAACAAAAACAGGGAAGTTGGGGAAGAGATTCATAAGTCGTCACATGAAACTCCGAATCGCAGAGTCTATGTTAGTACGTCATCATCTTAAACAATAGAACCAACGTAGATCTATTAGACGCTAGAGTGTTCCAAATCGAGACGAAACGTGTGCTGTTGGCAAGGCCAATATTTTAGCACATGGGTATGAGCTCAAACAGAGCCCTCCCGGCACATCTAACTAACATGGTGTTTTTTTTCCTTGAATCAAGCAAGGAAGTTTCTCGATACACCAAATCAGCTGTTTGAGAAGAAAAATAGATGGATTGTGAAGAGGAATCACAGGGAAAATCAAATCAGATTACAATCAGGAAAACCACAAATAAATGGATTGCAGAAGTAACGGTCCTGCCAGGTTTGGCGAGTGAATCTCGGAGGGAGAGAAGGCAGAAACAGAGAACCCAGAGGGACAGAAGTCAATTTAGTTTGGTAAGCATGAACATGGAATTTTCAGAATCGTAGGTGATGGAGTATGGCCTGAGCAATTTAGTCGAGTTTGTTGTGCGCCTCGCCTCTGGCGAGTTCCACTTTGCCATCCAACGTCGAGATCTTTTATAATTTAATACCATTAATAAAAATTCGTACTTTTTTCATTAAGAAATTTTTAGTATTTTATTTTGAAGTATTGTTGCAATAATACTCTTTTTATAATTAAAAAAATTATATTTGGCGTAAAAAGTCTGAAAATCGGAGTGATCCTCTCATGACCTCTTTTTTTTTTTTAATTATTTCTTATGAGCCCATATGGAATCTTTAATTGAAAAGATGAGAGAAAAATCAAAGTAGTATTATAACCTTTTAAATTAATTGGATGGATATAATTTAAAAAATATAAAGAGTAATGAGAAAATAATGATTAAAGAAAATTGATCCTACCGTAAATACAAGTTTGGAAAAAAGTAAGTATATATATCAGTTGAATTTTTTTTAATGCTATACTCATATGCAAGTAATTTTAGTTGAAATGAGAAGTAAGATCGTACGCAACTTAAAACTTAATAATAGTCTTCCAAATTTCGTTTGATTTCAAGAAGTTTATATGGTAGCTCCTTAAAAGAAAAAATCATTGGGGATACTCTTTTGCATTCATGACAGTTTTTAGAAACTTTGAATATTTTGTCAAAATTGGATATAATTTTTGCTTTCAATATTTTCCTGATATTTGACTATTTTTTTGCTGCACTACATTTCATAAATATTCTTGTTACAATTTTTTTTTTGTTGATGATATTTGTCTCATGTACTAACTAACAAGCTATTAGTTGAGATGGTAAGAGACTTCCCTATATAAGAATGAAAACACAAATTTAAATTTGAGAGATGCGAAAATTATTTACCCTCTAAACATCGAGGGTAAACTCTTTATAAATTTTTTAAAAACAACTGCATTGCATAACTGAAATATGTATAATCTGAGTCTCCAATCAAGCTTGCTTCAGCCAAAGTAAAAATGGCTTTCTTTTATTTTCTTTTCGTTTTCTTTTTCCTTTTAAAAAAAGTCGAACATCACTTTTCTTACCATCACAATTATACGTCACTGCATTGAAGGAATGGAGGAGAAGTGAATGGGGGTGTAGCATCATGTGATATATTTTATTTATTTATTGAAAATTAAGATGAGAATTCAAATCTACGAATAAAAACATAGAAATCTAAAAGTTTGCATGCTTTACACAAGTAGAGGCGTAGTACAAGAATGAGATTTAATAAATAATGATACTCTCTTAACCTTAACATAAAATATATTTATCTAATTTGATTACATTAAAACATTTAGTTAATGATAGATATAGAAAATTTAGGAACAAATTGATAAATATAAAAAATATATATTATAATCAGGATTAAGATAAACTCCTTAAATATATCCCATATTAAAAAACAAAACGAGTAGCAATTAAGAAATGTGTTACCAAGAAAATGATATACTAATGTACCATTGCTTTTCTTTGATGAAGCAATAAAGTTGAACCATATTCTTGGCGTGACAGAAGAAATTTCGCTGCGATATGGGCACAAATAAAGACCGTGTAGCATGATTAGCGTGCATACTTACTCATGTTTTCAGTTATCACTGTCAATTTACTAATCAAACATCATTATTTAATCATTTGATGATGAGATTAGCTTTTGATTTTATTTTTTTTTGTACAAAGCGAGGAGAGGGGGGATTCGAACACAGGACCTGAGGGAAGATATAAAGCATCTCAATACCACCAGCTGTGTCACTGCACTGGTTAGCTTTTGATTTTAGAATAAGAGGACAAGAAAAAGAGAGACCATTTGTGTTCTAGGCATTGTATTGGATTGGATCGGATCGAACTGAATCAATGAATTCTTTCGTTTTGGATTTAAAACAATACCGGTAATCATAATTGTTTTCAAGGCCCATTTCACATGCATGGACTGATCAATAACCACACGTTAATAATTGATCCAAAAAATAATAATAATAACCACATGCTATTTAACTTAAACCGATTATTTTTAGATACGTCTGAATTTTTATGGTGGCAAATTAATCTCTGTGTGAACGCTACTATGCCACCAAGTTTATTTAAAATTTCTATAAGGAACTAGTTACAGCGGCAATGTCGCCAATTCTATAAGCATGTATAAATTCATGGTAAAAAAACCAGTTTTTGAAAATCATGTTTAAGCTAAGCATGTAAGAATTCATAGTCAAGAAATCAGTTTTCGAAAATCATGTCCAAGCTAAGCATGTATGAATTCATGGTAAAAAAACCAGTTTTCGAAAATTATGTCCAAGCTAAACATGCATAAATCCGAGGTACACAAACTTGTTTTCATGAATCATGTTAAGTTTATATACATGCATAAATCCGAGGTATACAAACCCGTTTTCATGAATCATGTCAAGTTTATATACATGAATGAATCCGAAGTACATAAAGTCATTTTCATGAATCATGTCAAGTTTATATACATGCATGAATCCGAGGTATACAAACCCGTTTTCATGAATCATGTTGCGACGATAATGCGCCAAGTCTATTTTAAACAGAACCTGGTTCAACTGATCATAGTTAAAAGTCGAGTTTCGAGTAGAGTCCGTCCCTACAAAAGGGATGAATAGAGTTTGCAACCTATGAGATAATAAATTTGACAGATGCATCTATGAGATAATTACATATTTGCAACCTAAAGTTTGCAAGATTGTTTGAATAAATTATTATCGTGTGGAATTTCCACACTATATGATCTAGTAAAATTATCTATTAAAGCCTCCATACCTTGCTAGATCAAAATTCATGAGAACAAAATTCCTATTTTAGTGTTAGGATTACTGATTTTACATAATGTGGTACATAGATGCGACAAGCTAATAGAGTATTATATTTATAATAAATTCTCGCATTATTAATGGCTTTTGGCCAGGAGCAAGACATTTGCCATCTTAGAATCTTGAATAGTTAATATCAATTTTTATTATTCCACCACAACATTGCACATAAATGGATATTCAAACAAAGTCGGGATAACTATTTGGTAAGAACCCCTTCTTTTTATTTGTCTTTAAATGAAACAAAATGATGTTTTTAAAGGGAATAAATGAATTTAGGAGAATTATACTGCATATTAATTAATTGTCATTTGACAAAGTTTTTCCAATATGAGGGGTGAAAATGAGTGGTCAGATAAGAGAATGCATTAAATACGTCAAACGTAGATCCTCAAATACAATAGTATGAACCATTAGTTCATCAATATTGCATCCTTAATATATTGTAAAATATTTTCCAGATGCAGCTACCGACCTAAATGAGAATTTTTATATTTCATGTTATAGCTGAAAACTGCTCCAATCAATATAAATGAAAAAATGAAATATGCATAAAGCATGAGAAAATGATCAGTTCCAAAAGAAAAGAAAATAGAGAAAGTAATCAAGATGATCATATTAAGGAGACAATAATTGTCTGTAAAACCCTAGAAGAGGTTCAGATATGCAAAAGCAATAAAGAGACATCAATTAGTTATGTCATAAAAGAAAAAGGGAACTGAAAAGATAAAATTGTCGATAATAGTTTTTTTTTAAAATAATAAAAGCACGTGATCAAAAAAGGATCTTGTATGCAAATATGTCATAATTTATAGACGTATGGCCAATAGAAAAAGAAAAGGCGCAATATGTAATATTATAACAAGATTTTGAGTAGCACGAGCACTTGAATGCAATGTTAGTACCACATAAATAGGTATTTTCGCAAAAGCTTAATGTCGATAAGACATTATCTTGTGATGGGTTAAATTTTCATGTGTCTTATTAATTTGGAAGTTTGACTTTATATGAAATTTTAATATTTATCTAAAGAATAAGATTATAACGTATGACTTATTATATTGTGAATTATATATGAATCTTTAAAGGATTTAAAGTACTAGAAGTATATATTTCCAAAAAAATTGTTATATTTATAAAATTCTTGAAGGATCAAATATGTGCATAGATTTAGATTTAAACACATAAAAGTCTTTGAAGGATTCAAGTCTCTAGAAGCAAATGATCGATGAAACTCCTTGAACGATCCAAGTTGCAAGAAGCAAATAATTTAATCAAGATCTTTGTATGGTTTGAAGTAATCAAGGTGCATGTGATATTATTGACCCAATAAATGTAGGTTACTCGCTCAATTCGGTCAAATCACAGTGAGTTGCTCAAGTTGACTTGGAGTCGCCTTTAAGCCCGATTTGGCAACTAACTCGGACTGACTTTCAGCATGGTTCACCAATTTCCGATCCGAACTGACCCATCCAGTCCAGGTTCTAGAACCATGCTATAAAAGTATAAATAGAGGGTATACATGTTATGTATTATATACACATTGAATAGTGAATAAGAATATTCTCTCTTTCTCTTATCATATTTCCCTTTTATTTATAACATAATGCAATTAGAGGTAAAATTTTAACTAAAAAATTTATCTTTTAAGTGTATTTAATTGCAATTATTAATTACATAATCACCTAACTAAACAAAATTAATTTTATTTTGAATTTAGGTTACATGGTAAATAAATGCCTTGGGGAGGTTCCAACTTGCGTTTTCATGGGGAGTGTTGAGATTTTATAGCAAATGTTAGATTTTTATTGCATAAAATTCGTTTAAATCGTCCAATTCAGTCCACTTCATCAAATAAAGAACTTAGAGAGTGAGGGCTTTAGCCTACAGGGGAGTGATAAATTTCCGCTCATTTAATAGATTTTATTGATTATACATCTTTATACTCTTGGTAGAGGGAAGGGATAATGCCCAAAAAGGTGCTCAAAGAAGAATTATTTGCGGGAAAAAAAAATTGAATAATATTTATTTTTCTCCATATTGCTCAGCTGTGACTGATTCATGAATATTGGAGGAGTATTTTTAAATCGTCATGTGTGGAATGAAAAATTTACTAACCCTTGCAATCCACACCCCCCCCCCCCAAAAAAAAAAAAAACATCTTATAATGATGACATGTCAACAAGAAGTCAACATCAACCCGTATAGTTGAACGATTGGTGGGTTGGGCATATTGTGCTTCAACGCATAGCACGCTGATTTAATGTTACACTTATATCTATGCTTCCACTTGTTTAAATCCAAATTAAATAGGCTGGGGCGTAGAAGGGTTAGTCTAGATATTGACCCTTTTCCCCCAATGACAACTATAATGATAACATTAAACAATTAAACATCAGAACTATACACAAGCATCAATCCATCATTTCAAATAGGAACTACTAAATTATTATTATCATGCATCTGCATAGCAATGTTTACTTGATAAAATCTATGAGACGGGAACGGCTAAAAATACTACTTTCAAAAAAGAAGAAGAAGAAGGAACAGTGTATTTTGCACTAAACAGTGGCGCTTTAACTGTATAGAAGACAGGGACTGACCCAAGAATTTTACTTACGGGGGCGAAAATAAAAAATACTACATCATAAATAAAAGTACTTGAAATACGATACAGATAGAATATACAAAAAAATTGAAAGAAATCTATTACGGAAATTAAGATTACTTCATTTGATTCTTACGATACGTGTTTTCATATTCTTAAACTCATATGTAATTAATACCTCTTTATTTTCAATTCTATAAAACTTTGAAGAAGAAGTCTTAATATTTCATAATTCAACCCTAGGAGTAGACGAGGGCAAAAACTCACTATTATTTCTCTTAAAATAAGTATCAATGGTAGCATTCTTTCCCATAATAATCATCTACAAAGAGCATTAATTATTTCATGATTAATATGATTTTAAAATATTATTAATAATAAAAGTAAACCGATTGAAATTAACTATTAGTCGTCATCTATATTCCTATAACTATCTTTTAACAAAACTCAAAACTTGCCCAAAATATTATCCCTAAAATATTCTCTAATCAATATAAAAATAGTATCATTAGAAAGATAAAATCATGTATGATAAGTTTCATGAAAGAAATTTAATTAAAAAAAATTAATTTTGAGTATTTTATTGATTCTCAAAATTTATTATAAGCTATTGAAAAAAATGACAAACATGTAAACAAGTGGGTTGGAGATAATTAAAGATTGCCACCTCTTTATTATTATTATATTATATTATAATTTAATATATATGAAAGTAAAGGAAAGGATCTACCCGTAAGAAAGTAGCAAAGGGCCCACCATCTCTTTCTCATTACAAATGCAATAGCCCCCCTCTGTATCTAATTATATGTACGTGACTTCATGTTGTAAATTTTTTTTAGGGGGGGGCGGGGGCCACCCCTAGCCCCTCCCTCCGTCCGCCCTTGATAGAAGAGCAACGGATGAATTAAGCATCGGACAAAAGCCACGTCCCAATTCTACAGGCTAGAAATAAATGATAAGGGGGAACTTGTAAGATGCACACGGCATTCCAGAATGAAGTAATACAAAATATACAAATTATAAATGGATTAAGGTACAAATTTAGCAACAAATCTTCTATTTTCTATGGATACCCAACAAATGAACTATTTTAGGTGTAAAAGTATATATAATCAATTTTTTTGGTAGCATATATAGCAACTCCGTTAACTCTGGTTAACTTCCGTTATTTTTTACATTGTGAGTCCACTAATATTCTCACTTTCTATTACTTTAATATATTTTTAAGAATATATGCCTTTTTGTAACGGGATAATATCACTTAAACTTTATGGAAGCAATTTTATTCTAGTTAACCCTAAAAGATTTTGAAATTTCACTGCACCCCTTATGTCAAAATAAAATTAAATTTTGTTAGTGAAAAAATAATAATGCCCTTATTTTATTTTTTTAGAGCATTTACAAAACAAATAAAGGTGTTCACGAAAAAATTAAATGGATTTAAAAGAATACAGAGAGTTAAAAAAAATTAACAAAACAAAGATGAGTATTTACAAGGCAAATATGTTAATGATCATAATCTTTTAACTCCCTGGATTTTTTTTTTTAAATCTCTCTACAATTCAAATATGATTATTTACAAGATAAATATGAGCATTTATAAGACAAAAAATGTTTATGACTATCTTTGTACCCAAGAAAAGATGATTGTGATGCGTGCTTATAACGAAATAGTTTATTACTAAACTTGCACATTTGCCCTTCCAAAAATAAAAATAATAGAGTGAGAAGACTAAGGAGACCACAGTACAAAAAGTAACGGAAGTTAACCAAGATTAATGGCATTGTTATATATGTTACCAACAAAAGTAATTATATCTATTTTTACACCTCTAATTAATTAATAACGTTGGGTGCCAAAAAATAGTTTGTTACTAAATATAAATCATGTTGCGGTTTATTACAGAGCATACAGATAAATTAATTTAGATTATTATAAATCTGATTCATACACACACAGATATATTTATATCTGTACATATATGTATGTGTCATGTATTTATCACACAAGACACGAAATGCTAGATTAGATAGATTTAGAGGGTTTGGAGAGTGAGAGAGGTTGTTCAAAAAAAGAGAGTGAGAGAGAAATAATAGTTATTAAAAAAAAAAAGCTAATATAAAAAAAATAAACAAGGGTATGGGCAATCCAAAGATATTCTCATAACTCATTCATTTTTTTTTGGGATATTAAATAGCTCATTCATTTAATTCTTAACCCCAGAAGCTAAGAGATTTTTTTGGACGGACCCAAAACGAGCAAATTTCTGGCTGCAACCGGGCTATGCGCAACAAATTTAAGGACTACTTAGGATTTAAATACAAGTTTCCCTAAAAATATCTTGGTTTTTAAAGTTTTATTTATTTGTTTATTTGGCCATTGGAGTATTGGACCTCCCTCAACACCGGGAATGAAGGATAGGTAGGAGGAGCTCCTCTCCTTTGGACCGTTTAGACAAATTTGGATGGTCCAGATCTTTTTTTTTTTTTTTTTACTTTCAATTTTTTCGAAAAAAAATTATTTTAATGGATACAGAATCTAAAATAAAGATAATTTTTTAAATAACATTTTTTCAAAAAATGATTTTTTTATTCAAAAAGCAGCAGTTAAAAAAAATAAAATTTGTACCGTCCAGATCTGATCTGGACGATCCAGATTAGATAGGCAAATGGTGCCTATTCTTTAGATAGACACCAACACTGATTCTTTCAACACCGTTGTTGTTTTTGTATGTGAAAGCCATACATCATGCGTAAGTATCCGTTAGTAGGATATCATGCTCATTTAGTTAAGTAGTTATGTGTACCTTATACCAATTTGGCAGCCACTTAATTAGCTCCCGTTAGTGAGGCGGGGACCAACCACAGGTTTAACATCTAATAAACAACCTTCAATCACCCCTTAAATTGGACTTCGTGACATACACATCCAAATCATGAAATGCAAGTAGCCCTTCAATCAGTTGCTTGCTGCAACTTCCTGTATTAAGTGTGGAGCTCAACAATCAGCTGATACATACATCTCACAATAAATGAACACTGTGTTCGCAGAGGTCCCAAGGTTTCCATCAGAAATTGTTCTTTTTTGCTAGGACTATATATAGAAACCAGGCCCATATGATTCCGTCCTTAATATAAGACTTAGCTGACTTTTTAAAAAAAAAGTTAAGAAAGCTAAATATATTATTTAATTATAGTATATGTTTTGTATCATTATATTATATACCAGTTTATAAGTCAAATTAATTAGTTTGGAGAAAAAAACATTAGATATTAAATATTTTAAAATAATTTATTTATCTTCTTTAATCTCTCCAAAAAAATCATATAGATCTTATATTTAGGACCAGAGGTAGTTTTATAGCAACATCCATCAATCTGAATAGTAGTCTTCAATTAATTTTTGTATTCATCATGATTCTGGGTCTTCTGAATCAGAAAAGCTGCTCTACCAACACTTTTTTATAAGATGATATATTTAAATGTCTTAAATATGGATTTACATGTCAAACAAGTGATGCGAACAAAAGTTGGATGACATAAAAATGGTAACTCATGCAGGCAACAATAGTTTTCTTCATTGAGCAAAAGTCTTGGTTTCCTAGTAAGCAACCAATGGAAATGTCTGTTTTGTCCCCAAAGAAACAAAAAGAAAGAAATGTCTGCGATATCTCAGGACTCTTGTATTCCATCAGTGAACGTCTGCTGATTTGTAAGGGATCAGCAAAAATCAAAGCACTTATTTGCATTCCAATGGGGAAGGAGTTTACGAGATTCATACTAATTTTCATTATTTTGGAACTGACATTTTTGGCTTTTGGGCAGGGTGGGTCGATCTCACCACTGGAAGTTTTGCAAGTAGAAAGAAAATTAAAGCACTTTCGAAGACACTCTTTAAGATCTATCCAGGTAAAATTATAATCCTCATGATCTTATCAAATTTATGTATATGATTAATCTTTTTGGTTGCCTTGTAGAGTGAAGATGGTGATATTATTGATTGCATTGACATATACAAGCAACCTGCCTTCGATCATCCTGCTCTGAAATATCACAAGATCCAGGTGATCTTGCTTCAACTTCTTGTTCATATATCATATTTGGAAAGAAGAAAAAAATTAGAGCTGCTCTGGATTAAAACTCAAAGAAGTGTGAATGGTTTATTATCAGATGGCCCCGACTTATAATGGAACGATGGAGCAGACTAGAACCAGAAGTAACAGGGCTGAAGAGTCAACCATGACTGTGATTTCCCAAATATGGCAGAAAAGAAGAAGATGTCCAAAGAGAACAATTCCGGTTCGAAGAATACGAAAGAGAGAACTACTCAAATTCCCTACCATTGAAGACTACGGGAGGAAAAAGACCATGTTTTCTCGACAAGCTGTTCAGACAAACCAGAATCTAGATTCTTCAGTTCAACAACAAAACCATTCTGTATATATATATGTCACTTACTTAATCTTCCTGTTTTTTAGCAGTGGAGCGTTAAAATCTGAACTAATATATCTTGTTGTGTGAATCAGAAGGCGATAGTGTTCACAGAGGGTTATCGCTACCTGGGTGCTAAAGGAGACATGCAAGTATTTAACCCTTTTGTTGAAACCGATGATGAGTATAGCACTAGCCAAGTCTCTCTCTTGAGTGGTGCTTACAACAATTATGAGTGCATTGAAGCTGGATGGGCGGTAACACTTATTACTTACTTGTATATCAAGTTAAACATAAAGTGCTCTTTAATTTGACAGAAGCCCACCAACTTAACTATCATTTTCTCTCACAGTTCTTAAATAAACGTATATCCCAAGTTAAATAAATACCAACCCTTGTTTTGAAGGGTTTTAATAACTTCAGGTAAACCCAAGTGTGTACGGAGATAGACAAACTCGGTTATTTGCATACTGGACGGTAAGCTTACATCAAATCTCTTACTTAATAAACAGAACAGTCAAGTTTTTTTTTTTTCTCTCTGATCAGTTAATGATTTGTGATTCTACAGGCTGATGGTTCAAAGAAAACAGGTTGTTTTGATCTGACATGTCCTGGGTTTGTTCAAACCAACAATGAAATTGCTCTGGGTGCTGTAATTAATCCAATATCAATTCCTAGCAATCTTACATTCCAAATAACTATTTACATCTATAAGGTGAGATATACAGTTATTCTGCTTCAGGCTTCAGCTTTTGATTGCCATGGAAGGTTTTCATGTAATTCACTTAGGTTATTGGTTATACTTGTGTGCAGGACCCGTTTACAAACAAATGGTGGCTGCAATACAATGAGAAAACGAATATAGGCTATTGGCCAGCAGAGATATTCCAAGGTTTAAGAGGTAATGCAGAATCAGTTGAATGGGGAGGTGAAGTTTACAGCACAAGAATAGGGACGAGACCTCATAGTAAAACACAGATGGGTAATGGGAGATTTCCAGATATAGGGATTAGTGCAGTGATTACCAGAATGAGGATTCATGATAATTATCCAGAATTGAAGTCCCCAGATTGGGTTTATTCTTTCTCAGATGAATTCAACTGTTATGGAGCACGCTATGTAGGAGATTATATTGAAGATCCTGAATTTTATTACGGAGGGCCTGGTAGAAATCCTATGTGCCCCTAATTTAAGAAAAAACTGAATATTAAATACGATAGTGGTCTCACATCATCAACTGGTTAGATTATTAACTATAACTGTATATGAGCTTGTGGTAAGTCATTGTAAAGTAGCTTAAGCTATTTGGGCTGTGATGCAAGTGACATGCCTTTTGAGGGTGATTAATGTAAATTATAATAGTTGACTGATTAGAAATAGGGAATTCAAACTCGGAGATTCGTAATTAATACACTTATGTGAAAACTCTCGTATTTGATAGCCCTTTCATGGTCATCGCGAGTTCAACCTCCCGGTTAATTATCTTGATATTTTTAGCTTGTGAGTTGTCACTGTTTCTTTATGTGCAAAATTGCTCTTATCTGTTTAATTGGTTGTTAGATATAATAGAAGGATGATAATACATATAAAGTGGGTACGTACGTAGCTAATGATGTAGAATAGAAGCACCTGTCAAGAGTACATTGTAGACCAACATGTGGTGGTGGATATATATATATATATATATATATATGAGTTTATCGTTTGTCATGGTTATGTTAAGTCACCCTAAAACTATGTCGTTTTGAGAGTTCATTAATTCCCCTAACCTCAAAACGATGTCGTTTTGAGATTAAAGAAATTAATAAAAGGTGTTTTGATAAAATTCATATAATAAATACAAAATAAAAATATCAAAACTTTCTTCATTAATTTTCCTAACTTTCAAAACTACTTTATTTTAGGGTTGGGGGAATTAATAAATTTTCAAAACAATGTAGTTTTAGTGTGACTTAAGATAATTTTATGTTAAGTGATATATATGACAACCACAACTCCTATATAAGGAAATTGGAAAGGGTCAAATAATGTTAAAATAGTATGCCAGAGAGAGGAGGAGGCACATAGTTTGAATGGAAGTGACTACTTGAATCAGCTGTGTCGACAGGGGGCGGCGCCAAGTCAATAAAAGTATGCCACAAAGTTTTGTTTTTAAGGTTGGGGGAGGCAAAGTAATCACAAACAGACAAAAATGCAAAACGAAGCAATAAAGAAGAGCTTTAAAGTGATTAAATGTGAGGAGGCGGGCCCATGTGGGAAATCTGGACACTTGCGAGAAGCTTCTGAATGTATTGTGCCGACCTTAGCCTCATCGGTGTGATGGGGGTCTCCGGAAGAATACCTGTCGTAGAACTTCACAAACAACAAGCTAACTAACAGCTTCAGGTTTGATTGAAATCAATATACTTTTTGACTATGATATCAAAAGCAGGTGATATATACATCCTGTTCTGACTGAGGAGTCTAATCTGTTAGACTAATATGTTGATATTGGATCATTAACTATCTGTTAGGTATTTATGGATTAAATACTTATGAGTATGGTAGATCACTGTACCTGAATAGGCGTTAGCTAAAGAGGGTGGTGTGTTAGCCAAAGGAGTGGTATATGTGTTCAGTGACAACAGAATGATAATTGAGAGAGAGTGTTTATACACTTAGGGATTACCTCTTATTTATAGAGTTACTTGTAGGGTTAGGGTTTGGACTTACGCGCTTTTATGCCTCCAAGCTCAAATATTGTGACGCTATATCTATGTCACGTAGATTGCTCCTTGTTGAGCCGTACATTGAACGAGCTTCATATATAAGTCCATAAACATACATTTTCCTTGTAGGATAAATTTTCTGTTCTACTTTTGGGAGGATCGTTGTTCTTGGTGATATACTGGTATGGTATGTAGCTGGGTTCAATGATGTTTGATAACATATCTAGCAATAGTGAGTTTGTTTGGGTTGACGGTAGGAGCAGTGGCTTAAGAGCTATCTGACTTTAAAAAAAGCTTAGTACGAAAAAAGTCAGGTTATAAATAATAATTTATGTTTAGATTTATGGCGGTAGAAGTGGCGAGATTCATGTCGAAAAGTTGAGAGCGGTGGAGCTTTTTCCTTAATAGGCGTTATGAGGTTTTTGAACTTTAAATCCAATAAACTTAAAGCTGGACTTTTTTAAAAAATTATAGCGTCTAACACTCCTAACATTGCACTCCAAACAAGCCCAGTATAATCAGGCTAAAAGCGGAAGGAAGCAGGCAAGTCAGCAACTGAAGAGCTGCAAATTCGTTAATGTATTTGGGTTTGGATGGACCTTTCCTCTTGTATGCACGAAAGAGGGTTAATTTGGTCTTTTTGCGAAGAGGAACTCGAATCATGAAAGGGTGATTTGGGGTTTGAATTTGAATAATGTTAATGATCTGTTTATGCTAACTACATCCTTGGCTTAAGTGTCACACGTGGGTATTGGTCCTAATCTGCTTTCCGCTACCCTCACACCAGCAGCGCACGTTAGATGAATCACTCACAGCATTTCTCATTTCGTCGTTGCAGTGCTCTTACCGGACGCCTCACTTTTATTTACAAATACGACTATTTGTTTATTTGGTTTAACTATTTTAAAACAATAAACATTTTTTAAAGTTTTTCAAGAGATTAAAATTTAAGGGTGAACTACTGTATTTTGGTGGGTGATATGACCATGTTTGGTTTAATTGGAGGAGAAGTGACTTATTTTTTATCTAATTTTTACAAAAGTAAGATAAGAAAAAAATCAGACTGTAAATGTGATTTATATTGAAACTAACGAAGACAAAAGTGGCTTTTTTTTTCAAACGCAAACGTGTTTGAGTTAGTAGTTAAAAAGCCAATTAAAATAAAAAATGAATAAAAAGGGCATGAATACTATATATATTAATATTGTTGTATATATTGAGATAACTGAAGATAAAAGTATAAATTTATATTTAAAATTAAAAGAAAAGGAAAAATAAAGAATTTATATGGAAAGATTTAAATTTGTGAGGTATAATTCCAAATTATATTTTTAGAAGAGAGAAAGAGTATATAAATATAAATATATAAATTGTTAAAAGGACAAGAAAAGAAAAGAATTAAAGTTAAAAAAAAAAAATCAAAAGGGGAAATTGGAAAAAAAGAAGAAGCTAAAAGTCACTATCCACCAGTAACTTTTTTTTTTTTTTAGAAGTAGCTAAAAATAGCTTCCGTTTTGATGGGCCTTTTTTCAAAAGCCCACTAAACTAAAAGCTACCCCCAAACATCTCTCACTAAACTTTTTTTCTGCTAATGTTTCCACTGGACTTTTTTTTCACCAAATGCTCACTCCAAACAGAACCATTAAAATGTGTGGAGAGAGAGCCAATGAGAGTTGGCATAGATGGTAAGGGATCCAGGAATAGGCCCTTGGGTCGTGGGTTCGATCCCCTCTGCCGTCGCTGGGACTCCTTTGGTAGGCGATCTCATAAGTCCCCAGTAAGTGTTCATAGAGCCCGGGGTCGTGCCCTGACCTTGGTAGGGGACTGATGCCGAACCCCTCCAAAACTTTTTGATATAAAAAAAAATGTGTGGAGAGAGATGAAGGAGGAGTGAGGATACTTGGTGTGCCAAGGTCAACGGCCCCTTTCGATGCACGTCAGAATGCAGGGAGTTGCAGAACAATTTCATGAACTTAGCTTCTCTCTTTTTTCCCTCATCCGCTCCTATTCTTTACTTCCTTCATGATCATTCATATTTAATATTTGTTTTTACATCCTTTTTTACATTTCATTTCCATCATTCTTGTATTATAATAATATTTTTTGTAAAATATTAAATATAGACTATTACATCTTGATTCAATGGCCATAAAAAAAGTATAGGATAGAAGTAAACGAAAAAAGAAAAGGAGATAGGTCAAATTCCAATTTCATGCTTCATTTTAATCCTCTCTTTGCCCATCCCAACTCAGCTCTGATAGCCCAACCTTGTTTCATAAAGCTACTTGTTTCATAATGAAATAGTATGACCATCAAGTGTTGACTTAGACCTTAAGTCCAATGCGGCTAATTTTAAGCAAAAGTTGTACCGTACTCCTCTGACATTGGAATATACTGGTATTTTTTTTTGCTCAGAACAATAACATATATTGATACTAATAATAAAAGTTACATCAAACGATTACACAACAAACTAAAAAGACTAAACGAAACATAAACCAAAATAAGAAGACTAACACATGCACTAACACCAAACCAAATGTTCGAAAAGCAAGTCACCACATAACAAATAGGAATAAGAGTAACTTCAAAGACTTCATCGACTTCCTGGCCATCCAAGGTTAGAACGGACATGAAAGAAAGTGCTGGTTGTAAAACCCACTCGATCGGGCACACCTCCTTATAAGAAAAAGCTACACACAGGACAGCTACATACTCACCCCCACTCGGGGTACCGGACAGAGAACACCCAACCTCAGAGGAAAAAAGACTAGTGAAGCCCTTAAAATTACTCTTGCTTAGCCAATGCAGCAAACTTGGTGACATCAACCACCCACCGAACAGATTTTGGCCAACATAAGCGAAATGGATTGGCCCCCACCGAACACTCCAGGCAATGGACTTCTCACAGATAGAGCACAAAAACGCAGCACCCATCAATAAACCCCTACCCCCAAAAACACCAATCCAATCCACAACAAAGAACACCACCCTAAATACCCAAATCCACAACAGAAAGCAAACACAAACATAGATTGTCCTAATCCAAACCATCAGCAGACATAGATACGATAAAATCAGAAGGAAAAAGAAAGTAAAAACACCCCTTCGCCGGAAGCCACCAATGAGCCAAAGACCACTGACGAGCAGGGGACCACCGTCAGGCTAGAGGCCACCACCGAGCAAGAGGCCACTGACAAGCCAGCGACCACCATCGAAGGAGACGTTGAAGCAAAAAGTCCCATCGCCGAAGATGAGGGAGGACCACAGTTGCAAGCAGAGGACAGAGGGTCGCCGGAGCTGGGAAGGCTATGAGGAGGGAGACCAGAGGAGAGCCGGCGCCGACGAAGAAGAACGGACACCGCTCTATATCCCTGTTCCAACCTAAAACTCACCTGCACCGGGCTCATCGGGGGCCGATCTGCACAACAGCTGCAATTGTGGAGCAAGAGGACGCCCAGGAAGAAGAGAGAGCTTTAGGGTTCAGTGAGAGAGAGAAAAAGAGACGGGTCGAGGGGAATATACTGGTATTAAACGTCTACAACTCTACATCTATTTCATACTATGATTTTACATAACATGATATTATATTTAAATTATAGTAAAATTATTCAGTTTTAACATAAAAAAATCTATATAATTATACAATATAAAATCCAAAACAAGTTACACTATATATTATTTCAAATTTCAAAATGGAACAATTATAAATGTCATTTATAATTAATTTGATAATAATAAAATTAATTAGTTTTATTTTTTAAAAGAAAATAACAAAAAAATGGTGACTTAGTGCGCAAGGCTCCCACCAAGTGGGGTATGAGAAAGGATAGATGTACAATTTAAAATCATCAACAAAAAAATTAAAAAAGAATAGGGTTTGAATAATATAATGGAGCTAATCTCGTATTAGCCATACAAAATACGGACATATGGTCCATGGTCTAATTTTTAAACAATATATCATATCTAATTCTATTTTTAGTTCTTAATATAAGAGCTGATTGGGGCAAAGGCGGATCTACCTTGTAGAGAAGGGGACAAGTGCCCCCTTGAATTTGTCATTTGGTTAAATTTTTTGTTAAAGATGTATTTAGTACCCCTTAAATTTTTCTCTTCCAAAAAAATTTTGTTAAAAATTTATTTGATAGCATTAATAATAAGACAATTATAATGAAATTCCAAAAAATAAGGCCTAAAAGTAAGACATTGTAATCATTTTTATTGTAATATACTTCGTTATCAAAATATGTGTACTTGAACTTATTGAATGCTCACCCTTTGTAATTTATATAGCTGCATTTCTAACAGTACTTAGCCTTACTTTTCTAAACAACAGATTTGTAAAATAACTTCCTTTCTTATTACATCATCAATATTCACTTGATTTCATGAATATTTTTTTTTATATTCTTTTTATTTTCTTGTTTATATTCTTTTGTTTTTTTAATGCATTTAAAACTTTCATAAAAAAAAATTGGGGGTAGCCACTAATGCCCCCTTGAATAATTTTCTGGATCCACCTCTAGTTGGGGGTTGGATTTAATCTTAAATATAAGACCCTAATTCACTTTGTTTCCATATTTATATAACTTCCATACTAAACTATGTTAAGGGGCTTTGCATCAGTGTCGTGATTTCGATGTAAATGATTTAAGAGATTATTTTAGGAAAACCAATAAATATTTATTACAAATAGCTAATTTAATTAATTTTCATAATCTACCTAAATTAATTAAGTAGATTTTATATTAAGAACTAAATGCAGTATCTTATTTGCATTTACATATCCGCAAGTATAGGATGTTTATGGAATGGTATTTTGTATATAATAAGGTATGTTTATTTATTAAGAATGTATCATGTCAAAGAAGTGATGTAAACAAATATGGCATATAGAAAGGTAACTCATGCAAAAATCGCTACATAACTGAACCAAGAAATGTCCATTTTTCCTATAGTACTAATAAATGGAAATTTTACAATATCTCGGTACTCTTTCCTTCCATTTCAATTTTTTATCAGAAATTTTATGCTTGAAGGGTCTTTAAGAAAAAGAAGAAGAAGCAGTCATTTGAATTCCAATGGGAAAGTTGTTACATTTTAATGGCAGCGTAATCAGATTAATTGTGCTTGTTCTGGGATTGATGTGTATACCTTGCGGTTATAGCGGGTCGTTCTCAAACCAGAAGATTTCGGAAGTCGAGAGAAAATTAAAGCAGCTTAGCAAGCACTCCATAAAAGCAATCAAGGTAATTCTAATTTTCATTATCTTCCACTTCTTCATACATGCAATTAACTCTATTTTAATTTAAGCTGCTGCTTCGGGTTACCAAGAAAATGGAAGCTAGGTGGTGTCAAATAGTTTTGGTTTCTAGCTTAGAGGTTCTGTATTACTGGAAGCTTGTGTTTATGATGCTAAGCCTTTTTGGCTACTGATTATATTGTAGAGTGAAGATGGAGATATTATTGATTGCATAGACATAAAAAAGCAACCAGCACTTGGTCATCCTGCTCTAAAACATCACAAAGTTCAGGTGATTCTGCCTCCAAAAACTCTTCTTTCATATATCAAAAGTTCTGAGTTATAGTACACTTCCCGTTTTCCAACTCAAGATATGGTCTGGATTTTACCAGATGATCCCAACTTACAATGCAACTAAGGAGTCATCAGCAGGGACAAGAACCACAAGTAAAACTATGACCAAGGTGAAGCAGAGGACTGAAACTGAAATTTCCCAAATATGGCAGAAAAGTGGAACTTGTTCTCAAGGAACAATACCTGTAAGAAGAATACGAAAGAAAGACCTACTCAAGGTTCATTCCATTGAAGAATATGGAAGGAAAAAGCCCAGCTTTTCTCCATATCAGAATATTGATTCTTCGGTTCAACAAAAAAACCACTCTGTAAGTACAGTTTTCCAGCATTACAGCTTAAAAGAACATTCTCTTTTGCAGTTTAGAGAGACAAGACTGAATTGAGAAGTTGATTATGTGAAGCAGAAGGCAATATTGTTCGCATTGGGATATCGCTACTTGGGAGGTAAAGGAGACATTATAGTGTTCAACCCTTTTGTTGAGACTGACGATGAGTACAGCACATCTCAAGTTGCTCTCATAAACGGTGCTTACAATAACTATGAATTAGTTGAAGCCGGATGGGCGGTAATTAACTCTTGCTATTACTTGCACTTAAAGTTACATATAAAGTGGCCTTTGAAACCAACCCACCAACTTCAATTCACTATCTTTTTTTTTTCTCAAGTGTGTCTTTAAAGCTAACCTTAGAGTCACTTAAGTTTTTTTTGGTCATTTTTCAATGTGAAATCTGTAACTGCAGGTAAACCCGAGTGTGTATGGAGATAGACAGACTCGGTTATTTGCATACTGGACGGTAAAAATCAAACTCAAAAACAAAACAAAAAGATAAAAACTTTTAATAAGAACGAAGGAATTAAGAATTAACGTTTTGGGATACCAAATTCTGCAGGTTGATGGTTCAATCAAAACTGGTTGCTTTGAT
Organism: Acacia crassicarpa; assembly: GCA_034222035.1. Taxonomy (NCBI): domain Eukaryota; kingdom Viridiplantae; phylum Streptophyta; class Magnoliopsida; order Fabales; family Fabaceae; genus Acacia; species Acacia crassicarpa. Next base: position 10,436,260 of record JAWXYG010000003.1, read on the forward strand.
CTGACGTGTCCTGGTTTTGTTCAAACAAGCAATGAGATTGCTTTGGGTGCTGCCATTAATCTAAAATCCATACCAGCTGATCTCACATATCAGATAACTATTTACATCTACAAAGTACGAGATATAATCACAACTGTAATTACTTGAGCTTCAGAATTTGATTCCCTTGAAGAAATCATCTGATATATATTATTGAATACTTGGTTTAGGATCCTTACACAAACAATTGGTGGTTACAGTACAATGAGAAGAACATGGGGTATTGGCCAGCAGAGATATTCTCAGGAATGAGGTCAAATGCAGAATCCGTGGAATGGGGAGGTGAAGTATACAGCAAAAGGGTAGGGACGAGACCTCACACGGCAACACATATGGGTAGTGGGCAGTTTCCTGATCGTTGGTTTGGTACGAGTGGGACAGTAACAAGAATGAGAATTAAAGATAATTATCCAGAGTTGAAGACTCCGGTTTATGTCGAAACTTTCTCAGACGAATATTACTGTTATAATGCACGTTATGTGTCAGATTATGTGGAAGATCCTGAATTCTACTATGGAGGACCTGGCAGAAACCCTATGTGCCCTTGAAGTTTCTTCCCGTCTTGGCTTCTACTATCTTCTGTTTCTTTTTATAGTACTACTGCTTCGTATGAGTCAGTTCCTACAGCTGCAGGTTTCAGTCTTCCTAGTTTCAATTTGTAAACTTGTTAGATGTCTAGATGATGAATGCCCCATGTAATTTGGGAACGTGATTCCAAAAATCCCGCCTAGTATTCTGGTTTATCCTTTTTTTAAAAAAAAAAAAAAATTAATTTCATTAGAATTAGTTGGCTTATGTTTTTATTATGGAAGGGTACAGAAAAGGGGCATTTTTCAGAAAATACCTGTTCTTTTGACATTTTCAACTCATATACCCCATTTTTGTAGCATAGCTTTTTAGCCCTTTTAAAATTGAATAATAAATATAAAAAAGTACTTAACTCAAATATGTGAATCTTTATCACTTGACTTTTTTTTTTTTTTTTGAAAAAAATGTTAATAAAGGGCCAAAGTCTCCCTAACTGGGAATTTCAATATTTTAGAGTTTTAAAGTGCCATTATTTTTTTTTTTGGTCAAGGCCTTTGTTCTTATTAAATGAATTGGCAATTTTGGATCATTATATTAAAATTATTAGTAACAGTCAAAATGCGGGGAAAACAAGAGCCATTAAAATGAGAAAATCTCTTTCCTTATTTGTTTTTTCCCACTTATACACTGAATTGTCAAACTTTAATTAATTCAATACAAACATTTTATAAATACAATGTATTCAATGCTTCATACAATGGATGTGATGGAGAATGGAGATATATTAATACATGTGCGTGTTTCTAAAAATAAAAAAGCCATCATTTTCTGATTAGATTAGGAGTGCATTTTAGTAGCCCAAGTGATGGATAAACATGAGGAAAATGGTCCTATTAAATGGCCATTAAAAAAAGGTAAACTATTGTATCCAAAAAAAAAAAGGTAAACTATTTTCAAAATCAAATCTATTTCTAAATATTAAATTGCATTACCCCAATTTTACTCTCTTTATAAATGGTATTCTCAATCCTCTTCATCATATTTTTCTCTTTCCAATAAGAATTAACTTGTTTTTTTTTTCAATTACATTTAATGGGACAAAATTATAACATTGTTATTAATTACTCTCTAGTCTCTAAGCTAACTTATAAAAAGGAAGATTTTTTTTTTCAAACTAAACTTATAAAAAGGAGTAGAGTGGAATTAGAGTTTATTTATGAAATTCAAAGCAACGTCACTTTCAATTAAGACCCAAATCTTCTGTATGGGAAAATTAAGAACAAATTCCTAAATAGATCAGCTCATCTGTCATTCCATTTGTATCTGTTGTTTTCTTAATTAAGTTATACTTCCCCCGTCTTTAATATAAGATTTAATTTGGGAGTTAATTTTAATTCTAAATGTAATATTTATCTCTTATATTTGTCGTCTTTTTTAAAATGGGAAAATTAAAATCAAGGACTTATAGTAGATAATATTTATTAAAAAAGACCGTAAAAATTGTAATTATTTAGAATGACCAATTAAATAAATAAAAATATTAAAATATTAAATTGCCCCTAATCAAACCTCCTATATTTTTTCTTACATTCTATGTTTAAAACTAATATGAATTTTTAAATTTAATTAAATTAAACACAATTTCTCTCCACATAGATATTTGTAGAAAAAATAACACAAACATCTTTAAATTATATAATGATAAAACATGAAATGCATTTAATTTTTTATTTTGGTTGATAAAGTTCCTTTGATAGATTTTTTTTTCATGATTTATAAAAATTATGTAAATCAAGAAAAAAATGATATAAAAAGGTTAAAGGGCAAATATCTACCTTACGACCCACTCACGAGTAACAATTAAATTATATGATTATGTAGATATTATTTAATGTTAAAAAAATGATGATTTTGATGGTAGTAATTTGGTGGGAAAAAAATAAATCACTTTCAAGGGAAATTTAGTATTTCTAAATTTATATTTTAGCAATTGATCTTTCTAAATAATTACAATTTTTATGGTCTTTCTCAATAAATATTATTCTCGATAGGTCCTTCAATCTAATTCTCCCTTTTAAAATTACCCTCATACTCCCTTAACAATAATAAATGAGAAATAGATTGAGAGAATTAAGAAAAATGATTGAGGTGTTTTAGAAGAAAAAATGCACCTTAATAACTTAATTAAATTCTTTAATCCAAATAAATTAGATAAATAGGTCTTACATTAAACTAAAAAGAATAAAATGTCTTGATTGACTAATTGGCCTGAACATTAATGACATTAATTATCATTCCATATTTGTAGAAAAAAAAGGCCATAGAGAAATACACCCCCCCCCCCCCCCCAAAATTATATTTATAAAAACTTAATAACCGAATTACGAGGTTTAAAAAAAGGTTAAAATTAATTAAAAATAATAAGTATGTATAAAATAAATTTTCCTTCTCAAGTATGCCCTTATTTATTAAGGGTAAGTAAGAGAGAGAAATAAAATAAATATAAGCATTATCAACCTTTCAATTAATGTAATATATAAAATTAATGAAGGGCAAAAGTGAAAAAAAAAACTTAATAAATATTTAGATAACTTTTATCAGGTTTTTATATAAAGGATTAATTTTGGACTTTTATAAAAAGGGAGTATGTGTGTGTGTGTATTGGTTTATGTCAGGGAGAGTGAAAATACAAATAAAGAGATAAAATGGGGAAAGGGAAACTCATCGCCATGGCAATTTTGTTCAAGGCAGCAATGTTTGGGTGCCTTTTAGGACTTCACATCACTGTAGAAGCAATTCCATCTCACTTGGACGTTGATGCCACATTGAAGGAGTCAGGATTTGAAAATAGGGGCGAAAATTACAGAATAGAACTTAAGGGAGTTAGTATTTGAAATTAGGGGTAAAAATTATAGAATTGGACCCAAAATTCTAGGAAATTATACTTCAGGCTCACAAAAATTTCAATATTTTCAGTTTAATCCGTCTATAACACTTCTTAATAAGGACTAAATTGAAAATGTTAACAATTTTATATGGCTAAATCACAATTCCCTAGGTAGAATTCTGTAATTTTAGGGGGCCACCCCCCCCCCCCCCCCCAAAAAAATTCCACCCCTGTCCCTAACAAACCGGCCGTTAAGACCATTAAGGTGTGCTGCTTCTTTTCTTTTTTCAGTCTCTTCGATCCACGTGAAACTCCATATTACGGTCCCTTCTGAAAAATACATGTAATCTGTAACAACCTATTTCCATAAAAACATACATGTAATAGGGATGGTTCCATGCTTTTTGCCCCCAACTGCAGAGTGAAGATAGAGATATTTTGTTGATTGCGTCTGACATATTCAAACAACCTGTTTTTGACCATCCTTCTTTAAGGAACCACAAAATTCAGGTATGATATAACTTATGTTTTTCTGGTCTTCCTACAAATTATATGGTCAATGAGTGAGAATGAAATCATGAATAATTGTGCAGATGGCACCAAGCTTGGTCCCAGAATCCCATGATTCAGAAGTCTCTACCAAGTCATTAATACCTCAAATATGGCACAAAAGTGGTTGTTGTCCCAAAGGAACCATCCCTATTCGCAGAATTCAAAAGAATGACTTACTCAGAGCTCATTCTCTCAAACGATTCGGTACCAAACCCCCACTCAACTTCCAACACTTCATTGTTTGTCAAACAGATTAATGCCACCGACAAGCTTACACTCCCAGATTTGGACAATCGCTCGGTAACATGTTTCATTAATTTCAGAGCGACACTGCTTGTTCCTTTCCGGCTACGACTTTTGTCTGGATCTAATGAACTTATAACTGTAGGCAGCATTGCTTGCGACAATGGGGTACAACTATATAGGAGCTCAGGCAGATTTTAACATCTGGAATCCTCCAGTGGACCTACCAGATGATTACACCAGTGCCCAAATGTGGCTTAAATCTGGAAACGGCCCTACTTTTGAAACTTTGAATCCGGCTTTTCCCATTATATTTGCCTTGTACCCCCTTGGTCCCTAATTATAATTAGCTTTATACTATAACTTATTTGCGTTTATTAAAAAAAATTAAAATTAAAATTAGTTTAAGAGCAATAATTTTTTTTTTCAACTACTCCCTTTGATCCACAATATAAGTTACTTCTAAAGGAATGTGTTGGTTCCCAATATAAATTATTTAGAGAGTAATTAATGCTTATTTATCAATTTTACCCATATAGTTGATGTTTAAATATGACTTTTTGTGTGTTCTCTCTCATTTGAATTCTAATTTAATATGAGTAAAGTTAAAGGAAAAAAAATCATTTAAAGCAAATTTAATGAGTTAGCAGTCATTTCTTGGTTATAATAAATTAGTTGAAGTGTCTTATATTATGGGCCAGTATTGGAGCATATCCTTTTTTATAAGGAGGATAAGTGAAAAAGACAATAAATGTAATAAATACAGCCAAAAGATAAAGTTAAAAAACGCCCTTTAACAAATCTAAAATGAAACTTGTATTTTGATACCCACGTAACAGATTTAAAGATGGAGGGAGCAGTCGTAATTGTAAATAGTTAGTCAGACCATGGTAGTCAAAATCACGCTTAAAGCGCAAAAAACACTGCTTTTACGCTTTTTTTCGGGTAAAACGTGTTACGTGGTGGAAAAAACGCACCAAAGGTAAAAGCGTAAAAAGCGCCGCTTTAAAGCGTAAAAACGCAACGTTTTTGCAAAAAGCGCTGAGTTTACTAAGGGACTTAAGTGAAAGTTTTAAAAGTTCTGGAGAGGGATTAAAGTGAGAATTCCAAACTATTTTGGGGCAGAACTGAAATTTCAAAAACATCTGGGTCCTTTTCTGTAATTAATAAATAAAGATCATTTTACCCTAATTACACTTAATTCAATACAAATGTTCCTAACTCAACTTAGTACTTAATTATACAATAATGTCCTAGAAAATGCATTAAAAATCCCAATTTAATCATGTAAAATCATATAAAAAAATATTATTTGATCAATGACGATATTAGACATTTTGATTGAGATTGCATTGATCAGTATATGTGTGTATGAAGGCAGGTACCTTATATGCATATGCAGGTAAAAACTCCGTTTTATTGTACGATTTTACATTTTATGATTTTTCATTCTCCTTATGTTTTTACGTAAAAACTACGCTTTCACTACCATGAGTCAGACGAATTGAAGCAATGTTATTTCTGCATATTTATTAGGTGGATCTCAAAGTTATATGGTGACAGGAGGACTAGTTTGTTCGCGTACTGGACTGTAGGCATATATAACAACATTTTCTCATTTAGAAAGGTTAGTAATATTTGGAACGACGCTAATTAATATTTGGGTTTAACTGATAGAAAGATTCATACAAGACAACAGGTTGTTTCGATCTTACTTGTGCAAACAGGACCAAATACATTTGTACCTTTATAATAAGGATAAGAGGAAGTAGCAGATAAGACCTTTGTTTTGTCCAATATATAGCAAATATGATACCAAATATTCTTCGAGTGATAGAGAAGGCCCAGTTAGCTTTTCATTTGCTCTTGTTAATCTTTTCCAGCTTAAATTTTGGATTGCCGCTTCGACATTAATATAGGACCTCTTCGTCATATCAAAAAAAAAATATAGGACCTCTTCGGCCGAAAGATAAAATCTGAAGACTCCAAGTACATAATCAAGCAAGTTAACCAAAAAAAAAAAAAAAAAGTTATAGAAGGGTTTCTAAAATTCTTTTCTGCAACTTCTCATGTTTTGGTATCCATGCTTTACAGTGTAAAGTTGATCTCTATGCTTGCAAAGCAAATGATTACAAACTCAAAATGAACGTTACCACTGCAAATGAATAGAACATGATCCCTACCTACTAATCACAGTGAATTCAATCAGCAAGTAGAATACTAAGAATAGGATATTAAGCCACTTCCTCTTCCAATGCAGCAAAACTAACATAAATCACCTAATGGAGCCCCTCCGCTCCATGGGGGAGTCGAATCCACTTCCAGTGCCCTGAGAAAATACACACACACATATATATATATATAGAAACAAAGGAGACTCATCAGACGGATCAGTTTTGACATACCATATATATTTACATACAATTATGCTGTAACCAGGTCAAAACCAAAGGACAATTTCAAAAAAGACAATAAACCCGTTATAAACTATAACACGTCATCATCAAGTACAGGAGCTTTCCAACTCAATGAACAGCACTAGACTGAATCGTACTGTTTCCTCTCTTCTTGTATTGATTGGAAAATTCTAACTGCTGATTCCGTTGCAGATCTAGGATTATGAGGCACGACTTTGATTGCTCGAGTTTGTTGTCTGGTCTCAAGAGATTGAGGGGCTCCTTCTGTAATCACTGGAGCCATAGGGAAGAGCGGAAGTGCGTCTCTTCCATCTGAATTTTGATCTGTGCTTATTCCTTGTGCCAGTTCACTAGGACTACTTGCTGTGCTTCTTTGTAACTCACTTCCCTTGGGTGCGTGAATTTTCATGACATTTGACATACTCTCATTTCTCTGAACTGGGAAACTACAAGAGCCTTGGTTATTATGAGTGTTAAAGTTGGCTCCCACCCCAGATAAATGGCCATTAGATCCTGGTGCTGCAAAATGGCTCGTCTGTTCAACAGCTGACCCTGACATTGCTGGATTCATGAACGGCATGCCATAAGGAGCAAAGTAAGGATAACTAGCTGGAGAAGTGTCTGGTAGAATCCCAATTCCTTGATTAGAAACAGGCACGCCATAGGCAGGATTCATAAAATTACCTCCCGAGGGAGCTGGGCCAAGAGGCCCAAAAGCTCGGCAAGCCACTCCCGAGAATCCTGGTCCAGGATATGGCTTGTAGACAAGCCCCTCAGAAGGAGACTTAACAGGAATCAACCACAGCCCGGGTGACTGATGGAAATGCCAGGGACCCATTTTACTGTCAGCGGCTACATTTGCCTGGTGTGGATTCCCAGAAAAGGGGGCGTAATTTGAAAGGTGGCTCCCATTTTTCACAGATGACGCAGATGTCTTTCCAACCGCATTCTCTGCAGAACACTCCAGTTTCTGGTTTAGCTTTTCAGAATCATCCTTGCGCTTGAGATTTTCTTGCCGAGGTTTTCGAACATATTCCGGTGGAAGTTTTTTAGGAGTAGATACTCTGGGAGAAGATTTTCCCAGAAAAGCACCACCGTCAAGCAGAAAATCTGGTGATCCGGCAATCAACTTTTGAACCTGTTTAAGTAAGAAGGATTAAGTTGTATGAACAAACTAAGGGTTGATGAGTTATGTCCATGTGTATGTGTGCCTGTTAAAGAAAAGTTAACATGCTTCTGATTTTGGATAAAATACTAACCACATTGGCGTCATAGAAAACTTTACCTTTATCAGTCTGTGCAACTCAAACACTTGAACTGCAAACACCCTCTGTTGGCTGTAGAGAGAAACAGGAGTTGGCTCAAGAAAAGTGCACCATACAACGAGTTTTGAGATGTATACAATCAAAATAAGTCAACAATGCAGTATCTGGAACTATATATTGTCATGTTGAAGGGAATACCATATAACCCAAAAACCACCAAAACTCAGAATCTTCAATTGCAGTTGCTAACTGATCATGCGGGATATCTTCTAGTCTAAAACACATACTATTACCATTCCTTATAGAGATCTTAAGATGACCATTACAAGAAGAATCAATGTATCAAGGCTGACTAGACATAAATATGTTCATAAACGATCATGTTTAAAATGGAATTACTCATATGGAAGGCCAGACAAAAGAGAACTTAGAACAGAGAACTACATTTTATATTTCTGCTTCAAAATTAAGTCCAGACTCTACCTAAGAACAACACTGGGACATACGATTGTGGATATATCCAGCATTGTCAATACAATCAACCAACCGGGAAAACTTTGTAGGACTTTATAAGTTTCTCTTTTATATTTTATTTTATTTTTTTGGAGCGAGGGGGGAGGGTTGGTTTACATTCATGAAAATCAAATCATATGAAAGATGCCTGTATTTTTTTGTTTGGCCCAAAAAAGACGCCTATTCAATTTAAAACCAATACAAACTACAGACAGTGGGGCGTCTCAACTGGCTAAGATGAGTACCATAAAACGGGAAATTTCGATCCCAAAATATCTCTACACAGCAAAACCATGACACCATATATAAAACACTATTTTTCCCCATGATATCTAACAACTTTTCACCATTTACTCTCCAAGTTTCCCTACCACACTTATAGTTATCATCCTGCGTTTCTTGGTCCCCTTCTTAGTCCAAGCCCTTCAGTGCAGCATAAAGATACTTGCCCCAGTGGTCACATGTTGAACCAAGCAAGAGGAAACCAAGGCAGGAATATATCCATACTCCAGATGCTAGATGATAGGGAATCATGAGATGATCTTCTGTCAAGGGATACCCCTTCAAAACAGTACAATATTAAGCCCTGCTGTAAGATGATCCAGTACCCACCATTAAAAAATTAGTAAGGATTTTGAATATACAAAAACACCAAGTTAGAAGGAACCCCCAATACTATCAATATTTACTTTCCTCAAAGCTAAATACAAAAATCCTTAATTGAAAATTTCAAAAGTAACATCAAATCCACATCCCTAATATCACTATCAATCAGAGATGAATTAAGAAGTTGCTGCATCTATAGCAGCACAAGAACAAGAAAACAACCCATCTTTTTTCAATCCTAACTATCCTCTCTCCAAGGGAAATTTTTTTCAGATTTTCAAACTGAGACATCATATACTAACCAAACAGGTCCATAAGAATACAAAAGAAGGGGAGAGGGTTTGTCATCATTACATGCGTAATTAAGCTTATTGATCAAAGGGAAAACTTCCACCAACAGTAAATATGATAGAGGGTATCTGCCCTTTGTCATACCTTTTCACTTGTCATGAGATTTAAGGGCAGGAATGACATTTCGTCATTCAAAAACAATGATAATCAGAAAAATCAACAAGAAGCACATTTCATAAGGCCAAAGCACATGAAAGAGTCCACCAATCAGATAATTAAAAAGAGTGAACAAGAAAAAGAAACTTACTTGACTATCGCTGTTCTTGCTTTCCAGAAATGTTTCTGACCTATTATTTCTACAACATCATCTGGAGAAATTTTTATGCTTGACAAATTATCTATCATGGAGGTCTTGGAAAAATTTTCACTTCTTTCTATATGACCATTCTGTATTGGACCATCAGTCCTGGTATCATGACATTCAATGTTATTGATAGCCTCCATTGGACCATTTTTATCTGCCGTAGAATGAAAGCAGCCTCTTGGCGAGGGGACATTTCCTGTCTCTGTATCCCTTGTTGATTCAACGAGACCCTCACCATGTCCAGTGTCATTGGATTGTGACCCAGCTGAAAATTCTGGCTCAATGCAAGCATCTCCTTGATGTAATCTGCTAAGACTTGCCATAGAACAATCTTGATTTGGAGTCACCTTGGCTTGCCTCACCAGACTGTCAGCATTTTCTCCTTTTGCTATGTTTCTAGCAGATTTTGCCTGGTCTCTCCTTGGGCTTACTTTTGGAAGCCCTTCACGGTCACTGCTCCTCAAACCTCTTCTCACGTTGACATGAGGCGAATCAATTTGTTTTGGGTCTCTATCACAATTGTTTTGCACATCCACTGAAGAAGCAAAATCCCCAGAGCCCATGGGAGTGATTTTATTCCCACTAAAACTCTTCTGAGTTTTATGATTAGAATTACCACTCCTCGAATGAACATATACAGGAACCCTAAAATCATCTTCATCTACCTTCTTTCTCTGTTCAAGTTGTGCAAACGAAGTGTTCAGATTTGTCCTATCAGATAGATGAGAAATATTCTTTCTAGCTCCATAAGTAGGTGTTTGGGGAACTGGAAAGGCATAACTTCTGTCTGGACAAGTACCCTGCAATCATGTTTCTCCCAAATTCAGAAAGAAAAACATCTATTTCTCAATCATATCACATAAAGCATCAAATTCTGAAAACTACGTACTTCCAGGAAGAACGTCAAACTTCAAAAATAATTATCCGGTGAAAAAAAGTTACACTACCGTTCATATGCCGGAAGGAACTAAGCAAGCACAAAAATTACATGCCCTCCCAGAAAAAGCATACATATAAACCAACTCAGTCATCCAGCACGATGGTAGCAATCCTTCAGTACCCAACCTCTGGTTTCACTCGATCAAAGTTAGAAGAACTTCCCAAAGGATATAACAAATTCCCTAAGATATGACCTAACTATAAATTAATTTAATGACGAAGTTCCCGCCACGTAACACACCACGACAATCTATACGGATCAGAAGTTTGTTTAGTTAATGCATTCCTGCTGAAAAATGTATTTCCCTGTTAATTAATTCCCCAACTACGGATGAGTTTGACGCCTCCGGTTCCCTATTTGAGGACTTCTTTTTTGTCGTGAATTTGTTAAAGGAAAAGTGTCGAAGGGCAGGTGTGTATTCGAAAAACGAAGAAGAAGAAGAAGAAGAGAAGCTGTGAGGAATATAGACAAAAATCACAATCTAATGTATACCTGACTTGAAGATGCTGGGGGAACTGTATTACTATCGCCATGTGGGTTGAGTGGAAGAACGCCTGGCTTGAATCTCTGAGATGGAATACTGAGCAATTCATAGAGGGCCATCTTATTCCTAGGAGGTGCTCTTGGCCCTCCCTTCTCCGAATCATTGACGTGGAGTCTAGGGAACATTGGCACCGTGAACTTCTCATCATCTTTCCCTGCCTTCATTCTCACTCTTGATAATGTAACAAAACGTCTTCTATGAAAAGAAGGGATCACGCAAAGACGGCATGACCTCCAAACCAGTCATCCACATATAGAATCCCAAAACAACTGAACCCAACTAGCAAAGCAATTTCTAAATCGCGCAACTCGAAGCAAACTACTATGCTGGGGACACAAAATTTATGAAAAAATAGATGGGATCAGTTCCACTGCTCGACAAGATTTTTTTTTTTTTTTTTACCAGCTACAAGATTAGCACTTCTGCTCAATGGGGTGCCGCGCGGGTCTGTGAAAAGTCAATCTCGCAAGAAATAATTCTAAACTGATCTATTCCCAAAAAAAAAAACCTCAGAACTGATCCAAACCAAACCACGTGCTGCAATAATTTTCCAGGATAGCAAAATAATTCGTGATTGCCCGAATCATTATAGTAGCTCACAAAATCGGACGAGAAATCTGAAGTCCGACTCAGACGCCAAACACTGCTGCTGTTCTGGGGTCAAAATTAAGCGATTGTCGGGGAACAAAAGTCGACCAAATCAGAGCAGAAGCGTTCTGTGATGAAAACCAATATTAGGTACTGATAAAGCTGCGAAGATTACGGCAAACTGTAGAGAGATTTAAAAAGAGGGAAGAGACTGGGGATAGAGGGACAAACAGAATAGTGGGAGAGAACGGCCCCGTGGATGTGAAGAAAAAGTAACAGGCGATGTAGCTGATTCCTCAGAGTATCGCCATCAGAAAAAGGAAAGAGCAAAAGTGCGAAGTTGTGGACCTTTTCTGGATAGAGTGAGACGCCCCGTGCGAAGTTGTGGACCTTTTCTGGATAGAGTGAGACGCCCCTTTTTGCACTTTAATCGTCTTGTTTTGTTGTCCAAATCCTCCTCCCTTTCTTAGTAGTTAGTACTTGCCTTACAAATACCCTCCACTTTTTTTTTCTTCTTTTTTTTAATGCGACTTGTTGTCTCCTTATCTCCTCATCCCCTCTGGCGCCTGCAGCCCCGTAGGAGAATTTTTATGTTCTTACCTTTTTTCTAACAGACATTCAACAGCCGCCTTCTTTTGTCTTGAATATTTCAAATTTTCATCAATATATTCTTTTTTGTCGCTGATCTATAAGTTCTAAAAAGAACATGTGTATTATTTTAAATACAAAATTCACAATTCTATTTTAATTGTAATAAATAATAGTGATTAACAAGTAAAAATTCAAATTAAATTTAAATTATCAGATTTACTAAAAACACTAGCCTTCGCATTCATTTTATTTGACAATATAGAGATTAAGTTGGAAGCTTTGTTACAGAATTTTTGAGAAAGCAAATATAACAGGCAATAATGATAGTGAATTTAAATTACAAAAATATTAGAAAAATTTCAAATAAATACCATTTGAATTTGGAGAACCCCAAAAAGTCTATTAGCACATGGAAATGACAAATAGATCTCAAGAGATTATCCTAAAATTTTTAAAAGTTGTGTTTTTACCAAAATGTCCCTTAAGTTTTTTTTTTACCCTGTTGGCAAGACTTCAGCTATCAGAGCTTTGGCACCGACGGTCGAAGCTCTGGTGGCAACTTAAATAATAAAATTGATTAATTTAATATAGAGATTGATTACTTGACCTCCCTACACCCTATTCAACATCATTAACAAGTTGAATAAAAGCAATGAGCCAATGACAACTTAAACATATCTATTGATAAATTGCGCTCCTGAGCTTATTAATAGATATACCTAAGTTGTCATTTTCAATACTAAAGTTGTTATTACATTTATTCATATTGTCAACCCCTTTAATATGGCTTAAAGAACTCAAGTAATCAATCACATTACTAAAGTTGTTATTATAGCTCCGACAGTGGCGAGAGTTTTTTCTTTGGGTTAAGTACCAATTTTGCCCCTGAAGTACGTGCCCATTAGCAATTTTGCCCCTTAAGTTTTTAAATGAGCAATGTTGCCCCTAAACTATCAAAATGGAGCAATGTTGCCCTCCGTTAGAAACCCTAATGGACGTTAACCGTTAGGGTTTCTAACGGAGGGCAACATTGCTCCGTTTTGATACTTCAGGGGCAACATTGCTCCTTCAAAAACTTAAGGAGTAAAATTGCTCCTGAACGTGCACTTCAGAGACAAAATTGATACTCAATCCTTTTTATTTTAAAAAATTTGAGGGGTATTTCGGTAAAAGTACAACATTTTAAAATCTCATATTAATTGTCAAGACCTATTTCCCATTTTCATATGTTAAAAACGGTTTTTCAAATTTAAATTGTATTTATTTAAAAAAAATTAAAATATTAAGTGCGTATTTACAAACATACGCAATCACTTAAAAATAGCTCTTTTACCTCTTCATTAGACAAATTACAAAAAGCTTTGTACATTAACAAGTCAATTGAAACCCCCCCCCCCCCCCCCCCCAACTAAATCAAATCAAATCAAAGTTCGATTAAAAAGGTGTGAGAAAAAATGTAGCATAAATATATTTGTGTCACTTTTTCTCCTTTATGATCAAGGGTAAATGGACAGAGAGGTAACTTTTGACTGGCGAATCACTTTTTGGTTTTTCATTGCGGGTCCTCCATAGAATCTAGCGTGTGGGATGTTGTAGGTACACAGCTGGGCGGGGTGGTGTGGGAGACGTGGCTCCAGAGGATTGGTGAGTGTTGCAGCGGGTGGTACACGTGCCGTTCAGTGATTGAGAGACAGTGGCTTAATTCCATCAAGGGATCAAAATGACAGACAGCGGGAAGGGCACAAAGAAAAAGCAAGATTCGATTAAATCTGCATTCGTCACTGCCATTTCTTTTTTTTTCTTTTTCCTTTTTTTTAAATGTCGTGTGAAAAATAAAACTAGGAAATTTTAAATGAATATCAGTTGAACTTGAAAAATTACGGAATTTGAAAATTACAAAAAGTTTGATAACAAATGAAAAAAATAAATAGGTCTCAATTGATTATTCTGAAATTTTAAAATGTCGTGTTTTTATTAAAATGCCTTTTATTTTATTTTTTTTCTTAAAAAAAGAACCCTTGTTGGCACTGCTAGTTGCTAAAGCTTTGGTGACAATTTAAGTAATATGATTGACTACTTGAGCTCTATAAGCCTTATCCAACGTTGTTAACAAACTGAATAAAAGTAATGATAATTTGAGTATAGTGATTGACAAATTGTGCTCCCAAGGTTATTAATGACTATATTCGAGTTGTCATTGTCAATACCAAAATTGTCATTACCTTTATTAAACTTGTCAACGACACTTAAAGGGTTTAAGAAACTCAAGTAGTCAATCATTATACTCAAACAGTCAATCTCATAGTTCAAATTGTCCCTAGAGCTCTGGCCGTTGACGCTCCCGTTGGTGGGATGGTGTCAGCCCACCAAAGCTCCAGTGCCAAACGAGAGTTTGTCTTTTAAGAAAAATTTAAGGGACATTTTGGTAAACACACAACATTTCAAAATTTCAAATTAGTCCCTTGAAACCTATTTATCGTAGTGATTGAAAAATTCGCACTCCAGAGGTTATTAATGACTATATTCAAGTTGTCACTGCTAATATCAAAATTGTCATGACCTTTATTAAACTTGTCAACGACACTTAATAGGGTTTAAAGAGCTCAAGTAGTTCATCATTATACTGAAATAATCAATCTCATTACTCAAATTGTCCTTGGAGCTCCGACTGCCAGTGCTGAAGCTATAGTAGTTGGCCCCTGGAGTCTCGCCGATGGGGTGGTGTCAGCTCGCCAAAGCTCCGGCGGCAAACAAGGTTTTTTTCTTTCAAGAAAAATTTAAGGGATATTTCGGTAAAAACACAAATTTCAAAATCCTATATTAGTTTCTTAAAACATATTTATTATTTCCATGTGTTAACGGGCTTTTTGGGGTGTTCCAACTTCAAATGGTAGTCATTTAGAATTTTTCCAATAAAATATGAGGTAAATATACTGTTTAAAATATTAATTGGTTTTTATATTTTTAAATTAAACTTTTGGTGCCTCAAGCAAGTTTTTGACACTTTCCTTTTCTTTACGGGGTGTTCCCTTTCCTTAAAGTTTAATTTCTATTAAATAAACCCTAAAAATATACACCTAATTTTATATTCTTATTTGATATTCATGGACCATCAATTTATTCTGCAATCCATGAAGGGTTGTCACCTCTAAATTAATGGTTAGACCCCTTTTGTGTTTAGGATTATATGTCTTCAAACCATGGGTAATAATTCTGTGAAATTATTAAACTTTATGGATTTGATTGATTAAAAAATAATAATAAAATAAGGACCAAGTCAGTGGCTAAAATAAGTCTGGGGGACAAAACTTTCATCGTTATTTATGTGGAAGAGTTTGCATCATAGGCTCTGGGCCCATTTAGATAGGCTTTTTTGAGAGAAAAAAAGTACTTTTTTAATGCAAAAAAAGTTCTTTTTTAATTAGTTTATGTGTTTAGATGATATTTTTTTAAAAAAGTAAAAGTAAAAAAAAAAAAAAAGGTCAAGGTGCTGCTTTTTTTAAAAGCTCCAATTTAAAGCTTAAAAAATAAGCACTTAAAAAAAACACATTTTTAAAAAGCCCATCCAAATGGGCCCTTTCTATAATTAAATAGTTTTTATAAAATATAATAAATATTAGGAGAAGGGTCTCATAAATTATTATTTGAGAGCAGCTTTACTTAACTCCACTATTATCCTTATCATAAGACACTTTCTATAAAAAAAAAAAAAAAGATAGTCCTTGTTATAAAGTCACTACATTTGATACTATACATTATGTTTCTTCAATATTTTTTATGACCATTTTCATGCCCTCTAATGCATTGTATTAAATATGGATAAATGTAGAAGTTTTTTTAAGAATTTAGTCAATGGTTCAGTTCCTTTTGGCATGTATGGAGATTTGTCTCATTGTCAGTAGTGATTTCCTTTGAAGAAGTTTAAGGTGCGAGGGGATTATTTATTGTCACCGACGATGAATATCCTAAGCCTAAAGAAAAAGAGAGAGATGACTTGTAATAAGTATTTGGGGTGGTATGATAGGTCATAAAATATAAACAATATTCCAACCTTTTTAACATAATACTGAAAACAAACTTTTATATCCTATGTAAAAACCAAAAAGATTTGAAAAACTCAAAAAAATCTGTTAACACATTGAAATGATAAATAAGTCTTAACGGATTAATATAAGATTTTGAAATATTGTGTTTTTACTAAAATTCCCATCAAGTTTTTTTTTTTTTTAAAAAAAAAGAAGAAGAAGGAAAAAATCCTCATCGATGCCGAAGCTCCGACGGTTGGGACCACCTTGCCAGTGGAGCTCCGGTGGCCGAAGCTCCAATGACAAGTTGAGTGATGAGATTGACTGTTTGAGCATAAGGATTGACTATTCGAGCTCCATAAACCCTATTTGACGTCATGGACAAGTTGAGTAAAGGTAATAACAACTTAAGTATTGGCAACAACAACTAGTTAGCAATTGGAGTCTTGGTGGTGGCACTCTGGCCCTAGCGAGGGTTCTTTCTTTCTTTTTTAAAAAAATTGAAGGATGTTTTGATAAAAAAAAAACAACATTTCAAAATTTCAGAATTATCCATTAAGACCTATTTATCATTTTCATGTGTTAACAGACCTTTTAAGATATTTCAAATTCAGATGGTATTTATTTAAAATTTTTTTGAAATCCAAATCGATCTTCATTGTGAGTTACACTAGGTGGAAGTTTTTATTTTTGACCCTAAGAAGGATATTATACTTCTATAGTCTATTTACTTTATCTTCAAGTTAAAAAATATGAATATTAGTGATAATTTTTATAATATTTGCATTATTTAATATTTAAAATCCTATTACTTATTTTTCAATTTTTATAAAATATACAAAAATTATGTTTGTTTGAATATTCTGAAAAAATAAAAAACGAGATTTATCGTGAACTATCATATTATTTGTACTCGTAAAATAAATAGGCGATCGTGTGATATGTTGCACATAATTTTAAAAACACATTAATATTTTATATTGATGACCTGAGCTGGTTTAAGAAAAATGGCAGTATTATGATGAATTGTCTTCCATTTTACACTAGCGAAGTGGATAAGAAGGAGGAGGTTATCAATAGCTGACGATTGATGCTGACACGTTCATTAAGTAATTAAACTTATTAGATACCACAATAATTAACTATTTAGACTGGGTGCTCTGCTCATCCATGGCCATTGTATAATCCAATCCAATCCAGGGACCAAATAAATAACCAGCAATATACTAGTGATATAAACCTCACCTAATACATATGGATAATGATCCACTCTGCTTTTTGTCTTTTTGTGGTCTACGACAGCGACAAATATGTGTAACAATAACATTGACGTTCTCTTTTGTTGTACTGTCTATTGGATCTATCCATACATTATATTTTATCTAAATCACATTTTTACAAATCTGTTATACCCAACAATTATTTTTAAAAATCTTTTTTATTGGTTTTTTCATTTCACCCATAAACAGTATTTCTCTTTATTTATTTATTTATTTTTTTTAAAAGGATAGTATGAGTAGGAGGGTGGGGTTTTTTTTAGGGGGGAGGGGATGCATTTTGGTAGGATAGGCACCGCTTGTTGGTCCTATTTGGATAGTTTAGATAGGGACTTGTTTTCTTACTTGCCTTATTTAGTCATTTTATACGACATTTTTTATTTTCGGGTAAAGTCATCTGCTGATCGGGTGTGATAGAAGATAAATTTTCGTATTAAAAAAATAAAAATAAATCATTTAAAAATTTTGATAGCATTTTAAACAATTCTGATCAGATTAAGGAGTAATCTTGTCAGCCCACCAAGGCTAGACGTCACTTTTTTTGTCGTAACCTAAAGGGTTACCGGCCTCTTTTCGGCCGAAGAGTATTGCAGGCATGGAAACCTGGTTATCACAAAGCCTTGGCAGAATAAACCCGATTCTGTCTTTATCCCAAATGCAATCGAGTCCATTCGCTTCACGATCAACAGGGGAAATCGTGATTTCTCGGGTTAAGATTCTTTTCTAATCATTTTCTCATTATCCCTCATCATCTTTAAATTATACTTGTCCAATCAATCACAATACTACTTTAACTTCTCCCTCCTCTCCCCAATCAACAACCCAAATACACTAATGAGAGAAAAGGAGAAAAAATGATAATGAGAAGATCTTTTTTCGTGATTTCCTAGTTTTGTACCCTCACTCTCAATCAAGTGAAATTTTCTAGGATCCTTTGTTTTTAGGCTCAACTGATAAAAGGATTAAACACTCTCACCAAAGGACGGAGGTTTGATTCTGAAGTTGGTCAAGGTGTTGGGGAAGACATCCTAGCTCCTAGGTATTTAAGTTATCGCCTGAGGGTAGTAGACGGCTCACTCTGCCTAACATCGGTATCACCTTGAAGGAAGGGAGATTTTGCTTACCCCTTAGATTGTGGGTGAACTCAACCTCTTTTCTAAAATTTTTATATCAAAGGAAAAAAAAAAGTAATACTTTCCGGGAAGCCTACTGATGCAGTAAGTCTTGGATAGTATTATTCTGATATGTTATACATTGCTCAAATTTAAATCTATTAATTTATAATTTCTGAAAGGAAAAAGTCGTTTTTGTTAAAAAAGGGGCCACCATTAAAATTATCTAACTTGTTTAGATTTGTGCTCATCATATCCATCTCCTAATTTAAGAGGCGAGAATCCCCTCTCTCTCTCTCTCTATATATATATATATATATGGGGTTTACACTTCTCATGTTACATGAGAAGAAGAAGATTCATACACACATATGAAATAGTAGGACCCACATCTTTTATGTATGTATATATAAAACTCAAGTATGGAAATGGTGGGACCCACATTTTTTTGTATCTATGACATGAGGATATACTTCTCCTACAACATGAGAAGTGTATTTTCCTATATATATATAATGCATTTTATAAATTCTGGGTAATAACGGGGACGATGTATCAAGGATTGTTAAACCACGAGAACCAATTTCCTAATTTTTTTTTTTAAATTTTAGGAAAGGGGTTGGGTTAACTCACGATCCAAGAGCAAGGTGAAATCTCTCTTCCTCCAAGGTGATACCGATGTTAAGCAGGACGAGCCGTCTATTACCTTTAAGGGTTAACCTAGGCACCCAGGAGTTAGGATGCTTCCTCCAATGCCTTAACCAACTCCATAATCAAACCCTCTTCTTTTGGTGAGAGTATCTGATCCCTTTATCAATTGAACCTAAAGACAAGGGATAATTTCCTGACTATTATCACAAAATTACAACCACCCACAAACTAATGTACAAGCCCGTATCTGAACTTTATATAAACCCCTACAGACTAAGTGGGCCGAGCCCATTATATGTCCATAATGTGGAAGATTCACAATTACACATCTCCACCCCCTCAAGAACTCGAGCCATGTATTTACATGTTGCTAACTTGCTCATAATATAATCATGTTTAAGGTTCACCTAGGCCTTTAGTCAAAATATATATCTGCCAATTGCTCAGATGACTTTACGTGCTTATACGTAATATATCCTTGTAATAGTTTATCTCTCACAAAATGACAATTCACTTCAATATATTTGGTCTGTTCATGGAAAACCGGATTTGTAACTGTATGTATCGCAACATGATTATCACAATATACTTGCACGGGCTCTATATATATGGAACCTAGAGCTCTTTACATGAACCCATGATCCATGTTAATTCAGAAGATGCCTCCGCCAAGGCTCTATATTCGACCTCTAAGGCTATGTTCGTGAGTTTGGAGGGGAAGGGAAGGAAAGGGATACAAGAAGAAAGGAGGGAAAGGGAAGGAAGGGAAATGGAGGATATCTCCTCCCCTTGTTTATGAGTTAAAAAAATAGTAAGGGAGGAAGATGGAGGATTAATAAAATACTTTTACCATTTTGTCCTTTTTTTTAATAATTAATATAATTATGGGAAAATTTCAAATAAATACCTTTTGAATATGCAAAACCCCCAAAAGTCCGTTGAATTTGTAAAAAGACTATGAAGTACTAAGGACTTATGAGGGATATACAAATTCGGGTGAAATTACCCTTTTGCCCCTAGTTTTAAATAAATAAAAAATAAATAAAATCCCCTTCCCCCCACCAGGCCACCACCACCGGCCGGCCACCACCACCGCACCGGCCGGCGGGGGCGGTGGTGGCCGGCCGGCCGGTGACAATGGTGGTGGAGGGACGGCGGGGGTGGTGGTGGGCTGCGGTGGTGGTGTTGGCCGGCGGTGGTGGTGGTGGCCGGCCGGTGGGGGTGGTGACCGGCCGGCGGTGGCGGCCGGCCGACTAGGCGGCAGGTGTGGTGGCGGCCTGGCGGGGGCGGTGGTGACAGGCCGGCGATGGTGGTGGTGGTCGGGCGGCGGGGGTGGTGACCGGCCAGTGGCAGTGGTGGTGGCCGGCCGGCGGTGGTGGTGGTGGACGGCCGGCGGTGGTGGTGGCTGGTCGGTGGTGGTGGTGGTGGCCAGCCGATGGTGGTGGTGGTGGCCGACCGACGGTGGTGGAGGCTGGCCGGGGACGGCGGCGGCGGCGGCTCGGTGGGGTGGGGTAGGGTGGTGGTGATAGTGATGGTCGTAGTAGTGAATGAGGGTAAAAAAGTAATTAACCTATATTTCCTCTTAAAACCCTCCATATTGGGGGAACTTTATTTTATAAAAGTAGGAGGGTTTTGGAGGATTTGTAAAACTCCTTGATTTCCTCCCCTCCTATTTTTAAAACTCGTGAATAAGGGAAGAGACTACTAAAACCCTCCCTTCCCTTTCCTTTCCCTCCATAATAGAACTCGCGAACATAGCCTAAAAGATGAGGTTGATATCATATTATGTTTCTTTGACTTCCAATAAATTAATGAGCTTCCCAATCTTTCTAGAAACTCAGTAACTAAACGTTTGGTATCCTTGCACCCCACGTGATCTGAAACATAAAAACACCCGAAAACCATGGGGCCCATAGCTAGAAGAAAAATGCCTTGTACTGTAGTGTCCTTAAGGTACCTCACCAGCCTCATGGCCGCTTTCATATGTGATTCTTTGGGAGTTTGCATGAATTAACATAATACCTGCATAGTGAACAAGTTATCAAGTCTTGTCAATGTAAGATACAATAACTTACCTATAAGCCTCTTATAGCTTCATGATTCTTGAATGTAATGATCATCCTTCATTTTCTTCTACGATGAGCTTGAGATTCTGCTAAAAAAGAGTGAAGGCTAGATCCGATTCATCTAAACTTGTTTAGTCAACAAATTCAATGGCGTACTTTCTTTGGTCAAGAGGTATAGCATGGTTAGAGCGAACCAATAATCATCAAAATATGCAAGGATATACAATTACCATGTTCAGTTTGCTTATGAAAAAGAGCATAATCATACTTACTTTGTTTGAAGTCACCTTTTAATATGTGGAGTGGGTTAATTTCTCATTCCATCACCTACAGGCTTGCTTAAGGCCATACGATGATTTTCCCAGTTTACACACTTTAAATCCAGTCTCCCTCCCCTTTGCTCATATCCATGGGGAATCATCATATAGACCTCCTCTTGAAGATCTCCCTGCACAAACGCATTATCCACATCCATTTAACATTTAAAAAAAAAAAAACAGTTATTTACAGTAGCCAGTGTGAGTATCATGCAAATTGTGACTATTTTTACAACACGTGAGAACGTTTCATAAAAGATTTCAAGGGAAAATTTCAGATGCATGCAAAAACATCATTGAAATCTAAGCGCAATATCAAATGCATGCAAAAAGATAATCACCACGAGAGTAATTTCAAGGGAAACTTTTAGTCAGCCCCCTTGATAGCAAAATAATTTATCTCAACACCCAAAACTTTTTGAAGCTTTATTGCACCTTATGGTAAAAATGAAATTAATTTTTGTGGGTGAAAAGACAATGGTACCCTTTTTTTAGAAGAGCATTTATAAGATAAATAAAGACATTTGCAAGACAAATAAAGAGATTCGAAAGAACTTAAGGAATTAAAATCATTTTGGTCATTTACAAGACAAATATGAAAATAATCAAGAAAATTATAGGTATTTACAAGACAAATATAAGTAATTACAAGACACATATGAATATTTACAGGATAAATAAAAGGATTCCAAAAAATCTAAGGAATTAAAAATACTGTGGCCATTTACAAGATAACAAAGAAAATTTACAACGCAAATGTAATCATTTAGAAGATAAATAGAGGGATTCAAAAGAATTTAGAGAGTTAAAAATATTTTGGGAATTTACAAGATAAATATGAAAATTCATAAGATAAATATAAGTATTTACGAGACAAATAAGACAATTTACCAGATAAATAAAGTAAGGGCGCACATCATTGTCTATCTACCCACAAAAATTAATTTCATTGGGACTATGGAGTGTAGTGAAGTTTCATAATTGAAATCAATTTACTACCAAGTAGCAAACTGAAATTTTCCCTAGTTTCAAATGCACGCAGGGAGGAAAAAAAAAAAGAAAAATCAAAATCAAAATGCCATTTGACCCACCCCTTATTTGATCGGCCATCAGATTGCCCGCTGGTCAGTATAACCATCTATTGTCAATCCGTTTGTCTTGGCAGAATAGCAGTGATGCCGATAAGTGATTAAAATGACCATACAAGTACTTTTTATTCTTAATTTATAATAAAAAGAAAGTGTCAAAAACGGGAGGAACAATTGCAAGTTAATTTATAAAAGTTGGATAAAATATATAAATAGGTAAAGTATACTTTTTTATTATTATTTTGTTTTAAGTTTATTTAAAGTATACTTTTAGTTTTTTTAAATGTCACTGATCTTAAGTTTAATATATATGTAAATCGAAAAATATCTAAAAATCTAATAAAACTGTCAATCAAAATCTTGATTATATTAAAAAAATTATAGTTTAATAATCTAAATATCAAAACTTCAATTTTATTTATAGCGATTTATCAATTTATTTTAGTTTAATAATATAAATACATTATATTAAAAATTAAAAATTTAAAATGTTTTGTCAGCTACACATTCATCATTTAAGTTTGTTATGTCATTATTTTCTGTTAACAACAATAATAACATTAGGAATATATGATCAAAAGTATATTTATAAAAGTAAGGGACCAAAAATATATCTTATATAAAATTTAAAGAACTAGACTTATACTTTAATATAAATGTATTTATAAATTATAAAAGTTGATTTATAAAAAACCCTCTGGCCTCCCAATCTGCAAACGGTAAGCACAGCATTTTTATATTAAATAAACATGTAAAGTTATGAAACAATAAGCAAAATAATAGTATTATAAAAAAGCCATAAGTTTCATGGTTTTTTTTTTTTAACTATCATAAGTTTCATGGTTAAGAGTTTGAAAACAGAAATTTCAATTTTATGACATATCTATCCCGATCTTTTAATTAATTTATTTGACATTTTCTCAATAATAATTAAAGAAGATAGGAAATGAGAGAATTAATAAATATGACTAAGTGTTTTATAAAATACATGTCATATTAACTAATTTTACTAATTTTTGTAATCTAGTTAAATTAGATAAATATATGTTATATCAAGGATTTGAGAGATAATCGATTTTGATTTTTTTGGTCATATTTTTACTTCATCCAGTCTTTATTATAAAATATATTTAGGGAATTAATCTTAATTTTAAATATAAGATTTTTTTTATGTTTGACAATTTTTTCCTTATTTATCATATTTAATCTTTCATCAACAATAATTAAAAAGAAGAGAAAATAAAAAAAGTTGAGAAAATTAATTAAAATATTTTAGAAAATACATCCTATAAATTTTTTTTGAAAATTTCTGTATGGATAAATGCGAGTTTCGCGCAAGTGATGAAAAGGGTAAAAATGGGAGGAAAAAAACGGCTGTTTCAGGAAGAAAGGAGAAGAACAAACCGAAACTGAGAGGGAAAAGGGGATGAATAAATGGCGTTAGGGTGATGAGAAACGCGTGATGTGCTTGGATGGTCCGATCACATGGCTTCTCCTCCTCCATCATATCAGACAGATCTTCCTCTTCCCTCTGCCTCTCAACCTGGTATTCTCTCACTTTCCTTCTCTTCCGTCTCTTTTTCTCAATCCACTCTTCATTTCACTCATTTCACTTTTCGTCTGTTATATTTTTCTTCAATTTTTTTGGTTGAACATGTTTTGATTACGTTGATCGGTTTAAAACATCGATTTGCTCAGTCTTCTACAGCTTCATCGGCTGTTTTCCCCCTAAGATAATGTGTATTAAGCTCCTTGCTAGTTGATAGTGTGTTTCCTTGAATCGTAATCTGCTTTTCTGTTGAACCTAATCGGAACTCTACCGCTGAATTGCATTGACTTGTTTGGAATTTCAATGGAAAATCAGGTGACAAGTTTCTGGATCATGAAGATCGTTCAACTCCTGTTCCAATTCATGTTGTCACCAGTGCATCTCAACTTCCTGTTGAATTCCTCGAACCCTCACCTCAAGAGCAACTCGTCATTGGTTTCGATTGTGAGGGCGTCGACCTGTGTCGGACTGGGGCTCTATGTATAATGCAGGTGTGCTACACTTGCTTGCCTTGTAAGATGAAAAAGAGAGCTTATTATATATGTACTGGAGTCGGATGTTAATGTCAGTGTTATAATATCTAATTATGTTGGAGCAACTTATGTGAATAGAAAGAACCTAAGTCCACTTTTCTTGTTTAGTCGAGACGGAAAGCTGCTATAAAAATGTTTGGCTTTGAATGGTAATACAATCCTAATTACCGCTCATAAATATCACAATTACATCCTCCTGTTAGCAGCTACATTATTAATAAGGTTATATTAAGTATATGTTTTTTTTGATACATCATGGTAGGGGAGGGGGGAGGGTTCGAAACCTGGACATGGGAGAAGGAGGCCAGTTAATATTGGCTCCCATGCCACTAAGCTACTAAGGTGCTGGCATATTAAGTATATGTTATTAATTCCCGAGGGCAGCATGTTATGAGTCCCACATCGGGGAGCCAAGCTCTTAAAGTAAGGTTTATAAGTCCATTGGGTTCTCCCTCCTCATAGGCTAACTTTTGGGGATTGGACTCTCCCTTTGGGCTTGTGTTCATTACATTGGTGCTTTCATTGAGAGTCGATGTTTTGGAGAGGGTTACCCACGGAAGGTTTTGACCGGTTGGAGGCCGAGTGAAGTGACGTGGAGTGAAGCCGTTGGGGACGTCCCCTCTTGAGGCGGTGACTATGTTATGAGTCTCACATCGGAGAGCCAAGCTCTTAGAGTAAGGTTTATAAGTCCATTGCATTCTCCCTCCTTATAGGCTAGCTTTTGGGGATTGGGCTCTCCCTTTGGGCTTGTGTTCATTACACAGCACTTTCATGCTTCTCATTTTGCATCTTATTGTTTGAGGAGTCAATGTTTTCTACTCTTTAGACGTGCAATTTGGAACCTTCTTTTTCTACATCCAGTCTTTTTGCATTTAGGACTCACGATGAGTTCTCATCTTTTTTCTATGGTGTCTACTAAGTTTTCATCTCCCTGCAGCTTGCATTTCCAGATGCTATATACCTGGTTGATGCAATTGAAGGGGGAGAGACGCTTATTAGAGCCTGCAAGCCTGCACTCGAATCTAGTTACATAACAAAAGTGATTCATGATTGCAAACGGGACAGTGAGGTATCTGATTGATTTTATTGCTTTCTCATTACTTTGTTGTAAATTATGAAGTTTAATTTTTCCTGCCATTTTAGCATTTTCCTACTCTTTTTGACAATCTGAAGAGTTAATAGACATGTTCTATTTCATAGGCATTGTATTTTCAATTTGGCATCAAGTTGAACAACGTGGTGGATACCCAGGTAAGCCTTATTATTTATTATTACCAAGCCAATTTTTCTTCCACTTTTGGTACCATTATTAAGTCAAAGAACTACATTGCCTCTATTGTAGCACAAATTTCATATTGTAAGGACTTGAGAAGATCTTAGGAATGGTTCTGTGCGCATTGGGAGAAAGGGCTTTCAAATCTCAGCTAGTGGCTGTTTTGAGAAGAATACTGTTCTAATTCTACTGAATCAGCTGCTTACAACGACATTTTTCTCTTGAACATTTAGAATGAAGACATTATCAGTCATTGACTTAAGTGTGTCTAATGTCAAGTTCAAGATTTAAGGGCCATTCTCAAAGTTTAACTTCTTTTCTCTTCCTCAATGTTGCATTTGTCTTTTCGAAAAAGGCAAGGCAGGAGAGAGAAAATGAATCTGTTTTTTGGAACATAATAAGTTTCTTTCTTAGATTTTTTCCCCATCTCCATATTGTTAAATATTGCCTGGCCGAGAATGGTGATGTTTCAAACTATTGATCCTCTGCACCTTGAATCAATTCTTATTATACCCTGCTTTGGTTCAGATTGCTTATTCACTGATAAAGGAGCAAGAAGGGCGGAAGAGATTGACAGATGACTACATTTCATTTGTCGGCCTCCTTGCAGATCCATATTATTGTGGTATGATATAAATCATGTTATCTGTTAGAATTTATCTTTCCCCCTGGGACTCTATTTACTTGCCAATTTAGGGTAGGTGCACATATCATTAATCCTCTAGGTTCCTTCGAGTCTTTTGCTTACTACCATCATATTCACTTTTGGGGTTTGAATGTAGGTATATCATATGATGAGAAAGAAGAAGTTCGGATCCTTCTTCGGCAGGTTGGTTTTAAAACTATATTATGATTGGAACTCAACTTTTATTCCTTGAAATGGGTGTTCTAACATCAACGTTACGGCAGGTCTTATGTTTGATTTCCTCATATGACCTTATCATTAAGGTTTGATTTAGTACAGTATATACTACTATGCTGTGATTGATGTATGCTGTGAATTATTGAAACACATTTAAAAAGCAGTAAACACCAACTATCTTGGTCATGCAATTTAAGATTTTACTTATTGGAAAGTTCACCTTAATCTATTTTTATAATGATTTGTCTGTTCAGGTAAATAAAAAGAATGTTTAACTGATGCCAAAATGTTGATGTATTTGTCTTCAAATCAATGTGTGGTGATGTCATCTATTAATATTATTTCTTAATGTTATGTCAGGACCCCAAGTTTTGGAAATATAGACCATTATCTGAACTAATGGTCCGTGCAGCTGCTGATGATGTTCGCTTTCTTCTCTACATTTACCACCGGATGATGGAGAAATTAAATGAGCGATCACTATGGTATCTTGCAGTTCGTGGTGCCCTCAATTGCCGATGTTTTTGTGTCAATGACAATGATTATGCTGACTGGCCATCTCTACCTCCTATTCCAGGTATAAATAGAATTCCTTGTTCTATAATTTGAAACAGTATCTCCAAATGGATGAACTATAGTGCTAATTGCCTCCAAATACGTGTAGATTTTTATTTTCCACTGAGATTTTTAGTTTGAAATATTATGTTATCATTGATGATGATCTTTGACCAGGTAATGTTATAATTTGATGGTTATGGTGTTTTCAAGTTTAAGCCTAATTGTTGTGACTAGGGAGTCTAATGTGCTGAAATTTGCCACAAAATTGGTGAGTATTTCAATTCTCTGGCTTGCTAGTGAAAATGAAATGAGGTCTGAATCAATTTGCTGGTGGAAAATTTGCCATTTTGTAGATCCATTTATTATGATATGACTATTCTAGGTTCAGAAAGAATAGGTTTTTTGTTTTAGCTAAATTTTTGTCTGCTCTGTTTTTAAGATTTCAACCACTGAGGCCAGGAAGTATATGATTTTTGGCTTTCTTATTTAAGCTATTATAACTAGCAAGTTGATACATGTGACTGGAATAAATGACTGAGTGTACAATTCATTATGATATTAATTACTAATTCGTGTGCTTATCTATTAGATAAGTTGACAGTGGATGGAGATGCTCCTGAGGAAGAAATCCTCTCGGTTCTTGATGTTCCCAGTGGAAAGATGGGACGCATTATTGGGAGAAGAGGGGCGACAATCATGTCAATCAAGGAGTCCTGCAAGTAAATATTTTGTTTCCCTCCTTCCAATAAATAGTATTCCCTCCAGTCTCTAATATAAGAGTTAGACAAGGAGTTTGCTTTGATTCTAAATGTAAGACTTCAATCCACTTTGTTTCACAAATTTGTAATTTTTCTCGAAAGTATTCTTACTATTAAGGGGGTTTTCATTGGGGTAGTGTAATTTTTCTCCAAAGTATTCTTACTATTAAGGGGGTTTTCATTGGGGTAGTTCTAATGCTTACAAGTAAAGAGGGTAATTTAGGGAAACAAACTCCCATTTATTACAAATTAATAACTTAATTTTTTTTTAATATTCAGTAATTAATTATCTAGCTCTTATGATAGGGATCGGAGGTATTAGTTTTTTAAAAAGTACTCTTGGTGGTTTTAACTTTTAAATTTGTTTGCTGATTCAGTGCGGAGATTCTAATTGGAGGTGCAAAGGGCCCACCTGACAAGGTTAGAATTGAATTTCCATGTCTTATAATTGGCATGATTTCTCACATAATATGATAATATTGAGTTGTTACATATCATATTATCATTCATCATGGGATGAAATCTTGTTATGTGAAAACAACAAGCTTTATTCCATTAAGAGGGGCTAACTACATAGATCGTCTGACACGGTTGTACTTTATCAATAATGAACCATTTAGATATAATATTATTTACTAAGAGAACTCATTGATAACTTCCTAAACATCCTTCTTAGCCTCCCTCTACCTTTCTCTATATAGGGCAAACAATGCTTTACCATTTTTTCTCAATAGATGTTATGCCAACTTTTTTTTCTTAGATATTTTAGGTCGTCTTTTTTTGCATGACCATACATCTTAGCATTCTCATTTCTGTCACCACAGTTTCTCACTCTTGTATCTTCAATCAATGCTCAATATTCCCCCTATATTGCAAAAGAGTGCTAAATGATGTTGGGATTTTGTTTTTACTTATGGTAATGTTAAAGACTTGCAACTGATTTTATAGTATACTAACAATCTTATTAAATGCCTGGAAAAATATCCAAGGTTGGTTATTCTGAAGTGGCTTTTTAATGGTTGCGACTTATAATGATATTCTCTTGTGACGGTGGTATTGTACCACTTTTTTCGCATATTTAGTGATCCGCTCTCCTCCTCAGAGAACATTTTGCGCTGAAGAGCTACTAATCTGTTATGACTGTCCATATTTATTTGTGCAGGTTTTTATCGTGGGACCAGTTAAGCAAGTGAGGAAAGCAGAGGCCTTGCTGAGGGGTAGATTGTTGGATGTGTACTGAGAGAAAAGCGGTGCTTCTGTTTAAATGGATCATATTAAATAAGTAGAGTCTTTCTGAGCATATAAATTTTCTGATAGTTGGGGTGGTGTGGGGGGTCGAGTTCGATCTTGACATTTTAGTGCTATTGGACGTAGACTCCTTCAAATATAATCGAAAGATGCTGAAGATTCAACAATTAGAACCGGTTCGGAGTCTGTAATTGAGTCTGAAAAACTTTTGTTCGGGTTACAACTTAACATTTGACAAACCTCAGAGAGGCTCTTGCATAACGGCTTAAAAGCCGCATACATGTTTGGGCAGGTGATCGAAGTCTCGCTTTTGAAAAACTTTTGTTCGGTTTACTTTCTTTCTTTCTGTTATCCTCTATCTGCCTACTAAATTCATAGTACGAGTATTTTGAAAAAAATTATTATATTAAGTATTTTAAATTATAACATGATGCGTTACAATCTTAAAGACATTTATATGATTATCTACTTAAACATAGTTTGACAAAATTTCTAATTAGACGTAATAATGATTAAAAAACTGTACTTAATTAAGTAATTTGCTTGCGGCGTTCGACATAAATTCAAAATAATCTCAACCGATCTGATCTGCGGCCCTGTGGTGCATGGTTCACCAGTAAAAGGGGTATATTTAAAGAAATTAAGATTCCAAGGTCAAAATGTTAGGCCATTTGAAATTATTTGTGAAGTCAATTTGTGAAAAAACAACAGGTTATAGACGCAAATACCAAATATTATTGCTTTAGATTTTTTTTTTTTTGGGGGGGGGGGGTTAATTATTATGAATATTTTTTTTTTTTGGTATTTTGAAATAAACAGCTCAAGAAAAATACAATTTCTCAGTTTTATTCGGAAATGTGCTTTCCAACTTTCACGAAAAGCTGAATCCAATTACTTTCATACAAAAGCGACACGTAGTTTCACATTCACCTACTGTTACGGATCTGAACAGGGCTCATATTTAATGTAAGGCCTAAGAGGAGATATATTGCATATCTATCGGAATCTATCTATTGTAGGTAAATATCCTAAAATAAATGGGCATCTTCATATAAGATATAGTGACTTGGATACTCGCATCAGAGATCATGCAAGGTCCAACATATCCTACCTAAGGTAAACTCTATAAATACAGAGGTCAAACCCTAAGGTACACACATTATAGGTTCTACATTCTAACTTACCACCTTACTTTCTATCACACAGAGCACACACACCACCCCTCTGGCAAACACCACCAAGTATATTGAACTACGTGGACTTTGATCCCTTCAAAGGGTACATAGGCTCTAGGCTTAACACCTAGTCAAATCCAATCAGTCCTGTTCCCAGAACAGAACATTGGCGCCGTCCGTGGGGATCGGTAAATTTTGATTCCTGCGACCAAAGATGGTCAACACCAGAAGCAACAGTCAGATGTCTTTCCATAGGCAGTTCCTGAAAATCCACAACAACAAAATCAAGAACTGTAGCAGCCTGCGAAGGATTCAGAGAAACGATTGTTGTTTGAGCAACGACTTATCGCCAGGTTCTCTCTTTGGGAATTCTTTTAAGAAGGGGGTGTGTATTAGAAAGCACATAAACCATATGTTTAGTCCTTAAACGAGCAACACTTTTCAACTCTGGCATAAATTTAGATGTTCTATTTGGATCATAAGCTCCCACATGATGAGAAGATAGCATGAAAATCATCATCATCTCTCCTTGAGAACCCAGGATCGTTATCCTCTCTCCTTGGGAACTCAAACTTTTCAACTCTAGCATAAATTTAGATGCTCTATTTGGATCATAAGCTTCCACATGACGAGAAAATTGTTGGAAGGATCACCAGGAAGAACTCAGAGGAGTCTTTGATGGCCTTAATAAAAAACTAGCAGACCTAGAGGATCTCGTTCGGCAACTTCAGATCCTCTTATCGTCGTGCTAGCAGCCGTCGGCACAGCAGCCTCCGAGCCCACCGCGCAACAACAACCACTGGACAGAAGATGAGATCTAGGAATTGATACAACTGCGGGTTTAATACCCATTTGACAATCCCAAAACAAACAAATTGAGATAGCCGAGGTTGTTGGTAAGCCGAGACTAATTCAATGTCAAAGAAGTTATTTTCACAACTTGGGGAAGTAGGGAAGTCTACTTTATGTTTGCCTTTGCTATATCTGCTTTGTGTTTGTTTTTTCTATATTATTTACATTAGAAAGAGTTAGTGGATTACTAAAACCTCCAAACATATAGCAATAGCGTTTGATTTCATTGATATATTATTTCTTCTATCAAAATTGTTTTGAGGCAGGACAAACGAGCAAATTGAGATAGCCAAGGCTGATTCAACATTTATGGCGTCTCGACTCCATCACGATTGTCGAGGCTGATGATATGTCAAGATAAGGAGATGTCGAAATGCCGAGGTACGGTGAGATTGTTATCGACCTCGAAGTTGAGCGAATTCCTTGATATTTCCTCGGATCCTTGAGAACTTACCTCGGATCTTTGAGCAAATGTCAATATGACATAACCCGGCAATGCGCGGTAGATAGGCAAGAAGGTAAGATTCACAGCAATATAGCCCGGATAACTCGGATACGAAAGATCCCGACCTCGAAGTCAGGCAAACCGCCTCGACATTACCTCGGATCTTTGGGATAGACGACTTCGATAGCTGGGATCAATATCCGGATTCAAATGCAGGTGAATCATCTCGGCACTACTTAGGATCTTTGAGACAAGACCTCGAATCTTCGAAGTCAGCTGCTTTGATAGCTAGGATCAACGTAATTCAGCCCGACACTTCGATGGTCAGGATCAATGTAATTCAGCTTGGCAATGTAAGGCCCACGACAACAAACCTTGGCTAGTAAAGCCGACTGGGGGCAAAATACATCTCGGCAGCTCAGAAGCCTGAACTACCGGGCTGGGGGGCATCTGTTACGGATCTGAAGTGTCCAGCACCATATTTTTTTTGGGGAGCAAAAATACATATGTAATTACATTTTAGGAGCAAAAGTCACACCACCGTTAAAATCTAGAGTGTTGTAAATATAGATTTTTTCTATTGTAAATGGCTAGATTTTAAATTTTGTTGTAAATACATCACTTTCTGTTGTAAATCTAGCCTTTTTCTGTTATAAATGACTTTTCTATGTTCAAAATCCAAATGTTTAAATGTTCTTGTAAATATAGCATTTTATGTTATAAATATGGCCAGATTTTAAATTTTGTTGTAAATACAGCAGTACAGCACTTTCTGTTGTAAATATAACTTTTTTTTTGTTGTAAATGACCTTTCTATGTTCAAAATCCAAGTGTTTAAATATTGTTGTAAATATGACATTTTTTGTTGCAAATGCACCATTAAGTTAGATTTTAACGGTGATGTGATTTTTGCTCCTAAAATGTAACCATATGTGTATTTTTGTTTCAAAAAAAAGCATATGGTGCGGGCGCTCCCAAAAGTAAAGCACATATGTATTTTTGCTCCTTTACCCTCGAATCAATAATGTTTCTTCTTCTTCTTGTTTTTTTTTTAATAGATAAAAATTTATGTGATGCTTTTAGACGCAACGAAAGCTTACAAACCCATGATTTTGACTTTCTATATATTATAAAACTTTCATATCACTAAGTTATAAGACTATTGACATGAAATATACGTTTGGATGATTGATAGTAAAATATATTGTTACACATGTACATATATATTACTGAGAGAAATAATATTTATAAATTATGAAAAATGGAATTTGCAAAAATTTATATATTTTAGATACAAATGTTCATTATTGCATTTGAAAATTGACGACGCTATCTTTAATTAAATGATTGGTGATTAAAATACGCCTAGGTAGCTAGGCTAAGTGCCCTCCATATCCGCACACGACAAGCTGGCTCCGTGTGGCATAAACTAAGGAAATGGAATCATTTTTAATTTGAGATATGCAATATCTATGATATTTTTAAATTCTTACTCAAGAATATCTAGTTTCCATTATTAATTTGAATTTAGGAATTTATATGACATATCAAGTCTTTAAAAGAAAATTAAAGAACAAACTCCATCCTCGTTCTCACCTCATTCTATGCTGCCAGCCAAAGAGCCCATATGTATGTGTGCAATGGCGGAGCAACGTTGGTGCAAGTGTGTCTAAGTGTAGACACAAATTCAGTTTTTTTTTTCAATAAAATAAATGAAAAAGAAGAAGAAATTTTTTGCAGTCAGAATTTAACAATTTGTATGCTCATCAGTTATAATTGGCATTTGTGAAGGCTGCAAAACATCACAAAAAGATCCAAGAATTTTTTGACATGCTTCAAAAGATGACTACTGTTGTGGGGGGTTTCATGCAAGTGAAAGGAAATTCTTCAAATGAATCAATATGAACTAATAGTTGAAAGAATTCCTCACAGTAAAATACCAACTGAAAAATGTTTAAATCAGGTGACAACCTTAAAGCGACCTGAAGACACTCGTTGAGGTTTCCATTTTGGTATGGTTACAAGTGTTATCAATATGACTTTAGATTATTATTTTTCTATTTTAAATTAAAGTTTTATTTTATTTTCTTATCTATATTCTTTTATTTTTTTAATGCATTTAAAATATTCTTTAAAAAAAAATTGGGACACCTCATTAATTGTAAAGACACAAATACAAAATTCTGGCTCCGCCACCACTGTATGTGTGTTTGTGAGGTTTTTATGAGTTTGCTTTGTTCATATTCCACCTAAATGTGCGTGTTTTCCGGTTGATCCTACTGGTAACTTCACGGAATTAGGATCGGATCCTTCAAACTCAGGAGGTTGCGGGTAACTTCAAAGGCCAAACAGAACACCTCAAAACATTCAGCAATTCATGGAGGATTTCTTCATATATACAGGGGCGGACCCAAAAAATTGCTGAAGGGGGCACTATTGGTGGGAAGGTTTGGGGGCTGCCCCTGATTTTTTTTTTTAAAGGAAAGTTTTAAATGTATTAATAAATAAAAGAATATAAATAAGAAAACAAAAGAATATCAAAAAAATATTCATAAAATCAAGTGAACACTGATGATGTAATAAGAGATGCAATTATTTTACAAACCTATTATTCAAAAAAACAAGGCTAAATACTGTTAGAAATGCAGTTACATAAATTACAATGAATGGTGAGTACTCAATAAGTTCAAGTACATATATTAAGAAAATATCAAATTCAAGGGGGGCACTTGCCCTTCTTGTATATAACATGGGTCCATCCATGTGTGTGTGTGTATATATATATATATCACACAGTCTCATACACACACGAAAAAGAGACAATGAAGTTCTCATCATTTCATGTGTTTCAATTTAAAAACTTATCATAAGCTGCAGATTAAACTAGCAGCAAACTATCATACGTATAATGTTATTAAAAGCATTTTTAGAAAAAAAATTTATATCACAAGGCTTACATAAATTACAATGAATAGTGAGTACTCAATAAGTTCAAGTACATATATTAAGAAAATATCAAATTCAAGGGGAGCACTTGCCCTCCTTGTATATAACCTGGGTCCATCCATATGTGTATATATATATATATCACACAGTCTCATACACACACGAAAAAGAGACAATGAAGTTCTCATCATTTCATGTGTTTCAATTTAAAAACTTATCATAAGCTGCATATTAAACTAGCAGCAAACTATCATACGTATAATATTATTAAAAGCATATTTAGAAAAAAAATTTCGATCGCGTCTCGCTCTCTCTCCCGTGCCAAAACCCTAGACCTTCTGCGTGGGCTCCTGGATGCCACCGCCGAGCCTCCTCCTGAGCCACAATAGCAGCCAATGTTCAGATCGGCCTTCTTTGAGTTAGGTGCCGGCGGGTTTTAGGCCGGAACAGAGATATAGAAGGGTGGCCGTCCTTCTTGTTCGGCGCCGGTTCTCCTCCAGTCTCCGGCTTCACCGTCGTCCCAGCTCCGGTGGCCCTCTGTTCTGTGGTTGCATTGATGGTCCTCCCTTGTCTTCAGCGGTGGGAGTTTTTGCTCCGATGCCCTCTCTGACGGTGGTTCCTGGTTCGTCGGTGGCTTCTTCCTTGGCAGTAGTCGCCTGCGCGCCGGTGGTCTCTGGCTTGTCGGCAGTTTCCAGTGGTGGGGGTGCCTCGGGTTCCTCTTTCTGTTAGTTTTTCTTTTCTTTCTTTCTTTTATTTCTTAATATTTATTTAAGTTTCCTGATAATGTTCTGGATTTGGTCAATTGTTGTCTGTGTTTGTCTCCTGATGGTGTGGTTATGGGTTATTATGGTGGTGTTCCTTTTTGTGGATTGGATTCATGTTTTTGGGATAAGGGTTTTATTGATGGTTACTATTATTGTGTGCATTATCTGGGAAAAAATCATTGATAGGATTGATAGATGGGGGCGAATCCATATCTCTTATGTTAGTCAATATCTGTTGAGTGGGTGGTTGATGTCACCAAGGTTGTTTCATTGGATGAGCAAGAGTTCTCTTCAGGATTTCTCTTGTCTTGTTTCGTCTGAGGTTGGGTGTTCTCTGTTCTGTTCCCCAAGTTGGGGTGTTTGTGTAGCTGACCTATGTGCAGCTTTTTCTTATAAGGAGGTGTGCCCGATCGAGTGGGTTTTGGAACCAACACTTTCTTCCATATCCTTTCTAACCTCGGATGGCAAGATAGCCTATGAAGTCTTCGAAGCTGCTCTTATTCCTATTTGTTTTGTGGTAACTAACTTTCCTTTCAATTATTTTGGCGTTGTTGTACTTGTTAGCCTTCTTATTCTAATGTGTTCTCTTTCAGTTTGTTGTCTTACTATAATCGTTTATGTTTGTTGTCAAAGTGTAATCGTTGTATGTAACTTTTATTACTAATATCAATATATATTACTATTCTGACCCAAAAAAAAAGTATAATATTATTAAAAGAACAACATGCAGCCATTCTAGATCCATCCAGATGTCTGGACAAATTATTTAATCCTATATTATTATTAGAACAACATGTAGTAAAACTTTTCCCCCTTGGCCAACAATATAATATAATTTAGTTAATTAAACCATCAATCAGAGCAAATAATCAATGTTTATTAAACTTAGATAACGACAAATTGTTTCGTCTGCTTGTAAGTCGTAACATGTTTTGCGAAAAGTCTCTCTCCCCGGCCGTGTCAGCTTCTGTACATTACTATTCATATAGGTATCCACCGTTCCAACAAAAAATAAAACGGGGAATTAAAGTACATGAGGAAAAAAAAAAGTTTCATTTTATCGTACTTTTGTGCATACAAAAAGCAGGAATAAGAATAATGAGATAATTTGGTTTATCTGAACTCGCAATCTAAAATGATGTTTATTCCTTTGTTAACCAAAAAGATAAGCTTATGTGAGCATTTCTGACAGCCCACATGTTGAAGAAATACCTGTTTAGAAGAAAAAAAGAATATCGGGTAAATCTTGTGTTTTTATGACAATATATATATATATATGTGTGTGTGTCTCTCTCTTCTGAAAGTAGCTTTTCGCAGGAATATTCATCCTTACAAAATAATGCCATGGAGAAGCAAATGGGTGACATTATGCGACCAGGTCTCTTAAATTCCTAGGTACAGACATCAGAAGAAACAAAGCGTTTGGCCTGCTGCTTTAGAGGCCCTCCCTATTCTTTTTAATTATATGGCAAAACCCCGGCCATATAACTAAGACATATCCATTTAATAATTATGTCCTGATTTGGATGATTTGTATATATAATCGTTTTATAAAACACTCATTAATTATGTAGTCAAGTACGGGCTGCGATTTAATTGAAAGGAGTGTCGCTGGGTGAAGTTATATATGGGATGGTTGGCACATGCACGAAAAACAAATAAGTAAAATAATTTCTTGTAGACAGAGACCCAAGATTCCTGAGACTTATTATGGTTAAAAGTCATATTCTGTGTCCTTGACCCGAAGCAAATATGGCATATTTAAATTGTCTGAGTCATCATTATATAATATACGTGCTTTCGAAGACTTTGACCATAAGCAAAATTTAAACGCCCTTGGCCTGGTTAGATATATATACAGATAATTAGAGATTTCGTATGGAAGATTTTTCTTAGGACGAGGGAAATAAAAGATCATGCATGCCTTTGAATGTATATTTGAATTTGCGCTACATTCAATTCTGTGGCCATTTCTGTGTGTGTTGGATATTTACTATATACGATCAGTTGCAGAGCTGTGAAGGATGATAATGAGGGCTGAAGAAAATGCTTCACGAGGGGAGCGAGAAGAGAGAGAGAGAGAATCTTTTTGTTGTTGATGAAGTATGAGATTGTGAGGGACATCGTAATAAAGTTTGAATTTATGAGATTTTAATTATTTGGCCTCAGCTCCATGCAATATTCGTGACCACTGACCAACAAGGAACTGCTCAACATGCTTATGTCATCGATTAGGCTCTTGCTTATTAAATTTCAATCTCCTTCATAAAATAAAAAAGACCAAATATTTAACCTCGACTCGTGGACCCCACATTGAAAATGTCCAACATGCATGAACCTTAATTAACCCGGAGAGGAGGACAACATGTTACTAATAAAATAATATTTAAACTTTCTTAATCATATATGTTACGTTCCAATATCAAACTTTGACCTGCCTACATTATATGTTCATATCTATGAACTTACACAAACACACACAAGAACGACAACTAAATGAAATCATACATATCCAGGAACTAATTGTAATTAAGGATGTCAGTTGGTCCTCTCTCTCTCTCTCTCTCCCCTTAATTCGCATGTTAATATAATCCTCCTCCTACTAATCAAACACTTTAATTTCGTCCTTGTGGCTTCATGTCGGCATTATAGCCAAAATCAACCAACTCATGAGGATAGAAACTTGAAGGGAACTCACCAATTTTCCCATGGGAGTAAATTCCATTATTGACAAGGTCAGAGTGATAATAACCACCAAACCCAAAATTCATCAACATTTCCTGGGTTGCTTCGTCCCCAGCATGATCCGGCAGCGACACACATAATTTGTTCTCTGTTGCCATCAAAGATGAGTCCGAAATGCTTGAACCTTCCTGAGACAAGGGCGAGATCATGTTTGAGCTTGCGTTGATTTCTGAGACATCCATGAACCCTGGACTGTATAATTGAGACGGGTTAAAACTGATCATGGTGTTGTGAGTGTTGATGTGGTGGTGAAACCCCCCAGAATTAGCGTCGGTCGGAATTTGCTGAGTTGGTGAGGAAGATGAAGTGTGGTTCATTTGGGAAGGAGCAAAATCTGGATTTTGGTTTTGGGTTTGAACATTATAAGTTAGTGATGATGTGGTCGAAGGAAGAGTGGTAGTAGTGTGAGTGTCGTCGGACACTGTTTTGAGGTTCACTTTTCCAGACATTAGCTTCTTCTTTAACTTGGTGTTCCAGTAGTTCTTCACATCATTGTCTGTTCTACCAGGAAGCCGAGAGGCTATGGCCGACCATCTGAAGAAATCAAAAAAATTCATGAGATTGGTAAAGACTCGGTGAGAAGGGGAACAAAATATACTGATGATTTGGAAATATATTTGCCTGCTTCCCATTTGGCCGTAAAGGCTCAAAATGATGATGTCTTCTTCTTCAGTAAAGCCTCCATGTTTGATGTCTGGCCTGAGATAATTCAGCCACCGTAGACGGCAACTCTTGCCACACCTCCGAAGGCCTGTAAGTGTGATACCAGGTCACATCACATGAAGCAAATGTCCGAGGAAAATAAACAAACAAACAAACACACACGAGTGCAAATAATCAGAACAACGAAGTATGAATGCTTCTGGAAAAAGTTACTGCTGAGAGGAACTCACATCGTCTGCCTGAAACAACTACAGATGCCAAAAAAACCATAATAGCTTATACGCATAAGAAAAAAAACAGAGACAGAAGGCATATATCTGTTGAAAACGAGGTTATTTTCTGGCAGTGGCCTAGGAAACCGAACAAATGGTTGTCTTGCTTTAAGCAAGAAACAATAGAAAACGACAACCCTGCTCTGTGAATGGAATTCTCAGCCTCTCACAGATTCATATCTATATCATCAAACAAGAAACAGAAACGAATGCCAACAACAGAAATTGAAAATCTGAAATGAAAAATTAGACTAGTGGAATAATAAAAGGAAGAGAAAGGGAAAGACCTGCTTTACGGGGCAATGCGATCCAATTACCACCAGTGCCATGAGTTTGAACATAAGTCCTGAGAGTATCGTCTTCTTCAGGAGACCAAGGGCCTCTCTTAACGCTGTTTTTGT
Source organism: Acacia crassicarpa (assembly GCA_034222035.1). Classification (NCBI taxonomy): domain Eukaryota; kingdom Viridiplantae; phylum Streptophyta; class Magnoliopsida; order Fabales; family Fabaceae; genus Acacia; species Acacia crassicarpa. The sequence goes on from JAWXYG010000003.1 coordinate 10,476,208, forward strand.
CACAGCAAGGAGCTCTTCCCATGGCCTCTTTTTAGAAGCAGAACAAAGGAAGGGACCAGTACTTATAATAAAACACAACCCTCAGGTGAGAGGGTTTATTACTTATAATGTTGGATGGAGCCACCTTACCTTACCCAAGGCTTGACTTCGTATGAAAACTCCTCTTTTGTTTCATCGTCATCTTGTTTTAACATCCCGCTTTTTTTTTTTTTTAAACTTCTCTCATAAAATGAATATTAAAGGACAATTTGATGTTTACTACTAAGTCATCCCAGAATACTTTATACTTTTGAGTCAAGTCAAAAGTATTTGTTTTTTCATCTAAAAATTGTAGACATTTTTAATTTAATTCTGTAGTCTTATATTAGGTGTCCTCTTGTATGTATTGCACCGTGATTTAATTTTATATTAATTGGTATTCATAATTGTTTTTCCGTTGCCTTTTTTTCTTGGTAAAGTTAGTTTTCTACAAAGTTAAATTGCTTTTCAATAAACAGGATGCTAACAGCCTAACACAGTTATATCTTTAATTGCTGCTTATGTGTAGTACAAGTGACTTTTAAATATTCCACGAGAGAGGCGCGCGCGCACACACACACATATATATATATATCAAAAACTAATACAAACAAAATATATAATGGAAGATAAGTTACAGGGAAAATTCCACTAAAATACCAAATGAATTTGTAAAACCCCCAAAAGTCCGTCGAATTTGCAAAAAGACTGAAAGGTGATAAGGACTTTTGAGGGATATGCAAATTGGAGCGAAATGACCATTTTATCCTTAGTTGTAAATAATTTTTTAAAAAATTAAATACCCCCCGGGTGCCGACGGAGGTGGTGGCCGCCCGCCGGTGACCACCGACAGTGCTCGCCAGTGACCGGCGGGAGGTGGTGGTCGCCGGCGGTGAGGCCCACCACGAGGAGTATTTAATTTTTTTAAAATTGTTTATAACTAAGGGTAAAATAGTCATTTCGCTCGAATTTGCATATCCCTCAAAGGTCCTTATCACCTCTCAGTCTTTTTGCAAATTCAATGGATTTTTGAGGGTTTTACAAATTCATTTAGTATTTTAGTAGAATTTTCCCTAAGTTATATTCATCAAATTTTATCATCATTCACAAGTCATTTTTGTTCACTCCTTATTTTAAAACAACAAAATGTACTAATAAGTAGGTAGAGGAAGACATTTGAATTTGTCTCTTTGTCTAATATAGGACTGCGTTGGTGTCCAGCCTCCTTAGACCGTTTAAATAAGATCTAGATGGTTCAGATCTTTTTTTTTTTTAATCTTTTGATTTTTAAATGAAATAAATATTTTTAAAAAAATATTAATTAAAAAGTTATCTTTATTTTATATTATCTACCAATTAATAATTTTTTTTAAAAAAAAAGTAACAAAAACTAGATCTGAATTATCTAAATTAGGGAGGCTAAGCCCCCTTACCTATCCTTTGAACAAGCGGGAAACGCGGTCTGTCTAATCTATACTATTGACTTAACAATTTTATCTCTCTCTCCTCCTCACACACACATGTTCTCAAACGCTCTACCTGGAACTGTATCTAATATAATTGTCCTACATAATTAAATTGTTTTATAGTCTTTTTTTGTGACCAATGCGTGCAAAGGAAACTTCTCTTCACACAATTTAAAAGTGTGTCCAAAAGAAAGAAAGAAGAAAAGAGAGAGAGAGGACTTAAATCTAATATGTTGGCCATTAATTAATCAATCAACTATACAGTGGATGGCGACTTGTGAGTAAAAGTGATGGTTAGAAAAATTACAGCGAGTGAAAACTTTCAAACACGTAAATGATGGTGCCGTGCTAATTAAGCTCTGTGTTTATCTCGTGAAACTCAAACATTTTCAGGTTAATTTCGAAAACCTCAGAGAATATTTTTCCAGGGGGATGTATCTTTTGTGGAAACTGGGAAGAGCAGGGTATCTTCAAATAAATATCCACCTCAATTAGTCATCCATGAATGGTTTAAATTCTAGCTCTCTAGGTTATTTTCTTGGCCACCTTTTGACTTCACGTTAATGTGCCCTGCTATTGTCTTCCTTCTCAACAACAAGACACGAAATATAATATTTTCACCTTTTAGACATTTGACTAAGTTTGATTCAAATCCTTGATATTCTTGACCTTAATGATTCTCTCTTTATGGAACTCAGAGTTATTTATGATAAAACAGGGGAAAATGGTTCCACGGAAAACAGAGACATGTCACTGTTGCTCTCGAGATCTATAGTAAAGTTAAGCAAGACAAGAGTACAAGGAGCAAAAGGCAAATATAAAAACAGAGTGTACTATGTGTGTTCCATTATTTGTTGCTTTAATTTCATGTTCATACGCATCTGAACACAAAACAGAGGCGGCAATTAGAAGCTAGCCCCTAATAAGAACAGAGTGTACAGTGAGATTGATGTGGCCTTAGCTCTTAACGAACCAGACAACTGTATGCATATGACTTGACCTATTTGAACTCAAGTGACGTTTTTGAAGTGGCGCTAAAATATACATAAAGAAAAGGACGTTTTTGAAAGAGGTATAGGTGACTCTAGAGAGACAATGCAGGAATTTGGCGAGGTTCTCTTATCTTTGTTTCTTTAATATATATTGTTTTTTCAAATCAATAAATTGGATTCGACCGAATTCCTGATTTCTTTTTACCTGAAAGATGTCATGCTTATTGAGAACATGACGTTGTTTCAGTTTCAGTGTTCTATTTTGGAGTCTATGCTCTCCATTTTTTTTTTTAAAAAAAAAATATGATCCAGAAAGAAAAGGTCTAAGCCCGACTCTGTGGGCTGTTCTTTCCCGTTATTTCCGATTTCTGACCAACCAAAAAGTTCTAATGGATAAAAAAATGGATTTTGACCCAAAAACCAATTTGTATGCCCAAAAAAAAAAGGAACACTATTAGTACCGATGATTATTGGGCGAGTACAACGAATGGCATAGTTGATTAAGGCGTTGGCCTTCATTTTAAAAGAGAGGAGGTTCGATACCTACGGGTCGATGTGAGGGCTTCATTGGTGGACAATCTGTAAGTACTTTTGTAAGCGCTCTTTAAGCCTTAATGCATGCATGCTCTGGCCCCGGTGAGATGCTGGTGTCTATCCCTATCTAAACTCTTTCATATTTAAGAAAAAAAAAACGGGCGAAAGCACAAATGAAATGCGATATAGACTTCCGACTGGGTAACATTTTATTTGTTTTTAATTGAAGACTAAACTCATATAAAATACTTCATATGAAATAAATAATGTATTTAAAATTTAATGACATAAAAAGAAAAAACTAATCTGAGTCCCTCTATTCTGACTTGATTTTTAACCAGGCCCCCATAGTTTTTTTTAATCAGGTTATTATAATTTCACATGATTTTTAGTTAAATCCTTGTAGTTTTATCGATGAGTTGAAACCGAGAGAACTTATTAACTTTTCTAGTATACAATACAATTTAAATTATAAGTGGAAGGGGTACGTGAAACATGACAAAGTGTTGATCAAGGAGACTAGGAGAGTCGAGTTGAATGGTTAAAAAAAAAAAGTATTTGATAGTGCTGGCCGCATGCGAATTCTTCCAAACAATAGAACAAAGAAAGACCTTGGAGGGCATTTTAAGAATATAATTGTCATTTTTCACTGTGCATTTTGTCAGAATTCAGAAACAAGGCTCAAGCTTGGCTTGCCTGTTGCCTCTTGTATAACCAATAATAATAATAATAATAATAATAATAAAAAGAATTAAAAAATGACGTTCTGATGCATGCAACTTGTCAATTTAGGAATAGTTTGTAATGAATCCATATCTCATGCTTATCTCTAAATAAAATATTTTTTTATACAAAAAAAAAAGTACTTAATAGACTAAAAGTTAATTAATTTAAAATGCTCGGGTTGAAAATAATTTAGATATTAAGTATTACTGGAAAAATATTTCAGGATACTGCGTGTTAGAGGAAAAAAAATTTTAAATACAATATTAAAATTTAATTAATTTAAGATACTACGTATAAAAAATATTTTAACATACAGTATATAATTTAATCTAAATAAATTAAAATATAATTAGAAAAGAGGTCCTACACAATAAAAATAGAGCGATGGAACCCAATCTATGACAGAATACTTCAATCAATGGACCCCACCCCACCCCACCCTCACCTTCAAACATCCTCAACATAATAATCTGAAAAATCTTGAGAAAATTCTTTTCAAGGCCCATATTATTAAAAAGAATTTCAGAAAAGTCCCAAAAATTCTGAAAATTCTAAAAAAGACCCCAAGATTTTGAAAATTTCAGAAAATGCCCCAAGATTCTAAAAATTCCAGAAAATGCCCAACGTGAGTTGTTAATGGGGCTAATATAGTTGTTAGCGGGTATTGATATAATTGTTAACTGGGCTAATTTAGTTGTTAAAAAATTAAAAAAAAATTTAACAACTACATCAGCCCAGTTAACAACTATATCAGTACCCCACTAACAACTATATCAGCCCCGTTAATGACTCTGTAAATTATGAAGGGTATTTTCTGAAATTTTCAGAATGTTGGGGCTTTTTCTAAAATTTTCAGAATTTTGGGGTCTTTTCTAAAAATTTTTTAGTAAAAAGGGTCTTGAACAGAATTTTTCCAAAAATCTTTGGCAGGTTTAGTCATATGAATACAAAAAAACACATATCCTTGTCCTTATGATCTACTAGCTAGTGAACTACGAAAAAGCACCATTATAATAACTTTTATTAAATATTGTATCCAGTTAAAACACACACATATATATATTTTATCAAAATAAGACAGTTAATAGCGTAGAGGGAGTGGATACCACTTATTGAGTGGCATCCCATGTTTTAACATGGGATGACGCCACTCATTGGCGTCACATGCCATGATACTACTGGTGGTGTCACTCCCTCTACATCATTAACTGCCTTATTCCAGTAAAACTCTTCCTATGTGTTTTAATTGGACACAATGTTTAAATAAAGTTATTACAATGGTGATTTTCCCTAGTGAACTACTCTAACTATACCAGATAATATTTGGATTTAACATAGTCACATAACCCACCCCACACACACATATCATTACAGACGAACCTCGCTTAATTTCTCATGTAAAATGTAGTAAAAAAAAAGCTATATTACTCATAACTAACCTGGATTTTTTCCCGTTACTTATAATTGCTTTATTTCGAAATTATAAGCTGTATAAATTTCATAAAAGTGTGGGCGTGTGTGTGAATGGTGGATTAATGGACCACTTTTGAATGAAAGCATATGTCAATGACACGAACGAAGTCGCCTCAAATAAAATGGTTCAAAGAGTGGCCCCATTGTCTAAATTAGAAAAGTTCTAGTTAAAATGCCAACCTAGCTGTCTCACCTTGGACGGGCAAATGAAATAAATTCTAATCCCCAAAGATTAAGCAATCCACAATATTAAATTTTAATCCATTTATTCTGAAATCCGCGTCTTCATATATACGTGCTTTCTTTCCACTCTAACTCCAACCCTCATTTTCACCCTGGAAAAAAAAAAAAAACAATCCTTTTTAAGGTTCCAAAGGATAAAGAAAATATTTAAAAAATTATGATGTTAAAAAGTCTCAAAGTTATTAAAACTTACATATCACAGGTTGAGTTGTTAATGGATTTTTTTAACAATTTTTTTGTTCTTCTGAAACCTTAAACAATTTTTCAAAAAAAAAAAGACTCCCTGCGTCACCAGCCGCCGCAAAAGTAACGTACAACCCGCAGATAACTATGACAATTGACAACGTATGTTGATGTCTCAAATTCCAGTGCGAGCTCCCAAGAATGACACCACAAAAAATAATAATAATAATAACCAATGAATTATTGTTATAACAAATATTTAATATATTGTATTTGTAATTATATTAGACATAATTAATTTGACTAACGAGCAAACAATTCATAATGAGAGAGTTGCTTACCAATGATGAAAGCATATTTTGATTTTCTGAAGTGGGAGATTTGGAATAGTGATAAGGATTGGGATTGGCATGTAATAAGGATGGAAAATATTGGAAGCAGCACGGAACAAGAGAATCTCTCCCAAGTCTGGTAACTTTTCCCAGTCATGAAAACGTGGTTAGACTATGACTGAAATTGAAAACCCACCATCCCGCTTCTATCTCTTCCTTTCATGTTCCTTCCTTTGCCTCTTTTCTTTATGGGTTAAGTAGTAGTTTTGTTCCAAAAGTACACCTCAGAAGCAATTTTATTTTGAAAGTTTTTTTTTTAAAATTCAATTTTACTCCGGAAGTTTTTGTTTGGAGCAATTTTGCCCCTTCGTAAAAAACCCTAACGATCAACTGATATGACCATTAGGGTTGTTAACGGAAGGGCAAAATTGCTTAAAGCAAAAACTTCTGGGGCAACATTGTTCCAAAAAAAAAAATTCGGGGCAAAATTGCTCCAAAAAAAAACTTCTATGGCAAAATTGCTTCTGGCTATAAAATTCTGGGGCAAAAATAATACTTAACCCTTTTTTATATTTACTATTTAATTTTGCAATAATGATCTCGTTAATGAAAATGTAACCCTTTTTTATCTCTGTTTTCGCTGATTTATGTAATTCAGCCCGTTTAAAGTAGGCTTATTTTTTGCCTATTTGAAGCAGGCCTGTTTTTCAGTAAGGTCTGTGGCCTATTAACCTAATTATAAAATTTTTAAAAATATGGGCCTCCTTAATAGGCTCAGGCTGAAAAAAAATGGCCTTTAACAAGCAACAGGGCAAGCTCAGACCACTTTATTACCGAACAAGCTTGGCCTGTTAAGAATGAAGCCTGGATTGGCCTAGGCTGACCTGTTTCCACCCCTAGATATTATATAAATAAGAATTAAAAATATGTGATATCATAAATAGCAGTTTTAACATTTTTTGGGGTTAAGTAGCAATTTTGCCCCAGAAGTTTTTTTTTTGAGCAATTTTACCCCAGAAGTTTTTTTTTTGAAGTAATGTTGCCTCAGAAGTTTTTGTTTAGAGCAATTTTGCCTCTCAGTTAACAACCCTAATAGTCAACTAACTGTTGACCATTATGTGACCATTAGGGTTTTAACAGAAGAAGAAAATTGCTAAAAAAAAAAAATTCAAGAACAAAAATGAACATAAAAAATTTTCTAGGATAAAATTGCTCTTAGAGTCTATTTCCAGAGCAAAATTATTAATTAACTGTTTCTTTATCTCCCCATATTTATTTGTCCCCTTCCCTTACTTCCACTTCACTCACTGCTCATCCAAATGGGACATTGTTGCTTTATTCGGAGGGCCCCTCCCCTGAAGCAATCTTGCATCCTTGGCCACATACTGTCTCCTCCATTTTTTTTAACCTTTCCTGTGAGGATTATAATAAGGAACCTGTGAGTACCAAGTGGCACCAAGTGGATAAGTCTTAAGATATTTTTTAGGGCCAAGTGGATGAGGATTGCTGTGTCAGCTTCAATGTCCACGCTTGCATTATACATCTGATCAGATCTCCTTTCAGATAAACTCGATCCCCTCTTCAGGATTCTATATATACATTAATTAATCAATATTCCACTCTGAGCTTCGTTAATATTCTATTAGCTCTTCATTATCATTATCATAATCCTTGGCAAATTGAATTATGATACTCTGTTCGCGGCATATAAAGGTTTTATGATAAGTTTCATATTGTAATGGGTTTGATTATATAGATATTTTAACATTAGGATAATATATTTTATAAGGCAGCTCGAAGAAGGGGGACCCAATAAACTAACACGGGGACGAGGAAAGAAAGCCATAACTGAAGGGCATCGATAAAGAGCATATAAAATTGGAACCCCTAGAAGCTGATCAGAGCGAGCTAACTGCATCAGAATCCGAACTTCAAGACAAACACCGACTTTTTTTCAGCAGAAAACGATTTGTCATGTGCCAATACAGGCACCATGTGCCAAAAACTGAGACAACTCTGATTTGTTACGAGGAGAAGATGCGATCTTACCACATAGGTTTCATGATTTACGAATCCAACAACGCTTGATCAAATACAAATTTCTTCTGGAACATTTATTTTCCCACCACCGACATACTACAAAGAAAAGTATTCGTCTGCAAGAGATCAGATCAATACATTTCTTCATTGACATGAAAATATTAACATACAAAAAATACAGGGTGAAATTGATGCTTCCACATATTTGGCAGCCAGAAGAAATCAATCATACAGAGAATGTTGAAGCTTAATGTATTTTCTTTTCTCTTCAAATAAAAATCACGAAACAGGTAGGGAAAAAAAAAAGACTCTTCTTGGCTTCATTCCCAACTATATACAGAGAATTTTATGATAACCTATATAGATATGATTCTTTTCATGTCAGAACATTTCCGAAAATTGTGTTGCTTCGCCCGAATGAATTCTCCTTACAGAGCTTAGCGTACATTTTGGCTCTGAGTTCTCTTCCAGATTCAACCCTTTCCATGGCAGGTTCCTCTTGGTGGCTTTGATCCCACATGTCCAGCTTACCAAGCCCAGATTTCATTACCATCCGGGTCGGCGTCGAATGAAGGCTAAGAAATCCGGGTCGGAGATTCGAACCACGGGGCGAACCGAATACCGGACCCATATGGATACCATGAGGTGAGCCGAGTGCACTGCGCAAGTGAGGAGCTCGAGTTGAAGGCGGCTTATCGCTTTGAGCCTTACACATTGATGCGCTTATTTCACTCCAGCCGTGTCGGGGGTTTCCCGGCGATGTGGGCGGGGATTCGACCAATGAAGAGATCGGCGACGGCTGGAGTACGGATGTCGGCGATGAAACGAAGGAGGCGTGACAAATCGGCGACCCCTCCGATGATTCGCCAGAACCGTTAGCGAGGAAACGCAATTGTTCCGGTGTGTGAGCGAAGAAGCAAACTCGGCGGCGACAATTTGTTCCGTCCTTGCAGGATTGGGTTCTGTAACGAGATGGGTGAAGCCAGCATTCAAACACTCCGTGAGCAAACTCGCACGAGTCACCTTTCTTGCAGTTACCTTTGCGAAACTCGGAGCATGCGGTGCCGGAATAGTGAAATTTCCTAGGGTCTCTCCGGCGAGCCTTCTCGCCGGGATGGGCGTACGGACACTCCGTCCAGTCATGTGACCGGGAACGCGCGCATTTGCGGATCTTAAACTCGAAGATGCGGAAATGATCGCAGGAAAAAGCATCAAAAGAAGCGTCGAAATCTTCGCAGAGCGAATCCAAATCAATGGGAGTGAGATCGCTGGAAGGAAAAGGGTGGAGAGCAGTGGAGGAATCGATGGAAGGTGGATAATCGCAATCACCGGCATTGCCATTTAAGTTGATAGCTAAACCATCAACGGGCATTGCGATGGTTGGATTATCAGGTAGGTTCGACTGCGAACGGAAGTTTGAGGCAAAACAAGGTAGTTCTCCGATCACCATTTTTGGAGAGACAATACTCGGAGGAGTGACTCTTGGGATGAGAGATTGCAGTTGGTGGGCGTCTGACATATAAAGTGCAGCGTGGGGGAGAAGACGTGAGGAGAGTTTGTTTAACCGAGGTTAAGCCCAACGATGGTTTAAGGATATCTAAATCTCCTCGCAATCAATTAAGAAAAAAAAAAAAAAAAAACTCTCTACAAAACCAAACGTACCCCTACCATGTATTTACCTTGTACAACTTAATTATATAAAATAAGATAATCCAAACATTTAGTAAAGATTAAATTAATAGCTTAATATTTTGAAATAAATTATTATTTAAATTTGTTCTTTTATTTTTTATTGATATAGTACCTTTAAAAAAAAAAAAAAGAGTTTGTTAACATGGTGAATGTCCCTTTATACTATGAGAGTGTGAGACTGCCAGGATATATTTGAAATCAATTAATAATAAAAGCTGATATAATGATATTATTATTATTTATTTAATGTAGGACCTAGTTAGTTTGTAGTACAATTCCATTGAATCAATAATATACTAGTACTCGTATTTTGCAGAAATAACACATTATATAGGTTTATGTATCAAAGTGAATACTTGGAACTACCAATGGAACCTTCGCATCATTTGCCCTGCTTTCTATTAGAATGTCGAGGATCCTTTGTTTCAATTTCAAAATTACATGATTCATGAATTTTTGCTACTTTGTAAAAAAAAAAAAAATCCCATATGGATTTGATCTACATCTCAATTTAGGTTCGAGCAAAAAAAAAAAAAATCTCAATTTATGTCTTCATCTTTTTTCCCATAGATCTCTTTTGGAAAAGACCTGGCTACCATGATCCTCAGCATTGTATATGTGAGATTATGTTCATATAGAGTTTGAGGCCAGTTATAAAATTTATATCTTATAAATACATATTTCTATATATATGATTATACATATTCATTTCGGTATATAATGGTTGGTAAACAGAAAATATTGATACATTGAATATTGAAATAATCTAGTTACCAATTAAGCAGGATCATAAACTTTGAACAAAACACACATTTCACACCAGAAAGAGCGCAAAGAAATTGTAAAACCCCCCCTCCTTTTTTTTTGGTTAAGTATAGATATTCTTCTATTGGAGGTAATAATATTCGTGGTACTATTGAACACTAAATGTGGCTACATCTCCCAAAAGGGATACAAATATCGGTTTGTCACCTTATAAGAAACTAACTTCTTCCGCTAGACCCTCTCATATTAGTATTTTTCCATAAATTTTATTTTCCAAAAAGGAGTCAAGAATGCCAAGTTGGGGTCAGAGTGATTGAAGGCCTCGCAATCCATCAAGTGGCAAGGAAGAGATGGGCCATGTAGAGCGAAGGCCATTTGATATGATTATTTTGCTTTATTTTTAAATTAATTATTATTATAATTTTATTTACTAGCGCTATAAGCCTATAGCGTAAGGGTGAAGAATGTTTCAATTGACCTCTCTCTATTTCCTCTCCTTTCAATGTCATCAAATTTTTATTGTTGTGATTTAATGATATATAAGAATATTATTATTACATTAAATATAATAAAAAAATCTATCATAATAAATAAAATAAATATCAACTATTAAAATTTGATCAAATAGTAAAAACATTAAATAGAGAGAGAAATCAACGAAGACTCCCTTTCCACATACCATAGCGCACCCCTTCATTATTATGGCGATGGATCATAATAATGGAGGGGTATAGTTTATAGGAAGGGTTTTTGGAGCTTATTTACTATTTCAATCAAGTTTATGGGTTTTTCTTTTTTCTTTTTTCGTTCGAATGAAAAACTGTGAGCAATCGGACTTTGGGTTAAAAGGAACTTATTTGAAAAGCTTGGTTTCCTGGTTTTTGAAAAGCTATAAGCTCCTTATTTATTAATTTCAATCAGATGCTACTTTTATGGAAGCTAAAAATAGGAATATTAGTGTAGATGAATAGTCTTCGGACTAATTTTGCTAAGGAATCTTCAACCCAAATAAATTAATTGAAATGAATCAGATTTGTGACATAATTAGATACCAAATTGTACAAGACATAAATTCCTAGTTACTTATATAATATTTATTTGATCAAATTAATGTATTTAGCATTGCCAGATTTTGTAATTTAGCATTTTTAATATTTTTGGTAACATTAATGTTAATTTTTCTCTTTTAATTATCTCAAAAGTCACTTAGCCATAAGTCATTCAAAACAAGTAAACTACTTATACAACAACTAATCCAAATATAAATCATATTTCACAATCTGACTTTTATCCATTAAGACTTTTCTATAAATCGTGTTGTCTACCGGCATCCCAAACAACCCTATTATATTCCTCCACTCCTCACTTTGCTTGAGTTATTGACTGACTTATTGTACTGATGAGCGTCCTTCGAAGAGGAAATGCGTATTAAACAATTTAAACTACTTTAATTAATCCGATTGATGACACAACATTATTTTCTTTTAATGATGAAACGTTCTTGGCCAGGATACATAACATTTTAGTGTATAGAAACACTGTTGAGGACTCTTTTCACTTTTCTCTAATTTAAAACGAGTGGTCCTGACCAAAAAAAAAACGAGTGGTTTACTCAATTCATCAATAAATTCTTTATGCGATATAGCAGTAAAGGAAACATTAAACTTCCAGATAGTAATGGCGGGAATATGGAAAGACAACGTCCTTCTCAACAGTCTCTTCGCTGATCTGGTGGCTTCTTGTCTCCACATGTTTCCCCAACCTTCACTTTGCGTTTTTGCTCATACCGATTTGTGTGTATAATGAATCGACTCAACCCTGCGTTTTCTCTTAGTGGGTCTTACTACTCTCTTGAATCGATTGCCCATTTGTCATTTTTTGTTATTGAAGCTCGTGATCTTGTCGTTGAATGTTATCTTGGCGTAGAGGACCCGAAGCGGTGGAAATCAAGCAAAAGAACAAATCTTGGAAGCAAGTCAAAAGGTAGGTTTAGTTTTCTTCATTTTCTATCGATCTTCTGCTTTATTTTCACTTCCAAGTTTCTTTTTTCCTTCTCTGATGTTGCAATTATTATTATCTCATAGATAATGGAAGGGAACAGCACAAGTGGAAGTGAGAGGAAGTCAACTAACATCGTTGTTAACTATGACTTCTCTGTAGGGCTGTACTCTTGGTATTCTGATTGTTGCCATGGATATGTTCACAAGGGAGAATTTTGATTGATTCAGATAGGAAGTATGCTGTTTTCAGTTGTTACTAACCGTCACAAATGGTGGCAAGGTCTTGAACAGAACATCACCACAAAAATTTCTGCGGGCTCCACTTACAAGGTTTTAGCTCGTGTTGGAGTATCTGGACTTCCTTGGGCATATGCTCATGATGATGTTATAGCCACTCTTAAACTACAATATCCAGATTCAGATACTTGTTTCTTGTCCTGAGGTGCAAAATTTCTTAATCTCTTTAATTTGCAGAACATCATTCTTTGATTTAGATTTGATCCTAAATATAAAACCTTACTCCACTTTGGCTCCCAAATTTATAATTTCTTTTTCAATTTATTGCATACATTAAAGAGGTTAGTCACGATGAATATAATATTTTAAGAAAAACCAATCTATATTTGTTACAAAAATTAATATAACTGATTTTCTTTAAGGAGGACCAGAGCTAGTAATATTTTAAGATTATTATTTTATTTCTTCATGAGTTCAGTAGCAGTGGGCAGCTGGGGAAGGTTAGAAGGGTCATTTTACTTGGCAGGTAAACCTGAAAGGGCTGTATTTTATCTGGAAGGACCTGCTCCTGGAGTTGACCTGCTCATACAATCAGTGGAGATCACCAATCCCTATGAGTATCATGTAATTTTCCAACTTTGGTTTTAAATATTATTAAAGTGTTTCTACTTTAAAACGTGTAAAACTGTAACATATTTGCATGCAATACCTTTACATCGATTTTGGAAGCATGCAAGCTCTGAAGGTGATTCTGCCGGAGATGAGAACTTTGCAATAAACCCTACCTTTGATGATGGCTAAATAATTGGTCTGGAAGAGGCTGCAAGATTGCTCTGCATAGTTGCTTGGAAGATTTGAAAAATTCTTCCTTCTATGGGGAAGTATTTTGCATCAGCAACACGACGAATGCATAAATTGGAATGGAATTCAGCAAGAGATCACTAAAAGAGTGTCGTAAACTTGCCTATGAAGTCTCTGCTTTAGTTCGGATATATGGAAACAATGACACTTCCGCTAATGTAAGGACCACTTTGTGTGCCCAAACGCCATCTTCGAGAGCAGTATATGGAAATTGCCAAGTTAGTCTCTTTTCTATTGTTTTATGCATAATCAATTATTGATATGAAAAAAGCTTCCTTGACGATTCATAATTACTGAACAAAGATGTTAATTCTAAAGTGTGCAGGCAACACATAAAGAATGGGTTCAAATGCAGGGGAAGTTCCTTTTAAATGGTGTTCCCCATCAAAGGTGGTTGTATATCTAAAACGTCCCCATCCAGGCACTGACATTCTTGTCAATACTTTGTCTGTTAAGCGTACAGCAAATGCACCTCCTTCATCGCCACCTGATGTTAAGGTTAGATATTGACTCAAAAAAACTGCTTCCCGACTAATATATGCTTGCAATTCTTGGAATTGTAAATCCAACATAGGCCAAATGTACTGCAAAACCCTATCCTCAGTAGAAGATCTCATTTATAGTGCAAATCTTAATATATTGAGGACTGAAGATGAAGATAGTATAAATGCTAGATGGTCTTAAATATAAAACCTAATAAATTTTTTAAAAAAAAAATTAAATAAACTACTTAATTATATCATCTATTGTTTATAATTAAATATATATCAATTTGTAAGTCAAATGGTAAATATAAATACTTTAAAATAATTTAATTAGTTTTCTTAATCTTCTTAAACAAGTCAATTGAGTAATCAACTAGAAGGTAGTAACAATCATCGTTTTGTTCTTGTACAGAATGCTGCTTTTGTGATTAATGTGATTGAGAACACTAATCTGGATGATGATACCAAGGGATGGTTTGCCCTTGGCGATTGTACTTTAAAAGTTGGAACTGGCTCTTCACGTATGATTCCACCGTTGGCAAGATATTCAGTTGGTGTTCATGAACAATTAAGTGGGCGCTACGTCCTTGTGACAAATCGCACGAAGCCATGGATGGGTCCTGCTGTGATCATCACTGAGAAACTAAAACTCTTGTTGACATATCAAGTATCTGCTTGGATTCACATTGGTTTAGGATCAACTGGGCCACATAATGTTAATATTTATCTTCTTGTTGACGACCAGTGGGTCAATGGCGGACAAGTGGAGGCTGCTGATGATAGATGGTATGAAGTGGCTGGGTCATTTAGAATCGAGCAGCCACCATCAAAGGTTAAGGTTCATTACTTCATATCCAAGGTCCTGCTTCTGGTGTGGACTTAATGGTTGCCGGACTCCACATATTCCCTGTTGACAGGCAAAAAAGGTTTGCATATTTAAAGGAGCAGACTGAGAAGGTAAAAATATCTACCTTTGACAATTATTATTCTATAAAGACATATCTTTCTGTGCATAAATTAGTTTAATTCCTCAAATTGTCATTTGAAACATTTCTTAATTGATGGCCTGCAGATACGTAAACGCGATGCCGTGCTTAAATTCACATGATTAGACTCAGGAAGCTATTCTGGAAACATAGTGGAAGTTAGACAAATACAGAACGATTTCCCACTTGGATCATGTGTCCACAGAACAGATATTAACGATGAAGATTTTGTTGACTTCTTTGTGAAATATTTTAATTGGGCTGAGTTTGGGAATGAGTTGAAGTGGGATTGGACAGAGCCACAAATAGGGATTTTCAACTATAAGGACGCCGATGATATGTTTGCCTTATGTAAAAAGTACAAGATAAATACCCGTGGGTCGATGGCACAGTTCAGCAAAGGATTAAAGCAATGAGTAAAGATGATGTGATGAAGGCTGTCCAAAATCGGTTGACGAGGCTGTGACAAGGGAAAGTTCAAGCATTACGATGTGAATAATGAAATGATTCATGTTATGAAGACAGACTAGGGTAAGCATGTTCAAGAATGCACATCAACTAGATCCATCTTCTACCCTGTTTTTAAATTATTATAACGTTGAAGATGGATGTGACATCGGATCATCCCCAGAAAAATACATTCAGCAAGTTGTTGATCTGCAAAAGCAAGGCCCACCAGTTGGGGCAGTAGGTATTCAGGGTCACAAAAACGGTCCAGTGGGAACAATTATTTGATCTGCCTTAGAGAAATTGCGTATTCTTGCTTTATGATTCTGGTTAACAGAGCTTGAGGTGTGGTCCCGTAATGAGTTTGTGAGAGCAGAAGGATTTGGAAGTGATGATAAGGGAGGCTTTTGCTCATGCTAGATGGGATAATGCTGTGGGGATTCTGGGAAATGCTTATGAGCAGGAAAGATTCAACTTGGTGAATGCAGTATCAATGAAGCTGGGAAGCGATTCCTTGCTCTCAAGCAAGAGTGGCTGTCTCTCAGCCATTTACATGTTGATGAAGAGGGGAGGCTTGGTTTCAGAGGCTTCCATGGAACATACAGTGTGGAGGCGGCCCCCAAACAAAGAAGATTTTCAAGACAAGGGGGGTTCACCCCAGCTCATATCCATAAATTTATAAGTATATATATTGTTCTTTGCCCAATTATAAGTATATCTTTTTTTTCGTGGTAGGCATAAATACTTTAGACAATTATATTAGAAGCACCATGAAATATTAGGGTGTATTTAGTTTGAGGGGAGTTTCCCTCCCTTCTTGATGTGAAAAGTCAAATATGCCTATAAATTGCATAACTTTTCGCATTATGTTTTGTACAAACATTTTACATCATAGTTATATCTCACTTTTCACACTAAAGACAGAGGGCGATTTTCTTCAAACCAAACACACTCTAAATATGGACACCTCTTCTAAAAGAAATTTGAACTTCGACTTAATAGACTAACTTCATCCCATTAGACGCAACCCCGTTGATTGTGAGTATGTGTTTTGTTGTTAGGTCGTGTGTTTATGGATTTGGTTTCTTCGCCACGCATGCTTCATTTAATGCTGCAGACAACCGTTACACTTACATGTAGCATATACCTGGGCCTGCGTGTCTAATAATGGGATTGTTGGTTTTCACTCTTCACTGGGTATTCTTCTTGTGCCGGAACCTACGAATGTTTGTATTGAAATGTATAACTCAAACTAGACCATAATCATCAGACTAGGAGGCCTGCAAGCCCTAATCCCGCCACAAAGCCCATCGTCATGGGCCTCAAATATTTTTTTTTGCTCAAAGCATGGGCCTCAAATATAAATACCCAAAAAGAATGGAGAGATGAATGAAGGGAATGAATCTTATCTCCCACAACACTACTACTACTTGATTGATTCTTTGACTAACATGAATGGATACTTGAGATACAAAGGATGGGATGGGAGAGATCAGAGGAAGCAGGATCTCCTGGGGTACTCTGCTTACGTAAGATGGTGCTTCCATAGAAGTCACCATGCTCCATGTACAGCCCCAACCCCACCACCACCATCAACCTCTCTCGGCCGCCGCTCAATTATAGTTCTCAAGAGATAAGAGGCTAATAAAGGCCCATTTCGCATGCTGAACAAGTTGGAAGCGAAGGGAAGATAAGTAAGTTTTCTTGGTTGATTGGTATACTTTTAGGGTTAGTTTGAATTAAGGCGAGGGGAGGGGAGGGGACAAAATGAGGGGAGGAGAAAATGGGATTAAAATTAGTGTAGTGGGCCTCACAAAAATTTCCTCCCATTCAAATTTTTTTCCTCCCTTCCCCTCTCCTCAATTCAAACTAACCCGAATTTCAAGTATTCAATTTCACTAATAAGAAACGAAGACTTTCTTCACATTTGGAATTGCACAGAAAAGACTATTTATCTCAAAGGGGTTTACTTATAATTCTGGGAAAACGGAAACGACTCCTATCTTATTTGTCAAAGAAAAATGGAATACGTTATAAAAAATTAGTATCCAATTTTCATGGTAACTCAAACTTTTGGGCCCACCTAGGTCCTTCAATCTTCTTTTAAACGTGAGAAGATAAGATCTCTCTATAATTAGTGAAAACCCAAGTACTTTCTATGAACAATGAAACTTTCAAACATATTTACCTATCATAAAACATTTATTTTCTACAAGGCAAGAAAATAGAATAACTTTCGAATTTACACGATAAATTCGAATTTGATAAGAGAATATTTTATACAAATTCCAATTTAATAAAAGAATATTTTAGACAAATTCAATTTTTTGTTTTTTGCGAAATTGATGTGTTGTCATAAAATTCGAATTTAACCCATAAATTCGATTTTTTTTTTTCAAATTTAATGCTTCGTCTTAAAATTTGAATTTGACTCATAAATTCAAATTTAATGCAAGAAAATTCATATCAAATTTGAATTACGAAAAAAAAAACATTTATTCTTATTATTTTAAATTAATTATTTTTTAGGATAAAATAAAAATTTCATCATTCTTTCTCAACTGACACCCTTTCATTTTCTTCCTATCAAACAACTGATCATCCCTCAAATCATCTTCTCTCATCCCTTAAAATTTTTTATTCCCTTTGTTTTCTTGCTCTAAATTCATTTCCGTCCTCAACGCTTCCCTATACCAAATGGGCCATAAGAGAAATGTGATGCATACGTACCCACGTCTCCATGTATAGTGAATCAAAACTAAGTATGGGGAAGGAGTTGCTTACACGGAGGAACTTAGATTAGTGAGACTTAATAATAAATTAAATGAAATGAAATAGTAATTTAACTAGAAAGATCAGAAGATGGAAACTAAACCAGACATATGTGTGTAGGCCATCAAATCGCCATCAAATCAAAAATACGGAAGGGCCCAGAACACACACACACACTCCACTCACATCAACTTGATAAACTCCCACCATCTACTCCTCCTCCTGTTTCTTCTGCTCCATACTTCACTACATGTTTCTCAAATTCTATATATATATATATATATCAATATCAAGTGTACATATTGGCATGTAGTATGATATTTTTGAGGGGAAATATATACATAAAGAAGGGTCCCACAAGGAGTCCCATCCATCTACCTGGAGCTTCTTCAAAAGGAGCCCACTTCTCACATGGGTGAATAGTTACTATTGCCTCACTCACAGCCCTGCTTAAGTTTTGAGAGCATGTGTCCTCTCTCCCTCCCACTATTCACCTTTAGTACACATTTACTCTAATTGTTATAAATTTCATATCGTACATACACTGATAACATTCATTCATCCGCTATTTTTCTCTTATTGCCTCACTCTCAACCTTCAATAACGTGCGTGTGTGGCGTACATGAGAAATAGTCCAGAAGAAGGATTATTAGTTATGAGGACATGAAAGAGGAGCTGTGATTAGAGAATAGTGGGGCAAGGCAGTGTGCATTGGGAAACAGCTCGCGCGGTGTTTTCGCGCGCCCTCCTTGAAACGACACCGTTGGTGGGTCCCCCAAGTGTCAGAGAGAGCAGAGAGGGGGAGGAGGGCCATGTCTGTGACGGTAAAAATTGCAGGAGGAAAGGGACGGAGAGAAGACTCAAAGTGAAGTGAGGTTCAAGAATGGACTGTACACAACACCCATATCTCAGTCTCAGATATGTGTACGCATAAAAAGACGCAGTTTTCTATCTTTCCCGTCAATCATCATAACTGAGCACACATTTAAATATATTTTATATAAAATAAATAAATAAATAAAACTGAGAGTTAAGTGAGAGTGGCATTCATGACTCTGCCTGTCAATGCTCCTCTTTCCTGTGACCTGTCTCCTACTCCCATTTCAAGTTTCAACCATGTTTGGAAGTACGGCCCTATTCCTTGCCCTTTTACTTTCTCTTCCCTACCTAGCTTCCTCTGTGTCGCACTTGAATCCCCCAAATCCACATTTACTGTACTACTCTTTTCTATATCTCTCCTAAATTTTCTTTTTTAGTAAACAAAATATTCTACTTTCAGTTTTTATTTACTACAACGAACTGTTCAATTCAATTTTTCATGAAACTTTGATAGTTTTAATCTTACCTTTTCCCGTGTAATAGAAAAAGAATAAACAAGTTACCATTTTATCAGTAGATTAAAAAAAGCTGCAGCAACACGTGCAGTGCAGTATGTAGCGTGCATGTCGATGTTAAACGAATTGAATAAATCAGTTCTGATTTAAATTTTTCAATTTTTAATGATTGACTGTATCAAAACAGGCTAGAATACCTGTGAGTATTATTAGGGTTTGTAGGCAGACATCTATATTTTGATTATCTTTTGGTCAGAACTCCGAAGCCAAAGATATTAAAATCTTCATCATGACATGTGGTGAACATTGCTGTGATTTTGAAAAAAAAAAAGAACATTGCTGTGACACTAATTACAAATCATGGCCCGATTTCTATAATTATTATTAAACCGGTTTACATTATGTACTAATCAATACTTACATTCAAATAAAAGAAAAAGCGTAGTCCCTTCAATCCTTATTATAAAACACCAACTAATAAGTTTATTTAGTCTTTTTTATAAGACACTTGCTTGTTCTCAATGTGTATTAATTATTTGTTTCCATGTCTACCTCTAATTAATGAGGGTAGTGGATGAGAGTAATAATTAATATAATATTAGAGTTTAGTGCAATTAGTAGGGGTAATATTAGAAGTTACTTAAATTATGGGGCAACTTTATTGACTTTAACTACTTTTATTAGTTTATGAGAAAAGTTAGTTAGTGCCTTACAATAAGAAACAGAGGAAGCATGTGTCAATCAGATTTGATCGTCAACAAATTGAATAATCAAGGATTGTGATTCTTTTGCCAGTGGTTGCTCGCATTATTATTACGACGTTCACACAAACGGCAAAAAATGGAAAAGAGATTCTTTTCAAACTACCCCATTTATAGTTTCAACTTTAATCAATCCATGTTAAAAAGAAGGAAAAAAATCATAGATATTTTTAGCTATCCATAATCAGGGGGATTGAGGGGCCAAGGGAAGTCTAACAAATTGTTAAATATATTGACAAAGGCAACGCACTAAATACTTTTAAGTTGTTATTTTATTTACTGCTAAAAACTTTTAACTAAAAGGAGTCTAATATATACTCAATTTACAACGCTGGGAAAAGGGCAGAATCCTCCTGGCCATCACTCGCATGTAAAATCATAAATTATTGGGTAGAATTTTTTCGTCAGATGCATGCATCAATTTGAATTTCATTTTCAATTATTATATTAAAGTCGTCCCAGCTCCATGTCTTTTTAGTATTGCTTAGTTGATCGATGACATGACATTAATTACTTTTTTTTAATGATGAAAAATTCATTTCTCACTACACAGTACGCATTATATCGAGTGCATATAATGTAGACACTTTCCGGTGACTTGGTTTTTTGGTTTTTAGTTTTTCAGTGGTCCTATAATTCCAGAGAGGGATGTATTCGAGGCGGATTTTTTTAAAAAAAATAAAATATAATACATTTAGTTTTAATTATAAGACAAAATTTATAATATAAATTACCCTATAAACTTTATTCTATAAATAAGGCATGAGGGAATACATTCTTCGGTTAGAACTCAGTGGGTGTTGCTGACCAATCTAATTCATCAACGATGTGTTAGAGAAGCGGAAAAGGTTTAAGCAAATGACAAGACCGAAACATGGTCACTGTTTTTTTACTGGACTATGACAGTTTAATTTCATTTACGGGAATTTGTTCTGTCTTTTTCCATCAAATCAATCTTAAAATCTCTTTAATTTAGACATCTCCAATCTTTTCCTTACATTTAGTCAAATATTTAGTGCTTATTACTGTGCTCTACATCCAACTTTAATTTCCTGTTACACGGTAATTAAATAATACGAATCCTTTGTTGACTAAATTAAGATGTTTGGGACGCTTAATCCTCGCTTGTTCATTGTTTGACAGCAAGTCCGAAGAATTTTTTTACCTAATAAAGCAATTTTTTTTTCCTTGCGCCTTTTTCTCTCTTTTACTTAAAAGCATTTGTTTTTTAAATTTGTAAGTTGCCTCTTCGAATTTTACTGTTTTTATATTTTTATTTTATTTAATCGAGTTGAGTCATTGATAAACTCGTGTTAATTATAAATTTGGTTGAACTTATGAGTTTATATATCAAGTTAACCATTTTAAAGTTTATAGCTTACAAAACACAATTAACTTAGTTTTAAATTTGTGTTGACTTTTTCGATTTTGTCATTCTCAACACCTTTATATATAAATTTTATAAAAATTTCTTTTTATGAATGTTGATATATTTAATTTAAATTATTTTGATTTAAAATATATTTAAATTAAATTATTGTCATTTTTATATTTTAATTATTTATTGTTGATACATATTTAATGATAAAGTAAACTCTTACAAATTTATGATTTTAGTTTGCGATACAAGTTTACGTCACTGTCACGAGTTTGTTTAAACTTGAAAGTTTAACGCCTTGCATAAAAGATTCGACAAATTATCCAGCAGCTGGAAGGAGGATCCTATTAATTAATTCGTTGAACTAATCAGAACATTATTAAAGTCGTATAGTCGTGGAAGATGTTGGTCCACATAAACGCATAGGCTTTTTATTATGTTCAATGAGATATGAAAGATTAATTATCTCCTCGGATTCTTACTCTAAAGTTGGATTAGTTTGCTTAACAAGATGTTAAAGATAATCAATCACGCATAATAATATTATTAATACGCAATTATCCAAGTAACTCTTGATTGGCTTTGTCTGCCTTACGCAACAAAGTTAGTTGTTGAATATTTATGACTAATTAAATTGGGAAAGGTGGCTACTAAACATGAATGATTTGATTTAATGGCAGACATGGGCCCTCCCAAGAACTGTCTCCTGCTTATCATCTATTCTCAGAATTATGTCACCAGCTTGCGCTGTTAGAATTCTCCTTATTTTGACAATGGCAGGCACAAAGATCGGTACTTTAATTTATTTCCTACCATGCAATCGCCTTCCTCATTATCTTAATCAATATATTAGAATAAGAATTCATGAATCTCTCCGGTAAACTACTTCCTCCGATCCTAATTATAAGAATATTTTTGTAGTATAATTTTTACTATAAAAATGTTCTTCTGATTAAGAGCGAGGGGAGTAATAAACTGGTCTAGGTGTGAATGAAGTTTGTTTGGTTAAAATTGATGAATTTTTATAAAATAAAAAGATGTGTTTTTATAAAATCATGGTTTAATAAAGTAAGGGATTTTATACAAGGAGTTGCAAAATAAAAAGCCACCAAAATAATGTCTCTTTAGTTCCTAAAAACTTATATGAAAGGTTATAATGAGACGTTTGGTAGCATCATTTGATGAAAAGTTGAGTTGTGTTTATAATCGAACTCTATATAAAATAAAGGTATAACTCTAGATACGTTTGTTAATGATTCAATAAAATAAATGAGATTCTTGAATCTAACAAATTGTTATAACTTTTAATTAAAAATGTGTTGCTTAAAGAAGTACCACTTCAAGACATCACTTCATGACCTATAAATACCCAGCTCCATAAGTCATTCTATCTTATTAGATATCACACAACACGAGAAATCAAACTCATTTGCTTTATTATTGAGTACACACAAAGATAAAGGCAAATTATTACTTCTTAAAAGCCCTTGTTGTCTTGGCTTTAATATCAGGAATGCAATTTATAATCAAAGGTCTTCGTTGTATTCTATAAGAAATTCATTCCTCGATCAAAATTGCACCTTGTTAGATAAAAATAGGTGAGGGTGAATTAAGTCTAAGAAGAGTAATGTACGTGCCTTAAAGACATTGTATGTTACTTTCTTTGTTTATCTCCTATTCTTATACTCTTAGGGCCCTTTTGGTAGGGGGAAGATTTAAAGATGGAAAGGAATTTAAAGGAGGGAAAGGAATGAAAGGAAAGATTGCGAGGAAAATTAAAAAGTTGAGCTATTTGGTAGACATGGGAAGGTAACTTAAGTTAAGAGAAAATGAATGGTTTGGTATGAAGAATTGGGTGTTAGCTAAGTAGGTATATGAGATGAAATACCAAAAGTGTCCCTAAATTTAAAAAACAAATTCGCTTGCATCTTGTTCTATGTCGTGACCCACTGCGTCGCCGCCACTCCCCCGCCGTGGACGTCACTCCCGCCATCGGCGATGCCACACCTGCCGTCGTGGATGCCGTCAGCGTCATCAACTTCAAGTGTGTTGTATGCGACGCAATTTATTTATTTATTTAAAAAAAAAACAGACCCCTAACAATTCTCTCGAGAATTCTCATGAGAATTCTCGAGTATTCAATGAGAATTCTCTAAAAATGAGAATTCTCTAATTCTCAAGAGAATTCTCAATCTCATTGAATTCTCGAGAATTCAATGAGAATTGTCGGTCTGCTTCAGCTGCCTCTCTCGTATCCAAGATTTTTGTCGAATTTAACTCGAGGTATATATTAATATGACTCCAAGTATGCCAATTCACCAACATTATCAGTACCCAAGATTTCTGCTGTCCCTCCTTCTTCTCCTTCTTGATCCCTGACGTCCTGACAACAGAACAAAAAAAGAAAAGCTTCAAATTTCTTTTTCATCCTTGCAACGTCAGCATCGGAATTTGCAGATGGAGGAGGAGGCGGCGTCAGCGTCGACAACAATTGCAAGGAAGACAGATGATTGAAGGAGGAAAAGATGGTCATTTGGAATTTCTTCCCTAGGAAAGATGAACCTTCCCACTGAAAATGGAAGGAAGTGGTTTTTCCATGAATGAAAGAAGATCGAAGGTTCCCGAAAGGTAGATTCCTGGAAGGCAGGGCTACCAAATGTGTTCGGTGATGAAAGATCTGCAATCTTCCCTTTCCTTCGACCGATCTTCCGCGTACCAAACAGGCCCTTAAAGATTCAATCCTCTAACAACAGTTGTACAAAATGCTCCCCTCAATCATCTTCCCAGAAATAAATATTTAATTATTAGTAATCTTAGATGGATTTTAATTATTGCGTACCTACCAAGGATGATTAAGAGATTATATCCTAATTAAAACCAAATACAAAATTGTTTTTACTGGTCATGCATGTGAAACGTGACCTCTCGTGTTGAGTTTTTAGGAGGTTGTCATAATCATTATTTTAGTTAATTTTAACTATTAGCTAATAAAATTTGTTGAATTTATACTTCATATATTATTCACGTCATTTTTGTTGGGGTACAAATTTAACCCAAAAATTTTATATTTAACTTTGAAAAAATAATGAAAAAAAGAACACATAAATTTCTAAGGCAAAGTTACCCTTCACAAGTTTCCAAGTCAAAATTTTCATTCGGTACAATGTTTTGTACAAAACTGCCCGTCAACCCAATTTTTTTCTGTCCCGGAGGCTCAACGCTGATAATTCTAGTGGCACGGTTAATTACAATTTTACTGGAAGTTTAACACACAGGCTTTTTTCCCTATTTGCCACTTTTTAAATAAATAATTACCAATATGCCACTCTTTTCAAAATAATTCTCCATCTGCCACTTTTAGTCGACTAAATGAGCTTTTAGTCGACTAAAAGTCGTGGTTTCAATTTTTTTTTGGTTGACCGAGAATTTAGTCGACTAAATATTATTAGTCGACTAAATTCTCGTCTGGAGGGTTTTTAAAAACCTCATTTGCGTCATAATGTTGGTCTTATCCTATAGCAACCCTTCTCCACCCCCAATGCTCTATATTTTCTCAGTTTTAGTGCGACCCATCAAGGTTTAAGCTCATTCCACCTTGTTCAAGGTACTATTGTTGTGTAATCGTTGTAGTTTCATTTTGTTCGGCTTTTGTTTTTTGCTTGTTGGTTGAAATGCTCCCTTTTGCAGCTGAGAAATTGATATTTGAAGGATGAGTTCAAGTTCAAGCATGTTAGTTATTATTATCTACCATAGTGGGAGGCATTTTGAAGGTCCTCAAGGTGTTCAATTTGAAGGAGAAACGAAAATGATGAAAATCAAACGGGGAACTACATACAACGAGTTGAAAGAAAGAATTCACCAAAAATTGGGGCTACATGGCAGCCAATGCATTCATCGGTTAATTGGCAAAGTGGAGACTGTAGTTGGTAAGGAAAGTGTATACTACATTAGGAACGATATTTGTGATGATGAAGACATAGAGTGTGTCATAGATGCATTTGATAATCGGACACTACAAAATTTTATTGAGATATATGTTGAGTTTGAATCTGGTGAATCATTGTCTATGCATAGGAGATCTGCACAGTATTATGGTCAAGAAGATAGACATGTCGGTGTATCTGCACCTCCACAAGTCTTGACAGATGAAGTTGAAGAGGAGCAAGATGAGAATATGGACAGCGATGACGAGGACGATCTTGAGAGGTTTATTCCACTAGGTGACAGCTCAGATACTGATGTAGAGGGTGATTTTGATGCTCACATGGACCCAGTAAACTCGAGGACCGTAACAATGCCACCGCTTCGTGTTGACCCAGTTAGCAGTGGTAAGTTAGTAAACTTTGCAATGTGTAGTTGTATTTGTAATATGTATATATTGTTTTTGATGCAAAAATAATATTTCCTGATGCAGTGCCTGAGAGTGACCCATTTTATAACGAAAGCCCTCACTATTCCTCAATTAATTGGGCGGTCTGTGACGATGACATGGACACGTTGTATGGTGATGATGACAAGCAAGATGGCTGGCAGTTAGGTGATCCACTATATTTGGGTCAACAGTTTCCTTCTAAGTCTGAACTACAGCATGCCGTGAAGTTGCATTGCATGAAGTCTCATCGTACATCCAAAGTTTATAAAAGCAATGAGCGTAGGTTGTTGATGAGGTGTGAACATCATGCTAACGGTTGTCCTTGGAATATGAGGGCAATTGTCCAACATAATGGAAATAGTTGGGTGGTACGTAAGTGGGCTAACGATCACACCTGCCTGAACCAGAGTCTTACCCGAGATCATAAGCAACTGGATTCAAATGTTATATGTGCAGCCATTATCAGTAGGTGATCTTTATTTTTTTTTGTTTCAGCCATTAAGAGAAGATCATTTACAACTTGTTTTGTTTTCACCAGGTATGTTAAGAGAAGATCCAGCTTTAAAACCAGTGCTGATACGAGAGAGGATAAAGCGTATGTATGGGTATAATATAACATACAAAAAGGCTTGGAAGGCAAAAATGAAGGCCATTGTGAAGTTATTTGGTGATTGGGAGGAATCATTTGCATTCTTGCCCCATTGGCTGACATACATGACGCAATGTAACATGGGGTCTTTTTTCAGGCTTGATACTGATGAATGTTTTGACGAACGTTGTTTCTATAGCGACAAACGCGTCTTTCGCAGGGTTTTTTGGACATTTAATCAAACCATAGAAGCCTTCAAATACTGTAAGCTCATACTTCAAGTTGATGGCACCCACCTGTATGGAAAATACAAAGGTACTCTGTTGATTGCGACTTCACAGGATGGGGATGGGAAGATCCTGCCCATTGCCTTTGCTGTTGTTCCTCCCGGTGAGAAGTATGATGATTGGTGGTGGTTTTTGTGTCTTCTACGTGATCATGTGACGCAAAGGCCAGGCATTTGTTTGATATCTGACCGTCATGCCAGTATCATAAGGGCGGTTAAAGATCACCAGACTTGGCAGCCTCCATATGCCTATCATATGTATTGCCTACGTCATGTCGGGAGCAATTTTAATACTAGATTTAGGGATATAGCTCTGAAGAAAACAGTTATGAAATTAGGTAAAGATGTTCACATTTTAATTACTTCTTTGACATATATTTGTTCCCTTTGTTATGATTTAGCGTTTACTGTTATGCAGGGTACATGAGTTCAAAGATCCAGTTTGACTTGAGGTTTCAAGAGTTTATCGACGCAAACCCACAATGTGTCAGCTGGTTTGAGAGGCTAAACAAGGAAAAATGGTGCAGGTCCTACGATGAAGAGGGGCGAAGGTTTGGTCACATGACCACTAACCTAGCCGAATGTGTCAACAAAGTCCTAAGGGGTGCACGTAATCTACCGATAACGACGTTGGTGAAGATGACTTGTAGTAGGCTTGTCGAATATTTTGTCACCAGGCGTGTTGAGATTGACAAACATATCTCTGCAGGTACGATAGTCTCTAAAAAGGTCGAAGAAGAGTTACAAAGGATGGACCAGTTGACAGTCACATACCGTGTGCGACTTTATGACAGGGATTTGCAGTTAAATGAGGTTGAGGACGCTTACAATCAATCGACGCACGTCGCTGGTGACATAATGACGGTTGACTTGATCAATCGCAAATGTCAATGTGGGAGGTTCTCATCACGAAGGTTTCCCTGTAGTCACGTATTAGCAGTATGCAAGATGGAAAATTTGAACCATTATGACTATGTTGACCCGGTATTCACAATCCGCTACATTAGTCAGGTATATGCAGCACACTTGTACCCGATAGGCAATGAGATGTTGATTCAACAAGTACAGGGACCCACCGTTATCCCAAACGCAACTTTGGCACGCACACGGGGAAGACCAAAGTCTACAAGGATACAGAATGAGATGGATTGGGTGGAGTCTCAGCCCTCAAGCAGTCGTTACATTTGTGGAACTTGCCACCAATCCGGTCATAACAGCCGCACATGTCCAATGAGGAACAGACCAGCTTAAATTCTATGTAACGTGTTTTGTTTTCAGTGTATGATAATTTTGTTTTGTCATGACTTTTAAGCAGACCAAATCTATGTATCACACTTAAGTGTTGGCAAAAAAACCGTTCCCAAGTCATATTGACATGTGAAAATGAGTTGGTAATGATTTAGTGCAAGTAGGCAACCTGTTGCAGCACTGGAATGTGCCTCTGGAATTGGTTTAGTCGACTAAACCAGGTGATTTAGTCGACTAAATCAGATCCAGAGACACTACTAAGTGTCCCTGGAAATGGTTTAGTCGACTAAATCATATGATTTAGTCGACTAAATGGGTTCCAGAGGCAATCTCATTCGCCTCTGGAACCCATTTAGTCGACTAAATGGCCTGATTTAGTCGACTAAATCAGTTCCAGAGACAAATACATTTGCCTCTGGAACCCATTTAGTCGACTGAATGACCTGATTTAGTCGACTAAATCAGTTCCAGAGACCAATACATTTGCCTCTGGAACCCATTTAGTCGACTGAATGGCCTGATTTAGTCGACTAAATGGCCTGATTTAGTCGACTAAATCAGTTCCAGAGACAAATACATTTGCCTCTGGAACCCATTTAGTCGACTAAATGACCTGGTTTAGTCGACTAAACAAGTTTCAGAGGCCAAATTCCAAAACAAATTCGAACTTGATTTGCCAAGAAAAGTAGCATCATAAAGAATAACCAGAATCCAAATTAAAAAAACATCAACAGAAAGTAGAAACCAGAAACCATAAACAAGAAACCAGAAACCAGGAACCAAAAACCAAAAACCACTAGCATAAACCAATGTCATCAACGTTCATTACAAAAAAAAAGGACCAGTTCCAGATCAAATTCAAATTGCAAACATGAAACAAAAAATCTCTACATCTAATCTGCATCTTCATGTGTCCCGGAACTCTCGTCTCCCTCGTCTTCCTCATCTTCCTCATCGTCCGACACAAGGCGTCCAACGCGAAACTTAGCAATCTTATCCTCTATCCCCTTGATCCAATCCTGCGTCCACACCCACCTCTCATCCTCTATCTTCCACCTCGCATCCTATGCCTGCCACCTTGCGTCCTCTGTCTGCCACCTCTTCTTCTGATTGGTTTCTATCCGGGACATTTGTTCCCTGCTAGCATTTATGGCTTGCATGAGGTCACGAAGGTTAAAACCATCGTCCGGCTCAACAACATCCTCCATATGAAACTCGGGTACATCCTCATGGACCTCAGGAGGAACAATGTGTGGATCCGGTCCAACATCAGCACCAAGTGCATCCTCATCGACACCAATGCTCTGCCACACACCATAGGCCACTTTGGCAATCTTGCACTGCTCCAGTAGCCTCTGCCCAAAAACAGAATTCCACGTCTTCTGGCTCACCATCTGCTGAGTCTGCATAGGAACACCAAAATGCTCCAGTATCTTCTGAACCAGGTACGCATATGGGAGTGGAGCTCTGCTCTTTTGCTTCGCCTTATACATCAGGCTACAAATGTAGTGCCTCCAGTTCACCGGTCTGGCATGACGAATGGCCCACATAACAGGGATGTCACCCTCTGCCATCCTCGAATGATTGTATTGACGAGGGAACAATATGTGCGTCATCACGTAGAAGAGGATACGTGAACTAACAGTAAGCTGGCCCACACTAACTATCGCTCTATGAACTCCTGGCCTCCTTGCCTCCTGCAGAGCCGCGTCTCGGTTAAATCCCTCGATGGCTATATTGGTTTCCCCATCATACATGTATCTATCTTGATCATCAAAATCAAACCCCAGTATAGTGGTCCAGATGGGAGCCGTCACCACTATGTCATGCCCGCAGACGCGAGAGATCAAATCGCCATCGATATAGCTTAGGTTATGGTAGAAGGCTCTTACCATAACCTCTGAGTATTGACAACTCATCTCCGCCAACACTGCCAAGTGGGAATTCCCCAAAATGGGCACTATATCAAAGCCCTCCTCGGCGAAGAATGGCATGTCTAATGACTTCGGCTTGATGATCGGTCTGGTAGCCATCTCCGCCACGAATCTTGTATGCTCTGCTACATTGTTCTCAAACAGATAGCCAAAAGGGAGGTCAACAACAGGCTCAGACTCTCGTGCCTGTCCAGTTCTAGACGATGAAGCCCCGCGGGTCGCTCGGTGCTTAACCCGTCTCCCACTATCACCGCCGGTGTTTGACGGACCTTGTGTACGACGCATGATGACAACAAACACCTACAAGTAAAACAAAACATGATCTTTAGAAGACAATGTGTCTGAGGCAGTTTAAATAATAAATCGTAATTTCGTTTCCACTTTCCTCTACCACTTTCTCAATAATTTAATTTATTTATTCCTCCCTTCTTTCACATACAACCAAAAACGCATGCTCTGCAAGTTGTCTCCGGCAAAAGGAAAACAAAAATATCTCAAAATCTATCTTCATTTCTCTTGTAATCCTATATTTTATTTCATTAATTTCTTGGATAGACCTTTAGAAATTAGATTAACAGCCAAATCATGCAAATGTGAATATGAGACCAGATGTGAATATGAGACAACAATTCAAATTCTTCTCTCTGGTTTTTGCCCCAACCCATCTCTCATCTTCTTCTCCTAACACAATCATTATCAGAAATCGACTCCCTCTATAATTCACTCTTACCAACCATTTAATTACCTTAATTATCAGAAATCGACTTTTTGTTTCTTGTAGTTTTTCCCCTTTTTATCATGTTCTTGTGGCTTCAAGTCTTTGTAATATCAGGTCATTCTTAAGATCAAGCACACCGTAATTTTCCCTTCTTTTTCTTGACCGTTAAACATTGTTTAAAAAATCCATCTCAAATAAAATAACAGCCAAATCATGCAAATGGCGACTAAACCTCTGGCAAATAAACTTCTGAGACAAGGCTTGACTGATTTAGTCGACTAAACCAGATGGTTTAGTCGACTAAACCACCACAGGGGAGTTTTTGAAACACCCCATCTGCATAATCTGTCTCTTATCCATATGAATCACCAAATCAACGACAAAAACTCAAAAAACAAGCCAATACACAAGCCAAAGCAACCACAAAACGGGAATAAGTAAATGATTTCGCATTTCACCCAAAACTACCGTCCAAATAACAAAATATGGATGAATACATACCTATACGACGCAAATGCCACAAATGTGAGGTTTCCTTGCAGCCCACTAACAGCCCCAGCCGAGATTTCCTTCGAAAATCAGAGAGCACAGAGGTTTTTGGAGCTTTCTACAGTGTTAGGGTTTGACAGCCGCGATTTGGGGTTTTTTAAAAACCCTACTGTCAAAATTTAGTCGACTAACCCAATCGGGTTAGTCGACTAAATATCGCGGGTTTTTTAAAAATCCTCCAGGCAAAATTTAGTCGACTAACCCTAGTTCCTTAGTCGACTAAATGCCTGGGTCTTCCAAAAAAAGTTAACCCGACTACATTTAGTCGACTAAACCGGGTTTTAGTCGACTAAATGTGGCAGATGGGGAAATATTTTCAAAACCGTGGCATATTGGTAAATATTTATTTAAAAGGTGGTAAATAGGAAAAAAAGCCTTAACACACAGCCATAAACAAAATCATGCCATATTCACAAAAGATGAAGATGACATGAATGTGACTTTTACCTAATTTTGATTCTCCCGAGGATCTTCACACAAAAAATTATGTTATTTTAATGTAAAGTTGTTCGCAAGAACTCCATTTTTAGTTTTCGCTTTGGTCCAGTTGATCACAACAATTAAACGCGTTTATTTACTTATGGTTTGCTTTAAATGAGGTGTTTGTGACTGTGTCTATGACTTTAAATGTCTATGGAAAACTATTTGCATTTCACCATGGGGTAAAAATTACAAAATATAACCCAGTGTTTATAAAATTATATTTCAACCTCATACATATTTCAATATTTATAATTTAGTCTCTCTATGATACTTTTAATGGAGATGAAATTTTTATAAGGCTAAGATATAATTTTTAAAACTTCTGGATTCAATTCTATAATTTTAGAGGGGTGAGGGTCATCCTAACCCCCTGATTCCAGCCCTTTATTTCCGAAATGAATTAGGGTTTTGAAAAAATAATAGAGTTCATCAAGGTTTGATGTTGGATAAATTCATAAATACATACATGTCCAGTTCAAATTAGCTTTGTTTTTTTTTCTAAAAAATATAAATATATAAGAGAAAATTTGTCACATCATATAGAAAAGTATTTAGAAAATCATTTTTGTACTTCCAAATTTATATAGGTTATTGTCATTCCGTAAATATACGTAAAATTGTGTTGGCTTCTTACTTTAATTGGGATGTGTCGCGCTAATCCTTTCTCTGATTAAAATATTGTGGCTATAATTTTAAAACGCACACCAGTAGCTTGTAAGAAATTATCCCACAACAAAATCATTCAAAAGAATCAATCCTTTGGAAAAATATGAAATTATTAATGGGGGAGAAATGTGTTTTTTTTTTCTTGAAACCGGGGGGGGGGGGGGGGATATAGGAGTAACTTTGGGAGTGATGTGACGGGAACAGCTGATAGAGAGATGATAATATGGATGGTTGATGTGATTGGAAAAAGAAAAGAAGCCAATAACAGACTTGACTCTAAATCTGAAGTGATTGTGAAGGCACGGGCTCGCCTTTTTTTTTTTTTTTTATAGAAGCACAGCCAAGCCAAAACTTGAGAAAGTGAGAAGAGATAAGACTACGAATATCTAGCTCTTAATATAATAAAGTAAGCCAAAAACTAGGAGTGACAAATCGATTGGTCCTTAAAAACATATCAAGACAACCACTTGGAACTGTTGGTATTAGAAC
The DNA here is from genome assembly GCA_034222035.1 of Acacia crassicarpa. Lineage (NCBI taxonomy): Eukaryota > Viridiplantae > Streptophyta > Magnoliopsida > Fabales > Fabaceae > Acacia > Acacia crassicarpa. Next base: position 10,509,267 of record JAWXYG010000003.1, read on the forward strand.
CACATCCGTATCATCCGGATTAGCATGGCCATGTTTGGCCATATAGTCGGCACAAGAGATGTTGTCTCTTGGAGTGTAGTAGATCTCAATGTTCCAGTCCTGGAGAAGAAGGTCCCTAGTCTCTCCAACGATATCTCTGAGATGATGATCAGTATAGCAATCTCTCATGAGGATGTTGACGGCCTCAAGAGAGTCGGAATATAGGAGAATTCTCTGAAGACCCATCCGGTGCCCCATTTTTAATCCTGTCATGATAGCATAGAGCTCTACTTCAATTACTGTATAATGTCTAAGAGACTTATAGAACCCCATCAGCCAATGAACTTGGAGTTTCTTATTACTCCTCCGCAAGCTGCTTGATGTTGATAGAGCACTGATCCATCTACGTCAATGCGAACCGCATTCACAGGAGGAGGGGTCCAAGACTCTTCCCTGAATCTGTCAAGTTGGAAAATTTAGTGAGTAAGAACTTGATTGGAGATACTTTCCATTAAAAGATAATTACTCTTCTCAGGGCTCGCCTTTAACACACTCAAAATTAATTGCTAACCTCTGTGATTATAGATTTAAGCCATTCAAGGGGAAAAGCACCAAAATAAAATTAAAAAAAAATTCCCAAAAAAATGTACCTAATTAAAACACATTGGAAACATTTTACCAAAATAATGCAGTTGGTGACATAAAGGCAGTTCACGCCATTAGGTGGCGTGAACAATGAATCAGACCCAATCAATTGTAGTGGGTTCAAAAGAAAGAAAGTATGGAGCTGAAATAACTCATTAAAAACGTCTTTTTAAAAAATTACGCGGTACAAATTGGTTATAACAACAAGTCCCAATACAGGGGGATCTATATATTTGTTATACACTAAATATTTGTACAATAACAATATTAATTTTAGGATCTATATAAACAAGTGTACCGCGTAAAAGTGTTTCTAGTAAGTTATACAAATCCCAGAAACACTGCTACGCGGTACACTTTTTTATACAGATCCCAAAATTAATACTGTTGTTGTACAAATATTTGGTGTATAACAAATATATAGATCCCCCTGTATTGGGATCTATTGTTATAACCAAATTGTACCGCGTAATCTTTTAAAAGACATTTATAATGAGTTATTTCAGCTCCATGTTTTATTTCTTTTGACCTCAAATTAAATGAAGTAGAGCTTTAAATTATTATAATTTTTTTATCATTTATTATTATTATTATATATTATTATATTTAATATTAATTTTTTTTTTAATATGGAATCAGACCTACTACAGTGGGTGGGTTTGTTTCATTGTTCACGCCACCTAGTGGTGTGAACCCCTTTAACGTTATTAGTGGCATGAGCATTATTCTAAAAAAAAAGTTTTCAATATGCTTTAATCAAGTATTTTGTTTAAAAAAAAAATCTTATTTTGGTAGCTTTTCCTGCCATTCAAGCCTTCCTCATAAACCAGTATAAGCTACTCGCATTATATTCCGTAAAAGAAACTAATTATGTAAGTGCAATGACGTTCTCCCGCATCACTTGATGTGTGTATATCAGATTGCATGTTGAAGGGTTAGAGCTGGGAAATCGGGCCGGTCTCTTTTAAGTCCTGACCTTTTAAGGGTTGGGTTTAAAAATTAGAGGAGTTTAATGAAATAAACCCTGGCCTTGTAGGGTTTCAAGCTTAAAAGGGTTGGCCCTGTATGCCCTTTTAATTTATTATTATTATTATTTTTTATGCATGGATTTACATATGATGATAATTTACTAATTTATATGTATTTTGTATTTGTTATAGAGTTATTAATCTATTTAAGTACAAACACATAATAATTATACTCTAAAAAATTTTATAATTTGGTTTATTATTTATTGCAAATAAATATTATGGATGTGTTTATGATGCAAGAGAAAAAATTGATAATATTCTTTCTCATGAACCAGAGCCTACTTAAAGTGAAGTACAATCAAATGTCATTGAAATTAGCGATAGTGTCAAAGATGACGACAATAATAATTATCATACTAATGTCGCTTAATGATATACTTTTTATATTTTATGTAAGTTATTGTAAACATAGTTTGCTTTTGATTATGAATTAATAACTGTGTTTATTTATTAGATGATTCGTGTTATTTTTATATTAATGTTGACAATATTTATTTAATAAATTAGAATTTTAATTGTTGTAATTTACTAATTATATTTCTTTGAAACAAAAATAGAAGAAAAATAATTAAAATTTAGAATAGTAACTTCCGAACCCTGTAGAGCCGGCCCTGGCTCTGATGCTCTCGAGTCAGGCTTTAAAAACAAATATTTTTTTTACTCTATGCCCTAACCTTCACGGACTGACCCTGATTCCTAGCTCTGTGAAGGGCCTTTGGATCGATACAAATTTTCCTTGAAGGTCGAGAAAGAGAAAATTGAATTTTCTTTGTGGCGGTGGCCATTTGATTTGCCATTTGCTCCAAAAAATATTTTCCCACCGGCCTCCATTTCCACAAAGAATTGTGGGAACCAATTTTCCAGCACCTAAGGTACTCGGCCAAAGACCAAAAAGCCCTAATATGATTGCTGATTTGATATAAAGATGAAGGCATTGAGCGAAATTCACAACGCCGGATTTGGGAACACCTTCACAAGTTATTGGGCAAAAGACACTACCATGGGAGCACCTTCAGTCATCCACTCATCCCCTAAAGCCTCTTCTTGCGACGAATGATTTAGCCTAGAGCTTCGCCTTCCGCGATGGCTCCATTGCTTTAGAAGAGCCGCTTTGATGAAAAGTTCATGGCGGAGCTGGATACACTTTGACTTTCGCAACCTGGATTGATTCAATTTCTCGACGCTTCCCAATGTCATGTTGGTAGGTGACACCGTCCCATTGTCATCTAACCACATAGTCACAAAGGTCAAGAAGTTCATCGTGCTGGTTGAGAAATTTGCAGGGATTGGTGAATCAAGAAAAAGGGAGCGAGAAGGTGAAGAAAAAAAAGGAGTTGATCAAGGGGTGAAATAAAGTTAAATGACTATCATATAACCATGATGTACCCATGCGTAAAATAAAACCACAGAAAGTGGCTGTGACTTGTGACCTCTGTAGGTGATGGGTATAATGTAATGGTTAATTATAAAGTTGTTTTCATCGCATGTAACCATAAGCCACCTAGTGGTTAAAGTTGTTTTTATTCATTCATGTATGACATATTACAAGCGATTGGTAGGTCTCTCATAGTTGTGACTTTGTTACGTTATTACAAAATAGGGGCAAACATAGTTCTTCCTTTTACGTTTTTACTACATGCAGCCTATAGTGGTTAGGTTGTGATTATGCGGGAATTATTTAAAGTGATTCACGACTATGAGTTGTCTACAGAATGCATATGGTTATAGTGGCTAAAGTAAAAACATGAGCCTTTAAATAATATTTTTAAACAATGCCATTTAAATATTTTTTAAACAAGGGCATACCTGTTTTTTAGCCCATTTTCCTATCACGTTTTCTTCTTACCAGACAAAAATTTATTTTCATTTTCATTCCATTTTTTTTCTAACATTTTCTTTGATTCAAACAAATTCGAAAATTGGGGGATATCTTGTGGGGTCTCTCCCTTGGAAAGGGGTCATCTCCTTTATCTTTCCCCTCCTTTTTCCCTCCATTACCCTCCTCCACTCTATGTCACTCACTGGACCAAAAGCTCAATGGTCTAGATTTGACATTCTATAAAAAAATTATTATTATAATTATTTTAGATTAAAATAAAAAATAAATTTAAATTGCTAAATTATATTTGAACTATTAACATGAAAAAATAGATAAAAATTACCATTCTGATCTTATTTATAAGTCCATTTTGATCAAATCTCACATGCAAAAGAGATGTAGTTAACTCAATCATTATGGGCTAAATTTTTAATTTTACCCTCATTTATGATTGAGTATTTTTTAATTGTTTATTCTCTCTTTATCTTCATGGGTAACAATTAATATGGGTAAAATTATTACAATTTCATTTATTACATGAAAGTGAACTTATAAATATGACCAAATTTTTGACAAAAATAAACTTATAAATAGGATTAGAGTGGTACTTCAAAATAATTATCTACGAGTAAACTGTTCAGATCAAGTTTTAGTATTTTATCAGCTTAATTTTATTTATCTATTTTTAACTAAAGTTATAATATATATATATATATATATATGTCAAATATTAAATCTGGAGTTTTGAATTTTTGATCACAATGTGATGAAGAGTAGAGGAGGGTAATGGAGGGGAAAATGAGGAAAAGGGTAAAGGATAGGATCCCTTTCCGTCCCCCTTGTAGGGCTTTTAAACCCAGTGGCAGCATGGCCTCTCTTTTCCACACACATATCATTATTATTGTTAACAAATAATGTTAAGAGCATGATTGGAAAAATAATAAAACCATAGTTTTGGGGGGGAAAAAATTATAAGTTGAGATAACATTTCTCTCACATACTTACCTTATAAATTATAAGAATTATTTTTTAAAAATTAATACAAACATGTACTTAGTTAGAACTTAATAACTTAAGAGTCATGTACTGTGATGAATTAATAGTTGAAATTTCGCTGATGTATAGTGATATTGAGAGCATGGTAGTTAAAAACTCGATTTATCACTGTGATTTTACGATTTTTTTTCATTAAAACGATTTTACTAATTTTCCAAATGCTTTTAAGTTTTTACGATTTTACTACGTTACGATTTCATATTTTACGATTTTTCATTCTTCTTCCGTTTTCAGGGAAAATCTACGTTTTCACTATCATAATTGAGTAGGGGGGGGGGGGAGAGAAGTGAGAGAGAGAGAGTGAGAGTGTGTGTGTGTTTGAAGGAGAAGTGAAGTTTTTAAGGAGGGAAAAAAAGCAAGAGTTATGGAATGGTTGAAGAGAGTGTGGCATGGGGAAGAGGCGAAGAGAATAGTGAAGAAGAGTGACAAATGAGAGAGGGAAGATGATTCTCTCAATCAAGCAACAAGGACGTTAAGAAGAAAGTTGGAAACGTCCTATCCAATCTGCTTCTTCGCACATACTCATTCAATTACAATACCACCTCCCACAGAGAGAGAGAAGAGCGCGAGAGTCTCGGGGGAGGGAGTGAGGAGTGGGACCCAGAGTCCTTAACTGGGTAAAAGTGGGCATGCCTGGCCTTGGGGGCACATTCACCCTACATTCCCAACTCCCACCGCTACTCTCCTTTTCAAAACCTATCATTTCATATATATTATAACACTATGATCTTATTTATAAAACTATTTTAATCAAGAAAATTTAATATTTTTAAGTCCAATTTTATATAATAAATGAGATCATATTAATTTGACCTATATTAATTATACCCATAAAGATAGAAAGAGAAAAAACAATTGAAAAATACACAATCATAAATGAAGACAAAATAAAAAATTTACCCTATAATCGTTGAGTTAACTACCTCTACGTAGTATGTGAGATTTGATCAAAATAAACTTATAAATAAGACTAAAGTGGTATGTATGTATTTATTTATGCGTCTATAATATTTAAAAACATAGCTTTAATACAATCCCTGATTCAAGCAAAAAAAGAAAAAAGAAAATCCAATCCATGATTCCTTAAATTTACTTTCATTTATGTTTTGAAACTTCAAATTTTAAATCAGAGATTTTAATACTTCAAGTTTTGTTTTATTTGAAAGATTGGTCTTGATAATTAAATTAAAACCTCAATTTTTTAAAATTGTTGAGAGACTCAGTGCTTATTTGGGATTAAGTTTGGAGGCTCTGAAAATATTTATTCACGTAAATTAAGATAAAACTCTTCTACATATTTACTTCATATACTATAAATCACGATTGAGAATATGTTTTTGAAAGGCTTTAATCGCTATTCTAAACAAAAGCTGGAACTCAGGATTTAAAGTTGAAAGAATTAAAATTAAAATAAAGACAGATTTAAAAGATAATTTTTCATACCCAACTTTAGTTCTTATGCCCATGTGTTATTCTCTATTTGGTGAGTAATTATTTTATATAAGTAGCATTAATAAATTCAGAATATTCAAGTCAAATCGTGCTTTGAAATTATGAGGAAGCCTGTCTTTCTATACTTGTGTTTGGTTTTTATCTCGTCAATGTTTTTTATTAACAAAATTACCAACCACCCATAGATTGCACATTCCCTGCTCAGCCCAAATAAAAGAATTTTTTTTTAATTTTTTAAAATATTCTATACACTAAAAATAAATTAGTTTAAAATACTACGTTGATTTTTTTTAAAATATATATTGGGTGCTACTGAAAAAATATTTTAGAATACTGGTGTTACAGAAAAAATATTTTTAAATGTAGGATTATAAATTAATTAATTTAAGATATCGGGTGCCAAAAATATTTAGGGGACCAACATACAATTTTATGTAAATAAATAAGAATACATTAGAAAAGAAAAGAAAAGAAAAGTCCCTCACCCAAAATCAGGAGATGAGCATGCCCTACTCATAAATGGAATGAGCAGGCATGCTGACCCCAATCATATAAGAGATGTCTAGAGTGTGTTCAATCAATTTTCAGTTTCTTTACATATAGAACACCACCTTTGATCCTTAATATAGAAGCTATATGATTTTTTTTTAGAGAGATTAACGAAACTAATTAAATAATATCAATGTATTTTTATTTTTCTCAATACTTATTTACTTAACTTATAGACTGATATATAAATTTAATGATACATAATATATATGCTATGATGAAATAGTTTACTAAACTTCTTTAATCACTCCAAAAAAATTCAATTAGCTTTCATATTAATGATCGGAACCCGAGAGTATCAATAATTGATATTGGTGTTGGGGCCGTTGAAGGAGACTAGGGAGAAATAGTAGTTTTATGGACTCACATAACGGGTTTAGCTGATATGCGGCCCAATAAGAGTACTTTATGGCAGAATCCCTTCATAGTCAAGTAAAACGTTAATCACCCTATAACCATGCCTATAATCCCGAATAGTACAGGTAGTGGAGCAGACATTTGCAGAACATGGAGGCGCATATTGCTTGAGGAGCGAAATCGCAGCAGGACGAAACGAAACCCTAAATAATCCCTATAAATAGGAGATTAACCTACAAGTGCACTCTATCGATTCATCATCTTTTACTATTCAACCTCACTGTGCATACACCTCACCTCCTATTGTCTAAACGCTATTCTCGTGTAGCACAACAATTATCTGGTATTCTTTGGTGTCTTCCTCATAGACATCATAGAACAATTATCTTCTCTTCCGTATATAAGCCTACATATATCGGAGAGTGTAATAGATCCTATATAAATCATCTACTAACCTATTGAGATTAGACATTTGTGTTCTTACAACAGAACAAGTAGTTTCAGGGATTGATTGATGAAGGAACTAAAAATGTGAAGGATGCTTTTGCCCGGCTGGCTGCTGACCTAACAATATCATATAAGGAAGGCAGCCATTGAAGATTTTTTTACCCCTCGTCCTTGGGCTCAACTGGCAAAAGGGTCGTACACTCTCACTAAAGGGAAGGGGTTCAATCCTGAAGTTGGTCAATTGGCAAAAGGGTCGTACACTCTCACTAAAGGGAAGGGATTCAATCCTGAAGTTGGTCAAGGCGCTGGAGGAGACATCCTAGCTCCTAGGTGTCTAGGTTAAGTGGTTAACACCTAAAAGTAATAGATGGCTCGCCCTACCCAACATCGGTATCACCTAGGAAGAAGGGAGATTTCACCCTGCCATTGGATTGTGAGTGAACCTAACCCCTTTCCTAAAATTTCAGTATTAAAAAAAAAAGATTTTTTTTTTTGGGGGGTCAAACATTGAAGATGAAGTATGGGCACTCTACACAGTTAGATCATCATCCTCTGCCTCACCCACGTACGTACCCTACATTCTCTATATATCCATAATTAAGTTTCTCTGTAATATTTTTCTTTGTAATCCCAATTCTTTTTTCTCCAACTCTGCATATGATGAAATATTTGTGTGTGTATGTATCTGGAAGAAAACAAAGGAATCACGAAGGACCTATCGCTTCAAGACATTTGGCTGCACAATCAAATACCAAAAAAAGAAAGGACAAAAGAAAGTCACAAAGTCCTCCACGTTACCATATGTGAGGAAGCATGTCATTGCGCCCACACTTAACGGCCGAAATGAGATTGGATCTGATCGCACAATTAAGCAGGTTTGACCGTTTGAGTAGATGCATTCCATCGGATAAAATTCAGTTTAATATAGAAAACATGTAATAAAGAAGAAATACATATAAATTTAGTTTTAAGATCTTGAGTTAAGATGTGACATCTTAATTCCACTGCTTGTGATGAGTGACTAATGGTTAGGTGTGACCAAAAAAACCTTACTGTTAATCATTATATACTCATCACTCACGAGTGGTGACAACAATTTTTAGTGGTTTTATTTTGCTCATGGTACGTCATGGTTGCGAGATAGTTATCTAACTTTACTTTCACCCGTTGTACAACCATCAACCACATAAGCTCAACGCCACTTTCCTTGTATGGAATATCACATATTTAGCTACGTTCACTACACATGGATACTTTGTGGCCAACCAACATTTCACCACAATTTCTCCTAGCCGTGGAGTTCCCGCCATCTCCGTTTGCTCACTTTTCCGACGGGGACTAGGTTTCCATAGTGATGAAATTTCAATAAAGTAAATTTCAGTACTTTTACAATTTGTCACGCCTTTCTCCCATTCTCTTACTCACACTCTAGACACTCACTCTCTCTCTCTCTCTCTCATCACATTAGGGGCTTTTGGGTCTTCGGCCGATTTTTAGGGCCACAGGAAAATGGGTTCGTGTCTTTTTTTTTTGTGGGAACCCATTTTTATTGGCACACAAGAAAATAGGCACTAGTGAGAAAAAATTTTCGACCCACATATACTTATTAATGGAATGGAGAAATAAAGAGTATCAGCTAGCTTTGTGTGACTCAAGCAATCTGAGCTAAGTCAACCCGGAAAATGGTGAACCAAACGTCCAAACCACTGTTGTCAGCGAAAAAAAAAAGTCACTTTCACATCCCCTCCCCATTTTCTTCTATCCATGTGGCACATAAGATTGTACACTAATGCAAACAAGAGCTTTAAGACTGCCTTATTTAGACCGGATTATAGAGAATTAGGTATTAAAAGTATGAACGGTGACAGTTTTGTAAACATAAAGAACTTTATTAACCGGATTATAAAAGATCCGGTCTTAAAAATATGACCGGTGGCACTTTCGTAAATATATAAAACACTTTTAAGACCGGATTATAAAAGATCCAGTCTTAAAAGTATGACCGGCGACAATTTTGTAAATATATAGAACACTTTTAAGACCGAATTATAAAATATCTGGTCTTAAAAGTATGACTGGTGGAAATTTCGTAAATATTGTGAGAAGACGCCGATCAGAGATAAGTCCGAAAATGCGATGATTTATTCCTTTGCTTAATTGGAATTATATACAGATGTTAATAAATAAATAATCTTTTGACCTGGGCAATTCCTATAATCTAGGGATTACAATCAGGAATATAATTATAAAATTTAAAAAATTATGATCTACTAACTTAATTCCTAAAATCTCTCTAACAACTTAATTAAGGATGATTACAATCAAGAATATAATTACGAAATTCAAAAACCATGATCCGCATGCCAACTTAATTCCTAGAATCTCTCCAACAACTTAATTAAGATGATTGCAATCAGGAATATAATTACGAAATTCAAAAAACCATGACCTGCTAACTTAATTCCTAGAATTTCTCTAACAACTTAATTAAGATAATTGCACAATATAATCGTATATGCTAACTAATTAAATATGAATTTCCAATAAATAGATAAAACACTTTTAAGACCGGTTGTTTGTAAAAACATGTCTTAAAAGTATATTTTTAAGACCAAATCCTTTATAACCCGGTCTTAAAAGTATATTTTTAAGACCGGATCATCTATAACCCTGTCTTAAAAGTATGACCGGTTGCAATTTCGTAAATATATAAAATACTTTTAAGACCAGATTATAAAGGATCTAGTCTTAAAAGTATTTTTAAGATCGGATTATAAGGATCCGGTCTTATTTAAGACCTATTTTTACAAACATCCGGTCTTAAAAGTGTTTTAAAAAAAACTACATCCGCTAAACTCGTTAAGTCCGTGAGCGTGCTTGTCTTCTGGGTGATATAACATTTGCTTAGTTATAGATTCAACGAGTGTCCCAAGAGCCCCACGGGTCAAATCCTCAGCAAGAACAACATCCTCTTCCTCTAACCTACTTACAATCTTCGTAAGTCATCCTAAGAGCCACACAATCAAATCCTTGGCAACGTTGGTAATGAGATGCTTTGAGGGTTTTGCGATGGCATCAACTCCAATCCTCAGCAACGGCGCAAGTGTACTGCTTCAAGGATTCTGAACGTCGGCGGCTCCTTCCTCTTCGATCTATGGCTCCTCCCACACCGCCTTCACACAGATCCGGCTTAAAATCAAACCCAGATTTCTTCTTGCTTAAGTCTGTTTGCTCCTACCTTGACCACTCCTGCTCAGATCTGGACTTTGATTTTGGTTGCTTGAAGCTTTGCTAGCACCGACAAGAGGATCTTGCTCAAATTTGGTTGCTTTAAGCTTGTGATGTTTTTGTAGATCTGGATTTCAATTTCACTTCTGATTTTATATTAATTCAAATTCGATTTCCATGGTGAATGATTTTTATTTTTTGTTATGTTTTCTTATTTCTTGACTTTGTATTAATCTTTTTTGCTTTTTTTGTTGGTGTTGCTTCCAACCTTCTCTTCTTTTTTGTTTTTCTTGTTGGTGTTGCTTCCAACCTTCTCTTGGTTCTCCGTTGCTGATGACGGAGGGACATTCAAAATGTTGCCAGATCTGGTAATTTGTGACCGATTGTTTCATTTGGGTTTTTTTTTCTTTTTTTTTTTATTATTTTGAAACACTTTTAAAACCGGATATTTTAAAAGTTCGGTCTAAATTTTTAAGACGGGTCGTTCATCCGGTCTTAAAAATTACAGACTTTTAAGACCACCTGGAATAAGACCGGTACAGATCCGGTCTTACGATACCTCTTTTGTCCGATTTTAAAACCCTTTTTTGCATTAGTGGTATTACCACACAAATGTGTTCAGTATGATGCATGATGATCCAAATATCTTACCCGTGACATTTTGAATTAGTAATTATATACGAGACAACTTTACAGGCAGGAATTTTCCACTAGTAGTGTGTATTTAGAACCAATTCCTGATTAATTTATAAAACTTGACTTATATATATGTGTATTTTATATAAGCTTGTTTGAAATTTCTTTTAAGATTCTAAAAGTGTTTATTTAAGTAAATTTAACAAAAGTCTTCTTATATACTTATTTCATAAAATCACGATTGAACATACAGTAAATTATCATTTAATCTTAAAAAGCTTTTCATCTCAGAGGAAGCAGTCAAGTGGCTTGTACATACGTTGTAAAATATTCATCTCTCTCTACTCTTTCACGCGGGTTTGAGAGAGAAGTAAATGTCGATGGGTAAATTTTTCTCAGACCTGAAAATGGGTAAATTAAACTTTTCGCAGTAAGGGATGAGCAGGGTATTTTAGAGTGCTAGAACAATTTTCTGCAATTCATATTTCTTTTTTTCTTTAAAAAGAAATATCGGTTAATGCATATATTGTTGACCAAGGTCGTCGTACAGCATAAAGACATATATAGCATGTATTCGAGGAAATCATAAATTGAATACGGTGCCCAGCGTTTCTTTTCAGTATAATTAATATATATTCCATACTTTAATCTGGTGCTAATTCTGGGAGTATTTGTTCGAAGATCTCAACTAGGCAGGAAGACATTACCGATCATATAAAGATGATATGGGAAGAGCACTTCAATATATTGTTGAATGGGATGGGACGCAAGTGTTTGAGAAAAGCACAGATTTTTCACGTACGAATTAAACTAATGGTAGGTGGTGCAGACAAAATTATTCCTTACCAGCAGCAATTCACTGAGATATTTTGGGCTTCTCTAATAAACCTATTATATATGTTTTGCCTCACACCTTTCAAAAGTCTCACTAAAATATATCGAAGACATCACTATAATGTGTTCCATCACGCATCTTTTCTTAGGAGAATATAACATCAATCAGCGAATAAGAAAACTTTACCCTACGATTATCTAAAGTGATACATTATGAATTGAGATACCAGTGGAAGTCAATGAGCGGAAGTTAATAGTTAAATCTTTAAATCTTAATGTAGAAAAATAGTAATACTCCAATAACCATATCTATAAGTAATTTTCAATATGTTTAAGCACAATTAAAAATAATAATAATAAACCCCATTAAATATGTATTAGAACTGAATAACTTTTCAATGTTACTCCTATTTCACACACACACATTTATATACACACACACTTTTTAAGAAAATTAATATACACAATAATAAATAAAATATAGGGTTAAGGTGCAAAAATACATATATGGTTTTTTTAAAAGTGCACCCAAAATCAAGTGTTTTTTTGGGGTGCAAAAGCGACTATGTGCTTATAAAGGTGGAACAAAAATACCTATTGACCGTTAGTTTGAACTTTTTGTATTTTTAAAGCTGACATAGATGATAACTCAGCTTAATTTCATTTCAGTTGACAGTAAAGAAAAGGAGAAAATTATAAAAAATGATATAGATATTTTAAAAATTACATTCCAGTTCTTCTCTCTCTCAATCCCAATATTATCCATTCAGCCGACCATCTCCGCCTCTTCATTGTCGTTTTTGTCTTTTGTAATTTTCAAAACTATTTAGATCTTTTTTTTTTTTGGTAAATCCTTCCAGTTTTCCACTGCCAATTGAGATAAAATGTAGCTAAGTCACTATCTATGTCAGCCTTAAGAATATAAAAAAGTCAAATTAACGGTCAATGCATATTTTTGCTCTACTTTTATAATTACATAGTACTTTTACACTAAAAAAAAAATTAATGTTGGCTGTACTTTTTAAAAAACCATATGTACATTTATGTACCTAAACCTTAAAATATATACTTAAAAATCCTCTTTTTATAATATCTTATAAATAGGATAAGAGAAGAATTTGTAAAAGGAACACTAGTTAAACCACCTGCCAGGTTCGCAGTGAAGGTTTGGACTACCTTAGTCTAGTACATTGATTATGTGCATATAAAATTAATGTCTAACGTTAACCTCAAAGCATGTCAAAAATGGTTAAATTAGTACAACTTCGTTTTATTGAAATAACTTCATTTTTTTCACCAAAAAAAAACACTTCGGTTTTTAACTATGACATCTACTCTCCTGCAAATATTTAATTCTTCATATTACATGAATCCATCAAAAGCAATTCTTCAGAGATATTCCGGAAAAATAAAAAATAAAAATTCTTCAGAGCTAATCCTTCTATAAAAATTAAAAAAGTACTAATTTTCTGGCCAAAAAAATTAGGAAAACAATTTAATTAGCGCAATTAAATGGAATACTCATTTGTACTATACAAACAAAGCACCCGACGGAAGAAGATTCTTTTCTCATCATTTATCTACACTGTTAATTTTACAGGATGTTAATCTTAATCATCCATTTTATTTTTATACCGTGAGGTTTTTTTTACCTCACAAGGTATAAAATAAATGACCAAGATTAATATTTAAATAAAATCAACGGTATAAATAGAAGATAGGAAGAGAAATCGGACTTACGCCCGACTTGCATCTAAAGCACGTCTGTGTACAATACAAGCCATCCATTAAAACTAGAAATGGCCAAAATGCGCCCTCCATATAATAGCTTCCCTCATTGTTTTACTTGGAGAGTTGCGAAAGACAGCTGCTTTTTTGTTAAATCTGCCTAGTGCTACCTTTCTGATTGTGATGGAACGAGTACTAGTAGTTTTTGGGCTCTTATGTGGAAATGGCAACTTCCGGGAAAAAAAAAATTTTCTTCATGTGACAAACTGGCCATGAGAGACTTGCAACTAACTCACTCAGAGCTAGAAGAGGCCTTACAAATGATAACCTTTGTTCTTTCGAGTGTAACTGTGAGGAAAGTGTAATTCACATAATCAGAGACTGCGAGAGAGCAAAAAACTTGTGGAAACAAATTTTAAAACCTAACTACGTTTCTCAGTTTTTCACAGCTAATTTGCAGGTATGGCTCAATTGGAACACCAACCACAGACCTGTAAAAGGAAGATTCCAAAACTTCTCATGGCCAAGGGTATTTAGTTTGGCATGCTGGGTCCTTTGGACATCTAGATGCAAGTTCCTGTTTCAGGGCGAAAACATTAATATCAGGGAGATGATTCATTTGTGTTACTATCTTTTCATGGAAAATACAGTTAATCAAACTCTAACGCATCAAATTTTTCAGTTTGGCAGGTTTGAAGACAAGACTTGGATTCCCCCTCCTGCAAATGTCATCCACATTGATGTGGATGGTTCAGTGCATCACCAACATCAGGCAGCTTGCGGTGGAGTGCTGAGGAACTCTCAAGGGCATTGGTTGATGGGGTTTCATAGGTCACTTGGACTCCGGACTACTATCGAAGCTGAATTATACGCTATCATGACTGGTCTCAAACTGGGTCACCAGATGGGCTTACGGAGAATTATCCTCTACTCAGACTTTCTGGATGCTGTCAGCATCCTTATGCGAGACTATTCTGCTGATCATTTGTTAAAAGACATTATTGGGGAGACTCAAAAACTTCTCTATCGTGACTGGAATGTGAAGCTTCATTATACTCCAAGAGACAATATCTCGTGTGCCGACTATATGGCCAAGTAAGGCCACGACGCTCCTAATGGTGCCGATATTGTTCTTGTTCCAACAGTTCCAAAAGGATGTCTTGATATGGTCTTAAAAGACCAATTGACCCGTCATCATTAGTTTACCTCATAATGTGATGTACTAAGGACTTGATCGTCATGGTCTAGTCCCTATCTTACTCTTCAAGCCTTGATTTGCCTTTAATTATCAAAAGAAAAAAAAAAGAAATGGCAAAAAAAAAAAGTATTTAGAGAAAAAAAAATAAACAAATCGAGCAAAGAGCTTTTTCTTTTTTCATTAAAAAAAAAAAAAAGAAGTGTGGGGCATAATCTCCCGGGCTAGGCTAGCTCGCCTTTATAATTATCAAATATTTCTTTTTACATGGGCAAAGAAAGCAAGTCTTGTCAACCACCTACAATACGGAGCCATTGCCGGTTACCACCGTGCCACCTCCCTCTTCTCTCTTTCTCCTCTTTCTTCTTCCTTCCCTCCGTCACAATCCTCCTCTCTCCGATGACCCCTCATTTCTTCTTCCTTTGCTTTCTCTAAAACTTGTGTTGGTGCAATCAATAACTCTTCCTCTCAATACCAAAAACCCTTCCTTCTCTCCCTTTACAATTCCTTCTAACCACCCTCTTCGCCATGAACATATAAAGCCTCACCTGAGCTCCTGATCCAGTGGCCTAAACACTAGCAATCTCTCGTCAGCTCTAGGGTTTTAAGTTGTTGCCTTGTTTATAGACAACGTAGGGTTTTCTCTTCTGGCCTTGTCTTGTGTTCTTTTTTGTGTGGTCCAAACTGTTGCTTAGTGGGATTGATTAGGTGGATGGAGGAATATAATAATAATCTGAGCGAAAACAATGGTGGAAGGCCTAATTTCTTGTACTCTTCGACTGGTATTGGCTACGGAGGAAGAAATAGCGGCGGCGGCGGCGGCTCCAGCGTTGCTCATCATCAGTTACATCCTGCCGTTAATACTTTTCATCTTCACTCTGATTGCTTTCATCATCAATCCGATCAGCCACATCCCACCGTTAAAACCGAGGCCAATACGTCTCACCAGCACGCTCAGATTTTTCAGTATCCTCTTCTCAGAGGAAATCTTCACATGATGCACCACCAAGCAGGAGGTGCTGATAGCTCCAATAACGAGGTTGAAGCTATTAAGGCTAAAATCATTGCTCATCCTCACTATTCCAACCTTCTTCAAGCTTACATGGATTGCCAAAAGGTCCTTCATTTTTCGGTCTCAACATTTCACCTCTAGCTTGTTGTAACAGTTTTTTTTTTTTTTTGGTGTTTCTGTAGCGATATAAGGATTTTTGTATTTTCAGGTGGGAGCTCCACCGGAAGTGGTGGCGCGTCTGGCTGCTGCGCGTCAGGAGTTTGAGGCACGGCAGCGATCTTCGTCGGCTTCCAGGGAAGATTCTAAGGACCCTGAACTGGACCAATTCATGGTGCGCTTCTCTCACCCAGCTTATAATCTAATGGATCTCTCTTGCTGCTTAACTAATTCGGGTTTTCTTGCTAATATATTTGTAAATCTATTGTTATAAATGATCATTAGGAAGCTTATTATGACATGCTTGTCAAGTATCGTGAGGAATTGACGAGGCCTATCCAAGAAGCCATGGATTTCATGCGCAGGATTGAAACTCAGCTCAATATGCTTTGCAATGGATCCATTCGTATCTTCTCTGGTACTTTATCTTTCTCTTTTAATTTGTTACACTCATCTTCAAATTCTGCTACGATGAAGAAGTAAACAAATTCGGAATTAAAGCCTAATAATCGGGCATGTCTCGTACATGACACTCTGCAAACTTATGGCTCGGATTGTCTGAGTTTTGAAACTCGAAAACTTGAGTAGAGCTGAATTCTCAGGTAAGAAACTTTGACCGAAATATGATATCTACAGATACCTATTCATCTTCTAGGGGAGGGACCCAGAAAGAGAGAAAGATGAAGTTTGATTAAGCACATAACCCAATCTCTTTGCCTTTATATCAGTACCTTTTTTAATATATATATATATATATATAGACACACACTATTTCACTTGTTTTCATTTATTGATTATTTATATATTCTACGGCAAGTATCCTCCCGATTGTCACCGGACCTCTTTTTTCCTTTCTTTTTATGGGTATGACTTGTACTATTTCTTTCTCGGAATGATATATTTACAATTTCTAATGCTGCTCTATTCACCTCTGTCCTAGATCTGTGGGTTCTGACAAAATCGTTTTTCTAGGGTTTCTCTGCTAATACATTCTGTTTTAGTAATGTATTCGTGTTTTGAGTTTGTAGTTTACCGACTCATTGGGTTTTGTGGTATGTCATTGCCATTAACGCATTGACACTTCATCTATAGTTGTCAGTTCTGGCCTCTTTGTCTTCGATCCCCGCTAAGCCGTGCATATATTTTATAAATGGCAAACCCATTATTTACTGCTAATTTTCAAGTGAAATCTGTTCTATTCAACACCCTCAGGCTTGTCAATTGAGCAATAAATTTAACCCGTCTCACTTTCTGCTATTTCGTTTCTTTCCAGGAAGTTCACGAATCATCATGACCAATATTAATATAATACTGATGACATTATATAAGTAAATTGTGGGGCTAATTTGCGCACTGTTTTTTGCTTTTCCTGGTTAATCTAATATCTTTATGTGATAGACGGTGTGTTTTTTTCTATATGGATCGTGGTAACAAATATTTTATACACCGATTTCTTTTCCCTTGGGGACTTTACAATGAAATTAGAGGAGAGAGATTTTTCTTCATTGATGCATGTCTCTTCGTTGTTCTGTGCACGTTTGGGTTAGCTTTGAAAGAATAATATTTACGATATATAACGTAAATATATAAGAGGAATTTTGTTTCGACTTGAGGAAAAGGGCTTCCAAAACCATGATTTTGTGGGTTGCCAAACACTTATTAAATCATTGATTGTTCCATAATAATCATATCATATTTCTTTTAATTATTAGTTAGTAATTAATTCTGTTGACAATGTCAAGTTGTGTTCGTATATTGTTATGCTTTTTTCTCTCTGAACGTGAGGGTTAGAAAGGATCAACGATAAGAGATTTAGATTCTACAATATAACTATACAGTTGTCTTTCCACTGGAAAGATCCCCGTTGAAGGGCATTTTCAGAAATGATGCTATATATTCGTATCTGTTAGATATTATGTGAATATGAACTCCAAATGCTGGGAGCTGCAGAAACTCGGTAGGGAATAATATATTGCAATATGAGTACATTGTACTGATTATTACTCAAACTATTTAACTAAGTGCAATATAATGATGCAGACGATAAGTGTGAAGGGGTTGGTTCGTCTGAAGAGGATCAAGACAATAGTGGCGGAGAAACGGAATTGCCAGAGATTGATCCCAGAGCTGAAGACCGTGAACTTAAGAACCACTTACTGAGGAAATATAGCGGTTACTTAAGCAGCCTCAAGCAAGAACTGTCCAAGAAAAAGAAGAAAGGAAAACTGCCCAAAGATGCCAGGCAAAAGCTCCTCAGCTGGTGGGAATTACACTACAAATGGCCCTATCCTTCGGTATGTGAAAACAAAACTATTCTATATAGTTTGATGGATCGATGGCACAGTTATATATTGTGGAATTTGAAGGATTTTATTGAAGCAGAGGCAAACCATAAGATAAAGTTTAAACCCTAGAATCTAATCATAATTAAATATAATAATATCTCAGATTTATACTTTTAAGGCAAATAGTATATATCAAATATCAATATAAGATATAATGTCTCAACATGTATGTGTATTTATATGTAGGAGTCAGAGAAGGTGGCGTTGGCTGAATCAACAGGATTGGACCAGAAGCAAATCAACAACTGGTTCATAAATCAAAGGAAGAGGCACTGGAAGCCATCTGAAGACATGCAATTCATGGTGATGGATGGGCTTCATCCACAGAACGCAACTCTCTATATGGATGGTCACTACATGCCAGATGGTCACTACCGTCTAGGTCCATGATGTGTTTGAAGTTTGATCCCACCATCACGTTATTGCTTTATTATCTAAAATATTGAGCGCAGGCGTGGTCAGGACCTGAACAAGAAAGAGCCACAATTTCCAAACAAGCGAGGCAAACGCATTTAAAGTGGACTGTGCATGCTGTGCGATATATAGTGTAAGCGTTGGTAGTTTAATATTATTAAATTTGCAACGAATTATATTTCTGCAGCTGGCATTTTCAGTACACTTTAGGAGCTTCGATGGATCGGGGTAGCAATAAGTAATTCAGATGTTGTTGGATGTTTTCATGTTATGAGAAGGATGTGTCGTTGTTGATGTACTTTTGTTTATCGTTTTGTCACCAGAATCTATAGTAGTGTGTAATTTTGTTGTGAGTGATTGGAAGCACAAGGGAGAAACTATTTGCCAAGTGGAGCTCCTGTACTAGATTAGAGCTACCAGTCAGCCAGGGGAGCTACTAGCTAGCTTTTTAAGTGTACATAATAATGAAACTTATGGTGATTCAATGTTTCTTCTTGATTCACACTACATATATATTGCATGCATTGACATTGACGTTTCAGCTAGGTGATATACAAAAGTCATTCAGTCTTGGGTGTTTTATGGAGATATAAGACGAGGGGTGTGAGTGTGTTGAATTGGTTTGGCACGGTACGGACTTGTTTGCAGCCAGATCTTAGTGTTGATAAATAGGTTAAACTTTGACGTAGAATTTTGTTCGTGGCGAAATCTGGAGAAAAGATTTGTTCAAAAAATGCGCCTGTTAGTGTTAGTTTCTTCTCAAAAGTTTGATAATTGTGAAAGCTGGTTAATTTGAATGAATGAGGAAAGAAAACGTCTAATATTTTGCAGTGTCTCAATAAGGAAGAGGCGAAGGACGAGCTTAGATAGCAGTATCTGTTTGTCCCCCAGTTTTGGGCTTACAATTATATTCGGGTACAAAGTGTAGAGTGATTTCTGCGTTAAAAATATTTTGCTATATTCATGAAGGATCACGCAGGCATAATCATGATTCTATATGTATGGGACCTTACCACCTCATGTGTCTTCTGCATAAATTATTGGATCGTAGGAATTGGTATGTACCAAAAAAAGAATTTAGGTTCATTTTACCCTCAATCGAAAGTACTCTTTGATTCTTAATATAAGATATATTTAGAGAGTTGATTTTGGTCTAAAATATTATATATAAATATATATATATTAATATATTTATCAATCTTTTTTTTTTTAAAAAAAATTTATCCTTATTGATACTTCATTAACATATCAAAGAGGAGATAAAATCAGGATAATTAATGAAGATGATTATGATGATTTAGAAAATACATATCATATTAATTAATGTTTTAAATTTAATCAAATAAGATAAATATATTTTACATCAAGGACGAGTAGCATCAAGTATATCAACCCTTTATATTTACAAAAGGAAACTCAACAAATGGAGTAATTAGAAGCAATACTTTTTTTCTTATTGGACTGGACTGTTGGTGATATTAACTTCTAAAACATGTTCATTGCAATAATGTACAAATTTGTTATGAAAATTTTTATTAAAGAGTAATGTTACCTCAGAAGCGATTAAAGGAGCAATGTTGCCCCTTATCACTACATATGACTGATTTTGACTATAAATGTTTTTGTTCATGACACATAATTTGAGGAATGACTTGTATTTATCACCTAAAAAGTGTGTAAGTGAACTTAAAAATCAATCTATGATTTCCTAAAAAAATAAGTTATCAATTGTTTAATTGTTCTTATTAATCTCATTACTGTTGTTGTAACAAGATTTTAATATTTAAGTGGTATTTTTCTGTCATTTTCCCTAATTAAAATCAACTTGCCGAGAGAACTAAAATATTGATAAAGGCAAAGCAAAAAGGAGCAGAATAAAAATAGAAAAGCAAATAGAAGTGTTTCATTAATTGACCGCATCCATTGTCTATGCATAATCATTTTACTAAGTAATTTCAAGAGAATTTTTAAGCTAAGATCACTCAAGAATCAAGATATTCTAGTTAATTTGTCTTACGGTTCTGTTTCTCTGCCCAGCTTTTTTCTGCCCATCCCTCCTCATTATGCGGTTTTTTGGAAAAGATTTCTGGACCCTTAGATCAAGATTTGGACGGTTAGATCTAAAGATGAGGAAGGATGGGCTGAAAAATACCAAGGAGAGTATCTGCTTCCGTTTGTTGATATAGAGTTTCTTAAGCTTCATTAATTCCCTATGTATGTTTTTTTTTTAAAGGCACCTTAAATCACTAGGCATGGCCTCATAGGGTTTTTCTTGCTCACCTAAAACTTACAAGAAAATAGAGAGATTTCCCAGACGAGAAGAAAAAGATAAAGCACAAAAGTAACGTAGCTCTCATTAGCTCATAGCCCATAGGTAACAACGACAACATTTGATGATTTTTCAGTCGGCATGGGAATGCTTTTAAAGAACTTCAAACTCGATTGCTTTCTTTTATAGATTTCTTCAAGCAGTAAATGACTATTGGAGAACTTAACTCGTGGTCTTTAACGTGCACACACAATCTATACTCTTCTCCGATAATGGCTACGTCTATAAATGCTTTGACATAATTAATCTCATTATCGATATTCATCTCCAAGGATATTGCACTAGTCCTTGGATACAGCTACTTTTTAGGGTTTTTTTTTTTTGAGAAAAAAGAAAACCTTGATTTGTCGACAAATGCAGTGAAAATTCCGAGCCCAAAGCTTATAATTCTTCATCATGAACTATTTGATAGATTTCATTTACGCTTTTTGTGCTAAAAGCCTACAATCACACAGGATATTTTTCCCTGAGAATATTAACTCCATTCCTGGCGACTAATGGCCCTTCTCTTTCATTAGTTATATACATTATTGTTAAACTCGTGAGTTAACTCTAAGAGTTTTTTGTTTTTAAATTTCTATTTTACAAAATCACGTTAAGTTGTTGATAAACTCGTGCTAGTTTTAAATTCGGATAAACTTATGAGTTTACACATCAAATTTACCGTTTTTATTTTTCTAACTTGCAAAGGTGTTAAACCACTCTTAAACTTGTGGTAATTTTTTCAATTTATTTATATATGAATTTTATATAAATTTCTTTTTTAAGCCTAATATATTATAAATGTTGATGTACTTAATTTCAATCATTTATATTTAAAATATATTTAAATCAATTTTTTTGTCATTTTTTACTTTAATTATTTAATTACGCTCTATAAATACTTATTTAATGATAAAATTAACCTTTTACGAGTTTATAATTCGAATTTACAATAAGAATTTGTTTAAATATGTGAGTTTGACAACAGAGACGGAACTTGGAGAAAAAGTTTGGGGGGCCAAATAACAGTGGGAGGATTCAGGAGTTCGGGGGCAGTGCCCCCGAAAATTTTTTTTAAGGAAAGTTTTAAATGCATTAAAAATAAAAAAGAATAAAAAAATATTCATGAAATTAAGTCAATTAACTTCATCTACAAGTGTAGTGTAGAATGAGTAAAAACATAATAAGGGATACACCACAAAAGTAAATTTCACTGATAAGCTAAAAATTTCAGGTAAATAGAATGAGATATAGAAAAGAATGACAAAATTAACATAAATCATATAAGACCCACATGGAACAAAGATTGAATTATAAGCCTAAAGATATAAAAAGAGGGAAAAATGTAGAAGAAAAAAAGAAGAAGAATAAGTTGGGGGCCAAAATTTAATTTTACTATTTTGGGAGGCTAAAGTTGTATTATTACACTAAAAAAAAAAGATCCATTAAAAAAAATTTTAAAAAAAAAAATTGGGGGGGCCATGTCCCAACTAAACTCCGTCATTGTTTGACAATATTAGTTATAGCATATAGGGCCTTGAGTTGGGAGAATGATAATTCAACATCATAGAAGAACATTATATTAATGTAAAATAAGAACCTTTAAATTACAAATGCTGAATTTAAGCTGTAAATTTTGAAATTTTAATTATAAATAATGTATTATTTTATATTAAGGAGAAAACTTAGGTCCAGTTCCCCGCTAAAAAATTGCCATATGGATTTTTTAACACAACAGCAAAACGCCACGGTACTACTCTTCGTCTCTGTTCATCCACCATGTTTGAGATCATTTTTGAGTTCTGTATATTTATATAAGTTAAGATAAAACTCTTTTTATGTATTTATTACATATACTATAAATTATAAATTATGATTGAAAAACTATTTTTAAAAGAGTACAAACCCCTCATACGTTCTCTTTTATCTCCTCCAGCAACGGCGGTAATTCAAAATCGAAGAATAGTTACACCTTCTTCTGGTTCGGATCTAAAGTATACCACTAATCGATAGTGAGACTGTCGGAGGAAGAGAGGCAATGGGTGGAATTTGAGATTGAGAAAGTTAGGGTTGGAGTTCAAAGAGAGAGGTCGTCGTAGAAAATCGAGCTTGGAAGTTCAGATTCACATCAGAGAGGTTTATTCCGATGAGAACACAATACACGATGATGAAGAAGAGGGTGGTTGGGTTCATTTGGGATTTGGGGGGATTATATCCAGTACTGGACGTAAATTTTCTCCTTATATCAATAATTCAATATCCTTTTAGGATATTTAATTCTCACTCTCGCATCAACTTGAGTTTGTACTAATTCTTCAACTTCAAAAATCATGTCCGCATGATTAAATATGAGTTAAGGTATAAATCTATCTTAGAAGTTGTCTTCAATGAGCAACGTTATGCTGATTTTTTTTTTAAAAAAAATATTACCCAAAAAGTTACAAAATGTTGTAATGTTGGCCAAAACCATTAAAAAACTAATGTTAGATCATTAAATTTTTAATAGTAAAAGGTAACATTACCTTTTTTTTTTTTAAAAAAACAATTTTAGGATAATATTGTACCTAAAAAAATTTGGTTTAAAATTGTTTTTAAATGAAAATTTTCGAGACAAATTTATACTTTAAACCTCTTAAATATTGTTTTCCCCAACAATTCCCATGGGAATCCTCTACTATCTCTTTTATGTTTGCCTTGATCACTCAATAAGATCAATCACAGAACTTTGATTAGGGCTCGTCTGGGAGTTACTTTTGGAAAATGATTTTCACTATTTATGAGGTAAAATCTAAGTTTTGCAGGATAACTTTTGGAAAATGATTTTAGAAAAAAATGATAGTGTTTAGATGTTTTTATCAGAATAGTTTTTGGAGAGTCAAATTTACCAAAAAGGATATTAGCTTTTTGTATAATTGCATGTAAATTTGTAGAGGATAAAGTGGTATTTTACATATTATAAACATTATATTCAATAATAAATATACAAAATTACATAAAATTGTTAGAAAAATAAATTTGAGCACAATTAATAAACACAATTTTTAGTATATCTTTTTTTCCCTTCACAATTTTTACTATGTCATATGAAGTCAAATTAAAAAATAAGCTACAATGTTTATAGTAAAAGTTGTTGTTTCCAAAGACAGCAAGATGGCGTCAAATTTCTGGGCTTTGGAGAAAAATCAGTATGGTGTCAGAAGTTTACTAGGGGAGAAAAATAAATGAGATTATTGCAGAGCAGGAAAACTGATGATGGTAGTAAATTGTCGTCGCATTTGCTTTAAATCAGTCTAATTCGCTGAATGGAGGGTATTTTGGGGTTTCTCTAATTATGGTAGGGCCCACAATTCTACAAAAATGAGTTTTAAAAAGTGAAAAAAAAAAAGTTGAATTTAGTAAAACCTAGGTTTTGAGCCTAAAACCTAAGTTTTAAGTGAAAAATGATTTTGGAGGAAATTTCAGGTGTTTGACAAAACCTAAGTTTTGGAGAGTGGCAAACACACTCTTAGTTTAGAAAACTCTTACCTGGAATGAATATTATGGGAAAAACCTCCTAATTTAGTAGTTTTTCTCCATGGTATTTTCTCTCACTTTTTCCCTCTACCCAAACAAAGTCTTATTGTGTTTGCCTGTAGCGTTGATTTTTATTAATGAGCTGAGTAATTTTTTTCTTTAGAATGCTTTGCCTATAATACTACTTAATCTTTATCATATATTTCTTTTAATTCTTGATATAAGACATATTTACCTAATTTTATAAGATTAAGAAAATTAGTTAAGTTAGTTAATATTTCATGTATTTTCTAAAATATTATAGTCATCTTTATAAATTTCTTCATTTTCTTTCCTTCTTTATTTTTATTAAAGAACTATCAATAAGGGTAAAGTAGGAAAAGATTGACAAATATAAAAAATATGTTTTATATTTAAGACTAAGATCAACTCCTTAAATATATCCTATATTAAAGACCGGAGGAAGCATAAATATATTTCCTTCAATTTCTCATCACTGATGCACCATATCATCAATTTTGTTGTGCCGCATACAACACACGTATAGCACCATTCCATCATCAGTTTTATTGCCTATCCCATTACGGATCTTGTCATTTTATTCCATCAAATTTGTTGTGCCCTACACACACATATCGTCAATGCTTTGTAAGAAATCAACCTGTGGCTTCTAAAAGCATGTAATCAATATGAAATATTCTTCTGAAAACAGAGAGTATTTTAGCCACAAAAACTAATTAGTAGGCTTAGTCCCGTTCTACAATATAATAAAAGTTTGCACAATTTATTCTTGGCGCCATCAATTGTACTTAATGAACGAGATAAAAGCTTCAAAAGGTCTGAGTCATGTTAGTCAAAACGAAATTTCTTTTGCCTTTTATTTATTCTACTCCAACACTATATATATGACCTAGAAAACTAATTTATAGAGATTAAAAGTTAGTTAAGTTGATAATAAATGTATCAGTTTTCTTCAAATACCCCTTTAAGTTACTTACATCAAAATAAAAAAATCAATAGGATTATTTGAAAGAAATATATATGTGTGTGTGTGAAATAAAAAGTGAATTAAGACATTATATTAATATATATCTTCAATAGTGCTAGTTGTTACGTGATTGATCCATGTGTGATATCCACGTCACCAACAGAGTTATTCCCGTTGATTGATTTGGTTAAATTTTTCTATTGGTGGCCATGGGTAGGACTATACAGGGTAAGACCTTTGTTCAAAGGATGAATGGGTTGCATTTTGCAGCCTGATGCTGAGTTCTACCTAGTAAAAGCTCTAATTATTTTGGTTTGGGTAAAAAAGAGGGTTTCCTTACCCAAATGGTAACATCTTGCCCTATCTACATGTGAAAAAAAAAAATTATTTAAATTTCATAAACATTCATGTAGTTATCATATATCTTAATAACTTCACTTTAATTAATATAAGCTTCAAATACATTCGATGATTCCACATCATGAGATATTTCAAAATAAGTATACAACTTAAGTTTTAATACTATGTCTTAACAAATATCCGTATTTTAAGAATTAAACAACATCCATTATCCATTATAAATAAGGCAACAAATTGATTGTTATCAAAGCCGTGAAGTCCACACTGCTAGAAAAAAGGGTTTTTTATGTCCTCCCCCCCCCTCCATTTTTTTTTGTGGTGATGCCTATCTAGGAAGTATAGAAAATTGAGGCTTACAGTGGCTTTATTTTTTTGGGACGCCATATTGCAAGGCTTATGGCATCCCAAATTTTTTCCAACGCCATATTGCCTTTTTCTTTTTTGAAAAAACTAAACCAGGTTCAAGATCTATCGAACAATAATTCCATATCTACATTCCAGATTCATTCAGATCTATCAAACACAAAATCCAGATCTAAAACCAATTATAGATATACAGAAGAAGTGGTGGCTGAACATAATGAAAAATTACAACAATTCAAATCGATTACAACAACAAATCTGAGGATATACATGTGTAGATCTATGTTCTTGCTCACCTTAATAACAAGATCAACTCAAAATCAAAAAAATTTCTACAAATCCAAAAGCTACTAAGAAAATCATGAAAATGAAACAGAATCAAAACCATAAGCAAGGAAAGAGCAAACGAAGCAAGAACGAAAAAGACAAAGTTATGTCCTTATTCGCAGATTTGAAGAGGGACAAGAAGAATACTGGAGGTTTACCGTCCTCTGTCGCAGATCTATAGTCGAAGCATCATCCTCCATTACCTTCGCCATCGTCCTCCTTCATTAGCGTCAAATCTGAGTTTAATTTCAATAAAATAGGACGGAGAGGTTCACATCACCAAAAAATGAGGAGGAGGAAGACGAGCACGAGATCGAAGAGGAAGAAGACGAACACATTGACAGGATATTGGAGGGTGTAATAGACTAGGGTTGGAAGGTGGGAGAGGTGATGGTTGACAGAGAAGGGAGGATGGTGAAGAAGGGGTGACGGGGGAAGAGAAAAGAAGGTGAAGGTAGGGGAGTAGAGGAGAGAAGAGGAGAAGTCTTTCAAAAATGAAATGAAATGTGGAGAGAAGAAGATAAGTTGTGTAGAGGCGTTGGAAGGTGTGAAGGAGTCCCTTTTTGCGTCCCATTTTGAATTTAGGAGCCAAAAATATTGTTTTCGGCATCCTAAATTTATTTCAGGACGTTAAAAATATTGCTTTTTGCATCAAAAGTGGTGCTAGCGTTCACATGTGATGTTCTAAATTTAAACTAGGACGCCAATAGTCCTTGTTTAGGCAGTCCAATTTTAAATTAGGATGCCAAAAGTTACGTCCTTTTTCAAAATTTGGACACTAAAAGCTTACATATAATTACAAAAAATGTTACTGTCTTTATTTTTTACTTCCCTTTTTAAAAAATGGACGTTTCTTAGGGAAGTAAAATCTATTTTTTTGTAGTCGTACCAAGTGGTTTGCATCAATGTCTCCAAATTTGATCAAATGATGATGCATTCGAAAAAAACAACAACTATAATATGTATGCTTACTGGCAGGGCCAAATGGGTAGAGTGGCATACCTTGCCCGATGCTTGGTGTTGCCCGTAAAAATGTGCAGTCCGATTTTGCCCAATTTTTTCAAGATGCTTTTTTTTTTTTAGGCTGGACAGAGTGATTTTTCTTCGGGTTCAGACAGGCACACTGAACTCCTAGGCTTCATGACAACCCTACATTAAATGATTGCGAATTAGTGTGTTTGTGTATTATTTGAAATCTTCAAATTAAGAATCAGATTTTAATTTTATTATTCTTGAGAAAAAAAGAAAACCCATTATTATTATTTTTTTGGGTAAGTTCAAACCCATTATTTATTATAATGGTCACTTGACTATCGGTGAATGGGCCTCCTCTCTTTCCTATTAACCAAGTTCAAATCAACTATATTTACGCCATATTCAAGTCAATTATAAGGCATGCATATTTTTAAATATACATATATTTAAGATTTTCAAATAAATAAATATGACGACAGAGAGATTCTTACGGGGTCAATTGAAATGTTTCACCTTCATAGACCTCCATTTTTTTTTAGCATGCCGTGCAACATTAAGGATCAATGTTAATTTATTCCTTCCTAATCCTGTGTTATCACATGGTCATCTATGTATAATTATGTCTACGATAAAAATTATGTATGGAATGAAAATTCTAACATCCCCTTTAAGTTATTCACATGATGTGTTCGAACTAATTAAAACAAGACCCTCAGATGAGCTCTTACATTTATGATCACGATCACACGGAGTATTAATTTTCTCAATTTGTTGGTCAAGCAATTCTACAGCTACAGAGTAGCTGCTCACAGGAGAAAAATCCACTTAGCACATTCATTGGGCCTGCTCCTTGGGCCAACATAATTTAAGAGTGAAGAGCAAGAAAATCCCATGGGTATATTTTTACCCAAAAACGAAAAAGAAAAGAAAGGAATTTTCCTCTATTGGTGTAATCATTAATGACATTAACCAAATCCAGGTCGCGTACGTTGCGAACAGGTTCTGGAACACTCAGTTAACTTTTTATTTTTTGAGGGATACGAAAGTTAAATTGATCAATTTCTTATAGCATGTGTTATGTAGTATTAGATTAATTATATATCTAATGCAAAAATTAGATAAATTAGTTTGAATAAAAAGTACATTAAAATTTAAGCAGGGATCTCGAGTTCGAGTTCTTGTGGATGCAGAAAATTCCTCTAGGAGAGGTCCCCGCATATGCGCCCGACAGAACCTCGATCCGGACTAGGCAGGGCAAAGCTCTGGTGAACCGGATGCAATAGCAAAAAAAAAAAAAGTACATTAAAATAATTTATTTAACTTCTTTAATATTTTTTAAAAATATAAACTATAGGTCTTATATTAAAGACAGAAGAAAGTATTCAGGTTGAATTCAATTATAAAGAGAAATATAAAAAAGATAAACGAGTTGGAATTGAATACAACTTCCTTCAAAACACATACATGTCACCGAATAAATGAAATAGTTGGATCACACTAGATTGACATGTTAAGGCCTCTTGCATTTAACTCGAATTATTTAGAGCTGAGATGGGACCAGTGTCACCTCTTGAACTCCACTCAGCTAGATATATTCCAAGCCTAATTAAATCACCATATTATTTAACATAAGCCTCTTTGCTTTACAATCAATGATGTATTATGTATATGCCTATATGGCCGTGGCAATCCCCACTTTGGTTGTTTTCACTTAAGCATTCCACTAATCAAGCCCCTATACTTTACTTTCTTGACTTGGATGTTTAGAAATTATGCTCCTGTGGTGAGGGACATCAAGTATTTTTATTAGGCTTAATTCCCCAGCTGTCTAGAAAAAAGATACCATAGATTATTAATTTTAATTTT
The DNA here is from genome assembly GCA_034222035.1 of Acacia crassicarpa. Classification (NCBI taxonomy): domain Eukaryota; kingdom Viridiplantae; phylum Streptophyta; class Magnoliopsida; order Fabales; family Fabaceae; genus Acacia; species Acacia crassicarpa. The sequence goes on from JAWXYG010000003.1 coordinate 10,538,853, forward strand.
GGGAACAGTTGTACTTTTTAGATGAAAAGATTCATAATAGGAACAAAACAAAGTGGAAAGGTGAGATGTCATATGGGATGGGGTTATTTCATTTTTCTTTTGAGAGCTGAACTAACTAAAAGAGTGAAAAATTAGTCAAATATAAGAACGTTTTAATTTACAGAAAAAAGGAAATTGAATGTCCTTTTATAGTTGAATCTGATGCTTCTTTCTGCAGAATTTTCTTAATAAAAAAGAATCAATGAACGGCACACCGGAAGTCAGTACGTACACCGACTTGAAACTACAGGGATGACCAACTGGACCATATTGTAGTCTTAGTTAAGGAACATAATGGTGATAATAATTTTAGCATTTATAGGCAAATATACTGTATCTTAATATATTCGTACTTTTCTGCTTTTGAATTTAATAAGTGTCTTTTGGGTTGCAATATGTGGGAGTGCTCAAACGTGGAAAGCCTACCTAATTCCTTGTTGTCATGGATTATGCAATCCTCTCAAATGATCAACTTAATTGGTCTGACTCATCGAACAGAAAAATGATTCAAACACAATCACTTTATTAATTAATATAATTATCTACACATACACGTATGGTCCCTCGTCTTTTTCTCAACTCTCATTGGCTCTGGACCACCGGCTTCCTCAAACTATTGGTGCCGATCGCAACTTCGACATGACAAGAACCATGATCTCTAAAATTGACCCCAATTAAATAAAGACAAGAGACATGATGTGGATAATTGATTAAACAAACAATTTAGCTTATTGGATATATATTGCAATGATGGAAGATGATCGCATTTTTGATGCCCTCAATCATGGATTTTCCAATGTAACCCCACTTTCTTTCTTTTCTTTCTTTTTTGTTTTTTAATTTACTATAATATCATTAAACCTAATTAAATGTAATTTTTCTATCAATTTGACGTTTAAATTAATCTTAAACTTCACTTAAAAAAAAAATCAAATTTTGTAGACTCGACGGATGATTGATGTTAATCCACTTTACACCAAGTATTTAGAGACAAGTAGTACATGGAACAGCGACTAAATCTAGATGCTAATTATTACTATATTCTTTGTTTTTAATACCTGCCTCTGAACTCATTTTTCTTTCGCTTTTGTGTGTGATCACTTAATGATGGGACGACAGCGCATCTTGATCCTTTTTAATTGGATGAAATAAGGTTTGATTGCATAACAAATGAGATAAAAGCGTGCTTCACGAACCGAACCATATTAATAATAATTGTAATGACCATGTGTGTCGTGCACTTTATAACTCATTCTGTAATGTTGGGACCCGTCCACGTACAACACAAGTCATGAGAATTGTGACAAGACCCGCCTGGAAGTGTTTCATGAAAAAAAGTGGGAAATAGATGAGATGAACGCCAATATATAGCCTATTATTGGATCGCCTTATTAATGGAGTTCGACTGCCGGTATTATATCATCTTGATTAGGTACAAAGCCAAATTCGGTCTAGTTCAATATCAAATGTACTGCCTTCAATATTTTAATCTACTATTGTTGAACTCACTAATTAATCTTCTAAATTTATCTTTTTTACATTTTTAATTTAGAAAAATATCGTGTGAACTCACTACTAAACTCATGGGAGATACAAACTTACTTGAAATTGTAAGTTAATACACTAAATTTATTATGTTTACGTTTTAAATTTGTGTAAGCTTACTTTCAAACTCGTACTAACTTTTTTATTTGACAATGTTCAATTGATTTATAACTGAATTTCATAGAAATTTGTTTATTGATTGTGATAAACTATGAATATTGATATTCATATATTAATATTTAAAAATTATTTAAAACAAATTATTTTTATTTTAAAATTTTATTATTTAATTATATACTTTTATCCTTTATTTATTAATAAAAACAAACTTTTACGGTTTATGATTTGAATTGACATTTTGATTTTATGCTTCGTCAATTTGACAACCATATTTTTTTTTTCTTTTTGATACAGCCAGTGGGGGGAGGGGGAGGGGGAGGGGGAGGCAGGGCTCGAACCCTGGAAAGGGGGAAGACCAACTCTTAAGACTGGCCTTAGTATCATCGCGCTACGAGGCGCTTAATTTGACTTGATCAAACCCCTATGTAGTCCTAAATACAAGATAAATGGATCGAGGCAGCATTCACACTGGAAAATTTTCCCGTAGTGGGATATTTCCTTCCCTGTCAATACACCAAGACGAGGGCAACGTTCCATTCATGTCCAAGTTACCTTCAGTCAATCCCCTTTACATGAATGGAATGTGGCTCCTCAAACCAGAATTGGAGTATTACAATTGCAACTACTTGCGCTTGGAGAAGTTATTTGTTGTAACTATATGAAGATTTGTGTGAATGTGAGAAAGAAACTAGTTCAACATTGTTTGTAAGAAAATATAAGCTTATATATTTAATCATAGTGTATTGGACTTGTAAAAAAGTCTAAGAGAATGGTGGGTTTGCATGCACAACAATTAGCCTCCGAAAGGTAAATGCAACGGAAATTAGGCAATTTCTCACTTTATGCGAGTAAATACGTGGTGTCAGCACTTTTTAAGAAAATATTTTACCCCTCAGAAATATTATTTTTAGTTTTCTAAAACTAATTTATTTTAGAGGCCTACCAAAATGACTACGTACATACGTCCATATTTTGAGGTTTAAAGTTGATAACCATTTGTGACCGGAAATTGTTAACTGTCGGGCACTTCCCCGAACGTGCTGGTGTTTGTTCGGTCTTGAGGGGTGCATTGTCCGACCTATCTTGTATCTGTTGGCTGTTCGTGGACTGTGCCTATAAAAGGGATTTAGACAAAGTGTTCAGTACTGACTTTCTGATCTCTTCATTCTCTTCTGCATAGTTTTCCTTCTTGTTGTTGTTACTAATATCTTTTGTTAGTTTTGTTGCTTTGACTTGCTCAGAAAGGGTCTGTTTAATAAGGGAAGTACTGCTTACTCTTTGTCGGTGATCGTGGAATAAGTAATAACTCTATAGGACATTGTTCTTAGACACAACTCAGATCTTTCACTTCTTCATTCTTTCAAATAACTCATGGATTACAACAGTTATGGTCTTTATCCTAAAACAAGATCAAGTTATGCATCGTGGTCATTATTCAATACATTGTTAACTTGTTAACCGTTTTTATATAAAGATTATTACTAAGACAAAGAATGTCCACTGGAATCTGTCATATCTATAATGTATTCTCCTCAGATACTTTGTTTACTATGTTTTATCTTTTTGAAATGCATAGTTATATATATTCCATAAAAAAATATAAGATAAATATATGCGGTTAATTTTTTTCTCAATTTTACTGCTCTTTAATTAATCGCACCAAATTATATAATTTTTCGCATGACTGTATTGGTATTGATTAGTTGATTTCCTCTTCTTTCTATCAAGAAAAACACTGACAAAATGTTTACGTTCTTTTCCAGGGCGTAATCTTATTCAAATCTGCAATAAAATAATTGCTAAATATAAAAATGCCATTATTCCAAACTTGTTCATTCATCCAAAAATTCAAGCACAGTAACCAGACTTTTTCGAACTGACACGGATTATACCTACATATAAGTTGATTAGTTTGGCTTCTATAATATTGCATTTCAAAAGGTCCGGGCCAACTTGCTTTGAAAATAATAGGAAAAATACTAATGGAACTTCAAAATTTTTTTTTTGACAATATCAATAATGAGATTAACAAAAATAGTAAAACAATTGACAACTCATTTTATTAAAAAATCACCTATTTAAAATTTTGAGTGGTATTTTCTTGAGATTTCCTAGAATAGAACTTTAGAAACAAGGTCAAAATAAAATTAAAGCTCTATTTGGGAGAAAATTTGATAGTAGTAAGTTGTTGGACTACGAGAAAACAATAGTCTTATTTTTTACAAAAGAAATTCAAGAGAATTTATCACGAATTTTCTTCATTAAAGCTCTTCTCACTGAATTTTCTCGTAAAAACTTGAGAGTTTGAGGGTTAAGCAGACGTTAGCTCCCACTTTCCAGTTGCTTCTTTGTTAAAGGGGTTGTTGGATCTTGATTAGACAAGGGTACGTGTGACTCTTTTCTAAAAAAAAAAAAAAAAAAAGCGTCATTGGCGGTCGTTAATTCCGCTGATAAAAAAAAAAAAAGAGAGAGAGAGAGAGAATTTTAGTTAGTTCATAGAATGTGACATACTTTTAGAAAATCTCGATGACTTTTTAAAATTTCACTATACCCTTAACCCTTAGGTTATTTATCTTGTAAATGTTATAATTGTCTCGTAGATTTTTATATTTATTTTGTAAATGATCAATATATTTTTAATTCTTTATATTCTTTTGAATAACTTTATTTGTTTTTGTAAATTTCTTTATTTATCTTGTAAATGCCTATATTTAACTTTTAAATAACCAAAATATTTATAATTTCTTAAGTTATTTTGAATTATCCTTTTATTTGTCTTGTAAATGTTCTTATCTATCTTATAAATGCTCTTTTGAGAAAGGAAATAAAAGAAGCATATTGTTGTATTTTTACTCACAAAACTTAATTTTATTTTGAGTTACATGATATAATAAAATTTCATAAAATTTTAGAGGTGGATTGAAATTTTGCCACATCTCTAATGCTTAGTCAAATTTCCCCCCAAAAAAAGGACCTTGACTGTTGCTAGTAGTGCCCCTATTCTCTGTCGTGAAGATCGAATACAAAAATCAAGTCAAACATTATTACTACCAATTCTCTGATTTTACCCCTTCCAATATCCAATAGGCAGAGAGAAGGTAAAAAGTCATTAATACGAAGTCCATACTTTTTTTTTTTTGGCCATGAAGTACATATATACTCCATCATGGAAGTTACTGTTTATCATATTATAAATAAATCAAACTCGAAAATGAATTAAAAAATAAACTGACGTAGTAATTAATAAAGAAGCCAAAAACTTAGCCCCGAAGCAATCTCAGAACAAACTCTGGCCGAAAGTTCATACACAGTTTCGATGAGTCGGATATTACCCATAATTTCATCAGATGGCGAGGATAAAGCATTCTTGTCAATGATAAATATGCTGAACAGACAGCCAAAAGGACAGAGACGATATTATATCTCTTAATTACCCTATTATTATTCATAATCAACATCTCACATATGTATTAGAGGGGGAAAAAGAAAAAGAGAAGTGCCTTTAATTCATATGTACTTTGCTTGAAATATCTACCCTTGATTCCTGAATATCTTACATCACTAACCAATTAATTTGCGCCGGCTAGCTAAATACGTATTCGCTAACAAAATTAAGAGCAAGTCGGAAACTTTGTGTGATAATCAGCTGGCTAGCTACTAGCTAGCAAGCTGCGGATGAGTGGGTGAATGGGTGGTTGCTTTTGTACAAGTGATGATGGGCCTTTGATCCGAGAAGGAAGGCGGTGGTAGCAGGAGAACCGTTGGCGGCGGCTCCGCCTCCGCAGATTCTCTCACAAGAAGGGCATAAGGTGAGGGTAGCAGCCGGAAGCTGCATATACAAGGGTCCCTGCGACGACGTTGTTTTCATCGATCTGAGTTCTTGCAACTCCTTTTGTAGTCTCTTGTTCTCCTCCGTCAGCGTTTCGCAGCACTTCTTGAGCAACTCACAGTCAACTTCCGTTTGTTTCAGTTTTGTCCTGTATGTATTCCAAGAATCAATGATACCATCAATGTTTAACATGGACGTGAATATAATCCATCAAATTAAAGCAGCTATTAATCAATTACCTGGCTCTCCTGTTTTGAAACCAAACCTCTACTTGTCTGGCACGCAGGTTTAACTTCCTTGCCAATTCTTGCTTTTGCTTCTGAGAATTATTATGATCACAAAATATTAAACCAAAAGGCATTAGAGATCATTTCAAAATACAATAACATGTGTAGTTGAGAAGAACATAGGAGAAAATAGACTAAAACAAGCTTATATATATTTATATATATATAAGTTATAATAGAGGAGATACATGGAGTACGTACCGGATTGAGAGTGGAGTGATCTTTGAAGCTGTCCTCTAAAACAGCAGATTGTTCTTTGGTGAGCCTAAGTTTCTTCCTGGGATTACCCTCGTCGTCTACGTCGAGGCCTAATACCTTGGAAGGATTATTGATCTTATTCTCTACTTCCAGGTCAAGGTCGTCGCCCACAAAGTCCTTATTCTCCCTCTTGATGCTGGAGGAGTTGGAGAAGGAAGAGGCGGCGCTGGGAGGAGAAGAAGAAGCTATCGCATGGAAATTATGAACAAATTCTGTCTTGGTGGGAAGAAGCTGTTGATTGTTGGGCTCTTGATCATCGGGCGGTCCTAACGTAAGGGACGGGTACAGAACCTTCCGGTCACATTTGTACGGATCATCCTCTTTCTCGTGTGGGATTTCTGTGCAGCAATTATCAGACTGATGATGGTGAAGACTAAGGCCAAGGCCGAGGCCGAGGCCTGTGTTACACATATCGGCAAGACCCATTTGTGATGAGAATAAGGGAGATGAAAATGTTGATATATAAGGAGGAGGAGGAGGAGAGGGAGAGGGGAATAAAATAAAGGAGAGTGTGAATGAGGTAGAGACTTTTGTGAACATTAAATAATAATGAAGGGAATAATACTATGGTTTCTGGAATGATGTAAATGAATGGGAATAGCAATAATTCGAAGGCGTCTTTTTTGGCACAAAGGTTGACCAATAAAAGGGAGGGAGAAAAGGGGCAAGTTCAAACAAAATATGCAATGAATGATGAGGTATACATGGTAGATGGTTTGCGTGGAATCACGTGGAAAGTGGGTGGCACATTAGATATCGCATATTACACACTGTTGTGTTTCTGCCTTTTCTATCTTTTTTCTCTTTTTCTTCTTCCTTCAATCTCTCCCGCCCTTTTTCTTATTATTATTTTTTTACCTTATCGCACCTTTATTCTGCTGCAGCACTAGCAGCGAATAAGGAGCATTATATTGCTCATGTTTATACTTGTAGTAGGATTATACGATTCTGTGCGTTCACATTCATCGAGAATCCTGCTATATATTGCACTTACAACTGCCTTTATGAATCACGTACCTCTGTACGGTCTAAGCTTTGGAGTTCAATCCACTCGTGTTTGTTTGGCATATCCTGCTTTCAAAACTAAGTTGAAACCCATCCCAGTTGGGTCTAACAAAAGTGTCTTTTACTAATAACATAGTGAATCAATGTTTGAATTTTTATTGGTATAATAAGTGTCCATGTTTAATGCCTAACAATAATGCCTTAAACAATATAACATTTAATAAGGGATACATGTGCCTGTAAAAACAAATTAGGGGAGTAAAATCATGATTGTTGGTAGTGTTATGCTTAAATAACTTTATCAGAATATGGGAAAACTTGTCTGATTCACGCTTTATCAAAATCAAGTTTTATCTAATGCTTCTTTTGGGCCACATATAATTCCTTTAAGGAAAATGTATTACCTGCAATGTTTAAAAGTATGATAGCTAGGTATTGTACCCCAACAAAGTGTAATAGGTATATAAGGGTATTGGTTACTGGTTACTATCTGTTCATATATAATGTAATTTGTACTAAGAAGAAGATTTTATATTCAAAGCGAAGGTAGTAATTTTCTAAAACAAAATAGGGGAAAGCACAGCGTATCATAAATTGATCAAATGCGTGTTGACCGACAAGAAAGTGTTCTATTGAGTGATGCTATCACGCGTGCTCCACGCTGGCTTCACGGCCACATGAACTCATCAGCTGAATCGAACTTTTCTTGGCATATTTTTCATTCAAATATAAAATTAAAGGAACATATATGATATATCATGCCATTTGCTTAAGCCACAAGCTATAGCCCAAGTGCCCTCTCATCATCTTGAATTTTCGTTTCCTATACGAGTTTGTTAAAATATTTCTAAAACGAAGAACGAGATATATATATATATAGAGAGAGAGAGAGAGAATATTTTTGTTTTTATTTTAATAATATTATATAGACTTCATCATCACTTTTTAAAAGGTCCAATCTTTGCCGTCATAAATGGATAAACTATTCGCTACAGATCTCGTTGGAGATGGAAGATTCTACGTTTATGAATTATGAGTTATGACACCATGGGGGTTTAATATCTAGTTTGGTAAGACTATTGGTTTTTGTTAACTTTTTAACGAAAATATATCTGATAGCATAATCTTTTTTTCTTGATAGAAAACAAAAGCGTATTTTATTTTGGGTTAAGGTGCGTCCAACACAATAAACTATTGACTCAGGAGCGTCCAGCACAATTAACTATTAAGTGGACCGCCCAGCACAACAAATTTTTAAAAGGGAGCATCCAGCACAACGTCGTTAAAAAAAAGTTAACACCGTTAGCAAAAAGTTAACGTCCATTATCTAGGGAGTGCCCAACACAACAAACTATTATTCCAAGAGCGCCCAGCACAAAATTCTAAATTTTACTAAATTAAATAATTTTTTCTCAATTGTCATTATTCAAAACTACTTGTATAAATATTTATGAACATAAATTACTCATTCTTCAATTTTCTCTAAATTATAATTTGCTAAAATAAATAAAATTTTTGATTAAAAATATAATTATATGATTTAAATAAAACTCAAGATGTTTTATAGTTTATAATATATGTTAAGCAAAAAAAGAAAATGTGATTTATTTTTATTTTAGCAGAAATTTATGTGAGTTAAAAAATTCATTTAATGTTAATAAAATTTAAAAAATCTAAAAATTTAACATAGATTTTTTTAGAAATCTAAACATTAAATGAATTTAATAAAATTTCTAAAACATATAAAAAAATCTATATTAAATTTTTAGATTTTTTAAATTTTATTAACATTAAATGAATTTTTTAACTCATATAAATTTCTTCTAAAATAAAAATAAATCATACATATTTTTTTGTTTAACATATATCATAAACTAAAAACATCTTGAGTTTTATTTAAATCATATAATTATATTTTTAATCAAAACTTTTTTTATTTTAGCAAATTATAATTTTTAGAAAATTGAAGAAAGAGTAATTTTTGTCTATAGATATTTATACAAGTAGTTTTGAATAATGACAATTAAGAAAAAAATTATTTAATTTAGTAAAATTTAGAATTTTGTGCTGTGCGCTCTTGGAATAATAGTTTGTTGTGCTGGGTGCTCCTTAGATAACGGACATTAACTTTTTTGCTAACGGCGTTAACTTTTTTTTAACGGCGTTGTGCTGGGTGCTCCTTTTAAAAAGTTTGTTGTGTTGGGCGCTCCTTTTAAAAAGTTTGTTGTGCTGGGCGGTCTACCTAATAGTTAATTGTGTTGGACGCTCCTGAGCCATAGTTTAATGTGCTGGACGCACCTTAACCCTTTTATTTTCTCTATGCTCCTATGTTCGCACTATATAGGTCAAGGCCTTGTGAATGTATTATACTTTCATCCATTTTTTAATATAAGAGTTAATCAGAAGTAAGATAAATTAATTAACTAATTGCAACAAATATGACTCAGTACCCCAAAAATACCTATTGCATAACAAATGTTATGTACCACATTGGTCTTATTTATAAGTCTAACTTTACTAACTCTCACATATTAAGAAAAGTTAGTTTAACTTATTAATTATAGACTAAATTTTCAATTTTGCTTTTTTATATATGATTGGTTTGAAAAGTCAACATGAATAAATTCTGTAAATGGAGCAAAATACCCAAGAGGAATGGTGAATTAGGTATTTTTAAAAAACTTTTAAAAATTGTTCTGTTCTTAAACAGCAAAACAGAGATGAACATAGTAGAGAGAAGAACAGCTAGACACAAAGATTTATACTGATTCGGTATAATCACTTGACCTACGTCTAGTCCCCAGACACTCTAGGATTTCCACTATAACAATTGATTACACACTCTGCACTTAAGAGTAATTCTTTCACTAGAACTTACTCCCCCTTACAAGTTGTAATTAGTGCACCCAATCACCAAGTCCCCTGACTTGTGATTCTTTACAATAAATGGTTTATAATAAAAAACGCTCTTCAAGAGTGGATAATGATAAACACTGAAGAACAAATGTATCAGAAGATACAATACTGATGAAAGCTGAAGGAAATAAATGTGAACTTGAATGCTATTCGTTTTCAGCAGATGTGTTAGTTGAGAAGACTTGAATGCAGTTCTATTTATACTGAGAAAACATTAAATGACCGTTGGATTCATCAATATGACCGTTGCTTTCATTAGACAAGGTTTCGGTTAAGCTTTGGTCTTCTTCTCTTACTAATCTTCACTTAATCCAGCTGGGTAGAAGTTCAGAGTTGACTTCTGATGAATTAATCCGTTGGAATGGCAGTTGCTGGAAGTAGAAATTATTCTTTAATTCTTTGCAAGCGTGTGCAGAAGGATTACCCAAAAGTATGCAACTTTTTGGGTATAGCATTTAATGTACTGACGTCACTTTTTGCTTTTACTTTAAACCTTCAATAAACATTCTCTAATTCGTCTGAAATTCACTAACAAAGTGGTTAAACATAGTTAGGAATATTAGAGAATAATACTGGAAAGTATTAAGATCAAACAAGAAGGTTTTCCAAATTCGTCAAATTTAAATTTCTGAATCATCGATGAAAAACTCGAGTTTTGTTTCTTAAAACTCGAGTTTTGGACTTGAATATGTAAAATCGATTTAAGTCCAAAGCATCAAAACCGAAGGTTTTCTACCAAAACTGGCGGTTTTCAAATCATTAAGACATCAAAGTTCTCTGGATGGCCAAAACTTGAGGTTTTACTTCAAACCTCGAGTTTTCACTTAAATATGAAAACTTTGAGAGGTCGCGCCAAGTCAAAAACTAGAGGTTTTCCTGGAAACTAGCAGTTTTCAAAATGAGAGGAAAACAAGTGTGTTCTCTATCAAAACAAAACTCGAGATTTTTTCAAACCTCGAGTTTTCACTTAAATGTGAAAATTTAGGAAAAACTGTGTAAAAACTAAAACTAGAGGTTTTCTCTAAAACTGGAGGTTTTAAAAACTGGTTAAAATACAAATCATCTCTGTCAAGTCAAAACTTGAGGTTTTTTTTTAAAAAAAAATCAAAACTCGAGTTTTCCTAAATCTGAGAAAAACATAGAGAATTCATGTCAAACCAAAACTGGCGGTTTTTGGACAAACCTGGAGGTTTTAGAAGTTCAAAACTTTGGAGGCTTTCTGTATGACCAAAACCGGAGGTTTTCAATCCAAACCTCGAGTTTCCACAATTCTTGTGAAAACTTGGAAATTTTATGTTGAACTGAAAACTGGAGGTTTTAGGCAAAACTGGAAGTTTTCAAGTGTTCAAAATTTAGGAGACTCTTTGTCAGACCAAAACTGGAGGTTTCATTACAAACCTCGAGTTTTGTCATTTTCAGCAAAATGTTTAGAAATCTCTGTGTGATGAAACTTTGAGTTTTCTCTGAAAAACCGGCGGTTTTGCTTAGTTCAGAAAACTTGAGTTCTTCTCTGTAAAGGTAAAACTCGAGGATTGAAACCAAACCTCGAGTTTTCTTTTGACAGCAAGTTTTTCAACTTGCCAGAGAAAAACGTCATGCTTTGTTTGCAACTGTTGGTGATCATCAAAACCCTTAGAGAACTAACAAATTCTTTTTGTTTATTACAATTAATAGGGGCAAAAATGTAAAAAACACATTTATTACTCTGAAACGTGACTTAAAATAAGGACCGAAATTTTTTGTTAAAATAAACTTAAAAATAGGACTAGAGTGATAATTACTAATATGATTGCTACTGCCATTGAGGGAGTATAAAATGTGATAGTTTGAGGGAAAAATATACGTAGTAAATATAGAAGACAACGTGAATTAAAATTCTTTACTCAAGGCCAACGACACCTACCCGCCATTCTTTCTATTAGCTTCTACATCTAAGATGAGGGGGAGTAATATAACAATTTATATATTACTTACAGTACTTAATGTAAGAGCATTTAATTAATTTGATTAAATTGATAAGTTTCTTAAATTAGTTAGTATGATATGTTTAATTTGTTCTCAAATATCTTAATCATTTTCCTTAATTTCTTTTTGTATCTCTTAATTATTATTGAAGAAACATCAATAAAGTAAATTAGGAAAATAATAACAAATATAATAAAGATATCTCATGTTCATGAATAAAATCAACTCTTTAATTAGTTCCTATATTAAGAAGACAGGGAACATTAATTTTTTTCTTTTTCTTTAATTTCTCGATACCTCTTCCTACACCACTCCCCCTGCCCACGTCCACCAATTGCAAAAACACTTATCGGCATTTCCCCAAGACGACAGGGAATCATCTTACACAGTTATATATGTTTAGTGGCCATGGAGAATTCAAATCCTACTTAACACTCATGCCAGCCTGCATAGAAAAATATTATAAAGTTTATGTATAAACATTAAATGACGCAGATATAATATATAATAATGTCTTATTTATTAAATTATTTAAACAAAAAAATTCAATAGTACGTAAAAATGGAATTGGAATAATATATTTAGTATTACTGTATCACTGTTCAAATTCATGCTAACTTCATATTCACGTCACTGTCTATATTTCCACCACAATTCATCACCACTCAAGAAATTCGCTTTCGAGAAAAAGCAACCCAATTAAGAGATGTGGTAACGTACCCTATAGTTTAAGGATGGAACAAAATAGAAAAACAAGAAGACATAAAATCAAGTTAAATCGGCTGAGTTGGGAATTAGAAGCCCCTTTCTGGGACAAAGTAAGCAAACTAATCAAGCTAAGCATGACATAGCTCACACACACACACATGAAAGCAACATCCACTTACAAACAGGGCGGAGCCAGGAATGGAAGTTTGGGGGGTGAAAATTACAGAATAAAACCCAGTGTAGTCTGCATTTGAAATTTGAGGGCGAAAATTACAGAATTTGACCAAATTTTAGGAAATTATGCTTTAACCTCATAAATATTTCAATCTTTTCATTTAAGTCCCTCCATAAGCCTTTTAAATAAGGACTAAAGTGAAAATTGTTAAACTTTTATGAGGCTAAAACATAATTTCCAAGAATTTTGGGTTCACTACTGTGATTTTAGGGGGGCGGGGCCACCCCTACCCCCATTCCGCCCCTGCTTACAAACATGTTCTCTTCATCATTCAGAGTATTTCAGGTCTTTTCTCTCTATTCACGCAAATAAATAAGTATTGGATTTGGCTATAGAAAAAAACAAATATATATATATATATAAGCAGGTGAATTTCACATACAATTATATTGAAATAGTTGTCAAAGTCATCATAATAAACGCATGCATTATTGTATTAGGGGAAACAAATAGCGCGACCGAAACCTACCTCTATGACCTTAAATACATACGGGATTTCGTTTTAAAAATTGTGGCAATGACAAGTTGCTTGAGTGCGATAAAAGTCAACTTTCGATAGGATACATCTTTTGTTTACAGATGGATGGCCACTATATATAATATTGTGAGCCAAAGGATCGCATATTATAATCCACCATATTTGATAGAACATCTTATCGACATAATAAATTTCAAAAATCGGAAAGAGGAGTATCAGTAGTGTTTGGACTCTGGAGTGTTAGAATAGTCTTCCTCAGCATCTTTTTCTCTTATTGGAGATAGTGCTTGGTTCTACTTCTTGTTCTTTTAAGAAGTTTAAATATTAAAATTTATTTAAATGAACCAATATATAAGGTTATTGGATAAATTTATTTATTTAGACCAATATAGGGTTATATATATATATATATATATATATATATATATATATATATATAACCTGTCCAATTTGTTTTCCTAACCTTTCCCTCATAATCACGCCTCTTCGTATTGTTCTTGTCTTTTTGCCCCTTGTTGCTATTTACTTTATCAAACTTTCCAAATTTCTGTTTCTTTGAAATCCTTTATTCGCAAATAATGTAATTTGTCTAGGCAACTTGTCTCTCATGAATCAAAATCATTGCAAAAATATATTATACTTGGTAGGACATGATTGATAAGAATCACCGACGAATAAATTAATTCAATTTATCATGATTGAGCACTTGAAATAGATGGGACAGGTAACACCATCGGATATGTCAACTTTCTTCTATCGCTCTTTAACTTGTGCTGAGTAAAATTTTCTCAATTAATTAGTATTCATAGAGATCATCATATATAAAACAATAATAAATGGCAAAAAGAAGGCAATTTTATAGTCACAAAATTATTGCATGTACAGAATTGTAGATTCTCTTATAAGACAAGCTTCAAGCACGATTAGATAGATATTGACTGTAACACAGTTGACAAAAATCCAATACAGATAGCATTATTTAAAATACAAGCGATGATTGCGAATATCTGGGATTAGACTGGAAGAACAGGCTCTTGCTGTAAATGGGAGTACTAGATTAGACAACAAAAAGAACTAGACAGACAGAGAAACAAAGTTAAAATAAAAAAAAGAATTGAAAGCTTAACAACGAAGGGTGTATTGTAATGCATGGTATCGATGCTGGTTCTCCAAAATCATAATTTTGATCTTCTTCACATCCTGTTTATTGCCAGTTTTATAGCAAGTTGGGTCACAAAAAAGGGAGCCCCATGTACCCACTTAAGTATTAGGGAAAATGACAGTTAGGTCCCAAGGACCATAAAAAATTATAAAAAAGTTCCAACAGAAATTCATATAGGGATTTTTTTGATATTATTTCTATTAACAATAAGAAGTATTATATTGATAACAGAAAGTGCTATATTTACAACAAAATTTAAAAACCTGGTCATTCACAACTGAAAAAAGCTATATTTACAACAAAAAGTGTCATATCCACAACAAAATTTAAACACCTGGATTTTGTTTCAAACTCAAGTCCTTAAGTGTATAGAGGTAATTTATAACAGAAATATGTTAGATTTACAACAGGAAGTGCTATATTCACAACAAAATTTTAAACCTGACCATTTACAATAGAAAAAACCATATTCACAACAGGAAGTGCTATATTTACAACAAAATTTAAAAATCTGGATTTTGTTTTAATACAAATAATATTAAAAAGGTCCCTAGATATATGAATTTCTGTTGGGACTTTTTTATAATTTTTTATGGTTCTTGGGACTGACTGTCATTTTCCCTAAGTATTATTCCCTTTATATTTATGCAGTAAGGGTATGGGCTACGTGTCGAGCAGAGGCCAGTGCCACGTGGAGGGGAAATTAGTGGACCAGGAACCAATAATTTGGGATGATTGAGTATTAGATTCTAAAGGTAGGAGATGGATAATGAGGATGATGATTATAGGGGTAATGATGGAAGGTAAGAAAGGGTAAAAAAGGGTATTAAATATTGTTTGTTGGAGATAAGGTTTCAGCTTTGTGTTCCGGGGGTTAAGGCCAGCCGACCAGTGGGAATTTAGAGTTGTGCTCTTTGCTTGGCTTTTCCACATCCCACTCTTTTTCCTTTTCTTCCTTACCAACCGTCCGTGTCAACAAACCCACTAACTTTGTCTCCATTTCACCACTGATTATTGATTTTTGAATCTCTCTTCTTGGTCGTCGTCTTTAACGATATAATCCTCTACGCAATCATTTTACTACCTCCCCTTTTGTTCATATTATTATTATTCTTCACTCGCTCTCTCTCATATCATCGGCATCTAGTTCCTTCTGTCCCTCTCTCACTACTGCTCACCATGGATTATTGCCTAATTACATGCTTGCCAGACGCAACTAGCCAGAAATCAAGTCTTGGATTCATGCGGAGAGAGAAAGATCAAATCTTAAGTAGGGTTTCTGTAAGGTCGTGATCAGTGAGTGAGGGCTTTGAACATAGATCGACTAGCGAACTTGAAGAGTCGGATAAGGAAGGCATAAGGAATAGTCACACGCAGAAAGAGAGAGGGGCATATTCAGAAGTAAATGAATAGGGTTGAACAGTCTTTTTGAGAAGCGAAGCTTAGGGATAGGGAAGCCCACTCAGGTAGTGTTGGGTCTAAATCTAATACATGAAGCTATTGATGAAAGAGACAAGGCTGTGGGGAGATCGATCTATAGGAGCATATATATCATGGTGATTTTAAGTAAGAATATAATTATATATGGAGACAAAACCACATGAACCTAACATTTGCCCTGCAATATGCTCTCACGCTCCTTTCAAATTACCAATCCATCGTTGTTTGAGGATTGTGTCTGTCGATAGGCCCACGCCAAGATGCACAAGGGACTCTCACATTCTTCAATGCTTAATTAATTTGCTTGGGGACTATCAAATATGTCCATCTAAACCTCCTAGCCATTCAATCATTGGTCCACCTATTCAATCTACATGTCAATTTCCTAACGTCTAATTGGTGCTGACTTGGAACACTGAATCCATTATTTACGTTTTACACCGTTTTACACAGATGTTTAAATGGACTCCATCATTTAATACTTGTACATCTTTTTCAAACATACATCGTAAACCATTCGCCATTTGAAATGACTATTCCATTGTATTGACTTCTATGTCATTCCTCTTTATTATTCGATTTTCATTAAATATTTCATTGGCCATACTTATCTGCTTCATTTCATCTCATACTTATCTGCTTTCGCCGCAACTGTACAATTTATACCTCCATTCTTCGTAAACATTCATGTTTTTTTCCCATGCAATTGCAACTGGCTCTCTCTTCTTCCTTTAATTCCCTCTATTCAACCATTGGTTCCTTTAAGCGGCCACATTTAATGTTTGACATTGATTCATTTTCGTTGGATGCTTATTTATCCTTCCTTATTTTCCCTTTTGTCAGTTGCAAAACTTATCTGACATCTTCTTAATACCATTCTGCATATTATACTTGAATGGCTATGTGCAAAGTGTCTGATTTTCTTTCACTCAATGGTCAGAGCAACAATTGGTGTATTACTGTGAAAGTGATGTTTGAATTTAGTGACATTCCCTAAACCTATATGCATCAACGTATTACACATAATGTAGTCCTGATAGATTCGAAGGTCATCTGTTCAACAGTTTCTTTTCCTTTTTTCCTGTGTCATCATGCTTATTCCTTTTTTATTGTTACCCCCATCTCATTCATATTTCATTTTTTACAATTGCGTGTAGGGTTACTTGTGCTTGGCAGTTATGTGACGGCGAGATTTCATACGTAGAGTGGCTGGTGTTCTCAAACCAGGATTCTGTTTCGTCCTGAAGAATTTCTCTATCGAGCAAGGACCAAATCTCATTAACCATGTTTTAAAAATAATCATTGAACCTTAAACTGTTTTAAATTTTGTCAGGGATGTCATAACAACGTCAGACTTCATTTTTCGACCACTTCTTTCTTTATCTCAGACTTCTCTCATGGAGCCCACTCTTATAAGTATCCAAACTCTAATCCTTTCTTTTCTTTATTTTTTTCCTTCCTTTAAGTGATTTTCCATATGTCTCTACCGATATTCTAGAAGTTAACTTTGTATGTTCCATGTTGCAAACGTTATTGGACTTGTCACCTCTGTTTCTCAACTTACAGATGCAATGGATGAAGGAGAAACTATTTATCAGTTTACTTTTGAAGTAATGGATGAATGGTTTGTTCTAGACGCTGTTAACGTTGAATGATCTTCATTGTTCAGGTCGATGATAACTTCCTGTTCATTTTGTAGTGCAAACCCCTTTCACTGTTGCTTCTGGGGTAGCATGGCTTTCTGGGCTTGGGTCAGTTACTGCAAGGTTGTGAACAAGTATGATGTCGTCGTTGCATTATTTTATATGAAAATGATCAAGACCCGTGGTGAGTTTTTCTTCCTTGACTGCTTACTCTTATTTTTTTGGTTTTCCCCTCCAATATTTACTTAATCATTTGTTCGTTTTGTTATTGTAGATGCCCAAACCATATGCTTAAGCCATTGTGATCTCTCACAAGCAGTTTTCAATTATAGCCACTTTGTTATAGTTGACTTTCTCTCCCATCTGAACCGTCTTTCCGCCGCTCATGTAACTCTTGACAATGATTTCCGAGCATCAACCACCCATCTCCAAGACGTGTTGCCCTAAGGCATTTTTTTCAAATTTGTTTTTAGTCTTTCTCATGAAGTTTTTGTAACTTTGTTCCTTCATTAATTGTAGTTCTCAGACATTAGGCTTTGTAACCATTTTTTTGTTTGGGCATTTGTTCTTCCAGTTTCATCTATCTTGCACTTTTCTGTTCAACTGATGGTCATGGAAACTTATCGTTGTACAATCCTCTTCACTCTTTTAATTTCTTGAACTATAATTTCGTTATGGAAATTTTGCAATGATACATCTTTAATAAAATTACATTACTTAACCTGTAATTTAATTATTTAAATGTTATGATATCGTCCTACCATTTGTTCAAAACTATGGTTTCACGACTACAGAGAACATTCAAAATACAAATCATTTACCTAACGAAGGTAGTAATTATATAGTAAGACTCTCTCAATCCCGACTTAGTTTCCATACCAGGGTTCCATTCCTGATATCTATTATTTCAATATCCCTTTTTAGCCATTTGTTATACCAGTTTCGTCTACCTTGCTGTTTTTGGTTCACCTTTTGCTCGTAATAACTTATGTCTCTACAAGTCTGTTCGTTTTCTTTATTAAAATACTATTGTGTTATATAAAATGCGCGATGCTACACCTCTTTCAAAATTTCATTACTTCCTCTAACTGGAATCTAATTATTTCACCTTTTTATATTTTCTGATTTATAAAATTACTTTAAAGGACACATAACTACAGTCAATCATATTGATCCAAGTTAATATATTATGATTCATTCAATCGAAAATATTCCATTTCAAAGTAACCGCATGTGTGTAGCTTATTTTTAAAATGAAAATGATCCTCCAACCTATAAAAGACTATTTGAATAATATGTTTCCTGTGATTTACAATATTAATTATACTTCTGCAATAGGTTTTTTTGTAGCCCCAACTGGAGATGTATACATTCACATTCGAGATATTTTTAACTTCTGTTATTAATCGAGCATGTGATAAATATTTAATTGTCAAAACTTACAATTGGATATGAAACTGCGAATATATATGTGCAACGTGTATACATACATGTCCACTTCGCCATATAAACCGTGTTATCATACTTTATCGCAGAGCATCACGATCGTCTGTCAAGTGTGTAAACCGTCGTACATTTCCATTCATTTTTTCCCTGTTCATTAAATATTGAATTAATGTTCAAACACTCGTTTTGAATGTGGTTAACAGACCAATTACACACAACCCAACGAAACAAATGCTAAATGGAGTACATTTATACGTGATACTATAAAGAGTACATCTTAACATCTTCTCTTCATAACCCTTTCAGATGAATATGGAATGACACCCTAACCCATCACAAATGTGGTCCACGAAGGAAACCAGTCTGCAATCTTTATCAGTTGGAGTTCCAGACGTCATATTAGAAGTTAAGGTGGATCATATTATTACCAGATATGTTGAATGTAGCTTCCACAACGAAGATCGACCCACTCTTAAACTTGAATTGGTTGATTTTAATATATTTGAAACCACGGTAAGTCTTCATAATATTATTGTAACCATTACAACTCTTTATTATGCTCTTTTTGTAACTAACTCCATCACCCAAAAAGATATACGGATGATGGTCAGAATAATGTCAGTTGAGTTTATGGAAATGCATTGTTGGAAGATATTAGAGGATGGTTGCTATCAGATTAACAAGTTTAATGTCAGGGGGGGCGAAGGCGTTCATGATTCTCTGCATTTGGTTATTACTCAACATTCAACAATTATTCCTTCACTCAATAATCAAATTCCAAATAGAAGTTTTATCCTTAATATTGTGGATGATATTAACTGATGGGGTTATCCAAATAACAAAAGACTCATTGGTAATGTGTTTTTAATCTGATAATTTCAATAACAGACTTATATTTATCTCAAATATTAAAACTAATATTATAATAATGTTTTTTTTACTTACGCATTTCAGATGTATGTGGTATTCTTTTTTCATTCTATCAGTCATCAAAATACAAGTGTAGGGAGATTTATTCCATGGCATTGATTTTGAAATTGAAGGACAAGCAGTCTGCATTATTTTTTCCTTCTTCTAATATTGCATTATTATTATTATTATTATTCCATATCATAAATTTTTATTTTTTTTATACATATTATTTTGCAGTAAGAAGTTCCTTATTAAATGTATCTTGATGGGTGATGCTTTTGAAATGGCACTTCCTCTGCTCGATAATGTGAACCATGGTTCAGGAGTTTTTGTGGTTGTCAAATATGCTAAGATCACTCAGAAAATTGAATGTGGTAATGTGACGATTATTATTTGAGTTCCAAACACTATTAGGTTAATAATACTCACTACACTATAATACATTTGTTTAAATTCTAGGTATTGAGTTATCATCCGTAAGTGGAACAACTCGTGTCTATGTTGATCCGGATTTTCCAGAGGTAGATGCGACGAAGATTAAAGTTCTAGCCAGTTGAAATATTGTTCCTTTTTCCAGACTTTTGTTATCAGTTTGATGTTTTGCTTCCGTTTGTAATTAAGACTTCAATGAACTTAAGAAAGGTTTGTCATAAATGTAGCAGTAATGTTGTTACGTTTTCATGTGATCTTTTTCCTTATCCCAACGCATACACGC
The DNA here is from genome assembly GCA_034222035.1 of Acacia crassicarpa. NCBI lineage: Eukaryota > Viridiplantae > Streptophyta > Magnoliopsida > Fabales > Fabaceae > Acacia > Acacia crassicarpa. The sequence continues at coordinate 10,559,556 of JAWXYG010000003.1, forward strand.
TCGTCAATGTCATTAAATTGTTTGTTCTTAAAACTGTACATTGCTCATTTCGTCTGTTCATATCTTTGATAAATCATTTTAGATGGTTTGTGATGATCAAGCCTACCTTGTAGCTGTAATCGTAGTTTATATTCCCAACAAATATATTAGTTTCAATCAGATTTTAATTGTCATATTCAACCTAGAGTTAATCAGATTTTGAAATCTCTCAAAATCCCTTGATTTCATGTTTAATATCAATGTCTTATACTAACTGGCCTTTTGTAATACTCATTTAAAAATATCAGTCTTAGCCATACTGGTCTATTATCGCTTTTGATGTGGAAAAAATATGTAATTATTTAGAACATGGGAACTTCGTTTCTTTTGTTCATGATAAAAAAAATTTACATTTCACTTTATATTTAAGTTTTTTTTCCACCATCAATGTAGGATGAAGAATGCAAAATATAACATTCTTCATTACTAATTAATGGTGTAAAATTCATTTGGTTGGGTTATTTTCTCAATTCCAAAAAAAAAAATACAACTGGATCTAATATGGGTTGGTGATCAGCACGTATATGGATAGAACTTATAACGGGGTCTCATCAATTGAATTTTTAATGATATAAATTAATTTTTTTTATAGGTGTTCTTAATTTTTAAAGGAAACACAAAACAAAGAGTTCATTAACCACATGATCATGTTAATGGTTTATATTTTATGATGTCTACATTACATAGAGTTCATTACGTTTTGATAGAACTTAATGTCGTGTATTGAATACTGTCATGTTAATGGTTTATATTTTATCACTGCAAAAAATTTCAGATTTTGCTACGGAAAAATTCCGTAGCAAATTCCGTAGCAAAATGGTTTTGCTACGGAAAAATATGGATTTTCCGTAGCAAAACCGTTTTGCTACGGAATTTTTCCGTAGCAAAATCCTTGGTAGCAATTTGCGACGGACATGGAAAATCCGTCGCAATTTGTGACGGAAATTCCATTCCGTCGCAAATTTGCTACGGAATAAAATTCCGTAGCAAATTTGCTACGGAAAAATATTCCGTAGCAAATTTGCTAAATTCATTCCGTAGCAAATTGCTACGGAATATTTTTCCGTAGCAAATTTGCTACGGAATTTTTTCCGTAGCAAATTCTTTTTTTTTTTAATTTTTTTTCTTTTCTTTTTTAATTTTTTTCTTTTCTTTTTTAATTTTTTAAATTTTAAATTTTTGATTTTTTTTATTTTTCCATACCAAACTTGAAATTTTACAAATTTCCCCATATTTGATCGTTTGCAAAAAGTAATGATTCATGGATATATAATAATTATAAGGAGTACACATTAAGAGTAATCTAACAAAAAAGTAGTCTAACAATGTTACAAAGGGCAAATTGTGCAACTGTTACAAGGTAGTCATTGAAATAAAGGGCCAGTAAATGATATATCCCATCCTGCTCCTGAAAACGGCAGACGACAAAGGATAGGAAATGGGTGGGGGGCTTAAAAGTCAATCCATTCTTCCCTTCAAGATCCTTTCCTTTACTTCAGTTGGCGTGCTGCAGGTGTGAATCAAAAGATCAATCAGCCAATGCAATGTAATACTTGATGAGTGGGTGGACAAAGAAACACAGAACTTGAATAGATTGTAAATATGACAGCTTTCAAGGGAGAAAAATCGAAATTTGTAAACCAGATTAAAGAATAGCAATGAAAATATATAACTTGAGCACAAACACCCCTCTCAAAATAAAATAAAATGGAGGCCAAGATATAACAAGTAATTGATATGTGCTTCAGCTACCTTCTCTATCAGTAAACCGCACTAATGACTAGTGGTAAATTTGTTAAAGTTCATTTCTTTGAAACTTTATCACAAGCTAATCCTTATAATTCTTTCAAAAATAAGTTTCCTTCATTTATTTTTGGCATTTTTAATCAATGGTTTCAGGGATCTATTATCCAATAAAGTGGATCCATGCATCAAAAGGCCCTAACTACTATCACCCTGATTTGCGCTACAGGGCACAATAATCATCAAGTCACAAGGTGGATGCCACTGAGGCAGCTTATTATCCCCTAAAATATGTAAAGCATCATACCGTCCAACCAGTTGCTTGCATGCAAAAGCAAAATGATGAGTACTTTCACAACATAAAGGTATATGGCCAGCTACTAAGAGTAAAGAAGAATCATAAGCTTACACAACATAGACATGTCCAACCCAGCCACTTAAACAGTCACGATCAACAGATGAAAGCAGTGCTTAGGAGATGGTCTCAAACAATTCCTCTGGTTCCTGAGACACCAAAGAGAACATGACAAAAAAATTAGCTGTCTCTTACGTTCGGAACTGTTCACATTAAAATTTGGTAGTAGGAGGTATAGGTTTGAAGATGCTTATAAGGTATTCCTTTTATAGCAAGTAGCGACACATGTAAATGATGCACCAAGTTATCAAAAATAGCCATGCAAAAATTAAATCAAGTTCAAGTTAGGGACAAACCATGTCAGGCTTAAACATCGACTCACAAGCACCATATAGAGACTCAGATGCAGTGCCAGCAACAACAAAATCTTTTTCAAGTTCCCTGCATACAAGAAAAGCACAGAGATTATATTAGCACAAACACATGGCTCATGAGAAAGTAAATGACATCCATATTATTGCAAAACAACCAAAATCCCAAGGCGTATGATGATTTTAACACCTTTTGCCTTAAGTCACCTTTAACATATTAAAATCCTTTGTCAAGAAATACGAACATGAGATTATAAGAAGAGCTAATTTGCAATTATGAGTTTCAACTCATTAAGATCTCCCTTGAAAATGGCCACAGATTATAAGAAAGAGTCAACTCACTTTGCTCCAATTGAATCCATTGTGCAAATGAAAGGTTTGTCATCATCTCCTAATCCACCAATTACAGGCTGACAGAAGTATGGACCAAACCTAGAAAGTAAAAGATGCATTAACATTTCATTTCAAATTAAACAAATTTGCAAAATCATACAATCTTATAACTGATTTGGATGATAGCAGTCACACACTCACACTTATAATATTAAGTTGCACATAATTCACATGCAAAATATTATAAATTATCTACACCTATGAGCATTAACTTTCTTAATAAAATGAACCTAGTTTTCATATTGTAACTTCAGGAAGAATTTCATTCTGATTTTGTACTTCGTTTTCTTATACAGCCTCTTTGCAGTCAGGAGAAAAGACAGCAAAGTTAGGATAGATGGGCAGGGGGAAATTTTAAACTATCCCATTTTAGGCGGCTGGTGAAGCTAAACAACCATAAAATCCTTTCTAGCATAGAAAGAATAACATAAAGTTCACAAATGACAAATCTCATGATTTTCTTGTTATACTAGAGATTGTAAGGCCTATCAATTGGAAAAATGTATTTAACTTTACATGCGGAATGGTTATACTTATCAGGACCATTAGAACAACAGAACATAGAGGCCATAGACCTCCAGATTAGATGCACGTTCTCACCATGGATTTTGTTGCGCCTTAGTACAATGATTCGTAATCATGTATTTATTTTTGTTCCTTTTATTACTAGCGTCAATAATGTCACCACCCATCTAGATTATATCACAATTATGCATAAGTCATGACTGATCACAAGGTACAATTCCCTTGTCATTTTTGTCCTCAGCAAGGGTCTTGATTGAAAATTTCAAAACACAGATAATTTGTAAGTAATTAATTTCAATTTCATTCCGGACTCCAGGCGATTTTGGTTGACTTCAAGATGGAATAATACTAGTCAAATGTACAAAGCCTCCTTCCTTTGCCCCATCTTCTAGCAAGACAGATATTGCAAACAAGAATACAGGACGTGCAAGTTAACCAATTATATCAAGCCAATTGGTTCAGTTAATCTTGCCCCAACGGTTTTAATTTTACAATGTCAGAATCAAGAAAAATATCGGACAACATGGCAGAAGCATAAAAAACCAATGATATATCAGCAAATCAATGTTCATCAACTTTGGACCTTTCCAAAAGAGAGGATCAAGGCATCTTTATAGAAATTAAGTGAACTTCCTAATTTTTAACAGTGAATTTACAACTTTCTGCACCTAGTATACGGCAATTATAAGTTGAGAACAGGAGCAGAATTCTGATCCGACAAGATATGATAAATTTCATACCTTTTCTCGTATAGAATAGAAGAGACTAGGCTGGCAAATGTCTCGGGCTTCATATCCCTTTCTTCTCGAAGCTGGTATAATTTGTGCCGAAACACAAGCCGTTGATAGCTTCAAGTAACAAAACAACGATAATAAATAAAAGAAGCTGAAACTAGGGCAAGTGGGGAAGTTGAGAGGGAGTGATGGTATTCTTACAGTGTCTGGGCATCGGTGGCGAGGCCAAAAAGACCAATGAAAAGCTTGTCGTGAATCTTGTGTATCCTCTGGAAATCGGTGGCGATAGTCTGAAGCTGAACACCAACCTCCGATCACTGGCGATGGCGAAACAGTTCTTACCCACCATAGCCACTAGGGCACTTCCATTGTACTCGAAGTCGACGAGCTACGGGAGGAGACGAGCTACGGGTCCCTTTAATTAATGGGACTTGCGACGGACACTGTTTTCCGTCGCAAATTTGCGACGGAATACGAATTCCGTCGCAAAGTTTTTTATTTTGCGACGGAAACTCTATTCCGTCGCAAATTGCGACGGAATTTTGTTCCGTCACAAAATTCCGTCGCAAAATGAAGTTTTTCTAGCAGTGATATGATGTCTACATTACATAGTAATTCATACGTTTTATACATACATTTTCATAGTCTGCTTTGAATGTCTTTAGCGATAAGCATTAAATCTTATATTTGTTTTCCCGTTTCCTTTGCATTAAGTGAGACTCTGCATTAAATCTCATTTCAATTAACTTAAACCACCTTGCATTGTGCGGTACATAATTGGTCAGTGCATAGATATACATTGAAGTTGTTATAGTGCTTGTCATCATGCTGAAATGAATGCACAATACAGCAACACTATTGCTATTTCCCACATTCAGATTATTCTCAACACATCGTATACCAGATATTTACAATTTAACATTTTATTACTTGTGCCATTTAAAATTGTTTAGTTTGGAAAAAAGAAGTAACTTAGTAACAATCTATCTGTTTTCATAAAGAAAACTTTTGTGTTACATTGATTATGAAGTGTGGTTTAAAAAAATGTGTTATTTTAAATATTTAGATGTCATGCACACTTCACGTACCGCAGGATTTTGTAAATACTGTGAGGAGGAACTTTTAAGAACAACAAGTCAAAGTTATTATCAATTCATACTTTGATTTAAGTTAATAATGTTTATTGGCATCTTTACATTTTCAACATATTATCTGCTTACTTTATACGCAGCAATAAATAACAGACTTTCAATCTAAACAATTGCTATTCTCTGGTGTCAAATACATTACTTCATTTATTACTACTGGTGTGCTGGAGCACGATTAGTATTCATCATTTACTAGAACCTCATTAGTTGTCTGGAGCATTTGAACACGTCTACGAATATTGATCATTAATAACTCACTGCCACAACTACCTCCACAGTGTTGTGTGGCTTTTCTAGATCGAAGGATTGGAAAATAATATCAAACATTCAATTAATATAACTACTGAGTGGCCGTCAGTCGAACTTGGATCTCTGCACTGGGAAGTTTATTCTTAGAAACATAAATGTAAATTACTACCTTCAACTCCCCAACTACAATTCGTTTTTAGAGCCAATTTTTTTTTTTTCAGTGATTCTCATAAAAACATACTGCATCAACAGAACTCACCAATGTTAAATATTTGTACCAACTTGAGCATCACACACGATCAATCAGAAAGCAAAGTATTTGGTTCCACTTCTATCAAATTCTATCAAACTCGTATCACACGACCATAACCCAAATCAAGAAAAAACATGATCGACATGTCTAACCAACTAATACTTCAGAAGTTAAACTACAACAGAGAAAGAGAGAGAGATGAAGCTATTAGGTTGGAAAATCTTATGACTGATGAGCAAAAGGAAGTATTCCATAAAATACTTTCTTCTGTTTCTTCACATAAAGGTGGATTTTTTTTTTTTGGCATGGATTTGGTGGTACCAGGAAAACCTTAATATGGAATGCATTGACAGCATCCATAAGATCTAAGAGTGGTATCATACTAAACGTAGCATCCAGTAGAATTGCAACAACTTTACTACCATCAGGCAAAACTGCGCATTCAAGGTTTTTAATTCCTATCGATATCAATGAAGATTCTATTTGTTCAATAACTCAAAATTCTCCAACTGCAAACTTGACCAAGGCTGCTAATCTAATTATTTGGGATGAAGCCCCAATGGTGAGGAGACATTGTGCTGAGGCTCTTGATAGAACTTTAAGAGACCTGATGAAGACAAGTTGTATATTTGGAGGAAAGTGTGTAGTCATGGGAGGTGATTTTAGACGGATACTTCTAGTCATTCCTAAAAGTGGACGAGCTGAGATTGTAGATGCATCTATTAATGCTTCTCCTTTGTGGAATGAATGCCAGTTACTGCAATTAACTAAAAATATGAGATTGAAGTCTTCCACAAATCCAGCGAAGCAAGAGAAAATCAAAGCATTTCTGAATGGCTACTGCTTGTAGGGGAGGGTGTTATTGGAATTACCCCCACAATGGTTTTGCAAACATAGTATTAACATCTGATCTATCACTTCATGATGATGACAATCCAATTAGGTGTATCGTTGAATCGACTTACCCAAATTTAGTTGAGCGTTTATTTAAGGAAGATTACCTAAACAATAGGTCATTACTCACCCCTACTATGGAACATGTTGATTCCTTGAATAAGTACATTTGTTCTCTATTGCCAGGAGATGAAGAAGAATACTTTAGTGCTGACTCTATAAATTGGATGGATTATGCAAATGATAGTTTTGATGATCTATACCACAGAGTTTCTAAATTCAATTAAATGTTTTGAGATTCCTCATCATAAATTAATTTTGAAGGTGGGAGTACCTGTTATGTTAATAAGGAACATTGACCAAACAGCAGGATTGTGCAATGGTATGAGGCTTCAGATTATACAACTCGGCAAAAATGTCATAAAAGCAAAGGCGTTGAATGGCACTAGCGCAGGTGAAGACATTTTGATACACAGGATGGACATGAACCCATGTGAATCTAAACTTCCATTCAAGATGACGAGAAGACAATTTCCAATCATCATTTCGTTTGCGATGACAATTAACAAGAGTCAAGGACAATCGATGTCTAATGTAGGTCTTTATCTTCCAAGTCCAGTTTTTTCACATGAACAACTCTATATTGCTTTGTCTAGGGTTAAGAGTTTCAAAGGTTTAAAAATATTGATTTTGAATGAGTTGAGAAAGTGTATTGACAATACAGTGAATGTTGTATACAGGGAAGTTTTCCAAAACATTTTACAACGTTCATAGATTTAAGGGAAAACTTTGTTTCACTTTGTTATTGTTGTGCTTCAAATTCCAAAATTACATGAGCTCATTATTTCATTCCTTCCATTTTTGTATATATTGAATTCCTTACTTGACCTATTAGATAATGAAACAATTTCGTTATTACATTTCCACATTTGTTAATGATAGGACAAACAAACAACGAAAACACAAATCTGTGCAACGCACGGGTCTAAAGTCTTGTTATTTAATATAGAAGTCATTTGTGCCTCGTGTGAAAGGATATATTCGTGTCTACAAGGCAAGGCCCCAGGCATCTTTCATTAATAAAAAATAGATGTGAGATTAGAATTATTTGTACAATTCTCATTGTTAGTTTTCCATCCAAAAAGGGCAAGAGCATTTCATTGTAGCAGTAAAACACGAGCCCGTATGCTTGCTAAACCAACAATGCATATATTTCCTGAATGAAGAATTTCACAGGCGAATTTTGATATTCACACACGTATACCCCCTTTTCTGTCAATATTCAACGAGTCAATCAATCAATGAATTTTTAGAAAAAAAATCTAGCCAAAACTTAATACTACCTCCTCCTCCAGTACTTAAAAATGAGATTTAATTGACTTTTTTAGAGAGGTTAAGAAAAATAAATAAGTTAGTTACTCATAACATATGCTATGTATTATTTGATTATACATCAATCACAGGTAGAAAAAGTCATTTTAAGACCGGACAAAAAAGGTCACCTAAGACCGAATTTGGAACCGATCTTAATACAGGCGGTCTTAAAAGTCTGCTTTAAAAATCCGGTCTTAAAAGTCCTATATGTAACAAAAAAAAAATCTCCAGCGAAGCTAGTCATTGCCCTTCCAACAACAGCAGCGCCGCATCAAACACCTGGTTCAATGGCTAGTGCACCAACGTCACCACCGTCTTCCCCTTCTGGGCCAGCGACCTCAGAGTGGTCATTACTCGCTGCGACGCCGTTGAGTCAAATAATCTGCAAAAGAATGGGGGAGATTGTCGAAAGCGTGCAGGACGGTGAACAAATCCCAAATTAAAGGAACCCAGATTCATAAGAGTAAATCGTGATACTTCAAAAAATGAATTTCAAAAGAGAACCCAAATCGATCCAAACGATTCCACAGATCAATTAAAGCATAGTTCTTTCTATTTCTAAAATATTGACAAAAATGAATCAAAAGTTCGAATCACTTGACAGGATATAGATCTGTTCTTAAAAAGGCATAAACTCAATCGATTAACTGGGGAAAAAATTGCTTCACAATCCAATATCATATTCGGTGATTTTTAGAAGGAAAAAATTACTTACCCATCAACTTCGAATTCTGGAACCATTTCTAGAAATAGCAGTCCAGTCACCGTCCTCTACCCAGAAAAAAAAATAAAACAACGAACAAAGAGATTTTGTTAAAGAAACGGAAGAGAAACAGATTTATCATTTAGAGAAGGAATGGAAAAGAAAGAACCTGCCATTGTGCGATGAGGACGAGAGAGAAAAGAGAAGAGATGGAGAGACGGTCTGATGAAATTTAATGTTTGGCGCTTCTTTGATGAAAAAGAGAAGAGATAGAGAGACCGGTGATTATTAAAATTAGATCTTAAAAATATAATATCTTAAAAGTTAGACTTTTAAAACCGGATTTTTGAAATATTAGGTCTTAAAAGTAAGACTTTTAAGACAGGGTATTTTAAAAGTCCGGTCTAAAAATTTTTTTATATTTACAAAACTGCTACCGCTTATTCTTTTAAAACCTAACATGTTAAAAGTCTGGTCTTGAAAAGTTTTTTATATTTACAAAACTGTCACCGCTCATACTTTTAAGACCTAACGCTTTAAAAGTCTGGTCTAAAAAGTTCTTTATATTTACGAAACTGTCACTGTTATACTTTTAAGACTTAATGCTTTAAAAGTCTGGTTTTAAAAAGTTCTTTATATTTACAAAACTGTCACCGCTTATACTTTTTAGACCTAATCCTTTAAATGTTCGGTCTAAGAAGTTCTTTATATTTACGAACTGCCACCGGTCATATTTTTAAGACCTGATCCTCTATAATTTGGTCTAAATGAGGCGATCTTAAAACCCATTTTTGTACTAGTGAATTTATAAGCCGACAAATTAGTTTACATAAAAAATATAAATATGAATACTCTAAATTAATTTATTTAGTTTCTTTAATATCTTTAAAAAAAGGTTAATCAAATCTTATTTTTAAGGACTGGAAGAGGTAATATAAAATATGAGATGGTATTCGAGACAGTGCATGGAGAGCGGCTTATCAACAATATGATTCGTTTCAAACTACATAAAAAAAATTAAACAAGAAGTCGCCTCTGGTTTATATCATGCATTGGGCAGGAGAATTTTAATTTATATAAAAAATATCATGCAAACCTCATTTTATTATCTGTCATTTATTTAACGGTTAATTCTGTTTAGGAAGGCTTCAACTTTAAATGGGCTTATTTTAAAAAAGCTCATTTTTGGAGAAGCCCGAAATTGAAGCATTTAATGGGAGGGAGAAAGGCCGATAATGGTCATGAGATGTGATTCCTCCTCCCTCCCTCTTCTTTCTCAGTCTCGATTCTGACCCCTTCAATTTCATAAATTGATGTGGATCTTTTTCAAGATTAACGGGGAGATATGAGTGATGAAGATAATAACGATTCATTTGATGTAACATTCTTATCAAATATTCCTACATTATTTTGAACACAAATGAATTATATTGGCAATAGAATCAGATCAACTTATTAAAGATAGGTGATCCAATTAACAATGTACTATTATTTAGTATCAATATGTTCATATATATTTGTAAACATTTTAATTTGTATAAAATTTTATTATAGTTATGTATATTTTAATAATTGAACAGAAAAATTTAAATTTAAATTTGATAAAAAAATTAAAAAACACTGAAGTCCTTAATTATATTTATATATATATAGTATTTGAAAAGTCAGTTAAGATGAAAAATAACGACTTGAATCTTATTAATCCAAATAAGTTTCAGCATGGAAAAAAAGTCACTTCTATTGCTGTCAATCGAAACACAAATCACATTTATAAGCTGTTTTTTTTATCCTGTCTTATATTTACAAAAATCAGATTAAAACAAGTCACTTCCACCACTATAGATCCAAACAGAAGAACCTTCAAACTTTTTTTCACTGCTCTTTTGAATACGGCCCCTCTTTTCACCGCTCTTTTGAATACAGCCCCTCTTTTCACTGCTCTTTTGGAAGCAGTGGAAAAAGTAAAGATATTCACGTCTATGATTTTTTTTTATTATCAAAGGATATATATATATTAATACTGCAAACCGATACAATACATGAAAATAAACACAAACAAAGCTAAAACAAATACGACAAAATAAATTAGATACAATACTAGCCAAGCACCGTACATTAAAGATATAAGAGTAGAAGTAGAATCATGGACAAATTCGGCCTCCTCAATATCCAAGGTTAGAAGTGACGACCAAGAAAGTGTTGATTGGAAAACCCACCCCAAAGGGCACACAATCTTATAAGCAATAGTTGCAATTAGCTAAGCTAAATAGGTACCTCATCTTGGGGTAAAGGACATAGAAAACCCAACCTCGGAAGAAAGAAGACCCTTGATGTCTTGAAAAACACTTCTGCTCCTCTGATCAAGCAGATCCGATGACCTCGACCACACACCAAACAAAACCTCTTGAAATCTTCCCCCAAAAATGTAAATCCGAGCTACCAAGTGATAATCAGATCTCATAATGTTCAAACAGCCATCCAACCAAGAGGTTTTGAGCACAGATCTTATAGATTTATTTATTTTCTGAGACAAGAACACCACCACAAAACCCAGTATTAGAAAAAAAAAAAAACAAGACGCAAATAACTCCCACCACCGCAAATCAGATCTGGAGAAGAAAAGGATAGGACTCGTCACAAGGACAAGAGAAGGTCACTACTGACAGAACTCAGTGTGAGAGGATCACAGATCCAAGATTTGGACTTCAAACTACAACACTGACACGTCTACGACATAGAAATGGGACTCGCTAGCGGCATGTGATGGAAATACAAGCCACCGGCGAGAGGTGTAGAAGATACGTCTTTGATTGATTGGAAGGAAAAGAGAAAATTACCATCCAGAAAATTAGGGAAAGAAAGACATTAGAGCCTGGTGCCTTTGAAATTCTCCCCCGGAAGGTGTCACTTCTATGACAAAGATGATGATTTCTATTTACATTATTTAATGGGTCAAATTATTGTTACAATAGATCAATGCTCCAAGAGAATCCTTACAAATTTTTGTTTGTTTGTTTGCAGGATTTGAAAATTTTGCACGTTTTTATGACAAATTTAATTCTCACTCCTGGATATATACAGGCATAGATGTATATACAATTAAGTAATTCAGAAAAATTTAAAGAAATTTGTTATCTTGGTTATTTGTTATTAGTGTGCAGCAAAATGTATGGTATTTTACTTAAATACCCTGAAGAGAGAGAATATTAAATACATGAGACAAAAAAGTGAGAAGCACTGTGAAATTAAGGATAATAATATGAGAAAGTATATATATTAAATGAGAATGATAAAAAGATTAATTTTCTTTTATGGTTTATATTAGGGTGAAGGTGCAAATTTAATAATAAACAATTTTGCGAGCACCTATATATAAAAACTATCTATTTTTGGTGTAAAAAGTAAACATAAATAATTTATTTGGAAGCAGATATAACAATACAGTTAAGAGACTTAATTTCCGTTACTTTTTAGACTGGTGTGGGTCCTACCATTTGCCTCTTTCTATTATTTTAATATTTTATAATGGAAAAATGTCAATTAGCTAGACATTATACAAACAATTTTACAAGATAAACATGTGATGTGAATGATCAAGGAGTTAAAATTTTTTGGTCATTTACATTTCTGTCTTGTAAATATTTTTTATTTGTCATAAAAATGCTTATATTTGTCTTATAAATGTTCTTATAAAATAGGGTTAAGGTGCATATTTACCAACAAACTATTACAAAAGGAGCATCTGGTACAAACATTTATTAAAGGTATCTTAAATACCAACAAACAATTAAAAGGGGTAAAAAAACACAACCACCGTTAGCTTTTTTTCACGGTAGTTTAGTTCATGGAGATTTGATGATGTGGCAATATTGTGTTAGAGGAATAGGACTGTTCCTGTGTTGAGAATAAATTGAACTCGTGCATGGCAAACCAACTGTTACGTTCTAAGTTCTTTTGCTATTCTTCACTTACACCGCTGCCCTTCACAGTTCTCCCTCCCAATCCATGGCCTCCATCTTCGGAGTTTGTTGAAGCAACCGTCACCTGAGGGTTTATTAATAATCCCCATAGTAAAGTCATGATCTCGTACCACCACCACTCGAGGCAAACCGAAATGCAACTAGGAATTGCCTCAAGAGTGTTTTCCAACCTTTGAAGCAAGCCGAGGAAATCCCAAGCCAGGTTTTACGGTATATGCTTGAAACCAAGACGTAAATGATCAAAGATCTAACAAGATTGAAATTTGTCCAAACAGAGGCTAAAGTGACTCCTCTGGTTCTGAGTTGAAAAACAGAGACGAGGAGGTAATTGATGGGAATGTGGAGGATTATTGAAAGAGCGGCACAAAATGTGAGAGGTATGTCATAGATTGACTTCTCAAATAGATTCGAAGAGGATGAAGCAGAGATTGAGCCACCAGATCGGGAAAAGAATACAGAATATAGGATTAAGCTTCGGCAGTGATGTCTTCCTCTTGACCATAGAGCATCAATATTTTCTTCATGTTGAGCCATAGAAATGAGATGGCAATAGAAGTAGAAAGAAGCAGATTACGGTTCTCTGCATGGTGAGGCCGAGAAGTTTGAATCTTTTAGCTTCAAAAGCTTGACCACAAATGGGTTCCATGACCATGGTGAGGCCAGAGAGAACAGAGTAACTGGTGATGTTAGCGACGCCAATGGCGAGAGAATCGCCGGCCAGAGCAAGCTCACCGAGACGATTGAGGAAGAGCATAGAGATCAAAGGTCATGAATAGAGCAGAAGACTAGTGAAGACTATAGGCAAGGAAATTTCAACTATGCAGTGAGATTCTCTGAGAACTAGAGACAGAAAGGAATCACGAGACTTCTTAAGATTTTGGTGTTTGAACGTTGTTGGGGGATCAAGGATCATGATCTCGAACATGTCGGGATCTTATTCAATTTGTTGAGTTAGTGCCATACCATTTCACCACTGTCGCAAATCTGGAAGTTTATTGCCGTCACAGATCTGTGTTCCTGTCTTGGCTCGCACAAAGAACGATGGGGACGATGAAGAGAGGACGATGAAGAAGATGATGCCAGCTCTCTCACCACCCCACTCAGATAAACGTCCGTTAAAAAAAAACTAACGGTTATTGTGTTTTTTAACCTTTTTAATTGTTTGTTTGTATATAAGATACCTTTAATAAATGTTTGTGCTAGATGCTCCTTTCATAATAGTTTGTTGGTAAATATACACCTTAACCCTATAAAATAAATAAAGTAAGAACATTATTTTACTTTCACGAAAAAAAATTAATTTCATTTTAACCCATGGAGATGCAGTAGAGTTTTATAATCTTTTGGAGGTTTACTAGAATAAAATTATTTACATGGGTTCCATGTGACATTTTTCCATTATAAAATATTAAAATAATAAAAAGAGAAGATGGGTAGTACTCACAGTCTAAAAAGATAAGGTAACCGAAGATAAGTTCCCTTAACAATCTTGATATAAATAAATTATTTATATATACATTTTCATTAAAATAATTACGGAGCAGTTTTTACGGGGACTCATAACAGAATTGTTGATTACTATGTATCCTTCCTTGGAAAGGGACGGTTTCAGAATGATTATTTGGGATCTAGAAACTTTTGAGCCAGGACCACGTCCAAGAACAAAATACACAACACATTAACGGCAGTGTATCTAGTCGACATTTGGTGCTTTTTGGCCACTATAACTAGAGAGATGAGACCTTTTATTTATTTACTTTTTAATATATTTTATTTATCTAGATTAAATTATATATTACATTATGAAATACTTTTTACACCTACTATCTCAAATTAATTAATTTTTAAAATATTAGTGTTATAGAAAAGATATTTTTAAGTGGAGGACTGAAATTAATTAATTTAAGATAATGAGTATACAAAATATTTCAGTATACAATATGTAATTTAATTTAAATAAATAAAATATACATTAAAAAAAAGTCTCACCCGAGAAATATATAAAAGAAAAGCATCAAATGCGAAGCAGTGTATCTAGGCAGCGCGCACAGGAACATTTGAATACATTGGATTCAGCAACACCCAACAGAGAAATAAATTCGATTCAGAAATGATGATGAACGAAAAGAGCACTCAAGTGTGCGTGAAGAATGAAGATATGCATTTATGCACATTTGATCTGGGAAGGACAGAAGAATTATCCATAAACTTATTCCGCATTAAAGGACCAAGAGAACATTCAATGGCTAAAGATGTCACTATCATTTTAAGGAAGAACTAGGATGTGGATCCTACTCTGGTACTGTTTACCTGGTTTAGGATGTGAATTATATATCTTGGGCCACTAATGTAGAAATATGTCCTCGTCTTCCATAAGCTAATACGGGCCACTTAAGGCCTAAACGGAGTAAAAAAAACACACATGGAAGAGCTCAAGGCCCATGTATATTCGTAAGCCATCTGTTCAATATGCTTGGTTCTCAAGTCCCAGCTATTCGTAAGGTTGTTAAACTTACTAATTAAAACAAACTCATGATTGGACTCGTTTTGTAAGTTAAAAGCGTAAAAATGGTAAATTCAGAGAGTCAACTCGCGAGTTTGACAGCAAGGATGGCTCATCTCGCCAAACATCAGTATGACTTAGGAGGGAGGGAGATTTCGCCTTACCCTTGAATCGTAGGTAAACCCAACCTCTTTTCTAAAAATGTTATACAAAAAAATAAAAATAAAAAACTTCGGTGAGAGAGGGGAAAAAACAATCAAAGAAAAATCCAAGGCCCATGTGTTTTTCATAGGAAAAAACTCAAATCTTTAAAATTTGAAAACCCCAAATCAGTGATTGCAACTAAAACGGAGTTGTCAAGTGCTAATTATGTAGTTACACCTAAACTATAGGAAACAGAATTGGTTAGAAATTTTAATATTTTGGAGGTATTTTTCTACAAATTTTCCTTTTTCTTTCAGAAGCTATTTATGTTGGGAAAGTAAGGTTTATTATATTAGACGTTCATAAGCTTTTATCCCTCAAAAAGTTGAATGAGCCCGTGCACTTAAAAATAGAAACGAACTTAAAAAATATAAAATCTATTTTTTTTACAAAAAAAAAAAACAAGGTAAATT
The DNA here is from genome assembly GCA_034222035.1 of Acacia crassicarpa. Classification (NCBI taxonomy): domain Eukaryota; kingdom Viridiplantae; phylum Streptophyta; class Magnoliopsida; order Fabales; family Fabaceae; genus Acacia; species Acacia crassicarpa. The sequence goes on from JAWXYG010000003.1 coordinate 10,575,437, forward strand.
TCAATCTTACAATTTTTTTTTAAAAAAATCAAAATATACTTTCGTTTGGCTGCAACCATATTCAAATTTAATCTAATAATGTGTCGTATACTCAATAAATATGAAAAAAAAATATAAAATATAAAATATCCAGTTAGAAAACGAGGCTATAGGCTGGTTTAGAAGTAGTAAAATGCGGATTCTCTGCTTCTTGTTGTTATTTATTTGACATAAATCCATTTATTGTTGTTTATGATTTTATTTGGGGCATTAGTTGCAAAAATTAATTTGAGTTTCCTTATTTTATGCGCATATTTGGCCTAAAACAAAATTAACGGTGCATATGAATGTAACTATGTAACCAATACACGTGGCGAAGAGGACCGATTCCTTGGCGGATTTTCAAACCTAATAGGGGCAGCGACAACCAAAACATGATTGTGAGGGTCTTTATAAATAATGAACAGACAATTAACGTTGGCACTTCCTTTGCTCATCCTGTTGCTATGTTCCCTCGTATTTTTCAACCTCCGACGCCCCTTTGATCGTCAAGGTTTCTGGTCTAATTTCTTCGCCAATGACACCCTCCAACAATGTGATTATTCCCACGGACGTTGGCTTTGGGACCAATCTTACTCCTCTCATTCTTACCATGAAAACTGCCCTTTCCTGGATCCTGGCTTCCGTTGCCGCCTTAACGGCCGTCACAACGAAACTTTCCGACAATGGCGATGGCAACCTCACGCCTGCCACCTCCCCCGGTAATACGATAGATCTCGTTATTCATTTTAATTTGTTGTTATCATGGAACCTTTCATATTCTTGGCCAATGATTCTAGTTCTGTGTAACTTTGTTTTAAGAGACGCATAAGAGGATACATTACACTTTTACATGCTAGAGATTTGGAAGATCGCGTAATTATATAGAATGAGGAAACAATTATGAACATAAATGCGCTGACCCTAACAACTAATAGGGCTGCCCTAAACGAGTAATCAATTTACTCCCTTTGGTCCTGATTATAAGGCCAAATTAACTTTCTTGGAGAAAGCTAATTAAATTATATTAAAGTATTTTTATTTTTCTCTAAATTAATTAGTTTGATTACTAAACTAATATATAAAATCTAGGATACACAATATATGATATGATCAGTAACTTAATTTAGCTTCTTTAGTATCTCCAAAAAAGTCATCTCGATCTTATAATTAGTACCGGAGGTATTAGTTCATATAGAGGGGTATATATGTGTATGTGTGTCGGTGTCAAAACACAGTTGTTTAATACCAGAGAGAGGTTATTAATAAAAAAATGTTAAAACAACAAGATGATTTGGCTATTTGATGGTGATGGACGAAGTACACCTTGTTTTCTGAGACATGCTTGACTTCCATAAGTTGATGCATCTGATCATTATATCATTATTTGTGTCTAGATTCAATGCCAGGGACTTTCTAGAGAGAAGCAAGAATGGACGTATTGTGTTTGCGGGTGATTCAGTGGGGAGAAACCAATGGGAATCGTTACTGTGCATGCTGGCTTCAGGAGTGTCTAATATATCTACCATTTATGAGGTGAATGGCAAGTCCATAAGCAAACACAAGGGTTACTTTTCCATGAAGTTCCCAGATTTCAACTTGACAGTTGAATATTACAGGGCACCATTCTTGTCCATCATAGCCTCTCCACCTCCCACTTCACCCCCTCAAGTTCAAAAGATCATTAAGCTCGACAAGTTGCACTGGTATTCCTATATGTGGGTTGGAGCAGATGTCCTTGTTTTCAATTCTGGCCACTGGTGGAATCCTCATAAAACTATTAAGTCGTATGATAATCTATAACCCATTCATCTTACTCTTCCCTTGTTAATATAAGAGGCATTTGATTTTTTTTCTTCAAAAGATTAAGAAAGTTAAATAAGTTATTTAGAAAAATTATTAATATAAATATTAACTTATTTAGCTTTTTTTTTTTTCCAGAAATTTATTTAGTTTCCTTTGATCTCTCTCAAAAAAAGAAGAAGAAGAAGAAGAAGAAGAATAAATCGGTTCTTATATTAAGGATTGGAGCTAGTATTTTGTTAGTTTTTAAACACTTTATTAATTAGCTAGTTTTGGATGAACCTGGATTTTTTGTTTCTCAGGGGATGTTATTTTCAAGAAGGGGCCAACTTGAACATGAGTATGGATGTAAATGAAGCATTTAGGAGATCTATACAAACATGGAAATCATGGGCATTGAATAGTTTGGATCCTGATAAAAGCTTCATTTTCTTCCGCAGCTATTCCCCTGTACATTACAGGCAAGCACATTGCTTGATGTTACTTAGGAAATTACAGAATTATAATACCAAGTAAATTCCTGAATTAAAATCTGGTTGGGCGGAAATTGCAGGGGTGGCGAATGGAATGAAGGGGGAGGTTGTGACAACGAGAAAGAACCAGATAAGGATACAACAAGAATTGAAACAGAACCTTATAATAACGTAGTTATATCTGAGGCTCTGAAACAGATGGAATATGGGAGGTGGAAAGTGCAATTTCTGAACATAACGAATTTGTCAGAGATGAGGAGAGATGGGCATCCTTCAAAGTATAGGGAAGAAAGCACTCCACCTGGCGCCCCGCAAGATTGCAGCCACTGGTGCTTACCTGGAGTACCTGACACGTGGAATGAACTTCTCTATGCACATCTTATCTCCAAGCAGTTTGGAATCAATTCTACCCACTAGTTAAGCCTATCACTCTGCAAATAATGCACACAAAATTTCCATATATACGTTAAAAATTGAACTCTGCCAGAAATAATGCACACAAAATTTCCATATATACGTTAAAAATTGAACTCTGCCAGAAATAGGATAGGTATAGTTTGGTCAAGGATGGAACATTGGAGCAAAAGTGAAATGGTGAAGTATGTCACGGAATTGATATGGTACATGCATGTAGATTACTGAGAATAAGGCTGTATAAGAAGGAATTAACGATATGCACTGATCTGGAAAATTGAAATTCAGCACATCATGAAGCAGATGATATACCAGAGACAAACTGTATGGCTTTTGCAGGGCAATCTATATGTTTGTGGTCACTAGCTACCTTCACAACAATGGAGGATACCAAGTGTAGCAGTGCAGGAGACTCAGTGTAGTATCTTATATGTTTCTGAAGGACAAAGAGAGATGGATCGGTTTTATTGAGTGTAACTTTTCTTTCTTTGATTGACTTCCTTAATATTTTGTTCCATTAAGGCACAAAACTACATGTTAGATTAATTGAAGAGAATGAATAAAGCATAAGTTTAGAAGCCATTTTCAGATCAAAAGTTATGCTGATATTTTAAGTTAGAATTTCCGTTTATAATTAATGGGGTCATTCTTTTGAAAAACGTGATATTTAGTCCGGTCTAATACTAAAAAGGCATCCATCGGGTGTTGAGACACAAACAAAACAACTCAACTTTAAAAATTAGGAGACCGATGTAGAACTGATTTCTTGTTTTTTCTATTTCAAATAAATTTGAGAAGGTATTATTAAAAGCAAATACTGTATTGACTAGAATGGATCAAATACGGCATATCAAATGTATGGGTTTAAGGAAGATGCAGTGATACAGTAGTTGCTAAAAAAGGCAAATATGGCACTTTCTATACAAGGTGAGGAATTCTTAGATGCTTATTATTATTATTATTATTATTATTATTATTTTATATCATTCCTAGATGCTTATAATTGCCTCTGGTGGAGCATATTCCCGGCTGGACGTATTTTCGTCCGTTTTCTGGGCTCACAGAAAGCCCATAAAGTTTCACAATTCTTCTTTTTAATTTGACCTGGACAAAGTCTCACAATTCAAAACCAGATCTCAGGCCCAAAAAACAATGTATCACAAATTGAAGATAGAGTAAAAATTATTCATTTGATTTTATTACTGAAGCAATGGTTTTTATATACAAGGCTTTGTGTCCAACAGAATTGTCATCTGACTAACAGATATTCTGACAAAATTATAGCTAAATTACAATTAGCATATACTATAAAACACCCTGCAAATTGAAAAATGGAGATCTGGCATTCCCACCTATGGATGATTAGAACCGAGAGGCTTAGTAAGAAAATCAACTAATTGTGTGTTTTTGATGAAAAAAGAAAAAAGGAAGATGACGACAACTTCTCATAAATGATGAAGGACACCAGCTTGAACTTTGTTACGAACAATGTGACAATTAATTTCGATTTTGTTTGTGGACAGTAATATAATCAATACTAGCATGCAATACAAGTATAGTCGTTTTGGCGCAAATTAAAATCGTGCTAAGTATGTGATTACCAAGTTGACTGCTTATATATATAGAACGTATCATTTGGATATGATTCTTTCTTCCACAGGGCATGATCACACGCTTTGTAAAAATCAGGACCTTAAGTAAATAAATAAAACCTTTGTCCTTATATATATAGATGATTACCAAAATTTACAATATTAATGGAGCAATGGAGAGAAGAGGGGCCGGAAAAGAAACGAAGGACAAATTATCTTCGAGACTTGGATCAGAGCCCATCTAACTACTCTTAAATATTTGATCATCATTTGGACCACAGAGCTATTTCGGGCGAACTATTCATCTCGATAGGATGATAAAGATCAGCAATCTAGTTAGGGCAAAGAATAACCACACATATGAGTGATCGCTATATATGAAGTTGATCACTAGGTTCATGCACCCTATACCATATTGCCATGCATTAAATAAAACGCGTCTAATCAAGCCAAGTTAATATGGGACCCAAGTGTTGACTAAAGAGAGGCCATATATGATAAACACAAGACCGCAGTTCATTGCACCCCATCTATAATAAGGACTACGTGTTATTTCTGGTCTAGCTAGCTAGTTTCCTTTGACCTCCTTGTTTACGTCTTTACAGGTTTTCTAAAATGATTAGCACCAAAGTCAAGCGGCCACACATTTGATGTGTCCTTCATTAGCTTCATACTGCCCAAGAGCTTTGTGATTTCCGATAGATGTCTTATCCCAACATGACAAAACCAGTTTTGCAGAAATAGTGGGTTCCTTTTCCCTCCTTTGTTTCAGTCAGATACAACTATTTCTTCTAAGTTGATTTTTGTATTCATGCATCCCAATTAGCTAACATTGATTATGATTGTGATTTCTAGTCTTCAAAAGTCCAATGCAATTTCTCGTATGGATTGTTTGTTACCTTCTTTAAAATAATCAAACTTCAATACGAGTTCCTTTCTTTTCTTTTTTTCCCCCTTTTAACCATGAGTTATCTCTTGGAGGTAGTATAGGAGCTTGAGGCACCATTTCTAAATTAAAGAAGGCTAAAGGTACAATTTTATTAATAAAGTTTTTTTTTTAGTAGCGTTCAACACAAATAAATTTTAGCAGAAGTAAAAATACCAATAATCAACTTAAAATAGTACAGATTCACCAGAATTAATAGTGCAGATCCACCAGAACGATTAAATTCCGTTAAATACCCATTAGATTTTACTTCAAATAGGCCTGGTGAATTTAAGAAACGTTTGATTAAATTTAACGGTCTTAGTAAATTTGCATCATTTTAAATTGTTTATTGGTATCTTTTTCCATTCCAAAATTTATTTGTGACTAACGCTCATAATGAAAAACTTTATGAATAAAATTGCTCCTTAACCGAATAAAATATAAAAGAGAAGTTGTGTATATACATATTGATTTCTCATGTTTTGTTTCCTGGCGACTTGACTTTTTAACATATTTGGTACCTTTAGGTTAATTGATGATAAAAAGATAATAAAACCTGGAAGAAAGTTGGCATCAGCTGTAATGACGAATTAGATTTGTCGAGAAAGATTGGTTTTTTCAAATAAGCAGGCAGGTCAAATCGGATTTGGAAATTTATGCCCATAAATATAATAAGGTGGCTGCCCTACTTTGCGCGGATTCTTGTCTTTTACTCTTTCTTATATCATTATTTAATAATTGTATATTTTATTACCATATCACACCTTGATCTTGCTTCTATTGTCAGCTAAAATTTTTTCCCAACGGTTGTATACTTGTATGTGTTCTTAAAGCTGTGCTTTTCTACTAGTATACTTGTCTATTTTACCAAAATTGCTTAAACTAGTTTGGTGAAAATTGTCACTTGAATACTTCTATCCATCAGACACACACAACCATATGGGCACCTCTTGCTTCCACAATTTTCATCAAAAGATCAGTAAATTGTCTACTTAATTAGTTACGGTACGTAGGTTCTCTCTAGGTCTAACAAAATTTGAATTGTTGACTCAACTCTCTCGCTTTCTCTTTGATTTCGTCAAGTAATAGTTCATAATTAAGAGTTCATATTTTTAGTATTTCTTCATATTACCATCATTTAGGGTTAGTTTAAATTGTTTAAAATTGAAAAAAAAATTCCGACTGATATCCTTTTTTATTTTTAAACAACTGACCCCCAATATTTCTTTTTTTTTGGTAAAAAAAAGTTTTGGAAGGATTCGGCATCAGTTCCCCACCAAGACCAGGGCACGGCCCCGGGCTCTATGAGCACTTACTGGGGACTTACGAGATCGCCTACCAAAGGAGTCCCAGCGACGGCCCCGGGCTCTATGAGCACTTACTGGGGACTTATGAGATCGCCTACCAAAGGAGTCCCAGCGACGGCAGAGGGGATCGAACCCACGACCCAAGGGCCTAGTCCTAGATCCCTTACCATCTATACCAACTCTCATTGGCACCCCAATATTTCTAGTACAACAAATATTTTGAAAGAAAGAAGAAAGAATGTTCTGTATTGAAACCACGAATCTCCCTGAAGTATCTGAACATTCATGATATGTGGCACCTACAGTTGAATACTACTCCTATATACGAAAAACCAATTCACCAGCCAGAGCAGAGAAATTTGTGTGTGTTCTCTTCTCTGCTAATGCAAAGAATCTGTCAATGGCTGCGCCCGCACAAAACGAAAATCATCAAAGTTTTCAAATTAGGGGTTTCCACATATAGAGCATGCCCTTTCTTCAAACTAGCTTCAAACCAAACTGTGCCGCTTGATGTGACACTAACCTCTCTCCCCACTAAACACGCTAACTCTCAATTTTCCTCGTTCTTTTCCTTCTGTCTACATCCTCCATTCATTAATTTCGTGACTTTTGACTTCGGCCTTTTCCTTCTGTCTTTGTCTTCTAGAAGATCGAAAACTGTAGTTCAAAATGAAAAAAGAACTGGATTTTACGCATATATATATATATATATATATATATTTTGGTCAAAGGATTTTACGCATATTGATTATATACTAATGGACATACACTTTATATATTACATCTGTCTCCAGATTAAACTTCATCAGAAGCATTTTTTGTCTATGTTTTTGTCTATTATTGGGGTAGTCACAAATTGAATGACCATGACCTAATTCCTTCAAATGCTTGCCGGAAAATTTTCGTTATTGACGGGATATAATTTTGTGGTTTAGTGAACTGAGTACTTGTTTGCAGCTGGGTTTCTGGCTCTGGTGATATGATCATGTTGGTCATGATCTGTTCACCAACCAAAAAGGAAAAATGCACTGTATTTTCCACATATAAATTAAATTCAATGTTCTGGGTAGTGCCTTGTCTTTTTCTATATATTTAGCTTCTGCAAAATTATATCAACCTATTCAAGTTGGACCCCAAAGGTATGCCACCCTAATGAAATCGACCTCAGTTGATTAAAAATTTGACTGCAATAAATTTCAGCCATTGCTTTAAGTTTGGTTGGTAAATACATGGCCCCAGTCTATTACTATTACAATCCAAATCATCTTCTCTTTCCCTCGATTCTGACATCATATTACCTTGTCTTTTTCTCCAAATTTACCAGTGTCACGTATTTCTCTATATTCTCCTACTGTGACTTTATACTGCCATCGCTGTTTTCTTTTCTTTTCTTATTTTTCCCCTTCTTTATTCCATCTACTCTAAAATACTGATCGATCGATTAGGAAAAATGTTTGAAATATCTTAATTAATATGAAGTGCTACAGTATTTTTTAGAAAGCTGGATATTTTTATTAATTATTTAAACGGCCTACAAAGCTGCAGTAAACAATGTGCCCTAACCTATAGCTATAATATAAGTAATTTGAACCAAGTCTTTATTATGGCAGTCAACTAGAAAAATGTACGTTCAATCAATTTTTTAATGCTGACAATGATACATTTTGTGTGTGTCTCTGAGAGAGAGGGAGGCAGGGTAAATTATACGAAAGATGAAGTGCTAGACTTTATAACAAAGACTTTATATGCACATCATGGTCCTAAAAAGCTTTAAAATAACTAAATTTCTTTATTTAAATTTATTAATTAGCCGTCCAGAAAATAATGAAGCTTTATTTTACTGATGCAGTTGCTAGACTCAAATGTAGTACTATTTACTATAGTAGCCAGGCAATTCCTGGGAAAATGAAAAAGCCAGTCTCAAAGTTTGGGTTACTTGTTAATATATTAATAGATTTATTTAATTTATATATATGAATTTCAAAACCGAGAAAGTTGTCTCAAGAAGGAATTATGTATACATGTATAATTAAGTCTGTACAATTATTAAAGCTGACGCGATCAAAGGAACTTACATAATTGAGTTGAAATTAATGATGTTCAATTATTTAGAAGTAATGAAAGAAGAGTAATTGTATTGCAAAAAAGGTTGGTCCAATATATGTGTATAGCTTAATAAGCTTGATTATAAAGAAGGAAGAACTGAAGCCATATAAAGAATGAAGCATGTGTATGTATGTACGGGAGAACCTGAAAAAAGGAGGAAGGAAATTAAAGTAAACAAAGCAGAGCCCACGTAGTTCCAAATACAAAGTTGATTCCTGTTAGCTAGAGAAAGACAAGAAGAACAAACCTTATTCTCCTATTCTGGCAATACTCAAATTCTGGAATTTTCTATCCAAATATACTCTTCTTTTCCGCCACTCCCCTTGCAAATAAAATATTTATCTCTCTCTCTGTGTACAGTGTATGATGGATGTTCTCGGAATCATGTTTATCCCCTCCTACTTTTTTATATTATAATCACTATTCTCTCTCTTATAATTCTGAATTCAAGGGCTGTGTAAAAGGGAGCAAGTACTGATCGGTGCCAAACCCACACACACATCGATCGAAGATAATTGAGAGAACATGGGGAGGGCTCCTTGCTGTGATAAAGCAAACGTGAAGAAAGGACCTTGGTCTCCTGAAGAAGATGCCAAACTCAAGTCCTACATCGAGCAACATGGAACTGGTGGTAACTGGATCGCTTTGCCTCAAAAGATCGGTACTATATATTATTTTTATTGCACACACAACCCTTGTACATATGTATGGATTTCTCAGCTATTCCTCCATCTTCTTTTCCCTTTTTTCTTTGTACTAACATGCTCAAATTAGGAATCAACTTCAAAAATGGAAAAAGTATATATGAGAAGCAGGAAGTTTTGTTGTTTCTCCTTCTAAATATGTGAGGGTTTCCAATATATATATATATATATATATATATATATGAATTTATCAGGGCTAAAGAGATGCGGGAAGAGTTGTCGATTGAGGTGGCTAAACTATCTTCGACCAAATATAAAGCATGGGGGTTTCTCTGAAGAAGAAGATAACATTATTTGCAGCCTGTACGTTAGTATTGGAAGCAGGTATATCCATATATATGATTATTGATCATATACATATATATTGTTGTCTTGGTGCAACCAATTATTAGGTTAATTAGATTTGAATCGTGGAATGAAGAAGTGAAGGGTTTATAATATGGTAAAATTGAGCAGGTGGTCGGTGATAGCAGCACAATTGCCAGGAAGAACAGACAACGACATAAAGAATTACTGGAACACAAAACTCAAGAAGAAGCTTCTGGGCAATAAGCACCGTAAAGATCAACAATCACGTAGTAAGAGCAAGCAGGAAGGAGCAAATAGAATCATCACCTCTCCTAACTCCTTATTAGTTCCTGAAAATTCTACAACTACCATTTTCCCACAACCATATTGGCCACTCATGCCCGTAATTCCTTCCTTGCAATATTCATCAAATCAAGACCCATCTTTCAACGATCAAGATTCCATCAAAAAATTGCTCATGAAACTAGGAGGAAGATTTTCTGACGAGGAAAACGGGTGGTCTAGTCCACAAGGTTCCCATCAGGTGGGGTCTGGGGATGATCACGATAATTATCACCCTACCCTTGATGCTTTGAATATTAATCCTAATCCATTCCCAGATGGTACTCCCAGCTGCACACAACTTGTTTGTGAAGAACAATCAAATATCGCTTATTCTTCCTCTTGCATGGTAAATAACGATACGATTGTTAACAACAACAATCACATTGAATTGGTGGCCCAAGAGACAGGAGGACTTGAGGAGATAGTACTATGCAATAATAGGACTTATCCACAAAGATTAGATGGACTCGAATTGTTGTTTGGGGAGGACATGTTGGTCAATGACAAGATAGCCCCACTTGCAGACCCCAACTCTCTCATTTATCAATCTTTTGTTTCTTCTAATTACCAGGGCATGCCACAACAATGTGCTTCAGAGTTAAGGTTCATTAACCGCCCATAATTATTTCATCACAATGTGCTAAACTGCAAGAAGAAATTAATTAAACCTTGTATTTTTCATTCCGTAGATAATACAATATCTGCGGTATATATGTATGCAAAGGTAGCGATCGGTTTGTCTCATAATTGTTCCATCAGTACTACTCTCTCTTGAGGTTTGTTAATTTACTACTTGAGGTGTATTTGAACTCCTATATATATTAATGATACAATATTTTTCCTGCGCCTCACTAGAAATTTTGCAGCAAACATGCATACTCCCTTTATATAGCCACCTAATTCCTGAATTCAACTACAGGTTAGTTCATCTCGAACTTACAATTAATTCTGAGAAAATACATGATTCATTTTCCTGTGCCCTTGAACAGTATTTCGTAGGCATCTTCTAGGCTAAAAAATACATAAAGCACATGGCACGTACGAGTTGTAGCTATTATGAAAGAATTAATTGATTCTTTTCCCTCATCACCCTTCAGCATTCTCGATCCACTTAAATAGAATCTCTAACTGTAGTCATTGGAATGAAACGTATATTTAAATAGCCTAGTTTTTCAACGGTGGCATTTTGTTGCATATTTCCATTTAAAGGTGTAAGGCTATATACATTTGAATGTTTATTTTATAATAACCAATGTTCGGCCTTCTTTTTCAATATTTGTAGCATTAAGCTAACCCTGGAATTGAAGTTCAACATTGCTGTCCAAATAGTTTGACCATGAATGTGTTTTTTATATACATGAGATTTACTACCTTAGCTCAGTTGTGCTATGTACATCCCTCGAGCTATATTGTGCATGTTCAATTAACCGACTAGCTTTTAGGTACCCAGTTAGCTGGACCTTGAAATGTGTGTGTATCTTTTTTCTTTTATATGTTAACTGATCATAACATAAAGTGGAATTCTTTTATATCCTATAGACCTGTATAATTGTTTTTTTTTTTTTGGTTTGGTTGCATGTTTGGATTAACTTTTCAAAAAATAACTTTAAAGATTTACGAGAGGTAAGTATATGAGATGAATTTTGTTTCGGTTTGCGAAAAGGACTTCTGAAACTACGGTTTTATAGTTTGCTATACATGTATGACTATGTCTTGTTTGTGTTAATTAAAGTGTAATTTTTCTTAGAATCATTAATATAATAGAAGTATAAAAATGTGAGAATGTGGTCTTATAGATCTGTCTAACTAGCTAGGACATATTCAAGCATTATTATTGTGGGTAACTCTCCCTAAGGTGTTTTATGCATTCTCATGGATTCAAACTTGAGATCTTGTGTTAAAGTGGTTAAAACCCTTTCCATTAGAATCAACATCTCTGTTGGCAAAATTTGAGGAGGTTTAAGTGCTTGTATGTTATGTAGTGGTACAATTAACATAATAATGTAATCCTAATTATAGGAACTAGTTATAAAGTTGGGATTGATCTTAAATATAAAACATTTATCTATTTTATCTGTAATATTTATTATTTTCCCATAATAATTAACTTATAAATTGATATATAATCTAATATTATATAGGATATTTTAAGAAGATCATGTCATATTTGTTATAATAAAGTAAGTTACCTAACTTCCTTCATTTACCAAGATTAATTAAGTAGCTCATATATAATAAAGATAAAATGAGTACGGTTTAGCTTTATCCCTGAGGAATTGATTTAATCGTTATATTCTATATATATGTGGGATTTGTGCATCTCTATTGGATAAGCTACACTGTACTGTGAAAAGTTAGATAAAGCTCTCCTAAATTTTGTGTTATGTGCGCAAATAGCTAGTCTCTTTAATATTTTATAATTTGACAAGAAGAAGCTTTCTGATTTTTGTAAATAAATTTTTTACCGTTAATTAGTTTACCAACAGAGTATTCTATGTTAATATGATTATATAGTTTATTTGTATAAATTTAAATCTTAAGCGGGATTCATTGTCAAATTCTATAAACAACAACGTAACCGAAAGTTCAAATAGACTATGTATAAATAGGCCGTTTTTCCCTAGTAGTATATCATTTCACCCTGCCATGCATGGGATACAATAAACCACACACACACACATGCGGTTTGTGAGAGAGAGAGAGAGATGAAAAAATGGAAAACTTGAGCTTAAACTTGAACAAAGGGAAATATTCGTCTCTCGTGAATAAAGAAAGACTAATATTATGTTTTGACGCAAGATTAGGTTAGAAACCACAAGTGAAGGGTGCCGAGAACCAAACCAGGACAAGAAATTAAATAACACACCCGGACAACCCACTTATTTAGGCACAAAATTAAATGAAGTAAGAAAGAAAGGTACGTACTTGAGTTTAAGATCAAGGTTTGAACAACGTTACAAGCAATGGTACAGCCATGGTCATCATTGAGAAAACTTTTGTAACTTTATGTGATAGAAAATGTGAAAACATATTAAAGCAATGAACAAAAAAGTTCTCCAAGCCTCATTATTATGAGACAGATCAATTAGTTTGACAAACAACCTTTTTTATTTCAAGTTTTATCCAAATAAAATGGCTTTGCAACAGATTAAAAAATATCTATATTTAATTTGTTTCTAAATTAAATGTTTTGCTTCCTCTGACTTGCAACCTTAATATATAGTGCGCCGTGCGCGCTATATCCGTCAAATGGATAATCTGTTATACTTCCATTGTTGAATTTTTTTTTTTTTTTAAAGAGATATGGTTTTCAGCTAAGGTCAAATATAGTTGGTGAATCTTAACAACACGTACAGTTGATTATATCTCATATCCGCCCAATATTTCAAGCCATTTAATATGTTTAAATATTTCATAAGAAATTGATCTACCAAAACGTTTTCAATGCTACCGATTCTGCGACACTTATTTTAGTCGGCATACTGAATAATGCAAGGAATTGGAATCCAATGCGAAATACTCTTTTTGTATATTACTCACGATACTACTATTTTTCTTATCATAATTTGTCTGATTGCTGTTCAGTTACTGGGTGTAAAATTTTAAACCAGGAAACCATAGGTTAATTAAAAATAAAATAAAATAAAGTTAAATACCCCTTCAAATCTTACCCAAAATATCTGAAGCTTGAAGGGATGATTTTTTGAACAATAAGCTTGAAGGGATGATTATATTAGCTAAGTATACACATGTGACATGCCAACAAATCCACACAAGCATAAATATCATTACAGTTGTTTGACCAAAAAAAAGAAAATTACAGTTGTTATAAAGGTTCGGTTTACATATAAGCTGCTTGTGTAGGGCTGGTTCTCATCTCACTGATCTGGCCATACGTTTCTAGATTATATGTAAACAAAGGATATTAATAAATATCATTACAGTTGTTACAAAGGTTCGGTTGATTATCTTATTTTGTTTAGCTCAATGCTATTAATTCTATGTAGTTGATTATTGTTGTTACAACATTAACTTTAGATCATCGATCAGATGAGCTTGTTGTTGACTATATGGATTTTCTGGTACGATATGATCACGACTAGTTAGTTAAAATAAGCTGACATATTTTGAAAGTAACTAACGATTTTCTCTGTAATTTCAAACTAATGAGCACAAAAGAGTTGTCTCTCTTGCTTATTCTCAAAATGTATCTCTTTCAAGTTCATTGGTTTGTTTTGCAGCCCAGCGAGGCTCAATCTTTGTTTTTATTACACCATAAAGTTGACAGAGAATTATTAATTGGGTGAACTTTTGGGCCAGGGAGAAAATCAAAATACCAAAATATACTGTAAAATAGAATCATTAAATTATTAAAAAGCAAGCTAAAGGTGAGTGAGTAAAATAGAAGGGAATATCCTTGACCCAGAAAGACCTCAACAGAAGGATCCTGAAACAAAAGACCAAGGATGATTCAAAACTTGAGTTGTGATAGTGATGAAAACATTATATATTATGTATCAACTTTATATATGAGGGATACCATATAATAAGCATCAAAACGACATCCGTGATAGAAGCCTGTACGTAGCCCCAGCTAGCCCAGACAACAGCGAAACGACAACTTAACGCACAACCTCCTTTAATTTTATATAATATTACGGAAATCCGTATCTTTAGGCACTGATGAATGATAATGACACCAACATATGATAAATTCCTTCAACGTCAGAGCCTGACAATCATGTTTCCGTTGCTATTTGCATTTCTTAATTGTTTCGGAATAACTGCAATACATTCTTATTGTTGCAAATTATTCCAATTTAAGGAGCAAGATAACCGACAAATGAATTTATTATTCTGCATAGCTAGGCTTTTGTTATCTGAAATTTCTCATTATAAATGGGTTGATGTATCTGTGTGCTGTCTTAGAATTCTGGTGGAAAAATGGCAAGCACATGGCTGGAACATAATTTCTGGTCTTTATATATATGTGTGTATGTGCTTGTGTATGTATGTGTATATCTATATATGCTGTGATAAATATGGATTTAGATGACATAAAGTGGTGATCTTCAAGTGAGTGGTAAGATAAGGATTTTATGTGTAATTGTGTATACGATATTACATATATCAGACACTAACCATTTTCTGTCTCTCTTTTTTCGGGTCTAAAATTTTTACAGCTGCCCTTAAGCTTTAATTTAATGCAACAATATCGCCAACAATGGGAGTAGATAAGAACTAATTACAGCTGCCCTTAAGCTTTAATTTAATGCAACAATATCGCCAACAATGGGAGTAGATAAGAACTAATTTGGGAATTGGGGACCTAATGGTCTCGAACAGAATCGAACCGTGATACAAAGGCTAGATAGACCAACGTCATACCACTGCGCTACCTGAGCGCTTGGTAGATAAGAGCTAATTAAAATTTTATAAGTATACTTTACCGGCCATTTATATTTCTTTCTTCTTTTACTATATTTACTATTGAATTATTATTTCTTAATTTTTAAAAACATGTTACTTTATTTATATATGGTAAAATATTTTTATAAGGATGATTTTATTACTGTTAATTTTAATATACTTTTTAAAATCTTTTACCTCTCTAAAATATGATAAAATTAAAAGGTATGATAAAAAAATTTAGGGAAAATGAAACACAAACCTAAGGAAGAGAAACAATCCAAGTAGTAGGTTTTTTGAGATCATCAATTTTACATTGAAGTCCTAGAGGACTTGACTGCAATTAAATCTAAATGCTTTGTTCATTAAAAAGAAGGGAAAATTCACATCATGCCCTTTTTAGTTTTTACAGGAAAAAAAAAACTAAAAAAGGTCTCAAGATATCGAAAATCTAAGAAAAGGCTCCGATCCAGGGTCTTTTCTGAAATTTTCAGAATCAACGTGAGTCGTTAACGAGGCTGATATAGTAGTTAACGGGTAGGTCATTAACAACTAAATCAGTACCATTAACAATAATTTGCTAACAACTAAATCAGCCCCGTTAACAACTATATTAGTACCTCGTTAACAACTATATCAGCCCTGTTAACAACTCACGTAAATTCTGACAATCCTATAAAAGGTCTTGAGCCCTTTTCTGGGATTTTCAGAATCTTGAGATTTTTTTTAGGTTTTTTTCTATTAAAAGGGCTCTGATGTGAATTTTCTTTAAAAAGAAAAGGGTAGAGAGAGAAAGCCCACTTATTTTTTTCTTTATTTGGATGAAATATCATTTTTTGCAGCCAGTCGTAACCTTCCCGAGGCCGATTCTAAATCCAAATCCAACAAACTCTCCCTTAGGTCCAGTTAAGGTGAATAGATTACTCATTACTGATTACTATTCGAAATGGGCATTAGTTTGATGCGGGTCCTTGTATTTCGTACATACTTGTTTGTGTTTTTGGAGTATTTAATCCTGACTGAGTGTTTCTTGGCTCACCTTACGGAGTACAAACCCTTAATTTTTGTTACTCCATTGTCAAAGCCAGATCATATGAGGCTTCATTGACAAGCCTTGGGGTTAAGAATGACAAGTCTAAATTTTGTCGAGATATTAGGTCCATATTACACAAAATTATATCCAAACACGTAGTATTAACCTTATTTAATTGTGAGAAGAATTTGCAAACTTAAATGAAATTATTAACAAATAGAGGGGAATTTATGCATTGACAAGTGCAAGGGTTTCATTGACAAGTTACGGTACAAATAATGATAACCATAGTTTTTGTCAAAATACTAAGTCTATATTACAGGAAATTATAACTAAACATGTAGTATCTGATCTTATTTGACTGTGAAAAAAATATGTAAATTTAAATGAAATTATTGATAAGTGGAGCGGTATACGCTGACAAATATAAGGGTTTCATTGATCTTTCAGTTTCTCCACAAATGAACAAGGGTAAGTCAGTAATTGTACATTCATGTTTAATTACGTCCAGATCTTTTGAGATTTTACTACAATTTTATAATTTTAAGGAACTTAGTTGTGATTATTTCTCAATTATATAGGACCTGGTTATCATTTTTCTAAATTTGTATAACATATCAAGGGATAAGGGATAAGTATCATTTTTGTCCTGTAAGTTTTCAGTTAGAAACTAGGTATTTGAAAGTATTTTTTAGAAAAAAAAATTTACTTTAAAAGTTTACGAAATGTATCAATATCACGTATGGTAAAGTGCCACATCATGAGCCCATTAGGCTGAGGTGGCTTCCACCTCATTTTTTCCCCACCTCCCCTAGTTTCACTTTCTTCTTCCTCCAGCAACTTTTCTCCTCGCGCAAATCCCTCCTCTCCAATGGTGGAAATGGGTATCCAATCAGCATGACTTTTAAAAAAAAAAAAGAAAGCAAAGATTCAAGTCAAAATGAAAAGAAAATAATGAAACACTCCCTAGCTACCATTATCAACTACTAACCTGGAATCGAACTATAACAGTATAAACTTTTCAAAAAAAGAAAAAGATGAATCGCTGACTTAAACCATATATTTCTTCGTCTTGCTACAAATCAGATTAGGTGCTTAATCTTCCCAAGAATGAAAATGCCGATTAATGGAAGCCCCAAATCTTATCATTGCCTCAACCAGATTTATGACTCAACCATAAGCCGTGATTTCGAAATCCAGATATCAATTTTCTCCCTCATTCATTGCCATTATTATTCTCGTTCACAAAAGAGGTTGATATATCGGTCTCGTTCTGATAAGAGATTTGTTCCCATCTTCGGCATCGATGCTGGAGAAGACGGTGGAGATCGACCAACCTCCGCAATGGCAGCCCCACCGTTTTTATCGATGGTGCCTGCATCGATGGTCTAGAATCCTTGGTCGCCCTCCATCTCAGCAGCCACCTCGTCGAGAGATTTGGCGGCACCAAAGGAAGATTGTGTTTTCTATGCTGTAAAAGATAAATCAATGAAAAGGAGGAAGGTCATATGGTCTTCGCAAGGTTCGACGAACAGTGAGGAGAGGAAGGCTGAGTGCACAGACGAGGGAGAGAGGAGACCACAGGGGGAGACAGTGTTTTGGATGACTTGGCTACTGAGTTGGTGTATTGAGTGCCACATGGATTACACAGTCAAACAAACCAAACTTAACTGTCAAAATTAACACCTTTTGACACTAGGGGCGACATTACTATATTTTATAAAATTTATAGGTAATATACTCCCTACAAAAACTTCTGCATACCCAGCACTTAAGAGTAAAAATTTTTGGGGCAAAAATGATATTTATCCCCTGTATCTATATATTATTACCCACACCATGAGAGGCAGATCTGGAGGACCAAGATGACGGGAGGAGGAGGAGACAAGTGAACATGGGTGAGAGACGCATGAAGGCAACATTAAAATATTATCTTTAGTCTTTAACATAAAATTTAGACTTAACTACAAATTAGATCTTAATATTAAGGACGTTGAACTGCAAACTAGATTAGAGGTAGTATTAAAAAAAATGCAAAATAAAGTTATGACTAATTATTTCGTTCCCCTAAAAAATTTTAATTTTGGAGGGGGAGAGAGTACAAAAAGACAAATTCTTAACACCCAACCCTTTTCCTACAATAGTTTAGATATTGAGTATACTTGATTACCAGTTTACAGGGGTAGATTTAGAAAATTATTTAAGAAGGCACTATTGGCAGGGGGATCCGATTTTTTTTTTTAAAGGAAAGTTTCAAATTTATTAAAATAAAAAAAATATAAATAAGAAAAAATATCGAAAAAAATATTTATGAAATTAAGTGAATACTCATGACAATTATTTTACAAACCTGTTATTTAGAAAAGTAAGGCTAAGTGTTGTTAGAAATGCAGTTACATAAATAACAATGAAGGATAAGCACTCAATAAGTTCAAGTACATATATTTCAATAAAAAAAGTATATTACAATAAAAATAATTACAATGTCTTTCTTTTAGGCCTTATTTTTTGGAATTCCATCATAATTGTCTTATTATCAATGCTATCAAATACATCTTTTTCAATATAAGGCATTAAATAATCATTTAACCATTCATCCCCTATCCGATTACGAAGTACAGTTTTAATGTATTAAGTTGAGCATTTAAGTTAAGAGTGAACAATCATTCAAAGTTTCAAATATGTATTAACTTTAAAATTTAAAAAAAAAATATATATCTCCAATTCCCCAATTCAAGGGTGGGGACTTACCCCAATCTAATGGATCTGGATCCTCTCATAGTCCTTCCTCTCCTTTTCTCTCACAGTCCGATCTGGATCATCCAAATCTTGATCTAATGGTCCATATTTAAAAAATAATAATATTTTTTTGTCTTTTTTGAAAAAGACAAAAAAATAAAAATTGGTTTTTTTTAATCTGGACCATTAGATCAAGATTTGAACGGTCTAGATCGGACTGTGAGAGATGGGGGGAGAGAGGGAAGAGGAGAAAATCCGATTCCTAATCTAATACCTAGATCCACCATTGCCAGTTCACAACTCATTTCATTAGAAAAATTATTAGTTTGAGATTTTCAAACTTCGAAGACATTTTTCTAAAATTTTTCCCTTGAAGGAATTTTTTTGAAAATTTCCCCTTCATCCCTAATCAAATTCGTTTCCAACAATAATTTAGGTATTAATAATATTTGATTAATAGTTTATAACTCATTTTAGTAAGAAAATACTGATTTGGAATTATTAAATTTTGGAGATATTTTTTGTGAAATTTTCCCAAATTGAAAAGTACCAAGCAAACTATGAAATACAAAAAGCAAAATGATAAATTCCATTATCTTTTTATTTATTATTATAGATTAAAATTTGATTAGTTATTGATTCTTTTTCAGTTTTTCATAAGTCAGATATTGCATTTCTTGATATATATATATATATATATATATATATATATATATATATATATATATATATATATATATATATATATATATATGTTATTGTCACTACCAATTTTATGTCACTACCAAGTCACTACCACTTTTTCACCGTTAGATCAGAATATCTAACGGTGAAAAAGTGGTAGTGACTTGGTAGTGACATAAAATTGGTAGTGACAATATCATATTCCATATATATATTTTGCGAGCATAAAAAGAGGATTTTTTCCATTTAAATTGAAAACCGTAAAAATTAAAATGTGTGTATGAGAGAGAGACTATTAAGTCATAGGTAGCCATAATCAAGTCGCTGCCTAAAATTAATAGAAAGATGCTGAAAATCATGCTTAATGATTTGAATTATATAATGTATTTCGCATGGTGTGATTCTTTGTAATATGATTTATGTAAACTTAAAATTGGGTAAAAGATTGAGTATTATGATTTATGTTTAGATTGATACTAGCATAAGTAGTTTTTCTGAAACTTACTTAGATTGATGGTAATATAAATGACTTTTATGATAATTATTAGAGTAAAATTAAAATCAAAATTATAAAAAAATTTAAAAATGTTAACTAGAAAAACCTCGGGACATTAAATATGAATTAACTTAATTACACACTATAGTGATCACATATAATGTATATTCTCATTAAAACATAAGAAAATAGGTTCAATACAAAATCCAAGTACATCAACATCAAAGTTCAACGTAAGAATTCATCATAGAGAATGTTGATTAATGAAAAAGCAAGTTTAAAGGTAAAAGACCGGGAAAAAAAGCATACATTTTATAAAAATAAAAATAGGTAATATATTTTTTAAAAAAATTACAATAATAAAGTACTTAAATTTTCTAGGAAAATGGGAAAAACCCACCCAAAGTTTAATTGATGAGAATGATCTAAATGAGGGATTATCATGATTTTTACAAAAAAAAAAAACAAGTAATTCTCACCAAGTAAATTTCTCATGTCATAGTTATTAACTTTTAAGTGAGTTACATATTTATGACAAAAAATTTCATCCATAAGAATTTATAATAAGAATCATAACAATATTCCAATTCAAAAAAGTAAGACCTTTTTATAAGTTATTTTTCTCTCTCAATGGCAAAAAAGCCGGAAACAAGGAATTTGGACTAATGGCTTTTTTTTTTTTCAAGCCCAATTGAAAAAAAAAAGTTGTTAAAAACCATATTGAAAAAAACCAAAATCATACCTAAGCACATCTGGGTCCGAAACACAGGTACTTCAACCATTATCGAGTAAACATATAGCAGAAGTATAAGATTGCGATTATGATTTAAGAGGAAGAAACGATCAAGATATCAGAGACAGCAGAAGCAGAATATATATCTTTCTTAGTAAAGACGGAGAACATGATTCATTCAAATAAAATCCTCGCAGGTAAAAGACATTAACAGCAACAAGTCTTATCTCACACCAAAAAGACAACTTAGAACAAAATGGTTGACCAAACTAGAATGAAGAATGAAAGAGGAAGAGCAATGTCATAACATGATCGGCATAGCTTAAATTTGCTGTCTATGTTTACCTTAAGGTCCTTCATTTACATAAGGTAACATAGAGCAGCCTTCCGCCATAATATTATAAATAATATTTACAGTTGAAGGAATTTTTACATACCGAATACTAAAAAACCTAAGTGTCAAAATCTAATTCTCGCCTTTTGCCTTTCTCATGTCCTAAATATAAAATATAATTAATTTTTTAAAAAATATTAAGAAAACTAATTAAATCATTTTAAAATATTTACATTTGTCATTTTTTCTTCAAATTATTTTGTTAAGTTTATAAACTGATTTGTAATCTAAAATAATATAACATATTATACGGATAAGTAACTTATTTAACTTCCTTAATCCTTCAAAACAAAATCAACTCTGTCCTAAGGACTTAATGCATTCCCCATGGTGGGCCATATCACGGCAAGTCCCAGCAAAAACTCCATTAATTCCCGTCAATAACAGAAATTGCATTGGCTGGATTGTAATGAACGGGCCATGATTCATCGTTTTGGCTGTGGTTTGCCTGAAATATGAAAAGAACTAGGTCCATGTGATGGAGATAATAAGAGGGTGAATCCCTAATGAATGGACGTGGATGAAACAAACCTTCTTCCAGAATTTCTGAACCCCGATTTGACTCCTCCAAGTCCTGGCCATGTGTACTAGGAGAAAGATCAGACTCAGGCGTCGTCGAGGGAGTAAACTGGCAGTAGGCTGTATGTAACTGATCATAAATTTCTTCCATCTTTCCAGCACGCTCATCTCTCCTATCCAAGTCAATAAGAATCTAGAAACAAAAAGCATATCGATTTCAACTGGGATAAAGAGAGACAAGAAGGAAAGAGTCGGGGGATAGATAGATAAATAGTAGAGAGAGATTCAACCTGTGCTGAATTGTTCTTAAATATTGGGAGAAATCGCTGCCTACAGTACTCGTGAAATAGAATAGTTAGAATCAGCAATGGAATGGTAAATCCAGATGCAACGGTTGCGCGTTTCATGCCAAACACCCCAAGAGCAACTATTTGAGTGAAGATCAATGCAAACACCGTTGTGCTATGAGCAATAGGCCAGAACCCTCCGCCACTATCGTATTTTGTAACATACACATTGACAAGCTGAAAAAACAAATATAAATGAAAATCAAACATCACTAATGCCAGCCCCGCTTACTCTCCTGGTATATGCATTTCTCCCCATTTCTTTCTCTCTGATGGCAATAAACAATTGAGGCCCGATTTCATAGAATATAAGCTTAGATATAGCCAAGATCACAAGATATAATATAGCAAAATAAGGTTCTACTCGCCGAGCCTTTACAAAATAAGTACTGTTCTGTGATATACCCCCATATTGATTCTGTAAACAATTGGCGACTCTCAGTCTGCTCTTTTCGGTTAGAAGGGAGAGGAAGTATGTGGGCCACACACAACATTGATTTTCAGTTCTTGTCTTCCTTTTCCAATTATGTATAATCTCATTATTGATAAATTTACGGTTAAAAAAAGTTGCAAGCACTATGCAGCCACCACGTCAGCCAGGAAATATGTCCTGACAGTCACCACGGACTATATGGATGTTGCGTAAGTCTAAGTCCACACAAGACAAATTGGTTATACGTTTTTCTTTTAGCCAGTGCATGATTTTACATTATAAGAACAAATATAAGCTCGAAGAACTCCGTAGAGGATCAAAAAGAAGACAAAACATGATAGAAGTACTAACCTGGTTTTTGTAAACAAGGTAACCCAGGAAGAAGTAAACCAGTAAGAAGGGTGTTATTAGGGGAGCTAGAATAGAACAGGTGAACCCAAGGAATACAAACAGCAAAATCCTTGGAATTTCAGTATGGTAAGGAAAAGATTGAGGGCCCGTCAGTGAATCATCCTTACATCTGAGTATATACCTCTGGAACGAAATCCAGATGAGAGGAAAAATTTGGATAAGTTCAGTTGCCAAACTTGCCCAACCAGATGATAAAACATAGGTTATAAAGAAGGTAGCCTGCATAAAACCAATAAAAAAAGTGTCAGGTGAGTCAGTAAATTTTAAGATTTATATTTCAGATAAGATGAATATACGCATTTTTTTAACTCTACTCCAAATTCTGTCTACAAACAGCAATGAGGTAAATGCTCGAGGTAAAAGAGGATTTTATTTTTTAACGCTAAGTTCGTGTCACTTTTGCTACGAAGACCTATAAGAGGAAATTTAGAAAGATGCAAGAAAAGGGAAAGTTGGTTTCTGATGGTCAGAGCATAACTTAAGATCCCTACTGTTATGGAGAAAGAAACGAAGAATTAGAGTTGCTTGCTATAGTGTTGGCCTGGTCTAGCAGAGGGCAATATTGGGGACAGTGAGAGTCACTTTTTGGCTTATAGTAGTCGTTGGAGTCTTTTAGGGAGGCGGGTCATATTTTGTGTTTTGAGAGTGTTGAGGAGAGACGAGAGTTTCGAATGCCAGTAGTCATGTTCTATAGTAGAGAGTTCTGTGATTTCAGGGTGTAACAGGGGAATAGGGTTTTGGCTAGAATGGAGGAGCTTGCTATACACTGAGTCGTGGTTTTGAAGTCTTAATATCAAGATCTAAGGATTTCCCTCATTTCTTGCTTCTGCTGTCTACTATTTGTGAATTGGGTTTTATGGGTTAGGAGGTAATTTTGCCGAAGAAGTTTTTTAGAGTCCAATTTTTCTCCGGAAATATTAAAAGAAGAGCAATTTTGCTTTGACTATTTGTTCAGATAATTTTGATCGTTAATTAATCAAATATGCTGAGATAAAAGTCTACATGTCATCTACATCTATTTTTGTTAAGGTGTAAATTTGTTTCGGAATTCCATGTGTCATCTACTTTTTTTATTTCAAAATTAGAGTAAAGATTTCTATGGAAAATTTGCAACTTGACAAAAATAATGTGGATGATATGTGGGCTATTAATTCAATATATTTAGTCAACTAATGATCAAAATTAACTGGAATAATGGTCAGGGCAAAATTGCTTTCTTTTTTAAACTTCCGAGGCAAAATTGATGCTTAACCTAGGTTTTATTTATTAAGCAGGGTTACAAGTTACAACAATATGAAAGCATGGTATCTTGACAAAACCTAACTTACTAAACATTATGTGGGCTATGCCACATTAGACATCCATAAAACTAGTTACTTAAAAATTATAATGTAAGCAAATTGTTAAAAGTTGATAGAAATCTAGTATTTATAATGTGATTATTGTAGTCACTAGCTGACCCAAGGAATTAGGCACAATGTTTTGTATGTTAAATAAGTACCTAATCGTTAGGGATTAGCCTCACCAATTAGCTTTCTTTCCTAAATTCCGTTGTATCTTGATTCTTCAATGAAAACAAGATATTAGAACATTTACTATAGAATCAGAGTCCAAGGCCCCCTTTTCTCATTTATATTTTGTGGCCTTTGTTGCCATCTTTCCAATCGTATGTAGTCTTCATTACTATTAGACATAATTTTACATTTTTACCTTTGACCCAAACACCGTGAGAACCATCAGTGTGATGGGATGCAAGAGGAAAATAGGAATCTACCCTAGAGTACAAAAATTTAGTATTGATTTTATTATTATCTTTTTTAGGATTTAACTAGAATTTAGGTTACCTTTTAATTATATAATTTTAAAAGGGTGTAAATTTATTAGATTATTTCCTGTTTATTAGAGTTTTCTATTCTTATGTTTCCATTTTTGCTTGAAGCTTAAGTTAGGTTTAGGTTGGTAAGGGCTCTATAAATACTTAAATAGAGCTAGGATCATTCTCATTTTAGGCCTCTATGATGTATGATATTGGGTATATGGAAATTCTCCACTACTCAATGTTGTCTAATTTCTACCTCCCATTTTGCTATCTCCTTCCTCTCTCTTCCCCCTTCTTCCCATTCCCCTTCCCTGTCCTACATCACTATGCTAGGTCTTCTCCAGTTGACCCAAGGAATTAGGCATGTGTTACACAAATCAGCCCCTGAATGTTAAAGATTTATCTCACCAATTAACTGTTTGAGTAGCATTTCCTTGTTTCTTAAAAATGGATTCAGCTTCTCTCCATTGCCCTTCCCCCCCTCGCTTCTCCTTTACCCTCCTTTGCCTTTTACTACCAGTAGATTAACATTTCAATGGTCTAGATTCAACATCTTATAAAAAATATTATTAAATTTTTTTCTTAAAAACTACATAAATAATTTTAAATTGCTAAAATTTAATCTAAACTGTTATAAAAAATGAAAAATATACACTCTATAACAATAATAATAATAAAACTCTTGAGATTAAATTTTAGCAGTATAAATTTATTTTATATATTGTTAAAGTAAAATAATAATATTTTTATAAGATATAAAATCTAGACCATTGAAATGTTAATCCAATGGTGGTAAAAGGCAAAGGAGGGTAAAGGAGAGGCAAAGGAGGGGAAGGGCAATGGAGAGAAGCTGAATCCCTAAAAAATACACTCATATTTTGATTCTTCAATAAAACAAGACATTCAGACATTTTGTCAAAAGCAAATTAAACAGTGTGGCAAAATTCTTCATACTCTAGTGCATAAATCATTTCTATAATCAAGGGGATACTAAAAATTGCGTATCAACATGTATAATTCTATGTACCAATGCCATTTTTAACAAATATAATCATCTAGGAACCTTGACATATCACCTGTGCTGGCACTTCTTTGGCAAGTTGGGCAGGTAGGTTCGTTATCCTATTAAAGACTGAGAGTTGGCTGATAACAGATCCAGTGAAAACATTAACAAAAAACACGTTCCAAATCAAGAAGAACAAAACTTTGTAGCATGCACTCTTCTTCCTTCCACTACGAGAAATAGATCCCTCAATTGCTGCGAATAGCATCATTGTTGGAGGAACAGTATACAGAAACAAAATCAAAATCACACTTGGCAGGTATCCAGTCACTATCTGGCTCATATATTCCCTGGCATAAAAATACAGGGTCAATTTGCTATGAATGCGTTGCATTTTAAATTTAAATAAATTAGCCAGCACTCGACTTTCCAATTGTCAGTTATAATCATTCAAGTTTAGCATAATTCCTATTTTAACAAACAATGGATTTCATACATCTTTCTATTCCGACAAAAATGAGCTATATTACGAGTCATATTAAAAATCCACATCATTTCCCCCATGGATTAACTTACTTTTTAAGTATCCCCTTAAGAAAAGGGAGTGATTCCTGAAGATGATCCAGTTGAGTCAACCCTTGCACAAATGTGACTGGAAGAAGGAACACGATCATGAAGACAATAGAAGCTACAAGTATTGCTATCTTACGGATCCAAAGTTGCCTATAAGGTATGCAAAGATTGGACCAGCAAATATCATGTGGTTCGGGAGCTTGGTCAGTCACCCACATCATTGGATTTGATGTTTGCAGAATTCGTGAAGCCACAAGAGCAGCAAACCGGGTTTTAAAGAACACAAAAGCAGCTGCACACTCCTATAATAAAGACCCCAGCTAAAATTACAAATACTGGACTTACAAAGTTCTTAGCATCACATAACCTGTTTTTCCATATGTATATATTCAATGACTACAAAATGAGGGGAAAAAATTAAAAACATGCCTTTCATTGTATAAGGGAAAGATTATTTGAATGAAAAACTATGACAATGATGCCCCATGATAGGAAGAAGAGATAAAGCCCATTGCAATGGGCAACAAGGGACCCAAAAAAAAAAATTAATCTGTCAAGCACTAATGCAATAAAAGGTTGACAAATATTTCTAAATCAAATGCTTAAAATGTGGCTAATATGACAAATTGCATATTCTAGCGTCCCCAACCTAAATTTGACAAGTTTACAAACTAGCTCAAACATGAAGATACAAACACACAGATAGAAATAATCATATTTCAAACACCTTCTACGATAATACAACTATGCCAGAATCAGATTTTCTCATAAAGGAATAACATCGCATAATCATATCAGGAGGAAATAAACAGACTACATGGGATCCACACACTTTGAGAATTTGCCAATTAAATAGAACCCCACTCATATAGGTCGCATGCATTGTATCTACGTGTCTATCTCCATTTATATGACAGCTTCATGTTATCCTTTCACGTGACAGGATCCAATTTCAGCTAGTACACTTCAATTACCAGGAATACGCATTTTTTCCCAAAAGTAAAAACCATCTCCATGTTTCTCATCCTAACATTAAAAATTAAAAATACCAATGCATCAATCAACTTTTTCCTCTAAGCAGCATATAAGGAATTTCTTTATCACCTTCACATTAAAAGGTAATGATCATCTCTAACAAACTAAAATGTCACATTTCATAGTAAGTTGAATGTATATCACAAAAACATATACAACATCGAAGCCAATAAAATAATATTATTTAAATTGGAATTCTTACATTCCAAATATAATCTTCAGCAAAATATTATGCATGATTTCATATGAGATTGTCAGCTAATTTTGAACACATGGCTTTTTATGCTTTAAAGGATGAAGTTCAATACTTCAATGTCAGGTAATAATAAGGTGAAAAGGGCTTACAAATTAATATTGATGATTCATATTTATTACTAGAAGTTTGGCCAAAACTAAGATGCATGTAAACTCATTTTCTAATACATTTTTACTTCAAAATTAAAATAAAATAATTAAACAAAATTGCTGCTTAAATAAATTTCTTGAATTAAAAATTGATGTATAATTATTTCTTACTGAAAAGTAATCAATATATCTATTGGTAACATAAACTAATATTTAATCATCAAACTCTATGCAAATAAGAAAATATTTATTCAAAAAAACTAAAAGCAATGATAAAACGCAATGGGATGTTATAAATTATGGAAATCCTCTTCTTTATACTTATAACCACTGTTTTTCATAATTAAAGTTATATAATTATAGATTATTAAATAGCTGCTCTTGTTGCCTACACTTGGGCTATTTATTTATTTTTAAAACATAGGATTATCTCCAGGGTGTTTTATTGCCGAGACAACAAAAAGTCTCCAACAAAAAAAAAATTGTAGATGGATTAATCCAGCCAGGAAATGCACCTTTTTTCTCTCATCTAAATTCACGTCATCATAGGCTGTTCTCTCATTAGAAATCATCCTGAAAGAATTTCTAGGCTCTCCACAGAAGCATCGAGTAAAATGTGGCTTACAGCTCTGATCAAATGCATTACCCTTTATTGATTTATACATCAGCTCTGCATCATCCTGGAGTTTTTATTTGGTGGGAGGTTATAAAAATAAGAGTAAACAACAGTTATGGTACCAAGAATAATTCCAGAAAACCCAATACCTGACACAGACTGAAAGATACATCAAGAAACATAACATCCATTGTCTCTATAATGACAATCATAACCCGCAAAATAGAGGGGTTGCTTTTAGATAGAATTAAAATGCAACACATGAAACAGTTGCAGAGTCCACATTAACATACTGCATTCTCCACACTCGCTAAATGGATTACGAGTTATAACTTAGGACCTACTATATAGTATGAAAAATCCACAAGTAGCATCAATAAAAGCCAACAAACAACCATAATGCAGACTTCTTATTTAGCATACTGGCATGTGACACTCACACCTGAGTGCCATGCAGAGATTTATGAATTTTATATAACATGGAAAAGCTCTGGTACATATAAAAAGGATGCAGAGGATTTGCTAGTTCCTTTCAAAGAAAAAACGATTCGAGAAAATCTCATACCAAACAGCCTTCAAAAGCACAAAACAGCCTTCAAAAGCACAAAAACTAAGAATGTCTCAGAAAACTTAAAAGCATAACTACTTATTTCTATAAAGAGCCCTAATATTAGTTCTATCCAACTTGAACCAAGTGACAGCTGTAAACAATCTATTGAATAAGCACATGACAGCAGCTATGACCACACTCATGATGATGACATAAGCTAATAGAGAAGTAAATGTTACCCATATAAAAAAAATTAAAAGGAAGTTAGGTATACCTTCAGTTTCTGCACAGTACCAGCCTTATAAATCATTTGGTGCGACAAATATGTTGATTCATGATAATTTGTGAAAAAATTTCTCACAGTTTCAT
The DNA here is from genome assembly GCA_034222035.1 of Acacia crassicarpa. NCBI lineage: Eukaryota > Viridiplantae > Streptophyta > Magnoliopsida > Fabales > Fabaceae > Acacia > Acacia crassicarpa. The sequence continues at coordinate 10,604,923 of JAWXYG010000003.1, forward strand.
GGTATGACACTTCTGGAGCCCATGGAATTCCTCGCACAAGAATTGCAAAGTGACTTGGATTTGGAGGTGACCCAATAATGTGCACTAGCCTCAAATTAGTAATGGCCTTGAATTCCTAACATAATATGCCGATTGATCCGTCATATTCAAAAATGAAAAAAAAGGACAAAAAAACTGTTAAGGCCATTCTAACAAAAAACAAGAAGATGGAGAAGATACAGGTAAGTTCAATTGCTTACAAAATAACTAAGCGTGCAAGCAGCAATCGTTATGATATATAAAGCCAGACAATGAGTCCAAAGCCTGATATCAAACAAAATAAGAAAATTACCATATGAGAAAGAATTCTATATGTGCAATCCTGAATTAAGACATTTATTTTTAACACGAGCACCTAAAATTGAAACAAAAAGTTATTTGACTAACTCATGTCAGTGTCCACTATTGTGACTTCCCGAACACTGCAATTCTAAGTTTTGGCACTGCACTACTAAAAATCTGTATAACTTTTAGGATTAACGGATGTTTTAACTTTATTGTAACCGTCTTCTAGTATAAATAGATCAACAGGACTTAGCTTTAATTTGAAGTAATGGATTTATCTTCATATTAGGGAGATTGATTCTCTCCATACAGACTAAATGGCCGGATGAATTGTTTCAAAGTTTTACTCCAATCTTTCTCTAAACGATTTCCTTCCCTGGTTCTTCTTAATCGTTTCCATGTCACATACATAATAGAGAAGGAGGACTTCGGCCTCCAACAATTGAACAATTAGAAGTGGTCTACATTCTGACTTTGACCACATCTATCCAGCACCCTCCATGTTCTTGATCAGGAATCTGGACCACTAAAGTAATCTTGGCAAGAAGGAAGTCAAACTAAATGGTAAGTAAAGTAAAGGAAGGAAAAAGGACAAGGAAGGGAGGATCCCCACATAGCTTCAAAATCATTATTTTCTCTTTCACTTTGAAACATCAAGAGACCTTATTTGTTTATTTCATTATCCTCTAAACTTCCCTATACTATTCCCTATTCAAACTAAAGTAACATAATTAGCACTTCAGTTGGGGGAGAAAAGATAGAAAATACCATCTTGAGCCTTCTTTAACATTCTCAATGGAAAATACTTCCAGTGGCTCAAAAGAAATATCCACATGCTTCCTATCCTGACCATAGTAATTTACTGGTAGCACTAGAAAGGTGCAGACGATAGCCGCAACAGAAAAAACTCGAAGACTGAAGAAGAAAATAGTAGCATTGACATAAGTAATGCTGCAAAATGAACAGTAAGAACTCTTTATAGAATATATTTACTGTGACCTGTATTGATTAACAACTGTTTTCTAGTAACATGAGAATGGAACTTAAAGTAAACTCATAACTCAGATGTGAAAGTAGAACAAAATTGGCCACATTTACCATAATTCAAAGGCAAAGCTAAAACTTTCAGGAAGAACCTGATGTAAAATCAGGCATAACATCACCAAAAAGTTCTTTTAGCTAACTGAGGGCTTGTCTGGTCATAACATTTTATTGGATTTTTCTCAAAACTTGCATTAAAACAAGACTTGTGCATCATTATCTCTATTCCTGGACAGTTTCAATATTTAGATTCTTTTTAACTCAGAGGCACAAGGGAGATTTTTTATGAGAAATTGTTTTAAAACTAAATATATGGTTGTGTAACATAGTTAACAAATCAGAAAAACTAACAAAGATGTCATCTGATGCATAACTAAAGTCACATGATTTTAAACATATAGCCCTGATATTACTATTTTCATGGCACCAACCAAATGCACTGAGAAAGTGAACTGAAAAACACAGGAAATATTTCATAAAAGTGAGCATTACACTATGTTTCTATGATTCAGATATGTTCACTAAGGTGGCACCTGTGTACATTATTTCAATTTTCAGAAATGATTAGTTGATAAAAGCGAAATACCACAATAACAGTAAACCTTTCAGGTCAGATGCCAAAAATCAAAATTACTAACATTACGTTTTGCAAGGATTAAACTACCTGAATACAACTATCCTGACAAAAACCACAGCATCCAAGCCACCAACAGACAATAATTCATCTTCAGTTGTATGCCAAGCTTTCAATATCCAGCTAGGGGAAGGAACAAATCTTTCCAAGCAGAGATTAGTGCGTCTTGACCGTTTAGAGGCCAGCCTCCGTCCAAAATATACATTAACATTGCCAGGCTGTTTTCTTAATATCGAATAAAGAGAAAGAAGCACTGCGCACACGGCAATATTAATTCCAGCAGCAGTAAAAAGAGCAACAAGTTTCATGTTTGTCCACTATATTGGCAACCTTGACACATCTCTTTACCCAGAAAGAATGACATATGACATCTAAACAATGCTCATCACCTGAAGAGTATGTGCGTGTATATATAGTTCAACCGATGTCTCAAAATTGGCTTCCTTCAGAGAAGTTCAAGGTATGCAGCAAGAAAAATTTGTTGTTATACGTAATAGAAGTAAATCAGACTTTCTGACTATACGCTGTGTGATTTTCACCTTGAAATCTTGAATCAACAAGCACCTGTGCAAATGAACAAAAGATTGAATGGTTAAGGTCATTGAGACTGATGTAAGGCCGGATACACTTGCTAATTTGAATAACTTACAAAATTTAATTCCCATCATTCCAATTTCCACCTATTAGATGGAAGAGTTTATCATATTGACCATACATACTAAACCAAATATAATATGGTAATTGATCAGTCATCACCAATTTCTTAAATAACTCATATTGTGCATTAACGTGAAATTTATGAGCTCCTACCCACATAACATGAATGAATGAATGAATATGAACTTTCTAATCTAATAGATGATTACATTGAAATTAATAGTGTGTCAAATGATATTAAATGTCTACTTATCCTGAGAACTCACGTCCAGTGAGAGCATTGGTTTGTTGCGAAAATGAGGTAAATAATCTTAAACAATGGATGTTGCATGAACTGTTTATAATAAATATAAGAGTACTAAAGGCTTGTCGAGATAAAAAAAGGAACAAGCTTGGAAGTTTTAACACGGGCCATTTAAGGCTTAAGCAACATCTGAATGACAAAAATTAAACCTCTAACCTTACATTTGTGTGTGTGTGGCTCTAGCAATAGACACACAAATTTACATCCAGATAACAAAAATCAGTGAAGCTTTAAAAAACGGTAAGCGAGAATCACTTGCTTTGGAATTCTAAGGGGTTACAATAAATAAAACAGCTAACGAGTAGAACAAGCACAACATAATGGAAAATCTCGATAAACGATAACGTGATTTAATCGCAGCGAACAAATACAGACATATCACCAAAAAAGAAGTCAAATCCAAAAAGGAAATTGCGGAATTGTGAAATGAGCAATAATGTGTAATGTGGGAAAAAAGAAAGAGGAAGAAGAAAAGGAATTGCTGCAGTACCTAGTCACGAAAGAATAATCTGCGGGGGAGGAGCAAGAGCAGTCTTATATGAATAGGAAAATGAAGAAGAAGAAGAAGAAGAAGAAGGGCCAGAGTGGGCTCAAAACTTGTACGCCATTGCCGCGCGTTGCTTAAACTTGATAGGCACGCATGAGATTGATTAGAAGGCAACGAACAGAATTGAAACCCTAATATTTGTGCGAATTTGTGTGGGTTTTCCTCTATAAACTCCACCGATAATATACGAGAAGGAAAATCGCAGCAAAAGCAATTAAGCAGCAGTGCAATGCAATATCCAGTTGCCCCGCCAAACCGCAATGAGTTAAAAGCGGGACAAGGATATTATTTATTTTTATTCCATGAGAGGCCACGTTTTTTGTTTCGATCATAATCATCATGACAGTTGAAAGGAGTTGAACGGAATTGAAAGAAATAGCGGGAGCCATGTAACTATCAAATTATTAATCATGATAATAATATATTGAAGATGTGCTCCGATATAAAAGAGCGAATAAAATGGGCATCCACGTGGCGAAATTCATGGCGCGCAAAGGAGACCGCCCAAACGGCAAAGCTTTGCTGATACGCGCCGTCACTACTTTTTTTTTTTTTTTTATATATATACATAAATTTTAGAAAAGAGATTAGACTCACCTACAATTTAGGAGCAGAAAAAAATTCTTTTTCCTCCTAAATAATACTAATAGTGAGCCCGACGAGCTATCTATAACTCTCAAATATTTAGTTAGGTATCTAAGAACTAGAACACATCTTCAAATAACTTGACTACCTCCAAAATCCAACTTGGTGAACCATTTAACAGTTAAATCTAAAGATAGCGATGAATCACCGCGTATCTAGAAAATGAATTTTTGCCAAATGCCGACAGCCCAACCCATTCGCTCCACTAATCTGGAAAAAAATAATGTAAGCTGGTTTTTTCATATTAATATATGTACAATATCTGTGATACTTTTTTAAACAACATACTGCCATTTAAGGATGAAAATTTACCAGCACTACTAGTAATGCAGTGGTATTGGGATTCATTTTCCCCCTCCCGGTCCTGAGTTTGATCCCCCTTCCCCCATCACCTTGTATCAAAAAAAAAAGGATGAAAATTTAATACCCACAAATAAAATAAAACTTTATATTTACATTCATATAAATCTTATATTTAGTGACTGTCTAGATCCTCTTATTTTTAGCTTAAAAATTACTTTTAAGCTAAAGCTAAAAAAAAAAAAAAAAAGAGCTTTTAAAAAATATATTATAAAAAGGTGGCGGCGGCGGCAGTGGTGGAGGAGGTGGCGGTGGTGGCGGCTGCGGCGGCAGTAGCAATGGCGGTGACAATCGTGTTCGATAGAGAGATTACATGTTTTCTTTAAAAAAAAAAATCTCTTTTTTCTTCATTATAAAATAAGCTCTTATAATTATAAGGGTTTTTATAAAATCTTGTTTGGCCTAGCTTATACTTATAAGTAGAAGATAAGTCAAAAATAAGTTAGTTTAAATAGACACTTGAGAAATAGTCATCTTGGGATTTGCTTCTGCTAGCACTTCAATCACCAGGATGCCATGAGGACCTCCAATTCCTGCAGGCAATCTCACAGCACAGGTATGTTCAAGCTTGGGCCTAATCTCCCCGAACGTCTCATTTTAAATTTTAATGCTTTTTTAGAAATATAAATTGACTGATACTGTGCCAAAGGCCTGGTAGAGAATAGCTCTCTCTAAGGGTATGTTTGGTTTGAAGGAATGAGAGAGGAGGGGAGGAGAGAGAAAACTTTTTTCTCATCTTTACAAAATTGTCCATAAATAATTTTCAATATTCCTAAAATATATTTACCATAAAAAAGAATATTTCCTTCATTAATGGTAAAATGGTAAATATCCTTTCAAAAAAAATTTTCCTCCCCTCCTTTCCCCTTCCCTTATACCAAACATTTCCTAAAATGGAAGGAGCGAGTATTCGATTTTTCAACTCAGTTTCTGATAAAAATCAAAATACCAAAACAAAAAAAAAAAAAAACAGAATAGAACTAATTTAAATCTTTAAACTCGAAATTGAAACCGATTAATCAAATTAACAAGAATCGGGTTAGATGATATACTACGTATTTCGGTTGGTTAATAACTGATTACTTTTTTATCCTCGTGATTTAGGGAGAAAATATATAAAATAAATTAAATAGAATTAAAATATCTATAGATTTTATCTAATATAATTCAAAATCTACACCTATTTGATTATAAAAATATGAACTTATCAAATACTAGTAGTATCTTTTAAATATATTAAATATATGATATATATTTCGGTTTTAACTGAATTATTTTTTTAATAACCGAACCGAGCACAGAAAACTGAATTAATTGAACCTAATAGTGGGAGTTTACGGGTGGATCTCGCTTTCAAACAAATTTTTATTAGCCATAAAAATTTCTCAAGAAAAATAATTATTATTGCTCTATCTTACCTTATACGTCATATTATTAATTGGAATCTTGAATAGAGAACTATGTGAATTGTAATACAATATGATATAAATTGTATACTCCTGATTTACTCATTGGCCGAAAAAAAGTAAAAACACGAGTACTGGCAATTATTCAGGCGCGAAATATAACTGACTATAACGGATGAAGCTCACGCCTCCGCGAAAATCGCATGCCTTGAGAGGATTCAAGCAAAAAATCATAAAATCGAGCAAAATTTACATAAATGACCTGTGTAATTTGTGGCCCCACCTGAAAGAAATTTGAGGAAAGTCTAAATAAATACCATTTTAATTTAAAAAATCCTAAAAAATATGTTAATATATGGAATAACAAATAGATCGTAAGGGATTATTTTGAAATTTTATGTTTTTACCAAAATACCTCTCAAGTTTTTTTTTTTTTTTAAAAAAAAACCCCATTGCCAATGGGATAGCTGGCTGCCAAAGTTTTGGTGACAACTTGAATAATAGAATTGACTAGTTGAGCTCCATTAACCCTATTCGGTGACATATGTTTTTCTTACTCAAGTCTAAAAAGGTTGGCCCAGGTCTAACAATGACAACTTGAATATAACAATTGACAAATTGCGCTCTAAGATTCTCAATGGCTACATTCAAGGTATCATTGCCACTATTAAAATTGTCAGTCCTTATTCAACTAGTTAACAACGCTTGATAATACTTCAAGAGCTAAAGCAATCAATCTCTAAACTTAAATAGTCAATCACATTACTTAAATTGTCATTAGAATTCCGGCCACTGGAGTCCCATCAACTGAGGGATGCCTGCCTTCGACTTCGACGGCGACAACGCTCAGGCGCTAGCATGGGTCTTTCAGCAAGGGTCTTTCTTTTAACCAAAAAAACTCTTACAACATTCCAAAATTTCAGATTAATTCCTTAAGACTTATTTGTCATTTTCATATGTTAATATATTTTTTGGGTATTTTAAGTTCCAATGGTATTTATTTGGAATTTTTCAAAGGAGGGGGGCTTTAATTTTATTATAATTTAATATGGAGCAAAATTGAAATTACAAAGAATATAAATATCTATTACAATCCAACCAAAAAAGGTACTAGTATAAGGCACCGTTATGCTCAAAAGAATCAAATTATCTCCATCGTACAAAGTGAAGTGAAGCAGCTATCAAGAGCTAGAACGATCCAAAGGGAAGCATCCCGGAGGTCAATTGAGAGGCTTCAGGTGGAATATTTGACATCTTGGAACAAATGAACTCGTAGTAGAAGCTTGCTCAAACTTCTTAGAAACAGCGTCATTCTCCTCCAAATTAGTCTGCTGGAAAAACCGAGACCACCAGGCCGAACTTCTTCTCTTAGCCTGAACAAAGCCAAGTCCCATTAGTTTATCCACTAGTTCACTCGTAAATTTTGTTGTGGGGCCCCGGGGGGAGGGGGGGGGGGGGAATGGGGAAGATTTCATCCACATTCCCCGTCTCTGCAACTTAATTACTGTCTTCCACTTATTATTTTCCCCCAAAATAGGAAGTGCTATCTATTTATCTAAGCTAGGAAATGGCAATATAAAGCATTCAATCACACAAACATAAATACACAGTTCTATATCTTCATGGAGCTCCACTCACCGCTCTGCCGAATTTGGAAACATCTGCAACCTTAGCCTTCTGATTACCAGGAAGTCCTACAATTACAAGCAACATGTACACAGTGAGAACCAAAAAATGGGAAGTAAGTTTGGTTTCCATTAAGATCAGAGTGGGTCCTGAGCATCGACGAGAAATAGGTCGCATTATCTATGACTTAAAAGCATATTATGACACTAATTTTTATATCGATATTTACGTTATTCTTCCACTAGTTCAAACGCCACAGCCAAACTTCTGGTTCCATATAAAATTCACACCGAATGGATCCTTAATGTCACATAAAAGGTATGTCATGTTTTATGTCTACATATACTACAATGGATACAAATATGATTGAATACTCTAAAGAAAGAAATTCCCACAGCTTGTTAAGTACCACGTCTTGAGAAACCATTTCCTACTTTTCGTTCCCTCACTTCGGTTGTAATATACCACATCAAATTAAGTTGAAGAAGAGTTTAGATCAGAGGTATCTCCTTTGGGGAAAAAACGAAAAAAGAAAACCAGCCTACAAAGCAATGTAACTCCATTTCAAACATTTTCATATAAGTTCTTACCAGTAAATATCACTATACCATCGGACGAAACCCTTGTCAGATCTGGTAGAGTTTTGTTGAGGTACCTTGGAGATAAGAAATCTAGGGTATCTGAAACAATTACAAGGGAAAAAGATTTTGGCCTGTATGGAAGGGGAAACTTGATATCAGCCACACGCACAAAGCCTCTGCGGATCAGTGCTTTGCAGTTACTGTCAGCATCCTCTATATCGTAGGGTTCAATTCCGCAGGCTTCAGTTTCCTCCTCCTTTAGCAATTTAGAGACCACGTAACAAGTGTCAGGACCAACATGCAGAACTTTATGCATTCCATCACCATACGCTTTCTGCAAAATGGGAATCGCTCGTTGGACCTCTGATGTGCACAAATAATCACCTGCATATAGCAAGTCCATACAATTACAACATATCCGGAAGGCACTTATACATCACACTACATGCCTACTTGGTCAAGTTCTCAGTGCTATTCAAACTTCAAAGGAGCAAAAATTTGACGATAGAAAATAAAGCCAATGAAGTCATGACTTATCCGTGCTGAACCAAGAAAATGAAATCTTTAAGCCACTCCAAACACTGTACTAAACAAGAGGCCATCATTTTTTAAAATGATTAGCTTTTGCGCGATGCATCGGACTGAAATTCCAAAATTCATGTTTCTTTCTTCTTCTTCTTCTTTTTTTTTTTGGGGGGGGGGGGGGGGGGGGGGAATAATGAGCACCTTTATCTTTATAATAGCTAGTGGGTCAAAAACAAATAAAAAACATGCGAGTGAGAAAAATTTATATTACCTTCAACCCTGCTAACAGACTCTAATTGGCCGCCAAATCCACCTATGCAAAAAATGAGAGAGCAGTAATTAGGAAATTTAGTCTAATTACAGAACTACATACGCATATAAGATTATGAGGCAATTCTTTTGATTAACCAAGAAAGCAAATTACAAAATGCGACACAACATTATCCATGAACCCGTTCATCCATAAAACAAAAGGAAAACTGTTTAATGAGTTCTAGTAACAAGAAGAGGCATACCTGAACTCCTGTAATGATAGGCAATGACAAGCAAGCAACCCTAGAAAGTTGATGAACTAAGAGAAATTAAAATCTCCCCCAAGAAGCTATATCAGATAAAGCACACAGAGTGCTCGATGAAATATCTATAACGTGAAAAAAAATCAATTCCTGAATTGGCTCTTACCACGACAATGAGCCCAACAGTCAAAATGGGCGAGGACCGCGATTTCGAAGTGGAAAACAATCCACCACCGCTGTCCCCAAATCGTCGAGATGGTAATACCGGTCTCCTCGACATAACTTCCGATTCAATTGCTTATGACAAGTGACAACAAAGATACTATGTAGTTATCTGCAAGATACTGAGTGGAAAAACAAATCAAACTATTGCAATATCATTAATAGAATTATAGGATGAGATCAGGAAGGCAGCAGCATTAGCTTCATCGTAGGCAAAATATAGCAAACAGATATTTGTAATTCACGCGGTTCAGGCTCACATTGCCATTAAAGCTGCACACAAGAAACCAATCGAAGGTATGACAGTAAAAATGTATTGCTTTACCCCGCTATAGGAAGCAAATAATTTTATAGAATTTCACCTATTCTAGACACGGATCCATAAATGCTATCCAGCTAAGAACGAGATGGGAATTACCAGTAAGTATAGCTATAGGAACTGCATTATGCTAGGCTATCCAGGGCTAGATCTGAATTTCCCGTTTCGTCAGAACCTTTTTGACGAAAAGACAGAGACAGGTTCGCGGAAATGTTCCTGTTACTATGCTTTGCCAACTAAAACATGGAATGATATGATTTTGCTTCAAATTGTGATTGTGGAAAGAGAGACTTACTAGTTCCCCTTGAATCTCAAGTGTCGGTTAGAAAAATCCAACGGTGCTTAACCGCTTATTTGAGGAATGTCTGGCCTCTCACTTATTCAGGTAAGGCCCATTTACATTGGCCCAAGCCCAAACTAAATCCGAATTGCCGCCTTATTGTGCCCGAATTCCGATGGCCGGAGAGGGAAGAATTCTGATTTTCTCGTGACCACGGGGAGTAAATAGAAGTTTATACCTACAAATTAGCTGGAAGATCATAAAAACCGAAGCCAGATAAAGAGGTGGCAAAAAAGAAGCCAGATAAAGAATTGTAACATATAATCGTGGCTTGTGGAATTGAAGAAAGCAATACCCAAGTTAGGTTAGGAAGGGGAAAATGAAGGATGATGCAGATGATCGAAAAGGGGATGATCCATGGCACTCGGCAAACTCGCCCTATCAGGGGGAGCCCGAACAAGATATGAAGCTTTGGGGAGTTTTCCTCTTCGGCTTGATAGGTGCCACGGCCACAACCTTCGCTGTGAGTTATTCGCTTTTCTTTTCTTGAATTGATTCTAAAGTTTTCACTAAAACCAAGCCATATTAGCAGCGATGTTCCTAGGTGGTTTGGTATTGGTAGCCATTCTTCTCTTGTTTAAATTGCCTTTTTTATTGGCGGGGTTTGTAATTTCGTAGTGTAATCGGAATTTATCTAAACGGCAAAATAGAAAACTTAAATTTGTATACTTTCCGTAAGAATTATTCGAAACAGTTACCCTTCTTAAGCCTCCGGTTGGCTATGAAAACTCGCACTTCATCGCATGCTAATATTGCTTCTTGCGGGTAATGAATTGTTCTCTTGGGGGGCGTTTAAATCAGATGTTGTTACTTAATGCTTGAAGTAATTCGGCAGGTTAGTCAGCTGCGGAGGACTGTTGATTGGTTCTATGCACAGGTAGACATAATATATTCTATCAAAATGTTTGTCCAATTGTATTTGATTACTACATAGATATTAACTTCTTGCCGTTGTGTATCTGAGTGAAGTAGACTTACTCGTTATTGAAGAGCTCTATCTCATTGAAGCTTCATATATTTGTATTAGCCATACATGATTCGTCACTGAAACTGATCATGCATTCCGTTGAACTTTGTAGATGTCCAGATCGCAATCATCATGGAAAGGAGGGACAGGCAATTCGTTTCGATCAGCTTTTCAGGAAGAAGCATGGAAAAGGTACAATAAGCGGCTCCAAGAAGAGTATGAAGAGGAAATGGCGAGAGTGGTGAGTTTGGTTTCTCTAGTTGTATGCTTTCAATTATTTTATGAAGTTGGCGTTGTATAGTTTTAGTTTGAAAAAGAAAATCTGCTTTGATGTTTTGAAAAGGTGAACCAAATTTCTTTTTATAAGCAATGAATTTGACTGCTAAATTTATTAGCTGACTCTAGTATGCTGCTAAGAAATGCTATGTTTAGCTGGTTAAAAAATTTGGTTGGTTGGTTATCCTTGGTATTTTTAGCTCAAACCTTGGTATTTCTTCTTCTCCTTCTGCCCTTTGCAGGAACGTATAAGGCGTATGCAAAGTGTGTTTAACAGGGAAAGGACTAAGTACAGAAGAAGCTATGAGAACTGGAGCCAAAATGGTCACAGCGGTACTTATCATCAACATTTCCAAAGAGATGATTGGTATTGGAAGACTGATGCATCCTATAGAGATTGGAGGACCAATTATCGAGAAGCTCCAAGGGAAACTGGAAGCTATGCATTATCGCATCACTACTCAGTTTTGGGTCTTGACAGGTACTTTTATGAATATAATTTGTCATACTCCTCCCTGCAGCAGTTGTCATCAGATATCCTGATTGGAGTTGACACCAAAAAAAGAAAAAGAAAAAGAAAAATTACCATACGAGAAATAAAAACTTTTATGATTTTGTTATGGAATTAACTTAACAGTTATAATATCTCTCCTTTGGAAGTGGAACTCTGCAAATAGACCACATTTTTGTGCTTAAGTTATTCCTTGTTAGAGATGCTCCAGTGGAGGCAGCATAAAACACTAGCTATGAATACTAGCTATGAACATGCTTGAGATGTGATTCAACATGATAGACTATATCACTGTAAAAGTGTTTATTTTTTATAAAGAGAAGTGTTTGTTTACATAACCTTAGAGAGTAAAAGCCACATCTTGGAAAACCAATGGAAGTTGTGGAGTCAAAGGACTTTGTCCGATAAATACAATTCCATTTAGTCATGGAAGAATCCTCTGATGATTCTAGAGCAAACAATTATCAAATCTCATTAAAATTTGTGCTTGTCCCAAACGATTGCATTTTCTTTAATTAAAAAAGTCATAAACCTGTATGTGATGTGGGTAGATTGATTAGACTTTAATCATGTGCAGAGTTTCCATCTTGAGCTTGAGTTATATAAACATTTGAAGACTTGAAATGCCACACATATAGATAAGAATGTAGTTTGTTTCTGCATCATCCACAAGTATTATTATTAATTCCTTACCTGTCATATTTTGCTGGATAACAGGTTTAGAACAACACCATATACAGATGCAGAGATTAAGGTAATATTTCATCTCTTGCATGTTACAGCTAGTGTTAACGATAGTGCCCCTCCTTCAGATATCATTTATTCACCCTGATAAAAAGTTTTGAGTGTTTTTCTTCTTCGCTTTTTGCTCATTTTGTCGATGGCGCAGCTGTATTACTGAGTTAGTGTAATCAGTAGAGTATGCTTTCATCTTTGCAGACGGCATTTAGGACCAAGGCAAAGGAGTTTCATCCTGATCAGAACCAGGATAATAGAGGTAAATCTTGATTGGCCATTTTTTTAGTAATATCTTGCGACCCCATTTCATTTCTTTTGATTACTCATATCTGGAGACCTGGGAATTTACAGAGGCTGCAGAGGCTAAATTCAAAGAGGTGGTGAACTCTTATGAAACCATAAACAAGGAAAGAAAGAACCAGCAGTAACAACTGCTGAACTCTTCCCCAGCTTCTGCCTCAGAATTTTGGAACCTATTTGGACGAGGTATTCCGGATATATATAACAATTCTGTCTATTCATATCTTTGTAAAAGTATTGGCGAGTGGCGACCTTAATTTTGATTCGGTTGCATTTGGAATTGTATGAGAATGGTATATAGAATGTTCTGTTATTAGGTATCTCTCTAGTGATGAGTTAGATTATGGATGTAACATACTTAACAATGCAACCGTTCAAGGGCACTCCAGTGTGAATAATTTGGTCGGCATAGCTGAGGCCCCTTCTCTTAACCAGTTTACACATTATTCTTTTATAATGCCTTGATTCATTGAATGTACAATATTTTCTCGTGAGGCGTTCAGAATAAGGACTAGTTATTTAGTTTTATACGGTACCTGTTATTCTGTTTGTTAAATCTGTAATACTGTTTGTTAAAATAAATACATACAGATACCATTCTGGTTCTATTGATAAGTTTATTTTCACTCTCTAGTCCGTAGTATTGTCCGGACAACTATATGCTATGTAAGGAACATCAGTAATTTAAATACTGAATGCTTCTTTAGCAGGAAGAAGATCTGATAATGACTTATTGCAGCAGCAGGACCAGAAAAGCTGGGATGATGTGATGTAATGCCATGTCAGGCGGCAACCTCACTCGATACTGAAAAATCCCCTTTGGTGGGGTTAGCGGCGGGGCAGCCAAGTTTGGCGTGGGACAAAATTATATCTAAACACTTCAAGCTTAAGAAATTTAAAACAATTATTTTGAAAGGTTGGGCTTACTATAAAAATTTATGAGACTTAATACCAAGTTTGAAAAATTATTATTAGATTTTAAGGAAGATAATGTTTGTTTAACTTTCTTAAAATTTAATAATAATTATTTAAAGACTATGATTTTAAGGAAGACTTCTTTGGTTGCGAATGCATCGAACGCCCAAATAGTGTTACGCTTCGATGCAAGTGTTGGGGAGACATAAGTATTGAACGAACGACTGATGCATGCTGCTAAGTGCTAACCCCATGGAAAGTTAGGTTGTGTAAAAGTCTCGGTAATATTATGCCAGTTGCTGCAGAACACACATTTGGCCGAATCTCGTGGCTGAGATGATGACGCTCCTCTCTCCCCCATTCTACTAATAATCTAATGATACACACTCAAATAGTAATAGATAACTTGCGTGGGACAATTACATCGTCTAGTTTTGAGTATGGTCAGTGAAATATTTATTAGATAAGTCAGAGCTGGCCTCAAAATCATTTCTTTGCATCATTGTTGTTAGATAAAGTAAAATGCCATCCATCCATATTAAAATCATACAGTTCCAATATAATGTTGCTGCTGTTTTATTATTCTTTATTGTTATGGATAGGTGTAAAATAGAGATAATCTTCCGACCACATGAAAAGCCAAATTCATCTTTAAAAATTTATTTTTTTAAAAAAAATCACTCCCGACTGTGATTAGCGTTGCAGCACCATTGCACCAAGTCGGAGTGAGAATAAGTTTATTTTAATTTATTTATACCAAAAAGAAGTCCTATTCTAATTTATTATTCCCTCCGATCTTAATTAATTATAAAACTACTTTTTTAGAGAAATTAAAAAAACTAATTAAATGACTTTAGAGTATTTTTATTTTTATTTTTTTCTTCAAACCAATTAGTTAAACTGATATATAATCTAAAGGCATACAAAAAAATAATTAAATATCTTATTTAGCTTCCTTCATCTCTTGGCTTATAATTACTTGAAAAGGCTCCCGTGGATAGTAGTTAAATGCAAAACAACTCGTTGCGAGCTACTACTCATATTCACAGTGAAGGCATTGTGAAATGGAGGAGGGACAATATCCAAAGTAAAACTTGAGGGGAAGGAGATGGGATATGCACATGAGAACGTCGGCTACGGACGCAAAATGATGACTGAAGCGTCGGGGCAGGATAGCGAAAAGACGCATATTGAGAGGACCTTGACTTGTATGTTTCGCCCATGCTCACTCCTGTTTAGACGGAGGTGTCCTGTAATAAGCTGGGACGGTCGCAGGGAAGAACATCTGGCGAACTCCTTCCGCCTTGATTATGGGAAAGATTATTCCAGAAGCACTCTGCAAAACCCCGAAAACAGAAAAATAAATCAGAGCCACAAAAAGCAAATCATATTCATTCCATTGAAACGGGGTTCACTGGCTTACGGATATCAATCGTGCTCCGATCCAAGCCCGATTGGGCGATGGAAATGGGATCAACAAACGGCCAACGCCGTATATTGCAACAGCAAAGAAATGGAGAACCAAGCTTAAGGGGCGGGGGTTCAATCCAGAAAGCAAAGAAATTGGTCCTTCCGAGAATACACCTCCCAGACTCAGATAATCAAAGCATGCTTGCCGCATTTCACTCCTCGCCTTATCAGGAGATGCACTAAACACCTTGTATAGGGCTCCCGCCAACGTATTTATGGTGGCTGCCACTGGCTGCCATTTCAAATTAATCATGACCACATTTTAATCACCTTTGCTACTAACAAAGCTGGACAATTACATCTGATCACAATATTAAATACTAGAATGCTTTGTACCTTCCGCAACGTATAGAAGGACTCGAGATATTTGCAGAGCGTGTGTGAATCATTTAGGTCACGTAAAGGCTTGAGGAGATTCCGGAGCACAACTATGTCAGAAAGGGCCACAGTCATTCCACCCCCAGTAAGAGGATGGCGCATATTAAATGCATCTCCCATTAGAAGGGCTCCAGGTGTAGGATAAGGAGCAGCCGGCATGCTTCTGTTTGGCATTGTCCTGATGTTGCCTTTGTCCACCGCAGCTATGAAGGCCTCATAAAGCTCAGAGGGGACCTGAAAAAGTTTGCCACATGATTATGAATTGAGATGCCAATAAATCTGAAGAAAGTTTTATTGTCAATGGAATAAAGGCAACCGCATTGGCAAGGTAAGAAATCATATTAAAAAACTTCTAGCATGTATAGAGATACCTGTGGAGCTACCACTGTCTTCAAATACTTGCTCATTTCACCATTTGAAACTGAAGGAACCTTCTGACCAGGGACATCAACCAGACAGCGAATCTCTGTGCTACTTATAGGATAGAACAAAATTGGTGAAGGATCTGCGAGTATAACATGACCATGGTTTGCATATGGAAGTTCACAGTTTTCCAATATCAAACCAACAAAACAAGACGGAACGTCTACCTGGAAAAAGAATAACCTTAAATGATTTTATAAGCATTAAAATAAAATTGTTTAAAGTAGCTGCTGTCCAAAAACACTGAAAGAATGATTCCAACAGATTAACTTAAGATTTAGATGTCATCTGAGAAAGATATTGGACAATGCAACAGAGGAAACTTGATTGTACATTTGAGCTGAAAGAGAATTCTCACCTTGGGATTACAAAGAGAACGGCGCAAGTTTGAAAAACACCCGTCACAAACAATGGTAAGAGGTGCATAAGCTGAAAATTCTTGGCCATCTTTTGTCTTATAATGGACACCTTTGATTGTCCCATTCTCTTCAAGTAGGGAAGTAACTGTTCCTTCCTTCAAGTGTACACTACAGATTATAAGAAATATCGCATATATTAACAACAAAGCGAAACCTATTGGTTTGAAAGAACAAAAATGAGAAAACTACAAATATCGTATCAAAATTGTATTGTAGGACCCAAATCGACATATACTTGAAGTTGGTTGTAGCAAGGATTGTCAATACACTAACAAAAACATAAGTCATATATTTGTATTATCTACAAAGTACTGAAATAAGTACTTGGGAAGGGAGGCAGCTTTCTCTCTCATCCTCTGAATAAATCGTCCATTGTGAAAGCTTCTTCCGGAAACATCTGAATGAAACTTCTCCAATGGATATGGGAGTCGAGTATTTTCTCCATCCTTGTAAAGAGCGTACCCAAAAACTTGCTGCGCATCAATCTCCTTCACACAATCTGAGCAAAACACAAAGCATGATCATTTGGTAAAAGGGGCTTTACTCCAACTAAAGTGATAGAGTAGAAGAAATTAAGGTAGAAAAAGGAAAAAGGGAGACAATTCTAGAGCAGAATCTGAACTCTAGACCAAGTAGTAAGTCTGAACATCATACTCTTCATAAAACATTCTGCCATACAATACAATTACTTATATTTTCCCTACATAGCCAACTGCCTACACGATAACTACCTCCTAAATAGATAAGGATTACATCAGTTAATAATAACAACAATAACTTCCTATGCAACAGTTGAGTAAAACAGATAAGAATAACAAACTGAACAAACTGATGATAACTAATCTAAGTCTTCTTCCTCCTAGTGTAGACCAAAAGAGGGCGTGTATTATTCATATTCCTATCAATACCCTCCCCTAGGAAAGAAGCCTTGTCCTCAAGGCTGAAATGAGGAAATTGCTCAGCAATATGGTCATACGGCTCCCAGCTTGCTTCCTCTTGGGGCTAATCTTGCCATTGGATTAATAATTCAATGAGGTGACTCCCATTTGTAGTTTGTACCCGATAGTCCAGCACCTTCTCCGGCTGAAGAGTGAATTCCCAATTTTCATTTACTGGAAGAGGGTTGACTGAAGTTTGATTGTCACATCCATATGCTGGTTTGAGCATGGAAACATGGAATATTGGATGTACTTTAGATCCCGGGGGTAGTTGGAGTTCATAAGCCACAGCTCCAATACGGCGAATGATGGAATAAGGGCCAAAATATCTAGCTGAAAGCTTGGTAAATCGCTGGACTGGAAGAGAAGCTTGGCGATAAGGCTGAATTTTTAGGAATACTAAATCACCCGGTTCAAATTCCAGCTGTCTTCTATGAGTATCTGCTTGTTGTTTCATGCTAGCTTGTGCTATTTCAAGGTTGGATCTGGTCATCTCTAAAATAGCATCCCGATGAATGAAAAAATCATCTAGCTCCGCAATAGGTGTCGAACCTTGTACATATGGCACTAGGACAGGAGGCTCTTTGCCATAAACAATTTTGAAAGGAGTGTATCCAGTAGAAGTATGAAACCCAGTGTTATAAGAAAACTCAGCCCAATGTAAGTAGCGAAACCAGGATTTTTGATGGTCTTAGCAGAAACACCGTAGATAAGTTTCTAAGCAACGATTCACCACTTCTGTTTGTCCATCTGTTTAGGGATGATAGGAAGTACTCATTTTTAATTTGGTCCTTGAAAGTTTGAATAGTTCTCACCAGAATGAACTCAGGAAAATAGGATCCTTGTCTGAAAGTAGTGTTTTAGGCACACCATGAAGACGAATGACTTCTTTGCAAAAGGTATTAGCGACTGATTTTGCAGTAAATGGGCGGGAAAGTCCAATGAAATGAGCGTATTTGCTGAAACGGTCGACCACCACCAAAATTATATCAATACCATTTGATTTTGGTAGTCCTGAGATGAAATCGAGTGAGAGGTCTTCCCAAATATGTTGAGGAATGGGTAAAGGCTGCAACAAACCTGCAGATGCTTGAGGTAAATACTTGCTTCGTTGACACACCAAACATTGTTGAATGAAAGTTTGCACCTCAGTTTTCATATCCAACCAGAAGTAATATTTCTGCAAGCGTTTTAGAGTCTTGAGAATTCCACCTTGTCCCCCCACTAAAGAAGTATGAGCCTCTGAAATCAGCAAAGTAGAGAGAGTAGATTTGGCTGGAATAACCAATCGACCCTTATTGTAAAGTTTTTTAGACACTAAAGAATAATGTTTAACCGAATGGGGGCCAGTCAGAAGTGATTGTATAATCTGATTGGTATAAGGGTCTTGTTGCAACAATGCTGGAAGGTCTGAAAAATCAGCAGCATGAGGGATGGCCAAGTTGAAAAATTCTCCAGAATGTGGATAACGAGACAATGCATCTGCACCTTGATTATTGACACCAGGTTTATAAGTGATAGTGAAGTCAAATGGAAGGAGTTTTAGGAGCAATCGTTGCTGGCCTGGAGTAGTAACTCTTTGCTGCAAAAGATATTTCAGACTGAAGTGATCAGTAAGCACCAGAAATTTGTGCCCTAGTAAATAGTGCTTCCATTTTTCTAAAGCCATCACCAAAGCAAACAATTCTCTGTCATACACAGATTTTTGCTGATAAAAAGCTAATAACCCCTTGCTATAATAAGCAACCGGATGTCCTTCTTGCTGTAAAATCGCCCCAATTCCTATGGATGATGCATCACACTCAACCACAAAAGTTTTCATAAAATCTAGTAGCCTTAGGACTGGAACTTGAGTGAGAGCCAACTTTAGTTTTTCAAAAGGAGCCAACGAATTGGTATCCCAAAGAAAAGCTCCCCTCTTAGTCATATCCACCAGTGGTTTTGCAATCTGTCCATACTGATAAACAAACCTTCTATAATAACCAGTGAGGCCAAGAAACCCACGAAGTTCTGTAAGATTTGTCGGTAATGGCCAATCATTAATGGCAGCAACTTTTTCAGAGTCAACAGCCACCCCTTGAGCAGAAATAATATGGCCTAAGAATGCTATTTCCAATTGAAGAAAGTCACTTTTTTGGGGTTAGCATAGAAATCATTGCACTGCAAGAGGCCGAAGATGATATCTAAATGCTCCATATGGTCATCAAAAGTCTTACTATACATCAAAAGTCTTACTATACACCAAAATATCATCAAAAAATACCAGAATGAATTTCCTTAAGTAAGGCTGAAATAAATCATTCATGGTAGCTTGGAAGGTTGCAGGTGCATTAGTGAGACCAAAAGGCATTACAATAAATTCATAGTGTCCTAAATGAGTACGAAAAGTGGTCTTGTGTACATTAGATGGAAGAACTCGAATTTGATGGTAACCAGAACGAAGATCGATTTTTGAAAAGAATTTGGCACCATGCAATTCATCGATTAATTCGTCAATGGTGGGGATAGGATACTTATCTGGAACAGTAAGACGATTGAGTTCCCGATAATCCATACAAAATCTCCAAGTTGAATCTTTTTTGGGAACTAAGAGAACAGGGCTGGCAAAGGGACTCACACTTGGCTGTATAAACCCCTTTTCCAACAATGTAGCCACTTGCCTTTCAATTTCATCCTTCTGAGCATATAGGTACCGATAAAGCATGATGTTGGGTGGGACTGCATTAGGCAAGAGGGGAATAGCATGGCTGTTCTGTCTTATTGGTGGTACTGTTTGTGGTTCTTGGAATATCGAGGAGTAGTGTTGCTGTAATAATTCAAATTTGTCAAACTGCTGAACCATTTGTTGACAGACATAGCTACACAAAGTTGCAGAAGTAACTTGTTGAGGAATTCCTTATAATTTGTATCGCTTCCCATTAACCCAAAAGATCATAAAAAGCTGTTGCCAATTTGCTTCCACAGTATTTAATGATGCCAACCACTTTATTCCTAGAACCATGTCAACGCCACCTAGTTTAAATGGAAAGAAATCCTCCTTAATGGTCAAGTCCTCAATTGTAACTTCCAATTGTTGACAAATTGATTTGCAGGCAATTATTCTGTCATCTCCTACTTGGATGCCGAGAGTAGGAAGAGAAGTTGTTTTTAATTGCAATGTTTCAACAATTTTGTGGGAGACAAAATTATGAGTAGAACCGCTGTCGATTAGAATCAGCACCGATTTGGAGTTCAACTTTCCCTTTACTTTCATTGTTTGGGTTGTCGATTTGCCGAAAATGGCATGGAGTGATATTGTTGCGAAATGCTCGGTTGCTGTTTCCGACTGCTCCTCTTCGATTACTTTAGTTTCGGCCATTTCCTCATCATTGATCTCCATTATCTGCAAGGTAGACGTCCGACAGCGATGACCTGGTGCAAATCGCTCACCACATTTAAAACATAGACCTTTTTCACGCCGGTATTATCACTGCTGGTCGTTCATTACGAAAGGGTGAGAAATCGCCGGAAGATTCTGATTTGATCGATATTGGTCAGTGGCTGCCACAGATTGCGAATTGGATCCACGATTGTAGGAAACCGTCGGATATAACGGTTTATTTGAGGAATTCGCCGTATTCGAATTATAATTGGAATTCCATTGCTGTCGTGGCGAATTTTCCTTATTCTCCCGATAATTATAATTCTGTTCCATGCCACGTTGCCGTAGGTTTGATCGATAAGGCTGTTGAGATTGCATCTTGGCTTCAAACTCTAACGCTAGACTGACAGCCTTATAGACGGTGCGTGGTTTCTGAATTTTCACATCAGCCTTGTATTCTTCCTTCAATCCATTAATAAACACGCCGAGGAGGCAGTGTTCAGGCCAACCTTGAACTTGTGCTTGTCGTCAAACAAAATCCTGTTTGTACTCCATCACAGTTCCAATCTGTTTAATGCCGCAGAGATGAACATCAGGGTTCTGAAATTCAGCTGGCCCAAATTGTTCCTAGAACACTTGTACCAACTCATCCCAGTATCGTATAGTTCATCCTAAAGATACCCATGTGAATGTATCTAACGCATCACCATCAAGGTTAATTGCAGCAACATCTACTTTCAAATCTTCGGGTGTTTGATAGTACCGAAAATACTTTTCAGCCTTCAAAACCCAGCCTCTTGGGTCACCACCATCATACTTCGGAAATTCAATCTTCGAATAGGGCCGTTTAGAGGAGTTTTTACTCCACCAAGGATTGTCCATCTCAGCATCTTCTTGATCCATGTAAGCCTCAGGGTTGTTAAAACTTGTTTCTCCTTGAAATATTGCTGGTCCTTTCTGTTTCTTCAGATTTTGTATTTCTGAATTCATCAAATTCAGTTGTGTGAGAATTGCTGCTAAGTGGTGTTGGTCGGCCTCTGGTTGTTTTTGTGCAGGTTGTTGTACCAAAATGACCGCTGGGTCATTTTGAGGGTGGATCAGTGGGGAATTTTCTGGGTTCTAGTTAGGATGCAGTGAAGAGTTATTCTCAAAAGATGAATTTCTGGTATTTACCATGATAACAATCAGATTCCAGGATCAACCGCTCTGATACCAAGATGATAAAGTAGAAGAAATTAAGGTAGGAAAAGGAAAAAGGGAGACAATTCTAGAGCAGAATCTGAACTCTAGACCAAGTAGTAAGTCTGAACATCATACTCTTCATAAAACATTCTGCCATACAATACAATTACTTATATTTTCCCTACATAGCTAACTGCCTACACGATAACTACCTCCTAAATAGATAAGGATTACTTCAGTTAATAATAACAACAATAACTTCCTATGCAACAGTTGAGTAAAACAGATAAGAATAACAAACTGAACAAACTGATGATAACTAATCTAAGTCTTCTTCCTCCTTGTGTAGACCAAAAGAGGGCGTGTATTATTCATATTCCTATCAATGTTCACTTGTTTTCTTACGTTTATTTACCAACCACAATTCTGAACAAATAAAAAAATTATAAGTGCAATACCTTCAAGCCCAAGCTCAATTAGCTTGAGATAGCCCCCCGGTTGCAGCAACTCCCCAACAATTCGGTCAGGCTCACTCAAATCTCTTTCTATAACATGTACTCGGCGTCCATCCTCCAATATATAATAAATAATCAGTATATAGGAATCTAAAACTGTGTGTGTTCTGAATCACACGGGTTAACTACACAAAAAAGAATAGCTATCAGAAATAAATAGGATAAATGAGGGGAAGATGTATGATTTCTAATCGAAGGCAAAGGCCAATTCACTTGTGTGATCAAATTTGTAGAAAGATCAAGATCAGTTTACAAGATTTATTCCTCCCTTCAAGAAAAAGGTGATAATCTTTCGAGTCATATTTATTTGCTAGGAGAGTAGCGGACAGTAATACCTTACGGGTAGGAAAAAAACGATGAAGAAAAAAGAAAGATGTCTACTGCAAGATTCAAGGCAAAGAGGCCAGTTGTTTTATGCGATCAAATTTGCTGGAAGTCCAATATCTGTTTACATGAATTCAAGAATGAAGGAAGTTTGCCGCAAAGTTCAAGGCAAAGGTTAATTCCCTTATACGATCAAATTTGCAGAAAGTTTTGTCACCAAATAATAATAATAATAATAATAATAACAACAACAATAATTGCAGAAGTCCAATATCAGATCACAAGACTTGGTCCTCTCTTGAAAAGTTTATCATCTTTCAAGTCAGAATATCAAGTGCTGGCAGAGTAGCAGACAGTAAGGTTTTACGGGTAAGGCCAGACAAACCTTGCTATATAAGTTTTATTAAATATTCAAGCACATATATGAAACGTGATCAGCAGGTCAACTACTTGTGAGATTTGAGATGTCGTTAAACCTGAAAACTGCTCAACTCTTCAAATGATTGTGAAGTGTGTGAAAATAAAAGTTCATTTTGCGACTGAAACTAGCTCCTTCTAAAAGAAGATTACCCGAGTTATCTACAATTTTATTGGAAAACAAAATGATCTTTAACAGCTATAGGAAGCGGGGTGGGTGTCTACAATTTCTCTCGACTAGTGTTGAAATACATTAGACCATACTACGTTGAAATTACATATCCGTGCACAGAAACTCAACTACCGGAACCCATAGCAAGAGGAAATAGCAATTTCAGTTCAGTAGAAACCACATATATAGTTAACTATATTATCAGAGACTGGAGTAATTCTTTCATCTGGAAAGCCATTCAAACATATGTTTACCGAAAATCATCCCATCAATTGAGTAGTTCCTAGTTAAAAATTATTGAAGTTCGCCGAAGGAAAAGGAAAATTATTTCCTAAATCCCTTCTGAATCTGCTTGTGTGACCATAAAAAAAATGAGGGGCGAGTTCAGGACAAGAATGAGAATAAGAAATTATCTGTTATGCATGGTATGGCATAAGTACAATGGCAGCAACTTCGTATAGACGCTAAAAGTATGCTTTGTTTCCATTTTTTTCTTACCGCCCAGTTTTTTCGTTACCAAACATCGTAAATGAATCTTTATAACATTGCAACTTAATCTTCCTCATTCGAAATCCATAAGTTTTTAAGCATATCCACCAATATGAATTAAAAACCTCCATTATGAGTAAAATCAATTACTAATAGCCAGCCATTTCCTCCTGTTCTGGGACAAACAAAATCATGAAGAAAAGGAGAAGGACGGTAAATTAATAAAAATACCTTGCCAAGAGTGTGCGCCAGAGCAGAGCCAGCAACACCAGCTCCGACGATAATGACATCAACCTCACCGCTGCTGTCAGGGGATCTGCATTCTCCGGAAGCGGTGGTTATGCTATTCATGCATTGAGGTGAAGCGGCGGAGGAAACAATATGGCTCTTCCTGGCAAAAACAAAATTGTAGAGGGCAACCAAGGCGATCAAAGCAGAGAAAAAGATGCCACAAAGAGTGTAGTGATCTGGCATGTTGGAATGCGGATCCGAGACAGCTTCCGGAGAGGGCGACGGAGGAGGAGGTGGGGAACGGCGGCGGGGTGTTGCAAATTGCTTCGCTGGTGGCTTTGGAAGCTTCGGTTAGTGGGGCGTAATGAGAGGAGAAATTAATGGAGGGGGGCTACTTTTTTATTTATACGTGGCCTTGTTTGTCCATTCGCGTCAATGTACATCTCATTCATGGTCTTTCTTGTGGACTCATGCGCTGGAGAGAATTTGAACCGCCCGTCACCCGGAAATGTTAACTAACGGGTCACACTCTATATTCAATAATTAAAAAAACTAAATAATAATTAATGTATGTAAAGGAAATTAGTTATTTTCAATAAATATGCATTGGTTCCAGTTTCCCTAAAATACTCCTCCTTGTACAAGCTATATAATGTCGACTATAACTAATTTATACATTCTAATAAAATGAGTTGAAAGCATAAAATTAGTAGTAAAATTTAAGTGATTTTTAATAATATCTTTATTAACCCTATTAAACTTTAATATCATATTCATTTCTACTCTTTCATATTAAGCTTATTAAATATGAGAATATAAAAAAAAATAATGTTAATTGAAACTACTAGAATGTATTACAAAAATGAGCAAAAATGCCTTTCAAAAAACATCTTATAAAATGGATGAGAGGAAATACTCTCTTTAATTAAGTGTATTTGAACTATGTTGGTGAAATATTCCCTCACACGTATAATCAATAAAAATATTTTAAGGAGAAAATTATAAATTTAGAAGACGGTGAATTGGGACTTTATTATGTCAAAATAAATCTCTTGTTCAAGTCTTATATTAAATAGAGTAATCCAAATTACTTTATATTTCATGATTAAACTATTATATCTCGCTATGATTATACTGGTGGATAATATATACCACTCTGATCCTATTTATAATAAGTTCTTTTTGACCAAAAAAATTTAGTCCTATTTATAAATCTTTTTTGACCAAATAAACAAAATTGTGACAATTTTGCCCATATTTCTATCAATAAAAATAGAGAGAATTATAATATTTGTACCCTATAATCATTGAGCTACCTACCTCTCCTTGGTATATGCGACTTGACCAAAAGGGACTTATAAATAGGATCAGAGTAGTATGTTCTTTATAAACGTCTGTTGGGTTATAGTTTATTAAAAAAAATTTGTGAAATTTTGTAAGCTTTGAGATATCAGATATTGAAATAGAATTAATTAATGTTGATCATCCGTATTAGGCGCGGTTCTTGCCAATTAGTGAATTATAAGTACTTG
This sequence comes from Acacia crassicarpa, assembly GCA_034222035.1. Taxonomy (NCBI): domain Eukaryota; kingdom Viridiplantae; phylum Streptophyta; class Magnoliopsida; order Fabales; family Fabaceae; genus Acacia; species Acacia crassicarpa. The sequence continues at coordinate 10,630,527 of JAWXYG010000003.1, forward strand.
TATGTGTAATAGAATTAATTAATGTATCTTCCTGCCTGTCTCTAATTTTTCTTTTAATTTAATTTCTTTCTTCCTTTTCTTTTCCGGTTCTCACAATTTTCTTAAAATGGAATGAGGAATGGTCACTTCTTTATTTGGTAAGTAAATGGTTTTGGGATTGAAACAAGAAAGGTATTCTTTTTTTTTTATATATACATCATGTTAGGAGAAGGGAGTAGGATTTGACTGGATATAGGGAAGGAAGCAGTTAATATTAACTCCCATGTCACTATATTACTAAGGTGCTGGCGAAACAAGCAGGCATTCTGTATCAAAAGAAAGGCATTCAATTCCATAACAGTGCAGGAAAAAGTAAAGTGAAAGGGATATTTTGGGGAATGCACGAGAATGTGCGATGATGTTTATGAGCCCAAAAAAGACAGCTTTTAATGTTTGACATCGATCTAATCATCTAAAGTTAGTTTCCTACAATTCCTTCTGTCAAGATTTTCTTATTAATACTTCTTTTGATTTTAATTATAGAAATATTTTTATAGTGTAAATTATACTATATAAAAATTTTTATAATTAAAATTAGAGATAGTATAATTTTACAATTTCTTTTGACAAAAAAAACCATTATTTTCTGAGACCTATATTTTTCCTTCCTTTACTTAATAATCTCTATAATCTACGTCACATCATATTCTATTTATAAACCTATTTTGATTTTTTTAAAAAAAGATGTTTACTATATATCCTATTGAATACATTTCTTATATTTTTACTTATATTAATTGTAATATTAAAAAAAATGTTTATGTTGACTTTTTGAATCAATCATAGATAAAAGTAAAATTGAAAATTTATCTAATAATAAATAAGTTAATTAATTCTCTTTAATACGTAAGCGTTGGTTAATTTTGACTTATAAATAAGGTCAAAGTGGTATTTAATATGACTTTTGGAGAGCCCAATCGAACTTATGCACTGTTTGAATTAGACCTATGAGAAAATATATGCTTGGTTAAGAAGTTGTTCCAATCGAAATAAAAAATAACTTATTTAAAAAATTACTTTGAGGAGCTTTTGTTTCAATTGAACTTATGGATTAAGATCATAAGGTATTTTCTTAGTACCGTTCAGTATCTTGAAATATATTATAGTACTAGTCAATACTTTCAAACATATTTTAGATTGACTATGAGTTTAAATATCAAAAGCTACTTATACTACCACCAATCCAAACACAAATCCAATTTCACAATCTTATTTTTGCCTAATTTGATATTTCTATAAATCAGATTAATTATAAGTTATAAGCCGTAAAAATTTATTTTTATCAATTCTTTTGTGTGCAGAAGCTGTTTTTCAGGGGATGAACAGTGCAGGATTTAACAGTTTGCGGGAAAGCTGGCCAGAAATACGTGGCATGCATGGGGTGACCTGCAACTTGTGCCTCCTTACGTGACTCTCCTTCCCTCTCCCCAAAACTAATTATAAATAATATTTTTTTTGTTAATCTTGTATTCCTAATTCCTATATATTAATGTTAATACATTATATCTCACGGGATTAAAATTCATTTAAAATAATTGTTTACTAACGTAAAGAAAGAACAATACTACTAAGACAACGATCTTTATTATTTAATTCTTTTTCGATAACAGTTATCAAAATTAATGCCCCACCGGCGGCTGCTGGCACGTGCAGTGACGATGAGCTGTAAAGATAGCAACAAATGTGGTCCACCAAATATTTATTTCTTTATTTTTATTTGTTGGTGTTGCCGTGTTGGGGCCAACAACCCCCGTACTCCCGTGAGCTTTTAAATAAATAAATAAATGCAAGCCGTTAAGGATGGTAACGCGGCTTGCATGCTAGTGGTACGTTTGGCACACGGAATACGTGAATTTTTTTTTTTATATATATAAAGAATAGGTGAAAATAGAATATAAGATGAGCAATTTTTTTTGTTTGCTACACTTTTAGTGACTAATCTTTTTGGGAACTTAAATTTTCGGGTCTATCAATCTTTCTTTAAAAATGAGAAAATAATATCCCACCAAAATTGTTGAGAATCCAAATTCCCACATGATCAATGATACTTCCAAACATATTTGCCCCTCATAAAAATATTTTTTCTATAATTCAAGAAATTTAATTCGAATTTATGTGATAAATTCAAACTTATATAATAAATTCGAGCTTATGCGATAAGTTTAAACTTGGCTAAAGAATTTTTTGACAAATTCAAACTGAAAAATGTTTTGGACAACTTCGAACTTGGAAGGAGAATATTTTAAACAAATTTAAACTTGATAAAAAATATTTTTTTCAAATATATTTTTTCTTTTTATTTTGAATTAATTATTTTGACGATAAAATAGGTATTTCCTATGATTCTTTATCAATTATTACCCCTTCATTTTTTTTCCTACCAAATAACTCATATTCCCTCAAGTTATCTTCCCTTATTCCTCAAATTCTTCACTTTTCCTCTTTTCCTTCTTTAAGTTCATTTTCCTCTTCAAATCATCCCGATGCCAAACTAGTTCTAAGCGTTATCTTAGTATCAATTTGGACTTACAGTATAAGCTATTTTTTCGACGTGATTTATAGTTTACGAGGCGAGTGCGAGAAGAATTTTATCTCAAGTTACATAAACATACTTTTTCAAACGTGAACTAAAACATGCGCTTAAAGTCCATCTGACTCCTATTCAGTAAGTCCTTTTTATTTAAAATTTTTTTAAAAAAATCAAACCTTTATAGACGAACATCATAACCAAAAAAATTGGAGCATGGTCCAGTGTGGATGTTACTGAAAATTATATTAATCGTGGGGATCAAATTTCATATTTGCCCTCCGGAGAATTCGAAAACTCAATCATTCCTGATTAGTACTCCCTTCGGTCCTAATTATAAGAGTAAGTTGACTTTTTTGAAGAGATTAAGGAAGCTAATTAAATTACTTTAAAGTATTTTTATTTTTATTATTTTCTTCAAACTTATTAGTTTGACTAATAAACTAATATATAATCTAAGAATATTTAACATATGAAATGATTAAGTAACTTATTTAGCTTTCTTAATCTCTCCAAAAAAAAGTCAACTAGCTCTTATAATTAGGACCGGAGGTAGTAATATATAATTACTTACATATTTCCGCGAAGATCTCGTACAATTTAAATCATCACTTAACTTTTGTGTCGGAGCCTGGCGACCTCTCTGCCTCTGCCTGCTTCAAATATTTTTATATATATTTTCGACACAATAATCATTTTAAAAGACTCAGCATCTCATAATTGTTGAACTAATAGTGGTAATAATAATAATATAGGGAGAAGGAAAAAGAAATGAAGGTGGAGGAGGGTTAAGGAAGAATAATTGAACAAGTATGGTTGGGAGCATGGTAGTAAAAACGTATATTTTACTTGAAAACAGAAAGAGAATGAAAAATCGTAAAACGTAAAATCGTAAAAATATAAAAGCATTTGGAAAATTAGTAAAATCGTTTTAATGGGAAAAAAATCGTTAAAACGTAAAATCGTAATGATGAATCGAGTTTTTAACTACCATGATTTAAGAATTTTTGAGGTTTCATGGATGAGTTGCTTTCACGATGCCAAGGATTTTAAAAAAAATAAAAAAAAAATGCCAAGGATATGGTCCCCTTGTACGAATTATTGGAGTCACTTTCAGTAAAGGGGCGATTCATTTTTATTTATATCACATACAACCATTTTATTTGTTTTAATCATTATTATTTTTTAATCTGCAAGTATTGCATGATCATCATTCATAACGTTAAGAACATATTATGCAGCAAAAGCTTCATAACTAACCTCATCCAAATATAATTGACAAAGCAACTCGTCCATAAATGGAAGTTGATGTAGTCAGTGAGTGCTCTCTTTTTGGGTTATCCAGCTTGGTAATTGCTATAGCCTGGCCTCCACCACATTTCATCCGCATGCATGGTCCTGATATATTCTCTAGTTTTGGGGCCCATCTTTGCATTGTTTTGCTTCCCATTGAGATTCGACTTGGTCCCAGCCGCATGTCTTGGATGGCATTGTACACTAATTTCTGAAAAACACTTCACATTCAACTTGATTGATGGGGAAAATGATGTTTGGCGTGCTTTCAGGACCATTGACCTTTTTCACTCAAAGTCCAATAAAAAGCTATTTTTGTTTATGTTAATCCAAACAAGCAGGTACAGTCAGCTTGAGTTATAACTTCAATCATTCCTTCTTGTTAAAACCTAGTTTGGGAATAGAATTCCAATTGTTGTAGCTAATTGTCTATAATTTTAGTTCATCAAAGATAGTTAACTTTGGTATATATAGAATCTTAGGAGAATATTATAAGGTCCCGACAAAATAATAATAATATCAAAAAAAGTCTTATTAACAAGTTACGAGACTTATTCTAATATTATTTTCTTTAGTTGGAATTTTAGTGTATTCTTCTTTTAATGCCTGCCTCATCTTGGTTTGTTTTATTTATTTATTTTTTCTTTATACAAGGAAAAAAAACTAAAGCTATTCAATATGCGTTAACACATCAAGTAAAGTGGGTAAAACATCAAGGCTGAGTATGATCAATCCCGAGTTATGATTAAGAGCCTTTTTAGTGAGGAGGTCTGCCATTATGTTGCATTCTCTCGCTATATAATACAATGTCACCTTCCAGCTTCGACTCAACATGTTATGGACTTTCATGATAATCGATCTATCCTCATGAAGTTCAGGAATATCCTTCTGAATCAGGCTTAAATCCTTTTGGGAATCACTACTTAGTTTAATGTTCCAATGACCACCGTCCCAAGCCTGTTTCAAACCCATAAGACAGCCCCATCGTTGTTAAAGAGTCACTGTTTAGAGTTTATAAAAGCTTAGTTGTGCTTCTCAAAATTACCGATGCTCTTATAAAATACTTGGTTGATTCCGATGCTGATCCTTGAGTGCATTCATTCATTTCTATCTCACTCCTCGTCTTGTCTTGTTATTCAAACGTTGTTTTAGCATCTTATTCCTGTCATTAACAATAGGGCAAATTAATACAAACAAAAAGAAAGTTTATATATATATATATATATAAGAAAAGTTTTGGAGGGTTCAGCATCAGTCCCCAATCAAGGCCAAGGCACGGCCCCAGGTTCTATGAGCACTTACTGGGGACTTATGAGATTGCCTACCAAAGGAGTCCTAGCGACGGCAGAGGGGATCGAACCCACGACCCAAGGGCCTAATCCTAAATCCCTTACCATCTATGCTAACTCAGATTGGCAAACTGACGAACAACATTAATTAGCCTGGACCGTAGACATTCGCAAGGCTTCGTTTTTTTGATATATTCGCAAGGCTTCGTTCAAAAGACCTTGCTGTCATGCCTGGTCCATCCCAAGTCCGGCTCAGGCTAAGGCCCATGAGCCTAGCTGTATGTGTTACTTTGATAATAAGAATCCAAACACATATGGCCAACAAAAAATGTTTTAGGTGCCCGTAGTGCCGTTTGAAGCTCTCTCGTTCCTTCCTTGCACTTTTTGTCGGTCCATTTTCTTTCTTTAATTGCCTCATGGTCTGGAGAGATGAAAATACTCCCTTCGATTTTAATTATAAGATCTAATTGATTTTTAAAAAAAAAATTAAAAAGCTAATTAAGTTATTTTAGATTATTTTTATTTTTATTGTTTCTTCAAATTAATATATTCCCTCCAATTCTAATTATAAGACCTATTTGACTTTTTTTGAAGAAATTAAGGAAGCTAATTAAATTATTTTAGAGTATTTTTATTTTTATTGTTTCTTCAAACTAATTAGTTTGACTAATAAATTAATATATAATTTAAGAATACACAACATATGAAATGATTGAGTAACTTCTTTAGCTTCTTTTTATCTCCCCAAAAAAAATCAACTAGTTCTTATAATTAGGACCGGAGGTAATAGAAAATAAGAGAACGTGCCGGGGCCCCATTCGTCAGCATACCTCGAAGGGACTAAAACGTTTAACGTGTTAGACCTAAACCTCTTTAAAGACGTGGTCTCCACTAAAACGCTCAACTTTCACTAACCTTAGAAAACAAAGAAAACGATTTGTAGCTAACAGTCAAACTATATTTTCCTTAAGTTGACTTGACATGGTATTTCCTGAGCTGAAGTCTTGTCTCTACAGCGAATTCCTAATATTTTATGAGAGTTACAGAGGTGGCAAAAAGCCTTTTCCCTGGGAAGTTTACTTTAGATGGTTCAGTTAGCTTGGGGTAACTATAATAAATCAATGGGTATCCAGAATGGCGGTGGGTTTAAATTATGTTATCATGTTTTGGCCAGACTTGGGATAGAAAGTGCTTCATATTTAAAGCGATTCGATACACAGTTCTGGTCGTGGAGCCAGTGCTCTTGTAATCTACCTAACAATTTATATTGGTGCATTCATTTTCTTAGCTTCTGTCATTCCCTCTGAGGGAGTGTGTGCAATGGCTAAAACGTGCGTTTCATTCTTTATTCTAGTTACTGTACTAGGCTACAATTTTGGTGTCGGTCACTGTATTAACAAGCTAGATCCATACTTTAGAAAAAGGGGAGCTAGGCTTTGTGGATGAAAGTTGCAAGCGAAGCAGAAAGGTTCGTGCATTCCTCAGAATCCAAGAAAGTGAAAGCAAAACTCGTCAATTTCTGAAGTCTCATAAACCTCCACCTACTGCGATTTTGGAATGGCCATGGCCAAAAAATGTACCACCTCCGGTCCTAGGACCTAGTTATGTGTTATGGCATCATGTGAATTCACCTAACATGAAGCTTAGGTGACGTCCCCTGCTTGAGCCAACTATTTATCGCTAACCAGTGACAATTGGCAAGTCCAAGATTTCCTCTCATGATTGGTTTTGTCTTATCCCACACCGCCCAATCATAAATAAATTACATTTAAATATAATTTTAAGCTCCATCATTATTAACCTTTCTTTGACCAAAAAAAAAATTATTAACCTTTCTGCCCCAGACTTCATTTTCGTGTCATTTTTAATTTATCTGCTATAAAATCTAAAATGACATGCATCTCTGAGTTCCTAAACCGCATCGAACCCTGTAAAAGGCATCATTTGTGTGTGCACGTTCTTTAATTTGCAGTGGGATTAGTCTCTTGAGATTTGCTGATAAACTGGGTTAGCCCCAAGGGATTGCCGGGTAATTGAAAAGGAGTTTGAATTTGTCTGGTCAAATTTTGGATGACAAACAAGTTAGGAACGCAAAAAAACAAAAAAGCTGGAATTCCAAGGCCAATAATATTTATTAATGAAATGGGATTATCATGGAATGCGGATTCTATTATATGCTCTGAGTTAGTTCATACAGAACTCATCATTCACCGAACCGAGCAGCAATAACTTTAATTAAAATGTTTATGTCAAGTTTTTTTTTTTTTTGGGATAAAAAATGTTCAAGTCAAGTTGGTTATATCTCTTTGGTCAAGTTTTCTAATTATATGTGGGGAAAAACATTTCTCATGTTGTAGGAGAAATGTTTTCTCATGTTACACACACATAAAATGGTGGGACCCACATATACATATAATGAGCATTATATATATATGTGGGTCCCACTATTTTATGTGTGTGTAGGAATCTTTTTTTTCTCATGCAACATGAGAAAATCAAACCTCTTATATGTGACAATGTGACTTTTTTAAAAAAATAGTATCATTTAACTTTAACCTCTTATAAAAAAACAGGACACGTGATCATATATGATTGAAGATTTTGATGTATTGTATATAACAAACTTGATGTAAGTATAGTCCTAAATTTAAATTGAAATATTAAATTTTATATTGCATCCAAAAAATTTGAGAACATGAAAGATACCCATCATTTCTAAGATGACAATTTTCGGGAGGTAATGTCTATGAGCGTCATTGACAATTTTGAGAATCAACATCCGTCTTAAAAACAAACATTGTAAGTACAACCTATGATGTTCGTTTTTAGAAAAACCAATGTAGAAAATGGGTTTTCTTTTAAAAAAGAGGCCACCTGCCACGTCTGTTTTTCTGAAAACAACAGTGGAAAGTGGCCTTTTTTTTATTTAAAAAAAGGAGTTTTTTTGTATCAAAATGGTGGAGACTGGAGACAGAACAAAGGGATATTTGCTATAGGTGGTGCCTGAAACTGGGAAGGTGATTCCAGAGAAGGTGAAGAAGGAAGAAGATGATGGTGAATTGATAGGAAAGCAAAGGAAATGGCTGACGTGGAGTGGTGCGTGACGGTGAAGAATGGAGGAGCAACGATGGTGTCTTAGCGGAGGAAAGAAGGTGAAGGTCTAAACTTCTCCATTTTGCTTAGTGTCGCCTCTATTCTCTCTTGTTCTTCATCTCCTTACTAGTGTTGTGTAACTCTGTTCTAGAAGCTCGTCGAGAACATGATGGTGGTTGATGCCGTCGGCGAGAAAGGAGACGGGTGAAGGTGAAAGCAACAGGATCTGGTGAGCTCTTCAATTTCAAAAACCAAATCTACAAAGGGAGAAAGAGAAGAGAGAAGGTTCGCTTATTCTTCGCTGGCTTAAAAATTTCCTGTTGAAGGCGGTGATGGTGTTAGGGTTGTTGTTGCAGGGGCAGAACTAGGATTACAAATTAGGGGGCGAAAATTACATAATAAAACTTAGTAGAGTTAGCATTTGAAATTGAGGAGGAGAAAAGTACAGAATTTGATCCAAAATTTTAGAAAATTTGATTTAGTCTCATAAATGTTTCAATACTTTCATTTTAGTTCCTCTATGGGACATTTTGATAAGGACTAAATTGAAAATATTTAGATTTTTTGAGGGAAAAACGTAATTTCCCAAAAAAAATATTGGAGAATGGCGGAGGCAGCGGTATTATCGAAAGGTGTGTTTCAACGATAGTATTTGCAAGACATTGACAACTATACGGTAAGATACTGACTCAATTTTTACCAATATAGAGCTGTTAGTATGAAACAAAAAGAAGGAAGAAGGAAATCTTAGTTGGAACACTTATAAAAATCTCTATGTTGACCATTAATGGTGTAAGCATTAGAGACACCCGGAGCAAAAGGTACTATGCAACTAATGTATTGAGGGAAGTCTCAACCCCTATCGATAGTGAGAAGAAATTAAGTTTGGTTTAGTTTATCATGCCAAGTCTGCGATATCAAATGGGGGCCAATAAATTCACTTGAATAAAGTCTACAATATCATGTGACTAGCCTTCATTGGCTGAGTTTGTTAGGTGTGAGCTAGTTCAAAATTACAACAAATGTTTTAAAATTAAAGTCATTGAAAGGAAAAAATATTCAATTTTTTCTCTTAACTTTGAACGACAGGTTTTTTAAACAATTGTTGAAACTCACAAATATTTATATTTTTTGAAATTTCTGACTTAATTTTTAACGATTGTTATTATATATATCTATATCTATCAGTAACTTTTAACGAATGTTTATTAAGAAACAATTGTTAAAAGTTAAGCTAAAATTTTAAAAAATGTCACGGCTCCTTTATTACTTTTGATTTCTAAATATGGAAGTTAATTAATATCATTAAATTTACTTTTTTCTTTATAGTAGTGTTTTAAAATATTAAGATCTGCGCTAAAGGTCTTATAATGATCAACATGTCATGTGATTCTTGAGGGAATGATAACAAAGAATTGAGATTAAAATAATCAAATTAATGAAAGTTAGGTTTTTTATAAAATTTTGTTAAGAATAAGTTGTGTATATATATTATATAGGAATAAGTTGTCTGCCGGCTGCCCCACGATGCCACACAACACGGAGGCATTGATGCCATTCTACTCCCCCTCCTGAATATTCCGGTTTATTCCCTCCTACTCTATGTCTTACAAAACTTACAATGAGCTAGCTTCATTAATTCTAGGTCAAACATGCACACACAAAAAATCATTACATTTAGAAATGTCAATTCATAAACTTAAATGACTTAAGTCATCGTGAACTCTCTATAAACCAGTAAAAAGAGATTAAACTTTGCAGCAAAATTAGCTAAAAACTCTTGATTTGATTAAAATTTGAAGAAAAAAATTTACAACAACTTAGGTAGTAGTAATAAATAATCTCACAATTTTTTCTCTCAGTATCAATATTTAACAAGGAAATTTCGTATGCATTATTTTCAAGTATTTGAAATTTTTATTTATCATAATGATTTATTCGTTTTAATTTTATTTTTTTAAAAAAATAGTAATCCTACTAAACTTTGATTAATTATTGTATAATTTTTCCTGATTATGTTTTATCGTATAAAAAAGCTTTAGGAGTAATACATATTGTTTCATTTTTAGGGAGGAATGAGATATCTCCCGCCAATTTCACTTACCTATTAATATTATATATCGTGGCGATGAATTGCAATCCCTCCTTAATCAAACTCGCTAGATTTTCTCACGAAATCACATTTTGCTGGTACTTCGGTGTTTTACGAATGATAAATCCCTTTTTGACCAAAAACTGTCTTGTCGATATCTTTTTAAATAAAAATGAATAAGGAAAAAAAAAAGGGGGGGGGGGGGGGAATTGGAAGGTATAGCAGTAGTGGGAAAGGGACAAATGTAAAAGTTTAAAGTTTTCACTGAGAAAAATTTTATCCCAAAAATTTTAACAAGAGAGTAATTTTTTCATGATCAATATCTCACTTAATTTTGATAATTAATTAATTAAATATGCTGAGCTAACAGTTCATATAACGTCATTTTTATTAAGGTATAACTTTACGTCGGAAGTACATGTATTATCATTCACTCCATCTCTTTTCAAAGTTAGATTTAAGAAACTGGGGCAAAGTTGGACCTTAAAAAAATAACATAAATGATATGTAGACTATCAACTTAGCATATTTTGTCAACTAGAGGTTAAAATTAATTGGAATAACGACTATGATAAAATTGCTCAATTTTTTTACACCTTTAGAGCAAAATTTTCCATCGAGAAAACCTTCGGGACAAAAATGTCCCTTAAAGAGATGGGTGTAGAGAATATGTATGATTGATTGCGTGTTTGCAATAGCAACAGTAGAAGTGACTTTTTTTATAATCTGACTTTTACAAATTTAAAATATGTGGTGGTAAAATTTCATTTGTACTATAAAAAATGGGTCTTAAAAGTAACTTTTACCCTAAAAACCCATTTTTTTTTAAAAAAAAAAACATAAATTCAAACACGTCAATTTATTTCCATGGTGTGTTTTTCTTTCCAAACGTTTTAAGGCCCACCACTTTCGTAAACAGGGGAAACTCATCATCACCGTGGGTTTGCAATCTGGTCCCAAATGGCGCGATTGAATACTACTGTAATACTGTTAGTTGCTGCTCATTCTTTTGTTTCCATCCCTCAACTAGCCTCCCTCCAACTGGCTCCACCTCATCCCTCATTTACCCAGTCAATGTCTCTCTCTCTCGTTCAACTCCTACCTTTTCATTATTATGTTTTAATTATTATTTATTTCCTGATCTAAACGCGTTATGTTGAATTCCCTTTGAGCTTAATCTTCTGTTTACACCTCAAAAGCTGTCATGCAAAGGAAAGAGTCATTTTAAGAGTAATATAAAAAGTCCTCCATCTTGGGCGATTGTTCTTTCTCATTCTATTTTCGATCTGGATAAATACCTGCCGCTTTATAATCATTTTTAATATCTGTCTGTCAGTCAACTTCATGGTTTTGTTCTCTTTACTCTGATTTAATTTGTCCAGATTTTGATATCCCCAACGTTAATTAATATCTTTAACCTTAAAAAAAACAAAAAAGAGCGTCGGTGCACGGTGCAAGTGCCACACACCCGGGTGACTCAGCCGGGTCAATGTACATGAATCTCTTTTTGATAGAAATGCAAAGTGATCGAATCATAATTACATACTTGTGTGCGTGTGGGATCATGAATCCTCCAATTGGACAAAAGATCCTCATTATGATTATGATTTTTATAAATTAACGGATGCTTCCACTGTTAAAAGAGAGCTCGGCCACTTTTTTATTTACACCTAACCCCCACTTTTAATAATATTCAATAACTACCACCAAGCATACGGACCCTACACTTCCTTGTCATGTTCCCTTTCAAATGTTTTCCTCCTCATTTATTTCCTTTCTGCTCTGGGTTTCGCTTCCCACTTTTATCTTTTTAAAAAAATTTCCCTTCTCATGCTTATTTGTGACGCTAATTACAACGTCACACACAAGAAGCTTATATGGTCGGATTAACAGTGAAAATTGATTTTTTTAAAATATAATTTACGGTAACAAAGTTAGTATATAAAAGGAGCCTTGCCTCGCGGACATAAAGATACGCTAATCCGATCATGCAACTGTACACACACATAAAATGGTGAGACCCACATATACATATAATGAGCATTATATGTAACATCCTGAATTTTGAATCTAATATCTTGAACATAAACCTATTTTGGGAAGACTAGTAGGCTCTATTTTTGGAAAGTTATAAATTTGAAATCAGTATTTTGTGGGCCCCGTGAATAGTATTTACTATTCACGTATACGTTTTTACTATTTACAAATACGTATTTAAAAAAAAATATATATATATATATATGTTATTCGCAAATACGTATTTAATACTTGAAATTTGTGAAATATGAATAGTGTTCACTATTCACAAATACGTATTTACTATTTAAAAATACGGTATTTACTATTCCTAAATACGTATTTACTATTCATGCGGGACCCACAACCAAAATAATTCTCTCCCGACACAAAACTCTCGTGAAGTTTGAAAATTTTGTCAGCGGGACCCACGTAATAGTAATTTACTATTTGAATAATAATATTATATTATTATTTACTATTCATGTGGGACCCACGAAAAATTATTTCCACAACCAGCCACGGGAAGAGTCACGGGAAAGTTTGTTTTTATAATTTTGGGAAAATTACGTAAAACGACCCAGAGACGAAAATTACACTTAAAGACCCATTTTCCAACTATAAATAGACCTTCCATTTCATTTCATTCTTCACAACTTCTAAGAGCCTTAGAGAGAGGTAGAGAGAGAGAGAGAGAGTAGAGAGATATTTGCTTGAGAGTTATAATAGCTGGTTGGTGATTCGGGTATTAGCAAGTAACAGGTAACTCTGAATATTCTTCCTTATACTTGTGAATTATGTATGATTATAAATTTGTTTGTTTACTATTTTGGCAAGAATATTTAGAAAATATTTATGGTTTTAAGATCTGGTGTGGGAATTTTGACTTGCAAATCTGTAGAGGTACTTTTTATACGTACGTTACTATTCACATATACCGTATTTACTATTCATTTTACTATTCACGTATACCGTATTTACTATTCATTTTTACTATTCACGTATACCGTATTTACTATTCACATTTACTATTCACGTATACCGTATTTACTATTCATTTTACTATTCACGTATACCGTATTTACTATTCATTTTACTATTCACGTATACCGTATTTACTATTCATTTTACTATTCACGTATACCGTATTTACTATTCACATTTACTATTCATGTTACTATTCACGTATACCGTATTTACTATTCACACCGTATTTACTATTCATTTTTACTATTCACGTATACATACCGTATGTACTATTCATTTTACTATTCATGTATATACCGTATTTTACTATTCACAGATACGCATAGTATTTTACTAATCATAAATACGCATATCAATGTATATAATGGTATAATAATGCATTATTTTTGAGTAAATACATTCATCATGGCGGTTGTATTGTGATGGGTGGAGTAAGGAGGGAATTGAATGATAAGAATTGTTTATGCCACCACTCGGTGCACAGTAGATGGTACTTTTCAGGGCCCCATCTTCCATGTTTTCCTCTGGCCGGGATTTCATTGGAGATGTGGGACATGTGACACCTCCTTAGTTGTTATTTTAAAGGAGGGGAGCCATAGTCCAGATTTAAGCTCTATACCTTTGGCCGGGTGTATCTTAAGTTTTGGTGAGCTTGAAACCATCCAGTCAAATGAATGAGTTTCTATTGGACTATATGTTAGCCTATGGTTCCAGTCAGCGGTATACGGTTGGAAGGGGATATAAGGGAGGCTGCATACTGCATAGTGCATTCTGAATTATTCAATAAAGAATGATGAGTATTTTATAAAGATAATTGATGTGAACAACGGTATATCTAAAAATATCTGTGTATATTGAATCCATTTTTTTTTTACTATCTACTATTTATGTCATATGTAATTTGCTCGGGTAAGGTAGAAATATTCAGTAGTTACTGAGACGTGGAATCTCATCCCATATTAACATTTTTCAGGTGAAGGGAAGGCACCTATGGAGTGAGCTCTGGAAGCTCTTTTGATCTCCAATAGATTATGTTATGTTATTTTATTTGCCATGAACCTAAGACTTCCGTTTTGTATTAAACTCTGAAATATTTTCTGGAATTTATTCTGATTATGTATTACGGGTTTTATTCGAAATGGTAACATTGTAAAAGGATTTGGATATTGTTGAACTCTTTTGAAGGTATTTTCAATATTTTAACCGAGTTTTTGGGTATTAAAATTGTGGTGTTACATTTTTGGTATCAGAGCCAAAGGTTCCATGGCAATTTTGTTTATTTTCTAAAGTGATTTCTTAAATTTTTTTAAAAAAAAGTTCGTGGCAAATTAAATATCATAACATGAGCACTTCCCTTTGTTAGATTTAGAATTTATTTAGCTATTTTTATTTGTTTAGTGTCCTTATAGTATTAATCATAGGAGGAGATAATGGCAAGAACTCGAAGAACTAATTCAACCCCTGCTCCGTCCCAAAGAGGTCTCCCTCCGCATCAAGATGGTCCCTATCCTCAGGATAACAATGCCCTTTTGGCAGAATTACGAGACGTCATCCTGGAGATGAGAGAGAAAGTGAATAGACACGAGGATGAATTAGCAAAAGGACGAGGCCAAGGTGGTAAGGAAGGAAAGGAGAAGGCTCTGGAAGTCACACCTTCTGACCATCAATCTAGGGGAGGAAGTCATTCTCGCACTGAAGATGGAGGTAGTAGCGGTTCTCATTCTCAGTATCATCCCTTACCTATTACTGAGGTTTGGGAAAAATTTCGGAAGTTTACTCCACCGATGTTCGAGGGGAAGCTAGATCCGATTGCAGCACTGGAGTGGCTGAAGCGTGTAGAAAAGATTTTCAGAGTTATCGAGATTAGCTCACAACAAAAGGTGATGGTTGCTGAACAATTGTTGCAGAAAGCAGCTGAAGAATGGTGGGAAAGCACCAAAACAAAAGGAAATGCTGAGATGACGTGGGAAGAGTTTAAGGAAAAGTTCGAAAATTATTACTTTTCCCCTTCAATCAGAATAGAGAAAGAAACTGAATTCCTCACATTCAGGCAAGGGGAATTACATGAAGACGAATTTATTACTCGCTTTTTAGAGTTGTCTAAATTCTGCGGATATTCACAGAACAACTCTAAATGGTTAAGTGCTCGATTGGTTGAAAAAGCTAGACCAGACCTAAAAACAGCTCTATCACCGTTCCTTGATGAAACAAGGGATTTTGAAGAAATATGCGACAAACTGCGCACGATAGCAAGGAACAAACGAGAAGAGGAAGCTGAGAAGATGAAGGGTTTTCAGGCCAGATCTACACACCTCATGAGACCAACGGGAGGAGTTACTAAGAAGCAGAGTCACAACTTCAGTAATGTGAATACGCGGTTTAGCCAACCATCCAGAAATCACTTTGGTGGACCATCGAGGAGTTATTTTACTGGACCCCAAAGAAGTCATTTCAACAGACCACCGAGGAGTCAATTCAAAGGACCTCAAAGGAGTCACTTCAGTGGAGGTCAGAGTTCATATAGGGGATCCACAGCTCCTGTTGCAAGCACCGCCAACAATCAGATGTGTGCCAAGTGTGGAAGAATACACCAAGGACCATGTGTGACGTGTTTCAACTGTGGAAAGCCAGGACACATTTCCAGATTTTGTGAGGAGGAGCCTCGAGGAGCCAAGGATGCTAGAACTGCAGTGCCAGGGAAAGTGTTTGCACTATCACATCAGGAGGCAAGTGCTTCACCAAATCTGATTAAAGGTATCCTCAAACTCCAAGGTCTTGAAGTAGAAGCCTTATTTGATTCTGGTGCCACACACTCTTTTATATCATACGACTGTGTGCCTCGATTGAATTTAAGAGTGAGTGAATTGCCTTATTATATGATTATTTCTACACCGGCGGGAGCTTCAGTAAAAACTTCTAGGGCTTGCTTAAATTGTACGATTGAGATTGATAATAGGATCTCAAATATAGACCTTGTTTGTTTACCCACGAAGGGTATCGATGTAATAATAGGAATGGATTGGTTGTCAGCTAATGACATCATCCTTGACTGCAAGAGGAAGACTATCTCTCTTGCGGATGACTCTATGAGTCATAGTAGACCACAATTGTTGTCTATAGTACAAGATGAAAAGCCTGTTCATCATGGTTGTCTTGCGTACATGGTATTTTTCTCCATTCAAACAGAAGTGGAGGAAGGGATAGAGAACATTGAAGTGGTGAAAGAATTTCCGGAAGTATTTCCGAAAGAAATGACAGGTTTACCTCCAGAGAGAGAAGTAGAATTTTCTATTGATCTCGTACCTGGAACAGAACCTATATCTAAAGCTCCTTACCGAATGTCTCCATCGGAACTAGCAGAATTGAAGAAGCAGATCGAAGAATTGTTAGAAAAGGGTTTTATCAGACCCAGTGTATCTCCTTGGGGATCGCCCGTACTCTTTGTGAAGAAGAAAGATGGGAGCCTGAGACTATGCATTGACTATCGCCAGTTGAATAAAGTGACTATAAAGAATAAATATCCTTTACCCAGGATCGACGATCTACTTGATCAGTTGAAGGGAGCATCCATATTCTCCAAGATCGACCTCAGATCAGGTTATCACCAACTGAGAGTCAAAGCTGAAGATGTCTCAAAAACTGCATTCAGAACTAGATATGGCCATTATGAATTTCTTGTTATGCCATTTGGGCTAACAAATGCTCCAGCAGTATTCATGGATTACATGAATAGAATTTTCCGACCATATCTAGATAAATTTGTAGTGGTTTTCATTGACGACATCCTTATCTACTCTAAGGATGAAGAAGAGCATAAAGAGCACCTTAGAATCGTGCTACAAGTGTTGAAGGAGCACAAGCTCTATGCGAAACTGTCTAAGTGCGAATTTTGGTTGAAGGAAGTAAAATTCCTAGGCCATGTCGTATCGGCTGAAGGTGTTGCAGTGGACCATACTAAAGTTGAAGCAGTTCTCCAATGGGAACGACCAAAGTCCGTGACTGAGATCAGGAGTTTTCTAGGTCTAGCTGGCTATTATAGGAGATTTATCAAGGGCTTTTCGCAAATAGCTATGCCTTTGACTAAGTTAACAAGGAAGGGTCAACCATTTGTATGGGACGAAAAGTGTGAAGCAGCTTTCCAAAATTTGAAGACTAAGTTGACTACGGCACCAGTACTTATAATTCCAGATCCTGCTCAGACCTTTACTTTGTACACAGATGCTTCCAAGAAAGGTCTTGGGTGTGTATTAATGCAAAATGGTAGGGTAGTAGCTTATGCTTCTCGACAGTTAAGGCCACATGAAGGGAATTATCCTACTCACGACTTAGAACTGGCAGCAGTAGTGTTTGCTCTGAAGATTTGGAGGCATCACCTCTACGGTTCAAAGTTCGAGGTTTATAGTGACCACAAAAGTCTGAAGTACCTGTTCGACCAAAAGGAGCTCAACATGCGACAGAGGAGATGGATGGAGTTTATCAAGGACTACGACTTCGAATTGAAGTATCATCCAGGAAAGGCGAACGTTGTAGCAGATGCCTTAAGTAGAAAGACAATCCATGTAGCCCAGATGATGATCAGAGAACATAAATTGCTCGAGGAGATACCAAGTACATCTATTGATGTAATGTCAGGTTTGGTCGCTACCATGGAAGCATTAACTATTGAAAGCACAATTTGGAAAGAGATTAAATTCGCTCAGCTCGAAGATGAGTATCTATTAAACGTGAGGGAAGATATTGAAGAAGGAAAAGAATCGAAATTTGGGATCGATAGAGATGGGATATTAAGGTATAAAGGAAAAGTGTGCATACCTAATGATGGAGAAATAAAAAAGCTCATACTAGAAGAGGCACATCGGAGTAAATACACTATCCATCCCGGAGCAACCAAGATGTATCATGATCTCAAGCGGAATTGGTGGTGGCGGGGCATGAAGAAAGATGTGACTGACTTTGTCACTTGTTGTTTGACTTGTCAGAAAGTCAAGATCGAACATCGGAAACCTCCTGGATTATTAAAGAATTTGGATATCCCAGAGTGGAAATGGGACAGCATCTCTATGGATTTCATCATGGGGCTTCCTCTAACGACATCCGGACATAATGCCATTTGGGTAATTGTCGATAGGTTAACTAAGTCAGCTCATTTTCTAGCAATTGCAGCAGAATACTCATTGGAGAGACTAGCAAAGATCTACATGAAGGAGATTGTCAGATTGCATGGGATACCGAATAGCATCGTATCTGATCGTGATCCACGATTCACTTCACGATTTTGGAAAGCATTGCAGAATGCTATGGGAACTCGGATGAGTTATAGTACCGCTTATCATCCTCAAACTGACGGGCAGACTGAGAGGACTATTCAAACTCTGGAAGACATGTTGCGGGCTTGTGCAATCGAACTAAAAGGAAGTTGGGACGATCATCTTCATCTTGCGGAGTTTGCATATAACAATAGTTATCACTCCAGCATTGAGATGGCACCTTATGAGGCTTTGTATGGAAGAAAATGTAGATCTCCTATTTGCTGGACGGAATTGAATGAGCGAATTTTAATAGGTCCAGAACTTGTGGACGAGACGACTCAAAAGATTAAGGTGATTCAACAGAAACTTCTCACTGCTCAGAGTCGACAGAAGAGTTATGCTGACAAGAGAAGACGACCGTTGGAATTCATGGTGGGCGAACATGTATTCTTAAGAGTCACACCAATGACTGGCATTGGTAGAGCAATACGGGCAAAGAAGCTTTCGCCTCGTTTTATGGGTCCTTATGAGATTTTGGAGAAAGTTGGACCGGTAGCTTACAGAATTGCTTTACCTCCACAGCTTGCGAACCTTCATGATGTCTTTCATGTATCGCAACTGAAGAAATACCAACCGGATCCTTCCCACATTATAGAAGTAGAAGAGGTAGAACTCAAGGATAACATGACGTATAAAGCCGAGCCGGAGCGGATTGTTGATGCAAGGGACAAGAAATTAAGAAACAAGACCATTAGACTTGTAAAGGTCGAGTGGAAAGGAATGGTTCCCGGAGATGCTACTTGGGAAACGGAGGAGAGCATGCGACAAACCTATCCTCAATTATTTAAATAGGTTAGAATTCTTATTATGGCGAAATTTTGAGGACAAAATTTTCTTTTAGGAGGGGAGAAATGTAACATCCTGAATTTTGAATCTAATATCTTGAACATAAACCTATTTTGGGAAGACTAGTAGGCTCTATTTTTGGAAAGTTATAAATTTGAAATCAGTATTTTGTGGGCCCCGTGAATAGTATTTACTATTCACGTATACGTTTTTACTATTTACAAATACGTATTTAAAAAAAAATATATATATATATATGTTATTCGCAAATACGTATTTAATACTTGAAATTTGTGAAATATGAATAGTGTTCACTATTCACAAATACGTATTTACTATTTAAAAATACGGTATTTACTATTCCTAAATACGTATTTACTATTCATGCGGGACCCACAACCAAAATAATTCTCTCCCGACACAAAACTCTCGTGAAGTTTGAAAATTTTGTCAGCGGGACCCACGTAATAGTAATTTACTATTTGAATAATAATATTATATTATTATTTACTATTCATGTGGGACCCACGAAAAATTATTTCCACAACCAGCCACGGGAAGAGTCACGGGAAAGTTTGTTTTTATAATTTTGGGAAAATTACGTAAAACGACCCAGAGACGAAAATTACACTTAAAGACCCATTTTCCAACTATAAATAGACCTTCCATTTCATTTCATTCTTCACAACTTCTAAGAGCCTTAGAGAGAGGTAGAGAGAGAGAGAGAGTAGAGAGATATTTGCTTGAGAGTTATAATAGCTGGTTGGTGATTCGGGTATTAGCAAGTAACAGGTAACTCTGAATATTCTTCCTTATACTTGTGAATTATGTATGATTATAAATTTGTTTGTTTACTATTTTGGCAAGAATATTTAGAAAATATTTATGGTTTTAAGATCTGGTGTGGGAATTTTGACTTGCAAATCTGTAGAGGTACTTTTTATACGTACGTTACTATTCACATATACCGTATTTACTATTCATTTTACTATTCACGTATACCGTATTTACTATTCATTTTTACTATTCACGTATACCGTATTTACTATTCACATTTACTATTCACGTATACCGTATTTACTATTCATTTTACTATTCACGTATACCGTATTTACTATTCATTTTACTATTCACGTATACCGTATTTACTATTCATTTTACTATTCACGTATACCGTATTTACTATTCACGTATACCGTATTTACTATTCACACCGTATTTACTATTCATTTTTACTATTCACGTATACATACCGTATGTACTATTCATTTTACTATTCATGTATATACCGTATTTTACTATTCACAGATACGCATAGTATTTTACTAATCATAAATACGCATATCAATGTATATAATGGTATAATAATGCATTATTTTTGAGTAAATACATTCATCATGGCGGTTGTATTGTGATGGGTGGAGTAAGGAGGGAATTGAATGATAAGAATTGTTTATGCCACCACTCGGTGCACAGTAGATGGTACTTTTCAGGGCCCCATCTTCCATGTTTTCCTCTGGCCGGGATTTCATTGGAGATGTGGGACATGTGACACCTCCTTAGTTGTTATTTTAAAGGAGGGGAGCCATAGTCCAGATTTAAGCTCTATACCTTTGGCCGGGTGTATCTTAAGTTTTGGTGAGCTTGAAACCATCCAGTCAAATGAATGAGTTTCTATTGGACTATATGTTAGCCTATGGTTCCAGTCAGCGGTATACGGTTGGAAGGGGATATAAGGGAGGCTGCATACTGCATAGTGCATTCTGAATTATTCAATAAAGAATGATGAGTATTTTATAAAGATAATTGATGTGAACAACGGTATATCTAAAAATATCTGTGTATATTGAATCCATTTTTTTTTTACTATCTACTATTTATGTCATATGTAATTTGCTCGGGTAAGGTAGAAATATTCAGTAGTTACTGAGACGTGGAATCTCATCCCATATTAACATTTTTCAGGTGAAGGGAAGGCACCTATGGAGTGAGCTCTGGAAGCTCTTTTGATCTCCAATAGATTATGTTATGTTATTTTATTTGCCATGAACCTAAGACTTCCGTTTTGTATTAAACTCTGAAATATTTTCTGGAATTTATTCTGATTATGTATTACGGGTTTTATTCGAAATGGTAACATTGTAAAAGGATTTGGATATTGTTGAACTCTTTTGAAGGTATTTTCAATATTTTAACCGAGTTTTTGGGTATTAAAATTGTGGTGTTACATTATATATATATGTGGGTCCCACTATTTTATGTGTGTGTAGGAATCTTTTTTTTCTCATGCAACATGAGAAAATCAAACCTCTTATATGTGACAATGTGACTTTTTTAAAAAAATAGTATCATTTAACTTTAACCTCTTATAAAAAAACAGGACACGTGATCATATATGATTGAAGATTTTGATGTATTGTATATAACAAACTTGATGTAAGTATAGTCCTAAATTTAAATTGAAATATTAAATTTTATATTGCATCCAAAAAATTTGAGAACATGAAAGATACCCATCATTTCTAAGATGACAATTTTCGGGAGGTAATGTCTATGAGCGTCATTGACAATTTTGAGAATCAACATCCGTCTTAAAAACAAACATTGTAAGTACAACCTATGATGTTCGTTTTTAGAAAAACCAATATAGAAAATGGGTTTTCTTTTAAAAAAGAGGCCACCTTCCACGTCTGTTTTTCTGAAAACAACAGTGGAAAGTGGCCTTTTTTTTATTTAAAAAAAGGAGTTTTTTTGTATCAAAATGGTGGAGACTGGAGACAGAACAAAGGGATATTTGCTATAGGTGGTGCCTGAAACTGGGAAGGTGATTCCAGAGAAGGTGAAGAAGGAAGAAGATGATGGTGAATTGATAGGAAAGCAAAGGAAATGGCTGACGTGGAGTGGTGCGTGACGGTGAAGAATGGAGGAGCAACGATGGTGTCTCAGCGGAGGAAAGAAGGTGAAGGTCTAAACTTCTCCATTTTGCTTAGTGTCGCCTCTATTCTCTCTTGTTCTTCATCTCCTTACTAGTGTTGTGTAACTCTGTTCTGGAAGCTCGTCGAGAACATGATGGTGGTTGATGCCGTCGGCGAGAAAGGAGACGGGTGAAGGTGAAAGCAACAGGATCTGGTGAGCTCTTCAATTTCAAAAACCAAATCTACAAAGGGAGAAAGAGAAGAGAGAAGGTTCGCTTATTCTTCGCTGGCTTAAAAATTTCCTGTTGAAGGCGGTGATGGTGTTAGGGTTGTTGTTGCAGGGGCGGAACTAGGATTACAAATTAGGGGGCGAAAATTACATAATAAAACTTAGTAGAGTTAGCATTTGAAATTGAGGAGGAGAAAAGTACAGAATTTGATCCAAAATTTTAGAAAATTTGATTTAGTCTCATAAATGTTTCAATACTTTCATTTTAGTTCCTCTATGGGACATTTTGATAAGGACTAAATTGAAAATATTTAGATTTTTTGAAGGGAAAACGTAATTTCCCAAAAAAAATATTGGAGAATGGCGGAGGCAGCGGTATTATCGAAAGGTGTGTTTCAACGATAGTATTTGCAAGACATTGACAACTATACGGTAAGATACTGACTCAATTTTTACCAATATAGAGCTGTTAGTATGAAACAAAAAGAAGGAAGAAGGAAATCTTAGTTGGAACACTTATAAAAATCTCTATGTTGACCATTAATGGTGTAAGCATTAGAGACACCCGGAGCAAAAGGTACTATGCAACTAATGTATTGAGGGAAGTCTCAACCCCTATCGATAGTGAGAAGAAATTAAGTTTGGTTTAGTTTATCATGCCAAGTCTGCGATATCAAATGGGGGCCAATAAATTCACTTGAATAAAGTCTACAATATCATGTGACTAGCCTTCATTGGCTGAGTTTGTTAGGTGTGAGCTAGTTCAAAATTACAACAAATGTTTTAAAATTAAAGTCATTGAAAGGAAAAAATATTCAATTTTT
Organism: Acacia crassicarpa; assembly: GCA_034222035.1. Lineage (NCBI taxonomy): Eukaryota > Viridiplantae > Streptophyta > Magnoliopsida > Fabales > Fabaceae > Acacia > Acacia crassicarpa. The sequence continues at coordinate 10,653,926 of JAWXYG010000003.1, forward strand.
TCTCTTAACTTTGAACGACAGGTTTTTTAAACAATTGTTGAAACTCACAAATATTTATATTTTTTGAAATTTCTGACTTAATTTTTAACGATTGTTATTATATATATCTATATCTATCAGTAACTTTTAACGAATGTTTATTAAGAAACAATTGTTAAAAGTTAAGCTAAAATTTTAAAAAATGTCACGGCTCCTTTATTACTTTTGATTTCTAAATATGGAAGTTAATTAATATCATTAAATTTACTTTTTTCTTTATAGTAGTGTTTTAAAATATTAAGATCTGCGCTAAAGGTCTTATAATGATCAACATGTCATGTGATTCTTGAGGGAATGATAACAAAGAATTGAGATTAAAATAATCAAATTAATGAAAGTTAGGTTTTTTATAAAATTTTGTTAAGAATAAGTTGTGTATATATATTATATAGGAATAAGTTGTCTGCCGGCTGCCCCACGATGCCACACAACACGGAGGCATTGATGCCATTCTACTCCCCCTCCTGAATATTCCGGTTTATTCCCTCCTACTCTATGTCTTACAAAACTTACAATGAGCTAGCTTCATTAATTCTAGGTCAAACATGCACACACAAAAAATCATTACATTTAGAAATGTCAATTCATAAACTTAAATGACTTAAGTCATCGTGAACTCTCTATAAACCAGTAAAAAGAGATTAAACTTTGCAGCAAAATTAGCTAAAAACTCTTGATTTGATTAAAATTTGAAGAAAAAAATTTACAACAACTTAGGTAGTAGTAATAAATAATCTCACAATTTTTTCTCTCAGTATCAATATTTAACAAGGAAATTTCGTATGCATTATTTTCAAGTATTTGAAATTTTTATTTATCATAATGATTTATTCGTTTTAATTTTATTTTTTTAAAAAAATAGTAATCCTACTAAACTTTGATTAATTATTGTATAATTTTTCCTGATTATGTTTTATCGTATAAAAAAGCTTTAGGAGTAATACATATTGTTTCATTTTTAGGGAGGAATGAGATATCTCCCGCCAATTTCACTTACCTATTAATATTATATATCGTGGCGATGAATTGCAATCCCTCCTTAATCAAACTCGCTAGATTTTCTCACGAAATCACATTTTGCTGGTACTTCGGTGTTTTACGAATGATAAATCCCTTTTTGACCAAAAACTGTCTTGTCGATATCTTTTTAAATAAAAATGAATAAGGAAAAAAAAAAGGGGGGGGGGGGGAATTGGAAGGTATAGCAGTAGTGGGAAAGGGACAAATGTAAAAGTTTAAAGTTTTCACTGAGAAAAATTTTATCCCAAAAATTTTAACAAGAGAGTAATTTTTTCATGATCAATATCTCACTTAATTTTGATAATTAATTAATTAAATATGCTGAGCTAACAGTTCATATAACGTCATTTTTATTAAGGTATAACTTTACGTCGGAAGTACATGTATTATCATTCACTCCATCTCTTTTCAAAGTTAGATTTAAGAAACTGGGGCAAAGTTGGACCTTAAAAAAATAACATAAATGATATGTAGACTATCAACTTAGCATATTTTGTCAACTAGAGGTTAAAATTAATTGGAATAACGACTATGATAAAATTGCTCAATTTTTTTACACCTTTAGAGCAAAATTTTCCATCGAGAAAACCTTCGGGACAAAAATGTCCCTTAAAGAGATGGGTGTAGAGAATATGTATGATTGATTGCGTGTTTGCAATAGCAACAGTAGAAGTGACTTTTTTTATAATCTGACTTTTACAAATTTAAAATATGTGGTGGTAAAATTTCATTTGTACTATAAAAAATGGGTCTTAAAAGTAACTTTTACCCTAAAAACCCATTTTTTTTTAAAAAAAGAAAACATAAATTCAAAGACGTCAATTTATTTCCATGGTGTGTTTTTCTTTCCAAACGTTTTAAGGCCCACCACTTTCGTAAACAGGGGAAACTCATCATCACCGTGGGTTTGCAATCTGGTCCCAAATGGCGCGATTGAATACTACTGTAATACTGTTAGTTGCTGCTCATTCTTTTGTTTCCATCCCTCAACTAGCCTCCCTCCAACTGGCTCCACCTCATCCCTCATTTACCCAGTCAATGTCTCTCTCTCTCGTTCAACTCCTACCTTTTCATTATTATGTTTTAATTATTATTTATTTCCTGATCTAAACGCGTTATGTTGAATTCCCTTTGAGCTTAATCTTCTGTTTACACCTCAAAAGCTGTCATGCAAAGGAAAGAGTCATTTTAAGAGTAATATAAAAAGTCCTCCATCTTGGGCGATTGTTCTTTCTCATTCTATTTTCGATCTGGATAAATACCTGCCGCTTTATAATCATTTTTAATATCTGTCTGTCAGTCAACTTCATGGTTTTGTTCTCTTTACTCTGATTTAATTTGTCCAGATTTTGATATCCCCAACGTTAATTAATATCTTTAACCTTAAAAAAAACAAAAAAGAGCGTCGGTGCACGGTGCAAGTGCCACACACCCGGGTGACTTAGCCGGGTCAATGTACATGAATCTCTTTTTGATAGAAATGCAAAGTGATCGAATCATAATTACATACTTGTGTGCGTGTGGGATCATGAATCCTCCAATTGGACAAAAGATCCTCATTATGATTATGATTTTTATAAATTAACGGATGCTTCCACTGTTAAAAGAGAGCTCGGCCACTTTTTTTATTTACACCTAACCCCCACTTTTAATAATATTCAATAACTACCCACCAAGCATACGGACCCTACACTTCCTTGTCATGTTCCCTTTCAAATGTTTTCCTCCTCATTTATTTCCTTTCTGCTCTGGGTTTCGCTTCCCACTTTTATCTTTTTAAAAAAATTTCCCTTCTCATGCTTATTTGTGACGCTAATTACAACGTCACACACAAGAAGCTTATATGGTCGGATTAACAGTGAAAATTGATTTTTTTAAAATATAATTTACGGTAACAAAGTTAGTATATAAAAGGAGCCTTGCCTCGCGGACATAAAGATACGCTAATCCGATCATGCAACTGTACAATTATGAAATATCCGGGCTTGTATTGTTGGGTTTAGTGGCGGTAAACATGAAGCTTCTGTTTTGTTTTTGTTTTTGTTTTTGTTTTTGTTTTTGTTTTTTTTATTAAAAAGTAATGATTGGAAAGAGCTGTCATCCACGAACATAGTATGTGCTCGATTTTATATGCCCCGATGACACGTCATTTCAGTAAAGCCCATCCAGGTTTCATTGACTGCCTTTTTGTTGTCAGCACTTAGCAGTGGTTTTCCCCAACCTTTTTTTTACCTCATGTTTTTATTCCCATTGTTTTTGAGATTAACCATTGTTTCGGTTGACGGTGAAAAGATGACGAAGAAAATATTTTTCTTATAAATTTATCTTGTATATCATACTGAAAAAGTAGCTTCTTCCACCACTTCGAACAGGCACTAAGTGTAGGTTTGATTAAGTGAGTGTTTGGGTAATGTCAAAATCGTGATTTCAGAAGTATTTTTCTAAAAATCGAGACAGAATTTCTCTCATATACTTATTTTATAAATCATAAAAGTTATTTCTCAAAAATTAATCCTGTTGGTTGTTGTAAGTCAAGAGCAAGTCATTTGATATACTAACGCCATAAATTATGTTAGAAAAAATAATTTCTACCAGAAATTTAAAGAGATATATACTCTGGTGAGTGGCACACAACAAAAAATTTGGTGGGTTACTTGGGGGTAGAGAACTCATGAAACAAGACAAGAGTTACACCACCGACAAAACCCATTACGCATCAGCTATTCTGATTTATATCCCGTTGATTGGGCTATTCGTTAGTTTCCCCGTCTTATTCACTGATACCCTACCCTGCACAACAAGATTCCTCCCTATCATCATCCAATTCTACTTCGTACTGCAATATTTATATCCTTTTTCTTGTATCTCCAGTTTCAATCTTTGATCCTCAATACATTGATTGAATGGGTTTTTAAAGTATGTAAATGTATAAAGCCCATATATAACCACCCACCAATCCCTTTTTTTATTTTTTATTTTTTAAATCACATGGAAGGAAAGACTGAGTTCATTAACTTAATATTTAAATACTGATAAATCAAATTAGCAGATGCCTGTAGAAGAAGAATAAAGAGCGGCTCATGTTGAAACAAAGGGGCGAAAATCGTTTTAAAATTTAAAATAGCGCAATCATAGTGTTGTGACCTGGAGATGACCATTTTCCTACTTAATTGATATAGTAGACGCGATTGATGAGGTGGGCGACGCAGCGGCATTCGCGCGCAACCGGGACGGCCGTAGTGGCCAACCTGTTTCGTTAAGTGTGGCCCTAGGATCCCTTTTCTCACACGCCTCAACGAGGATTCACACGTGCGAATTCATGACCTAAGCACGCTTTGTCCTTTTCTCTTCTACCACCAAGCATGCAGGGACGCTCTTCATCCACCCTCTGTTAATACTCCCACTTCTACGAATCTGGGATCGGTAAAATCTCCAGTTTACCCCTGTATTTGAATTTTGAAGCGGCGCCACACTGTTGTCACGTGACTGTCACCCTGATTCAGTGCTAGAGGTGATTGGTTCCCATACGACTGATCCGCATGAACTTCCGTGCTGCCTAATCCTGCTCTTCACATCATCCGTCCCTTCACTCATCAATGCGTCGTTTTTATTGGTTACACTCGCCTACACCGTAACACTGGTGATCCGCCACCCCGCTCGCCTAACCTTCTGCTTTGTGATCTTCCCAAATTAGCCCTCTAGCCACTTTAATCCACATTACATGCTTATGTTTATTATGTGCTTATACCTCTAATTTGAGATATAAGTATATATTTTTTTAATTTTTTTATATATTGTATTTATTTAGATTTAAATTATATGCTGTTTTCTGAGATTTTTTTTACCCAGTATCACAAATTAATTAATTTTCATAATACTGGTGTTACAGATAATTGCAGAACTGGAAATTAATTAATTTGAGATACTTGATACTAAAAACATCTCAGAAAAAAGCATATAATTTAAATCTAAATAAATACAATATATAAAAAAATTTTAAAAAAATATGCTTATACCTCAAATTAGAGATATAAGCACATAATAAACATAAGCATGTAACGTGGATCCTAGGGACTTCCTCTCCTTTTCACTGTTTAAAGGCTTATAGCTGTCGGCGACATTATTATTATTCACCCAAAAAAACAAAAAACAAAAAAATAGCTGTCCAGGCCGTGAATTTTAGTTTTATTTATTTTTATATTGATCCAAATTTTATCCATGTCTTGACGGAAGGGGAAAATTTTAAATTTTTAGAAAAATATACTAATATCTGCACGACACCATAAAGTCCAGCCCATTGTTACACTTTAAAAGGAGATTTGAGCCGATGAAAAAGAAGATTAGGAAATTGCGATTTCTGAGATGATATAAGTCTGTTTGTATCAGCCACAAAAACTATTTTTCTGATATAATTTAGGGATATGATATTTTTACTACCATTTTTTGTTACTACTAATCTTACTACCACTTTTCCATCGTTAGATCAGAATTTTAATAGGAGAGAGAAATTATAAAGGTAGATGAGATTCTGATCTAATGGTGGAAAAGTGGTAGTAACAAAAAATGGTAGTAAAAATATCCTATCCCTATAATTTATAGCATGCGAGATTAGCATGTAAAAAAAGTTTTATCTATATGTGCTTGAACGCATTTGCCAAATCCAACGGGCCTAAGGTTTGATCAATAATGAATAGCTAAAAGGATTCCATGCTTGGGTAATTTTTTGGTTATTATGGATTATGAAATACTACTCATAACAAGTGTGGATAATAAGCTTTATGGGAGAACACGTGTTTTACATTTGAAATGGAGGCTGGAATCAGCTATACCACTTCTACAGGAGAAAATAAGGCTACGTTACGCCCTCAACTTATCTATGAATTTCGGAACTCATCCTGCAAAACACTTTTTTGCCACCAAAACCACGTTCTCTTTGTGAATGAGCCTTTAAAGCTTATAGACAAGCCTAGCCTGTAATTCGTTTTAGGGAGGAAACACTACTATCGTCCTAGGACTAAATTTTTGTCGAGCTCTTTTTTTTTTTTTTTGAGAAAAATTAAAAGTGATGGAAAAGTTATGTTCTTTTTTTTTTTTTTTAATCAGTACTAAATGTTATGTTCTACGAGTGCGAGCTAAGTGGCCAATAATATATTATAAATCCGGAAAACTTTTTTGGCCTTGGTTGTGGGTTGCTTTGTGCTATATAGATTAATAACAGATATGAATTTATCCACTTATATCTATCCATATATATACACTCTACGCTGCCTGACAAGTTTACTGTAGATACTTTATTTTATTTTGTATATTAGGGTTTTTTGGGATGATTAATTAATAATTACACTAGAAGCTGGAGCACAGTAATACTACTAGTTACTGGTACATTTTTTCCGGGTGCTGACCTCTCTCCTCCGTCTCTGCTTTGGCAAGTGACTTTTTAGTTTGAATGGTCTAGTTCGTAAATATCTCCTCATTCACATTTTCTCTCTTGCCCTTGGTTTCACGCGCGACGGGAACTTCAGCTCAGAACAGAGGAAACGCAGGATTGGAGTCCTTTTTCCCCTTTAGTTTTAGCACGCAAGTATTTCTAGCCATATGTTGATAGAGAAGTTGGTGAATGATTATTGAGATTTAAAAGGAGTCGGTGGAGACTAGACTCAGAAGAAAGACAGAAAAATAACGTTGTAGGGTGATTTTGTCTAATTTTATCCACGACTGGCCTCTTTCCTTATGAGAATAGTTTGGTTTTTTACCATCAAAAAGCTGTGGATTATTTGGTCGTAACTCGAGATGATGTTGGTGAAGTTTGAAATGGGCAGGTTTTGACAGCTGAACGTGCCATCTGGGTAATATTCGGATGCAATTCTCCTTTGACAATTTTTTTTTAAAATAGAAAAAGAAAGGGAATATAATTGTTGGAATCAAAATCTAAAGACGTGTTGAGCTGTTTCCCTCTGTTTTAAGTACTATCTCACTCCTTCTTTGCTTATTCTTCTCACTTTCTCTTCTATTATTTACGACTGAGCCCTCCTTCATTCGTTGCGAGCTGTAGTTGGATGGGAACTGTGTTGGCCTCATCCAGCAGGTTGTAGCAGTGTTCTTCTCTTGTGCTATTTCTCAAGCTCCCAAGCCTCTCTCGTCTCAGAAACTGTTCAAGTTTAACTGGCCCTCCAATGTCACCGTAGCTCACTAACGCCTTCCTCTGCTTTCTCCACCACGCTTCTGTCACTGTTTCCATTTCCCGCCTTCTTTCTCTTTTCTCACAATGAGATCAAAGTTATAGCCTCTTGCTTCACCTTTCTGGTTTTAAGCTCTTTTTTATTTTCTATTTTTTTGGGGCATCAAAGCGTTTTACGAGGGGAAGAAGTACAAGGGGAACAAAATTGAGGGGGAGAGAGCTACTTGGAAACTGCAAATCAGTATTGTATATTATTTTTTTGTATTTTTGAGGTGAGATTCTTAGATCAGACCCAGCAATGGCGCCCTTGTTCAATTGGTGGGGGAAAGAGGGCCATCGGGGCACACCAGTGGTGGTGAAGATGGAAAACCCCAATTGGTCCATGCTTGAGCTTGAGGGTCCTTCAGAGGACGACTTCCTCATCTCTGACCCCTCGGTTCGTCCGAGAGACAAAGGCAGAGGCAAAAACGCTAAGCAACTCACTTGGGTTCTTCTCCTCAAAGCTCACAGAGCTGCCGGTTGCCTGACCTCCATTGCCCCCGCATTGTTCGGTCTAGCGTCCGCCGTGAAGCGCCGCGTGGCGTCTGGGAGAACCGACGTTGATGCCGACCACGATAACGAAATCGGCGGCGGCCGGGCAAAGGAAAACCCTACTGTGAAGAACAGGTTCTATTCCTGTATTAAAATGTTCCTGTGGTTATCTGTGCTTCTGCTACTTTTTGAGGTCACTGCTTACTTTAAGGGCTGGCATTTTGGCACCCCACATCTTCAACTGGACTACGTATGGCTAACATCATTCGGAGTGAAAGATTTTTTCCATTGGTTCTATTCCCGGTGGGTGTTGATTCGTGTAGAGTATATAGCTCCGGCCCTGCAATTCCTAGCCAATGCGTGCATTGTACTTTTCCTTATTCAGAGTTTGGATAGACTTATTCTTTGTTTGGGCTGCTTCTGGATTCGATTCAAGAAGATCAAACCTGTCCCCAAAGAAGGCGCTGTAGATCTAGAGTCTGGTGAGAAAAACTTCTTCCCCATGGTGCTAGTACAGATCCCCATGTGCAATGAGAGAGAGGTAACACTGGGCATAGTACTAAGTTTTTTCAACCCTTGAGTTTCTCATTTATGTTGTTGATCTGACTGGTGAGGTTTCTTTATGCTCAGGTTTATCATCAGTCAATTGCTGCAGTTTGTAATTTAGATTGGCCCAAAGACAAGTTGCTAATTCAAGTTCTGGATGACTCTGATGACCCGACAACACAAGTGTTGATCAAGGAAGAGGTGGAAAAATGGCAACAAGAGGGTGCCAACATATTGTACCGACATCGAGTGCTTAGACAAGGGTACAAGGCTGGTAATCTCAAGTCTGCCATGAACTGTAGCTATGTTAAAGACTACGAATTCGTTGCTATTTTTGACGCTGATTTTCAGCCCACTCCTGATTTTCTTAAAAGGACTGTTCCTCACTTCAAGGTATGTAATCAGTTCAGTGTCGCATTATGAGATGACTCACAAGAAAGTTATTGTTTTCAATTTTTCTTACAAGGATAGTTAGATTTATGTAAGTAAATCTACTTGCTGCTACTGCAGGATAATGAGGAATTAGGACTAGTTCAAGCAAGATGGTCCTTTGTGAACAAGGATGAAAATTTGCTAACAAGGTTACAGAACATTAATCTGGCATTCCATTTTGAAGTTGAACAGCAAGTGAATGGTATTTTCATTAATTTTTTTGGGTTCAATGGGACGGCTGGGGTGTGGCGAATTAAGGCTTTGGAGGAAGCTGGTGGGTGGTTGGAGAGGACCACTGTTGAGGACATGGACATAGCTGTTCGAGCTCATCTCCATGGCTGGAAATTTATTTTCCTCAATGACGTGGAGGTCTGCCTCACATTAATTCACATATCTTCTATGTAATTATCACTGTTAATCAATTCTTATGACTGATCATTACTTTTTAACGAGTGCAGTGCCAGTGTGAACTTCCAGAATCTTACGAAGCTTACAGGAAACAACAGCATAGATGGCATTCTGGGCCAATGCAATTATTTCGCCTTTGTCTGCCTGACATCATACAGGCCAAGGTATGCTTATATCAATTTTATATGCCAGTCTTTTGTAATTCGATTATGGTGCATGCATAATGACTGTGGTAACAATTTTATTCTCACAGATTGGCATGGGGATGAAGTTCAATTTAATATTCCTCTTCTTTCTCCTAAGAAAATTGATATTGCCCTTCTATTCGTTTACCCTTTTCTGTATAATTCTACCCATGACAATGTTTGTTCCGGAGGCTGAGCTTCCTGCTTGGGTTGTGTGTTACATCCCAGCCACCATGTCATTTCTTAACATTCTTCCAGCTCCAAAATCCTTCCCCTTCATCGTACCTTACCTCCTTTTTGAGAATACCATGTCGGTGACCAAATTCAATGCCATGATCTCTGGACTATTCCAGCTTGGCAGTGCATATGAGTGGGTTGTGACCAAGAAATCTGGTCGTTCCTCAGAGGGCGACCTTGTTTCATTGGTTCATAAAGAGCCAAAGCATCAGAAAACAGCATCAGCGCCTGATCTTGAGGAAATACAAAGACAGGAGCAAAAGGCTGCTTCTGAGAAGAAGAAGAAGAAGCACAACAGAATATACATGAAGGAGCTTGCCCTGGCTTTCCTGCTACTAACAGCTTCTGTGAGGAGTCTCTTGTCTGCTCAGGGAATCCATTTCTACTTCTTATTATTCCAAGGGATATCCTTCCTGTTAGTAGGTCTAGACTTGATTGGTGAGCAGGTTGATTGATTGAAGCCGAATTTGATAGGAAGAGCTTTGTAAAGAATTGTAGATGATTAATCATAAAGCCAGTGAACAAGCATGGACACTGGACACGTCCCAGCTCTATAAAGTCCTTCATAGACAGGTTATTGTGGGGACGGTGCAGGCAAGTGCTGAGGCATGGTCCTCCGCGCAGGAATTCCAATCCTATTCCACTTAATTACGAGATCACATTGTTATATGGCCACAAAAGTGATGACTTCTATTCAATTCAGGAACCAATACACCAGAAGCTGGTGGTAGCTCCTTTGATATGTAAGTTTTCTTTTTTCATTTCTTCGTTTATCCCTCCCACTTTGTAAGTTTCTGTCTATTCTTTAGTTTATTGTTGGGATCAATTCTTTTGTAACAAATATCTGTGGTCCGAAACACGAATTGGGATTTTGTTGAATTAGTAACAGTGAGAGTCAGGAGCAAATTTTATCCTGTGGTCCTGTTTTTCTGAATATTAATGCTTCATTCATTTTGTCAAGATGCCCCAATGGTAAGAAAAGTGGGATCTTAGCTGTGCCGAGCAAGGTAGTGAAAGCGTAGTTTTTACGTAAAAGCGGAAGAAGAAGGAAAAAGCGTAAAACGTAAAATCATAAAATAAAATGGAGTTTTTACCTGCACATGTATATAAGGTACCTGTTTTCATACACACATGTAATTCAGTGATGAAACTTGGTGCAATTACGGGGCGTTGGTGATTCTTGCCCATTAGTTTCTTCTGAGCTTATATATAGATTTTAGGTCTTTGTAAAATAAATCATAAGTTTCATAACGCCAAACACACAGATCATGTCAAAATCCCTTCAAATGTATCGAAATGAACTACTTTTATGCAAAATTCAAACAATCGACAACAAGAGAAAGCTATCTGCAAATAAAGTTAAAAAATTGTAGGTCAGCTACATCTATATAATCGATCCTATAAGTCCATTTTGGCAATCGGATCAGATGGTTTATGACAATGGAGATAGAGAGAAATTAAAATCTACCATGTTAAACAAAAAGATAAGAAGCAATTTAACGCGGCGAGACAACATCCATTGGAAAAAAAAGTATCAACTGGTGAGAAATCTAAGGGGAAAAGTATCATTTGAAAGTAAAATGAAAAAAAGAGAAAATTACAATAATGAATCAAAGGGGAAAAAAGACCGAGATATCATTGAAGAAAGAATCACCTTAACTAGAGAGAAAATAAAGGCAGAACCGCAGAAGATGATGATGGAGTATAACAGGAAGAAAGCTCCACAACTTTGGATAATGATCGACGGTGGAGGTCGGAGGTGGAGGAGGGACTGACTGAATGATTAATCTGAGTTTCCGATGGAGTCACAGCCGCGGGAGTCAGGACTCAGGTCAGGACTCGAGAAGCTGCAAACTGCCGCGTTGAGAAGCTGCGTGAAGTGAAGATTAGGGATTTAGAGTTTTAGACTGATTTAGGGCTGGGAGTGTTGCTGGGCTGCTGGGGTTGGTTGGACCATTGGAGTGTTGAACCGCTGGGTTTGGGACTTTGGGTAATTGGGTGAATTCCAAAGCGGCGTTTTTTTTCCAAAACATAACGTTTTTACACTTTCACGATTTAAAGCGGCGCTTTTTCCGCTTTTACATCTGGTGCGTTTTTTACACAGCGTAACACGGTTTGGCCGGAAAAAAGCGTAAAAGCGGCGTTTTTTGCGCTTTAAGCGTGATTTTGACTACCATGGTGCCGAGGCATCAACATGATCGTGAATGTCCCATGACGTGATGTTTGTAATTCAAATAGTCACTTGAAATTCGAAAATTTGCCATGTGGAATTCTCACCTATTTCTCAGCAGTCAGCACAACCGGGAATAACTAAATTCATAAAAAACTAAAGCCATATAAATTACAAAATGGAAACTTCTTTCACTCTCGGCATGAACGAGACCCATCTTTAGGTTGACCCAAGAAAGGTTAAACAAATTCACGTGGCTTTGAAATGTATATTCATGCAAAGGCCCAAGAAAAGTGAATTACGAATTACGAAATCTCCTAGAAACTGAACGCATTTGGATCTAGTGAGAGCTGAACTAAATGCAAAAGGGTTCAATTGGGTGAGAATGGGAGGGAGGTGGGAATACTTGTGAGGGCATTGGTGAGTGGGGAGTTTTTTTTTACAGCTGTTGGCTATTATTATTGGAATGGTATATATATGATGCTGAGGAGGCAGGAAGCAACAGGGCCTGTGGCGATGTGGGGCCTCACCAGACGGCCGGTTGTTGTGTAGTTGCAGGCGCCTTTTCCCACCACTATTTGGTTCGATTTGCATATAATTGAATTGATGATGCTCATTCACATTCATACCGTTTTTTTTATTATTCTGACACTTATTTAGGCTTCACTCATCATGATTTCCCAAACATCAAATTATAAAAAATCTTAAGGGGCTAAGGAATGGTGTCATCAGTTTCTAATTTAAAGAAGGAAGAAATGACAGGTAGAAGGCCTAAAGGGATCTACAGTAAATTGTGTTTTTGTCCAAAGTTGGATGCTTTCTGTACTATATTTTGTTATGACGTCTGGACCAACTGTTTTCGTCAAGTAATGTAATGGTGGAAGCAAACTAAGCATTACCTACACTTTTTCATCTCTTGAAGGAAAGCTAAACATGTGTATCGTATGATAGGGGCCGAAAAGAAGCAAATACGTAAATGATTTTGTCGGCCTGTATGTCCAAGAGAGATTGCGGAGCTTGCTGGCAAGTTCAGTTTTGTTTAACGATCTTGTATAAACTAGTATTTTTAACCGCAAGTCATACTCAAAGTGGAATTGGTGAGGCCTGAGGGGAAACTGTTAGAGTATAAATGATTTAGTAATTATGCAGCTAATACACTGTAACTGTAAGATTCTCTATTGTATACGTGTCACTCCTTGAGTGGGTCTGTTATGATTGTAAAATCTGTACAGATGATTCTAGAATTGTATATTCAGATCTATAAATACAATAGCAGGGCCAGTGCATTATCATTGCGCTCTTTTCATCATATTCTCTTCTCTATTGCTGTATTTCTCACTTGGTATCAGAGCGATCGTCATGTCTACAGCAACGTCAGTTGATTCCGGAGCTTCCTCTAATGCTCGCTCATATACTTTGTTCAACTCCTCCAGTCAAACCACAGCGATCAAGCTAGATCGCTCTAACTTTCTGGTTTGGGAGTCCATTGTTTTACCACTAATAGAGGGCAACCTTCTTGAAGGTCACATCAATGGAGAGACTCGTGCTCTGGTGAAAGTTGTCGCCGGTGATTCTGTAACCAAGATCAACCCAGCATATCTCGAATGGTTCTCCGTCGATAGACTTCTCGTCGGCTGGTTGTGTAACACAATGACCCAAGAAGTGGGTGCTCAGCTTCTACACTGTCAAACCGCCAAAGATCTTTGGGACGGTGCACGCGATCTCACTTGCGTTGCCACTAAAGCTCGTGTTATGGTTCTTAAAAACGAGCTACATAACACTAGGAAGCATTCTCTGAAGATGGAGGAGTATTTGACGAAGATGAAGAAGCTTTCTGATGAACTGGCTTTAGCAGGTTCTCCAGTCGCTGTTGATGATCTTATCCAGCATACTCTGAATGGCTTGGATTCTGACTATAATGCCATAGTTGTGAAGCTAGCTGATCAATCTGACCTGTCTTGGGTTGAGGTTCAGTCAGCCACTAAAGCTCGTGTTATGGTTCTTAAAAACGAGCTACATAACACTAGGAAGCATTCTCTGAAGATGGAGGAGTATTTGACAAAGATGAAGAAGCTTTCTGATGAACTGGCTTTAGCAGGTTCTCCAGTCGCTGTTGATGATCTTATCCTGCATACTCTGAATGGCTTGGATTCTGACTATAATGCCATAGTTGTGAAGCTAGCTGATCAATCTGACCTGTCTTGGGTTGAGGCTCAATCAGCACTCCTATCATACGAGAGTCGCTTGACTCAGCTCAATAATTTTTCCAGTCTCTCTATTCAGCCTTCTGTTAACACTGCCCAACACTATCATGAACCCAACTCAGATTCAGGCTCCAATCGTGGTGGACGCATCACCAGAGGTGGTGGCGAAGGTCGTTATCGTGGTGGTCATTGTCGTGGTGGCGGCCGCCCCTTCTGTGTTAATTGCCAACGCTCTGGCCATACCATCGCTACATGCTATTATCGGAACGATCCTTCTGGTTTTAATCATTTCACCTCTCCTCAAGCGTTTTATGCTAACTCCTCTGCTTTTACAGATCCTTCGTGGTACATGGATAGTGGTGCAAATTTTCATGTCACTCCTCACTCTGAGCAGCTTGAGGATATAACTCCAGTTGGTAAGTCTCAATCTCATATTATCACCTACACTGGACAACGAAATTCTGTTGCCGGGATTGGCTCCAACACCATCCCCTGTAATCAGTCAAATTTGCTTCTTAAAAATGTACTCTATGTTCCTGCTGCCACCAAGAACCTAATCAGTGTAAATCGTTTGATTCATGATAATTCCGTTTATGTTGAGTTTACTGATTCTAGCTGTGACGTGAAGGATGCGAAGACAGGAAAAACACTGCTCAAGGGAGTTCCAGAGGAAGGAATGTACCCCATGAAGGAAAGAAAGATTAGTCGAGTCCCACAAGCACTGATGGTAGCACACGATGATACTCCTGAAGACCTTACTCACTGGCACCATGTTCTTGGACATCCTAGCATTAGAGTTTTAAAACAAATCCTTCCTAATTGTAATAAGAAACTTCTTAATGTTCCCTTGAGTGACAAACTTATATGTGAAGCATGTCAATTAGGAAAATCCAAATGTCTACCATTCTCTGTTTCTATTTCTCATTCTACATCTCCCCTTGAGCTAATTCACACTAACTTATGGGGCCCTGCGCCAGTAACTTCCACTGGTGGTCATCGCTATTATATTTTGTTTGTTGATGACTTCAGTCGCTTCACATGGTTATATCCTTTAAAACATAAAGGAGAAGCCATTTTTGCTTTTAAACATTTCAAAGCACTGGTGGAGAATCAATTTGATCAGACAATTAAGAATGTACAGTGTGATAATGGAAGTGAGTACAAACCTATCGCATCACTTGCTCAAGAAGTTGGAATTAACATGCGATTTACCTGTCCTTACACGTCGACACAGAATGGGAGAGCTGAGCGTAAACACAGGCATATTGTTGAGATGGGACTCACGTTATTAGCTCATGCTCATGTACCCCTACGATTTTGGGTGGATGCTTTTCAATAAGCAGTCTTACTGATTAATCGTCTACCCACAGCTGTTTTAAATGGTGATACGCCTCTGTTTCGATTAAAGAAAACATAACCAACTTATTCAGAACTTAAAGCTTTTGGTTGTCTTTGTTATCCATGCCTATGGCCTTACAATGCTCACAAATTTCAATTCCATAGCCAACCCTGTGTTTATCTCGGTGCAGCAACTCAGCAGAAAGGCCATAAGTGCCTAAGTAAGTCAAGTCGTGTTTATACCTCAAGACATGTGATATTTAATTCCAGTGTTTTTCCTTTCAAAACAGGTTTTGACGCCTTGCCGATCAATTCAAATGGTCTTGAGCAATCTGTCTCTGTTCCTTTGATCATCCAAGCACCATCCAGTCATAAAGAAGATGCAGTTGAAATCTCTGACGTTCGTGACACTCCGTCATCATGCTCAATAGACAACTCTATGGGCACCAATGATAGGCTCAATGAATCCAGCCGTGAACCCAGCCATGAACTCAGTCATCTCTCAGGGTCAGATTCTCATTCAGCTATGAACTCAAGTCCATCAGATGCGAGTCCAGGTCCATTATCTTCAGAACCATGTTAGATCCCTCCTTCCTCAGTTGGGCCTACAAATGCCCATTCAATGGTCACACGGGCTAAGGCTGGGATTAGCAAGCCCAAATATCCTTTTATAGGATTAGCCACAGGATCCTTCTCGATGCAACCTAGTACCGAGCCTTCTAGTGTTCAGAAAGCTCTGTCTTCACTGGAGTGGCGCAATGCAATGATGGAGGAAGTGAAGGCTCTTCGGCGAAACCAAACCTAGACGCTAGTGCCATACTCGAATCAGAAGCTGATTAGCAATAAATGGGTTTCCAAGAAGAAATTTAAGGCAGATGGTACTCTTCTCAAACACAAAGCACGGCTTGTTGCGAGGGGATTTCAGCAGACACCTGGTGTAGATTTTTGAGAGACATTCAATCCGGTGGTCAAGTCTATCACAATTTGGGTAATTATCTCCATAGCTGTCACCTTCAAGTGGGTTGTCCGACAGCTTGATGTGAATAACGCATTCCTCAACGGCATCTTGGAAGAAGAAGTATATATGGCTCAACCTGAGGGCTTCATCGATTCAAGTAAGCCAAATCACGTTTGTAACTCAACCAAGGCAATTTATGGTTTAAAACAAGCCCCGAGAGCTTGGTTTGATCGCTTGAGACTTGTTTTACTTAGCTGGGGATTCAAAAATCTAAGAAGCGATATTTCTCTTTTTATGCTTCAAACTTCTAATATGACAATTTTTATTTTAATCTATGTGGACGATATTTTGGTGACTGGTAATAATGACTCCTATGTGAACAAGTTTGTGACAACTTAATCAAATCTTCTCCTTGAAGGATTTGGGACCGCTATACTATTTTCTGGGGTTGGAAGTTTATATAGATGAACAAGGGATGTATCTCAATCAAACTAAGTACATTGTGGATCTGTTACATAAGTTCAATATGTCTGATTGTGCACCAGTCTCGACGCCAATGATGACTGGGAAAATGCTTTCTTCTGAAGATGGTGATTTGTTAAAAAACCCCACTGAGTATAGGCAAGCCATAGGGTCACTACAGTATTTGAGAACTACTCGTCCAGATATTTCTTTTGCTGTTAGCAAACTCAGTCAATTTTTGTCTCAGCCAAGAACAGCTCATTATCAAGCTGTAAAGCGTTTGTTTCGTTATCTTAAGGGCACACATAATTTAGGTTTACATATTAAACCTTTTAGCAAACCTCAACTTATTGCCTATACTGATGCTAATTGGGCATGTGATTTAGATGATAGGAGGTCCATGACTGGTTTATGTGTTTTTCTGGGCAACAATCTAGTTTCTTGGTCCTCTAGGAAGCAGAAATTTGTTTCTAGGTCCAGTACAGAGTCAGAGTACAGGGCTCTTTCAGATGGGTCTACTGAAATCAAATGGTTGAGGTCCTTGTTGTTAGAAATCGGGTTATTCATTAAAGATCCATATGTGATTTGGTGTGATAATTTAAGTGCAAAATCTCTAGCAGCAAATCCGGTTCAACATGCTAGAAGCAAGCACATTGAAGTGGATGTTCATTTTATCAGAGATTTGGTTTCATCTGGTCTCATTGATATTAGATATGTGCCTTCTTCTTTTCAGCTGGCAGATTGTCTTACTAAGCCTTTATCTCAACAACAATTTCAATATTTTCGAGACAAACTTGGGCTGTTAATCACACCCTCTCGTTTGAGGGGGGATGTTAGAGTATAAATGATTTAGTAATTATGCAGCTAATACACTGTAACTGTAGGATTCTCTATTGCATACGTGTCACTCCTTGAGTGGGTCTGTTATGATTGTAAAATCTGTACAGATGATTCTAGAATTGTATATTCAGATCTATAAATACAATAGCAGGGCTAGTGCATTATCATTGCGCTCTTTTCATCATATTCTCTTCTCTGTTGCTGTATTTCTCACTGAAACATTTGATGTAGGACAGGGCAAGCAGAAGGGAAGGGTAGGGTCAATTATGGAGGGGGACTCCCTTTAAATGAAAGGGCTAGTACAATAGACTAAGGGCCAACCAAATATAGAACAAGTGAACTGTATTTGGGCGCTTAAATTCTACCACGTGCTTTTATCTTCCATCATAACACCAACGAAATTCAAACATTAATTCTGATGGCAACATTACCACAATTTGGAGCAAACAAGTTTGCTCGAATTTCTTCTTCTTTTTTTTTTCAATATAAAAAAAAGTTTAGGTGGGGGTAGTCACCGGTAACCCATCAGAGTCAGGGCATGCTTTTAGGCTTATAGAGCGCTTTCAGAGGTACTTACAGATCGTCCACCAACAAGGCCCTCACATCAACTAGTGGGTATCAAACCTCCTCCTTTTTGGAGTGAAAACCGACGCCTTAGCCAACTGTGAGTTTGCTTGAATTTCTAGCTTAGTAGCTCACGTCTCACTCTTATATATGTATGTATGTACCGTATGAAAATATCAATATATATAGGTGTGTGTATAGGCGTGGATGTAATAAAAAATGGGACTTTTTAAAACATCTATATGAATAATAAGTTAGAAATTTTTTAATAGAGTTATTCGTACAAGTTTAAAACGCTATTAATCTTGATAATTTGCATTTCTTCTCATTCTGTTCAAAGAACATAAATGTCTAACCATAAAGGTTTAGTGTAGGAATGGTTTAGGATCTGCTATTCTCTCCGAGATAAGATATAAAGACTCCAGAGATGAGACAGATCTATGATGCCTATGAGGAAGACGCCAAAAAACGTCAGGTGATCACTATGCGACACAAGAATGGCGTTCAGCCAAGAGGGGTGGTGTGTGTGCATAGTGTAGCAAAATAGTAAAAGGATATGAATTGCCTGTGTACCTGGGGGTAATCTCCTATTTATAGGGATTACCTAAGATTTTGTTGTGAGGGTTGTGCATCCGCCCCTTGAGTAACATGCAGCTCCACATCCAACAAATGTCTGCTTCACTATCTAACATTGCCTACTCCACTACCTGTACTGCCGAGATTAGCGCCTTAATTGTATGGCGATTAGCATTTTGCCTGCTTAAACCTGTCTTTTTCCTAGGTGGGTCCTTATTGGGTCAAGTTAGGTCAAGGCCCAATATACGAATCCACAACACTTCTCATTCCAAACAAGAGGGTTTTCCATCAACTAAACTTATTCACAACCAAAGCATGACATCGAACTAGATAAAGTTCATTTTATTAAAATTGTCAATAAAAAAATTAGGGAGAAAATAATATTATTGTTTTTTTGAAGTTCTCTAAGTAGTATTTTGCTATTTTCTCACCCTATTTTTTTTCTCAATTTTCCCTCCTTTCAAGCATAGCTTACGGTAATAAGACTACATATCTGACCCCCTCAAACCTCAATTAGTGGAGTCTTGTGCATTGGGTCGCCTGTTTTTCCCTCCATCCAAACATAACTTTATCTTTTCTACCATTCCTCTTCCTCTTGTTTCTTTGTCACGCCTAGTGTGTGTCGGCGTAATCCCACATTGACTGAGCAATGAGACGCCATGATCTTAAGATGTCGGGTAGATCAAAGAACTTGTCTCGTCCTCTCTAGTTTGTGTCAGTGTCAAGGTGTTGGTTTGCATTATCCTGTCGTAAGCACGCACTCTATCCAGTCCTAAATATAAGACAAAGTTGATTTTTTTTTAGAGAAATTAAGAAAGCTAATTAAATTATTTAAGAGTATTTATATTTATTTTTTCCTCCAAAACTAATTAGAACCGATATATAATTTTAAAATACATAATATATGACATAATTGAGTAACTTATTTAACTTCCTTAATCCCTAAAAAAAAAATCAACTTTATCTTATATTTAGAACTGGAAGGAGTATTATGGTTTTTGTTTGATCTTGAATACCAGGACATACATAATTTTTAATTCTTAGAGCTGTCATTATAAGAGCATGTTTTTCCCTTGCATTTTTCAAAAACAAGGATCTCGTTCAATATTTTAAACATGTTCCTTGATGTTTTAGAGCTGTTTGGATGTAACTTTTGAAGAATAGTTTTTAAGATTTATGAGATAAAAAATGACTTTTGGAAAATAACTTTTGAGATTTACGAGGTAAAAATGACTTTTAGAAAATAGTTTTTGGATAAAAATGATAGTGCTTGAATATTATTATCAGAATAGCTTTTTCAGGGTTAAATTTACCCAAAAGAATATTAGCTTTTAGTATAATTGCATATAAAGGACAAGGTTGTATTTTAATATTATAAACATTATATTTCATAATAAATACAAAAAATAACACAAATTTGTGTGCAAAATTAAAATACTTAAGGGTATTGAGAAAATGCTTCATAATCTATAAAATTTATTTTACGATATTAAAAAAATATTTTAGGGTAATTAATGATCTTTAAAAAAAATATTCAGGGTACTGATGGGTACCAAAAAGATACTTGAAGATAGTGAAAAAAATATTTCATGATAGTGAAAATTTATTTTGGGATATTGAAAAAATATTTCAGGATATTGAAGGGTACTAATAAAATATTTAAATATATTGACTGATACTGAAAGAATAACGATGATGGCAAAGGAGAGAGAGAAATCAGGAAAAAAATAGTTTTTTTTTCCCAAAACCAAGGTTTTGATGTAAAATATCTTTTTGACAAAAATGAGGATGTTTAGCAAATTTATGGTAAAACTTAATTTTTATTTCCAAAACCTAGGTTTTGATTCCCCAAACAGGAGTCCTTGAGGGAAATGAAACTTGAAAACCCTCCGTTCAGAATTGAGGGGCTTTGTATTCTATACCTGATCTCACTTTGTAGGTAACTTTCTATAAGAGGCAAGACTAAACGTTCATTTTTTTCCAGACTAAACGTTTTTTTTTATTATTATATTTCCAGACCAAACGTTCATGAATCTGAAAATATTTTTTTTTCATATAGAATGGGCCTGATGGTGTCAGTAGTTGAACGGCTAAGCCCAACTTTTATAGTGCAGTACATGAAATCTGGGCCAGCTTTTTTTTTGGGTTTTTTATCCCGGCTCTCACCCTTCCCTTCCATCCCTGACGCCTCCTCCACCCCAAGCCCCTGAAGTTTAATTTAAAGAATCCCCTTTGTTAAATAGGCATATTCATGGTACAAATACAGAGGCTTTGGTTGGCAGTTTTAATACTTATAAATGATTTTATTTATTTCATGTATATTCCTCAATCCATCCTATAAATGATAGGATTAAACTCACATTCTAAGAATGTTTTCAAGAAATATCCGACCATGACATTACTTTTCCAAAGGGTGCCCTTCTTATTGTATTATATCAAAGTTCATTTTTATTGGAGTGTATAATGTGGTTGAGAAACTCTGAAACCATGGTATCAAAAACCTTTTTCGCAAACCAAAACAAAACTCCTTTTACATATTTACATCATATATTATAAATATATATATATATATTGTAAAAGCTATGAACACCAATTCTGGTGTGCAAATGTTGAAATTTCATAAATTAAGTTGGGGCCACTGATGCTCACTGGAAAGTGCCGACAATATCTTACCTTTTTATATATGTTGCAACTTCTACGCAAGCTCTTCTTTTTTTCTTCTTTTTTTTTGGTCAAAGACGCAAGCTCTTCTTCATTCATTACAATTTCTTTCTTTCTTTTCTTTCCAGAGAACAAAACAAGAAAGGCCGAAAACCCTTGCAATAACCCCCAAAAAGAAGAAGAAAAAGTTTCACGCTTTTTTCTAATTTGCAACTCGCTAGCTGAAAACAATCATTCATCACCTTCACCAATCAGAGCCTGTCTTCCTTCCCTCCTCAATATGCATAATAATATTGCATGAATCTAACAAGTCATCTTCTGCTAAAAATTCGAAGAGCCAACAGTTAGGTATTAAACATCCTATACAACTCCCCCCCTTATTCCTCTTTTCACTCTCTCTATCTCCCCCACATTTTCTGAGCTTCAGTTAAATTGTGCACTCAGCTTGAAAATTCATAGTCCCTTGTTGGAAGAAGTAAATCCCATCTAATGGGAATCCAATTAGCTTGCACCCATTTACAATTCTGTTTTCAACCTCCCTGTTCAACATAATAGCATTCCATTATTCATAAGAGAGCATAAAAACTTGAACTGGTTAGGCATATAGGGAAATCTTAAGTATTACCACTGGGTCCTGCATTGTCAAGAGCTGTACTGGAATCATATCCCATTCCATACAAATTTTGGAACTCATGCTCTAAAACACTCTGCATCAATAAAAATCACCATTTTCAGATCCAAGATTAGTTCGGTGTTAATATGCCTTGATACTGTGATGTTTACCTGAGGCAACGGAGGGAATAGTGGTGATGTGTTGGGTACGCCTGGTCCTGGAAGAGTTCCCTGAAAACTTCCACTAGGGAACGGGTGAGAAGAGTTCATACCATATCCACCAATAGTCCCATTTGCGATGCGCGACTGAAGAATCTATGCAAAGCAGGTGAACCTAGAGATTTAATTGTGCAATAAAAGAGTGAATCAAATTACAAAATTAGATTGGGAGTCTTGTCACTTACATCTTTGGATAGGATCCTTTCTACATCAAAATTCAGTTCTGGGTTCACGGTGGCCAGTTTCATTGACAAAAACTGCAAAAATATCGTATTGATCTTGTTAATGCAGTTGTCTTCAAGGATATGAAGCAAATTAATTAATAGATTATAGACAACACTCATGTGCAATTAATTAAATACTCTTAACACATAATGAGGCATGTGCGTAGTGAACATCACATCAACATTATTGTTTGCATAAACAGAGTATTATACTTGGTTAAATATGCGGTCCTAGATTCTAGGAATGTGTAGACAGATGTATAATAATATTTTTCATGGCAGAAGAGCATACCTCAACCTGTTGCTGCAACGATTGCACATAGTTAATAATCTCATCCAGCATCACTGCTTTCCCAGTTATCTATAAGTCATTGACAACAGAAATTCAATATTGGACACCAAAAATACTCCGCGAGAAAATTACAACTAGGGCGATCTGTTTGTTAAACCTTGTTGCATCCTGGAACAAGTTCTTGAAGCAGCCTCATTCGCTCACTAATCTTCTCTCTTCTTACCTACAACCAAAAAGTTGTAAGACTACAGGACCTTTATAAGATGAAATGGGTATTCATACAACAACATTTGAGTAAATAATAAGGTGTACCCTTTCTGCAAGGCTATGACTGTTTGTAGCTTGACCTCTTCGAGCCCTCACATGAATGAAATTTTCTTTGGGAGCTTCTCCACTTTGAGAGTTGTCTTTAACTTGCTTTGATGATTGCTTACCACGCAAATCCGCGCTAGTATTGTTTTGCTCAACCTTTTGTTTCTTCTCATCTTGTTCTTTTGCCCCATCTGAGCTCTTCCCAGAAGAATCCTTCATTGGTTCCCCTTCAGCGTTCTATTGAGAGGTCATAAAGCCGTGTTCAATCAATAAATTCAACCACGTGAAAAGAGTAATGAGTAAGAAAACTTTCTATGTCCTAACTGAGACTGATTAGAATGCTTGATCTACCTTGTTTGGATTGAACGTAGGATTCTGATCAAGCCCTCGTTTTCTTCTACTTGCATTAGGTGCAGATCCTGTGTCTCCTTCTTGAGGAGTCGGATCCTCAGGCTGAGATTGTGAACCATTTAATGAAACCCTTTTCATAGCTGCCTCCTCGTTTTGGTTGTAACTTGGGCCATACCTTGTATTAGCTAAATCAGAACACCCACCATGTTGGGGAAAAGAGCCAACCATTTCGGAGAAGCTTCCACTTGCATAGGAAGGAACGGCGAAATTAGATTCGGACACATATTGAACAAGGTGGTGAGATGTGCTGCTCATTCCCTGATTTTCCAACACAAGGGGGTAAGATGAACTGCCAAACTCACTGGGAGAAACCATGGAAGAGCCTCCAAAAGTTTGAGTCTGGCTCAGGGAAACAAGAGGATCCCAGGTGGAAGAAGAAGAAGACCCAAGAAAAGGATTAGTCACAACATGAGGCTTGGCCATAGACACAGAGCTAATTGCAATCTCAGAAACGTTGGTGCTCAAACCAGATGACGTGCAATTCACGATTGTCTCCTGTCCATGTTGAAAACCCATGGCATTTTCATGACCACCCATCTCCTGGATTAAAATGATAAACTCCTATAACTCTTTTAACTAATGACCTATATATAATAGCTGAATCCTGGCTCAAGAGGCAGCAGATAGAAATAACCGTGAAGAAGTAAACAAAATCATGATTAAAGGGGTAAGCGAATTTTGACTAAGTTTTGGGGGAGGAGATATCTTGCAGGACTCAACAAGGAACAAAACAGGATTGGCAGCTTTATAGGACTAAGAGAGGAAGTTAAAGTAAAAGAAGAAACCACCTCACTCTCTCATTGCAGCATAGATAGACACAAAGTAAAAGGAATATAATGTTAGTCGTCACCAGCTAGTTACCTCTCTTTGCTTCAGGAACCCTAGGATCAAGACTTACTATAATGCTCAGAAAAGGGGAAAATGCTCCCCCTCACACAGGAAAGTGAACCTTTCAGAGCATAAAGCGGACTTGACAAACAATGGGAGTTAGCTACAACAGCTCATCAATCAAGCTCCCAATAAAAGCAGATTCCCTTTTCTCCTTTGCCCGCTAAACAAACTACGATCTCTATTTCTTCAAACACCAGTATGTGATTGAGTGTGAGCAATCTTAAGAGTCTTTTCGGCCCAGTAAGAGATATTTCTTTGTCAATGGAAATCCGAACGAAGAAACAGAAAGTATATTTGATTTTGATTTTGATTTTGAGACACGAGAGGAAAGAGAAGTTGTGGAAAACTCTAATATAAATAGTGGGATGGGAATCTAAGAGAAGCAACAACGACCGGAGGCATCAAATTTTAATCAAATCAAATCAAATGCTGTGACTGGGGAAAGAGGCAGGGTTTAACACAGTGCTCTATAGACTATAGGTCTATAGCATACGACACTATACTGCGGTGCCTGACCGTATCGCCAGGGGCATCGAATGATTTCGACGAGAAAATCCCAATTTCACCAAATGGGTAATAGCATAAACATCTGCGGGAGCATAAAAATCGAACTTTTATAGATTGCAGACCGGGCCAGCCAGGAGCTACAAAGCTAGAGAGAGGAAGCGGAGAGACAGAGAGAGAGTCTTTGCTCCCCAGCCAAAGCTAAGAAAGATGACAAGTATGATGATTTTTTAAAAAGAAAGACACACTAACTACGACCAACTGCTCCTGTTGGTGAATTATTGCAGGACCTAATCTCTTTTTTCCTGTAAGCTTTACTCCATGTAAAATTTGGTTTAAATTAATTATCAGACCTTTCTCTTTCTTCGGAGAGCGTGTGCGTGCGTGCGTGCGTATTTGTTTCCTCTTCCTTCTTCTTTTTTGCTTTCTTCTCAAAAACGTAGATTGTATTCAAGAAGTTCCTCTCTTTTTTTTTTTGCTTAAAAGAGGTTCCTCTCTTGAAGGCCAAGTTTTTTTTTTTGCTCGAATCTTGAAGGCCAAGTTTGCTCCCTCTGTATTCATTGACATAGTACTTGTTTTATATATTTCATTTTAAAAATCTTTGTACTGACACACATGCCAACTGTAGTAACAGAGTAACAGCCTTCTCTCTCTCTCTTTGCTGTTGCACACTCACTCTTTCATTTCTTTTTAGGACCCTCACGGGTCATCACCTAACCTCCATCAACCCAACCCCACCTGACCGATTCGCCTGGATGGAGCCCACGCGACAGGTGTAAGTCTATGATTGAGGGAAGCAATGGACTTAGAGTGGGGTGGGGGTGCAGGGGATCCGGATAGAAATGTGGAAGAGTAAAGTAACGATGGGGGAGGAGGGAGGGTTTTGGTATAAATTAGAGGGAGAGGAACATACGGAATAATGGAATCTAATGATGAAATGTACGTTCTTTGTCTGGGTGTACATATTTCCAGCTGGAGAAGGAAAGGAGAAGAATACGGTCAAACAGAAATTATAAGCGGTCAACAGGGTAGCCTGGTTGTGATCTTGCTGTAAGCCCCCTCAAAATGACCAAAATTCCGACATTAACGCCCTCATTTTCTCCTCCATCATGATCTACCCCTCTAATACGACACCATTTCGAGTCACCTACCCATTAAGTTTATCATTAATTCCTCATCAAACGAATCAAATCAACCCCTCTTTCTTTTTCTTTTTTCTTTCACCCCTTTTCTTTGTCTACCTGGGACTCTGTTTGTGGTTTGAGTTAGTGATGGATGTGCATGAACTGGAAAAGTTCGGTCTCCCTTCTAAACAAAATATATTTATCCACTCCCTAATGTACAGGAGAACGGCATTTCTGAAATTTTGCTAAATATTTATAGCTTAATATAAATGGACATCGTGGGCTCAAATACTAACCCACAAAAATAATGTTTGTTTGTGTTTGAAATAGTGATTGAAATCTTTAAAAATAATTTTTCAATCGTAATTAATAATATACAAGATAGCTATATGATAAAATTTTTATCTTGATTTGATTTACGTAAATAAAAATTTTTAAGTATCCAAACATAATCACAGACAAACACTGCTGACAGCAAAAACATAATGTATAGACAAGAAGAAAAACTTTGAAGGCAAAACCTATGAATTCTGTACACGCTGAGCCCTGGATTAAAAATATTTATACACCTTTTTTTTTGGTCGAATTTATACACCTTTTAAAATAAAACGCACACCCTCTAACCTATCTTCAAGCTTAATGAAATATAGGCCTCGTAGTCCTCTATAATAGGTGCAGGAGACCATAAATGAATAAACAGGAAATTTTTTTTGCATGACACTTGCATCATTTTCATTTTTTAACTACATTCTGTGTAGTAGTTCCGGTAACAGATTCAAGTTGAAAGTTTGACAGATTCATAAACATTTCCCTTATGGTGATCTAAATTGGGCAGTGTCTGACTAGTCAGTGCTTGTAATTAATGTGTCCACCAGATGATAGGGACATAGTTTGAGACTATAATGCAAAATAATTACAAATAGAGAGGCCTCACTTTAAGAATTATTTTTTGCCGTTGATCTTATAAATATATTATTGCAGACGATGCATTCATCAGAGTGTGAATAATTAGCAAAACATTATGATTTTGGTTTTTTTACTGACTCGTGAAGAAGTACACACAACGAAAAGTCTGTACAAGTTATAATTTTTTAATTAAGAAAAATCTGTAGGTTGATCATTAGTGAGTATTACGGCAAATTGCACAAGCATGTTGAAAAAGATGGCAACAAAGCTTTTAAATTTAAAGGCACTCTCATCTCACTATGTCTCGTATTTTTATTTACTAACTAACAGTAATCTTTCTCATGGCCGTGGGAGACACGAGATTTGACAGGGGAGACCAAATCTCCGCTAAGTCAAGGCACCGTCCCGGTTCCGATTTGCTGATTCTGATTTAATAAACACGAGAGGAAAATGATAGAAAAATAAATATATGCACGTAGATCAAAAGGGATAAAAGAACAGGAGCAGAAAACTAAACCAAAAAAAAGTTATCCAGCCAGCGTGATAGGAATACTCTGTCCAATCTATAATATAAGAGACACTTGAACTATCATTCTAGTTCTATTTGTGAGTTTCTTTTAACTAAATCGCATTACCCAGGAGATGTATTTATCTTAATGATTATGAGGTACATTTTCAATTTTACTCTCATTTATGAATAAATATCTTTCAACTCTCTTTTTTTTTTCCTTTGGTATAATTACTATAAGCAAAATTGTCACAATCTCATCTATTAATATGAAATTGAACTTATAAATATAACTATATTTTTTTTTATCAAAAGGAACTCATAAATAGAATAAAAGTGATATATTACAGGAAAAAAGAAATACCAGTCTGGTCCTATTTATAAGTCATTTTTAACCTAAAAATATGGTCTCATTTATAAATTCAGTTTCAGGTTAGTAATTGAGATTGTCACAATTTTACTCATATTAATTGTACCATTAAAAATATAGAGAGAAAAAAGAGTTGAAAAATATTCATTTATAGATAAAGGCAAAGTTGAAAATTTACCTCATAATTATTGAGCTAACTAATTCTCTTTGATATGTGTGATTTAGTTAAGATAAAACTTATAAATAATACTAATAGTTTAGTCATATAATATATCCTAAAATGTAAAATTTTTCACTTTTACTGCTCTTAAGAAAAATGCGTTTAATCGCATTGAAAATGTTATTTTAGTGAGAGTGAGAGAGAATGTAATGATTGGGTAAATTTAGAATATGGGTATTAATTAAAATGACAAAACAGGACAAAAAAACATAAATTAAATTTGAGGTGACTTATACTTTGGATCATACCTTCCTTATAAAAATACATTATATTGCCGAGCAGGGGGACTAATTAATTTGACAAACAAGGTTAGGCCTCAAATTAATTACTAGCATTTTATGGTGTAATCACACATGTTTTGAGGATAATGTCTCATGACATAATGGCAAGAGAAAATTCACATTAGGGCCCTTTTAATAGAAAAAAAAACTCAAAAAAGGCTCAAAGATTATGAAAATCCCATAAAAGACCCTGGATCTACGTGAGTTGTTAACGGGGCACTGATATATTTGTTAACAGGGCTGATTTAGTTGTTAGCAAATTGTTGTTAATGGTACTGATAACAACTATATTAGCCCCGTTAACAACTCACGTAGATTCCGACAATCTCAGAAAAAGCTGAGATTTTCAGAATCTTTAAGCCCTTTTTAAGTTTTTTTTTTTTTGTAAAAAGAACTTTGATATGAATTTTCCCTAATATAAATTCAGTGGGCGAAAGGGACATCGACCCACACACCTACGTATGTGAGCTAATAAGTGAGCCAAATAGACCAAACAGATAACACCAATATAAGTCACTTGTTTATGTCAGGATTAAGATTAAGATAATGCTTAAAGAAGCATAAAAAACAGATAAGCTGTGATCCCGCGTGCGAGTGAGGGGCCTTAGGCTGTATATATAACTAACCCTCTTTGGTGGTCCTCCCCAATTAGCAATGATGGTTTTAATTATATATGCCCAAAGACATACAAGAATCTCTTCAGATATATATGTTCTAATCTTTGTATAGTATTGAAGCCCTGGTTCATTATAAATGATGAGCCTCCCTCCTCATTATTCAGCATTGTGAATAAGAAATAGAGGATCTTTGCTTTCCCCAGTTAACTCCTCCACATCGCAAGACTCCTGTGTACTTTAAAGAAAGCTTTTATCTTTCTTTTCTTTATATAAAGTTGCCAACCCCTTACTTTTTCCAGGTAGACAAATGACTTGTCGTACATATAAAACTCAACAATCACTCTCAGCATTAGTATATTGTTTATTATACTAATAATACTCGGGGGTGATTAGAATCTGATGAGGAGAACACAGCACACTTGCCTAAAAGTGAATTAGGCGAAACTCAGCTGAGTGAAGAAGCTTTTTGAAGAGTCGTAAAGCAAATAATGGGAGAGCATGCGCAGAGGGAAGTAATGATATAATGAAGGGGTTCCTTTAGAATTGAAACTGAAAAGGCTGCTATATACTAAGGAAGCTCAATGGTACACTTTGATGCTTCCTCTCTCATGCAGCTCACCAAACCCATGACGGCTCCCAAAAGAGCAATCATTTGACTAAGACATTGATGTTTCCACGAAAAGAAGTTTCTCCACTTCTCAATGGCAGATACTCATGTTGTACAGTTTTATTTTTTTATTAAATACTTATGATATATGAGATATTTCAGGAACAGATCAACTGGGAATCTGACCCAGCATCAGGCCAATGGTTTAGTTCCTACATAATCATCTGGGCAAGCAAAAGAATCAGTTTTGAAAACGGGTGTGGACAAGTTCAAGCAGGGCTCCATCTTATAGAATATAATGTGCCTATTGACTTGAAGATTTATGTTTGTGTGGATTTAGAAAGGAAGGGTGAAGCTGTAGAATGATGAAGAGTGGCGTAATATGCAAATATAACAGTATTATGGTTGTTTGTGTTATGATCACGTGCTCTGGGGACATTAAAATGATATTGTAAAAACTCTTGCCCATACAGAGCCACGATGATGATAGCCGATTTACTTGAGTTTGGTTGAAGGCACATCATTAAGGATGTGTTGCTTTGCCTTTTGATGCTAATGATATAATAGCGGGGGGCAATCTTAGTACTGTTTGGATATGTTCCTACAGTAACCCCGACGTAGGATGGGAGCTGAAATAGCGTATTAGGTTCCAAAATGGATGGATTTGATTCACCAATCAGCATTAGTAACCCTTTGAGATCCATCTTTATTTTTTGATAATAAAATTTTAGAAAAGGGGTGAGATTCACCTACAATCTAAGGGCAGAGCGAAATCTCCCTTCCTTCTAGGTGATAACGATGTTGGTCAAGGCGAGTCGTCTATTTCCCTCAAGCATTAACCTAGGCATCTAAGAGCCAGAATGCCTCTCCCAACGCCTTGACCAATTTCAGAATCAAACTCCCTCCCTTTGATGAGATCCATCTTTATTTCACTCACTTGGCACTGGCACTTGCACTTTGTTTGGATAGGTTCTCCACAAAGAAATGACATCTATTTTATGGCCCAATGTAATGGGCCATATCTTTATTTTTTTTTAATGGAAAAAAAATGTACCCATATCGTATACTCAACCAAAGGGCCTGTCTCGTACATTATGGATGGCTGATGTATACATTTTTTTATGATTCTATTCCGGTATAAATCATGTCATTCTATTTGTAAATTAAATTAAAATAGTATTGACATCACTTGTTTTATTTTATATATAATGATGTAAATATATTATGCTTTCAACTTTTTAATTGCCTCTGCATCTGATAGGTTCACATGTTTTCTGAAAAAAAATCAACTAGCGTGACTCTCTTTAATCTATGAATTATGTGGTTTATTAAACTTGCATTAGAAATAGAGTTATTCACTTATTCCTTAATTTGTTTTCTTCTCAATGATATCCTAAAATTGGATATGCATGTGGATTTTTTTTTCTTTTTTTTTCAATGATATAATATACTTCCTCCAGTCCTAATTATAAGACATATTTAACTGATTTTGGGGAGATTAATGAGAGGAGTTAAGTTAATTAATTTTACTCATTTTCCTAAAATGCCCTTATATAAATTTAAAATGACATAAATAAAAATGAATTAATAACCCCTACCACATACCCCTCTAACTTAAAATTTTCATTTCTAAATATTTTCTAATTGAAATAATGGTCTTATTATATATATATCTGTGTGTGTGTTTGTGTGTGTCTATATCTACACATATAGATATAATATATGTATGTGTACATATATATATCTACACACATATATATGCATACACACACATATAAACATACACTCACACACTCACAGATATAATATGTGTGTATGCCACGCACTCACACATATATGTGTGTTATACACACACATGCATATGTATATGTGTGTGTATTTATATGTGTGTGACTCTATATATATATACTATATATATATATATATTGGCAAATTAATATTAGTTGACTGGTAAATAAATTAAAATCAAACAATTTAAAAGTTTCATTAATTGGAAAAGTTTACACATCCACATAAATATACTTACCAAAAGTCAAACACACTTGAAAGAATAAAATAGGGGTATTTTAGGAAGAAATTAACAAAAATTAAAATGTTGTCTTATAATTAGAATTTAAACCAACCCCCAAATATTGTTTTATTGTTAGGACGGAGGGACTAAATACATGGGGAGTTTTTTTTTTTTTTGATATTTGGGAGGGGGGGGATCGAGCCTGCGACATGGGGGAATACCAGCTCTAGAAGCTGGGGCCGGAGCCAGTGCGCTACTAAGCGCAACCCCTATACATGGGGAGTTTTTTTTTTTTTTTGGATATAAACGAAGGCTAACAAGCCTATATACTTAACACAGACATTACAAAGGGGGGAATTTAATCCCAAACACTCTTGATCAACCCATGCTCTTAAATGCACAGGTCAAGTGCTAAAAATAGCAGACTCAGTATACATGGGGAGTTGAGATGTAGAAACTGGAGTTCTTGGCGTGGCTTGCAGAGTGAAGGGGGCATGAAAAAAATAATCCATAGGCCCTTACATAAGGCAACAGCGGCCCATGAACTAACCCCACATCTCCATATTTCAGGATCCTAAATTCGTAGGCTCGGCTCTAGAAATATTACCTATATCTTCTCAACTTTCCATGTCAACCCCATTTTTTTTAGGAAAAAATTCATTAAAATATTATTTGAATTTGTAAGATCCCTAGAAATCTTATGAATTTGTAAAAAGACTGAGAGGTATCAAGGAGTCAAGGACCTATGAAGGATATGCAAATTCGGGTGAAATTACATTTTTGCATTTAGTTTTAAATAAATAAGATAAAATACCCGGTGGCCAACGGTGAGGGTATTTTATTTATTTAAAACTAAGGGTAAAAGGGTAATTTTACCTAAATTTGCATATCCGTCATAAGTCCTTGATACCTCTCAGTCTTTTTACAAATTTGGGAGACTTCTGGGGATTTTACAAATTCAAATGGTATTTAATTGAAATTTTCTCTTTTTCCTACTTATCTCTTGTATTGTATTAGTTATTTGGGAAAATTTCACCCCACTCCATCGGTCGCGTTTCAAAGACAACATCAAGATATCTTAAAACTTTCTGAAGTTTTATTAAACCCCAAGACTTGACTAAAACTAAAATTTATAGGTGGAAAAAACTTTTACCCTTAATTTACAAGTTAAATATGCTTATTCATGAGACAAATATGTTAAATTATAAGTTTATTTCGGCCATAGACAAAATCTGGAACATATTTACAAGAATACATATTATGAAAAATGACACTTAAATATCATTTGAATATTCTAAACCTATATAAGCCCATTGAACTCTTGAAATGACAAATAAGTGATAGGAGCAATCTAGGATATGGAAATTTAAATGTTCTTACAAAAATGCCCCTCTTCATATGCGATAGGAGCAATCTAGGATAAGGGTAATTTCACCTAAATTTGCATATCCGTCATAAGTCCTTGATACCTTTCAGTCTTTTAACAAATTTGGGAGACTTCTGGGGATTTTACAAATTCAAATGGTATTTAATTGAAATTTTCTCTTTTTCCAACTTATCTCTTGTATTGTATTAGTTATTTGGGAAAATTTCACACCACTCCATCGGTCGCCTTTCAAAGACAACATCAAGATATCTTAAAACTTTCTGAAGTTTCATTAAACCCCAAGACTTGACTAAAACTAAAATTTATAGGTGGAAAAAACTTTTACCCTTAATTTACAAGTTAAATATGCTTATTCATGAGACAAATATGTTAAATTATAAGTTTATTTCGGCCATAGACAAAATCTGGAACATATTTACAAGAATACATATTATGAAAAATGACACTTAAATATCATTTGAATATTCTAAACCTATATAAGCCCATTGAACTCTTGAAATGACAAATAAGCGATAGGAGCGATCTAGGATATGGAAATTTAAATGTTCTTACAAAAATGCCCCTCTACTCTCTTCCTCAGTCTCTCATGTAGTCGTTCTCCATCATTGTCAGGCTCGTCTCTGCGATCTCAAGTCGTCGCTGTCTCTCGCCAAGGCCGTCGCAGACGTCGTCTTCCTCACACAGTTGTGGTTTTTATCGCTTTCATAGTCTCACTCGTGGTCGCCATCTTCTTTTTTTCCTTCACACTAATCATTGTCTCAATCTCAGTCTCTCCTTCATCCCTCCTCTTCTCGTCCTACCTTCATTGGAGCAGATAATAATCACCAATTGAAGCTTGCTTCCTTCAGACTTGAAGATTCAACCCTCTTCTCTTATCATTTTCAGCCAAGAGTCATGGTTCTTTGTTTGTGTCTTTGATTCTCTTGAAGAAGTTCTTATTGAGAACTTGTTTTTACAGTGGAAGGCGAGGTACAAGATTGAGGTATGATATCTGGGTTTTGAGGAAGAAAAAGGTGAACAATAAATATGAGATTTAACAAAATCTATCATGGGATTAACAAGTTCATCAATGATTTTTACAAAACTTATAACAGGTTTAACAAGTTTGTTACTCAGGTAAAAACATGTCAGTATGGGTTTTTAAAATCTGAGCACTATGAATAAAATTCATAAACGGATTAACAAGTCCATCAATGATTTTCACAAAACTTGTAATGCGTTTTAGGATGGTTTTCACACTGACATATTTTGACCTAAATAACAAATTTGTTAAACTCATTATAAGTTTTGTAAAAGTCATTGATAAACTTGTTAATTCCATTATAATTTTTGATAAATCTCACATATATTGTTCATCCTCTTCTTCCTCAAAACCCTGATACTATGCCTTGATCTTGTACCTCGCCTTCCACTGTAAAAACAAGTTCTTAGTAAGAACTTCTTAAACAGAATCAAAGACACAAACAGAGAACCATGACTCTTGGTTCAAAATGATAAGAGAAGAGGGTTAAATCTTCAGGTCCGAAGGAAGCAAGCTTCAATTACCGATTATTGTCTGCTCCAATGAAGGTAGGACGAGAAGTGGAGGGATGAAGGACAGCCTGATATTGATATAATCATCGGCGTGAAGAAAAATTAGAAGATTGTGACCACGAGTGAGATTGTGAAAGCGATAGAGACAGTGAATGTCTAAGGAAGACGACATCTGTGATTGTCGTGGCAAGAGATGACGATGACTTGATGATAAGTAGATATTTTATAATTAAATAAGTATATATGTTGGAATATATTGATTGATTTTACTAATATCTTGTGCTTATTTAATTATCTTTTATATATTTATCTATCTTTTAATTAAATATATGATAAAAGAATATTATAACAGAAAATCTATTGATATCCTATTTATTTGTGCATGAAATATTATGTGATATAAGAGAAGAGAAAATATTAGAAAAGCAATAAAGGTAACAAATTAAATTGAAAAGAATATAATATAATATATTATTATATTATATTAAATTGAAGTAATTGGAATAAAGAAAAGGACGCGGTGTAACATCCTGAATTTTGAATCTAATATCTTGAACATAAACCTATTTTGGGAAGACTAGTAGGCTCTATTTTTGGAAAGTGATAAATTTGAAATCAGTATTTTGTGGGCCCCGTGAATAGTATTTACTATTCACGTATACGTTTTTACTATTTACAAATACGTATTTAAAAAAATATATATATATATATATATGTTATTCGCAAATACGTATTTAATACTTGAAATTTGTGAAATATGAATAGTGTTCACTATTCACAAATACGTATTTACTATTTAAAAATACGGTATTTACTATTCCTAAATACGTATTTACTATTCATGCGGGACCCACAACCAAAATAATTCTCTCCCGACACAAAACTCTCGTGAAGTTTGAAAATTTTGTCAGCGGGACCCACGTAATAGTAATTTACTATTTGAATAATAATATTATATTATTATAATATAATATTATTTACTATTCATGTGGGACCCACGAAAAATTATTTCCACAGAAGAGTCACGGGAGGTTTGAAAATTTGTCACGGGGAAAATTACGTAGAACGACCCAGAGACGAAAATTACACTTAAGGACCCATTTTCCAACTATAAATAGACCTTCCATTTCATTTCATTCTTCACAACTTCTAAGAGCCATAGAGAGAGGTAGAGAGAGAGAGAGAGAGTAGAGATATTTGCTTGAGTTATAATAGCTGGTTGGTGATTCGGGTATTAGCAAGTAACAGGTAACTCTGAATATTCTTCCTTATACTTGTGAATTATGTATGATTATAAATTTGTTTGTTTACTATTTTGGCAAGAATATTTAGAAAATATTTATGGTTTTAAGATCTGGTGTGGGAACTTTGACTTGCAAATCTGTAGAGGTACTATTTATACGTACGTTACTATTCATATATACCGTATTTACTATTCATGTTACTATTCACGTATACCGTATTTACTATTCATGTTACTATTCACGTATACCGTATTTACTATTCATGTTACTATTCACGTATACCGTATTTACTATTCATGTTACTATTCACGTATACCGTATTTACTATTCATGTTACTATTCCCATATACCGTATTTACTATTCATGTTACTATTCACGTATACCGTATTTACTACTCATTTTACTATTCATGTATATACCGTATTTTACTATTCACAGATACGCATAGTATTTTACTATTCACATATACGCATAGTATTTTACTATTCATAAATACGCATATCAATGTATATAATGGTATAATAATGCATTATTTTTTTTAAATACATTCATCATGGCGGTTGTAATGTGATGGGTGGAGTAAGGAGGGAATTGAATGATAAGAATTGTTTATGCCACCACTCGGTGCACAGTGGATGGTACTTTTCAGGGCCTCATCTTTCATGTTTTCCTCTGGCCGGGATTTCATTGGAGATGTGGGACATGTGACACCTCCTTAGTTGTTATTTTAAAGGAGGGGAGCCATAGTCCAGATTTAAGCTCTATACCTTTGGCCGGGTGTATCTTAAGTTTTGGTGAGCTTGAAACCATCCAGTCAAATGAATGAGTTTCTATTGGACTATATGTTAGCCTATGGTTCCAGTCAGCGGTATACGGTTGGAAGGGGATATAAGGGAGGCTACATACTGCATAGTGCATTTCTGAATTATTCAATAAAGAATGATGAGTATTTTGTAAAGGCATTTGATGTGAACAACGGTATATCTAAAAATATCTGAGTATATTAAATTCACAATATATTATCTTTTATTTTTGTCATATGTAATTTGCTCGTGTAAGGTAGAAATATTCAGTAGTTACTGAGACGTGGAATCTCATCCCATATTAACATTTTTCAGGTGATTATTCTAGTAGAGAGCAAGGGAAGGCACCTATGGAGTGAGCTCTGGAAGCTCTTTTGATCTCCAATAGATTATGTTATGTTATTTTATTTGCCATGAACCTAAGACTTCCGTTTTGTATTAAACTCTGAAATATTTTCTGGAATTTATTTTGATTATGTATTACGGGTTTTATTCGAAATGGTAACATTGTAAAAGGATTTGGATATTGTTGAACTCTTTTGAAGGTATTTTCAATATTTTGACCGAGTTTTTGGGTATTAAAATTGAGGTGTTACATTTTTGGTATCAGAGCCAAAGGTTCCATGGCAATTTTGTTTATTTTCTAAAGTGATTTCTTAAAAAAAAAAATTTTTTTTAAAGTTTGTGGCAAATTAAATATCATAACATGAGCACTTCCCTTTGTTAGATTTAGAATTTATTTAGCTATTTTTATTTGTTTAGTGTCCTTATAGTATTAATCATAGGAGGAGATAATGGCAAGAACTCGAAGAACTAATTCAACCCCTGCTCCATCCCCAAGAGGTCTCCCTCCGCATCAAGATGGTCCCTATCCTCAGGATAACAATGCCCTTTTGGCAGAGTTACGAGACGTCATCTTGGAGATGAGGGAGAAAGTGAATAGACACGAGGATGAATTAGCAAAAGGACGAGGCCAAGGTGGTAAGGAAGGAAAGGAGAAGGCTCTGGAAGTCACACCTTCTGACCATCAATCTAGGGGAGGAAGTCATTCTCGCACTGAAGATGGAGGTAGTAGCGGTTCTCATTCTCAGTATCATCCCTTACCTATTACTGAGGTTTGGGAAAAATTTCGGAAGTTTACTCCACCGATGTTCGAGGGGAAGCTAGATCCGATTGCAGCACTGGAGTGGCTGAAGCGTGTAGAAAAGATTTTCAGAGTTATCGAGATTAGCTCACAACAAAAGGTGATGGTTGCTGAACAATTGTTGCAGAAAGCAGCTGAAGAATGGTGGGAAAGCACCAAAACAAAAGGAAATGCTGAGATGACGTGGGAAGAGTTTAAGGAAAAGTTCGAAAATTATTACTTTTCCCCTTCAATCAGAATAGAGAAAGAAACTGAATTCCTCACATTCAGGCAAGGGGAATTACATGAAGACGAATTTATTACTCGCTTTTTAGAGTTGTCTAAATTCTGCGGATATTCACAGAACAACTCTAAATGGTTGAGTGCTCGATTGGTTGAAAAAGCTAGACCAGACCTAAAAACAGCTCTATCACCGTTCCTTGATGAAACAAGGGATTTTGAAGAAATATGTGACAAACTGCGCACGATAGCAAGGAACAAACGAGAAGAGGAAGCTGAGAAGATGAAGGGTTTTCAGGCCAGATTTACACACCTCATGAGACCAACGGGAGGAGTTACTAAGAAGCAGAGTCACAACTTCAGTAATGTGAATACGCGGTTTAGCCAACCATCCAGAAATCACTTTGGTGGACCATCG
This sequence comes from Acacia crassicarpa, assembly GCA_034222035.1. NCBI lineage: Eukaryota > Viridiplantae > Streptophyta > Magnoliopsida > Fabales > Fabaceae > Acacia > Acacia crassicarpa. The sequence continues at coordinate 10,692,133 of JAWXYG010000003.1, forward strand.
AGGAGTTATTTTACTGGACCCCAAAGAAGTCATTTCAGCAGACCACCGAGGAGTCAATTCAAAGGACCTCAAAGGAGTCACTTCAGTGGAGGTCAGAGTTCATATAGGGGATCCACAGCTCCTGCTGCAAGCACCGCCAACAATCAGATGTGTGCCAAGTGTGGAAGAATACACCAAGGACCATGTGTGACGTGTTTCAACTGTGGAAAGCCAGGACACATTTCCAGATTTTGTGAGGAGGAGCCTCGAGGAGCCAAGGATGCTAGAACTGCAGTGCCAGGGAAAGTGTTTGCACTATCACATCAGGAGGCAAGTGCTTCACCAAATCTGATTAAAGGTATCCTCAAACTCCAAGGTCTTGAAGTAGAAGCCTTATTTGATTCTGGTGCCACACACTCTTTTATATCATACGACTGTGTGCCTCGATTGAATTTAAGAGTGAGTGAATTGCCTTATTATATGATTATTTCTACACCGGCGGGAGCTTCAGTAAAAACTTCTAGGGCTTGCTTAAATTGTACGATTGAGATTGATAATAGGATCTCAAATATAGACCTTGTTTGTTTACCCACGAAGGGTATCGATGTAATAATAGGGATGGATTGGTTGTCAGCTAATGACATCATCCTTGACTGCAAGAGGAAGACTATCTCTCTTGCGGATGACTCTATGAGTCATAGTAGACCACAATTATTGTCTATAGTACAAGATGAAAAGCCTGTTCATCATGGTTGTCTTGCGTACATGGTGTTTTTCTCCATTCAAGCAGAAGTAGAGGAAGGGATAGAAGATATCGAAGTGGTAAACGAGTTTCCGGAGGTATTCCCGAAAGAAATGACAGGTTTACCCCCAGAGAGAGAAGTAGAATTTTCTATTGATCTCGTACCTGGAACGGAACCTATATCTAAAGCTCCTTACCGAATGTCTCCATCGGAACTAGCAGAATTGAAGAAGCAGATCGAAGAATTGTTAGAAAAGGGTTTTATCAGACCCAGTGTATCTCCTTGGGGATCGCCCGTACTCTTTGTGAAGAAGAAAGATGGGAGCCTGAGACTATGCATTGACTATCGCCAGTTGAATAAAGTGACTATAAAGAATAAATATCCTTTACCCAGGATCGACGATCTACTTGATCAGTTGAAGGGAGCATCCATATTCTCCAAGATCGACCTCAGATCAGGTTATCACCAACTGAGAGTCAAAGCTGAAGATGTCTCAAAAACTGCATTCAGAACTAGATATGGCCATTATGAATTTCTTGTTATGCCATTTGGGCTAACAAATGCTCCAGCAGTATTCATGGATTACATGAATAGAATTTTCCGACCATATCTAGATAAATTTGTAGTGGTTTTCATTGACGACATCCTTATCTACTCTAAGGATGAAGAAGAGCATAAAGAGCACCTTAGAATCGTGCTACAAGTGTTGAAGGAGCACAAGCTCTATGCGAAACTATCTAAGTGCGAATTTTGGTTGAAGGAAGTAAAATTCCTAGGCCATGTCGTATCGGCTGAAGGTGTTGCAGTGGACCATACTAAAGTTGAAGCAGTTCTCCAATGGGAACGACCAAAGTCCGTGACTGAGATCAGGAGTTTTCTAGGTCTAGCTGGCTATTATAGGAGATTTATCAAGGGCTTTTCGCAAATAGCTATGCCTTTGACTAAGTTAACAAGGAAGGGTCAACCATTTGTATGGGACGAAAAGTGTGAAGCAGCTTTCCAAAATTTGAAGACTAAGTTGACTACGGCACCAGTACTTATAATTCCAGATCCTGCTCAGACCTTTACTTTGTACACAGATGCTTCCAAGAAAGGTCTTGGGTGTGTATTAATGCTAAATGGTAGGGTAGTAGCTTATGCTTCTCGACAATTAAGGCCACATGAAGGGAATTATCCTACTCACGACTTAGAACTGGCAGCAGTAGTGTTTGCTCTGAAGATTTGGAGGCATCACCTCTACGGTTCAAAGTTCGAGGTTTATAGTGACCACAAAAGTCTAAAGTACCTGTTCGACCAAAAAGAGCTCAACATGCGACAGAGGAGATGGATGGAGTTTATCAAGGACTACGACTTCGAATTGAAGTATCATCCAGGAAAGGCGAACGTTGTAGCAGATGCCTTAAGTAGAAAGACAATCCATGTAGCCCAGATGATGATCAGAGAACATAAATTGCTCGAGGAGATACCAAGTACATCTATTGATGTAATGTCAGGTTTGGTCGCTACCATGGAAGCATTAACTATTGAAAGCACAATTTGGGAAGAGATTAAATTCGCTCAGCTCGAAGATGAGTATCTATTAAACGTGAGGGAAGATATTGAAGAAGGAAAAGAATCGAAATTTGGGATCGATAGAGATGGGATATTAAGGTATAAAGGAAAAGTGTGCATACCTAATGATGGAGAAATAAAAAAGCTCATACTAGAGGAGGCACATCGGAGTAAATACACTATCCATCCCGGAGCAACCAAGATGTATCATGATCTCAAGCGGAGTTGGTGGTGGCGGGGCATGAAGAAAGATGTGACTGACTTTGTCACTTGTTGTTTGACTTGTCAGAAAGTTAAGATCGAACATCGGAAACCTCCTGGATTATTAAAGAATTTGGATATCCCAGAGTGGAAATGGGACAGCATCTCTATGGATTTCATCATGGGGCTTCCTCTAACGACATCCGGACATAATGCCATTTGGGTAATTGTCGATAGGTTAACTAAGTCAGCTCATTTTCTAGCAATTGCAGCAGAATACTCATTGGAGAGACTAGCAAAGATCTACATGAAGGAGATTGTCAGATTGCATGGGATACCGAATAGCATCGTATCTGATCGTGATCCACGATTCACTTCACGATTTTGGAAAGCATTGCAGAATGCTATGGGAACTCGGATGAGTTATAGTACCGCTTATCATCCTCAAACTGACGGGCAGACTGAGAGGACTATTCAAACTCTGGAAGACATGTTGCGGGCTTGTGCAATCGAACTAAAAGGAAGTTGGGACGATCATCTTCATCTTGCGGAGTTTGCATATAACAATAGTTATCACTCCAGCATTGAGATGGCACCTTATGAGGCTTTGTATGGAAGAAAATGTAGATCTCCTATTTGCTGGACGGAATTAAATGAGAGAATTTTAATAGGTCCAGAACTTGTGGACGAGACGACTCAAAAGATTAAGGTGATTCAACAGAAACTTCTCACTGCTCAGAGTCGACAAAAGAGTTATGCTGACAAGAGAAGACGACCGTTGGAGTTCATGGTGGGCGAACATGTATTCTTAAGAGTCACACCAATGACTGGCATTGGTAGAGCAATACGAGCAAAGAAGCTTTCACCTCGTTTTATGGGTCCTTATGAGATTTTGGAGAAAGTTGGACCGGTAGCTTACAGAATTGCATTACCTCCACAGCTTGCGAACCTTCACGATGTCTTTCATGTATCGCAATTGAAGAAATACCAACCGGATCCTTCCCACATTATAGAAGTAGAAGAGGTAGAACTCAAGGATAACATGACGTATAAAGCCGAGCCGGAGCGGATTGTTGATGCAAGGGACAAGAGATTAAGAAACAAGACCATTAGACTTGTAAAGGTCGAGTGGAAAGGAATGGCTCCCGGAGATGCTACTTGGGAAACGGAGGAGAGCATGCGACAAACCTATCCTCATTTATTTAAATAGGTTAGAATTCTTATTATAGCGAAATTTTGAGGACAAAATTTTCTTTTAGGAGGGGAGAAATGTAACATCCTGAATTTTGAATCTAATATCTTGAACATAAACCTATTTTGGGAAGACTAGTAGGCTCTATTTTTGGAAAGTGATAAATTTGAAATCAGTATTTTGTGGGCCCCGTGAATAGTATTTACTATTCACGTATACGTTTTTACTATTTACAAATACGTATTTAAAAAAAATATATATATATATATATATATGTTATTCGCAAATACGTATTTAATACTTGAAATTTGTGAAATATGAATAGTGTTCACTATTCACAAATACGTATTTACTATTTAAAAATACGGTATTTACTATTCCTAAATACGTATTTACTATTCATGCGGGACCCACAACCAAAATAATTCTCTCCCGACACAAAACTCTCGTGAAGTTTGAAAATTTTGTCAGCGGGACCCACGTAATAGTAATTTACTATTTGAATAATAATATTATATTATTATAATATAATATTATTTACTATTCATGTGGGACCCACGAAAAATTATTTCCACAGAAGAGTCACGGGAGGTTTGAAAATTTGTCACGGGGAAAATTACGTAGAACGACCCAGAGACGAAAATTACACTTAAGGACCCATTTTCCAACTATAAATAGACCTTCCATTTCATTTCATTCTTCACAACTTCTAAGAGCCATAGAGAGAGGTAGAGAGAGAGAGAGAGAGAGTAGAGATATTTGCTTGAGTTATAATAGCTGGTTGGTGATTCGGGTATTAGCAAGTAACAGGTAACTCTGAATATTCTTCCTTATACTTGTGAATTATGTATGATTATAAATTTGTTTGTTTACTATTTTGGCAAGAATATTTAGAAAATATTTATGGTTTTAAGATCTGGTGTGGGAACTTTGACTTGCAAATCTGTAGAGGTACTATTTATACGTACGTTACTATTCATATATACCGTATTTACTATTCATTTTTACTATTCACGTATACCGTATTTACTATTCATGTTACTATTCACGTATACCGTATTTACTATTCATGTTACTATTCACGTATACCGTATTTACTATTCATGTTACTATTCACGTATACCGTATTTACTATTCATGTTACTATTCACGTATACCGTATTTACTATTCATGTTACTATTCCCATATACCGTATTTACTATTCATGTTACTATTCACGTATACCGTATTTACTACTCATTTTACTATTCATGTATATACCGTATTTTACTATTCACAGATACGCATAGTATTTTACTATTCACATATACGCATAGTATTTTACTATTCATAAATACGCATATCAATGTATATAATGGTATAATAATGCATTATTTTTTTTAAATACATTCATCATGGCGGTTGTAATGTGATGGGTGGAGTAAGGAGGGAATTGAATGATAAGAATTGTTTATGCCACCACTCGGTGCACAGTGGATGGTACTTTTCAGGGCCTCATCTTTCATGTTTTCCTCTGGCCGGGATTTCATTGGAGATGTGGGACATGTGACACCTCCTTAGTTGTTATTTTAAAGGAGGGGAGCCATAGTCCAGATTTAAGCTCTATACCTTTGGCCGGGTGTATCTTAAGTTTTGGTGAGCTTGAAACCATCCAGTCAAATGAATGAGTTTCTATTGGACTATATGTTAGCCTATGGTTCCAGTCAGCGGTATACGGTTGGAAGGGGATATAAGGGAGGCTACATACTGCATAGTGCATTTCTGAATTATTCAATAAAGAATGATGAGTATTTTGTAAAGGCATTTGATGTGAACAACGGTATATCTAAAAATATCTGAGTATATTAAATTCACAATATATTATCTTTTATTTTTGTCATATGTAATTTGCTCGTGTAAGGTAGAAATATTCAGTAGTTACTGAGACGTGGAATCTCATCCCATATTAACATTTTTCAGGTGATTATTCTAGTAGAGAGCAAGGGAAGGCACCTATGGAGTGAGCTCTGGAAGCTCTTTTGATCTCCAATAGATTATGTTATGTTATTTTATTTGCCATGAACCTAAGACTTCCGTTTTGTATTAAACTCTGAAATATTTTCTGGAATTTATTTTGATTATGTATTACGGGTTTTATTCGAAATGGTAACATTGTAAAAGGATTTGGATATTGTTGAACTCTTTTGAAGGTATTTTCAATATTTTGACCGAGTTTTTGGGTATTAAAATTGAGGTGTTACACGCGGACCCCATGCATTAGAAAGAAAAGCAATCTGGAGGAGTCAATTGGATCAATTGAGAATCACGTGGATGCAAATTGTAATGTAAAGAATCAGAAAATTGTGTATATTCATCATAACCATATGTGCATTTATACAAGAGAGAGGAGCCTTAGTATTGATGGCTCTTTATGATAATTTATAATGATTTTCTCTAATCCCTGATTGTTAGGGATACTGATTGACTATGTACTAATTACAATATATTTCCTAATGATTACAATATATTTCCTAACACTCCCCCTCAAGTTGGAGCGTATATGTTTGTCATGCCCAACTTGTTACAAAGGTACTCAACCCGTGTCCCATTTAAGGCTTTCGTTAAAAGATCTGCTAGTTGGTCATCTGATCGCACGTGCCCTGTGGATACAACATTTTCTTTTATCTTGTCACGAATAAAGTGACAATCAATTTCAATATGCTTCGTACGTTCATGGAACACAGAGTTTGATGCTATATGGAGCGCTGCTTTGTTGTCACACCATAGTTTTGCAGGTAATACTGTGGTAATTCCGATTTCCTTCATGAGCTGAAGTACCCACACAATTTCTTGCACTGATTGTGACATGGCTCTGTATTCTGCTTCTGCACTTGATTTTGACACAATGCCTTGCTTCTTACTTCTCCAAGATATCAAGTTACCACCAACAAATACACAATAACCTGTAGTGGATCGTCTTGTGGCCTTAGATCCTGCATGATCAGCATCACAGAAGCATTCGATTTTAGTGTGCCCATAATCTGTATAGAGAAGGCCACGACCGGGGGAACCTTTCAAATAGTACAAGATATGCTCTAAGGCTTCCCACTGTGCCACTGTGGGAGATGCCATGAATTGGCTAAGTACACTAACCGAAAAGGTTATATCAGGGCGAGTTACTGTCAGATAATTCATCTTTCCAATGAGTCTCCTATATCTCTCAGGAGATGTAAATGGCTTCAGTTTCTCTGGATCAATCTTCTTCTTTAGGTCATCAGGAAGTTCATCCCACATGGTATCATTTAGATCTAGGAACGGATTTGGAATCATGGGAATGCTACTTGGTGCAGCTCCAAGCTTTCCAGTCTCCTTCAGCAGATCAAGAACATACTTCCTCTGAGTCAAAAGGATTCCCTTCTTGTTTCTCAAAACTTCAATACCAAGGAAGTACTTTAATGGTCCTAAGTCTTTTGTTTGAAAGTGGGAGTTAAGGAAGACTTTAAGTGCTGAGATACCAGCAATGTTACTCCCAGTAATCACGATATCATCGACATATACTACTAGAAGAATCATTCCTGCATTGGACTGTTGATAGAACACAGAATGATCACTCTTACTTTGGTTGCCATAACATCTTTTACCGTGTTACAATGGCTAACAGAAGTCAAAATTTGAGGTTCAATGGAATTACGAATCTGGAAGAAAATACGAGCATCTGCTCGAGACCACTCCAAACTTTTCTCATCATTACCAGAAGGAGGATCCTGAGTTAAATGAGCTTCCTGTGCAACCCCCATGAGGTAAGCTCGAACAGTTTTATTCCAATCATTATAATTGGTCCAGTTCAATTTTGCAGCGGTAATTTTAGCGGACATGGGGAGTATATCGGAGGTCTTAGATTCAGCCATGGATAAATAATCAAAAAACTCACAACAACCAGAAGTGAAAAAAAAAATGATCAAGAGAGAAACCAGCAAGCAGCAGAAACAACAAACCCGTGAACAGTGACGGTGAACAGTGCGAAACAGTACCCAAACAACAACCAACAGTGCCAAACGGTGATGAAACAGCACCCAAACAGCAACCAAACAGCAACCAACAGTGCCAAACAGTGATGAAACAGCACCCAAACAACCCAAACAGCAACCAACAATGTCAAACAGTGATGAAACAGCACCCAAACAGCACCCAAACAGTGCCAAACAGCACCCAACAGTGGCGAAACAGCAACGACACCAGGAAAAAAAAATAAACTCTAGAATTTGTATGGCTCTGATACCATGTAATGTAAAGAATCAGAAAATTGTGTATATTCATCATAACCATATGTGCATTTATACAAGAGAGAGGAGCCTTAGTATTGATGGCTCTTTATGATAATTTATAATGATTTTCTCTAATCCCTGATTGTTAGGGATACTGATTGACTATGTACTAATTACAATATATTTCCTAATGATTACAATATATTTCCTAACACAAATATTCTTGCAAGAATTGAATTGAATGAAGATAATATAATATCTTATTATATTATATTGAATTAAATCAGATAGAGATTTAGAAAGGATATAGCATCAGAACACCACAATCCAGACGCGAGAAAAAAAATTAGAACGACGCACATTTGGGAATCAAGAAGAAAAGAACGTAGAGCAAGAAGGCGCACCACGCAAAAGAGGAATTCGGACTGAAGTGCACATGCAAGAACGAGTTTGATTTCATCTCTTTTATTTTGTTAACCTAGCCATGCTTGGCTAGTTTTCTTTTGTAGTTAGGGCGGGGATGAACCCTATACCAATCTAAAATATTTGTTTGGATTCTTTATTGATTCTTTATTTTCTTGATTGAATGAATTATCTTTGCTTAAAGCCTTATTAAAGATTGATCACCTTTTAGATTGTTCATAGGTTGGTGTATGACAATAGAGATGTTGGTGCATTTAACCAGAACCGTTAATTCATCATAGAGTTGCATGACCTAGACATAGGCTTACAAGTTGATGCGATCTCATAATCCTGGTTTAAAAATATAATCTTTCCAAACAATACTAAGACTTTAGGTTGTTTTCAAAGATAACGAACTAAGGTAGCATCAAGACATTGGGACTTAGTCCAACTTTAGAGAATTGATCGTCAATCAAGAGAATAATAATCAATAAGGGATTCCATTTGAATTATTAGAGGAACATAGGGGATTCTCATCCCTAGTTGCGTTTTTCTTAATTATTTATCTTTGTCAACCGTTCTTGAATTGGTCACAACTCACCTCATATTACTTATTCATCCAACTAAAGCGAAAATAATAAATTAGTGATTGGAGTACTATTCCTCGTGGGACGATCTTTTTCTCACTACTTTATTACTTATAACGACCGGTACATTTGCCGAAGTCGCTATCACTTGAGACCATAGAGCCAAGCCTAACGATGATGGAGAACGGCTGAACGAGAGACTGAGAAAGAGTAGGGGGCATTTTACTAAAAGCATTTAAATTTCTATAGTGCAGATTGCCCCTATTCCTTCTTTTTCATTTAACAAGTTCAACGGGCTTCTCTAGATTTAAGAAATTTAGATGGTATTTAAATGTTATTTTCCCTATATATATTATTTATTACAAGATGGTTTTGGTTATATCATGATAAGGTTATAAATGTCTTTTCAACCAAAAGCCTAATTTCAATTTAATTCTGATGGGTGTTTACATGACAGACGTTGGAGTTTAGACTTTACCAGACAATCTTAGTTATGTACAATACAAAAATATAAATGTCTTTATAGTCAAAAACCTAATTTCAGTTTAATTCTTATGACTGTAGTGAATTTTCTGAAAGTTAAAGGACTCTTCATATTGGGCTAAGGTCCCGATTTTTTATCAAAAAAAAAAAAAAGGACTCTTCATATTAAATTTAACTTATACTTAGCACCTAATTATTCTCCCTCGACCCTATCTCATGTTTGCCACGCAAACTTGCTTCGGGTGACTTGAGCTGAATATATATATATATATATATTTATTGTGGAAAAAGGCAGTTTTATTAAATTGAATTGAACTGGCCTTATGCTCTATTTTTTTTCAATAAAAATGTTATTTTTCCAGGTGTGAGTTATTTTAAATTTGGAGATGCTAGCATACTTGACTGTGACTCACTGTTTCACGGAATATATTTAATTTATGTTAAACAAGTACAGATGATTCGAATGTCATAAAACAAACCTCTTAAAATGAAAAATCTTATTAATTAGTGAAAAAAAATGAAGGAAAATAATGGAGATAGAGAGAAAAAGGGGTGTGTGGGGCGAGAGGACAGAAATGAACGGAGGTAGGGACCCGCAGACAGAAAAGCAATGGGGAAAGGGAGAGAGGGGGTTACGGCGGAGACAGAAGAAAGACGGCGTTAAATGCCACGTGGATCCCCACACCCCTCTCTCCGCTATGACGAGCCAACTTCTGTCACCTCCCAAGATTCTCACCTAGATACGTGACGCTGACCCCTCCTTCCCGCCAATTCCTCTACTTTCTTTAATTTATCTCTTCAACCATTATTTTCAGCCTCTTTTCAAAACCACACTGACACTACATTTTATTCTACAGTATAAAAAAACTCATGATTTTTTAATATATATAATAAAGGTTAAGTAGAAAATTTACCTTGGAAGCACACACCAAAAAGAAATTTTACTCTGATTTTTTTTGACTTAATGTAGCCCCAAAAGTGTAAAATCTTAGCAATTTTATTTTTTTTTTGTTAAAAAGTTTACGGTCAATGTCACTTTTATATCGGTCAATATTAGTTTTTTAATGATAAATGATAAGATTACTACATTTTTAAACTTTAAACGCTACATTGAGGAAAAAAATTTTGAGAGTAAAATTACTACTAAATATATACTTTCAGGTAAATTTACTGTTTAACCCCTGTGAAATAAATATCAGCCGTACTGAATACTACCAAGGAAGCAGTGTATGGTTGTAAGATGGTTGTAAGATGGTACGAGAACTGCCATATATTCAGAAGGAGTAGCATGCGAGTGCTGAACACATGACAGAGAGACAAGAAATATGAGACACGGAACAACTTAACCAGGCCTCTGCCTTAAGGACCCAACCGTCATTGCATGTCAGGCATGCCCCTCTCTAACTCCGTCTCCCCCTCCCCCACAAAACTTCAAACCCTTCTTATCAAGAAGCTGCATAAATTGTTTTATTTCGTAATCTCTTAAAAAGAGTCAGATATATTTTATATTAAAGACAGAAGAAAGTAATTTTTTTGTACTATTATGAAAAAATTTCTTCTTAATATTCTCTTTCCTATTTTTTCCCCACTTTTCTCTCCATAAGGAAACATAACTTGTTTTGAACAACCGAGGATTAGATACACAACAAGAGTCTGTGACATGGGACAACACAGTGAGAATCCTCAGAGCAAGGGGACCAAATTGAATGTGGGGGGGAAAAATAATAATAATAAATTGCGTTAGGAACAAGTCTCCTTGGACGAAACATGGTTCACCTGTAGGGGACATATTACTCTTTCCCTTTCAATTACAGCTCCCACGCCTTTGCAAGGTTTCTTTGGTCCCCTCCCACCCTCTATTATTCGTTCCAGTACGTACACGACATATATCTTATGTATCAACTTGGTGCATTCTCTTTTAAGTTTTTAACCAAATTTGCATTCCTGTATATCCTTCACATATATACATGATCTAAGGTTTACTTCATTCTCTCCACCCTCTTGTTGGGACCATCTCTTTGTGGGGACCTTCCCTTGTTTCAACAAATCAACTTAGAAACTCGGACTATATTGTAGTTATCTGCCCTTCTTTCATTCCACTGTGGCCCTCTTAACTAAAACCCACCCCATTATATCTTTGATCTCTCCCTAATCAAATCCCAAAACCATATATGCCCACTTCAAACGGCCCTTCTTTCATATGCTCTGTTACACAGTTGTGCTTCACTTGCCTTCAATCATGCAAAGTTTTCATTCTTTTTTGACATTGCCATTTTATCTGCCCCATGATTTGACCTATGTGCCCCCACTCGCCTTGTCATTTTTCTTCATAACAAAGTCCAAAACTTCTTAACACTAAACTTTAATTAATTATATATTCACTTTTTAACTCAACTACCACATGCCCGGTCTTTAATTTGATATACCCCAACGTCGGGTCCTTTCAATGTCTTCAATGCTCTAAGCATGTACGTACGTGATTCTGAAGTTTTCCTTGGCCAAGTTTTCAACTTGTCATAGAACTTGCACCATGATCCAGCTCATGCGCAAACCTGCTTTTCCCCCCTTAAAGCTGTCCACTTTTGCTTGTGTTTTTGTTTTTTTTGTGTTGGCGTTAGTTTGCTTAAGCTGTCCACGATAAAAAGGATCTGTAATCATAAATGTTGACTAATCTCCAAAGATAGAGTGAAAAACCCATACAAGTGGATCTTACTTTTATCTTCCCTCTTTGTTCACATTGGGATATTTCTTTCACTTTGTCTTCTTTTCTACGAGAATTTGCTTGCTTTTTTGACCATCCATCTTATTATAGCCTTTTGTTTTTGATGCAATCTGCTTCTTGTTGTGTTTCACCTTTTGACGTGCATCGCTTTATCCTTGTCCCAGAAACAAGCACCGTTTTCATCGAAGACCATGCTAGTTTTCTACACAACAAATCAACCGAAAAATCTCGTAAAATTAGAGGGATGCTTATTTTCACTTTAGATTATCATAGAATGACATACGGTTCTTGAAAAGGAAATAATACAAACGTGTTCTTTTTCATTTCGGTGGCCACAGAATGCTTTGTTCTTTTTTCCACGCCGAGCTTTGAAATTTCATTATCCGACGCGTAAATTCAAAGATACGAATACTGTTTTTTTTATCTCTCACATGGATTTTCCTTTTTCATTAAACAAGAGGCCAGGTTTTTGTCCAATGTACAGCTATTAATCTTATACCAGTAAAACAGTGGAGTAGTGTATAAACTGGCGTCCCAGTTTATTTATTTATTTATTTTGAAAAAAAAAAAAACAGTGTAAACTGGTCTCGTTTATTCAAGACAATAAAGTAAGGACATTTAATTAGTGACCTCACTATTGCCCTCACGAGTGACTTAAATCTGCCACCATTATTGAACTCCCCACCTTCCTTAAAGTGGGCTGAGTACTATTCACAGCATTTATACGTAATGCCCCTCTTGCAATTCGGTTCTAGATCATTTTAAAAATCATCCAACAATTGGTTAAGACGAAAGAAAAATAAAAAAAGAAAATGGAGCCGAGAGGTGGCAGCTGGATGCCTTATGTACTGATATCCTTTTCATTCTGTAGAACGTGTCGTTTTCATCTCTGCTACAAAACCACGACGTCGTAGTAAAATAATTGAGAGATTATAATATGGTGTGTGAAGTTGCAAATATAATTATATAATTATAGACATGATATGCAAAGAAACAGCTATTCCCAACCCAACTTTCAACCCAGCAACTATTCCCAGCTTTTCCGGCTCTAATTCCTCGTTGTCGTCCCATGTAATTATAATGTGTCGCATATAATTAAAGTTTTTAAGACCACACGAGGGGCACGCACGTGGGATATCACTACATAGCAGGATGTTACTGTAGTTGTCTTAATGCCCTAATAATCTTTTAAAGCACTCGCACCAGGACATGGATTCCCTTTTATGATCCTCCCAATATCTGATTGGAATATGGCAAAGTGGAGTTTATGAATAATAATAAATAAAAAAGATGGCAAATTTTCACACCCCACACAAACAGCTTTTGCATAAATAAAAATTTTAGTGGTGTCCCTGTCCCCTACTAATTATGACAATTAAAACAACCAACCAGAACCTGTCATGCAAAGAATCTCTGCAAGCATCACTCGCTTTTTTAAATAACGAGGGGAATGGAATGGAGTCTTCGCTGCCTTATGAGAAAGGTTATATAAGGCAATGATTGCCTTATGCAGATGGAGGAACAAGTATAGGAAACAAAACGATGTGGTGCGGTCAATGGAGAAGCCCTTTTTTTGCATTATTGGGGAAACATATTGAGCTGGTTCTTGTACTTAGCTGGAACAGGTAGAACAGCAACTTAAAAAAAAAAAAAAGCAAAAGATCAATAATGTAAAAAGGGGCTACTACACTTCGATATTGCTAACATCATGTCACAGAATTAATCATTAGCCCGCCTCCCTAATTAATGACACATTTTTCCCACCTCAAATCTTGCATACATATCATCCCCCATTCCAATATTTTTTTATCCCAAAAAGAAGGCTTTTACACTTTGGTTACAGACAGATGACAGATATATGGTCCCTACCCCATCTGTCCTTAATCCCCCAAATTCCTCCACTAACGACTTTGAAGAACAAACATTCATTCACCTTTTTACTCCATCAATCTTTCTTTTCTTTTCTTTTTTTTTTCCTGGCCAAGCCTTCTTTCTTGCATCATCATCTTCTTCATGCAAAATCCTAACTATCGTTCCAAGCAGCAAAAACTGGCAAGTGAGCCATTGAAGCTGGCCTCAAACTCTGAGATGCTGCTGAAGGGAACCATGAACTAACTCCACTACCTATGGGGCTAACAATCTTTGATGTTATTGGAGGAGGCTTTGGAAACAAAATGGTGGGACCAGTTTTATCCGGACTTCCCTCTCTTGAGCTGCTTAGGCTCGTGACCAACGAGGACGGGTTTGAAAAACGAGTGCCCATCTTTGTAGTGTCCTCCAGCGTGGCCTGATGACCCGAGCCGGCCGAGTCAATCCCAATGAGATCCTGTAGGGCCACAGATATGGCTGTATTCTTGTAATTTCCGCAGTTCACGGTTTTCTGCTCACAGCTATTTGGAGAATACAACATCTTCCACTCCGAACCGCTGTTCTCGTTGTTGTTGTTCCTTTGGGCTTGAACCGCTTCCCCATTGCTCTGGTTCGATGTCACATTGTACTCAATGGCTTCCATCCTCGGCTGGGCGTCTTTGTTTCTTCGAGCCAGCTCACCGGCCAGGAGGGTATTGCTGGCCATGATCCTTTCCACATCGTACCTAGATATGTCAAAGTTGGTCACTGCGTTCACACCTCGGAACTTGATTGCAGCTATGTCATATGCTTCTGCTGCTTCCTCCTGAGTGCCTGAGGGAGTCAAATATCAGCAAAATATTCAAAAGAGAGAGAGAGAATTTTCAAAGGCTTTAACTTTTGTGAGGGCATTGTTGTGGTTTGAGATACCCTTTTTGTATTTTGGTCATGGTATCAGAGGGGAAAAAAACAGCCTTAGAAAAGTGACTCGTGAATCTCAACTCTCTCAAAGGAGGTTTGTGTGTGGCCAGCCTTACAGAAAGCATGGGTAGTCACTAGTCACTGGTGTCTGGCAAAAGAGGCATTGAAGTAGAAATGAAAACATAAGGAATAGGTCCAGAGTCACTACTTTTAAGCACGCTGGCGTCTAGCACAACATATTCTTTTGATCGGATTCAACAATATTATTCTCCACGAATTTAATAGCAACGTGGTTTAGATATTTGAACATGTGGAAGAACTTACTGAATGTTCCAAGATAAAGGTCCTTGTTTCCTGCAACTCTACCAATCCTTGCTTGCCATCTTCCATGTTGATGATGCCTGCATAATAACAAAAAGTGGATTTAGTCAATAATCAGCTAATTATATATATAACTCAATCGCGAGAAAACGCAGCAACTGAATCAAATCAACCTCGTCACTCCTCTATACATTGAAGCCCCTCTGGAAAAACCACTGCTTTTTCTGCAAAACAAACGAAAGCTTGCTCATGATCCTCCTTACGACAAACGATAGTAGTATATCATGTGCCAATTCAATTTGATAAACCACTTCATCATTATCTGTAGTACCTTCTCAAGTGGGCAACGTACTCTTGTCTGCTCATGTTCCTCATCTCTTCAAGTTCCACCTGGTAATTATCCAACTGCCCGAGAAAATAACAAGAATGAAATTTCTGAATCCAATCAAGAAAGCTCTACCGGATGAATTGAAAGGAAAAAAAACAAGAAGCCTAACATCAAATATATACCGGAAAGTTAATGTGGGTTGAGGGTCCCCAGTACTTGAGGGCAGCTAGATCATAGGCTCTTGCAGCTTTCTCTTCCATATCATAGCCCCCTAAGTTTAAAAACCGAAATCCAATACTTAGCATTTACGTAGCAATCACAAAACCATTGTAATTCTTAGAATCTGTAGGTAAGGATTTACCCAAATAAACTGCAAAGAAGCAACATTCGTTCCATCGTCATCCACGTCAGTGAAACAAGAGACACAACAGCGGGTGACACAGTTAAGAGTCGAGAGTACCAAACAATAGCACTAGACTAGAAACAAATAATACTTCAAAAATCCAAACACAAAGTAATGTCCATGACACTTCCATTGCCTCCCACTAACCTTGTCTTCCTTTCCTCGTCTGCCCTTCCTTCTTACAACTGTTATCCCATAAATGCGCTTCATATCTACCAGTCCATCTGTGCCTGATACAACAAGCTATTACCCACCAGACAACACAAGAAATAATAGTGCAAAAAGGTAAACCAAAGAAGATTGCGGGATGAACCAACCAACCTTGTGACGCCTCGGAACTGAGACGTTCTTTGTCCAAAAGTGTCGATCGATTTCCTATGCACAGGCTGTTTCTGGCCCAACTTTCCAGGCCCTCTCTTCTTGGCTTCCATTGCAACCACATCAGTGGCAGAGGGTGAAATCTGCTGTGGCGCAGTTACACAGCTGGATTGGGAACCCGGGCTCACAGATAAGCCAAGAGACTGAAAATCTCCGCACCCAACTTTACCAACTGACCCAGAAGCTCCACCACCACCACCACCACCACCACCACCACCGTCATCCTCCGTGCTTCCATTCTTTCTATGCTGTTGAACGGGATAGTCCCTGCCGGGAGTCACCCAGTTTTTCAGACAAGCGATACCTTCCTCGGATGACATTGATGGTTGCATTTGGGGGTCTTTGCTTTGATGCTCCAATGATGGATAAATAGAAGAATGGCAAGCAATTCCAGAATAATAAGGATGGTGTGAGTGCGCAGAAATGGGGTCTTGGTGGTGTCTGAAAGGCTCTGAAAGAAAGTCAAGAGAATGGTCTCTGGGGGCTTGAGGATGTGCATTCTGAGTGCCATAGTAGATGCTATCGAGGCTCAAAGACATTGCATCGTGAGTCCCCATAGTTGCACCACCAAGAAAGTCCTCCAGTTTCGGAGACGAATTCGGCATCATCACTTAACAAAGATAGAGCCCCGAGATTATAATTAAAGTTCCATAAAAACTAATCTTTAAAAAAAAAAGTAAACAACTTTTGGACGCGCGTCTACACTTGACGAGAAAAAAATATGTATATATATAAAATAAATTTAATAATAAAGCGGAGAGGTGTACCTTGAGGAGTTTGTGATCTAGTGAGAGCTTCCATTATGCAAAGTGAGCCGTCGGACTTGAGAGGCATGACGGTTAAAGGAGAATGAAAGCCTGTGTTCTCCGCCGCACCATAACATATTCCATACGTGCTGAGCTGAGAAGGCGACAAACAGAAGGTTGCCGGAACAGAGCTAGAGACGGCGGCAGTTGAAGCCTGAGGTTGATGATGATCGTGGTGATGGAGGGGAGGACCAGAAGTTAGCTCCATTTTCATGTGGGGTGACAGAGAAAAGCCCAACCAGTTTTGATTACTACTATTATCATCCCCACTCCCATCGTTGTTGGTGTTCCTGCTATCATTCATGGACTTCATCTTCTTCTTCTTCACCTCTCTGTCTCTCTGTCTCTCTCTCTTTCAGTGACTTTTCCTGTTTTTTTTTTTTCCCCTTCTTATACTCAAGGTTGGAACTTTGTTAGGTGTTTCTCGTAGGAAGGCAAGGCAATCATTGGGCAGCAAATAAACTAATCATAACGAAGACCTCTTTGCCTCCTCTGCATATAAGATGAGAGAACGACTGGGGTTTTTGGCTTTTTTGTTGGGTCTCGCCACAGGCTACTACAGCAAATCTCTCAACGAACCACACATATGCCTACACTCTCTTTGGTTTTGTATCTATCTTGTGTGTGTGCGCACTCTCTTCTTCACTAATAATAAAATCTGTGTCTCGATGTCTCCACCCCGAAGCCAACAAAACTGGTCTCTTTAAACTGAGCAAAAAGAATGAATACCCAGCAAGCAACGCACCCACTTCATTCCCATAGGGATCTGTGTGTATATGGGAAAGACCACGTCTTTTGCTTTTTCTTTCTCTCTTTTGTTTTTTCTTTTATAATTCACCTCCCTCCCCAACTTAACTTTTGCTTAAACCCTACCATAAACCCAGAATAATCCATCAGCATACATAACTCCAAATAAAAAACACCTCGAACTCCACGAGTTGCTGCTCCTAATTAACTAGCGCAGAAGAATGACCTCAAAGCATTAAATACAGGCTTAAATAGCTTGATGACCGTGTTTTTTTTTTTTTTTTGAGTATGTATTGTAAGCATGTATAATGGAAAAAAGTCCTGTAAATCTAGTGGGGATGAAAATGACCAATAGGGGATGAGGTGTAGCAGGGAAAAGATAAGAGAGAGAGAGGGGTGGAGGGAGGCAAAAACTAATTTTGATTTGGAAATGAAGAAGTAGATTTGACGGGCTGCAAATATATCTGCCATCTCCGGTCATTTCGTACTGTACACCCAACCATTAGGCCCCACTCTCTGCAACCTACACTCCTTCTATTTTCAATCCTTTTATTTCTTTTTCATTTTTTCTATTTCACTTTCCTTCACGCCTTTATCTTTATCTTGTTTCTTTTCTTACTTGAGATTAAAAAAAAATTCTTGCCTTCACAGTGACAGTGTTATGAAACTGAAAATATTTTTGCTATTACTGGTAAGAAATGAAGGGAAGGTTGGATGGAAAGAAAACGGAGTTGGAGTTTCTTTTTCCATTTTATAATAATAATTTGGTTATGGTTCACGGGCACCATAAATGGCAAACAACACATCATCCACTGTCTATCAGGAGAGAGTTTTGTTGTGGGACATCCAAAAGAGGGGCATAATAAAAACAACACTACTTATCTCACTCTTCTTTTTTATTTTTTGTTAAATTAATGGTGAATAATTGATTTTGTGCCGTCGTCGCAATATATAAAACTTCACAAAGTATCTGTATCAATATATCTATACACAATAGTACATCTAAACTTAAATTTTAAATCATAAATAGGCATTATATTCATGCCAAAGACAGGTATTTAAAAAATTAACTGATTTGATTTTAATGCGTTATAGTAATGAGAGCGTGAAAATCACATATTTCTAATATGTTTTTGGCCAATAGCTACTTGTAATAAAAGAAAAGTATTACATAAATAACATTATTTGAGAGAGAAATTGTTAGATAATGAAATTGGACGAGTTAGTGAGTCAAGCTTCTGTAAGTTAAATCGAAGTCAAACCGAACTAACTTAAAGCTCAATTAATAAAGGAATAAAGATTTCAAGGTTATTAATATCAAATTCTTATAAAAAAAATCGAATTAAGAAATAATGAACCGTTCTAGTGGTTCACGTGGACCAATTATTTAGCCAATTTTTTGATTTCTGGGTCGAACAGACGGATCGGATCCAAATTTAATGCCCTCGTGTCTAATATTTTTTATGGGGAAAATCCAACCATCCAATGACTAACACATTTTCTAGACCCTAACCTATTCAAGTTAGTCAGATATTTAAGCAATCAATTAGTCAAAGTTTTAGAGGAGAGAGTGAACGTTGTTTAACAGGTTACCTTTCGTTTCCAATATTTTAACTTGTATTTTTATTTTTATGGGACTTATTATATTACTCGAAAAATCCCTTATTGGTAGACATATATATTATATGGACATGGATGTATATAAAAAATGAATGGGGAGTCCTTGTGCATGAGTTTTGTTTTGTGATGGGTGGGGTCATTGTGGTGACTTTTATTACCTCCAGCCCTCTTAGCTGACAACACGCCTTATTATTTAGTCCTACTTGCTGTAACCATGAACATTTGTCGGAGCGCCGTTCTAGTAGCCGTCTCATATATTAACTGCATTATACTAGTAGTTCAGTATAGCACTGCTCTTTTAACAAACCCTCTCATTGGGAGAGCTTTTTTTTTCTCCCCCTTTTTTTTCTAATAAGAGCTCAATAATAACTGTTTTAGGCGACTTAAAAAACAGTTAAAATTAGTTAAAAGTATTTAATAAGTATGTTTGGAATAAACATTTTTTTTAAAAAAAATATGCCCTTATTTAGAGGGTAGAGGGGTCAAGTCAGAAAGAAAATGAATAATAAATGAAAGAATGTAAGAAAGAGAATGTAAAATAGTAAGAGTATAAAAAAGAAAAAAGGAAAAAAGATGATGAAAAAAATTCCACATTTTAATTAATGTCATATAAATGATTTATGAGGGCGAAAGTGGGAAAAAGTCATTAAATATTAAGATAATTTTTATAGGATCTTATGAAAAATACCAAGTTGATTCAAATTTCAAGTTGTTACAAAAAAGAACCAGAGGAGGGAGTACTATACTATATTATTTTCTTAAAAAAAATCATGGACAGAGTTTTGTTTGTGGGCCATGGGTATGTTGTGTTAAGATAAATTAACAACATGATTCATGTTAAATTAAATTATATAAAAAGGAGCGGGCTGACATTTTAGATGGGATAATTAAAAAAGAAAAACCAGAGAGAGAGGGTGGGAAAGGAAAAGGGGAGGAGAGGGAGAGGAGGAATGCTTTTTGTAAGGCGTCTGAGTGAGTAGTCAACACCTGCTTCCCGACAAACAATGTTTTGAGTGGGTCCCTCTTGTCATGCATCATCATGCTTATCTTCTTTCATTTACGATTCTTTCCGGTGTGAGGGAGTTAAAATGCAATATTACTGCACTAGCATCATCTACTCACTGGTAGTATTACTATCCCAGCCCAGGTGGGTCTGGGTTATGTGATTAATTGGCCCACTAAACACGCTCATTTGACGGGTCAAAGCAAGCAAAGTGTTCATTAATATTGGGAATAGGGAAGGGGCCACGCAACAGCACAAAGCCTTAATTTGGCATGATGAGTAGTATGTATGTTATGTGCATGGGAATTGAAGTGGAGGCTTTTTTTTTTTTTGGAGGGAGTGACGAATTAAAATTTGGCCAATTCTTTGTTTTTGCATGGCGACAAGTTTTCAAACCCCAAATCATTTTGTTTTGAAGCTTCCTCTTCCTTCCTGCTTGAATATCCCTCTCTCTCTGTTGGTCATCGGCATCATCATCATCATCATCATCATCATCACAGGTGTGAAGAGAGAGAGAGAGATCGGTACGTGCACAGAGGTGGGAGTGATTGCTACTTTGGTAATTATAATGAAATGATCGGTGTATATATCCACCACCATAGCCACTACTATCTCTCAAACACTTCTTGTTTTTCTAAATAAGAAAAAGGATCGATGGGTGGGTACGATCCTTTGACAAAAGGACTGGTTTGTGTTGCTTTACTTTCATCAATCTTTTAAATAATGAGCTCCAATCGTAACTACACCTGCCATGTCACTTCCATCTTTCTCCCCCCTTTCCCTTATTTTTCTTGTTTTAAATTTGAACTTCCCAGAGCAAAAAAAAAAAAATTTGAACTTCCCTCTTCTTGTTCTTCTGTACTCCCATCACAATGTACTCATTAAATTTAATTTAAATAATAAAATTTTTCAACTTTAATTAATGATATTTTCAACTTTAATAAGAAAAAATTTGGTCACATGAACAGCTAGATTTAAACATTAACTATAGGAGTAAATTAGATCATGATCATATAGAATTTGACCTTGAACTACGTATATATCCCGGCAATGGTTGGAACACAAGCGATATTAAAATTTCAAATGCAACTGGAAGAAATGTTTTTAGAAAACCACCTGCAGGCCTGGAGAAGAAATCACATACGATATACAGGCGGGACTTTACAATATTTTCAGTGTATGTGTGTGAAACAACAAAATCATGATTTCAGAAATTATGTTTTTGTAAGCCGAAATAAAATTTTTCTCACATATTTATCTTATAAATTATAAAAGTTATTTTTTAAAAATTAATACAAACATTACTTATAGTACATTGAGACGAATATGAAGCCTTACAAAATAGATAAAATTTGAAATGATTATATGCAATGAAGAAGAATAATGGCACCTAATGATACTGTAGTAAATGTTTGAGATGATTTGCACATGCACAAAAAAACAACATTTTTGGAGTACTATTTCCTTTGACCTTTAATATAAAATATATTTATGTTATTTAATTATATTACAAAAGTTAGTTAAGTTAATTAATACGGTATGTATTTTCTAAGATATCCTAGTCACCTTCTTTTATTTCTTTACCGACTCTTTTCCTTAATTATTATTATTAAGTGAACATTAATACAAGTAAATTTAAAAAAATATTAATAAATATAAATATATCAAGATCAATTTCTAAAATATATTTTATATTAAAAATCGAAAGAGTACCAAAGTGAACGCTTAACAATATATCTAAAATATATCTAAAGGATTTAAAAGAGCAATTAACATTGTTGAAAACGAAAGAGATTTTTTTTTTTTTTGGGGGGGGGGGGGGGGGGGGGGGGTGGCGCGAGAGATGTGGGAAGTATTAAATGAGGAAGGGGATATGGAGAGATGACAAAATCCATACAAAGTCTAAAGCATCACGCCACCAAATTCTCTGAAACAAAAACAAACTCTGTGATACAACGCAACATCTCTTTATCATTACTTCATTCATTTTGCATCTCATCAAATCCATCTCCTGATCCCAACCTCAAGGTAGCTGTGCCCCTAGCCACCTCTCTCTCTTCTCTCCCTCTCTCTCTCTCTCCCTGACCTGTATTGTCCATGTCCTTGCTTCCATGTCCTGTCACTATCACCCCACAGTTTTCCCTCCCCTTTCTCTTTCATTTCATTATATACCACTTTCAACTTTTACTTTTAGATTTAGATCACCTCTACTCCAGAGTCCCCCTATACACCTAGATTCCAGTCTTTGTCACAAAATGTGGTTCCATATATATATTTTTGCTGATGTGTATGCGAAAGTCGAGCCTTTTATGGCCAAATACCCAACACAATATGGGACCTCTCTACCCTCTCCCCAAAACACCTTCCTTAACAGTGAAAAATACCTTATTCACGCTTCCAATACGTATCATGCATAGATTTTCTCCAAACTTCGATATCCTTTGGCTTCTTCCTCTATACTATCCCCTCACCTGCACTTGTCATCTTTTTATATATTCTTATTCTTATTGTATTAATAATAATATTGCTGAGATACCATTATGTTTGCATAAGATGCTTCCCTATCCGGGGCAGGGTTTTTGCAGTGTTTGGTTTGCGTCTATCTATTGCCCTGCATGCGTTGCTATCTGCTCATTAATGGAACATGACCATGAAATTTTGTTTCTTTTTATGGTATTATTGGGTTTTCAAAACCAAGCATTAACTGGCCTGCCAGGAATATCCTGAAAATGAAAGCTAAAAACCCTATCATCCTTCTCTATTTAAAATGAATGACCCATGTCTTTGTCCACAAGATAATTACGTGATGCTTTGTCTTCGTGTTTCAGGCGTCGAACTAATACGGAAAAACTTGGTGAAAGGAGACTAATCTAAATCTGTCACTGATACATTATTATGGATATATAATTCATCAATCAAGGAAAAGAGGTGTTGATGGCGAAACCTAGGCCAGTGAAAGTCAAATTCAAATGCACGTAAAAGGGAACCTCATAGGCCATGCCAACCAAGGTCAACTGTGCATAATGGGTAATTTGCAGAGAGAAAAAGAAGAAGCTTTGAAAGGGTTAAGAAATACAGACCGAGAGAAAGAGAGAGAAAAAGAAAAGCTTGCAGAAAGAGAGAGAAGTGATTTGACACCGCAGGCAGAACCCATAGAAGCTTTTCCCGACGGCTCGCGGCAGTAACAGCCTATCCTATCCGATGAGCCCTATCAGCTACGCCTCAGTGCTGTCTAATCCTTCTCTGCTTTGTACTATCCTTTATGTAATATAGTATTTTTTTTGCTCAGAATTTATGTAATATAGTAGCAGTATATGTTTCAGGATTTCTCCGTAATACAATATAGTTATGCACTTCCTCACACGTGACAATGGGTTTAATTCACAAATACAAATGAAATATATACTTTTACTTTTGTTCCTGCTGTTTGCATACGACGAAATGACACCCCCAGTGTTTTATATATAAAAAAAAAAGTTTCCAATCGTCAGCATTGTGATAAACCCGGGGGATATTGCAGGAATACAAAAATTAAAAATCATCAGAAGCAAGAATGAACATTTTTTTTTAATGCAATTGAAACACCTCATCTAAATACTTATGGGGTTATTACACCCATTAAAATTCTAGCAAAGTATCCTCACTGAATCCTCTTAAGGCTGATATACTTCCTGGAAACCGTGCACTGTATTAAGTCCCAATTTCGCAAGAAAATCTGCTATAGAATTACACAAACGAGGATTACACAAATGAGGCACGCAGGTGATATTTGCTGCACAGTCGAGTGCCCACATCTTCACCTCATCAAGCAGACCTGTGTCCCTAAAGCAAGAGGTGAAGGTACTCCATGGAGTCTGTTTCCACCAAACTTTCCTAAATCCCCAGGCCCATGTCATTTTTAAACCAAGAAGATCAGTCCAAAGTTTCGTAGTTAATTCATCCCAATCATTGGGATGTATGAACCCTTTAATAAATCTACCAGCAGAATATCGAATCAGACTGCCACAAGCGAACATTCTAATGATTTAAAAAAAAAAAAAAAAAGCTTCAGCGACACAAAAGTGTTGGTCCAGATATGAGGCCCTTAAACCCATAAGTGTTGGCCCAAGCAGTACTTATAATTGCTTATTTGTCTAAGTCGTGGAGAGGAGACTACTCAAATACATGATCCAAAAAACACTCAGTTCTTTTATGTCAATAAAAAAACTTTATCAAAAAAAAAAAATTGACCAATATTTTTTTAAAAATTATTTTCAAAATGTTAGTGAAAAGAGAAAACAAGTCATTTGCAAGAACATTAACTCTTTTTTTTTGCATGACAAAGGCAAGCCGTAGCTTGAGAAGATAAGCTGGGAGTTAAACCATGAGAGTCTAATCCCAAATACAACCAAAAGGTACAAGACTAAGATCAACAGACCAATTGGTCTTTCAAAACGATGTCATTGCACCCCGCAGGAACAGTTGGAATAAGCATCACTTCCGCATCAGCCGGAGCATTATGTCCTTCCTTAGCCAAATAATCCGCACATGCAATAATGTCCCTTGAGGTATAAGATAACTTCACATCCCAATCCCGGAAGAGCAGATCTCTGATGTTACCAATGATGTCCCTTAATGGATGATCCGCATACGCACCGTCTCTCATGAGAATATTAATCGCATCTAGTGAATCCGAATAGAGTAGGATTTTCTGGAAGCCCAGCCTCTGAGCCATTATTAGCCCTAACTCAATGGCATAGAGTTCCGCCTCAATAACGGTTTGAAGACCTAGGGCCCTCTTGAATCCCATCAGCCAATTTCCTCGGGAATCCCTGATTACACCTCCGCATGCCACTTGAAAATGCTTTCGAACAGATCCATCCACGTCTATGCGGACCTCGTTCCCCGTAGGAGGAGTCCAAGTTTTTTCGTCATTCCTGTCAAGTTGGAAAATTTGGTGAGATAAACTATAATTAGCATTACTTTCCAACAGGAGATAATAGCACAAGTGAAGCAACTCCCTGGTATGTATGGCTTCGCCTTGGAATAGAGTTTTACATCTAGAACTCCAAAGAATCCAACATCTCAAACTAAAAATCCTCGACCAGGGAAAATTCTGAAACTTCCCCTTTCTTGGGTTGTGCTTGACGTTCCAATTCAGCCAACCTTGCAAGTTACCTGCAAAAAACTGGGGAACATAGTTAGGTTTTAAAATTTCTCACCAAAAATTCCTTGCCCTATTGCAGTCCCTGATGACATGAATCACACTCTCTTCCCTGTTACACTGAAAAGGACAAAGATTGTCATTTGTAAGGCCAATCCTGGCTCTAAATGCATTAGTGGCAATCCTTTCATGGCCAACCTGCCACATAAAAAACTTCACTTTTTCCAGAACTTGCCATTTCCACATAAGAGCCCAGAATTGATTACTAATAAATGAATAATAAAGCAACACAACCAAAACAACTAAACAGGGAAGGTATGTGTGAATATTGTATATTGCCACTATATGTAGTGCATGCATGACTGTTATCAGAATCATAGGCTCTGATACCAAATTGTAACATCCTCCATTTTACTTAACGAAATTACAAATTAAGGGTTAATCAACGACTAAGTAATGCTTCATTGCTTACCAAAATATATAAAATAAATCAGAGTATGCAAAATGAGCCCTAATATGGCAATATACAATCATCCAACGTATACCAAAAGATGGAAGCACTACTGTCAGAAAAAGTAGCCTAAGCTTCCGAGGTCTTCCCTGATGGACTCGGACGGAAACTATCACCTAGAAAAATGTGGTAACCATCAATCCAACTTATTACAAATACTAATATGTGCTAGTGAGGTGCCATGTGGAACAATTTATATAACGAAGTATTTTAAATAAAATAATATATATAATTTGCCAATATCCTCATCACAAAATCTCATATCAAAAATTATGTATCACAGTTTTCATTAACACCATTCCCAAGATACCTCCCACCAATCCAACCGAACCGCCTTATTTCCTCCGACTAGACCCATGGGCTAAGTTACATCCATATTACTAGTTACTCAAAAACTCACTGGTCATGTGATGAGGACCGGCCAAAATCCTCAGAGCACATGTCCCAGACCATGGGTCTTTCCCCCTCATTGAACTAGCGGGGTGTCGTACGCCCTCATTGAACTAGTGGGCCAATCCCTCATTGAACAGGTGGGACAATATAAAGTCAACCATCATGCAATAATGGAGGCCTCACCACGTGGTGGAATATATTACTTCATTTTCTCCCAATTCAACCCTTCCCATAATTATCATAATAAATATCATAATATCAAAAAACTCAATTCTTATACATAAATAAATATATGCAAATATTTCACAATTCAAATCATAAGATTCCACAAGGCAATTTCTAATAAGATATTCATAACTATTTCACAAAATACTCACAAACAACATACTAATACACATAATAAGTGGAAAGTGGTTACCTCTCGCCGAAGCTAACTATTATTATACTGCTCCTAGTCCAAGAGGTCAAACACGCGCCAAAAATTAATCTACCACAACCAATTTACTAACAATTATTAACTTTTTCAAACTCTACATAATTAAAATTGTAATTTATAATTTCATAAAAATATACAAAATTTAATAATGAATATTATTAAAATAAAAACTGAAAATAACAATCATTCAAATTTCAAAACTAAAATGATTAAGATTTCAATAATATCTTTATTAACCTAGAGGCTATTCCAATACGTCATCAATACTTTAAATTAGAAGTTTAATACATACCAATTATCCTATAATTTATGCTTTATTGCATTACATATAATGTTTCTAAAAATTTCAAAAATGTATATATGTAACTTAACTCTTTACATAGGACTTTTCCAGAATTTTTCTGATTAAACTTTGAAAATGTGTAATTAATTCTACAAAAATCTAAATGAGGTGTTTCCAAAAGCTACGTGTTTCTTAGTATATCCACTTTCACAGAAAAATAATACCAATAGCCATAAAATATTATATTGTTCCCAGATTTTTAAAATGTAAACATTGTCCAAAAAACTTTCCAAAATTGTGACTCAACTTCCAAAAATTATAACTAAAGTTATAGGCCTCCGTTTTAGGTGTTCTTTGGCTTGTTGGAAAGGTTCAGATGTCTACTATTTACTATAAAAATTTCAAGGACAAACTCGAACGTTTGCCATTTCAAAATCAAGCTCAAAAAGTATATATATATAAGCTTCTAAGTTGATATATGAATACTATGTGCAAAGTTGATACATAAGTATATATATATATACTACTTTTCACCGTAAGGTTTCTGATCTAGCTATAGTCATGGTTTTTAGTATATAAATATAACACAGAAGTACTTGGATTCACGTGTAAAACTCCTTCTATGCTAGTGAATAAAACCGAGAATATGAATAGAACCAACCACACCTTCTCAAACCTAAATCTTTTAACTATTCATGCAACAGCTAGAAGGAAAGGTTCAAAGAGGATTACCTTCAACAGAAACACAAACACCTCTGTTTGAGAGACCAGATGCAGAGGAAGGAGCAAGCTCTCTCTCTCTCACTCTCTCTTAGCTCTGTGTTGTTTGAGTGATTAATGAACAAGAGGCTTGGCTATATAATGAATTAAGGGACCAGTCCGAGGAAGTTATCTAACGGTCCGTTGAGATAGCGTTTCTGATTTTTTTTCCTGTCTTGCGGGAGCAGACTCCAGCCAAAAGTACCTGCGTCGACGAGGGAGCCTTTGTGCTGATATGAACTTTGCGTGAACGTTGCTGGTACGGCGTTGACATCTTTTCTCGGGCATGGCGTGTTGCAGAGATGAAGAGTGGGACTTCGACTTTGCTGATCCGATTCCTTCGTCTCAATGTAATTGGTTAGTTTAGGTTAATGTAATGGGTTCAGTTCGGTTTAGTTGGGTTTGGGCATCGTGTGGCTTTACGTTTCTGCTGCTGAAAAGTTTAATGGATATAAGATTATATATGTTTTGCTGTTTTTAGGTTTTGGCTGCTTCTGGAGTTAACTAAGGAGTATGGGCTGATTTGTTTGTATGGGCCGAGGGAAGCAATCCACAAAATGGGCAGATGGGGTGTGCTATTAGATTAATGAATGTGTGTGTGTGTGAACATAGCCTTGGCAAGGGGAAAGAGAAATCCGATGAGTGTTCATGTACAATTGGGTCAAAACAGAAAATAAATACTTAGATGCTATTGGGCCAAAATACAATGAATGCATAAGCCTTCTTGACCTATCAAATATAAATTCCAGAATTTCTTTTCTTGCAATTATTCCCTTTATTTATCAAATAAATGCTAGAAATGAATCCTTGATGCTCTATAAGGATTTTCTTCCTTAATCACCTTCTTTAACCTTTAAAGTGATTTCTCTAAAAATATTGGGCTATAAATGAACCTCTAACAATTTTCTTTGATTTTCTCAAGAAATTGGGTCCTTAAATTCTAATAATTATTTTTGCCCAAATTTTCGCCATAAGTTTCCATACAATATTTCTAATTCAAAATCCCAAAAATTTGGGATGTTACACTTGCCGGTTGGACAAATAATGATAAGCCAATTTCACCGAGAATCCTCCATCTTTCGCTGGTCTCCAAGTAAAACAATCAGGGGAGTTGTTACTCGGTGGGTGCATCCTGGAGATAGTACGAATGATATCATAAGGAAGAAGTCCTTGCCACCTACTAGTGTCCCACCGCCCATTCATCAAAGTCTGATCCCTGACGGATTCATCAACATTTATTATGGTAGGATTATTGACAAAGGTTATAAGAGGCCGTTCCAAGGGGAGCCAAAGATCACTCCAAAACTTGGTGTCAGTCCCACTGTTAACCTTTCTCCCAACTCCACCTATGAACTTATCCCAAACCTCAACAATGGCTTTCCAAGCTGAAGACGAGCTTCTTTTCTTTGAGACTTTAGGCACAGCCAAGCTCCCACAACTATACTTGGCCCTTATGCATTGAACCCACAACGCCTGTCTTTTGGTCAGGAGGCTCCAACAAAGCTTCATAATGAACGTCCTATTCTAACGTCGAAGGTTTTTAAAACCAAGCCCCCCTTGCTTCTTTGCTTGGTTAACCTTATCCCAAGCAATGAGATGCCTTTTTTTAGTATCCACATCCTGCGACCATAGAAATTTTCTCGATAACTTATCAATTTCATTAATAGTGCAAATGGGCAGAAGAGTTGATTGCATATAGTAGCTGGGTAAAGAGGACAACACAGATTTAATCAACACCGAGCGACCTGCGATGGTGAGAAATTTGCTTTTCCACGTAGATAGTTTAGCTTGGACCTTTTGCACAATTGGATGGTACGTGGCCTTTGTGATTCTTTTATGGATAATAGGCACCCCCAAATATTTCCCCAAATCTGACGTAATACCAATTCCAAGCATGTGGCTAAGTTCAAGCACTCTATTGAAGTTGACATTTGCAGAGCAAAACATCTTGATTTATTCAAATTAATTCTATGACCAGAGACCTCACAAAAGATTTTCATGACCTCACGAATCTCTGTCATTTGACTAGATGAGGCTTCTGCAAATAGCATAAGATCATCAGCGAAAAAAAGATGGGATATGTGGGGGCCTCCTCTTTTAAACTCAAATGGCTTCCATCGACGAGCCTGGCATTCAGCTCTAATAAGATGACCCAGGCGCTCCATGCACAGTACAAAGATATATGGGCTTAAAGGATCCCCTTGTCTAACACCTCTGGTAGGAGTGAAACTTGGAGTTTCATCTTCATTCCATAGGATAGACATCGAGGCCGTTGTTATGCAAGCCATAACTAGATCAATAAAATTTCTTTCCAAATTCAAACATGTAAGCGTATTTTCAATAAATCCCCAATCAAGCCTGTCGTAAGCTTTCTCCATGTCAATCTTAACAGCAACAAATCCCTTCTTTCTACCCTTCATTCTCATGGAGTGGATGATTTCCTGGGCAATGAGGATGTTATCAGTTGTAGATCTATCAACAATAAAGCTACTTTGCTCCGGGCCTATAAGATGCCCCATAATGCCTCTGAGTCTATTCGCCAACACTTTTGTAATGATTTTGGAACTTACATTACATAAGGATATGGGACGGAACTCACGAAGAGAGGAGGGGTTATCAGTCTTAGGTATGAGAACAATCTTGGACTTGTTGATGGTGGCCATTCTAGTGGGATTATCAAAACATTCTTCAATGAATTGACAGATCTTATTATAACACCCCAACTTTTCTAAAGCATTTTCGAAATTATTTGATCAGAGTTCAAAATAATTTAACCAGAGTTGAGCAACGAAATGATTTTAAATACAATGTAACTGATATTCAACCACTGTAGTGTACTGGTTTGTTGATACAAAGAGTTCGAAAGACTATACATATCTACAGGACTTTCTCCAGCTAGTCCTTCTGCCTGCTGCTTACCCTTGTTTCTGTTTCTGTTCACTCCGAAAATCCTGAAGCTACAGTAAGAGCTGAGGTTCAATACCCATTGAACCTCAGGTAACGGTTAACCTAATGCTTATGTATCAAATATGTATGACAGATGTTCATGTCAAAACAGCAATAATCACATACATTATTCATATATTCACATAATAACATAACACAGCCACTGCAATATGCATGTTATTATAGTCTGCACTATTCACCAGTGCCACGGTGTACATCCGTGTCCTCAGCGCTAGGAAAACATAACGGCGTTATCAAGACTATAACCCGTATCAAGTTGTATGTGTATGATCAATTTTCAAAAACAGAATTTCAGACTATCTATCACATATAAGCATACCATAAGCATCAGAGTTAAGGTTACAATACGCGTCCGTACCTTCCTTCCACGTGAATAGTAAATTACTATTCATGTATACGGCACTATTCATGTATACGGCACTATTCACGTATACGGCACTATTCACGTATCCCCAAACTTCCTTTGAATCTGACTCCGGAATCCTCGGATATCCTATAATATCATTTTTATCAGTGACCATTAATTTTCAGCATTTGCGGAAACTATGTTGGATATTCACTATTCATGTGAATAGTACCAGTAAAAATATTTTTACCGTGCCGGTAAATATTTTTTACTGTGCCAGTAAATAATATTTACTGTCCAAGGATAATTCTTTTCTGATGTGACAGATCAGACTAAGCTGCAGCCACAGAGCATACTCAGAAAAACTCTATCTGGCATTTCTACTATAATTACCAAAAGAAACTACCAAATATTAAGACTAGAGACCAAAGAACTTACCCTTGAAGTTCCTGCTCATTCTCTCCAGCTTCAAGAACTTTACTCTAAACTCTCTCTCTAACTCTAAGAATTCTCACTCTTCTCTTAAACTCAACTGTTGTTCTCTGAGTTTGGTGTGAAGAAAATGAAGAAATGAAGCCTCTATTTATAGTAAAAAAGCATGACACTATTCATACTTTATCAGGTCAGATTTTGGCCGTTGGATCTTGACTTTAAATATGGCTTCATCTCAACCGTCCAATCCATTTGCTTACGTCATCGATGACGTCATCAAGATGCTTACGTCATCGATGACGTCATCATGACGATGACACTTTCTTACTCTTTTACATTTATCCTATAAAGATTCCCTGATCGGTGTTCTAATCGCGTTATATTAGAAATTCTCAAGAATCCGGAAGCACAGCCTTGAAGTTCTATTTTTCCTCTTCAGAAATATCTGGGTCAACTAAATTTTTGATCCTATTTAGGGTATTCCGTAACCTGCCGAAGATTTTAAGTCGGACACTGACGGTTACAGAAATTACTTCGGGTGACACCATCTTCTAGACAAAAATTCACTGATTCATAATATGTGCAGTTGTTTACTACTTAGTTCAAGGAGTTTGAGTTATGATTTATTTCCTACAGATTCCACTATCTGTCCTGCTTCAAAATATCGGTTTCAACCTATCTCAATAATCATTCCGCCGATTACGGAAATGACTTTGGAGATAACCCACTCTGAGATAGAAATTCACTTGTTTATAATATACCCTTACTTTAAAAACCTAATTCACGGTTTATTGGAAATAATTTTATTTCTATTGTTTTCCAAAGTATAAGATATTATATTATAATAATATTATTATTGAGTGGGTCCCGCGTCAAATTTTTTCAAAATTTCTCCCGTGAATGTGTCGGCAGGAGGAGAATTATTTTGACGTGGGTCCCGCATGAATAGTAAATACGTATTTTCAAATAGTGAATATGTATTTAGGAATAGTAAATACCGTATTTTTAAATAGTAAATACGTATTTGTAAATAGTAAATATTTTCATATTTCTCAAAATATCGATTAAATACCGTATTTATAAAAAGTGAATACGTATTTGTGAATAGTGAATACTATTCATGTACGTATTTGTGAATAGTAAATACTATTCATGTCCAATAAAATACTGATTCTAAATTCATTTTCAAAAATAGGGTCTAATAGTCCTCCGAAAATAGGCTAATTTTCTAGTCTTTAGGTCCAAAATTCAGGATGTTACAATTCTCCCCCCGTTCAATAAATTTCGTCCTCGAAATTTGACAATATAAAATCAAAAGGTTATCTAGACCTTTAGTCTATTCCTTCCTTATGCAAACTTAAATAGCACGCATCCTACTATTCAATGTCTCAATCTTATACCCAGGTATAGTGTAACATCTTGAATTTTTAAATCTGATATCTTGAACATAAACCTATTTTGGAAAGACTAGTAGGCTCTATTTTCAGAAAGTGATAAATTTGAAATCAGTATTATGCGGGACCCACGGCCAAAAATAATTCTCTGCAAACTTTCTCATGAAGTTTGAAAAAAATGGCCGCGGGACCCACTCAATAATAATTTATTATTTAAATAATATTATATTATAATAATAAAATAATATATATTAAAATAATATTAAAATTTTTAAAAAAGAAGTTCACGGGGCGGCTGAAGAAGTCACGGGAAAGTTTCATTTTATAATTTTGGGAAAATTACGTAAAACGACCCAGAGACGAAAATTACACTTAAAGACCCATTTTCCAACTATAAATAGACCTTCCATTTCATTTCATTCTTCACAACTTCTAAGAGCCATAGAGAGAGGTAGAGAGAGAGAGAGAGAGTAGAGAGATATTTGCTTGAGAGTTATAATAGCTGGTTGGTGATTCGGGTATTAGCAAGTAACAGGTAACTCTGAATATTCTTCCTCATACTTGTGAATGATGTATGATTATAAATTTGTTTGTTTACTATTTTGGCAAGAATATTTAGAAAATATTTATGGTTTTAAGATCTGGTGTGGGAATTTTGACTTGCAAATCTGTAGAGGTACTATTTATACGTATGTTACTATTCACATATACCGTATTTACTATTCATTTTACTATTCACGTATACTGTATTTACTATTCATTTTTACTATTCACGTATACCGTATTTACTATTCATGTTACTATTCACGTATACCGTATTTACTATTCATGTTACTATTCACGTATACCGTATTTACTATTCATGTTACTATTCACGTATACCGTATTTACTACTCATTTTACTATTCATGTATATACCGTATTTTACTATTCACAGATACGTATAGTATTTTACTATTCACAGATACGCATAGTATTTTACTATTCACAGATACGCATATCAACGTATATAATGGTATAATAATGCATTATTTTTGAGTAAATACATTCATCATGGCGGTTGTATTGTGATGGGTGGAGTAAGGAGGGAATTGAATGATAAGAATTGTTTATGCCACCACTCGGTGCACAGTGGATGGTACTTTTCAGGGCCCCATCTTCCATGTTTTCCTCTGGCCGGGATTTCATTGGAGATGTGGGACATGTGACACCTCCTTAGTTGTTATTTTAAAGGAGGGGAGCCATAGTCCAGATTTAAGCTCTATACCTTTGGCCGGGTGTATCTTAAGTTTTGGTGAGCTTGAAACCATCCAGTCAAATGAATGAGTTTCTATTGGACTATATGTTAGCCTATGGTTCCAGTCAGCGGTATACGGTTGGAAGGGGATATAAGGGAGGCTGCATACTGCATAGTGCATTCTGAATTATTCAATAAAGAATGATGAGTATTTTATAAAGATATTTGATGTGAACTACTGTATATCTAAAAAAAATATCTGTGTATATTAAATCCATTTTTTTACTATCTACTATTTATGTCATATGTAATTTGCTTGGGTAAGGTAGAAATATTCAGTAGTTACTGAGACGTGAAATCTCATCCCATATTAACATTTTTCAGGTGATTATTCTAGTAGAGAGCAAGGGAAGGCACCTATGGAGTGAGCTCTGGAAGCTCTTTTGATCTCCAATAGATTATGTTATGTTATTTTATTTGCCATGAACCTAAGACTTCCGTTTGTATTGAACTCTGAAATATTTTCTGAAATTTATTCTGATTATGTATTACGGGTTTTATTCGAAATGGTAACATTGTAAAAGGATTTGGATATTGTTGAACTCTTTTGAAGGTATTTTCAATATTTTGACCGAGTTTTTGGTGATGAAAATGAGGTGTTACATTTTTGGTATCAGAGCTAAAGGTTCCATGGCAATTTTGTTTATTTTCTAAAGTGATTTCTTAAAAAAAAAATTTTTTTAAAAGTTCGTGGCAAATTAAATATCATAGCATGAGCACTTCCCTTTGTTAGATTTAGAATTTATTTAGCTATTTTTATTTGTTTAGTGTCCTTATAGTATTAATCATAGGAGGAGATAATGGCAAGAACTCGAAGAACTAATTCAACCCCTGCTCCATCCCAAAGAGGTCTCCCTCCGCATCAAGATGGTCCCTATCCTCAGGATAACAATGCCCTTTTGGCAGAGTTACGAGACGTCATCTTGGAGATGAGAGAGAAAGTGAATAGACACGAGGATGAACTAGCAAAAGGAAGAGGCCAAGGTGGTAAGGAAGGAAAGGAGAAGGCTCTGGAAGTCACACCTTCTGACCATCAATCTAGGGGAGGAAGTCATTCTCGCACTGAAGATGGAGGTAGTAGCGGTTCTCATTCTCAGTATCATCCCTTACCTATTACTGAGGTTTGGGAAAAATTTCGGAAGTTTACTCCACCGATGTTCGAGGGGAAGCTAGATCCGATTGCAGCACTGGAGTGGCTGAAGCGTGTAGAAAAGATTTTCAGAGTTATCGAGATTAGCTCACAACAAAAGGTGATGGTTGCTGAACAATTGTTGCAGAAAGCAGCTGAAGAATGGTGGGAAAGCACCAAAACAAAAAGAAATGCTGAGATGACGTGGGAAGAGTTTAAGGAAAAGTTCGAAAATTATTACTTTTCCCCTTCAATCAGAATAGAGAAAGAAACTGAATTCCTCACATTCAGGCAAGGGGAATTACATGAAGACGAATTTATTACTCGCTTTTTAGAGTTGTCTAAATTCTGCGGATATTCACAGAACAACTCTAAATGGTTGAGTGCTCGATTGGTTGAAAAAGCTAGACCAGACCTAAAAACAGCTCTATCACCGTTCCTTGATGAAACAAGGGATTTTGAAGAAATATGCGACAAACTGCGCACGATAGCAAGGAACAAACGAGAAGAGGAAGTTGAGAAGATGAAGGGTTTTCAGGCCAGATCTACACACGTCATGAGACCAACGGGAGGAGTTACTAAGAAGCAGAGTCACAACTTCAGTAATGTGAATACGCGGTTTAGCCAACCATCCAGAAATCACTTTGGTGGACCATCGAGGAGTTATTTTACTGGACCCCAAAGAAGTCATTTCAGCAGACCACCGAGGAGTCAATTCAAAGGACCTCAAAGGAGTCACTTCAGTGGAGGTCAGAGTTCATATAGGGGATCCACAGCTCCTGCTGCAAGCACTGCCAACAATCAGATGTGTGCCAAGTGTGGAAGAATACACCAAGGACCATGTGTGACGTGTTTCAACTGTGGAAAGCCAGGACACATTTCCAGATTTTGTGAGGAGGAGCCTCGAGGGGCCAAGGATGCTAGAACTGCAGTGCCAGGGAAAGTGTTTGCACTATCACATCAGGAGGCAAGTGCTTCACCAAATCTGATTAAAGGTATCCTCAAACTCCAAGGTCTTGAAGTAGAAGCCTTATTTGATTCTGGTGCCACACACTCTTTTATATCATACGACTGTGTGCCTCGATTGAATTTAAGAGTGAGTGAATTGCCTTATTATATGATTATTTCTACACCGGCGGGAGCTTCAGTAAAAACTTCTAGGGCTTGCTTAAATTGTACGATTGAGATTGATAATAGGATCTCAAATATAGACCTTGTTTGTTTACCCACGAAGGGTATCGATGTAATAATAGGAATGGATTGGTTGTCAGCTAATGACATCATCCTTGACTGCAAGAGGAAGACTATCTCTCTTGCGGATGACTCTATGAGTCATAGTAGACCACAATTGTTGTCTATAGTACAAGACGAAAAGCCTGTTCATTATGGTTGTCTTGCGTACATGGTGTTTTTCTCCATTCAAACAGAAGTGGAGGAAGGGATAGAGAACATTGAAGTGGTGAAAGAATTTCCGGAAGTATTTCCGAAAGAAATGACAGGTTTACCCCCGGAGAGAGAAGTAGAATTTTCTATTGATCTCGTACCTGGAACAGAACCTATATCTAAAGCTCCTTACCGAATGTCTCCATCGGAACTAGCAGAATTGAAGAAGCAGATCGAAGAATTGTTAGAAAAGGGTTTTATCAGACCCAGTGTATCTCCTTGGGGATCGCCCGTACTCTTTGTGAAGAAGAAAGATGGGAGCCTGAGACTATGCATTGACTATCGCCAGTTGAATAAAGTGACTATAAAGAATAAATATCCTTTACCCAGGATCGACGATCTACTTGATCAGTTGAAGGGAGCATCCATATTCTCCAAGATCGACCTCAGATCAGGTTATCACCAACTGAGAGTCAAAGCTGAAGATGTCTCAAAAACTGCATTCAGAACTAGATATGGCCATTATGAATTTCTTGTTATGCCATTTGGGCTAACAAATGCTCCAGCAGTATTCATGGATTACATGAATAGAATTTTCCGACCATATCTAGATAAATTTGTAGTGGTTTTCATTGACGACATCCTTATCTACTCTAAGGATGAAGAAGAGCATAAAGAGCACCTTAGAATCGTGCTACAAGTGTTGAAGGAGCACAAGCTCTATGCGAAACTGTCTAAGTGCGAATTTTGGTTGAAGGAAGTAAAATTCCTAGGCCATGTCGTATCGGCTGAAGGTGTTGCAGTGGACCATACTAAAGTTGAAGCAGTTCTCCAATGGGAACGACCAAAGTCCGTGACTGAGATCAGGAGTTTTCTAGGTCTAGCTGGCTATTATAGGAGATTTATCAAGGGCTTTTCGCAAATAGCTATGCCTTTGACTAAGTTAACAAGGAAGGGTCAACCATTTGTATGGGACGAAAAGTGTGAAGCAGCTTTTCAAAATTTGAAGACTAAGTTGACTACGGCACCGGTACTTATAATTCCAGATCCTGCTCAGACCTTTACTTTGTACACAGATGCTTCCAAGAAAGGTCTTGGGTGTGTATTAATGCAAAATGGTAGGGTAGTAGCTTATGCTTCTCGACAGTTAAGGCCACATGAAGGGAATTATCCTACTCACGACTTAGAACTGGCAGCAGTAGTGTTCGCTCTGAAGATTTGGAGGCATCACCTCTACGGTTCAAAGTTCGAAGTTTATAGTGACCACAAAAGTCTAAAGTACCTGTTCGACCAAAAGGAGCTCAACATGCGACAGAGGAGATGGATGGAGTTTATCAAGGACTACGACTTCGAATTGAAGTATCATCCAGGAAAGGCGAACGTTGTAGCAGATGCCTTAAGTAGAAAGACAATCCATGTAGCCCAGATGATGATCAGAGAACATAAATTGCTCGAGGAGATACCAAGTACATCTATTGATGTAATGTCAAGTTTGGTCGCTACCATGGAAGCATTAACTATTGAAAGCACAATTTGGAAAGAGATTAAATTCGCTCAGCTCGAAGATGAGTATCTATTAAACGTGAGGGAAGATATTGAAGAAGGAAAAGAATCGAAATTTGGGATCGATAGAGATGGGATATTAAGGTATAAAGGAAAAGTGTGCATACCTAATGATGGAGAAATAAAAAGGCTCATACTAGAGGAGGCTCATCGGAGTAAATACACTATCCATCCCGGAGCAACCAAGATGTATCATGATCTTAAGCAGAATTGGTGGTGGCGAGGCATGAAGAAAGATGTGACTGACTTTGTCACTTGTTGTTTGACTTGTCAGAAAGTCAAGATCGAACATCGGAAACCTCCTGGATTATTAAAGAATTTGGATATCCCAGAGTGGAAATGGGATAGCATCTCTATGGATTTCATCATGGGGCTTCCTCTAACGACATCCGAACATAATGCCATTTGGGTAATTGTCGATAGGTTAACTAAGTCAGCTCATTTTCTAGCAATTGCAGCAGAATACTCATTGGAGAGACTAGCAAAGATCTACATGAAGGAGATTGTCAGATTGCATGGGATACCGAATAGCATCGTATCTGATCGTGATCCACGATTCACTTCACGATTTTGGAAAGCATTGCAGAATGCTATGGGAACTCGGATGAGTTATAGTACCGCTTATCATCCTCAAACTGACGGGCAGACTGAGAGGACTATTCAAACTCTGGAAGACATGTTGCGGGCTTGTGCAATCGAACTAAAAGGAAGTTGGGACGATCATCTTCATCTTGCGGAGTTTGCATATAACAATAGTTATCACTCCAGCATTGAGATGGCACCTTATGAGGCTTTGTATGGAAGAAAATGTAGATCTCCTATTTGTTGGACAGAATTGAATGAGCGAATTTTAATAGGTCCAGAACTTGTGGACGAGACGACTCAAAAGATTAAGGTGATTCAACAGAAACTTCTCACTGCTCAAAGTCGACAGAAGAGTTATGCTGACAAGAGAAGACGACCGTTGGAGTTCATGGTGGGCGAACATGTATTCTTAAGAGTCACACCAATGACTGGCATTGGTAGAGCAATACGAGCAAAGAAGCTTTCACCTCGTTTTATGGGTCCTTATGAGATTTTGGAGAAAGTTGGACCGGTAGCTTACAGAATTGCATTACCTCCACAGCTTGCGAACCTTCATGATGTCTTTCATGTATCGCAACTGAAGAAATACCAACCGGATCCTTCCCACATTATAGAAGTAGAAGAGGTAGAACTCAAGGATAACATGACGTATAAAGCCGAGCCGGAGCGGATTGTTGATGCAAGAGACAAGAGATTACGAAACAAGACCATTAGACTTGTAAAGGTCGAGTGGAAAGGAATGGTTCCCGGAGATGCTACTTGGGAAACGGAGGAGAGCATGCGACAAACCTATCCTCATTTATTTAAATAGGTTAGAATTCTTATTATAGCAAAATTTTGAGGACAAAATTTTCTTTTAGGAGGGGAGAAATGTAACATCTTGAATTTTTAAATCTGATATCTTGAACATAAACCTATTTTGGAAAGACTAGTAGGCTCTATTTTCAGAAAGTGATAAATTTGAAATCAGTATTATGCGGGACCCACGGCCAAAAATAATTCTCTGCAAACTTTCTCGTGAAGTTTGAAAAAAATGGCCGCGGGACCCACTCAATAATAATTTATTATTTAAATAATATTATATTATAATAATAAAATAATATATATTAAAATAATATTAAAATTTTTAAAAAAGAAGTTCACGGGGCGGCTGAAGAAGTCACGGGAAAGTTTCATTTTATAATTTTGGGAAAATTACGTAAAACGACCCAGAGACGAAAATTACACTTAAAGACCCATTTTCCAACTATAAATAGACCTTCCATTTCATTTCATTCTTCACAACTTCTAAGAGCCATAGAGAGAGGTAGAGAGAGAGAGAGAGAGTAGAGAGATATTTGCTTGAGAGTTATAATAGCTGGTTGGTGATTCGGGTATTAGCAAGTAACAGGTAACTCTGAATATTCTTCCTCATACTTGTGAATGATGTATGATTATAAATTTGTTTGTTTACTATTTTGGCAAGAATATTTAGAAAATATTTATGGTTTTAAGATCTGGTGTGGGAATTTTGACTTGCAAATCTGTAGAGGTACTATTTATACGTATGTTACTATTCACATATACCGTATTTACTATTCATTTTACTATTCACGTATACTGTATTTACTATTCATTTTTACTATTCACGTATACCGTATTTACTATTCATGTTACTATTCACGTATACCGTATTTACTATTCATGTTACTATTCACGTATACCGTATTTACTATTCATGTTACTATTCACGTATACCGTATTTACTACTCATTTTACTATTCATGTATATACCGTATTTTACTATTCACAGATACGTATAGTATTTTACTATTCACAGATACGCATAGTATTTTACTATTCACAGATACGCATATCAACGTATATAATGGTATAATAATGCATTATTTTTGAGTAAATACATTCATCATGGCGGTTGTATTGTGATGGGTGGAGTAAGGAGGGAATTGAATGATAAGAATTGTTTATGCCACCACTCGGTGCACAGTGGATGGTACTTTTCAGGGCCCCATCTTCCATGTTTTCCTCTGGCCGGGATTTCATTGGAGATGTGGGACATGTGACACCTCCTTAGTTGTTATTTTAAAGGAGGGGAGCCATAGTCCAGATTTAAGCTCTATACCTTTGGCCGGGTGTATCTTAAGTTTTGGTGAGCTTGAAACCATCCAGTCAAATGAATGAGTTTCTATTGGACTATATGTTAGCCTATGGTTCCAGTCAGCGGTATACGGTTGGAAGGGGATATAAGGGAGGCTGCATACTGCATAGTGCATTCTGAATTATTCAATAAAGAATGATGAGTATTTAATAAAGATATTTGATGTGAACTACTGTATATCTAAAAAAAATATCTGTGTATATTAAATCCATTTTTTTTACTATCTACTATTTATGTCATATGTAATTTGCTTGGGTAAGGTAGAAATATTCAGTAGTTACTGAGACGTGAAATCTCATCCCATATTAACATTTTTCAGGTGATTATTCTAGTAGAGAGCAAGGGAAGGCACCTATGGAGTGAGCTCTGGAAGCTCTTTTGATCTCCAATAGATTATGTTATGTTATTTTATTTGCCATGAACCTAAGACTTCCGTTTGTATTGAACTCTGAAATATTTTCTGAAATTTATTCTGATTATGTATTACGGGTTTTATTCGAAATGGTAACATTGTAAAAGGATTTGGATATTGTTGAACTCTTTTGAAGGTATTTTCAATATTTTGACCGAGTTTTTGGTGATGAAAATGAGG
Organism: Acacia crassicarpa; assembly: GCA_034222035.1. Lineage (NCBI taxonomy): Eukaryota > Viridiplantae > Streptophyta > Magnoliopsida > Fabales > Fabaceae > Acacia > Acacia crassicarpa. The sequence goes on from JAWXYG010000003.1 coordinate 10,733,984, forward strand.
TGTTACATATAGTACTAAATTACAGGACTTGCTGATCTATTCTCACAGTACTCGGTTACACAGGCCTCACTGCCTGATTTATTTAGCCTTTTGGCTTAACACATATTGGCCTTCCGGCTCAATCTATTACCATCGCACTGGAGATTCTAACCTTTCTACTTAGGAATTCATCCTCAACCCTTAGGCATCTTTATTACTACCTGATACAGTGAATGTTTTGCTAGTCTTACGATGCATTCTAAACATAGTTACTTAGCATTTCACATAGTGCTAAGTATCACTGGTCTTATGTCCTAGGAGCATCATCCCGTGTATACTTTGCACACTACGTCTTATTGCCTTGAGCATCTGCTCATCAAATTCATCCGAGACTTTCCCATTCAAGTCCTCAAACTACTTTCACTTACTCAACATCATAACCGGCAGCTATTATTTGACTTAACTAATTCAGTATTCCAAACCTTTCTAATAGTTGCTGTTCCTGTACCATAATTCCCAATTACACTGCTTTTCTTTTCAACACGATAGCGTCGACAATCATGTCATTGCTACCCAAAACTATATTCTTGTCTCATTTTCAAATTTTCAAACATGAAAAATTTTCCGTGGTTTCAGTACATTTCACAATCTGCTCTATACCACAAGGTAATAGTGCTATAACATTTTTAAACTTAATCGCTGCCATCACAAATTCGTGAAAACATTTTTCACTGCCGGATCATTTTCAAAAACTTTTATTACCGGCACATATCTTTGAGGGAGCTAATTTATTTCACAAAATTTTACAATTGAGAGTACACACCATCATTTTAACCATTTGGTACAGTAAGCGCCTTACCCCAATCCTCAAATCCAGTCTCAACAGTACTATCAACAATGTGGGAGAACCTCCGCCCCTCTCTCAGGAGACCCAGTGTTCACACTGGCACATAAAGTAGCAACCCTATCTAGCGGAACTCAGTCCAGTCATAGACAGTCAGGTTGTACTAAACAAAACATATGCCCTCGGCAAAGTGTTATGGATTGGGTGCGTTCACTGTTGGTGCGATTTCCATTTTCTCAAACAAAATCCCTCCAAAAACTTTTTGTTCAAAGAGAACATTTATCAAAGGCTAGCGATTTCAAACATTTTAAAACATCTAGCAAGACCCAGCAAACTGTGTACATCTACAACAGCTTCTGTCCTTCCAGTTTTGTACTGACTTTACCACAACATAGTTAAAAACTCAGTTTCAAACTCTGGGTTCTATCAAAAACCCTTTTTTTACAAGACAATATCATTTCAAAATAATAATCGCTGTGGTCTCAAATTCATTTCATTTGAAAACTCAGCTTCAAAAAAAAAATCCACATGTTCGAACAAATAAATTTCAAAATTTCTAATACAGCAGGTGTATTGGCAAGTTCAAAAATTCAATTTTAAAACCTTACTTAGGAATCAGACAACTAACATTAGAAGGTCATCACTAATTACACGTATTGGAACCTCTGTCCTTGGCTACTCAAACTATCCATAAAATACTTAGTTTGTTCTACTTTAATCTTCCAGCTATTTCAAACATCGTTCGCTATCCTCGGATCTCACAAAATTTTCTGAACACTTCTCATATTCGTTGTCTGACAACTATGGGCTTCTGCTAGCCTATAAACACAATATATGCTGTATAGCACTGGAGCAAACCATGACGATATACTAAGTTACAACAGTCTTTTCTCTAGGGAACCTATTCAATGTGAGGTTCATTATAATGTACTTACCTTGAGAACCGATGCACTGGTAACTCTACTTTATGGTTCGTTGTCACGGCGGCTCCACTCTACGGTTCGTCGTCACGGTGGCTCTGCTCTACGGCACATTACTCGGCGCTTCACTTAGTCTTCTCAGACCAGTCAGCTTTTCCGGTTAGCATCCTCTGTAGGTAAACCTCCTTGATTAGAACTCCCCGTAGGTATCCTTCTCCGACAAACTTTCCATAAGTAGCGCCAGTGATCGTCTTTGAATCATTATAATGAGAACTCAAATCTTAACAGGTTCCTATCCTTTAGTAGTTTCATAAACCGTTGTTTCTATGTCTGCCATCTTATCTAGGGTCATTCTATTTGTGGACTTTCACTTTCTATTTAGCTCCAAGCATAATTCTTAACTCAATTTTCCCTATCGGGTAGCCACTTACTTTAAAGGGAATTTATTAGCCACTAACATCTCTATGATTCTTGGTCCCACCTTGAGACCATAACCTGGTGGCTACTGAGGTTTCCAACTTTCGTATGGTTCTGTTAAGGAACTATCTCTTAGGTATTTGGAACCTAGGCAAAACTCACTCATATTTTCTCAGGGTTCCTACTCTCACAGGGGTCATAATTCTGAGATTTCTCTCGCCTAAGCAATATTAACTTCATAATGTCTATTGATTCTTGGTACTAATATTGGTATACTTACTACTGGGTACCTACAACTCTCATAGGTACTAGTATGACATAACTGTCTCCCCAGAATTACTGGGTACTTTCCCTCTTCTGTCAATTGATTACCACCGTTAAGGACTTAATCAAAAGATCTTTGTCCCCGGAGCCACGCCCCTTTGCACGCATGGTGTCTGGCCTCTACAAGGTAGGGATTTTCTTCTCAGGGTACCTTAACAAGTTATTATTTTGACAAGGACATTAAATCGATAGGTTACTATCCAAGGGAAACCTAAACAGTAGGTTACTGTCTACCGGAAAACTTAAGTCGTACCGACTTCTCTGTATCACTTCCCTTGAAACTCTGAGTGGGGATTTAACTTAGATTCCGATTCCCATATCGAAAGTCTTAAAGTTTAACAACAGAAACCATATTCTGTGCCATCTACTCTATATCAAGGCCTCCCGAGCCTAACCCTTTTCCTTAGGATGTACGTCCTTTTTGTATCACAACACCAGTATTGTATCAGTACTTGTACTTGTTTTTTTTTTTCGAAATACTTTTAAAACCATGGCTTAGAGCCTAACTTAGTTAGTCAAACCGATTGGCCAGGTAGGCGTCTATCATGGGAGCCTCACCGTGCTAGGGTGACTGATTGGCTGATCCACATAGACTCGGCCCTACCTTCGGCACCAATGGTTTACTGTAACTGAGTCGGGTTCATACCAGATAAAACACTTTTGAAAGCTTAGAACCTAACTTCGCTACTCAGACAATCCGACTAGGCAGGTGTATTTGTGGAAGGCTCGACGAATTCAAGGAAACTGATTGCCAACCACAAAACCCCTTTCTAGATATCAGACTGTTTGGAGTAACTTAGTTAACTCCGTGCCAGGATGTCTGCTCTGATACCAAAATATAACACCCCAACTTTTCTAAAGCATTTTCGAAATTATTTGATCAGAGTTCAAAATAATTTAACCAGAGTTGAGCAACGAAATGATTTTAAATACAATGTAACTGATATTCAACCACTGTAGTGTACTGGTTTGTTGATACAAAGAGTTCGAAAGACTATACATATCTACAGGACTTTCTCCAGCTAGTCCTTCTGCCTGCTGCTTACCCTTGTTTCTGTTTCTGTTCACTCCGAAAATCCTGAAGCTACAGTAAGAGCTGAGGTTCAATACCCATTGAACCTCAGGTAACGGTTAACCTAATGCTTATGTATCAAATATGTATGACAGATGTTCATGTCAAAACAGCAATAATCACATACATTATTCATATATTCACATAATAACATAACACAGCCACTGCAATATGCATGTTATTATAGTCTGCACTATTCACCAGTGCCACGGTGTACATCCGTGTCCTCAGCGCTAGGAAAACATAACGGCGTTATCAAGACTATAACCCGTATCAAGTTGTATGTGTATGATCAATTTTCAAAAACAGAATTTCAGACTATCTATCACATATAAGCATACCATAAGCATCAGAGTTAAGGTTACAATACGCGTCCGTACCTTCCTTCCACGTGAATAGTAAATTACTATTCATGTATACGGCACTATTCATGTATACGGCACTATTCACGTATACGGCACTATTCACGTATCCCCAAACTTCCTTTGAATCTGACTCCGGAATCCTCGGATATCCTATAATATCATTTTTATCAGTGACCATTAATTTTCAGCATTTGCGGAAACTATGTTGGATATTCACTATTCATGTGAATAGTACCAGTAAAAATATTTTTACCGTGCCGGTAAATATTTTTTACTGTGCCAGTAAATAATATTTACTGTCCAAGGATAATTCTTTTCTGATGTGACAGATCAGACTAAGCTGCAGCCACAGAGCATACTCAGAAAAACTCTATCTGGCATTTCTACTATAATTACCAAAAGAAACTACCAAATATTAAGACTAGAGACCAAAGAACTTACCCTTGAAGTTCCTGCTCATTCTCTCCAGCTTCAAGAACTTTACTCTAAACTCTCTCTCTAACTCTAAGAATTCTCACTCTTCTCTTAAACTCAACTGTTGTTCTCTGAGTTTGGTGTGAAGAAAATGAAGAAATGAAGCCTCTATTTATAGTAAAAAAGCATGACACTATTCATACTTTATCAGGTCAGATTTTGGCCGTTGGATCTTGACTTTAAATATGGCTTCATCTCAACCGTCCAATCCATTTGCTTACGTCATCGATGACGTCATCAAGATGCTTACGTCATCGATGACGTCATCATGACGATGACACTTTCTTACTCTTTTGCATTTATCCTATAAAGATTCCCTGATCGGTGTTCTAATCGCGTTATATTAGAAATTCTCAAGAATCCGGAAGCACAGCCTTGAAGTTCTATTTTTCCTCTTCAGAAATATCTGGGTCAACTAAATTTTTGATCCTATTTAGGGTATTCCGTAACCTGCCGAAGATTTTAAGTCGGACACTGACGGTTACAGAAATTACTTCGGGTGACACCATCTTCTAGACAAAAATTCACTGATTCATAATATGTGCAGTTGTTTACTACTTAGTTCAAGGAGTTTGAGTTATGATTTATTTCCTACAGATTCCACTATCTGTCCTGCTTCAAAATATCGGTTTCAACCTATCTCAATAATCATTCCGCCGATTACGGAAATGACTTTGGAGATAACCCACTCTGAGATAGAAATTCACTTGTTTATAATATACCCTTACTTTAAAAACCTAATTCACGGTTTATTGGAAATAATTTTATTTCTATTGTTTTCCAAAGTATAAGATATTATATTATAATAATATTATTATTGAGTGGGTCCCGCGTCAAATTTTTTCAAAATTTCTCCCGTGAATGTGTCGGCAGGAGGAGAATTATTTTGACGTGGGTCCCGCATGAATAGTAAATACGTATTTTCAAATAGTGAATATGTATTTAGGAATAGTAAATACCGTATTTTTAAATAGTAAATACGTATTTGTAAATAGTAAATATTTTCATATTTCTCAAAATATCGATTAAATACCGTATTTATAAAAAGTGAATACGTATTTGTGAATAGTGAATACTATTCATGTACGTATTTGTGAATAGTAAATACTATTCATGTCCAATAAAATACTGATTCTAAATTCATTTTCAAAAATAGGGTCTAATAGTCCTCCGAAAATAGGCTAATTTTCTAGTCTTTAGGTCCAAAATTCAGGATGTTACACTTATCCCCCACAACATCCCACTGGGTTTGAAAAATGTGAACATTAAGACCATCAGGCCCTGGCGCTTTAAAAGCACCCATAGCAAAAGTAGCATTTTTAATTTCCACTCTAGTGACTCTAGATGATATCATGCGCAAATCATAAGTCTCGATGAAGGGAAAGTTTGAGCACAACTCCCCAGGGTGAGTAACTGAAGCATCCCGAGTATAAAGATTAAGAAAGAATTCATGGGCCATCTTTTTTGCAGTGTCATGATCCTCAACCCATTGTCCCTCCTCATTGAGGATGGCTCCGACTCTATTCTTCCTCCTTTTGATTATGGTAGAAGCATGAAAAAATCTTGTATTTCTGTCGCCCCTGCAACCATTTGCTTCTCGATTTCTGGAACTAGGTGAACTCCTCCTGAGTAGCAACTTTGTGATATTCGTGCCAAAGTTTTTTTTCAAGTTTGAACAAACCAGTCTGCAAATTCATCTTCCTGACTCTATCAATCCCCTCCAGACGCCGAATCAATTCTTTTCTCTTTTTTGTAAAATTGCCAATTCTGTTATCGTTCCACACTGAAGCAGAGGTTTGAAAATTAACCAGGCCCTGCAGCCAATTTTTCTCATGCCAGGCTTCCTTGGTGATATCCTTGAAATCCTTCTCTAGAGTCCACGCAACCTGATAAGCAAATGTTTTTTGACTACTCTTCCTCCGAGCTGAAGGATTGGCATTCACCACCACCACCCTATGGTCAAACTTAAATTTGAGCTCATGGCGGACGGAGAAATTAGGGAAAGAATTAAGCCAACTAAAATTGGTAAAAAACCCAGTCTAGTTTTTCTTTAATCCCCTGCTTTTCCCAAGTAAACTTTTCGCCTTCAACATTCGGCTCAATTAGATTAGTGTCCTCAATGCAATCCTTAAAGTGTTGCATAGATGCCCGAGGGGGATCAACTCCTCCAAGTTTGTCATTTATGGACAGATAAGCATTGAAGTCCCCTAAAATTAACCAAGGAAGATTAGAATCTGCAATAGATCGGAGAGAGTTCCATAAATTATTTCTTCCAACCATTGTAGTTTCACCATAAACAACCGTCACGAGGCTCACAATATGACTATGGAGATCTCTGACCTGACAATGAAGAAGCTGGGTTGTGGAGGTAAGGTAAGTAATATCAAAGGTATTATTATTCCACAAAGTCCAGATACCCCCGGTGAACCCAGTTGATTCAACTCGGACCCAATGACTGAAACCGAGTTTCCAACACACTTTATCAGCCCTATCACCGCTGATCCGAGGCTCCAAAATGCAAAGAATATCAACATAATATTTATTCACTATATCCCTAATATTTAAAGGAAAGGCGCGGCTTCCGGCCCCCCTACAATTCCATGATGCCACAATCATTAAAAACTAGATATAATGAATTGGAAAGAAAGACTTACCTAGACTATCCGGCTTTACCTCCGTGAAGTTGCTGAAGTAGGTCACTGGCACAACTTTGTCGTTGCCCTCTAGATTCTTCAGCCACTCCATCTTGCTGGCGCTCACATTGCGTTTCAGGTAGGGATGTCCAAAAAACCCAATGGTCCAGGTAGTCTAACCCGACCCGGTCCGACCCGACCCGGTCCGGCTGAGGAAAAAATTGGTCTGAGACAATATGTTCAGACCAAACCAGACCATTGTACTCGAGCTGGACCAGACCTCGGGCCAGGGTCTGCGACCATTTTGTAGCCCGGTCTGGCCCGATACTTTTATATATATTTAAAAAAAAACTTAACCTATTATTAACATTAACCTATCTTCCTCGGTGTCTCACTCTCACTGTCTCTATTCTCTATCTCAAGCTCAGTCTCTCAACTCTCCCGTGTCGACTGTCGAGGTTACTTCAGTTCAGCTTCAGCGACTCACCGTCTCAGCCTCAGGTCTCCATCTCTGTCACTCTCGCCGGCGCATCCCCATCCTCGTCTTCCATCTCCGTCTCTTGTCCCTCGACCTGCAGAGTAAATTTTCTTGATTTAAATTTTAGAAACCCTAAGTCATTTTGCCTTGTGCCTTGCTTAGATTTTTTGGATTTAGTGGATTTAAACTATCTGTAAGTTTGGATTTCATACTCATTCCTCATAATCTCAACTGCATAATTGGACTGTGGCACATGATTCTTGATTTCCCCTCTGACTATTTTCTCGGATGTCCCCTGTCTTACTGTAAATGGAGATGTTGAAGGTTTGAGGATTTAGGCGTCATAGTTCTCTTTTAAATAACTTTGATTTTGTTTTGTGATTTCTCCTCCGTCGAACGTATAATAAATGGGGCATTATTCACTCCGTTGCCTTTTTTCAATAATTTGATCCCACCGATTTTGTATCTAATCTCTTTTGTTTCCAATTTGCATCTGATTCATCCTGATAGGCGATAGCTTTGAAGATACTTATTTACTTTTCAGAACATTGCCACTACAATAATCTTCTTCTTGTTTTTTTTAGAAAATAATTTTATAACAATTGAAAACAGTGTTGATCTTCCCTCATTTTTTTCTGCAAAATTAACTGTTAAGTCATCATCCATAGACTCATCCCTAATAGTCTCTATAAGGAGCGGCCTTTAGCGGATCAAATCAAATTGTGAGAGATTGATCGTGATGTGTGATTAATTGATGGTGATTCCTAAAGTCCAGATTCTCATCCTTCAATGAGATGATGACCTTGAATGATATATGCCCTACTATTACTATTAATTATCTTTCCCTTTTATTTTCCACTTTAATGGTGGAAAATTGTGTGGTCTTATTTGCATTCATGGTTTATTTAACATAGACTATTCACTCTTCCATATATATTTATGTTTAATACAAGCGCGTAGTGGATTATCTTTATTTCGTTAAGGACTTTTATTTGGTGCCTTGACCTCTTAGTCATAATTGAGTACAATTCTTTATTTAGTTTGGTCTTTAATCATAGTTCTCTTTTCATTTTGTTCTAGTCATGGAAGAATAGCAAACTTCAAATGTTGATCTGTCTAAGTCTTCTAATATTGGTGACAATGAGAGTCATGGTGGACAATCTTCTACCCCTTCCAATTCCAATAGTGTTGTTCAACCTCCAACCACTGTAGAATGTCCTCCTCCTAATCCTACAACTTCTACTGGAGATGAAACCACAAAAGGTAGTAAGAAGAGAAAAGCACCTGAGAACAAAAAATCAGAAGCGTGGGATCACTACATTAAGTTACCATTAGAGGATACAGATGGAGAGCTTAGAGCAAAATGCAAGTACTGCTCTAAAGATTATGCTTGTGATCCAGTTAAATGTGGTACAACTTCTTTGAAGAGACACTTCAACAAATGTCAAAGCAATCCACATAGGGCCACTACAATATCGAAGCAGTCTATGCTGAATTATGTTTCACAAAGTGGGGAAGGTGGAACTGGAAGCTTACAACCTCACATGTTCAATCAAAAGCGTTGTCGGCGGGCTCTAGCAGAGTTCATCATATGTGATGAGATGCCATTTAGACTGGTTGAGAAGCCTGGTTTCAAAGCATTTGTGAAAGAGTTAGAGCCACAGTTTCATATCCCTTCAAGACAAACTGTTGCTAGGGATTGTTGGCAATTATATATTGGTGAGATGAACATATTGAAGAATCAATTGAAGCAATGTACTAGTCGTATTTGCCTTACGACAGATTGTTGGACGTCAGTTCAAAACTTCAACTACTTATGTCTCACAGCTCATTTTATTGACAAAGATTGGAAACTGCATAAAAGGATTCTAAACTTTACTTTGATTGAGAATTATAAGGGAGATACCATTGGAAAGATTATCGAGAAGTGCATATCAGAATGGGGCATACAAAATGTGTTCACCATCACGGTTGATAATGCAACATCCAATGACACGACGTTGTCTTATTTGAAAAAAAGACTCATCAATTGGAAGGGTCTTGTTTGTGGTGGCGATTTTCTTCAACTACGTTATTCTGCACATATTCTCAATCTGATTGTATCCGATGGCTTGAAGGAATTGAAAGATGCCTTCGATTCAATCCGGAATGCTGTAAGGTATGTCCGTTCCTCCCTAGCTCGGCTCCAAAAATTTAAAGATGTATGTACATTGGAAATGTTAGATGCCAACAATATGTGTGTCTTAGATGTTAGCACTAGATAGAATTCTACATATTTAATGTTGGATGTCGCTTTAAAATTCCAAAGTGCATTTGAAAGATTGGGGGACGAAGATAGAGATTATGTGAAATACTTAAAAAAAATGTCAAAGCGTGATAACACACATTTGGATGCTTGCTTTACCCAAGATGATGATGACAACATGGATGCTCCTAATGGCCCGCCTACCAAACAAGCTTGGAATAAGGCAAATGTGTTTCTGAGGTTCTTAAAAGTGTTTTATGATGTGACCTTACAATTTTCTAGCTTGCTCACAGTTACTGCAAACACATGTTTCCATCAAATTGCATTGATTCAAGAGTTGATAAATGAGACTATTGTGTCTGAGGACCCTCTTCTTAGGGAGATGTCATCAAGCATGAAGATAAAGTTTGATAAATATTGGGGAGCAGCAGAAAATATGAATCCTTTGTTGATTATTGTTGTGATTTTAGATCCTCGATACAAGCTTGCCTACATCAATGATGTATTTGACCAACTTTTTTTCTGATTATCAAGTTTGTATGTTTATGAAAAACAAGGCAAGGAACACTTTGTATCGCATGTTTGAAGAGTATTCTGCAAAAATTGGTGTTCAAACCGGCGTGTCAAATAGTGCAAGCTCTTTGAATTCTTTTGCCAGTACCAACACTTCAAACTCTTCTGGGAATGCCATCACTTCCACCGCAAATTCTAGTAAAAAAGACCCTAGTCGTAGATGGTTGGCATCCCAAAAAGAAAAGATCTCATCAATAGATCCTCAATCTGAATTGGATAGATACCTTTCAGCGAATGCAGCTGAAGACACTCCTATTGATGATGATGATTTTGACATATTGACATGGTGGAAGGTCAATTCAACCAAATACAGAGTGCTTTCAATGATAGCACGTGATTTATTGGCTATGCCAATATCTACAGTTGCATCTGAAGCAGCTTTTAGCACTGGAGGACGTGTTGTTGATGATTCTAGGAGTAATCTATCTCCTAAAATGACTGAAGCCCTCATTTGTGCTCAAAATTGGCTACTGGCTACACAATCTATCTCAAATTTAGCTACTATGTTCACTGAATATGACAACTTTCAAGAGACTGATAATGTTGTTAATGTTTCAGGTATTTCAATTTTATGCTCATTATTGTAGTTTACATATTTCATTATTAATAATTTCTTAACACAAACAATTTGTTTTTTTAGATGGATCGACTATCATTCAAGGTGGAGGAAAGAAATGAATGACAATGGCTGCTCAAGAAAACTGAATTGTTATTTATGTTTTCCACATTTATGTTTTTGTTGTGGATTATATTTAAGTAACTTCAATGACAATGGATGCTCAATGTGATGGACTTGTTACTTGTTAATAGTTAATTGTTGTGGATTATATTTAAGTAACTTGAATGTTGTTATTTATGTTTTCTGCATTTATGTTTTTGTTGCTTATGTCCTCTTGTTATTTGGCAGGGGTAAAAGTTGCTTATGTTTTTTAGATGTTTTCTGTATTTATGTTTTTGTTGCTTATGGATGAAGTTGCCTTTGGACGTAGTGGAAACAATTCCTTAAGATCTGGCAGTGACAACATGTCAAGGTAATTTTCTTTCTTTTTTTCTCATCAACTCCTTATCCCTAGATTTGGTCTTTTCTGTATCGTCCTGTTGGATACTGATGGTAACCTAACTGCAATTGAACTCTGTAATATAGGATTTGTGATGCTTAAAATTTGTTTCTACATTCATCATTCATCACATAAGTAGGGATTTAAATATGGCTCTCTCCTACTTTAGAGTTTAAATATAGTATTTTGTCTTGTTAAATCAGTCCTGGAAAATATGCTTTAGATATAGTCCTTTGTACGCCTACCTATAGGAATTAATATGGTTCTTTGCTGCTTAAAATATGGCTCTCTGTTGCTTTAGATTATGTCTTGTTAAAAAAAAATATATATATGCCCTAGTCAATTGCCTGGACTGGTCCAGGCAGTCTCCTGGACCGGTCTGGTCCAGCCCGACCATTGGTCTGGTGCTGGACCAGACCAGACCTCGGTCTGGATTGTCCAGCCCGAGGTCCCTCCTGGACCAGACCTCGGGTTGGCCCCCAACTCGGTCTGGTCCGGTCCATGGACAACCCTAGTTTCAGGCACAACATAATTATCTCCTTCCATTGCGTCAATGCCATCTGTTGATACTTCCCGTTCCTACTCCATGTGTGAGGTAATAAGATTTTGATATTTATTGACTACATTACTCACCCCAGCTTGAGCAGATTTGTCAAGGCTAATATTTGCTTGACCAGATTTGTCCTTGTTCCCCATGGTGTTGACATTTCCCGGTACAACATTGTGTAAACGCTGGCATTTAACTGCAAGAACATTAACTCTGGGACCAGGACAATATTCAATCTTTTCTCCCCTCCCCAAAATTACAATATGCACGCCTTATCCTTCCCACATTTCCTGTACCAAAAAGTTGAAGCTGGTGAGTGGCGACTGCAGATATTTTAGGGCAAATGTGTGAAATAGAAGTTCATTCATGAATCAAATTTCGTATAATGGAGTTGTATGGATTAGAGAAATAACTAATTTTTACCCCCCTATATAAAGTAGTTACTTTAATGTTAATCCCCATGGAAATATGTCTATATTTAGTATCCAACATATGACAGTTCATTTTTTTTGATAATAATATAGTATCTTTTTTTATAATACATATGACAGTTCATTTATGTCCTCAATATAGCACTCCCCTATTTATATCTTTTAACTTCTTTTTTAAGGTATAGGTATCCTCTTATTTTAGGTAACCTCATTTATGACATTGTTGGGGATATTTAATGTTGACATATCTCCCAGCGGGGATTACCATTAAACTATTTTATATAAGAGAAAAAAATTAGTTATTTCTTGTCAAATCTCAAGATTACACTCAACAAAAATTATTACAAAATGAGTAAAAAAAATTAACACTCCAGCAATTCGTACAAGAATATCTCATGTCCTATCTTACATTATTCCAATATCCAACACTTGCTTTTGCAGAACGGATACGCATATTGAGTGCTTTCTCGCATCCCCACTCAAGATATAATTTGATTTGATCTCTCTATCATACGTCTCCATTGAAATTATTATTATTATTATTATTATTATATATATATATATATATATAGAAACATACAGGTATATATCATAACATCACCTTCAGAGTAAAAAATACCTTGAAGAGATTTATAACATAACACAAATCAACAGATGGTGCACGTTATGAAATGGTGGAACGCAGTCTGTTCTGCAGGATGCCTCAAAATCACAAGGTGATCAAATCTCATACTGTATTTTTTCACAATCACCATGTTTGCTTTGCCAATAGAGTCCATAAGATCAACAACTAAAAGGCAATGGAGCAATAACAGCTCATAGAGTAAACATGTTAAGGCAATGATCCATAACTTGATTTCCGTATTGTGGAAGGAGCTACACAAAGATCGTGCTCATGGCCCAGAAGTATTTTGCACTAAAAGAAAGTTCCACTATTATTTAAATTATCTTCTCTGGGTTGTAAGGTATTACGTGAAAAACAACAGAAGCATTAGCTGCAGCTTCTCTGGTACTCCCTTTTCAGACCCCATCTACCGCCTTGAGATCCCTGTACAAACATGAATAACAAATGAAAATCAAGCATGGATAGTTAGTTCTTGTGTTTTGTTTACAAAAGCTAGCATTCATTAAGCGATAACATGCTTGTTGATTCAGGTGAATCTATATTTCATGATGCTGATGGCAAGGCAGCTTCAAGTTTGAATTTGACAGTGAGAACTCAAAGAGTAACAGGCTTTCTAGTTCTAGTGCAGTTTCAATAGTCAACATCTCTGGACCTGAATCCAGGGAACCCAAATGGTGAGTTCTAATGCAAGCTTCCTTGAAGTCATTAACTAGAATCCACCTTGACTTGTTTGATAGACAGATTTGATAGAGTGGATTTCAGGCCAGGGTTCATTATTATTCTCGTTGTTAAAATTCCACATGTAAAGCCTCTTCCTTTGCTACACAACACGTGTTCCAGACTAGTGGATGAAAAAGGGCATTCAAACAACTCAATAGGTAAGCCTTCAAACTATTTGTCAGTATTACTTGCTGGTGAATTCAATAGCACCACAAGGAACCTGCTCTCCAGCTCTATAAACAGATTTGTTGGCAATTGTCCACCATAATTGCTAAGCGCTATACCGCCCAAATGCCAACAGCTCTGTCTATCCTTCCTATTCTGTAGGGTAAATGCACTCAAAAGTGAACACCCAATTAGTTTATTCATATCTATTCGTTCAGCTGTGTCGTTAATTCATTACATGGCATGATGAGTATCTCAAAATCTGGCTGACCAATGTGCATCTAGAAGAATAAGAGCAGATTAAAATGACTTAGTGCACTGCATTATCTGATAAAAAACATAAAAGCAGACAAGTTTGGCAAAAAAAGTCATAAGGAATCAATATATACCTCTTACTATTATATGTACACATTACAATGCATTGAATTTGCCAACTCGCTGCTACCATCTCCGTACTAATGATGTGAGCAACTGCAAAGGAGAACATAATTTGTATCAGAATTCAGCACTTCATTGCTTTCACAGATGGTTACTCCGTTGCAAATAACAATAACAAGATCAGTATGAAGAATTCAAAAGAAAGTACTAACAAATTGGGATTTATTAGACAATGAGATGAATCTTGTAAGCATTGTAATAAGGTGGCATAATAAAAGTATAAAACAACAGTCTGTAGGATGTGTGAATCTCTAATTTTCTAAAATTATGCATTAAAAATATGGAAAAATGCAGAGAGACTACTTTGGCTGGACGCAAATGGCACCCTAAATCTTTCAAACTGAAGAATAAGCTCTTAACTTTCACATTTTCAGAGATGGATCCTTCTATCTATTTCATCCTAATCGTCGTTGCTTTATAAATACCCCTAAAGGCCTAAACTGGAGATGCCAACAATGGGGACAAATGAGAGTTTGCCATGTCGGCTAAGATAAGATGCCTAAGTGACATGAGGTAACACCGGATGAAATAGATAAATGTACCTATTACTTAAAGAATGAAAATTAAGAAGAGTAAATTCCAATTTTAAAAGTTCATTGCTATCTACAAGTAACTCAAAAGTTTGCTAGGAATTTTGGATATAGTTTTAGCAATGACAAACAGGAATTCATTGAGCTAACCCAAGAAAGGAACGGCTGCTCTGTTGCTATAAACTAGAAAGTTAAAGTTCCTGTTTTTCTCCCTAATCATAACAGCATAAGATTAGCAAACTGCTACAAGACCAGCAATATTATGTGCAATTATAAAATATATTTTCTAGCATAAGACTTAAGTTTATACAAAATCAATTATACATGAAGAATCCACTCCAAAAGTAGGATTAAAGAGAGAAAAATTCAACATCAGCTGACAATTGAAGTTCATATACCTCAAAAAGTTCAAAGGGGCTGCCATGGCGATAATCATCACTCTTCTTGCTATTTTTAGCCGGAAAAATAGTATATAATAATGCTCTAAACATGGTTAGCAAAACCGCAGTGCTTCCCATACTCACAAAAATGAAACCATAGTTTGGAAAATGACCTGTCGCTGCAGTCCTTATAATAATTCCTATCTGCCAAGAAGGTGAATGCTAAATAGTAAGAAACAATATGATTTAAAGAACAGACATGGTATACTGGAAAGGACTCTATCACAACATAATTTTGTCTTCACTTTGTGGATGGAGCAATTCCATCACGTCAACTATTTAAACTGCAGGTAAATTTTCTTGTCAAACCATATATGAGTTGAAAGGAGTAAATTCAGATAATTAAGTCAACAATAGATGTGAATTTATGATGAAATAAACCATGACAACACTGAAAATGTCTTATGGATAGAAGTAATGTCATGCCTTCAAGCTTTAGCCTGTACTTAAGAGTTCAAGCTAGCATTCTTTTATTCAGAATCGGAAATAAAACATAAGCTAAAGCGAAATAGCTAATATGTGTATTAAAGTAATGGCAAAAGCCTCAAGCAGCTTGTCATATTCAACTTACAGGGATCCCAAGAGCCCAAGATTTGGCAGTAGCAATGACACCCTTTGACATACCATTCATTCCACGCCCATCCTCCCCGTAACCTCCGAGGAAGTAAGCACTCAAAAACCAGCCTACAAGGTATTAAAATGTATCCAGGTTTTCAGTCTTCCAATCTGTTCTCTTTTTATTCTATGATATCCCTCCTTTGTGAGAAACACTTGCGTAAAATATAGCTCCTTTAGTCAATTTAAACACAAAAATAAAAAAACAAGCATACCGGCTATGAAAGGGTCAGCCGTTTTCAGCGTCTCAATGTCAAAAGTCGAAAACCCATGACTAAATCTTCCAATAGCCGCAAACAAAATCAAGGCCATTACATCCCCACCAGCAAAAAGAGCCACACGTCTGCAATACAATAACCCAATACCATAATTTCCTACAGAATGTTAGAAAAATCATTCCCTTTTATGTGAGCAGTAAAATAATCAAACTTTAAAGAAGTTAGAATTACCCCCATTTTTGAAAACGAGAAGAATTGCTGGGTTTCTCGAACTGAATCACACCTTCCAAAGGAACATCTTTTCCACCCACAAAAACCATTTCGTCATTGGCTGAAGGAGCAGACGTGGTGGCGCTAGCGGGAGCCGAATTAGAAGCTGAACCTGACTCGACGTTTCCTTCGGCCTTGGCGCGAGTAATTTGCAGGGGCTTTACATGGCTTTTTCTGGTGACCAGTTTGGGTTTACGGTTGCCGAAGAGTGATGGATTTGCATTGACGAATTTCGCCGGGGACGTAAGGGAACATCTGGCAGACAGTGCTCCTCCAGGAGCTTGGCTTATCAGAATCATTCTCTCGCTATCACTATATCAGCACTTTCGTCTTCCAGACCACTAGCAATTTAATATAGTTAAGCTAAGCTAACGAAGGCTCAATTTATGTCTTATTATTATTTTATATTTTGTTTTGCAAACCAATTTTATACTATCTCTGGTCCTAATCATAAGGCATAGTTGACTTTCTTTGGAGATATTAAGGAAGTTAAATAAGTTACTTAATCATTTCATATGTTGTGCATCTTTAGATTATATATTAGTTTATTAGTTAAATTAATTAGTTTGAAAAAAAATAAAAATAATCTAAAGTAATTTAATTAGTTTCCTTAATTTTTCTAAAAAAATTAACTATGCCTTATAATTAGGACCGGAGGGAGTATATGTTCTTTCCCCTATTTTTTCGGCCGTTTATCTGATTTGACTTGCTTCAAGTCAATATCTGATAGCTCTGAAAAAAAAAAAAAAAATCCTGATAGCCACCAGCAGCCAGGTTGATGAAAAGTTTTTGTTGGGCTTGGGGCAGCTATTATTTGCCTTGAATCTGCCTGAAAAGTGAAAACAAAGTTGAATATCATATAATTATAAGGTTAAGGTGTAATTTCGCCAACCAACTATTAGTTCAGGAGCGCCCAACACAAAAAACTATTAAGTGGACCAAAAATGCCAAAGAACTTTTAAAATGGGAAAGTTTGCACAAATCCGTTAAAAGGAATTTGACGTCCGTTACTTTCCTAGAATTACAAGCGAAATTATTTTTTTAAAAAAACCCTCTGAACACTGCAACATGATATCTTCAAGACCTGTGATTTTATCATTAGTTACAGCTCCGAACACGAGCAGAGAGAGAAGAAACAATACAGATTGAAATCTTGAATCTAAGAAAACTCAGAGTCGGAAGCCCCAACGGTGGAGACATAACGCATAAAATCCCGAAATAAAGCGAACAGATGGGGGCGGGGGATACACAAATTGGTATCTGGGAGTAGTGAGTTGCAAGTCAAATCCAGAAATTGGGAGACAATGATGAGGTTGAGAACTGAGAGGTGAGATGTGATTGTGAGTTGCGGCGAAAGGTGAGACTCTCACCATGAACCAGACTCTCACGACGTCGGCTACCGGGAAGATTTACTTAGGTGGTGACTACCGAAACTCAATGGTGAGGAACCACGAACAGCGATGATCACGATGATAGCTTTCGGTGGCCGACATCTCCGGGCCTTGGTTCACTCTGTGCAACCTATTCATCTAGTTACAAGCAAAATTATTGAGTTGTTGATATGCTCAATACAGACAGATCTGGAAGTTGAGGGAGTACTGTGTTTTGGCAGATCCAAAACCTCAGGAAGAAGGAATGGGATATTAGTTTCCATCCTGATCTATTCAGCGAGAAGCTAATATGGCGGCTGACATTCTTGCTAAAAGAGGAATCTGCGTCACTCTGTTTTTGGATGAGTGTCCAGAGTCTTTAAGATCTTTGGTCTTAAAAGAGATGTTGGGATTTAATTCCCAGTTTTGCTTACTGTTGTGTAATTTCGGTTTCTTTTGTATCAAAAAAGAGAAGATTGAAGATGATCGATCCTAGAAATGTCTCATCTTCTGGTACAGTAACGGACGTTAACGGATTTGTGCAAACTTTCCCATTTTAAAAGTTCTTTGGCATTTTTGGTCCACTTATTAGTTTTTTGTGTTGGGCGCTCCTGAGCTAATAGTTGGTTGGCAAAATTGCACCTTGATCCTATAATTATATAAAAATGTATAACTAAAATAAATTATGAGATTATTTATTAAAGCTATACAAATTTTTTCATATTATTGAGAAATAATGACAATCCTCTCAACAACCAAAAAAGCCCAATCTCAAATTAATCGGTCTCTCCCTTTCTCTCGGTCGTTTTTTTTTCTTAAAAAACTCAAGGTTCAAATTTTATCGGTGTTTCTTACTTTATTTATGTAAATAGCGTGCTAACGAACAAGACGTGCAAAGTCACAAGGCTTTTGAAGGAAAAAATAAAAATAAAGCCTCCTTATGTAATATTAAAAAATTCAAATATCTTTGAACCTCTTTTTCATGGTGCCACACTGTGAATTGGCCTGTTATCGATCTGATGTGCACGCAATTTTTCTTTTATTTTTTAACTTCTATTCATGGCAAGGTCATTCGAAAGAGAGATAGGACGTATGACCATTGTCACCAAATTTCCACTTCAAGATCTCTCACTTTGCAGTTCAAATGACTGGGTAACGGATAACAGAGCCTTCGGAAGCATTACATTGTTCAATCCAAATTATAAATTATAAAAATTCAAATAGTAACATAATAACAAACGATGGTAGCTTCAAGAGGTCACGATACATTATTGTGAGAAGCTCAAAAATAAAAAGATTCACGCCAGAAAATTGGCTTTAAAATGACGCAATATTGCCCATAATAATCTCATAAGCGCGCCATTCCCCATATAATAAGATTAGATAGTTGGTGGGGCTATTTCACCCGACATGTAACACAGGCTTTTTCCATCGTATCGTAATAGGAATGAAAATCTGAAGGACTAGTGGGTCAAAGCACATGAATTGATACAAATAATGCCCCTGCGCATGTTTGTGTGTATGCCACAGATAATATTTCCTAAGAACAGTAAAGGACTTGTGTATTTCAACCAGGAAGGGTGCAAAGGATCCACAGAAGCAATGGTATTGAGTATGCAACAGTAAAGTGGGCGATTCAATTCTGAAAGACTGACAAAGATAGCACCTATTTACAGACAAAAAAAACAGGGGGAAAAAAAAAGGATTTCCAATGCCATTATTTTACATGAGCCTGAATCCTCTACTGATAAAACTTCGAAACTAGACATGACAGAAAACTATAACTAATTTACCACATATTTATAGCACAGAAAGAAGTAGCTGAAGAAGTAGCTGAGCACATTTTATACAGACCAGAAGAAGAGTGACCAACTCTTCCACCATCCACCAAAGAATAGACCAACCTTTCGTTGCCTTGTAAGGAGCAGTCAGCAAGAATTTACCTATATGTTTTTAGGCTGAGTTACCCTTTTAGTCTGTTAGCTAGAAGCTTCAGCTTTGGTTTCTTTCAAACTTAGAGACTCCATTTCCTGCTTCAAATCTTCAACCTTGGGAGATGACGACGTAACATCAGCTGGTAGAAATCCATTGGCACTGAAAACCTGGTTGAATTTAAAATTTTCTGCAGATCCCATGATGCCATTGTAGCCTCTAGTTTCAGAACCGAGTACACCCCTAACAGTCCCATATGCGTGGGTTGGTGAAGCATAAGGCACCTGGCATGTCTGAGCAGTTGCCACTGGAGGACCATACCAGAAATTCCTAGGAACATCAATTGGAACTGCAGATCCATTGCAACCATAGCCTCCCATAGGGAACCAGCAACCATACATGTTAGATCCATAAAAGTACAATCCATCACTGCCGTAGCAGGGAAGAGGTGCAACCGCAGGGGGAATGTACCTAGGACCATACTGAGGGGGACCTTTAGGGGCTCCTCTTCCATTCTTGTATCTCATTCTATTACCACTATCATAATTATTGTTCCCGTCTTTTGGCACAGCCCTCTTGACCTCCACCTGTCTACCATTCAAGTCATGGAAGCTTTTCATCATCACACTTTCAACAGATTCTTCTGAATCAAAAGTAATGAAACCAAACCCCCTAGGCCGGTGAGTTATACTGTCCTGCATCACCACTACATCCGTTATTCTACCAAATCTCTCGAAATATTTCTTAAACTCGACCTCAGATACACCAGCTGATAGGCCTCCTACAAAAACCTTTTTGGTGCTAACGTGGTCGCTGCTACTGTCATAACTACCACAGTTACTCGTCCCTCTATTCTGGGGTAGGTTTGGATGTTGATGTTCACTTCTAGGTATTGCTTTCTTCACTTCTACCTGAACAAGGATATCATAAATCAAACAACTCCAAAAGAAATATATACTGTTTATTTTGGTTTCTTGGCCTAGGGAAATAGACATTGAAGATACAGACTTGAAACATGACGAAACAGGCATAAATGACCCAGTTCCCAAGAAAAAATGGCCGACATCACTCATTTGCCACAACTCCATTATATCTTGAATTTCTCTTCTATTCCTAGATTCAAGTCTTTCATCATGGAAAAAAGAAAGAAAGAAAAAGATAAAAAGAAGCGTATAAAAGAAAAGTGGAGTTAAACGGACCGTTCTTCCGAGTATGATATGCGTGTCTTGAAGGGCTTGATCAGCCGCTGAAACGTCGGAGAACCTAACGAAGCCAAAGCCCCTAGGAATTTTGGTGTTGCGGTCCAACGAAATTGTGGAACCCAAAACAGAGCCGTACTTGGCGAAGTGGTGTTTCAAAACATCTTCAGTAGTGTCCCGGGAAATGCCACCCACAAACAGCTTGGCTTGATCAGAATCCATCTTCGACTAATCTGCACGCTTCCTTACTGGACAAAATCCCTAAATCCCCCAATCTACCAGAAACCCTAAAACCCCTACTTCGTTTTTCGTCGCTATGGAAGACATAACACTTTCGATACAAACTTCCTTGACGGTTGGCGGACTTATTTGTTTGGGCCCAAGACATCCCTCAGACCCGATAAGAGTTTCATGTGTTGATGATGGGCCCCAAAGATCTATTAGCGCCTTTTTGGTTCAATGGAGAGAGATGACAGAGATCAAACCATGTCTCCAACCCATAACATCTCAAACCATTAAAAAACACTTGAGCAAAAAAAAAAAAAAACCATTAAAAAAGAATATTCCTCATAGCCACTAAGGGTTTGTTTGGGAGTTTCGGGGGAGCGGAAGGAAGGGGATACAAGGAGAAAGGATGGGAGGTGAGGGAAGGGAAATGGAGGATATTTCTTCTCTTTGTTTAGGAGTTAAAAAAATAGTAAGCGAGGAAGATGGGGGATTAATGAGTTATTTTTACCATTTTATCATTTTCTTTAAAAATTAATATAATTATTATACTTTACAAATAAATTTAAATTCAAATTTTCTAAAAAAAATTATTTATGTAATTTTTATATTCAAAAAATATTTCCTCTAAAAAAATATTTCCTCTCTCTAATAGTTATTTTTCTCTCCATAATGATTTATATATTTTTTTTTAATACATACTAATCTGAATCTATTTATAAGTCCATTTTGTCCAAAAAAATTGGTCCTTTTTGTAAGTCTCTTTTGACCAAATAAATGAGATTGTGACAATTTACCCATATTATTGTACCAATGAAAATAGAGAGGAAATAAAGAGTTGAAAGGTACCCAATCATAAATGAGGGTAAAGTTGAAAATTTACTCTGTAATCGTTGAACTACTTACCTCTCATTGGTATGTGTGATTTGGTCAAAAAGAACTTATAAATAAAACCAGAGAATGATTTAAGTATATAAAACTACAACCTAAAATATAAAATTATACTTAATGGTGGTGGGGGGGGGGGAAGCGGTGATGGTCGTGGTGAACAAGGGTTCGAAAGTAATTAATCTATTTTCCCTCTTAAAACCCCAATAAAGAGGGTTTTGGGGGGATTTGTAAAAATTTCTAATTTCCTCCTCTCTTATTTTTAAAACTTACAAATAAAGGAAGGGACTACTGACACCCTCCCTTCCCTTTTCTTTCCCTCCAAAATAAAACTTCCAAACAGACCCCAAGAAAAACGTTCATATCTTTAAAACATTTAATAGTCAGCGGCATGGTAATTAAAAACTCGATTTATCACCGTGATTTTATGTTTTTACAATTTTTTTCATTAAAACGATTTTATTATTTTTCCAAACGTTTTTAAGTTTTTACAATTTTACGTTTTACAATTTTTCATTCTCCTTCCGTTTTCAGGTAAAATCTACATTTTCATTACCATAGTCAGCGAAACAAAACAAGTTGCATAAAATCCATCTCATCTCATAAAATTAAGGTAAAGGTTTTTTGGGGAAATTGGAGAAAAAGTCCAAATTGAAAATTTTATCCGTGAGGATTTGGAAATTTTTTATACCCAGAAAGCATTATTACTCTGTGAAATTTGTACACACAGACGACTTGATCTGTCTTTAGTAAAAATTCAACAGAACATATGTTTTTATTAAAAAAAAAAATGTTGACCTAGCAAACAAACTACACAGGACGTAGTAGGGCTGGTTCTTTTTACGATGTTATTTATTCATTGAACGTTCATTGGGCCTCTATGAGATTTTGCTGGGTCTTATAATTTTAACATCTCTGCGAGCCAGGTTTTTGTGATAGCTATTACGCCAGGCCGAGTTTTTTTTAAAAAAAAGCACCGAATAAACCTGTTATCCTTGACCCATAGAAAAATAAACGGAACCCATCACCAAAAACAAAAAAATATATGTAGAAAGGCGAAACAAAAGGAATATCTACTCGTATCAAAAAAAAAAAAAAAAGAAGGAATATCTACAATTTGGATCCCATACATTTGTGTGGCCATGAAATACAATATATTGGAACATCATATTACTGTATTTCTAATATTGGTTTCCAAAAGTTTTTGTTGAGTCTTATATCAAGAGCCCAACAAGTCTTATAAGATTTATAAGTTTGAAGGTTTCCCTCCCAAAATTTAACTATTTGAAATTTTACCCGCCTTTTAAGTTTATGTTCATCACATTAGGTGCTTTCATTGAAAAGCCTATATTTACGAAAAGACTTTCCTACAATAAAAAGTTGAGTGAAGTGTTAGTACTAGCTTTGTGATAGGCTCCGACCATTTTCTTTTGATTCATGTTATTTGGTTTAGGATATTTATCAATTATCACTTTCATTGTCTCTTTCTAAACCTTATTAAGAAGAATAAAAACCGGGGTTTCAAATGCCTAATTCAACTAACTGGTTTGATCTGGAAACCATCCAATCTCAATAAACCAATCCGGTTTGAGCATCAACTTGGTTCATTATTTTTTAAAAAAAATAAAATTCATATTAATAACCTTAAAAAACTTCAATTTCTCACTGATTTTGTCTCGGATTAGCTTCTGTTTAACTTGTGTTTGATTCATTGACCTTATACCCTGACCAGTTTAGTGGCCAGTCTGGGTTTAATAATTTTGATAAATACTATGAAACTTGAAGCGCATCACCACCCATATTCACAATCAAATTCCATTGTCATGCTGACAACAGCAGTCAAACTCCGGAAAAATGGTATGCATACATGTCCTCTTGTATTTATTTATTCATTGTGTATTGTTGATCATTTTCTACAAACACTCTTCGAGATCTACCTTTAATGAATGTGCATAGATTATGAACACATTTGACTCTTTTTCTTCCCAAAAAAAAAATCCACGGCTTTGAAAAATAAGATCCTGTATGAGAAATCAAATGGGTAATTAAAGGGGGGGAAAAGGCAAGTAAACTCCACACACACATATATAAGGTAAAATAAAAGAGGGCTCAATCCCAAAATTTCCTCACATGCTGGGGAGGCGTCTTGTAATTAAAATAATGGTTGGTCTAACACTCTAATGCCGTGCGAATATTCGATAATCGCACCCTCCCCAAATAATAATATTAAATTTATAGCATACGGGAACATGCACAAAAGAATCACCCTCACATCAATTATTTACTCTATATTTTACACTTTCTCTATTTTAATTTAATTCCATGCATGTGACTCTGGGGTTTGAATAATCCATGTTGATGTTGTTAGAAACGTCTGACTCAAGAAATTAGACCTATCACCTATCTTTATTTGCGTAGAATCATATGCTAAGATAGTAACATCCATTAAGCAATATATATATATATATATATAGTCGATTGCTACAGATACGATAGACACTTTTTTTTGTTCAAACTTTTTGAGCTCTGAGCCTTGGTGATTATTTAGACGGCCGGAGGGATATTAGCTATACAAATGCGATTTATGGCATCGAAAATGATGTCACGAAGGGGCTAATCTTTGTTTTAGGAGTTTAAGAAATGAACTCGTCTGGATATTGCCAATAATTTGATTTAAATAAGTTATCTCATTGTCTCGATGTGGCAAGAACATCACACGTATATAATACTCACAGCTCTAGTTTCCATGGAAGCGTCTTTTCTTTTTTATCTCCCTAAGGTTTTGGTCGTCCCGATGACAAGGTTAATGTTAATGGATGCCATGAGGACAGCTCAAAATCCTACTTTTTATAGTTTAATATACCCATTTTAAAACAACGATACCTAACTACTATGCCACAACATTTGGATTTACGGGCCTCGGACACGTAGATATATAGACCTCCTCAACTTGATAACATCGGTCTGTGTTCAAATTGCTATATATATACAAGTGACAGCAACATTGTGTGTGTGAGAGAGAGAGATAAAAAGGATTAAACTGTGGGAAACAATATTAACAAAATTGGTTTGAAATAATAGATTAAAAGATTGACAGTGAATCATGATTCAAGTACGGGGGAGCGTGCACACAATTAAAAAAAGATGGGGGTTGGGATGCAAGGTGAGGTTGGCGATGTGTGGAAGAAGCACATGCATGTGAGGGCATATTATTATGCAATTTTATAATGCTCGGACACAGACTACAAATGGTGATCAGAAGAATAACTTTAGGATTATAATGGATTTTAAAAGGGGAAACACAGATGCACTTTCGGTGGAGGAACTCAGATTGGCCTTGCCCTCGCTCCGATGCCATGCCACCACCGGTTCAAAGTTTATCATTCCATGCTTCTCTTTCTTGGAGATCATAATAGTCATCAAGCTAACTCTAAATGTGAAATCTAGTTTGTAGCATAAATTGTATTATAAATTATATTTTATATTTAGGATTAGAGGAGGACTATACATGTGTTTGATCTATACTATGATTTATCATTCATGGATGTTGATAAGATCCAAACACAGTAGGGTAGCATAGTCTTTTAAGTTAAAGGTGAGGTTCAAACAAGAAAAGGCCACAAGTTAAAAAGAATTGAGGATGGGTGTGGTGAGGGGTGGTATTAGTGACTAGTGATCATTGTGATTCCTTGATTGTTAGAGTTACCTTGCAACCTGTGCTCAACTTATCTGCTGTACTCCTTATTGTTACGACGCTTGCACGGCATCTTCTTCACCTTTTTACTTAATGCTCCCTTGTACATTTGTGTAGTGATCAATTTATCCCAAATATAGAAAGCAACCGCATAAAACTCCAAAGTGTAGGAACAGTTTAATATTGGATGAGAGTGACTGTGAGGCGGGCATGCAGAAAACGAGGAGGGGGTGACATCAGAGGGATTAGGAGTAGGACAGAGGCTAAGGTAGGTGCAGCATGACCTGAGGCATCGGGGGCTTTCTAGCTAGGTTCTTGCTTCTAATGGGGACAACCCCACCATCCTAATTCCTAGCCTTTCTGTTTTCTTTGTTCATTTTGACCTAATTCATTAACTGTAAAAAAACAAAAAAACCTATTAACACCCAGTGGCCAGTAGCATGCTCCATCCCAAAGCCCTCTCGATCTTACTCCTTAATTATCACTCCAAACCCCTAACAAACCACTCATTATTATACACACTTACCTTCTCTTCAACATATGCTTTACACAGTGGCGGACCCACACTAGAGGCAATGTGGACAAGTGCAGACATAAAATATATATAATTTGAGAGGAAATTATAACAATGTGTAGTGGTGGAACAGATGGTAAAGCATTTTAACACTCCTCTCCCTCACGTCTACAGTTCGAGCCCCCTCGGTCCCTTACCCTCTTTTTTTTTTTTTTTTTAACATTTCTCCTCTCCTGCCACATTCCCATTTCCCACTCGTGCCACATTCCCATTTCCCACTCGTTCTCTACCTCTCCCGACATTATCGGTCCCATTTCCCACTCGTGCCACATTCCCATTTCCCACTTGTTCTCTACCTCTCCCGACATTATCGGTCTCTACCTCGTCCACCGGCTCTTCGCCTTGTCTGTCGGCTGCTGTCTGCAACTCTGCCACGTCACCTACTTCTCCCCCCCAAATTTCTATTGTCCCCAAATTTGCATCGTTCTCTGCCCTAAGCGCTCTGCGTTTGCCTCGTCCGCCGTTCGTCTGCCGTCGCTCAGCCTCGTCCGCCGTCGAAGAGCATAGAATCGGTTCACTCGATTCTGTCCAACTGTCAAGGTAATTTTCCAGTCTCCTCTCACTCTATGTTCCAGTTTCTGAAAAATTATTGAAGACGAGCTGGTTCTAATGCAGCTCTAATGGGATTTTTGCACTGCGATTTCTCATTTATACAGCTCTAATGGGATTTCTCCTCTCACTCGATTTCTGTTTTGGAACTACGCATGTCTTTTTTGTCGGTTCTGGATCTTTTCCAAAAAGGAACAATTTATGAATTTCTTTCAATATTTTCCTCTCTTCTGTACTGATATACTTCAGTGGAGCTCTGTACAAGTCATTTGAACCAAGGTCATGCTCTGCTCTTGGCGATTGACCTATTGCTTGAAGATTTGAATTGAATCGAATGCTTAGTTATCAGTTGTATGTATATGTGTATGTGTTAATAATCTTCAACTTTGACTCTGTTTTACAAAAAGCCATAGCCCACTCTGTGAGGGAAGTTCCCAAAAAAACTTTGTTGTGTTGAGAACCCTGCACGATCACTAGTTCTGTACTGGACGAAATATCATATTCGTTCGTTGATGTGAATTGTCTTGATAAGGAGAGGCTATGATTTGAACATCATAACATAATGCCAAAGTTTCAACCTTAGAATGACAGATTCAGACAATAGAGAGGCTAGATATGCTTCATAAGTATCGGGATTGAAAACAATTCATGTGTACTAGAAATTAAAAGTTGATATGGAAGATCTATTCATAAATTCCCAAACAGGTTCTCTTACATCATCTAAATCTCTCTTACAATCTCATACATTAAGAGGCCTCCCTGTGGAGAAAAAGGAAAAAACATTAGAGTAAGAGCCTTTCAAAAACTTAGACTATCTGCACATATTGGACTCTGGGGATGGTGAGAGTAAGTAAGCTGGTGTTCTAATGAGCAGTATCCCAACATTTCTTCAACTTTAACTCAGCATGGAACCTTGTATGCAGACTCATTTCAATATCATTGACAATGTAATTGTGGTTTCCTTACTTAGTTCTCGATGTTAGTTTATTGTGCTTTGAATTTCATCTGACAATATTTTGTAATGATGTGTTCTGACAGCAATTTGTGTATTGTATATTGATATTTTTCATCGTTAAATTTGTATGATTTCACAGATTAAGTTGAATCATCGAAAATTGCTGGATGGAATGATGGAAATTTGTGGCTACAAAGTTGGGAACTATAGGCTCAAGTATTGACAAGCTAGACAAGCAGTCTTTTGATCAGATACGAAGAGAAATGGTGAGCACATAAGCATTTGCTTGTGCCTCTTTCCATTTGATTAGAATATTACTAATGGCTCCATTTGTTTTTCATTTATTGAACAGCATAAAAATTATTGAAGACGAGCTGGTTCACTCAGATACTGCTCTGCGATTTCTCATTTATTGCAAGCCACACTTTGACCAACTTTTCAAAAGAATTGGTAGTCTTGACAAAAGCTTTGAAGGTAACAAAACTTTCATTGATTAGCTTTTTTTAAATTTCATTGCTCTACGTTAACTCCATTGATTAGCTTTATTTAAATTGCTTTGGAGTTGGAAATCATAGCTTCAATTGCATTGATTAGCTTTCTTTAAATTTCAAAAGAATCGAAGAATGCTTTTGTAATTGTTCTGATCTAAAAGTTAGTTGATTCTTAATTATTATTTTTCTATGTTAAGTTGAAGTTTTATTTTCTTTTATTGTTTATATTCTTTTGTTTTTTAATGCGTTACCACCACTAATTGTACACCCACAAACCCAAAATTCTAAGTCCGCCACTGGCTTTACTTACCTTCTCTTTGTATTATATATGATGCTATATATAATCACTTGGAAACTCTTTGTTCCTCAGACTCTGCGGAGAAGCAGAGAAACCATAAAAAACGTGCGCTCATGTGTCGTTACTTTATATATATATATATATATATATATATATATATATATATAATATTATTTATACGTGCTTCTCGCTCATGAATGAATATATAATACAAGTGTTATGGAAAAGCTAAGCAAAGGAATATATGTATATATAACAGCAAGTGTATAAGGAAGATAAGAGAGTCACTTGAGCATTATATTGGTGAGGGCGTGAGGCCTTAATGCTTAGGTTGTGGGATCATCATGCTTGGTTTGAGAGAAATACTTATATGCTTTAGGAATGCTACCTCATCTCTACTTTGACAAATTCAAATGTAATCACCCATCTTATTTTAATTTTATATGGCAAACAAGACATCTACAAAAATTCAAATTTTATGATTTTCAAGATGATGAAATTAAAGAAATTTGTGTTTTTTAAGTATTTTAAAATTTGAATTTCTCCATTTCTGCCATGTAAGATTAAAGAAAAATGAATTGTTACATTTTAATTAATTAGAGTATAAGTAAGATGTAGTTCTTGTGTTCTTGTAATGTGTAATTGTTTCTCCTGGTTTAATTGGGCTTCTCTAGATTGATTTCTCTCCTTTTTACCCCCCTTCTCTCTCTTTTTTCTTCTAAATGGCTTTGCTGCTTTTTTGTTTTCTCCCCCGATAATGAGGGACATAAATATTAATAGGGGTTACAGTTTACGCGCGAGTAGAACATTAATGAGCATGAAATAAATATCATCCTGTAAACATTATAAATGACATTCTATGCTCTACGTTGTCCTAAAACACAAGGTTTGTGAGATAGCTAGCCTGTGTGGGTTATTGGACCACACTATGGAGCTGAATTGAATCTCTTATTCCATAGGGGGTGGATATAATTCTTTTTGCATTTTTAACTCGTTGATACAAGAATAACCTTAATTAAAAATGACAAATGTTGAATTTTTTCTATTTTTTGGTCGTTAAATGTTCTTATATTTTATATATGTTTGTTATAAGAAAAAAAAAAAACTTGAACATATATACTAACAGATATATTTGCTGCATGTGGTTAAAAAAGTTAATAAGCATGAATGCTTTAAATGAAAAGTGGCATAAAAATGAAGTGATTATCAATATCCATCCATTCCTATATCTAGACGCAATCAAACTTATCTTTCTGATTTTAATAAAAACGAATCTAAGTCCAGCAGCTCGATATATGCTTGACGTTTTCTCCTCCTGAGTTCCGCGGGTATATATGAATAATTTAACCCATTTTTCCTTCAATTTTATCAGCACCACGAATATTTTTGCACAATATTTAATGTTTTAACTTTTAACGTTGCCAGATAATTCAGTCGGCGGGCCTATTGGATTAATAGTGATATTACTATTTGTAGCGAGTTATAGAGATTTTGGACGGTGATAGAGGTGAGGAAGAGATTCGTCCCATTAGGGAAAAAAAAAAATTCTATTTTCTCTTTTTATTATTTTCTCATCATCTCTCGTAATTTTTAAATTATATCCATCCAATCAA
Organism: Acacia crassicarpa; assembly: GCA_034222035.1. NCBI lineage: Eukaryota > Viridiplantae > Streptophyta > Magnoliopsida > Fabales > Fabaceae > Acacia > Acacia crassicarpa. The sequence goes on from JAWXYG010000003.1 coordinate 10,764,153, forward strand.
TACAATTCTATTTTTATTTTTTTCTCATTTTCCAAATCAACGATCCAAATTTAGTATATGAGAGAAAAGGAGAAAGCAAGTAATAAGAGGATCTCCTTTCTAACCGGGACACGTACAGAGACCATCGATCACGGACATCTAAATCTGTCCCAAATCTATGCCTAATGTTGTTACAAATTGTCACGAATTTGCTGTTTTTCGTTACTAGCGTAACAAGGTTACAGATGACACGCATTATTTGTAATTTGTTGATACCATGTTTTTCTAAATTTGATGCTATAACTCATGTTTGTGTGTGTATAGACCATACACACAAAGGTTACACCCATAGATTAGAGTATGTCGTATCCAAACACCTAATATATGAAAGGATTCTCAGCATCTGCACTGACATGACACTCGAATGTATGGGTTAAATTTGAAAGGAAAGTACCAGTATTGCATATGCGTGTGCTTTTTATCAATTTTTGATTTAGTTCTTCTACATTTTTTTCTCTTTGTTAATTTTTTTTTTTTTGGGGTCGTGTGAACATTGTTAGTCCTTCATTTGCTAAAAAGGAGAAGTCAAATGATTTGATAAATAAATTAAGAAATATACTCCCTTCAATCTTCTGAATATAAAATTCAGCAATTAACTTTTTTGGGATTAAAGAAATTAATTAAATTACTTAAAGTATTGATATTTATTGTTTTTTTTAAATTAATTTATTTAACTTATAAATTGATATACTCTTTCCGATCTTTTTTATAAGCAACTTTTATCCCTATTGCGCAAAACGAAGTGACGATTAAGATTAGTTAAAAACAATAAATGCATAAAAAATGTTATCCTTCTTCGAAATATGCCATTATTTATGAAAAAGAACATAGGAGAGAGAATGAATAACAAATATGAAGGACTGTGGGTATAAATTCCTCTCATGAAAAAACAAAGTAGGTCGATTATTGGTTTTTCACTTAACAAAACTTAATTTCTTTTTTACCATGAAGTGTAGTGAAATTTCATAGTCTTTTGAGAGGGAGTGGGAAGATTGGTGGGACCCACGATGTAAAAAGTAACAAGAGTTAATAAGGGTTAACGGCGTTGTTATATATGGTCACAAGAAAAAATTTTATGTCTCCTTGGGCACTAGAAATAGTTAGTTATGTTGGGTATCCATACAAAAATAGTTCATTGTTATATTTATATCTTAACCCTAAACATAAAGATATGTATTTTGTAAGGTTGAAAAGGAAAAAAAACAGCTTAAATTTCAAGACATTAAGAGGAAATTGTTTATAAAAAGGATCAATCCAAAAGAAAGAAAATTCTTTATAAAAAAGATTAAAGGGATTTTAAAAACATGTATTTAATATGGGTAAAAAATGGTAGTTTAAATTTAAAGACACAAAAAAATTATTTATAAAAAAAAAAGACAAGATGGAGTATAATTTAATAATCAATAATATGATATGATATAATTAAATAACTTATTTAATTTTATTAACCGCTTTCCATATTTAAAATATAAACGTGAGGGGTGGGTACAAGATAAAAAGTTGAGAGAAGATGCAAAATGGTGAATGGACTTGTGGGAAAATACAAGATCAAGTGGGTAGTGGGGAGGGGTCCAGAGGCTATAAAGAGGTACGGAAGGTGACGCGAGTAAGACAGGAAAATGGGCCCCACCTTTGGAGCTGTCGGCAAAGGGGAAGCGAACGCTCCCTCGTTCTCTCCTACCCTAACATCCCTTCCCCACCCCCCCTCCATCCCGTCCATTATTCCCCCTACCATTATTCGCCCCAAAATCTTATCTTCCAAAAATATCTATCCTTTTAAATTCATTTTATACTAATTTCAACCTTACCTTTTTTTTATATATAATTTCAATCCCCCATAAGGTAAAAAAAAAACGCTCCATGTTATTTATTTTTCATTCACACTCCTCCTTTCTCTTACTCTTTTTTATGTCATCATTTTTTGGAGGCTCATCTCTACCCTGTTAAGATAAATGCCTCTTCTAAAATTCAAACTCAAGATCTAAAAAAATCTAAAAAGATGTTATACTACTATACCAACTCTGTGTTGGTTATACTCTTTCTTTTCTATAGGAACATACAGAGATAGAGCTTAGTTGATATAGGGAATCCACATTATATACATATACCTTATGTACTTCTCATGTGCTCATATTTCTAATAGAGGTATGAACATATTTTTTTATATATATTTTATTTATTTATATTTAAATTATATACTACTTTCTGACATATTTTTTGCACCCAGTATCTCAAATTAATTAGTTTCCATGATACTGGTGTCATAGATAAATATATCTGAATGCAGAACTGAAAACTAATTAATTTGAGATATTGGGTACAAAAAACATATCACAAAGTAGTATATAATTTAAATTTAAATAAATACAATATATAACAGAATTACAAAAAAAAAAAAAAGATTCATACCTCTCATAGACGTATAAGCACATAAGATATGTGTACATAATATAGACTTTGATACATCCCCCCCCACACACAAAAAAAAAACCTTTGTTTATAAATTAATATAACATAAAATTTAATTTTTTTTTTTTTGCACAGAGAAATATTTATCCTACGGCCATGGCCCCCAAAAAAATTTGTTCATAAATTTTTTTTAATTATTTAATGAGTATACATTTGGCCTCCCAAATATTTATCTCAAGATCCATCCCTGAGAACATATATTTTCCTCTTAGAAATGATTATATTCAAAAAAATGTTAAAAATTATATATGAACATCTTGGTTTGTTATGTTGTGCGAGACTAATTCTTCTTCTAGACTTAAACTTTGTCAATCCTTAACACTCTTTCTTTGTTCCCTTTGAGTCTGTTTGGTTCAATCTCATTGCATGCCTCTAATGGTAATCATGGTTGCATTACAAAAAGAAGAGTGTTTGATTGCTCTTTAGTATGGTAATAAGGTTTATCATGGTAATGATAATTACGAAAAAATTGGTTATCCTCAATTATACGTCCCCATATGAATACTTATTACCACCTCATTGCCTTATTTAAAAAGTCCCATTTATCCTTTAGTCTTTTTTATTTTTATCTCATTTGTCTCATTTCACTTGACATGCCATGCCACAACTATTGCCACCACTACCTCCTTCTCTATCATCACCACTGTCGTTGCCGCCACAGCTACCTCCATAGTGGTTGTCGTCACTGACTCACTACCATGGTAGCTGCTACCATCACTATTATCTCCTCCCCTACAATTGCCCTTATCACCACTTGTCATTGCTGCCACTCCCGTCGCCATTGTCACGGCATTTGCCGCCATGACACTACCTCCACCTCCACCTCTTGTTGATGTCACCATTTGCCATTGTTGTCATTACCCTCCTTCTCCTCCATTGATATCCTTGCCACCGCCACCTCCATTGTTGCCATTGTCATCGCCATGGCAGTTGCCGCCATGGCCACAACCTCCTCCACTAATCTTGCTGTCTTACTTATCATAACCACAACTACCTCCTCCTTCATCGTTCACTACAAAAAAAAGGGTTTTTGCGACGGAAAAAATCCGTCGCTAAAACCTGATTTTCCGTCGCAAACTGAATTTGCGACGGATTATTTCCGTCGCAAACAAACGGTCGCAATTGCGACGGAATCTGAATTCGTCGCAATTTGCAACGGATTCATATTCCGTCGCAATTTTGAACTTTGCGACGGATTTGAAATCCGTCGCAAAATTCAAATTGGCGATGGAATTTGAATTCGTCGCAAAATGCACAAAATTAAAATTTGCGACGGATTCAAATTCCGTCACAAATTTAATTAATTTTTTAAAATTATATAATTTTTATTTTAATTAATTTTTTATTTTTTTGTTTTAATTTTCTTTGAAAATTATATTCTTTTAAAATTAATTATATTCTTTTCCATTATTCTTTTAAATTTTATTTATTTTATTTTTAAATTTTGTTTAAAAATTATATATTAAAATATTTAAAAAAAGTTATATAACATACAAAACCGAATCTTCATAACACAGAGTATAAAATACAATATAAATATAGTGTTTCAACAGAGATGTACTAAAAAAGTAATCTAAACAGCAGCATTGTCATCATCATCATCAGCAGCAGGATCACCTTCAGGAGGCGGCATCGGACTCTTGTCTTTTATTAGGGCCATAATTTGACGCTGCATCTGTCTAACCATCTCCTGTGTCTGGTGGAGCTCATTAGCTGTCTCCATTTGTTGTTGTTTTGTATGGCTCAGCTCAGCTACTTGCTTCTCCAGTGATGTCACCAACGTCCTCATCTTCTTCAACTCATCTGTCAAAACATTAGGAAATATAATTTTCTTTTTTGCACTCCATTTAAATGGACTAGAGAATGATTTTGTAACAATCAATATCAAATGTATTACGTTTACCTGCAGAAACACTTTCACTACTGGATGTGGAGCGCTTTGATTCCCTAAGTCAACTGGCACAAGAACCTAACCCTAAGACTCTACCTTTGCTGTTAAATCCACTCGCAGCCTGTAAGAATAGACTCTCGTTATCGGACTAAGAGGATGAGGGCTGGGTTCCACTCTGCGAGTCTCTCTCCTTTGTCAGCCTCAGATAGGTGTCCTATAAACAAAAAAAGATATCACAAAAAAAGCCATGTGAAATGAAATAAACATGTTGGTGTCCGAAACAAATAATCAATGCAATATAAATGTCTCACCGCCACTTGCTCCGACCTGGCGTTAATCCATATCTTCTCACCCCCTTCAGTCTGCCGGGTATGGGTCTGCTCAAAGGCATGCCACTCAACATCTTCTGGTGGAACATCCCCAGACTGTGCCTGCAAACACATGAAAAATCGTTAACAAATTGTTTCAAGATACAAAACATTGAATACTTTAATAGAAAATAACGTGTACTCACAATTTTCCGACAATGCTCACTCAGCGGAATGGACCCGCCAGCATATGAAGGTCCTACCTGCTTGGCCTTATTCTCCTTACTTTTCTGACTTCTATTATTAAATTTCTCATCGTTCGTCCACTGTTGAAGTAATAGGTTTGCAGTCTCAGGGTCAATCCAATCTTGCTTGCCTGTACCCTTTCTCAATTTATGAAATCTCCTAGACAACCACCGGTTTCCCTTATGGTTAAAAGCCTTTTTCAGACCTTTATGATGTTCAGGCAACGTCATAAACTTACTCTGAAAATCAATAATGAACAATTAGTGCTCCAAATGTTACAAATACTTAATCAGTTCGTATTTGGATAAGAAATTAATAACTATAAATCACTTAACTTACCAAAAACTCGTCGAACCATCTATTCCGAGTGCCCTTAGGAATTTCTTTCCACGTGCCCCAAGGCTCATTAAAATTACGGAATATTTGGGTTGACAAGACATTAGCCACCGGGGGATAAGGGTCAAATCTGTAGACAGAGGATATGATGCAAATATGAGCATACAAACTAAAGGTTAAAAATCGTAGCGTTATTAGTAACTTTGTATGACTCACCCCTCGGTGCCGTCAGGACGGATCCAAAGCTTCCCCATCGCAAGATCTTTCGCTCCCCATACAAGTGTATTAGAGGAACTACCTCCTTCGTCGACCTGGCTATGAGGCGACAGAATGTGCTGAATGAAGGAATGTGAATTATTGAAGAGTTTGTACATAGATGGTTAAATAAAACTACACATATGTAAATCAATCAGAAATGGTAAAGTAAACCTGGTGTCCCCCTTGCTGTGGATCACTGGAGGAAGACAGAGACGAGGACATATATAGTGACGGTGAAGTGGACAAATAAATCGATGGTGAAGATGACGTCTCATTTGGTGAAACCTCTGGGGAAGCGCCTCTCCCCCCCATGCCTACGAAGGGAGCAGATGGCGTTCCCCTACCTCTGATAAGACGAGGTCGGGATCGACCACGACCACGTCCACCATCTGCACGTCCTCCAGGATGCTCCATCTCTGAACACTTACAAATACTATGTGAAAATATACATAAAAATAAGATATTTATGACTTAATATGACAGTAGCGCAATTAGAAAATATGTAGTATAACAAATTGTCATAAACAAAGAACTAACACAAATCAATCGGATGATTCATGTTTTTCGTCATCTGCTTGCACGGCTTCCTCTGGAGTCTCATACTCGTCGAACTCAGATTCGCTATCAGAGTAAATCACTTCTGTCTCATCGTCTGATTCCTCACCATCAACTTGGATAGGAATCAACTCTAAGTTCGCAGCAGAATCAAACAGATTGCTTGGTACATCGTCGTCGGCAATGTTTATGGGCAGTACATGTTCCACATCAGCCTAGAATGGTTCCTTCATGCCGTCATTTGCTTCCGACTCTTTCGATTGAGGTATAATATTCTGTGCTTTGGTTTTAATAACTCCCACCCACCCTTGGGGGGATGTGGGGTATAATGTATAGTAAACTTGTTCCGCCTGTTGAGCAAGGATGAATGGGTCATAACCAACCGTATATCTCCTTGTCCAGTGGATCTCAATATTTCCATGTTTGTCCACTTTTGTCCCACGCAGACTGTTATCAAACCACTCACATTTAAAAAGTGTCACCACCTTGTCCCACTGGTAACTCAGCTGAATTATGTCGATTAACTTCTCGTAGTAGTCACTCTCCACACCGTCAACTTGGTCACCTCGACAACATACACCAAATTGCAACATTGTGTACCTGTGTTCGCTTCAACAGTTGAAAATCGATACCCGTTGATTATATATTTATTGCACCGGGTAACACTAATTGCAGCTCCATAAGATAAACTCCACGCCACTTTATTGGGATCTTCTGGATGTGCCAAGAAGTAGGAGCGAAACCATTTTGGGAACTTAGAGTTCATGAATTGATCAACTTGGGATTCCGACATTTCAGGATTTTCTGATTGAACCAAATTAGAAAAATAACTGCAACAAAAAAAATGAAGTTAATACTATAATACTTACCATAACAGTGAAAAGAAAACAAATCTTACTTTAAGTATTGGGCGGCCTCTTCACAGTTGTTTAGAATGTACCACTCCGCTACTCGCTTATCTCTTGCTTCAAGAGTTGATCTCCAACGTTTTCCCACAACTCGGCCTGGAAAATCAAATATTGATTTTTGTTCACTCGTATTACCGCTATCATCGTTGCGAGGTACCCGTCTCCATCTTGATGTCATTTCAGGGGGATAATAGTATGACGCAAATTTTGTGGCCTCTTCGACTAGATACGCTTCAGCGATAGATCCTTCAACGTGGGTTGGATTTTTTATTTTTTGTTTAAGAGTGCGTAAAAACCTACAATGGACAATTAGAGGGTATCTATAAACTAAAGTGCGCGAAAGAAATAACTGCACGAAAGAAATATATATATTACCTCTCAAACGGATACATCCACCTATATTGTTGGGGACTTCCTACTCTTGCTTCGTAGGCCAAGTGAACAGGTAAATGTTCCATTGAGTCAAACATGCTAGGAGGAAACACGATCTCTAACTTGCATAGTGCTATTGGCATGCTCGCCTCTAGGTGCCGTAAATTTTCCACATTAAGCTCATAAGCACAAATTTCTCTAAAGAACCTGGAAAATTCTGTTAGAATAGACCATATGTGGATCGGTAATGCTTTGAAGGCCCACGGCAACAACCTCTGGAAAAAAACATGACAATCATGACTCTTCATCCCGAATAACTTCCCCTCGTGCAAGTTGACACATCTTTTCAAGTTTGACGCATAACCGTCCAGGAGTTTCAGATATTCAACCCATTGCAACAATTCCAAATTCTGTTGTTTGTTTAATGTGTACGGTGCTCTAGGTTTGGAAATGCGTCCTCTGCCATCCTGCACCAAATGCAAAGCAGGCCTTCTACAAATCGCTTCTATGTCTCGTCTAGCATTGATTGTGTCCTTCGTCTTGCCTTTCGTGTCCATCACGGTGTACAAAATATTACAAAACACATTGCTCTTAATGTGCATGACATCCAGGTTGTGTCTTAACAATTGATTTTTCCAATATGGTAGTTCCCAGAAGATGCTGCGTTTGTTCCAATGATGATCAACACCATATCCCTCGGGTTCGTTGGAAGCAGCACCCTCTTTGGAAAGATCTGCTCGTTCAACCACATTTCGCGTGAAGTCTTTTCTATTTCTCCTATACGGATGGTCCGGGGGTAGGAATCGTCGGTGCCTGTCAAACCAACAGACTTTGTGACTGTGTTCCAAGCTAAAACCCATGTTCTGCTCAAGACATACCGGGCATGCAAGCTTTCCCGACGTTTGCCAGCCATTCAACATCCCATATGCAGGGAAATCATTTATCGTCCACATTAAGGCAGCATGCATTGTGAAATTCTGACTCAATGATATATCATACGTTAGAACCCCTTCACTCCACAATATCTTCAACTCGTCTATCAAAGGCCTGAGATACACATCTATCTTCTTTTTGGGGTTGGATGGCCCAGGGATTAACGCGTTGAGGAACAAAAACTCCCTTCTCATGCACATAGAAGGTGGGAGGTTGTACGGTGTTACAATGACAGGCCAACAGGAATAATTTCTGCCCGATTTATCAAAAGGAGTGAACCCATCCGAGCATAGACCAAGACGGACATTACGGGGATCCATAGCAAAGAAAGGATTCGCCTCATCAAATTTACGCCAAGCTTCGGCGTCGGATGGATGCGTCACAAAATTTTCATCCCTGTGATGCTCCCGGTGCCATCTCATGTAAGCAGCTGTTTGTTCTGATGCATACAATCTCTGAAGTCTGGGCACCAGAGGAAAGTAGTGCATCTTGCTTAACACTTGACGGGTCATTTTCCTTCCTTTCCTCACAACTTTATATCTATCACGTCCACAAAATTTACAATCGATCAGCTCAGCATCATCCTTGTAATACAACATACATCCTCTAGGACAGCAATGGATTTTTTCACATCCAAGCCCAAGCTCTTTCACCTTTTTTTTTTGCTTGGTAAAAATCCTTCGGCAAATTATTGTCTTGGGAACAACTTTGCTTATGATCTGCATCATTTCGTTGTAATTCCTCTCACTCATATGGTGATCAGTCTTCAAGCTTAATGTTGCTAGGGTAGCCGAAAGCGATGAATATTCACTACTTTCAAAGTGTTTGCACCCTTCCCATAGCGGATGTTGCGCTTCTTGAAGCATTTTATAGAACCTATCGGCGTCCGGATGAGGATCCTCTCCCATGCATGATGGTTGAGTATGTGTACCGGTCTCCTCTCCCATGTATGACGATTCGGCATGATTAACGGGATCAAAATATCTGCCGATGGACGGTCCCGCGGCATCCATAACCAACTGCTCATACGCATTAAGGTTTTCTCGATGACAACTGTCCCCATAATAACCACTCGGTGTCTGTTGGACTTCGCTATGACAGTCCCAACACTCATAATCCTTCATGAATCCATTTTGACACAAATGAATTTTGACCCTGCTCGGATTTTTAAACCTTAAACACTTACATTTGGCACACGGACACCTGATCTCCCTACTTGAATTATTTGAATGCGCCAAAGCAAATTTGATGAACTCGTTCAAACCCGCCAAGAATGCTAGATTTACTTCTCTTCCAGTTAGACGATTGTACATCCAACTCCTATCGTGATTGTCTTCCATACTTCCTAGCTATTTCAGTTTCTAACCTAATTAACATCTCAATTTGCCACAAATACAATTATAAGTAGCCAATACAACTAGCCACTTATGACAACCAATTGCCACTTAATCAAGAAAGTTAAAAAAAAAAAAACAAACACATGCATTGAACAAAGAACATATCCCAGCAAGCAACCAGAGAATGAGGATAGCACACCAGAATATGGGGACATGCTTGTGGAGGGGGTAAACAAAAAATAGAATACTATAAGTATTTTGGATTTTCTAACATATAAAGATTATATAAGACTTAATCAAATTTATATAATCTGCAAAATCAACTTTATCTTTTGTATTTATAATTACCTATTTATCTAAACAATATTTATAATTTTGTTTTTTAAATTATCGATCTTTATTGTATAACTTGTTAAAGATAGATTCAAATAAAAAATTGAAATGGAATATTTTTTTACAAAATTATTGCCTTATCCCTAAATATTATTTCTCAACACTTCATTTATCTAATTTGAACACCATACTATTTCTAGATTTATGTATCATTACCAACTAATAAATAATCATAATATTATCACACCAATATCATTTATATACCATTAATGTCATTCATGTATATTTTTATTTAAAAAAGAAATAAAATATCATTTAAAATTCAAAATCTTAAATCATTTTTACGGCCTACAACATAATAAGTATTTAGTATAAAATTTAACAATTTACAAATTATTTTAATAAAAAAACCATTGATTTCAAATTTTAAAATGCAATTGGTATTTTTTTTTCATGTATACTTTTTTAGTTATATTTATAAGATAATTATAACCTAAATAAACAATAAAGTTAAATTATAACCTATTTATTCAAGAGTAATAAATATGATTAATTTTTCCAATTTTTAGCTATATTAATTTCTCGTGATAAATAATGTCGTGAAAAAAAAAGGAAAGGGAGCTTGCCGGAAGGAGAGGGTAGTCGGACGGCAGAGAAGAGCACCGATGATTAGAGAACAGCGACTGTTGAGACCTATTTATTCATGAGAAAAAAATATGACTCATTTTTTTAATTTTTATCTATACTAATTCTCATAATAAATAAAAAAATTAATTAATTAATTAATTACAAAAAAAATAAAAAACTTACCGAGCTAGGGCTGAGGGGGGAAAAGGGGGCGAGCTTCTTCGTCGGCAGAGCTATGGGGGCTATGGGTGAGCTATGGGGGCTAAAGGCGGTGGGGGAGCGAAGCTGGGGGGCGGTAGAGCTGAGGGCGACGGGGGACATAAGCTAGGGGGCGGGGAAGGGGGAGGGGAGCTGTGGGGCGGGGTGGGGGCGATGGAGGGGAGCTGTGGGGCGTTTCAGCGAGCTGTGGGGGTGGGGGGCAGGGAAGCTGTGGGGCGGCGGAGCTGGGGGCGGAGGGGAGCTCTGGGGGCGGGGCTTGGGGAGCTGGGAGCGGAGGAGCTGGGGGCGAGTTAGGTACGGGCTGCGCGAGAAATCTGAGGAAGAAGGAGGTGAAATAAAAAGATTTTGTGACGGAAAACCTTTCTGTCGCAAAATCGCTTTTTGCTACGGAATTTGGATTCCGTCGCAAAAAGAAAACAAGCTTTTAGCAACGGATTAGTAATCCGTCGCTAAAAAGCTGAATTTGGCAGCCTTAAAGCTGCCATTTAGCGACGGATAACAAATCCGTCGCTAAATGGCGCCATTTTGAAAAAAAAAATTCGCCAATTAGCGACGGATAAGTAATCCTAATCCGTCGCTAAATTTAGCGACGGATTACCTTTTCGTCGCTAAGTTTAGCGACGGACTATTTTTCCGTCGCTAGATGTCTAAACTGGCGGCCTTTTTGGCCGCCAGTTTGCGACGGATTTACAGTCCGTCACTAGTTGTAGCAACGGAATTGTAATCCGTCGCTAAAAATAGCGACGAATTATAGATCCGTCGCTATTTTCTTAATTTTGCGACGGAAATTGATTTCCGTCACAAAATTCCTTGAATTTGCGACGGAAAAGTTTCCATCACAAATTCCGTCGCTATTTGTAATTTTTCTAGCAGTGGTTGTTGTCACGACCTACCATTGTTATTGCCATTGCCACATCCTTGTTACTGTCACCTCCATCATCACAACCATTGTCATTAGATGATCCTTGTCAAAATTGCGTGGTGTTTATGATGAGGCAACGCAACAGTGCTTAACTATTTTTTCTATAAAAATTATAATACGGGTAAATAGACTTTGTGTGATATTTTATTTTTAAATATTTATTAAAAAATTAACTTATTAGAAATCTTGAAAATAAAATCAAATCCTAACTTTATAATTAATATTGTATTGCATTAAGATTACATCGTATTGTACTACACTACTTCACTTTATTGTACTATAAAGTGAAATGGGATCAAAGCAATCCCACATTTGTTTATTTGGGAGAGAAATTGTGGGGAAGGGGCAAGACCCGTGCGTAGCGTAGGTGGGGGACCCGCGTGCACAATGCGACCATCTCTCGCCCACACCCGCTCTTGACGCGTCAACATCATACGCCCCGCACCATTCTCATTTCCTCCTTCCCATACACCTACGTACGTACATGTCTCCATTCTTTTCCTTTCTTTTTTCAAAATTACATGTGCATATGATGTTTTTTAAACACAAATCTAACTATTCCCACAGTAACAATTGCCCGATTCTAATTATTACTACAGTCTACTCCTAATTATAAGACTTAATTGATTTTTTTAAAAGAATTAAGGAAATTAAATAATTTACTTAATTATTTCATTTATTGTATATTTTAAAATTTTATATTAGTTTATTAGTCAAACTAATTAGTTTGAAGAAAAATATAAAAATACAAATACTCTAAAGTAATTTAATCGGCTTCTTAACTTTTCCAAAAAAGTCAACTAAATCTTATAATTAGGACCGAAGGGAGTACTATCTCTCTACTCTCTTCTTCTTAGAATTTATTTCTTTTATGCTTTTTAGGTCACTCAAAATTGAAATCCATTTCTGTTCCCAGGAAAACAACAGGATAAGAATTTTTTCATCACCAAAGAAATTAACTCAATTCAACTTTTTTGGTCCGGGGAAGCAATATATATATATATAAAAGCCCGTTACACACGGATATTTAGGACTGGGGGGAAATAAAAATTTAAGAAAAGGGGAGAGGGAAGTACTTAGAAAATAGGAGTAATTAATTAAAAAAAGGAAAGAAAAAAATGAAAAGTGAAAATGATGATAAATAATAATGAGGCTTAGCTGTATGGACCGTACTCGGGGTTGTCTCCCTCCATTCAATTAAATGTTGACATCGATGGGTGCATCCCCCCACACTTTTCTCCTCTCCTCCTTTTCTCCAACACTCGTCTCTCATCTTATCCAATTCAACCTCCCCTCTCCTGTCTTCAAAACTACTCTCTAAATATTCTTATACTATTTTTATCTTTCTAAGTAGTGTCTGTCACTCTCTTGGTTTATAAATAGAAGATATGATTCATTTTTTTTTAGAGAGATTAAAAAAACTGATTAAATTATTTTAAGATATTTTTATTTTTATCTTCTCTAATTTAATTAGTTTGACTAATAAACTGATATATAATCTAAGGATATACAACGTATGATATGATTAAATGACTTATTTAGTTTTTTTAATCTCCTAAAAAAAGTCAACTTTATCTTATACTTAAAATCAAATGGAGTATTTTGTACGACTCCATGCTCTATTGTATATTTTTTCAATATTAACTCTATTTAAATTTTGATATAATATTTTTCATTTTTCCCTTTTATAATTTAATTTGGAAATTCTTTTCGAATTCAGTGATTTACTCACCTATTCTTGGTTATGATAGGATTGTTGGAAGTGCTTTTTAAAGTAGAGATTAGAGGTCGTATTTTAAAGACTAATTAATGATTTTTTTTTAAAAAATAAAATGTGTTTAGTAAATATTTCTTTCAGGCTTTTGTATAAGATACAAAACTTGATTTAGGCAAATAATAACGGTTGTTAAAATAAGTTAAAAATAGTAAACATATAAAAAAAATTTATGAGTAGGATTTGGTGAAAAAACTGTTTTTATACATAAAACCGGAAGGGATATTTAAATGTAATGATATTTTTATGTTTATTTGTGAAGAAGTTACCTTATTAAATAACTCGGAGATAAAATGGAGACAATTTTAAAAAAATATTAATTGTTTTTTCTTTAAGAATGAAAGTAAGTTAAAAATGTCTTACAGTTTAAAATGAATGAAATGATAATTTAGCAAACTATTCACTAGTGTGTGTAGTTGAAAACTACCAATCGGCTTTCCTCTGATGCATTTAGCGTCCGTTGCCCAAAACTGCTTCGTTTTGATGCAAAACAGTGCAGCGGCCTTCCTCTTATTCTTTTTTTTTTTTTTTTTGTAAAAAGATATTTCAAGATACTGAAAAAAATACTTGATGGGATTAAAAAATTATTTTATAATATTGAAAAATATTTCAGGCAGTAACCAATACTAAAAAGATATTTCAGAATACTGAGTGATACTGAAAAATATTCACGGTCTTTAAAAATTATATTGGGACCGTTAAGAAATATACTGACTAGTATTAAAAATATACTTTAGGATATTCTTTCAAAATCCTAAAATAATTTTATTTTTCAAAATTATAAAGTATTTTTTCAATATCAATTAATATCTTTTTTTTTTTTGTATTAATATCCTAAAGCATCTTTCTAACACAAGTTAGTATTTTAAAATATTTTTTTTAAGAGAAAAGGAGGCAGCCGCGCTGTTTTGTGCCAAAACCACGCAGTTTTGTAGTATGGGAGGGTAGTGGATGCTAATGACACCAGAGGAAAGCCAGATCCAAAATGTACTTGGAAGGTCTGGTTGGATGTTGTTATGATATACTCCCTCACAATTTAGGAGGTCCCTAGATTGCAAGATTTAAGTTTTATAATATAAGTTTCATTTTACTTTTGTCACAATATTTATTACACCTTTTGCAATTGCACCCCTCAGCTGGATTTATTACATTTATTGGCTTATTCTCTTTGCAAATAAGGATATAGTTGAAAAAAATATATATTTTATGCCTTTAACTATTTAGTTATTTTCTTGATAAGTACCAATCAGTTATTTGAAGCTTAGAGGTAAGTAACTCAATAATTACGAGGTAAATTTGTAACTTTACCCTCACTTATGATTGTGTACCTTTTAACTTTTTATTCTCTATTTATTTTTATTGGTACAATAATAGAGGTAAAATTATCATAATTTTATTTATTTGGTCAAAACGAACTTATAAATAGGACTTAATTTTTTAGTCAAGAGAAATTTATAAATAAGACCAGAGTGATATATTTAAAAATAGATTAAGTACCAAATGAAGACAAAGTCACCATAATAATAAGTGAACGGTTAAATATTACATTCACTTTAAAACTTTAATAAGGTGCCTTGCCTTGGGACAAAAAAAAAAAAAAACCTTCTCTATTTGCCTTCTGTATATAAAGAAAGGTGGATAACAAAGAAAGAAATAAAAGGGAAGGGAAATTTTGGGGTAGGTGAGAGGCCGAGATTGATTGCAGGAGCAGGATCCGGGGATGCGTTATGGGAGTAGTGGTGTAGCCACGGGGCGTGACAGTGTGGTGGAGAATCCCATCCCCAGGAGACACCAAGCATGAAATATTAAAGCCACACCCTTCTCTTGGAGCCTACCATGTTCCCCACCTCCATTATTATGCTTCTCTACTTGTTTTTTTTTTGCTCAAGTGCTTCTCTACTTGTTTCACTTGCACTTCTTCTAACCACAAAATCAACATTTAAAAAAACACAAAAAATCATTTTCTACCCAATCATGCTTCAACTTAAATCACTCCAATTAAACAGTAATCATCATAACAAAATAAAGGTTAAGAGAAAGCTAATTAAGGTGATGAGGGCTGTTATATTAAGTGAGACACGAGGATGCTGTCTGAAGAAGCGACAAATATCAGAATCTGACTCCCAACATTCCCCTATACATAGCATCACATCTTCTGCTGCTTCTACACTTTACTACACACTTTACCATTTAAACCACAGTATCTATTCCTAGCTCTCTGCCTCCTCGCGGGTACCTTGTGATTCTACTCAATTCTCGACGCCGACCGTCCCTCCTCCTCTTAATGCCATTTAATTAACTTTGCAATTCCTGGACCCGCCTCCGTCAACACCACTGCTGCAGCATTTGCCCTTTTCCACCTTATATTTGTGTGCGTGCTTGCTCGGCTGCATTCGACAATGCTGCCATATACCAAGCCAGGCCACTACTCTGATGAATGCACAGCATATTGCATTCCTTTGCACGTACTTTTAATTCCATTTTCCACAATAAACCAACACATCCTGCCTCCAACATTCCCATATATATATTTAATGTCATGTTGGAATTTACTCCTGTTTAGATCATTTTTTATTATTGGATAAACTATTTTACACTTTGAAGACGGTAGTGTTAAAATATGTTTGAGAAATTAAAGTGAGGAAAAACTATAACTGGAGTATAAAAGTTGAACCAGATTACTTTTCCAAGGAAATTAACGTTGCTAACTACGGTAATTTATAGCCAGCGAGGGGACAGCGAGAGGGGGTCAAGAATATTTATTGCTCATTTCGTTATCATCTGTGTTTTTTGGTTTGACCGTTTAACATGTCTTAGGCTGTCTAATTTGGGTTTGGGGCTCTTATGTTCTCACCTACCTACTAATATTGATGTGAGATGGTAGGGAGACGGTGCCCGTCTTTATGCTTTTGGTTTTTCCAACCTGCTTGTTTAGATTAGCAGTAAAAACTGTGTTTTTGAAAATGATTTACAGCATATAAAGTAAGTTTATAAGAAGAGTTTTATTTTAATTTACGTAGACGTACTTTTCCAACCCTAACTTAATCAGACCATAAAAAAGTGGAGGTGGCTTCTCACCATGTAAAAGCCCCCACAACAACTTGTACCTTACGAGATTAATTAAAGAAGCTAATTTCTATGTCCCCCTACCATCACTTATCTGCACTCCTTTCTCTTTTGTACAGGCGTAGGAATATGGAAGAGTATCTCTTTGGCCTTTGCCCCCAAGTTAACCCTATTCCTCCATAAATAGAGCCAACGTCAAACCTTCAGAGACATCTTCCATTCTTCCCTATTCCTATTTTGTACACAAGCTAGGATGGGCAACCCATTTTATTGTTTTTGAAACTACACATTTTTATATTATTTACTCCCTTCGGTCCTAATTATAAGAGTTAGTTGACTTTTTTAGAGAGATTAAGGAAGCTAACTAAATTACTTTAGAATATTTTTATTTTTATTTTTTTCTTCAAGCTAATTAATTTAACTAATAAACTAATATATAATCCAAGGATATACAATATATGAAATGATTAAGTAACTTATTTAATTTCCTTAATCTCTCCAAAGAAAATCAACCAGCTCTTATAATTAGGACCGGATATAACATTATTTTTTAAAATAGTGAGGATAAATGTAAAGAATATATTAGAATATGGAGGGTGGAGTAGGAGAGGGAGGAAGGAAAAAATGTGGGAGGGGCAAGTGAGTCACGTGGCAATGCATTTTTGTTCATGCGGCCCATCCCCAGTTTGGCCTTTTAACTTTAAGATGAGTGAGAAGTCTCTTATTTTGAAACCACTAGTGGACGTTGCAAGCCAATATTATTATAAAAGCTATTTTTAAAACACACCACTTTCCTTTTTTTTCTCTCTCTCTCTTTTTTAAAAAATTAACTCGGACGAATCTTTCTCACTATCCCTGTCTAAATCCCATAAAAAGTGAAAAAACACAACATCCTCAAAAAATTCTGTGGTCAAATATTGAAGATCAAAATCCCCCCCACCCAGCCCAGCCTCCTATAATGACATCCATGTCCTTCTCAGCCAGCTCAAGTCTCCATTATAGCCCTCTCATGCAAATCCGTAGGGTCGTAGACCATAGCCCAAACCAAAAACAAAAAGATATATATGAAATGGAGTACACTCCTAAATTGTACAATTATTTTTCTCTCAAGTTTTTCACATTAAATATCTTTGCTTGCTGTCTCTCTCTCTCTCTCTCTCTCCAATTATTTTATCTTTCTAAAGACATCAAGTCTTGAGAACAAAACCAGGCCGGTTTCCTGTTTCAGCTTAGCTTTAAGGGGTCAAGTGAGTAAATCTGGTATTCACACATAAGATGCGCCTGTCTTCTCCAACAGGACAGATGCTCCACCACAATCGCTTCCGCCACAGCTTGAGCTTCATGCTCGCCTAGCTGCTCTTGGGCCCTCATCTTCTACACAGATCTTTTTGGCAGTGGATTTTTAAATGGCTTGGTCGCTTCCCTTCTTCACACACTTCCTCCGCCTTTACTTCTCAAGCTTCGAATCCTGAATCAAAGCTGAAACAAAACCGTACGGATCTGAGGTCCATATCCTCTGAGATCTGCCCTGCCGCTAACTGAAGATAATCGACAAGTCGTAATCTTTTCCGAATGCTTACCTTCTCATAGGATCTGCTTCAATGCTGCTTCACCAGCGAGACTCTTTGCTGAGATCTAATACTTCTTCCTTTTCTGATTCTCAAATGCTCACTTTCTCTTCTCCCAAATCGGAGCCTCAGTTAACGGACAAGGCCTCTACGAATGCCGCATTGCCCTTTTCTTATCACCAACTAGCTGCTTACACCAGGAATACAGGTACACCCTCGCTACTAGCAGCAATGCCTATTTCAGACTTTTGTATTTTCTCGGTGAAGTAGGGAATAATCATGCACTGCTTTCTGGAAATAAAATTTTAAAATCCATATCTATTCGTTTCTGATTTGTCAAGTACCGGGAAATCTTGACGGAAAATGGGGGATCACAGTTGTTTTGTCTTTTTTTGCCCCTTCTGATAAAAGAATAAGTTCGTTTTGCAAGACAGAGTATGGGTTGTTATGACCTATGGCTCTTTCCGGCCAGATTCTACAGTAGTGTGGACGGTCTTTTCATCAAAATGGGAAGAGAGGCCTGTGATTTGAGTCTTGTCAAGATTGGAGTAGAAACGGGAAAATTCCCCTGGTCGAGATTAAATCACTGTTCTCGCGTTAGGGAGATGGGTTTTGGATTCGGATCTCCCTTGTGGACTTATATGTTAAAAATATAAACCGTCAGAAGATTGATGAAAAGTTTGATGTAGAGGGTACTAAATCGGAAAAAATGTTATATCAAGGCAGGTTTGAGCTATAGGAGTAGCTAGAAAAGCTCCAAATTTTGATTGGCTCTGTATTCTTTTTTTTCGTTATCTTTCTTTTCCTTTTCAAAGCCTTCCCGGCACACGGCTGTTATTTCCTTCAATTAAAACTCCAAAACACCTATCATTGGAGTCCCCTAATATAACATCACACACACACACGTATTTATATATTTTACTTCTGTCCTCTGTCATACATTTTTCCCCTTTTCTTTGTTTTTCCCCCACTCTTCCTTACAATTTTTTCCTTTTGAAATTATATAATCATGCAGTTCCGCCGTAGGAAAAACATAAATTAAAAATGCGACGTGTTATTTTTTGTTTCAATATTATTTATTTTAAATTGAAGATTGTGAAATTTTAGTTTTTAATATATATATTTATTTGTTTTTTATTACAAAAAAATCTGAACGAACTGTTCATGATTCAAGCAACAGATGATAACGCCTATAAATTTGCTTCAAAATGTGGCTTTGTATGCGTTTCGCCATTTCTGGTTCCGTTTGAGCTTTATCTTGTGGACTATCACCAGGTTACGGCTCTGGAGGCATGCACATGCACGGGGTTTTAACGGCAACCAGAGGGCCATTCACTCCGTCTCAGTGGATGGAGCTGGAACACCAGGCCTTGATCTACAAGTACATCACTGCAAATATGGCTGTACCTTCTCATCTCCTCATCCCTATCAGAAAAGCTCTCGATTCTGCTGGCTTCGGTAACTTTTCCAACGGACTTCTGAGATCCAATACCCGTAAGTTTCTCTGCATACATAAAAATGCACAGTCCTTTCGATTTACCGGATATGGTGGCTAATACTTGTTGATACAGTGGGATGGGGAGGTTTCCATCTGGGATTCTCGAACAACACTGATCCTGAACCGGGAAGGTGTAGGAGAACTGATGGGAAGAAATGGCGGTGCTCTAGAGATGCCGTTGTGGACCAGAAGTACTGTGAGCGCCACATGAACAGAGGCCGCCATCGTTCAAGAAAGCCTGTGGAAGGCCAATCAGGCCATGCCGTCTCTGCCGCCACCACTACCAATAATGCTTCAAAGCTCATTCCTAATGCTTCATCCGCTGCCTCAGTAGTGGTGCCTGGCAACGCTGCGTCTAATACCCTTTCCTTTGCCCATTATCAATCCAAGAATTTGCAGCCTCTTTCCTCTCATACTTCTGCTCCATCCAACATTGACAGGTTAGCTAAGTAAAACGCCTTTCTTTCCTTTGATTATTAGCTAGGTCCTGTTTGCTAATGGTGTCTTTTTCTGGGAAACACTCTTAATTGCAGAATGTTTATGACCAACAAGGAGAATGCTAGTGAGAGAGTGCAGGACGGTTCTGCTCTTCCCATGCTGCCTCCCACCCTTGATCTGAAGCCAAAGGAAAACCCCTTTATGATACAAAAAGAGCAAATCTCATACGAAGAATCGTCAAGGAATGAGTTTGGGCTTGTCACTTCTGACTCTTTACTTAACCCTTCTCATAAAAGCTTTGGTTCTTCACCAAACCCCTCTTACAAAGACGCTGAGTCACAGCAATCCCTTCGTCATTTCATGGATGACTGGCCCAAGCTTGACATGCAATCGGATAGGACTCAGCTTTCGATATCTATCCCCATGGCCTCCTCAAATTTCATGTCATCCACTTCCTCTCCTGCCAATGAGAAAGTCACATTGTCACCTCTTCGAATGTCAAGGGAGCTAGACCCAATTCAAATGGGTTTGGGAGTGGGAATTGGTCTGCATGAATCCAGTAATAGGCAGGCAAATTGGATTCCAATTGCCTGGGAAAGTTCCATGGGAGGTCCTCTTGGTGAGGTTCTTCATCTCAGTAACAATACAAGTGATTGCTCCATGAACTCATCGCTTAACCTCATGACAGATGGTTGGGAAAATAGTTCTTCATTAGGTTCATCTCCTACGGGAGTTTTGCATAAGACCGCATTTGGATCAGTTTCCAATAGCAACTCAGGGAGCAGTCCGCAGGCTGAGAATAATAAAGGACTCGAAGGGGCCAGCTTGTGCAATGACCTGCTTGGTTGAGTTGGTTCCCCTCTTGGCAATTCCTCTTCTTTACCCAACTTGTAAGCAAAATCAAACCCTTCAGGCTTCCATTAAGGAGGGGGAATCTTTTTTAATATGTTCTGGCTTGATTATTAGTTTAAATTGCCCTTAAAAATGTGTAATCTCTGAATTTGCTAAATCTGGTTCCACCAGGTTGGGCTTATAGTTTGGATATTTATGTCTTGCTTGACTTTCTTTTCTTCCCCCCCCCCCCCCCCCCCAAAAAAAAAAAAAAACAACGAAAACTCATTCTGGTCCTTATGCGTCCGTTCTGGTAATGCTTGTATTAAACAGTAGTGATGTTGGTTGGTTTATGAAGCGGATGGGGAGGTATCAGGTCAGGTGGAGACTCTGATTGCGTGACGTATCAGTGAATATTCGTCAGAGTTTTCTAATTCATTTGTCATTGACATTGTCCATAATAGGACATCAAACACTCTGGTTACATAGGAAACATCACTTTTTTTTGCCATATTTTGATTACCGTTTCCTTGAAATAGCCATTACTGAATTTGACCAAAAAAAAGAAATAGCCATTACTGAGGCACACTGCCAAAAACTGGAATCTTGATCCACTGACAAACGATATGAAAGCAGCATGCATTGGGCTAAACCTTTTTATCAGTTTTGTGATCTGCTGGACTTGACAGCTTTGTTGCAGGGTGCTAATCGCCCTCTCTAACATAAGTTCGAAGGAGTGCTGATAGCACAATTGTCTGGAACTTGTTATATAGATTTAAAAATCGATAATCTATCTTAATAATCTGAGTCCTGGAGAGTACACCCTCATGATTTTCAAGTCCCTTTTATCCAACTGGTCCAAGTGGCCTCTGTATCATGTTCATTGCACGCGCTTCACTTTCTTTCTACTCAAAATGCTCGAAGTTTTCTACTTTGCCCCTTGATGGAGAGATTAGCCATCAAAGAGATTAGCCATTTGACTAGGAGGGATGCTCACACATATATAACGCTATAGGACTAATCCCAAGTAAACTTATTTGCTTATATGCACATACAGCGTTATATTCCGAGTATGATGTATGAAACACATGAATCTAACAAATTCTAAAATTGAACCCAGAATTCGAACATCGGAGCACCCACCCAATGCATGCTGCTTTCATATCGTTTATCGTCTTTGGTCTTATATGAGAGACTGGGATTAAATTCCCTTGTGTGATTTCTTTTCTTTGTTCTGTTTTTGCACTTCGTGTGTTTCTTCTGAATCAAAAAAAAAAAAAAAAATACTAGCACACGACCATTCTTGACGCCATCTTCGATGACTATTCAAATTGGTCATCGTTCCAGAATCC
The DNA here is from genome assembly GCA_034222035.1 of Acacia crassicarpa. Classification (NCBI taxonomy): domain Eukaryota; kingdom Viridiplantae; phylum Streptophyta; class Magnoliopsida; order Fabales; family Fabaceae; genus Acacia; species Acacia crassicarpa. The sequence goes on from JAWXYG010000003.1 coordinate 10,786,433, forward strand.
CGTACTCAATTCACACGGATATGCAAAAATTTTGGTGAAACAACTCCATAAGGGCTAATTGTGTTTGGATATGAAACTTTAAGGACCAGATTGATAAAAATTAAATCTTGAGGACCAAATTAATAGCTGAAGTTAACTTGAATAATTAATTTTTTTTGGGGGGGAGGGGGGGGGGGGGGACACTTGAATTTTCACTGTCCTTGATAATCTTATTATTATTGTTGAGGATTTTAAAATTCAAATTATATTTTTTTCCGTCATTTCCCCAAGAGTTTTTTCATCCCTTTTTAATTAACCCTGCCAAACCTGTGCATTAGAAATTTAGTCCCACTTATTTCTCAACACCCATCAATATGTTAACTCCAATTGAAAATGGGCCCCTCACTCCCCTCTCATCTGTTTGAACCAAACATATTTCTCCAAATCCACCAGTATTCTTCATCTTTACATTCCCCAACCCCACTTATTTTTAACCCACATAATTAATTAATTACATGTATATTTCTCGTTTCTGCATTGGGCTAATCATATGGATATTTTGTAAACTTGTTTTAGTTTCCACAGAAAATGATTTTAAATATAAGCTGCCACGGAGCAACTGCATTTTCTTCAGGAGCGTTCTGATTCTGCGGGGGCAGAAAATCTTCATTCCTAAAAACAATTCAAACAAACCACAACAGTACTAAAGACACCATGGATTAGAGAGAATGATATGGGGGTGAGCGTAACCCAAATCTCAGGCAATAGAGAGTAAGACAAGGGCTTTAAACACCACTCATTCAATTTCAGGAGTTGATCAAGCACAATGCAATCTTAATCAATTGCCCTGCAAATCAAAGATTCAAACTCCTCTTAATCTCACATCACGACACAACACAATCGACCATTACATAACACAACGAAAATCAAGAAGAGGGACAGTGCTCATATTCTATGGGTGTAAACGTGTCTGTCATGCCATGGCGATAGCATTCAGAACGAGGAATTTTTTATAATCATAGCACCAAAACCCTTTCTCGAATCATTTAATCGCATCAATAAATGGAAAAACACGCGATTGATCAAAACAAAACAAATCAAACAATGAATCGTAATACCAAGCGTGATTATCACAAACACAAGACAATACAAATGGAAAAATAATCTACTTTCATGAAACTCTAATCAGATTTCGAACCCAAGATGGTTTAAAATAAACCATACAAGACAAAGGGAATTAGCAGGACCAGAGACGAAGTAATGAACAAAGAAGATCCGATTTTTACCACAAAACAAAAAAAAACAGAGAATAAGAAAAAAGTGTTCAGACGCCGCTCCTTACTGCTTTGAAGAAACCTAAGAGGGATGATAGTATTTAAAGAGGGCTCACGCAGAGATTGCTAAGCTAGGGTTAAAAACCCTAGCTACAACCCTAAAAACCCTTCAGGCCGCCTTACCTGGGCTCATTTGTTGGGTTTTGGGCTTTATAGCCTTTTTAAGCCCTTGAAACATCATCGCTAGCTCAAAACTAGGCCTCATACTGTAATAGATAATCTAATACTCATAGAGTTTTATAAATCAAATTCTGTTCCATCTACTCCTATTTTACCTACCTCTGCCTACCTCTCTCAATGCCGTTAGATCATCTCATCCAACGAGAAATTTGAGATATAAAAAAAGCATTTTACCCCTTCTCCTCCCACCCTCTTTCTCTCTCTACCTCTCGACTGCGGCACCCAGAATCAGATCAAAGAAAGCCGATCGACTGCGGCACCCCAGAATCAGTTCAAAGAAAGGGGCCGGAGCGTTTCTCTCTACCCCTCCGCTGGTGGTGCGACCCTGCGACGGCGTCCCTCTCGTCATCCTTCGATTTTTTTTCAGCAAACCAATTTCAAAGAAAGGGGCTGGATCGACGCCATACCGACTCTAGGCATTTTGATAAGAGTTTCAAAAGCTACCACGAATCGAGGCAACAATTCTTTGATCGTCCAAGCTTCAAATCAGAGATTTCCACATTAAGTACGTATGAGGGTTGAACATTTGTGTTTCATGCTTGAATTTTTTCATACAAATGCTCTGTTTCTTTCAGTAGTAAAGTGCTTGTATTAATTTGCTGTCTTGCTTTTATGTCTTAAATACCTTTTGATCTCTGAATTGTAGTTTTGCAATGAATTATTAAGATTCAGTAATAAAGAGATTAAAAGATGCGTAGTTCTTAAATACCTTTTGATCTCTGTGTTGTTGGGATTTGGCGTAGTTTGGTGGTCAATTGCCTCAGTTCTCACTCCTGTTGCTGCAAAACTTGGGTTGCCCTTTCTATTCCTCTTAAATACTTCTCAGATATAACCAGAATCAGAAACAACAACTAATTAATCAAGTATCGACACAACTAAGTTATAACCAAGAATTGGTGATAAACTTGATATAGCAAAAAACTCCACAAACCTCAAAGTTCAGAAGCATATCTGCTTCAAGGATTACAAAAATGAGAAATAAAAAACTTGATATGCCTAAAAAATTGTATGATTGCATTCAGTTTTAACCCTCAGTTTGCTCTCTCAACCTCCGAATGGTGCTCCGGATTGTGACAGCACTTGCAGTACTGTCAAAATAATAATCGATACGATCAATTACAGAATAACTGTCATGGAAAATAATGAACGTGGCCCAACTCAAGAAAACAAGCAACTAAAAATGCAGAGAAAGGTAGAAAAAATCTTACTTCAGTGTGTTGAGCCCAGGCACACTAAGGTCTGTGGTTGAAGAGAATCTGTCACCTTGTGAAGGCTGCATGGATGCTAAAGAAGTCTAATTTCAGCTTCATGATGATTAAATTTGATGCCATAGCTTGCAGGTGACTTCGTTGACCCCCGTTTCAATCACTGGTTTCATTGACAATAGCCACATCAGTTTTACTGTGTTGTTTCTGAAATTTGAATCTTCCATCTTGACTCAAAAGAATAAGAGCTAGTTTTCTTCAAATATCTGATGTTGAAATGGTATTTCATTCTGATTCACAGCTCCGCTCTAGAGAAGCAGGAGATTCTATAAGGCCTTCCAGTTGGGAACCATGACGAAAACCAGTTGTGTTCCTAACTGCTAATGAAGTAACTTGAAGCATAACATTGTTGGTACGCGTTAGCATCTATACAATTTTGGACCTACCCTGGAATAAGTATATTTTGCCCATATATAATATGTTACTCCTAGTATAGTATGTACGTAATCAGTGTTGATCAAGGTGATATGAGCCTTAGATTTTGTACATAGTTGTTCCCCCATCCCCGAAAGTCCCAACCTCTTAATGTAACTAAGTTCATATACAGGCTGCCTTACCTCACAGTTGGCTTGCAGTTTATCTATTTTAAATTTTGATTGTTTATTCATTAGCAGTAGCACTGAGTAAGAACTGAAATGGAAGTTGTAGTGAATATCCATTTGCATGGGTTTATAATAAAGTATAATTTGTGGTCCCAATGCTTAACATGTTTATATTTTGGGGTTCAAATGCCATATGAATCAGTTTTGCAGCCTTGTGACTTGTGAGTAGCAGATGGTAGATTTGAGTTAGAGAAACTGAACTTGGATGAATGAATTATACGTGATGGTTATCTTATTAGGAGGCATATGTGTTATGGCATGGGGTCAAGTGATGTATGATTGCATTCTCGTCATGTATGATTGCATTTTTTCTTGCTGTTCATCTTCTGCATTATATTGTAATAATTGTGTTGCTTTTCATTATGATCGATCTTGTAAAAAAATCACAAAAAGTTTCTTCTTCATTGTCTTCTATTTCTACGTCTTAATTACTTGGGCATTGTTTACATCTTGTTGTTGGAGATCATCTTATATTCATTGCTTCCTATTTCTCAATCTGCTTATTAGCACTCTGTTTTCCAAACTTCCTCTTTTCCTTCAAGCTTTAGAAGGAATCTTTCCAAATCAAACATTCATCCACTCCTTTTTAGTTTTCAGATCAAACTTGTTTCCTGCATCAGCTTTGTCGTTTCCTTGTCAATCATTTGCCTATAAAAATCTCAATATATATATATATATATATATATATATATATATATATATATATATATATATATTTTGCCCAGATGGATGATACAGGGGCCAATTTTACACAACTTAGAGATATTGATGAGGATCCAACAGATTGCATTGACTTTAGTGATGAGATTGAGTATGACATGCCTCATGAAATGGAAGAGCACTTGCAGAATGACTTAATTAATAGTATGCCGAATGACATTTCATTGACACCGACAAAGAATATTGATACTTCAATTGAGGTTGGAATGGAATTTTCTGAAAGGAAAGATGTAATAGACTTGTACAAAGCATTTGGCTAAAAACGAGGACATAATAAGCGCACCTGTAAAGAAAATAATATGCATTGATTATAGGTTTTTTTTTTTGTGTGGATTATAATACATTTTAAATCAAAGGGTCTATTATAATACCGTTCCATTTTTTTTGTTCTACTTATTTATAGATTTTTTGTTATGGTTAATACAGTTGTGGTCAGAAAATATAATATCAATGTTAGAGATTACAGTTTTCTGGGGATATGTCCTTTCAAGTGGTTCTTATCATTTTCTGTTGTTTTGAATTACTGTAATGAAGATTTGTTAGTGCCAAGAAACTTGTGACTGGAGATTCTGTGCTTTTCATATGGCATAATTTTTTTTTTAAAAGAATACAATTATTGAAAGAAAATAATCAATTTTATTGATATGACAATTGCTATGTTACAGGCATGGAATGATTACAACGAAATAGGTACATTGAACTAAAGGAAAATGACAAGTGATTCTTGTAACCAAAAGCTGAATTTCCAAACTTATTAGTACTATCATTCTTCAAAGAGTACGTTTCAGCACCTATACACGGAACAGTTCCAAGCCTTGTAGAAGGAGGCACGTGAGCATTGTTGAATTGTCAGATGTAGCCTGCATAATAATATAACCACAGTATCAAGCAAACAGGAGTTGTACTGAACTTGACATATGACAGCAAAATATAGGCAGGCAAGAAAGAACCATAGCCACCAATTATTGCACCTGAAAAATTTATTCATATCAAATGCCATCACATTTGTATGTGCAAATACAGCTCCTTCTTTTCTATCTAGAATCTATGATTTCTAACACTCACCCAGATTCTTAGCAGAAACACCACCTTCAAAGTCCTTTTGAAAATGGCCAAGAACATGCTCAATCCTCTCCTTCTTCAAGAAATGAAAGCAAGTCATAGTAATTAAATCCAAAACAGCAATAATTAATAATTAACAATAATCACGACAGACCACTAAGGCTGACCTGAAGAAGATTAACAATAGGAATTTGGGAAATTAACTTCATCCTTGTACTTTCAATGGTAGTAGGAACTAGACTTCTCAGAAGCCAAAATATTAAAGCATAGCATCAGCAATATCAAAAGAATATAGATGATAGAGTTGCATTTAAAATGCTTTCTCAAATAGAAATAGGCAGAACATAAGATTGTTTCTTGGTCATGATAATATGCATAAAGTGTGGCAATTACAGTTGCTAAGAAACAAATCAACGAAGTTATTCACAAATGAGGCAGCACGAAAAGCATCTACAGAATCAATTTGTCAGCTAAAAGCTTTGATAGGCAGATGTTAAAGGATCGAAACATTAAGTGTTCTAGATGAAACAATGTGTTTCTGAACTTATTTTCCATTTTAGGTATAGAAATCATAAGTTGCCTTCAAAGGGACAAAAGTTATGCATATGTTCCTTTAAACCTAATAAAAGAGTTGTTGTCAATCAGATTCAGCGATAACTTTGAGGGCGTGTAACTAAAGAAAACATGATAATCATAGAAGCAATAATGGAAGTTAGAATCACTGTCCATTGGCTTGCTAGACTACACGAGTTATCAATAAAAGTGGCAATCAGCTTCTTTTCACCTTGAATTGAATTTGCTTTGACAAGCTAAGCACAATCTTCCAGCACACGTTCGCTTATATCATCAATAGTCTGACCTTCATGCAGTCTAAAATAGACATGGGCAGAAGACATTTTATCCACATGGAACCTACAAGGTACAGACATCATCGTTATAACTTAAATATTTCTTCTTCTTTTTTTATAGTTTAATTAGATGGAAACAATTGGCTCATTCAAGAAAACATAATAGTGTTACAAGTTCCAAATAATGGTACTGAAATCAACTGAAATTTATCTTCAAATGATCAAATCCCTTCACTTGGGTAAATAGAGAAGAAAAATTAAAAACAAAATAGAGCAGCAGGCACATAATATACAAACGACTGATCAGCATACCGGAAAACAAATAAAAAAAGCTATACTTTTTCCGTGTAGTGAATTTCTAGAGAAACTGGCCAGAAAATCAGAAAATTGAGCAGTAACTCCGGCAACAACAATTGCCAAGTAGCAAGCATCAATTGATTTTTTTTTTTTCCCTCAAAAAAGAAACTGCAATCATATAATGTAAAACAGGTGCATGTAGAGTTTTTAAACAAAATTGTCTGGATCCCAATAAAACGCGAAGGTAGGGACGGATTACCAGATGTCTTCGATGAAACCGTATTTGATAAGCTCCTCGTTCTCGTGTTTGTCAAGACCCATGAAGATCGTGTAATCACCAGCTTCTTGTCGTGCTTTGAAGTAGAACACCGTGGTATTTCTTCGCTTTTTCTCAATCGGACGGGACGAAGGGTGCGTTAGGGTTCTAAGATTGGGGAAATCACACTTCTGTTAACTCAACAAATATTTTATATCTCAAATCCTGACCGTTGGATGAGATGATAATCTAACGGCATTGAGGGAGGTAGGCAGAGGTAGGTAAAATAGGAGTAGGTAGAATAACCTATCCCTAGTAAAAAAGGATACAATTACTATTATTTAACACGAAGTTTATTTGAAATTAAAACATTTACACGTATTTTTTTACCTTAAAAATTAATTTTTTTATAGCAGTATAATTTACCATTATTTTAAGCTTTAAAATTTTCAGGTCAAGAAAGGCTTTACGTATTTTTCTCACTTTGACGAGAAATAAATTCTTTATCGTGGGGAAAAAAAAGGGTTTCCTATGAAACAAATAGTTTCAATTTTTTCAGCATCTTTTTACGGAATCTCTGGATGAAATCTAGTTGTTCAACAGTTGAATTCTAAAAGGCTAAAGTATACATTTGGTTCTTTATGTTTACTTCTGGTATCGTTTTAGTCCCTTAAGTTTGTAAAGTATACATTTGGTCCCTTACTGCTAACACCATTAGTTTGACTTAACAGAAAATACTGTAATGACTATGCAATTAAATGCTGACTAAGCATGCTTATATGTTAATATTTTAATAAATTAATATTTTAATTCTATTAATTGAAAAATATTTAATTTTCTTCGACAAAAATAAAAAATCTTCACAAATTGTGAAAAATCACAAAACAGTCTGTAAAGATTTTTTTTTTCAATTAATAGGATTTAAAATATTAATTTATTAAATACTAACATATAAGCATGTTTGGTCAGCATTTAATTGCACAGTCATCGCTTAAAACTGTTGAGTCAGTAATTTCCGTTAAGTTAAACTAACGGTGTTAACATTAAGAGATCAAACGTGTACTTTACAAACTTAAGGGACTAAAGTGATATCAGAGGCAAATACAAAGGATCAAATGTATACTTTAGCTCTTCTAAAGTAATACATCCCGTCATTTTCTTTTATTTAAAAAAATTGTGTGCCAAAAAGTTAGGGAAATTAGTTTCAATAAAATGATTAATATATATAGGATATAAATGAAAAAAAAAACCCTTATATTTAGAACGAAAATTCACTCACAAACTATATCGTACGTTTGAGACAAGATGATTATTATTAAAAAAAATTTAGGGATAGGATATTGTTACAACTTTTTTTTTTGTTACAACCAATGTTACTACCACTTTTCCACCGTTAGATCAGAATCTCATTTACCTATATAATTTCTCTCTCCTATTAAGATTCTGATCTAACGGTGGAAAAGTGGTAGTAACATTGGTTGTAACAAAAAAAGGTTGTAACAATATCCTATCCCAAAAATTTATATATCCTATACAAGTACAACTCATCTCTAATTAGTTATATTCCAATTTCCAGCACGATTTTTGGAAAATAGTCTGTAATATTTATAGAAAACAGTCAGTATGTTATACAAAAAAAAAAAAATTAAATGACAATATTTATAAAAATATTTTCGCAAATGAATATTATGGATCTTTATAATTGTTCAAGTCTGTCGTCCAACTAATCTTCGGTCTTCACGTTTAAACAAAATCGCATTATTCAAATAATTAAAGTGGCTTATTATGAGTTAAGAATGTATTATTTACGTCTTAAACTATTTATTTTCGGGGCAAAGGGCTTTTTAGTTCACTCAAGAGGAGCTCTCATTTTGAGTGGCGCACGAATTTGCAGATATAATATTTAATTAAACAAAGTCAAATAAAATCTCTTTCAAAAGCATACGTAGTAAGCAGCAAGCTTGCCTAATCGATCACATAAGAACGAATAAACCAAGTGGAATTGAAGCTGTACACTCTTCCATTGTCGTTACAAGATAATTCTCTTTCAAAATACGATTGCATGTGTGCGAATAAATATTAAAAGTGACATCTTTTTCATAAAATTTCTCAGCGAAACCAACAACCATATGAATGAATGAATACATGTTCAACATCGTTGAATATTCAGAAATAAATCATTTTTAGTCATCAATGCAGGCACACCTAAATAAGGAACTTAATTAACAATATATATATAGTAGAATATAAAAGCTTTTGAGGCATGTGTTAACTTTTTTTGCAATGGTTATTATGGTTTGGCTGTACAAAAGGTTCTGAACTCATAAAAATTCAATTTGCGACAGAGGCATGTACCTATTGATTCTTGCACACTAGTTTTCATACATGGCGACATCTTGTGGATTCAAAGGACACGTCATGACTGGCTGTTTTTCTTTGAAAGAGAGTCCAAAATTAAATTGTAACCACGTACGCCGGATCTAAGAAAAACTGATTAGTTAATTCAAACGTTTCACTGTCATAGACGCTGGTGAAAATATAGATTTTACTTAAAAACGGAAGGAGAATTAAAAAACATAAAACATAAAATTCTAATACAAAACGTAGATTTTACCTATATATATATATATATATATATATATATATATATATATATATATATATATTCAAGAAAAATAAGGCACCTGTCATCATCCATACATATACTGATCAATGCAATATTGATAACTTCTCATCATTTTAAATAGATTTGAGATATGTTTTGAGATATTTTTGGAAGTCATTAATGCTAAATTAAAGAGATTTTATTGAGATTTTAAAAGATATCAATTTAGATACATTATTTGGGGAATTTCAATTTAAAATATAAATTTCAATAAAATAATAGTATTAATAATAAATAATAACGATTTAAGGTGGCGAAATAATTTTTAATTTGGGGGGAGAAATGGTGGTGATGCAATAATCAATGTTGTCTCATCATAGGTCTTGGACAGATGAAGAAAAAGCTACTCTCCAAGGGACTCACACCTCATAAAAATTTGAATAATTTATCCTCCCTCCTTTAATTCTTCTGATTACGTTTTTTTGAAAACACACACCGTTTTTACGTTTAATAGCAGCGGTTTTTTACGTTTTTACAAGGTTTACGTTTTTTCTCAAATGAAAAGCATTTTGCTAAAAATAAAACGTAAAAACGGCGATTTTACATTTTAAATCACGTTTTTTGACTACCATGGTCATGGCCTTCATAACTTTACCATATATAGTATTCTCTTGAAGAACATCGATTTTTAGTGTTTTTATAGACCCAAAAATATTACCAGTTGTGTCATTTCAGTCAAGAATATATAATATATATACACAAACACGGAAAATTATAATAAAAGACTTAAGAAAAATAATATTTATTAAGAATGACCATAAAAATGGTAATTATTTTGAAGAACTAGAATTAAAATGTTAAAATAAAAAGATTAAATTGTCCTTAACTAGATTTTCTATTATTCTCTTTAATTAAATCAAAATCTAGACTAATTGATGAATAATGACAAATAGAGATCAAATCAGAATCTACTAAGTTGATTTGGGAAAGTTACAAGTGCAGTCATTCATGATGTTTAACCAAAGATTGATTGTAGAAGAGCTGGGTCTAAAGCTTGGCAGGGAATCAAAAACTCATGGGAAAATACAAAAAATTAATGGGTTGTCATGGAAAGCAAATAGTGGGACAAATGTGAAGTTTCGGCAGGATAATTGGGTTCCAAACCATGAACCCTTGGAACGATACGCTAATGGCAAAATCTCGGAAGGAGAGCCTATTGGGTTGCAGAATATATTTCTCCGTCGAGTGGGTGGAGTTGGGATAGATTTGACAACATACTTCCAGAATTTGTGTTTTGTGAATTGAATCAGATTGAAAGGAATTTGATGTGAGAAAGAGAGGATGTGCCCATATAAGAAATTTGGCTAAGGATATTTTAGTGTTATTATTTTAATGTTTTCATTTTTAGTCCTTCAAAATAATTACTATTTTTATGGTCCTTCTTAATAAATATTATTTTTCTTAAGGCTTTCATTATAATTTTCATATATATATATATATATATATATATATATATATATATATATATATATAACTCCCTCCTTTGCTTTCACAATATAAATCACCTATAGAAAAATATATTTGTCCACAATATAAGTGGCATGGAAAGTAATTAATGCTTATTCGTTAATCAATTAATGATTAAAATTGTCTTTTTGCATTTTTCTCTTTTATTCAAAATCTAATTTACCCTAAAGTTGAAAAAAAAATTCAGTTATAAGACAAATTTATTAAGTTAATTATGTTTCTTTTCTTCTAATAATTTAATTAAAGTGACTTATACTCGAGAAGAAAATTAGTGTATACATATGATGGTGTTGGAGGCTCGGAGCAGCTTCGCTGCGTATTTTGAACTGGTCTAACGTGTGGGAAGGGCGAGAGTGAAATCTCACAAGAGAAGCAAGCACATCCCTGTACATGAACCAAGTCAAACATCATTATTTTTTGAAACCAGATTCTTTGGATTTGGATAGACATCATTTGCTTGTCTTATTTAAATTGTTCATATGAAATTTAAACGGTCTAGATTTATTTTTTTAAATTGACGATTTTGAGGGAAAAAAAATCATTTTTTTAAAAAATATTAATTAAGAGATTATCTTTATTTTAAATTTTCTATCAATTAAAATATTTTTTTACAAAAAATAAAAAGTAAAAAAATAAATAAATCTGGAACGTCTAGATCTTATCTGGATGGTCTAAATGGGACAAGCAAATGGTAGTTATCTTATGTTTAGGCACCCAAACTGGTTTTGTCTCATCTCTTTGTCTTGTAATGTACTACTAGATGCTAAATCTCGTATGCACCAGGCTTCTTTAATTAATTACCTAACTTGTCTGTCTCTTTCTTTTCGTGTTTGTTTTCAAAAGCCAAATTCATGGCCTCATATACGTTGAAGGTGTTGTCCATTTGAGTATTGATGACGTCAAGACCAGTGTAGACCTAATATTTATTCTTTTTATATATATAAGGCCACTCAATCTAACTTCACCAAATATGAGCCTAAGCCTTGAAGGAGAATCTATGAGTGGTGATGCCCATGGAAACGTACCCTTCTCATGGGAGAAGAACCCTGGTGTGTCCAAGGTACATCAACCAGTAAGAGAGGAAGAGTTACTGCATAATCTGCCACCTCCGCCGTACATGACAGAAGTACTAGGAGGCGGCGGCGGTGTTCATCAAGATATGATTCAGAATATTCCACTGCCGCCATGTGCGTTTCAGCCTCCTTTCTACAGAACACCGTCGAAGAAGGGACTGATGTGGATGCAAGAAGAGGACGATCCTTTCTTTGCAGCTTACAAGGAGTGCACCAAGAAGAGCAACAACAAGGGGTCGTTAAGGAAGAGAATTATGTCTATTTTCTCGTGCAAGCGATCCTGCGCTGTTCGGAACAATAAATCGGTTAGGATCTCTCACGTCTCCGAACGTGGTTAAACATCAATTGTGTAGATATATAATTCTCTTCTTATATATATGTTTGTGAGCTGCGGTTTTTGTCTTGTCCCAGGGCGATTCATTTGCCATTCCCTGTTCTAGCTTTCCTTCTTCTCCAATTATAGATAATATATATAGAAACCAAAATTTGTAGACAATATAATATTTGGATTCTTCAATTCATCACGACTTTTCCAGTTTCAATTGCTTTTTTTTTTTTTTTTTGACAAGTTTAATTATATTAGCACCTTGTTACTAGCATCACCAAGTGGAGTTGCTTACAACATCGAGTTCAAATTAAATATTTCAGGCATGCATTCAATTTGAGGTTATAATATAGCAGCTTTTTTATATGATATTTTATTTTTCTTCACTTCAGTTTATCAATTTTCCAGAAATATTAATAACTCGTGCGTCGAGTTAAAATAATAATCGAAAAACATACTGTTATTCTCAATACATGCGGCGGTCGGTGGGGACGTAGTGATCACAATACTGATATTTTTCATAATTTTTTTTGGCAGTAAAATAAGATGAAGAGAGAAATATAATAAATAAATTGATGAACAAAATTTCCAGTGCTCCTTAATAAGAAATAAAAATAGATAGATGACGTTAAATAATGATAACAAAAGTAGAATCTATTTTTGATCTCTTAATAGAATGAAATTAAAGACCTCAACTGAAACTTGGTTGGGCAAAAAATAAAATAAAATTTTTTTTTTTGGTCAATAAAAATAAAATAAAATTGAAGAACTAGAAGGATACCGTTTTTCCCTGATCTTTTTGATGAAACCAAAGGCGCTTATAATTGTGTGGTACAATGAAAATTCCAAGAGAGACAACCGACACCAGGGGAATTGACTGGATGTGAGGTTCCGAGTAATTCTTTTGTAGAAAAATGAAAAAGGAAAAAGGAAAAGAGGAAAAGCACGCCAATAATGGAAAACTTTTTTTTTTTTTTTGGCTCAGAAAATAATGGAAGACTTGAAAGGTTATTGCCTTGACTTCTTTGTTGGCCAAATGGCAAAAGAAGATGCGAGGTGGAAGACTTGACTTTTGACACCTCGCCAAACGGTGTTCTTTTCTTCAATCCCATGCAATTTGACATGCCTATATTAAATATATCCTCACAGATATGCGTTTGATTTTTGATATTATCATACAACTTATGGACCCAATTAACTCTGATGGGCCTTTTATCAGGTCATCGGGCATTCAATCGACTGAATTATCAAGTCCATAATATACAATCAATATGTGGTTGGTTCAGCGAAATGTGGTGTTGGATTTCTTTAAGAGGTCTAGGGTTCGAGCTGCGGTAAAACCACTCGTAATCCGCCTTGTATAGAGCTACCACTGTTGGGAGGGTCGTCCTTACCACTGTAGAACCCAGAGTGGTTACACACTTGCTACTATTTTTACATCAAAAAAAAGTCCATAGTATACAATACCCAAGACCAAGATCCTGTGCAGACGATGAGCAATCCTAATTGTGCCCAACCTGGTAGTTTGAGTCCGTTTTATATTGTAAGGGTACAAGGACGGAAGGAAGAGATATGAGAAAACAATCATCAAAAGAGGCACAAGAGAGTTGTTTTCTCTCTCTTGGAAAGTGTGCCACGTACTAGGTTTTTGGTGGGTGATCCATGCTGCCGGAAAATTCCACCGGATGGAACTCCGGACGATCGTCTACCAATAGTAAGCGCGAAGAAGTTGAAGAAGGAGATTAAGGAAGAGATAATCATAAGTGACAAAATGCTAGATGCAAAAGGGTGTGATGACCACGATGTTGAGGAAGAAGTCCCACCTAAGAACCAGACCCAAAAACACACATCATATGAGGACTCATTGCTTGGCTGCAAGGGCAATGATTTCAATGGTGTGACTTATAAAAGTGCCGCAATGGAGGATGATCCACTCTTGTCAGACCTCCATGACTAAGAGTGGCAACTACCTGAACCTTCAAAGGAAATCAAAAAGTTGATGGGGTATACCCAGTGATGCAGGATACTATAGGCCATGGAACAATGCCCTTATAATTACTATCTTGGGGCTCAGAATTAATTTCAGGTTTTTTCTTACTTATACCATAATAGGAAGGAAGAGGAACATGGTTAATGATCGTAAAGATAACGAAGGCATTTGGGTTTATGATTAAGAGACCCTTAGATAGATGGCTTTTGACTTTTTCAAGCGGCTTTATTCTAGAGATCCGAATGTGCCGATTGTTACCAGCTGGCTTGCTTCGTTCCCTACTCTTAGTGGTGATCAACTTGCTACAATCCAGAGGGGGGGGGGGGGGGGGGGGTTTGACACTAAGATCAAGAATGTGGCCTTTGAGTTGGGTGCCTTCAAAGCCCCAGGTCTTGACGGCGTTCAGGCTTACTTTTTCCAATCCCAATGGAATATAGTGGGATCAAAAATCTATGATTTGGTGATAGGAATCGTTGAAAACCTAGTGGGCATGGAGGACATTAATCAAATAAATATAGTCCTCATGCCCAAGGTTGATTATCTTGAAGTCCTCAAAGGTTTTAGACCCATTTCTTTATGCAATGTGAGCTATAAGATTATGAGTAAAATTCTTGTAAATATATTACAAAGTGTGATGGATTATCTGGTACTCCCAAATCATTGTAGCTTCATTCGTGGCTAGTAGGGATATGAAAACGTTATAATTTCCCAAGAAGCTATTCACACCATATGTACCAAACGGAGATGGAAGGGTTATGTGGCTATTAAGGTGGATATGAAGAAGCATACCACAAACTTGATTGGTTGGTGTTTCTTGCAATTCACTTTGAATAGTTTGGGCTTGTGTGAGGAGTTTGTGCAACTGATCATGACTTGTGTGACAATTACCTCCATGAGGGTGTCTTGGAATGGTTCCCCATCGGAGATGTTCACCCCTTCAAGAGATGTCAGACAAGGAGATCCTCTTAGCCCATACCTATTTGTCTTTGCTATGGAAAGACTAAGTCAGCTAATCAAACTAGAGGTTGATGCAGGAAGATAGAAACACCTGAGACTTAATGTAGATGGACCTGCGATATCACATCTCTTTTTTGCAGACAACTTGGTTCTTTTCAGTGAAGCTTCCTTTGAGGAAATGGAGGAAATTGGTGGTATCATGTAGCTTTTTGGCAAAGTCTTTGGGCATAGTGTTAACTTGTAGAAATCTAAGATGTGTGTCTTCCGCAATGTACAATTCTGATTAAATTTGTCCTTTCAGCAATCCCTGCCTACCAAATGCAAACGCTCCTTATCCCAAAAGGGGTGCTACAAGAAATTAAAAAGATTAAAAGATATTTTTTCTAGACCTAGAGTCGAGAAACAAGGAAGATCCACCTTATTATCTAGGATACTTTAAAGAGGGAAAACAATATGGTAGACTTGGTATTGACAATTAAATACCTTCAATGCCAAAATATGGCTTTCATCATGAAGCTTTGCTAGGGCATCTTAACCCAGCCCTATGCTCGTTGGGTGCATTGTTTGAAGACTAAATATGGCTCTGGGAACGGAAAATATCCTAAGATTGAGAGGAAACATAATCAATTTGCGGTATGGCAAGAATCCTTTTGGTTTGGGACATCTTTATGAAAGGAATGGGATGCAGGCACTAATGCTTGGTCAGAAAGATGGGTATATCCCTTGATCAGCCTCTCCTTGAATATATGGATATTAACTTTCACCAATTTGATGCAGAGGTGAAGGTAAATCAATTTTTATCTCCAAGTGAGACATGGGATATGGCAAAATGGAGGGACTTCTGACTGATATGGTTTACTTAGAAAATTCAGCAGGTTCAGCCTCCAAAGGGAGTTGGTAGTGATGGTTTCTTTTGGAAGGCATCGACAGATGGTAATTTCAGAGTTAAGTCTGCTTACCATTTGGTATATGACCGTCCAAATACTCCTACTCCAATGTGGCAGAAAATCTAGCGATGTAAAGCACCAGAGAGAGCAAAGTTTTTCATGTGGTAGGTTTTCCATGAGAGAATCCTAACGAATTCACACAGAGCTAAGCGCATCCTAAACACTTCCTTAGAGTGCCCTTTTGAGTGTAATTGCGAGGAGTCCATTATACATATGTTGAGGAACTGTGAACAGGCGAGAGGAGTGTGGTCACTATTAAATAACCCATTATATACTCTTGTGTTTTTTAACTGTGATTTATAGTTATGGCTAGATTGGAACCTGAAGAACGATCCTACTTGTACGCGAGTCTCTAGATAGCCTTGGAGCAGGACGTTTGGACTGACGTATTGGATACTTTGAAAAAATCGGTGCAAAAAAGCTTTTATTGGCACAAGTGAACAACCCCAAGCCATGGTGAATCGAGGCATTTACCATCTCATGCAGTAGGTTGAGGACGGACGCTACAAGGATAAGGTGTTGCAGGTTTTGGAGACAGTGAGCTGCACGTAGACCTTACTCGTTCGTGTGGACGTGGACGGGTCAGTATCCAGACACCAACAAGATGCTATTGGAGATGATCAAGGAGGCTAGATGTTGGGCTACCAGCAGAGCTTAGGATATGCGACGACCACTACTGCGTAGATTCTTGTTATTGGTACACGGCCTCGACTTTGCAAATTGCAAAACCTTGACAAGATCCGCTTGTTTTCAGACTCATTGGAGGCTACTAATATGTTATTAACTGATTGTGCACCTGAGCATCCACTATGGAATGTTGTGTGTGAAGTTTGATCTCTCATATCAGCTGATTGGGATCTCAAGATAATCCATGTCCAGTATGACGCTGTTCGAAGTTGGGCCCGATCTTACTCTGCTATAGGACCCTCTGTCGTTCTGCGGGCAGTGTCTCAGTCAAAACTTGGCAGATTTATCGTGAAGATCTCATTTCCCAGTTTGATCTCAACGCTACTGTGTAGCTTTCGAGTGTAATGCTTGCCATGATATGTGACAGAATATATAAATAAAGAACATGGATAGTTGTGTTTTTATTTGAGTTGTAATTCATGTATTTAAGTTAGTTAGGCCTTAGTTCAATTTATTTAGTTGCATTTTTATTTTGTTGTACCCAATTCACGTGGGTTCCCACTTGGAGATAGGAAATAAGGACTATTATAAATGTACTATGTACTCTGTACGGTGAATTGATTTGAATAATATTTTTCTCAGTTCAATATTTCACCTTTCCCTGTTTCCCTTTCTCTCTCTCGTTAGCTTACCGAGACCCCCGCCACTAGGCATACTTCCCTGGTTCTTTAGCTCGATTTCATCGGATTCACAATTGTTACATGGCATCAAAGCCAAATCGCCACCATGGAAGCGTCTTCTACTGGTTCTTTAGCCTGGCTTCAATGCAACACGATGGTTTGTTCTTGGCCAACAAG
This sequence comes from Acacia crassicarpa, assembly GCA_034222035.1. Lineage (NCBI taxonomy): Eukaryota > Viridiplantae > Streptophyta > Magnoliopsida > Fabales > Fabaceae > Acacia > Acacia crassicarpa. The sequence continues at coordinate 10,803,884 of JAWXYG010000003.1, forward strand.
AGCAATTTCACCTACAATCGCACAAAGTATCCTCTGGTTGGACAAAGCTAGCGACATTTGGACTGACCTCCGAGATCGATTTGCACAAAGTGACATATTCAGGGTTGCCGAGCTACAGGACGAAATCTACTCGTTTCGGCAAGGAGCCTTATCGGTCAGTGATTACTATACCAAACTTAAAATCTTCTGGGATGAGTATATGATATTACGTCCAATTTCTCGTTGTTCTTGCAATTTCTCTTGTTCGTGTGAGAAATACTGTGATCAGGACTATACTCTGAGATTTTTGAAAGGCTTGAATGAATGTTTTGCCTCTGTCAAATCACAAATCATGTTGTTGGATCCTCTTTCTTCAGTCAACCGTGTATTTTCTCTGTCAGTTCAACAAGAAAGAGAGATGTCACCTAATCAAGCAGGGGAACCTATTGTTTTGTTCAATAAAGGACCAATGAAACCTTATTCATCTTCATCGGGTACTAATGGTTCCAATAATGGACTGGATCTGGATGTGGGTCTGGCCGTGGTTCAGGAAATGACAAGCACTGTACCTATTGTAATAGGCCTCGTCACACAATTGATACATGTTACCGGAAGCATGGATTTCCTCCCGAATTCAAGTTTAGAAATCAATCTTCTCTATCAGTTCATCATATTCAGACCCAAGATCCGGTCAATACCTTTATTCTAGAGCAACCTAAGGCATCTGATGGTGTTTTACCAACTCCCTCTCCTCAGTTCAAGCAAGAACAATACCAGAAGATTCTTGCTCTTGTTCAAAATCCCTCGGTTGTTCCTTCTCAGTCCACCTCTGTCTCGTCTATCCACCACATTTCATCATCACATCAATCTCCAAGTAACTTTGTTCCTTTCATGAGTTTTTCTCCTCAGAAATCATGGATAATTGATACTGGAGCAACTGATCATGTTTGTCATTCTTTGGATTATTTTATAGAGTATCATTCTATTAAACCCATTCCTATTAAACTTCCTGATCATAGTCATATTATAGCAACTATCTCTGGCACCGTGTGTATTTCTCAGTCATTAACTCTCCATAATGTTTTCTATATTCCTCAATTTGCTTTTAATATCCTTTCTGTGTCTAAACTCACGATTGCTATTTCTTGCTGTTTCATTTTTATGTCTTCAGTTTGTTATATTCAGGAGCTTTCTCTCTGGAAGACAATTGGTACAGCTGAAGTGTTCGAAGGCCTTTATTTCCTTAATCTTGCAACATCCTCAGGTCTGCCTACTGCACCACCCTCTTCCACAATAGCCATGAGTACTTCATCAACTAACTCTGGTCGTACTACTACAACTTTTGATTTGTGGCATCATCGTTTAGGTCACACTTCACTTTCTACTTTGTACATTTTAAATAAACAATTTCCTTTTATACACTGTCCATCGAAACTTGATCCCTGTGATGTTTGTCATATGGCTAAACAAAAGAGACTTTCATTTTCTGTAAGCACATCTTCGAGTAATAAAATTTTTTCCTTAATACATACTGATATTTGGGGTCCCTTTGCTGTTACTTCTATTAGTGGTCATAGATATTTTTTGACTATTGTGGATGATTTTAGTTGTTACCCTTGGATTTTTCCTATGAAATCTAAATCTGAGGTTCGTGTTCACCTCCAAAATTTCATTATTTTTGCTGCTACCCAGTTTCAAGCTGATATTAAGATTGTTAGATCTGATAATGGTTTAGAATTTTTCATGGATTCTTTTTATAAATCAAAAGGTATCATACATCAAACTTCTTGTGTTGAGACTCCTCAACAAAATGGCATTGTGGAACGCAAACATTAACATATTTTAAATGTTGCTCGTGCTCTTTTGTTTCAAGCTAATCTTCCTAAATCCTTTTGGTGTTTTGATATTTCTCATGCTGTTTTTCTCATTAATTGTTTACCTTCTCCACTTCTTCATCAATCTACTCCTTTCTCTTTACTGTATAATACACATCCTTCGTATTCTGATTTCAAAGTTTTTGGCTGTTTGTGTTATGCATCCACTATTTCAGCCCATCGTTCGAAATTTGACCCCTGAGCTTCAAAATGCATCGCTCTTGGTTTTCCTGAAACTACAAAGGGATATTTGCTTTTCAATGTTCTTAACAATAAATTTTTTATTTCTCGCAATGTTGTCTTTTATGAGTCATCTTTTCCTTATCCTTTACAACCATCACATGATAGTGTAATCTCTCTTCCCACTGATATCTCTCCTCTTGATTATCCTATATTTGTTCCCATTACCTCCCCTGCCTTTGTTTGTGACTCACGGCTAGCCCCTGTTTTTGCTTATTCTTCTACTTCTGCTGATCCTTCTTTTTCCAATGACCATAAAGTTGTTTGTTCCCCTGTTTCTGATATGCCATCCCCTGTCCCTATCTCTTCTTAACCATTGGTTTCTTCCCATGTTCCTCTTAGAACCCAGAAACCACCTTGTTACTTGCAAGATTACTATTGTTCAGCCTTGACTAATTCAGTTGTCCCAATTTTTTTTTCAGGTGATAAGTATCCTTTCTCTCTCCATCTTTCTCCTTCATTATCTTCTTCTTATTGTACCTTTTGTCTCAATCTTTCTACTAATGTCATTCCCACTACATATCGTCAAGCCTCTAAATATAAGCCTTGGCGTGATGCTATGGATGCCGAAATTGCTGCTCTTGAACAGACTAAGACCTGGACTTTGACTTCTTTACCTGATGGAAAGCAACCTATTAGTTATAAATGGGTCTTTACCAAGAAATATAAATCAGATGGTTCCCTTGATCGTTATAAAGCTCAGTTGGTAGCTAAGGTTTTTAACCAGACCGAGGGTATTGATTATTTTGATACTTTTTCACCTGTTGCTAAGATGACCACTGTTCGTCTCTTACTTGCTCTTACTGTTGCGAATAAATGGTACCTTCACCAACTTGATGTCAATAATGCCTTTCCCTGTTTCCCTTTCTCTCTCTCGTTAGCTCACCGAGACCCACGAGACCAGGCATACTTCCCTGGTTCTTCAGCTCGATTTCACCGGATTCACAAATGTTACACTATGTCCAGGCACAAGAGCAGCCCATTGGATGTGGATTCTGAAACCAAAAAAGATAATAATACAGATATGTTCGTGAAAGTGATCGCAAAGAGGTCTATAACAAATTACAAAGGAGCTAGTCCCTCAAAATTAAGCGTTGAGAGAGGTACCTAAATTTTGTTCCTCATAACTTCAAAAACTACATCCACTGCATAGCAAAAAAGAAGTACACGATCTGATTAACTTGATTTAGTTATGATAAAGCCACGTTTGCATTATATGCTGATATATGCTCCAATGATTGGAAACACGGGACGATGATTCCACGATACCATTTTCTCTGAAATTGATCCTTGTCCTTAACATGAAACTCTGTTGAATTTTTTTGAAGAGATTAAAAAAGTTAAATTTTAATGCCAAACTAATTTATATGACTTATAAATTGATATATAATAGTGGCCAGTGTATAAGACTGTTTTCAGGATTTGAACTTATAACCTTCAGGTCACATGGCAGCAATCTTACCGCTGTGCCAAGGCTCACTCTCTTTGAGTTGAGGCGAGAATTGAAAAAAATTATAAACAGAGAATGAAAGCAGCTATTAATGAGTGGAGAAGTCATCTTTATGCCCCACAAGAATTTTGGGCTTGCTTGCAACTTTCGCTTTAAATGTTTGAAGATAAGGAGGGGAACACTCTTGCTCCTCTACAATTTGTCATCTGGTAGTTTAAATGTCCACATCCAACACAATTATTATGATCACGCCTTTTGCTTTCATATTAATGACGTTTCCGTGTGGTTAGCTGCTAGTTTATCAGTTAACCCCAATATTTCAACAACCCTATGCATGTTTCTTAAGATTGAATATCAGTATATCAGATGACTACTCTTCTGTGATCTACTATTGAGTGGAAAAATTCCCAGTTTTGTTTACTGTGAGATTTTCTTCCCTTTTCATTTTTGGTTACTTCATATAATATCTATGACTAAAACGACTAGATGGGGACTTTTTGATGAGGGTGTTTCACAATGAAACTGATAAATGAAAGGTGAAAAATGGGACATAAGGATCTACAACTTAAATTAGCTGTTATATAGGTGGTGTAAACATGTCAGCCAATTCTGATACAATTTCATAGTTGATGCAGTCCAAAATTGAATCAGCAAACTCAAAGCTAATCTCCTTTGTATGTGGCTCAAAATCACTCCGTTCATTGATTGATTTCAAGTCATCTGAAGTCAACAAGTACGGGAGGTTTGTCTGATCTCCAGCCTGTTGGCCCCACTCTTTCGTTTTCTGACAAATAAGATTACCCAACTCCTCAGCACCCAATAATTGTTTGCAACCTGCCCGTCCTTGTTCTTTTCTGGGAAGGCTAGCTGCAATCTCTCTCGCACAATCAAATAGGAGTTGCTTTGTCTTGTGCAATGTCCTTTTAGATTTCAACACCTGAGAAACATTATTTGTCCCAAGAATCTCTTGTAAGTCCATGTTATGTCCATTTCCCTCAGCTGATTGAATTAGCAATCCCCAGAGAGCAGCTGATAATAATGAGTCTTCTGTGATTTTCTTGGCCATGACAACTTCTCCACAATTCAATATTCTCTGTTCCATTCTCCCCGCATCCTCCTTCACTCTTTCCTCTGCCAAACAAACTGACACATGTTACAAACATGGTTCAGAGCAAAAGAAAAAAAAGGTTACACCTGTGCTTTGTGACATCTAATACTGCCTCGATATTAAATATAAGACCTAATTGACTTTTTTGTTCGGAGGGATTAATGAAGTTAAATAAGTTACTTAATCATATCATCTGTTATATATGATTAAATTATATATCAGTTTATAAATTAGAAAAATTAGTTTGGAGAAAAAATGATAAATATAAATATTTTAAAATAATTTAATGAAGTTCGTTAATCTCCCAAAAAAATTCAACTACATCGTATATTTATGACTGGTGATAGTAATACTTACTATTTTGGGATAGTTGAACTTTGCGTGGATGCATCCTGTCCAGTAAAGCAGGGCTGTGTTCCATGTATCTCCGGCGGTGCCTTCCATTACTAGTAGCCTGCCGGCTTTGTTATTGAGAGTAACCAAACTAATTAGTATTTCCCCCCCTAAAGTAGTTAAAAGATTATATTGTTTTCTAGAATGAATAGCTTTTAGTTAAGGCAAGAAAGAATTCGAGTTTGTACCTCTTCACTGTAATATTGCATACATTTGAAGCTCTGCAAGTTTCTGAAATAAAAGAAGGCTGATCTTTATGTGAAGATATCCAAGTCTCCTCTCCAATTTCTTCAATCTCTGAGCATGAGTTGAACAAAGTGGACCTACTAGCAGATGAAAATCTCTCTGTTTCCACAACCTTGTGATCAACCCTTTCAGTCTGAGGGACACTAACAATATCTTCATCTCCATTCTCAGAATCTCTGGTTTCAGGGGTTTCTCTGTGTGTGGCAAGCTTCTTGCATACGGATGTTAGAACTTTGGAAAATAAAAGCAGAGCCTTTCTCTTCTTGTTTGACACAGAACTTGTTGATCTCTCCAAACTTGTGCCTGAACCTCCAACCTTGTTGCCTCCTTGATCTTGATGAGCCAAGTTCCATTTTCTGGAACAACCTCTTTCTAGAAGGAAAAGCTCCAAGACAAAAGGTTCTTGTTCCTCGTTTAGAAACTCACTAAGCTTTTTCTGGGGCCTGGAGGTTGAAGCCATAATGATGGCAGGAATTTGAAGGGCTTGAAATTTGGAATATAATGGGTGTGTACAGGAATAAAAGATGAGGCTTTGTAAATTTGGGTGGTTAAATGGTGGTGTGATGATGTGCATAGAAATAAATTTAGATGGCCAGCATATACCCCTCATATGAGATGTCATTAAAGATTGGGAATTTATTAATGAAGTCCTTGTGAGCTCCAAGCTTTCCTGGTCTTTAAAGATATATTGAATTTCATTTTAAATGAATTGCACACAATTTAAGGGCCCTGTCTAATTGATCTGCATCCCTATCCAGTAACAATGGTCCCCAAAAAAACATTTTGTCATATATGTGGAGATCAACCACTAGAACAATATTTTTTTATAAGTAAAAGTTTAAGTGAGTTGAATCTAAAGGCTCAGTAGGGTTAGAGTATTTCTTAGGCTCAAAAAGTATTTAATAAAGCCTTCATATTAGTACGAAAATTTGAACTCACAATCTTATGAGTTATAAGTCTACCTTTTTCCGATTGAATAAACCTTTATTTGCAACCACTGGAAGATTGTAATGGAGTTCAACTAACATGGATTTTAGGCCTCCGGATATTGTTGCCATCGTCACGCAAATCCATTTTACCGATCTCCGATAATTTGATGCTGGAATTTCATACCTAATCGAATCATCTGTTGTGTTTTTAATAACAAAAATGTAATCTTCTTTTGACTCTTTACACTTTATTGTGAGTTGGAGTTGTATTGCTTGTATGTGAATAAGACAATTACCCAGTAAAACTGAAACGGTGTGGGTCTAATGATGATGCATAAAGAAAAATGATTATATACATAACGCAATAGCTACGACATTTCTGGTTAAACAACTCTTCAGGTGCAGTGCAGGTAGGGAAAGTGACGAAAATGGAACAAGGGAAAGTAAATTTAGGACAATCATGTGGGATTAGCCTCTTTAAGGAGGACAGGTGGAGTTGGTTTGAATGAAACTCACGTATAAATAGGAGAAATGCAATTATTAATTATGTGTAATATCTAATACTAAATGATTTCAAAAGGCAATGCAACCACCGATTTTAAATTGTTAGCAAGCAATCAAAGTCCAGTTGGCGATTCTTAGCTGTAAGCATCACGGGCTGCTCTTATATATTCTGTTGTGGGGTTCCCTAACTTGATCAGAAGCTTAAGGGATAACAGAACGTATGAAATATAAAGGCATTGCTGTTCATATCAAGGACCAAAAAAGAAAAAAAATAAACTTTCTCGGGAGGGATCTCCCATATACCTGGAGGAGATTAGATTCTGCTGTCAATCGAGTTTACTCTTTTTGCCTCGCTATAAATTTTGATACAGTAGCAGTCTGTATCTTATTATAAATCAATTATACATCATTTTCTTAAATTAAAAAGAGTATTAAATAAATAAATTTTTCCATATATACCGTTTTTTATAGAAGGGTGCATATTTTCTCTTACATCTTTTTATCTTTTTGTCTTTACACCTTCTCTCTTCTCCATTTCTCGTGTGCCCAACCAATAGTAAATATAGATAAAATTGACAAAACCTTTTGTTTTTTTGGGTAAATGACAAAACCTCATTTATTATCTTATAATTGACTTGTATTAAAAGGTATAACTTTTGGAGTACAAGTAATTTATAATAAGTTATTGGGTGATAGTTCTTAAATTATAACTTGGCTAAGACAGCAAGATCAGCCTTTGATTTTGCAAAACTAGAAAAGTAGAATAAAAAGGCTTGGAGGCAAAGTCACTCATTCCCTGCCGAAGAAACCCTTCTTCAATTTAAAGACAGAATGTGAGCCAACATCGGTATTCAATAGTACTCGTACCAGTTATCGAAGCTTCTATAAATCATATCACCTGTAACTAACCGATGCAATTTATAATATCTAAACCAAAATAAAAATAAATAAATGACCTTACGTGTCACAGAACATTTTTATACCATCAATAATGGGCCAATCAACTAAAACAATTTTGAATTATAAAAAATCAGAAATGCATCTGTTTGCGGAACAATTTTGGTGGTTGATTAAAATACGCCTAATTGGTAAGAATACATTTTTTGCCCAGAGTTACATTATCACCATTGTGCGTGGGGTAATATCTTCAAAATGTATGCTAAGTGCTAACCCTCATTCAATAAGAAATTCAGAATAGCTCCTATGCTGTAAAACTAGTGTACTGCTCGTCCAAGCGTCTACACAAGGAACAGGACATGAGAGTGAGACAAAACTAAGCTTCTATGATTTTTCTTGATGTTTACAGCCTTCTCACTCTGATCTAACACTTAATAAAACTATCTGTCAAAATATATATATTCGTTAAATTAGTTGTTCAAGAAAACAAATAGGCCGAACAGACTTGATACCATAGTCATGTCCCTTGAGCCTGACTAGTTGCAATAAACTAAATGAATCAGTGAGGCTTGAACCTAGAAGCTAAATAAAATATTTCTAGACAGCATAAGGTTAATCTACAATAGATAAGAAACAGAGGGCACACACATTGCCCGTTTACTACATATCTAGTCTTGACACCCAAGAGATTTGGGTACTGAGATTATTGTCTGAGCTCTTAGTTTCTCAACCTTGCTCCTAAATTCATCGTGGAAAGACTTGAGTGATCTCTGACGGGAGGCGAAAGCTGCAGTAAACTGCTTAACCTCTCCTTCGAGATGTTTTCTTCTCAGTACTTCTGTATTCAAGTCCTTCAAGGCATTTTCCTTTTGATTTGAAACCATTTCAAGTCTATGGGATGATTCAGAGACCATCAGAAGCAAATAGTCTCTTTCTTCTTTTAAAAGTAGAAACTCCTTTTCCAAGCTATTATATTTATCTTTTGAAACCTCCAGAAGGTGATTATTGATACTAACCTCTTCCTCTAAGCCCCGGCACCTTTCTTTGATGGAGTTGAGTTCATCGCACAGCGTCTCCTTTGAAATAGAAGTTTCTTCCAAATCAGAGCCCTTTGTCAAAAAGAAAATTAGTTTAAGAAAATCAATAACCTACCATGCTTTTCCTCATATTCTATCAAGAATGCAGTTCTATCTTTTAACCTAAGATACTCTTCAAAAAACCGAGTGCACGCAACAGTTCACACATGGGTGATATTATACTAAAACCTCAAGTCTACATGCAGCTACCTGCTGCATAAGTTTTCATTCCCCTCCTTTTGGAGACTGATAACCTTTCAAGACACTAATTTAAATTCTATAAAGTTGTTGACTTGATTGTTTATTTCTCACTACCCAATAGAAAATGCTGAGGTGTCCCAACGTAACAGATCATATTCAATCAAGTTCACTATGAGTAAGACGGACACGTTACCGCCAAAGAGAACTGTTAACCAGATGCAGCAAATGAATCCTCAAAATATTTCTATTAATTTCAAGAGAAACCAATCATTTTAAGGTTTCTAAAGAAAAAGTCGCGACAACATAAGAATAAACCACAATATAGATAAGCTTTTATCCAAGTATCAAGAGTACGTCATATTTTACAAGAGCACACAATGAGAAGCGTCACATTAACTTCCATGTATTATTTCTTACAAGGTACATCAGGTATTGTCATTCCTCAGGGATTAACAAAAACGAGTAAACAAAGGATTTCACTGTCTCGTAAAGATATAGAATGAAACATATGAGAAATTACTCCTTTTATTGAGTACTAGCATAATATAAGCTATTCGACTGATGCCAATCATGGCTTCAGTTGTTAAGTGTATGGTTCACATTTAAAGCATCAGAATTCGGAAAAAGGACATAAAATATCCCAAACATAAGACAGAGAATGCAAGCATAATTAATGACTGAGATCTTGATATTTGTGACCAGACAACTACCTTAAGTTTGCAGTTGGAACAAGGACTTCTCACGTGCTCCTTTTCAGTGACTGTGCTTTCTGATGATTCCAATGACGTGAGTATAGTATTCAGCCTCTCGTGAAGCTGTTTTTGTTGTTCATGGATCAAAGCACTATTCCCCGTGGAAGACCTGCCATCATCCATGTCTACTGTAAAATGAGTTTCTAAGGTATCAAACAGCTGCGCTCCAATTTCACTCATGGTCGAAATCACTTCTGCGGCCGATAATTTACCATCTGATACAAATCTCTGTTTAAAACACACAAGACAATTAACTTTCTTTCTCTAGAAGATCGGGGCAAATAAAGGTTTAAAGAAGCTGATTTGCTGACCTGCAATACTGACAAAACCTCCTCAAAGTTGCCTTTCAAGTTTCCCACGGATTTAGATAACCTTTGAGGATCTTCTTCTCGTTGATGTTTAGGTGACATTGATGTTGATTGCTTGTCCAGTTCCGCTTCCTCCGAATTCTTTCTCTGGAAGCACATACATTAACATCAGCCCGCAAGAAAGGGAATGATTAGTCAAACAAAGACTCAAAATGCAAAGGCTTCGTTGTAGATATAGACTTCCATTAGCTCCGATTCAAGTATGACGCAAGCACATATGAACTTTCTGTTGGCCGAAATTATGCTTTATATCTTATGACTCGAAATACCACCTGGTGGTTTGATGAGTTGAGCCGTTGGGGACAAAGCACAAACCATATTGGACATATTCTAGTAGCACAAATGCTGTGTTTAATGTTCATGTTCATAGTTGAAATTAATAGTTCAATGTTGGAGCATTAACTAGTTCATATTTCATGTGTCAAATCAAGCAAGTTATTTAGCTGGTCATTCGGAGTCTCAAGCAGTTTATGCGTGTCAACCTTCAATCCAAGGGGGAGTAAAACGTAACTTTTATACAAACCTCGAGTTCATTTATCTTTCGATTGGCAAGTTCCAGTTGTCTCTTCAAATCTTGAACCTCTTGTTCATACTTTTCACTCAAACATCCCTGTAAAACCTTAGCCAAATCAAAACAACAGAGAGAGAAGAAGAAGACGGGAAGCAGATTGTATATATACATTATCAAGTGAGATGATGACACGGTAGCCGGCAACAAAACACGAACCATACTAAACATCAATTCTAATTCTCATGACAACTGAATACATGATCATGGCAATGAAGGATTGAAGGTTGATAATGTTTAATACTATCCGACAACTATAACTAAAGAATGGATGAATTTATCAGATAAAGCAGAGAAAAATAACATCTGATAAATATCTCTAGACATCGAACGCTCTTCTGTTAAAGCTTAATTTAAAGAGTACAAACTATATACAGCTACTCATCTTTTCCCTTTCAATTTTATTCCTCTCGCGGTGATGGTGATCATGGATGAATACAACAGAACAGAAATGTAAGATATTTATAAAACAAAGGAAACTCACAGGAGTGATATCACTTGTCGGGAATGACTGAACTTTTCGAGCGGGAGTAACTTGAAGTGAATCAAGATCTGCTACATAACCTTTGTTCAATTTCAGCCACGTATTTTCATCAGCCACATTGCTGAAAGCATCTGGAAGAGGGCTATAATCTGGCATTGTTGAAGAATTTGAACGTGTGGCAACAAAAGCATTGGAAGGCACCTTTAAACAAGGGGTTCGAAAAATATCTCCTTGAGATGCACTATTAAATTCGTTGTACCCTTCCTTGTGACACTGCCTCGAAGAATCCTGTCCCGTCTGTTATAAGAGGTAATCAGAAGACACAAATATAAGGACCTAAAGAGAACAGACCAATAAAAACCTACCCATTATGGACATGGGGCTGTACGATAACTTATCAGCAGGTATTATTATTTGTATTACGAAGATCAAACCTCAGATAATCAAGTACAAAATTGGTTCTAAGAGAACTTATAAGCAGGTTCTAATATATTAAATATTGGACAGCGGGCATCTTCTATAAAGAATAAGGAGGAAAGAATAGGAATTCGGAATACCCCTCTATCTAGCAAACAGTGATGGAATCTGAAGATGACATGAGATTAAAACTCAAAACTTGTTGATGTACGCACCTGACTTCTGTTCCTCTCACAATCTGACAAAGAAACAACACCACTGAGACTTCCGATTTTCATCTGTTGCTCCTTAATCCACTGATCACGTGACTTCCTCTCCTCTTCCAGTTCCATTTCAAGCTTCTCACGCTCCAGTTCATACTAGATAGCACAAAACTAACAGATAGTTAACACTAACAGATTAAGTGAATTTAATGCTTTCGCAAGAAAACAAATGCTAAAAGCCTAAAACTCAGCTGACAAAACTCGAAAGAAAAACCTGCCTTGAGCATATCATTCCTTAATTTAAGAATCTCCTGCTCGAGCACTTCAGCATGTGATCCCTGAATAGCAATTCTACCAGGTAAGATTCCCCCGCCTTCAACACAAAAAAATCATCAGAATTCCATTATTACCTGAAGTTTCCCACGTAGCTCCTCTATCTCTATCTTTTGCCGCTTTAACAATGCAGCATCCGTCAAAATCTGTAAAGTCCAGATCATCAATTAAAAATTTTGGCGAAGCTGTGCAAGAAAGAAGCCTAGCAGACTAGCATGCAAACGAAAGCCGCTTCCAGAAAAACAAAATACAATGGGGATTCATGATTCCTAAATTTACAATTCTACGTTCTCCATTTCCTATCACAAAAACGTTTATTTGATGAGAATAAAGCACACAAACCTCATTCACTTGAACACAGTTAGTGATGCGTTTGGCTCTACTAGCAAATTGAAGAGTTCCCTTTGTTTCTTCGATGTGAACCTAATGGAACAACAATCTATTGTAATTAAAAATAATATTAATCACCAAAAATAAAAACTAAAAAAAGAGTAAGGTAAAATCGAAACATGAGGATAAAACAGCCTACCTCTTCTGGTGCTATGGTACAAACGATGGAAGTTTTAGCATTACCACCAAGAGCTGGTTGGAGAATACGAGTTAATTTACTGTCACGATAAGGAATATGCCCCCTGTTCCAAAAGATTAAAGGCTCAAGAATGGATCCTTTCTAAATTTAATATGAGAGACAGCTACTTATATACCTCTGCTTTGAACCTTCACTTAGTTTATTTATGACATTGCCAAGAATCATCAAGCTCTTGTTAATGTGTTTCCCTTCCTTCAAACGCACTCCATCAGCTCCAGTCTTGGCAATTCTTTCAGACCCAGCTAGATCTACCAAATTCTACTTCCACAATCTCAATAAGTACGTACCAAAGGTTGCATTTTTCTTTTATTAAGAAAGAAGCTTCATGAAATAACTGACCATTTACAAATCACTTTAAAAAGGAAATACAAAAGATCGCATCCATTACCCGTATGCAACAGATTCTTAAAAGCAAGGATTAAAGAATACGTACCAATACTGAAACTCGGACTGCGTCACTTGTCATATGATCGCAAGAATTGGAATCCTTCCCCTTGCTTTCAATAACCTGCATGTGTGATGTGTATTTAGCATGTGCTTTTAGGGTAATTTGGTAAACGAAAAAACGCTCAGTGAAGTCCATGCATTACAAAGTAGAAATATGCTTAGGGCGGCATACCATCCTGAATATTGTGTGCGATCTGCTACTCCTAGCGTTCATGTTTGTCTCGCCAAAGTGCCTGTTGACTGGGAGGAAACATAACTTCAAATATAAATATACATGTCTTGTAAAGATAGATTGTTAGAATGTGACACTACGAACCTTCCCCTGCTTTAATGAGATTTAAAACTTGTTCAGCATTATTGACTATCTCCTGCCGGAGGCCTGCAACAAATATTCCGCGCTGAAGACAAACCCGTCAGTAAATTTATACACATTTATAACTAGTTAAAGTCATTAAAAAAGAAGACGGCCAACCTCCAAACTCTCATGAATTTGCAATTTCTGATTCTCTACCACAAGAAGGTCATTGATTTCTTCATTATAGATTTCCATGTAAGAAACTCGAATGAGAAACTCACGATCAGATGCCTGAGGATCAATTTGTTCAAAATCAAGCATCAGCCTGGAAAGAAAAGGTAAATCGACTTCAACAACTCTCCTAGCAGTACTTACCATCTGAATTTTGCGGAATATGTCTTCAACTGCACGAGGAATTATCCCCGGATCTGTTTCTGAGCCATTCATGGTGTAAGTCTTGCCACTACTGGTCTGCCCATAAGCGAACGCAGTTCCTGCACGTGCATAACTCAAAAATTAACTTCAGCATCAGCAAAGCGACATGGCACATTAAAAACAAATTCTTGTGTTAATTCTAATTGACATATAGCTTGCAATAGTCAAGGACAGAGCAAAACATACCATTGAATCCTTCCACTGCAGCATTTATAATATCCTTAGTAAGGAGGTCGTAGACACTAGCATTTGTGCTACTTTCATCAAATACATGGTCTGCAATGAAGGAAAATGGAAAGAGGGGATGAGAACCAAAGAAGAGTAGGACAAACAAACGCCATGAGAACGAATTTCGAGAAGGATGCTGTAGATTTAGATGAAGTACCAAAAGCGTAAGAATAGGCAGACAATGGAGTGCCATGGACCTTGTGAAGAGAAATGCGATTCTCTTCAACCTTCCAGAAATTACCACCGAACGAATCCTCTGAAATCCGAGGCCGAACTCGGACTGCGACGCAGATCTTCTCCATCTTATCACAGATCTATCAACGATCGTGTGGTACCTCAAGCCTAATGCTAGTTGAATATTTGTCACAAGGCGGGCTGCGCGTCACTGCTACTACTAGAAAAGCGTTCTTCAGGATTTGAATTTTCTTTCGTTTTTACAGATTTGCCCCTTGTTCTGTATTGTTCAAATTTTTTTTTTTAATTTTTTGTTATGAGTTCTATGACGTCTACGTGTATGGGCCGAGCCATCCAGGCCTTCATAATTTTGGATCTAAGGGCCGTTTGGATTGAAAAAAAAAGTTAGAAATGTAAATGAAAAAAATGGAATGGAATGGAATGGAAAATATTTTGTTTCAATACATTTGGTTCGCACTAGAAAAGAAAATAGGTTTATAGGAAAATTTTTATTTGTTTTAAAAAAAAACAAGGTGGGAAAATGAGGCAAAATACAATTTTACCCCGTAAAATTTCAATTTCCACTAAACACTCAAGTGTAGGAACCACTTTCCCTACCTATCTTGGGATAAGTAGGGAGGGCTCCTCCCATCTGGACGGTCCAGATTTATTTTTTTACTTTTAATTTTTTTAAAAATGATTATTTTAATGGGTGGAGAATCTAAAATAAAGATAATTTTTCAATTAACATATTTTCAAAAACTGATGTTTTTCATTTAAAAATCAACAGTTAAAAATAAATAAATTTGGACTGTCCAGATCAAATCTGGACGGTCCAGATCTGGAAGAGCTCTCCCTACCTATCCCAATATAGGTAGAGAAAGTGGTTCCAGTGTTAATGCAACACTTAAGTCTCGAGTGTTACTTTGTAAAACTTGAGTGCCATTGGAACTCACAGTTTAATTTTAACTACTGATGCAAACATAATTATTCTCACACTCTTTTTCACCCACAATCAAATCAATTCCCAATTTCTCAGTGAATATTCCCTTATTCCCTTATTTTAATCCCTAATTCCCTTCTTCTCACCCAAGGCTAAAGGTTTTCAAATAAAGACTTCTGCGGTTTCCAATTCCTCTTACGTTCTTGCTCTTCTCCCTTTCTTCTTTGTCATTCATACGAGCCCTAAGGTCTACTCGAACCTCATAAGTTTCATGTGTTGGATGTTGTTGTCGTGGACACCACTGTCATCGCCGTCACCACTACCATCACCTTAGTCCTTGACTTGTTCTTCCTTGTTCTTGACTTGTGAGTCGTGGTTGTGCAAGAATTGTTCTTTCTTCGAACCCAGTGAGGTATGCTTTAGCCTTCAATTTTTTAATTCAATGTTAACAACTGTAATTCTTAATTCTGGCTTGGTTTGATCCTTCACTTTTTCTTCCGACCTCCAATGCTATGGTATCCCTTCCTTGTTACAACACCTAACACCAATTTTTGCTACCTTTTTCCTTGTTTGTTAAGCTTCTTCTTTCTCCGTCGTCACTGACAGATCTGCACATAAGCAGGCGACAACAACAATTGAAGAAGAAAGAGAGAGGTTATTTGGGAATTTTCTATCCTTAGAAAATCGGTACCCACCAATAATGAAAGGAAAAGATATTCATATGGATGAAGAAAAATTGACCGCTGCAAGAAAATATTTTCCTAAAAAATGGCAAAACAAAAGGTGCCACTCGACAGAAAATCCAATTTTCTTTTTCCATTTCCTAATTTGTAGCGATCCAGGCACTAACTTTGCGGGCCTATTCATATATACCCTCATTATTCCCACAATATTAGTGTTGAATTAAGTGGAGACACCATTTTCCCATAAAAAACTTAACTTTTCTATATTTATTATGTTAGATTTCCCAACCATACGTAGCCATGTGCCCTATTGATTTCATGTAAATTTATAGTTAAATAATAATATTTAGTTATTTATGATTGGAAAATTTGTCCAATCACTTAATATAAAATTCTTAATAAATTATATTATTCATAAACTATATAAACCTCGAACACCACCCCTTTTTTTTAGTTTTGAAGGTCTGGCCACCTATTCTCATATAATCTAGAGTCTAAAACGGGCATCCCTCACCTCAGAAAAAAAGGTGCCCACCTCAAATAATCTAATTTTGCAAAGGCCAGTTTCTTTCAAGTGAGAGTTGAATCAATTTGGGGGAAAAAAGTGAAACTTGTAACATGTTAGAGTTTTAACTTTAAACTCGCAAAATTGTGAATTAAACCAAACAAATATATGTCTGACGTCCAATGTCATTACAGGTGTGCTCCGCGCAATTTTGATACTCCTTCTAATCTTAAATGTAAGACAAAGTTAATTCTTTTTAAAGATTTAAAAAATTAATTAAATTATTTTAAAGTATTTATATTTATATTTTTTTCTTCAAATTAATTAGTTTGAATAATAAACTAATATGTAATATGATATGATTAAGTAACTTATTTAACTTCATCAATTCTCTGAAAAAAGTCAACTAGGTCTTATATTCAAGATCAGAGAAAGTATTGTTTTGTTTTGTTTTTTTGTTTTTTACATGGGCAATGGGCAAATTTGAAGAGATCAAATGAAACTACTCCCTCCCTCCTAAATATAAAACAAAATGGACTTTCTTAGAAATTAAGAAAGCTAATTAAATTACTTTAGAGTATTTATAATTATATTTTTTTTCTAAACTAATTAATTTGACTAATAAACTAATATATAATTTAAAAATACATAATATATTATATGATTAAGTAACTTATTTAATTTTCTTAATTTCTCTACAAAAAGTTAACTGTCTTATATTTAAGACCGAAAGAATATAAAAGAAATAAATTAAGTCGTATTTCAGTCGATAGAAATAAAGTGTTGTCTTATTGATGATAAAGAAAAAACAGACATGACAGCATTGGAAGGAAAAAGCAAATAATATTGATAGCACAAATAGTTATAACTGTTTGGTAATCCTTTTAATATAGGGAAATCAAGTTATCTTTTAAAGATTAGCACATCAACTGGGACATAATTATTAGATCAAAAGATAGCACTGCGTCTTTCCTTCTCCAAACTTTGGAACGACAAGAGTTTTTTTTTTTTTTGGAAAAAAAAAACTATTAATTCATTAAATGAATCGTCCAATATCGCTGTCTTACATCTCAGAGTATCAGAATAATGAGATCCACAAGAGGGGATTGGGGGATTCAATTCCATCCATAAGAGCACATCCTCTTGCATCCAGCTTTGGCTAGCTAATCGGCTATCAAATTACAATTTCTAGGAACATGGACAACTGAAAAATTGGGAACCGATTTGAATGAAGTATTTTAAATCAGAAATGAACATGTTAATTCTCCAGTCCGGACAAGGGCCTTCTCCCGCTACTACATTGACTAAAGGAAGACAGTTTGATTCAGCAATTACTGGACCTAACTCTCTGTCTTTACCGTTCACATCACTGAAGTGCCAAAAACATGGCTCTGGCTTCACTCTCAATAGTTGAGGATGCCTCCCCAGATCTGCAGAATAAGTCCAGAAACTCCCCTTGAGAATTGCGCAACACATAGCCCAGACCACTCTTGCTTGTTGCTGCATTGAAAGAACCATCACTATTACTTTTATAGAGTTTGCTTCAGGTGGACTCCAACCCAAAGATTTGTTCTCATTGCACATTGAATCATCTCGATCTGGGTTTAGCCCAAGCATTAGCACTCCAAAGCTCATTCACACAATTCATAGCAGACATTAAAACCCAATCACAATTGAAAATTTTGAATTCAAAAACTTCAAACCAGCAGATATAGGCTACAAGCGCTTGTAAAAGCTCATCATTCCTTGAAAGTAGTCAGAATGTTAAAAAGCCATGACTCAAAATTCTTAATGTTAGATTCATTCGCACAAATGGACAAAGGGGAGGCAAACCAAACTTTCCGAGCCCAATGACATAGAAGAAGACAATGTTCAATAGTCTCTGATTCTTTATTGCAGTGAATACAACTTGCCTGGATCCCACATTTTCTTCTAGTAAGAGCTTCCTTTGTTGGTAGAGCTTTAACACGAGCCCTCCAAAGAAAATGTTTGATCTTAGGGCTCCAGATTATTTTCCATAATTCATTGTTAACAGGAGTTGATGTACTAGGCAGATTCTTACTCTTGTCAACTTTCCTCTCTTGTAGCCATTTATACCCTCTTTTAACATTGTATTGTCCATGACTACTTCCCATCCATATCAAAATATCCGACATCTCATAAATAGGCAGCAGTTTCTTACCTATCTCTTCTTTGATATGAGAAGGCACTGGTAGGTTTCTCACCTGCCAAGTCTTCTCAGAAATAAGGTTTGAGACTTTCATATTTTCTGATTCTTTGGGGATGTCCATTTTTGGGATTGGAAAACCATCAAATGTGGGAATCCAAGGATCATTCCACACATTAATCCTTTCACCATTCCCTGCCCTCCAAAACACTGACCCTCGAAATATATTATCCTCCCTTCTAAAAGACTATTCCAAGCCCAAGAGGCTTTCACCCCTTTTTCTGCAGTCAAGTAAGAGCCATTAGGATAGTAAATACCCTTAATAATACGTGCCCAATAATCTTCTGGTTTACTCATAAGGCGCCAGCACTGTTTTCTTAATAAAGTAAGATTGTAATTTTGCAAGTCTTTAAATCCCAGTCCACCACCCTGTTTTCTTCTAGTAAGAGTGTCCCCTGCTTTCCAATGAATTTTGTTTTTGTTTTTTAAGCTACCCCACAGGAAATTAGAAATTATACTATCCAATTCTTGGCAAGTTTTTCTTAGAGACTAAGGTTGGATAGCATTTGCTACTGCTTTAATTAGAACTTCCCTTCCAACTGGAGAAAGGAAAGTTTTATTCCATCCCAAAACTTTCTTCCTAAGTTTGTCTTGAATGAAAGTTAAGGCCTCAACTTTAGAACGCTCCCACAAAATTGTTATACCTTCATTGGGAGGAAAACATTATTTTGTAATCTTTGTTGATTATTTTCTATAATACCTGAGATTTTATTATTGCATTTTATTTCAGTTTTGAGGACGAAACTTGTTTTAAGGAGGGTAGAATGTAATACCCCGAATTTTTAATAATAATAATAATAAGATAGTAAATAAATGTTTAGAATTTAATAATGTGTGTATTATTTCACAATTTATTAATTGGAAATAATTATAGTAATAATAGAAATTTAGATATTTAATTGTATTGTTTTATAATTGGAAATAATAAAATAAAGCCCAGCCCATAGCTAAACTCTAAATTTTAATTATAAACTTAGGTTTAGTCGTCTAAACCTAGCAAACAGAGACCAGGTAATTTTTCTCCGCTGCCTTCTCTTCTCAAATCCTCCTTCCGGACTCTCATCAATTTATTTTTCTAGGAGGCTAGCAAACAGAGACCAGGTAATTCTAATCCCCATGAGTAGTTTTATTAAAACTTTGATAGGTAATTCTAATCCCCATGAGTAGTTTTATGAAAACTTTGATAGGTAATTCTAATCCCTATGAGTAGTTTTATGTAAATGTAATTCTAATCCTCATGAGTCTTAGGTTAGATTTATGAAAACCTTGATAGGTAATTCTAATCCCCATGAGTAGTTTTACGTAAATGTAATTCTAATCCTCATGAGTCTTAGGTTAGATTTATGAAAACCTTTATAGGTAATTCTAATCCTCATGAGTCTTAGGTTAGATTTATGAAAACTTTGATAGGTAATTCTAATTCTCATGATAAAGCTCCTAAAGATTTAGATGGGATTCCCAAAGTACCAATTATTTTAATCACATGATTAGAAGTCTGAAAATATTAAATGATACTTATTATCGTGAGTACCATAAGAGTTAAAAGTTCTCATGATAACCTTATAGGAAGTAAAGCCAAAAAGGGATAATGAGTAGAAGTCTATAGATTTAGATGATGGTCATGAGAACTTCTCATGACCACCTCATAGGAACCTATGAGTAAAAAGGGATAATGAGTAGAGCCAGGAATTTAAATGATGGTCATGAGAACTTCTCATGACAACCTTATAGGAATCCATGAGTAAAATAAATAATGAAAAATTAAGGATTTAAATTATGGTCATGAGAACTTCTCATGACAACCTTATAGGAATCTATGAGTAAAATGAATAATGAAAAATTAAGGATTTAAATGATGGTCATGAGAACTTCTCATGACAACCTTATAGGAACCTATGAGTAAAATGGATAATGAAAAATTAAGGATTTAAATGATGGTCATGAGAATTTCTCATGACATCCTTATAGGAACTCATGAGTAAAATGGATAATTGATAGGAACAATATTAAAGGCGTTGCATTGTAATACAGTTTTGGATTATGTAAATAACTTTTTTTTACAATCAATTGTCGAATTCTTGAAGGATGAATTGAATACATTTGACAATTGTTTTATTTCTTCATCTTGGCCTGTGTGCTTTAATTGCATAGATATATGATTGAATCCAAATTTATCCATGTGCGTCTCTTTTTCTTTGTGATTGAAAACCAATTTTTCACCTCGGCTTTCATGCGTCAGTTGAATACATGATCCTGTGCGTCATATTCTCTTTGAATTTTAATATAAATGCTTACGTCCCTTTTATTTATTTATTTATTTATTAATTGATTTTCTTTTTCTTTATATAATACCTCCTACGCAATAAAATAAGCCATGAACAGATTTTAGGTTAAAATATCCTTATATTTATATTTAATTAAAATAATATAAAATATATATATATATATAAGATAAGTAAATAATAGGGATAATTTAGGAGTTTATTATGTGTGTGTTTTAAAACAATTTAACAGTGGGAGGATAGCTTTGGGATGGTACCTCCCATAGTGATGAACACAACTTATGGGCTTTATGCCCTCGATATTTATTTGATGTGAAAATGATAGTATCCGTTCTTCCCAAAGTGGTGTCTGGCAGGTTTCCGAGACACTAGTAGCAACTTTGGGAAGAGGTGTGCACACTAGGAAGATATGATTATATGTTTATGGCCAATTGATGATTGTGACTGGCAGGTTTCCGGGTCACAGGGTAGACTGGCAGGTTTCCGGGTCTACCATGGTTCTCTTCCCACTAAACTAAATGGACTGGCAGGTTTCTAGGTCCAAATGAAGTTAATAAAAATTAATGAATGATATTTGATATTGAAACTAATATTTTAGATTATATATACATACATACATACATACATACATACATACATATATATCTTTTTTATATCATGTGAATATTTTATTTATCATTATATTTATTATTGTTATTTTCTATATTATCTTTGTTCATTAGAATTACCAGCTTTTGCTGGTGTTTGTGTTCATGGGCTGCGACGATCCTTCGGGGGAGCAGATTTTCAGTGAAATAGGTCTCGAGTTGGGGCTGTTGGGGCTAGCAGTGAGAAGTGAGTAAAAACAATAAGAATGCTAACTAGTTTTCCTTATTTTATTTTACGCTTGAGTAAAACATTTTTATTTAAGTTTGGATTTATATTAATGTAATAAGGTAGCCTTGCACTTGTCCCAGTACAAGTGCGGCGGTAACACTCCCCAAGGTTGTTTATTTCGAATTTCATTAATTTATTTATTAAAAGCATTTAAATTTTAAAGTTATGATAACTGTTAGAAACTAGGGGTGTTACATTTTCCTCGAAGAGTTTGGGCGTATATGATGAAGACTAAAGATGAAGTGTTGAGAAATTTTCTCAAATGGAAAGCAATGATGAAAACACAAATAAGTAGGAGGATCAAATGTCTTTGTATAGATAATAGAGGAGAGTACATGAATGATCATTTTTAGAAGATTTGTGTGGATGCGATGCCATGGTCAGACACTTCACCATCAGAAATACACCACAACAGAATGGAGTGGCATAACGCATGAACTAAACTTTGCTAAAGAAGGTTCAGTATATGTGGTCCAATATTGGCTTGTGCAAAGAATTTTAGGTTAAGGCAATACCATATACGTGTCACCTTATTAATCATCTATGATCTACTGCTATTAGTGGTATGACACTGTTGGAATAATGGTATGGAAAAGCTACTACAGATTATGATTCTTTGCATGTGTTGGCTCAACTGCATAATACCATGTTAAAGAGTCAAAATTGAATTCAAGAGCAAAGAAAGCTATCTTTTTAGGGATTACTTTTAGAGTCGAATGATATCATTTATGGTGTCTATAGACAGAAAATTATATTCAACAAGGAAGTTACTTTTGATGAATCTGCTATAATGAAAAAGGTAGTATATGAAGATACCAAATAGACTTATGGTGTTTCAAAGCAGGAAGAGTTTGAAGGAAAGTTGATTTTCCCAATACAAGGAACACGCAAGGAAACAAAAAAAAAGACTTTCTTGCGAAAGAAGAAAAGCCAGTTGAGAAGAAGGTTTCAACTCATGAAACCTCAACAACAACAACATGAATCAATAGCAATGAGCAAGCCAAAACGAATAATAAGAAAGCCAACTTGTTTCATGGATATGGTAGCTTGTGCAATCTCAGGTGCAACTGATGATATTCCTTCAACTTATAAATGAGATGTCCAAAGCTTAGAAAAGGATAAGGGGAGGAATGCCATGAATGAGGAAATGCAGTCCCTTCATCATAATGGTAAGTGGAAATTGGTCAAACTCCCAAAGGGTAAGACAACAATTGGTTGCAAATAGGTATATGCGAAGAAAGTATGATTTCCTAATCAAGGTGATGTGTGCTACAAGGCAAAATTAGTAGCTAAAAGCTATGATCAAAAGGAGGGAATTGATTATAATGAAGTATTTTTTCCGGTTGTGAAACATTTCTCCATTAGAATTTTGTTGGTTTTGGTAGCACAATTAGATTTGGAACTAGTTCGGATGAATGTTAAAGCTGCATTTTTTAATGGAAACTTGGAAGACGAAATCTACATGACTCAACTAGAATGATTCAAAGTTGTTGGAAAGGAGAATATGGTGTGCAAACTTGAAAAATCGCTCTACGGATTAAAACAGTCTTTAAGACAATGGTATAAATGATTTGACAAATTTATGTTGCAGTATAAGAACAAATATAGTAGATTCTGATATCTCTCTTATTGTGGTCTTATTTATTATTCATTAGCTATTATTAGATATAGTAGTTATGATTTGTTATAATTATTCAATTACGTGACTTTATTTTATAATATTGTGATTCCCCTCTGCCATTTGTTTTTTCATTTATTTTCTTCAAATAATGTTTAATTTTAAATAATTAGTAGTGTGAGTATAAAGCTTTGTGGATTTGATGGGGACTACAAATCTGAAATTGAGATCCATTCCTTGCACTTGGATAAAAAAGGACCAATTCATCAAAAAGAGAGAGCGACTTTGTATGGTAAACTGCCCATAGCTTCAAAGCAAGCGCGCCTGTTCATCTTTCTTTATTTATTTCATCCATCATTGAATTGAATATATACAGAAAACACTGTACGTGCATGATACCTGTTTATTTTATCATACATTAGTAATTAATTCGCATTCATATAATTAGTCTATGTGTACAGTACTTTTCTGTTCTAATATGGACCTTTTTCTTTTCGGTCGACTTGTCATACTGAAAATTTTGACACTCACTATTATCATCGTTAATATTCCCATGCATGCACAGTATTACATTAACAATAAGCACTGATCTGATGCACACTTTATTTTGATATAATGCAAATGTCATATTTATATGTTAAATTAGCCATCAAATATTCTTCATCTCGATTCATTAAGCGAGTGCTTGGAAAACCACAAAATCGTGGTTTTAGAAACCATTTCTTCACAAGTTGAGATAAACTTCATTTTCCATATTTATCACGTACATTGTAAAAGCTATTTTCTAATAACTAATCCAAATATGCTATTGGACATCTCTCATCTACCCCCCCCCCCCCCCCCCCCCAAAAAAAAAAAACGCATATTATACTGGCTTGCGCTGGAGCCTCTTGCCGCAGACTTCAAACTTTGTCATGTCTCCATAATTTAATTTATTCTAATAAGTGTAATTTTAATTTGGGCGCTAATTATAGCAGTCGCAAAACGTGATTAGCTGTATTCTTTGAATTTTTTCGGTATAACATATATTGATCATTCAAATGGGTCACGCTGCTTAAGTGAATTATATACATGATTAACAGTTTTTTTTTTACCACCGAGGACAGCAGTGCAGTGGCACAGCTGGTGGTATTGAGATGCCTTATATCTCCTCTCAGGTCCCGTGTTCGAATCCCCCCTCCCCTCGCCTTGTACCAAAAAAAAAACAGTTTTTTTTTTTTTTAAATGAAGATGCAAAACTACGTACACTTGTGGATCATTTGCGAGATATATATTGCGACAATTTTAGCCATACGTTTTCATTTACCACTTTTTCTCATTTCAGTTTCACTTTAATTTGGCTTTTCCTTCTTTAATTTGTTCATCAAGTCCTGTGGCAAGAGAGAGTGGTGGAACATCAGAGGAATGCATCATGCATGCTAAGCAAAAAACAACATATAAAATGATTAAGTAATTTATCTAGTTTCCTTAATCCCTCTAAAGAAAGTCAACTAGGTCTTATAATTAGGACTAGAGGTAGTAATTAACAAGATGAAGAAAAAAAAAAGCAGGTTCGTATTCAATTTGCTTTATCTCATGCAAACATATATAATTAACAAGATGAAGGGGAAAAAAAAGTAGGTTTATATTCAATTTGCTTTATCTCAGGCAAACATATATAATTAAAAAGATGAAGGAAAAAAAAAAGTAGGTTTGGCTATAAAGAGAGACAGGGAAGCATGTCTATGTACAAATATCTTTTCCAACTGAGGTCTTGATACCTGTTTGTTTTAGATTTTTAAAAATGTTTTTATAATTTATAAGATAAGCATGTGATATGAGTTTTATTTTGGCATTAAAAAAAAACTTAAAAAAAAGTTTTTCTGGGTTTCTCAAACAAACATTTGGTCAAGTCAGAAAAATGAAATTAAACAAAGATTTTCTATCCCACAAGACATAACTTAAAAGGAGGGGGACAACAACAACATGAGAGGGTTGCTACAACGGTTTATAGGCTTGGCACATAAGTAATACAAGTGACATGTGTGTGTGTATTTACATGGAATATGACACCCATGATCCCAACAAATATTCCCACCAAGATGCCCTTCCAGCCTCAATTGTTTTGCCAGCTGGCTGCCTATAATATCTCTCTCTCTCCGTCTTCTCTCACTAAATCATTATCAAAACAATACACATTAAGTTAATTAAAAGCAGCTAAAAAATAAAGGTGACAACATTATCAAAAAACAAAGACCTCATATCATATCTTTACATTGCACTTCCAACGACGTGGGGCGTCGCCAAACAACCCCTTTCGTTTCTCTCCTACACTCACATTAATATTACAAACCAAAAAGAAAACAACTATATCTACCACCTACCTTACAGTTCCCTTATCTATCACCTCCATGCACGTACGAACCAGTTTCTGGTTCAGTACGTATGTGAGAATGAGTTTTATTTTGGATATATATAGCTAGTGAGCGATCTCTACATAGATAGTCTTTCTTTTTGTTCCCAATGGTTATTGTTTAAGGGCTTAGACCTTAGAGTGGTGTGCCTAAAGCCCCATAAAGATTCGACAGCCGGGTCATGAGGATTTCGGATTCGGATCTTAGTTGGGCGTTCTCTAGGGAGAGAATGAGATGCTGGTGAAGGATGAAGCCGAGATGGTTTTTGAGTTGTCGGTTTTCTGTTTTTAGGCGGTTCACTTGGTTCGTGAGGTTCACTAAATGCCTCTTCTTTCTCCATCGGGACCGCCGGGCTGACTCCCGGTTCGACTGCATGCGCCTGCGCTTTCTCTCGTCCAACGAGTAAAGCGCCCGGTTTGACGATCCCTGCGAACCGGAGCTTGGGCTGGCCGGATCCTCCTCGGCTTGAATGAAGGACAATAACTCATGTACGTCACCTGGCGTCAGCATGGTTTCGAGAAGGGGGCATGGAGGGAACTGGAGGGCTTCAACGACGTCGTCCTGGAAGAACATGGCTGAAGCAGCTAGCTAGCAAGAATGGAAGAAAAAACCGGTGCTTGAAGAATGAACCGGAGAGAGGGAATGAAGGCAAAAGGGAAGAACAGAAGCCAGCGAAATGGCTATTTAAGGACGAAGATGAGGAACATGGGGGCCCCATGACAGCAGAAGATATTGGAAATAAGGTTATATTCATCCCCAAAAAAAAAAAAAATCAAAAGTAGAATACGTGCAATCACTTTATATTTAGGATTTTAAAATCCTTGCTCTTTTTTTTAAAAAAGAATATCAGTATTTCTGGCGAACGAAAATAAAAAGTTTATAGTATCATAACGTTGATATTATGAATTATTTTTTTTGGTTTTTATATAAATACACAGACTTGCTTTTAATATACACTTTTAAAATGGTATAAATAATCACACACAAAAAACATAAACAAAGAAGACTAGAAGAGGTGAGTGAAATTCTTAAAGAAAAGACTTCACATATATTTTAGTCAAGCCCTCTTTTTTAGATTAACTTTTAGCTTTTTTGGTATATATGGCATGAGATGGGGTCGTAGTTGGGAAGAGATTAGGTTTAGCTTAATGACGAAGTATCAAGCATAATTAACGTACATGACCACCAGTTCGACGAGTCGGAGAGTTACCAGAATATGCGAGGAAGTCATTTTGGTTACGCACATAACACAGTGAAAAAGGCAACGACCAGTGACCACCGTCCATCAATCTACATGAAAGTTAAAACCCAAAAGCTGCTTCCTTAACTTTCCAGCTTTATGCAAGACCCAATTAAAAGTTAGTAGCAATTATTTTTTCACTGACGCATAAACCAGTATTCTTGTCTGCAACCATAATATATCAATAGTTTATTTCTGGTGCATGAACATATTATGAACCAAGAGATGAGTGCACAGTGTCATTTGGAACTGATAAAATAACTAAGCTTTACTTTTATATGACTAGAGATGATTCTTACACGTCCAAGCAGGGCATAGAATGACATATAGGCATTAGTATACTATGATCAGAGAATGAGGTGAGTGATGGAAAGGAATATTCTGGATGACGTTTTCTTAGTTGAGCTTTCTGGGGCAGTTTGCTTCACCAGGACCTAATTAATAGTAATGTGTTAATTAATAGTAAAGCAACTGTGAGTGGAAGATAACATGGGGACAGTTATTAATTAAATCCTTAATTAATTTAATGAATCACGCAGAATTCAGAAAAACCGCGTCTTTTAGTGAGTCAAAGTAGGCTGCACATGCATCAAATAAAAATTTTATTAGAAAGAAGAATAAGCAGTGCCCTTTAGATTCCTCTGCTATCAACTGTTGGGCAGTCTAATGTTTGCTTTTTCATCTTTCAACCCTCTTGATTTGTAGACGGCCATCCATTCCACTCATTACCTTTTTTACCGAAATTTCGTTGATAAGTTTGGATAATGATCTCAAAAGAAGGATATATAATCATTATCATAAGATATTGTAAATTAAAATCTAACTTCCTTTGGGTGAGAGTTCAATTTGAACTAGTCTACAAATGGGGGAAAGTACTATTGCAATTTACAGTACAAAGAATTTGTTTGTTTGAGAGAAAACAAGAGAAACAAAAGCCTACAAGGGGTTCTTAAAAGTGGGTTTGATCATACTCATAATACGTTTTTTAGCCAACCAACCAGCGACTCTATTTCCAACCCAAAGGATGACGTTACAGTTAAAGGGCGACTCTATTTCCATGCTAAGCAATTAGTTAGCAGGTAAACCAATTCCCCATAACAGTTAATAGTAGTTATGTTTACGTTGTCGATGTTAATTGTCTAAAACATTCTTACATACACCAGATGATGAAACATTCTTACATACACCAGATGATGAACGCGAGGGATGGTCTTAAAGCATTAGTATCAAAACTAGAGTGTTGCTCCAATGAATGGTGAGCATGATCATTTTAATAATTAAAGGGCACCCGGTATTATTTTTAGCGTTTAGATGCCATACCCTTTTTTGGGTAATTCTTTAGACGCCATACCCGCGTGTGCATGGGAAATTAGGATAGCAGTTCAAATTAAGTTTAACAAGAGCAACATCCTAACGCTTGTTCGTCATCGTCTTCTACACGTTTGTTTGATCAAGGAAAAAATGATTAGTTAAAATACTCAAGATTAATTAAAATAAGAAATTACACAAGCAAAGCCCCTCAATGCTGATAACCCCCGTGGGGATGGATCTTTATATGCAAACAATGACTTAATAAACAGTGCTTTGAATCCAAACCATGGGAATATAGTATGATCAGCGATTAATTTCTCTCCTTTTATCTCCGGGGGGGAAGCACTAGAGGGGGGAGGAAGGACAAATGAAAAAATGAACCTGCCTTACTCTGAACCTAGAAATTGACAGTGTCAGGGTAATCCAACAAAAAACACAACGTTTATATCACATTATCTACAGCTAAGATTCAACAAATAGCCATATGATGCTCAAACCAACACCAAATATGAACAGTTTGATGTCTGCGCCTACAGACAATTGTCAGAAGGGGGCATAAATTCCAAAATATGACAAGGAAATTTTGGTTTCAGTCTCCCTTGCTTTTTCCATAAAAGACACAAATACATCAGATATTCACATGTTCACCGGCGGTGCTCCCTGAATATGACAATCAAACAATTATCATCAGTACTTTCAAAATAAGGGAGGTCCGCTTCACATGATACCATTGAAAGAGAAGTCTATTTACTCACACCTACACGAAATTAGAGTAACGATCCCTAGTCATTTCATTTACCGCTAAATAATCATTTCAAAATCTCACCTTGAACAGAAGATCATATGCTATGTGCTCCCAGGGCAAGGATACGGACATTAAGCTGCATTTCAAAGGTATCAGTTCATCATCAAAATTGGAGCTAGAGGAAGAGGCAGCCGCATAAGCATGTTTTGCGGCAACAGATGCAACTGATGCTGCTCTACGAACAATTGTGCCAATTCCAAACCCTTTCTTTGACGCTACTGGAGAAAAGGGGCCTGAATCCTCCTGACTTTGATCTGTCATTGCAACAGCAGATTCATTTATCCAATCATCTCATCTTTTTTTACATAACATTAACAGCAAATTCCTATGCCAGATGTCTCCAGTAAGGAGCCTCATTATAAAATACAGACGGGCAGGATTTTGTATTGCCTCTAAGGATTTGATGCATCTTCTATGTACTCAAGTTTTAAACACTTGGGAGCTTGGCATCTTGACAAAATTTATACTTTAATTGCAATCACATTGTAGGAATCAGAGAGAGAAAGAGAGGAGTATACTCAAAAGTCTGTATATTCATGTACGTGATAAGAGCCATTTATATACAAGAAAGAGGGCAAGGGAATTAATGAGGATCAATTACTCATTATAGAGATTGATTCCCTAATCTCTATAATCCTAGACTGATTGCTATACTAATTAGAATATATTGCCTAATATATATATTTCCTAACACTTCCCCTCAAGTTGGAGCGTAGATATTAATCAAGCCCAACTTGTTACAAAGATATTCAACCCGAGTCCCATTTAAAGCCTTAGTTAGAAGATCACCCAACTGATCACTAGACCGCACATGTCCAGTGGAAATAAAATTCTCCTTGATCTTATCACGCACAAAATGACAATCAATCTCAATATGTTTCGTTCGTTCGTGAAACACAGAGTTGGAGGCTATGTGTAGAGCAACTTTATTATCACACCACAACTTCGCAGGTAATGACGTAGCAAGACCAACCTCCTTCATTAATTGATGAATCCACACAATTTCTTGTACCGACTGAGACATGGCTCTATACTCAGCTTCTGCACTTGATTTAGAAACCACATCTTGCTTCTTACTCCTCCATGATACTAAATTTCCACCAACAAACACACAATATCCTGTGGTGGATCTTCTGGTAGCTTTTGACCCTGCATGATCTGCATCACAAAAGCATTCAACCTTGTTGTGACCATGATTTGTATAAAGAACACCACGACCAGGTGAACCCTTCAAATAATGTAAGACATGTTCCAAAGCCTCCCACTGAGCAATTGTTGGTGCAGTCATGAACTGACTAAGGTGACTAACTGGAAAAGTCACATCGGGGCGAGTTACCGTAAGATAGTTTAACTTCCCAATCAGTCTACGGTATCTCTCAGGATGGGCAAATAGCTTGATCTTTTCTGGATCAATTTTCTTTTGTATATCCTCAGGTAGTTCATCAAACGGTATGCGGTCATCAAGGTCCAAGAGGGGATTAGGGATCATAGGAAAATTACTTGGTGATGCTCCAAGTTTCCCTGTTTCTTTTAGCAGATCAAGAACAAACTTCCTCTGGGTCAAACAAATGCCTTTCTTACTTCTCATAACCTCTATCCCAAGAAAGTACTTTAAAAGGCCCAAATCCTTTGTTTGAAAGTGAGAATTGAGAAAGGCCTTCAGTGAAGAGATTCCCAAAGCATTGCTACTCGTAATAACAATATCATCAACATATACCACCAACAGAATCATCCCAGTATCTGTCTGCTGATAAAACACAGAATGGTCGCACTTACTCTGACTCAGACCAAATTTCTTTACCACAGAGCTAAATCTGTCAAACCAAGCACGAGGGCTTTGTTTCAAGACATAGAGAGACTTTTGAAGATGACATATCTTCCCACGCTCCCCCTGAGTAACAAAGCCAAGCGGTTGCTCCATGTATACCTCCTCTAGAAGATCACCATTCAAAAAAAGCATTCTTAACATCCAACTGATAAAGATCCCAACCATAGTTGGCAGCCATAGAAACGAAGAGGCGAACAGAGGACAGTTTGGCCACAGGGGAGAAGGTTTCCGAGTAATCAACACCATAGGTCTGAGCATAACCCTTGGCAACCAGTCGAGCTTTCAAACGTTCCAAGGTGCCATCAGCTTTTGTTTTGACTGTAAACACCCACTTACATCCAATAGCCTTCTTTCCAGGGGGAAAATCAACTAGATTCCAGGTACCTGCCTTATCAAGGGCCATCATTTCTTCTTTCATAGCAGCACACCAACTGCGATGGGCTAAGGCTTGGTGAAGATCAGTGGGGACAGTAAAAGAATCTAAGGAAGCTATGAAAGAACATGATTGAGGAGAGAGATGATTATAGGAACCAAAAGATGAGATAGGGTAGGTGCAAGATCGCTTACCTTTTCGAAGGGCTATGGGCAAGTCAACAGAAGTAGGAGAGTCAGGTACGATCTCTGGCTCTGATGTGGAGTCAGGAGAGTCAAGTATAGTCACTGGGACTGGGGTAGAAACAGGAGAGGATGCAACTACTGCTGGATCCGACGCCGAAGCAGGCACTGGGGGGGCTGGAACCTGTTTAGTGCCATGACTTGCCTTGGGACGCTTCCGATACACATGATAGATAGGTGGTTTAGCAGGTTCCGGGTCTGGTGCTTGCACTGGTGATAACTGAACCTTATAGATTAATACATCATCAAGACTATCAGTGGTGTCAGGGGATGGAGAAGCAGGAACAGAGACAGGAAAGAACGGGGTCGACTCATGGAAGGTAACATCTGTGGACACCAAATAACGCCGAAGACTGGGGGAATAACATCTATAACCCTTTTGAACCCTAGAATATCCCAGGAAGACACACTTTAGAGACTTTGGATCAAGTTTTGTGGTAGTAGGTCGAACATCACGAACAAAGCAAACACACCCAAAAATCTTAGGATCAATAGGAAACACAGGATTGGATGGAAACAAGGTGGTGTAGGGAGTGGCACTACTAAGGACAAGGGACGACATACGATTAATGAGAAAATAAGCAGTGGACACAGCATCAGCCTAGAAAGATTTGGGAACGTTCATTTGAAACATGAGAGCTCGGGCAACCTCTAATAAGTGCCGGTTCTTTCGTTCAGCAACACCATTTTGAGCAGGTGTATCCGCACACGAGGACTGATGAATCATGCCATTTTGGAGCATATAGTTGTGAAATTGGGCAGACAAATATTCTTTAGCGTTGTCACTTCGGAAAGTTTTCACAGAAACACCAAATTAGGTGTTGATTTCAGCACAGAAATGGCAAAAATGAGAAAACAACTCAGAACGATTTTTCATTAGATAAAGCCAAGTGGTTCTAGAGAAATCATTAACAAAAGTAACAAAGTACCGAAAACCAGACTTGGACTCAACAGGACACGGACCCCAAACATCTGAATGAACCAAATCAAAAGGGGACGCAGCCCGTTTATTGACGTGAGGTGCCAGATGAACACGGTGATGTTTAGCAAATTGACACGACTCACACTCTAGAAAAGACAAATACTGAAATTGAGGATACAACCTCTTTAAAGACGACAAAGACACATGACCCAACCGACAATGAACATCAAAAGGAGAGAGACCACCAGAGCAAGCAATGGAACACGGCACCCGATCGTCAAGAAGGTAATGGCTGCTAGATTCATACCCCCTACCAATAATCCGCTTCGTCGTAAGATCCTGAATTAAGCAATGGTCAGGAAAAAGTGAGATAAAACAGTTTAACTGACGAGTCAGCTTACTAGGGGATAAAAGATTAAAAGCAAGATCGGGAACATTAAGAACGGATGATAAGGAAACAGACGAAGTAGGTGTAACATTCCCAGATCCAAGGACACGGGTATAAGAACCATTGGCAAGTGTGATTGAAGAGGGGTTGGCGTAAGGTGCATAAGAAGAGAACAAATGATGGTTACCTGTCATATGGTCAGTAGCCCCCGGAATCGATGATCCACTTCGAAGAAGTAGCAAGGCACGAATCAAAGTTACCTGTAGCAAGTGCAGTTGGCTCTGAGGGAGCAGGATCAGTGATATCAGAGGATTGAGCCATATGAGCAGATCCGCGTTGCCTTTGTTGCTGCTGTTGTAACTTCCGACAATAGCGCTTCGTATGACCAGGTTCCTTACAATAATAGCAGACAATTCCACTGGGAGGATTGTTACCGAGCCTCTGTGAGCCGGGGGTCCTAGGAGCTGGAGTAGCAGAAACAGGATATGGTGGACCATGTCTTTGGCGCGAGGAACCCTGGTTCCAAGTGTCAGGTGGACCTCGGCCAGCTAGAGCACTAGCGTTAGGATTGGGAGTCGGATGGGCTAAACTGTCGGCACGTAATACACGAGAGTACACATCCTGCAGTGAAGGAAGCTCGGAGCTAGACAATATTTGAGATCGAACCGTCTCATAAGCTGGGTCAAGGGCAGTAAGGAAACTCATAATCGCATGCTTCTCCATATTATCGATCTGTGCCTGGAGGTCAGTAGTTGGTGGCATCAACCGCCGCATTTCCTCATACATCTTGTTGAACTCTATGAAGAAATTCTTCAGGGGACGACCTTGCTGCTCAGCCCGATAGAACCCTTTACAAACCTCATGAATGCGAGTAATATTTCCCTTCCCAAAATACAGAAACTCCAAATAGTCAATAAGTTCTTTAACCGTGTTGCAATGACAAACCGAAGGAAGAATATCGCCCTCAATGGAATTCTGAATTTGTAAGAAGAGCCTGGC
Source organism: Acacia crassicarpa (assembly GCA_034222035.1). Classification (NCBI taxonomy): domain Eukaryota; kingdom Viridiplantae; phylum Streptophyta; class Magnoliopsida; order Fabales; family Fabaceae; genus Acacia; species Acacia crassicarpa. The sequence goes on from JAWXYG010000003.1 coordinate 10,837,709, forward strand.
ATCTGCTCGAGCCCATGTCATCTTAGGACCTTAGGGGGCAACTCAGTCAAATGACCCTCTTTCTCAATACTGAGTAAGTGCATCTGGATGGTTTTGATCCAGTCCGAATAATTTGTCCAATTTAACTTATGATCAATGATTTTGTTGGAAACAGGGACCACCTCAGATGTAACACTTGGTTTAGAATCAGCCATAATAAGCAAATATGAAACAAAAACAATGTTGAAAAACCAACCAGGAGAGATGAAGAGTGCCAAAGGATAACAACAAATGGTCGCACAAGGACCAATGTAATAACAGCACCACAGTAACAACAAAAAACACCAACAAATGGTCACACAAGAGCCAATGCAACAATACCACAATACCACCACCACAGCAGCCCTCAAACAGAGCCAACAGCAACCCAAAAAAAAAAGGGAAAAAAACGCACAGAACCTTCACCAAAAAAAGGAGCTGTCACCGGAAACACAGAAGAGAAGCACGAAACCACCTGGGATAGGACGAGGATGTCGAGTCGATCCCAGAATAGCAAACGACGGTGGAAATCTCGCCGGAAAACGTCCTCACGCGCCGGCGTGTGTACTGGACGGCGGAGCTCAGGGAGGCACGTGTACCACCACGCGCTGCCGGAAAAGTAATCGGCCAACTGGGTTCCTCCGATCGGAACCTTCTGAACACCGTGGGCCGGCGCGTGTCAGCTAAAACAGCCAGGAACAGAAGTCGAACAAACACACTCCTTCCCTCTCTGTGTCCGTCGCCAGCCAGACCAACCAAGAATAGCAGCGGAGAAAGGAAAAATAATAATAATATGGAACCTAAAGCTCTGGTACCATGTAGGAATCAGAGAGAGAAAGAGAGGAGTATACTCAAAAGTCTGTATATTCATGTACGTGGTAAGAGCCATTTATACACAAGAAAGGGGGCAAGGGAATTAATGAGGATCAATTACTCATTATGGAGATTGATTCCCTAATCTCTATAATCCTAGATTGATTACTATACTAATTAGAATATATTGCCTAATATATATATTTCCTAACACACATAATGTAATGCAGACAACAAATGTAAAATTTGTTACGCCTACTAAATGCCCATATATATTTTTCTCCGCTTATAAGGTTAGAAACATTAGCGCCTAGAGTTCCATGACGAGATTTCTAAAGTCCTACTAACCAACATATTGCCTACCTGTAACACCAGAAACAGCTACTTCAACTTCCCCACGGCCTGCAGGACCTTTCATGTAAATTCTGTCTGTTTTGCCAGGAGAATGTCCTCCAGATAAAAGGCTGCCGAATCGAGACTTGCCAGCTGTACTTTAAGGGGGGAAATATGTGAGCCAACTGATATACTGGTATCTGGCACCCATTAGCAATTTACAAAATGATAAACTCACAACATAACATCATTTTGTTTAATATTAACATGGTAACAAAGGGTGATCATTTATGGACGATAATGTCATTAGATGAAGCAGAATATTAAGGCAATAGAACGTTCCCTATAACTGAATCTAAATCAAGACTACACCACAACACTTCGGGCGAGACCGAGAGATGTATCTCATTCAACAACCAACATTAACAAGAAAACATCATAAGTTCAGTACACTTAAAACAGAGCTTCACTCATAGTAACAACAGTAAAACAGAGAACACAAGAAAACAGAAGAAATATTCTGCTTGCTTTTAAAAGGCCATTTCTCAACTAGTCTTTACCAAAATTCTTTACACTCACACCCCCTTCAGCCACAACACTGCCCACTTTAAACACCTCTCTATCTCATCCAGACCACAACTCCTCACCTGCACCCTCAAGTTAGTTATTGGCTCGAATTTACCATTCTATTCCTCACGGCCATCTCATCACCTTTGGCCCCTCTAGAATATTATTTAGTTTCAGGCTCTCTTCCTTCCTCTCCTCTCTTTGTGAAAAGTCCTTACAAATAAGATTGTATTGGAGAAAAATCAGATCAGCACATCACATGCAAGGATTTTTGTAAATCTCCTGAAGGTTCAAAATTTTCAGGAGTGTTTAAAATGTCTCCCCTTCATTGCCTCTATAGACATTACAAAAATAAATGCTTGATTATGGAAGCGCTTATCCAGATAGATGTCACAGCAGGAAAAAATACCATCATATGCATCTCGAACCATCTGATAGCTGACAAACCCAGAGAAAAGAGTAAGCTGCAAATCACAACCATCAATTCAGTATGTCTACAACTACAAACTGAACACATAAGAAATTCTTGCTATGGAGCAATCCGTCAATGGAATCATCAAAGAACATACTTCAGTGAACTATTTTTTGAAAATAATACTCCATTATTCAGTGAAAAAGGCGACGGCTGCTTAATGCTTGGCAGAGACTCAAAGACGTTCATATATTTTCATGTAATAGACACCAATCAAATTATTATCATTTACTTCCTTATTTGGTATATTCATATAAAAGCTACAAAATCGAAATCAATACTAGTTAGAACTACTATGGACTTCCATAATCTAAATTGATATTTTCTTATTGCTCCAGGATTTAGTTGTTTATACTTTACACCATCACAATAAGTCCTCCGACCAAATTATCTTTAAATATCTAAACTTCCATCTCCAAAATTTCTCTAGCCATCTAGTTTGCATTTCTTTAAAGAAGAAACATACAAAATTAGTGAGAATAGTTTCAACTTGTTAAAATACCTGGGGCGCAATTGACAATAACGTAAAAATAAACCTTGATATTTCAAGAACAAAAGCAAGTCTACAAGCAGCACTGCTATGAAAAAACGTGAACAATGTTTATACAGCACATTCGTTGTACAGTGAAATTAACCAGCATCCAATCCATCATTTTGAAACATAAACAAAAGAAATGCAATCATCTATAAACTAGAGAGTGTCAATCAGAAATACAAACATTCTAATACAGAATGGAATTCACTATGTAACTGGGTATTGGCCAAACCTTAGTGTCATTTCTCTTTGGGGAATTAGGATCAACTCTAGGAGATTTATCATCAACAGTGCAATAATGTGATTCGTTACTAGGAAATGCTGCCCCATCATGTGCGTTAAGAACTACGCAGTAACAATGATCCTTTTCAGTTAAAACCTGTAGAAAATTGAAGGGGGAATCAGGGTTGACTTACACAGTGATAATTTGAAATGAAAGTTGTTTAATTGTCCTTTTTGCTAGACAAAGAGAGTAAGCGTTCTCATAGAAGATGAAACCACATGAAAAAAAAAAAAAAACAATCCAACTTGCTAAAGCTGTTATGAGAAAGCCTATGAATAGTTTTATTATAGTATCAAACACACCCCATGGCATGGTGCCACCTATATGGCATTTGCACATACTCCATAAGGAGGAAACATAGAGAAATTAAAAAGAGGCTGACATGGGTCCGGACATAAAAACTCTAGTGCTAAGTCAAAAGACTCTAGTGCCAAGTCAAAAGACTATTCAACTAAAAAACTTAGAAGGACTATTGCAATATCCAACATCACAAGTAGAGGATTATACAAGGAATTAATAATGCTTCTCATTTCCTATAGTTCCAATGTTAATCAAATATTGTAATTTTAACTACACAATTAAGCCATAGCTTTTCACAGGAACCACTGATTTTTAGGGGGAAAATCACCCTCTTCACATGTTACCAGCAAAACTAAGCATCTCAAGATAATGTTTTTTGAAAATGCAACCACCAAAAAATTGCGAAAATCAGTTCAGATGCTTCAGGTACTATTCCAGGATGAGGAAAGCAATATCCTGGTTACAGAATTCTACAACTGAACCACAAAGAACATGAAATATTCAAACCTTCAAGATGTGATAATGGGATGATAAATTCAATGAATTGTTAAAATGAGTGTCTTACCACCGCATCAAAAGTGGAGTCAAAGTCATCAATTGCAAAACAAATATCCGGATATGCAGGTGTTGTCTCCACTTCCTGGATACAGTGTCATCGCATATAACAATCTCTCAAGCGTGTAACATGTCCAAAATGATAAATATACTTGCCTTTTCAAAGTTCAACTGAAAATTCACATGACTTGGAGACGCATACACAGTTTTTACAACCTGAGGAGGGGCAAAGGGCCACAAAGCAAAATCAGATGCATTTTATATTACTTTGAGATAAATGCTTGGTTTTAAAGTCACATGAAAGATTCTATGGTCCAAGTAAATAACGGTGAAACCCTAGCTTACAAGTCACCACAATAAACCATGGGAGAGAAAACAGTCACAGACACAGGCACCATAATAGCCATGGCTAATTGAGGAGGAAAGCATCCTCTGAAGAGATTGAAAGAGTTATATAGAAGAAAAGTAACACTAACTTATATATGCCAAAGGATGCACACAAGAACATAATGGTGGAACTTGAAGCAAAACCAAAGGAAAAAAATACAGGAGTCTGAAAATAAACTCTTTGGAATCTTTGGTCAACATCAACAACAAAGATGAATTAAAAGACCCCAATCTAACCACATGCATTCTGTATCAGAATGATTCTGGAGAAAACTCAACTCCTAAAATCAATTATAAAGCTAAGGAACTGACTGATTTCAAAGGATTGACAAAGTTTCAATACACTGCAATTACCTTATATATAGGAGACAATGGTGTACTTTGTGAAGCTTGATGATTCTGAAGAACCTGATGACTGGAGAAAGAGATAATTCAAATTCCGTTGATGAATGTTTATGGAAAAACAAAAGGAACAAGAATCTTAAGTGACAATATTTTATAGCCTCAATCCCAATCTTTTTATGACTATCTATTCAAAACATATAACAACTCTCTCCGTTAAATTGGGGAATGGTTCAATCATATTTGAGGCAATTAATCTAACTATTATATCCAATAGAAATCAATATGAAGGAAACAACTACAAAAGGTGAAAAGCCAATCTACTGCCACTGAATCGAATGCATCGAACTTTCAGAATAATCTGACATGCATACAGCAACATAAACCCAACAACTGTGGAAAAAAATCTGGAAAATATTATACACATCAATGACATCCACGATAAAATGGAAGAGGCCATAGAATGAAACAACTCACTGATCTTGGTAACATTTGGACAAGAGTTGAGTTAGATGAAAATTCTCGGCAGAGTGCAAACCACAAGTTCTTAAAAACATTGTTGGTGAAAACAATGGTAGACAGGAAATCAAAGAAAAACATTACCTGCAAATTGCAATAGTTACACTAAAGGACGTATGAGCAATTAAGTTCAGGTAAAATGAACGCCTCCAATCAACATCTGTAGAAGTTTCATCAATTAAGTCGTCCAACTGGTTAAAAAGAAAATAGGATTATTTGGCATCATAATGGACGGCCTACCAGATCCAATAAAAGGGTGGCCCAGTATCAAAAGAAAAAAAATATTGATGCTAAAGGAATTTAGCAATCAAATATGGAATTCACATAGGAAATACTGCAATTGCATGAGTAGCGATCATCTTAAAGCAATCAAATCTCATTGGAATGGAAATCACACAATTGCAATAACAATGGGGAGGAACAAAGGCAATGTGAAGCACAAGCTAATTATAATGACATAAAACTGATGTACAGCAACACATTCTAGCTCGCAAAATGTAAAAAAATTGCAATGCAGATTCAACTTGGGGCAAAATTTGAGCTAAAGGTCCAGCAATGGGTTAAAAATTCGAGGGATGGGCAATTTTAACATGTTTAACAGGCAAATATCCATGAATTCTAGTTACACTCAAGTATTAGTATCAGTATCATAATGGTATAGCAACAATTTCCATGCATGACTGCAAGGACTAAAGGACGGAAACAAGGATTTACTGGGACACTTTTCTTCTAACTCTTCTGAGATGCAATGATTTGAATAAGATGAAAGTTAACACACTAATATGGCCAATATGACCCAAAAATGGCAAAAGATGAACGGTTATTATGTGGTAAAGCTCTATTGGTATCTGTGAAGTGCAAAAATGTTGTAACAGAATGGTAGAAACAGGTTGAACTTCATTAGCAGTCACATAACAAAATAAGGTGAGTGTAAATTGAAAAGTTTCAACATTCTTCACACTTCAATGCGAATTTACCTTAGGAGCCCACCTGCGTACAAAGAAAGGAGAATCGCTCTCCCCATTGTTATGGGAAGCATATCCTTGAGATCCCTGCTGGAAAAAATTTTAAAAGAATAAAAATAACGGCCAATCTAACCTTGCAGAAGAGACATCATTCCACTGATGGAAAACAAGCAGTTCGGTTACTGGAAAACAAAAAAAAGCAATCCCATTTTAAAGTCTTTATGGTTGAACATAACATACCAATTTCCTGACAAAGAACACGAGATCGTCATCTTGCCGTCCCCTTGACTCCTTACCACGGACAAAATACAAATCAAAGACGTCGTGCCAAAATTTCATATCCATTTCAACATCAGGAGCATCACTCTCCTCAACTATTGTTTTTCCTAGTAAGTTTGAGTGCTTCTTCACCATGCTCAATAATTCATACCTTACGCATCATAATGAGCAAATCAGATCCTCGTTATGATGCCAAAAGTTTATTTAATAGTCGATCACAAAATTAATCATACAAGTAGAACAGACAATTACACCAAGTAATCCTAAAAAGGAAATTTAAAAAAAAAAAAAAAAAACTATTCGGCGTCACACTGCATCAATCTGCTATTGCATTTCGCATTTTCGAGCAAGACAAGAAAAACCATTCATTTAGAGAATCAAAATACTTAAATACTGGCTGATGAAAAGAAGCAGTGAAGTCGTTAAAGCACCTCGTGGGCGTTTCCCCGGTATCACTAAACATTTTCGTCTGAACAAGTCGTTCACCGTGTAAAATAACTTATCTATGAAGCAGGAATCTTCGGGTTTCGAAATGAATATAAAGTTTATGGCCAATTTTCACTTAAAAATATTGGTTGGCTGTATGACCCCATCTAGCTCCTGTGCGACGGGAACACGGAACAAGAACGGTGAAGCCTGGCATCAGTTATTCGGTGCGAATGGTCGATGGCAGACGGATGGACAATCTGAGGAAGTGAACGTAATATGCCATCAAATATTTTTATGAAACCCTCGACTTCAACAAAGTCGTTGTAGTATAGTGGTAAGTATTCCCGCCTGTCACGCGGGTGACCCGGGTTCGATCCCCGGCAACGGCGTATATGTTTTTACCGCTAATTATATAGGTTCCGTTTGGCGCCAATAATTTTGTACCATCGTTTGGGCCTGTTAACTTTTGCTCTCGCCGACCCCAACTAAACAAAAAAAGTATATTCCATTTTCGTACAAAGCATTCCAAAGAGAAACTTGGCCCAGAACGCATAAACATGGGTTGCTTGGATCAAGAGAGAGCTCCAGATCAAGAAAGACATTCCTAATTTTTTTTAATATTCTAAAATAAATTTTTAAAATCATAAAGTTTTTTTTTTCAATATCTTTTTAGTATGCTTCAGTACGCAAGAATATTTTTTTAAGATCAGTCATTACCTTGAAAATTTTTTTAGTATCCTAAAATATTTTTTTAAGATCATGAAGTATTTTATCAATATTGACACAGTCAGTATTCTTAAGTGTTTTAATTTTGTACACAAATTTATGTAATTTTTTGTATTTATTATGAAATATGATATTTAAAATACAACTTTATCCTTTATATGTAATTATACCAAAAGCTGATGTCCTTTTTGGTTAATTTGACTCTAAAAAAGCTATTTTAATAATAATATCCAAACACAATTCTTTTTATCCAAAAGCTATTCTCCAAAATCTATTTTTACCTCGTAAATCCTAAAAGTTATTTTCCAAAAGCTATTCTCCAAAAACCATTTTTACCTTGTAAATTTTAAAAGCTATTCTTTAAAAGCTGCATCCAACATGTTCTTACCCATTTCTTACCCATCTCTCTGGAGAACAAAACACCATTGCAGATAGTTTGGCTAGTTCATCTCATCAGTTGGTAGGGAAATTTTGTTTCTTTGATCAACCGCCGCCGCCTTCTGAAGCATGGAGGTGGTTGATGAAAGAGGATAGTCTTTTGGTTTTTGTTGTAGTTCTCCTTTTGTGAGACATTGGTATGTATGTTTCAGGGAGTAAATTTCCTCCTCTTTCCTCTCCCTCAGAATCCCATCTGGATCGTCCAAATCTTGATCCAACGGTCCAGATTTAAAAAATAATAATAATAATTTTGAAGTTTTGTCTTTTTAGAAAAAGACAAAAGTAAAAAAAAAATTAATCTGGACCGTTGGATCAAGATTTGGACGGTCCAGATGGGATTCTGAGGGGGAGGGAAAAGGAGAGAATCCGAATCCGTATGTTTCATTTAAAAACAAAAATACAAAAACCAAACACAGTGTAGAACTCTGTACCAAAAACAAAAACACAGTCCAAAACTCCAAATTACATCAGAGACCTTCTATGCCACTTCCATCTCAATAAGTGGGGAACATTCAGAGGGAGGGAACTTCACCACATCTCAGTGAACAACACCGTAATCATTTTTTATACTATACTTCACATATTCAATATCTATATTCATTTTAAAAAATTTAAACACTCCTCTGATCCTAAATATAGGACATAGTTTATAATCATGTATTTAATATTGGAGATTGGATATTCTGACACATACCGGGTTCTTTTTTGAGGCTGAAAGGGGACCAAAAGAAAAACAAGCTAAGGTAAGGCAAATTATTGTTGGTGTGAATAAGAATAGTGAATAATATATGTTAGATTTTAATATCACAACTGAACTTTTCTCCCATTATAACATGGGAGAAATAAAAACTGGGAGAATTTTCGGAGATTTTTCTCATCTTTCTAATATTTAAACAAGATGTATATAGAACTTGATATGTGGAGAAATTTGAAGGAAAAAGAGGATTACAGTTACATCCAAAGATTTGTGAACTTTAAATTTCTATTGAAGCAATATTCCAACCAATCAACAACAATAGCTGCCTTGGAAAATCTGTCAGCTTTTTAGTGCATGTTTAAACTAGCTGTGGAAGCTACTTTTTAAATATGATTTGCGATAGGAATTTTGTCTCGACTTATGTAAACATGTTTTTTCAACGTCAATTCAAACCGGCCTTTAATATTTTTTTTTTCCATGATAAAGATTCTACAAATATGCTCAACTAAAACCATACAAATAATTTTCCAAACTAGAAATGTTCATTTTCTTTTGGTAAACGGAAAGACCCCATCATCTGGTATCTATTTGAACTTTGAATCGTAGCCTTCTCGGCTGAATTTGGTATTCATGCAACCGATTAGTCTGAATCCGGATCTTGCTTGCTGAATTTACCATCTTAACCAATCATTTGTTGGTGAAAAATATTCATTTTAAATTTGGATGCGTAATTAGATTCATAAAACTCAAAATTATTAAATTAATATGCACATAACGAATATGAAATATCATTCACCAAACTCCTGAGCAGCTATCATTGACCCTTCAAGTTGAAGTTAACCGGCAGAAGTCAACTCACTAAAATTAACGTCGAAATGATCGACCTCCTCTCTAACCGTTCTTCTTATAACTTCAATTATATGTGATGTCTACCTTTTCTAGTTTAATTTCTTGACTCAATTATGAGTACTGCGATTGAAATATTCAATTTCTGTCACAGACAAACGTGTACAACGCTCACCACATAGAAGGTACTCAATAAAGACCCAGTATATGAATGGTGACGTACGTACATATAACTGAATATAGGAGTATATAACTAACGGTTTGCGGAGTCTTCAAGGTCAAACTAAACGGGGCAACAGCAAGAGCCAAATACGTCTTTGCAAAGTTAGTTTTAGCTTAGATATTTATGCAGAAACGACCAACTCGAATTTGTTTTATCCACGTGTGAGCCGGCCAGTGTGGTATTGCAAGCATATATTTCCAAATTACATTGGTCAAAATAAGCATAATCTATAAACATACAAGTATCGGTCCAAAAAATATTTGTAATTTGATTTTTTTCTTATCAAGTTGGTATGAATGATAAAATGAAGGGTTCTCAACAATTTGATTTCAACATAGTTCAATAACCATCGTCCAACTTCATCATTCTTAAAGCTTCTTCTTCGTTTAGCTTTCAAATGATTTTTTATATCAACTTGAGTGAGGCCAAGATTAGATGTTGTTTACTCATAAAGTCAAAAGTCGCCTTCTGTTTTAGTCCAACATCCCTAACCAAATCAATCACATATGCTTGTGCGTCACATGTTTTCCATTGAGATCTCATCATATGCATTGTTTTTTCTTGGAGATGCAATGAGTGGTTATGCTTTTCTATAAAGCTGGCAATCTTAAATTTACCTTCCAGTAAATTAACTCTCATTTCAGCTTTACAATCAATCCTAGTCTCAGGATGATGGTTGGTGGCCGGTGTGTATCTTTTATCCGGCCTTCGTTTGCCCTCTTTTAAACACACATATCTATAGGAAACAATTGTCTCCTTATCTTTCTTTCTCTTTATCGTCTCATTTTTCTTTACACTAAAACCTACTTTACAAGTATATTTATTCCAAAAGCTCCATGCTCTCTTTAGATTATCAAATTCTTTTCTCAATCTAGGAGTTAAATCAACTGCCATAAATTGAAACGTATAAAAAAATGCTATGCAACACACAAAACATATATAAAATTATGTGAAAAATATGAATTAAGATAGTAAACTTAAAAAGAAATCATCAAAGCAAAATCCGTTTTTTACAGCAAATACTTTATGAATGGTTAGAAAACTAATAAATACTTTAATTTATAAATTTAGATAACAATATTTCTGATTTTATTGATTACTTCTTGATAGTTATGTTTGTCATCCAAACCTCATATATGGTTCTTGATAATAACCATTTGCCCTTCTTGACATTTCATGCAAATTGATTAGGTTCCAATTGCTTGTTTTTTTATCTCGGATGATGTACATCAAGGAAGAATTTGACAAGCTGCTACTGCTATATATTTACTAATGGTATGCATCTCTGTGAAGTTTAATCCTTTTTCACCTTTTGTTCCCCTACTAATTTAAGAACCGGAGATTTCAGGAGAGTGTTAACAAAAGTGGGTTATGGTGAATCTCTTATTTAAGATCTGCCTCCCATATACATGTATGCCTATTATTTCGTTTTAAACGAGTCCTGATGTATATTGTTGAATCATTAGATAGCCTTTTCCTCTTCTGTTTTTTTTTTTTTTTGGGTAATGTTTTTTTGTTCCAATTTTATATCAGGCAATGAAGATATTAGCCAATCAAGGAAAAGAGGACAAGTTTATGTTTTTTTTTTGTTGGTCTGAAAACAAGTTTATGTTAGACAAAATGTAATCTTTTGATGGGGGAAAAAAGTTATTTTGATATTACCTTTGCCTTTTTGTGTATCTCCCGCTAAATTGCAGAAGAAAGTCCAAGCATTTGTGAGAGTCAAAGCATTTTAACAATATAAAATGGATGGCCAAAATTAAATAAAATCAATGGTGTAGATGGAAATATGAGAGATGAAAAGAAAATAAGATCATGAGAGAATCTTTGCCCAAATTATTATTGGTGAATAACAATTGTGAATAATATATGTCAGATTTTATATCACAACTGAATTTTTCCCCCATTATAACATATTGGAGAAATTTGGAAGATTTTACTCATCTTGTATAATATTTAAACAAGATGTACGTACGGAACTTGATATGCGGAGAAATTTGGTGAAAAAGGACGATTACATTTACACGCAAAGATTCGTGATAACTTTATATTGCTCAAAGGGTTGAAGCAATATTCCAACCAATCAACAAGCAACTGCAGCCTTGAAAAATCTCTGAGCTTATAAGTGTTCGTTTTGGATCACGTTATCACTACTAGAAAAATGCAAATTAGCGATGGATTTTGCGACTGAATTTTTTCCGTCGCAAATTTAGTGAATTTTGCGACGGAATTTCAAATCCGTCGCAAAACCAAGGATTTTTGCGACGGAATTATAATTCCGTCGCAAAAGCAAGGTTTTTGCGACGGAATTGTACTTCCGTCGCAAAATTGCTTTTTGGGTTTTGCGACGGAATTGAATTTCCGTCGCAAAATCCTTCTTTTTGCGACGGAAATACAATTCCGTTGCAAAATCGCTTTTTTGGTTTTGCGACAGAATTGAATTTCCGTCACAAAATTGCTTTTTGGGTTTTGCGACGGTATAGGATTTCCGTCGCAAAATCCTTCTTTTCGCGATGGAAATACAATTCCGTCGCAAATCGCTTTTTTGGTTTTGCGACGGAATTGAATTTCCGTTGCAAAATCCTTCTTTTTGTGACGGAAATAAATTCCGTTGCAAAATCGCTCTTTTGGTTTTGCGATGGAATAGTATTTCCGTCGCAAAATCTTGATTAATGAATTTTTGGGATTTGCGACGGAATTAATCCGTCGCTAATCGGCGGCAAAAAAGGCCTTCAATTCCCCCTATTTTGCGACGGAACTCAATTCCGTCGCAAAAAAAAAAATTGCTTTTTGCGACGGAAATCACTTTCCATCACAAAAAGCGAGATTTTGCGACGGATTATGAATCCGTCGCAAAATCTCTCTTAAGTCCCAACTTTGGGACATTTCCTCCGTCTCACTGTCGAAATTTTTCTTCTTCCCCCCCCCCCCCTCGTCGCTCGTCCTCTCCCTTCTGGCCACCACCACCACTCCTCCTTCCGGACGCCTCCGCCGCTCCTCCTTCCGGTCACCGCCGCTGCCATTTTCCAAGTTAGTTTCAAGTTTTTTTCTTTTAACTATTTGGAAATATTTGTGTTAGTATTATTTCTCAGATTCTCAATTTGCATGACACAAGATGCGAAATTATTGTTAGTATTATTGGTTATAAGTAATAATCTATGCCTTTCTCTTTCATTCATTGTTGCGTTGCATCAAGGAAAAATTAATACCCCCTCCATTCAATTTTATAATGAATAAATTCGATTTTAATTATATATATATATAAAAGAAACAGTTTGCAATTTGTCTATTGTCGACGTTGTCTCTGATTGTTGTTACAGAGGATCAAACGGATCTCTCCGGAAATCTCTGGCGTAGAAAAAGAGTATTTTTTTTCCTTGTGTGGGTTTTATTTGTGTTCTTTGGCCGTTGTTGAGAGTAACAGGGAAGCTTGTTGTCTCTGATTGGGTTTTAATTTATTTTATTTTTTTGCTAGGATTTGGCGCTTTGGAGGTGATCTGTCTCAGAGGTTTGTGTTTGGAATTCTTGCTTTTGTTCCTCTTATTTGTTAATTTCCTCTGGTTAAATCTGCTATCTGCTTGTTCTTTAATTTGTTTTGTCTGAATCATTTGAATATCATTTAAACTTGTTTTGATTTGTACTCTGTGGAACCTTATTTTTTTTATTGTTATATGTTAGATTTCTGTATAATATATAATCTTGGTAGTTAGAGATATTTTAGGATCTAATCGGATTATAATATTTGAATTTTGTAATTGCATTTCTATTTTATAATTCCTAGATATTAGGATTTGCCTTTTATAATTCTTAGATATTAGGATCTGCCTTTTATAATCCTAGATATTAGGTATAGAATTTGAATTTTATAATTGCTTTTCTGATTTATAATTCCTAGATATTAGGATCAGCCTAAACGATAAGTAGATTATAGAATTTGATTTTGTAATTGGTTTTCTGTTTTATAATTCTGCCTAAACTGATTAGTAGAGTATAATCATGAAGGTATATGAAAATTCATGATAGGAATAAAAAATTTAATTTTTTTTTTAAAAATAGTTTTTAAAATTTAAAATTAGTCACTAATCTTAAAAAAAATTATATTTTTAAAAAAATTGAAATTAAAAAATGAAAATGAGAATCTTTAAGAAAAAGAAAAATAAATACTTTTTTGGAAAAATTGAAATTAAAAAAATTATTTTTTTTTTAAATCCGAAATTTGCGACGGAATGAAAATCCGTCGCAAATTTGCGACGGAATTCCGTCGCAAATTTTGAAATTTGCGACGGATTTTTAGTGTCCGTCGCAAATTGCTACGCCGATTTTTGCGACGGACGAAATCCGTCACAAACTTGTTTTGCGACGAAAAAGCTCTATTTTGCGACGGAAAAATTACGTCGCAAAATCTGAATTTTTTTTGCTGTGGTTTGGGATCCAAAAAATGCTTATTCATGTAAATTATTACAAAACTTCATTCACATACTTATCTCGTATATCATAAATTATAATTAAAAAGTTGTTTTTACAGGTTCCAATCACTATTCTAAATAAACACTTAATATTTTTCCCCATGATAAAGCTTCTACAAATCTATGAGCTCTTTTTTTCTTCAAAGCTCAAAACTAAAACCACACAAATAATTTTTCAAATTGGAAAATGTCTGTTTTCTTTTGGTAAACAGAAAGATCCTATCACCCGGTATCTATTTGAACTTTGAATCATGGTCTTCTCATCTGGATTTGGTATTCAGGCAACCAATTAGTCTGAATCCATATCTTCTTAGCTGAATTTACCATCTTGACCAATCACTTATTGGTTAAAAATATTCATTTTAAATTTGGATGCTTGATTAGATTCGTAAAGCTCAAGATTATTGGTTAAATGCCTAATTTGCCATGGAAGTTTTGATAAGGGGCACTCAGCACCCGGAAGTTTTTATGGTATCAAATTTGCCCTGGAAATATGAAAATGGTATAGCAAATTTGCCTCTCCGTTAATTTTGACCGTTAAGTTTGACTGAGTGTACACGTGGCATGCCACCTCATCAACCCGAATAAGAGTTAAGTATCATTTTTGCCTTGGAAGGTTTCATTAAAGAGCAATTTTACCCTGGAAGTTTACAAAAGTAGCAATTTTGCCCTTCTTTCTCCCAATATTAAATTTGACTATTAAATCAGTTAAAAACCACACATGTCATGCCTGGAAAAGGTCGGACTTGGAGTCAGAGAAGGAGATCCTTGAGATGTTGAGCTCAAGGAGGCCAGAATTTGTGAAGCCGAACTGGTCACAGCGACTGAAAGATCTGTCGCAAAACCCAGAGGAAGCATCACTTATGATCTAAGCAAATGAAATGTGTTCTGGTGTATAACACAAGTTTCCAGCCTCTGAGGGCTAGTGAATGATTTATATCGGATCAAACAGCTCCCGGGGATGTCTGTTGACTAAATACTCAAGAGAGATCACCCACTGCTATCTATGAGGAAGACAACAGTGTGTTCTCAGAGATCACTGTGCTACACGAAGATGGCGTATCGCCAAAGGGTTGGGGTGTATGAACAGTGAGACTGAATGTAAAGTAACGAATAATGAATGGAGAGAGTGCACCTGGTGAATGTCCTTCTATTTATAGGGGTCACCTAGGGTTTCAGCCCACTGGTAGTGTATCCATTCCTCAAGCGGTACACGTCCCCACGATCTGAGCAAAGCTTGCTCCATTACCTGCATTACTCGAGATTATAGGCATGATCATGGGATGATCGTCATTTTACCTGATTGAGGAGAATACTGTCATAAAGTGTGCTTGCTGGGCTTACACTCTGTCAGGCCCATTACTAAAGTCCATAACAAAACGCAAAACAAGAAATCAATTGTTCCAAACATTGGTTCAGTAAAATAAATCAATAATGATAATATTTACGTTTGTATAGACGGATCATTTACTTAGATCATAAGTGATGCTTCTTGTGACCAGTTTAGCTTCACAAATTCTGGCGACCTTGAGCTCAACATCTCAAGGATCTCCTTCTCTAACTCCAAGTTCGACCTTTTCAAGGCATGACATGTGTGGTCTTTGACTGATTTAATAGTCAAATTTAATATGTGGGAAAGAAGGGCAAAATTGATACGTTTTGTAAACTTCCGGGGTAAAATTGCTCCTTAATGAAAACTTCCCGCCAAACTTGCTCTCAGTGAAAACTTCCGGAGCAAAAATGATACTTAACTTTTATTGGGTTGATAAGGTGGCATGCACGTGTACACTCAATTAAACTTAACGGTCAAAATTAACGGATGGGCAAATTTGCTACCTTTTTCATACTTCCAAGGTAAATTTAATACCAAAAAAACTTTCGGGTACTAAGTGCCCCCTTATCAATATTTACGTAGTAAATTAGGTATTTAACCCGCAATTTAAATACTCAGTTCCTGTCACAAATAAACGTGTACAGCACTCACCACATAAAAGGTACTCAATAAAGACCCAGTATGTGAATGGTGACGTACGTACATATTTCGAGCAAGTGCGTGCATATATATATTTGTGTGTCTGTGGCACAACTTTTTAAGCCTTGTTTTGGTTGGAGGATATTATTTAGGGAAAATCTATCTTAGGGCGCATATTGGCAAGAAAATGTTAAAAAAGATCCAAGAAAAAGTCACATGATGTCAAAAAAGGCCCAGGGCCTTTTCTGATATTATTTCATAATCATTAACAACTAAATCAGTCTTTATTAACAACTAAATCAATAGCATTAATAATAATATCTTCATTAAAAAAAATATCTTAACAACTAATTAAATCAGTCTAATTAACAACTAAATCAGTAAGTGTTAACAACTAACGTTTTATGAAATAATATTAGAAAAGGCCATAGAGCCTTTTTTGACATCTAACTTTTTTTGGGCTTTTTTTTCCTTTTTTTTTGTCAATATAGGCCCTGAGATGGATTTTCTCTATTATTAAAGATTTTGATGTTGACTAAAATTATATTATACTGTATAAATGATAATGTAACTGAATATAGGGGTATATAAGTCACGGTTTGCGTAGTTTTCAAGGTCAAACTAACGGGGGAACACCAAGAGCCAAATACGTATTTGCAAAGTTAGTTTTAGTTTAGATATGTTTTGCGGAAACGATGACCAACTTGAATTTATTTTATGTACGTGTGAGCCGGCCAGTGTGGTATATATATTGCAAGCATATATTTCCAAATTTGTCGCTGCTGATGAGATACCATCCAAAAACAAAACTCCTGTCTCTAGTTCTGCCTAATTAAACACGGGAACATGAATATGTTTCACTAATGCCAAAAGTCAAAATCAGCATATATATGAATTGGAATAATATATATATATACTACCAACATCGATCCAATCCTCCGTTATGATTAATATGCTTGACTTATAAATTGAATATCCTAATTGAATAACTTATTTAATTATTTTAATCTTTTTCAAATAAGATCAACGGGGAGTAATATTATTATTTTTCGATCACTTGTTCTTCGATCGGTGGGCGAGGTTACGTACATTGGATTCGTTGGAGAGAGGGGAAAAAGTGAAGAAAAGTAAAAGAGAGTTTGTCGAGTGAAACAGCAGCAGGATCATGGCCCAGACGACAACATCATTCAATCCCATGGACCCTTCTTCGCACGGCTAGCTAGACCCTCTTCTTCGTTTTTAAATAAATCAACTTTAGCTTTTGCTCCAAAGCCTTTCACATTACAGTATCATTTTATGATGAATCAATCCTCCTAATGAATTATCTCCAAACAGTGTCCAAAAAAAAAAAACGATCACACACCTCACCTCCAAGATCACGATGAAGGGAGGGTGACCCCAGTAATTACTGTTTCTTCCAACCCCAGCTTACACCCACTTTATTGCTTCTTTTTTGCCACCACAGAAATTCAACCAAAAAACAAACAGTAATAAATAACTATGCAATTATCTGGAAACACATGAAGATACTAGTAACAATAGATCGTGAAATTTCAAACAGTTTAATCTGAATTATTAGGATTTCACGAGCATATTATCAACATCTCCTCCATGTAAATTAGTAACATCAAACGGATTATAGTTTAATTTCAAGATGGACTAAGCAAGCTGATACTTGTAACGTTAAAATTGAAATCTCAGTTGAGAATTCATAACCTGCTAGAATTCTGCAGCCTGCATATATATAATTCCAGCTGATCGTGGACGATCTTTGATTGAGCAAAAATTTTAGATTTTGGGCGTAAATATCAAATAAAAGGTTAAATATTAAACTGTGCCAAAAAACATGTATGTTGGTGAATGGTGTTCTTCAGAAATAACGATAATTCATATGAACAAGACAAGCGATCGATAACCTTGAGATGTAGTTTATTATAATACATATATATATATATATAAACCATACCTGATTTTTCTCGTATTGAAAGGCATGTGCAAAATCAACAATGAACAAAGTTACTCCTTAGTTTCATTTTCCAAAACATATATAAGCTTCTTCCAACGGCACAATGGACGATCTTTTATATATATATATATATTGACTCACCATGGAAACACAAGTTATTGATCTTGCTCATCAGGTGTATTTGTTTCGTCAATATATATATAAAATCAGACGTCTTCATTGGCGAGTACTTCTCCTCCACTTTTCTTTGTTTTACCTGGATTCCTCCTGCGGCTGGTGGTGCCGCCGCCACGGTCACAGCGGAGATTCCCATCGTTGATAATCAAAGGCGCGTCGTTGGCTTCTTCGCCGTCTTCTTCGGTGGCGACGCGGATGCAAGAGCAACGCTCCAGGGAGGCAAAGAAAGCAGTGGTGACTCCATTGATGAACCACATGGCCACACCGTCGAGCTTTCCACAGCCAGCCGGAGAGGGCTGGCTCGAGGGGGATCGGGCCCTGGGCTCCTCAGGATTTGATGATCGCAGAGTGAAGAAGCCGGAGCAGCTGGATGTGGTAGTTGCAGCCATGGAATTCGCTTCCACCTTCATTCTCTCGCCTCAGATTAAGATGATGGATTTAAGAAGCCTTCACTTTTCTAACCATAGTATTCATTATTAATATATCATGTAGATGTACACTGTTTTCCTTCTCTGTATTTTACCGTCAAATACTTTTAAATCTGTTTTTTTTTTAATAGTAATTCTTAGTGATTTGCATGTTTTAAAAAATGAGTAAATTATATAGATTGTTCTTTTAGTTCTGTACAATATATATATATATATATATATATATATATATATATATATATAAATAATAATCCAAGCTTCAAAATTGAAATTGAAATTTTATCAACAGAAATACATAAAGTGAAATGTTTCATTAAATACATGAATATTTAAATTGGGTTATAGTGCCTCAATTTTTATTTTTTATTTTCACATATATCACATGTCTTAAAGTATTTTATAGTATATTCAACATTCTAAAATATTTTTTTTAGCGTGTCCATCAATCTAAGGTATTTTTTAGCATGCAAGTATGTGTATGTATGTATATACCGTAAAATTATTTTTTAGTACATCTAATAACATAAAAATATTTTTCATGTGTATATTTAACATAACACCCTAAATTACCTAATAAATTGTTAAGTATAAATTTACATAAAACAAACTACGTACTTTAGTGTGATAGACATGCTTGAAAAAATTCTTCATGCTCCTAGATGTACGCCAAATGTTTGAAAGTATTGGATGCAATTGAAAAAAATACCACCTTAACCCTATTTAAATTAAAAGAAGACCCCTTAATTAAAAAAAGGAACAAAGCCTATTGTATTATCTTTAAAAAGAGTCTCTATATGTTTTAAAAGTAGATGAACGAAAATGGTAGAGTGATCTCAATAACGTCTCTAAATTCATTACCACTGTCTAGATCTAAATAGTTAAAATAGACAGCGTACTCACTGAACGCCATAATAATCCTTTAAGAATAAATTAAGTATAAAATTACATATGTGGACAGCTTTGAAATCATGATTAATTTTTCTTTACTTCATTGGCACAAACCTAAAAGCTGACAATATTAAAGAACCGGCTTGTCTGGCTAATCAAACAATTAATTGCATCATGTTGAATAATTGATTAGGACAAGGCTAGCTAGGGGCCATAGGGGCCTAGTCATTGTTCCAGCCTTCCACCACCAGCATTATTAGCAGTAGTGCTTATCCATCAGAGTGACATTTTTAATAATTAATACGCTTTCTATCTAATGAATATTATTTTCCTTAGTACTGATTAAATTACAAAACATTAAGGGTGTATTTGGTTTGAGGGGATAGAAAAAGAAAGGAAAGGGGAGGGCATACTTTTACCAAATTGCCCATAAATTTTCGTAAATATTTCTAGTCTTCAGTGGAGTCCATGGGAGAGTAGAGATTAGAATCATATATAGTCAGTTTATGGGCTATTTAATAAAGATGAGAGAAAAAAATTTCTTCCTCCTTTTTCTTTTCCCTTAAATCAAACATAGTGCAATCAGAGATAAGAGATATATTTGTAAGTGGGTTATGATATCACAGTCGCATTCGCATGAAACCCTAATCATTTCATTACTTGTCTGGAACAAACCACAAGAGTCACAAAAATATACTTTAGGCCCATACATGGTCTCTTCTCGTGCCTACTTGACTCTTCATTCAACATCATTACTTCATGCATCATCACTACTTTTTTTTTTTTTTGGTTGTTGGAGATGTGCAATGATTCTATCTTTTGTAAATTAAAGCCTTCGATTGCAATGGCGGATTTAGGGGAGCTGGGGTGGCCCACGGCCCCCCCTAAAAAAAGAAAAAAAAATCAAATTTTTTTTTGCTCGAAAAAAAAAAAAAAAAATCAAATGACTAAAATAAAATAATTTAAAGTTTTTTGAGGGACTACAATGAAGTATTTAAAGTGATTATTGGTTAGAATGTAATTTTCATAAACTATAGGTACTTTTCTGTAATTTTATCTAACCCTCTTTTTACAGATTTACAATTCCCAGAAATTCTGGGGAATTTTTTGACATTTTTTCATTCATAAAGAAATATTAATTTAAGTAATTGACATTTTTCAAATTCTCACCCACTGTCGTTAAAACTTCTGGCTCCGCCTCTGTTCGATCGCCATTAAAAATGAGAATCAGCACTAAGCATAGCATCAGAGCCTTCGCGATTAAGTATTCTCCAAGCTCTTTATCCAAGTGGTTCACATGGTTGGTCATTGTTATGAAGTCTTTGCAGTGCAAGGTTAGCTCTTTGCCACTTGCCTTTTGTCCACTTATTTTCATAAATTTGTATTATTATCCAAAAACAAAAATAAAAGGCGTTATATAATACTCCCTCTAGCTTTAAATGAAATTATTGATCCATAACGTAAGTCATTTGGTGGGTCGTCACTCGTCAATAAGTTTTTTACACCTATTATAATCTACTAGAGAATAGTTGAAGTTTAATGTTTAATGTATCATTTCTTTATTTTCTTAAACATGGACAAAGTTTGATACACGTATCGTAATAACCAAGGGGTTATATGCTTATATATAGTACTCTTCTGATCTTTAATATAGTACATGTTTTATAGAGATATGATATTGTCACTACCAAGTTACTACCACTTTTTCACAGTTAGATCAGAATCTTAATAGGAGAGAGAAATGATAAAGGGAGATAAAATTCTAATCTAACGGTGAAAAAGTGGTAATGACTTGGCAGTGATATAAAATTGGTAGTGACAATATCTTATCCCTATTTTATAATATAAATTGTATTACAAACTATATTATTTATTTAGGACCGAATGTATGTTGCAATGATTCTGAGACCCACAGCATGGAAGTGCGACTAATTATGGGCTACCTTACCGGGTTTGACCCAATTAAATTCTTGGTAGTTGCCTCATCAAAGACAATGGGCCCATAACATTTTTTCCCCGCTGCTCTCATTGGTCCTTTTCTCTTTTGAGTCATCATCGATCGGCCTTTCAAAATTTTATGGCCTAATGGGGAGACAGCCTGGATATTTCTAGAATCAGACCGGTGCAGAGCTGATTCATTACATAATTGAGAGCCCATGCTTTTTACTTTTGCAGAAGGCATTCGTCCTAACTATAAGCCCACTTATTTTATTGTTTATATTGAGGGGCCCAATCCTAGTATGGATTTATATCGCTACAGTGTTTTGTTAGTTTTTTTTTAAAAAAATAAATATATTAGGCTTTGTTTGGGAGTTTGGAGGGGAGGGGAGGGGAAAGAAGGGGATGTAAGGAGAAGGGAAGAGAGGGGAGGAAAGGGAAATAGAAGATATTGCCTCCTCTTATTTGGGAGTTAAAAAAATAGTAAGGGAGGAAAATGGAGGATTAATGAGTTACTTTTATCATTTTGTCCTTTTCTTTAATAATTAATATAATTATTATACTTTACAAATAAATTTAAATTTAAAATTTCTAAAAAAAATATTTATGTAATTTTTATATTCAAAAAATTATTTATGTGCCGGTGGTAGCGGCGACGGTGTCGGTGGTGGTGGTGGTGGTGGGGGCGGTGGTTGTGGTATGGTAGTGGTGAACAAGGATAAAGAAGTAATTAACCTATTTTTCCTCTTAAAACCCCCATATTGATATAATTTTTTTTTTAAAAAAATGAGGGTTTTGGAATATTTGTAAAAATCCCTGATTTTCTTCCCTCTTATTTTTAAAACTTGCAAATAAGGGAAAAGACTACCAAAACCCTCCTTCCTCTTTCCTTTCCCTCCAAAATGAAGCTTCAGTCCCAAACATAGTCTTAGGGTATCCCATATTCTCTCAGGCTATTCCTTTTAAAACAAAATATAGAGTGTAAAGAGTTTTACACCTCTCAATAATTATGCTTTTCGGGATTGAGACTTGTATTCCTGAGCGCAAAACCGCTCAACACTTTAACCAAAAACTTATTTTGTGAAGTTACGCATGTTTAAATATAGGGCACTTTATCGGCTATTTTTCTATGGTTGGAAGTAGTGGATATCTATCTATCTCTAAATATATGTATACCACTATACCAGTATATACAAAACTTATTTTCTAGTTGATAATGAATTTAACCCATCTGGGGGGCTGACCCAAGTGATAAGGAAATTAAAGATTGTGCTGTATATGAAAAATATTGACGCAAAAGAGTACTAATAACTATTTTTAGAATAGATAGAATGTAACATTCTGAATTTTGGACCTAAAAACTAGAAAATTAGCCTATTTTTGGAGGACTATTAGACCCTATTTTTGAAAATGAATTTAGAATCAGTATTTTATTGGACATGAATAGTGTTTACTATTCACAAATACGTATATGAATAGTATTCACTATTCACAAATACGTATTCACTTTTTATAAATACAGTATTTAATCGATATTTTGAGAAATATGAAAAGTATTTACTATTTACAAATACGTATTCACTATTCAAAAATACGGTATTCACTATTCCTAAATACGTATTCACTATTTGAAAATACGTATTTACTATTCATGCGGGACCCACGTCAAATTATTTCTCCTCTGCCAACACCCGTGAAGTTTGAAAAATTTTGCGCGCGGGACCCACTCAATAATAATATTATTATAATATAATATCTTATACTTTGGAAAACAATAGAAATAAAATTATTTCCAATAAACCGTGAATTAGGTTTTTAAAGTAAGGGTATATTATAAACAAGTGAATTTCTATCTCAGAGTGGGTTATCTCCAAAGTCATTTCCGTAATCGGCGGAATGATTATTGAGATAGGTTGAAACCGATATTTTGAAGCAGGACAGATAGTGGAATCTGTAGGAAATAAATCATAACTCAAACTCCTTGAATTAAGTAGTAAACAACCTGGATATATTATGAATCAGTGAATTTTTGTCTAGAAGTTGTTGTCACCCGAAGTAATTTCTGTAACCGTCAGTGTCCGACTTAAAATCTTCGGCAGGTTACGGAATACCCTAAATAGGATCAAAAATTTAGTTGACCCAGATATTTCTGAAGAGGAAAAATAGAACTACAAGGCTGTGCTTCCGGATTCTTGAGAATTTCTAATATAACGCGATTAGAACACCGATCAGGGAATCTTTATAGGATAAATGCAAAAGAGTAAGAAAGTGTCATCGTCATGATGACGTCATCGATGACGTCATCGATGACGTAAGCAAATGGATTGGACGGTTGAGATGAAGCCATATTTAAAGTCAAGATCCAACGGCCAAAATCTGACCTGATAAAGTATGAATAGTGTCATGCTTTTTCACTATAAATAGAAGCTTCATTTCTTCATTTTCTTCACACCAAACTCAGAGAACAACAGTTGAGTTTAAGAGAAGAGTGAGAATTCTTAGAGTTAGAGAGAGAGTTTAGAATAAAGTTCTTGAAGCTGGAGAGAATGAGCAGGAACTTCAAGGGATATCTGAGGATTCCGGAGTCAGATTCAAAGGAAGTTTGGGGATACGTGAATAGTGCCGTATACATGAATAGTGCCGTATACATGAATAGTGCCGTATACATGAATAGTAATTTACTATTCACGTGGAAGGAAGGTACGGACGCGTATTGTAACCTTAACTCTGATGCTTATGGTATGCTTATATGTGATAGATAGTCTGAAATTCTGTTTTTGAAAATTGATCATACACATACAACTTGATACGGGTTATAGTCTTGATAACGCCGTTATGTTTTCCTAGCGCTGAGGACACGGATGTACACCGTGGCACTGGTGAATAGTGCAGACTATAATAACATGCATATTGCAGTGGCTGTGTTATGTTATTATGTGAATATGAGAATAATGTATGTGATTATTGCTGTTTTGACATGA
Organism: Acacia crassicarpa; assembly: GCA_034222035.1. Classification (NCBI taxonomy): domain Eukaryota; kingdom Viridiplantae; phylum Streptophyta; class Magnoliopsida; order Fabales; family Fabaceae; genus Acacia; species Acacia crassicarpa. The sequence continues at coordinate 10,862,252 of JAWXYG010000003.1, forward strand.
ATATCTGTTATACATATTTGATACATAAGCATGAGGTTAACCGTTACCTGAGGTTCAATGGGTATTGAACCTCAGCTCTTACTGTAGCTTCAGGATTTTCGGAGTGAACAGAAACAGAAACAAGGGTAAGCAGCAGGCAGAAGGACTAGCTGGAGAAAGTCCTGTAGATATGTATAGTCTTTCGAACTCTTTGTATCAACAAACCAGTACACTACAGTGGTTGAATATCAGTTACTTTGTATTTAAAATCATTTCGTTGCTCAACTCTGGTTAAATTATTTTGAACTCTGATCAAATAATTTCGAAAATGCTTTAGAAAAGTTGGGGTGTTACATTTTGGTATCAGAGCAGACATCCTGGCACGGAGTTAACTAAGTTACTCCAAACAGTCCGATATCTAGAAAGGGGTTTTGTGGTTGGCAATCAGTTTCCTTGAATTCGTCGAGCCTTCCACAAAAACACCTGCCTAGTCGGATTGTCTGAGTAGCGGAGTTAGGTTCTAAGCTTTCAAAAGTGTTTTATCTGGTATGAACCCGACTCAGTTACAGTAAACCATTGGTGCCGAAGGTAGGGCCGAGTCTATGTGGATCAGCCAATCAGTCACCCTAGCACGGTGAGGCTCCCATGATAGACGCCTACCTGGCCAATCGGTTTGACTAACTAAGTTAGGCTCTAAGCCATGGTTTTAAAAGTATTTCGAAAAACAAGTACAAGTACTGATATAATACTGGTGTTGTGATACAAAAAGGACGTACACCCTAAGGAAAAGGGTTAAGAGATTAAAACCCTGATATAGAAAGGATGACATAGAATATGGTTTCTATTGTTGAACTTTAAGACTTTTGATATGGGAATTGGAGTCTAAGTTAAATCCCTGCCCAGAGTTTCAAGGGAAGTAGTACAGAGAAGTTGGTATGACTTAAGTTTTCCGGTAAATAATAACCTACTGTTTAGGTTTCCCTTGGATAGTAACCTATCGATTTAATGTCCTTGTCAAAATAATAACTTGTTAAGGTACCCTGAGAAGAAAATCCCTACCTTGTAGAGGCCAGACACCATGCGTGCAAAGGGGCGTGGCTCCGGGGACGAAGATCTTTTGATTAAGTCCTTGACGATGGTGATCAATTGACAGAAGAGGGAAAGTACCCAGTAATTCTGGGGAGACAGTTATGTCATACTAGTGCCTATGAGAGTTGTAGGTACCCAGTAGTAAGCATACCAATATTAGTACCAAGAATCAATAGACATTATGAAGTTAATATTGCTTAGGCGAGAGAAATCTCAGAACTATGACCCCTGTGAGAGTGGGAACCCTTAGAAAATATGAGTGAGTTTTGCCTAGGTTCCAAATACCTAAGAGATAGTTCCTTAACAGAACCATACGAAAGTTGGAAACCTCAGTAGCCACCAGGTTATGGTCTCAAGGTGGGACCAAGAATCATAGAGATGTTAGTGGCTAATAAATTCCCTTTAAAGTAAGTGGCTACCCGATAGGGAAAATTGAGTTAAGAATTATGCTTGGAGCTAAATAGAAAGTGAAAGTCCACAAATAGAATGACCCTAGATAAGATGGCAGACATAGAAACAACGGTTTATGAAACTACTAAAGGATAGGAACCTGTTAAGATTTGAGTTCTCATTATAATGATTCAAAGACGATCACTGGCGCTACTTATGGAAAGTTTAATCGGAGAAGGATACCTACGGGGAGTTCTGATCAAGGAGGCTTACCTACAGAGGATGCTAACCGGAAAAGCTGACTGGTCTGCGAAGACTGAGTGAAGCGCCGAGTAATGTGCCGTAGAGCAGAGCCACCGTGACGACGAACCGTAGAGTGGGGCCGCCGTGACAATGAACCATAAAGTAAAGTTACCAGTGCATCAGTTCTCAAGGGAAGTAAATTATAATGAGTCTCACATCGAATAGGTTCCCCAGAGTGAAGGTTTAAGTAATCTAGTATATCACCATGGTTTACTCCAATGCTATATAGTACATATTGTTAGACAACAAATACGAGAAGTGTCCCAAAAAGCTTGTAAAACCCGAGGATAACGGGCAAAGTTTGGAATAGCCAGATGAGTTAAGTAGAACAAACTAAACATTATACATATGGTTTGAGTAGTCAAGAACAGAGGTCCGGATGTATGTAGTTAGTAATGACCTTCTAATGTTAGTTGTCTGATTCCTAAGTAAGGTTTTAAAAAAAAAAAATTGAATTTTTGAACTTACCAATGCACCTGCTATTTTGAAATTTTCGGAGTTTACTTTCAAATTTGTGAAATCGAGTTTTCAAATGAAATATTTTTCAACAGAATTTGAGACCACAGTGATGGTTATGATGTTGTCTTGTACAAATGGTTTTGTTAGAACCCAGAGTTTGAAACTGAGTTTTCAACTATGTTGTGGTAAAGTCAGTACAAAACTGGAAGGACAGAAGCTGTTGTAGATGTACACAGTTTGCTGGGTCTGCCAGATGTTTTAAAACGTTTGAAATCGCTGGCCTTTGATAAATGTTCTCTTTGAACAAAAAGTTTATGGAGGGATTTTGTTTGAGAAAATGGAAATCGCACCAACAGTGAACGCACCCAATCCATAACACTTTGCCGAGGGCATATGTTTTGTTTAGTACAACCTGACTGTCTATGACTGGACTGAGTTCCGCTAGATAGGGTTGCTACTTTATGTGCCAGTGTGAACACTGGGTCTCCTGAGAGAGGGGCGGAGGTTCTCCCACATGGTTGATAGTACTATTGAGACTGGATTTGAGGATTGGGGTAAGGCGCTCACTGTACCAAATGGTTAAAATGATGGTGTGTACTCTCAATTGTAAAATTTTGTGAAATAAATTAGCTCCCTCAAAGATATGTGCCGGTAATAAAAGTTTTTGAAAATGATCCGGCAGTGAAAAATGTTTTCACGAATTTGTGATGGCAGCGATTAAATTTAAAAATGTTATAGCACTATTACTTTGTGGTATAGTGCAGATTGTGAAATGTACTGAAACCACGGAAAATTTTTCATGTTTGAAAATTTGAAAATGAGACAAGAAAATTTATTGAATATTGGATTCTGTAGGCCCAAATTACTTTCTAGGGGATGAATATTTTTATTGGTGTCTAGGAAAGTGATTGAAAGACTAAGCCCCTATTTGATGGTTATTCATTTTGTTGCCGTTGTAAAAAGTATGAAGAGATTTTCGCTAGATTTACACTTACCTAGCTAATTTATATGAGTAACAGATGACAATACCATAACAGAATGCGGACATAGTCTTGATTATACAGAATAACTGGCTTAAGTATGAATTTAATAAGATAAAGCTGAGTTTGGCAGGAAAACTCGAAAATCCTTATGAATCCTAGAATAAGAGATTACAAACATTAGCAAGAAGGCTAAGAAGAGTAGACTATATTAATTCAAGCATCAAGAACAACAGTTGGTACAATCCCACCGCAAGCTTCGACTATCTCAAGTTTAAGTCTATTAATTTCTTCCTGAGCGGCTGCACTTGAGAGAGGACCATCAGAAGACATTGTTTTTCTCAATCTAGCTATTTGCTTCATAGTGCTTCGAATTTTTACATACGGCCAATGCTTTATTCCTCCCCTATGGCATATTTTCATTAGAACATTTTTGCATAGACGAACTTGTTGAGCCGCTTCTTGTTGAGGTAAATGGAAGAAGTCTCTAAGATCATCTATTGACATTGATGCAGCTCTAATATTTTGTTCAGCTCTTGATCGGTATGGATTACTAGGTATGGGGACTGAAGGATTATTATTTACAACCATGAGTTCTTTTCCTTTATTGGATATATTTTCTGTATTGGTTGGAAATGAACTATTAGGGAGTTCATTTTGATTTTTAGTCCATTCCAAACCAACACAGAGAGCCTCATAGTAGGCTGATATGGGATCCGACACCAGGACATACCCTAAAGATTTTTGATTCAAACAATAATTTTCTAGAAAATGTTTGACATCATCTAAATTCTTCTTACCAAAGTCAAATACTTGAGGACTGAAAGAACCTCCTTGTACGTCCTGGTGAAAGACAGCGTGGCATATCATACCAATCCTCCCATGAACTTCAAGTTTATGGTATTGAAGTCCATTGGTATGAATAATCTCTCGTAGAACATGGCAGCAACCACATGAAAATGGATTAGTAGTCTCAGTCAAGGTAGAAGCAGGATTCCTTGGTTGAGAAGGTACCGTAGACTCCATAAGTTCTGCCACATTACGACACCTTTGGACAGGTCGCCTTGATGGACCTGCTTCAGATTCCTTTCTGTTAGTAGTTGTAAAAATAGAATCTTGTATCCTTGGAGGAGGAGTAGGAATGTTAATCGTTGAGGCAGATGGATGAACGTTCATACTTACGGGATTTTGGGGAAATAAAGAAGAATAAGGGTATGATGCATTGTTTGACAAATCAGACAACATGTTAGTCTGATAGTCATGAAGTAAGGCTTCAAGAAAGAAAGGGTTGAATGAATCGGAGACTGGAATAGAGTTACTTGAACCGGCCATGTTTAAGGATAATGTGGAAGGTTATAGTGAAGATTACGATCGGAGAGGAAATGAATATTTTGTGAAGTTTGAGAGAACATGAAACATTTACTCTTTCTTTACTCGATTTATAGCTGGGCTAGCAACGTCTAGATTTTGTTAAGCAGCATCGGATTCTCATCTGTCGTTGGCTCAGAATAGTGCAGACTTTGTTGTTATGCGGAAAATTTTATAGCACCGCACCCTAGTGCACCTTAGCCACCGTTAGGGGTCGCAGTTTCCTAGACCTTTGCAGACAGAAATCGCTATGGCATTTATTGCTAGCTGTGTTTTCAAGAAAATAAGTTTGGACGTTTATACGCACATTTATCTAAGAAATATGTCTTAGATGTGCAACTGACTCAAGATGTCGGAATTGACATTTGAAAATAGGATTTTGAAGCGTAAGCGTGCTAAGGTGATAGTAATCTTGGGAAGGGTGACTTTCTAATAATATTAGATGAACCGGAGAGAATCCGAAGATTTGAAATGATGATGAGAATAGTATCTATGATGATACTTGGTACCAGAATTAAGAGAATTGGAGTGATAGACAAACCCAGAAAATAGAATTTTTCCTGGATCACTAGTTGGCATGCTAGTACAAAGGAAGAGGTTGAATTATAGAAAATGAAATGGAGCATTTGTGAAATGTTCCCAGTTTAATGGAGCATTGAATAGTAGGATGTATGCTAGATAAGCATGTATAAGGAAGAAGTATATTAGAGGTCTAGATAACCTTTTGATTTTATATTGTCAAATTTCGAGGACGAAATTTATTGAACGGGGGGAGAATTGTAACATTCTGAATTTTGGACCTAAAGACTAGAAAATTAGCCTATTTTTGGAGGACTATTAGACCCTATTTTTGAAAATGAATTTAGAATCAGTATTTTATTGGACATGAATAGTGTTTACTATTCACAAATACGTATATGAATAGTATTCACTATTCACAAATACGTATTCACTTTTTATAAATACAGTATTTAATCGATATTTTGAGAAATATGAAAAGTATTTACTATTTACAAATACGTATTCACTATTCAAAAATACGGTATTCACTATTCCTAAATACGTATTCACTATTTGAAAATACGTATTTACTATTCATGCGGGACCCACGTCAAATTATTTCTCCTCTGCCAACACCCGTGAAGTTTGAAAAATTTTGCGCGCGGGACCCACTCAATAATAATATTATTATAATATAATATCTTATACTTTGGAAAACAATAGAAATAAAATTATTTCCAATAAACCGTGAATTAGGTTTTTAAAGTAAGGGTATATTATAAACAAGTGAATTTCTATCTCAGAGTGGGTTATCTCCAAAGTCATTTCCGTAATCGGCGGAATGATTATTGAGATAGGTTGAAACCGATATTTTGAAGCAGGACAGATAGTGGAATCTGTAGGAAATAAATCATAACTCAAACTCCTTGAATTAAGTAGTAAACAACCTGGATATATTATGAATCAGTGAATTTTTGTCTAGAAGTTGTTGTCACCCGAAGTAATTTCTGTAACCGTCAGTGTCCGACTTAAAATCTTCGGCAGGTTACGGAATACCCTAAATAGGATCAAAAATTTAGTTGACCCAGATATTTCTGAAGAGGAAAAATAGAACTACAAGGCTGTGCTTCCGGATTCTTGAGAATTTCTAATATAACGCGATTAGAACACCGATCAGGGAATCTTTATAGGATAAATGCAAAAGAGTAAGAAAGTGTCATCGTCATGATGACGTCATCGATGACGTCATCGATGACGTCATCGATGACGTAAGCAAATGGATTGGACGGTTGAGATGAAGCCATATTTAAAGTCAAGATCCAACGGCCAAAATCTGACCTGATAAAGTATGAATAGTGTCATGCTTTTTCACTATAAATAGAAGCTTCATTTCTTCATTTTCTTCACACCAAACTCAGAGAACAACAGTTGAGTTTAAGAGAAGAGTGAGAATTCTTAGAGTTAGAGAGAGAGTTTAGAATAAAGTTCTTGAAGCTGGAGAGAATGAGCAGGAACTTCAAGGGATATCTGAGGATTCCGGAGTCAGATTCAAAGGAAGTTTGGGGATACGTGAATAGTGCCGTATACATGAATAGTGCCGTATACATGAATAGTGCCGTATACATGAATAGTAATTTACTATTCACGTGGAAGGAAGGTACGGACGCGTATTGTAACCTTAACTCTGATGCTTATGGTATGCTTATATGTGATAGATAGTCTGAAATTCTGTTTTTGAAAATTGATCATACACATACAACTTGATACGGGTTATAGTCTTGATAACGCCGTTATGTTTTCCTAGCGCTGAGGACACGGATGTACACCGTGGCACTGGTGAATAGTGCAGACTATAATAACATGCATATTGCAGTGGCTGTGTTATGTTATTATGTGAATATGAGAATAATGTATGTGATTATTGCTGTTTTGACATGAATATCTGTTATACATATTTGATACATAAGCATGAGGTTAACCGTTACCTGAGGTTCAATGGGTATTGAACCTCAGCTCTTACTGTAGCTTCAGGATTTTCGGAGTGAACAGAAACAGAAACAAGGGTAAGCAGCAGGCAGAAGGACTAGCTGGAGAAAGTCCTGTAGATATGTATAGTCTTTCGAACTCTTTGTATCAACAAACCAGTACACTACAGTGGTTGAATATCAGTTACTTTGTATTTAAAATCATTTCGTTGCTCAACTCTGGTTAAATTATTTTGAACTCTGATCAAATAATTTCGAAAATGCTTTAGAAAAGTTGGGGTGTTACATAGAACTTTATTAGTATAGTGATATGTAAAATGGACCACGGAAACAGGACCTAAAGTACAATAGGGATTAACTATCTTTTCTTTTTTTTTTCCCACCCGGTTCACTGGAGTTTTGTCCCGACTAATCTAGATTTGACCCGCGTCGCGTATCTGGCTATGGTAGGAGAGACTCTTAATAGAGGTTTTTTGCATTTATAAGGCTTGAATCCAAGACCTTGTTTAAGTGACACAAACCGTTTACCACTTAAGTCAACTCTCGTTGGTGGGATTAACTATCTAATCTCCCTGTGCGTTTACCCCATGAATGAAAAAATGGGATCATCTAAAAGATTCTAGACACATTAATCCTGCAGCCATAGAAGTTGCAAGTAATTACAGGGCGACTGACAAGTTGGATAATTTTGGAGAGCCAACATCTATATCTATCTGAGACATGCGTACGGATTTATTGTACTCCCCCTTGTCCTAATTAGTAATTACAAGGATTGGATGTTGTAAGAAAAAACTAGAATATATATCTCTCTCTCTTAGTCACACACGGGTTCAAAAATCAAAATCAGTGTCTATATGTCTACCTGGAGTCAGAGGCAGATCCAGGAATTTATGAAAGGGTGCATCATTGGTTGGAGGATGCGGGGGTTTGGGGGCAGCGCCCTCGAAATTTTTTTCTAAAACAAAACTTTAAATGTATTAAATTAAAAAAATAATATCTCCAAAAAGGAGAGAGACGCCAACCCAAGCCACCGAGTTCTTAATTGAATGTTTTTCTCTTAAGGGCTTGTTCCACCTCATACTTTACGAGTGAGGGTATTTTTTATTTATTTATATTAAATTATATATTACATTCTGAAATGTTTTTTTACATCTAATATCTTAAACTAATTAATTTGAGATAATGCATGAAAAAATATTTTATCTTGTAATATATAATTTAATTTAAATAAATAAAATATCTGAAAAATAAAAAATGCCCAAACCTAAGGTATGAGGAGGAACAAGCACTGAAAATAAAATATGGCCACACCCCTAAATTAAGGTAATGAACACATAACAAACACCTTAATTTTTTCTTTTTTCTTTTTTTAGAAAAAAAAAAGGCATGAAATCACCCGATTAAAATACTATATTAGAAGCCAGACCGCAACTCACACACGGGATCAACTGGAAAAATAGAAAAATAAGGAGTAGAGACGCAAGTGACACGACTGGGAAAAATAGAGAGGACACCTCCCCCCACCCGCCCCAAAAAAAAAGTTGAAATTTAAGGGAGGGCACCCCCCCCCCCCCCCCCCCCCCCCCCCAAAAAAAAGCTACATGGATCCGCCGGAGTGAAGGGTAAACTGCTCCAAAACTAGAATATTCTTTTCAAGCAACGTAAATAATATGTTCATTGTACGTAACAGGTGGATGCCGCGAAATAAACAAAGTTTTGGGTGTCTAAAATTAAAGGATTAGCAAAGATCGATTAGGCTGGGCTCTCCAACTGGATCGAAATCTAGCTCGATCGTCGTTTCATGTAGGAGAAAAGAAAGACCTCAGATATATATATATATATATATATATATATATATATTGACAAAGGTAGTAAATCTCGATATATTTAGGAACGACTTAACAGAGAAGTTTAATTAATATAATGTCACTAGACTGCAAAGTAACCAGTAGGAACTCAACTTTTTTTTTTTTTTGGATATAAAAATTTTAGGAAAGCGGTTGGGCTCACCCACAGTCCAAGGGCAGGGCGTTTGGAGCCCAGTCCACAGAGAATACTGGCCAGAGAGTACATAAGCCTCCACCTCTACCAGCGTTATCACTGTTTCCTAGAACCCTAGGATGCCTCCCCAGCGCCTTGACCAACGCAGGGATCGAACCCCCTCCCTTGAAGTGAGAAAGTCCGACCCCGCACCAGTTGATCAACTTCATTGCTCCACGCAGCTGCACATTTTCTTGCCAAACCAGTATATATAATTCTTCATAGATAATGGCCTTTTATCAACTACACATATATTTCTGTTTTACCGTGCTATGTAAATACAAATAACAGATATAAAAAGTTCTGGTGACACGCATTTATATATTATATGCATGAGAAGTATTTTCTCAGGTTTTAATTATAGGATTAAGTTTATAGTACAATTCTTCAAATCCAAATTACACTACAAACTTAATCATATATATACGTAATTAACACTAGAGGTAATAATAAATTAAAGTAAAATGTGTGTTGTAGACTTGTAGTTCGACTTTTAAGGAAAAGAAAAAACACCACCTAAAATATGAGCCCACAAAAAAAAAAAAAAAGGCTTAAAAGCGTTGCATGAAACTTGATAGTGGGCAGTGAATTAACTGTTGACAATACCTCACGTGAACCCGTAATAATGGAGATGATATTTGGAGAATTAAATTGTAAGTTTACGACAAGGAGAAGGTGAGGTTAGAGCTGTCAAAACGGGTTACTCTAATCCGTGGGTTAGGGCCAAAAAACCCACATGTTGAACAGCCCGCATGGGCCAAAACCCTAAGGGTTAGGGCTAGCCCCGCAGGCCAAAAATCATTTTAGAAAAGCATGTGTCTTGATTTTTTTAAAATACTTCTTTTAATTATTTGCGTTAATAAAACTGAGAAAAGAGTATCTTCACTAATCCATTTCTCCATGAGATTAAAAATACACTTTATAAAATTAAGTATAAAAGTATTCTTTATTAAAATTTAAAGGTATATTTTAACGAATTATAAATGATCTGTAATAATTATTAGCGCTCCAAAAAGAGCGACAATTAGTAAATATTTCTAAAACGCTTTTATCTTTTAAGGGTATGTAATTTTTTTTATTTGTTGGAGACATTTTGTAGATAAATACTGTTAAAGATGGAATTTCTTGGTCTGCAAGGCTGTCTCCCGTATTCCTTCCTTTTTTTTTTTGGTAATTTCTCATTGGCATGCATTTCTTACTTTTAACTCCACTCAAGTCATTCATATATATATATATATATATATATATATATATATATATATATATATATATATATATAATATTAAATAATTTATGCCAGGAAAATTTTAATTTTTTCGTTAAAATTTAAAGTGATAGTTGTTTTGAACAAAACTATTAAGTTTATACGGTCACAATTATTTTGAAAAAATTGAGTTTCATTTAGCCTCAATAACAAGAAGAAGAAGAAGTCGCATTTGATGGATCAAATTTTATAATAATTAGTTTTATAAATATATAATAGTTATACGTATTTTTCAAATACTTTTTCTAAATAGCACAACTAATGGTCTTTTCTTGTGGAACATTAATGGCACAGCTAATTCAATTCAAGTACTAGTACTCCTATTAAAAAGAAGAACCAGCATGCAGGATTTGATCTACATGCCTCCCAAAGCAATAAGGGAGATGGAGAATTTTTTGTCCTGGGGTTGGCCCCATCATAACCTAAGAGAAGTGGGGGTTATGTTGGGTTAGGGCCAAAAATAACCCCATCACATGGGGGCTAAAAATAAGGGGGTTAATAATGGGGTTTTATGGGCTGGCCCACAGGGTCCAGCCCATTTTGACAACTCTAGGTGAAGCAGTACGACTGGAGTCAAAGAGTCTGTTTGGAAGGAGGGAAATGCAGGATAAGAGAGGCATAAAAAATTTCTCCGAGTCGGATTCAAAAAAATTGAATAAATGATGTTCTAAGATTTTTAATAAAGATAATATATAAAATAAATTAGTAAGAAAAATTAACTAAAAGCTGTCAACATTAATTTCTTTTAAATTCAAGGGTTAATCAGTAAATTTGTTTCAGAAGTACACACCCAGGAATAATTTTTCTCTGAAAGTTTTTTTAGCTCAATATAGCTTCAAAAGTTTAAAAACGTAATAATCTTACCCATTTCTGTTAAAAAAGTGACATTGATGACTACATTTTTATACTTCCGAGTTACATTGAGCCAAAAAAGAACTTTTAAGCCAAAATTGCTCCTGGGCGTATACTTCTGAAATAAATTTGTTACTTAATCCTAAATTCAAGTTTTAAAAATTTTCCCTCCCTCCAAATCCTTCATACCAAACAACCCCTAGGATGAAAGGAATAAGATTTTTTTTTTTTTGGATAAGAGAGGCAAGCTGAAGCTTAAATAAACTTATAGGTCTAGATTATGAAAATCTATCCCTTAATACAACAAAATAACAAAAACCACCCATGAATGGACCACTGATCCCTCAAAGCCAAATGAAAGTAATCCTGTGGAATTGTCGGGGTCATAACCACCCCATCCTCAATGGCAACATTATGTCTTTCCTTTGCCATGTAGTCAGCACACGAGATATTATCCCTTGACGTATGATGAAGTTCAACATTCCAATCATTGAAAAGCAAGTCTCTGGTCTTCCCAATAATATTTCTAAGCGGATGATCCATGGGGCAGTCCCGCATAAGAATGCTAATGGCATCAAGTGAATCAGAGTATATGAGAATTTTCTGCAGCCCCATCTGGTGACCAATCTTGAGTCCGAGCATGATGGCTTGAATCTCTGCTTCAAAAACACTGTGTAGGCCGAGGGATTTGCAAAATCCCATCATCCATTCACCCTGGGCATTCCGAATCACACCTCCACAAGCCGCCTGGTGTTGATGATGAACCGAGCCGTCAACATCAATTCGAACTGAGTGAGGAGGTGGGGGCGTCCAAGACTCCTCCTCCATTCTGTCTAGCTGGAAAATCTGGTGGCTGAGGCGATGATTTGTGGCAGTTTCCATCAGGAGGTACTTGCACAGGTGCAGCATCTCCCTGGTTTCCATGCTTGTTCCCTGAAAAAGAAATTTGCATCTAGTTGTCCAAAGGATCCAGCATCCCAGATTGAAGATTTGCGGCCAGGAGAAATTTTGGAGTCTCCCTTTCCCAGGCTTATGGTCGGTGTTCCAAATAAGCTAGCCCTGCAAGTTACCTACAAAAAAGTGAGAAAGATAGTTAGGTTTTAACATTTGTTTCCATAAGTTTGTAGCACGCTCACAATCCCTGAGAATGTGAATCACATTCTCTTCATGGTTACACTGGAAGGGCCAGCTGTTGACATTCGTAAGACCTCTCCTGGCCCTGAGCGAATTAATGACAAGGCGATCATGGCCAACCTGCCATATGAAAAATTTTATTTTTTCCGGCAGCTGTCATTTCCACATTTGAGACCAAAAAGTGCTAGCACCTCTTCCCCCACCTTCGGAAAGGTGATGGTAGGCAGATTTAACAGAGAAGGCACCATCTGTTGCAGGTCTCCAGATAAAACAATCAGAGGAAACAGTATGAGGAGGGTGCATTTTAATGATCATTCTTATAATACCCGGCAGTACAATTGCTTGCCATTTGCTGATGTCCCAACCTCCACTAGACGTAAGGTGGTCACAAACAGTTTCATTGACATTAACGTTAGTTGGATTTTGAACGTAAGCTATGATTCGTTGATCAAGGGGGAGCCAACGATCAGACTAAAATTTAATTCCAATCCCATTGTTAACCTTCCTCCCAACTCCACTAATAAATTTATCCCAAATAGCAGTAATCGCTTTCCAAGCAGACGAGGAAGTCTTTTTCTTAGAAACCTTAGGCATCTGATGATTACCACAGTTAGACTTATACCATAAGCATTTTACCCAAAGCTCATGTTATCTAGTTAGGAATAAGAATATTTGAGATAACAATGTGTCATTTATCCCTAATCATATCGATGCTGGTGACATGTCAGAGTAAATACGAGTCATGCAACAAGATAAAAAATCTGCAAACAGTATTATACTCGTACAATACCAGTGCGGTCACAGGTCATTGTTTGCATATGCTCTAAGATACTCGTATTACACAAATGAATGGATACTTGTGTTTTGTTAAATGATGGATAATAACGCTGCTAGAATATTCGTTATTATTTTAAAATTTCAATTTTAAATTATTTAATATATAAATTTGTTTTTAAATTACCAAGTCATTTTCTTATTAATTATCAATAATGAATATTTGTGTGGTTTAAAATAATGGATGAAGGATAATATATAAACGATAATTAAATGCGCTACAGATGATATCTTCTTCTATTTTTTATGGACATAATAAAGATAAGGTAGAATTTTAGTCATGCTCTTTAAGAAATATCTGGACTTTTTAGTAATTATGATTACCACTGTATGCTCTCTCTCTCTCTCTCTTTTCTTCCTGGGGGGTAAAATAGATACCAATTTAGGATTGATAGCTCCTCAAGTCCTGTAATTCTTAGAAGGAAAATTATAATTTTTATAAATTTTTAAATGGGAAAGAATAATTAGAGACTTTATGAAGATGAAAAAGCATCGCCCTAAAAATCTGCATGGAGACAAAAATGCATCCATCGGACGAATTCACAAATTGGAAATAGGTAAGCGGGTAACATCACCGGCCAACTCAAGATTGTTTTAACTTTTATGCTTGAATATGATTATATATGACTATGGATTTATCTGTTAAAATATTCTTAATTGGTAAAAAAAGTTAAATTCAATGTGGGAAACTTCGGATGAAAGACGAAAATCACACATTAATTGCACAAAGGGAAAAAAAACACGTCACTCAATAATAATAAAATAACATTTTAGAAGATTACCAAATCATATTAGAAATACTGTACTTAATATAAGATAGATATAGTTGATTTTTGCCAAGCGCCTTTTAGCGCGATGGTACTAGGACTAGCCTTAGGAGCTGGCCTTTCCCATTGTCCAGCGTTCGAGCCCTGCTTCTCCCTCCCCCTACTGGCTGTATCAAAAAAAAGATATAGTTGATTTTTTTGAATGATTTTTTTTAATACTGATTTTTTTGAATGATTAAGAAAGCTAAATAAATTACTCTAAAGTATTGATATTTATCTTTTTTTATACTAAATTAATTTCTTTAACTTATGAGCTAATATATAATCAAATAATACACGACATATTGTAGCACCCGAATTTTTAAAAAGGATAATTTTTTATTTTTTAGATTTTTTATTTTGAAAAATGAAAACCAAATAGGGTTCAAAAATCAATTGAGCACGGGAAGGTGTTAGGCACCCCACAGCAACCGTTTATAAGAATTAAGAACATCACTCTAAGTCAATTATTTAAAAATGAATATGACATTTAATTTTATCATATTACCCCAAGAAGAAAATAAATGAAGAAAATATTTTTTAAAAAAACAAGAACTTAATAAAGAAAATTTTGTTTATTTATAAAGTTGGACTTACCTAGAAAGAAAACCTAAAGCCTACGTATCTTTTAAAGAGATCAAAACTCAAATAGGTTGAGGCAGAAATCTGTGTCATTTTGTTAGTGTTTTATTTTTTTAGGAAAAAGTTCCTTTATTATTTTTTGAGAAAAATGATTTTTTGTTGGTTTGTACTTTTTATTTATGAAAGCCATTTCTTTATTTTTAGTTGGAAAATATTTTGGATTAAACTTTCTTAGGAGATTCCTATAATCTCACACAAAAGAATAATTCTTTTTGCCTGAGGAGGCTCTAAAAAACTCACACGGCATAAATCCCTTTTGAAATCTATTTTATTTATTTTGAGTCTTGTTGCAAAAGAGACAGAGAGAAGGAGCCATATAATAAAATAAGGGAAGGGGGTATGGAATGACAACGTAGGAATTGTAATTTGATCCCAACAAAATCATAATAGAATTACTTTCGCCCATCGCATATCATAATATATTTTATGGAGTAAAAGAGAATTATTGGTTAAATACTTAAATTTATGCTACTATCCACACTCCATATGCCAAATATCCATCCAAATCCAGTGGCAACCATGTTGTTGACAAGTATTACAAAACAACAATATTTTGATGCTTAGCCGTGGTTTTAAAGATGAAGAGAGCATGATGGTGCCACAAAGACAACAAATGAAAGAAAAGTATCAAGGTGGGTATAAATATAAACCACAAAGTGAAGCTATCATTCACAAATTGATGCTTAAGCTTGCATATGTGATAATCATCACAAGAGTATAGGTTTTCCTTGGTTTTTTTTTTTAAAAAAAAAAAATATAAGAAGAGGAAAATAGAAGAGAGTAGGAAAATGAAAAACAATAAGAAAATGAATCAATTCTCATCATATTGGGTTCCTCCCTCTAGCCATTGGTATTAAAGCATCACATATATGACAACAACCATAAGAGAATAGGCTTTCCTTGGGGTATGAGAAAATCAATATAAAAAAGATGAATAATAGATTTCACTCTCTTTTAGCACCTCTAACTATTTCTTGTATTTTCTCTTCTCCCAATTTTTTCTCTTCCACAATGACGTCACACTAAGTTTCCTAATTCGAATATCAAATAACATCAATGAGATGAATTATTTTAAAATTTTATTACCATTTACTACAAACCTCAATTTCAAGACAATCACCATTAATGATTATCATTTTTTTAAATTTTAATTATAATCCAATAGTCATCAATGTCATTTTCTTATTAACTTAGATGTGTAATTAAGCATCAAGCAGGGTCTTTTTCTTTTTATTATTTTTTACGTGGGGCCCAGAAAAAATAGGGTGTTCACACACATGTTATGATTAACTAACTTACATGCTTTCTTAATTTGTCCAAAAAAATAAACTATATCTTATGTTAAAGACCGGATAAATATTTTTGATATCTTTATACAAGAATTGAATAATTTTATCATACATGTAATGCTATACTAAAAATAACAAGGCTATTAAATCCTGACCGACAACTCAACGGGTCGAGATACTGGGTTATAGGTCAATAAGTTAAACCGGAGTTAAATTGAAGCTAAATCAGTGAGGAAATAAAGATTTCAGAGTTATTTATATAAAATTCCACATAAAATTAAAAAATGAATTAATTTATTTTCTTAGTTTTAAAAAGGTCGGACCGATCAAAATGGTCCAACCCACTAGACCAATAGGACCCCCGATTGGCTGGTTTTCAACCCAAATCGATCGATTCGGTCTGGTTCTGATAACAATAAAAAATAGGCTCAATCAATGGCTTTACAATAAAAAAAATAATAAAATAATAATATGATTCAAACTAGTATAAGCTCGTGGCTAGCAGCTACAAAGATTTCTTGGGTCTAAACCTAGAGGTTATTTCTCACCTCCATCTTATGTTTGGATGAGAATAAAATTATGGAGGAAAATATAAAATAAAAACTCCAAAAAAATTTAATCAATTTTTACAGTTTTCCTTCACAGTATTAACTCCTTCTAGCTTTTTCTCATTTTTCTCTCAATTCAAACATAACTTTAGTAAAAACTAGAGGTTCAAAGGATTAAGAAATTTTTTATATGTATACATAATGAATTTTCAACTTTCATCATTGATTTTTTTTTTTTATACAAAGAAAACACCTCAATTATCCACTATGGGGCAGTGCCCATTACAATCTTGACATAAGATATCCTTCAGCTCTGTAGAAGGTTGGAAGATCTCTCAATGCCCTAATCCCACTGCAAGACCTTTCTTTGCTAAAAAATCCGTTGCGGAATTACTAGATCTAGGAATCAGCGTAATCTTCGTACTCCAATCCATTTTCAGTAGCCTCTGGACTTCTTGAATAAGATCTGTGTCCCAATGGTGACTGCCACCACCCTGGTTAAGCAAGAGATCTCGACATTTTGAAGAATCAGTTTCCAACCACACCTTTCTTATTCCCATAGACCATGCACTCTTGAGTCCTAAAAGGCACGCCCAAATTTCAGCCATAAGCTCATCTCCATTCTCAAGAGAATGTATGAAGCCCTTAAGAAATTGTCTAGTCGAGTCTCGAAGAAGACCTCCACAAGCACTTTTGTTAGCAAACCTTGAATATGCTCCATCAACGTTGACCTTCACCCATCCCTCCTCTAGCGGCCGCCAGCTTTCCCGTGTAGGAGCTAAGGTAACACCTTGGAGTTTCAGACCAGTAAGGCAGTTATTCGTTGAATCATCATTGATTTTACTAATATGTTTCCATACATTATAGTCATCCAAACAAAATAAGAAATATATAAAATATGTATGCTTTAAAATCTCCTTAAATTTGACCAAATCGGAGAGTCAGGTAATATAAAAATCTTAAAATCATCACAAGGCAAGAAAAAGAGGAAAAATAGAAGGCAAAAAATCTTAATTAAGATCGTTGCCTATAATGAATACTAGTCTGATTTTGTATAATTCTTTTATTCTTATCCTCATAGATTTCCTACCAATGAGGCATGCGCCAAGTAATTAGTGAGTTAATTATTTCAGTAGATTATATTCTGATTAAGGGAACGTAAAAAAAGGTTAATTAATTACAGTGATCAAAGAATGTGGGGACCGTACGCCTGACCACTTATTCCATACGAGTTTTGTGATTTGTCTATATAAAGCAGTCTCATCCAAGTCTTTCCCATTTCTCTCTCACAATCAGATAGTCCGTGAAAAAGCCGATCATCAAACAAACACAGCAATGTCCAAACTCTTCACCATCTTCACCGTCTTTCTTCTGCTTAGCTTAGGCCTTATCCAAGCCTCTCGTCCCAACGTTGGACTCACCAGGCACTCCTCTCTGCATGAGGTAATTTCCCTTCTGATCTTCCTCTGTAAATCTAACGCATGAACCATTTTTCCTTTTCCTTTTAAATTGGTTCTCTTTTCAGCAGAGGTAACACACAGAATCAGAGTGTTCTTTTCTATGCTTGATGTCTTGGATTTCTCTGTACTCATTGGGGGTTTGTGGGATTTGAATTGAAGGGTGATATGGAAATGAAGGCACAGCTGGAAGATGAGAACTGCGACGAAACAGTGGAAGGGAAAGAAGAATGTTTGATGAGAAGGACGCTAGCAGCACATGTCGATTATATCTACACCCAGAAGCACAAACCCAAAAATTAAACCTCGTTACTTGTCGTCGGTTTTATATGCATACTCCAGTCTATTACAAATATACAATAATAAGTCGAACGAAAGTATATAAAGAGCTTGTGTTATATATTGTTAATATATATGTGTGTGTGTTTTCTTCATTTGATGAGCTGAATAAGAATCTGGTTGTTTTTGTCATAAAACTGCCAATCGCAAGTGTGTTGCTGTGTTAGACTTCTATACGTACTTCACAAGTTCTCTGGTTTCTGGTACTCTCTGATCAGATTATAACCAGAGAGAGTTGGTGAAATATGTTTTTTTTTTTTTCCTGATGGTTAATTAGAACGAAGGGTCATTCAATAAAGAACAGCTTCAGCGATTTCCAAGGCCAAATTTAAAATAGAAAATCACCACCACCATCAACAACAAACAGCAATAATAATAGAGGAAAGAGTAAAGTGTTTGGGTAGGGTAGGGATCTCGAGTTCGTGTATGTGGGGCAGATGGGTGGACACAATGATTTTAGGTCCTATATAGTAAATATGTGTACTATGTAATTAGAAGACAAAAGAAATTGTGTGAACACAATGCAAAGTAGAACTCATCGGTACTCTTCTTTTTCCATTACAACATACAATACACGAGAGCTGGTCCACACTAGGACTTGACCGATATATTACGTTTTCTACATGCCAATTGCTTCTAAAGAGTTATAAACCTCTTTTACACTTTGATACATGTGTGTGTAGTTATGTATTTATACAAGTTGGAATCTTTAAATTTGCATCCCCAATGTGAAGACACTGCTTATTTCCGACATTTATACCTCTGTTTTTCCCCACTTACAAGTTGCAAACGATCTTGATAATACTGATCTTAGTAGTACATGCTTTTTACTAGACTGATACTTTTTTTAGGAAAAATTTGCACCGAAGTCCCAAGTAAAAGAAAAGACAATAAAATGGTTCTTTAAAATCTTAAATTTACAGTGCAATCTCATGGTACATTTGTGTAATAAATTTTAAATGTGAAAAGTTGAAAATACCTTTAATGAATATACAATCATTCATTTCCTCTCTTTATTTAATCAATAATGTTATTTTAAACTTTTCATATTTTAAAAAAATATATTACAAAAATATCCTACAAGACTTCACTCTAATTTGAGGTTTCAATAGATGTTTTCATCGTATTTTTTTTTAAAATTGAAACATAAGTATAATTTTCCTTTTTTTTTTTTTTTTACTTGACCTAAGGTATAATCATTTTGAGATGTAGAACGCAATAGAACGGAAAAAGTATGCTTCTCAAAATTCGAATTGAGATTTTAATAGCCAATAACTCACTGATTCGATGCTTTTTATTTCTCGATCCTTGCACCTTTACTTTCAATGTCAACAGCCATTGTCACTCTCAGATGATAGTGCTCATAATTTCTTTCTCCCTTATCACAACAGACACTGGACATCACATATCTGAAAATCTTCACTTTTTGAAAACAAAAAAAGAGAGAATCAAATCTACAGAGGACTATGAAATTAAAAAATGCCATCGACCTAGAGATATGACCCAAGTTGGTGACCCAGAGAGTGAGAGAAATAATGGCACTAAATACCATGCATTTAGAGTGAGTCAAACTAGTCACAGAGAGTTGCCAGTAACTACCGTAATTAATAATAATATAAAGGCAGCATGTTTACTATTAACTCCCAACATGTAACATCAATACATCATGCGTGAAATTCAAGCTCACATGCAAACGACAATCTCTGGCTCAAAGCAAAAGACAGTGTGTCAAACACGGCTTTGCCTTTCTGGTCATCATGTCGAATGTGTAATGGGCTTCTTCTAATTGGCAATAAAAAAAGGGGCTTCTTCTAAAGCGTGGACGAGACAATAACAAATCAAAGTCGCCGTAAACTATTATGAATCTGATTAATACTACTATTACTCAAAACGGATAATCATGATTCACAAAGTGGATTGTGGACTTCATATGACCATCATTGACTAGTTGGTTCTGCCTAACCTGTGCAGACGAACCGTCATCATGACGCCAGGCTTCACAAACGCTATAATAATAAACAAATCAGCCTCTTTCACCAAAACAAAAATTAATCTGCATGTTCATAGGCATAAAATTCTTCCATGTGAACAGAACCATTCAGCAATGGAACACTACTTTCTGCTCTGCTACAGAATACAGAGCTAAGTGGCTACTCTGCATCATCGCCTATAAGCATCCACACGAGTTTGCTCATGGGCAACAAAAGTTGTTCCTTTAGTATTAAGCTTGCTAATCACGCCTATTACTACATCGAGCGCAGCCTCATCTTTAAGTATCGCCGCGTGAGACACGCCTCTAATCATAATCACTTCCAGGCTTTGATTTTTCTCATCTGCCCAAAGTGACTGAATCCCCAATAAGCTGACCATGTTCACTGTACCATCGCCATCCCCATCAAACACTTCAGGCTTTTCATCAAAATCACCATTCCTGTAAAACAAAGTTTCTGGGGTTCTCACACCTGTTCCCATGATACAAGTCACAGGTACTTCCGGTGCTTCTGTGTTTTCTATCAATGGCAAAATTCGACTTTCATAGGGGTAAACCCCTTCAGGGAAACCAATGTCTCTGAGAAAATCAGCAATATCAGATGCTGTATAATTTCTATCTTTCGTGATCACTAATGGTTTGGTACCATCAAACAATCTGGGATTAGGCAAAAGCCACAGATTGCTCTCAGAACTTCTCTGTTCTGCTCTTACCATCAATGGGTCCACAAGGGGTATTCCTAGAGTATTCCCAGAAGCAAAGGTAAGCATTTCGTCCACAGCACCACCCCAAGGAGCAGAAAGAGCCACAAAGTGTTTGATGAACTTTTGGCGCCAAGAAAGTGGGTTTCGATTCAGAAGTTGAATGGCAAAGAGACCTCCTAAGCTGTGTGACACAAGTATAACTTGTTTTCCACCATTGGAAGCACTTGCTTTTTCAATCAAACACTTGAGATCTTCCAAGAACTCAGAACCCACACGAGACAAATGACCTTTCGCAGCAAGACCATATCGGAAATCATACGGTGCTCCAAACAGAGTTTCACCCTCCACATATCCAACCTCTTCAAGCGAATCCACCAACGGTCCCATATACGCTGAAACATGTCTGCACGATCAACTACAGTTACAAATATGCCTCACAAATTAAAGACAATACTCAATCGCAAAAACATTGACTCACTTGAGATAAGGATCGAGATAACGAAGTGATCGGGTCGACCCAAATTGAGGGACCCGAGTCAGAACCCCAGGGGTATTAAAGTAATCTTCAAGATCTGGATCGAAGTGAAGGGTCATGCGATGAGCGAAGCAGCGAGTGAAGGGAGGAACTAGAACACTCGGGTCGAACCACATTCTGAACCAGCCATCATGGTCCTTGTGAAGTGGGTACCAGCGATTACAGAGGAGGCTGGTGGGTTTGTAGTCGCCGGTGAGCCTGGCCTCGAGCTGGTTACCTCCGGCACCGGGGATTAAGATTATGGGATGAAGGGTATTGCTCGTCCCGCATATAATTTGCAGCATCACGTACAGTGAGGTTGAAGCTATTATCTTCAAAGGCAATAATCGCTTCATGACAAATTTTGTTATGTTGCTTTTGCTTCTGTCTTCTTCTGGAGCTGTACGAACTGGAGTAGCAATTCTCTCATGGCGATTAGGGGGTTTCCAAGTTAACGTGTGGTGGCCAATGGTTGGATATTCCTATCTGTGTCTAAAATGGGGAAGAGTCTCTCTCTCCCCATCTCTCACAACCGATTTGAATCATCTAAATATTGATTTAACGGTTCAGATTTTTATTTAAAAAAATTTATCTTTTTTGTCTTTTTTGAAAAAGATAACTTTTTTTTTTAGATCTGGACCGTTGAATTAAGATTTGAACGGCCTAGATACGACTACGAGGGATGGGAGAGATACCGCCTATGAGAAGATCCGGAACCAATGGTGGGAAATTATCGTTGCCTTGCCTGGGCAAACACTCCCAATTGATTGGTCAGATAGGCTGCCACGTAGACTGCCTCTCTGATGGAAATAATTTATATCGGTTTAAATATGGAAGAAAAACATAAAAACAATATACTTCATCCTTTCATGGGTGACTTGAGAATTGGTAATGGGCTTACCATATGGACAGTGGTTCGATATCAAGACGTATTAAGCCTATAATACATATCAAAATCAAGCCTGTAAGGTAGTCCTCTCGAGCCAAAAAAAAAAAAAAAAAAGTAGTCATAAGCAGCCACCTAGGTAGTTTGTTTATTTTGAGTTATCAGAATTTTAAATTGAACTTATTTGTATAAAAATACTATTGTTTTTTTTACCATCAATTATTAAAAAAGTATATAAATTATGGAATAAATAGGAGTGATGAAACTTTAAACTGAAACTAAAATTTTGTTTTACTATCGTCATTTGAAATGATTTAGGATTGGGTAGAAAAAATAATACTACCTCCGGTCTTAATTATAAGAGCTAGTTAACTTTCTTTGAAGAGATTAAGGAAGGTAAATAAGTTACTTAATCATTTCATATGTTAAATATTCTTAGATTATATATTAGTTTATTAGTCAAACTAATACGTTTGAAGAAAAAAATAAAAATAAAAATACTTTAAAGTAATTTAGTTAGCTTCCTTAATCTTTCCAAAAAAGTCAACTAGCTCTTATAATTAGGACCGGAGAGAGTAATAAATAGTTGGAGATATCAAACTGTAAATTGTGCTATTAATTTTTTTTATATAAAAAAAAGTTTTGGAAGGGTTCGGCATCAGTCCCCCATCAAGGTCAGGGCACGGCCCCAGGCTCTATGAGCACTTACTGGGGACTTACGAGATCGCCTACCAAAGGAGTCCCAGTGACGACAGAGGGGATCAAACCCACGACCCAAGAGCCTAGCCCTGAATTCCTTACCATCTATGTCAACTTTCATTGACAAATTGTGCTATTAATTAAGCGGGCAGGACTATTGATGAAGGAAAATGAAATTCGGGGCAGCACAGTATCATGAGTGACGCCTGGAGGTTTGCGTAACGCGTTACTTTCCCCCATTTTTTTGGACTTGAAATTACTTTCTCATATTCGAGCAAAAAAGAAATTACTTTCTCATATTCATATTATATATCATGTTACTTTTGTTATTCTTATAAAAAATCTCTCTTCTCGATTCTCACCCTATCATGTGTCGGTTGTCAATTTTGTGAATTAGAATAAATCCGTGACAATAACAAAAATTCCTATTATGAACTCAAATAACAAATTAATAAAATTTTGTTTTTATTAATAAATAGATATTAATAGTGAATAATTAAATAATTAAAATATAAAAAATGAGAACACTTTGATTTAATTATATTTTAAATCTATCAACAATCATAATTTATCATACTTATTTAAAAAATCTATAAAATTCATATTTAAAGCCACCGAGTAAGATTCAATTGAAAAAGTTAATTTAAGAATAGGTAAACATAATTTTATAAGCTAAAAAAATAAAAATGATAAACTCGGCGTGTAAACTCATATTTTAACTAAATTTACCACTAGCACACGTTTAAGAATGACCGGACATGATTTTGTAAGCAAATTTGAAGAGTCAATTGACGAGTTTGACAACAATAATTATAAAAACCACACAAAATCACACGGTGGATCAAACCTGTAATTTGTCATTTATAAGGGAGTATCCATATCATTAGAGCCAAAAAATTAGACCAAGCCCGCCAGGTTGTCTCGTTTAGATGCAAGTCCATCAAGGGTCAGCTTATGATTTATAACAATTAGAAGAAGTCGAGCCTAAGACAGTCAACCTTGTAGGGCCACAAACTTAAATGAGCCAGTTTATCCATTTTTTAAAAAAGTTTTATTAAATGACTACAAGTTAAGATTTGCTTTGGAAAAAATGATTTTTAAAAATGAAAACATTTTTCAAATCCTATGGTGTTGCTATTTAAACGTTTTAAAACAAAAATTGATTATATTCTTATTAAAAGGTTAATAGAAGCTTGTTGATGATGTTATGGTTTGTATAAAGTCTTCTAATTGATTTTTTAAAAAGACATTACTCAATTTTTAAGAATCTTTCATTTGGCTCTTAATATTTCCCCACATAAATTTTTCCTTAATTTTTTTTGGTAAAAAAAAAACATTTATTTTTTTTATTGATCTAAGGTAAACAAAGAGGATAATTTTTTTAATTGTATTTAAAGATGTCCGAATATTATGCAAACTATATCAAAAAGAGGAATTAATAACAAACATTGAAAGATGAGAAAGTATAGTCTTTATCTCATGAAAAAATTTGTTCCAAGGCAAATGATCGCTTATTATATTTGTTAAAAAAGATAAAACATTTAATACTTTAAAAATATTTTTTTAAAATAATAAATTTAATTTTTTAAATTTAATTTCTTTAAAAAAACGAGGAAAAAAAGTTGTTAAACAGGCTTGAAGCCTATCGGGCTGGCCCGAGCCCACGAGTAAACGGGTGGAACTTCAAAATACGGATCTTTTAAGGGAGTCGGGCATGAAGCCGCCTTGGTTTTACCTCTACATACCATTAGGCTATAAAGGCATTGATATTCTTTTGATCATATTTATAAATCACTTCTAATATGTTCCATGTAGATCAATAAAAGTTTTAAACTTCGTTAACCCTGACATAAAATTGAACAACATTTTTTGTAACTTTGTCTACACACTGTTCCCCCCCCCCCCCTCTCTCTTTGATGCCAATATATACCTTCTATCTCCTCATGGTTTCATTAAAAAGTTAGAGTCTTATGATGGCTCTGACTAGAGCTAGGAAATCGGGTCGGGCCCGTCGGGCCAACTCTTTTAAGCCCTGGCTCTATAGGGCTTGGGCTTAAAAAATATGCCTGAAATTTGAATTTGGCCTTGCAGGGCCGGCCCTGTAGGGCTTCGGGCTTAATCGGGCCGGCCCTGCAGGCCCTGTTGCTGTAGCATTTTCATTTTTT
The DNA here is from genome assembly GCA_034222035.1 of Acacia crassicarpa. Lineage (NCBI taxonomy): Eukaryota > Viridiplantae > Streptophyta > Magnoliopsida > Fabales > Fabaceae > Acacia > Acacia crassicarpa. Next base: position 10,887,469 of record JAWXYG010000003.1, read on the forward strand.
TTTAAAAAAAAAAATTAGTCAGAGAATGCAAAGAGGAAGAGGCTAGGAGGCACATATATAAATATATAATAACTATACTCTGATTTTATGATTTGGTATATTATTTGTTGCAGATAATGATTATGGATGTGTTCATGATACGGGAGAAGAAATTCATGACATTTTTACTTCTGAAGCACAGCCTTCTGCTCAAAGTGAAACATAATCAAATATCTATGAAATTGATGAGAGTGATGAAGAAGGTGACAATTGATAATGATAGTGGTATACTTTTATATTTTATGTGAGTTATCTAATGTTGTTTAGTTTAATGCTTCTTAAGTTTTATGTGAGTCAATTGTAGACAATGATTTGTTTTTTTATTACGAATTAATGAATATGTTTATTTGTTAGATGATTTGTATTGTTTAGATATTAATGTTGATAATATTTATTTGATAGATTAGAACTTTAATGGTTGCAATTTACTAATTATATTTCTTTGGAAAAAACCTAGAAAAAAAATAATTAAAATTTGGAATAGTAATTTCCAGGCCCTGTAGGGCCGGCCCTAGCCCTAGTATTATCAGGCCGGGCTTTGAAAAACGGATGCTTTCTTTATCTCAGGCTCTGTAGGACCCAAGCACTGTAGGGCTAGGCCCTGTAGGGCCGGACCGACCCTGATTCCCAGCTCTAGCTCTGACCATACAACTAAGTGGGCTTAGAAGTTAGATAGTAATTGCCATCACCTTTCTGCTTACAAGAGGTGAAACCTAATGGCCGAATGTAATTGTCCTCTTGATGTACTGTTCTAATTTTTTTTAAAAAGTGAGAGCATCTATGCTTAGAATAAAGTACATAATTAGTGCCCCGTGAACCCTTATAAAATGGTTTATATTTAGGATCACGATATTCTTTTAGAAGTGGCTTAGGGAAAGGGAGTATATCCTTTCTAATAAAACAACGTAGTTTTCAATCAATGATCAAAGGGCGATCCTACTTGCCGCGCCCAACAAAAATACTTCTTTAGTTCTATATATATGTATATATATATATATAAGGAGCAATCTCTATCATAAGGATAGTCCTTAATATAAAGAATGAATTCATTTTGTTTGAAATTTTAAACTAGTTTTTTTTTAAAAAAAAAAATTGTCCTCTTTGAATATATATCATTTTTTATTTATCTCTAATAAATGTCCATTGATCATTTCTCACGTACTCTATTTATAAATGAGGTATAATTTGAATATATATATAATAAATTTATTACTTTCAACTAACATTTTAAACGGTATAATTTTAGTATTTTTTCTTTATATAAAAGGACTGGATGGAGTACATCCAGATGGCCAGACTTGAGAGCTTTTTAGTGAAGTGCTTTTATTTATCTTGGTACAATAGAATTTAGGTTAGTAATTAGGTTATATATAGGAACTCATCCAAATTTTAACATTATACTCCATAGATTCATCTTCCTGTGGGCATTTAATGAGGTCGGTGTCTTTTCTTGGCCAAAATCAAGACAAGTGAATAAAACCAAAGGAGTTACACAGTAGTTCTGAGAAACAAAATAAAAGGACTGAAAGTTACTCAGAAAACAAATCATAGACGGACGGACGAAGGGGTGTGCAGGCAGATGGAGCAACCTGGGCTCCTTTTAATGCAATTAACTTTTTTTTGGGTCAAATTTAATGCAATTAACTGACTCTCTCTCCCTTCATTTTTCTTCATTCTTAGTAAAGTCCTTTGTCCCTTTCCAAACAGGCGAGTATTTCGTTACAAATAAACAGATATTATAAAACTCACGAAATTGTAAACATCTTCATAAGAACAAGAACAGAATTTAGATATTTAGGACAAATAAGAAAGAATTGTTATCATTCATCATTTCAGATTCACACGTAATAAGCCTCTGACACAGTTAAGCCTCTATAATTATGAACACTTCATTTTAAATATTAACTCAATAAATGTTGATGTATTTGATAAACTTAAATGTTCATATACAGATATATACTTAATTGCATTTCCTAATGGAGGGAGTAAGATAGTACAATATTTTATGAAAGTCATAACAATTTCCTTTTGGTCAACTAGTCATACTTAAATCTGAACAAGATCATAAAATATAATATAATACTCCATTCGTCCTTAATATATAAGATTTATTTATCTAATTAAATTAAATTAAGGAAGTTAGTAAGTATAACATGTAATTTTTAAAACACTCTAGTCATCTCCATTAATTCCTTCAATTCTTCTTCTCTTTGATTATGGTTAAGAGAGCATCAATAAAGATAAATTAGAAAAACATGAACGAAAATTATGCTATATTTGATATCAATATTAACTCTTTAAATATATCTTATAATAAGCACTAATATATAATATATTGTTAATTTACTACTAATAATATTGCCTTCATGGTGTCGTGGACGTGGACCTCATAAATGAACAGGAAAAACCTATTAGACATTACTAATATATACTCCTTCAGGTCTTAATTATAGGAAGACTTTTACACTATGAAAGTGTTCCTCTAATTAGGACTGTAGGTAGTATGAAGCAAACAAAGTGGCAATCTGAATTAAATATGTTTGAAGCGGTCAAACTGGAAGCCTGTCGCTATAATAGATGGTTAAGAACCAAGGTTAACTCAATAAACTAGACTAAATACAATTAAACCAAATAAATTTGGGTTAAATTGAAATTTTAACGACGGATTTTTCACCAGTAATATTTGACACAATTAAATTTTGAAAGATGTAAAAGTAATAATGTTCTATTAAAATAAGTGCAATTTTAACAATTTCGTGAAATTGCTTCAAATAAAAAGTTAAAGGGAGAATAAGTGGGTTATATTTTAAAAAAAGAAACAAAGTTTCAACCAATTTAATAGAATTACTGAATTTGTTCCATTTTTTAAAGATTTTATTTACTTTTGCATATTTTAAGACTTAATTATATGTTAGACACCCAGAGGACAAACTTTATTGTTAAAAGAACAACTTAACCGAAAAACAAAAATTATTGTGGTGAGGATTGTGATGGTTGATTTTTTTTGCTCGAAATTGTGATGGTTGACTTGACTGTAGTTGAAGCGTGTTTTTGGCATCGATTCCAAAGGCACCAAACTGAAAATGAGTTTCTCTTATTTTAAAAAAAATTCCTTGTTAGTGTTAATAAGGCCCGTTTGGTACATGAAAGATTTAAGGAAGGGAAAGAACTTAAAGTAGGGAAAGAAATGGAAGAGAAGATTGAAAGGGAACTTTAAAAAAGTGAGCTGTTTGATAGAAATGAAAAAGGAGAAAGATGAAGATAATTTTAAAAAATAAAAATATAAAATATAAAATTTCTAAAATACCCTTAACCTAAAACAAAATTTGCCTCTTTCCTTTCTCTCTCACTCTCGCCGGCCATAAGTGAATCAGGAATAAAAAAATCGATCCCGCCTTCATCCCTCTCTCTCTCTCAACGGCAAACTGAACCAAAAGAAATTCAGATCCCTAGTTCATCCTCGAAACTTCTTCCTTGTCTTGATTTTCACTAGTTGCTTCTGTCTTCTAGAGAAACCAAACCAGACCCAAAGAGCTTCGTTCAATTCGACTCTCACAACTCCGGATTGATCATTTGTTCTTGCAGCTCCTTCGCGATCTTGCCGCAGGTTCGTCAAGATTTTGTCGGAGATCGATAGTCTTCCTCCCATGCTAGTTACTGCCGCAAGGTTAAGATAGGAATTCGGTAGGAGGAAAGATGAGATCCCACCTATATGCGAGGGATCTCATCTTCCCTTAAAACGTGGGAATTGAAGATTGCCGCCACTGAAACTTAGCTCGTGGGAATATGAGGCAACCAAACAGGCCACCATAGGGAATTCAACATCTTCTCTTTCCTTCGGTAGATCTTCCGTGTACCAAACGGGTCCTAAGTTTGTATGTTATCATGTATTTACGTTTTTAGACTCTGGACCCAATTTGATCTGACACATGATCAAATGGAGGTTTTATGTGTATAGTTTTATCATTTTATTGAATAAATTAACTTTTTCCTCATAAACCTCGTGTATATATTTGTTTATTACTCCATTTTTAAAAAACTTATTGACAACTTTACACTTCTGTTAAATGAGAATGTTCAGTTATATCAAAGTATAAAAATTTTAGAAAAAATATTAATATTTTAGAAAAAAGATCATATATTAAGAATCAGTAAAAGATATTTTGTACGAAAATACTTATATATTTAACCTTACATGCTTAATATGTCTTTTGTCTGATTAAATTACAAGCAAAATTTTAAATACCAATAATATTACTAATATATTAATAAATACCCAGAAGTGTACACACTTTCTACATCCTTCTAAATGCGAAGAAAGATAGATGTTAATTTCTCATTACAGGGGGCGCCTGCTGATTCATGAGGGAAAAATCTCAAAGTGAAATGTTATTCTACTTCTACCTTTATCATTTAATGATATCGTCATTGGAGTCAACAGTCATGACGACGACGACGTTTTATGTTTCCACTCTCTCTCTCTCTCTTCCTTTTTTTATTTTTTTTATCCCCTGCCGGCATTTATCGTAAAATCCTTTGTCCCCGTTCAAAGTTCAAACAGTCATTTCGTCAAAATTAAACAGATGTGATAAAACTAACGAAAACATTAAATATACTTGATATTCTAACCATACCAATTTTAGATATATATATATATAGGAGAAATAGGAAAGAAGCATCATCATTCATTTTAAATTCGTATGTCACAAGACCTTAGCTTGGACCCAGGTAAGCCTCTATAATTTTGAACATTCAATTTTAAATATCATCAAGTCAATAAATATTGATGAATAGTATTTGATACACATAAATGTTCATATGCTACTCAGTAGCTTAATTTCTTGATTTCATTAACGGAGGGAATAAGATAGTACAATAATTTATGAAAGTCGCATAGCTAAATTATTTGAACAAGACCATAAAATCTACTCCTTCGGTCTTAAAGATAAGTTAAAATTGACTTTTTTAAAAGAAATTAAGGAAGTTAATTATATTATTTTAAAACATTTTTATTTTTTCTCCAAGCTAATTAATTTAACTAATAAATCAATATATAATATAAGAATAAAGAACATATAATATAATTAAGTAACATATTTATTAGCTTCTTTAATTTTTTGAAAAAAAATCAACACTATATTATATTTAGGAATTAGGACTAAAGATAGCAGTAATCATTTGTTGTTCATTTACTACTCATGAATGAGCAATAAAACAACTTATTACTGATAATAATATACATACGAGACAATGATTCCAGTAAAATGGCTGTCTTGCATTGAATATAATGTTTGAAGTGTTCAGACTTCAAGTCTGTCGTTATATATATATAATACCGTAGATGGTTAACTAGTCAACTAGAACAAATATAATTAAACAAAAATAATAAAATATACTTGTATGGTGAGGAGTATGGTGGTTGATTTGTCTGTACTTGAAGCGCGTAATGTTGGGGGGGGGGAAAAAACAAATTAACAATTTTACTCATCAGTGGAGCGAGATTTTTTAGTTAGTTTAGTGATATTAAAGTAAAAAAATTTAGAAAAATACTTAATATGTTTTTTTTCTAATTAAATTATAAGAAAATTTTTGAATACTAATAATATTACTAATATATAAATTAGTAATCCAGGATCGTATACAAATTCTACGTCCTTCAAAATGCTACGGATACGTAATTTCACATTACCGGGGCGCCTGCTGATTCATGAGGGAAATCTCAAAGTGAACTGTCATTCTTTTTTCTTTTTTTATTGGGTAAGAAGTGAACTGTTATTCTACTTCCACCTTTTATCCTTTGATGATATTGTCAATGACGTCATGACGACGACGTTTTATCTTTTGTCTTTCCCTTCAGAAATTAGTGCTTCATCCATTAGCGTCATGCTGACGACGTTTTACCTTTTATCTTTCCCTTCAAAAATTAGTGTTTCAACATTTATTTTTTTATCCGCACATGTAATTTCTTATTAGAAACAATCATTTTTATGGCTTCATTGAGTACTGTGTGTGGTCATCCCTTACCATGTTATTTTTTTTTTTGGTCGAAATCCCTTTTTTTTTTTTGCATAAAGAACTCACTTCTTTTATTAGAACTGTGGGTCTTTATCAGAGTCATGACATAGATTCAAAAAGTTTTTAAAGTGCTATTTATAAATTACCCACAAAAAAATTTCTCTCATGGACAGTAGTATTTGCACTCAAGGCTCTGAGAGTTGAGTCTATTACTTACAAATTGGACCAACTTGTGTTGCTTTGGATAATGGTAGCTTTATAATTTTGTAAATTTTTTTTATAGCAAAATTAAATTAGATCTTAATAATTAATGAATTATCCATGATGTATATTACATTTCTGAGCTGCGAAGTGTTTTTTAATTCCAAAACCAAATCATTGAGGAGGGTAAATTACACGTAAGCGTCGTAATAACTATCCTTTAAGTTTAATCGAACCACGCTACCAAGGACGGCATTGCTATTAAGGAAATTAGAATTAGAATAGAAGCAACTTCAAAATCCACATTAACGGAAAGTCAAAAAAAACAATGTTGAAATTCTAACCAGAGTCCATCTAATCCAGCTTTTAGGTTTTATTTTCCAAAAATAATCAAATCTGGACAGCCATCATGACTTAAAAAATTGAATTTAGGCCAACACGTTCGCAAAATTTCATACTTATCTTCCTTGTACTAATCCGGTGGGCTATGAAAAGGTCCATCTTGTTGATTGCTCACGGTTTCACACCCACCTCCTCCGTCTTTATCACTCAAGACTTGTCGTTCCTCTCTGGCACCTACAAAACCACCTTCCTCTCTCACACTTTCCCCTCCATTTCACATTCTTCTCTACTCATCACTTTCTTCAACAATCTACGCCCAATTTTCTTTCTTTCTTCCTTCCTTCTTCTTCTTGTCCGAGAAATTTACAGAGAGCTATTTGTCAGAAATTTCGTCGAACACCTTGTAGGCGTGAAGATGAGCGGCAAGGGACAGAGCCAGAACGCGTTCCTGAGGTTCATTACTTCACCGATCAGAGCTTTGGGGAGAGCGAGAGATTTTTACGTGCGAAGCATAACGAAGTGTGGTCATACTCTGAACTACAGTAACCCTGTGGATCCAGTTGGGAGATTCGCGGCCTTTCCCAGAAGTTACAGTGTCGCTACTTCGAGGTCTGATGAAAGTGAGGATTTCACGGAGCTCATGAGAGCAGCGTCGGCGAGGACTTTGGCTGATAGAATCAACGTGGATTTGGTGCTGAAGCAGCACAACGCAACGGCACAGCAACAGAAATCTGTTGGATCAAAAGGATTGCCCAAATCCACCAGTGTAGGGATGGCGAAAATTGAAGAAGATAAGCCTTATGATTTAGCAGATGGTGGTGTTAATCATGGTATTCCAGATTTGTACCCTAGAAGTAAAAGCTATGCTGTGAGAAAGAGAACTGTTGCTTTCTGAATTATCTGATTCTTCGCCTGAACTCTGTTTCAGGCCAAATGAACGTAAAAAAAAAAAAAAGAGAAACGATTCTGAGATCAAAACAAAATGAGATGGGGGATGGGGAGAGATATTTGTTAGGCTGTAAATTTTTTTTTTTATCTTTTTCTTTATCTTTTCCAATGTTGGTGCTGGTGGTGTTAGATTCTTTTAACCGTATTGTTTGAATTGGATCTGATTCTCCCTTTTGCTTTGTGAAAGTTACAATTTTGTATTCTTCTTCTTGCCTGCTTATTCTGTGCTTAAGATTCTTATATGGTGTGCTCACGCATTCAACGGAGAAACCCAACGAGTCTGGGGGAAATGAAAGGGAAACATAACCCGGTGAGTCCGCTCCGAATCCGGTGTAATTTGGTCATTTTGAGCCTGTCCAAAAGAGTTAAGATTCAATTTTTAAAACTTAAATGGGCGTGCTATCAGCATATCTTTGGGTTCATATTTACCCATTTAGTTAACTTTTTTTTAGAAAAATTAAATATATAGATAAAGGACATGACACTAAAGAGTAATAGTGTAATATTCATTTTTCCTTAACGGATCTTAGTCTCTCTCTTTTGTTTTGTCTTTTTCTCTATGACTCTAAACTTTTAATTTAAAAATTGAAGTTTGAATATAAGAATAATGTTATGATAGTACTTTTCTAAATTTAGGTTATTTATTTTGTGTAAATTGTAATTATTGAATTTTGAAGATTCAGATTTCACAATTTAGAATAATGAATACTTAATGATTATGCATGTTCATATATATATATATATATATATATATATATATATATATATATATATATATATGAATAGGTCAAATATAAATGGTTGCCTAAAACATGGTTAGCCTGTCCATTTATGGCTAGCTCGTTTACACAGGTTTAAATAGGTTGAGGTACAGGTATGAGCCAACCTGTATCTGTATAAAGTTAATGTGCTAGCTCGTTATGACTCTATTCCTCTTCAATCGAGGCTTAGATTTCTGCGATTCGTGTGTTTGTTTTAGATTTTAGAAATGATAATTGCCTATTAAGAATCTGAATAGCTGATGTAGTGATGCGTTTTTTATTTATTTTCAATTCATATCTATTAGGAAGTTGAATAATTGACTCTTTGTGTGTATTTATTTCTACGATATATGTGATTTCTGTGCCTTTTATTTTGCAATGGTGTTGTAATAGACCTGTTATTTTGAATGGTGTTGTGTTTGTAATGCAAATTAAATAAATGTTTTTTTTATTTAATTTTGCTTGTAATGGCTATGATATTTTACATTTGAATGGTGTTGTGTTTATGAAACTTCCATATGCTGATATGCTTGATTTGGATAATTAGTGACTGCAAAACTGCTGGTTATAGTATAATTCATGGGTATATTGGAGAAGGGAAACCACATTTTTCCTTCTAAATTTGACAAATGATCCCATGGTTTTAAATTTTTGTCTTAGGTGGAATGTAGTATAATTCATGTTTATTTTTGGGCCTACGCTAAAAAGTTTCGTGGTTCCATCATTACCCCCTCTCTCCAAGTGTGTGTTTGTAAACCCCCTACCATCTCTAGAAATTCATATATAAAATTTTTCTTACATACTTATCTTATAAATAGTAAAAATACTTCTAAAAACATATAACAATCAAAAGTTCAACACGAAATGACTCCTACGAGTTTGCACGCCACTTCAGATGAATTACTTAAAAATAATTTATCAATTTTTGCATTTCATATGAAAACTCATGCACTTTAAATATGGATATTTTATAGTTTCGCATAAATTAAATCAACTACGGCAAGTTTACAACTAAATTATCCATATCTGTATTTTTTTTTTTTTAAAAAAACGATACCAAACAAGAAGCAGCTGTCCCAAGGTTTCTCTATTATATTCTATAATTAAAAACGTGTCCAGCTCATATTTAGGTTTTATTTAGAAAAAAATAAAAATATTTTTATTATAAAATTTTCAAGAGTTAATTGGTGGGGCAGATGCTGATAAATGATGATAATTAATAAACATGAGAAACACAGAATAATTACCTCTCTTGTAATGTTTATACTTTGTATAGCAATGAGATAAAGGCTCTGTTTGGCATGGTTTAATTTTGGGCTTTTTAGTTGAATAAAATGTGGCTTTTAAGCTACTGGACATGTGAGGAAAAAAGCCCAAGAGATGTTGTTTGGATTGGCCAGCACGGTAGATGGGCTTTTTCCATTTTTGAGAACGCCACCGAGCTTTTTCACCGCCTGGATTGCAAGCTTTTTGTGAGACGCATTGGGCTCACTGTATCTTCTTCCTCCACCCCTCCAGGCTCCAGCCCGTGTCCATTTCTCCAGACGCAGTGCTATCTCCTTCGCGCGATAAGTGCATTTGCTTCTGGCGTGGAGCTGTAGCTACTGAACCCAAAAACATGCTTCTTCAATCCTCTCGGCACAACCAGAACGTATCTCTTTCATCGTCTCTATGTTACACTCGTCCCCTTCTTCCCCTTAAAATTTCCACCACCACACTTCGACGATCTGTACGTTACCAAAGACTTTCCATCAAATGCGCAATCTCTAAAGTTCATAGCTACGGAACCCTAGACTATGAGCGAAGACCCATTGTGAGATGGAACGATGTGTACAGGAGAATATCGTTGATGAAAAACCCAGAGTTGGGTTTTTGCGAGTGTGTTGAATCAGTGGGAGAATGAGGGGAGGACTCTCACAAAATGGGAGCTTTGTAGAGTTGTGAAAGAATTGAGGAAATATAAGAAGCACCACTGAGCTCTTGAGGTCAGAAAGTGAAAATCACTTTTTCTTTTGGTATCATTTAATTTGTTTTCTATGTATTTTGGCCGAGTGATGTTATTTGCTTTGTTAGTTTGTTTAGTTCATGATTGTTTAATTGGATGATGCAACAAAGTTTATTTTACTTTGTTCCTTTACTTTTATGCCATGGTCTTATTTGACGAACTGAGAAAGGGAGAACTGTTTGAAATTACGTGTGAGCTGAATTTCTGTATCCAAGCATTAAATTCTGAATTAATATGTATAGTAGTACTCAATATGATTCATGCCCTTTTCAGTCATTTTTTATCTTAACTAACTTTTCAAATAATAATCCAAATACTCATCAGTTAAGAAAAAAGCTACTTCTGCAAAAAGCCACGCTGACAATCCAAACACAACTCACCATTTACAATTTGACTTTTTTCCTACCGGATTTAAAAAAAAGTCAGATAGCTTTTAAGCCACCGCTCCTACCGCCAACCCGAACAGACCCAAAATCTTAATCTCTTGGTGGTTAACGTAGGATATATTTATTTAATTTTATTAGATTTATAAATTTAATTTAGTTAGTTAATCTAATATTTATTTTCTTAAAGGGAAAAACATTTTTCATGTTGTAGGAGAAATGTTTTCTCATGCCATACACACATAAAATGGTGGGACCCATATATATATATAATGCTAATTATATATATATGGGTCCCACTATTTTATGTGTGTGTAGGAATCTTCTTTATCTCATGCAACATGAGAAAAATAAACCACTTTTTTAAAATATCTTAATCATTTTCCTTGATAGGGATAACTAAAAAAAATGACAAATATAAAAATCATGTCTTTTATATTTAAAATTAAAATCTACCCTCAAGTGTTGTTAATGCGTATTTAATTGTAATATTCTATCATGACGACGATAATTCAGAAGACCCCAAGAAGGTGGTTGAGTGTACAACTTATGAGTGTACAACTTATGTACTACTCTCTTTGGTCGCGGTCTAAGATATATTTTGAAAGTTTATTTTAGTCTTAAAAATAAGATATATTTTTTAAATTTACCCCGACGCCTTTTAACAATAATGAATGAGGAGAGATAATAAGAGAATTAAAGATAATGGTTATAGTGTTTTTAAAAATACATGTTCTATTAAATAATTTTACTAAATTCTTTAGTATAATAAAATTAAGGAAATAGGTTATATATTAATAACAGGAAGGAGTAATCTAGAAGCAAAGGATAAAATATCAGATGCGAGCGAGTGGAACACGGTTCCTAAGAGGATAGAACTTTCTTATTATTTGAGCCATAATAGTGTTTTTGTCCCAAAATTTTGAACTGCAAAATATTTAATTGACGAAGTTGACCTTACTAACAGCATAGAACTTTCTTGCCAGTAACAGCGTTTGGTGGCTTATTGAGTTAATTAATGGTACACATATAGCTCGTCATCTATTAAAAAAAAGGGCACATTCCACGCCAATGATAAAGTGACTCAATTTTAAGGATTTATTTGACGTAATACGCTAATACTCCTCTAGTTCATACAATCCCGGTCTTAATTATAAGAGCTAGTTGACTTTTTTTGGATGGATTAAGGAAACTAAATAAGTTACTTAATCATTTCATATGTTGAATATTCTTAGATTATATATTAGTTTATTAGTCAAATTAAAAAGTTTGAAGAAAAAATAAAAATAAAAATACTTTAAAGTAATTTAATTAGCTTCCTTAATCTCTCCAAAAAAGTCAACTAGCTCTTATAATTAGGACAGGAGGAAGTACTTCATAAATCTAGAACACAATAATAGTACTTTTTTTAAAAAATGCATTTTCTTCTTTTGTATTATTACGTTTTATAATTAATGTAGCATTGACTTTTTTGGGTCAAAATATAATACCATTGACTTTTGACCAGAGTATATTTGGAAAGTTTAACAAGTGTTCACATATTCAATGATACATGCATAAACCAAGTTAATTAAACCCTATTTATTCATTCTTTCACGTGAAATTACTATGAGGTGTCAAATAAGGGATTTAATTATTAAGAAGTTCCAATAACAAGCGAGGTATTGTCATTTTTTGCGCTGAAACTTGTCATTATAAGCTTTTTTATTATTGTTGAAACTTCTTGATAATTACGTCTTTTTCTTGAGATCTTATAATAATTCTTCATTCTTCCATTCATGGGCGTTGGCCCTTCTAATCTGCACACCAAGGACTTGTTTGGTACAAGGGGATGAGAGATAATTGAGTTGGATTTTAAAACTTAGAGAAATCATATCAAAAGTTTTTAATTAATTTTTCTCACTCTTTCGTCTTCTTTATTAAAATTTTGTAGCTCAACTTCTCCAATTTTTTTATTTTTTAAAATCTAATTCATACAAAATTTTTTTTTCCCCTCCCTTTCCCTTCCCTCCCCTCTAAATCGCTCATACCACACAGATGACAAAACAAAATACAATGGCCAGTCAAAGTTTCAAATTTTTACTAAACGCTGCACTTTTCCCAAGCTTTTTCTATTCATTGGGCATAGTTACATTTTCAATACCATATTGATTTGTAATTGAATTTGTAGTTTTTGCTTCATCCATTATTTAGAGGGTGAGCCTTGATTGTCTCTACGTGACTGACTTGGAGGTCAAATGCTTAAATCTGGAAAACAGTCTCCGATTATGGGAATAATGTTATTTATATATATCCCTCCCTAAAACTCACCTAATAAGAGCCTTACAATACAACTACTTTATTCATCAAGATCACGGAGGGAGCGTTTAATTAAAGCACATACTTGTGCAACTGTCTGTTTAGTCCTGTGTAGTTCTCACAATTTAAGCGTTCTAAGCTTCGAAGCACATGTCACTCGATAAAATAAGTTCCAAAGCCCAAGTTGGAAGAGTCCCATTATCCAACTTAGGCTTCTTTATTGCGTCCAAGTCTTTTCGCTTTCAGATTTTCCTACCTTTTTAATTATTCTCCTGTTACTCGTGCACATTATCTTTTTTCTTCCAATGATAGTTGACTACTTTATCAAAAAATAATCATATAATAGGACGAAAGAATGCCATGTCTGTGCCTACTTCCTGTTGTGTTTTCTGCTTATTTTCAGCGAGAGGGCAATTTATGGCTTAGGTTTCAACATCAAGTTTTCATTTGGGAGTTTTCAAGGGGAGTAACCCTTTGAACTGCAAAATTGACCAGAGTTATAAATAAATACTGTAGCACTAGCATCCATTTTCTATGGAGCACTTAACTACAAAAATGAAACACGTTCGATGAGTCTCTACTTAAGAACTCTCTCTCTGGGGCACCGATGATAGCCTTGGTAAAATATCAGAGGTTTAATCTACTGGGAGGAGTCTAAAATATATTCAGTATGTACCATCAAAAGGTACATCCTATGTAATTTAACAACTGATGCAAAGAACAAGTGGACAAAAGTTACCAAAAAACTAGAGTTTCGTCCAGAATTCTTCCAAGAAATGAGAAATGATTCGTAAGATAACGTCTTTTGAGATATACAAATGACATAATGTACCTTTACAGCTTACAGTCCTCAAAACAAAGGAGCCATGTGTACCTTTGAGGTACGTTCTTAAGCAAAACTGGTTAATGCGAGCTCCAAAAGAAAAGATAAACAAAGGCATAACAACCCCCAGTCACTATTTTTGCCTTGTCCACCACATGGCATTTTCAGGACAAGAGTTATAGATAGTACAACAAAACCGAAGTTATACTGTCTCTAAACTGGTACCTTTTGGAGCTCCTGGACTGCCATGCGGATAAGCAGAGGTGGTTGATTTAAATCCCCTTCAAGGGTGGATAGCCCAGTGAATGAGCAAATGCAGGGTTTACATATGTAATACTCCGAGTTTTACTTATCACGCAATTCTCTTTTTGGAAGTAGATCAGGCCTCCAGAACCATAATCTCAACCTCAGGCCTAAAACCATTTAAAAATATTATTTTTCGTGTTCAAGACACCATACAGAAATAATAAGATCATAAGTTGAACTGAAATTTGATGAGATGGAATAAAGATTTACCAATGGGACGCCTGGAGAATAACTTTAACACCTCATCAATGAATATAACCTGGACAACAAAAATGACATTTATTAGTATGTTCAATGCTACAAAAAAAAAAAGAGGATAGAGTTAAAATGTCAGCTTTCCTCCCCAAACTCGTATTGAAATTATGAATCTCCCAAATTAGGGGGTTGAGCGAGTGAATCAGACATATTAAGGAGGTGGTTTAGGGATATGAACTTGAAGAAAAACCTAAATTTCAGAGTAATATGCACAATGTAGAGACAATTAAATAAAACACACATCTAGAGGCCAAATATTTAATAGTACAATCCAGTTGTACAAAGATGAGCGTCCAAAAATTCAATGTTCAACTTGGAGCACATTCCAGAGGAAAATGATAATTCAAAATAAAATCTAATTGATCTAAGGAAACCATTCAAATTATGATGTCGCATATAAACCTTATCTTTGGGGAATTTAGCATGACAAATTAGTTCTGCAATGCTCAAACCATCAATTCCATATAAAAAAATTGTTTAACTATTAAGTCAGTCAACATATAGCTATTTACAGAGTCGTGTGTTATGTGGATCAATTACAAAAATGTGTTTCTAAGATGTAATGGCATTTTCAAAATTTCCATAGAGGAGAGCAATCTGACCATTGTTTATGACCTCAGATTCAGAAATTTTTTTCCAGGAATGTTGAAATATATTATATTATGGGTTAAGGAGCAATTTTACACATGTGTTTTACCCCCAGGAGCGCCCAGCACCACGTGATTTAAACTGGACAAAAAATACACATGTGATTACGTTTTGGGAGCGTCCAGCACCACGGCCGTTAGTCAACGGTTAACTTGGATGGAAATGAACAGTAACTCGGGTGAAATTACACTTTTGCCCCTAGTTTTAGGTGAAATTACACTTTTGCCTTAATTTTAAATATTTTAAAAAAATTAAAAATACCCCCCACCGCCGGCGGCGGTGACGGCCGACGGTGGTGGGGCCCACCGGCGGGGGGTATTTTAGTCTTTTTTAATATTTAAAACTAGGAGCAAAAGTGTAATTAATATCTAAAACTAAGGGCAAAAGTGTAATTTCACCTAAAACTAGGGGCAAAAGTGTAATTTCACCCGAGTTACTGTTCATTTCCATCTAAGTTAACCGTTGACTAACGACCATGGTGCTAGGCGCTCCCAAAACGTAATCACAGGTGTATTTTTTGTCCAGTTTAAATCACGTGGAGCTGGGCGCTCCTGGGGTAAAACCATAGTTGTGAAAACGTCGTGCTAACTCGTAGAAACGTCCGTTTCTACGTTTTTTCGCCGGAAAATGAGTCGCCACGGTGGTCTTGACGGCTTTGGGGTGGAAACAGCTGGAACGCCGTTCGGACTCGGTGAACTCGTAAAAACGGCGAGTTAATCGAGTTGGTTCAGTTACTGCATCTGCTTCGCTGAATCTGAATCTAATCTAATCGCTGAATCTTCTTTCTTCTTCTTCACTAAATCTGATCGCTGGAGTGAATATTGTATCCTTCGAGAAAAAAGAAAGAAGAATCTGCAAATCGGCTGGACGTTGCTGCTTCTTCTTCACTGAATCAGATTCATGGCGATGGTAGTGCAGAACGGTGGTGGCGTGGAGTATGGTGAGGGAAGAAAGGAATGTCGCCAGCAACGATGATGATGAAGTTGAGAATCGCCGACGATGGAAGTGGAGAAGAAAGGTCAAAGGTCTATCATGGCACTGTGATATACTCCGGATCCCTCGTTCTCGAATGTCGGGTTCGCTGCCTATACTGAATGGAGAAAGGTCAGCTGCCTTGGTCAAAACGCAGTGTTTAATGCAGGGACCTAACTGAAACTTTTAGAAAGTTTCATAGAGGGACTAAACTGAAAATTTTATAATCACTCATTAATCCAAATTAATCATTTTAATATGTATTGTGATCACTGAGTTTGAACTTAATTATTTTCTTAAGTGTTTGGACTTAAATTTATGATGATTTTAATGTATTGGTGTGTTTTGGTTTTATATATATATTGAATTTTATTTTTTTTGTAGTACGTAGTAAACTCTTACCTTTCGTTTACGTTTTACGATTTTACGTTTTTGCCCATCCTTACCGTTTCTACGTAGACTCTACGTTTTAAGAACATTGGGTAAAACACATGTATAAAATTGCTCCTTAACCCTTATTTATTATACCAGGAGTTCCAAATTTAAGGAAATTAACCCAAATATCAGAAGGGGAGGGGGAAGAAGCTGCGGGGAAGATAAAGAGAAGCTACATACAGGTAATGAAAGATACAGGACCATCAACCAGTCATCCCAGGATAATGGTGTTACCTGCAGATCACAATTCAGAATTACAGAAAAGGAAAGCTATTGCTTCAGGAAGAACAGAAATGTTCACAGCTACAAGAAAGTACTTACAGAGAAAAGAACTGAGAGAGGATGCACATACAAAATAAGCATGTGAAGAAGCAAAGTAAGAATTATTGAACCAACAAGCCATAAGTTACTCCACGGAGGGATAACCCTAAAAAAGACAAGTAAAGATTGTTAAAGCACAAGTTTTGGTATTTCAACCCCCACCTAATAATCCATACTTTAACTGTGATATGACATGCTGCTGATTTCAGAGACATTCTATAGCCCTCACATTAAAATAGGCATAACGGAATTAAAAAACTGAAAATGAAGCCAGATCACAAAAAATTACTCACAGAAGAGATTGGTTCTCGCTAAGATTGTTCAAAGCATTGAACATCTCAACAACGACAAGCACAGTCATTGCTACTGTAGATGGGTGTCGATCATCAAATATACTGCATGGATAGGTTGTCTGCCTTATTGGGCAAGTGTCAAAATTCATCTGGAAGCAAGAAAAATAATTATTGAGATGGAATCATTATGTGAGAACAGAAAATAACATGTATTTGTGGAATAAGTACAACTAAATTTATTGACAGAATCACAAAGGTTTGAGTAAAAGTTCAAAGTTTAATAACCCCATGAACTTATTCTATTGGACCGTCTAAATGTATAGAAATCAGAAAGTAAAAGGAGAGTAGATTCATACTTAAAATTGTAACATAATACTAATTCCTATCCTATTCAAAATTTTATCCCAACAAAACAGAACACTTAAGCTGATTAATTTCTATCCTATCCTAAATGCATAGAAAAAGTATGTAAAAAAAACAACACAAATAAGCCTTAATTAAACAAAAAAATTTAAATAACTAAACATCTTAATTGAAACAAGGTGAGCCTCTTCTAGAAGGGATAAACACCAGCTTTGACACCAATTGATGGCTATCCAAGTGGAATAGGTTACATTCCCTTTGCTATTCATTCTAGAACACTTCATTTAGTGACACTTCACTCAAGTTTTCTCATTAGTTAGAACATACGTAGCTCTTTTCCACTCCACCAACTTTGATATCAATTGATGGGTACTCAAGTAAAATGGGAACAGACCCCAAAAGCTAGCTATTTAGGCAGGAGAACCAATCCACTTAAATACCCCACAGAGCATCCTAACTCAATGTGGGATTAGGAGTTTCATAATACCTTAGTCTCCATTAGAAACTCAACTTCTGCCATAGAGTAGCTGTTTCTGCTCAAGTTAATTCCATGTAGCAAGTATTTCTTAATTCACATGTACTCAAATGCAAAGTATAAGAGAATCACTAAGCTCATACTAGCATTTTATGTGTTCTCACTTCTGAGGGTCTCAATTGTCAAGAAAGCACACATAACTAAACTTGAAGAAATAGCAAAATTTTACCAATTCCGTATATGGCAGTTTTGGGCCACCGTCAGAGTAAACAAACCACCAAATAAAACCAGCAATAGTGGCAAGACCGACATAAGCTGCATCAAGCACCGAAATAATTATGACCCAGGCAGAAATCCATTGAAGGTTTCTTACAAAACCATTTAAGCGCAATAAATACATTAATACCACATATCTAACAATCTTTTCTTGAGGAAATGAAAAATAAGTTTGATAATTATTGTCTTTCACATTAGTATTATTATAATAAAAGAACTTTCTTAATAAATTGATCTAATTTCTAGCCTAGTTACTTGTGTCTTGCAAATTAATACCTGATTAATTTTGGAATGTAAATGTGTTTATAACATATATGATGCTCTGGCATGAATGTAATCCATAAAGAAGGATGCATTATTTCCATAGAAGAAGCATATTGAGATTCTCAGGTTAACAGTGATGGCTCATTGGATCATGACTGACAAGTTTGAATCCCTAAGCAAACCATAATGAAGATTTTACAGATTGATGACAACTCAAAAAATTTGAATCTGAACACCTTCCTTAACTGAGTAAAACCAGTATATGCAACTTCTCCTTCCCATTTGAGCATGTTGTGAGAAACATGAGGTTGCTGAGGAAAACTACTGTGATGGATGTATGAGGCATATGTAATTATGTATTATGCCTCAACACTATGATACAGGAATAAGGCAATTGGAAAAACAAAGATTTGGTTTTGATAGCTTCTTATCAATATATTACTAGGACATTATTAGACAATCTGGAAAAACAATAAATAATAATAGATCTGATACTATTGTGTCTGTATTCATTGTTTAAAATTTGATAACCAAATGTTTTAATAAGTTCTTGTCTTCCAAAGCCTTTATCTGAGAGCTTTGAGCATTTGAAATATATTTCTAGCATTTTAGTGCTTTCAAGTTTCAATTCTTTTTCCTCCAATCAATCTATTCTATTCCAATCAGTTTTGGCATTTCAATATTTGATCCAGCAATTTTATTTTATTTTATTTTATTTTATTTTGGGAGGGGGGGGGGGGGAAGCAGAAAAAGAGGTACATGGGACCAGACATAGTGGGCTAGGATCTGATATGGATACAGATAAAGATATGGGGTGGAGAAAGCAAGTATTGATGCTTCTTAGGTGACATACAAAACAAATGGAAGTAATTCTGGAAAGAAGAAGTTCACACCATAGAATTAGGATAGACAATATAGGAAAATCCCTTTAAGGTCCCAAGGGACCAAGAAAATGTCAAAAAAGTCCCAAAGAAAATTCTGATGTTAAAAAGGTCCGAAGGAGTTGTTAAAACCTACAGATAGAGTTGTTAATGTCCTACTGAAGGAGTTGTTAATAGGACATTTTTGACATCAAAATTTTCTTTAGGATCTTTTAGACATTTTCTTGGTCCCTTGGGACCTTAGAAGGATTTTCCCAAAAATATATAACTAGCCAAGATATAAATGACAGACTAAGATGTATACGACAGCGGTGCTCACCTCCAATTACTAGATAACGGAAGAACAACCACCCTGTAACCACTGCTTCATTCACCTTTACATTCATAATGAGTTAAAGTGTCACAATAAGAGAAGTACAATTATACATTATAATGTTAAAGCATTAAGAAAACAAAACTTGTGACATGGTTACACTAACAAAAAATAAATATGGATGGCATAATAGCAACAAAATCCCAGCTCAACTATCTATCTTGAATGGTGAAATCAGATAGAAGCCTCATATTCAAGGGCTGCCTCAGTACCTTGCGAGGTTTGGCCTTCATTACATCAGAATCTGGCTTATTAAAGCCAATAGCAGTGGCAGGCAATCCGTCAGTAACCAAATTGACCCAAAGCAGCTGGACCTGGTATAAATTACAGGATAGAAAGGAATTTAAAAGCTTTGTTCCTCAGTAATACAAAAATGTATCCATATCATGTGAGTAATTTGCATTTGATAATGAATGTTGCTGTCCTACTTCATTTTGTATGATAATGCACTAACTTTCAGCTATCAGATATAATTAAAGAGTCGGTGACAAATATAAGATGAGATGCCAACTGGTTGCAAGTCAGATACTCACAGGGGCAAGGGTATCAGGAATTCCAAGCACAGCTGCCACAAATATACAGACTACTTCACCAATATTAGAAGAGATCATGTATCTAATGAACTGCTTTGTATTGCTGTAAATGGCCCTTCCCTCTGCCACAGCCTACAAAGAACCTAGCTGATTATTTTCCTCACTTAAGAGAAAGATGACTTTACAAAAAAGGAAGCTTGACAAGAACAAAGATATGCCAGCATACCGCAACAATGGTAGCAAAGTTGTCATCACCCAGTACCATGTCTGAAGCACTCTGATAATAGAGTGAAGCATAAGAATGAAATATGCATTTGACACAGAGTTGTTCAGGAATAATAAGTTACCAAAAAATAAAATGGAGATGACTGTTAAGTAGATATGACTAAAACAAGGTAATTATGAGGCTCCCCCAGGAAGTGAACTACTTCAACAATAAACAGGAAAGAAAATCCTGAAAATGGTCATTGAACTGCATGTCTAATTTAACTTGGATTCATCTTCTGGCTCATGTCTTTCTCAGAACTAGAAAATTACAAGGCTGGTGAATTATAGAGAAATTGCGGTACCTTATTTGGATAGCTCAACAAGATGACACTAGAGTAAATAGATGTGAATGAACAGTTCCTACTTGAAATCTTAAGTTGTTGAGTAAAGATCAATGTTTATTTTGCAAAGAGCACTTTGTCTATATTCTAATAACATCTCTTACACACTCCAAGAAAATCCATTGGGCCTAAAGTGTGGACATAACACAATCCTACCAAAACATATGCAGAAATTCAATTTTAATTAGGAGATGGGCGATGGGGATGGCAAGGGTTAAACTATTGGCTACTTGGATCAATAACTGATACTGTATGAAAGACCAAAAAAGAAAGCTATAAGTGAGTGGTCACAGTTGATTTTATTGACATATCTAACAATAATAGGGAGAACAAAACAATAAAAAATATTAAACAACTATGAAGTGTTCATTTACAGGTCACTATAGGTTGAATAGGCTTTAGACATAAGAATGCTACAAGTCGGGAAGTGGAAATGGAAAAAAATAAAATAAAATTGGCAGTCGATGATACCTTGGCAACAGCTGTGCCTGAGCCCATAGCAATTCCTATGTCTGCCTTCTTTAGTGCAGGTGCATCATTGACACCGTCACCAGTCATAGCAACCTAAATTATTGATCCCACAATAATTCAAAAATTCAACGAAAAGCAATACAACTAATGTCACTAAATTCTGACAACAGCCAAGAAAATAGTAATCACTAATGTCATTTCTAATTTTTCAACAATATAACTAGATCAACAAATACATACTGTTATAATAACAAACAGAAACTTTTTATTTTGACCATACCACTTCATTCTGGCGCTGCAATGCTTCAACCAGCATCCTTTTATGAGATGGCTCAACCCTAAAGGAAAATGAAGAAATGCAATTTTTACAATGAATTCTCAGGCGAAAGGTTGAGCGAAGAGGACAATACTATAATATGCTTTTGTTGATCTAATACAAATACAAGAACTTCAAATATCTACAACAGATGATGATAGATAAAATTCAATTTACCTGGCAAAAAGAGCCATACGTTGCAAAGCAAGAGTTTGCTGCATAGCTGGAAGTTCTTCAAACTCAGAAGCAGTATAGGAATGTTCGTTAAATTCCAAGAAGTGGTCAAAAGCCCCTATCTTGTGGCAAAGTGACTCGGCAGTGGACTAATTTAAACAGTAGTTAATTTTACCCATTAATAGAGATTGAAGGCTGAATGCTAAAAATTAACAAAAAGGTTCCCAAGAATTTGATCACCTTGTTATCCCCTGTAACAACTATAACACGTATGCCAGCGGTCATGCATGAAAGCATTGCATTTCTTACTTCATCTCTTGGTGGATCATGCATTCCAACCTACATGATAGAGAAAAGCTTAAGAGAGTGACTCTGAAATGATAAAATAGAAGTAGCATGCCAATGAAATTGAATGTTTTCATACAAAAAACTAGCATCAGCACAAATTGAGTTCCATACGTGAAAAAAAAAAATTCGAGAAAACCAACATAAAACGGGTGCATTAAATAGTGACTTGAGTTGAAATCTAGAGAGGAATAAAACAAAATCTCTATCTATCTACTTATCTATGACATACTATGCATTCAGGTACAATTTCAAGTGTAAACATGGCATGCTTAATTGAGTACCGACTTCTGCATCTATGGCATTAAGTTATGTAAAGTTCATAAGCCTGAGTTTATCCTGCGCACAATTGTTCCTTAGCTTCAGTCTACACTTTTGTCCGTAGCCAAAACATGTATTAACTTAAAAGGGCAGCGACCATAATGTCTGAGTTTGTGTCTTGCATCATTTACTGCTTACAGCATAAATAGCTATTGCCTATAGAATATGTTGCCATAAATAAGAACAGACTGGCAGGACGAGTAAATAGCTTCATTAGAAGTCGTTGAGAACCATTCAAGTTGAAATCTAAAGCTTTTATTTAAAGACCTATCGTTGGTTTTAAATTCTCTATCATGGCTTCTCTTATGAAAGGTTTTGTAGGCTTGATGCGTTAATAAAGCAAAGGCCCATCATATCTTGGGCTGAGACTTTAAATTAAGAGTCTCGACCCCTTGTTATAAGGCTATGATACTATGTCAAGCATTATTTCGAGCCTGAAGTTGAAACTTAGTGAAGGTCTATGCTTGATTTTGTTATAATCTCTAGCAAAGGTCCTAGTATAATTGTTCAAAATAAAAATAAACTAACCAAAAAAGCATTAATCATAAAGGATAGGCTAACTTAAACAATATTTGAACTATGAATTCTCCTTTGAAACGAAAGCATACCAACCCAATAAACGTAAGATCTTTCTCATCATCATAGGAAAGACGTTGTTGACTCAAGGGCATCCATTTCAGGGCTAACGCTAGGCATCTCAATGTTTCTTTTCCTGCAAAACTGACCAACAAACATGTTAACAACTTCAAAAAAAGGAAAACCCAACAACCAAAAAAAGGACAGAATAAATAACAGCATAAGTCCAGAAAATGTATCAAGAACTTTGAGGACAAAAATGACATGTCCGAAGTGGCACATGAACAGTAATTTTATGACATGATTTAATGCAAGTGTGCTAAGGAAAGGAACTTAATTTGGTTGAGTTTTGGCACTCAAATTTATTTTCATTGAGTTTAATGTGGGCGACAAATGAGCCAAACTTTCATTTCCATTAAACTTAGAATTTTTTGCCATACCCATTAAAGTTCAAAAATCATAGGCAAAAATCTATTTAATTATTGATCTTTGCGCACATGCCTAATAATGTTGTTCCTAATGGGGCTTAAATTAACTGCTAATAATGTATGCCTAAGATGCTTCAACCACATTGAATTATATGACTTTTTACCTGCAATATACGATTTGAAGTTTGGACTAATGTTAATATCTCATAAAATGGACCAGAAAATTCTATTGAGTTTCACTTTTGTTGATTTGGCCAGGTGAGAGATTGGCTATATTATGGATCACATGAGAATAAACAGGAGGATTTGAGGAGGGAAGCGGTATGTCTACAAGTTATGATGACCAATCCCACTGCAGTTAGGAGAAAGCCATCATTTTTCAATTGTTTCTTATGATAGAGTACCTGGCAAACATTACAACAAGGTGGGTACCTCAAGCCTCATTTAAGAAGCAGGCAATGTGCCTACAACAAAATTTGAAGCATCAGCTCTATCTTTCAAATTCCTGGCAAAGTCCATTGTTAGATGTCTGGTGATGGTTTGGGTCTTTTAGCCACATCTTCAAAGATATTTAAGACGAAGGTTTTGTAAATGGAAAGGAAAAGGACGGGATAGGGTTAGCCTTGAAACCTATAGTTGACAATGATTAAACTTTATGTTGAATATGAGAGGAGGTATATCATTAAGATTAGTTTCTGATGAAGCCAAGGTGGCAACAAATTTCAATATGTCGATTTCTGGTGCTATAAAGATAGGATTCACCAAGCCTAAATGATGGCATAAAGATTGTGATCAATAACTGTCTTCTTACCCACCTAAATAGCTGTATCCTTTTCTCATTGAAAACTTTTTGGTCCAGAAAAACAGTTAAAATGAGGGAAGAGGATCAACTATAGCAAAGATGATAGTTGAGTTATAGAATTCATACAAGTATCTAAATTTCTTTTCATTCACTGCTTATTCAGCTGATAGAAGTACCTCAAGAAGCTCATGAGTATCTTTATCATCTATTTAGAATTCACCATAAGAATAAAGATAAAGAAACTAAAATTAAAAAATAGAGCATGTATAAAGATAAATAAAAAAGCAACCTGTGGAATCTTGAGCCTAACTCAGCTCGAATATCAGCAGTAAGTGGCACAATGGAACTGTCATCATTACACATGATGGTTGTACACCTAGACATGATACTCTCTGGAGCACCCTTGCAGAACAACACATGAAGCTGATTTCGGCTGCAAAGGACACTCATCATTTTCCGATCTCGAGAAAAATCCAACATGTCTATCTGCAAATCATCGAGAAGCAAATAGTAGATATGAGGTGAGATTTATGTCCATCATTTCCTAAAAGGTGAATGAATACAGTGAGAATACTAATGGAAAAGATAAGTTGACCAACATGCTGAAGCATACTTTTCTAAATTGTTCCTCCCAATAATGATTACAGTAAGATGCCCGCTCATGCTTGCCCAACATGTTCAAGGCTGACGGCATAGAATCAAAACCAGGGAGACCAACCTGAAAAACCAAAGGCCAAAGAAGAAACATGTCAGACCTATAAAGTAGCTACAAGCATACTGTTAACATAAACAAGAGTCACAATAAAAATGTTAAATATACAAACTTTTTCTGCCAGGACACGGAGTGCTACTTCAGTTGACTCTCCTATTTTTTCGTACTTTCCTTTATCATGGTTATACTGCAGGGTGGACTCATTGCAGAGGGCAGAACACATTGCTGTGTGAAGAAGACACGGCAATTGAGCTGGAATGTCAAGCTGTAAAACAATTAAATATTACAAAGTTGCATGCAAAATGACCTAATGCCTATCCCAATATTGATTATATTATAATACAGAAAAAAATTTGTGATATTATATCCACATTATTTGTCTGAAGTAATGAAAAAGAGGTCATCCAAGCCTTTTTCTTATCATTTTAAATAGAAGGCCATCAGTTTTAAATTTTCATGATCAAATCCATAGCAAATGTTGTTTTCCTTTTGGCAAAAAAGAAAAAAGAAAATGTTGTCTTCCAATGTAGTAATCAATAATGCAAAACTTATAAAGTCCAGCAGCATTAAATGTCTATCGTAAAGGGGAAAAAATAAAAATTCCGAACTCAAAGAATCCTCAGATGCTTGGACTTTATTTTTGCCATGGCATCAGAGTCCCTTGATCCCTTTTCTTCAAGTTAGCAAGTGAGATGTCTTTGAGAATTTAAGTGGGTGTCTTGCTCGTTAATGAATACTATAATCTGAGAATCATAAAGAATATCACCTGTACTCCTGAACTGTCAAAGATTATGCCTTCAGGTGCATATGTTGTTCCGCTAACATTGTATTCAGTAACAACAGGACTATGTTTTGCAGAGTGAACCACACATATCTGTGCCAACAGAGAATCATAAGGTGAAGGAATTCTTTGTGAAAGTTGCTAGAAATATTCAACTATAAGCAACCCAGAGAGCAAAAATAACCTTTGCCCGGTTGTTTTTTTTTTTTTTTTTGGGGGGGGGGGGGGGTTTGGCGCTCAGGAAATGGTTATCTTACAAAGCTTGCTATTCAGAACTAAAACATTTCAAAACAGCTTTTATTCTATTTGAGCATTATCAATGAAAGGGATAGAATATTAGAAGTATATAATTATTTCCTTTCTTTCTTCCCCTC
Source organism: Acacia crassicarpa (assembly GCA_034222035.1). Classification (NCBI taxonomy): domain Eukaryota; kingdom Viridiplantae; phylum Streptophyta; class Magnoliopsida; order Fabales; family Fabaceae; genus Acacia; species Acacia crassicarpa. Next base: position 10,913,587 of record JAWXYG010000003.1, read on the forward strand.
ATGCCCCCTCTATCTCTTTCCTTTCTCTTACCTCTCTTTCTCCTCTCTCTTTATTACCCCATTCCCCCCCTCCCTTCTTCGAGTCCTACATCAGCACTTTGCATTCTTTGTTGTCAGTTAAATATTTTAAATGGGTGCTGTATCACTGAATCACGAAAAGATCACCTTTAAAGACAGCAAAATCACACTGACAGATCAGCAATTGTGACAATATATAAAATCAGTGCATGAGAATTCAAATTAACGGTTCTAATCCCAAGAAAAGATAACCTTTGTCACAGACATCATATTGGTTGTCAAAGTTCCAGTTTTGTCACTGCAAATTACAGTAGTGCAGCCCAGGGTCTCCACAGAAGGTAAAGACCGAACAATAGCATTCAACCTAGCCATCCGCTTTGTTCCAAGAGCCAAACATCTGTTATAACATGATAAGTAATCAAACCAAGAAAAGAGGGAGAGAATTTAGTTTTCACATCCCAGTATATCTATGTTAAATGACATATTATAAGTCTGAGAACCAGTTAATCCAGAATTTCTGTCCAAATAACAATGCAAAAATCAAGCGAAAAATAATGCTAGAGCTCAGATGGATATAGAATGTAGCACAGCCTTCACTATAATCAAGAGGCAACAAGATGATCTACTTTATTGATGAAAGCTTTAACATTTGGTTTCAATATTTTACATCATGTCTATTTTTAAGAATATCTAATCGTAATAGGCAATAGCTTACGATTGTGTTTTATGGGGATTCTTACACACTGAGAGAAATTAATGTCTCGAAGGCATGACCTGATGGAAGAATCTTAAGACGTTTGCTTCAACTTCTAGGGGATAAATTCCTTATTCAATATGAATACCCATGCCAAAGTATCTTCATATATATTGAAATTACAGCCACCTCATAAAACATTTCTGTGTGGAGAAAGAGAATGAAGAATAATTTTAAACTCACGTTGTAACTACAGCAGGGAGCCCTTCTGGAATTGCTGCAACTGCCAAAGCAACTGCAATCTGGCAAGAATATGAATCAAATAAATTAATGAAGCATTTCATGTTAAAAAGTAAGAAAATATTATCAGAAAGTTGAAAAAATCGACCATGTAGCCAGAGACACAAAGAACAGAATCCCAGAGCGAGTATAAACCATTGCAAAAAGATTACTGAACAATGAAACTGCAAATTTTTTCTATAAAAGGGGAAAAAAATCCTCATGTAGGGTAACGAACCTTAAAATAATGAATAGCACCCTGCAAGGAACCCCCATGAGAAGGATCATGAAAATGTCCGATATTTACAATCCACACCAATATGCAAATCCCTGCGATAACCTAATATACAGAAATTTAGGAAGCACCATATCAATCTTCAAAAATGGGAGAAAGTGAACTTGAAAGGTAAGCAATCCAGAGTTTTGACACAGAAATGCTTCTCAAATTCTCCACTATATTTTATCATTTGAACCACCATATTACAGCTTGAATCAGAATCAATTATAATTACTTTCTAGCACACTTTTAAGTAAGCTGTAGGTCAGGAAACCAAAATGGCTTCATTCCAAACAATAAAGTGCCAGCCAACTATTCAAAAGGAACCATAACAGCATCCGAATTTGCCAGGCAGCTAATATGAAAATACAATAATGTTAGTGAAATTTATCTGATCAAGTATTATAAATTACAAAATAAATAAAATGTGAAACATAACACTTGAAATGTTTAAATCTATAAATTTGGACACTAAAAAGTAATGCATATAACTAGCAATCACCTTCGCCAAAAAGGTACCAAACTCGTCCAGCTTCTTCTTCAATGGCGTCACCTCCTGCAACCAAAAATGGAATGTAGATGCATTAGCACCATGATGCAATTTTGAAAGTCCAGGTTAGCTTTTCAAATCGACATATCCCAGAAGGATAGATATGTGCAAGAATTAGATCTTAGAGCATTTGGACCAACTAAATATCATCCTTTCTCAGCTGTATAAATAGCTCAACCACATTGATAACCACATTATGATTGCAGGCTTTACACAAAAAATCATCTTTCACAATTATTAAATCACAAACCATCAGTCAGGTTTTCTGCACCCTAGAGAACTCTACCACAAGTGTGCCCAGCTTTGCTTTGATTCCATGCGTACTGCTGATTTATTATGCATAATTACTAATAGGAAACAAAACCAAGTTTCATAGAGCCTAAATTATTAAATCCATCTTTCACAATTATTAAATCTCAAACCATCAGTCAGGTCTTCTGCACCCTAGAGAACTCTACCACAAGTGTGCCCAGCTTTGCTTTGATTCCATGCGTACTGCTGATTTATTATGCATAATTACTAACAGGAAACAAAACCAAGTTTCATAGAGCCTAAATTATTAAATCCATCTTTCACAATTATTAAATCTCAAACCATCAGTCAGGTCTTCTGCACCCTAGAGAACTCTACCACAAGTGTGCCCAGCTTTGCTTTGATTCCATGTGTACTACTGATTTATTATCCATAATTACTAATTGGAAACAAAACCAAGTTTCCTAGAGCCTAAATAATACATCCTCTGAAGATCACCTGACGCTCTATCTGTAGCATGAGACAACCCCTATTTCACAAGACGCAAAGCAGCAATACCAATAAGATAATGTATATTACCAAGAGGCAGCAAAACTAAACTTGATAATGTTAGACAATGATATTTGGTTGATTGTTTGTCCCATGCAGGATATGCATTTTCCTCTCTTTTATTGGTAGAAGAGAAAAAAATCCAGCATAAATACACATGTCACTACATTTTTTTATTCTGGATATCATAAGCAAAGTCAAAAGGCTGCTAGTTCACGGACCACAAAATGAAAAGTATCCAGAAGTAGCTGAGAAAAAGGCATAAAGATATAGCATCACCAGCACAGCATTTAGTGAGCAAAACACAATTCTTACATCTTCTGTTTGCATCATTGAATCTCGTATGCTGCCCATGGCAGTGTTATGACCAACTCCCACCACAATTGCTCTTGCCCTACCGGCAACCACAACTGTTCCCTGACAGGAAAAAATAAACCTTTTCTAATTGGCAAGTAAAAGAAGTTTACAAGACCCAAATAATAAAAAAAATGGCCTCTAACATGGTTAATTCAAATGTCTATGATAGAAATGTATAGAAACATAAGATGCACCAGCAAAAAAGGGCATTGTGGATATCAGAGACTACATCAGGTTATTAGCTTAGCAAGGGATTCATTATTCTCACCGAGAACAATATGTTTGTTTTGTCTTGATATACAGCCTTTGTTGCTGTAGTAATTTCAAGTTCTTTTGCCACGGAGTTGCTCTCACCTACCATCACATTTTAAAAAGTCATTAAACCAGTAAGTATGCCTTGTTCAGGATAGAATTGAATGGCAATGAGATAGCATCCAAGACCCTTCCTTCCCAATCAAAAAAACCTAATTTCAGTGTCCCCCAAATTAAGAGGGTCAAGGATAGAATGACCAGCATTATATATAGACAGTTGTGTATGAAAAGAAGAGGAGAAAAGAGAGAAAGGCAAAGAGTAGCATGGGCATTATCTTTGTTAATAATCACTTTAAACTAAAAGCTTAAATCGTTGTAGCAAAAGTTAATTCATTGTTTTATCAGTACCTCTAACACAATCCCCCCCGAAAGGCATTCGACATAAAAGCATGGAAAAATGTGCAAGGCCACTATGTTGTGTGCCTTAATTTCAATAATTATTAAGTATGTGGGAGGTAATGATCGAATTTTTGACAGCTCAAGTATGAAGATTCTGATGAAATAAAAAAACCACCTCAATCCATATGCCTAACTAAAGCTGTTCAAAGAGTAAACCAGAAAGAAATAAGTGGGTGGATTTTTTCTTTTAAAATATAAATTTTGAAAATAAACAAACAACAAGTATATAATGATGAATCTATCAATAAATCTATATCTATAATCTAAAATAAAACTGGAGGGAACTGCACAGTTCCAAAGCCATGAACAACACATATCCCTTAGGATGCATGCATAGAAAGTTCTTCATGTTTTTTTCCCTTTTTTGTTTGGTTCCCGTGCAGCTGCACAATTCCTACATCTTGTTTGAAACAAGCAAACAAGGAATAGTACAAACATTTATTGTTCACTGAGAAAGCCACAAAGTAAATAATCCAATAGTGATAAAATAGAATATCCGCCATCATTCTGAAAGTAAATCTTACATTTTTTTGGTGAAAAAACTTATTATAGGAAACATTTAAAATTTCTTCAGTGTATGGTGTATATATAGGTATACCTGTAAGAATAGCCTGATCAACACGTACTCCATTACTCAGCATCTCAATCATCCTCATATCAGCAGGAATTTTGCAACCAACTTTTCAATATACAGACAAAATAGAGATATTGACTTTCATTCCTACAGGATAATATTTAAATAATTCAGTTCGTCTGTAGGCAATACATAATCTGCTTACCAGAAATTTCCACAATATCGCCAGGAACAATTTCAGTTGCTGGGAGTATGGAAAAACAACCTGCAAAAGACAGATCCTGCCTGCTTTAAAATCCTAACAATCTCAAACATCAATTTATGTGTTTTAAGCAATTCATTTAAGATTTTCATAATATCACCATGGCAGATGAAAGAACTCATATCAAGAAAATTCAGCACGCACATGGATGGAGCAAAATTGATACCCAACCTAACTACTGTTTTTCCTCTAAACAGAGGACAGCCTAAAAAGAATAAAAGATCGGATGTCAACAAAAAGTGACTTCAAATATGTAATTAATCAGACCAATCGTACATAGTGATCTCATCTCCCATTTCTTCTTAATTATAACCCCGTGGACCCTTTAAAAAAAGGGACAAAAAATCAAAAGTAGAGACTATTCCATTATGTGACAAAGACAAAGCAGAGAACTACAAAACAAACTATAACCAATGTGCATGACAAAAAATCTGATGAAAGGAACTTCAAGATCGTAAACACTGTTGATACAGTAAAGGAAATAACCACACTCAATTAATCAGACGTCTTAAAACCCAACAAGCTAAACAGATCAATAGTCAATAGAGCATAGTATGTATTACTATAAATGGTTCCTGTTACCATTTCGAAGTACAGTTGCAACATCAGCTTGATAGGCCCGTAGCTCCTGATTATAGAAAAGAAAATAAATACATCAATGTGAGGTAAACTTCGATAGACCAATATAAAGAATCCCAGAATAGAGAGTCTCAGAATCTATACTTTCCAGAAATGCATTTTAATCAGGCAAATATTGTTGAAAGAAGATACAAGTAATGAATTCATTAAAAACTAAGATTAAAACTTGAAAAATAAAAAATAGTTGGGAATCCAAATGAGTCAAATTAGGAGGGGCATAAGATCCAAAAACAGTTAAAAAAATATTATCTAAAACATTGTCCAGAAGAATGACACATGCTCAAAATTGTTATTTGAAATTTACCTCGAGAGCTTTTTCAGCATTTGTTTCTGTAATCACCCCAACTGCTGCATTTGCAGCCAATATCATTAGAATAACCTGTACATATTTGAAATTACGACTAAGATTACAATTTTGATAGACCTGACTGAATAGGCTAAACTGACATATTCATACAGAAACTTTCAGCATATTTACTAACTAAATGACCATTAAAAAGGGTGGCCCGGTGCATAAATCTCCCACCATATTGGGTCTAGGGAGGGATATATGTACGCAATGTATTTACTAACTAAACAATAAGCCAGGATGGGAAACCTAATCCAAACTGGATACAATCCCTAGTTCACAATTGAAATTCACAAATTAAATCTCTAATATCCAAACTTTCATCTTAATCAACAATTATCTTCCCTCTGCAGCCTGAACTAGAGACCGATGAAAAAATTTGTTATTCAAACAATAAAACTAAGAAGGGTGTGTATATATATCATACAGAAGGCTCCAGAAATGCCATTAAGCCTGTTTCTCCATTGATTAAAGCCAGAATGAAAGAGATAAGTGCAGCTGCTATTAATATCTTCACAAGCAAATCATCAAATTGTTTCAAGACCAATTTCCAAAAAGGAGCCCCTGCATAGAGATTTCAAAAGAATCAGCTCACTACACCAAATCTAGAGGCTTTAAATGGAACAGATAACAGCGCAGTAAAGGCTCAAATAAAAATAATAAAAAATGAGCCAACACTTTAAAATCTCAATTAGCAATGATATAACATATGAACTTTTTGGTTTTTGGCAAAAATAGCGGATGAATTTAAAAGTCCACAACACATGTAAAAATGGACTTCCTGCACAATCTCCAAATTGATTGCCATCCATTCCGTTCTAATACATGAAACAATCTATTTGTCTAAAACGACAGAGAAGATTAAAATAAAGCTTGCGAAGGTCAAAGAATTTCCCCAAAAATGATCACAATAAGGAATTAAAATAAACTTAAGAAATTGATAGAAACAAATAAAATATGCATTGAAAAGAGAGGAACTTTTTGTTTTGTGCGCAGATGAATCACATAAACTAATATAAACAAAAAGAAGAGAATTTTGAAAAAGGAAGTCCAAGTTCCATATACTTACTTCTCTCTTCCGGCAGCACTAATGAGCAAATGGAGGACATGCAACACAAAAATGAGAGGGGAAAGTCAGGAAGAAAATAAAATAGCACCAAATGAAAAACTTAATTGATAAAAGCCTGAATATAAGAAGCAAGGACGTGAATTCCCTCGAAATTACTTTAAGAAGGATTACTATCATGTGTACCATCAGCATAAAGAATGAGAAGCTGCTTATTAAATTTGTTTCCCTTGAAATCATGTGTACCACTCGTTGCTATCATGTGGTACAAAAATGTAAATTTGTTTCAGGACAAACGGCATTCCTTCATTTCACTTTTCCATAAGTAACAGTAAACAGAAAAATTACATAAAAGTACATGCCCCTGCAGGAAAAGACATACCGTTTGCACCATAAAGTCTAGCATGTTGTGCCACCTGCAAAATGAAAGGAAATATTTTTTAGAGCACCAAGCAAATTGGGCTCGAAAGCAAGTAGGCCATCACAGTTCTCATAGTCAAAGGTGAACTTAAAATAGCGCTTATATGGATAGGCCTCTTATTTCTACATGAAAAAAAGAAAGCATCCAAAAAGAACATCCAAGTACCTGGCTATCAGAAAGACCTTTTGTTGGGTTCACTCCAAAGAAATCGAGTACCTAAACAGGATTTAAGAACAAGAAAGAAAAGGAAAAGAGTATAAGATTTCATTACACAGTCTAATGAAAAGAATTGTGCAGGTGATGGGTGGTGCTCCAACGACTTTAATTCTGATGAATACGGTATTAGTTAAATCATGGATGCAGACTGAGAACACTTCGGGCAGTTATTCCGAGGTTTGTCTCGTGTATTTTTTGAAGCGTGAAAAACAGAAAGTCTATGGCTAACTTTCTGAGAATAAATTTATACAAGATCAACGTTGGTTGTCCCTCATTTTAATTGTGGGTGACTTGATAAGAATCGCACCATCTGTATGCCCTAAACATGTAAATAGTGATTCCATCTCATATGTACCAGAGGAGCACATCTGAGTATATAGCCATACGTACAAGTGATTCGAAAAGAAATGGAGAGCGAAATAGAAAATGAGAACTCTTGCATCCGGATTTTGAAAAGGAAGCTAAGAACTCAACTTAAATGAAAGAAATGAACGAAGAAATAGTGCTGAGTAAAGATGGTAAAACAATATCAGACTAAAATTCTCTCTTTCTAATCCCCCGCGGCATCCAAACATGCAAGGCGCGAGCGAGGCTTACCTCAGGAATAGATCTGGCATACGCGTCGTCCATCTTAGAATGCAAATGTGGATCGGAAATGAGCGCCTTCTGCTTTGAGTGTTACTTCAATCATCCAGAGCGAGCGCACATGAATTCCATTTTCCTTGGCTTCAAGTTCAGTTTTTTTGTGATCGAGTGACTTGGGACCGTTCTGACACTCGATACTTGGTCTTGTGCTTCGCGCGATCCCACTCGATCCCAAGCTAACCAACCAATTGCGGACCGACATCATCATGTTGGACCTACTGGCCTTTTGTAGTTCGGCCCATTATTGCATTGTGGATTGGGCCTCTACGGGAAACGTTGGACTACACGGATTCGGAAAACATAATATGGCTATTTGGTGACAAGATGGAAAATATTCTTGTCCCCAAAAAAGAGAGATGGAAAATATTCTTTTAGGCAGAAATTATTTGATTTTTAAAATTAGAATTATAAATAAAACAATCAAATATAATTTGACAATTAATTCATAAAATATAGTTAATAATTAACTAATTATAACTGGTTAAAAATTTGATTTGATTTGATGCGCTAATAAAATGAACAATATTTTCTCAACAAAAAAAAAGTGATCCAAAGATCAACATAATGCCCGATTTTTAAAATTGTGATACAAGAGCCAGAAGTTAAAATTATTTTTACACATGAAATTCAACCCCCCAAAAAAAAAAAATCCAAAAAAAGAAAAACAAGAAGGAGGAGGGAGAACCTCCGACCCAAATGCCCGATTTAAAACCCGAATCAAAGCTTCCCCTCAATGCATAGCCGCGCTTAAACCCTGCCAACTGCCAAACCTAGCTTCTTCATCACTGAGTCGCCTTCATTCGCTTCTGATGCCCTCTCAGGCTCTTCCGTATTCTAGTCGCTCGAAACTCCCGAACGAATATACAAACCCACCTCACGACTAGGGAAGTGTTGCAGCTCTTTTGACAGTGATTCGACTTCTGTCGTAGAATGATTGAACTTCATAGAATCAGTTCAAATCTAGTAGATTGGAACCCTTCTCCGGTAGTATCTTTAGCCACCAGCGTCGATGGTTTGCAGGTCGCCGCTGCCCGTGAAGATGGTTCCTTGGAGATTTGGCTTGTCTCCCCCGGTTCCGTCGGCTGGCACCGTCAGTTGGTAAACTAGCTTCCTAGTCTTGGATTTTTTCCCAGTTCAGGACTTCTTTAATTTAATTACTATTAGTCGTTCACTTCATACAAGGTCCTGATACATTTTGCTTGGCATGCGCAGACTATTCATGGAGACCCTAATAAAAGAGTATCCTCACTTATTTGGTGCCGCGGGGTTTCAAGGGGAATGCCACTCGGTCGATTATTCTCATCTAACATCGATGGTTCAGTTTGTAAGTGGGATCTTTCCCATTTGAAACAGAAGGTGTGACATACGCTTTTCTTTAACGTTCTACCCGCCATGTTTTGTTTGCCTTCTATAATTTTGCATTTGAAACTCACGGTCTGGTGGCCCCCCAAAAAAATACCTCCACGGTCTACAATTGTGAGTAAGCTTGATAAACCGCATTTTATGCTTCTTGTCTTGTTGTGGGAGTTAATAAAGTTAAAAGTTCTTGGTATCTCGATACGGTTTCTTGGTCCCCAAATTCGAAGTATTTCCCGGACTTAAATAACGTCTTAGGAGTGTCAAATATCTGACCCGAGGCGTCAGATCTTTTTAAATTGTCGCTGCATGCTTTATTTTGAAACTAAAAAAATGTTCGCCGAAAGACTATTTGATGCCACGCTTATATTAATAGTTGACTTTATGACTTGCCTAATCTGATGATGCTTTTTGCAGCCTGTGCTAGGTTCAATTGGTGTCTCAATCTGGCAAATGGCACTGGCACCATCTATAACTGACTTAGTTAATACTGAAGCAGAGCTTCACCATATGGGGAATGGATATTTGAGTTATAATAATGACAATGATCATGATGAACACGAAACCAGTGACAGTGAAGAAGAGTCCGACTCATCTAATTCTCTTAGAACACTTGAATATCCACGTGTAGCAATTGGTTGTGATGATGGAAGTGTGCGAATGTATGCCATCTCAGACACAGATGAGTTCATGTGTACAAAATCGTTGCCTCGGGTCAGTGGTGAGATTTCTTCTCCTTGAGTTATGAGGCTTGCTACTGATTCTTTGTTAATTCTTCCAAGATTTTATTAAGTTCCATTTTGTTTCAGGACGCGTTTTAAGTGTGACTTGGAGTACAGACGCAAATTTCATATATTCAGGAAGTAGTGATGGGTACGTGTTGATGACTAATGATCTCGTGAAAATTCTATGACATTATTCCCTTCTATATTTCTGCTAATATGAATATGGGTTAATCATTGTGCTCACTGAAGTAAACAAAGTAGGTTGATCACAGGTACTTGATTTTTAGCACTAGTGGTTTAAATATATTTACAATTCTTTGCTGTGCTTTTTCCCTCGCAGCTTGATACGATGCTGGGATGCTACACTGGGTCGTGAAATCTATAGGATTACGGCTGGGCTTGGAGGTCTGGGCGGTGGACCTGAACTTTGTATTTGGTCATTACTGTCCTTGAGGTAATGCTGAAGACATCTTTTGTATTGAGTTTCTAGTATTAATACTTAGCATTCTAACCATTGTGACTTTGTTAATTTTAGTACTGGAATACTATCTGGTTACCCGCTCATGTGCAAACTATTTTTCTGATTGTTTGTTCTTTAGATCTGGGACACTGGTTAGTGCAGACAGCAGTGGTAGCGTCCAGTTTTGGGACAGCCAGCAAGGAACTCTCTTACAAGCACATTCATTGCACAAGGGAGATGTAAATGCACTGGCTGCAGCTCCAACTCATAACCGGGTGTTCTCTGCTGGTTCTGATGGCAAGGTATGGAATTGCATATTTGGTTCTTTGCTATGAAACTGAACCAAGTAATATTTATTACCATTTTTCTGTAAAGAACTGTTTATTGATGCTTATATCCTGTATCAAGTCAATGTTATGGAAATTATTTGCTGGTGGTTATTTACCCTTTTTCATATTAATCAAGGGCAGTGAGAATGAAGATATTGACTAAACATGGAAGGCATTAGCACTTTTGTAGATTCATTTATCAAAGGCATCTAATGAAGGATAAGATGACAAACATAGGGAATTAACTGAACATAAGTATTAATTTGATCAAACAATAAATGCCCTTGTAATAAAAATCTTTCTGCTGCTCAAATATGAATACTGGAAAGCTAATAAAATTCTTAATATTAAATATTATGGGATCCCAGATCCAAATAACTTTTTTCGCAATTTCCAATTATTCATACCAACCCCAGATCACCTGATTATCCTGCTGCAAACTTCAAATCCCAGACAATAGTCACTGTTAGTGATGTTATATTTATCAATAAAACTAAGTTAACTAACATGGCATTAGAGCCTTTGTAACTGATTAGTAAATAATTTGGTTGCTTTCACCTCCATTCTTTTGAACTAACTTAAATATGAAGGGGGTATTCTTTTTCATGCTTTTCGACCCTTCCTTGCATTACAAAATTTTCAACCTGATTCATGTGTCTTTGTTTCGTATTTGACATTCTCTTCCTATGTTCTTGAATGAACCATATTTTAGGAATTTCTCATCTCAGGAACCTTAAAGATGTTTTGTCCTTTTATATTCATGACAATAACAACTAGGTAATATTTGTGGATGGGAGATGGATATTTATGGTGTGAAGCATTTTGATGTTGTTCTTATCCAGTTATGTATGAAACAATATATTCTCATATTTTAAATTTTCTTTTTATTTGTAATCTTCTTTCCCTCAATTCCCTATGGTGTCCTATTATCCAATGTTGATTTTTTAGACCATGTGACATTATAATAATACATGTTTAACTTATTTTATTTTGAAGATTATCCTGTATAAGCTCTCCAGTGAGTCAGTGTCATCCAACAGTGTTGAGTCACCAGCAGTAATGAAGAGATGGATTTATGTTGATTATGTAAGGGCGCATACACATGATGTCAGGGCCTTGACTGTGGCAGTACCGATTTGTCGAGAAGGTTTGTCCATGGATTCAAATCTTACACTCTCTTTTGAGATGGTTTGTATTAATGCATTATTATGCATGTGGAAAAAAGCTTTTGCTGGTTTCAATTTAATTTGCTGATTCTTTCCTTATTTCTATGCTTCTTTTTGACAGACCCCTTGCCAGATGAGACTAAAAGACCTCGTCGTCTGGAAAAACCCATTGATTTTAGTTACCGTAAATGGGCTCACTTGGGTGTTCCCATGCTGATATCAGCAGGTGATGACACAAAATTCTTTGCATATGCAGTAAAGGAGTTCACTAAATTCTCTCCACATGATATCTGCCCTGCACCACAAAGAGCCCCCATTCAACTAGTGCTAAAAACAACCTACAATCAAACAGCAATTCTTTTAGTCCAGTCTTCTCACTATTTAGATTTTATTTCTGTACAACCCAAAAAAGGTGTCTTCCCTGACGTTACACGTCCCACTTCTGGTGGCTTTGCAAAAAGTGAACCGCTTGTTCGATTTAAGAGCAAGTCGTCTCGGAAAATAATTTGCAGCACTATTGCTGATTCAGGTGTGCTGTTTGCATACTCTGATCATGTGAAGCCTAGTCTATTTGAATTGAAGAGCCCTAAAGTTGGGGAAAGTGCATGGAGTGTTATGAAAAGGCAACTCCCTGGGAGACTACCATTTGCTCATTCTATGATTTTTACTCATGATTCCTCTCGGTTGATAGTAGCTGGCCATGACCAAAGGATATATGTAAGCTGGCACAAAACCTTCTCTCTGAAAATGTTGTCCTTTTGAAACTCCAATCATAACTTTGTTTAAAATATGGTAACTCTTACATTTCTTTGAAAGGCAGTTTCTTATTGATGTTTGTCCCATTGTCTATCATGAGTGACTGATAGTGTTTACATGATCAGATCACACTTGTTAGTTGAACACCAAATACCATAATGGGATACTTTAAGCAAGTGTAGATTTTTGTGTTCTGTGCTGGACATGAGTTGATGTTTAGATGTAGAATTTATATTTATTTTTGTTATCCAATTTAAAATTTTTTTATTGCTAATCTGGACCCTGCCTCACTGGGAACTGGGTATCTACATGGATTGATATATATGAAGCCAAATTAGCAGGCCTGTTGAATAAACTTGTAATATTTTTTTTGTGTGTGTGGACATTTTTGTCTGTGGTTACCATTTAGACTATTATGTTTCTACGTGAGCGTGTGATTTATTGAAACAGTTTTCCCTGTGGAGTGTTATAGATTGTGGACGTGAGCAGTTCAGGATTAGTGCATGTCTTTACCCCATCCCGTGAGATGCAAGATGAAGGGTTGCCTCCGACTGAACCTCCCATAACAAGGATGTTTGCCAGTTCTGATGGGCAGTGGCTGGCAGCTGTGAATTGTTTTGGAGATGTATATGTATTCAATCTCGAGATACTAAGGTTGATTACTTTGTCCACTAAATTGATTAACCTTTGATCAATAAGTTTGTTCTTGTAGTCACACCATTGTGATTGGCTAGGTCATCTTGCTTAAGAAAGAGAATGAAAGGGCACGTTTAGGATTCACATGCATGGTGGTGCAATGTCATTTTTCTTTTTCCTTTTTTTTTGGGGGGGGGGGGGGGCGGATTGGGATATGGAAATGCTTGCATTTGACTGTCCTGACATCCATATAATGATTAGGTAATTTTACTTTTTTTACAGGCAGCACTGGTTCATTTCTAGATTAGATGGCGCCTCTGTTACTGCTGGTGGATTTCCTCCCGAGAACAACAATGTACTTATAGTTACAACTTCCTCAAATCAAGTGTATGCATTGGATGTAGAGGCCAAGCAGTTGGGAGAATGGTCAATGCGGCATGCATTTGTTCTTCCAAAGAGATTCCAGGAATTTCCTGGTGAAGTTATTGGGCTCTCATTCCCTCCCTCCTCTACTTCATCTTCTGTTGTTGTTTATAGTGCCAGGTATACACCTCTGTTTGATAAAGGTTGATGAAATCACCAAACTAAATGAGAGAAGTAAAATGTGTCATGTGTGTTTGGAGTATTGGAAAACTAATGCTTCTATAATAATAATGAATCAATTTCTCATGGTAGATAGTCAAGGCTTTTTTTTTTTTTTTTTGAGAAAACTAATGTATTAATTGTTCATTTATGTTCTTTTGTAAATTATTGGTATGGGCACATACATAATGCAGATATGTTTTATGTGAAATGATATTTTGGTGTAAGAAAATGCTAAATATAAACTCTGAATAGCTTTTCTCTAGGTTCACCAAAGTATTTTTTTAAAATGTCTCAAGATCACAAGTTTATTGTTGATTTGGTAAATTAGACTTGCATACAGCCATTACTTTTTATGTAATTGCTTACAGTGAGAGCTCAGTACATAGTTATGGGAAATGAAGCACAGATTGTGAACCTTAGGAGCGTTTGCTTTCAAATTTGGGATAGTTGGCCTGACTGACTTAAAATTAGAACATAATGGAAAAATAAAATATATGTTTATAGATTTTTGTCTTCCATAATGTATCTGATGTTTGAAACTTGATTCTACCTTCAGGGCAATGTGTTTGATCGATTTTGGGTTGCCAGTGGAGCAAGATGATGGTGATCTATCAAATGTTCAAGATTCAATGGTTAGAAATTTACAAAATCATCGCAAGAGGAAACACAGACCTAAGAGGAATTTTGAAATTTTGGAATTCAGGGATCCTGTTTTACACATATCCCATCTTTCGAAAAGTTCCATCTTATTAATAGACAAGCCGTGGTTAGAAGTGGTTAAGAGTTTAGAAGCCCAACCAGTACACAGACATATTTTTGGGACATAACATCTTCCTTCATAGGGTGTGGTCTCAGCTGGAGGGAGAGATACAACGTGGGATAAAAATCCCTTTGTCTTATTTCAGTTTTTTGGGTTTTTTTCTCCATTGCTGGGTTCCCATAGTATTGTATTTTATCGTTATAATTTAATTTTGCCCCATCATTTATAGTTGTAGTTCATTATTCTTTTAAATCTACGACTTAGACGTTTTAACTTGCATGTGAATTTTTGGCTTACCCTTTTTTTAAATTCTTGAGCCTCCTATTTTCACCTCAGAAAGATTTAAGGTGTGAAAAAATCCCTGAATATTGGAAGAACATGAAACTTCTCCACTGGCTTTTTAATGACAATTGCTACAATGGAAAAAGAAAAAAATCCTGCAAGAAGAAATGAAAGGAATGGAATTAAGTGTCAAATTGACGTTGACGTTATCACATCACGTGTGCAACGCTAGATATCTGTATATTGTACTATGTGATCGTCATTTTCAAATATTGTAATATTTTAACGGTTGGTAACTTGTGAATTGAAGTTGAAAGTTGTACAAGTTTAACCATAGAAAATTAGTTTGAAAGAAAAAAAAAACCCGGGGGGGGGGAGGACATTGTATTTATAAATGAGCAAGACAAAAATACAAAATGGAGTAAACAAAAGCATAAATTAACACTAAATTGTACTTTTTAAAAAAACTATAAATAACTTGCAAATAATTTTTTAAACTATAATTATGCCATATTGGTAGTTCCTTATTTTACTAATAAAACTTGATATTTCAAGAAATTACTTAAATATAATTTATAATTTAAAAAGGATTTAATGTTTCTGCTTTTGCTGATGAAACATTCTTTTGCCACACTCACATAAAAATGAGTAGATCCTAAAATATTATTGTGACTCACTCACTTTTATGTGAGTGTGGCAAAAAAAATATTTCTACATCAAAATCAGAAACATTAAACCATTTAAAAAATTTAAAAAAAATTGAAAATTATTACTGGCCTACATTTTAGCATTTATTGACATACAAATAGTTTAAAGGATCTATTGCACGTCATACTCAGATTTGTGAAATGTTAGAATAACTAATAAGAGGAATACTATCCACGCAAATTTAAAAATAAAAAATGTTCACTGTTAAATTTTAAAGATAGAGAATCGTCAACTCATGACTTCATTCAAAATAGGAAGACCATGCCAATGAGAGTTGGCATAGATGGTAAGGGATCTAGGACTAGGCCTTTGAGTCGTAGGTTCGATCCCCTCTGCCGTCGCTGGGACTTCTTTGGTAGGCGGTAAGTGCTCATAGAGCCCAGGGCACGCCCCTCCAAAACTTTTTCATATAAAAAAAAAAGGAGGACCATGATTCTTTTTAACAAAACCAAATAAAGAAAATATATGTTTCTTGATTTTCCTCAAAAATAGCACCCCAAAAAAAAAAGTACTACCCCCGCTCCTAATTATAAGAGCTAATTAACTTTATTTGGAAAGATTAAGGAAGCTAAATAAGTTACTTAATCATTTCATATGTTAAATATTTTTAGATTATATATTAGTTTATTAGTCAAACTAATAAGTTTGAAGAAAAAAATAAAAATAAAAATACCTCAAAGTAATTTAATTAGCTTCCTTAATCTTTCTAAAAAAGTCAACTAACTCTTATAATTAGGACCGGAAGGAGTAAGAGATAGTGCATCTCATTTTCTATCCCGTCATGTACTATTTCTCTCTGTTTTTCTTTATATTTCTACACTACCAAACATTGCTTCGGTCTGAAATACAAATTCAAGGGAGCCCACATGAACTTAATTAACTGGATAGCGTACGAAATACTACTACGAATTTATTTCACCACTGAGTGAAACCTCGGAGGAAAAAAAAAAACAGCAAACAAATTATCCTTAGTCACATCTAAATCTACAGATACAGAGTAAAAGGAAGAATAAAGTAGGATTCACTGTCCGTTTATTATCCAAGCTCGTTCTTTGCTTTTATATATATGTAGATCTATGGGAAGACCAATAAGAAAACAATTGCAATAAAGATTCTTGTTGGATATGCAGCTGCAACCAAAAACAGAACTAATAATTGAAGCAGTGTCACGAATGGATCAAATTTTGTGTGGGTAGCTATCAGATGGTGGTGGGGTTGGCACTTTTCGGCCGAAAATGAAGCTTTTGTGTTGGTTTCATTATCTTTTTATCTCCAAGCTTTCCCCTTACTATATTTACCATTCCAAAGCACTTGTGTTGTGAGCTAGGCTGGCACTTTAGTGGGAACCAGTTTCAGAGCTATGCTCGTTCGTACGGACGAGCTCTGGAGTTTGGACCATCCAGATTTGATCTGGATGGTCCAGATCTGATTTTTTTTATTTTTATATTTTTTATCCAAAATAATTTTTCCATATAGAAAAAAAATAAAAACAAAAATAAAAAATAAAAAATTTGAGCCATCAGATCTAAGATCTGATGTCTGAGCCTGCTCGTCCAGGTAAACTGATTCCCACTTTTAGTGTCACTTCATAAAAGTGGACCATACTCACTTAAGTCATATAAGCCCTTGGCTTTTGGGGTTTCCCTCATAACCTTCCTGTCTCACAAAAATAATACATTTGTAAAAAGAAAGAGGGAAAAAGAAGAAGAAGAAGGTTCATTGTTCTGTTCGAATTCGAATCTTCCATGTTTTATCATTTCAGTTGTGATTTTAGAGAATTATGGCGAAAGGAACGAACTTGACACTTATGACAACAGAGAACTTGAAGATACAAATCCTCATTTTGGGTTTTATATTCTCACTTTTTTTCCCCCCTTCTTCTCCTCCTGCATTAGCAGCATTGGCTTATTAAAAGGACTATTACTAATTAACTACACCAAACTGATTTTTTATTTTATTTTTTTGGGTGGGAAAAAAAAGGAACAGAGTAATAAAGGAGTCTCTTTTGTCGTTGAATGGCTTCCCTTTTGATGTCCTCTAAGAATGTCTTTTGACAGCAACACAGTAGCGGCAGAGAAAATTTCCAGAAGGGAAAAAATATCATTTCCTTTTTTCTTCACCGAATCCATCTGAAAAGGAAGACACATACATAAACCCCAACAAAACAGTCACTTGGTAAGTTTGTTTTCTTGAGGCCTTTGCTTGTAACTAAGAGGGAAGAAAATAATACTACCAGTATATATGTCAGTGAATTACCTGGTTCCCCTGAAGCTTGTTTTCCAGCAAGAGAGCGTTCAAAGAAACTAAAGTGCTTCTGGTGTTTAGACCTTACCTGCAGAGGGAGACCGACAATTTTAGCTCAGACTCCGAAAGTGGGTCAGAGGTTATATACGGACATAATCAAATGAAGAAATCAATAATGGAGCTGCATGTGATACCTTCATTCTTGTTGCAGAAAAACCTTGAGAGAATTCCATTGCATCTTCCACCACTCCATTTCCTGGGAAATTGGCTTTCTTCTGTTCCATAATAATAGGAAAAAGAAGGAGGCCACATTAAGTACGATTTTTAATTTTCTGCAAATGATTTTTTTTTTCCAAAGAAAATCAATTCATTGACTTGCCTTAGAACAGTTGAAAACAGGGGAACTTGCAGTGTCGTCATCAAGGTGTGAACCCTGTTGACGAATGTCAGATTCTTTCACCTTCTTCTTTGTCATCTTCTTCTCTTTGGTGTGTTGGGAAGAGGAATGATTGGGGTACCAATTTCCATAGCAGCATTGATCATCAGCATCATGGTAGATTGGAGGCCCAGAAGAAGCATCAGAGACCATGGACAAATCTTCTTCTTCATCATCCTCTGCAACTCCACCATTCATCTGGAAATGATTTCCAGAAACAGAGGATTGGTCCAAGTAATGGGTCCAACCAGATTCACTAGCACTATTGTAATGTGGAGCTGATATATCCATTCAACTAGATGAGTATATTTCTTTTCAGATTCTCACTAATCACCAATAGAGATCACGCACAAGAACTCAGAGCCAGAGTTGCTCTGTTTTCCTCTCTTTCTTCTCTCCCCCCTCTATGTGCTTTGACATGATATTGCTCTCAGTATATGTAGAGGGGAAAAACTCTAGAAGAAAGTAAAATAAATAGATAAAAAAATAAAACTCATCAACATAAGAGAGAGAGAGAGAGAACCCAAAAGATTTGCACTATAATTTTAAACTCCGTGCGTCCTTATGCTCAATCCTTTCGCCTTCTTATTTTATCTTTATGCGAATGATTCAATATTGCCAGTTGGCGTTGTGTGCGTGTGTGCACTATTGTGCCTATTTTGCGTAGAGAGAGAGACGAAAGAGGTCATCACTCCCTCAACAATTATGGCATTATCATGCTTCCATAAAAACGATAGTGATATCCTATCAAGGAAACCCAAAAGAAAATAATAATAATATAATAGCTAATCCTGATTTGCTGAAGTCACAACTAATGATTCTTTCATGATTACCCTTTTGCTTTACATTAAAGTCAGGCCTACTTAACAAATTGACTCCACAAACAAATACTAACTGGTGCTCCCTCTCCCACTACATATTTGCTTATATTAAGTGTATGCAACAACCAACATACTCTTCTTCTTCTTTACCTCTAAATCTTTACCACTCTGTAATAAGGTCTCTGTTCAACTCTGTCTAACACGTTACTAAAGGTCTGATTTTGTGGAGAGAAAATGAACCACTCAAGCTGAGAGAGAGGACACAGTACAGAAAATACATGGTGAACAAGCATGAGGGGGTACAATCAGATACAAATGCCCACTATCTGCAATTAGCTGTTTAACTGACAAAAAAACTCGCTTCACCCAGAAGGTAGAAAATCCACAATAGTACCTCCAACGCATATAGGCCCCAGTAAAATAGCTCTACTCTCATCCTATATCCGTGCCCTTTGTACTGGAAAATAATGTGACCTTATGAAGCTGGCCTAGGAATCTGACACTGTAGACAATTGCTGGGAGGGAGGGAAATTATGAACAGTAAAATCCAATCCTCACGTCGGCTGTGATGGGAAACGTGGTAAAACTATTAACAAGTTTTGATCTTTCTCCGTGTTCAATTAGTGTTTTTTCTTTGAAATGACCCTACCACATGCCTAGAAGCCAGTGAATCTCCATTCCATTTATTTCTCCCCTTTGTTGTGAGCGAAGTGACAATGAAATGTGACTTTATGTTAAGATAACGGGGCCACTAAATGATTTTCGTCTCATGCAAAACTCTTGTTGGTCCCTCCCTTTTAATAGATTATGTCCTTTTGCTGGTTGGTTCGCCATATTTGCTCTGTTAAGAACTGAGGTTAATTATCAATCTGAATTATTTCTAAGAAATCAATATGCAGAATCTTTTACTTTAAAATTCTCATCCTTCTCTGTTTTGACACCACAACATAACAAAACAACTCATAAACCAATTAACTTGCAGCCCCATGGGACACGAATTATGTGACATGTATATTATTTTCTGCTATGAGAGGAAAAAAACAGAGGAAATGGGAATAAAATAATGGAATGAGGAAGAAAGTGAGGGTACGTAGAGCCTTTAAGGGATGATGCAACCAACTAGAGTTGAAGTATGGGCCTTTTTCTTTTTCCCTGTAGCACCAGCTTTGATACTATATGGTCCCCTTTGTGAATTAGCCAAGGTCAAAGATTGCCAATTAAAACAGTACCAAAACCACCGACTGTGGAAATTCAAAATCTTTGGCTAAAGAAGATACCCCCTCCCCAGTTTTCTCTTCAATTTTTCTCTCTCTTTCACAAGCTGGACAAAACAATTTCGTCCTATCACACACCGGAGAGATTAACGTCAGATCTTCAAGCTTCAATTCTCTCTCTCGGAATGTGACAACTTACCAAGAGACGTAAAAGGTGGTGTTGATGATGGAGAGATGATTTTATGATTATGAGTTTTTTAGATATATAGCCATATGGTCCCAATTATTAAAGCGAAATTAGGTTGGAAAACTGGTACTAACATGAATTGACAGGCCCTGCTATTCTTAGTAAAAGCTGTCTGGCCTTCAATACTCCACTCAGAGAGAGACCAGAATTCAAGTCTCGTCTGAAACAACAATAAGGATGGTAAAACATATTGCCGACCGAACTAGGGTTGAGCAAGTTGTCCAGCGGTCCAGGTAACCCGACCCGGTATGACCCGGTCTGGTCCGGTCCGCTGGAAAAAAAATCAGTCCGAGACCAGCTTGAGCAGAGTGGACCAGACTGATCTGCTCGGACTGGACCAGACCTCGGGCCAGGGGATCAAGCCACCTGGTCTGGTCCAGTCCGGCCCGACTAATTATTAATTTTTTTTTCCGTCAATTATTGTATTAAAAGAACTTCAATGATGTAGTTTTTTTTTAATTCTTGTTGAATGTTGTTGGAGATTGTTATGGATTTAATTTTATGGTTAGGTTTTAAATCCCAAACAAGCCTTGAACTTTGAAAAAAAAAAAGAAAAAAAAATAACAAGGGGTCCTGGACTGCCTGGACTGGTCCAGGCAGTCCCCCCTTGTCCAGTCCAGTCCAACCCGAGCTCGGGCTGGTACTGGACTGGACAGGACCTCAGGCTGATTTTTCCAGTCCGAGGTAATACTTGGACCAGACCTCGGGTAGGGGTCAAACCCGGTCTGGTCTGGTCCATAATCAACCCTGGACCAAACCATGGTAAAACTAATGAACTAATGTTACGGATTCCAAGGTGAATAAGGTAATAGTACTGGTACCCTCCCACCCGGAACAAAAACACGATTCAAAGGACATAATAATATAATGCAAATGGTACTGATATTAATTATTAATTATTATAGACTATATAGCTATACCCTCGTTTTCTTTTTCTTTAATCTTGTTCTCTTCCTTGTGATTATTTTCCTGCTTTTTTTTCACAAATATGATCCAGGTAGTGAAAAACCCAAGAGAAAGGGAACAAAGAATTGTGACTAGAATAAGAAAGCGGCGAAAGAACAGGTAAAAGCAAGCATATTTTGGGGATGACAATAATTATAAAGCTAGAGGCCGAACAATCCCCCAGATACAGAGTCACAGCTCAGCGAGACAAAATAGGTATAAGGAGCCATGTGCTTACCCTATCCCGCCGTTTTGATCTGCTGACGAACCCTTCTTCTTCAACATCATCATCATCTCCTTCCTTTAAAAAAAAAAAAAAATTTACCGTTATTTTGGTGTATTTGTTGCACATTTGCATATCTCATACTTATTGTGTATCGTCATCACCCATGTTCAAGCACGTATATTGTTTAACCCTTCAAGAGTTGTCAGAGGCGCCAACCATTTGGCATTGGCCCTCAAAGTCAGAGCTAAGTTAATTAACTAAAGTAAATTAGTTGAAGCACGTAGATTGGTCCAATAATGGACAAAAGTCATAAAGAACGACTTAATCTTGGGACAGTTTGACATATGGATAGTTGGTAATAGGAACAAAAAACTAGTTCACAAAACAGAGTCAAGTGGATACCAAGAAATACTCCTGATAATCTGCCAAGAAACACAAAGAAAACAATTTGAGGAGCTGGTAGCTGATGTATTCCTGATATGGCCGGAATATGTCCAAGCATGGAATCATGCTGGAGCTGAAAGCATGAGAAAAACTCAAGATGACTTTGATTTCGTTTTGTGGGTTTTTGGTGAGGAGGGTAAGATGATTAAAGGGGAAATCTTGTGAAGGTGTGTACAGTGTAGCTGATGGTTGAACAATAACTTGCTTAATCAAAGTTCCCTAGATGATACAATTTCTTCCTTGCGAGATTTTGGATTATGGCTAGTCCACCCTTGATGGATTAGTCAAAGTCCATTAAGCCATAGGGCTAAAATGCAAATAATATTTACTGTGGATGACTAGTTTTGATATTTTTTTCATATTTAATTTGTGTCGACCATGTATCAAAAAAAAAAAAATTTGTCAAGGAAACAATTGTGTGCATTGAGTCAAGCGGAGCGGCCATCGGTTTGGTTCTCTTAATGAAGCCATAACTCAAGCTACGGGGGTTTTGTTTTCTTAATGAAGCCATAACTCAAGTTATAGGTTACACAATGAATGAGCTAGTGTATATATATGTGCGTTGTTTTTCCTGCTCTTTGATATATGAGAACACTTTCAAGTCTTTCTTCTCCTCCTATAGGTGGTACATTAATTTGGTGTGTGTTCTTAACCGTGTCAGACTGTAAAATCCAGTTTAGTGTGGGTATTCGAGATAGTAGATCGCATTCCAGTTATGTCTATTATCTCACGAGAGCTTTCAGAAAATTAAAGCTTTCCCATATTATGGTTATTCCTATGAAAATTGTTGAGTAACCGAATTATTCATGTAGCTGATGTTTTACAGAAAGGTCGTCAAACAAATAATTGTGCATCATGTTCTGAATGTGATGAGAGCCTAGATCACTTGTTTTTATCGAGTCATTTTGCTAGTTTATTTGGGGTTGGGTCAAATTTAACTCTTCATCTTAAATTTGTTCAGAAGAAATCTATCACTCTTTGGTTGGATTGTTCGTTGGTTTAAGGATTGCATTAAGAAAAAATGACAACTATGATTATGGCCATTTATTAGGAGAACTTGTTTGCTCATGGACGAACCCGAGTCGTTGAGGAAGGAAAACAAGTAAACTACTGTCAACATTGTGACTGTTATTTATTTGTTATCGGGAAGCTAAGGTTTATTCTGCCAGATCAAAGACAAGAAATGCAAATTTGTTGGGTCACTTTTCATTCAGAGAAGTAATTTAAAGAGAGTGCCTATTATTGTGGGCGCGAAGAACAGTAGACAGTAGACACAATTCACTGATTCTCAGAGTAATTCATGAATTATAGCGCTCAGGATATTGATATACTCAAAATTGAGGAATTTCTTCATTTGGACGCAGCCCATGGCAATTAAATGCGTTGATTTAGGACTGATCCCTTCATTATCTACAGAATTTTGATGTTACAAGGCTGCCACGGGATTGTTGAGCTCTAAAATTAATATCAATATCAATTGATTGATTGATACTGACATAATCAATATATCCATAAATTCGTATCAATTCATGTAGACCCACTTAATCATGAAACAAATTATAACGAGGAATGTATTATTGGCAACACGTTGCTTTGCTCTTGAAATTTTCTCCTTCTTCCATTAAAAGAAGTAGGGCCATTGATAATTTTGAGCAACGTGGACAGTTTCGGTCCCCTGTTTTAATTTAAAACATTAATAAAACGATAACATGATTCTTGAAGCCTGAGGATTAAAAGTGTCTCGTTCATTTAGTGGGTGCCCATGCCTAACTAAATGCAACTTACAAAAGGGAAAGTTCATTGTTACTGAGGTTCTTTTACCTTGAAAGAAAAATGCACCGAAGATAATAGCTAATGTTATAAGAAATAAATAATACACAATATCACTTAGGAGGAAGATATATTTCTCTTACCTTTAGATCGTAGGTGAACTCCACCCCTTTCCTTTTTTTTTTTTGTCTCCCAAAAGCAATTACACAGTTTCTTCTGATAATTAAAAATGCAGGTGGTTAAAGGGCCGGTAAAGAGCTTATCAAGCCTGTATAGGAAAGGATAAATTTCATTCTTTTGCCCCATTTGGCCTGAGGTAGGCATAGAGTTTATTACCCTTAACCTCAACACCACATGAGCTGAATTTCCCAGTAATGTCTTAAGTGATACGTGAATCGAAGACAACCATGCAGCTTCATTGAACAAGGCAATACTTCCAATGATTCAGCCAACATTCAGATCCCATGGATTGTGCAAATGAAATATACACAAAAATGAAATAAAATGGCTGCTAAAGCTTCGAAGTTTTAACTTCTCAGTGGGAATTTACTGTATCTTTACACTAAGATGGTCTACGTGAGGCAAAGGTCGTGCAAAAACCATGACTTGATCATACAGACCCAAAGAACTGCTGCACTAAAGTCAAGTGATGTACGAGTTATTGTGTTTCCCGAACATCACGATCTTCAGCTTATTTCAACCAAGATAGTGATGGCTGCTAACTCTCACACCAAGAGCAACACTCACACGTTTTTTGGATTCAAAATAAGACAAATATTTTAAAAGTTCATTAATTAAAAAGATAATTCTGTGCATCATAACAGTTCAAAATGTGCAAGCAGTGGGCACAAAGATAGCAAAATAGGCCCGTATCAGGATGCGATCAACTTGAGTGTTAGAAAAAAAAAATTAAGAGTCACTCTGAAGACTCACCAAGTATCACTGCTAAAACAACAATTCATTTGCTGGATATCCCATTGTGATCAACATTACCATTAGAATCCTCACTCTTTCTAACCCAAATTTTCTGATCAGCCCTCCTCCACTGAACTTCATGGGCACGAATTCTGCTACCATAAGGTCCAGTCCTGTAATTTCGGCCTCCGATGTTCCTCTGAGTGCCACAGGAAGTATCACACGTCTTAACTCTGCTATTCTCCCTCTCATTCTCACAGTTCATTGATATAGCCCCCAATTTCTGTTCAACATCACTCATCAAATTATTACTCTTACTTCCATTCAATTCAATTTTGGTTTCCCTCTTGTCATCGACCCTCTGAAAATCGGAATTCACAACCTCTTTGTTTCCCACCATTGTAGATTGGGTTGCATCTTCAACTAATTTTTTCTTCTCCTTATCTGCCCTACCATGAGGTCCAATCCTGTAATAGCAGCCTCCATTAATCCTCGGAGAGCCACGGGAACTATCATTTGTCTTACCTCTACTATTTTGCTTCTCATTCTCAGAGTTCATTGATATAGCCCCCAATTTCTGTTCAACATCACTCATCAAATTATTACTCTTACTTCCATTCAATTCAATTTTGGTTTCCCTCTTGTCATCGACCCTCTGAAAATCGGAATTCGCTACCTCCTTGTTCCCCACCATTGTAGATTGGGTAGCATCTTCAGCTAATTTTTTCTTCTCCTTATCTGCCCTACCATGAGGTCCAATCCTGTAATAGCAGCCTCCGTTACTCCCCTGAGAGCCACGGGAACTATCATTTGTCTTAACTCTACTATTTTGCTTCTCATTCTCAGAGTTCATTGATATAGCCCCCAATTTCTGTTCAACATCACTCATCAAATTATTACTCTTACTTCCATTCAATTCAATTTTGGTTTCCCTCTTGTCATCGACCCTCTGAAAATCGGAATTCGCTACCTCCTTGTTCCCCACCATTGTAGATTGGGTAGCATCTTCAGCTAATTTTTTCTTCTCCTTATCTGCCCTACCATGAGGTCCAATCCTGTAATAGCAGCCTCCGTTACTCCCCTGAGAGCCACGGGAACCATCATTTGTCTTAACTCTACTATTTCGCTTCTCATTCTTAGAGTTCATTGATATGGCCCCCAATTTTTGTTCAACATTCATCATCAAACCTTTACTCTTGCTATCCTTCAAATCAATTTTTGTTTCCGTCTTTTCATCGGAATTCACTACCTCTTTGCTCCCCATCATTGTAGATTCCGTCGCACCTTCAGCCAACTGTTTCTTCGCCGTAGCTGCCCTAGCTTTCCCTTTCCCACTCCTCCACTTCTTTTTCGATTGTTTTTTCTTACCATCCTGGCCATCATTTCCATCTCCAATGTCAGCCTTGGCCTCCACACTCCCATTCGTTTCACAACTGACCTCGACAGCGACGCGATTGCTTACTGGAACATTCGGATTCTTAGGCCCCGATTTAGCCGGTGGACATTCCACAGCAGCATGCCCTAATCCGGTTGGATGAGCTGGAATCGCTCGCCATGCTTGTTGCTGAGCCTTGGGTCGTCCTCCAACGTGACATTCACGAGGATTATGTTGGGGAAGCTTGGGGATTTGTTGCTGTTGTTTTTGTTGTGGCTCCTCTTGCTGCTTCTCTTGGAGTTGATTTTCCTTCTCCTTTTGCTTGAGCCAGCGCTCTTGAAGCTGAGCGAGACTGATATAGTTGGGAGGAAGAGAAGGGTGGTTGTTCTTGTCTTCCATGGGAAATGCTATTTAGACGAAGATCCACCCATGAATGAATGCGAAGATGGTGTGAAGAAGGAAAAGGAAGGCGAGGAAACCAACGTGTATGCTGATTGGAAAGGAAAGGCTAGAAATGATCACTTTTTGCTTTTACAGGATACAATTACTTATGCTTCACACTAATCCGAAATGGACACTTAACAAACTGTTTGTTTGGAATGAATATTGTCAAACTCGTAAATGTATAAATTGTGAAATAACCTTACAAAATAATTAAAATATAAAAATAACAACAGTTTGATTTAAATATATTTTAAATTTAAATAATTAAAATTAAATTTATCAATATTTATAATTTATCATATTTAATTAAAAAAATTTCTAAAAAATTCTTATATAAAACAAATGAATATGTTCAAATCGAAAAAGTTAACACGAATTTAAGGGTGAATTAACACGATTTTATAAACTAAAGATATAAGGAAAAATTATAATAAATGACCTAGGATAAATAATATTTATTAAGAAGGACCATAAAAATAGTAATTATTTTGAAGGACCAGAAATTAAAATATTAAAATAGAAAGTTTAAATTGGCCTTTTATTATCATCAGATCTTCTTGTATTCCCTCTCCTTCTATAAAACAGATCTCACCATGCGATTCAAGTCTTCTTTCGATTCCGAACCAACCTTATTGATGTTTGTCTATTTTATTTGAAGTTTTTAATTTATATCCTGTGTTGTTCCTCTTCTGAGGAAGATGCTTACTCTTCTTTTTGGGTATTTCTTCATTGGAATAGAATCATTGTTTGCACTACTAGGGAATCGACTAGAGCAGGGCATGGCATGATGAACAACATCAAGTGAGGTTGGTGTTTGATCCTTTTCGGCTCAATTTGGAGGTGGTGGAAGGAGGAGGTTGGCGTCAAGAGCTTCTAGTTGCTCAAAGAAACGATAAGCCTTTCCGTTAGGTCGGCCATAACGGCCTTCTTTGGTCCTTCAATTCTATGTACTTGTAAATGTTTTCGAACTTCTTCTTACAGTTTTTTGCACTCCTATGGTATCCTAGCCTAGCCAATCTCCTGCACATTTTTCAAATTCAATCATATAACTCTTCAATTGTTCCACAAGAGAAGAACTATATATATATCAGTTCTTAGTATCAGCATGGGGGTGGGGGGACAAAAAGAGCGGTGAACTATGTAAAAAAAAAAAGTGGTAAAATCCATCGATGCTGAGAGTTCTCTATTCTTCAATTATTAGCAGAGAGACGGAGAAGAGCTATGGCAGCCAACATTAGCATCTTCCTTGAAAAAGGAACAACCGGATCGATATAAATTAAAGACTTTCAATAAAATAGATAAAAATCAATCAGGTTAGTTCAGAATTGAAAGAAGACACAAATCGTATAGTGAGATCTACTTCATATAAGAGGAGAGAATACAAGAGTATCTAAAGATAACACAAGGACAATTTAGTCTTTTTATTTTAATATTTTAAATTCTGATCCTTCAAAATAATTACTATTTTTACGGTCATTCTTAATAAATATTATTTATCTTAGATCCTCTATTATAATTTTCCCAAAATATAAAAATAGTAAACTTGGTATATAAATTTTCAAGTTTAACCGAATTCAACGATTCACCACAATTTTGCAAGTTATAAAGGTAAAAACAATAGATTCAGATAGTCAACTAACAAGTTTGACAACAATGTTTGGAATCATGTTTAGGACCTTCAAAAGCGTTCATTCATATAAATTGAGATAAAATTCATCTCATATATTTACATTCTATACTTTAAATCATGATTAAAAAACTATTTTTAAAGACTTTTATTACTATTTCAAACAAACATAAAGTGTGAAAGCGTGGACCTGACTTTTTGCAATGGGCTTGCTTCTCGTTTTACAATTTTCCCGTCACTTGGGTCCCTTTTGCAACTTAGTTTAAATGCTTTAAAATATTTTTAATAAATAAAATACTTTAGTAGACTTTTTTATTTTGTAGTGACTAATTGGTGGATGTTGACTGATGAATGGGAATTATGGGGGTGATCGTGCCTTGGTGACCACTCCATCCGTACATGGCCACGTCGTCGACTTGTTTGTTAGGTTACTTGCAACTTTTTTTTTTTGGTTAGGTTACTTGCAACTCAAGCGCTTTTTCTCTCATTAGTGTCTTGCTAGGTGGGCTACAATAGGCATGTCCAAAAAACCTGAGGTCCGGTCTGACCCGGTCTAACTTGACCCGGTCTGGCTGTAAAAAAATTGGTCTGAGACACTTTGAACAGACTAGACCGGACCGGACCAATATGCTCGGGCCAGACCAAACTTCGGGCCAAGGGCTCAAACCTCTTGGTCTGGTCCGGTCTGGCCCGAATATATATATATATATATATATATATATATAATTTTTTTTTATAGCAAAACAAAATTTGGGGCTTGCCTCGTGACCGGATGAAATTTCCCCTTTCATTGTCAACCAAGTAATTAGAACTAAATATCAAATCAAAAGAGGGAGGAATGGAGAAGTCGACACTCACAGCAAGAAGAAGTGATTGTTTGGCAGATAGCCTCTCCATTTCCTTCGCGTAAGCTGTAGGAGCTCCCTGAACTTCCTCCTAAACCGTTGATCTGCAAATAGAGATGCGGCCACACCTTTTGCCCCCAAAAGCTTTCTGATTAGCGTGGGACAGGAATAGGAGCGAAGTAGGAGATGCTGAAGAGTAAGAAGAATATTTGCAAGATGAAGGGAGAGCAGAAACGGAAAACAAAGGCTTGAGAAGCAAGGGGAAGAGAGAAAGCGAGAGATAGAGTGAGGGATGACATTTGAGCTAGCTACAGTAAGGGATTGAGTGGTTGCTTTTTTGAGGGAGAGGCCACGTGATTTGCCAGGAAAAGCAAAAAAAAAAAAAAAATCACTTGGACCGCCTGGACTAGCCTAGGCAGTTCACTGGGTTGGTCTGGTCCAGCCCGAGCTCGGGCTGGTGCTGGACCAGACCAAACTTCGGGCTGGATTTTCTAGCCCGAAGTTCTACCTGGATCAGACCTCGGGTTGAGGTCAAACTCGGTCCAGTCTGGTTCATGGACATCCCTAGGCTACATCATCCGACCACATTTAATACGAATTTCCATGTCATTACTGTTTTTGTTTTAGTTTGGGCTTTATGCCTCATCAAAAAATATATCGGGCCGAATTTGTTAACCCTGGTTCTTGGTCCAAGCCCAAGCTCACCAATGAGTCAGCATGATCCTGAACGTGTTGGTCTTCACCAAACAACAAACATAGAAGAATGTTTTATCGGGAAAAAAAAAGAAGAAGAAGAAGAAGAAGAATGCACCTTGGCTAAGATAGTCAACGTTCTTGTCCTTATAACTAAAATAACATAAGTTTAAATTTTGAGAAGCACACTTTTGAAGAGATAAAAAATCTTTATACTGTAAGCCTCGAAAAAAGAAACCCTTCATATTATAAAAGAAGAAGAAAAATGCATTTGAAAGATATTATCAAAAATTTTAAAAATATCAACCCCAGTGAAATAAGCTAGTTCTTCACAATTTGACAAATGAGAGCTACCCACATTTCATATTTATTATTTAACAATGCTTTGAACAGAATTATTTCTAATAGAAGAATAACTGTGTTTATTAAAAAAATTAAAAGAAAAAAAAAAGAATGGCCTTAAAAGCCCACATATATCTCACAAGTCACAATGATAAAAAGAAACAGAATTTACACTAATATGTTCATATTCAATGGTGGATCTACTTCGAGTTGAGGGATAACTGACAGCTCCTTCAATTTTTTTAAACAAAAAAAATTGCACCACCAAGAGGTGAAAAAAGCATAACAAAATTTGAGTAAATATCAATCGTAGTATAATAGAGAATTGAAGATTTGAAGTGCGTATATGATATTGTTAATCAAATAAGTGAGATTGCAGTATCATCAGAAGAAATAAGTAAGATTGTATGGTTTCCAAAAAACACTCAAAAATGTAAATCGTATAAAACATGATAATTTTCGAATCTTCGTTAGTTCGTTAAGGAAGAGAGAAGTCATTGAACGAACCAGTCAACCTCTGGAATAAAAATGGAATCGAGGAATATTTTCAAAAACTCGCTTGCGGCCCAAACTCTGGTCGTTCGTGTTTACCAAAAAAACAAAAACTCTGGTCGTTCGCACGGACAAGTGATCGTGTTTACCAAAAAAAAAAAAAAAAGAAAAACTCTGGTCGCTAGCACGGACAAGTGATCAAATGGTGGCACGTAACTAAAAAACGTCACGTTTCCCTCTGGCGTTTTGGCCGCACGACTTCAGCTGTGAGTTTCCTGCGGCACACAAAATCACGGCTGTTTACAGTCTGAAGATGGAGAGAATCTGGGAATAATCCTTTTCAATCTTCCATAAGAATCTATGAAATACCTATTTTGATCCAGTAGAAGACCCTCAACGAAAGCCATACTGCCTCCTCATTATTTTCCACCTCATTATTTTCCATAGCTTGCATCTTTCGTTTGCAGCCTATAGTAAGAATCTGGGTGATCAGCAGAGAATTATCGTCGCCGGGACTGGAATGGCGAATCTCAGTGACTCAAATTTTAAGGAAAACGAAAGAGGTTCGATTTCCTTCACCGATTTCCCTGAAGATGTCCAGCTTTGTATTCTCTCCTTCCTCACACCATCTGAAATTGCCACCTTTGCCTGCACATCGAAGCGATTCGGCTCCCTCTGTAGCAACGATAGCGAACTCTGGTTTAGCCTGTGCGACAGAAAGTGGGGTTCGAAGACACAGATTGCAAAATGGGGCAACGGGAAAATTAGCTACCGCCTACTGTACAAAATCCTCAACGAATGGGAGAATCTAATTGGCTTTTGGCGTCGAAGCGGACCGGGAAGCACTATCGGGTCACCGTCGCTGGTTATCTTCGAGTGGGGTCAGTCGTTCCTCGCTGGTTCCAGAGTTTCCCCATCGAAAACTGGGACTTACGATATATTAAAGTCGCCATTTTTGCGGATGGGTTTGTCGTCTGAAGGACAGATTGTGAATTTTCTCGATCCCGATGGGAAAACTGAAATGTCCGGTAATTTTGAGATTTCTGAGCAATTCGACATGCCTGAAAATGAACTGGTTCCGGTCAATGTTAGTTTTATGGGGAAAACACACTTTGTTGTGGAGGAAAATCAAAACTTTATCCATTTCAATGGTCAAGACCATAGTAAACATGGATTAAGGAGAAGTTCGAGTGGCACGAATCTGAGTTCAGACGATTGCAATGTTGAAGAAGATGTGATTGGTGCCGATAGTGGATTACCGGGAAGCTTACCAGACAGATTGATGTCAGACATTTATCAGCATTTTGCTAACAGGACAGATAAATCGAGGAAACAAAGGAGAAGACAGAAGGAAAGGCTAGCCAGAAGGAAGTGGGAGCCTGAGCATTTCGTGAAGATTGTTAATTGTGCACCCACCCCATCACGTCCATTGCAAGGTCTATGGAAGGTGTTGAACTTGTCATTCCACTTGCTATGCTCATTAAGTTTTCTTATTGATCTTATATATTGCTCTGATATCTGTCATTTGATATCATTGTGTGGTCGAGCCGTTTATGGAGAATATATATTTATTTGAGTCCCATATAGTTCACTTCTGACACTCCAACCCTGAATTAAGTTTAGAGTGGAGGGAAAATGTAAAAAGGACAAATGATTCGGTGTAGGTGGTCCTTTTTTTAGATTTTCATTGCCTGCATAAAGAGTCCTTCCGATGTAGAATGTCTTTGAGGATATGCAAGTAGAACGTCTTTGAGGATATGCAACCATACTATTGAATTCATGTAAAATGTAAACACAATCAGCAAATCATATTATTCTACCGAGGAAGGTTGTTAAGTAACTGTACAATCTCTCTTTTCATTCCATCTGTGAACTGGTTGACTTAAAAATTGATGATGCCGGTGGCATGATGACTGATATTGGTCTCTTGGATACCAATATGCAGGGTATTGGTGATGACATGAGTTTGGCCTTTTACCTTGTGGTGTATGATGACATCGGAGGTGTTGCCTGCCGGCAAGTTGGGAATCCTCCAGAACAATTTCCCAGTCATGCCCCGGTCTTCTGGACAACAAATGCTACATTTCTAGAATCACCTTTCTCCCCTGAGGAGGAGTTTTTATATGACACTCGCATTCATCTGAGACCACTTGAAGCAGCCAATGAGATTCACCAGCACTTCCCTTTGACAGAAAATGAAGTTGTAAATGGAATTCTCCACATAAACTCGAGCTATGAGTTGATTATTCCAGACCTTGCTGGAACAGTAAATCCTAGGAGTGCAGAAGGAAGGATTTGGCAGTACCAGAATGGTACTTTTGGATTTGGCTTCCTTCGGGACAATTTCATAGTAGACCTGAAGCATATTGCCTATGATGACTGTATTTAGATCTCTCTACCGATTAATTTCCTTGTTCTGCATAGGTCTTTAGCCATTAATTATTCATTCATCCGCATGCCACCATACCTCGTGGTAGCATGGTTTTTTATTCCCTGTGAATTTTATGATAATGATGACAAACATGGCAATTTCCTTAGCTGAGATTGCTTGTCTAGTGCCACATTATTTATTTTCCCTGTCTTTATAAGGACAGAATGTTTCAGATAACTGCTTTATCTGAATTGTACATTTCCTCACTAAGGATCCAACAGGGAGATCACATTATAATTTACTTTATTAATCATTAACTCATTGATTACTTTCAGTCCTCCCTCATTTGTCAATATGATATATCCTGCAAGTTGAGCATTGCAATTGTTTTATCGTTATTTAACATTCAAGAACCCTGATATTGAGCATTGCCTCATCTTCTGTGGGAAGGAAAATGGGATTCTGAATTGCACTTTATAAGTCACTCTCATAAGTGCAACTGTCACATGGATTCAAACGGACAATTCAGTGTTTGTTCGATCGACGGAAAAGAAATTTGATCGGGTCACTTAGTAAGTAGACTGGGGAGACAAATGATACGTGAGACAGAAATCAATGAGTGAACTTTCAATTACTGAAGTACATAGTCTGAATCACGTTAATCGGATCAAATGCTCTTAGACAACTCATTGTGGTATTATAAACAATCTCACAACAGAATCCAAAAGCAAATTATGAGGATCCATCCACACACATGAACTGGAAACAGAGGAATACAATATTAGTAGCAGGCTAGCAGGCAAAAAAAATTGATGGATTCAAAATAAATGGCAAAAACCAGAAACGCAGGCAAAAGGGTAGAGAAAATATAGGAAATTCGAATAAAGGCAACTAGGCAGCAACTTCTTCCCCATTGATGCTTTCATTTGTTTCACTCTTGTCGTGGTCGCCTTCAAGCTGGCTTAAATTTCCCTTCTCCTTGATCAGTTGGATATGGTGGTGTCTGCAGTAAAGTTTACCCTCGTGCGCAATGTAGTTCGAGGGACTTATAACACACCCTCCATGGCAGCATTTGAAACAACTCTTGTGGTAAGGTGTTCCATTTACGGTAACCTATAGTTAAAATACAAATAGTTTAAACCTCTGCATCAATTATTCAAACTACAAAAAACCAATGAATAGTGTGACATTGGATGCTCTGTACATAATCAGTCAACTACCTTCTCAGTTGGGTAGACTGTTTTCTGACAACCAGTGCATTTATCTCTAGTACCACCAAACATACTGGACGCTTTGGCTACTGCAGGTTTCTAGTTTAACAGCTCAACAATTAGATGAATGCCATAAAGTTGAAATTATTCTTTGCTGCACCAGTAAGAGCCTTATATTTAATTAAGAGTTTTTTTTTTTTACCTCAGTGTCAATTTGTTTTTCTGGTTTTGCAATTTTTGGTGTCCCTAATCAGGCAAAAGGAAGTAAGGTTGATTGAGTTATTGAGAAGGAAAAAGAATATGAAGTGAAATTAATGATTCGAGCGTTTGATCCTTTGTTACCTTCGAAGCTTTTGTCAAGACTACCAGTTCTTTTGAAAAGTTGATCAAAATGTGGCTTGCAATAAAGAACTCCCTCAAAAGAATTGTAGTTGCTAAGCTGCAAAATACATTGATCAGTTGGTAAAATTCCAAACATTGTCATCTAGAAACTGCTTAGAGCATCTTAGGAAACAACAGAAACTGATTCCAACATCAGTTGCTCATCATACACTGATACAACTAAAAAAGGTAAAAAATTAAGTCAGTTGAGTGTCTGCTGTGTAAAATGAAAAACAGAACATCCGTGGTGGGAAAAGAATCAGATCTACCTCAATTTTCCAGAGTTTGGATAAATGCTAAAATTCATCCAGTTCAAAAAATAAATACTTCCATTCAAGCCACAAGAACAGCTGGATTTCCCTTTGCTTTGGGTAATAAGTAGATAAGGAAAATGTAATACACTAATACTCAGATTTTCCTATATTTGGGGGGAAAAAATTCTGGGTATGAAACTTGAAGAATTATTTTCCACATTAAATTCATGGGTTAATTTAGAATTCTTTAGCAAGAAATCCTGGTGTGCTTTGGGGACGAAAATCAGAACTGACGGGAAAAACATAGAAGATACGATGATACGAGGAACCAATGGAAGTTCTGGCGTTTTATATGTCCTAGGATGAATAATTGAATATGCCTTATTCTAGAACACCAAAGAATATTGACTTAAAGTGCAAAAAATGATGTAACTTGCTGTGGTAATTCTAGTCAATCTATCTGCTTACTCAGAGGATCGACTTTAGACACCAGATCCAATCCTAGAAACTGGAACATAGAGACTGTAAATAAGTATATGATCAAGTCTCAGATAAAAATCAGAGAGAAAGATAGAGACCTTGAGGGTTCCTTTGCAGTGGTGGCATCGGAAGCAAGCTTTATGATACACTCGGTTATCTGCTGTTAGTTTGTCAACCAGATAAACTGTTTTGTCACAAGCCATACACTTCTGGGTTGTTCCTGCAAATGCCATACTTGCTTATCCTTTCTTCTCTGAGAGTCTCACCCTCACCCAGCACAAGCAAGAAGATGATTCTCTGAATGTTTGAGTTCCTGTTTCAACAAGAGCAATGAAGATGATCTGAGGAAGAAAAAGAGAATGACAAATGTGTCCTGCAGATAATTGCGGAGACCAAAAGTAGACCTCTTAACTAATATTATGTCACTGACAATCATTTTGTCCAAATCTTATGCACCTAACTACAGTTTTCTCCCAGATAATTTTTTTTTTTTCTTTCACCATCTCGTAACTGTGGGAATGAATGAGTAAATTGTAAGGAATGCCACTCTAGTCTTATTTATAAATTCTTTTTGATAAAAAAAATTTGGTTTTATTTATAAGTCCTATTTGACTAAATAAATAAGATTGTGACAATTTTGCCTATATTAATTGTACCAATGAAAATAGAAAGAGAAGAAAAAGTTGAAGATATCCAATCATAAATGAGGGTAAAATTGAAAATTTACCTCATAATCATTGAATTGACTATCTCTCCTTAGTATGTGTGATTTGGTCAAAAAAAGACTTATAAATAAGATTAGAGTGGTATATAGTAGCTTGTAGTAGGCAAAACAGAAAAGTAAAACTTTCCTCTCGTGAAATATTGCAACTTTTACTATTGTTCATGCCTAACCAGCATTGCTTTTTGATGGCATGACCCTGACATTTTGGCTTTGTAACTGACTAATTGTTACTGATTTCTTCTTTGAATTGTAAATTACAAGTACCAAAGCGAGGGTTAAAAATAAGAGCGAATAGATATTTTAGTCCAATCAATACGTATTGCTTTAGAAATCCACTTTGTGATTGGGAGGTCCCATATCTCCAAATGGGCAACTGTCAGCTATTATTCAGTTGACACCCAGCTGGCCTGCTCTCATTCTCAAATCTTCACTTTCCAGATAAAAGCACCTAACCCATTTAGTTTCTTCTGTTACAAGGATTGTAGAAGTTTCATTTGAGCATGTGAGGCCATGACAGAGTAAAAATATCATCTTTTTTTCTTTTCCGCGTGGAGTATCCAATATCCCCGACCGGCATCCTTTTAACTGAGAAGATTAATTGGAGATTCAGACTAATCCAGATTAAGTCGAGTAGGAGTGTAGGACTATAAGAGCAGCAAGTTCTACCACAATGTATTTACACTCCTGCATTTCTAGAACTCAAAAATTCAGGACTTTTGGTTAAACTAATGACACTCCTTGCTAGTTGAACTGCTTCGTAGTTAAATAACAATTTTATTATATATATATATATATATATATATGTTTTTTTTTTTTTTTGCAATTACAGCCTCTCACAGACAACAATGCCGTGTTAGAGCTGGAAGACGTTGTAAACTTGACAGCCCTTTTTAGGTTTAGGGAATGAAATAACTTTTGGGAGAAAAATATAAAAGAAAGAGCTTTTGAGATGAACGAAGTTAAATCATGGAGATCTATATGCCCTTAGTTTTATGAACAGTGTCTGCACACGAACCTGTAATGATGGTTGGGCTTGTGAATTGGTATTCTTCCATCAGACTTCAATTATGATGACAGCTAGCATTTTAGTCCATGACTGTCCCACTTTGCAGGACCTACCCCTCTGTATTTTCCACGTAAATTTATTATCTTTTTTTTTTTTTGGGGGCCAACGAGTTTGATTATTTCGTAAATATTTATTAATGAATAATTTTCGCAAAGCAACTGACAGGTCGGGCGTTTGGTCTAGTGGTATGATTCTCGCTTTGGGTGCGAGAGGTCCCGAGTTCGATTCTCGGAACGCCCCATTTTGTCCTTTTTCCTCTGGCCAACGTGGAGAAGAAGGTATCATTCGATCTAATTTTTTGTTGCTTGCTGGCTTTTCTGTGTAAAAGCCAGAGACCACCACGTATGTAACTTCGTCTGTAACCGAATGACGACTGGCTTTTCTGTGTGAAAGCCAGAGACCACCACGTATGTAACTTCGTCTGTAACCGAATGACGACTTGCTCAAAAAGAAGGCACAATAAACAATTTTTCCATCGGTCCACTCTTTTCACAAGCCGCCACCCTAATCTATTATATTCTTCCTATGAAACCAAGCATTGTCATTAGAATTTTATTCAGTTATATATTCCGAGTATTTCAAGTTGACTTTTACAATTCCTGAAAAGGAAAAAAAAAAAAATTATCGAGGGAGCAAGTTAACACTCAGGTTTTTTTTATTTTTATGCCAACCTGCGCAGCTTAAAAATAATCAAAGTTTTACCAATTCCTAAAAGATTTGGCTTTTTGCAAATTATTGCATAAAGCGACGACCATTTCAGAACGTTGTATCAAAATATAAATAATATCGACGAACATTTCTGGTCAAAGCTTCTATGTTATATGGAAGGAATAGGATACGTTTATCACCGCGCGATCCACTTTTTGTGTTACTCTGTAGAATATTCAGTGTATGGATGTGTTTGAAAAGTTCCCAAGTTGACTCAAGAAATTTTATATTTCAGATATATTTGCCAAAAAAAAAAAAAAGAGTACATGTACTTTGTTAGTATTGTATTTAGACCTTTTAATGAAATCATGGTAAATAAGTTATTTTTTTTATTTGAGAAAGACAAAGATTCAGGCAAAACTACACATTTAAACATGCGGCTGACTCATAAACAGGTAAGGAAACATTGACATCAATCTAAATGCTTATAACTAATAGCTAGATAGCAATATTTTTGGTGTCAATTAATGGAGCGACAAATATTAAAATATCTCACAAATGTGGAATTTTTTTTTTTTTTTTGAGTCAGCGAATCTTATTATGCTCTTAAGAAACATATCACTATGATTATGGAATCACATTAATTGTAGATTTGAGAGTTGTGCCTATAAATAGAAGGCATATGTTATGTATTGGAGACACATTGGAATACAATGGAATAAGAATTACTCTCCTCTTTCTCTCTTTTCTATTCTCTTGTTTTTGTTATCTATCTCTTATCTCAGATATATCGTTATATTCATAACACGTTATCAGCACGAGAAGCTCGAACGAAGGTCTGATCGCTTCTTTAACGATTTCAGCATACCTTCTTAAATTATATGTTTCTTTTATCTATCTGGGATAATCTAAGCCACTATATGGAATTAAAGAGATACTTTTACCGATTATTCTTAACATCGAGTTCCATGGCTAAGATTGGAGATTATTATTGTTTTTATATATTATTTTGATTTCATTTACGAGTTATTTTATATTTTGTTATTATTTTTAATTGGACTCCTACATGGACGGTTCTACCTCCTACATGGCAGTCTAGATTTAAGCTTTCTTCTTTTTATTTATTTATTTATTATTATTGTTTTAATTTGACTTTTATATGGACGGTTTTACCTCTTACATGGCAGTCTAGATTTAAGCTTTCTTCTTTTTATTTATTTATTATTATTCTTTTAAGTTGACTCCTATATGGAAGGTTCTACCTCCTACATGACAGTCTAGATTTAATCTTTTCTTTTTATTATTTTAATTTGACTCCTACATGGAAGATTCTACCTCCTACATGGAAGTCTAGGTTACTAACTTTAACATAACATTTTACTGTTATTGTTGCTAACTCTTAATGTTATGTTATTCTATACAAATTCTTTTATTATTAATATTGTAATGGCCTGATGCCATACACTTCTATTTTCTTATTCTAAAATTATATGACTATAAGTCATATCACTTTAATTTCTTATTTTATGGCTAGAAGCCATATAAATTTAAATTCTCATTATGAGAAATAAATGGCCTGAAGCCATAAAATTTTGATATTATATAGCTAAAAGTCAAGTAGCTTTCATCTTCTATCTTTTTGTATGGCTGGAAGCCATAATATTCAACTTATATTTATCCTGAAGATAAATGACCTGAAGTCATATGATTGTGATATAGGCTTTTAGAAATTTATCATATCTTGCTCCCCATCATATACATATTTTATAAGTACTTTAATATATTGTGATTTGGTTGTATATGATTATATGGTTTATAAGGTTTTTCATATTTGATATAAGATGCAGAAATGCAGGGCACTATTTGCATAGTAATTACTATTTTACTATTTGTGAAATACAACAATTCATGAGATATTGGGTCCTTTAGGCTTCTATACCCACGAAAAAGGTATAGCAACTTGTTCACACCCTGATATGAAGGGTGAACAAGGAAGTGGTATTGTATTGTTATTAATATTGAGGTCCTGAAGGTTTAATATATCAAATATTGAATGATACAAAGTGTTTTTAGTTATTGTCCTGAAGAAAAATAACTTGCAAAGAATTATGCCATTCAAGAGTAATACTTCTAAAGGCTAATAGTCTTGAGGACTAAGTAACCTATTTTGCCCAACTTATAATGCAAGAGGCCAATGTTTAAACTATATTTGGTAGTATGAATTTGGTTAAAGGCTCCAGAAGAGCTAATATTTTGTTACTTGAAGGAACAAAATTATACATTGATAATGCATTTTATTCTACCAAGTATAAAAGAAACTTATTAAGTTTTAAAGATATCTGCAAAAATGGATATCATATAGTAAACACATGTTATTGTAAACCAGAAGTTTACACATAATAATACAAACCAGAAGTTTGTCAATGCAAACCAAATGTTTGCCAATGTAAACTAGAAGTTTACTCTCAATGAGATATTAAAGAGGCAATGAGCTGCAGAGAAATATGTCCATATTTATTTTAAAGCCAAGGCCCAAGAGAAATAAATAAACCCAGAAGGTAACATGATGCTTACTTATGGTTGTTATTGTTATTTAAATTTATGTGATCATATATTATAAATTTGTTTCTATGAGAATTTTTTTGATGAAAAATTTCACATGTATAATTCTAAATCTATATCATTCTAAGTTATTTTGATCATGGACAGGGACGGAGTTTGAGAAAAATATTTGGGGGGGCCAAATATATACTTATTAACTAATTAAAAAGAAAAAAAATATTTGGGGGGGCCAAATGTATAATTTTTTTGGGGGAAATGTATAATTTTTAGGGTAAAATGTATAAAAAAAAATTAATTTCCATTAAAATTTTAAGACAACTTTTTTTTTTATGGCCCCCCTTGTATACATTAAGTTCCGTCCCTGATCATGGATATCTTCATATGTGGTGAACTGTATATATTTTGCATATATAAGTAAATTGAAGTATATTATTAATGAGTAATGAGATTATCTAGTGCTGTGATATTATATGTTTGTTCCTGAAGAATCAATATAGATTTTTATTTTGAGCTTTAAAGGGTTTTAAAGTGATTTTGAAATACATATATAAAGAAAGTATGTTTATATGACTCACACTTGAGGGGGAGATTGTTAGAATACAAGTATGAGTTAGAATATATATGTGAGCTAATTTTTGAAAAGTTATATACTTCTTAGACAAAGTTTAATAGATCTCCTAAAATAGATGTCTGAATATTGAAATATTTATTATTTGAGACATATATTACAGTAAACCAGAAGTTTACCAATTTACAGCAGTTTGTCAATGTAAACCAGAAGTTTACAAATGAATTTAATGTTTGGCATGACCGGTTAGGCCATCCCGGGTCAATCAAGATGTGACAAATAATTGAGAACTCATGTGGACATACCTTGAAATGTAAACAAATCCCACAATCCCATGATTTCTCATGTGCTACATGCTCCAAGGGAAAGTTCATTATACGGGCCTCACCAAGCAAACTAGAAAGTGAATCTCTCACATTTCTAGAATGGATATAGGGAGATATTTGTGGGCCAATACACCCACCATGTGGACCATTTAGATACTATATGGTTTTAATTGATGCATCAACTAAATGGTCACATGTTTGCTTATTATCTTCTCGCAACCTGGCGTTTACGAGATTACTTGCTCAATTGATTAGATTAAGAGCACATTACCCTGATTATCCTATCAAGAAAATACGACTTGATAATGCTGGTGAATTTACTTCACAAGCCTTTAATGAATATTGTATGTCTCTTAGAATTGACGTTGAACATCTTGTAGCTCATGTTCACACGCAAAATGGACTTGCAGAATCATTGGTAAAAAGATTGAAGATTGTAACACCTCATTTTCATCACCCAAAA
This sequence comes from Acacia crassicarpa, assembly GCA_034222035.1. Lineage (NCBI taxonomy): Eukaryota > Viridiplantae > Streptophyta > Magnoliopsida > Fabales > Fabaceae > Acacia > Acacia crassicarpa. The sequence goes on from JAWXYG010000003.1 coordinate 10,955,343, forward strand.
ACTTGGTCAAAATATTGAAAATACCATCAAAAGAGTTCAACAATATCCAAATCCTTTTACAATGTTACCATTTCGAATAAAACCCGTAATACATAATCAGAATAAATTCCAGAAAATATTTCAGAGTTTAATACAAAACGGAAGTCTTAGGTTCATGGCAAATAAAATAACATATCATAATTTATTGGAGATTAAAAGAGCTTCCAGAGCTCACTCCACAGGTGCCTTCCCTTGCTCTCTACTAGAATAATCACCTGAAAAATGTTAATATGGGATGAGATTCCACGTCTCAGTAACTACTGAATATTTCTACCTTACACGAGCAAATTACATATGACAAAAATAAAAGGTAATATAATGTGAATTTAATATACTCAGATATTTTTAGATATACCGTTGTTCACATCAAATGCCTTTACAAAATACTCATCATTCTTTATTGAATAATTCAGAAATGCACTATGCAGTATGCAGCCTCCCTTATATCCCCTTCCAACCGTATACCGCTGACTGGAACCATAGGCTAACATATAGTCCAATAGAAACTCATTCATTTGACTGGATGGTTTCAAGCTCACCAAAACTTAAGATACACCCGGCCAAAGGTATAGAGCTTAAATCTGGACTATGGCTCCCCTCCTTTAAAATAACAACTAAGGAGGTGTCACATGTCCCACATCTCCAATGAAATCCCGGCCAGAGGAAAACATGGAAGATGAGGCCCTGAAAAGTACCATCCACTGTGCACCGAGTGGTGGCATAAACAATTCTTATCATTCAATTCCCTCCTTACTCCACCCATCACATTACAACCGCCATAATGAATGTATTTACTAAAAAAAAAATAATGCATTATTATACCATTATATACATTGATATGCGTATTTATGAATAGTAAAATACTATGCGTATATGTGAATAGTAAAATACTATGCGTATCTGTGAATAGTAAAATACTATGCGTATCTGTGAATAGTAAAATACGGTATATACATGAATAGTAAAATGAGTAGTAAATACGGTATACGTGAATAGTAACATGAATAGTAAATACGGTATATGGGAATAGTAACATGAATAGTAAATACGGTATACGTGAATAGTAACATGAATAGTAAATACGGTATACGTGAATAGTAAAAATGAATAGTAATACGGTATACGTGAATAGTAAAATGAATAGTAAATACGGTATATGTGAATAGTAAAAATGAATAGTAATACGGTATACGTGAATAGTAAAATGAATAGTAAATACGGTATATGTGAATAGTAAAAATGAATAGTAAATACGGTATATGGGAATAGTGACATACGTATAAATAGTACCTCTACAGATTTGCAAGTCAAAGTTCCCACACCAGATCTTAAAACCATAAATATTTTCTAAATATTCTTGCCAAAATAGTAAACAAACAAATTTATAATCATACATAATTCACAAGTATAAGGAAGAATATTCAGAGTTACCTGTTACTTGCTAATACCCGAATCACCAACCAGCTATTATAACTCAAGCAAATATCTCTACTCTCTCTCTCTCTCTCTCTACCTCTCTCTATGGCTCTTAGAAGTTGTGAAGAATGAAATGAAATGGAAGGTCTATTTATAGTTGGAAAATGGGTCCTTAAGTGTAATTTTAGTCTCTGGGTCGTTTTACGTAATTTTCCTAAAAACTAAAAAGAAAACCTCCCGTGACTCTTCTGTGGAAATAATTTTTCGTGGGTCCCACATGAATAGTAAATAATATTATATTATAATAATATAATATTATTATTCAAATAGTAAATTACTATTACGTGGGTCCCGCTGACAAAATTTTCAAACTTCACGAGAGTTTTGTGTCGGGAGAGAATTATTTTGGTTGTGGGTCCCGCATGAATAGTAAATACGTATTTAGGAATAGTAAATACCGTATTTTTAAATAGTAAATACGTATTTGTGAATAGTGAACACTATTCATATTTCACAAATTTCAAGTATTAAATACGTATTTGCGAATAACATATATATATATATTTTTTTTTAAAATACGTATTTGTAAATAGTAAAAACGTATACGTGAATAGTAAATACTATTCACGGGGCCCACAAAATACTGATTTCAAATTTATCACTTTCCAAAAATAGAGCCTACTAGTCTTCCCAAAATAGGTTTATGTTCAAGATATTAGATTCAAAATTCAGGATGTTACATTTCTCCCCTCCTAAAAGAAAATTTTGTCCTCAAAATTTCGCTATAATAAGAATTCTAACCTATTTAAATAAATGAGGATAGGTTTGTCGCATGCTCTCCTCCGTTTCCCAAGTAGCATCTCCGGGAACCATTCCTTTCCACTCGACCTTTACAAGTCTAATGGTCTTGTTTCTTAATTTCTTGTCCCTTGCATCAACAATCCGCTCCGGCTCGGCTTTATACGTCATGTTATCCTTGAGTTCTACCTCTTCTACTTCTATAATGTGGGAAGGATCCGGTTGGTATTTCTTCAGTTGCGATACATGAAAGACATCATGAAGGTTCGCAAGCTGTGGAGGTAAAGCAATTCTGTAAGCTACCGGTCCAACTTTCTCCAAAATCTCATAAGGACCCATAAAACGAGGTGAAAGCTTCTTTGCTCGTATTGCTCTACCAATGCCAGTCATTGGTGTGACTCTTAAGAATACATGTTCGCCCACCATGAACTCCAACGGTCGTCTTCTCTTGTCAGCATAACTCTTCTGTCGACTCTGAGCAGTGAGAAGTTTCTGTTGAATCACCTTAATCTTTTGAGTCGTCTCGTCCACAAGTTCTGGACCTATTAAAATTCGCTCATTCAATTCCGTCCAGCAAATAGGAGATCTACATTTTCTTCCATACAAAGCCTCATAAGGTGCCATCTCAATGCTGGAGTGATAACTATTGTTATATGCAAACTCCGCAAGATGAAGATGATCGTCCCAACTTCCTTTTAGTTCGATTGCACAAGCCCGCAACATGTCTTCCAGAGTTTGAATAGTCCTCTCAGTCTGCCCGTCAGTTTGAGGATGATAAGCGGTACTATAACTCATCCGAGTTCCCATAGCATTCTGCAATGCTTTCCAAAATCGTGAAGTGAATCGTGGATCACGATCAGATACGATGCTATTCGGTATCCCATGCAATCTGACAATCTCCTTCATGTAGATCTTTGCTAGTCTCTCCAATGAGTATTCTGCTGCAATTGCTAGAAAATGAGCTGACTTAGTTAACCTATCGACAATTACCCAAATGGCATTATGTCCGGATGTTGTTAGAGGAAGCCCCATGATGAAATCCATAGAGATGCTGTCCCATTTCCACTCTGGGATATCCAAATTCTTTAATAATCCAGGAGGTTTCCGATGTTCGATCTTGACTTTCTGACAAGTCAAACAACAAGTGACAAAGTCAGTCACATCTTTCTTCATGCCTCGCCACCACCAATTCCGCTTAAGATCATGATACATCTTGGTTGCTCCAGGATGGATAGTGTATTTACTCCGATGAGCCTCCTCTAGTATGAGCCTTTTTATTTCTCCATCACTAGGTATGCACACTTTTCCTTTATACCTTAATATCCCATCTCTATCGATCCCAAATTTCGATTCTTTTCCTTCTTCAATATCTTCCCTCACGTTTAATAGATACTCATCTTCGAGCTGAGCGAATTTAATCTCTTCCCAAATTGTGCTTTCAATAGTTAATGCTTCCATGGTAGCGACCAAACCTGACATTACATCAATAGATGTACTTGGTATCTCCTCGAGCAATTTATGTTCTCTGATCATCATCTGGGCTACATGGATTGTCTTTCTACTTAAGGCATCTGCTACAACGTTCGCCTTTCCTGGATGATACTTCAATTCGAAGTCGTAGTCCTTGATAAACTCCATCCATCTCCTCTGTCGCATGTTGAGCTCCTTTTGGTCGAACAGGTACTTCAGACTTTTGTGGTCACTATAAACCTCGAACTTTGAACCGTAGAGGTGATGCCTCCAAATCTTCAGAGCAAACACTACTGCTGCCAGTTCTAAGTCGTGAGTAGGATAATTCCCTTCATGTGGCCTTAACTGTCGAGAAGCATAAGCTACTACCCTACCATTTTGCATTAATACACACCCAAGACCTTTCTTGGAAGCATCTGTGTACAAAGTAAAGGTCTGAGCAGGATCTGGAATTATAAGTACTGGTGCCGTAGTCAACTTAGTCTTCAAATTTTGGAAAGCTGCTTCACACTTTTCGTCCCATACATATGGTTGACCCTTCCTAGTTAACTTTGTCAAAGGCATAGCTATTTGTGAAAAGCCCTTGATAAATCTCCTATAATAGCCAGCTAGACCTAGAAAACTCCTGATCTCAGTCACGGACTTTGGTCGTTCCCATTGGAGAACTGCTTCAACTTTAGTATGGTCCACTGCAACACCTTCAGCCGATACGACATGGCCTAGGAATTTTACTTCCTTCAACCAAAATTCGCACTTAGATAGTTTCGCATAGAGCTTGTGCTCCTTCAACACTTGTAGCACGATTCTAAGGTGCTCTTTATGCTCTTCTTCATCCTTAGAGTAGATAAGGATGTCGTCAATGAAAACCACTACAAATTTATCTAGATATGGTCGGAAAATTCTATTCATGTAATCCATGAATACTGCTGGAGCATTTGTTAGCCCAAATGGCATAACAAGAAATTCATAATGGCCATATCTAGTTCTGAATGCAGTTTTTGAGACATCTTCAGCTTTGACTCTCAGTTGGTGATAACCTGATCTGAGGTCGATCTTGGAGAATATGGATGCTCCCTTCAACTGATCAAGTAGATCGTCGATCCTGGGTAAAGGATATTTATTCTTTATAGTCACTTTATTCAACTGGCGATAGTCAATGCATAGTCTCAGGCTCCCATCTTTCTTCTTCACAAAGAGTACGGGCGATCCCCAAGGAGATACACTGGGTCTGATAAAACCCTTTTCTAACAATTCTTCGATCTGCTTCTTCAATTCTGCTAGTTCCGATGGAGACATTCGGTAAGGAGCTTTAGAGATAGGTTCCGTTCCAGGTACGAGATCAATAGAAAATTCTACTTCTCTCTCTGGGGGTAAACCTGTCATTTCTTTCGGAAATACTTCCGGAAATTCTTTCACCACTTCAATGTTCTCTATCCCTTCCTCCACTTCTGCTTGAATGGAGAAAAACACCATGTACGCAAGACAACCATGATGAACAGGCTTTTCATCTTGTACTATAGACAACAATTGTGGTCTACTATGACTCCAAGAGTCATCCGCAAGAGAGATAGTCTTCCTCTTGCAGTCAAGGATGATGTCATTAGCTGACAACCAATCCATTCCTATTATTACATCGATACCCTTCGTGGGTAAACAAACAAGGTCTATATTTGAGATCCTATTATCAATCTCAATCGTACAATTTAAGCAAGCCCTAGAAGTTTTTACTGAAGCTCCCGCCGGTGTAGAAATAATCATATAATAAGGCAATTCACTCACTCTTAAATTCAATCGAGGCACACAGTCGTATGATATAAAAGAGTGTGTGGCACCAGAATCAAATAAGGCTTCTACTTCAAGACCTTGGAGTTTGAGGATACCTTTAATCAGATTTGGTGAAGCACTTGCCTCCTGATGTGATAGTGCAAACACTTTCCCTGGCACTGCAGTTCTAGCATCCTTGGCCCCTCGAGGCTCCTCCTCACAAAATCTGGAAATGTGTCCTGGCTTTCCACAGTTGAAACACGTCACACATGGTCCTTGGTGTATTCTTCCACACTTGGCACACATCTGATTGTTGGCGGTGCTTGCAGCAGGAGCTGTGGATCCCCTATATGAACTCTGACCTCCACTGAAGTGACTCCTTTGAGGTCCTTTGAATTGACTCCTCGGTGGTCTGCTGAAATGACTTCTTTGGGGTCCAGTAAAATAACTCCTCGATGGTCCACCAAAGTGATTTCTGGATGGTTGGCTAAACCGCGTATTCACATTACTGAAGTTGTGACTCTGCTTCTTAGTAACTCCTCCCGTTGGTCTCATGAGGTGTGTAGATCTGGCCTGAAAACCCTTCATCTTCTCAGCTTCCTCTTCTCGTTTGTTCCTTGCTATCGTGCGCAGTTTGTCGCATATTTCTTCAAAATCCCTTGTTTCATCAAGGAACGGTGATAGAGCTGTTTTTAGGTCTGGCCTAGCTTTTTCAACCAATCGAGCACTCAACCATTTAGAGTTGTTCTGTGAATATCCGCAGAATTTAGACAACTCTAAAAAGCGAGTAATAAATTCGTCTTCATGTAATTCCCCTTGCCTGAATGTGAGGAATTCAGTTTCTTTCTCTATTCTGATTGAAGGGGAAAAGTAATAATTTTCGAACTTTTCCTTAAACTCTTCCCACGTCATCTCAGCATTTCCTTTTGTTTTGGTGCTTTCCCACCATTCTTCAGCTGCTTTCTGCAACAATTGTTCAGCAACCATCACCTTTTGTTGTGAGCTAATCTCGATAACTCTGAAAATCTTTTCTACACGCTTCAGCCACTCCAGTGCTGCAATCGGATCTAGCTTCCCCTCGAACATCGGTGGAGTAAACTTCCGAAATTTTTCCCAAACCTCAGTAATAGGTAAGGGATGATACTGAGAATGAGAACCGCTACTACCTCCATCTTCAGTGCGAGAATGACTTCCTCCCCTAGATTGATGGTCAGAAGGTGTGACTTCCAGAGCCTTCTCCTTTCCTTCCTTACCACCTTGGCCTCGTCCTTTTGCTAATTCATCCTCGTGTCTATTCACTTTCTCTCTCATCTCCAGGATGACGTCTCGTAATTCTGCCAAAAGGGCATTGTTATCCTGAGGATAGGGACCATCTTGATGCGGAGGGAGACCTCTTTGGGACGGAGCAGGGGTTGAATTAGTTCTTCGAGTTCTTGCCATTATCTCCTCCTATGATTAATACTATAAGGACACTAAACAAATAAAAATAGCTAAATAAATTCTAAATCTAACAAAGGGAAGTGATCATGTTATGATATTTAATTTGCCACGAACTTTTAAAAAAAATTTTTTAAAGAAATCACTTTAGAAAATAAACAAAGTTGCCATGGAACCTTTAGCTCTGATACCAAAAATGTAACACCTCATTTTCATCACCCAAAAACTTGGTCAAAATATTGAAAATACCATCAAAAGAGTTCAACAATATCCAAATCCTTTTACAATGTTACCATTTCGAATAAAACCCGTAATACATAATCAGAATAAATTCCAGAAAATATTTCAGAGTTTAATACAAAACGGAAGTCTTAGGTTCATGGCAAATAAAATAACATATCATAATTTATTGGAGATTAAAAGAGCTTCCAGAGCTCACTCCACAGGTGCCTTCCCTTGCTCTCTACTAGAATAATCACCTGAAAAATGTTAATATGGGATGAGATTCCACGTCTCAGTAACTACTGAATATTTCTACCTTACACGAGCAAATTACATATGACAAAAATAAAAGGTAATATAATGTGAATTTAATATACTCAGATATTTTTAGATATACCGTTGTTCACATCAAATGCCTTTACAAAATACTCATCATTCTTTATTGAATAATTCAGAAATGCACTATGCAGTATGCAGCCTCCCTTATATCCCCTTCCAACCGTATACCGCTGACTGGAACCATAGGCTAACATATAGTCCAATAGAAACTCATTCATTTGACTGGATGGTTTCAAGCTCACCAAAACTTAAGATACACCCGGCCAAAGGTATAGAGCTTAAATCTGGACTATGGCTCCCCTCCTTTAAAATAACAACTAAGGAGGTGTCACATGTCCCACATCTCCAATGAAATCCCGGCCAGAGGAAAACATGGAAGATGAGGCCCTGAAAAGTACCATCCACTGTGCACCGAGTGGTGGCATAAACAATTCTTATCATTCAATTCCCTCCTTACTCCACCCATCACATTACAACCGCCATAATGAATGTATTTACTAAAAAAAAAATAATGCATTATTATACCATTATATACATTGATATGCGTATTTATGAATAGTAAAATACTATGCGTATATGTGAATAGTAAAATACTATGCGTATCTGTGAATAGTAAAATACTATGCGTATCTGTGAATAGTAAAATACGGTATATACATGAATAGTAAAATGAGTAGTAAATACGGTATACGTGAATAGTAACATGAATAGTAAATACGGTATATGGGAATAGTAACATGAATAGTAAATACGGTATACGTGAATAGTAACATGAATAGTAAATACGGTATACGTGAATAGTAAAAATGAATAGTAATACGGTATACGTGAATAGTAAAATGAATAGTAAATACGGTATATGTGAATAGTAAAAATGAATAGTAATACGGTATACGTGAATAGTAAAATGAATAGTAAATACGGTATATGTGAATAGTAAAAATGAATAGTAAATACGGTATATGGGAATAGTGACATACGTATAAATAGTACCTCTACAGATTTGCAAGTCAAAGTTCCCACACCAGATCTTAAAACCATAAATATTTTCTAAATATTCTTGCCAAAATAGTAAACAAACAAATTTATAATCATACATAATTCACAAGTATAAGGAAGAATATTCAGAGTTACCTGTTACTTGCTAATACCCGAATCACCAACCAGCTATTATAACTCAAGCAAATATCTCTACTCTCTCTCTCTCTCTCTCTACCTCTCTCTATGGCTCTTAGAAGTTGTGAAGAATGAAATGAAATGGAAGGTCTATTTATAGTTGGAAAATGGGTCCTTAAGTGTAATTTTAGTCTCTGGGTCGTTTTACGTAATTTTCCTAAAAACTAAAAAGAAAACCTCCCGTGACTCTTCTGTGGAAATAATTTTTCGTGGGTCCCACATGAATAGTAAATAATATTATATTATAATAATATAATATTATTATTCAAATAGTAAATTACTATTACGTGGGTCCCGCTGACAAAATTTTCAAACTTCACGAGAGTTTTGTGTCGGGAGAGAATTATTTTGGTTGTGGGTCCCGCATGAATAGTAAATACGTATTTAGGAATAGTAAATACCGTATTTTTAAATAGTAAATACGTATTTGTGAATAGTGAACACTATTCATATTTCACAAATTTCAAGTATTAAATACGTATTTGCGAATAACATATATATATATATTTTTTTTTAAAATACGTATTTGTAAATAGTAAAAACGTATACGTGAATAGTAAATACTATTCACGGGGCCCACAAAATACTGATTTCAAATTTATCACTTTCCAAAAATAGAGCCTACTAGTCTTCCCAAAATAGGTTTATGTTCAAGATATTAGATTCAAAATTCAGGATGTTACAAAGATTATTTACTTATGAGATCTAATCTCTCAATTTCTACTTAGGGCCATGCCATTTTGCATGTAGCAATGTTAATTCGCATCAGGCCAAAAAGTTACCTAAAAATTTCTCCCCTACAAATGGTTTTTGGTCAAGAACCTAATATTTCCCATATACAGATTTTTGGGTGCGTAGTGTATGTGCCAGTAGTACCACTACAACGCACCAAAATGGGTCCTCAAAGAAGAATGGGAATATATGTTGGGTATGAATCTCCTTCGATCTTAAAATACTTATAACCATCTACAGGAGATTTATTTACTACAAGATTTGCTGATTGTCATTTTGATGAATCAGTTTTCCCAACATTAGGGGGAGAAAATAAGTAGTTGGGCAAAGAAATTAGTTGGAATGAATTATCATTGGCTCATTTTGATCCTTGTACAAAATAATGTGAACTGGAAGTTCAAAAGATAATTCATTTACAGAATTTAGCTAATCGAGTGCCAGAAGCATTCACTGACCCAAAGAAAGTGACAAAATCACATATACCAGTTGCTAATGCTCCTATTAGAATTGATGTCCCTGAAGGACAACATATTATTCATGAATTATGTGCTGTCTGTTCTCAAAAACAAATTGTTTCCAAGACTATCATTGATCATGATTGGTACTGGATTTCAGTATTTCTGGAAATATATCAAACATAATTATATGGGCCCATTGAAATAGCATGTAAACCATATAAACTTGAAAAATGCATCTATAAGATGGTTACATGCGAGATTATTATCTTACAACCTGAAGTTTGTAAGAATGTTTGCAACCCGAAGTTTGCAATAATGTTTGATGAATTAAGTGCACAATTTCCAGATTATACGACCAAGAAATCATGAATTAAAGCCTCCATAAATAGTTAGATCAATTCTTTTGAGAACAAAATTTTTATGTTAATATATTTGATCTTACTTATTGCAGCACTTATATAAGCCAACAAAACTCTCCAGGTAAAATCGACTCTTGGTCAATAGCCAGACAAATTCCATCTTAAAAGATTTGAATGTGCAATACTTATAAATCCACCACAATGCACACAGATGGATATGGAAAGAAAGTTGAGATAAATGTTGTATAAGGATCTTCTTCTTCTTTTTTGTCTCTATATGAAACAAAATGATGTTTCTAAAGGAAACAAATGGATTAAGGAGACTTATACTGTATAATTAGTCAATTGATATTTGACATTATTTTCTTAACATGAGGGGGAGAAATTGAATAGCTGGACAAGAATGGAATGCATTATAACAAAGTATATATCCTCAAATGAAGATGTAACGCCTCATTTTCAATACCAAAATCTTGGCCAAAATATTAGTAACACTTCCAAATATAGGATATTCAACACTCAAACACATATTTACAATATGGCCAAAGGTAGAAATCCATTTATACAGGGCCAAAATAAATCCAATAAATAAGAGTTATTTTAAAATGCGGAAGTCTTTTAGGTTCATGGCAAATAAAATAACACAACATAAACTAAAGGAGTACAGAAGAGCCTACAAAGCTCACTCCATGGGTGCATTCCCTTGATCTCTACTAAGTTATTCACCTGAAAAATGATAATATGGGGTGAGATTACACATCTCAGTAACTACTAAATATTTCCACCGCATACAAGTAAATAATGTATGATAAAAAGGCATAAACTTATTTCATAAATATAAATATATACCATACTTTCTCTTACAAAGATTATTTGTAAAAGTAGTTATCAATATAAAATATGACTTTATATATATAAATATATTATTTCAGAAGTTCTCATCATATGTCTTTACAAATCATTCATCAGTCTATCAAATCCTTGATCTGTTCAGAAATGCATTATGCAGTATGCAGCCTCCCTTATACCACCTCCATCCGTATACCGCTGACTGGAGCCATAGGCTAACACATAGTCCAATAGAAACTTATTCATTTGACTGAATTGTTCCAAGCTCACCAAATCTTAAGATACACCCGGCCAAAGGTATAGAGCTTAAATCTGGACTATGGCTCCCCTCCTTTAAGATAACAACTAAGGAGGTGTCACATGTCCCACATCTCCAATGAAATCCTGGCCAGAGGAAAACATGGAAGATGGGGCCCTGAAATAAGTACCATCCACTGTGCACCGAGTGGTGGCATAAACAATTCTTATCATTCAAATCCCTCCTTACTCCACCCATCACAATACAACCGCCATGATGAATGTGTTTAATCAAAAGTAATGCATTATTATACCATTATATGCATCGATATGCGTATTTATGAATAGTAAAATACTATACGTATATGTGAATAGTAAAATACTATGCGTATATGTGAATAGTAAAATACTATGCGTATATGTGAATAGTAAAATACGGTATATATACATGAATAGTAAAAATAAATAGTACATACGGTATGTATACGTGAATAGTAAAAATGAATAGAAAATACAGTATGTATACGTGAATAGTAAATGTGAATAGTAAATACGGTATACGTGAATAGTAAATACGGTATTCGTGAATAGTAACGTACGCATAAATAGTACCTCTGCAGATTTGCAAATCAAAGTTCCCACACCAGATCTTAAAACCATAAATATTTTCTAAATATTCTTGCCAGAATAGTAAACAAACAAATTTATATTCATACATAATTCACAAGTATAAGGAGGAATATTCAGAGTTACCTGTTACTTGCTAATACCCGAATCACCAACCAGCTATTATAAGACTCTCAAGCAAATGTCTCTCTACTCTCTCTCTCTCTCTACCTCTCTCTATGGCTTTTAGAAGTTGTGAAGAATGAAATGAAATGGAAGGTCTATTTATAGTTGGAAAATGGGTCCTTAAGTGTAATTTTCCCAAAATTATAAAATTATAAAATATAAAAAGTAGTGTTCCTCGTGGGCTGCTGGCGGCTCCTCGTGCTCCAATCTTTTTTTTTTTTTTTTGTTTTGTCTTGTTTCTTGTTTTTTTTGTTTTTTAATAAATTATAAAAAGTAAATGTGGGTCCCGCGGAAATTTTTTAATCACACGAGGTGCACCACGAGGGGAGAGGCTGCTGGAGGGAAAATTATTTGGCGTGGGTCCCACATGAATAGTAAATACGTATTTAGGAATAGTAAATACCGTATTTTTAAATAGTAAATACGTATACATGAATAGTAAATACTATTCACGGGTCCCACAAAATACTGATTTCAAATTTATCACTTTCCGAAAATAGAGCCTAGTAGTCTTCCCAAAATAGGTTTATGTTCAAGATATTAGATTCAAAATTCAGGATGTTACATTTCTCCCCTCCTAAAAGAAAATTTTGTCCTCAAAATTTCGCTATAATAAGAATTCTAACCTATTTAAATAAATGAGGATAGGTTTGTCGCATGCTCTCCTCCGTTTCCCAAGTAGCATCTCCGGGAGCCATTCCTTTACACACAACCTTTACAAGCTAATAGCCTTGTTCCTCAATTACTTATCCCCCGCATCAACAATCCGCTCCGACTCAGCTTTATATATCATATTATCCCTAAGTCCTATCTCTTTCCCAAACATGCTCACCAAGCACACAACACAATTTTCGTTCATCCTGTACCCAAAGTAATATTCAGACACAGGATCCACTAGTTCCTTATTTGAGCGCTTGGTTACACTGGCCTCACAGGCCAGTTCATTCTTCCTTTCTGCTTATTTCATTGTATTACCACGACACTGGATATTCAGATCTTACAGCTTAAGAAGCTACCCTCAGGCCATAATAACCACAACATGATATAATCTGATTATTCTGCCAACCTTAAGATAAACTTTAGACATACAGGTCTAATGTTACCATGATAGGCAACAAACACAATACTAGGCACATAAGTCTTATAGCCTAGAGATACCACCATATGCAAACTAGCTCAACGGGTCTTACCGCTTCAAGCCTCTACTCGTCTATCCTATACCCGTGCTTCCTCAATTCAAGTTTAAGAAAACACTTACTTACTAAATCTAGCTTTCACCAATGGCAAGTAATTCAAAAACAAGTACATTTGGCAAGATTCCGCAAACTAAGTATATCCACAACAGTTTCCAACCTCTTCTAGCTTGTACACCTTCCACCACAATCATAATTTAAAAGTCAATTCTTGTTCTAATTTCGCAAGGATTCATTCCATGAGACATCATAGTTTATAAATGTCGATTACAAACTGGTCTTAAATCCTGTTGTAAATATTGCGTAAAAATTTCCAAACACAGCAAGTGCATTGGTAAGTTCAAAATTCAAATACTCAGGGACCTAGCAACTATTTTAAATAGTCACCAACTCCGAATACATTCCAGGTTCCAACTTATTCTACTCAACTCATCCATGAAACACTCAATTCATTATTTCTAAAGAAAGATTCTATTATCAAGATCATTTTCTATGCTAGATAAACAGTTGGCAATTCTCTGAACACCTTACACATGTTGGTATCACATTTTGTTCCCTATTTCTCTCCAATCAATTAGTACCATATTCTAATATCTCAATTTATTCAATCAATTCAGTCTCCTAAAGAATCAATACAACTGTTAAGTTGAACTGTTATATTACATTTCTACTAGTAGCAACCCTCTAGATCCCCTACCAACTTTCAGATTCATCATCCTATTTCTAAAACCCCGATTATTCATACTAGATTCATCATACTCCATAGCTTATATCATTTAAGAACTATCCTCAAACTTTCCCCAAAAATGATAATTGTCAAATTACAAATCAACTCTTAGAACTTCAATATCAGCAAAACAGAGATATCATGTGTCCTCAATAATATCCATAGAACATTCATGTTTCACAATTCCTAGACTAAGATCTAAAACATTCAAATATTATTCTCACAATCTCAGCATTGTTCACATGATTCGAATTCAATCCTTAGTATCTCAAAGACATATACTAAATATCATCTGTTCCTCTCATAGTTATCTATTAATCACACCCAAATAACATACTAATATTGTAACATAAATCACCGGATTTCATACTTTCATAATTAGACATACTATCTTAACTCAGATTGAATTCAAGTCTATTCTCAAATATTCCCAGACATTAATAGTCAAGTTTACAATTTGATTCTTATAACCTCAACATCAACTGATAATTCGTGTTTCCCCAAAAATACCCATTATACATACTAAGATCATGATTCACAATTCCTAATCTAATTCTTGGATTATACGAAGACTATCTACAACCTCAGCAGTATTCACAAGGTTCTAATTCTACCTCAACCTGCAATATCACAAAGGCTCATTTCGTTCTTAAGTTCTATTTCAGCTTAGATTAAATTAAAGCCTATCCTCAACATTTACTATATTCATTCTAACATCTTACTGGCATTCCTAAGGATCACCATTTCATACCTTTCCATCGATCTTCCAACATGTTTATCCAAAAACCTTAGTCTTTGAATTATCTGTGACAAATTCATAGAGTTCTTCGGATACTCAGAGAGTGAAGAATGCTCTCGGGTTAATTGGCACAACTCATCATCATTTCAAATCTTCGGATTCTCTCCGGTTCATCTAATATTATTAGAAAGTCACCCTTCCCAAGATTACTATCACCTTAGCACGCTTACGCTTAAAATCCTATTTTCAAATGTCTGTCCCGACATCTCAAAACAGCTGCATACCTAAATCGGATTTCCTGGAGATTTGGTCATTAAGTAATCACCATGTGACTTATAAACGTCCAAACTTAATTTCCTTGAGACATGACTAACAATAAATGTTGTGTCGATTACCGCCTGCACCAAAATTCAAAAAGGTTTCGACCTATAAGGGCGGTTAGGGTGCATTAGGTTGTATTAGGGTGTGGTGCCATAAAATTTCCGCATAACAACAAAGTCTGCATAATTATGAGCCAGCGACAGATGAGAATCCAATGCTGCTTAACAAAATCTAGACGTTACTAGCCCAGCTATAAACCGAGTAAAGCATGAGTAATTGTTTCACATTCTCTCAGGCTTCACATCCTCTCAAGCTTCACATCAACATACATATTTCCTCTCCGATCGTAACTTTCCCTATATTCTTCCATATTATCTTTATACATGGCCGGTTCAAGCAACTTCATTCCAGTTTCCGATTCATACAACCCTTTCTTTCTTGAAACTTTACTTCATGACTATCAGACTAACATGTTGTCTGACTTGTCAAACAATGCATCATACCCTTATTCTTCTTTACTTCCCCAAAATCCCGTAAGTATGAATGTTCATTCATCTGCCTCAACGATTAACATTCCTACTCCTCCTCCAAGGATACAAGATTCTATTTTTATAACTACTAACAGAAAGGAATCTGAAGCAGGTCCATCAAGGCGACCTGTCCAAAGATGTCGTAATATGGCAGATCTTATGGAGTCCACGGTACCTTCTCAACCAAGGAATCCTGGTTCTAGCTTGACGGAGACTACTAATCCATTCTCATGTGGTTGCTGCCATGTTCTACGAGAGATCATTCATACCAATGGTCTTCAATACCATAAACTTGAAGTTCATGGGAGGATTGGTATGATATGCCACGCTGTCTTTCACCAGGACGTACAAGGAGGTTCTTCCAATCCTCAAGTATTTGACTTTGGTAAGAAAAATTTAGAAGATGTCAAACATTTTCTAGAAAATTATTGTTTGAATCAAAATTCTTTAGGGTATGTCCTGGTGTCAGATCCCCTATCAGCCTACTATGAGGCCCTTTGTGTTGGTTTGGAATGGACTAAAAATCAAAATGAACTCCCTAATAGTTCATTTCCAACCAATACAACAAATATATCCAATAAAGGAAAAGAGCTCGTGGTTGTAAATAATAATCCTTCAGTCCCCATACCTAGTAATCCATACCGATCAAGAGCTGAACAAAATATTAGAGCTGCATCAATGTCAATAAATGATCTTAGAGACTTATTCCATTTACCTCAACAAGAAGCGGCTCAACAAGTTCGTCTATGCAAAAATGTTCTAATGAAAATATGCCATAGGGGAGGAATAAAGCATTGGCCTTATGTAAAAATTCGAAGCACTATGAAGCAAATAGCTAGATTGAGAAGAACAATGTCTCCTGATGGTCCTCTCTCAAGAGCAGCCGCTCAGGAAGAAATTAATAGACTTAAACTTGAGATAGTCGAAGCTTGCGGTGGGATTGTACCAACTGTTGTTCTTGATGCTTGAATTAATATAGTCTACTCTTCTTAGCCTTCTTGCTAATGTTTGTAATCTCTATTCTAGGATTCATAAGGATTTTCGAGTTTTCCTGCCAAACTCAACTTTATCTTATTAAATTCAAACTTAAGCCAGTTATTCTGTATAATCAAGACTATGCCCGTATTCTGTTATGGTATTGTCATCTGTTACTCATATAAATTAGCTAGGTAAGTGAAAATCTAGCGAAAATCTCTTCATACTTTTTACAACGGCAACTAATTGAATAAACATCAAATAGGGGCTTAGTCTTTCAATCACTTTCTTAGACACCAATAAAAATATTCATCCTAGAAAGTAATTTTGGGCCTACAGAATCCAATATTCAATAAATTTTCTACTTACCAACTTCCGCTACGCAGCTCTGAAATTTAATCTCAATCACATCCTCAAATCATAAATCCTCATTATCAATCACTTGAATATTTTGATTAACCCATTCTTCTCCTATCATGAATGTCACAAGAAAATTGGTAAAAAGAATCCAAAGCTATAAAGGAAAATGCACATGTTATGATATTTAATTTGCCATGACCTCAAAATTTTTATTTAGAAAACTGATAGGAAATTTACAGATTGGCCAGAACCTTTGCTCTGATACCAAAATATCTCCGTGGTGCCCATACACCGTGGCAACATAACGTACCTCAGCCGCTAGTTTTACGCACCGCCTCACGGCTCAGGGTACGCCCATACGTCCCAGTGCAACCAGACTCCCTGGCCATGTCAGGGTAAGAGCCAATGCTTCGCCACAGATCACACTGTGAGAACCCCTGATCATGGTTACCTTTAACTAGCTTTGATACCAAAATTGTAACGCCTCATTTTCAATACCAAAATCTTGGCCAAAATATTAGTAACACTTCCAAATATAGGATATTCAACACTCAAACACATATTTACAATATGGCCAAAGGTAGAAATCCATTTATACAGGGCCAAAATAAATCCAATAAATAAGAGTTATTTTAAAATGCGGAAGTCTTTTAGGTTCATGGCAAATAAAATAACACAACATAAACTAAAGGAGTACAGAAGAGCCTACAAAGCTCACTCCATGGGTGCATTCCCTTGATCTCTACTAAGTTATTCACCTGAAAAATGATAATATGGGGTGAGATTACACATCTCAGTAACTACTAAATATTTCCACCGCATACAAGTAAATAATGTATGATAAAAAGGCATAAACTTATTTCATAAATATAAATATATACCATACTTTCTCTTACAAAGATTATTTGTAAAAGTAGTTATCAATATAAAATATGACTTTATATATATAAATATATTATTTCAGAAGTTCTCATCATATGTCTTTACAAATCATTCATCAGTCTATCAAATCCTTGATCTGTTCAGAAATGCATTATGCAGTATGCAGCCTCCCTTATACCACCTCCATCCGTATACCGCTGACTGGAGCCATAGGCTAACACATAGTCCAATAGAAACTTATTCATTTGACTGAATTGTTCCAAGCTCACCAAATCTTAAGATACACCCGGCCAAAGGTATAGAGCTTAAATCTGGACTATGGCTCCCCTCCTTTAAGATAACAACTAAGGAGGTGTCACATGTCCCACATCTCCAATGAAATCCTGGCCAGAGGAAAACATGGAAGATGGGGCCCTGAAATAAGTACCATCCACTGTGCACCGAGTGGTGGCATAAACAATTCTTATCATTCAAATCCCTCCTTACTCCACCCATCACAATACAACCGCCATGATGAATGTGTTTAATCAAAAGTAATGCATTATTATACCATTATATGCATCGATATGCGTATTTATGAATAGTAAAATACTATACGTATATGTGAATAGTAAAATACTATGCGTATATGTGAATAGTAAAATACTATGCGTATATGTGAATAGTAAAATACGGTATATATACATGAATAGTAAAAATAAATAGTACATACGGTATGTATACGTGAATAGTAAAAATGAATAGAAAATACAGTATGTATACGTGAATAGTAAATGTGAATAGTAAATACGGTATACGTGAATAGTAAATACGGTATTCGTGAATAGTAACGTACGCATAAATAGTACCTCTGCAGATTTGCAAATCAAAGTTCCCACACCAGATCTTAAAACCATAAATATTTTCTAAATATTCTTGCCAGAATAGTAAACAAACAAATTTATATTCATACATAATTCACAAGTATAAGGAGGAATATTCAGAGTTACCTGTTACTTGCTAATACCCGAATCACCAACCAGCTATTATAAGACTCTCAAGCAAATGTCTCTCTACTCTCTCTCTCTCTCTACCTCTCTCTATGGCTTTTAGAAGTTGTGAAGAATGAAATGAAATGGAAGGTCTATTTATAGTTGGAAAATGGGTCCTTAAGTGTAATTTTCCCAAAATTATAAAATTATAAAATATAAAAAGTAGTGTTCCTCGTGGGCTGCTGGCGGCTCCTCGTGCTCCAATCTTTTTTTTTTTTTTTTTGTTTTGTCTTGTTTCTTGTTTTTTTTGTTTTTTAATAAATTATAAAAAGTAAATGTGGGTCCCGCGGAAATTTTTTAATCACACGAGGTGCACCACGAGGGGAGAGGCTGCTGGAGGGAAAATTATTTGGCGTGGGTCCCACATGAATAGTAAATACGTATTTAGGAATAGTAAATACCGTATTTTTAAATAGTAAATACGTATACATGAATAGTAAATACTATTCACGGGTCCCACAAAATACTGATTTCAAATTTATCACTTTCCGAAAATAGAGCCTAGTAGTCTTCCCAAAATAGGTTTATGTTCAAGATATTAGATTCAAAATTCAGGATGTTACAGAAGAAGTATGAACCAGAAGTTCATCAAGTTATGCATTCATGATATATTTGCCAGATAGAATTACTGACCTAAATGAGATTTATTAAATCTCATATTCCAGCTAAGAAATGCTCCAATTAGTGAAATGCTTGAAGCATGAGTAACTATTGGGTTCCAAATATAAATGTTATAAATAAATTGGAGCAATAATTTAGATGATCATATTAAGAAAGGATGTCATCGAACACTATGTCATAGGGTTATACTTTGACTGTACAACTTTATACGCCTGAAATATGGGGATAACAGTGTACTCTTTGGTATAACTTGAATACATGAGTGTAGATGAACATGCCAAAAGGAGGTAGGTACTCCAGAAGAGTATCAAGACATAAATTATTACAAAACCTCAAGAAAGGTTCAGGTACCTGAGTAATATTGATATTTTTATGTCAAATTGGAAAAATGGAACCGAAAAGATAAAGTTGTCGACAACAATTTTGATGATGATATCACGTAATCAAATGAGGATATTATATAAAGATTATTGGCTAAGAGGATAAGTGAAATTGATAATGACGCAAATATAATCATACTATGATAGTTATGGACCTGAAGTCCAAGTTGGGATATATGATTTTGTGGTGGATACGATAAATCTGGCAGTTTATGAATGATAAATTATGCGTCTATTAGATGTCGTTATATAGCATATGCATATGGCTTGCAAGTCCCTGAAGGACTCAAGGTGCCAGAAGCACATGTCCCCGAAAGACTCAATGTGCCAGAAGCACAAGTCATTGAAGGACTCAAGGTGCCAGAGGCATCTAATCTAAAGTTCTCAAGAACAATACTTAATAAATTTTGTATGACTTAAAGCTATCAGAGCATGTATGATATAATCATTTTAAAGAATATCTGTTGATATGCATCTAGATATATCTTATAAGAATGCTCAGAAATCATGTTAGTATTATTATGATTTTGCTGGAAATATTTAGTTCTTGCAAGTACACAATAGAATGTTAATTTGATGACCAAGAAGAAGATATGCTCAAAAGTCATAGAAAGTAATGTAGTCATCAGGGGGAGCAAATCTAATGTAATTAAGAGGGGGAGATGATACACGCTGTACTCTTTTTCCCTTATCTAGGTTTTGTCCCACTGGGTTTTCCTAGAAAGGTTTTTAATGAGGCAACATTAGAAAATGTATCAATGGATGATGTACTCTTTTCTTTAGCTAGGTTTTTATCCCACTGGGTTTTCCTAGTTAAAGTTTTTAATGAGGCACATTCATAATGGATATCCAAGGGGGAGTGTTATGAATATTATATTTGTAGATGTCCATATCTCCAATTATTTCCTATTCTCCCATAGTTTCCTATTCTCACCCATTAATCACTATGATTATGGAATCACATTAATTGTAGATTTGAGAGTTGTGCTTATAAATAGAAGGCATATGTTATGTATTGGAGACACATTGGAATACGCTGGAATAAGAATTACTCTCCTCTTTCTCTCTTCTCTTATTCTTGTTCTCTATCTCTTATCTCAGATATATCGTTATATTCATAACATTAACTTGATTGATTCATTTCTTTCTTGAAGGTGTGACAATTTTTTGTTGGTAATTAAGGTGACTTGTCCTCTTTCTTTATTGCATGCAATTCGTTGGGGTTTAAAATCATATGAAATGGACAACGAGTACGTAAAAAACAAACACTTAAATTTATAATTATATAGGGTTAATATAATATAATATTTGATTTGATAATAATTTACTATCGTTTTAGTTTTATTCTCTATAACTTAAACTATATGTTTTTGTCCTTCAAAGAACAAAATGGTTCAAGTTCTTATTAACCTACAAAGAAAGGCTAAAACCTATATAGTAAATTAAGAAATACTAACCCATTAAACTTGAGATTGGGTGTGGTTTAGGTTTATTTCTCGTCGATCTCTTTCCTTCCTCCTTTAGTTTGGGCGTAGCAAGCTGGTGATTCAAATCTAGGATTTGTTTCAGATATGCAAACTAGTAACTCAGATTGAAAAGAAGGCTTCAAAAGGAAAAACTGTTCCAAAAGCTGTACATCACATACCCCATAAGGCCTCCAATGGCGGCTACAAGAGATGTAGCATCTTGAAATTTATAGGATAGATTGATGGAAATTAAGCTACCAAGAAAATTTAGTATAGGATAGATTGATGGAAATGAAGCAAAAACATTTCACCCCCCAAGAAGGAGAGAGGGAAAGCATAGAGATAATTATTTGGGGATACTGGTGCAGGGTTTGAACCCTGGACATGGGGGAGAGGAGCCAAGCTCCCATGCCACTGCGCTATACTAAGGCGCTGGCATATGTATTATAATATTATTATTATGAAATTTGAATATTACATTTTTGTACCTGCGAAAATTACAGTTTTGAGCTTGAGAAAATTACAGTTTGTGCCTAGCAAAAATTATGGTTTTTCCCCTGAATTTCAAAATGACAGTTTAGTCCTTCGAATTTCAAGAATGACAGATTGGTCCGATGAGGTTTTATGATATGTTTGGTTTACTTTTTTATGATACTTGATGGAAGCATGTTTTAATTTATTTTATTTTATTGATATAATTATCATAGCGGCGGTATGTGATGGGTTGGAGTAAGGAAGAATTTAAATGATAAGATTTATTTATGCTGCCACTCAGTGCACAGTGGATGGTACTTGTCAGGGTCCCATCTTCCATGTTTTCCTATGGCCGAGATTACATTGGAGTTATGAGACACGTGACACCTCCTTAGTTGTTATTTTTAAGGAGAGGAGCCATAGTCCATACTTAAGCTCTATACCTTTGGCCAGATGTATCTTAGGTTTTGGTGAGCTTAGAACCATCAAGGCAAACGAATGTGTTTCTGTCAACTATATGTTAGCCTATGGCTCCAGTCAGCAGTACAAGGGTGAACAGTGATATAAGGGAGGTTGCATACTGCATATTGTATAATTTACAATTTGACATAATAATGTTTACTTTTGAAAAATAATTTTGTATGGCAAATTATGATATGTACAAATATATATATATATATATATATATATATATATATATATATATATAAATATAATAAACTTCTACTTTTTGTCATATATAATTTGCTTGTATACGGTAGAAATTTTCAGTAGTTACTGAGACATGAAATCTCATCCTATATTGACATTTTTTAAGTGAACATTCTAGTAGGGAGCAAGGGAAGGCCCCTATCCCTATGGAGTGAGTTTTGAAGGCTCTTTTATATTACTGTAGCTTATGTTATGTTATTTTTATTTGTCATAACCCTAAGACTTCCCTTTGTATTTAGCTCTGAAATATTTTGGAAACTTATTTTGACTTTGTACTATGAATTTTATTTGAAATGGTTATATAATTTTAATGATTTAGATATTAATCATCCTTGTTGAAGGTATTTCAAATATTTTGGCTAAATTTTCGGGTATTAAATTTAGACTGTTACAAGATAAGAAGAAGAACATGATATGATTTAGGTTTTAGAGTTTGGGTTTAATTAAAAACTTCTTTTTAGATGAGGCTAAATTTTTTCTCCATAGATACTGAGTAAGAGTCCAAGTTGTTGACATAATCTAACTCTTATCCATAGAAACTATTTGGCAGGCTACAATTAATGTGTGAAATTTTCCGCAAACTCCAATCAGACTTTCGGAGCATAAATTAAATACAAACAATTTTTTTTTAAAAGAAAAAAAAACTACACATGCATGCTATTTAATTACCATACACAAACACACACACAGTTCTTATCTTTTTTGGGTTTTTAATTATTTAAAATATTTACTTGCTTGTAGCCAACACAACGCTGAGCTTGATTGCAATTCCCACGAGGTCATCATTGATCCATCATGGAAAGGAGATCCTTTCGTCATTTTATTTTCTCATCATCCCTCATAAGTTAATCTCGACCGTTAATTACAAAGATAAGAGAAAAGTTAAAAGAATGATAACTTGATAATCAGATTGATTGAACAAATATGAATTAAAAATTATGAAGGATGATAAAAAAGTTCGAACCGTGGTGGTAATTATATAATGGGTTAGTGTTCGATCGGCTATTTTAATTTGATACGCAGTAAAACTATTTCCAGGAGCTAGTTGATTACGTCATAAAATACTAAAAAAGTATCATAAAATGATTAAGAAAAACTCTTGATAATATTAATTTTCTAAGAGATATATAGGACTACACACACTAAGAATTATATAAAAAAGCTGGCCTGAAAATCAAATTGATAAGAATAAAGACTTTGAAACATAATTAAATAGATGGTTACATCAGTGAATTATGGATAGGTGTTGGGTCATTATTATTACTAAAAACAAAAAACAAGTCTCACATTTTTCCCGTGGCCCAACTAGTCTTTGTGGCGTTTAATTTCAGCCGATGTCCTTCTCGAACACTTTAACCTACTCGCTAATAATTTCGACTAACGACACCCAAAAAACTGTTTAATAATTCCCTTTTGGTTAAAAGATTATATTTTAATATTAAAATAATTAACTAACAAATTTCCAAAAAAAAATTATTTTTTACAATACAAAATTAATATATTTTTAATATCAAGTAAAAACGGTTAAGTTGATATTACTTCATAATAAATATGATTTTATTTTTCGTGTAATAATAAAAACAGTTAAAAATGTTTGACCATATTGTTAAA
Organism: Acacia crassicarpa; assembly: GCA_034222035.1. NCBI lineage: Eukaryota > Viridiplantae > Streptophyta > Magnoliopsida > Fabales > Fabaceae > Acacia > Acacia crassicarpa. Next base: position 10,979,452 of record JAWXYG010000003.1, read on the forward strand.
AAATTTATATCTAAAAAGAAATATATTATGTGAAAAAGTAATATTTAACTGAAAAATTTGAGAATGTTGCATTTTAAAAATAAAATTTAAATATAAATAATTTTCTTGTAGTTCAATTTGTTTCCTGTATTTTTAAACTGAAATCTAACAAATAAATAAATAAAACTTAATATTAGTTCCTACTACTAACGAATCAAGCTATTTTGGACAAAATAAAAGATGAAATCGGTAAATTTAAAAGATTGCAAATATATATATAATCAATGTAGGTTGACCTTGATAATAAGTTACATTCACCATTTCACCCTTTAACCAGTTAGTTGATTGCTCAAGTGCATGATAATAATTAATTTTTTTTATAAAAAATATCGGTTGAAATCAAAAAATATTTTTAGCTTATGTCAAAAAAATAAATATATTAAATTATTTACTAAATAGTATCATATAATATTAAAAATATAAATAAATAATAACCGACAATCATAAATTAAAACAGGATATAAGATACTATTAATTCTGTAAGTATTTCCGCCACCGGTCCCACGCGGCCCCACATGTGGACCCAAATATAAAAAATATTGCAAATCGCTACCCCTACACCGTAGTATCATTATTGAGGGATATGCAAGTAGTTGGCTTCTTTCTTTTTTTTTTTTTTTAAACACGGCTTTCTTCCTCCCCAAGAAGTCAAACATCAAAAAAATTTCATGACCACGTTAGAATCTTCCTCCCCCGTTTTTAATTTTACAAGCCTTTTTGAATTGTCATACAGCCCCGCTTCTGTTTTGATTCAGTCTTCTCTCTTTCACATCTTCAACATATATATACACACACTCCTTCCTCTTTCATCCTCCGTTTCTATTCAATCTACCACTTAAACATCAAAACCCCAAAATTTCCCCTAATGCTCAAAACATTCACGTGCGGTACTTTTCACAACGAAGAAGATGATGAAGCATTTTACAAGAGTTTTGATTTCTCTGCCTCGCCGAGGTCTAGAAGAAGCAAAACCCATGGCAAGTCAAGCAAGAACAATAATCCTTACTCATCGTGTGGGCGGGATAAGTTTTCTGCACTCCTAGCTGATCTGGAAGAGAGGAGGCAGAAGATTTATTCGCAGACGACGAATCCTCATGATATATCTCTGGTTCGCTTCGTCTACACCGAAACAGATGATTTCGCCCCTGTGGTGGTCAAAGCAAAGAACAGGGACCTACGGAAGCACAAGAGCGAAGAGCTGAAGAAGTTAAGACCTGCTGCGGCAGTAATTTCAGAGGCGGTCGTCGATAATAACAAGGCTGCGATTAAATATCGTGGTGGTGCGGCAGAATTTTCTAAGAGGCGTTCCAATGCGGAATCTGGTCGCAGAAAAGCGGAGAAGACGAGGGTCACTTGGAATACGTGGAGACGACCGTCCGTGTATCTGCCGTTGGTGATGGTATTGATTTTAGTGTTCTTGATTGTGTTTGGGCGATCTGCGGCGACTCTGTGTACATTTATTGTGTGGTATATTGTGCCAATCCTGTCAACATCGAATACTGAGAGCTCGAAATCGAGCAAGTCAGCGAAGAAGAAAGAGTATGTGAGAGCGGTGAGTGAGAAGAAGATGGAGCGATCTCCGACGCCGAGAGCCAAGTCTCCCGGAAGGCATGGCCATCGGAAAAGCTGGTGAAGGTGGTCAGAGATTCATTTCTTTCAAAAAGAAACGTGTACAGCCCCCTAGTCTCTTGTTTCCGTGAATACATGTTGTGAGTGTAAATTTTTCTGTAGGATTAAGGCTGATCTGACGGTAATCATCATAGAAGAAAAAATAATTGTATATAGTTGTTCTGTGAGAATAAGAACCATTGCTATATGGTCAACCAACTGTGGCTTTCAATGAAAATCATAAGATTCAACCTTAAACCTAATTAAAATTTACAGATATATATATATATATGATGACCAAATTTTGCCCCTGCTGGCTTGGCTAGTTTGAGCAGAAATGCCTCTCATGGTTCATCCCTATTAAAGTCATGGGATTTGATTCAAACCCATGAACTGATGAATTAGCACAGCATCTCATCAAGAGTGGTGGAATATAAAATATGTGAAATCCCCATTTATAAAGTGGCAAACTTTGAGAAATACCAAAAAGAAATCCAATTAATTTAAATTTCACCTTCTTATCTTTCCTTTTTTTAAAATAGTTATATATTTTCATCTTGTCCCTTAAAAATTTTCTTCAGGAAAAAAAAGAGAGCATATTTTCAAGAACCACAGGGAGTATAAAAATGTCCTGGAACATGACTGTACCTATAAAATTGTATGAAGAGTAAATTAATATAAGAGAAATCCCCCTCAGGGCTGGATTACCAAAATATTGTTAAAAAAGGTTCAAAGAAAAATCATATGTTAGATATTATTTCGAAAAATGTTGTACTCATATAGTTGTTAACGTTATACTAATTTAGTTGTTAATATTGTACTGATATAGTTTTTTTTTTTGGTACAAGGCGAGGGGAGGGAGGATTCGAACACGGGACCTGAGGGGAGATATAAGGCATCTCAATACCACCAGTCGTGCCACTATACTGCTGTCCTCGGTATTATACTGATATAGTTGTTAATGTTTTTAAAATAATATTAAAAAATGCCTAATGACCTTTTTTGACATGTGATTTTTCTTTAAGTATTTTTTGACAATATTTTATTATTGGATCCTTGAGAGAGATTTTTCCAAAATATGGACTTGTACGACTTGCTCGCAGTAGAATAATCCCATGAATTGGCCAAAAAATGTGGCAAGAAAAAGAATAACCCCATGAACATAAGTACATAACCCACTGAGACCAAAATACTCGTACTTATTTTATTTTATTTTGAGCTCTTTTTTTTTTCCCGTTATGGTAATGCAATGCAAGAGGTCTCAGAAATAAGGTTGTTTCTGATGATGAAAAAAGCTTCTTCTTGTTTTTTTTTAAATGTTATAGGAAATTGATGAAAACCCGATATTTAAAGGTCGGTAATGTTAGAAGACGACTGTTAGTAGATGATGGTAATTATAAAAAGAGCAAATGAATATAATCGTACTTATTTATATATTGTTTAAAGTGATTTGCATTGACAGACTTTAAGCATATGCTTATAACAGTAACTGTACACACAGAAAAAGAGGGTCGTTACGCTATTTTCAAATATCAGTTCAAACTGTTTCATCTTGGTGATCGATCAAATCACAAGGCGTTTTTGTCTTCTGCTTTGACAGCTGATCAAGATTTAGAGTATAATATGGGAGAGAGCTTCTTTGTCAATGAATAATTAAAAGATTAGGTGTGCGTCAAAAATTATTTAAATGTCATTCATTTACCACGCAGGCAATTTGACAATGAGCGCTCCCAACATTTCAAAATGTTCACATCGAACTCTATAATTATCAACAAGTTTATGTAAGGACAAGTTACGGATATAGGACATGACAAGATACGTACTATTAAATGTTAACTTATTATTTAGACTTTTTGGTTATTACATTTATTCATGAGTACTTTTTAGCAATTCTCAAAAAAAAAAAAAAAGTTTCACTATAACTTATTAATATATACTCCCTCTTCTTCTTCTTCTTTTTTTTTTTAAAATATCTTGCTAACCTTTTTCATGATGCTAAATAAATTAAAGTCAGTTTTGTTCCTGATTTACCCTTTGATTGGTAACAACATAATATAAAAGTCATAAGCAAATATCAATGCATGTGTATGTGATGCTCGTGTGTCATATTTTTATTCTTTTAATGTCTTATTATTTATTTTATACTTTATTTTCATTTTTAAACATTTTAATGCGATTTAAATAATCTAAAAAGTGTGTAAAATCTCTTAAAACAATAAGAGTTCATTTTTCCTCATTTCTTCTCTTTTCTCCCCAAGTGGTTACATCCGCCGCCTTTGGTTCACTACGCCGTCCCCACTATCAATTGTCATGCAAGCTATATTAATAGAGCTCTAGAAATAATAAAATAATACTAGTAATATTTTAAAATCAAATTCAATCATAATCTAAAAATAACGAATATAATTATAAGATCCTAAGAGTCTATTTGGTTTGAGGGGACTGGAGGAGAAGGGGAGAGGATGGAGGGATTTCAACCCCCTCCTCTCGTTTGGCTGATGATATATTTTAGGAGAGGAGGAAGAATTTTTTAAAATTTTCCCCTCCCTTCCCTCAAAAACGTCTCCCTCTAAATCGGACGAATTTATAAAAGTTAGTGTATGAGTGGGCAAAACTGTCCCTAGTCTTTTGCTGTTATGCCAAAAATACCTTGAAGCCCTTTAAATTCCGAACCTGAACTATTTTGTACTGCCGGCTTGTATGGATGCTCCTCTAACATAATTTTCTCACATTGCCAAAAGTTGAATCCAAATGGAAACGATGCCCCAGGAGGTCAGTAACAACAAAACGAACACCCTTGCCCCTTGGGGAATCAGTTTGACGAGCGCTGGGAGATCTGGATCGTCCATATTTTTGTTTTTTGTTTTTATAGTTTTTTTTGTTGATTTTTGAAGTTATTTTTTAAGAACCAGTTAGTATCCTGAAATATTTTTTTAATATCAATCAATACCCTAAAATATTTTTTTAAGATCCTAAAAAATATTTTAAGATCATGAAATATTTTTTAGTAGCAGTACCAGTAACTGGTACTGAAAAAGATACTTTAGGATACTGACTGCCACTGAAAAATACTTCATGATCCTAAAATGTTTTTTAGGGTTTTGAAAAAATATTTCAGAGTATTAACTGGTACTAAAAAAATATTTCAGGATACTAATTGATTTTTTAAAAAAACTTCAAAAATAATAAAAAAAACTATAAAAAAAAAAAAGCAAAAATATGGACCGCCCAGATTTCCTAAGCGCTCGTCCCTCTGCTCGGCCAAAAGCCGAGCAGGGAAACTGGTTCCACACCCTTGGTGATTCATGGAATGACCAACAGTAACATGCCAAGAGTTACCCAGTAATCAATGGCCGCGATGGAACATTCAGATGTTCAAGTCAGGCTTGGTTTGGTGGATTTATCCAATGTCTGTATATTTCGGTAATTCTGAAAAATCATCAAGGCCTGAAATTAAGCCAGCAACGAAATCATGTGAGACCATACCTAAAGTTTCTGTTTCCTCATTTAGGACAAACGGCAGGCTGCAATCCATTTCATCATCAATCACCGCTTCGTCCGTTGCTAATGAATTAAGATCAATCCTTAGATCCTTTGCTGGAAGTGATGATGGCATTGACTGGAATAATGGCTCAACCTGTTGGTGAAATGCCTCACTAGTATCCATTGAATTTCATTTGGACTTCGACTTAAAAGGCTTAATGTAGTCTGAGATGGAGGACATGTGCTTTCCTGAAGCTTGTATCTTAGATCCTGGTCTGGACCTTGAATCATTTGTTGGGAATACTGAGGAAGTCCATCCCTAACTATCTTCCTCGCAAGCTCTAGCTGCCTCCCTGAGAAAAGACATTACCTATCAACATCCTCCAGAAGTAAGAGACTACAGATTGGATGGGCTTTAGTCCCCTTCGGCTCACTAAAAATGTAATGAAGTACATAGGAAAAAAAATTTCAAGCACCATTTTGTTTTCTTGACAAAAATATGACCACATTAATTCTGCATCATTGTTATAAATTAATTTTACCAAACAATAGATTAGCCAACAACAGCAATGAAAATTATTTTCTTTGATGTGAAGAGATATTCTACAAAGAAAACAATGAACTGAAAATACCAAATATCAAAAAGCAAAAGGACGCATACTTAATTGCACCATTCTATTAAGCATTATTAGCAATATTTATGTTGGATGTGCAATGAATCAAATCATCAATGGGTGGACGTAAATCAGCAAAAGGAAAAAGAAGATAGCAGTTTGCAGAGACCATTTAACTTCTCTAATATAAGGGTAAAGTTATTAATGTGAAAAAAATTCCCCTCCCCTCCCCTCCGCTTCCTTCTGATCAATCCAAACAAGGTAATATTAAAATCTCTCTTTTCCCCTTCCCTTCATTAAAATCCCCCCTCTCCCTCCCCTTCGTTGAACCAAACAGACCCTTGATGTCCTATAATCCATCTAGCTAGTTTTCTTATTAGCCTAGACCCTTCACTTTTCTTTTAATGCTTTCTGTATTTTTTCTGTGAACTCTTGCTAAATTAAAAATGAAATCATTACAGACAAACCAAGCTAAATTCATTAATTCTTTCTTTTCTGAGTGAGAAACGAGAAGTATTTTTTTTATACATAGAAATGAGAAGTATATTAACGGAAAAATGTACAAGGTTATAAAAAGCAGACAATAAAGCCTCAGTTTCAATGGATCGAATGTCTTTGACCCAAAAAAAAAAAAGATCGAATGAGGCCAGTGGCCCAAGCTAAACTCATTCTATGATAAGTAGTACACGCCACGAGTATATATATATATAAATATAAAACTAGACCCCACGATTTATATTGAAACTCATTTTTTAATTCCATATATTGTCTTTTGATGGAAAAAAAACATGTGACTTATAATATAAATGGTCAAGGTGTAAATTCGTTCAAGAATTTTTTCAGGGACGAGTAATATTACCCTCGAAGCTTTTTTTAATTCAACATTGCATCAAAACTCTGAGAGTATTAAAATCAAGTAATTTTAGCAATTAATTTTTTTATGAGGCATAAAATAATAAAATAGGCAGCTTATTTCTGAACTAAGGAAAAAAAATCCACGTGGCCACATTAGTTATAGGAAATACACGTAGTCAGCTTTTTTTATTTATCCAGAAAGTATTCTTTTTCTGAAAATCTTAAAACGAAAAATCAAATCGAAGCAACGAACCTTCCAACAAATGCTCGGAATGATTGGTGTAATGGATAACTCACAAGTTGGAAAGCACGCGTTTTTTCACACGAGACGACGAGAGCGGGATTATAATACAAGGAAAAAAAGGATCATGAGCAGAATATCCACAATACAAGGGAGGTCCAATCGGAAAAGGTCAAGAAAACAAGGATCAACAACAGAGGAATCGAGAAAGTAGATTGAACAGAAACTGAGGCAGGAAGGGTCTGATAGACGGAGAGATGGGTTGCTTTGATTGCTTCGGCGGAGGCGACAAGCGAATGACCAAGGAAGAGGAGAGATTGGCCTCTGAAGAAGCTCGCGCTAACGCTGCCGCCGCCGCCCAGAGAAGGCAATTTCTGCCCCTTTCTCTCCCCTTTTCTCGTGAATTTATCTTATTCTTAGAATTTAATTGTCATGGTTGATGAATTCATGCAAGTATTTCGCCAATTTGGGTTTTGATGGAATATCCGCATGGAATATTGGAATCTTTGATCGTTGTACATTTGAAAATTAATCAATCGGAGTCGTAACTATGCATGAGGTTTGTGAATCTTGGCGGACTTATTTTGACGTTGGTGTTTTGTGTCTAAAAGACTAAAACCTTACGTCGATCCGATCAATTGTTGAGCTGTTGTTTATATTCTGTTTCACAGTTACAATTTTTTTTTTTTGGCCCTGGGAGTATATAATTAGTGGTCTTTTCTGCTTCTATCAGCATCAGTAATTCAGTATCACTAGGGAAAATTCCTTTTCAAAGTCTATGTCGATAGTTAAGCTATTGTAACCTAAATGGATAGGATAACAGGGAAGAACATGTATGGGACACCATTCAACATTTTAACATGCTTGTGAATAAGCATTCAATAAAAGTCCACTGTAATTAGTAGATGAAGCATAATAACAGAAACTTGCTATGAGTTGAAGCGTCAAAAGAAAACACAACACATGCATGGTCCTCCCGCATGCAGCAGTAGTGACAGTATAGGACTGCATGTAAATGTTGGCCTAACTTTTATGTTCTCATTGTAACTGCAGGCAAGAAGAATTTGATAAATCAGCGGCAGGACGAGCTGCACGTGCACAGCAACAGGCAATGGCAAAGCAATCTGCAAACACCAACAAGGGCGAACCAGTTCTAAAGGTATTAATGACTTAAGATTTTTTTTTTTTTTTTTGGGCAAGTATGAGTTTTTGCTATTTGTTAAATCTACTAGTGTTCTTGTATATATCAAGATGGACTCAATCCATTTTTCTTTTTTATATTATCTGGACTCAATCCATGTTAATTATGAATATTTTTGCACGACTCTTTTAAAATATTGATCTTTAATGTGTTACTTTGATCTTTATGCATTTTGGCTAACGATCTTAAATGGTTTAGAACTTATAATATGGTTTGACTCTTGCAATTATGGATGCAGTGGCAGATGGGTTGAGATTCAGCAATAGTCTGTGAGAATGTCAAATTCCTTGTAAGGTGAGGTGAATAATCTATCTGATCAAATTTATGTGGCCTGTTGTCTGGTTTTACATGTCTGTACAGTTCGGTCCAATTGTGAAAAAAAGGAACTCTAGTTTTTCCTATGGCAGAGTTCATTGAGACAAGAGTCAATAATATTTTAATGACTCCATTCTTAGTTGATGATTCAAGCCACGTTCATCGTCATTAAATTTTCCAATGTTATGGTTTTTACATGCATGCTTGGACTGGATATTTTCAATCGAACTGGTAAACTTGCACTTCATATTTTTGTATCAAATCATTTGACAAGATCAAGGAAACCCATGAAACCAATCTGTTGAATGTTGGGGTGGGTTTGGTGGTTATTCCACCGTAAATAATCCTCCCTAGACTTTATGAATATATGATTAAAAGACAGGGTCGGAGTAGCTTTGGTCCAGATTTGGCTAATTGTGTGCACATGTTAATTGTCTAATTTTGTTCTCCATTTTATTCCTGGATCAAACCTACCATCCTTTTTTCCTCCCTTTAGACTCAAAAGCTATCTTGTTGAAAAGAAAACTACTTTGACTAAAGCCAATCTGTCTGACCTACTGAATCAGAGAGAACCTAGTTGGATTGGACGCTTACTGCTTTTTGCTGGTTATTTAGACTAGAGTCACTCCCAAGGGCATAATGTTTGTAACATAATGAACCTTACTTCCTTGATTAGTATCATTCCCTCTTTGTGATCGGTTTCTTTTTCTGTTTTGCAGTACTACTTATAGGTCCAGCCATATTCTTCTTCCAAAGCTGAACAAATGGTCTTTAACTTAATTGCATCATCCATCAAACATTTGTTGTCTGAGGGCAAGAAATACTGTGATTGTGATCAATTCATGGTGTAAAGGAAACGAGGGTTAATTTTCAGAATATTGTCAGATATAGTCTCTCTTTGTTGATATTTCATCACCTCAATCTTTTTGTAAGAAAAAAGTTAAACTTGAACAGGACCATCCTTTGTAGTGTGTAGTGACCGTAAATTCAGTTGTCTTGTATTTAAATTAAATCGTCGTCGGGTACTGGATTCCCTTTGAAGCATATTGATGTTAACTTGTCTGCTGTAAGTGCGCATAACTATTACCCCAGGCCCCAGTCACATCTTTCTCTTAACCAGATAAGAAATCTGGAAAACGATAGGAGGTATCTGACGGATTAATAATTCGACGATTAGCCAATAATCTTATAGTCTAGTTGCATTGATGCTTCCTTGTAAGTAGAAGGTCGTTAGTCCAGTCCCGCTTGTAACATCCGGCCTTTAATGTTTGCCCCTTTGACTCAATTTTTTTAAAAAAAAAAAACAGAACGAGGATTACATGCATTATACAAAATTACAAATTCATCTTCTGATCTTCTGAGCTTATCAGAGAAGCAAGAGTTAGATAATGCGATTTAGTTATGCCAGGAGCGCAAGATTAAGTAATAGGCTTAAAATCTAATTCAATCCATATTGCAAGGAATTCCACAATGAGGTTAGAATAAGGGTGATGGTGCCTTGGAGGACCATGCGGAACTTCATTGAAACTCGATGCCACAAATGAGCATTTCGAAACGGTACAGGAAGTGTGAGTAAGTTCCCCTCACGGTGTAGAAAAGCAAAGCATCAATAAGAAATGTGGTAGTAGTAACAATCAAGGGCCTCTTTAAGTTGATGTTAGAAAAACACTTTAACTCTTCTCATAAACTCACTTTATATACTGTAAATCGCGTTGAAAAAATAACTGTTAATTCAAACAAGCACCAAGCTATTGCCAAAATTTTTTTAACTAAATTCATTGATTGACAAGATGCTGGTGGAAGCAAAATTTACTCATTGTATAGATGTATTAAGTAACGTCTACATGTACTAGTTCAACTTTGAAATGTGAGACATTCGATTGAGGGCTTGGAGCAGCATGAAGTAGATCTGCAGATGAGTAGCTAGAATTGCTATACATTTTGAACAAATATCTATTATGCTATTGCTGAAGCTCTTTCTGTCGACCTGCGAAGTAACAGGTGTTTTCTCATCTCGGAGTCTCAATTACTCCCACAAATCTTTCAACTGGAGCTGAAAGCTTTAGCTCATATGCAGCTTGGAAGAAATCTGCTGCTTGCTGCAATGAACCTTCCATTTTTGAAATCAATCCAAGATTGAACCACGCATCATGGTTTGTGGGTTCCAACCGTAGAGCGTTCATTAAAAAGCTTCTTGCAATTGGAAGTGTTTGCGTACCAGCTTTCAACAACAATTCTGCAGTTGAAATGATGCTGGGGACATAATCTGGTTCCATCGACAACGCAATTGTGAAAGAAACAATGGCCTCCTTGTATAACGATTTAGCTTCAAACAATTTCCCTGCAATTGTGCCGCATCCATGAAATTTTAGTGACTAGTTAATGGATGAAATTATCAAGTTATCATGTTCATAAACACATCAATTATTAAATTAATACTTGAACATATAGATTTCATACCTGTAATGTGCCAACTTCTGGGAGAAAAGAATTCTATCAGCTGGGCTTTGTCTACACAAGTTTTTGCATCAAGCAAGGCACCTAGATCGGCATAAATGGTTGCCAGATCCTGCCAGGCTTCCATTTCCATTTTTTTTTCTGTTAATTCCTGCACAGATAAGAGTTAAAATAAGCAAAACTTTTTGTTTTTTGTTTTTGCAGAGTAGAGCTCCTGCTCTGTTAGCGCCTTCCCACAGACAAGCGTTAATTCTTAACAATCACCTTACATATCAGTTTAAAGCACACACCTCTTGTCTCAACGAGTTTGCCGGATCGATGTTCTCATATTCAAGCCAAAATTCCTTTCGTGCTTGAATAAGCGCTAGCAAGATTCTGTAGGTCTCTATTGCTTGCTTAGGTTGCTGCTGAGCTATTTGAAGCACAGCTTTCAATCTTAAAAGTTGTAACTGATCCGTCCTTCCAGATTCGTCTAAAGCAAAATCAACTACAGTCTCAGCATCCTTGAACCGGTGCTGTGCAGATACTATGAGTGCTAACAGTTGCCAACCTTTTCCTGAGCTACCAACAATCATATCTGAGTACATCACTGCGTTCTCATAAGCTGCCACCAGATTTCTTTGAACTGCATTTTCCAATCCCAGGCTGAATATCACTTCAGGGTTCCAATTTCCAATTATAGCAGCTTGGTTTAAAGAATTCAAAGACTCTCTTTGACATATAACTCTTTCAGAATCCAGTACAGAAATTCTAGCCGCAGCCCCATAACAAACACCAAGAAATCTGTGACCTTGACCCTGAAAGTGCTCACATTGATGCTTGGCAAGATCAATCACTTTCCGTGACAATTTAATGCCCTCATGGGCATGGTTGGGATCTTGGGAACACAGTTTTGCTCCCAATAAAAAGGAAGGGAAATGGGGTATATGCTTTGCTTCAGAACTACCACAAACTTTCATCAGAAGGTTCAGTGCTGTTTCATTCTGTCCTGCAGCACTATAACACAGGGCAAGAAAGTACCACCTCTCAGCACGACTATAAACACCTGGAAGGATCTGCTCAACATGATCTGCCAATGACTCAAACATCCCAGTAATCGAAAGTGCAAATGAAAGATGATCTAATAGTTCTGAATCCCATTCGATTTCCTGAAGTACTATCATTCTCATGAGTATTAGTAACAACAGAACAGATTCTTCAATGTTAGTCTTCGGCGTTGTTACACCCCACACATGCAAATGAGATGGAAGGGTTATTTCAACACCACCATAAAGGAGTGTGACGGCTAAATCTTTCTGAATGGCAGCCAGCCTTTGTGGCTCCAAATTCCACGGCTTGATCAGAGCACGCCGATATGCAGTGACAGCTTCATCTAGTAAGCCTGCATAGGTCCAAAGTTCTGGAAGCAACTCCAATGCTCGATGGAACATCTCTTGCAGTTTACAATCCTCGCCAAAACCTAGAGGCATTCCAGCTGGTAGTGCAGAATCAACCGTGTCCAGAATTATTTTGCATTCCTTTGCAGCCTCTGGTAAAGAAAATGTCAAAGTCATTACAATTGGCACCCGCGAGTGTACAATACATGGAAATTGCAGTTGTTGACATTATTAATGCTAATACTACTTCGTCTGAAGACAGAACTTTCAACTTCCCAGCTCCCACAAACAACATTTTGGATCATTTTGATAACTCATTGTAATCATGAAACTCACAAGAAGGTCCCAAAATGCATAAAAGAGGCACTAATAAAGTGATATACCAGTGTAGCGTCCGAGTGCCTCCAATGATTTCGCTTTGAGCAGAATAGCCTCAAGAAGCAGGCTTACCGAATGCATTGACATTATGGAGGGAAGCACGTGATGGGTTTTAGAACGTGGTTTTCTTTGCTTGGTTCTCTCAGAAATGGACCTAATCATCCTTGGAGTGAGGCCCTTAATGTCAATCCCCTGAAATACTTGAAGGGCAGCATCGAAATTCCCTCTTTGGAATTCAAGCCTCCCCAACAAAGCCCTAGCTTCCTGCAATTCAATCCAACAAGAGGAATAAAAAATTAGTATACTATATGCAGAATGATCCCTGCAACATTTTCTTTGTGGCCAATTAACTTTACAAAGAAAGAAATATCATTCTACCTCGTAGTTTAAGGAGAGAGCTTCTTTAAGAGTAGATTCAGCTTCATCTACTTGCGCGTCATCAAATTTAGATTCCCAATCCCCAGTCCTCGAAGAGAGTCCACTGGCCGAGAAATCTCTAGTTGCAAGGGACTCCGGCGAGTGTGGCGGCTCTTCGAATTTGAATTGCTCCCCGGAACAAGCACACAACATCTTGGAAAACAATCGGCGAAGTTTGAATCCTTCTCTCACAAACGATGCAACAAAGACCAGTTCTCAATGTACGCCTTCACGAGGAGTGGTCACCTTCAATGAACAGCGACAGCAACATGGTCATCACATTGAACTGACTAGACAATGATAACTTTCTACGTTATTTAAAAGAAATGCCAAAATGCCAGAAAGTTCCCTTTTACCTCTCAGTTCGAATCCTCAATATTCAATAGAACACCACAAAGCGGAGATCCGAAAGTAGCTTAGTTCATACCATACAAAATCCCTATTTAACCGAAAACCACACTTCAGAAACCGTCCATACATTTGGGGGGAAAAAATTAAGCAGATAAAATGCGCATCAAACTTGATAAGGAGAGGAAAGAAAAAGAGCAAAAGTTTTATCAATTCAAAGAGAGACAGCGAGGGAGGGTCAGCGAAAGAGAAGAAGACAAAAGGTCGTCCAGAGGAGAACACGGGTGGGAGGGAGCTAAAAACCAAGAAGAGGGCGAGACAATCAATGGGAGCCAGGCTTTGAAATTACCAAGCACTCGTCGACGCCATGAAAGGTACGGTTCTGTGGGTGTTCCAGTATTTCACAAAGCGCTGAGCGCAACGCCCAAGGGAAGAAGGAAGAAAGAAAGCAAGAAAATGACTGCGACTGCTTCAGCAGTGAAAGAGGGAACAAATGTTGTGAACTGGATTCATGGATCTAAATTTAAAAATGGGCCCTCAAAATAGTATTTTTAAATTTTACTCATTAATATTAATCTGCGACATTCAGAGTGCAGAAAGCTCGGGCAAGAGACAGGGGCCAATAGGAGAAAAGATGACGGCAGGGTGACAGGCATTTGACAGATTCTGCGTTTGGACTTTCAAGTTTCAACGAAGTCATGGTGCGTGTTCAGACTTGAGAGAGTTCTTAAAGAAGAAAGGCAGTGGCAATGAATGAATGGAAAAGACTGGTAGTGAAGAGAGTGAAAGAAGCAGGTAGAGAAAGAAGACAATTATTTAAATGAGGGAAAATGAAAGGTAGGCTAAACGAGGGGAAACTGAAGCTATGGGGTTGTGCTGCTTCCAAGAGGCTCTTTGATCATCAATCAACCTGTCATCCTCTATCATTGTTGTCGCCTTAAATGGTTCCTAACAATTACACCCCTTTCGGTTCAAATGAGCCTTACTCTGTCTTCGCCAAATAAAGGCCTTCACCAGTTTTCTTTTTATGTAAGCATAAGTTTAGAGATTTCTCCTCCTGTGATTTCTGTGTATGTAAAAACACGTGAATAATAAAATTTTTAAATAACTACCTACCAATATATACTAAATTACCTGTATTCAATTTTAAGTAACTATATTTGAGCAAAAAATTTTAAGTAAGTATAATTAATAAAATTTTCAAATATCATTCTGATGCTTTTTATAAGTTCAGGTTGAAAAAAAATAATCCTTATTATAAGTCAACTTAGAGAATAATTAATAAAAGTGTTACATAGTTACCCCTACTAAATGTAATGAAAAAAAAAGTGAATTTATGTTGGAAAGAAAAAAAGACGAAAAAGAGAGTTACGAATATCATTCATAAATATGGGTAAAATTAAAAAATACATCGATTTATGATATATTTAATGAGTTAACTTTTTTTATATAACTCTGGTCCTATTTATAAGTCCAGTTTGACCAAAAAAATTTGGTCCTATTTGTAAGTCCAATTTCGGAAATAAATGAAATTGTAACAATTTTACCCATATTAATTACACCCATAAAGATAGAGAGAGAAGAAACAGTAAAAAAATACACAATCATAAATGAGGTCAAAGTTGAAAATTTACCCCATAATCATTGTATCAACTAACTTTTCTTGGTATGTGAGATTTGGTCAAAGTAGACTTATAAATAGGACCAGAGTGATATAAGTCTAAATTAACTAACGCTCACATACCAAGGATAGTTAATTAACTCATTAATTATAGGCTAAATTTTCAATTTCCCGTTATCTATGTTGATTCCAAAAATCAACATGAATAAATTCTTTTTTATTTCTTACAATTAATAGGGGCAAAAAAGTAAAAGCACATTTATTATTTTGAAACTAAACTTATAATAAGGATAAATTTTTTTTGTCAAAATGAACTTATAAATGAACCAAAGTGGTATATACTACTCCCTCTGATCTTTATTATAAGGCACCAATTAACAAATATATTTAGTATTTTTTATAAAGCACTTAATATGATATTAGAATTTAGTGCAATGACAAGGGTAATATTAAAAATTACTTAAATTTTAGAACAAATTTAATGACTTTAATTATTTTTATTGGTTTCTGAGAATTGTTAGTCAGTATCTTATAATAAGAACGAAATAAAATAAAAATTAAGTAATCTGCCCTTATAAAAAGAAACAGATTGGTAGCCTGGTAGGTATTTGTGTGCAATTTTTCATAAACCATGAAACCTTTTCATGGTTTCAGGTATTTGGTATTAGTTATTAGTTGAATGTGTTTAATGTTATTAATGAGATTAAGAGGGCTTTAAATTTTTCATCCACTTTTGTGATGTTAAGGCTCTTGAATAGTAGGTGAACAAAATTAATGAGAAAAAACAACTACGGTTAATTATTCGATCAACACAGTCATCGATCACTTACTCGAACCATCCAATTCCCTTTAAGTTTATGAGGAAAAAAAAATATATTTATCCAATCAATCAAGTCATTACTCAAATCAAAGTTTGAATCCACGTTACATAAATTTAACATGATTCGTAGTGTGTGTGTGTGTGAAGAGTGGAGGCAACTTATGAATATGATGTATGGAATAAGAACGAAGTTCCCTGCTTTGATAAGTTTCTGTACTTTAATAGCACGATTTAGGGATATCGAGGCAATGCGGAAGCGGATAGTCACATGATGCATTTTTCTTATTATGGTTCATGAGTCTATTCAGACGATTGAGAAAGCTAAAGAAAAATCAAAATAATATTGTTGATTGAGAAAGCAAAAGAAAAATCAATTCTCTCCCCGCGGCTCTCTCGCCCCAAACCACTATTCCGCTCCTCTGCGTGTCATTTTGCCTCGCCGGCAGCGTCTAAGCCGCCGGCGAGCCTCCTTTTGGTCAACAAGCGCGGCCAAAGTGCAGATCGACCCTCGGAGGGTCAGGTGAAGGTCAGATTTAGGGCGGAACAGGGACATAGAGCGGTGGCCGTCCTCCGTCGTCGACGCCGGTTCTCCTCTGGTCTCCGTCTTCAGTGCCTTCCCAGCTCCGGCGTCACTCGGTTCTCTGGTTGCAGCGGTGGCTCTCCCTCGTCTTCGGCGGTGGGTATTTTTGTTTCGTCTCCCTCGTCTGCTCTGTGGGTGGTCTCAAGCTCGCCGGTCGTTGCTAGCTCGACGGCGACCCCTACCTTGACAGTGGTCTCTAGCTCTGCGGTGGCGTCCGGCGTGTGGGTGGCTTCCGGCGGAGCTGGTGGCCCCTCTTTCCTTTTCCGTTTGTTATTTTCGTTTTTTAGTTCTAGTTGTGTTCTGTTATTGTGGATTTTCTTCTCTGGTGGCTGTGTTTGTTGTCTGATGTTGGGATTTTGCATTATTTTGGTGATGTTATTTGTGGTGGACTGGATTTGTGATTTTGGGGGAAGGGTTTTATCGATGGTTGCTGTTAGTCTGTGCTTGATTTATGTGAAGACCATTGCTAGGTTTGTTCGAGGGGGGCAAATCCATATCGCCTATGTTAACCGGAATCTGTTTGGTGGATGGCTAATGTCACTAGGTTTTCTTCAATGGTTGACTAAGAGTATTCTCCAAGACCTCAGTGGTGTCTTTGTATCTAAGGTTGGGTGTTTTCGGTCCTGTACCCTTAGTAAGGGTGTTTATGTAGCTGACTTATGTGCAGCTGTTGCTTATAAGGAGGTGTGCCCGATCGGGTGGGTTTTGCAACCAACACCTTCTTTCATGTCCTTTCTAACCTTGGATGGCCAGGAAGCAGATGAGGTCCTTGAAGTTACTCTTATTACTCTGTGTTTTGTGGTGACTGCTCTCCTTATTGTTGGTTTCGTGTTGTCTATTTGTTAGTCTTTGTATTTTGTTTTTGTTCTTCGTTTAGGTTGTTATTATCAGTGTATGTGTTTGATGCAACCTTTTTATTAGTATCAATATATGTTCCTATTTCGACCAAAAAAAAGAAAGCAAAAGAAAAATCAAAATAATATTGTAACATTTTAAATTGATTAGACGAATATGATTTAGGGATAATGAATGATGATAAAAAAAAAAGGATAATAATAATAATAAAACCCTGATCCGTAAGAATACACAAAATAATTGAAGAGGGAATTTTCTGCATACAATCAATCAACTTCCTCTTTTATATCGATATTTAGTCAACGGATAATAACCCTTAAACTCTTTAATATAAGAGGTGGATTACTAATATAGTACTTCTTTTGTTTCTAAATATGAGACAAAGTTGATTTTTAAAAAAAAATTAAAGAAGTTAATTAAATTACTTTAGAGTGTTTTATTTTTTTTTTCTCCAAACTAATTAATTTGAATAAGAAACTAATATATAATTTAAGGGTACACAACATATGATATAATTAAGTAACTTATTTAGTTTTCTTAATCTCTGCAAAAAAAAAAATCAATTATGTCTTATATTTAAGATTGAAAGGAGTAATATTAAAAAATTACTTAAGTTACTTATTTGTAACAAATGTATCTTGACTTCCCTATGATATCCCCTTATAATCACGTGCATGCAACTATCCTTTGATGAAAACTCTTTACCATGCGCAGTTAATAAAAATAATTTGAGAGAAGATTATAAATTTAAGAAATATTAATTATAGATTGAGATTTTGAATTTTGAATCAAACTAAACTCTTGTCTAATTCCTGCACCAAAATAAGGCACTAGTGCAAAAAAAAGGGTTTTAAGACCGACAAAAGAGATATTGTAAGACCAGACCCACGACTGGTCTTGTTTCAGTCGATATTAAAAATCTAACATTTAAGACTGGACTCGAACTGGTCCTAAAGAAACCTAAAATATTTAAAACTCTTTAAGTCGGTATTAAAACTCTTTTAGATCAGACATTTAAAACATTGAGTCTTAAAAGTCGTACTAAATAAACCTGAAATATTTTTTTCTCGATCCTAAAACTCAACTTTTAAAACCAGCCAACCTGAAATATTATTCACTCATGCAGGCGCCGCTTGGCTTTTGCCGAATATGCAAACACAACTCCTCAAGAGGTATTGGAGATGGTTGATCAACGAAGGCAGAAGGATCGAATTCAGCTTCATCTTCCAATCTCCTCCGCTTGGCCGCCATCAATTCTTTTTCGGCCTTTTCATATCCGCCACGAAAAGCCCTATGCGGGCAATCATTCTTTCTCCCTATCTCCTGTGCTTGTTCACTTCTTTTCTGTGAATCAAAATTGAAAACAGCTATTAATTATGAATTCCAGCCATGTCACTAATAGAAATTAGAGAACTTCTGCTTTATATGAACGTCAAACATTAATCAAATTCACTTCATCAAGTTTCAACATTTTATTTAAGGAAGATGTAGAATTGTAGAAGAAATTGGGAGAAACATAGGAAAAGGAGTTGCAGAATTGCTGCCAACTCAGCCAATTCATTCATTCATCATAACTGGTTCCTACACATATTAGATTAACTGGTCTTATATATAGTTAGAGGCTTGACTCTTAAGGCCCAATAACAGCTTGCACCGAAACCATTACACAGTTAACATACTAACTAACTAACAGCAATGTCTTTTTTTTTTTGTCAAATTAACAGCAATGTCTAACCACTACATATTATAACAGAACTAAGATTATAATAACGGCTTGACTCTTATGCTATTATTATTTCCCTAATTACCTTCTTAGTATTTTACCTTTTCAGGGTTTACATATTAGACTTGCATAGACAAAGGCAGGAAATGTATACTTCTATTCACACACCAAACCATTTATCTAATAGGATTAGATGAACACAATAACATTTACATATCCGCACAGGTTAATAAGCAAACAAAACTAAATACAAACTCACCAGAGCTTCAGGAGTGGTCCATAGCTAAATAAATTGTTGTCAAGTTTGTTCATCAATAAATGTGTACTTGTCCCAAGGATTGTGATTAGGCTGAACCTCGGCAAAAATATACTTGTTAGCTAGAAAGGTCGTAAACCTCCTCCACCGATCAGCACAATAAGATAATGTCTTGTCTTTCAACTTCTGTCAGTCAGGGATAGTGTATGTAAGCCAAATAGTGTCCCAAGTAGGATTATTTACTGCGCCAAAGTTCATATTTTTCCACTCATCTGTCAAGATGCTAACCTTGCTGCGTGTTAGATAGCCGACAAAACTAATATATTTGCTTTTATTAGGACCGAAAGGTTCCAATAACTTTTCATCAAACTGAATCTCGAGCCTTAACCCAGAAGTCTGACTTAAGGTTACATCTATCATTCATGTGCCTCTTCTACCACGGTGTGCAAGGGTGGAAATAGGCCAAACCCCTATTAGGCGGCCTACAGCCTGGCCTGTTTAGGGCCTGGTCTGGCATGGCCTGTTTGTTAAAAAGGTCAGGCCAATGCCTATTTAAAGGCCTAAATGTATAAATAGGCTAGGCCTATTTAGTTAAAGCCTGGCCAATAAGCCTTCAGAACTAGCCTGTTTACACATTAAATAAATATATTTATATTTATATAATATAAATAATAAAATATTTATTGTTTTTATTTATATATTCTACTAAAAGTCTAAATTTATATAGTTTTTTTTCATAGGCTTAATGTGTACAAAGCCTTTTTATGGCCTCCAAGGCCTATAATATGAGGCCTTTTTAAAGGCCTACATTGTAAGTAGGCCTTTAAAAAGGCTTCAGGTCTTACCAGGCCTTATGAAGGCTCAGGCCTGAGCTTTAAAAAAAGTCTGCATTCAGGCTCAGGCCCAGGTTTAGGCCTTCCACCCCTATTACAGGCTCAGGCCTGTTTAGCCAAAGTCTGACCTGGTCTGGTCTATTTCCATCCCTAACGGCATGCAGGGCGATTACGAAGCTCATTGTGAGATGAAGAGGGTTTGTTCTGACTCACACCAGTCACACCAGTAACTAGCGTTCCCAGAACATGAATAGAATCGTTTTCACCGTTTATTTTCGAGACAGGAAGAGAGGAATGTCAGAGCAAATGAGAGAGTAACAGAGGCTAATGGTATGTGGGCGAGGAAGAGAGGTAATGCAACAGGAAGGGTTTCACAACGTGAACAGAGGTTCTTCAATGAGAGTAAGAAAAGCTTTCACATCAAAAAATGTATATTTGGTGCTTCATTTTTAAGACCGGATAAAAAAAGAGACGGTCTTAATATTTAATATTCAAGACCGATCATATTAAAGTCTGGTCTTAAAAGTAATTAATTGTTTGTTTAATTTTTCTTCAATATTGAGGAACTGTCCACAATTTAAGTCCGATCTTAAAATATTTAACTTTAAGACCAAACAAATTATAAAACGGTATTAAAAGTTAATATTTAAGACCGGTCTTATAAACCTCCGGTCTTAAAATTAATTAATTTTTTTGTTTAATTTTTTTTCTATACTTTGTACCGACTGTATTATATGTCCGGTCTTAAAAGAATAACTTTTAAAACCAGGTAGTAAATATGTGCGGTCTTAAAAATTTTAGACATCTATATTTAAATTTTTCCTTATTATGTTGGACTGTAGAAAATATAAGTACGACTATATGAGATTTTTGTATAAAGTAATTGAAATTTCAATTTTCTTAATAACATTTAAAAACTGGTTGTTTTTTAGTCTAGTCTGAATAATATATTTAAGACCTATAAAAAAATGATCCGGTCTAAAACTGGAGTGTCGCTACTCCGGTTTAAATGAGGCGGTCTTAAAACCTTTTTTTGCACTAGTGAGGTATCTGATCTCCACAAGGATTAGTCTCTTATTATGAAAGTGAACGATTTGCTTAAACATAGTTGGAAGGTAGACATACAATATAGTGTCTCTTTGAGTTGGCTTTAGAAAAGTACGTTCACGAAATCAAGATAAAATTCATCTCACATACTTATCTTGTAAAACTATAAATCACGTTTAAAAAACGGTTTCTACCCCAAACAAAAACACACATTCTTATGGAAAACAATATCTTTTTTTTTTTTTTTTGCTCCAGATATGGAAAACAATATCACAGAAGACCTCTTAGCAAAAAAGGCGTTGAATGATAACTTACTGGGATCTGATATGCAGCTTACTATATGCAAATGGCTGCATTTAGAAGTAGGATTTAGTTTATTTTCTTCCATGTCTATTAAAAGAAGTCTTTGTCTAATTCATATGTTTAGCTAGGATCAGGTTTAGTCTTATGGATTGATTTTATATTATACATTTATAATGGCGTTGGTCAGATATATGTGAAACCATATATTAAATTGGATTGCACGAAGCATAGCAGAGAGGGGAGTTTTAAGAAGGATAATGATGAAAGTGTTGTTGTGTTGGCAGGTTATGATTGAAGTTTCACATGGTAAAAAACACAAATGGCAGGTACAATATTGCTGAGGCATAATAAGTTGTGATTACCAAAGGAAACACCCACACTGTAATATCATTATGTGTGTTTATGCACTTATGGGCCACCATAACAGATGATGCGGGGACCAAGATAGGGCACTCCTGGTGGAAAGCTGCAAATATTGCACTCTTCTCACCCAACTACTTCCCCATTTCAAATTAAACTTCCCCTTCTTCTCTTTTATTGTTTTTTTTTCCCCGTCAAGGGATATTTTTGTCCCATAAGTTTACAATGAGAAACAATTTTATCTTGAAAGTATAAAAAATGAAATAATGTTGCCTTAACCGTTATTTCAGTTAATTTTAATCCTTAGTTAACTAAAATATTAAACTTACAGTCTACATGTCATATATGTTTTTTTTTTTAAGGTGAAAATTTGTTCAGAAGTTTTAAATCTAATTTTGAAAAAAGATGGAGTAAATAACATATAGACTTTCAGCACAAATTGGCATTTTAACAAAAATGACATGTAAATCGCTAGCTCAACAGATTTGGTTAACTAACGATCAAAATTAATTGAGATAATGGCGAGGACAAAATTGCCCCTTAACCTTAATCAAAAAAAGAATTTCCCTCCTCTGTTTTCTCATACATACATACATACATATATATATATGTATTATCCTACAAAAATGGATAAGTTGATAAGAATTTGATTCTAACCCACAAAATTTTGAATCCAAATCTCAATGTCCATATGAAAAATTTGGCCATAGGTCATTTGTAAGTATCTTTATAAAGACTCTATTATCACAAAGGCATTTATTGACCTCAACTACTCTTTAAAACCCAATTCATGGACTTTTTATTTATCAAAAACATGTACATGAGGATACTCTCTTTATTCCAGAATGTAAGTCACTCTTAAAATATTTCTTAGACTTATAAGTCATTTAAAGAGCAATTAATATTTATTTTTTAATTTTACTTATGTAGTTAGTACTTATATGTGACTTTTTTATATGTTCTCTCTCATTTAAAACATAATTTAATATTGGTAAAGTTGGATTTTTCCCCCGAATTTAAGGTATATTTATAATGAGTTAACTACCATTTTTTTTAATGGGAAAAACACTTCTCATGTTGTAGGAGAAGTGTTTTTTCATGTCACACACACATAAAATGGTGGGACCCACACACATATATATATAATTAGCATTATATATATATGTGTGGGTTCTATTATTTCATGTATGTGTAGGAATTTTTTTCTTCTCATACAATATGAGAAGTTTGAACCCTTTTTTTATTCTCATAAATTAGTAGAAGTGCTTTATATTATAGATAGAAGGGAGCCCATCCATGTAATACTTTCCCTTTAACTCAAGCAAACGGAGTGAGTAAGTCATTTTATTTAGCACCATTCGTTTGGTGCTATTTATATACAACACTCTCAATCAAACTTATCCAACTCATAAGTTTAAGCAAACTCGTGATAGTAACGTAAACTTATATCGTGAATTTGAATTGTAAACTCATAAGAGTTTACATTTACCATTAAATAGGTATTAATAATGTATAATTAAATGATTAAAATATATAAAATAACAACAATTTGATTTAATATATTTTAAATCCAAAAATTAAAATTAAAAACATCGATATTTATAATTTATCATATCTAACAAATAAATTTCTTTAAAATTTATATATAAAGCCATTGAGAATGATCTCATAGAAGAAATTAACACAAGTTTAAAAATGAGCTAACACGGTTTTGTAAAAACGGTAAAGTCGGTATATAAACACGTGAATTTAACTAAATTTACAATGATCACGAGTTACTAATGACTCAATTCGATTTTGTAAGCTAGAAATGTAAAAACATTAAACTTAGAGAGTTAACTGTGAGTTTAACAATAATGCTCCCGACATTTTTTACCATAAACAATAAAATCCCCATTCTCGTTAACTTTATTTTAAAATTTAACAATTTTTGCAATTTTTTAACCTTAGTTAATACTGATATATACTATATCCCATGTGAATAAGGTCTTACAGAATAATAAATTATAAGACTAAAATTTTACATTTATAAAAAAAAATCTAACGATATGACTGATAAAAATAAAAATAATAAAAAATCCTTCTCTATGAGTATAATTTAACAAACTTATTGATACGTACACCCAAGACTTTTACTCAATTGATGGGTACTTTTATAAATAGGTTATTGGTTGGGGTTAAGTCATATCAATAACGATTGTTTACGGCTCAATTATTTATATTTATTTTTTAAGAGTTTCTTTCCGTGAAACTGGACCAACAGAATTTGTTGGATATTTAAAAGTCTTCGCCATCAGTACACGCATGCTCAACAAACTGCTCTTGCACAGATCGGGTACTGAACAGAATTGATCCCTTTAAATAACAAAATTCATTTTTGCTTCTGGAAATATCCAATTAACCATTAATACTTTATTTTTCTGTTGGCAAAAAAAAAAAAATCAATACTTTGTTTTTCTCTAGTGCTTAGATAAAAACAAGTATTACTACAGTTTTGACAACTTTATTATTGAATGCAGTGCCTGAGGCAAGCTCGATCGATCTTTTGTCAAAAAGTTTTAATTTTTCCCCAATTCATGGGATTATAACACAATTTGTCCGTCTAAAAAGTCATGAATGATCAGGATAATAGAACAGTTTGGCGGTTGTTTTGTTTGAAATTGAATGAACCCAGACTCTTAATTCGAACCCATGCGCGAGATTATCGGATAAATCATCAGTCTTGACTTGAGCTTTAACATCACATCCTATCTTTTCTGGGTTATAGAGCTTCAATTCATCACCTTTATATGTGTTGTTGAAATTCAAATGGGAAAACATTGATTATACTCAACAGTTGATCAATTAACAATACCCGCCCACCTGAAACATAAGATTTTCAAAGACATCTGGAAATGGGAAGGATAAAAATCTTTATGTGGCCAGCTGTGTTAAATAATTTACCAACTAACGATTGGAGAAATAAGGTTGTTAAACTTACGAGTTTAAATAAATTTGTGACAGTGAGATAAACTCTATTATGAACTCGAATCGTAAGTTCGTAGGAGTTTACTTTTACCAATAAATAGATATTAATAATGTATAATTAAATAATTATAATATAAAAAATAATAACAATTTGATTAAAATATTTTTGAATCCAAATAATTAAAATTCAATCCATCTATAATTAATCATATTTAACAAATAAATTTCTATAAAATTTTCATTTATATCCATCAAACATGTTCAAATCGAAGAAGTTAACATGAGTTTAAGAATTAATAAACATGGTTTTGTAAGTTAGAAATGTAAAAACGGCAAATTCGGTATATAAACTTGTGAGTTTAACTGAGTTTACAATGATTACGAGTTTACTAATAACTCCACTCGATTTTATAAGTTAAAAACATAAAAACGTTAAGCTCGGATAGTCAACTCGCGAATTTGATAACAACGTAGAGAAACACATGGTCAAATGCTTCACCCTTTTGTGGTCTCTGCCATACTCATGTGGAAAATATATTTTGCATGTACTGTGCGTGATTGTTCTTACGCCAAGTAAATGTGGCTATCGATCGTTAGTTCCTCCTCAACATGTTCACCAGTTCTTCTCGGGCAGACTCATTGATTGGCTAGCTATGAATATTAAAGGGGGAATGGGTAAAAGCATGCATGGGTGCAGTAGCGGACCCAGGATTTTAGGTTTGTGGGTGCACAATTAGTGGTGGGATTTGGGGGTCTGCCCCCAAAAATTTTTTTTAAGGGAAGTTTCAAACGCATTAAAAAACAAAAGAATATAAACAATAAAAGAAAAGAAAACTTCAACTTAACATAGAAAAATAATAATCAAGAATCAACTAACCTTTATATCAAAAGGTTTACAAAAGCATTCTTTATACATAGGATTCTACACTTTAGTGAAGAATTAAAGAAAAATTAATATCCAAAGGAATTATGGATAAGTGAACTAACACAGTAGCCCCCAACTTCTGAACTAAAGAAACTATCCTTGCCACTTTAACCAAATCACAAAACTCAGGTCTCTTACTTGGTACAGAGGATTCTACAATTTAGTGAAGAAACAAACAAACAGATGCATTGTTTTACTCAAGGTAAATTTTCCTATCATAGCTTGACATACAGATGCATTGTTTTACTCAACGTAAATTTTCCTATCATAGTATTCACTTAAAACTAGTCCAGTAATAGAGTTTCTACAGTTTACTATTTGACAGCTTCAACCTTTTGAGCTACACAAAATAATCAACCTATCAAAACTAATTAATCAGTCAAGGCAGAAGCAAACAAACTTAGTATCCTTCATTCACACCTCAACCCTTTGAACACGTGTATTAGCAAAACCTACTGCACAGGAACCCCTTTAACATGCAAGTATATAGTACCATTAAAACGTCATTGCTATGTAACAGAAGAAGAGAAAATTAGGCATACTTGAATAATTTCTCTGATTCCCAGCTGTCATGTTATTTTTATCTGGTGTGATAGGCCTTTTGATCTCAATCGCTTGGGATGCATCTGGTACCTCTGGTTTTGTCAAGCTGTTTTTGTGAAGTATCTCAACTACACCAATGGCGGGAGAAGATGAAGCTGTAAATACAGTGCAAAACAATATGAATCTTTCAGCACTTAAAACATAACTCACACTTTAGACAACCATAGCAGCAATATGCAAAATTACCCTTCAGCCTTAAGGGATTATCTGCACCTCGTAAAATGTGGAGAAGTATGAAAATTTATGACTCAAGTATATGTAACAATTCTACGGGTCTATGCTAAGAAGGTCGAATTTGGGCATTCTGATTCCGTCAAAATAGATAACTAAGTTCGAAATGAAACAAGGGCCAAGGACAACTTAGCCAAAAAGAACAGATTTTTAATTGCACCATTCTTCATAAAGCATTTCCCGTATACCAAACAAGCAATCGATCCCAGGCTCAAATGGGAAATTACAAGAGACGGTCTTTTTCCTTAAAAAAACAATATACGAACTAGTACATGTCGGAGCTGAAGGCTGTGGAAGAGACGAACCAGTACATGTTGGAGCTAAAGGCTGCAGAAGAGAAAACAGAGTTGGCGAAGGAGACGGCCGCGTAAACGAAGGCTGAGGCAGAGAAGATTGAGGAATAGAAGGAGAATTTGAGATTTGGAGAGCAGCGGCGGCGAATAGAGACGAGAGCGGCGTGGCGGAACAACCGGATCGGTGAGGAGTGAGAGGACGAAAAAAACAAGAGAGAGGGGATAAATGAGGATGTTTGAGTTCGAACCCGAGACTTGTTGATAGATAGAGAAAGATATAACCAACTACTCCAATCAGCTAAAGTGTAATTAAAGTCCTTCACAATATATATATTTTTTGAATTTTTTATGTCTGCACTTGACCCCACAGGCACTAGTGTGGGTCTGTCGCTGCATGGGTGTCTATTGGAACATCATATTTGGTGTCGCTATCTGGAACTTATATATGGGCCTGGAGGAATTCCTCAATCTTTGATCAGAATTTCACAAGGCCAGTTGATCCCACAACGACTATTCTCTATAGCTAGAAGAGATATGCAGTCATTCAGAACAGAGAGCCTGACAACGCCGACCCTTCGCTGATTCCCTTTAGCTCAACCAGCTGGCTATGCCCACCAGTAGGCTTGATGAAACTGAATGTAGAAGGGGCGGTTAGTCTAAACTCATCCAAGGCCAGCTGTGGGGGCTTCCTCCGTGACAATCTCTCGGACTGTGGATAGCTGGTTTTTCAAAGATTCTTGGCATCTGTAATTCCCAAACGGCGGAAGAGTGGGGGATCTTCAAAGGTTTGAATTTAGGATGGGATATGGGTTATAAAAAAATGGTTCTTGAATAGCAAGTCGTTGGTAACCTATTAGATAGCAATTTTCAATCTGCAGGTAGCCTTCTGATTGTGAGGCTCAAGGAATTGATATCTCGGTCACTCTCCAGTGGCTATATTCCAAAAGACAACAATTGTGTTGCACATGCATTGACAAAATTGGGTCTATCTAAGTCTTCTATTTTAAGGGAATGCCCTATCCATATGAGAGCATAGTTACTCAAGAGTATTGGGATTTATTTCCCTCTTGGCGAACCTTTTTTTTTAAAAAAAAAATTGTGTAGGGTTTTTAGCCATCTTATATATATATATATATATATAACAATATAGAATTGTATTAATCAGGCTTGAAAATCTCAGATCTCGCAAGGAGTTAAAAAAAGAAACAAGTAAAGGAAAGATCAGCTATCATTCTTATTATTCCTTTTTTATTTTTGGCTTGAATTGCGAGGAAGTTGAGCCTTAGGGTTAGTTTGGATTGAGGGGAGGCGAGGGGAGGAAAAAAATTTGAGTGAGAGTAAAATTTTGTGGGGCCCACTACACTAAATTTTGATCCCATTTTTCCCTCCCCTCATTTTTCCCCCTTCCCTCCCCTCCCCTCAATCCGAACTAACCCTTAAACATTTGGTGATTGTGAAGCTCGTGTATATTTAAATTAACTTTTAAAAAATAATTTACATAATTACGGGATAAGTAAATATCACTCTGGTTTTATTTATAAGTCCAGTTTGATTAAAAAATTTGGTCCTTTTTATAAATCAATTTTAACCAAATAAATGAGATTGTGACAATTTTGCTCATAATAATGATGATGAGAGAGATTGGCTAGCCAAATTGGAAAGAAAAAAAGATGAGAGAGATTTGACAATAAATTTTAAAAGGTACCCATTCATAAATGAGGGTAAAGTTGAAAATTTGTTCCATAATCATTGAGATATTTACCTTTCCTTAGTATGTGACATTTGGTCAAACTGTACTTATAAATAGAATCAGAATGGTAAAATATTTTTTTTTGACTTGTTAAAAAAAAAGAGGGGGACTTTGAATGGTTCTCAAATACCCACCAAGCCTAACATGGGAAGATGATGTGATGTGACGTGAGGGAGAAGCCTATTAAAATGGGATCCTGTTGAATGGACCAGGAATTCCAGTTCGCACGTGTCTGGCAGGCTCCATTGTAGATAGAGGGGAAAAGGCCTTTTTATAGGTGGCAATCATGTCTTCAACTATTTGTCCAAAAAAAATCATGTTCCTCAACCCAAAAAAGCTGGCATAATTACGTGATTTTCTGCAATTCCCACTCCCCCCCATCACCAAAACGGTAACAACCAACCAGCGAAGAATAAATATTTGTAATAAATAATGAAAATGTGGGGAGTGCCTATATAAAAGTTGCCAATGACTTAAAAGTGTAACATTGTTAATTGTTTGGTACAAAAAAAAGTTAACATTGTTAATTGTTAAGCAAAAATCGATAATAACTATTAAAATGTGAGGAATACCTACATAAAATCTGGAAATGAGTTGGGGCCAAAGATAAGAAGTAAGCTTTACTTTTTAGTTTTTGCATTATGTATATTGAAATGCATGGGCAGCCATTGAGCCACTAATATTTTTGGCATGCAAATGCAAGAGGTGGGGTCAAATCCCATCATCCAAATCATTTAAATGTTGATATATAAAAGGAAAAAAGAGGAAAGGGGAGGGGTTCCAAACTGCACCTACACCACTCTGCCCAAAACAAGTGGTGAGGGGTTGTTAACTTTTTTTTTTTTTAAAAAAAATATACATATATCAAGCATTTGTGTCCCACTGTTCCATTTTGGATTTCACATCTCATAGTAATCATTGCAATTGGGAGCACACTATGAGATTCTGTATTTTTCAAGTTCTTTATATGTTGTTTTCCCTTTTTGAGCAAAAAAAAAAATGTTGTTTTCCCTTTATTTGTAAGTCTGCTTTTGTTTTAGAGAGTTCAACAGGCCCAAGGCTCGTTTAACTATTTGTAAAACTAAATATAATGGGCCTTGATCTGTCGGTACAGTCAGTCTACAAAAGTTTAATGGGCCCAACATTTGCCCAAAAGTATTGGGGCGTTGATCTGCCGTGTGCAGCAAGAAATACAATTGGCCCAATTACGATAACAAAAAAAAATCAGGGCAAAGAAAAAATCAGGGCTTTATATCCAAAAAATATATATATATATCAAGCCAAAGGGGTGGGACATTCTTATCAAAGGGATGAGATTCGATACTGAAATTGATCAAGACGTTGGGGGAGGCAACTTAGCTCTTAGATGCCTAAGTTAATGATCGAGGGTAAAAGACGGTTCGTCCTGCCCAATATCGGTATCATTTAAGAGGAAGGGAGATTTAACCTTATCCTTAGATCGTAGGTGAACTCAATTCATTTTCTAAAATTTCTTAACAAAAAAAAAATCAAGGGCACCCAACGAAGGTGTCGGACTTTCTCATTTGAAAGGAGGGGTTTAATCCTGGAGTTGGTCAAGGCGTTGGGGGAGACATCCTAATCTACGAAGCAGTGGAAACGCGGGGAAGAGATAGAGGGATGTGTACTCTCTAACCCAATATACCCTACGGGCTGGGCTCCAAATACCCTACCCTCGGACTGGGGTGAGCAACCCTTCCTAAAAATTCTTTTATAAAAAAAAAATAAATAAATAAAAAATCAGGGGCGACCTCACGCGTATCAAAGGGGGAAATTGGAACTGGAAGCTGGAGTGGCAAGGCTTTATCAGGGTCTGGATTGAGTTTGTCTCTGCACTTCAACCAGAAGCGTGCATGTATTGGAGCGGGATAGAATCTGTGAAGGAGAGGCAGTGCGGGTCTACTCGAAGATGCTTCGAATATGTGGAAGCAGATCAGAGACAGAGAAGAGGGGAAAATCCGCCCACAATCGTTCGCTCATCGCTTTAAGTCCAATCGCATTGCGCAGCTCCAACTTTCCAATTACAAAGATATTGTTTCTCCTCATAAAGGCGCCGTAAACTCGCTTCAGGTGCTTCACGCTTGTTTTTATTCATTCTTTTCGAATCACCTGCTTCTTCCTGCTCCATTTCTACCTCGCGATTAGTGCGTTATTTACATCTCTAATTTATTTTCAGATAATCGTTAGTTTATTGGACTTGTCTTCCTTGAATTGTATTTTGGGTTATAGCAAGGTGGTGTTGAAACAGAAGTCCGTTTGCTCATTAAAAATGTGATATTTCTCATCATGCTCAGACTTTCACTGTGCCTGTCTTGTATCTTTAAAAGAGGAAGAACAAACTGTAAACTGTTTTGTTTTACATATGCCTATTGGACGTGATGTTCTAGCATGTAGCTAATATTTAATTATAATCCAATCTTTCTGACCTTGAAATCAGATTGATTTGACAGAGGGAAGATATTTGTTATCTGCTGCATCGGATGCTTCTCTAGCCATATATGATGTTCAACGGGCGGCGGATTATGAAGCAGGTGGTTTGATATCTAAACACAAGTGCATATTTTCTGTTGACAAGCAACACGATCTTGGGCACAAACATGCCATATCCTCGGCTATATGGTATCCAGTTGACACCGGTCTCTTCATTACAGGTTCATATGATCATCATATTAATGTTTGGGACACAAATACCACCCAGGTGACTGTCCTCCATGAATCTTGATCTTCCTTTACTATCTACTTTCTTAAGTCTTTATCTTACCGTTAATAATATGCGTTTATTTTCCTTTTCTATGGTTTATTTACAAAATTCTTTAGGTGGTAATGAATTTCAAAATGCCTGGAAAGGTTTATAGGACTGCAATGTCTTCACTGGCAACATCTCACATGCTTATTGCTGCTGGAACTGAGGATGTCCAAGTTCGCCTTTGTGATATTGCCTCAGGGGCATCTACTCACACACTGTCTGGTCATCGTGGTATGTTGGCTGTTATATCTCTCTGGACTTGTGCTCTATTATTGTACACGTTCAATTTATTTTCTGTGCTTTTGAAGGAGGAGGAAGTATTTAAAAAATACATCTAATTTCGTAAGCCTCCATCACAGTGCGTTTATATGAGATGCGGGAGAATAAAATGCCTATTTGTGTGTGTTCATAATTTCATGAGATGTTCTGTGATGGCAGACGGAGTAATGACTGCAGAATGGTCTACTTCAAATGAGTGGGTCTTAGTTACTGGGGGATGTGATGGTGCTATACGTTTTTGGGACATCAGAAGAGCTGGCTGTTTCTTAGTGTTGAATCAATCTTCAACTCAACTTGGAAGGCGCCCACCAGTACTTAAGCGCTCCATGATAACTAAGGTTTTATTATAGTTCAGTAAATCCTTTTTCTTCAAATATTGATGCGTTGATGGTTATGTCTTTTATTTTTAAAGCTGAAAATTGTACACAACATTGTAATATTTGGCTGAAGTTGCAGCAGATATTTAGCATGTTAGTTTCATGCATAATCTGATCCCTCAGAAACGTGTCTTATACTGAAGACTGTCAAATTAATAATTTCAATATCGTCACTCATGGGATTCAACATGTAATTCCTTGGTTGGACAGAATCTGGGTATAAAACCACATGCTGGACAAAGGAAACTTTCTAATGGGAGTGGTAGCAGAGAGTTGCCAATTGGTAAAGTATCTGCCAAGGGACCAATGAAGCAGAGATCACATCCAGGGATGCTGTCTACTCAAGATCGTGCAACTGCTCATTATGGTGCCGTGACTGGGCTAAAAGTTACTGAGGATGGCATGTATCTCTTAAGTGCAGGTTGTTTTTTTATTTGCTATTGCAGAATTATAAGAATCATTCATGCAAAAGATAATTCTTAAGTATGACTCCGCACAAAATTTGTAGACTACCTTTGTATATTTCATCAAATCATCAAAGTTCTGTGCAAATTAAAATTGAAGTTCTTACTCTCTCCCCCTCTCTCTGCTTTTGGAACCAGGATCTGATTCAAGATTGAGGTTATGGGATGTTGAATCGGGATGCAACACATTGGTGAACTTTGAAACAGTGCGCCTACAAACACACAAACCAATTCAATTGGCCACTACTCAGGATTCAACACTAGTTTTTGTTCCATGCATGAGATCTGTAAAAGTAATCCCTTCATATTCTTTATCTCAACTTCCAAATTCAAATTAACTCCTAAAAATACCTTAATGAATCCTGATAGAACATTTTTATATTTCAGTCATTCAATATGTGGTCCGGGAACACATACGCAACATTTCGTGGCCACTACGAATGTGTGAATTCTTGCTGGTTTAATGAGCAAGATCAGGTATGTTCATGGCTGCTGTTCATTTTCTTGTAGAAAAGTGAAGTAGGAGGAGCCGAAGACTTTGTAATTGAATCTTCACGAAATGACATTGGTATCAATTTTTATTATAGGAGCAGAAGAAACAAAGTTTAGATTAAGTGGCCTTATGATATGGCTCCATAATATGAAAAAAAATAAAAAATAACAATATACTATTTTTAAATTTAGGACTAATATATCTCCTACTTAGCAGAAGCTGCAAAGAAGAATCTCATCAACTTAGCCATAAGCGTCTATTTAGAAATAATTTATGAATTTTTTTTATCTCCATGCTGCGCATGACTACAATATAAAGCATTTTTGTGAATTACTACTAATCTTCTGAATTTCTACTTTATTTTTTATTCTTACATTTTACAGGAACTATACACTGGTGGAAATGACAGACAAATTCTGGTCTGGTCACCGCCTAGATTAATTGATGATGAGACGGTGCATTCTTGAAACTCAATCTTTTTTGGTTTATTAAGTTTGTTTGCCAATTAATTACCCTTTCCAAGACGTTATTGTCTGACCTTCTTGACATGAACTGCAGAATGGACAATCTGTCGAGGATCGGGATAACTGGAGCGACTAGATGTTTTTAACATCATTCTCCTTAATATCTGTGATTAATTCCGGTCATTTCTTAGGTTGCCCCCCACATTTTCCTCTATAGTTCCCCAAATGTTTGTGAATGTTCTAAACTAAACCTAGTTTTGGTTTTGATCAAAAAAAAAAAAAAACCTAGTTTTGGTCGGAGTACATGTGTCTTTAACACCACCTCAAAAGTCTATAGGTGTAGCTCTTTGCATAAAATATGTTTGTATTGGATTTTCTGTCTATGTAGTTCATGATTTTATTCATATTTTCCTGTTAGCCATAGTATAGAATCTATAGATATAGACGCTTTCTTTGTATTACTTTGTGGTAAATAACGTTGTATGTAAACAAGCAGTCTTTAACTGTAGCTTCATCGGACTCCTCGAAGTCTTTTTTACTGTTGCCGATTGTGGAGTTTCCATAGACAAACTAAAAACACGCTTGCGCAAATGTACAGGCATCAATAATTTGAAAATTGAGTAAAATGCCATTTTTATTAAAATTTATATTGAAAGAACTTGACATTATTAATCTATTCTTACAACCTAAGATATTAATGAAACCCCATCACTCCTCTCTTCCCACATCCTTATGGCCGAACAATTTCAAGCCTGATGCTCTACTATCCACATACTTTCAACACAGTTTACTCATTTCTAAAATGACTGGTCTAAAGAAATTAGAGAATTAAGAACAAATAAAAGTAAAATTTAAACAATACATATTTAAATTAAAATTAACAGTACAAATGAATGAACATTGAAGTTCTTTTGACAAAAATATTAGTGATATAATGCCTATTTGATTTGGCATTATAAAAATACGTTCACATAAATATATTTATCTCATAAATGTGAACATATTTTTATAATAATTCTGTAAATCCATATAGACACAAACAAATTTAGTGGGGTGCACAACCCTAATAGCAAATTCGCCAAAACATCTCCCACCCTGCCAACATAAACACTGCAACATGTCACACTCAGATTGGAGCAAAAATATTTCTTTAACTCTAGCTATGGAACAAATATTCAAAGTAATCGTTTTTCTCCTTTACATAAGAAAATACAATTACAAACATGGCTGTAGAAAAGGATTCAAGCACACTCCTAGAAGGGCAGTCACATTTTGAGAATGGATACATCAAATACCATAGTTACAGCACATTATTTCTATGCGATACTGTGTCTACTTGACCACAGACATGCACACCATTCTCATAGACAGAATATGAAAATGAGGCTCTCACGATTTACCTAGATGTGAATTGCATTTTTTGTAACTTATAAATAATATTATTTATTTTTTTTTTCTGGTTTTGTATTCTATGAAGATAGATTATTTGTTTGGGTATCTTTATAATGGGGGCTTTATAACAACGTGATGTCATGGGGACAAACAGAGCGATAATGAATGATTGAATTCCGGCCGTCATCATAATTCCGGTCTCCAGTCAATAGCTCATGACTTCTTCAACCATATTCACTGCGTAATGGCCCAAGTTTCTGCCCTGTTAGCAGAAAATTAAAAAATAATAATAAATAAGGATCGCTATAATAGTGAACCTGCAACACAAGTGGATATTCTTTGCAAGGGAGAAAATGCAAACCTCAGATAACATCCGTTGCTTTTTAAGTGATTGAGCCCTTTCCTTGCTTAGAATTGAGTTCGAAGACTTGAACATTCTCTGCAAGAGAATATAATGAATATCAGAGTAATGAAATTTAGAAGCAAAAATACAAGCTACCTGATAAGCAGCCAATTAGATAAGAGGAAAATCTCCAATAAAATGCAACACATGATGGCTAAGTACCACCGAAGTAAGAAATGACCTTTTCACAATTAGTCATTCGATGAACTCTGTCACTCAAGTTCCTTCTCTTGGGTGTGAAGTTGAAGACATCATGAAGAAGATCATTTTCCTGATTTTCCAAAGGAAGTTGGGGGATAAAACAAGGGGGCGGGAGGAACCACCAAATCGGAAAACACAATCTTTCCAGAATATATGATAGAAGACTGCCAAGAGAAACCCACCTGCAAGTGCTTTACAAACCCTCCACCCAAGAAACGCTTGAGAAAGTTGACCTGCAAGAAGAAAAGTATAAATTAAAAAACCCAATACATAAAAGGAGAGCTCCGTAGGAGATAATAGAAGGAACAAGAAATACCTGAATCACTTGGGTCCATGATGATGTCTGCAGCAAATCACCATTAGTCTTCATTGAAATTTCAGGAGAGTGAGCATGCTGTTATCACAAGCAATATCAGTTCACGAGCCTAAATGAACCACAAACTATATAGAGCTTGAAATAATAAGCAATGCAGACATAAACTACCTCAAAAAATTCCAAGATATCTCGAAACAGGATCTTCTGACTGTTCAGATCTTTTTTGGAAGAACCTTTTCCGCCAGCCTCCACTGAAAGGTTTCTAACTTGATTTATGACCTTCCCTTTTAAACCGTGGATATGTGCATAACTTTCCCGTGGTTCACTCTCTTCTCCAACCATGTCACTGGCACTCTTAGTTTCAGCAGACAAATTCTCAGTAACTCCAATGTCAAAAATTAGAGCCAGTGCTTCACCAGCAGCTTTACGCGTAGATCGATCTTCCTTGTCTAGAAGACTAGAAAAATAAGATATGTAACTGCATGAAAAATTCGAATTTAGTGGTCAGATTCATTGGTTATCTTTGGTCTTGGGTAATCTATGGCCAGCAACAAGCAGGATAATTTGACTAATGACAATCCATAGCCACTGGCAAAATGCATGAATTGCACATGATCGAAGAGCAGGATTGGAATGGACCAGGTTGCGCAGCGAGAAGATTGCTTACTTTTGCCAATTTTTAGTGTTTAGCTTCACTTCATCCATGGTGGAGAGGAGAAAGGACCAAGCAGACACCACAATGGTTATCAGCAGAGCAGAGGGTTTGACCGTAACTACCTAGAAAACGAAATAACTCAAGCAGTAAATTTAAGGAAGAAAAATGAGGAACATCAACATAGAAAGAAATCATTCTTATTTATAATAAGGTTGTATGCACAGATCGCATCTCCAAATTCTTATCAGAAACGTGTCACACTTACAAAACTATCCTACTAGCAAGGGTGCTAATCAGCAAAATTAATTTTAAAAAATGAGAGTAAAAACTACAGAACAATATAAATACTTTTGAAACAGAACCTACCTTAGAACCAAGTTTAGGATTGATTATCTGCCACATCATGTCCATTGATCTGTGAGTCTCCTCTTGATCATTCCCTCCAACAAAAGTGATAATAGCCAAGCTCTCCACCAACTATAAAATAAATGGAATTGAGCATAGAAAAACAAAACCCCATCACGGCCTCTCAAGAGTCATTCGAGAGAAATTGAGCACAAAACAGCATAATTTTGGAAAAAAACTTACTGATATCTTTGAAACATCTGATCCCAATGAAAGAGATTCGTCAAGAGAACGGATGGATTCTTCAAATATCTCGCGTGCTTTATCACCATATCCAGTAGTCAATATCAACAAGCCTAGAAAAGAGTTAAGATAGATATTCAAGTAAACGAAGACAATGTGGAACCCAAGCACGTTGATCAAAATCTTACCAATGACATGAGATGCCAGAGCAATCTCCTTTGCAGAGGCCTTTTTGGATCCTTTTCTTATTGAGCCAACACACTGATGCAATAGGGTGGCAAATCTAGAAAGGACAGGTAGTAACAGGTACATAACCTCAAAAGAGTGAATTACCCTTGATTTAACAGAAACTTTTTATAGTCTAACACTCTAACTTTAATTAAAACCCTGAAGGACAAAGAGAAGCATGCCCAACGAAAGGGTTATTCATTTTGAATTACTGAAGATACGGTAGCATTCGACAAACCCAGCAATAGCTATCTATCTTCTTGTTGCTATTGCAGCAATAAAGCAAACAGCATAAAGAAACAAAATAGTAAAACAATATAATTTCCAATTTATATGAGAAATGCTTACTTCTCCTCCACAAACTGATGCTGCATATTGTTACTGAATGCTTCAACTATAAATGACAAAGCATTCTCCCTTGTGGAACCCCTTCATCCAAGAAAACAACAAATGTCCATCAGACACAAGAAGGGGCAGAAATATCAATTTGCACAATATGACAAATATGATTCCATTAAATATTAATCACATCATTGCAAGGCTAAAGCTCTTCTATGAGTAGCCATCGTACATGTCAGTAACTACTAACTACCTCTTTTCATCTAAAGCATCTAGAGCTCGGTCGAGCAAGCTATCTTGATCTAAGTGCACTTCTTCAGCCCCTGACACCTCCAAGAGAGCTGAACGGCCTGGTGAGAACAAGCTCACACAACCGTCATCATCGCTATCCAACATCGCAGCATTTCTACGTTGGGAACCTGCAGTTAATAAGGAATATGTACTTCAACATTCGCCTCGATCATGGTTTTTTTTTTTTTTTGGAAAAAAAAAAACGAAACAGCCCAGAAAGTCAAAACATTTTAAAACATAGATATTAAAAGCATGAGGACGTCGGGGCAATAATAAAACAAACAATTCCGTTGAATTTAATCATACTACGTACTTTTGATATTGAGATATACTGAATGCCTGTACCGAACAAAATTGTACCCACGTAAAAGGATTTACACAACTAACAGAGAAATTGAATTGAACCATTATCAATCAGAGCAGCTACAAAATAACAAATCAATTCCTTAGCAAAAAGGGGGTGGGATATAGGGCTTACGCTTTCCCATGATGAAGGAACCTTTGCCTGCTTCTTCGTGTTAGAAATTGTGACAAGATTGAATAGCAATGTGGAAGACAGCTTACGACGTGTGATATCGGTGGGACTGATTTGAATAGAAATGGGACAGAAAAGGGAAACGAAAACGGTTAAGTTAGATGAGGAATGAGCCATTAAAATGGAAAAGATGTGCGTCCGAAAGAAACAAGTTAGGTAATAGAGGCTTTTACGAAACGGAGATTCAGCGGCAAACAGATGCGAGAGGAGGAAGGTTGGGGGCGAGAGGCTACGAAGGATTCTGATACGCTTACATGGCGGCAAATTAATACCGTTGATTAGGTGAGGTTTATTTTTTGGCGCCTAAAAATTGATTGGGGCGTTGAAGGATCGACTTGCATGCATGGTTAGCTTCTTTTAAGCGATAAATCAGCTAATTTTCTATATCTCTCTAGTCCTATCATCGTTCTTATCTTAAAATATCTGGAGATTGTTTATCCAAAAAAAGGTTTCCGAGGTTTTT
The DNA here is from genome assembly GCA_034222035.1 of Acacia crassicarpa. Taxonomy (NCBI): domain Eukaryota; kingdom Viridiplantae; phylum Streptophyta; class Magnoliopsida; order Fabales; family Fabaceae; genus Acacia; species Acacia crassicarpa. Next base: position 11,018,203 of record JAWXYG010000003.1, read on the forward strand.
CTTTTTAATGATATTGAAATCCCACACTTTCTCTGTGTACTATTAAATCCAAAGCTCACCGGAATATTCAACCAGGAGCGGGAGAAAATATTGCTTATTACTGCATGGTGCTGTATATGGGAATTTTTGAAATTTTACTAGATGGTTAAAATAAAATTAAGTTTTTTAGGTAAAAAGACAATTATGTACTTGTTTTTTTCACAAGAGAATTTATAAGATAAATAAAAGTATTTATGAAATAAATAAAGAGATTTAATAGAAATCAGGGAGTTAACAAAAACATTTTGATCATTTAAAAGATAAATAAGGGAATTTATAAGAAAAATAGATATATTCATAAGGAAAATAATAAAGACATTTACAAGATAAATAAAGAGATTTCAAAGAACCTCAAGAATTGAAAATATTTTGGTCATTCGCAAGAAAAATAGGAATATTCAATGAGTAAGGTAAAGCGATCATCATTTTTTTCACCCATAAAACTTAATTTCTATTAAAATTAGGGGTGGTAGTAAAGTTTCATAATTTTTTTGCACTGAGCAAATAAAATCCCTTCAATATAGGACCCAATTCAAAATTTTCCTTTTTTATTATATGTTATGTATAAATTGTGGATGGTATTGAATATTTCTATATAATTGACTTCTTGTTTCCAAATGGAATTACGAATCGATTGATTTGGAGTGAGGTTAGGACGGAGCCCGAAAAATGAAGGGAAAATTCATATGGCTCTTTCAACAGAAAAATCTAAAAAAGGTCCAAAGATTTTAAAAATTCTAGAAAAGGCCCTAGGGTTTTTTTTTTTTTTTTTTGTATAATTTCATCAAAACGTTAGTTGTTAACGAGGCTGATATAGTTGTTAACAGGTACTGATATAGTTGTTAACGGGGCTGATATAATTATTAACAACCTACCCGTTAACAACTATATCAGCCCCGTTAATAACTAAAATTTTAATGAAATTATACCAGAAAAGGCCCTAAAATTTTCAGAATCTTTAACCATTTTTTGGAATTTTTTCTGTTAAAAGCGCCATATAGATTTTCCCAAAAATGAATGGAAGGAAGAGCGCGAGGCGATTTGATCTGGCGCCGAAAAAGGGAGGATGTAAAATGCTTTCTTTGGACACACCTAAATAAACTGAAATGTTCGACTACTAATACTATACGATAGTGGGTTTGACGGCTAGTCGGTGTCACACAAAGTGGGCTTCAAAGGCCTCATTTATAGCTTATATTATTTGGACAACTTAAACAAGCTAAGGCAATCTACGTATTTGGACTGTCATTGGGCTTCTAGAAGAATCCCCACAACCTTTCTGAGTGAAATTGAACATGCTTGTGTTTGTTGCCCCTACTTAGCAGTTAGCAGGTAGTTGAATCTCATTTACTCCCCAAGCTCTTATTCAGGAACTCTTGTACTACAATATATATTTTGTTTTTAAGTCTTTTTTCCATCTTACATCCCTAATTAATTATAAAACTTCTAAACTAATTAACTTCTATTGAAAAATATTTTTGAGATTTTACAAGAAATAATTAAGTTTTAGTAGTTCATTGGAACGTACAACAAGAACCAGAAATAGTAATTTCTATCCTCATAACTACTTGTGGTGGTAAAGAGAGATCAGAGAGGTTGGGTTTATGGACCAAAGATGCTGCAAGAGCCCAGAACAAATGAAGAGAGAGAGTAGGGCAATAAAGGGGCAAACTCTTCAAAAGGAAGGTAAACACAGAAGCTCTAGCAGCAGGTGATATGGTTTGGTGCATTATTAATTAGTTATCAAACACAAAATGATGTGGGTATTGGCATGGATCAAGAGGAGCTAGTTTCTCTATTATGTGGATTCATGAAGCCCCAAGTGTTTGGAAATGATGCGATTGTCGCAGTGTGGTTGTTCCAGAACATGGAAACACGTCCAAAAATCCAAAGGGCCATGTGTTGGAATTGGAGGTAAAAAAGGCAAACCCTCTTTATTATAATGTAAATTATATATAAAAAAAGAGGGCCTTGAACACGCAAGGCATGGAGAATGATGGTGGAGACTCACTGGATCTAATACAGGCATGTGAGCACACTGCCCACTGGCTTTCTGGGGAGCCCCAATTAAGTTTGAAGACAGAGAAAGGGACAGTCAAAGCATTGGAAATTTCAAAACTCCAACACATACACTCACTTATGTGAGATCTTTCAGTCTCAGTACGCACTTTTGTTGAATGAGAGATGCCATGAGAGTTAGTGTTTGTGGGGTATATACCACCTTCAATTCCCCTTCTTCTTTCTGTGCCAGATTATTTATACAACGCACCTACTTCTACAATTATCCTCCTGCTATATAGCTGTGTGTGTGTGTTCACTTTCTTCTGCATCCCTTTTATGTTTTAACTAAGTTCACCAACCTAGCTCTTGTTGCTATAAAAGTCGCTTTTTTTACATAGCTTGTTTGTTGGTTCTAGTACCGTCACTAATATTTTTATTCACTTACCTCTGCATCGCTTTTAACTAGATCGACGCGTCTAGCTTTCACAAGAATATATATATATATATATATATATATAAAATTGGGAGGATGTCTCAATTGTAAAAAATAATATTAGAAAAATCTTCATTAACAAATTATACGATGTTCTAATATATTATTTTTCTTGGTAACGAACTTAAATGACATGCTTCATATAAAATTCCCATATATATCAACATTCATTGATCAGAAAGTGAATACTGAAGTGATCAAACTTCAAACTATACCCCATGCTTTTCCATGATTCATCTACTTCCATAATTGAGTTGGTCAATGATGAGAGAATGGGAGAGATCAGTCACAGTACACAATGCAGCTTTTACTCATGACTATACTACTGTCATTCCAAAAGTCCTTAATTCGTTTCAACTTTCAAATTACCTCTTTTTTTAATTGCTATAACTGAGCATGCATAGCTTTAATTTTCTAAAACTAACCCTACCCAAACCATTAAATAAAGGATAGATTCTATGTGTTGTGTGTGTGTGTGTTTTATTTTCTCCTTTCTTTAGTTTCTCAAAAAGAGACAATATCTTCGAGCGTCATTAATTATTTTGTACACTAATATTCAGTCACATTAATTTTAGCACAGTATTAAACTGCCTGAGCCGGGACACGTACATTAACAATTTGCAAGTACTGTTATATATCTCTTTAAAGCTAGTACTGTTGCACTTACACTTGCATGTCCTCTGTATTGATTAAAGAATTCTCCTCGGAGGGGGGAAAATTAAAGTGAATGGGTAACTTATATTGACAAGATGCATGTGGGCGGGAAAATTAAATTTCATAGCATGAAGTGTTCAAATAATATATATATGCAGCCCCATGCACCTAACTTGCGACTTTTTTCACATAACGACGACTTTTTGCCAATTGACACATCCATCCTAGTTTTCATCTCTCTTTTATTTTGAACTTCAAAAATTATATTAAAAATTGCTGCTACCTGGTTGAAACTCCATAGCCACCCATACAAAGATTACTCACCGGTCATGCTTTTCCATTATTGATATGCTGTTTCATTGTGGTCTAAACAGATCCAATATTTGTCGAGAATTAAAAGGAATCAGTGTGAAAGTATATATAATGTAAAATATGATATAATATAATTGCTGTCTTATTCTCTAATTGAAGTTCTTTTTTTTTTCTATCAGTTTTCCCATTTCCTACGACGAATTGCTTACCTCAGCTAATTATATCAACAATACTGACTATGCTTTTTGAATATGAAGAAAATCCTTGTTGCTTTTCAATACATGTGGATATGGGGTTATTTCAGAGAGAGATTAGTGAACAACTTGAGGTACTATATATATATACAGATTACTTATTGCACGTTGAAAAGAAGAAAAATATTCTTAAAAAATGACTAGATTTTGATTTATTTGCACAATGAATAATTAATTAAGTTGCTTTATGGTTGGATGGATTTGGAGGATAGCGATTTTGTTCTCCTTTCCTTATTTGGCTAAATAAAATAGTACTGTATGTAGCAAATGAGATAAATTTCCCTACTAATAAAAGTGATGGTATTATGATGGAAGCATCATTCTAATTTCCCTACTAAAAGTGAGAGTGAACCGATTGAAGGGAAATTCCAGTTAATTGATGATATTAATTGATTACCTTCGAGGTAGGCATATTTCCTTTATTGAATGTTCTGATGTGGAAATCGAGAAGTAATTTAAATACCAGTTTTGCGACCTCCCTTCCCATTTTCCCTCCTAGTTAATTATATATTGACGCATGATTATATATTACACGGGAAAACCAATCAAGCACCGTAATAGAAAAATCATAAGATTCGTTTCAAGATTATTTGAAGGCAAAAAAAAAAAAAAAAACAGAGAGGAGAAAAGGACAATTCATCGATATCGATCATGTTTGTATATTTTGTCTTGTATACATATATATGTTTCTCTGAGTTACGTCTCTCAAAAACTCATTACGATCATGATACATTTTATGACTTGAAAAATGTTTGAAAAAATATTTATAAATTATCCTCTAAATAAATACCCACATCATGAACACAATTTGGACTCTCATCCTTCATGTGGATTATATATTGGCAAAGTCTTTCTACCTTTGTTAGTTGAACATACACAATATTTGTTTGAACTTTCAAGTGATCTTTTTTACAAGAACCAATCATGTACACACACACACACACACACACACACACACATATATATATATATATATTTCTTACTCAAAATGTAACCTGAGGTTACACTAATTGGAAAGTTGTGACCTTTTAATCTCATCCGTTAATGCATGTGATCCAACAATAGTATATCTTGAAGGGGATTATACCATAAATCCTTTTTCCCCCCTTAAAAAGGGGACGGACAACGTTAAAAATTACTTCATCAAGTTCTTTATATAGGAAACAAATAACTAATTTGTAAATATTATAAAAATTAGTTAAGTTATTTATTTATAATAAATATGGGATGATTTCCCTAAAATGCAAATTTTAATATAATAACCTTTAAATAGAAACTCCATTTAGGTTATAAAACCCACTCTCAGTGCGTAAAATCGTATTGTGCCACTCTAGTCTTCAATCGGAAATTTGAAAGAGCTTAATTTTATCATTAAATATATATCATCAGTGTATAATTAAATAATTAAAATATAAAAGAATTGACAACAATTGACTTAAATATATTTTAAATCCAAATAATTGTAATTAAAATCATTAATATTAATAATTTATCATACTCAACAAATAAAATTTTATAATATATATATATATATATATATATATATAAAGCCATTGAGTATAATCAAATAAAAAAAAATTAGCACAAGTTTAAAAGTAAGCTAATATGATTTTATAAGTTAGAAACCTAAAAATAGTAAACTCAATGTATGAACTTACATATAACAAGAATTGAATGATAAATGAGTTTTAGGATGACTTATTGTTAGCACGAGTTTACAACTAAAATGAGTTTTAGGATGACTCAACAGGATTTATAAGGTATAAAGGGTAAACTTGAAGTTAAGAGTCAACTCACGAGTTTAACAACAATATATGTAAGAATGTAACCAATATTGTTACTTTAAGGAAAAAGATTTGAAATTAAGAGATAAATAGATTGAGATATTATATTTATAATAAAACTCATTTAATTATTAACTTGTATATTAAGGAGTAAGGACGGTAGATAGTATAAGAAAGAGAGAGACTAGCTGTCATGGGAAGGAAAAGGAAGGTAGCAAGTAGGTTCATGACTTTATATATATATACACACACTCACTGACTCACGCACACAGATAAATATATAGCTGGCCCCATAGGAAGATAGAATGGAAAAGAAAAGGAAGAGAAAGGCCTTAATATGAAATTTGACGTATTCATCTGCAATGCTTGCGGGGGTGGGAACAAAATGCATGTGGAAATATGCTTCCAATATATGTAACTGCGAGATTGGGACGACGATAGATAGCAACGTTACATGTAGAACGTCGTCGTACGGAGGCGCCAGGACCAGGAGGGTCGTCGGTGTCACCCAATTAAGTTTTTGTTGACATCTCAAGCAGCCTCCATCGATGAGGACAAAACTTGTCTATTATCATCACTTACACTCACTCATCATCATATTCCCCTCCATGCTCTGTGTTTTTTCATATCTACACTCAAAGACTAATGGATATGGGGATTCTCTTTTTCCCCATCATCCATAATACATGCCCTAACAACCAGGCCATCTGAAGGGGGGAAAAAAAGCAACACAGTACATATATGGAGCGACGAGTACACTTTCACAAGATTGTGAAGGCCGGAGGACACCATGAAATTATTGTCACAAACCAAAAATTGCAATTAAGCTGGTGAAGAGGGTATTTACAAATCTGGTGTTCAAGAGATGTGTGTAAAGAATGGATCTGACTTCTCTCATTTTCTTTTCTCTACTAACTCATTCTTTAACACCTTTATAATTATTAGATTAAGATCAAAAGATCTACATTAATGTCTTACAAAAATAATATTATAATGGAAAGAATGACAAAAAAAAATATATTAATTATGAATCATTCGACCTTAACCTAACAATCATGATGTAAGGTAAATGATGAGAGCGGATGAGAGCATTAATAATTAATTAGAGAGGTCGAGGTGAGGGAGGTGATGAGGAAATGTGGTCGAGGCCCGATGCAAAAGCGGATTCGGGGCTGCAGATCTAAGATTATGTTTCAGATTTAGGATATCGAGTCGTTCGTCCTTCTTAATTAGTTTCTTCCCAATGCATCACAGTACATCTGTCCGTTTCAGCTTTCTTACAGGGAGCGTACTGATCAGTATATAAGTTTTGTGTGAAGAACATCTTCTCCTGTCTTTTATGATTAGGAAGAGAAGATAAAAATTAAAGTAGTAATATTATCTTTTAGATTGATAGAATAAACATGATTTAAAAATTATAAGTGATAATAAAAAAATAAGAAGAGAAACCAATCCATTTTATACTAAAGCACAAATTAAATATATTTTATATTGAGAATTGAATAGGATATATAATAACCTCTAGTTTTTTATATAAGATGTAGCTTACAATATATATTACACTAATAACTAGACCTTATATTAAAGAGAGAGTGTAGTATGTACATTTAAACGTGCATTAGCGTGTGTGTGTGTATAGCCTCAACCAAATTTGTTGGACTTTCGCTGAATTTAAAGAGATGTTGTGGGTAATATTTCCTCTTGTCCTTAATATAAAACATGTTTAGATAGTTAATCTTTGTCCTAAATATATGACAAAATTTTGATATTTGTCAATCAATTTTTAATTAACTTATATTGATGCCCCATCAATAAGAATGGAGGAGTGGAGGGAATAAGAGAATTAAAGAAGATGACTCGAATGTTTTAAAAAATATATATCATATTAACTAACTTAATTAACTTTCTTAGTCTAATCAAATTAGGTAAATATGTTTTATATTAAGGATTGAGAGAGTAATACAATAGCTTCCCCTTTATATATATTCACCTCAGGCTCAATTATAAATAAAAAGGTTGTCTCACATTGTTTAAAATAAAATACTTATTCTTCATACGAAGTCTTTTTTGTTGGGTATAATGATGGATGGTCATTTATTACAACAAATTCTAACTATTCATCATTTATAATTTTAAATGAAGAGCACAGTTGAAAACATGCGTTAATTATACTTAAAATTAAGTAATATTTTTTATAATTGAGCAGATGGAGGTAGTAAATGTTTATAGCCTTACGCTGTATACATTCCATGCATCTTGAACTCATGAACATTGAAAGATGACTGGAATAAAGGCTAAATGATAAGTTTACTAGCAATACTCATTAGTATTAATTACCATATGTAAGATGACTGGAATAAAGTAAATTGACTGTGCTGCTCAATTGTTGTGAAATTTTTCGATGATTACGTTCCCTTAAAATGTTAAAGTAATTCTCCCAATAATTTGACTTGAGTATATCTTTATCCCCTGCATCAATTTGGTTTGAAGACAATCTCAGTACCAACACAAAAATAAAGTATAAATGAGTCTCAATCAGCATATTACAACTATTACATTGAAGTTAATACTGTTATTTTCTCATATATATAATGGCGGGAGTACTAACAAAAGACTAGTGGAGGTACCCAAGGTCTTCATCACCTTTGTCCTTTTAAGTTTATTATAAAATAAAAGGTTAAGTAGCAAATTCATTCCCCAAAGTATTTGCTTCTGAATGGTGTTACTCTGAAAGTTTTTTTAAACTCAATGTACCCCAAAAATTTTAAGACATAGCAATGTTACCCTTTTTTGTTAAAAAAACAAGTAGTCAGTATTAATTTTTTAACTATTGACGTTAGTTTTTTTATCAGGTTTTGGCAAAACTGCTACGTTTTAAAACTTCCGGGATAACGTTGAATCTGGAAAAACTCTCAAAACAACATTACTCCTTAATGCAAACTTTCGAGACAGGTTTACTACTTAACCCTAAAATAAAAATATTTGTAGACTTGCCAGACTTATAGTCTTCGTTCCTAATATTATTTTAGAAAATAAAAATACACTCTTTCAGGTTTTTTTAATTATTTCACATTGACCTGAACCTGGAAATTATTTTCGCGGCGACAATAGCAGCTGGCTCTTAACTTCGGGCAAGGTAATTAATAGATTAAAATTTGTCAGTTCATTATTGAATGGGGAATTGAATATTTGGATTTTGAAGTTTTCGCGCCTAGAAGTTGAAAAAATTTAATCAGATGCAAAATATTCTAAATATACAATATTATTTAGTATTTTAATTAAATAAAGTAATATAAATTTTCAGCATATATATGGATATTAATTACTAGAAAAAGGTGTAAAAATGAATTCACTCATGGTGCATATATTCAGATCAGATTCTTCATTGTTGGCCGTAAGAGTGCAGTGCTTCATGGAAATCATTAAATTCTTGCCATTATCTTCCCGATGCTATATAGAAGTGTAATACACACACACACACATATTTGTGCCAATGCACAACTTAATTTATTGTACAAATTACATCACAATTCACACCTCACCATTCTTCTAGAAGGACCAACTCGATCACAATTTCATACCCGAGAAAGAACTAAGAAAGATACTTAGTATTATCGAATCAGAGGTCCTAGGCACGTGACAAAACATTGTTATGTACTCATCTATTCTTTATTGTAGGATCTAGTTGAGAAGCATAATCAGTTTTAATGTTCATTGTTACGATGAACACTAAAAGCTCTTCAACATTAAAAATCGTCTGGATCTAATTTGAATAGTTACAATTATTTTTGCTTACTTTTACTTTATTTAAAAACTTATTTTAACGCGTACAAGATTAAATAAATATAGTTTTTGAACTAGCAGTTTTTCCAATATATATATATATATATATATATATATATATATATATATATATATATATATATCTTTTTTTGAAAATCATTAATTTAAAATCTTTAATCTAGACTATTAAAATTTTATTTGAATTATAGAGATCTCATTATGGTGAAAACTTTAATATTATAAATTAATTTTGACTTAAAATATAAATTAAACACTTATAATTTTTATCAAATATAATAAAATATATAAGTTTGAGATTTCAAGTGTCATTTAAATTTCTGATTTAATAATTTTTTCATAAATATTTATAAATACATTTGATCAAGTACATATTTATTTAAAAACTTATTTAAATATTCAACATGCTGTAATATTTACATTAACCAATGCTAAAATAATTAAAGGGATAATTATTTGTAAAGAAAAAACTCTTAAATTATTTAAAACAATATTAGTCAAAATATAAAAGTAAAACTAGGGATTAAGTATTAAGAGTAAAATAATATATAAATTTTATTTTTTATACAAAATTTAATTAAAAAATATATTTTTGGAATATTTTTAAAATATTCTTAATGTAGTTGATCATTTGGACTTAAGTTTATGTTTTCAAAATAGAGGGGAGGTCTGTGTGATTAAGACAAAATAGAAGGGTGGTCAGAGTATTTCACTCATATAAGGGAGGTTTGTGTAACATATTTTTAAGGGTTAAGGAGCGATTTTACCAATAAACTATTAGCCCAGGAGCGTCCAGCACAATTAACTATTAAGTGGACCAAAAATACCAACAAACTTTTAAAAAAGGAGCGCACAGCACAACGCCGTTAGCAAAAAGTTAACCTCCGTTATCTAAGGTGCAGATTGGCCAACGAACTTTTACTCTAGGAGCGCCCAGTACAAAATTCTAAATTTTACTAATTTAAATAATTTTTTTCTCAATTGTTATTATTCAAAACCACTTGTAGAAATATTTATGGACAAAAATTACTCATTTTTCAATTTTGTCAAAATTATAATTTGTTAAAATAAACAAAAATTTTAATTTAAAGTATAATTATATGATTTAAATAAAACTCAAAGTGTTTTATATTTTATTATATATGTTAAAGAAAAAATATGATTTATTTTTACTTTAGAAAAAATTTATATGAGTTAAAAAATTGATTTAATGTTGATAAAATTTAAAAAATCTATTATATCCCGAAAGAAATGAAATGAGTTTCATTTTTACTTTTATAAAAAGAGCTTAATAGATATTAATGTTAATATTTAATAATATAAATTCGGCAACTTGATGATGTATTTGTTAATTAAATGACCTATCGCTTATATAGATATGGGACTTTCGTAGGTCAAATTGCTATTTAACCTACTATTAAGTTGTCCTTCCTCAAGTCTCTTAAGTTATTTTTTTTTTAGCAAGTCTCATATTTATATAATCAATGGATCATTTAATTAACAAATATATCATCAAGTTGCCGGATTATTTATATTATTAAGTATCAACATTGATATCCATTAAAATCTTTTTATAAAAATAAAAATTAAACTCATTTTATTTCTTTCAAGATATAATAGATTTTTTAGATTTTTAAATTTTATTAACATTAAATGAATTTTTTAACTCACATAAATTTCTTCTAAAATAAAAATAAATCATATAATTTTTTTTTGTTTAACATATATAATGAACTATAAAACATCTTGATGTTTATTTCAATCATATAATTATATTTTTAATTAAAACTTTTATTTCTTTTAGCAAATTATAATTTTGACAAAATTAAAGAATAAGTAATTTATATCCATAGATATCTATACAAGTAGTTTTGAATAATGACATTAAGAAAAAATTATTTAATTTAGTAAAATTTAAAATTTTGTGCTGGACGCTCCTGAAATAAAAGTTCGTTGGCCAATTTGCACCTTAGATAACGAGGGTTAACTTTTTGCTAACGGCGTTGTGCTGGACGGTCCTTTTTAAAAGTTTGTTGGTATTTTTGGTCCACTTAATAGTTAATTGTGCTAGACGCTCCTGAGCCAATAGTTTGTTGGTAAAATTGCTCCTTCACCCTATTTTTAATTTTAAAGGAGGTTTCTATGGGTTTTCAAAATGGAGGGGAGGTCTGTGTAATTAAGGCAAAATAGGAGGGTAGTCAAAATATTTTACTCTAATATATATTGCAACAATAACTAGATCTTATATTAAAGAGGGTGTAGTATATACATTTAAACGTGCATACCTGTGTGTCTATAGCCTCATCCGATATTTTTGACTTTTGCTGAATCTAATGAGAGATATCGTGGGTAATATTCTCTACTGTCTTTAATATAAGATATATGTAAATAGTTAACTTTAATCGTAAATATAAAATAAAATTTTTATATTCATCAATGATTTGTTAATTTACTCTTAGGATATATGTAAAAGTAATTCTCCCAATAATTTGATTCGAGTATACCTGTATCCCCTGCATCGATTCGATCTGAAGAGACAGAACCTCAGTGCGAACACAAAAATAAAGTATAACTGAATCTCAACCAGCATATTACAACTATTATATTTCAATTAATCGTATTAAAATAATTTATTTTCTCATATAATAATGGTGGGAGTACTGATAAAAGACTAGTGGAGAACCGAAGGTTTGCATAACTTTTGTCCTTTTCAGTTTATTATAAAGGGTAATGATCAGATTTACGTAGCCGCAAATTGAAACCTCTCATATTTTCCCTTTTTCTTTGTTGACTTGCCAAACTTATAGTCTTCGTTCCTAGTATTGTTTTAGAAAATAAAAATACACTCTTTCAGGTTTTTTAATTATTACACACTGACCTGAACCTGTAAATTATTTTCTCTGCGACAATAGCAGCTGGCTTTAACTTCAACTCGGGCAAGGTAATTAATAGATTAAAATTTGTCAGTTCAGTATTGAATGGGGAATTGAATATTTGGATTTTGAAGTTTTAGCGCTTAAAAGTTGACAAAATTTAATCGGATCCAAAATATTATAAATGTACAATATTATTTAGTATTTTAAATAAATTAATATAATTTTTTAGCATATATATATGGATATTAATTACTAAAAAAAAGGTGTAAAAATGAGTTCACTCATGATGCCTATATTCAGATCAGATTCTTCATGGTTGGCCGTGAGAGTGTTTCATGGAAATCATTCAATTCTTGTTATTATCTTCCCGATGCTACATAGAAGTGTAATATTTATACACACACATTTTTGTGCCAATGCACAACTTAATTTGTTATACAAATCACATCACAATTCACAACTCACCATACTTGTAGAAGGACCAAACTCACAATTAATTCATACCCGAGAAAGACTTAAGAAGGATAGTTAGTATTATTGAATCAGAGGTTATATATTTTTCTGATCCTTAATATAAGACCTAGTTGAAAAGCAGAATTAGTTTCAGTGCTTATTACTATGATGAGCCCCAAGAGTTCTTCAACATATTGAGAATTGTCTAGCTAGATCTAATTTGAATGATTAAGATTATTTTTTTTCATAATTTTAATTTTTTTAAAATTATTTAAATGCGTGCAGGATAAAAATAAAAATAATATTTGAACCAACAGTTTTTCAAAAAAAAAAAACATATTTTTTATTTGAAAATCATTAATTAAAACTTTTGATCTAGACTGTTAAAGTTTTATTTGAATTATAGTGATCTTATTACGGTGAAGAACCCTCCATGCTTATAATTGCGATGAGCACTGAAAATTGGTTTTATTAGGGAGTTGATCTTGATTCTATATACAACATCTATTTTTTATATTCGTTAATATTTTATTAATTTAATACTATTTATACTCCCCCAACAATAACTAAATAAGAGAGAGACGGAGGAAATTTAAAAAGATCACTAAGGTATTTTTTTTAAAAAAAACATGTCATATTGACTAACTCAACCAACATTTTCAATCAAATTAAATTAAGTAAATATATCTTATATTAAGGATCAAAAGAAGTATATACTAGCCTTAAATTCTTTATAAAAGATGTAGCTTATAATCAGTGGTGGAACTTGGAGGAAAAGTTTGAAGGGGCCAAATAGTTGCGGGGGGATTCGGGGGTCCGGGGGCAGCGCCCCCGAAAATTTTTTTAAAGAAAAGTTTTAAATGCATTAAAAATAAAAAGAATAAAAAAAATATTCATGAAATCAAGTCAATTAACTTCATCTACAAGTGTAGTATAGAATGGGTAAAAGTATAGTAACTAGTAAGGGATACACCACAAAAGAAAATTTCACTGATAAGCTAAAAATTTCAAGTAATTAGAATGAAATATAGAAAGAATGACAAGATTAACATAAAATTTAAATAATTTGGGGGGGGCCAAAGTAGTATTATTCACTAAAACATAAAAAGTCCCACTAAAAATATTTAAATAATTTTTTTTTGGGGGGGTTAGAAGTTCCGTCAGTGCTTATAATACATCTTGCACCAATAACTAGACATTATATTAAAGAGAGGGTGTAGTACAATGTTGTCAAAAACGAGTTTCTACGTAGACACGGAAATGGGTAGCAAAAACGTAAATCATAGAAACGACACGACACGTAAAGTTTCTACTTTCTACTACTTTAGGTCAGAGTTCAAAATTATATATATATATATATATATATATATGGGAAAAAAATTATAAATCAGTAAATTACTACTAAATGAGAAAATAAAAAAAAAACAGTGCTAGGGACTTATCACTACCACTTTCAATTTTTTTTTTTTTAAAAAAAACAGACAAATCATACAAGAGATGAGGTCCCATTGTTTTTGTCTATCAAATGCATTAATTATCATGAAGGAATTACAGCGATGAAGAGGATACACATGAAATACAAACACTTCGATTATAGGGACAACTCTAGCATTAATAAGACTGAGTAAAACAATATTCATGATGAACCGAACCCAATGTTTTTACCCTTTTTCACTTTAAAATCTGGCACTACTTATCAGATAAATCTGAGTATAGATTCAAAACAATATGGTGAGGTGAAGATACAAAAATTGCGCGATGGTATTACTCACTTAGTGACTTATTTAGTTTTTTTTTTTTGGTCTTAAATAAAAACTGTTAGGACGGTAAAAATTTAAGTTTCTACGTTTTTACACTAGTGTCTATCCGTTTTTACCTTAGACAGTGTTTACTTGAGTTTTAGAACTGAAGACCCCGATAAAGACATAAAAACGTACACTAGTTTTTGACAACACTGGTGTAATATATACATTTACACGTGCATATACTTGTGTGTGCGTGGCCTCAGCCGATTTTATTGGACTTTCAGTTGAATCTAATGAGATATGTCGGTAATATTTCATTCTTTTCTTAAGACATATTTAAAAAATTAATTTTAATCCTAAATATAAAATACAATTTTTATATTTATCAATCATTTCTTAATTTACCCTTCTTAAAATAATTCACCCAGTAATTTGATTTGAGTGTATCTTTATCCCCTGCATCAATTAGGTTTGAAGACAATCTCAGTGCTAACACACAAATAAAGTATAACTGAATCTTCTCATTCAGCATATTACAACTATATTATATTTAAATTAATCGTATTATAATAATTTATTTTCTCGTATAATGGCGGGAGTACTAATAAAAGACTAGTTCGGTTCTCATAACCTTGCTTTGTCCTTTTCAGTTTATTATAAAGGGTAATTAATGATCAGATTTACGTAGACGTACGAAAATTGAAACCTCTCATATTTTTCCCTTTTCTTTGTTGACTTGCTAGACATATAGGGCCCGTTTGGTTCAGGGAACATTTAAGGAGGGAAATGAACTTAAAGAAGGAAAAGAAATTAAAGGAAATATTGAGAGGGAACTTTAAAAAGTTAAGCTGTTTGGTTGACATGAGAATATAAGTAAATTGAGGGAAGATAATTTGTTTGGTAAGAAGAATTGGGTATTGGTTAAGTGGGAAGAAGAGGTAAAATACATATATTACCCCTAAAAAAATAAAACCCTAAAAAATAAAACCCCTCTACTGGTTCATCTTCTTCCTCGCCTCCCGTCTCTGCATCTCATCGCTCACTCCCGTCTCTGCGTCTCGTCTCAGCTTCGTCCCCACCATCGCCGGCACTTCATCTTCTTCCTCGCGTCTCTGCCTCTCGTCGCTCCGTCTCGTCTCTCACTCCCGTTTCTGCATCTCGACTCTGCTTCTTCCCCAACATCGCCGGCGCCTGTGCTTCCTCCACCATCGTCGGCGCCTCTCTTCCGCCACTATCGCTGGCGACTCTTCTTCATCCACCATTGTCGTCGCCTCTCCTTCAGATCGGACTAGTTTTTTTCATACAAGGGGCTTTTTTGTCGCTGGGAACTCAGATTGGAGGGAGAATGGCGCACCAAACGGATTTTTCCATGGGAACCCTATTAAGTTCCCATTCCTTCTGGTGAGTTCCCTGAACCAAACGGGCTCATAGTCTTTGTTTCTAGTAGTATTATTTTACAAAATAAAAATACACTCTTTCAGGTTTTTTAATTATTACACATTGACCTGAACCTGTAAATTATTTTCTCTGCGACAATAACAGCTGGCTTTAACTTCGGGCAAGGTAATTAATAGATTAAAATCTAATTTGTCAGTTCTTGCATTCAGTACATTTTTGAGTGGAGAATTGAATATTTGGATTTTGAAGTTTTAACACTTAAATGTTGATAAAAATTTAATAGATGAAAAATATTATAAATATACAATATTATTTAGTATTTTAAATTTTTAGCATGTATATGGATATTTTTTTTGATACAGCCAGTTGGAGGGAGGGGGAGGTAAGACTCGAACCCTAGATAAGGGAGAAGGCCAGCTCCTAAGGCTGACATTGGTGCCATCGCGCTATGAGACGCTTGGCAGTATGTATATGGATATTAATTACTAAAAAAATGTGTAAAAATGAAATCACTCGTGATGCGTATATTCAGATCATATTCTTCATGGTTGGCCATAATAGTGTTTCATGGAAATCATTAAAATTTTGTTATTATCTTTCCAATGCTATATAGAAGTGTAATATACAGGGAAAAGCATCAAAATAATGTTTTTTTTTTCAAAAAAAAAAACCAAAATAAAGTATATTGAAAAGTGTTTACCGAAGTAATGCTCATGCCGCTAGTAGTGTGAGAGAGGTTCACACCGTACCACTGACACAAAAATGTCAGTGGCACGAAACAAGTTCACGCCACCAATATATATATATATATATATATATATATATATATATGTATGTATGTATGCCAGTGGCATGAACCACTGGCACTTCTAACACAAAAGTGTAAGTAGCGTGAACCTTGTTCATGCTAAAAGTGGCGCGACCTGTCCTTACATTACTAACTGCAGTACTTTGGTAAAATGTTTCCAATATGTTTTAACCTGGTAAATTTTTTTTTTCTTTATTTTGGTCAAAAAGCTGTAATATACATATATATATATATATATGTGTGTGTGTGTTGTGCCCAGAGATCAAGATATATACGATAACTTTAGAAACAACATCGACAAATGCGATCCATTTGCATTCATTCACTTAGTTTCTTTTAAGAGTATTAATTTAAAAGTAAAAAATGATCTCCAGTTGCAAAACCTAGCTAGTCAACAAAACAATACCTTAATAAACGGCATAATAAAAAAAAACTACGTATAATGGTTTGCTAAAAAAAAAATCAAGAAACAAAATGCACTTCAAACATAAAATATATTTTGTGTTTGTTTCTATTTAAACAGGAAGATAATATAAAAAATAGTCGAATGCAGGTCCTTCTTCATGGTGAATCCTACTGTTGACTCAATGCCGGGGTCTGAAATTCGATTAGCCACCTTCTCTCTTATGATACACTTTTAATAAGAACTAGAGATAAATAAGATAACACATGATCACAAACAAAATTTAATACTAGTTATTTAAATATAAAAGAAAATTAAAAAAAGGGAGGAGCACGGCCCACTCAAGTGAGATTTAGGCGAATCTTATTTTGTTCTCTTCGTTTGCGCGCACATCGACTAGATCAAATTACGGAGAATCTTAATTCTATTTAAGAAAGACTACAACGTAGTCCTTATACAATAATTATAGTAACCCATAATAATGACAAGGGAAAATCTACCTCTCTAGACCCAAATTAGTAAGAAAATTTAAATAAGAAAAAAATCTAAGAAAAAGTTAAATGTCAAAAAAGGTCTCAAAACCTTTTCTGGTATTATTTTATAAACGTTAACAATAATATTAGTAAATCATTAACAACTAAATTAGTAGCATTAACAACAATATCCTAACAATTAAATCAATACCCGTTAAGACCTATATTAGTATATTTTAATAACTAGCGTTTTATCAGAAAAGGTTTTGAGACCTTTTTTGATAATTTTTACTAATTTAGGTCCTGAAGTATATTTTCCCTAATAATAATGTTATTATTATTTTTTTTATATAACAATAAATAATAGGATATTGTCACTACCATTTTTTGTCACTATCAATGTCACTACTACTTTTTCACCGTTAGATCATAATCTCAATAGGAAAGAGAAATGATAAAGGTAGATGAGATTCTGATTTAATGGTGAAAAAGTGATAGTGACATTGATAGTGACAATATCTTATCCCTAATAATAATAATGTTATTGATATAAATGAATTTTTTTTTTGGGTAAACATTAATGAATATTTTTTTTTGGATACGAATATGAATGAATATTTGATTTGACGGATGGGGTCAGGACTCTTTATGGGTCCTCCATCACGCCTGTCTGGAACCCGACCCACACTCATACGAGCAGAGGAGTGACGACTGACGAGTGAGGTTAGGTTTAATTGTGGGACCGGGCCCACGTACGGTTTTTCTCCCCAGGTTGAGAAAAAAGCCGCGACCCGAACCAGGGCCAT
Organism: Acacia crassicarpa; assembly: GCA_034222035.1. Classification (NCBI taxonomy): domain Eukaryota; kingdom Viridiplantae; phylum Streptophyta; class Magnoliopsida; order Fabales; family Fabaceae; genus Acacia; species Acacia crassicarpa. Next base: position 11,036,503 of record JAWXYG010000003.1, read on the forward strand.
TAGGGAGGGCGGTGGCATCCACGCTCCGTAAGGGGTCGCGTGTGGGGTGACCACTCCTTGCCCTGCGTGTTAACTTGTTCCCAAAAACGAAGGCTTTTTATGGTCAAAACCTTGATCATCCTTGATATCCTTACCCCAAAACCCAGAAAAACTCAAATGCAATTTCATGATATTATCGCACTCGCACTGACCCCATACCACTCGCCCCCACATAAAACCAAACCACTGAAATATCGCCTCATTCCCAGCCAATGATCCTTATTACCCATTACTCTCTGATTATCTCTCTGTCTAGCTTCCTCCTTTAACTGCCATAAACAACAACCTCTCCCAGATTTCTTCTCTGTGTCGCTGCTTCTCTTAACTAGCTATCTGATATTGATATCAGTCACCCAGAAATATACGCTCCATACATGTTATTTTCTTCATTTCTAAGATAGTAGTAATAAAAATGGATCATTCACTGTCCAGCCTTCTCTGCCAAGTAAACCATCAAGGAGAGGTGGTGGTGGTGGATGAAGATTTATCCGTTCAGTTTGAGGATTCTGGTGTTTCAGAGGATGAGTACTTACAAGTTTTGATTGAGAAAGAGATCGGCGTTGGGTTTGGAAGGGAAGAATCTTCTTTCTTGTTGATGAGTGATTGGATCAAAACTGCTCGCCTGTATGCCATCATTTGGATTCTCAAAGTTAGTTTCCACCAACATTAACCCATTATTCTCTTCTTCTTTTTTTCCTGATTGAGATGTTCATTCATTCCTTAATAATCAGGCTTCAATCTCTCAAATTTTGAATCTTTTCTGATTTTCTTTCTCTTTGGGGGTGAATTTTGAGTCCAGACAAGAGCAACATTCGGCTTTCGTTTTCAAACGGCTTACTTGTCTGTCACATACTTGGATCAATTCCTTTCTAGACGGTCCATTGATGTGAGTTCAACTTAATCCCATACCATTTATTATCAAACCATTCTTGCTCAATGTAATTAAATCACAAACTATATATGTATATTGCTATTAATATATATGCAGAGTGAGAAGTGTTGGGCGTTTCGGTTACTATCAGTTGCATGCCTTTCTTTGGCTGCTAAGATGGAGGAATGCGATGTTCCATCGCTATCAGAGTTTCCTTCACAAGATTATAACTTTGAAAGCAAAGTGATTCAGAGAATGGAGCTTTTGGTGCTCTCCACATTGGAATGGAACATGAACTTTACTACTCCTTTTGCCTTCTTACCTTATTTCATCTCAAAGTTCTCCAACCAATCCCCGCCACCTCATATTTGGTCCAACATTATGCAACTCATCTTCACATTAATGACAGGCAAGTCAATTACCCCACAATTCTTCATCACATTAGATGAACTTCTCAATCAAGGTATTGATATAATATATGATTCTATATGCAGAGGTCAATTTGATGGATCATAGGCCATCTGTGATAGCAGCAGCAGCTACTTTGGTGGCAATTGATCCGCATTTGACGAGAAATACATCAGAATTGAAGATTATGTGTTCGGTTTCTCAATATTGGAGTCTCGAAATTGTGAGTTCTATGTTTCTTTTCCGATGACACATATTTTTTTCATTAGTTGAGGGACAGAAGAATGTAACAGTTCAGTCTGATATGAACAGGAGAACATATTTGCGTGCTATGATCTAATCCAGAGATTACGCAAGGAGAAAACTGAAAGAGACAATGTTATACATTCCTCGAGTCCTCCTCCGCCGCCGACGGGATCAGTGGCACCAATCGACAAGCTTGAGACTTCTGTAGTTGGTTCGTCCAAGAGAAGAAGACTCACATTCACTGATCATGAAGAAGGTCAAGGCAAACATGAGGGAAGTTAATTAAGGGATTCCACTAGGGGGAAAATCAGATTTTTAATTTGCTTGACAAGTTTCAGAGATTATGAGTTCATTTTTTTTTAATATATATATATAGACATAAAAGATACATATATTCTCCTCCAAAGGTATTTGATTGAAAGTGTCCCTGAAGAAGCAGAGAGAGGAAGAGGAGGAGAAAGATGAATAATAAAAATGCTGGCTCTGGGCAAATATTGGAGTGCTCAATGGACCAGAAAGGACAATTGCCAGATATGGCATGGAAAGCTACGTGATGAAGATTGAAGAGAGGGCCAAATAGGCGATAGTGACATATATGAGATACTGTTTTGTTCTCTTTTTTTTAACCTTACTTTTTTGCCATTTTTTATCCAAATCACTTTTCTCTTTTATTTCTTTCTGCTTGGGGCTTTTTTAAAACCTTGGGAGGCTTTCCTTTTTCCCCCACATGAAAGTGGGTGTTTTGTAATGTGACTTTAGCAACCCTACGGCGCTTGGGATGCTCTGTTTCTACAGTTAGTGTCTTGAAAAAGGGGATATGAGAAGTGTGTTGGTGTGATTGGATGCATGGTTGTGTTGCATATTGGGGTATCACAAACACAGTTGTGTAGAAAAAGCTGAATGTAATTATAATTTGCTTCAACGTCTGGCCACTGGTGCTGCCTTTAATTCCTACCCTACCCTTTTTTGCCTCCATACTTCACTTGCTTCGCTGTGTTCAGCTCATTGAATTTGAATCACAAGAAATTTGGACTCGCCATTTCTTTTTGCTTTTATACGATGGATTTTTGGTTAATCACAAGAAATTGTATACGAGGTTTCCGTTGGTTTTCTGCCTTTGTTCATTAATTTTTTCACATATAAAGAATCTCAGTTCCAGTGTCATAAAAATCAGAAGTCTGTTATTAATAAACTATTGGTTGATGTAGTAAAGGGTCACACCCTCATAAAAAGAGAGTACAAATTTGATATCTCAAGAAACACATTTGCTTGTAGGAGCGAAAACCATTTGCAATTTAAGTTTGAAAATACATTATCTTGAGAATATCTTTGATCAAATCAAACGAGTCTTTTTCTCCACGAACCGGTTTCCCCGTGGCGTTGGTCTATTTTGGAATGACATCCTACCCTTTCAACCCATTTCCTGTTTTCTTTTCATGCAGGTTAAGAATCTCCGGCCACACTTCGTCCAAACATATAATCAATCACCAACTTGTGAGTCTACAGTCCACAAATTTTACAACACAGCCGTCAAAAAACAAACGCTTATGGAGAAAAGTAGCAATGGCAGAGACGAGACGAGATCTGTGAGAAGTGGCTAAATATTCGGAACGTGTTTGAAAACACGTTCCGCATTTCGGTGCTTTTTGGACATGTTTTCAAACACGAACTAGGACCATCTTAAGGAGTATTATAATTAGCTGATCATGAACTTTTATCAATAGCCCAATAGTGCATGTTTTCCAAAAAAAATTGAGCACACAATTCCAGTACAAAGGGTTTTAAGTTCAATAAAGGACAATGATGAGGCTGTCCTACAGCACCCACAATCATCTCCGAATTACCTTTTCCCTGAGGCTTTCCCTGAGGCCTAGCTTGCTGCTAAAGACACTGACATCGTGCTCTCTGCCCATAATTGTTATCTCTGGCCATTTCTTCTCATAACTTAGTCGACAAAATTAATTTTGATCCATCACCTGTGGGGGAGCCAGCCAACCGGCCAGACGTAATTTTTAATCACAATGAGACATGAGAACGAGACTTTAAAAAGAATTTTACTGGTCACATTTCGCTCCTAAGCGACTGGATCCATGTTTCCTTGTGTTTTATAGTATATACAAACACAGATTACTAAAAGCGGGGCTTGCTTGAGGTTAAGGCATGCCATGCCAAGTTGACAACGGACATTCTTCTCATGTTTATTTGCGTTGTAAGTTTGAAACTGAATACCTCAAAATGCTGGACCTCCAGAACTAGCCCGTTTTTACATGACTCGTCAATAATTCTAGTACTCAACCTTATTTGATACAAGAAGATGATAAACTAGATAGCAGCCCAACACTATTCTCAGGACGAGCCAATTGTAAAAGAGGGCTATGGCAGGGCCTATTCGAACACAAGCATGAACCCCACACTATCCAATATGGGACATGCAGACACAACATGACAGTGTAAATAATTACTACTCCCTCCGGTCCTAATTATAGGAAGTATAAATTACAATATAAAAGTGTTTTTATAATTAGGAGAGGTAGTACATAATAAGCAGCAAAAGATTGTCGAAGGGTAACATAAATAATAATCAAACATATTTGAAATTAACAAAAAATACAGCCCATCTATATCAAAACCCACCCCACAATATGGAAGTTTTTCGGTTGATACAGTTCAAATCAGACTGAAATTGGATAGTAGTCATGCAAAATGTGTATATGTTCAGTGCCAGCACCAGAAACAGACAAAATTTCGCCTTTAATTTGCAGGCCTACTCAACTTTACCCTGAGACATTCTAGAATGGTGGCGAGGTAGAATCTTGATTTACATGTAAGAGCGTCGCAACTAAAAGGAAAGTACCTATTTTATCTAGCTTGACTTCAGACAGATCACACAGGGATCATCTTTAAAGCTGCCGCAATTGGCATTCCCAGAAATCCAAAGAAAACACTACCAAGCCACTGCTTCCAACTAAGGGGAGATGTGTTTGCAAACGTGCCCAAGAACTCAACAATTATAATTTGAAAGAGGACAGTACAAGTGAGGACAGCCACAAATACATAATTCTTCAGTATACCCTCAAAGACATTTATCTTCTCCATCTCTCTAGAACTGATCTCATTGAAAACCTACATAAAGAATTTGCATGAAAAAGAAATACCAGAATCAGAGAGCGAGTAAATAGTCATGTAGCCAATCCCCCCGGGGGTCAAATCTGAATGTCTTATCATGATGTTGGCAACTGCAAAAAAAAAAAAAAAGACCAAGACGAAAACAAACTTCTACCAAATGGGCAGGGAGTAAAAAATGGAAATTGAACTCGCCTCGTTACATGTTCAACAAAGTACAATGGAATGAATAAAAAGACAAACACCAGATATGAGCATTTTCAAAGGAAATCTTTTCCAAAAGCAGACATGGACATGGATGCAAGTTCTATCCAAGCAATTTCTGTCATTTGAGTCACAAAACCATATTGGCGCAACAAAAAGTAGACACTACTGATGCCAATATCATGAAGGTTGAATTTTACCTGACAAAATACAAACGAGTTGAAAATGAGGGTGTTCAATGTCAAATCAGTATCCGGGCCTTCAAGATGAAAAGCTACTTTTCCTCTGGTCTGGAGGAACCAGATGATAGCAAACTGATATAAAGCCTGTCCCAAGATATTCCTCCACATCACATTACTGATAAAGTTTCCTTTCCTACCAACAGGTGGCCTTTTCATCAAGTCAACATTAGGAGGTTCAGTTGCCAGCGCAAGTGCTCCTAAAGTGTCCATGATCATGTTGACCCATAGAAGTTGTACAGCAGTGAGGGGAGCATTTCCTAGGAGTTCATGTATAGCAAGAAAAAATAATGAAAAAGATTTAAAAACGGAGGAAATAAGAGACCATTGCAGAATAACTTGACTTTGTGTAGGGAAAAGATAAGAGAAGGACTTCATGCTTGCTTACCAGTCAAACAGGCAGAAGAGAAGTTGACAATCAAAGCAACAACATTTACAGTTAGCTGGAACTGCACAAATTTCTGTATGTTTATGTAGACTGACCGACCCCATTTGGCCACAGTCACGATAGTGGAAAAGTTATCATCTAGTATTATTACATCTGCACTTTCTTTCGCTACCTGGAATTCATAATGGAACTTTATAAGATATATAAGTAGGAATTCAGAATAATATTCATTTCAAAGATCAAGAACTCACCATTTTCCACTATTTGCCAATAAAAAGAAGTTTAGGAATTGAGAAGCGACTAATAAATTTAAGGTTAACATCCACTCAAGTTGACTTATAAAAAATCTCTACTCAAGTTGAGCCAAATATTTCTCTACTTGTTATATAGACCATATTACAAGGTCCCATTATCCATCTTGTATATCCCAAGTACTTTCATCTGCAATGATCCAAATTAGGTGATTCTGAGGGGACTGATTCTCAAAATATATTTGAGCAGTGGCATTTCTAAGATAAAAATGGTGAAACATAACATATAAATCCAATTTTCAAAGTTCTGATGACATTTAGGACTGAAGTTTATGCGCGCGCAAAAGGAAAAAATTATTGTCACATAATTCAGAAGAATGGTTAACGCACCTCAGTTCCAGCAATGCCCATTGCAAGTCCAATATCTGCTTCATGAAGTGCAGGAGCATCATTTGTACCGTCACCAGTAACTGCAACTACTTCTTCAAATGTCGTCCTTAAATGTTTTACCAGGGTATGCTTATCTATGGGTGAAGATCGAGCCATTACCTGCAGATGCAGGGATAGAAATATGACGGAGTTAGTAGACAAATTTCTTTCATAAATTGAACCAACAATCTCATAATCCTTCCCCTGGCTATTTCTTATAAGATGTTGAGAGGTTCATAATAATTGAGTGGACCTTTCAAGTTTAGGATAGTATGCATGCAACTGTGAGTGTTTCTTTTCCCTTTAACACCCCCCCCAGCTCTCTCTCTCTCTCTCTCTCCTGCCAAAAATACCAAAAATATTGATTAAAAATGGCGTGATCATCAGTGTGCACCTGAATTTTGGGAATTAAATCATGCAATTCCTGGTCATTCTTCTCCCGGAACGCAGGACCTTCAATTGCTATGCCATCGGTTAGAATTCCACACTCTCTAGCAATTGCCTTGGCAGTATGTATGTTATCTCCAGTAACCATTCTAACAGTCATTCCAGCTGCCCTGCAAATGGCAACAGACTCTCGAACACCAGGGCGAACTGGATCTTTGATACCCACAATTCCTATACATGTGTATCCACTACTAGGAATAGCACTTTCAACAGAGTATTCTCTTCCAATCTCCATGTAAGCAAGGCAAATAGTTCGCAGAGCTTCACTGGCAAACTTTTCGATTGTATTCTTCAACTCATTGATGGATTCTTCATCAAGTGGAACAACCTTGCCGCAAGAGTCTATAACCTTGTCACAATTAGTAAGAGTTATCTCAGCAGCACCTTTGCAATGTGCTCTGAAGCTACCATCAGGAAGCTCTAGAACCACTCCCATGCCCTTCTTCATAGAGTTAAAGGGTTCCACTTTCACAATTTTTGACATTTGTCGTTCCTGAAGGAAATTACCACCAAGGGATATCCCAAATTCTAATAGTGCACTCTCAGTTGGTGTTCCCAGAATCTCAATCTTGTCATTTTTGTCTTTGACAACTTCTCCTCCAGTGTTAGTAAATATTGATTGAAGGAGAATTCTCAGACCAGAATCAGGAACATCAGTCAAGAAATCAGAAGAAATTTTAGAGCTACCTACATCCTTTATCTTCCTACATATGCAAGCTTTCACAACAGTCATATGGTTAGTGGTGAGAGTGCCAGTCTTGTCGCTACAAATAGTAGTGGCAGATCCCATTGTTTCACAAGCAGCCAGATGACGGACAAGAGCCTTATCACTCATCATCTTTTTCATAGCAAAAGCAAGGCTCAATGTAACAGCTAAGGGTAAGCCTTCAGGAACTGCAACAACGACAATAGTAACAGCAATCGCAAAGAATTCCAAAATTTCCCTAGCATCTCCACTAGACCACTTCCAGTGGGACCCCTCTTGTAGTTTGTGGCTAAATAGTCCTTGGACCAAAACACTAAACGTCACTACAGCAAAGAAAAGGCCTATTTTCCCAATAATGGTAGCTACACCATTGAGTTTGACCTGCAAGGGAGTTTCATCATCTCCCCCTTCACTTAAAGTGGCCACTAGTTTTCCCCACTGTGTTCTCATTCCTACAGTAGTTACAAGCATCCTGCAGGATCCATCCTGAACTTTAGTTCCAGAAAGAAGAAAAGGGTTACGATCATTGACATTCATTGGTTCACTCTCACCTGTCAAACTTGATTCGTTTATCAACACAGAGAAACCTGACACAAAGAGTCCATCAGCAGGGACCTGATCTCCAATATTTAGGTGAACAATATCACCAGGAAGCAAATCATATATTGAAATCTTCTGTCTGCATCCATTTCGTGTGACCTGAACTGTAATCTTTTTCTTCTCCCTATCTAGATCTTTAAACTGTAATGATTGTCTATAATCACTTGTGGCAGTGACAAACACAACAAGTAATATGCTAGCAACAATACCAATTCCATCATGAGCGCCCTTAGGCCATCCTTCCATTATTATGCCAACCAACAAAGAGACTAAAGCACAAACAGCAAGTATCAAGAGGGTTGTATCTTGAAGGGCTTCCCAAACAAAAATCCAAAACCTCCGGGTGGGCCTTTCAGTGAATCTATTAATTCCATAAATCTCTTTCCTCTTATTTAGTAATTGCTCAGAAGTTGATAACCCCTCATCTAAAGAGGTAGCAAGCTTGTTTGAAATACCCTCAACCCCTCCATGAATTTTTAGCTTCTTGACATCACGAACTTCAACAACCGATCCCAACTCATCAGCACAAATTTCAAAACCTGCAGCTCTAACTTCTTCTGGTACAGTGTATTCACTTGACAATTTTAGACCTGGAGAGAGTGAACATTTTTTTATTATGTAAATGAGAATGAGAATTCTTTATATCAATCATCAAATACAAGAAGGCTCACCCTCTTACCATGGATAAACTGAAGTGCAGCTTGTGAAACCAAGACTGCAACTCGGAACTTCTCCTACAGTGTATAGAAGTTGGGAACAAGGACAAGAATGAGATGCTGGAACATTTTACTACATTTATTATGTTTAATTCAACATCACCCTACAAGTTTACGCCTTTTGGGAAGCTGTTAAGATATCACGGTACTGCATTAAGAAAACCAAAATTCCCAACCCTGCCTTAATTATTCAATCTAAATTCGAAGTCCATGAGATGGACTTCAAGAAGTGTTCATCTCAAACTCAAGCATTGCAAGAATATAAAAATGAAGAAATTGCAATTTTTGGCTCAAACATAGACAAGAGAATTAATACACACACACACCAGCCAAACTTGGAAGTCTCTTTAAATGAAGACAATACTCTTAGTTCTTTCTGTTTGATCAACGCTCCACAAGTATGACAGTCATCAATACTTTTACCCTCAATCTTACTTAGCATTACGTCAATGCTGATACAATATGCTAAGTGGGCTGACTTTAAAACAAGACCAATCAAAGGGCAATTCTTGACATTACATGCATTTTACTAATAGTTTTGAAAGAGGTTCTTCATTCCAAAGTCAAGTGACTTAACAACATCTCATTCGATATTAAAGCGCAGTTAAGTCAAAACATTTGTTACTTTTGTATTTTTATTTTACTTGTGATAATTTTTTCCTCCGCAATGCATTGCACTTGAGCATTTTACAAATATAGGCGCTGCAAGGAAACCAAATCATGTATCATCACCTAGTGTAATATATCTATATATATTGCACAATTAAATGGTTGGGGTATATCAATTTCTTGAATATGATTTAAGTGCTTTGAGTCTTTACTCCATCCGAAAAGGAGCATCAAACCACAACTAACGTAAACACCAACTTTTGTGCTCCATTTAAGCAACTTGTGGAGTAGAGTAACGGTACATTCCATATTTATTAGAATATCAGCAGGATCATGCAGTTCATTAATTACTCAAGACCAGCCCAGCTTTCCATTCCATTTGAATTGAGTTGTGAATCATATAAACCAGTGTGAATCATTTAAACAGAATAAAAAATCCATTAACAGATAAAGCAACGAAGCAAAAGAGCCATTCAGATTATAGACATTGTGGCCAATTTGTTGGGATTGGGAGGAGGAATATGAGCTAAAATAGAAAAAGCTGAACCCTGATACTATTCTACCCTGCTTGTCTTCTTCCTGTGAATAAGACAAGGCATGTGATTCCTGCTAAGCTTGCCCCCAAAGTTTCAGACCAGTCAAAAAATGAAGGGGCGAAAAGTATAAAAGAAAAAACCTGATTAGAGCGTCTTATAGCTTCCGCTTCGAATCGTTTGGAGAGATTGGCAGTGAAGCGAAATCTCCTCTTACGGTTTTTCACAAGCCAACATAGTTTTCTCCATCGCTGGAGCGCTTCCTCCGACGAGTTCTTAGGCTTCACATCCCCAAAGTTCTCATTCAGATAAGTCTCCATCTGTGCCTTTACCTCACAGGCAAGTCAAGGCAAATCTAGTGTAAATCCTCTCAGCTCATCCAAGCTCAAAAAGAAAAGCTAAAACAAATCAAATCGTGGAACACACTGGGAATCGATGTTGCTTTAGAAAGTAAAACAGAAATGAGTATAATTCACTTAACAGCAACGCCATTACTGTAGCTTCGCCGCTCGAGGAAGCTGTTGAACTTTGAAAAAGGCAAGATCTGCCAGTCCACACTTTTCCTTTGCTGGAAAGATTTATTTACTTATAAAATAGGGTAAAGTATATTTTTACTCAATAAACTTTCTATACAAGGTATATTTGAATTTTGTAAAGTATATTTTAGTCTTATCATTCTAACATTGTTAATGTTGTCAAAAGAAAAAGATGACACAATAAATTTAAGTGATAATTATACAAGCTTAACTTATGAATGTGTAATTAAATATTATTAATATTAATATTAAATTTAAAATATGTGTATATTAAAAAATATTTAAAACTTAATATCAAATCCTTGACTACTTAAAAAAAAATAGTTTAATAATCTAAATATCAAAACCTCAAATTTATTTTTAGCCATTTGTTTGATAAATATAATATATTAAAACTTAAATATACTTTGACAATTATATTTTCATCACTTGAGTTTTGTTACGTCAACATTTTCCCTTAGCAACGTTAACAGTGCTAGAACTATAAAACCAAAACTATACTTTATAAAGTTAAAAGACCAAAAGTATATTTATGTAAAATTAAAAGGATTAAAAATATACTTTAACTTATAAAATATAAACAGAAATATATGTAGGAGTACATATTTTCATTTTACAGAACCTGTTTGGAGGGATCCAAAACCTAGGTTTTAGAAACAAAACATAAGTTTTGGTAAAAGTTTATCAAACACTCCAAAATTTTCCAGAAGCTATTTTGCATCAAAACCTAGGTTTTGAACAAATCTATTTTTTCCACATTTTTCTCTCTCATCTGTCATCATTAGTATTTTTTAATACTAGTTAGTATCCTTAAGTATTTTTTTAGTACCCTTCAATATCCTAAAATATTTTTTCAAGATTAGTCATTACTCTAAAATATTTTTTCAATATCATAAAATAAATTTGAGAGATCATAAAGTATTTTTTTCAATATTTTTAAGTATCTTTTTAGTACCCATCAGTAACCTAAAATATTTTTTAGGATGAGTCATTATCCTAAAATATTTTTTTAATATCCTAAAATAAATTTTTAAGTATTTTTTCAACATCTGTCAGTACCCTGAAATATTTCATGATCTTAAAAATTTATTTTAATATTAAAAATATTTCAGAGTATTAACGGGTATTATAAAATATTTAATATTGACTTATACTAAAAAATACTTCTCATGGTCTTAAAAATTTATTTCAGAATCTTGAAAAAATATTTCAGGGTACTGATAAATCTTAAAAAAAATTCAGGGTACTAAAAAGATACTTAATACTAATTGGTATTGAAAAAATACTTCTCATTCTCTTAAAAATTTATTTTAGGATCATGAAAAAATATTTAAGGGTACTAATTAATCTTGAAAAAAAATTCAGGGTACTAACGGATGCTAAAAAAAATACTTCTTAATCTTAAACAAAATTTACGATATTGAAAAAATATTTCAACCTAATGACTAATCTTGAAAAAATATTTCACAGTATAGAAAGGTACTAGAAAATATCTTAAAGGTAATGACTGATACTGAAAAAACACTGATGATGGCAAAGGAAAGAGAGAAAGCTGAAAAAATTAATTTTTCACAAAACCTAAGTTTTGATGCAGAATAGCTTCAAAAAAAAAAAAAAAGGAGTGTTTGGTAAGCTTACAATAAAACCTAGGTTTTGATGCCTAGAAAAAATAGGGGTATCTGACAAAATTTTGTCAAAACCTAGGGTTTGATGCAGAATAGTTTTTGTACAATTTTGGGGTTGTTTGGCACTTTTGTTAAAACTTAGGTTTTGAAGTTATTTAAACACTATCATTTTTATCCAAAAGCTATTTTTCAAAAATCACTTTTACCTTGTAAATCCCAAAAAAATGTTCTCTAAAAGTCATTTTTACCTTATAAATAGTGAAAATCATTCTTCAAAAGGACATCCAACGGCCTTAGGAGAGAGAATTAAATTGCATCAAAGTACTGTGTATTTTAGTTACTTCCATTTCTTTCCTTAAAATCCCTCATATCCCTGGAACCAACCATTACTCCTGTCCTGATAGTTAATGTGGTGTAGGGGCGGAGCTACACTGGAGCCTGTGTCCGCAGGTGCAGATATAAATATTTGTTACATTGCAATTTTTCAAGAGAGACACTAATAGCTCAGTGGATAAGGCGTGTTACAACTAAAGTAGGATGCTGTGGTTCGAATCCTACATGCGCGTTTCTTTCTTTTTTTCTTTTAAATAAATGGAATGCACCTTTTCATTGAGAAAAGGGGGAGCCGTTTCATGATTTTAATTCTTAACATGTTACAACTATAGGGTTATGCAATTCATGCAATTTCCCTATTATTCTCAATGCCAATTTGACTGCAGCCCTTTTTTCATTCAAAAGCGAAATAGAATTATAAAAAAAAAACTGTTTTATGCTGCTGTTAAAATGAGAACAAAAACAAAAATTTCAAAACTAAAAAAAAAAAATAGAACAATGCATTAAAACAAGTTAAATCAAAACTCACGAGTTTGGTCCCATGCATATATATTTTCCTTTGTTAGTTCTAACTAAATATTTGAATGCAGTGTAATCAAAATTTTGAGTCTCTGACCTCAGGGTCTCCATATCCATTTTTGTTAAGTTACATTTGTTCATTAACAAACCTATTTGCCTCTTTTAATTTCAACACTAGTTATATTATTTTATTTTTATTGCATTTAAAATTTTTCTTTAAAAAAAAAGGGGGCGCTGCCCCCAAACCCTCAACTTCTCCCTACTAATTGTGCGGACACAAACTACAAAGTCTAGCTCCACCACTGATGTGGTGGTTAGCTTGAGGGAAAAAGGGAAGGAAAAAAAAAAGTGGTGGTTAGACAAAAGATCAATTCTTAAATAAACAATTAGACCGAGAGTACTATGATAAAGGGTTGAGGGCAATTTTTTATTTCAGGGGGAATTTTTCTTAGAATTATTAAAAAATGGGGAATTTTGTCTTGATCATTCATTATCTTAGTTAGTTTTGACGGTTAGTTGACTAAATATACTTAACTAGTAGTGCATATGTTATTCACATTATTTTTGTTAATATGCAAATTTACCTTGAAGCTTTAGTCTAATTTTGGGGAAAAAATAAAGTATATGACACATAGAATTTCAGGATAAATTTATATTTTAACAAAAATAACGTGGATAACATATAAATAGTTAACTCAACATATTTAGTCAACTAACAATCAAAATTAATAAGAATAACGATCAGAGTAAAATCACCTCTACCTCCAGTCCTAATTATAAGACCTATATGAATTTCTTTGGAGAGATTAAGGAAGTTAAATAAGTTACTTAATTATTTCATATGTTGTGTATCTTTAGATTATATATTAGTTTATTAGTTAAACTAATTATTTTGAAGAAAAAATAAAAATACTTTAAAGTAATTTAATTAGTTTATTTAATCTCTCTAAAAAAGTCAACTAAATCTTATATTAGGATGAATTTTATGTTTTCAAGGCAAAAGAGCAATTCACTGACAACTTCAGATAAAATTACCTCTAATCCCTATAATAAATGTATAGTACTCCCTCCGCTTCTAATTATAAGAGTTCATTGACTTTTTTGAAAAGATTAAGGAAACTAATTAAATACTTTAGAGTTTATTTATTTTTATTTTTTTCAAACTAATTAGTTTAAATATAAAATAATATATAATATAAGGATACATAATATAAAAAATGATTAAATAACTTATCTAGCTTCTTTAATTTGTCCAAAAAAAAGTCAACTAACTCATATAATGAGGATGAAAAATAATATTATTTTTTTTCCAGAAAGAGGAAAAAGTTGGACCTCGTTTAACGTAAGTGTTAAACGGCGTTGACTTTGTGCCATGGGTGATGTGATTGGATGCTAAACGGGAATCTCGTTGTCCTGCACGTTTACAGAAGCCAATGGCGTGTTGACAGAGTGTGCCATTTTCGTCTGTTTTATATTCTTTATTTATTTATTTTATTCCCCGACTAACTGCGGCGATCATTGATAATACTCCATATACTAATAATATAAGCCAATATAATATTCTTTCACTAATAACTAATCAATAAAATCATACTCCTCTGTGAGAATCATGTGATAAGTGATGAGTGATATCTGATATCTGAATATTGTCCAAAAAAAAGATATCTGATATCTGAATGTGAAAATGAGGATGCATATTATAATTATTATATGTGAATTTGGTAAGTAGTTGCACACTTGCTTCTTTTATTACAATCGTCAACTGACAGCGGATCTTATTTCTCAAATTCTAAAAGATTATAGAATCAAAATCTTCATAATAGTAATATAATTATTATATATAAATAATTTGACCAAAAAAAAAAAGATAAATAAGAGTATTTTAAGGGAAAAACATGTTTTTTTTAATAAGCAAGAAAAAAATATTTTTATTTATTATTATTAATTAATTTAACTAACTTTATGTTAACATGGTGTCTGTTGTAAGGTAATTTGAGTCATTTTAAGGAAGCTTCGGAAGCATTGATTTTCTTCTTTTTTTTCCGATACAAGGTGATAGGGGAGGGGGGAATTGAACCTAGGATCGGGAGGGGAGAAATTAATCCCAATACCACTACACTTCTAGTAGTGCTGGTTTTTCGGAAGCATTGTGATCACATGTTCTCAGTTGATGTGCTAAGCCTGCCATTGTTCCAAGCCCAACCATGTCTTGCTTTGGGCCTAAATCCTAACCATGTCCTTACTTTTAACGATGCTTACGTGGCTCAGTTCTGTTTTACAACAGCCCCTTGACATTTTAAATGGAGCAACCCCATTCAATGTTTTGGGCCTCCATGTTCTTCCATGGCAGTACCTGATGAGGGCCAGAAACAGGCCCTCGGCAACCTTTAAGATTTTAACGCATTGAGTTGAGGGTAAATTACCAACAAATGTTCGTAAAGTTATAGGTTCAAATCTCATCGATATAAGGCCAACATTAAGTATTTCTATTAGCACTATCTTCAGTTTTATGTAACATATATTGAGTTATGTGCAAACGAATTTTGTTTTGAGGACCTTGTTTTGAATTTGAGGTTTAAATCTCACCAATATGAGTACCTTGTTTGTGAGAATTTGTATCTCTGTAAACGATATCTTCAATTGTGTGTACCATATCTTGAGTTATGTGCAAATGAATTTTGTTTTGAATACTTTTACACATAATTAAATATGGATTATACATAATTGAAGATATGTTGCATTTGAGGTGGTAGTATACGTTGAACCCATCAAAAGCAGTGGGTCAGGTTGGCAAAATGGGAGCCAGTTTTGATGTGGGCTGAAACCACCCAAAGGGGAAGATTGCTTTGAGGTCCCAACGGAAAAATGCAACCATTAAAAAGATTTACAAGTAAACAACATACAGTGATAAGTTTTGGCATACGAAAATGCAACAAATTCATTCAATAGCTGCGAAACTTTTTAGCAATTCCATTATTTTCTTAAAATCTGATAGTACTCCCTCTGATCTTTTATGTAAAACCTATTTAATTTACCTAATTTAATTAGATTAAGGAAGTTATTTAATATAATTAATATGTCATGTTTTTCCTAAAACACCTTACTCATCTTTATTAACCCCTTCTACAACTGTGAGGCCATTACTGGTAGTAAATTGAAGAAAAAAGTGATAAAAAAAATAAATAAATATTATATTTTAAATCATGATCAATTCTATAATTTAGTGTCTGTTTGAAAACCCATTTTGGAGGATAGCTTTTGGGATTTATGAGGTAAGTTGTGAGAAGAGTTTTGTCTCAATTTACGTCAAATAGTTTTTCAAAAGAGGTTACCAAATGGATACTAAGTCTTACATTAAAGATAATATACGACGGAGGAATTATCAGGGGAGAGGGGCTTTGATGAGAGGTGGAGGGATGAAGAGAAAAAGTGTGGGGCTGATAAAAGCAAAGGGAAGGGAGGCTCGCGTGCAAGAGCAATCTAATCACACCTCAATTCCTTGTCTGCTTATCCCATCTCTTTTGACTCCGTCTCGTTTCCTTCATCATTATATTATCTCAACTCCCCAAACACCTCCCAACTCATCATTTCACTGCCCCCACATCCAAACACTCCCCACCTTTTCTCCTTTTTTTTCCATTCCCTCGCATGCGCCCATCACCTTGGATGCGTCACCCCTCACAATTTCTTCTCCTCTAATTATCATCACCAATCTCTTTCAACTACTATATGTATTCAACCAAAACTCTACCTTGTTGAGACTTTACACCACACCACAAATCTTTTTCATTTTAAACTAACACATGCATGAAGGGAATATATATATATATTATGAAGCCTTAGGCCCAGCCGACGTACTAGTACTGTTTTCTAGCAACATTAAATATAAGATATATTTACAGAGTTAATCTTGATCCTAAATACAATACATATTTTTATATTTATTATTATTTTTTAATTTAGCCCTATTGATATGATGTTCCATCAACATTTAGGAGAGATAATGAGAAAATTAAGAAATACGGCTAGAGTATTTTACAAAACATGTCTTGTATTGATTGATTTAATCAGCTTCATTTATCCAATTAAATTAAGTAAATATGGATATTTTTCATATCTTCTTCCATTCAAAAAGATATATCAGACTACAACAACCAGGACACACACACAGAACTCAATCTTATCCTTTGTATTTTCAATTTTCTTATTCATGGATCTTTTTATTATTGTCAGTAGTATTAGGTGAATATAAACTTTGTGTTTTCAATACTAACGCGTGACAATAAGGATTATCAAATAAATTAACTCAAAAAGTCAATGGGCACTTTTTTTTAAAAAAAAAATTTGCCTTAAATCTCCTGAAATTGTGCTTTAAGTTATTTACGTACACTCATATGCAATAATGGTCAAGCCAAACAAAATAACATCAAATTCTAAATATTCATAGTTTTTTTTTTCAAGAATTAATTACAGACACCGTTCTTCCCACTTCCCACTTCCCACCTACTTGCGGAGATTTTTTTTATGATTTAACACACCTAGACTTTAAATATTAAAAAAAAACACATTGATAGATTTTCTTCTGTGATCAGAAGAAATTAATGGTGATTTATTAATCAATCTATATATTGAAAAGAAAAAAAGTCAGAACACGCAACATAAAAGTCACATCATCACAATCCTATCCCCACAATGAAGTGGGAGCACTGGTGGCCACATGCGTGCCAAGAAAAAAAGATATATCTCCCAACTACCTTTTTATCTTGAATCGTTCATAGTTGATCCACGTTGTGCTTACTGGCGAAAAAAAGAGGTTTCAGACCAGATTCCTGGTTTCTGCTATAGGATGAATATCTCTCATTATAATTTTTTTATTTTTTTATTTTTTTAAAAAAGAAGCTCATATTGGCTGGATTTGTGTTTTTCAGTGGAATTTAATCATTATATCTAAAATCTCTCCCGTTTATTCTCTTCTCTAATTATACTTTCATTTGAATGACATTATTATCGCCTTCGATATAGCCAGATACTCCGTTCTTTTATGCCATTATCATATAAAAAAGAATAACATACAGTTGCTAGGAGATCTATCCATATATGCTGGATGCATGGTTCAACAAAAACTTGAGTGCTTTGTACTGTGTTAAGTTTTGTAATTAATGATTAATTCTTCTGACCATTTAATTCTTTTTAATCAGAATATTCCTTATATATATCACATCTGATCTCAATTGAAAATTTCAAAATGCATATATATATATATATATATATATATATATATATATATTGTGTGAAGACAAGCTAGGCATACGGGCAATTCAGATATTCTAAGTTTCTCACCCGTCTTTAATTTAAGATCAATAATGTAGTTTATTTTTCACGGTTTATATTTTTAATTTTAATTACTGTTTTCAAAATGGATTGTTAAACACATTATTATCTTCATCCTATACTTTATTTTTTTAAATAAATAAATATTGAAATAAAGTGACTTCAACATCTCCAATCATTTTGCTTTCAATAACATCATGTCTTTAATATAAGAAATCATGCGTTATGCAATTCGCATTGCACACGGGATCTTATATTGAGTCGATACAGCTCCTGAGATGCTTTTCTTCCTAAAAATATATGTTAGTGGGGCATATTATTAATTATAAGTTTAAAGCTTGTTCATCAAGAATTGATGTTTTTGACTTTGAAAGTAATTAGTTATAAATTATTGTTGCCACCAATCAATGCGTCTTTTGGCATCATGATGAGACTTTAATTAATTAGCTTCTCGATCTTCTCCTGTATTGCTTATCCTCATCAAAAACCCCCCAGAATCCTTCATATTTCAACGCAGCTTCCACGCTAGGAGGAGCCACGAAGGAAAGAATCATGATTACGTACTCATCGAATATCAAAGTGATCGAACAAATCAGAGAAGATAGAATTCGAATCCTATGATATGCACTAATTAAGCAAAAAAATAAAAACTATTGGCCTAGCTAGTTTTAGAAGAAGGTGTGTCTGAGTGGGCGAGTTTATAATAAGAAAAACAATGTTATTAACGTTTGATTCTAATCGTTTTACTGAGTGGTTAAAGATGAACTCGGAATATATTGACTCGCAAAGCATATATATATATATATGTGATAACTTTCTTTGTTTGGCCATTAAAGCATGTCAACTTTGCAGTTATGAATTGAAAACTATTATTCGGCACTGATGTGATGATCATTATACCCTATATATTTTAGATGAATGAGTAATTTAATTGAATGAAAATCTAATTACGTGTTATATTTGGCTTTGATTAGCTATTTATCTCCGAGAGCGAAGCAGAGTAGTTAGAAATAATAGTCGATTACTGTGTTTTTTTGTACATTTTACAAATTAAACACTGGAAGAAACTGTTGGGCTCTATTTTATATTTTTCATGTATCTGTTTGTTTTTGTTTTTGTTTTTGCATTTTTTGGAATACTGCAAAATACTACTCAAATTAAATTTGATTATATACGTAACAAATTAATCTTGATGGATGATAAACTAAAAGAGAAAAATTATCATTACTCTTTCCTTGATCTCAGGCAAGAAACCCAAACCACACAGATGTTAGGTTCATGTATCTGTTTTTTTTTTTGTTTTTTGCATTTTTTGGAATACTGCAAAATACTACTCAAATTTGATTATATACGTAACAAATTAATCTTGATGGATGATAAACTAAAAGAGAAAAATTATCATTACTCTTTCCTTGATCTCAGGCAAGAAACCCAAACCACACAGATGTTAGGTTTTTTCTTTGACTTATCTGTACGGGAAATCCGAAATCCAATATATCTAGCTGGATAAAGTCTTAGTCTTAGATATGTTGTGTAGAAAATATGAAAGCGACACACACACCCAAACACAAACACAGACTTCCGAGCAAAAAAAAAACACAGACACAGACACATGCGAGCATTACCCTCAAATCACAGATTTAAACTACGGGTCTTGCACACACGTCGATACTCCACTAATTATATATTATATTAGATAAATAATAGCAGAGATTTTTGCACAAATCGATCATTACGCGGCAACAAAGAAATATAATTGAGATTTGCTGGTTTTGACGCAATTAATTAATTAAAGGTGGATTAGTTATACATCTCTCTCACTCTAGATATATATCATTCGTTGGAGCCAAGACGATGTGAAGAAATATGGGCAGATGCTAAATCATCATGCACAAAAAGCACCTAACTTTTTGGGGGTATGCATTAGATAAAGGTAGAAGATGAGGAGGGAATTAGTCAGCAGAGAACAATTGAAAACGCACAACAAAATTAACCACAAACTGATGGACACGATGTATACAACCTTTGAAATTGGAAGACCCTCTACGATCTATGTGTCTCTTATGTTGTCCCTGTCCTTGTTTCAAAATAAATGTGCCAACTGGGGTCCCCCACAAAACTTATCTGCACATTATTTGCTTTTCTGATTGTACGTTCAATATTCCTAATTATCTGTTATGTGTGTGTGTGTGTGTGTGTATGGAGTTTCTAATTAATTTAGAGAGAAAAGCTAGCATTTACATGTGAATAAGAGACGAAGAAGTCTGAAGTAATCTTTGATTTTTCAGAGAAATCAAGGGTGTTTAGTTAATTGTTTGTATTGACGTTAATATAATGTATTGAAGGCTGTTGAACTGAATCATCAAAATGATCAAAGTTGTTGGCGTCACGAGTGTGATTTCCGTATGGATGGTACTCTTGTTCAACTTTAATGCATGCAACTACATGTTCATGTGTCTGGCTTCTCCATCTTGGTTTCTTTTGTGACGCTCAGAAGTCAGATCACGCGTATGGGTGTCGTACGGCCATGTCTTCTTGTCGTCTTGGATGACAGTGTGTCGAGAGAGTTTCACTTTTGACAGCCTCTTAATGGTGAAAAATATGAATTCCACAGAAGAGGCCGTCGCTATCAGGGGTGTCACCCTTCACTCCATATCTTAAAATATTATATATTCCTATAAAATCTAGTAAGTAGTAGTATGTTTTAGGCTAGCTTTTCACTAATCATATGGATTTGATTAGTGGTTATAATATACTATAGTAACTTGATCAGCGTGGCAAATTATGGTTGATGCATGTTGTGGCCATTTAAAAAGACAGCAACGTAACTAAGGAAATTAAAAAGACAAGTGTGGCAATTACAGTGAGTTTAATTAGTTTGAAGCTGATGCAAATCCTGGAGGCTACTTCTTTTTTAGATTATTCGGATCTCAGCCTACACTTGTTGGTGCTCCTGTCGCCTTCACACACACAGAAAACCACCGTCTCTGTACTCAACATCATAGCTAGTCCTAATCTTTTTACGTCTATTTAATTTTCTCATGAAAATTAGCACATGTTAATCAATTGAAGCATTTCGTACATGGAATATACCAAGTCTACATTTGATGGATTAGGGCCTAAATCAATCAAATTTTAGATACATTATTAACCGTTTCTAAATGCTTGTCAATTATATATCAAATTAAGTTAGACTATTTTAAATAGATTTGGGCATATTTATAGTTGCTCAAATAAACTCAAAGTATTCCATATACACCACTAAGAACTACAAGATCAAGACATCACTATATATACAAATCAATAAATTGATACCAACACCTACTGAGATCGAGAGGTAAGATACATGTTATAGAATAGGTGGTATTGGTAGATTTTCCCTTCAACAAGGGAGACCAATTCAGGGCGAATCCAGATTAGTCTAGTCCCGATAAATCCTTCAAGTTAAAAAAATGTAAGTCAGGATATCGGATATGTATAAATAAAAGATATTGTCGCCCATCGTTCAGTTTTCTACTTATTATGAGGAGGTGGGTGGAGGTGGTGGGAAGGCCTCCACATACATGCGTGGATCACATGCCCACATCTACTCACCCATCCACTAAAAAAAACAAAAGAACACGCGCACTCTCAATTTTAGTCTGAAGCGTAGAGATTGCAAGAGTATTCGACCAAATAGATAAATTATCACAAACATGGAACATCCGTGTTAAAAGTTGATTAATTAATTTGCATATATTAATCTCATTTCACAATATAACTAAGGTTATTAAACCCGGATAGGTAATTGTGGTCTGAGGTCAGTGGTTCAAAACATAGTCAGACAAACTGGGGCTAGACATGTGAAGAAATAAACTTAAACGATAATATTTTTTAGAATAGTTTTGGAATTTAAGAATTTTCGAAGATCAAATGATAATAATTTTTAGTGATTCTTTTTGCATTAGAAAGTACGTAGAAATCTTAAACTTTGCATAGAGTCCTAATTTATAAACTTTTTTTTATAAAATTATGTAGAATTATATATGAATTTTTGAAATTAGAAAATTCCAAACAAATAATGATCCAGTTCTGGTGACCGGTTTGATGGTTTTGTGGTCAAGCTAGTCGATCCAACTTTAATACCTATGATATAGTAACATGAAGTGACCTGGTGGTGTGAAATTCCAATATCCACGGGTAAAAAAAAAAAAAAAAATCCAATATCCAACTGAACAGAATGAGTTAGAGAATCTCACATTCTTCAAAAAGAAGCTACGGAGAGGCATCTTGGTTGCAGAGTCTCACTTTTGATTAGTCGGTTAGTCGTATATCTAGTTATAGAATTCAGAAAAAGCGCTATACATGGGTGGTGAAAGTGTTATACAAAAATAATTCATATGCATGCAATTTGATGTAAAAGACGTTACATGTGATCTAACCTTTAATTTAAGAAGCATATAACTATTTTTAGCAAATAAGAAATAGGAAAAATTGTCTATAAATCTCTATTTAAAAATTTATTTGTTAATTGAGACCTATAATCTTGTACAAGTTTGGAATTTTTGAGTTTGAATAATTGTGATAGGGAAAAGATAAAATTACCTTTAATGAAAACATTCCCTTTATGAAATATATATTTTCTTTACGTGCAATATGCCTTTCTCTGTGTGCAACCCATGGTTCTTATATGCCATCCATTTTAATTTCCTTTGTGTTGCAAAATTAGTCCACGTGCAAATTGTTGGAATCCGCAGCGGAATTATAAAATTTTTACAATCCCATCAAAGGATTTATCAACGGCGTCTAAATCAAAATTCGTTATAAAAACCGTACCTAAGCGTGGGGTTGAGTGTTCCATTCAATTTGGTCTGGTGCGCTCTGCTTCATGCATCTCCACCGTCGTACGTCTTGAATGTGGTGCTATTTCGTTCGATCAAACAGGAGCAGAAATCTCCTCCCTTCCCTTTGTGCTAGCGCCTTCAAACCTTGCGTCTCTCTTTTTCTCTCTTAAGTTTTTTGCGGCTTCGGCTTCTCTAATTCATCTGTGTCCTCAATACGACTAGATCAATATCTATTTATAGAGTTTCTAAAACCCTAATGAGCCGTATTAAAATATTCAAAATTAATCTATTTAATCTTGAATTCAAATATGAATTAAATCAATACATTAATTAAAATCTGTCCAATAAATTTAATTAAATATATTTATTTAATTCGTTTTATGAGCCTACAGATTTAATTGATCTTCATGAATTAAATCTGAAATATGATATCTTTCTATTTAGTTAAATCTTAGATACCATATCTCAATTCAATTAAATCTAAGATACTATATCTTTATTCGAAAATTAAATATGAGATACAATATATCAATTTATTATAGTTATTTAATTTATCAAATAAATTAAATACTATTTATAATATTATTATCTATAAATAATATCATTATTATTTTCGAATTTATATTATATTATAACATAACATGATATGATTAAACGTATTCATTAAATCTTAGACATTTCTAAGATCCAATGAATCTGGACACTATTGCTCGTATTGGGCTATTCTTGTATGTGACCCTGCAAACCCACATGAGATTAGCAGCGGGACAATACTGTACTAGGCCACAAGTCACAAGCGACCTCTAGCAAGACATTGCGATTACCCAATTCATATGGGATCGATGATATGATGCTACCTATGATATAACCATGTCACGTTCCTTTTGTCACTCGATAATTTGGTCAAGGATGATGCATGGATAATGTCAACTTCCTGTTGTTCACCATTACTTTCTCGATTCTCGAGTAGTCTAATAGTGGAAACTTCTTTCCTTCGTGATATGGCTATACATTTTTTAGACTCACTCATCAAGGGGCCCAGTATTATCTCTCTACAAATGTAAGAGACAAATTTTATCTTAACCATTCACATTCCTCTAGATGAAAATCACTGATCCCGATCGAAGCCTTTATCATTACCCAATCAAAGGTGACTTTTGATTAGGTCAAAGATTAACGACTCATCATGTAGGAATCCATGATGATCTCAAGTCAAAGGGCGTTGTGATGTGGTTATACATGAGATAAGCTTATGACTAAATCCATACATCTTTCTTATAGTGGGTCGGTCCAACACCTTGTACTCTTACAAGTGCCTATAACTTTGTTTTGTATCTCTATACCTCATCAAAGTCATACTGGTCTTATTTCATCTTCGCTCCCGCATAGATGACCGACCAGGGACATTTAGAATAATCTATAAGATATATCCAGGAATAAGTTATCACTATAAACATGCAAGTGAAATGATAACTAAATGGAGAACAATGACTTGTCCTTAGGACATAATTTCCAACAAAATTACATTATATGCAAATAATCTTCCTTTAATGCAAATGATCTTTCCTTATGTGCAACGCTCTTCTTTTTATGCAATCATTCTTCCTAAGTGTAAAATATCATCTCTATGTGCAATCCATTTTCCAAATATGCAAAATTAGTCACTAATGTGCAATTACATTTTGTGCAGACCATTTTCACTTCTATGCAAACGATTTTCCTATATGCAATTCATCTTCTTATGCGCAAATCATCTTCTTTTATGCAATTTGTCTTTTTTTATATGTAATACATATTCCTTTTGTACAATCAATCTTCTATTAAAAAAATAATAATAAGATTTTCAATTTCTTGAGATCCACAATTCATTTTTGCCCCTCTGCATCTTAAAGCTTGTGGTCCTTCTACTTTAATGACCAACAATAGATGCATGACCACCATCAACCGTCTCACTCATTGATGCCATTGCCCCATCGACCTCCCCCAATCATCGATAGCAGCAGCAACGCCACCATCAATGACTACCTCTCTCTATTTCACTTAGTGATCTTCGCCTCTTCCATCTTCTCCAGTTCTACCTCGAGATGAGGCTACTTGTTGACCCATGCACCGCCACCTTCAGAGACCTAGTTCTCCTTCAATCTTCTTCGTCTTCTCCCCACTCCTCATCACCTTCTTTATGGTAGAAGTAAGACGACGACTTTTGTATCTTATTTTGTATATCTTCTCACATATCTAAAGAATAGGGCCTTTAACTTAATGGTGGCTTCTGTTCTCATGGATCTTCAATAGATTAACGATGCTATATTTTGTTTTTAGTTTCATTGGTTATATATAGGTTTGATATGAGATTGATTATTTTCATATTGAATTAGGTTTGTGCTTGAAGATGATGATTTGCTTCGATCGTTATTTAAACTAAACCTCATTGAGGGCTCTCTTATGAAATCAACATTGATGGAGAAAGAATTGCTTGTATGATGAATGTTTGGTTTAGGGAAGAGATTGCACGAAAGGAATTTGTTTCTTGAGGGCAATTTTGCTTTTCCTATACAATTATTCACACTCAAGGATTTTTTGCATTTACATGGTCGTCCCATTTCATAAATAAACTTTGAAACATGGATTTATAAGCAATTTTCCCAAAGAAATAAAAATATAATTTTGACTCATCAAATAAACCAACAATTAAAATTCAGAATCTCATGCGTCATCTGGAATCGAAGGAATAAAATAGAAAGCTAAACAATGACTTATAAATAATCAGGGTGTCTGGCAAAAAAAAAAAAAAATCAGCGTGATATTTTATAAATCTTAAATCAAATAATACAAAAATAATTCATAGTACTTATTTTTATTATTTATAACTTAAAAAACATAAATTGTAAATTTATAAATAGACACGAAAACAGCGCCAAAGCAAATAGGCGGGGATTAAAAAAAAAACAAACAGGATATCAAACAGAAAACCCAAACCCCACAAACGCACCCGCCTTATTTTCTCCACTCTGCCATAGCTTTCCTAGCTGCCTGGCGCCAGGCGCCCAGCTTCCTCTTGTTTTCTTTTTTGGGACAAATAGCTTCCTCTTCTTCACTCCCATTTGATTCCCAACAAATTAACTTACACGCCTTCTCTCTCCTCCCCCCTCTCATCTCTCTCGGTTTAAACTTTCAATCCCTCTCCCCCAATAGTCCAATACTATGGGCACCTCCATACTTGACGCTCTGAATGTCCGCGTCGAAGGCTCCGGCGACAGGGTCCTCGTCCTTGCCCATGGCTTCGGCACCGACCAATCTGCCTGGCAGCGGATCCTTCCTTACTTCACTCGCCGCTACACTGTCATTCTCTTTGACCTCGTCTGCGCCGGCAGTGTTAACCCCGACCACTTCGATTTCCGCCGATACACGACCCTCGACGCCTACGTTGACGACCTCCTGGACATTCTTGACGCTCTTCGTATCACTCACTGCGCTTACGTCGGTCACTCCATCTCCGCCATGATCGGAATGCTCGCCGCCATTCGCCGACCCGAACTCTTCATCAAACTCATCCTCATCGGCGCTTCTCCCAGGTGACGATCCAAACCATCATCCTCTAGTTCCCCTGCCTTCAATTCCTTTTTCCACCTTTAATTTACGCCCTCCTTTTCAGATTCCTAAACGACAGTGATTATCACGGAGGTTTCGAGGAAGCAGAAATCCAAGAAGTGTTTTCTGCAATGAAGGATAACTACGAAGCGTGGGCTAGCGGTTTCGCGCCTCTGGCAGTTGGAGCGGATGTACCGGCGGCGGTCCGAGAATTCACGAGGACCTTGTTCAACATGAGGCCCGACATATCGCTGTTTGTGTCTCAGACGGTTTTTAACAGCGATCTGAGGGGGATTTTAGGCTTAGTGAAGGCGCCGTGTTGTATTATGCAGACGGCGAGGGATGTTTCAGTGCCGGCGGAGGTGGCGACTTACATGAAGGAACACTTGGGCGGTCGGACCACGGTGCAGTGGTTAGACACGGAGGGTCATCTACCTCATCTGAGTGCTCCTGCCTACTTGGCTCGGCAGCTCGAAATAGCCCTCGCCCAGTAGCGCGTGTCCCTCGCAGGCGCGTGGCTTTATCAGTAGCGTTCGTGGATAGATAGATCCGGCTAGCACAGTCTCTAGAGGTGCACGCGGAAGAACCATTCCTTTCCCTAATTACTGTATTGTTTATTTATTCGAAGAAAAAGAGGCTCAACTTCAAGTCTTCAATCCAAGCAGAAGAGTCCTGTTGAGAATTGCAGTTTGTATAAGCTGGACACGTGGCGAATGAAGTGTGGTCTACGTTGGGTTGGGATGGTTATGCTTGTGACGTGTGAAGGGATAGGAATCTGCACGTGTTCATCCTCTGATGCGGCTGGCCCTATTTGTATCTATAGTAAGTAATTTATAATTTATATTTATATTTCAATACTATGTGCTTTCTTTTTCTTTTTGGTTACATATATGCTTTTATTTCTATATTCCATTCCATGATAGGAGTATCTTCAGGCATTAGATATTTACGGGTGCATAATAAATAAGTTAAATACCATTGGCGACCCGTGAATTTGAGCGAAATAGTTGGAGAATAGCATCAGTCGCATATTAAAATGGCGGCAATTTTTTTCCAAAGAAAAAAAGTCGTTAAGCTTATAAATATTACTCCTTCCGGTCCTAATTATAAGATCTAGTTGACTTTTCTGAAGATATTAAGGAAACTAATTAAATTACTTTAGAGCATTTTTATTTTTATTTTCTTCTTCAAACTAATTAGTTTAACTAATAAACTAATATATAATATAAGAATACTCAACATATGAAAAGATTAACTAACTTATTTAGTTTCCTTAATCTCTCCAAAGAAAATCAACTAGCTCTTATAATTAGTTACGGAGGTAGTATTTTACTTCTCTAGCCCTTTTGGGATTACTTTTAGGGTTTTTAAAATTGTTTATTTACATAAATCTGAGATAAAATTCCTCTCATATATTTATATTATTACCGTAAATCATGATTGAAAAGCTATTTTTAAAGATTTCAATTGATATTGTAAAGAAGCATTTAGAGATACAAAAATATAAATATGGTTTTTCTACAAGTGTACGTATATCCAACACCAAATACCTTTTTAAAAAGTAAAAGTGATTATGGTTATAAAAGTAAGGCAAAAATATGTATTGTTCAATTAAAACTGACACAAACAATAACTCAAGTAAGTTTCGTTCTAGGTGGCAGTGGAGGAAAAAAAACCCACTTGTACCCATTAATATTAATTTATTATTCCCTTTGTTGCCGGCAAGCTCTCTCCGTCCAGATCCTCTACACCACCATCACGCCAAACTCTTCTTCCTTGCTGCCATTTTATTCAGAAGCAAGACTCAGAACCCATCGACAAGGAGAATTCAAAGCACAAAATTCCCCCACGAAACGCAAGCTCTAAGAACACATCATCGATCAACATGCTCAAAAATCAAAATGCAAAAAGGCAAATAAAACTCAAAGCTTATCAATATGAAGACAGGAACTAAGCCATGTATTAAAATCATATAATCAAAGCAAAATTAATACAAGATCTACACAAATATCTCCATGTCATTGACAAAGCTGAAAAAAATAAAACACAAGAATCTTTAAACGTAGAAGCACTATCGCCAATCTCTCCTTCCTGATTGTCTTCCACCATCTCCTCGGACTTGACGTTGGTTCATTAAGGCGGGGAATCAAGAAATTAAAAAGAAGCAGAGCTCTACCATTACAAGAAAGAAAGAAAGAAATTTTTTTTTTGAAATTTGGCTTTGTACCGTAAAAACCTTGTGAATCCTTCTGAAAGGAGATGTAATAGAGGTGGCATTCGAGGCTTACCTTTCTATGGGAGTGTAGATATAAAACCCCTTATGGGCAATTGCTGTCATAGTCATATAGTGTTATTGAGCAAAACAAGGGGAATAGTGAGGTTATTAGAGGACAAAAGAGGTGGAGGGGGCTGGGGAAGGGATATGGGAGGAAAACAAGGGGACAATGAGATGAAGGGAGACAAAGGCTGAAAGATGAAGGGAGGAAGGAGACGAGTTGTGGCCACGGGATGCGATGACAAGAACAAGGTTGGAGAGGAAGAAGGAGATGTTGTAGGCGCGCGGCTGAGGGTAAGGCAATGAAGATGGTTGTTGATTTGTAGGTTTGGTTTAAGAATTATTTATTTCTTTATAATTATTAATTAATGTTAGAAGCACATGTGGATCTTTTTTCAATTTCTTCTTTTTTCCCTCACCTCTCACTAGGATAAAAATCCACTAAGTCATCATCTATATTAGCGTTTTTAGTCAAAAACATGATAGATGTGTGATTTTTTTCCCCTTTTTTCAAAGTTCATAGTTACTTTTACACTTTCCAAAAGCATTTGGTGTTGAACGTACTTTGGTTATAAGTTCATACGTATTTTTGCACCATAATTTATAAAGGTTCACGTGGCAATTTTTCCCAGATGTTGTTATTAAGGAGTGATTTTATCTCGAAAGTGTCAAAAACATAGCAAAATTGCTCTGTTTACTTTGATTGTGGGTAATGTATTTGGGTTCAAGGCCTTGCGCGCTTTACGTCTGGAAGATTTGCGAATCCCTCCTTCTTATTCTAAAACTTTCCAAGGTCCGCCTCACGGCATCCAAATTGACTGTTATCCCAGTTAATTTTCACCATTAGTTGATCAAATATACTGAACTGATATTTCACATGTCATTCATGATATTTTTGTTAAGGTATAAATTTAATCAGGAAATCAGAGTGTCATCTATTTCAATTTTTTTTAAAAGTTAGATTTAAAAATTTTGGGCAAATTTACTCCTTAATAAAAATGACTTAACTGACATGTAAACTGTTTACTCAACATATTTGATCAATTAATAGTTAAAATTAATTGGGATAATGCTCAAAGCACAATTGCTCTCGTTTTTACATTTCTGGATCAACATTGCCCCTCAAGAAACTTACGTAGCAAAATTATCTCTTAACCCAATAACAAATGGACGCGGCTCAGGTCCTCTTCTCTTAAGGATCGCTGCTGTCCTCTTCTCCCATACGGCGCCGTTTTGGCGCATAATAGGTAAGGTGATCTCTCTTTAAAAAAAAAAAAAAAAAACTACTAGCAAGTACTAAAAAATTATTTTAGGATACTGGTTGGTACTAAAAAATACTTCATAATCTTGAAAAATTATTTTAAGATGTTGAAAAATATTTTAGGGTACAGACTGGTACTCAAAAGATACCTCAGGATGCTGACTGGGGATACTGGCTGGTACTTAAAAAATACTTTATGATCTTGAAAAATTATTTTAGGAAAAATTTTTCAAGATCATAAAGTATTTTTTTTTAGTGCTAGCCAGTATCCCCAGTCAGCATCCTGAGGTATCTTTTGAGTACCAGTCTGTACCCTGAAATATTTTTCAACATCTTAAAATAATTTTTCGAGATTATGAAGTACCTGTTAGTATTTTTCAGTACCAATCAGTATCCTAAAATAATTTTTTAGTACCGGCTAGTAGTTTTTTTTTTGAGAGAGAGAGAGAGATCACCTTATTATGCGCCAAAACAACGCCGTAAGAGGACAGCAACGATTCTTAAGAGAAGAGGACTTCAGCCGCGTCCATAACAAATATATGTCCTGTTTTCACCTTCTTTTATTTCTTAATATAAGTCCTATTTTTTAAACATAAATTCTTAGATATAATTAATATTTATTTTTTAAAAATGCTCTTGGTAGAAAATGTAAATGTCCTATTTACCCTTTAATTTTTATTTATGTACTTTTTTTCCATGACATTGAATAGAGGGAATTCCGTTTAAAGGAACTCGTGTGACTCATCTTCAACTGATTGAACGAAAATGTAGAACTTATATGTTCAAATTTTTATAACGTAAATCATTCACATATATCTAAAAAAAATCACGCACAACTAAAGAAGAATTTGCACAAACTTATATTTGGGTCCGTCTCTCTAATGAAAAAGTAAAGACTAGTGCCAAGATTTTCTGTCAAGTGATAAAAAGTCATAAAGAGAAGGCGTTGGGAAGGTGTATGAAATATTTGTTGACCTAGTAGATGCAAGTTGATGCTTGCAGTCTGATTGTTGCAACCCAAAATATTGAATCCAAAATAGAGCAGCACGAAGACATTTGAAATGGAAAGTAGTTCTTGGAACGGTTTGATTCTGCCATAGAAACTCCTTAATGAGATAACCTTGATGACAATAATTCCATGATAATAATGCTTCCCAAGCTTTTTATATTTAGGGAAAATTATAATAGAATACCTTTATTAAGAAGGAAAATAAAAATAGTAATTATTTTGAAGGATACAAAATTAAAATATTAAAATAGAAAGGCTGAATTGTCTTTAGCTAAATTTCCTTTCTCTGTTTTCTCTAACCGATTTTTTTTTTTTTTTAAACTATGGATTTGGAGTGAGTGATGATTAAAAATAAATAGATACCAATTCAAATTACATCATGCAAAACAAGGCGACTTCACCTTTGACAGATTAGTGGTTTCACTACAATAATATGTAAAACTGTATTGCAAAGATAAGGCCTTTTGTAAGGAAAAATGCATTAAGATTTTTCGTTTTGCATTTAAGTGTGTGACTCTCAATTCTTCACCTCCCACGTTTTTCCCAGTAACATTCTCAATTTTGTTGATCTTAATTTTTTCCCCCTTTTCTTTTCTAATCTTCAATAGGTATATTTTTATGTGTTATGGTATCTCACGGTTTATATATTGTTTCCGCCTGATATAAAGAAAGCAATAAGCATTATGTACTTGTCTGATTTTGCATTACGGACATAAAGGAAATACTTGAATAATGTTTGAATAATGTTTAGATCACTCTTGCATAATGCTTTGATAATTGATTACTTTTGATAATTGCTTTATATCGGCGAGCATCCCACACTTGAAAAACCTTACCGTTGAAATGGCTAACATTGGGACAATTTAATTTTTATATTTTAATATTTTAATTTCTAATCCTTCAAAATAATTATAATTTTTATGGTCCTTCTTAATAAGTATCATTTATTCTAGGTCCTTTTTCCCCTATATTTAAGGAATATAATATCCCAGTTATCATCATTTATTAAGAAAGTTAGTTAAGTTCATCAATATGATAGTATTTTCTACAACACTTTATTCATCTTCCATAATTCTCTCATTCTCTTCTTTGATTCTTATTGAGAGAGCATTAATATGAGTAAATTAGAAAAAAAATTGACAAAAATAAAAATTATGTTTTATATGTAGAATCAAGATTAACTTCTTAAATATATCCTATATTAACTATAGGAGGAATATTATATAAAAATGAGACACCCATCTTTGGATGGGTCTCAGCGGGCAACATGGCTCTCCATTTCTTATCTTCAACTATGAGCAGAAGTTGGTCCCATAAAAACACTCATGATCAGAAAAATGTGTATGTATATAATGGGTAAACTGCACAGTGATAATTTATAAAAATTCAAACTTTTTGTTGAAAGAACTAAAAACTAATTTATATTAGATATTACTCCCATGTGTCTTAGATATAAGAGTTTTTCATTGGACCTGTGAATTAAGAAAGTGATTAAAGGTAATCAATAGCTTTAATTTTTTTTTTTTAGATTATGTTTTTTTTATCAAATATATCTTTATGCAGTTTAACTGTAGAAATAGGTAGACTCTACTTATTCACTTTTACATTGATTAAATAAGGATATATTTGATAAAGAAAAAATGTATGTCTGTTTGCTTCATAATAACACCAAATTCTTCACTTGGACCTCGACATTTGTCTGTGTTCCTCTTTTTATCATTTACTTAAAAATAATGGGTTGTATTAAATTTATGATAACATATAAATAATTGAGATTTAATCAAAGCATTGGTTGTGGTGACATTTATAGTTTTGTTCACTAGACATTGGCTATTAAAATAGCATGCACACTATAAAAGATTCTATATCTAAAGAACAAGGAAGGGGTGGAAAATGATTGGGTTGGAAGGAGTATTGTATAAGTTATATTATAATTAAAATTTAAAAAAAAAAAAAAGGGGAAGGTACTTAAATAATTTTCAACTTTTTTGAAAAGTGCAACGAAAATTATAAACTATTTTTTAAAGTAAAAATAACCATAAACATTATAAAAAAGGGATAAAGTAACTATGGTGTTAACGTTTGTTATTGTGAGCTTTTTAATGAAAGATTAAGGTGTTAAAATAGCCATTAACTTATATTAAAAGTAACTATAAGCTTTTTTTTTAATGTAAAAGTAATTAAAATGTGACTTTTTAAACATTAATTTATAAGTTTTTTTTTTTTTTTTGGTTTCTCATGCAAGTTAAAGTTCAAGTAGATTTTAATTATGAGATGACTAATAATGACGTGGTTTTTCCCCATCCTACTATATGCATACGCGATCTTACATCGCCTCTTTGATTTCCTCACAGATATCCTCTTTTATAATGTTCTCATGGTTGGTTATGGGATTACTTCAATATTTGTGATGACAGTACCTTTAAGGCAAGTGATTTAGGTTGGAGATTTTAGCTTTTGGGTTTGAGATGACAAGTTTCTTTCGCTTCGTCATTCTCGCCAGAATAAAACAAAAAGTGACTTCTTGAATATAAATTCAAAAATATTTCTTTGACTTTTATCATTTTAATCCCCAAATTGACAAAATACTCATAATACAAAAGCCGAAGACAAAATTATGAATTAATATCCAATAAGTGATATTTTAGTTACTTTTTGCATCCAAAAAAGTCTATGGTTTATGTTTGCACTTCTGAAATAAGTTAATGGTTATTTTAACTCCTTAACATTTTATTTAGAAGCTCACACTAACGGATGTTAATGGATTATTATTGTCATGGTTACTTTTACTATCTTTTTTATAATGTTTATGATTACTTTGCTCCAAAAAATAATTTATGATTAATGATGCACTTTTCGAAAAAATAATTTAAAGGTTATTTAACCACCTCAATCCAAAAATGAATCATCTTATTCAATTATTTTACTTCCTTCTCAATATGTGAATGTATGTCTGTAAGGAAATTGA
Organism: Acacia crassicarpa; assembly: GCA_034222035.1. Lineage (NCBI taxonomy): Eukaryota > Viridiplantae > Streptophyta > Magnoliopsida > Fabales > Fabaceae > Acacia > Acacia crassicarpa. The sequence goes on from JAWXYG010000003.1 coordinate 11,070,580, forward strand.
AATGTTTATAAATAATTCCTGGAAAAATAACATTATTTGCTTTGCTAAATTTTCATAATGAGATATTTTAGTCATTATGATATTTACTTATTTTCTTTTCTCTCTACTTTCTCTCATGTGATACTTCTCCAATCCTTAATATAAGGCATATCTAGAGAATTAATCTTAGTCCTGTATATAAGACATAGATTTCATATTTATCTATGTTTTCTTATTTTGATATTCCTTCAATTATAACCAAGGAGGAGATGGAATTAAAGAATATTGTTATGATATTTTGAAAAATACATGTCAGATTAATCAACTTAACCAATTTTTTTAGTCTAATAAAATTAAGTAAATATATTTTATATGAAGAAAAAGAGAGAATGATGTTTTCTTCTCATTCTTCTCTTATCTTCATTTCCTTTCTTCTTTCTTTCTTTTCTCCCAACTTTTCTTCGGATCCAAGCAGGATGTAAAATAGAAAGAGGCAGTTAAGTTTTCGAACATTTAAGGGCCTACTTACTTTACATTAAATGCCCACTTGGACCCTAGTTGTTGCAGATTTAAGGGCAAAGGAGCGATTTTATACACGAAGTTTGGTCCCAGGAGTGCCCAGCACCACGAAGTATTTTTTGGAGCAAAAGTACACACGAAGTTACGTTTTGGGAGCAAAAATACTACCGGCCGTCAGTTGACCGTTAAGTTGGATGGAATGATGACGTGTCGCTGACGTGGCATTGACTGGGACTGACATGCTGACGTGGACGATGACGTGGATGCTGACGTGGAATTAAAAATTTCAAAAAAATAAATAATTAGAAAAAAATTCCAAAAATTAAATTAATTAGAAATTTTTTTAAAAAAAAATAGAAAAAAAATGAGGAAAATTTTAAATAATTAGGAAAAAAATTAAAAAAATTCTTAAAAAAATTCAAAAAAGATAGGAAAAAATTGAAATAATTAGAAAAAAAATTAAAGTAGTTCGAAAAAAATTAAAAAAATTCGAAAAAATTAAATAATTAGGAAAAAAATTAAAATAATTATTAAAAAAATTCACAAAAATTAGGAAATAATTAAAATAATTAGAAAAAAATTAAAATAATTAGAAAAAAATTCAAAAAATTAGGAAAAATTCAAAAAATTAGGAAAAAATTCAAAAAATTAAAATAATTAGAAAAAAAATTAAAATACCCCTGCCAGTGGGCCCCACCACTGATCACCCTACCGCCAGCCGCCGGCGATGATCGGTTGCCCTTTATTATATACTCAGCGGCGGTCGAATTAGTTGATTTTACTTATTTTTCTAAAATGCCTTAATATAAATTCTGTACCTCAACTACCTTATTGATTTCACATAATCTCTCACTTATATCAATAGGCATCTTTTAGGAAGAAATTGACAAAATTTAGAATGTTGTATTATAATTAGGACTAAAACAAACTCTCAAATATTGTCTTATAATTAAGACCGGAGGGAGTATATAATAAAGGGAAACCGATCGCCGTCGCCGGCCGGCGGTAGGGTGATCAGTGGTGGGGCCCACTGGTGGGGGTATTTTAATTTTTTTCTAATTATTTTAATTTTTTGAATTTTTTCCTAATTTTATGATTTTTCCTAATTATTTTAATTTTTTCCTAATTTTTGTGAATTTTTTTATAATTATTTTAATTTTTTTATAATTATTTAATTTTTTTGAATTTTTTTAATTTTTTTCGAACTACTTTAATTTTTTTTCTAATTATTTCAATTTTTTCCTATCTTTTTTGAATTTTTTTATAATTATTTTAATTTTTCCTCATTTTTTTCTTTTTTTTTTTAAATTTTTTTCGAATTAATTTAATTTTTGGAATTTTTTTTCTACTTTTTTGAAATTTTTCCTATTTTTTTAATTTTTTAATTCCATGTCAGCATCCACGTCAGCATGTCAGTCCCAGTCAACGCCACGTCAGCGACACGTCAGCATTCCATCCAACTTAACGGTCAACTGACGGCCGATGGTATTTTTGCTTCCAAAACGTAACTTCGTGTGTATTTTTGCTCCAAAAAATACTTCGTGGTGCTGGACGCTCCTGGAGCCAAACTTCGTGTGTAAAATCGTTCCTTTGCCCCAGATTTAATTAGGTTACCTAATGCAGCAGTATTTGAAAACTAAAATGCCTACTTTTTTGTGGTCCGGTTCCTTGAATGTTCTTCCATCCAATTAAGTGGCACAATCCAAATTCAGACATTGGTTATTCATCAGTGCGCATTTGACTTTATTCGTCTTTATAAAGTTCTCTAGTTTCCGGAGGTTAAGCATACTTGTAATAAGATTACAGTAACATAACCTTGTAACATCTCTTCAAAAATATTTTACCTGCATTGATCAATGAATGTAAAGTTGCACTATAAACTAGGTCTTATATTTATATTTAGAACATGAGGTAGTATCAAATAAGGTATGTTTATATATATACAAGAGTAATTATCAAATAAGGTAAAAATTACATCATGATGAATATGATAATGCGAAAGATTGATAATTTTAAACATAATAAACAATGCATATTGGGGTTTACATTTTTTATGTTGCATGAGAAGAAAAAGATTCCTACACACACATAAAATGGTGGGACCCACATCTTATATATATATATATATATAAAACTCAAACACAGAAATAGTAGAACCCACATCTTTTTGTATCTATGACATGAGAATACACTTATCCTACAACATGAGAAATGTATTTCGCATGTATGTATCCTGCTTAAATTTGCATTTTGTTAATTGAAATTTTGAAACCCTTGTGGTAAGAGGGGATGACTCCAAGACAAGTTGCCTTCTTGGATGAAGCTGTGCTTCCATAGTTTCCATTCGGGTAAAGGTGTAAAAATACATGTGTTTTATCCTCGGGAGCGCCTAACACCATATGCTTTTTTTAGGATCAAAAATACACATGAACTCTTAAAATAAGTGCAAAATTACCATCACCGTTAGATTCTGTTAATCTCCGTTAGTTTTTGCTGGGGCCCACCATATTTTAAAAAAAATAAAAATGTTAATATTATTATAACATTTCCCAAATACCCTCACTACCCCTCTACCTCTCTTCCCCACTCAACCGACTTCCCCTTCCCTTCACCTCGCACGATTTCCTTCTCAACGGCGGCAACCTCGATGTGCGAAGGCGGCGGTGACAGCAACATCTACCAGAGGCAATAGTGGCACTCTGAACCCTGGCTAAGCAGATCCCTCATGCCGCTCCTCATTCGATTTCCCTTCCTCTTCGGATTTTTGTCCCTATAGTGGTAGATCTTCACCCCGAGACCATGGAAATGCTCCAACTTTTTCACGGTGACACGATTCTGATCGAGGGTTTCTATTTGTTTCAGCCATGTATGGTTTCTAATCACCACCTTGTTCATTGATTTCTCGTTCATTGATCTATTTGGTTTCTGGGTTTCGATCTGGGTTTTGGGAAAAAATTTCTCGTCTTTGTTCTCAGGAATCAATATATATGTTAATTGATTCTTTAATTTTCTGGGTTTTGATTTGGGTTTCTGGTTTTCGTTCTAGGATCTAAGGTCCTAATTTTCGAAATCTTACGCCAAGACCCATATTATTCTATAAATGAAACCCGAAAATCCCTTTGGCTCTAATGCTTTCGATCTGGATTTCGCTTGATTATCCATGAACACTACCGACCGAATCTGGAATTTTATTTGTTCATTAGAGAGATTTTGTTTCGTTTTGCTTGAGAGTTTTATCTGGAGTTTTATTTGTTTATACAACACGCTTTTTCAATTTTCGATTCAATCAAGAAGATTCAATTTGTTTGGTTTCAGTTTTCGATTTCAATTTGTTTGGTCATCCCTATCGCACCAAATGCTTTTCAATTACGAACTGAGGTTGAGGCTGAGTGGGAGATGGCATTTTTCCCCCTTCAGAGAGTATTTTGGTATTTTAAAATGCTAGTTAACAGGCGTTAGTCTTTTTTAACAGCAATGGCATTTTTGCTCTGATTTTGAAAGTTCAGGTGTTTTTTTGCTTTAAAAAAAAAACATATAATGCTAAGTGCTTCCGAAAGTAAAGCTCACGTATATTTTTACTCCTTTACCCTTTTCATTCCAATGTATTGAGTCAGGTCCCTTCCTTAACAACTTGTTAGCTTTTACACCTCTCATTAAAAAAAATAAAAAGAATCAAACAGTTTAGCTGTAGGTAGCCAACCACATGTGGCATTGAATTGGAAGCTATTCCAAGAACATTTTATAAGACAAAATTCTTATCACATTTTGTATAGCATAAAATTACTTAAAGTAAGCTCATATGACTATAAGACTATACAAGATTATAGCTAGCTTTGCTTAGAGAAATATGATTTGCCTTTATAAGACAAAATTCTCATCACATATTGCACAACACAAAATTACTTAAAGTAAGCCAATACGAGTATAAGGCTACATACAGGATTATAGCTGGCTTTGCTTAGAGAAATATGATTTGCCCCCAATATTTCTGCTAATTAAAACTTACAAGAATGGGAAGGGTATTTTCTGAGGTAATTAATGCATGTTTGGGAAATAATAAAATTATAGTTTTTGAAATCCTTTTTTGTAAATTTAGACAAAATGCTTTTCACATACGTACCTCGTAAATCGTAAAAATTATTTTCTAAAAACTAATTTAACGTGCAGCCTGGCTTAAAGAAAATACATTTCATTGCTTATTAGTTATTACACTCCAACTTGGCGGCCACCGTTATTCTCTTCCACGTCCCACATTCCCGATTTCATCCATCTTTCCAACATAAACGTCAATTTAGGCCATTCCATCACACAAATCGTAAATTTCTTTGCATTTTTTAAATTGATTTCCTTCTCTCATAAACTTGTATGTATCTTGCGTCAGCTTCTTTTGATATTGTCCGTGACCTTTTTGTTTTGCATGTTTGTTAGCTACTACTTCCTCCGATGCTAGTTATAAAACAAAGTTTATAGTACCGATTCTAACTATAGAACAAAGTTTTGTAATACATTTGTCCTACAAAACTTTGTCCTATAATTAATAGTTGACAACCACCCAGGGGGACTCTTTGGGTCACCCATCGTCTCACGCATTTTCTGAATCACATGATCAAGTATTCGATTATCGGACTAATTTGAATTGAGATTTTACGATAAGGATACCTCCCCCACAAGCCTTTTTAGAACAATTACCTTTGATGACCCCTTTCTTTTTTTAATTCTAGGAAAATAAGCTATAATTAGATCAGCATTAAATGTGGTACTTTTTTGATTGGTGAAATCAGTAATTAGCTGTTAGAGACTGAGTTAAATCCTTTTTTGAGTTGGGTATCGGATACCCACTTCTATTCCTTGTCGGAAATCTCAGAATAAATGCCTTCATCCTCTTCATTATTATCCCCTCCTCCAAAAACTATACCCCCTTCGTTTTTTTTCAGGGAAAAAAAATCTTTTGTTCATGGTTTTACTGAAGTACGCAAATTAAGAAATATAATTCATATGCTAATTCCTTCTAACTTTTCCTCCGTACCTCTAATTTATTTCAATCATTAATGTTGTTTTCTACTCTTAAATTAAATGAAATTAGATTTTCGAAAAAAGAAGAAGTGACACTAAGGGTATATTTGGGAATAGGGATGGTGTTTACCATTATCTAGTTTTCTTTTGGGCTCAAGAGGTCCAGTACAAGGCCCATATTACTTCCAACAAATGGTTCATGTAAAAGCCCGCTCTTAATATTGGGCTTCAATCGTGTTCCTCTTACTGATCCTTTCCGTAATCATGCAAGTAATTAATAATTATATTTATCAATGCTGTTCGTATACTCTACACAATATCAAGTGAAATATATATAATCTTAATTGAATAGAAAATAAGAAAAATGAGGATGGAATTGCTTTTTTTTTTTTTTTGGTTGCGTGGCTATAAGTTTTACGGGATGAATGAGCGTGATGAGTAATCATTTTAAAATATTTTTTGCATGTGCGAGAAAGAGGGAGGATATTTGTGAGTGTTTGCACATGGTTAATATGGAAGAATGTGAACGCATAGTGAATGAATATGGGTGGTGGATTATGATTTATTTTTTTTTTGCTCAGAGGTGGATTATGATTTATGAGTCCCCCATGATTTAGGCATGTCTTAAATTAAAAATTCTCACCACTAAAGCAATGATCAGTCACTGAGTGTGTGGAAACAAAACAAAACAATGCCGTAAAAGGGTCGCAACTATGTTGTCAAAGCACGTTATATACAGCCGTAAGATGTACCTGGGCAGGTTTTCACAAAGCAAAGCCACGTTTATCTTGTGATTGATTTATGTGTTCATTTTTTTGGCTTGCTCTCCAGGGTTTTATACTTAAACTAGATATTATTCCCCTTGTATTGCACCTAACAGTGTTTATTGTTTGTTTTCTTGAGGAATAAAAACTAAATTTATCGACATCAATATTTATTGGTTGAATAGTTTTCAATCTCTTTTTCTTATGTAAAACATTATGCATGATTAAATCATGACATCAACTTATTGTCTATATATAATGTATCTCTTGTATATACCATGTCATCTGTTCTTTCATGTTTAAGAACGTAAATGATAGCATGACTTCTTACATATAAAGGTCAAATTTTATGAAGATATGCTTTTTTTCTTTCTTAGGTGGGTACGAGTCGACTGTATGCCATAGAAAGGATTCGCCTAAAATTTGAAAATAGGAATTGGGGTCATTAAAATAAGATTTTTGAATGCTCATATCTAATTAGTCATTCACCAATATTCATTGTGTAATCTGTTGTGTGTTTTCATGGAATTGGGGAATCTAATAAAGGAAATTTAATATATTCTATTGTGACATCCAAACTTTCAAGAGCTAGCATGGAGTTATTTTATATTAGTCAATGTTATCAAGTACTTCAGAGTTTTTAAAATGGTAGATTTCACCTTCCTTGATCTTTTGTATGAAACATCCTCTTACTCGATCTCCTTTATGTATCTAAATTATCAATCTTGGTTCCTTGCGTGGATTTCTCAAGTCATCATACATAGTGACAGGAAAATGCTACACATGTAAGGAAAACTTATGCTTTACATGCTAAGGTTGTCAAATTCACGAATTTAAACAAACTCGTGACAGTAATATAAACCCGTATCGTGAACTCGAATCGGTAAACTCATAAGAGTTTACTTTTATCGTTAAATATGTATTAACAGTGTATAATTAAATAATTAAAATATAAAAAATAACAACAATTTGTGTTAAATATATTTTAAATCCAAATAATTGAAATTAAATATACCAACATTCATAATTTATTATATTTAATAAAGAAATTTCTATAAAATTCATATATAAAGTCGTTGAGGATGACAAAATTTGAAAAAAAAAACACAATTATGTAGGCTATAAACGTAAAAATGGTAAATTTGGTGTGTAAACTCGTGAGTTTATTTGAGTTTACAGTTGACACTAGTTTCATAGAGACTTAACTCGATTTAGTAAAATAGAAGCGTAAAAACGGTAAACTCATAGAGTTAACTCGCGAGTTTAACAACAATGTTACATACCTGATTATTCCCTCTAATCATGCCAACTGCTCAAGGAGCATACAGTAAAGTCTTTTTGAAATAAATGAACTTTCTCAAAGCACATGCAATAATAATGACCCAGGTATCATTTCAATAGTCAATGTTGCTGAAAGGATGATGGAGAACATTTGTTATGCTGTATTATAATATTTTTAAGAGTTAAAGTAAAATGAGTGAATTGTGACTTGCATGTGAACCCATCATAAATCACACATATTGTAGTATTTTCCTACTACAATATTAATTAAATTAATTATGATATACCTGCTTATCCCCCTAAATCATGCCAATAGGGGCAAAGTTGAATGCTTCCTTAGTTCTTCATACTTAATATTCAAATGGCAATTTTCCTTCCAAACAATCTTGTGACCGCAATTTAAAATCAAGTGGCTTCTCATTTTCCAACCAATTCATAGTTAATACTCATGTGCCCTTTTTTTTTTTTGGGGGGGGGGGGGGTGTAGGCAAGTGAAAGGTATACAATTGAGGATCAAATACACTTGCTTCATATTGACATGTACTATTTTATAGTAGTTAATATTTAAGTGTCTTTTCATTTTTTAAATGATTCATAATTAATATTCGAGTTGCATTTTTTTCTTCCCACAATTAAAAAACAAATGGCTTTTCATTTTCCGGCAAACTTATAATTAACATTAAAGTGGTTATTTATTTTCCAACTGATTTATAATTAACACTCAAGAGTTTTTTCTTTTCTTTTCTTTTTTTCCTTGCAGGAATATGACTAAATGTTTACATTTGAGAATAAAATTCACTTTATTCACATTGACAATTACCATTTTATTGTTAACATTCAAGTGTGATTACATTTTCAACCGATTTATAATTAACATTCAAGTGGCCTTTTTTCCAATCAATTTTTTAATGATTTTTCTTTAACAGAATATAACATAATGTTCTATTTAAAGAAAACCAAGACTTTCAACGAACAGTGTTAAAAAAAAAATTCAATTCCTTCATCACAAATTATCAAGATCAACTAACGGTTCAAAAAAAAAACTAAATCCATTACTACAAATTTTCCAAAGATATAATATAATAATATAATTGGCAGTATTTTCCAAAAGGTATTCCAAGACATTTTTTAATATATTTGTTAGTTTTATGAAGAATGTTAAACGTTTTCCTCTATATTTGTTTTTTCTAGAAATTAGTTGAAATGTAAATTGAGTTTGGTTGTTGTATGGGTAAGAAGGTATTGATTTGATAAGAACGTACGCATATGGAAAATTATTTTTCCCTATTTCAATTTGTTAATGTGTGAGTTTTTTTCTCAAGATTTGTTTAAGATTTTTTCAACTGTTGATTTTGTTATGAGTTTTGCATATTGACACTGATTCTGGGTGTTTTGACTGAAGAAAAAGATGACCGGGGACGATGAACAGTCATTTTGTCTAAAGCACATTTTAAGACTTTTTATATTTTCAATTAAACGTTAAAAAAAATCTCCCACTTGTCAATTACAAACCAAACATGATAATAGTAGTAAACATTGCATTTCATTTATATAATTATATTATATTGTTGTATCAAGAGGGTCTTCTATTGAAAAAAATAGATCCCAAGTCACCGACGAACAATTTTTTTTTTTTTTAAACTCAATTCTGTCATGATAATACAAACATTTGATTATTGCAAGCTACTATAGTCAAGAAAACAAAATGACTAAATTTTGTATTCTTGAACTTTACATGAAGGCCCCAACTAATGGTAGTATTAAGGAGTAGAAACAATTACGATGTCAAAAATTTAGTTTAAACTAAAACCAAATGAAGATGGATGATATATAGCTCTCTAGATTATTCCATATATAAAGCGATTCAATCTATTAATTTTCCAACATAGTTTTTTTAAAGATGGCTTTTGAACTTTAAGGATAATTTTTTAAAAGATGGCCTTTGGACTTCAAGAGCTAAATGATAATGAATAATAAATGTTGTTGAACAAAAAACAGAACCAAATGCAAGGTAAGTAATAGGATATGTTAAAATAAATCAAACCAATAACAAAATCCATTTTAAAAAAACAGTTGTTACTACAAGTTTAATTTTCAAGAAATATAATAGATAGATAGACAAATAACAATGAATTAGTGCTTTGTCTTCCTTATTGTTTCAATTTGTTACGAGTGTCATGTCAAAAATCTCATAAGTAAAGTGTGATTTATAAATTTAAAATATTGTTTTGTCTAAAATATTAATGTGACAAATGCAAGTGTGGAAAAAGAAATATGTCTATTGTCGGTAAAATAAAATCTCTTGAATGAAGCATAAACCACATTTTACTAATAAGTTTCTATATGTGAACTCATGAGTCACAACACAATCCTTTAATTCAAGAGTGATGCAACCAACCCAACTAATTCACTTCCATATCTTAATTAATTTATTTGGCTGATTAGGTAAGTTGAACCTGTACGAAATGTTTAATATACTACCCTCAACCCTAAAAAAGGAACACATTGTGCTGCTTTCTCTTTTGCGTTTTAAGATGTGTAGAGAAGCTTCTTGGTAAAGTCAGGTGGGACTTGGGAGCGTTAGCTTCTTTTTTTAATGCAAGTGAACTAAAATAGTATAAAATTCAAGGTGCTTTGTCGCCTTCTCTTGTTTTCTTTTAGACGCCCATTGGTGGAATAATTAATTAAATTGATTACACAAAGTATATTATACTTCTGTACTTTGGCCATTTTCAATCATGCATATTAAATTCTGGACCTGCATATATAATTAATGACATCACCTCAAAGGGGAAAAAAACAGCAGCACAAAAATATTTCTTAAGATAAGAAATCAAAATCACAAGAATGAATAAACTTTAATATGTGCAGCAGTTGAATAGACTGAGTAGCCATTTTGTAAATTCAATCTTTGTCAATGGGTCTTTGTCTGACCTAACTCAGCTGGATATATAATAGGACCACATTAATAATTAAAAAAAAATCGAGGATCATTTCATAATTATTGTTACTAAATCAAGTTTATAAAAAGGAATTTTCACATTGAAAAACAAAACATGACAACGGATTAGAAAATAACAGCATCAAGCTCACAAAATACTGACCATTGAGGTATTGGATAGGACCCTGGCATAGCATACTAGACCAAGTAAGAGTTAGAGCCAAAGATGTGACGGGATGATAAGCAAGATAGCAATAACACGCTAAAAATATGCAGACCACGTAATTTTTATTAAATCATGAATATACGTAAATCGCCATGATATTTTCTAAATTTACATGTTTAATAAAAGGTTAATATTGGTTGACTTAACGATCATAATATTTTTGCACAATTTTGAAAATTTTTTATGTATTCTTACACCCAAGAAAAAATTATGTTATTTAGTACACTTGGCGAAATTCTTCACGAGCATATATACTTGCCCCTTAACTCGTATATATCCAAAATTATAACTATCTTTTAACAAATGCATATTGTCGATAGGAATAGTGTAGGTTAAACTTGGCAACGTGTGGTAACACACACTTTGATAATAGAAGAAAAATAGCAGGGAATCTTACATGAGATACTTGTGGATTTGATTCTTGGTATCTTCATTATTAAGAGCCATTAAATGATGAGGAGAATATGCAAAGTGCAAAGGGAAGTTAGCTCTAAGTTCTAACTCACTCAGTGGATAAATTCTGGATGAGCGCGAATAGAATGGGTCTCCTTACTATGAAAAAGACAGTATAAGCTTGAGCCAAATTTTAATTTTTAATTATTTAATACTGTGCTGGAATGGGGTTTTGGTAAAAATGAAAAGTGGAACGCATGACTTCCTGTGTAAATCTTGAAATAATCAATAAAAAATGAATAATAATAATAATAATACTACTATTATTTAAAATGGACAGTGGCATTAAATAAAAATAGAAGAAAAATATTTTGAAAAAACTTATAGAATCCACTTGGCTTGACAAAGTCAGGGGACCCGAACCCATGGCATGGAAAACCCGGCGTCAGTAGTTAACGACCAGGTCAAGTCACAATCCAACAACAAAACTTGAGCCAACTGAAAATAACTGATCTGCTACTCCACAGTCCACACCAAAATAAAAGTACAGTCCATCACGGGCACAACAAGCATTGGCATTTGGAGTGATCTGCGTATGGGTTGACTTCGATCCTTCTAGTTTCCTTCTGACGCTTTAACTACTAGTGCTGTGTTTTAGTTAAAAGGCATGTTAATGGTATTTGTTAGTTTTTATGTTGAAGTACAAGTGTCCCTTTTCTTCTGATTTAGATTGCCTATATTTAAATTATTTTTACCTTTTGTTTGTTTTCAAAAATTAAAAAATAAAAAATAAATGGATAGAGAATTTAAAATTAAGATAGTATCTTAACTAATATTTTCTTAAAAAATAATTGTTTCATTTAAGAATCACTAATTAAAAAAAGATAAAGTATATTTTTAGTTCTTTAAGTTTTCATAAGGAATACTTTTGGTTTCTTAACTTTATAAAATATATTTTTAATCGTATAATTCCAACACCGTTAAATTTATTAACAGAAAACGTAAACTCAAGTGATAATAATGTAAACTTAAATGATGACGGTGTAATTAGATGATGTTAAACTTAAATTTAAAATATGAGTAAATTGAAGAATACATACAATTTATTTAATTAAATGTTATTAATCATCACTTGAGTTTGTTGTGTTAGTGTTTTCTATTAGCTATATTGACAATAGTAGAATTTTAGGATTAAGAGTATACTTTATAAAGTTAAGGGACTAAAAATATGCTTTATATAAAACTTAAAAGGCTAAAAATATACTTTAACCATTAAAAAATTAAATCTAGACAATTTAGATGAGATGAGTTCTCCTTATTTATCCTTTGTGTTTGTGAGGCTTCTCCTGGCGTGTCCATTTAAATTAAACGGCGAATCTCAGCCATTGATTTTTAATTAATTATAGTCTTATTGCCCAACCCTCAACCCAATCCATTCGCCCCTTGCCGTTGCCGACTTGCCATCTTTCAAATTTCAATCATGCTGTCATCTATCTTTTGCACACGTATTTCGGCGGCTTGTGTTCCTCCAGCAAAAAGTGATTGTTTTACTGGTGTTGAAACAAATATTCAGGCAGTTTCTTTATAGTTTTCTGTTGGTTAACAAAACAGATAATCAATGGCTGAATGCGCATATTGCTGCGATATAGAAGAGGAATGGAATGGTAAGGACCGGGTCTAGTCTCATCAACGGCTGAAATTATCTTGAAAAATTAATGGCTGAGATTTTATTTTCAAAACGGTGTCGCTTAATCTAAACGGAGAGGTTGCAACTAGTAGTAACCTAGTGCTTGAATGAACAAAGAAAAGTAACCATCACTTACGCCCCAAAACTACAAGGGGGGAAAAAACAAAGGGACCTACTCACGCGGTCTTGTTTGCAACAACGTTGTAAAAATACAAGTTTTCCACTAACCTTAATGCTTTTTCACTAATTTAAAATGTTCTGTTACCTCGCAGGATCCATGTCACTTTTATCTTAGGTTCTGTGAATGAACACGTTGAAGTAGTACTATATAATTTTATGGTCTGTATGTTAATGAACTCGCCCTGTGTTTGCTCCAAATCCTATGAAAGATTGTGTCCCTTCAACATATGATGTCGGGGAAGTTATCTCTGGATCTCTGACTTTTCTTCTATCTGTTTCCACTTTCCACAAAACTGAATCCCCCAGTTTTACTACCTTTTAAAAAAAAAAAAAATCCTTGGCTTCGAGACACATTCAATGCCATCTTTTGATAACGAGGTTTGATGGGAAAAGTCAGTCTTCGCTAATAGTGCCAAGCCAAGAGATAATGGGGAAAAAAAAAAAGAAATAAAATAAAAGAATAGGAATTAAAGGCAAAATAAACAGGTAATAATAGAATAGAGGAAGGGCGCGTAAAGAGAGAAAAAAGAGCCAGAGCCGTCAAGAAAGGAGGGACCCACAAGGGGAATCAATTTGCCTTTCCACAATAATAAAGAGATTAGATATTAATTTCTAGATACACAAAATTAAACTTGCTCTGCCCCTAACCCCTCATTTCCTCATCCACGCGTTCCATGTGGACCTTTTCCAAATTCAATCATATATGATCTATAGATATATATAACACAACCTTTTCTTAACTAAACCAAAACCAACTATTGCTCAACCTTCCACCCTTCTTCCTCTTCAACTGTCACCTCACTTTATTTATTTTTTCTTTTCTTTTTCTTCTTGTGTGTAGCGTTTTTTTTGTTACTTTAGACTGAAAAATATTTCTTTAATTTTTTAAAAAATAGAGTTAGTCGTATTTTATTTATAATGGCAGAAAAAGGAAGGATTCTAGATATGTGTAGCGATAACTAAAGAAATAACTGGTGGAGGAGCGTTGTTGTCCAAACCCATAAATAGAGCAAAACAAAACTCAATTCATTTATCACAAATTTAAAATTTTACAAAGCTTTACCGTATCAAAGACATTTACAATATATCGTTTCCTTTCTTCCTTTTTTTTTCTTTTTTTTTTTCCCCTTTGATGTACCGAGACGTACGTGAGTGTGTCGCTGCTTGATAACGTGAAATGGGCAAGCTGACGGTGAGTGGTGGGGCTCAGGCCGAGACCTCCGTTGCGCGATCAGCGGCGGTGCCGGATCTTGGTTGCCGCAGAAGCTCTATTAGTGTCTCCGCCTGTCCGCACGTACACAAACAATAAGCGACAAGAATCCAACACAGACACACACTACCCAACACCATTATTACTACTGTTTAAATAATTAACATAATGAGTTTTATTAATTTTTCCCCATAAAAATATTTTTTAAACATGAAATTATTGGTTGCAGAATAAACATGGGGCAAACAAAATCCCAAAGTAAGGAAATTAATAAGGTGGCGATAATACGAGGGATCTGACGTGGCGGAAGAGGAAATTGCCACGTCAGTGACAACCGGAGCAATGGGCCCGATTGATGACCCGGATAATGTTAGGAGTTAAGACACAGACCTTGAGCTTGGAGCTAGTGGCGCCGGACTGCGACAGAGCCACCAGCGGTGGTATCGCTCCTTCGCGAGCCACCATAGTACGGTAGGTGACGTTGTCCTGGCAAATCTGTAATAGTATAACCACCGCTATTTGCTTCTGTCTCTGCGACCCCACCTCTAGGATTTCCACCAGCACCGGAATTCCTCCTTCCTCCACCAACGCCTTTCTCGCCTCCGGCACTGATACCAGCACGCTCAACACGTACGATGACTTATCCACCATGTTTGATCCAAAATCAGCCATTAATTCCACTAACGGCTTCATTATCCCTGCTTGCACCGCCCTTACTTTATTCTCCTTCACAGAACAGAGTGAGTACAGCGCCGTCGAGGCATCCTTTTTCCCTCGTAAACCGCCGCTCTCTAGAAGGTTCACTAGCAGAGGAATCGCTCCCGACCGTCCGATTGCCACCTTGTTCTGTTCTATATGCGAAAGGCGAAGCAGAGCACATGAGGCGTTCTCTTTCGCCGTCGATGTCCCTGTCTTGAGTGCTCGAACCAGAGGCTTTATTGCTCCTGACGAAACTATAAGCTCCTTATTCTCATCGCACAGTGAGAGATTCAAAATTGTGGTGACGCCGTATTCTTGGAGTTGGAGGTCAGGCGAGGACATAAGCGAAATCAACGGCTTAATAGCGCCGGATTTGGCGATTTTATGGCGGTTTTCCGGCGTGTTCTTGGCGAGCAGTCTAATCTCCATGGCGGCTTGCTTCTGGTTGTCAATCGAACAAGACTGGAGATGGTTCACCAGGTGAGCGATAAAATCATCGGAATTGTCGGAGGCACAAGCAATCAGGAGGTCTCGACTCTGGGAAGAAGCCGTCGTGAATTCACCGGATCGATCACTGTTACAATCGCTGAAAGCAGAAGAGGAATGATCCTTCATGCTTAATTCGTTGATACTCCTTCCCATGTATGTGAAATTCGGTGAACTCTCCGTCCCCATGAGTCTCCTCTGCGCTGGGACCAGAAGAGGAACTATAAACGGCGATTGATCAGGAAGCTGTTCAGTAAGGTTCGAGGGGAGAGAGAGAGGGAGAGAAGGCAGAGGGAAGAGGGGAGAGGGGTGCTAAATACATGTGATGTGAATAGAGATAACGGTGTTTGTCCAAAAAAAAGCACAGAGATAACGGTGTATAATGGTGTTGCCTCCGAGGGGTATGGGCTGGCACGTGTAGGTATTCAATTTTGACGTCGCAGGCAAACACGTGCGATGTGTCTTTTAAGCGTTTGCGGAATTGTTTCAAGAAATTGGAGTTGTTTAGAATAATGATTAGAATTTTTAAAATCAATTTTTCAATCATAATTTACCGATAAATATATAAAAGCAGCTCTAATAACATTTTAGGTAAATACGCATTTTTAGATACAAACATGAATCCAAACAAATAAACTGTGTGTACTACAGTACTACTCCTCCTCCTCCTCATGTTAATTTGCCTCCTGGCGGAGGGACTCGTGGCATTTGGTTTTGTTGGGTTGGTTTACAATTTTGCAAGCAAAGGAACTGCTTGGGTATTTTGCCACGTGGATTCCATGCGTGAAATGTTTGCTTGCTTCTCACCCTTTCTTTATGCGGATCCACTCTCTCGCACTTGCTCTGTTCTCATCTGATCTCAATCTCAAGCTATAATGTGGACTGCCAAGTCGGCTCCTCTTATTTTAACTACGTGTATTTCCTATATTCCATGTCATTACCTCCATCCGTGTTCTAATAAGGTGGTCGGTCCATCCAGATTTGGATCTAGCTTTTTATATGTTGGGGACCAGTAAGTACATCCAAATTTGTGTTGCCATTTTGAGTTTCGATTTTTCTGTGTGTTTGTTACAGTTACAGTTAAAAAGAATAAGTTATGTCTCATATCTATAGATATAGACACTGGTTGTTGTTGTGGAATAGGAATGCAGCAGAGAGCATCCCTGTACTCTCAAACTAGTGAATGATGTGTAGAACTGCTGAAACCTGCAACACACATTTAATAAAACAGTGCAGATAACAGCAACCCTATTTACAAATAGCAGGGGAACTCTTAATCTTCATGGGAGCACTGGAATCTTTTTCTTGTTCAACCAAACTCTGCTTCTCTTCACCTTCACGTTATTCCTTGTCTTTGGTTCTCGGCTATGACTTCAACCAAAAGGCGTTCAGATGCAAGTGAATTCCCTTTTCATTCCAGATCTCTTTCCCAACCATTAACTACGCTTCTGGAGTCCACTTTCTCTCCATATCAACTCAATTCTCTGTCCATCCCTCATACCATGCACAATATTTTTAAAATTTTTTTAGACCTTTAGATTAAGATTTCGACGATTAGGATCAGATTATGAGAGATAATGAGAAATTTGTATCCCGTCATACATACACTTATCAGTGAATAGTACAATCCCTCACGGTATCCTACTTTTATTAGCTCCTCCAATTTCCCAGATCAGATTGTTATGAAAACCGAGTTTGCATCTTCACGCGTATATACTGAACCAACTCAGTTTCATTGTGGTCAAACTCGATGAGCTCGAGCCCACGCTTCATGACGCCTCGAGGCACGCGCCACTTGTCCCAGCATGATTTCTATAACTTTTGCAGGTCAGTTTGAGTATAAAGTAAGATGGGCTTTTTGAACAAAATAATTAAAAGAAAAAAAGAAATTACCAAACTGATGCAATCTGGAAACTATTTTCTAATTTAACGTTGGCGCCTTTGGAGGTGTGAGAGGGGCCCACGCCACGTGAGCCTCTGACGCGCCTCCAGAGGCGTGAGACTGGCTCACGCCTCTGGAGGCGTGAGTCAGCCTCACGCCTTCAAAAAAAAATTAATTTATTAATTAAAATATTTTAATTAAATATATAATTAAGTATAAATAATAAAAAATTAATAATAATTTAAATTAATAATTAAGAAAATTAAAATATCTAAAATTTATTATAAACTTTAGAAACAAGATTAATAGTATTAATTAATTATTATAAACCTCAAGATATATGACTAATTATTTAATATTTGGTTCATTAATAATTTGATATATAAGATAAATTTAAATAGAGAATAATGATTAATCAAATAATTAATTCACTAATTAAAAATTTACAATAAGTCAATGGATGATCTACGCTTTACGCTTTGTTATAAATAAATTATACGTAATCTTTTAACTAAATTATACCGCGTAATCTTTATACCGTAATCTTAGCTAATTTAGAAAATTAGGTAACATAACGGTATAATTTAGCTGTATAATTTTCTAAATTAGGTAAGATTACGGTATAAAGATTACGCGGTATAATTTAGTTAAAAGATTACGCGGTATGGTATAATTTAGCTGTATAATTTTCTAAATTAGGTAAGATTACGGTATAAAGATTACGCGGTATAATTTAGTTAAAAGATGACGCGGTACGGTATAATTTTGCTGTATAATTTTCTAAATTAGGTAAGATTACGGTATAAAGATTACGCGGTACGGTATAATTTATTTATAACAAAGCATAAAGCGTGGATCATCCATTGACTTATTGTAAATTTTTAATTAGTGAATTAATTATTTGATTAATCATTATTATCTATTTGAACTTATCTTATATATCAAATTGTTAATGAACAAAATATTAAATAATTAGTCATATATCTTGAGGTTTATAATAATTAATTAATACTATTAATCTTGTTCCTAAAGTTTATAATAAATTTTAGATATTTTAATTTTTTTAATTATTAATTTAAATTATTATTAATTTTTTATTATTTATACTTAATTATATATTTAATTAAAATATTTTAATTAATAAATTAATTTTTTTTTGAAGGCGTGAGGTTGACTCACGCCCCCAGAGGCGTGAGCTAGTCTCACGCCTCTGGAGGCGCGTCAGAGGCTCACTCCACTACTAGTGGCGTGGGCCCCTCTCACGCCTCCAGAGGCGCCAACGTTAAATTGGAAAATAGTTTACAGATTGCATCAGTTTGGTAATTTCTTTTTTTCTTTTAATTATTTTGGTCAAAAAGCCAAGTAAGATGTACCTAACTTGAATTCCCTGACGCTTTGACCAAAAAAAAAAAAAATTCCCTGACGCTGATATGACACTGATAAATATAAAATAATATACTTTGTGAAGATCAAAATTTATTAATTTTTTAACTGAATTGATTAAACAAATTCCAAACTAGATATAAGACTCTCGCGCTTTTACATGTATAAAATTAGTTTGAAAATATCTGTTTTTGTTTTTCTTTTTTAGATATATTGGGAGGATTTGAACCTTATCATCGATCACCCCCACATGAACCCAGTGGCGGAGCTAGCATTTTTCATTTATGTCCACACAATTAGTTGAGGGTTTTGGGGGTTTAGGGCAGTGCCCTGGTTTTTTTTTAAAGGAAATTTTTAAATATATTTAAATACACAAAAATACAAATAAGAAAAGAAAAGAAAACTTTAAATATATATACTTCTAACAAAGCATTTCTTTGTGTGAATTTGGATTCAACAAGAACTAAGAAGCAACGCGAGTATGTTTATTTTACCAAAGTGAAAACAATTGCCTCCCCACATATTTTTGTCACTTTTTCTATATATCCCACACATAAATTCTATTTCAAACAGCTTCTTTGTGAACTTGATTCAATAAAAGGTGATAACAATCAATCTCAACCATTTATTTGCAACATCACAGGATCAAGTCACTTTCACCCCAACTATCTGTTCAATCTTATTGCAAGACCCATTTTCATCAAAAGCACTCATCAACTTCCTGCAAACCACACATAATATCTCTTAAAGTGTTTTTCTTTTTCTTAGAATTTTTCTCAGACACACTCACAAAGAGTTTTTGAGGAAGAATTTTTCCTAAATTACTTGATACCAATAGATATTATAACAAATAAATGTAAGGAAAAAAGAAAGAGAAACTGATGTTTGGTGGGGAGATGCAGAGCAGAAAGATTGAACAGCGTGAGGAGAAGCGCCATGTTGTAGAGTCCCAAACCCTCGTAAAGAGGATTCGTAGCACTTGGCGCCATACCACTTCCTGCAATTACTTGTTCAGTGTTTCGCATCTTGATCTCTAGAGAAAGATCAAGTAGAGATCTCACCACTTTCTTGATCTCTTCCATTAGGTTCAAATAGATCGGATGATTCGTCAATCTAAAACATCCCCAATCCTTGCAGGCTTCTCTCAGCTTATTCTTTAGCTCTTTAGGATTATCTGCAAATTCTTGCATATCAATCACTGGTATGTTGTTGATCTTTGCCATGCTGTTTTTCCTCATCTTCTCTGCCTGTTCTTGCCCTCAATCTCTTGACCGAAGAAGGCCGAAGGAAAAAAAAAAACTCAAAATTTCAAAACTTCTGTCCGCACCTGCGGACACCTGCGGAAGCGTGGCTCCGCCACTGCATGAACCTTACCAGCTACTACTTTCTTCCTATATTAATTATAATATTTAGTTATTTTTTAAAAAAGCTAAAAAAGAAACAAAATAAGCTACTTGAGCATATCATATTTTATATATCATTAGATTATACTCCCCACGATCTTAATTATAAGACCAAATTGATTTTTATGGAGAAATTGAGGACGCAAATTAAATTACTTTAGAGTATTTTTATTTTTATTATTTTTCTTATAACTAATTAGTTTGACAAATAAATTAATATATAATATAAGAATATACAACATATTATATGATTAAGTAGCTTATTTAGCTTCCTTAATCTTTCTAAAAAGTGTCAATCTGATCTTATAATTAGGATTGGAGGTAGTTTATAAGTTAGACAAAATAGTTTCGAGAGAGAAATGATAAATATAAATATTTTTTAAAGTAATTTATTTAATTTTCTTAATTCTTAAAAAAATCAACTTAATTTTATGTTTGTTTATTTCGCGGAAAACAACCCTTTTTCCTTATTTTTCCATGCATACGAAAAAATTTGGTAGGCCACTCTCATCAACGTGTCATCTATATTTAACAAAATCACTTTAGTTACCACATTTTCATGTTTCAATACGACTTTTCTCTGCTTTAACCATGCACCATCTTCAACAATAGTACCGACTAAGGGTGGAAATAGGTCAGGTCCTTATCAGGCAGCCTATGATCTGGTTTGTTTAGGGCCTGGTCAGGTCTGATCTGTTTGTTAAAAAGGCCAGGCCAAGGCCTATATGTGTAAATAGACCATGCCTATTTTGTTAAGACCTGACCTATTTACACATTAAATATATATATTTATATTTATATCATATAATAATAAAATATTTTTTTTTCATTTTTATATTTATATAGATTTTAATAGGCTCAAAGTGTATGAAGCTTACTTATGGCTTTCAAGGCCTGTAATATAAGGCCTTTTTAAAGGCCTATATTGTAAGTAGGCCTTTAAAAATGCTTCAAGCCTGACCAGACCTTATGAAAACTTAGGCCTAAGGGCCCATTTGGATGGGCTTTTAAAAAAAGTGCTTTTTTCATTGCTTTTTAAAAAAATGCTTTAATTATAAATTAAGCTATTTTATGTTTGGATACAAAATTTAAAAAGGACTTTTAAATAAAAAAGCTATTTGGATGTTAAAATAGAGAAGCACTTTTTTATTAGTAAAATTACTGATATATAAAAACACTTTTTCTTTACATTCATTTGGATAAGAAAGCACTTATGTTAAAATTTTAGAAATATTATATTCAATAATTGAATTTAAAATTATAATATAATTGAAATTTAATAATATTGAAATTAAATTATTGATATAATTTTTCATACACCCATATAGATCTGCCGAAGATGCAGTTCCAAACAAGAAATCCACCGGAAAACTGCTACGATTTAAAGAAGCTACTGAATCGAAAAGGGCAAAAGACAGCACTAAGGGAAGAAAACCCCTAGCCCACCACCACATTATTCCTTGGCGTTTGAATTTTGATTCTCAAACTTTCCTTCTCCCTTCCGTAAGCAAGCGCGTGTGTTGTTATATATTATTATACGCACACTTTTGTCTTGAAGAAAAGAGCAGCACAAGGAAGCGTTTTGTATACGGCGATGGTGAAGGAGAGGAGTATACGGTGGAAATCTGTGAGGGGTATTTGTGGTCATTTTGTGCCCAAATCCAAATAACCGGTCAAATATTGTTTCTTCTCTTTCATCTAGCGCATCTCCTTTTTTTTTTTTTTAAGCTTCAAATTGGAGTTTCAAAAAAAAAGAGAAGTTTAGGTTTTTTTGTGACTTTTGTTTTTTTTTTTTAAAGCCCCCATCCAAATACATAAAATAACGAAAAAACACTTATTTTAAGAAAAAAAAAGGACTTTTTTAATAAAAAAAAGCTCATCCAAATGCAACCTAAGCCTAAAAAAAAGCCTGATTCAGGCTTAGGCCCAGGCTCAAGCCTTTTAACCCCATTACAGGGTCAGCCTATTTAGCTAAAACCTAATCTATTTCCATGCCTAGTGTCGGCTCTGTATTAGGCTTGTCACACACTCACACTATTATTTGACAACTGATCATTTTCTTTTAAAATCCCATGTATTTTCTTATGGGTGCCGGGTATGGATACGACGTTCTGACGGTATATTTTCCCACCATGTTCTCCACTCGAAAATGAATGCAGCGAGCATTAATACTATTACATAGTGCTGTTGACTTGAAGTGTATCATAATTGTTGGCAATACGGGTAGAATCCAAATATAAAATTCAAGTTACTTTTTTTAAAAAGATTAAATAAACTAATTAAATTATTTATATATATCATTTTTTCTCTAAACTAATTTGTCTGACTTATAAATTGATATATAATTTAATCATATGTAATACTCCCTATGGTCATAAATAAAATACATAGATGACTTTTTTTAAATAGATTAAGGAAGCTAAATAAGTTACTTAATCATATCATATGTTGTGTATTCTTAAATTATATATTAGCTTATTGGTTAAACTAATTAGTTTGAAGAAAAAAATAAAAATAAAAAACTCTAAAGTAATTTAATTAGCTTCATTAATCTCTCTAAAAAAGTCAACTTTATCTTATATTTAGGATTAGAGAGACTATATTATGATTAACTAACTTATTTAACTTTTTTAGTCTCTTCAAAAAATTAATTAAGTCTTGTATTTAGGACTAAAAATGGTATGATTTTATATAAGATATTCCATTAGAATTTTTGGTGATGATTATTGTAATGCAAAGAATTATTATTATTTTAAAAAAAACACTGTTTAATTATAATGAGGGTGAACTCTTTCCCAGCATTGCAATATATAGTTATTACTCATCTTATATTATATATAAAACCTAGTTGACTCTTTTTTGAAGATATTAAAAAAGTTAAATAAGTTACTTAATTATATTTAATATTGTATATGATTAAATTATATATTAGTTTATAAGTCAGTTTGGAGAAAAACAGTAAATATAAGTACTTTAAAATGATTTAATTATCTTTATTAATTTCCAAAAAAATTTAACTTGATCTTATATTTAGAACTAGAAGTAGTATTAGTTATATTAATTAAACTTAAATCTCATATGACTTGGAAGTTTATTTATTATTATTATTATTATTATTAACAATGACTTGGAAGTTTAATGGCTCCATCGAAATTTTTGGAGGACCTAATGCTTTAATTTTTGAAAATAAGTTATAGACTTACAGTAGACATTAGAAATATATTGTTCTGTTGCTATTTACAATGTTTCACACAAAAGGGAAAATCTTAACCTTTAACTCTCTCTTAAAATTCAACACTTTTATACCTTTATCCTTATTTAACCACACAATCTCAAAGAAAATAACCATCTGGACAATAATAAATGAACGTAATAATAACCTAAAAAATACATTTTCTCTCTAACCTATACATAATAGGATACCTATAATTTCAAATATTGATGAAAATCTAAATGTTGAAATAGCTTCTTCCACGTTAATTCAGCGTGGCCCAAAAAATATGTCACTATTACCTGTTTTGGATATAA
This sequence comes from Acacia crassicarpa, assembly GCA_034222035.1. Taxonomy (NCBI): domain Eukaryota; kingdom Viridiplantae; phylum Streptophyta; class Magnoliopsida; order Fabales; family Fabaceae; genus Acacia; species Acacia crassicarpa. The sequence goes on from JAWXYG010000003.1 coordinate 11,094,154, forward strand.
AGCATAATTTATAGTATAGTTTATACTATAAATCATGTCATATACTTCGTTCGGTTTTAAATATAAAGCAAATTTAACTTTTCTAAAAGGATTAATGAAACTAATTAAATTATTTTTGAGCCTTTTTTTAAAATTAATTAATTAATATTAATAAACTGATATATAATCTAAAAATACACTATATATATAATATATGATTAAATAATTTATTAAACTTATTTAACCATTTCAACAAAATTAACGCAACGGAGGAGTATTAACAATTGAAGAGCATTTTGTAATTTGCATTGTAACATAAATATCCGAAATTTCAGCCCATCCCGCGGAGGGACAAGGGTTTTAGAAACCCTACATAAACCCCAAACTGGTTTCCAAAATCCTCGAGTTCTCTACTGTACAGGCTCTTACTCTCCCTCTATGCAGAGATGTCGAGCAAGGGGCCTGGACTTTTCTCAGGCATAGGCCAGCAATCTAGAGGTAAGCCTCATGGTCCTTTCGTTTTCCTTTTCTGTTTCTAAGTGTATTGTCCCTGATCTGTTGGGCTTCGCAGATCTCCTCAACAAGGATTTTACCTCCGACCAAAGGATCACCATTAATTCCTGCAGCGGTAATATTCTGGTGCGTCTATTTCATTTCCGATCTCGATTCTAAACCGGCTGTATTGACTTCTTACTCTCATGAATTTGTCCTCTGTTGATCTCTATACTGATGAATACATCAATTTACTTTATCATCGATTCCCAACTTAATGGGATGAGAAAACCGTTTAATGTGGGAATTTTTCCTTTAGTTTCATATTTTCTCTTGCTTTATAGGCACTTCCTCCAATTCTTATTTCCTTATATCGAGAGTTTTGATCAATAAATCTGCCTAGTCTATATAAACACATAGCATATCAGTTCTACTCCGTGTGTTTTGATTTGTTGTTAAACTAAACGATATAAAATTGAATGTGTGTTTTTTTTTTTTATATATAAAAAATTGAATGTGTTTTTGAAACTAATTGATGTTACATTTTTGTGAACTCTGTTTGGTTATATTTAATTCAATGCCTAGGGTAAATTATGTTCCTTAAAAATCAGGGGACTGATTTTCGAATTTATTTTCAACCATGTATGTTCATTTCCCTTTTCCGCATATTTTATTTTTTGAGTATTTAATTATTTATAATATTTACCTCTCGAACATCAGGACTTGAACTCCACTTTGGTTCAAAAAGGACGACTGTCTTCTGGGGATTTGGCAGCAACATTTAGGTGCAGTTATAGCACTATTGATGTCAAACTTGATACTGAATCTAAGGTATCTTGCTAGCTTCTATTTCATTAATTACGAAATCTAAAACCTATTTTCTGAGCTTTGCTTCATAGCAAATGATTTTATTTTACAGGTTTTGACGACAGTCACACTACCAGATATTGTGAATTCTACAAAAGCCATAGCTTCAATCCAACTACCTGATTACAGCTTAAGCAAGGTGCTGCTATATTATGGAGATGCAAATTTTGGCAGAGATTTATAGTACCGTCAATAAATTATTATTGTAACCTTATGCAGTTGGAAGTTCAGCATCTTCATGATCACGTGGCTTTTAGTACTGCTGTTGGTCTAAACCTGTCCCCTGCCATTGATTTTTCTGCAACAATTGGAACACCAAGCATTGCCTTTGGAGCAGAAATGAGCTTCTTGGCTGCTACTGGAAAATTTGCAAAGTACAATGCGGGGGTGAGCTTGACAAAACCCAACTCCAACGCATCAGTAATTCTGTAAGTACTTGAGGTGTCTTAATGATTGAGTGTCCAAATAGCAAATTAAAACATCTTTCTGATTGAATACACATGAGATGAAGCCTTTCATAAAGTGTTCTAAGAGTTTGAAGAATCATTACTCACATTGATTTTTAAGATATACATACTGTACAATTTTTTGGCGGCATGAATTAGCACAATCTTAAGCCTTTTTCCCCCTTCCAATCATTGGAGATATAATTAGTTTCTTCACTTTTTCAGTGCTGACAAGGGAGACTCCTTGAGGGCATCGTACTTGCAACATCTTGATCATTTAAATGGGGGAGCTGTTGTAGGAGAGATTAGCCGCAGATTTTCTACAAATGAGAACACTTTGACAGTCGGATGTTCCTATGTAATCAATGGTCAGACTTTTGTTAAAGCAAAGCTGAACAACCACGGCAATCTTACGGCACTTTTGAAGCATGAGGTTATTCCCAAGTCATTCTTGACAATCTCTGGGTCCTTTCAAACCCAAGCTTTGGAGAGGAGTCCCAAGTTTGGTTTAGCACTGGCTCTTAAGCCTTGAAACATCTATAAAGATTCATAAATAAGTATAATACTTCAACAATATTCTCACTTTTCTCTTGAAGTAATTAGAATGATAAATCTTTTTTTTTTTTTTTTGCTCAGAATTATTAGAATGATAATTAGAAAGTGTAGGAAGTGTTAATGTAGATGTCCTCCCTATTATTTTCAATTGATTGATTCATGGTTGAGATGAGACTAGAAAAGCTTCTTTATAGTGTGATTTGTAACCTATTGCAAAAGAAAATGTAAACAATTATCTATTGAGTGGTGATTTATTGTCTAAAATTTCCAAATTCTCGTGTCGTTTTTTCAATTGTATGAATACTTGTATGCTGCCTCATACATACCCCGTCTTTGAGACATTTGGAATTTATCTCTAATAACTCATGATTTCCTGACAGTCCGATTTAAAATCAGTTTTAGTAAAGTGAAATCAGTACTATGCCGACCTGATTATTGTCCGAAATTTCCGAATTTCCTCTCCGTATTTTTTGTTTACTTGGGCACTTTCATATGCTGCCATGTCTTAACAAGCACACGGAATATATCACTACTACTCCTTTCGGTCCTAATTATAGAAACACTTTTATAGTGTAAATTGCATTATAAAAATATTTTTATAATTAGGACCGCAGGTGATAGTAGTAAATAACTCATCTTTCAAGCAGTTAGACTTGCTTGATAGGGATTTGTTTTGAGATTAAAATTAGATGTTTTATGAATAAAAACAGGTCATTATTCTAGGATTAAATGAAAAGGTTTTTTGTTTTTCCTTTTTGATTTCAAGCCGGATGTCATAACTCATAAGGAGCAATTACATGGGTATCTAACTGATTCTTTCATCAACCCCCATCACCTTGAAGAGGAGATGGAGGTTGATCGAAGATGCAAAAATTCCCTCCGATACTATGAGCTAATTTTGCCATATGATCAGCATATGGGAAGTCGTCCCTTAGAGTAAGTATGGTACAAAATAACCTGCCAATCCCTACAAAGGAGTAATCCTAATCTAGCTTTCCTCAACCATCTCAGAAAAGGGATGAGACTAAATTAATAGCCTAAATACATTTGGATAGGAGAAATATGTTTCTGTATCCTATTGACCAACACAAATACAAACCATGAACAATACCTAAAGCCTCGGCGATGGCTTGGGGGAACCAATGTGAGCTTGCAGCAGAAAGCCAGAAACCCAAAAGCCCATGAAAAGGGGTTTTCAGACTATCAAACAAAAAAGGTCTAACTTTTTCACAGGCTAAACCATTAGAATGCTAAATAAATTATTGTTTTCTCTAGTCGAAGTATTCAAAGAATATGTTAGAATAGTCAGCTGGAGCTATCGGGCGTCTCCTGGACACAATCCGTTGCCTCAAAATTTCGAATCTTGTAGATATATGCGAGACTTTTTTTGCTCAAATAGATATATGCGAGACTAGATGAGTAAATAACACTATTTTATAAGAGATAAGATTGACTAAATTATAGCCGGTAATGTTTTTTCATTTTATTTTAGTTGGTGGTTTTTTTTGATCCTTTCTACAAGAACAGCACTCATTTTACACGGTCAATAACTTGAGAGATCATTCGTGATCATGATAGAGATTGGAATTCGTCCCTTCGCGTTCTGAAAGTCATTTGTTTGTCGATAACAATAAAGACGAGCCCGTTCTTCCACAGAAAAAAAAAAAAAAGCTCGATTAAAAAGAAAAAAAGACGGCAAATTTTATAGAACAAAAAATTTGGGTTGTTCAATTTTCAACCTAATGGTGAAGATGGGTCACATGTAGAGGAAGTGGATGAGAAGAGTAGAAAAGAGAAGGCAAATACGACAAGCATACTGCTAATCAAACAGCAAATAGAATGTTGAGTCATGATGTTTATCAAATATGAACACAAATCGTTGCAGCAAAAGAAAGTCAACATTTCTGCTGGGTTTGTTGGTCAGTCAGTGCAAATTGCCCGCGCAGAAACTTCGATCTTTGCGTGTTTATGCGTAGGAGAGCAAATTGCTGGGTAAATGTATACTCTCCTACACATTCAGATTATTATTATTATTTTTAAATAATGTGCGAATAATAAAAATACAACCATCCAAATTTAGGTTGAAAGTGACATCCCTAGAAAATGTACAGTAAATATATATTTATACGAAAACACCCTCGGCTGCGAGGACCATACAAGGAACACAAACAAAACTCAATCCCAAAATTCAAATGATTTCAGAAAAGCACATACGAATGCTGAGTACTAAAGAATGTTACAAGTAAAGATGAACAGAAACTTACACAGACAATCAATTAAAGATATCTACAAGTGAAGATAAAGAGAAAAAAATGACTCAGGCAAGAGCATATAGCTTAGGAACAAAAGAGAACCACTTAAAACCACAGCTCCATTTGTTGGGCAAAGAAGGGCACCTGGGAAGCCAATGCCAAGTCCTCCTTGAAACTTTGTAATACAAAATCTCAGGCCATGTATAGCAGCAAATGCAGATCATTCCTTGGTGCCAAAAGCAATAAATGTGCTCGTAATTGTGATAACAAACCGACACAAATTTTCTGCACATCAACTCTGGCAACGTCTCCACTTCCACCCAATTGCCCAATTCACTCATTTCCCACATTTTTATGCTCCTTGAGATTCCATTGCTTCCTATTCCACCTACAAGATATAACATCTTCTCCCCGTCACTCACCAATCGAGCAAACGAGAGTTGGCTGGGTAGTGAATTGTTGTGCCTCTGCCATTTTCCGCTCCCAAAATCAAAGCGAACCACTGAAAATGGTTCTGGAGTCGTAAAGTACAAGCCGCCATTGTAGGAAGCATCTTGCTGGTGATGGTGGTCGCTGAGAAACAAATCGGAACAATCAAATCGTTCCCAGCAAAGTGAATCTGAGTCATAAACGAAGGCACTATTTGAGGCTGACTCAGAAGAGAGAACGAATATCTTGTAGCCGATAGCAGTAGAGACAAGGGTGAGATGCTCCAAACGATAAGAGTAGGTTGGGAGATCGATCTTTCTGGAGGATTTGGCCAAGAGATTGCAAACAAGCAAGGATGATGAATTGAAGTCAGACAAACAAAAGAGGCCACCAGAGGAAGAGACCAGAGCAGAGTGCGCAGAGATGTGAGATAAATCGGAGAAACAGAGAGAGACGTCGCGCCAGGTACCAACCGCACAGTCGTAGAGACGGAATTGACGGTGAAATTGAGGATGAGACAACAAGAGAAACGACGAGAAAGGCGGAGAAGAAGAAGAAGAGTGCTTGGTGATGAAGGAGGGAGAATAAATGAGAGACCTGAAGGCCTTGCAAGTGGATCTCAGATTCAAGAAGGTTTTGAGTGGGAGGAAAGAGAGGATGAGCTCGAGGAGTTCGGGCGGCAACCTGCTCCAAATTCTGCGATCCATTGAAGACGACTTGGCATGGAACCTGGCGACGGTGCGGTTGTCGGAGTTCTTCATCGGAAATCAGAAAATGGGATTGGATTGAGAAGTGTGATAGCGAGCCTGTATGCTGTGAGGAGATAGATACTAAATACTGAATCGAAAAAGAAGTGCCGCTCGAGCCGCAGCAAGAGGCCTAAAAAGGCTTTAGCCAAAAAAAAAAAAAAAAGATAGAAAGAAAAGAAAAGAAGAGAGAAGCCTAAAAAGGGCAAAAGTATGACCCATTGACTTGCAGGTGCTTAGCCTAAGGAGGTACTTTCTCCTGTCTTAATTATAAGAGTTAATGGATTCTTTTAAAGAGATTAAGGAAACTAACTAAATTACTTTAAAGTATTTTTATTTTTATTTTTTTCTTTAAACTTATTAGTTTGACTAATAAACTAATATATAATATAAGAATATTTAACATATAAAATGATTAATTAACTTATTTAACTTCCTTAATCTCTCCAAAGAAAGTCAACTAGCTCTTATGATTAGGACCAGAGGTAGTACATACATGAAAAAGTTTTTTTTTTTTAAAAAAAAACTCAAGTCAAAACAAAACTTCTACTTCCTTCGGTATTAATTATAAGACTTAGTTGACTTTTCTGAAAAGATTAAAGAAGCTAATTAAATTACTTTAAAGTATTTTTATTTTTATTTTTTTTCTTCAAACTAATTAGTTTAACTAATAAACTAATATATAATCCAAAAATATACAACAAATGAAATGATCAGGTAATTTATTTAGCTTCCTTAATCTTTCCAAAGAAAGTCAACTAGGTTTTATAATTAGAACCGGAGATAATATTATATACTTATCTTGCACACCGTAAATCACGTTGTAACTCCTACTATAATTTAGGGACATTTGGCCATAGATACCCCAATCATTCATTCCTCATCAACCACGGCCTCCTGATAAGAGCAGATATTAATTTAGATACAACTCATTTTCATTCTTATCCTACTTTTCCACTCTTTCTTTCTTTATTGTTATGTGATAAAAATTTCGCTTTCTCAAAGGTTAGAGGACTCTTTCATGATTGTATATACTCTCCTAAATATGATATCTAATTATCTAATTAATTAACTAATGAAGGTTACAAAATTAATTATTATTTTAATAATATCATTATTTAAAAATTGCTGACACTCAATGTGAAAGACCAAAACAGTGAAGAAAATAAATTAATAAGGACAATTTAAGGAAAAAATATTGAATGAGAGAGACAACATAGATAAGATATTATATTTAAGACCAAATTACATTTATAAATATAGATTGAATCTTATATTTTTGTTTGGTATATATATATATATTTTGGTTACCCATCCACCCGGTTCACCTGAACTTTTGTTTTCAACTAATTTGTCTTCCGAATTCCTAGCTTAGCCTGCAGCCTTTATTCCGATAGCAGGGCATTCATTCGTGAAACCCGGTCTTGCATTTGAAGAGTTGGGGCCATGGTTGTGGGGGAAGAACTCCCAAAACCATTTTGTCCATTCTCACATCTCGAACCGAAGACGTGGTTAAAGAAGAATAATTTTCTTTCCACTTACTTCAAACGGATGTTGGTTGTTTGGTATAAATTGTATCTTATATTTAAAATAGAGTGTTAAATGAACAATTATGGGCCTTTTATTTTTTATGCGAGCAATAGTGTAGTCCAAAGTTTTAGGCTTTAGGATCTCATTCTTAAAGAGTACAAGACAAAGGAAAATGACAACCAGAGACTGACAGACCCTTTAGAATATAATAATAGCAATTGAAGATCTCTAAAAATATTGAAATCGGATCATGGTCATCATCTGTAATTAAAAAATATCAAAGGGTTTACAAAGTTGTCCTTGTAAGCAAATATTGAGAATGACTTGTGGAGTTTGACCAAAAAAAAGAATGACTTGTGGAGGGCTCAGTTTTTGCGCTAGAAATTTTGCTCCCCACTTCATAGCTGTTCTGTTCGCTTCCAATACTGATCTTAGTGGAAAAGCAAGAGGAAGGAGCCCACTCCTTATCAATGGCGAATGGCGATTGCAAAGTTGTTGGCCCTTGTAAATTTAATAATCTTTCATTCTTAAATATAAGACTTAATTTGTTGTATCGCACTACAAATTAGCTCTTCTCGGAGGAAAATCTAAGTTTCATTAAAACAAAAATATCCATGTTTTCTCCTTTCCACTATTGCCGCCCTCACCTTGCAGAGATTTTATTGGCTTGTTTGCGCATTAAAAAAATCATTATGTAAGGACCAATTCTAATTGAAATTAAAATTGACACAGTCAATGAAATTAAAAATGTTGAGTGCATGAAAAAGAGAAAAAAGTTGATTGCGAAAGTAACAAAAATAATCATGAAACAGAAATCCCTAAAAACTTTCATTGTACATTGTAACTTAAATTTTTTTGTATCATACAAAATTGAAGCTGTTGCTATCCAGAAAAGGCGAAGAAACAATCGGTATTATTTATCTTGTCTTACCTAACAAAGAAATTTTGTATTTCTAGCTCTGCTGATTAGTCATTTAACATGCAATACCTCAAGACGCTTCTCAATATTATGCTGGATGGCTCTTATCCTTTGACTTAAAAAGGATGTTCTTTTACCCTTTTGACCAGCAGCTAAAAGAACAGAGTATGCAAATACCAGAAAAGCCACGGCCCTTGCCCATCTGATTTCCATTTGGGGCAGAAATGCCTTGTATACGAGTTGAACTCTGCCAAGCAGAAATGGGCATAGATCATTTGGCAAGGAATAGGTATATGAAACTCATGCTTCTACTGACCACTCAACCCAGAAAAGTGCTTCTTCATGGCTCGGTCCTTTCTGTAATGGTTGTTCCTTCCTCCTCCTCCACCCCTCCTTCCTCTGCCTCTGTAATTCGAGGTATTACCTCTTCCTTCGCTCTCAGAGGCATCGGATTGTTTGTCCTGCTGGACAGGAGAAGCACTTGACTTTCCCCCTTCCTTTCTTCCCCTACCACCCGAATTCCCTCTCCCTTCTGTTTCAGGACCTGGGGACTGGTCGTTGTCATCCTTGTAGAAATCTGTCAGCTTCTTTACCGCACCAAGAGGAAGGTTGCCACCGCGTCCAAGACCATATATTAATTCTTCTTGAGCTTGATTAACTAGAGAAGCCTCATCTGAATTTGCAACTGCTATCGCACCTGCCACTTTGTAGCTGTAATTCTTGCCATCTTTGACATAGTATTGGGGCTTTTTCCTGGAGCCCCATTTTGAACTAGGGGCTTTTTGATCAGTCTCAGTTGGCCCCGATTTCCCTGATTTTGCAGTGTCCCCCAATAACTCATTTTCTTCTATGCCAGAGTCCGCTACACTGAAACCCAAATCATCAAAAGAGTCGTCATATTCATCTTCATATTCATATTGTGAGATAAGGGCAGCAGTTTTTAAAGTGCCTTTTTCATCTCTTTTATCCAGAATACTGGCATCGGACAAGTCAGCTTTGGATTTCCTCACATATTTTCCAAGTGATGTGGAGGATGAAACCAACGTTCCCTCTGTCTGTTGCTTCCCGCTAAAAGCTATAGCAGCATTTGAGGGTATTGACATAGAGTCTATTTGTTTACCTTTTCCTTTATCATTTGTGTTCACAGTAGTTGACTGGGCTGGTTGTACCATATCAAGCGATCTGTCCAAGCATTGCAGATCTTCATGGAGGGTTCCCTCCAAAATCCTTTGAATAACCTCTTCCGGGTTATGATCATAGACTTCTAGACATGCACCTAAAAACCCTTTACCATAATCAGGAAATAGGTCCCTTATTTGACTGATTTTGGACTCAATTATAGCAGCATCTTCATCCGTCTGCAATGATTTGCTCTCCGCAGGGCCTCTTGCAGACTGTGGATCCTTATAAATCTCTTTTGACGACTTCATAATCCCAGATATATACTGGAACTGTTCGTCATCAATGAATATCCAACCTGAATGAAAGCAACTCAATTAGAAAATAATATGTGCAAGCTAATAACTGCTAATGACACAAACTTAACTGACGAATCAAAGTGATCAAATTCCATCTTATAAATACATGAGCAGAAAGGCCAACTTGAAGACTTTACAGCGTTAGACTTCTACCAAAAACCATTCTAAGCTCAACAGATAGACTCATGAAAGTAAAAGCCATACTAAACTTTTCTGCAAGTAACACTTGTGTATATGCAAGATCATTTACCATTATCTCGCAAGCTTTCAACCCTTTCCAAAATATTGTAACTCTTTTCAATATGTTGAATAAATGTTTCCTTCTGATTTTCCTGTAATTGTAGTGAAACTGCATTGATTTCTCTAAATGTTTGAACCAGAATATCAGCTCTAATAACTGGGTCCTCCACAGTGGCAGGAAACATTTTTGTAGCAGCAGGAAGAGGGTAACTGTCTCTGAACACTTCATCACTAAGATAGCTAAAGTGTAACAATTGCCAACCAAACTTCGCCAATCTCATCTGTAACATCTTCAGACTAACAACAATGTTTGACATTCTTCCATCTTGTTCATCACCAATAATGGTATGGAAGCCCTTCAGCAAGGATGGAAGTAGTGAATCATGCAATCTAGCAAGAAAGCTTAGCAGCTCCTCATTTCCAGAACTATAAGAATGCAAACCAACGGAAATCAAAACTTACTAGTAAAACTTTTGCTGTTATAAAAACCAATTATAGAGGGTTTAAGAAGTGATTCATCAAAGAGACATCCCTTAGAGAATTTGAAGGTGAGTGCCACAAATACCACAAGTAATTAAATAACAAACATCCATTCAAACCAGCATCGATCTCAAATGACAACTTCACTGTAATGACATTCTTATAATGAAGATTTGTTACATTCAGTCTTACAATAAGATTCAAGCAATTTCAGCCATAGAAGATACCTTATTTCAACAGGGCATGAAAAAAATACAGCTGCCAATTCGTATGCACTGGCAAAAGCATCCATTGATACAATTGCATCATTTATAAAGTCGACCACCTATAAAAACAAATTTCACTGATCTTATGTTCAGGAAAGCCAAACAACTTGATGACAAATGCCGAGCATTTTGCATCTGAAACTGAATACATTCTCTTCCTTGGACACTATTATAGAAACTAAGGAATTATACAAGTTTCCCAAAAGCCAGTTGACAGAGTAGATAAGGATTAGATACCATCTACAAGAATCTGAGAGGGGAGGCCATTGTGTTATATATGCAAGATAGTGAATATATTAGCAATCTACTCATCAGCAGCAATGCATACAAGTTTTCCAGAACTATGATATTCATTAATGGCAATAGTTTAGGCTTGGTCAGTTCATGCCAGTGATAATTTCTAAGCTTTATTGGAATCGGGACTACTTCACACAAGACTGACAAGAGAAGGAAATCAAACAGAATGACGGAAGCCAGTATCAGTCATATAATAGGGGGTACCTGAATGGAAAGAAATGGAGGTTATTCAAGGAACAGTAAAACAGTTGTGAGTGCATGCATAAAGACATGAACTGCGATGAATCAAAGTAGGCAGAGAAAGATTTTGGGTCAGAGCATGGATGAGGAGAGTAAAACACTTGAAAACTCGCATATTGGCTGTATTTGAGGCTCTAGTTCTGTGTTGTTGTGTTGGCAGGGAGTGCTAGTTTCCTACATGTTTTAGTCTTTCAGCTCATTTTATTTGCCCGAGTTCTGAAATTGTACTCAGTGTCAACTGTATTATCTATGTTTGGTGTAATTTAATATTTTATGGCAAAAGTGTCTGAACAGCCTGTAATTCTGCATCACTGTTTTCATATATCAATTAGGGTGTAGTATCTGGAAGTAACGCAATTCAGCTTTCCTTTTCAACTTCCCAATGCGGCCAATGTTTTTCCCCAGCACACACAGTCCTACTTTATTTGGGTTTGCTCCCCTGCCTCTGTATCCGATTTAAATTCAAAATATTCATATAAACTAAAGATAGCTTCCATAAGAAAATGTCACCTCAAGCAGATCAGCTTGAAGCCGAGCAGCACTGTGATCATCCAGTTTTCCAGAAGAAAATAAGACCTGAATATAACCCCAGAAAAGAAAAATTAAATGATTTCTATTATTGTAACTATTTTTCCTACTAACTTGCTATTGCGAGTTAAATGAATTGTAAATAACTTTATAAAGAGTGCCACTCTGATCCTATTTATAAGTTCCTTTTGACCAAAAAAATTTGGTCTTATTTATAAGTCCCTTTTGACCAAATAAATGAGATTGTAACAATTTTTCCCATATTATTGTACTAATGAAAATAGAGAGAGAATAAAAAGTAGAAAGGTACCCATTCATAAATGAGGGTAAAGTTGAAAATTTACCCCATAATCATTGAGCTACCTACCTCTCTTTGATATATGTGATTTGGTCAAAAGGGAATAATAAATAGAACCAAAGTGGTACTTATGGATTTAATTACGGTACTTTAAATAAGTCAACACTCCTGGTGTAGAGAGAGATCACCAGGGGATGATCAAACTGATAAATTTTTTCTTTAGTATTCGAATGAGCTCAATTTAGGATCGTTTATTTAATTCAAAATTGAACAAACAACATTCTAAAAAACTCAAACTCAATTTATATTAAACCAATATCAAACTAAGCATACTTGTTTTGTGCATTCATGGATTGATTGTTCTTTACTTGTGAAATTATGAATAACAAATGCTAAATGAAAAAAGAATAGCATTTACAATGCTGGCAAGATGTCCATCAAGAGAAATTATGGATAACTGAACCAAATAGTTTAACTGCATAATCTAATTTATAATTTACCAAACAGTACAAGACTCCTTACGTAATACATACTTTAACATTGTCAATTTACAACAAATACCTCCAATGATGAACTGCATCTTTCATGCATTGTGTGGGCAATTCCAAGAAAATGTGATATGACAACTGTCAGATTATCATGGATCCAAGGCTGAGCTTTCAAAGCATTTCTGACCTGAACGATGTGATGACATAAAAGAGATTAAGACAGAAAAGTAAGCACAGAAGACAGACACTTTAATTCAAAAGCTTAAGGTATTACTAAGAGAAAATTCAAAAGCTTTTTCTTATAATCTCTGACATATAACCCCATACGTTTAGGCATGAAACGTGAGCAAAGCAGAGGCCATCCTATCCTGTGCCTTGAGTTCCATTTAGTGACTAGACTTATATGCAATTAATTCCATCTTTACTATCAAGTTTTCATTTCAAAACAATAAGGGCATCACTCTCCAATAATACAGTGTCAAGTGTGTGATATATCATATAATTAGAAACCATAAAGTTGTTTGCAAAAATCATACACTTGTCATCTTATTATTCGAAACATGCACTCAACATGTTATGATTAGACAATATGGAAAATAAAAACTGCATAGAATTGTCTTTTTCTGCCTTTGATTAAGAACAATGGAGGCCTGCAAGGATTGAGCTCCTGTCCACTTGTTTATATAGGTTTTGTATTATGTCATAAACCACATTAAAGAAAAAATTGTAAGCTGCTAAGTCAAGGCTCATGGACAGTTTTATCATAATTTATATCATTTACAAGCACAAGAAGGTACTGTAGAAAACTCAGTTCATCACCTTGACTGAGGCAAATACAAGGACCCAAAAACTATAACTAAATCCAGGCAAGCTAAAGCAATAAGAGCATGAGAGACAGTACTGTTAACACAAACCACAGACAACAAGAGTAACCAGCCTGTCATGGGAACCTTCTACACAAGTGAGCCCACGACCTCAGAGGAAGTGCACAATTGAAACGGACATAGTTGCAAATCAAGTAACCTATTATAATACTATTGTGAGAGGCATAAACACTCTCAATGTTACATTTATTCATAGGAAAGGATTACACTTATATAAACTCTAGGAGAGCTATCAAAGGCAAGATTAAAGGGATTACAATATAAAGGACTGATTACAATCAGTCAGAAATCTTTCCTAAACTAACACAACTAGAATCAAGGGATATGATAGAGCTAGGATCATGGGATGAGATAGAGCTAGGACCATGGCTAGTATCATAGGTAATAATCTGATTTCCAATAAATATTATAACTTAAGAGGAGAGAGGATCAAACACCAACAAATATCTTGTTTCAACAGGGACTGACACACCCCACCAAGCTAAGGTGTAGTTTCCATTGCAGGGTTAAAAATATTAATCTACTAGATCTAATTGTAGATGATAATAAAACCAAAAAGCATCAAAGGGGGCAAGATCACATTCGGCAAACATCTTAGCAAAAGCATAAAAAAAAAATGGTACTTTCTAATATACTCCCTCCGATCTCTTTTATAAGAGCTCAATAACCGTATTACGCGGTTTAAGAAAACGGTTAAAATTGGTTAAAAGCAATAAGTATGTCTGAAATAAACATGTTTTTTCTTTCTTTCTAAATATGCCCATATTTATGAGGAAGCAAGCAAGAGAGAGAATGGGTAATAAATGGGGGAAAGTAAGAAAGAGAATGTAGAATAGTAAGGGTATAAAAGAAAAGGAGAGAATGAAAAAAGTCTACCTTTTAATTAATGCCATATAAATGATCTGAGGGGAAAAAGATGGAAAAAAGGCATCACATGTTGAGACAATTTTTCTCAGGCTCTTATAACAAGAACCAAGCTAATCCAAATTTCGAGCTCTTGTAAAAAAGACTGGAGGGAGTATCACTAGAATTGACAGGTCCAAGACTAACTAATAAATAATAATAAGAGGGCGGATGCGATGTTTTGAAAATATCCTTGTAAAATAGAACTTTTCTACCATTCTCTATAGGAAAAATTGTCAAGTAAAAAAAAAAAAATCATTTCCTACAGTACTTCTTGGAGGAAGTTCTGATGTTATATATTAAAATCTATGGAACCTAAAGCATGCCAAGGTTGTTCTTGATACATATTAAACCATTATTATTGTTAAAAAATTCTTACAAGCAATCTTGTCAACTCTTCATTTTCATGACTGTATATGGCACATATATCTAACAACTTTGGCAAGTTAAGCAACTCTTTCTCCTGCAAAAGAACTACAGGCAGAATTAGTGAACAACAGTGAATCAGAGACCATACATATACTATGCAACTGCCAAACAGTAACCCGATTATGGAATAATTCTTTAACACATGGGCTATTGTGTTTTAAAAATTACACCAAGGACTAGTTAAACAAGCAACATATCAAACAACAATGCACGTTTTTGACAATCAATTACCACCATTGGATGTGAGTCATGTGACTGACATGTCTTATTCAATGAACGCGCCAATTACTTCCGTTACATCCATAAAATTTGTTGAGCATGAATAAAACTAGGACAAATTAAATCTTCCATGCCACATCAGAATTTATTCCAATAAAAAAGTATAAATGATAAAAGAATATCACTTATTGAGCAATATATTTTTTGAAATAAGTTAAGAAATTATTAAAAAGAAAACAAAAGAGGTTCAATGTTCAATTACTGGGTGATACCATCCCTAAAACATCAGGAAAGAAGAGCACAAACCCAAGAGGACCAAAACTGCAAAAAGGTTGCTTAATATCTCTGAATATCAACATTAGACTCCCTTTAAATAACCACTTGCAGAGCACCAATCAGAAGCCATCAGACAAACCTATCTTGCAACCATGTTATTGACAAATATGCTATAACAAGATATGCAGCATAAAAAAAAAAAATTTAATTAAGGCTCATGATTTCTGAGCTAAAATACATCCTGTTTTCAGTAAGGGAAAAGATAAGAGACAATCCACCTCCATGGTCTCTCACATTGAGGGTATGAGCAACCTTAACACCTGGATCTTTATTTGAAGAACTGCAAAACATACATTAATGATGATAAGAGCAGTGGAAACATGCAGTTTGAAAAAATCCAAAAAAGATAACCAGAATAACAATCCAGCCTCGGAAAAACTTACATGCGATACAATACCATAAAAACACGTCGGCTTAAATCCAGCTCTCCAACAATAACCCCAGCGACTATTCCGTTGGCACCACGATATGGGAAATCATACCATCGGCTTCTAAATTTTAGGAAGCTGTCCAGAAACTCATGCAAGGAGGTATCCGTAGCCACTGCAAATGTTACAGAAATGACATAGTAATCGAGAATTGGGAGATGAGATATGAGCTCAAAAAGCACTCTAACTATGGAACATTAATGAGGGACCTCTGTGTCCTAGATATGATAAAACCTTTGCTATTCACAAAATTACAAATGGAATAAATAACTAGAACGGTTACCTAAACATTAAGTGATGTGTGTTGTGAATGAAAAGAATAACTTGGCAACCTGGGCGTGTCCAGAATCAACAAAATACATCAATGAAAGCAATGATCGTAGAAAAGTACCTTCCTTCCAAAATTCCTTAGGTTTCAGCTTAAGCAAACGAGACAACTCTTTATTTAAAAGATCAACAGCCCTCTGAGATTCGACGGGATCCAGTCCTCCTTCCTCAGCGCCGAGCCCAGCAGCCACTGCCTCGTCCTGTGGCAAGTAGTTTACAAAATTACCACCCTGGGCTCTGTTTGACATCCACGCTCCACTGTCACTCATTTGAACCCTGCCCATCGATGCTGAAACGGAAGGGCTGCTCCCAGTACGGCCATCCGATTGTTTCAGTGAATTCGACTGTCTGAGGGAGGTTGAGAGAGTTGGTTTTGAACCGCTAGGGTTGGTGTTCTGATTTCTGGGAACGAATTTCTTCTGGGCTCTGACAAAACCCTGGTTACTCTCTTGCCTGCCCGGACCATATCGATTCGACATCGTACAAACAACGATAGTATGACAAATGAAACGCAACAATTCCACAACCGAGCAAAGACCGCTGATAAACCAATCCTTAGAATTAGATGGCAATGAGGCCGTCGAGGAAAATTCCTCCGGTAGAAGTATGAAGCACAAGCACCCTGGACCTGGAGCTGAGTGGTCGAAGTGCTTGTCCCCAGATGCCAACGCATACCAAAAATGCAAATGACACTTCGAAGTTCTGAATCCTGAAAATTCTGCAATATCTGGGAAGCTGCCTGCTTGCCTGTTCACGTGGCGGCAAGGCTTAGTTGGGCCTGCGCCACACTATTATCTATAAACCCACGGTTGATCAATGTCTGTTTTCGTACGGGCCTCTCCTCCTTTTGCTGCGCCCCTCTTTAGATATTACTTTTTACGACAAACATTGAGCTGGATGATCTTTTTGGGCCGTAAGGATTGTTGATATTGAGCTTGCCAAAGAAAAGTAATAGGGTTTTTTTATCAAAATAAGATTTTTTTTAAAAAAAAAATTACTGAATTGGAATAGTTCAGAAACTAATTACTAATGTAATGCAGTCAATGACGTGCGTTGACCGACACCATTGATTGCGTCAGTTGTCAGACGTCACCTGGCAGTGACGTGAATTAATGCACGCCACTGCCAAGTGGCATGGAGTGATCCACGCCATCAGTGGCGGGAGTTGACTCCCGCCACTGCGGTGTGAATCACAATTGACGCTGGGCATAAATTTTTGACACCTAGCGTCAATTTTTTTAAATATAATTTTATTTAAAATTATAAATTATAATTATAAATAATTAATTAGAGAATAATTTATTAATTAATCAGTTAGAGAATAATTACTTTACCCTCCATTAATTCTCTGACTGATTAATTAATTAATTATTTTCTAACCAATCATATTGGTGGGTATTTATTAAAAATTCAATTATTTGATTATTGCTTTCAATATTAGATATGTTGATTTTTCAGTATTGATGTGCCCAAGAAATCAATATTTTATTTAATTATTGATTATGATGAATTTATTTTGATTGAAATTTTGAATATCTTTAGTTAATAAATATATTTGATTTGATTTATGTGGTAGTTAATAAATCTCCTAATATATTATATCTTCTCATTAATTTAATATTCATCAAATCCTCAATAAAATAAGGAGATTTATTAACTACCACATAAATCAAATCTAATATATTTATTAACTAAAGATATTCAAAATTTCAATCAAAATAAATTCATCGTAATCAATAATTAAATAAAATATTGATTTCTTTGGGCACATCAATACTAAAAAATCGGTATATCTAATATTGAAAGCAATAATCAAATAATTGAATTTTTAATAAATGCCCACCAATATGAAAATAATTAATTAATTAATCAGTCAGAGAATTAATGAAGGGTAAAGTAATTATTCTCTAACTGATTAATTAATTAATTATTTTCTAATTAATTAATTATAATTATAATTTATAATTTTAAATAAAATTGTATTTTTTTTAAAAAAAAAATGACGTTGGGCTTCAATTGTGATTCACACCCCAGTGGCGAGAGTCAACTCCCGATCCACGCCGCCTGAGCGTGCATTAATTCACGCCACTGCCAGGTGGCGTCTAACAACTAACGCAGTCAATGGCGTCGGTCAACGCACGCCATTGACTGCATTACATTGGTAATTAGTTTCTGAACCGTTCCAATTCGGTAATTTTTTTATAAAAAAATCTTATTTTGGTAAAAAACCCAAAAGTAATACTATAACTGGCCCTATTAGTAGTGCAGTGGTATTGGGAGTAGTCTTCCCACCCCCTTGTACTGGGTTCGATCCCCCCATCCCCTATCGCCTATGTATCAAAAAAAAGTAATACTATACCTTTTGTGGCCTTTTAGGCTAAGATCAAGTGTACCAGGAACACTTAATTGTAGCCACACAGAAAAATCAACGGTTGTTAAAGAAGGAATACTTTTCTTCAAAAGGTATTATACTGTTTGGCAAAAAAAAAAGGGTATTAATCAATCATGACCATTAGACTTGTTTTCAACTTCTATATAAACCTTCGAGCAAAAAAAAAAAAACTTCTATATAAACCCATGTAGAGTCCCTTTCAAGGGCAAGCTTTGTAAGTGAAATTCGGAAAGAATCTTGATAGAGTCTCTTTATTCAATTTCATTTCGTTGTCTTTTTAGGTTACACTTAACTCAACTGTCAAAGGAAAGAAGTATAGATGTACCCTCTAAACCTTTTAAAAAAGGAAAGAAATTACTAAATTGGGTTAAAGAGCCCCCAGCACAATGAACTATTGGTCCAGGACCATCCACCACAATAAACTTTTATCTGGTCCTTAAATGCCAACAAACTTTTTCAAAGGTTAAATCAGCACAAAACCGTTAGTTCATGAGTTAACTCCGTTAGTCATCTGCATTGAGGGTGAGAGGGGACTGAAAAAACATTATCTCTTCTCCTTCTTCTCTCCAGCTTCCCCTTTCTCGCTTCTCCAATTCTCCAACTCCCAGTTTGTCGGTGGCTTCTTCTTCCTGGGGTCAGATAAACTCCAACTCAGTTCTTGTGGCACTTCTGCTCAGTGAGTATTTCCTTGCCATCTTCTTCCTTTTCTTCATCGTCTGCATCTCTCTCCCTCTCTCATTCATTCTATTTCTGCCTTCTTTTATTTTGGGGTTGCAGAGGAAGATGGACCAGTTGAGCTTCAGGAGCCATCCAGGCTAAGAGATCGAGGGAGTGGGAAAAAGGATTGAGATAGTGAAAGCAATCGAGACAGAGACAGGGAATGCAACAGGGATCGATCGAGTCACAGTCCTTATCCAATCATCGAAAGAGCTTTCCTTTGGCGAAAGATTTTAGAGCACTGCCGACATGGAAGGCCGCTGACAAGATGATTGGGGTGTCGGTTCTGAGAAAGGCACGGTCAGGTAGAGTGCTTCGGATTTGGAGTAATCAAATTATCTGTATTGAAATTGATTATCAAAATTTGGGATTTCGACATGTTCCTTCTCCGTTTGTTGCTCTTCTCAGCGTCCACAAAGAGATTGCATGAATGTTGGGCTTTCAATGGAGAGCAATTTCACCGGCAAGCTTCAACTTCCCCGGTGAGAACAAGCGCAGTAGCTATGCTGATGGGGCCTTCTCCGTCTCCGGCTTCGCCATCTTCATCTAATGCTTCAGGATTCTTGCCTTTCTTCACTTTCTCACGTTGCTCTGTAATTTCTCAGTCTTGCGATTGCTCTACTAACTAATTCTTATGCTGCTACAGAAGCCCAGTGACCTAAGCTTCGACCCCCAAAGTCGTCATCTAAATCTTCTTCACCTCAAGATGCCATTGAAATAGAGATAGCCGAGGTGTTGTACGACATGATGAGACAGCCTCAAGGGATTTCCAAGCAAGAAACGACGGCAAACGACTTATTGAAGTCTGATTCCAAAGAGATGAATAAATCTCACAACGATGTCAAGTCCTAGGTATCTTCAACGATCTCAAACTCACAATCCGAGATGAATGAATGAGAGAGGGAGAGAGATGCAAACGGCCCGTTAGCTTAACTTAACGTCATTGTGTTGATTTAACCTTTGAAAAAGTTTGTTGGCATTTAAGGTCCATATAAAAGTTTATTGTGGTGGATGATCTTGGATCAATAGTTCATTGTGCTGGGTGCTCCTTAACCCTACTAAATTTTATTTAGTCAGAGAGAGAGAGAGTTGTCTCTTTAAATCTATTATCTTGCATTCATAATTGGGTAAATACCATCTTTTTTATATATATATAAATTTTAAAGGGATTCGGTTCACCTACAATCCAAGGCAGGGTAAAATCTCCCTTCTTCCAAGGTGATACCGATGTTGGGCAAAGCGAGCCATCTATTACCTTCAGGCGTTAACCTAGGCACCTAGGAGTTAGGATGTCTCCCCCAGCGTCTTGACCAACTCTAGGATCGAATCCCCTCCCTTCCCTTTGGTGAGAGTGAATCTTTGAAGTTTCACTCAATTTTAGTTTTGGTTCTTTGAGTTTAAAATTGATGGTTTTGGTTTTTGAAGTTTACTTTGTTTGTAACAATTGGTTAGTGAAGTTTGAAAATGATTTGGGGTTACATTTGACGATTATTCTATATGCATTAACTCTATTAAATTAGCTTACCGGACGTGCTTATAATGAAAGCTAACGTGGCAAATATTTTTTTTTGAAAAAGAATGGTTAGAGAGTGATATGGAGCGATCTAGAAGTTGCTCTGCGTTTTGGGAGCGTTTGCGAAATTGAGAAGCGTTTTGGAAGAGAGAGAACCAAGAAGCAGTGAGATAACTCTAGGAATGTTGTGCTAAACATGACTTTGTTCTGCGTCATCACTCTTCCTCATCTAGCAACACATTTTTCTAATTGAAACAGAAAAGAAAAGCGATTCTGGAACTGGAATTGAATTAAGGGTTGAGGTGTAAATTGGCTAACCAAGTGTCACACTAGGAGCATCGAGCACAACTATATTTTGAAGGTATCAAAAATACCAATAAACAATTAAAAGAGGGTAAGAATATCAATGAAGAATTTAAAACTTTAGGGAGTAGACTAAAACGAGGATTGTGTTACTTTGATCAAAATTTATTTCTTTGTTGGTATTTTTGCTTTCCTTTCAATTATTCATTGGCATTTTTAATACATTCAAAACATTGTTATGCACGGTGCTCCTAGTATAACACTGATTGACCAATCTACACCTTCAAGGACGGAGCTTTGTTAGGACTAGAGGGGGCTATGGCCCCCTCCAAAAAAAAATAGAAATTTGTTTAGAATATTTTTTAAAAAAATTTAATGTAATGCAAATTTTTTATTTTAGCCCCCTTTTTTTTCATTTGCAAATCAGCCTTTTATATCTTTGAGGTTTATACTTCAATCTTTGTTCTATGTAGTATGTTAATCTTGTAACTTTTTTCTATATTCCAATCTAATTGCTTGAAATTTTTAGCTTATCAATGAAATGTTTCTTTTTGTGGTGTATTCTTTATCGTTTTTACCCATTATACTAATTGATTTTTCATTCTAAATCTCAACCTCAACCAAGTAAAAGTATTTGCTATAAATTTAATTGATCTGGGAAAAAGATATTGCCAGCAGATGATGTTGTTGAATCAAAGTGAAGTACAACAATACTATTATAGAGTTTTCCAGTTTCTTTATAGTGTAGTTGCTTTATCTTTGGTGCATCATCATAATTATAACATAGAAGATGGAAAGTTTCTCTACATATGACTTTTAATTTATAAAGTTTCTTTTCTGTGTTTTCTCTGATCCATCAAAATATAGGAAGTAATATTGTAATATTATTTTTTTGATTTTATCTTCTCCCTATTTTTTCTCTTAGCAACTTTTCTTATAAATCTGAATATTTTAAAAATTTTATATAATCATAAATTTTTTTAATTAGTTAATGTGTATAGATTTAGCCCCTTAAATTTTTGTCCCAAGCTCCGCCCCTATACACTTAACCTTTGAATTAAATTGCAGGGTAAGTTGAAAGATCTCCGAATCTACCATCAAATTATTTGTTCTTTCTCTTCATTTTCTGTTTCTTTTTCATGAAAATGGGAAGAAAGAAGATCAGGTTCATAGATCAGGTCTCAAAATTATATAATTATTTTTCCGTTGAGTTTTTCTGGGTTTGAACTAATAGAGGTGAATGTTCTAGTAAGTTGGACAGGATCTAATGATAAGTGCTCACTAAGATCACCCAAAGCAGGGATTAACATCATTTGATTATGCGACGTAGGATTTTCTGTGTTTCTTGTTTGCTTTCCTTTTAAATTCCGGAGTGTAAAATAAAAAATATATAAAAAACCAAAAGCATCAAATACACCCTGAAAAATATGAATACGCCTGTTAAATACTGTCATGTTGTTTTGAATATAAATAAATCTATATTTCGGTGAACAAAAGATTGAATGAACCCAAGGCTATGGCTGCCTTATGCTTTTAGGGACCATACCGTGCTTGATTCATAAAAATGTGCGAATTGCCTTCATGGATAAGAAGAGGGCAGCAGCATTCATATTAAAATATAATAAGTTAGAGCATATATATATATATATATATATATATATATATCATTATCATTTTCTTTTCTTGTTTACTGAAGTGACATTTCAGGATCACTGGTTTCTTCCATCCTCATGCTTGTGGAGAGAGCATCCGGCTGAGATTCAATCCAATGTCAACTCCATTGTAAGCAATTGGAGCGTACATCCACATGTCATCAGAACTTAAAAGCTACAAAACAGAAAACGTACAGAGCGAATTAGTTTGATGATATATATATATATAACTTTGGTTTGTGTAAATATCTAAATTCCATAAAAAACTGTCAATCTTCCGCAATGTATGCCTCTTATTACCTTAATTTGGAGCTGCAAAAATTTCACGTAATGGACCGCCTCTTCAAGCATTGTGCTTATATCAACCTGAACCACCGTTTGCAAAACAAATCAGTGATCCTAGTCTTGTACTCTTGTATATTACTCCCCAACCAATTGATGCGGTTACTGCCCCAATTAACCAACAACCCCCCCCCCCCCCCCCCCAAAAAAAAAAAAAAAACAGAGAGAGAATAAAGAATAAAGTAATATTAAAGTATCATCACCTTTGTTCCATTTGGAACAAGATTCTGTAGGATTCGCAGTCGTTCATTTATTCTCTCCTTTTCTGCAAGATTCATAACGAAAATGAGTATTATACACACAGTATAATCCACGTCTACACCATCTTGTGACATGATGAAAGAATGAATTCTGTGGTGAAAGCAACAAATAAATTACCCTCGCATAAAGGCTCTGGGGATCTGCTGCGGATCCCCTACTGGCTCTAGTCTTCCCATTTGTGTTGTGAGTCACTGGTAATTTGGACTCTGAGGAAGCTCCTCCACCATTTTCCTGAGAAGCATTATCATCCTCTGAGCTGTAAATACTACAGCTCTGTCCATGTAATCCAGTATCGGTCTCTTCTGCTCCATAGCCATTTCCTGCAACCTTTTTGTTCTTCTTTAGCTGCGCATTCGTCTTACTCTTTCGAACCTGGATTTGAAAATTACAGTGAGAAACTCTAATCCTGCTTCCACCATTAATATTATTGGGTTCTGACAAAAATGTAGGATCGAATAAAACACTTACATCTCTTGAAACACGAGGTTTCTTCTTCTGGTTCTCAGATGATGAATTTATGTTTATTTTATCTTCTGCTGAGGCCTCCAGTTTTTTCAGGTGCATCCTTTCGGCCGCAAAAACTGTGAATTCAGCTTGACTTTGATAAGAATTCTCCAGTTTGTCCCCTCTCCTGCCTTCATAGAAGCTAACAGTTTCTTCCACCAAAGCGTTTCCTGGTGATGGGATGAAAGTGCCAGTGTCGTTCTCATGCATCATGCAAACATTCATGAACATGCAGGCATCATTTGCTAGTGCCTGATTAGGATCATTGAGATAGTAGTTCATATAACCCGGGTTGGCAAGGAAGAAAGCATCGCCACTACAGTCATTACAGAAACTACTTTCTTGAGAAATAAACTGCAAATCTGGTTTGAGAGCATCTAAAGAATTAAACATGCACTCATTTTCTGCAGCTTCAGTAGCAGAGCAAAATGTAGAGTCTAATCCTATGAGCATTCGATCATGTTCCCCGAGCAGAAGTGAGCATTGGCCAAGAAATTGTGGCGAGTAATCGTGCTCTTCTAAGGCAAATATTCCTTGAAAGCAACTCATTTCCCCATCAGGGATAACTCCAAGTGGCTCCATTGTTCTCAGTCTACTGAGAAGTCCAAGGAAAATAGTGGCTGTTTTTTTGTGGTCTAATACCACTGCGAAGAGAAGTTAAAGGATGCTTGCCATCAACAAAGACTAGAAACGCATTTATACCCATTGCCCATAAAGAGTGTTAGCATAAGGATTGACTTCATGTGTGATTTTTTTTCAATTCGTAATCATTGTACTCGGGTAGGTCCTAGTTCTTTGTAACTGAACATAAGAGTCCACTGTGGGGCCAGTACCAGGCAAATGACAGCTCAGAGGGATACCAAAGTTCATGATCGTGATAAACTAAAATAATGCAATGCTCTAGTGGCCTTTAGGCTTTAAACACCTTTGACTTCTCAAAATTGTCATAAACAAGGCTACGGAGGTCTAATGATAATCATTGAAGGAGACTAACTGTATGATTAATAAGTCTCTTAGTTAAAGGCAGTAGACGTATAGTTAGAGCTAAGGAGGGAAAAAGCATGCGCTTTTTTATATTGTCAAAACATGAAAGTCTCCCCTGAATATAATAAACAGAAAGAATTCTGTTAGCAAATACTAAACAATAAGAAGCTTTAATTTGGAATGGGCGGCCACATCATGGGAATGAGTCTGTCATTCTTTATGATAATTTTAAGTCCGACAGAGACCGTGGAGTTCGCTCATTGTCTCCTCAGCCTCACAAACTCTCCCTTTTTGCTCATACTCCCACAGTATATACCAGCAATATAATATAATATACTGTTATGAGATTAGCTAGAATGAAACATCAATATTTAATGCACAATTCATTCAGTCTTTCTCCAGATCCTAAGCTGACAGATTAAACTAGTTAACTATGTTCGAGTCTCTTTGCTGTAATATCTCAGAGCTCATATCATCTAGGCTGCCATATATATACACACTAATGAACTCATAATATAATAGAACTTAAACAGGCATGGGAAGTGGGACCCGCTTTTTATTACTAGAGAAGGAAAATGGAGGACTGCCCCCAGTGAAAACCTCAATATCCCAGCCTCTAACATGCACAGTGCCTTAACAATACGAAGCTGTTACTGATAATGAAACGGGTAATGCATTTTTGAGTTTACACAGTTTGATCTGCAGAGGAGTGGAACAGTAAAACTATATATAGCAGAAATAAGCTTTTCACGCCATGTAGTTCATAATTCTATTGCTACCTTCTCGGTGCTGTATTAAACTTTTTTTTTTTTTTTTGGGTCATTTGTGCTCCTGCCCTTTCCCTTCCGAATTCAATGACAGCAACAATGTAGTCTTCCACACGGCATTGACATTGCTGGTCGATAAACATTCCCGTAACCCTACAAAGTCAAACCTGCGAGTATTTGGTGGGTAGCAGTAAAATGACATAACAAAACAAAACAAGTAATGTCAATGATTGGCACAAATACACAAGGAGCCAGCAGTGCAATATCTACGACAGAGCAAAAAAACCTAGCTGTTATATATTCAGCTAAGATTAATCCATCGTCACAAAATTCTCGTGATCCAATAGATTACCAGAACAATGGCTATTAAACACACAGATAACAGTCATGTTAGGTATCCTTAGATTCCGGCTATCCTCGCGCGATTCCCCGGACACGCGTCGATAATGGACTAGTTTTTCCCCAATTTTTAAAAACATCATCTCTTCGAAGAAAGTTCATAGCATCTCTTCTTTCTGCACCGGCCATTGCACGACCTTTTGAGTTTGAAATGGCCAAAGGAAACGCTATAACCCCAAACTTGTTATAGGAGAAAAGAAGGAAGAGGCCAAGCGCCTCACGGGCCAGACTTAGGAGTTGGCTTTTTCCCTTGTCCAGGGTTCAAGTCCTACCTCCCTCTGCTGCTTTGCTGCTGTATCAAAAAAGAAAAGAAGGAAGAGGCAGAGAATAGAAAAATAAATCTAAAAACTAAACAGGACGTAGAGAATAAAAATCTGATTTTATTCCTTATTGATTGATAATCTGCTTCATTAATATCTTAATGATAAAAGCCTCTGGATTAGGATTATCTCCTTTATTTTAGGATTATAAAACAAAAATAAGACAGGAAGCCTTTTTTAAAAAAAATTAAAAAATTGTTCATCGATCAATCACTGTGGAATATTTTTTTAGCACTTATAATATTAGGTGCTACTAAACAAAGTTTCTAGGTAATAGGTACTAGATGCTAAATATCACAAAAAATATATTTTATAGTGTTAAGTGTATTAAAAGTTAATTTAGAATACTGGATATTACTAAAAAAATATTTTACAATAATTGATGACTTTTTCTCCTAAAAAAAAAGAGTTTTCTGATTTATTCCCACCCCAAAACTACATAGTTTTAGAAAAAAAGATGGGAGGAGGTGGTTGGGTAAAGGAGATACTCTTAACCTTCGTGCATGTTTTTATTAGGATATGAGCCGGAAAAGAAAGATAGTGTTTTTATTTTATTTTTGACAAAAAAAAAACATGATATTGTTTTTATTTATTTTTTCATTTCTTCTCCCCTTCCTCCGTACCAAACGAAAGGAGAGAGTGGCTGCGTGCCCTTGAGGCCTTGACAAAAGAGTGTAACCTTTCATGGTTAGCAAAAGGCTACGACAATGATTGAGGAAAACAACCTATACTAAATAAAGATATGATTGATAATTTTATATCAATATCATAATCAGGGGAAAAAAAAATCCTAATGCATGCAAGCTGCAAATAATATGTAGTAATTTATTTCTAAATTGTATGAAATATGTGAAGTACATATCCTTCTAGAAGGAATAGCTCCATAGCATTGTCTTCCTTTTTAAACTCAAGTTTTATCTTTTTTATCTATATCTTTTTATTTTCTACCTACTCAATTAGCACAACTAGTAAAAGTTCTTATCAAATTCTGTCTATATATATATATATATATATAGGAAAATATACTTCTCATGTTATAGGAGAAATGTATTCTCATGTCATAGATATAAAAAGATGTGGGTCCCACTATTATGTGTGTGTAAGAATCTTCTTCTTCTCATGAATATGAGAAGTGTAATAATTATATGGGATTTATACTTCTCATGTTGCATGAGAAGAAAAAGATTCCTACACACATGAAATAGTGGGACCCACATAATTATATATATGTGAGTCCCACCATTTTATGTGTGTGACATGAGAAATAAGTATTGCTTGTGTTCGATGTTATAGTTTTATCAAAAGGATAGAAGAAATATTATTTCTTATTTTCTTTATGTTTAATTTATTGATCTAGGTGTCTGTTTTTTTTTTTTTTGGGTAAAAAGAGAGGCCTCAGCCTTACTGTATTAATTCAGAATTAAAGAAGGGGAACAAGTCCCATACAATCAGTGTCTAACTCAGTCCTAAGATAAACAAGATAATAGCTTAAAGTAGAGGAACAAGAAATATCATCCTTAGCTAAGTAATCAGCTAGGATGTTTTGACGTCTAGGGAAATACTGTAAGTGAACTTCTCAATCCAGCTCAAGTAAATGCCTTATTTGAAGATGAACAGAACTACCGCCAGCCGAAGCATGTCCCTGGCACGAAGGTCGATCCACGTCATTGATAGTTTAAGCCATTAATAGCAAACCAAGCACAAGGTTGCGCAGCGTGACAAGGATGACCCAGCCCTTTTTTGGGGGGGGGTTGCGGGGAGGAGACTTTATAGTTTATAATATTAATAATAAACCAGGGAATGTCACCTAAAATACCATTTACAGTTGAATCACATGATAGTTTTTCTATAAATATGAGGTTGTCCAGTTTGATTTTATTTATAACATCAAACCGTTAATACAACATTTAGTCTCTGATATAAGATTTTAAGATGTTTTAGAGGAACCAAGACACATTTTTAACAAATAACTAATTTATCTATTTTTTTTAAAAAAATCTATCCAAACTAGCTAAATACATGTATTAAAAAAAATAGAGGTAACGTATATAAAAATGTCGGCAAATTCTAATGACACAGTAGGATAAGACTCCAAGGCTAAATAATTTGCATGTAATAGAAAACAAGCCTTTATGTGTAAATGTTTAGTAAATTACACAAAGAAGTGCGTGAAGGCAATATTGTAATATAATAATCACATAATTGTCAAGGCCTTGTTTGTGAGATGCATGATAATATAATTGAAAGTATCAGACCTGAGTGACGCATGAGGGGGGCCAATCAGTGGCGGACCCAGAAAATTATAGTAGGGGGGCACAATTGACATGGGGATTCGGGGTTGCCCCCAAAAAATTTTTTTTAAGAAAAGTTTTAAATGTATTAAAAAACAAAAGAATAAGGCGCTAAACAATCATTCAACTAATGCAATATTGATATATTAAGGATGAACAATTATTTAAACATGTATTAATTCAAGAAAAGTAGACAAATAACACTAATACTAATGGAAATCCAGTATATAGGAATAGCTGCCAAATATAGGAAAGCATATATTAATTCAAGGAAAGTAGACAAATAATACTAATGCTAATGAAAATCTAACATATAGGAATAGCTGCCAAATATAGAAATGCTACATCTTCAGAATAAAAAACATGTATTATTCTTGAATATGCTGAATATATATTTGGTAGCTATTCCTATATGAGTCCTTTTTTTTTTTTTTAATCCCAAATTTTTGGGGGGCACTTGCCCCCCAATGATACATGTAGGTCCGCTGATGGGGCCAATGGATGGTGGCAAGTCCATATTATGAAAGTCCAAACATAAACATCACGATTACTTAAAGAAGGACCGACAATTATAGACTTTATGAAAACGTTAATATTAAATTAAGGTTTCATCATAATTAAAGTTTTCACATTTAATAATCAATTTTTATGTTTCAGGATTAAAAGTATTTAAAAAAATATTGATTTATGTTACGGACCGGCCTGACGGCTCAGGTCCATGCTACGGCCCAACATAGCTAGAAAGTATAGCCAACATGAGCATAGCTGATATATTGACAGGATCCTACCAAGATGAGATCTATCCTAACCGACACCCCGAGATACTCGCCCCTAATATCTCTGACCCGAATCTTGTCACCCCGAGTATCGCGCCAGACCGAGATACTCGCCTCGGACGCCTCTATAAATATAGAAGGAAACCAACCAGATGCAGACGTTCTAACTTATGCTCTATTTACTTTCTGTCACACAGAGCACACACACCACCCCCTGGCTAATAGCCTCCAAGTTTACTGCGAACTACGTGGACTTTGATTCCTTCAAATGGTACGTAGGCTCTAGGCTTGACACCTAGTCAAGTCCAATTAGGTCCTGTTCACAGAACAGAACATTGGCGCTATCCGTGGGGAAAGGTAAATTTCCATCCCCATGTCCATCAATGGCGAACACTAGAAGCCATAGCAAAAACCCACCATCACAGGCTGATAGAGGCCCCCTACTAGACCAAACTCAGGCCAGGCCTAGCCAGCCACAAGTTCAACCACGACGTGAAAACACCCCGGAGGGCCACGTTAATGACACAACGACTTCCCCTCCCACGGATGATCAGCCATTGATGGAGACCCGCAGGGAGATTCCGACTCAGGACGCTTTGGCAATAGAAGCCGACGTCCGCATCCTTCGGAGGACCCAAGAGTCATTACTGCAGAGGCTCAAAGACAAGGAGAAGCGGGATCACCTGCAACGACAGGCGGACTTCCGAACATTTGCACAAATGATAAGGGAGGAGCTCCAGAACCATCACCAACAAGAAAACCGGAGAGAACCTCGTACAGGAAGAGGCAGGGCTGTCGCGGACAGTAGCAGCTCGTCGAGTAGCCCACGACCGAGAACGGACGGGAGAACAAGTGCAGAACGAGGACACCCACCGCCTCTAAAAACCGTGATAACACGGGAGGCCGAAATGGCGACACGGACCACCATGGCCGAGGCGGAAGAGGAGGCCGAGATCCAGAAGAGCAACGCGAGGAAGACAGGACCCGCCTTAGCATACTTCTCCTGCACTAAGACCAGGGCTTAAACATACCCAACAGACCGGCACAAATGCCTTTGGGCCGCGTATAACTCGTCCATGGCTTGCGGAGACAAAGGCCGGTTCTCCATGAAATGCCGAGGAGGAAGGAAAGCAATATCCACCTCTGGGACCACCCCCTTCTCCCACAGGAAGCTGCGCGGGAATACCAAGGATGGACTGGACAACGGAGGAGGAGGTGGAGGAGGAGGCGCAGAGGGAGAAGGAGGCCGAGGCAAAGCAAGCAGCGAGCTTGATGAAGCCTCAGGGGAGATCGCAAGCTCGACCTCCTCTATAGCGATCACGACTTCCTTCCCCTTCGAAGCCTGGGACTCTACCGCCTGGGAAGGCTCGACGACGGCAGCAGGAGTAGATCCTTGGCCGACTGAGGCCTTGGATTTTTTTACCGCATTGGCCTTGGGCGCAGCGGCACCCTCAGGAGCATCTTGCTTCCTCGTTTGTCGGCTCGAGGAGGCAGCGGCAGGATTCGCCTTTCAGAGGTAGAGCGGAAGGGCGCTCATGTCTCTAGCTGAAAGAACAAAGATGAAACAAGTCAGTAAAACAGATCCAAAATCTAAATCAATGACAACATGCCAACAAAAGAAAAAACCCTACAAGTAGGAGGAAGCGGCTTAGAACCCTCCCTGATTATAAAGAAACTTGCGAGCTTCAAACCATGCTCCGCCACGAAGGCCTCTAACCGAGGTAGAGCAGAGACCGAGTCCGGCCAGAGGTCCTTGCGCGGTGTCTGGAAAGACGAAGGAGGAGCCTTATAGTGGCTCTCCATCCAGTATAAGGGAAAACGCCAAACCACGTCAGCGGCCTCAGGACCCTCCAAAAACCAGGGCTGCTTCCCAAACTCAGCAGCAACCTTGAAAAACGCCCCATTGAAGCGCTTGAAGGAATCCGAGAACGGCGTCATAAGTTTTCGGTCCGAGTTGAGGTGAAAGGATACCAACCCCTTCAGCTTATCACCCTTCCTCGGTGAACTGGGAGTAAAGGGGCCGAAATAGTAGAAGAAAAGGTTTGTGGAACATGGAATTGGGACTAAGAAGGAACGACAGAGCTGCTCAAAGGCAACAAAATAAGCCCACCTGTTCGGATTAAGCTGGGACGGGGCAAGTCTGAGATGCAGCAGAGCCTCCACCTGGAAGGGGGTGAAAGGCAAGGAAACTTTGACCTGGGTCAGGCAATCCCAGTAGAAAAAGAAAAAGTTCGGGCAGCCCACTTCCCGCGTCGCGCAGATGGGTTCGTCGGCCGTCGGGCAACTGATGACACACCCAGGCATGGTCGGAATCGACAACCGGCGACGTCTACGTCCGACATAAGGGACCGAGTCCTTAGTACCTCTTGAGACACCCAGTTATACTGCCGACACAAGGCTTCAGGCGGACTAGAAGAGTCCGAACCCTCGGCCTCGGACCGTTGCTTGGAAGGCCGAGATTTGGGAGCCATAAATCTATAGGCAAATAAATAAAAACAGTATTAGTAAAGAGCGAGATTACCTGGCACTACAACAGTCGCAGGAGAAAATGACAACGGACTCGGATGAATAAGGGCACTAGATGAAAGGCCCGTTGAAGGCCGATGCCGACAGGAGTCGAGGATCAAAGAAGCCCTGGCATCGCCGCCACATACTAGGAGATGGGAGCTCTCAGCCAGGCAATCCCAACAAGGGCCGAGGTACCCTACAGATAGAGGATCCGAGACTTCAGGCCGAGGACCCTCGTAGAAGTTGAGAGGTTGGGCCAACAGAGCAGGGGATCTGACTCCGCCCCTAACAGGCAGCGCGAAGGGAATGGCGCCCGCCGCAGGGCGAACATGAGGAGGTGCCGGAACTCTAGCGGCTGCAGGGCGAGGCCTACCATGCCTCGGACGACCAACACCGCCTTGGCTCAAAGGCGTCAGTGTCCCCGTTGCAGGAGGTTCACCCCCAAGAACCCAGTAGGAAGCCTGGGGGAAGCATGTGCGAACGAGCATTTCTTCCTCTGGTGACAACACTGCTTTAGGCCTAAGGAAATTCCTATCTCTAGCCATATGGGAAGACAGAGAACCTAGGAACTAAAGGTCTAATGTTGAAAAGCGAAAATGTGGATGAGGAAGGAGTAAGACGGTACGAGGAAAACCCAGAAGATTCTCCAAGTAACCCAGAAAAGGGAATTCTCCAAGTAACCCAGAAAAGGGAAAGAACAACAGCACAGGCGATAGTCTTACAAAAATAAACGGCAGAATACAGTGTAATACCGAACAAATGTAAAAGGAAGTGAACGGAATACCTGTATAAATGAAGTGAGGGAAACTTGAACGCTGGAAATGAAGAACGGCGAAGTTTCGATAGGAGAAAATGATAGGGACTCAGAGAGAAACTAGAGGAAAATTCAAGAGAAACTGAGTAGCGGGAAAAGTGAAGATGAAGAAAGAGGAAAAGCTACTTAACCATTGAGGCAAAATAGCGAAACGACAAGGGCAAAGAAGTCCTTTCAACATAGACACGACGGATTGGAACAGCGCGACGTAAGCGCATTAAATGCGCACGAACATCGGGACTCGAATAGGCGCAGCGGTTGCAGGTTACCACCATTCAGGGCGCGCCAGGTGTGAAGCCGCAATTATGGTGCGCACAGAAGGAATCCCGAACGACAGGACAGAGGCCAACAGGCAAAAAGCGTGGGTCTGAGGTCCTTGGCAAATGTTATGGGCCGGGGCGGATCGAGTAACCACCCCGGTTATTCAAAATATGGCACCCTCGGCACGGCATTAAGCCTTCCAAAGACAAAAGAAGCCGGACCCCGAATTCAAAGCCACCTTAAAGGCCGCGGCAGCCGCAAGCCAGTCTGATTGAGACAAAGGCCCCGGACCCCCGAAGAGGCCGAGGCCAACGAACATCTCGGCCGCCCAGAATTCTGGACAACCGAGCTGGGGGGCAACTATTACGGACCGACCCGACGGCCCAGGTCCATGCTACGGCCCAACATAGCTAGAAAGCATAGTCAACATGAGCATAGCTGATATATTGATAGGATCCTACCAAGATGAGATCTATCCTAACCGACACCCCGAGATACTCGCCCCTAATATCTCGGACCCAGATCTTGTCACCCCGAGTATCGCGCCAGACCGAGATACTCGCCTCGGACGCCTCTATAAATATAGAAGGAAACCAACCAGGTGCAGACGTTCTAACTTATGCTCTATTTACTTTCTGTCACACAGAGCACACACACCACCCCCTAGCTAATAGCCTCCAAGTTTACT
Source organism: Acacia crassicarpa (assembly GCA_034222035.1). Classification (NCBI taxonomy): domain Eukaryota; kingdom Viridiplantae; phylum Streptophyta; class Magnoliopsida; order Fabales; family Fabaceae; genus Acacia; species Acacia crassicarpa. The sequence goes on from JAWXYG010000003.1 coordinate 11,127,702, forward strand.
GCGAACTACGTGGACTTTGATCCCTTCAAAGGGTACGTAGGCTCTAGGCTTGACACCTAGTCAAGTCCAATTAGGTCCTGTTCACATAACAGAACAATTTAATTAACTTTCATATGTATTTTTTGAAAAAAAGGGGGAGTAGAAGCAAATTAAATGAATTTAGAAATTTGGGAGAAAGAAAAGAAAAAACAAAGGAAAAAATAAATGTGGTTGACCATAAATGGAAAGTCTAGTGAATTCCACCACAAACAACCGCAATTGCACTTTTACACTTATTTCAATTTTTTTTAGATGATAATTAGATCAAACAAAAGGTTAAAATCCATGATATTGACCATTAACGAAAACAAGTGATGTGAATGTAATAAATTGACACCATCCATCTTTTTAAGATTTTATTTACGGTAAAGTTATTGAGTTCAAACCTTCTATAAAACATACAACAAAATATGTGAGCTACAATAAAAACTAAAAAGAAAGCTAAAATATAATTTTAGTCATTTAATTTTATATGAGATACACTTTTAATCTTATAATTTTATTATCATTAATGTTGCAAATGAACAATGTTCACATAATAAATTTAAGTAATGACTATGTAATTAAATGTTATTAATCTAACATTTAAAATATGTGTAAATTAAAAAACGTCTAAAAGTTTAATAAAGCTGTCAATATCATAACCTCAATTGTTCTAAACTTCCAAGAAGAGAGGAAACAATCTCCCTCTTAACATAAATTTTTCTACGACTTCAACAAACCACAACTACAGATTGATATGCGACTTCAACAACTTCCCTCTGCAATCACAAGTCTGGTGGTTTAAAAGAAGAAAGCGTTTTTTAATACGAGGAAATGTTTTCATTTACAATGATTTATCAATGCATTTTAGTTTGATAATCTAAATATATGATATTAAAAAATCTTAAATATATTATGTTAGTTGCACGGTCATCATTTGAATTTGTTACATCACTATTTTTTGTTAGCAACGTTAACAGTGTTAGAAATATAGGGTCAAAAGTATACTTTATAAAGTCAAATAACCTAAAACATACTTTACCCTAAAAAGAAAGATGAAGTTAACTTTCTTGATCAATAAGAAAAGGTTACTCTTTGGTCATAAGAATGCTATAAACCACAATTTATATCAAACTCATATACGCAAAGTGTTGGTCTAGTTAGGGTAGAAGCCATGTGTCAGTACTTATAGCACTAATTACTCGGGAAGTCAGTATGCTTAATCTGAAATACCCATAATTGATTTATATTCCATACTCAACAGTAATCCATACATGGACGACGCAATAGCAAAAGGTCCAACACGCGCCTTAGGCGTGTCAATGTTCAATGAACTATCATTTCAATAAAGCCTAACAATTCAATTCCTTCAGCAGCCAAACCAGACCCCAAGCCCCCCCATTTATTTCAATACCAAGAGATCTTCAGGAATAATATGAAGCCTCTAACGAAGCTCCAGGCAAATGAGAACCCACAACGTCTTTCAACAGCTAAAGTTAAACATCACCATAACTCTGAATTCAAGCTGAACTAACAAGCACAAATAGCGGCTTCTCCCCAAGCCTTTCTCGTCCCTGAAAGAAAATTAGTTCCTTGTCAAAATAAAATTTTACACTGCAAGCAAGATTTATCCAAGTTAATTCATCACTCCTAACACTCGGGAAAAATACCCTAGAGGAACAAGTTATGGACTAAACAATTTGAAAAGGCAATTATGGTAAAAGCTGCCTCCCAATGACCTTGGTATCCTATCCTCAGAAAGATGTCACAAGATGGATGGCCGCTCAAGGAAAGCATAGATCAGTGTCTCGAAAACTACCATAAATTGTAATGACATGCTGCAGGTGAGACAAGCACGGTTTTTACTTTCATGCTTCATATTGCTTGATTTTCTAAAGGTAGGTAATTAATGAAGAATATGTCTTAATTTTTTTAAGAAAAAAGGATGGGGAATTACAGGGCAGACCATTTGATCAATTTTAGATGCTCTCTCAATCTCTGTTAAACACAAAAACAGCTTGACGGCACATAAATTTCCTCTGTAACATGTGACAGTGGTGGCAGGGAAGAAAAAGAAATAGAAATAAGGTGTGATCATACCAGCTTATGTGGAAAATACATATTTCAGCTGAACAAACAACTACTAACCATGGAAAGATAAACTGTATTTGCATTTGAGTGGACATACCTTCAACTCTGGCAATTCAATTACACAAGCGCACTCAAACACTTCTACCCCAACGCGTTCTACAACAAAGAATAAAAAGAACTGAGAATGTACTGAACATTAATGTTAAAGAAGAAAATTTACTAATGATAAAGCATGGTTCCGCATGAACAAGTCACTTTTAATGTAAGTATACAGTAATAAGATCAGGTGATAGTACACTCGGTGCCCAAAGCAACGTCACCAATTGTCTCCATCCTTATAATATGTGTTTTATGATCTGTCTTTTTTTCCTTGAAGAAAGAAAAATGAAAGCCGTGAAACACAGATGTCGCAAGGAGTCTATGAAGAGAGGCTTCAGCTCAATATTTTATATCATTTCAAAAATTCATCAAACCTGATTATTCCATCAAGTTTTTTGCCTGAAATGTTGATTACACAATCATCCGGGAGGAGATTCTCTCATTATCTCAATTTCTCATAATACTTCATAAGCTTATATGGACCGTTGATTGGAAAGAGGAGCTAATCTGGACCGTTGATTGGAAAGAGGAGAAAAAAGTCAAAGGAGTGATACTTTGATGACGTAGCTCATTTTTTACCTTTCAGATTTAATTGGACGGACATAATTTAGAGACTACGAGGCATGATGAGAAAATGGACAATGAGAGAAACCAAACCCACGATCAGCTAGAGAACCCTATAAATCAACAAATCATCCTTCCACCAGCACTTGTCTTTCAAGAGATAGGTCCCATCATATAAAACCAAACATAAAAGTGAGATATAACTCGGCTAGTATCCAGCTAACGCATAGATGAAAATTGAGTAATAATCAACATCTATGTAAGAAAATAAATTCTGAAAGGAGCCAACTATTTGCATATCACAAACAGTGTAACTCATTCCGGGCTCAGTATAATCTGTTTTTTATCTTTCAATCTTTTTCTATACATTTCATTGGCTTCCATGCAATTATGTTTTTATTATTTCAATACTTCCTCAAATATTTTAAAAAGATTCAAATGTTAGAAAGATAAACACAATTTCAAGATATTTTTAAGTAATTATCTCTCCCATTCATCAGGAAAAAGACGTCTAGCTTCTCTTAAAACATGCAAGTTGGTGAGTTAATATCATGCTTTTGCAGCTCAAGAAAAACTTTAAGTCCCAATCAACTACCAAGTAATTTGATTGCAGCACATAAGGTGCCTCCAGTGGCAATAAGATCATCAATGACTAAGGCTCGTTCTCCGGGCTCTACAGCCCCCACATGCATCTCCATTTTGTCAGTTCCATACTCCAAAGAATACTCTTCTGAGATAACCTCCCCTGAAAGAGAACCAAAACACAATCGTTAAAGCTCTTATCTGTCGCATGACGCTCAGGTGCTTTATTACTTATTAGGTATATGGAAGTTAACACATGAATTTGCCCATAACTTAGAAGACTGTAGACAACATATATTCAAATAGTTATAGCCATAAGTAACAATTAACCAACATGGAGGTCACAAAAAATGGTGGTGGTGAAATGATGCTGAATATTCTAAATTTCTTCAATATAGATTTCACACAAAAAAGGTGTACTTTAAAGTAGAGAAATATCAAAAGAAGATCTTTGCAAGACTCGCCCCATTAGCTTTTGCTTTGAGACATGCACTCAAGTTTCTGAAGTTTCATCTTTCCATACTCATGTTATAGTCACTTCAGCTTCAAGCAAACCCTTTATAACGCACAAGATACACAGGTGGCCTACCCAGTGTAAACAAACGTTTGATGCAAGAGGTGATTTTTGAGGTCAACAAATTGTCATGCTCATGGGTACCATGCAGTGAAAGAATCAAAATCCTCCTCGTATCTTATGATTTTTTCCTGTTCAACCTCCTAGTTTTGGATTTTCTTACCAGAGTGAAAACTGAAGGTAGATAAAGAAGACCCTGAAACAACTTTCAGTGAAAAAAGGGAAAATGAAAAACAGTCCCTAACATCAAGATTCACTCAACTCCTTACAGAAATAAGAGATCAAGAACAAAATAGCTGAACTCAATGTGAGAGCTAATTAATGAATTAATAGAAAATAAGTTCATCACCTAAGATGCGTAACATTATGAACCAATATATGCTATTTGCTCATTTGGTATAATAAATATGGATACACCTTAATTATATCAGCAAATTAATAAACCATGCGGTGGTATATACTAGTTATTTACTACAGGTAAAAGATCACCAAGCAAGAGTTATCGACAGAGTAAGAATTTTTCCCAGACATGAATATGGCACTTTCTATAGAATAATGCAAAATATATACCTGGCAATTTATTGGGCTTTCTCATGGGCACAAATTTTGCCCCAATAGCTAATGCAATGGGGGGGCCAAATATAAAGCCTCTTGCTTCAACACCTACATTATGCCACCAATGCAGTTGTCAGGCACAACTGATAGGTTTTTCAGCAGATTATAAGGCAGTTGTAGAGAAAGGAAAATCCATGTAAGATTCTGATAACTTGCAGGGACCGGTGAGGAAGTCTGCTTTTGCTTTCTTCTAAAAATGGAACGAGAAGTTCCAAGTGGCATGTAATTGAGATAACACCATGTACAGATTATAGATACAATACAATTTGCAATTGCAGAGGTGGCTGAATTTTAACACTTCACAGACAGTGAACACTATTGTCATTGTTTCACAGACCATAAAAAAACAAACGACGTGCTCACACACATACATACTTGTGTCTGACACACTCGTGTAAATAACATCATGAACCTGAAATAAAACCTAGAAACTTCAGACTTTCTCATGTCATTATGAGCATACCAATACTTTTACTTCTAAATTCTGATAGTATTCCTTGAGCAATCTTCAATTCAATGTCAAAGGAAAGGAACTTTGCTATTTTAACTTAAGGTCCGGGAGTAGGGTGCTTTAGAGACAGAAAAACGTGTCCCAGTAAACTAAACGTGCAAGGGCAACAAAAGTGAATTAAACAGTGATGTTGAAAAAAGATTTGCAGAAATACCGGCCACAACAGAGATATTTTTATCTCGATATCTCTCCACAAACAAATCAATCGTGTCCTTGAAAGCCTTTGTATCAAGGAGCAAGGTTGTTATATCTTGAAACATAATCCCTGACAATATCAAAAGAGTGCAAAGATTAAAACCCACAAAGTGTGCGTCTTTTAATATAAAACAAAAAATCTAAGAAAGGTAAAAATGTACCGTCATCATATAGAAAATAATGGCGAAACCATGGAAACAGAAAAATAACTAGTGGGTTATTATAAAAACCTGGCTTGGGAAAATTTGGGATGACTCGGATTGCAGAGGAGATTTTTGCTATACGAGGGTCTTGGCCATCCTTCACAGCCATCTCTGGAATTTGTACAGAGTCACCCGCTGCTAAACAACGATCAGTCAGAGAGAATGAAGGTGGCGCAGATTCGTATAAAGGAAAGGAAGGGGAAAAAAGAAGTGGGGTTCGGTAAGGATACAAGAGATGTTAAAAATAAAATAAAATCCAATTATATATCCACCCCATCCCCTGTATTCCCAGCTTCACTTGGTGAGAAAAAGAAGAATGGGGGTTAGTGAAGACAACATCAAGTCTCAGGAAATCAGATTCCACAAAAGTATATTGAAGGTAATTTGCGGGGATCGCACATATCAGCGGTAAAGGTGAGAAATTACCGGGAGAACGCAAACTTGCAGGGGTGGATCGGTCAGTGTGGAGAGGATACGCCGGTGAGAATGAGGATGGTGGATTCAAGATCCTTAGAAACCGAGGTTGAAGGCGAAGAGAAGAAGGTAGTGAGCTAGTAAAAGGCGGAAACAACGAATTCAACGAGTCCACTAGGGAAGCTGATTGCATCTCTGATCTTTAAAAATATGATGAATGACATGGACTGTAAATGGGAAAAAAAGAATGGATGATTATTCCCTTCTTACTTTCTTAGAAGTCTCGTAATTTCATGATTACAGCATCAACGGCATCTAGCGCTCGATCTCTGGTCAAACTCTTGATCATGGGCAAGGGCATTTTGGTCCAGCAGAGAGTCTGCGACTAAAAGTCTCCCACTTGGTGTGATTCATACCTTTTTTTCTTTTTCTTGCTTCAGTCTCTTTGCGTGATTCATGCTTTCATGCTTTCTTCTAGGCCATCTCATTACTTCTTGAAATTTAAATCAGGAGAACCAACTTAGGGGAAGTGTTGTTGAATATAAGCTATATTGTAAATTTGTAACAGATAAAATATACAGTACTGGTTTTTGTTAAAGATGGAATAAGGCAAGACACGCAAATTAGATAGGATTTGATAGATCTCGTGTGATCAATTATTTGTATTTTTTTTTTTACAACAAAATTTTAGGAAAGGGATTGAGTTCACCCACGATCTAAAAGCAAAACGGAATCTACCTTTCTCCTAAGTCATGTCGATGTTGGGCAGAGCGAGTCGTCTATTACCCCCAGGCGTTTACCTAGACACTTAGGAACTATGATGCCTCCCCCAACATCTATGAGGTTTACCCTCAATTATTTGTATATGTATCTATGAGGTTTAGTAAGAACCGTTGGACTTTAAGTCCATGTCCACTCCTTGATGAGCTAGAATATTTAATTAGAATATGAGTAGTCTTATTAAATAAGAAATAAATCAACATTAATTATGATTTTATTAATTGTAAAATAAGTTAACATATATTATAAAATTAATCAGTAATTAATTTTATGATTCTTACTTAGAGAATAAGCAAGAATGCACGTCGCTTTTCTAGTAAGGGGTATGACTAAACCTTTACTCTTTGCTCGAAATTCACCCCTAGAGCTTTATGCCACTCCAGTGGCCTAAATATTGGGGGTCTGTCTACGCTATAGCCTCTTCCCTCTCTCCTTACTTTTCCTTCATATACAATGAATTATTCATTCCCAAAATATTAATTGTATCAAAAAGTTTTTACCACGTTGTTGTGAGATGTATGGCCTGTAAGGGTCCGTGGAAGAGGTATGATCAAGCCATAAGTAATCCGTTAAAAATGAGTAAAATAAGAGAAAATATACGGTATTTAATAAAGTTACTGGGCGATTTTTTTTTTAAAAAAAATAATTTATCTAAAAATTTAGTTGTTTACATAGTACAATAACATTATATATGTTGTTGGTTGTAGATAGAGTTAGGAATCAGAACTAACCTTTTTAAGTCTGGGGTAAGTAAAATATTTGTTATTCAAGGCTCAACCCAGGATCATGCGGGTCAAGGCCAGAAGACATTTTTCATGAATTAAAACTATTTTATTGTGTTTTTTAAATAAATATAATTAGTAAAATACAACAATTAAAGTTTTAATTTATCAAATAAATATTGTCAATATTAATATTTACACAACACACTTAATGCAATAAACAAACGCATTCACCAATTCATAATCAAAAGTAAATTATTACCCACAAGTAACTCATACAAAGCATAACAAGCTTACCACTAAAGAATATGAGTACGATAACTATCATTTTCATCTTCTTTACCACTATCATCAATCTCAAAGACATTTGATTACGTTTCACTTCGAGTAGTAGGCTTTGTTTTATGAGAAAAAATATCAAGAATATCTTCTCCCACATCATGAATATATCTATAATCTTTATCTGAAACAAATAATAAATCAAATCGTAAGTCAAGGTATAATTATTATGTATTTGTAATTAAATGGATAAATAATTCAACAACAAATACAAAATATATATAAATTAGTAAATTACCATCATATGTGAATTTATGCATCTAATTGCGAGTGCATATTAGAGGTTGAACATTACATGGAAAAATGAAAACTTTAAAGGGCCTAACGAGCCAGCCCTTGGCCGTATGGAGTTAGCTCATGTAAGGCTAATTTCATTTAGAAGCTCTAATTTACGAGTCTAGCCTCTGAAGGGTCAGAGCTTAAACAGGATAACCCTACAGACTTGGCCCGATTTTCTAGCTTTTATTGTGGATTGTACTTCTTTACATTCTTACCTTGCAAAACCAATTTCATCTACAAACTCCAATTTACAATTCTAGTCATTAAAGGATCAAGACTTAAATAGGCTAGTTCGATGAACTATACCCAATTTTTGGGTTCGAGTTGTGGGTTGTACTTCTTTACATGCTTATAATGATGATGTTTTATTAAACCAAAATAATGGTGATGTTTATGAATGACAAACTGAAGCGATAATATTGAACGCTTGAATCTATTTGGCGTGGGTTATTGCAACTTATCGCACGGTATCGTGTAAAGCAAAATCATTTTTTCCAAAAAAAAAAAAAGCAAAGAAATGATGGTATATGACTATGTGGTTAAAAAAAGCAAAGAAATGATGGTATATGACTATGTGTTACGTGTACGGTGTACCTTTTGCTCTTCGCTTCAGTTAGAGAGGGACTTTGGCTTTAGTTTCGGTGGTCGGTCAGATCTCAGAGGAACACAAAACTCAAAAGGTTCCTGAAATTGTTGGTCGGAATTCAAATTGTTGGGTCCGTATCTTCAAGTTGGTTTCTGTTTCTCTGTGTTTTTTTTTTTAAAAAAAATATTTCTCATTTTTTAAAAAGGGGTAAAGATACAAAAATACTCATAAATTTTCACTCAAAATGCACCCAACACCATATGTTTTTCAGAGGTGAAAAAAATACTCATAAGCTTTTAAAATGGGAGCAAATGTGACATTACCGTTAATAAGAGCTGCATTCTGTCTATTTTCAATGTAGAAATACCAAAATGCCCCCAACTTTAAAAAATACTCCCTCCGGTCCTAATTATAAGACATATTTAACCACTTTTGGGGAAATTAAGAAAAGGAGTTAAATTAGTTGATTTTACTCTTTTTCCCAAAATACCCTTATATAAAATTTAAATGACAAAGGTATAAGTAAATTAACAACCCTTACCACATACCTCTCTACCCTATAATTTTCACTTACGCACATTTTCTAATTAAAATAATGGTCTTGTTATATATATATATATATATATATACACACACACACGCATATATATGCACACATACACAAAATATATAGACACACACCTATGTGCGCGCACACACACAATCAATATATAGACACACATATACACACACAAGTATATATGGGTGTGTATGCATACAAATACACACACACACACATAGAGGCGCACACACACAAAATATATAGACACACGCACGCACACACATACATACATATGTGTGTGCATACATACATACATATGTGTGTGTATCTGTATATATGTGTGTGTCTACACTCACATATATAGAGACACACATATATGTGTATATGTGTCTATATATATATTAGTAAATTAATATCAATTGATTGATAAACAAATTAAAATTCAACAAAAATTTCATTGACTATAAGAGTTTACGCACTCATATATATATATTATATATATGTATATGTATATATATACACTAAAAATCAAACACACTTGAGAGAACAAAATAAGAGTATTTTAGAAAGAAATTGACAAAACATAGAATGTTGTCTTATAATTAGGACCAAAATAAACCTCTAAATGTTGTCCTATAATTAGAGGACGGGAGGGAGTAATAAAAAGCTCTTTGCCTCCCAGCCTCTCAGTTCATTGATTCATCCCTTTCATCTTTTCCAAATCGAGCCGGCAACGTTGAACTCATAAACTACCCCCATTCTAATCACCCAACTTGGGCTTTTCAACTAGATTATTTTCTTCCAAAAATCAATAGTCAAAACCTAGCAAGGTTCAATATATCACAAATTCCAGCAGCAACTCATGAACAGAATCAACTAAACAAGTCTTTCAATCAATGTATTAATTGAATCATACAGCTCCTCTAAACTTAAAAATTCACAATTTAATAATCCACAAACTACAAATCACCAAAGGAAATAGAAGAAACAATACTAGAGGTGTGAATCTCCCTTTGCAAAATCAAGAGCTCAAGTGCTGCCATCGCTCCCTTTGCCCATCCATGAGTGACTTTGAACTGGACAGCCATAGATATCCACCTAGAACAGTATCAATCCGAGATGATACTCTAGGAACGGAACAAAATTGATAATACATTAAGGAGACGAAATTGCCATCACCTGTCAAACAATAGATATTCATTACTGTTCAGCACACTCATAACCACCAACAAGCATGAAACTGGGGAAAAAAATTAAAAGAAAAGAAAGAACTCGTCGATCCATAGAAGGGAGTATCGGCCATTGGAGTATTGGAGGATGAAGATCAGAAAAGAGATGCAACAATCGCATCGTAGAAACCTAAAAGCAGACCAATCTTGAAAAACCTCACAACTACAAACAAGAAATCGAAGACTAGAACCCCCGCCGTCGAAAGTGGAGATTTAGGGCAAAACATGGGATTTCCTAGATCTCATACTTTAGAATCAGAAAGTTTCAACGAATGGGGAAAATGGAGAGAGGAAGTAAGGCCATCTTTGTTAGAGTGAAAGTTGGGGATGGAAAGGGAACATAACACGGTTCCTTATGAAAAAACGTGTTTGGTGGCCCATCTTCCGTCGAGTAGCATTCCCACGAGCCTCAAAGTTCCATCAACCATTGGAAGGTTCATTCCATCCAAAAATGGAGGGAAAGTTGAAATCTTCCCGGGAGACTAAAATATTGAGATAGAAATGCCCTGTAAAAAATCACATTCATGCGCCACTGTTGCAGATTTCATCACATCTTCAATTTAGTCGCCCCATCTTCTGGGTTATACACTGGGCTTCACATAACTTTCTATTACTGAGCAGAAATTTTTCTCTTCACTTGCTATGTAATTCTCTCCTTTGGGACGGAGATTCCACATTGTGGTCAACAAGTGGTTGTTAAAGAGAATTTTGCAGGTCTGGGTGTTTATGTTTTCGGTTGTATGTATCACTTTTTTGTCTACACTTGTGTTCTCTTTTGTTGATTAAGGTTATTCTTTTAATTTTTTTCCTTCTTCTCGGATTCAAAGCTAGTTCCTGAAAATGACTGTTGTTGTCCTGTTCCGATATGAACTAATACAGAAATTTGGTTACTGTCAAAATTTTGGTTCGAACGCGTTCTCACTTTAGTGCATTACGTTCAAAATTAATACCATCGTTTGAACGTAAGTTTGAATCAGTCAAATCATTTTCTCCATTTTTTATTATAAGGGCATATTGGGAAGAAGCGAAGGTCGCAATGAAGGAGAGGATGCCAGCGACCATTGACGGAAGTGAAGGTCACAGATGAGAGTGAGGAAGAAGGTCGCAGATGAGAACGATAAAGAAGGTGTGGTATTTTTTAAGGACATTATTGATATTTTACCTCTCCTTCCCACTTAATCAACTTCCTTTTCTTCCTACCAAATATTTTATTTTCCCTCAACTTGGTTCTATTCTCATGTCTACCAAACAGCTCAACTTTTTAAAATTCCCTCTCAATCTTCCTTTCTATTCCTTTCCCTCCTTAAATCTTCCTTGTATCAAACGAGGCCTAAGAGGTCCCAACAAAACCCTCAACTTTACGAAGAAGATCATGACCTAATAGAGAATAGGTTTCAAAGGTAATGTGGGTGTGGGGGAGATGGTCTTGAGGATGGTATGGCAAATCAGCTTGTGAGGAGAACGAAGTATGATAATGATGCCAGAGAGGAAGGAGACAAGAGTGCTGACGGGGGATGTGACGGTGAACGGTGGCTGAGAATGTCAGGTGGAGGTTGAACGATAAATTGGGGTAATTTAGTACTTTCATAGTGATATTAGACGGACGTTAACGCTTATTAACAGCAATGTCATTCTTGCTCCAATTTTAAAAGCTCATGAGTAATTTTGCACCTCCAAAAAGCATATGGTGTTGGGTGCACTTTGGATAAAAGTTCATGTGTATTAATGCACCTTAACCCTTTAAAAAGGAAAATAAAAACATAAATTTCTGAAGTCATCAATATAGTACGGGTAGTATTTATGCAATACTATAAAATTTATAGGCTAAACTATATGTTTGGTTTTTTATGTTTGTCTTTGGTATTATTTCAGTCCTTTAAATTTGTAAAGAACACGTTTGGTCTATGAATGTTAACATTGTGAGTCTGACTTAACAGAAAATACTGACTCATCAATTTTAAGTGATGACTGTGTAATTAAATGCTAACCAAGCATGATTATATGTTAATATTTTAATAAATTAATATTTTAAATCCTATTAATTAAAAAATATTTAATCTTCACTGACTGTTTTACGTTTTTCACTATTTGTGAAGATTAAATATTTTTCAATTAATAGCATTTAAAATACTAATTTATTAAAATAGTAATATATAAGTATGCTTAATCAGTTTTTGATTGTATAGTCATCACTTAAAATTGTTGAGTCATACTAACGCTGTTAACATTAAGGGACCAAACATATACTTTACAAACTTAAATGACTAAAATGATATTAGAGACAAATATAAAGGACCAAATATATACTTTAGCCAAATTTATAATAAGTGAAGTCATTTATAAATAAATAGGATCTAGGTCATTCACCAAAATCCCAGCAAATCTCATTTTTCCCCAGTGTGAATATTGGGCCGGGCCTTTTCTTCTGTGCCTTTTAAGTCCAGCCTTCTTTCATAAATGAACCCATTCTGTATTTTTTTTTAAAAAAAAAAGAAAGAAAAACCCCCATTTGTCCTAAAACTCTGGGGGGAAATGGCAGAAGTCTTTTTTCTTTTTTTCCTTTTAGACTCTCACTGTTATCTCAAAAATATCCTTGGTCGGAGTTCTGAGCATATCATTCAATTTCTTGAGAAGTATTATGTATATTCAATCTTTTTATTTGCCAGATATGTCCTATATTCTATCTATATATGTGTCGTGAGTGTTTGGATAAAAAGAAAAAAATGCTTTTAGAGGTCAAACCATAGTTTTAAAAAAATTTACCCAAACACCTAAACAAAATGCAAAGCCCTTTTTTCTTTAAAACTATTGTTTTGATTTTTTTTTTTTTTTTGCTCGGAAAAACTATTGTTTTGAAGAAGCTATGTTTTCTCACTTTTTGAATCAAAAGTCCCAATTGTGCTCTGGGGAAGGAGAAAAAAGTTGGTCAGACGCAGTCTTATCATGTGCTAGAGAGAAGGGGAAAAAAATTAAAAATAGAGAGGAAGAACTCAGCCTAAACATGACAAAAGAAAAATAAGAAAAATAAAATAGATGTAGAGATAAAAAATTAAAAAGGATAAAAAAGAAAGGGAAAAAAAATAAAAATAGAATATTGTTGTGTACATAAAAATTTTGTAATATGGGAAATTGAGTATCTATCTTAAGAAGTAAATATTTTTTTCATAATTAAGATATCAATTTTTCATAATATAAAAATTTTAAAATGGAATTTTATACTTTCATTGATACATAATTATTACATTAACTAATGTCCTTTTTGGTCATCTGTACATGAGAAAAGTGATTATGATAAGAACTATCCAAACATTTTACTTATATCAAAATCATTTTTTCCGTATAATCTTATTTTATTTTCTAACATCACTTTTTATCTTTTTTTTTTTTTCCTTTAGAAGCTATTCTTTAAAAGCTAATTCCAACACACTCTTCATAAATAAGATTGGATTGGAAATCTCATTGACAACATCGATCCTAATAGGTAGCGTACCACTAAAGATGTCAATATTCCGCGCACGCAAGTGCAGACTGCAAATAATTTAAGGTATGTAAAGTGACAAATTAAAATTTATTTATTCAGAGTTGATTATGATTTTAACAAAAGTTACTTGTATGTACGTACCAAATGGAGGCTTAAGGAGAGTTAGTCCTAGGTGACAGAGGAGGCAAGTGGAAATGATCAGTGTTCACCCACCCATTTCTATTTATATAGATACAGTACCTTTCAAGTTTCCAACTTGCAAGTCTCGTAATTCCCAATTATACCCCTGTCCCTCCGATCCACTTGTTTCTTCTCACCTTCCTATATCGACACATCCCAATACGTCATCACTTGGTATATATATAGGACATTTTTAATTTTATAGTTTCACTTGACAATGTTTATTCACCTGCCCTGGCTTATTAATATCCATCCATTCTCCAGCTGAAAGGTTGCTTCACAATAATCCCACGTTTTTAATATAATTCCCCTTTTGTTATACTACAATAATACGACATTTCAGTTCATCAGGTACGGTGACTCCTGAGATCAGTCGATTTTATCTATTTATTCATTTAATAAATTATTTATTTATTGTGTTTTAGTGAGGATCATGCATCCGAATTAAAACTCATGAGCAAAACCGAAGCTTCCATATGATTGAGGAGGATGAGTCAGGATTGGTTTTCGGCTGCGGGACCTCATTCTAAAACGACCGCTAATCCAAATTGTCATTATTATAAAAATAAGTGATGATGAAATTGTAAACAAATATGGCTTATTTATCACGTGCTTCTCTTCCAATTCGTCTACTACCTAATCCATCACCTTCGATCCTCACTGTATTCTAATTAATAACAAAGCGCTACCTAGTTTGTTGGATGAGTCCAGACCTGGCCTCAGACGTCAATATTGCACATTATATTACTCATTAAACATTTTTTAAAAAATTAATTAATGATCAACTTATACTAGACTTGAACTGGGCTGAACAGACCCATGTGATCGATGATGATAATGAATAATTAGAATTTAGCACGTGGAGGGGGAAATTAAAAAGAAAAGAAAAGAGGGTTGAAATTGAAGCTAGCTAGGTTGGTTACTTGGGGCGAAAGAGATGGGAAAGGGTATATATGCTTCGCAGAGTGGGAAAAAAGCCACTAGCTAGAGTCCCAAGTTGGGATCTGGACGAACCAGGTTTAAATTTGAAGCCGCGTTACGGTACCCATTGCTACACTCAATTATTCTCAACTTATTAGGAAACCCATATTCTTTAGTTACAGCATTATATTCCATATGATTTTCACCGAAATTTAGGCAATACTAGTATATTATTATATTTATTAATTATAATAGGTAGTAGTAGCTGGGTAGGGCATCCTAGGGATTAGGGATAGCTCTTTACTGCTCATCATGATTGGAAATCCAATAATTCTGCAATTATTATTAAAGATGCTGACGTAGCTTAGCACGTAAAATAATTTTAATTTAAACAAGCTAAGAGGGCTCACAAAAACTCCACCCATGATCATCGCCTCCACATATGAAATGATCAACACAAGAAATCAAAATAATAATGCTAAAAAAATAGAGAGAGCAAGTTTACACTAATCAAACACTAATTATTATTTTTTTAATTTTATCCAATGGCCTGGATGGGTCTTGCAATCGATCGAGAGATATTTTTGCTCACGTTATTCGTTTGCTTAGCTTGTTCTATTTCAATTCATTTGATATTCCAAAATCCAAACCCCAGAATAATCTGACAGAGAACCACATATATATTCCTACCCCTACTTTCATCGTCATCACAACTATCCCTACAGCCTGTGACAGGAAAGAGGCCTGTGACCACCTGAATAAATATTGGAAAGTAATCTACATTAAAACTAAAACTCATGTATTGCTACAGATTTTCACAACGCATTCATTTTATCCAAGAAATAGAAGAACGTAACACGCTCGATCTTGTTTTTTGTTTGGCCATGTTGGCGCTACATGTATACGTTTGAACTAATTCATGCTAACTAGTTTCATGCGTCTGTGATGTGTATGAACACAATTGAGTAATTCATATTGGCTTCCTTGTTTTGAATCATTGGCTGGCTCTGACCCCAAGAGAACGCATTCAGAAAAAAAAAAAAAAAAAACGAGGCCGCGGGGAATCGCGGTCAAAGTCAGCGCTTGAATCTAACGAAATATTTTTCTCAAAAAAAGAAAAGAAAAGAAAGAGATTTATAAAAGGGAGTAGAGAACTTTTAAAAAAAAATGACGTCAGGACATGCGTCGCGGCATAAGAAGGAAAAAGAGGGTTTTTTTAAAAAAAAAAAAAAACAGAGAAAGTAAGAGAGGGTTCATGAGATTTATTTAGAAGTAAGCGCACGTGCGGGTTTAGTGTTGGATTGAAGTGGATGCTTCGTGGGGCTTTAATTTCCAGATGTTACCGATTCATCATTCTAGATCCGTAGATAGCCGCCGACTCATATATAACCTTTTTCTTGGTCAAAGCCGACTCATGTAACTCCACACAACACCACACTAAAAATCCGATGTGACGTCGTTTAGTACACATACATCTGGCATTTTCAATTCTTTCAAAAAATGGAGTACGTACAATTCTGTTGGATAAGTAAAATGTATCACGCATTCTTATCAATCCCAAAGCACTTCTTAGCTTCTCCCTCCTTTTTCTTCTGCGTTCGCCACCTAATTCTATCGACTTCTTCACACACTCTTGTCCGGACAAATAATGTTCTATAATTAGGTCATTATTGGTTCATAGTTAGCTAACTTTGATCTGTTTTATAATGTTTTAATGTTCTATAATTATGTTTTATATGCACGCGGTCAACACAAGTTTTCACATTATTATTTTTTGTTTAGTTGCGTTAGGAGAGAGTTTGCCCGAGCATATGTTTACCATGCGTGCAGTTTGGTAAATTTTTTTTTTTATATATATAAAAGTTTTGGAGGGTTCGACATCAGTCCCCTACTAAGGCCAAGGTTCGACATCAGTTTGGTAAAATTAAATTCAATCATGTATGCTTGCCCAAAAACTCCGCTCACTTAATATCGCGGTCTTCTTTCCTTTTGGTTAACTGTATGTTTGCAATACTAATCATAAAATAAAAACCAAAATTAGAAGGGCCTAATTAATGATTTGGTGCTCATCCCCGTCTTAATTAATTAGCCAGTTAGTCATGTCAACCTAGCTATTTGAATGGCGAGTAGGAGTGGAAATAGGCCAGGGGCCTATGGCCTAGCCTGTTAAAAACCTGGTCAGGCATGGCCTGTCAAGCTAAAAGGCTAGGCCAATGTTTATTTTAAGGCCTGTTTGGCTTAAAAGGCCAGGCCTAGGCCTCTAAATAGGCCTGTTAGGCCTGAGTGCCTGACAGGCCGACCTGTTAAGAATAAATAATTTTTTTTATGAAAAAGATTAATTAATACCTCTCCCTCACTAAAAACCTCTCGTTCGCCTTTTCAAATCAAGAACCCTAAGTCCCTAAATCAATTTCCCTCACTCAGGCCTGTTTTTTGCCTGTTTACATTAAGCCTGTTTTCGACCTGTTGGCCTGTTTTCGGCCTGTATACTGTAGGCCTGTTTCCGGCCTGTTTACATTCGGCCTGTTTTAGGCCTGTTTACTTTTGGCCTGTTTTCGGCCTGTAAAAAATACAGGCCACAGGCTAGGCTAGACCTTTAATAGGCCAGGCTCAGACCAAAATTTTAGCCTGTAACAGGCTCAGGTCACTTCCTTACATGACAGGCCTAGCCTGTTAAAGGTGAGGCCTAACCTGATCTGGCCTGTTTCCACGACAAGTAACATCCGATGAACTTGGTGTGAAAATTAAAGGGGAGGTGAAATGAAATGAAATAGTGTCAACATGTTGTCTAGATTCGAGAACCATACAATACTTTTCCATATTGCCTGGAGGGAAGTTAAAGGGTAACATCATATCATGGCACTGGGGTCACCCATCGAGAGAAATAAATGCAAGGGGGAACGCATCCATGAAAGTGGGGATCTCTCTCTCTCTCTCTCTCTTTTTTTAATTAAAAAAAAGGCAGTTACCCAAGAAATGCGGGTGGGTTGTTTTAGTGATGATCTCATGTCAAACATAAGCAATAGATCTATCGGTGCATGGAAGGCGACCAAATGGCGGTGTTCTAACTTATAATGCTGAAGTGCATGAACGGAGGAGGAAAATCCAGTAGTAATGCTTTTAATTTTCAACTCGGTTTTAATAATAATAATAATAAAAAAAAGAAATAGATATTGACAAGGAATAGTCTCAGCCGGCTACTGTCGACCAACCCTTTTTACTAGTGACACTCAACTTCCCCAGTCGTTCCTCCATTCTTTCATATTTACAAATTCTCAAATAAATAATAGGAAAAGCCCAGTCCTTTTTATTTGGTGGATTTTGACTTAGAATGAGTCTTCGCTTCCGACCCCGCTCGGTCCTCATTTCCCTAGTGACTTCCCTCACTCCCACTCCACCCCAAAAAAAAAAAAAAAAAAAAAAACAGAGAGGGGGTGACACACTTTGTTTGACCGACTTAAGGAATAGCCCTTAGCCACCAAGAAAAGTCTCACTTTCTGTCGTGTAGCTTTGTGCCAGTACTCTTTCTGTTAAGATTTTTTATCATTAAATTACGAAGCAATGACTGGCACACCGCGCTTACTTTTCTCACCACTTGTCACGCAACTTCCCCATCCCCTCCATTGCTCCACCTCCTTATATACCCCTCCTCACTCTCACTCCAACTCATTCACCAATTCAACCTCGTTTTATTAACCAAAAGCTTCTCTTCATCGATCTTCTCTCTCAGCCTCTCTGTTTACTTGCTCAAACCACTTCCGGCTTTTAGGTCGTATCACATGGCTCTGGAAGCTCTCAAGTCACCCACCTCCGCTCCTCCCTCCTTCCCTTTCGAATTGGACTCCAATCTTCACTCCTTGGAGTCATGGACCAAGCGCAAGCGTTCCAAGCGATCCCGTCTAGACCAACCCTCGTCATGCACCTCCGAGGAAGAATATCTCGCTCTCTGCCTCATCATGCTTGCTCGCGGTGGCTCCGCCGTCTCCCCCACCAATCAAACCCCCTCCGACCGTCATAACTCCCCTTCTCCCGATAATTTTCCCCCTGCTGCATCTGAGTCGCGCCCGCTGTCCGGACTAGATCCAACCACCGCCCCCAAGCCCAGTTACAAATGCTCTGTTTGCGACAGGGCTTTCTCCTCTTACCAGGCTCTTGGAGGACACAAGGCCAGTCACAGAAAGCTCACCGCAGGCGCCGCTCCTGGCGAAGATCAATCCACCTCCTCCGCCGTCACGAGTACTTCTGCAAACACCGCTACAACTGCAGGGGGTAAGTCCCACGAGTGTTCTATCTGCCACAAGTCCTTCCCCACCGGACAAGCTCTTGGAGGTCACAAGCGCTGTCACTACGACGGCGGTGCTGCCGCTGCAGCTGCCGGTGGTAGCAGCGCTGTAACTGCTTCAGAAGGAGTTGGATCCACCCATACTGTCAGCCACAGCCACCGTGACTTCGACCTGAACCTTCCCGCTTTGCCCGACTTCTCTGCCAAATTCTTCACTCATGGCGAAGACGAAGTCGAGAGCCCTTTGCCGGTGAAGAGGCCGCGTCTTTTGATGGCACCGAAAACCGAAGAAGATCACTGAATCAGCATATATTCATATATTTTGGTTAGAGTCAGACCATTAGGAAGTTCAGATCAAATAGAATCAAATTCTTAGTCTGTTCTTTTAATTTTTCATTTGTGGGGTGGAATTTCTGGATTCATTTGTTCCTGTACATACAGTACACGGATCCTATTCGCTGGTCTACATTCTGTAGTTTGACAACAGTGGAAATTCAATTCAATTTATTTATTTTAATTGAAATTCATTCATTTATGTTCCTCTCTGGTTCAATTCACACGACTCTGTTTTACTTTTCTCCGACGACTCAGTGTCATGGTTGCGCCGCCTAATCGACACCGTGACTAAACAGCAGATTCGCGTGACAGATGGGGCAAGTCCTTGATGCTTATCCACGTTGTTGGCGGTTTTTACTGTTAGCACAGTGTGCACAACACCGCTCAGTGTCCTGTGTCCGCCACTACTTCACGCAAAAAGTGCACGCTATCTGCTGTTTCTTCCCCTCCCAAAACAAAAAACATTCGATTAGCCAATCTATTAGTAAATAACTAAAATCAGACAAGTACACGTAAAGTAGAGTTAACAAGGAGCAGGGGAAATGGAGGATGGTTGGGGAGGATAAGGACGAGGTTTTGGACTTATTCTAAAGGTTATGGAGCTAAAACGATGACGAGGACGCGTGGTTTTGCTTTATCGTCGGTTGTCTTACAACGAGGACTCTCTGTTAATTTTCATAGTGACGTGCCGCGTCGTTCAACGGTTTGGTTAGATGGGCAGATGCCAAATTACATGGAACAAGTTACCAGGGGGATGGATATTGATGACGAAGAAGTGTTTTAATTTGAATGTGTGGGAAAAGGAATTCAAATTTTTGTTTGCTTTCTAATAATATACGTGTCCTTCATTTTCTACATAGTTATCTCAAGGTGGCATTTTCAAATTTTACGCGCTCTGTTGGGGGGTCTTATTTGAAGAGAACGAACAGGAATAGAATAGAGGATAAGGGAGAGATTTTTTTATTATTATTGTTTTTTGGACTAAATTGCTTATAATTTTTTTAAAAAATATTTCACAATATATTGTACTCTTAATAAAAAGATTTTTTCTTTTTATTAATGATACTTTGATAAAGTCTTCCATTTACTTCCCTCAACCCAAACACGATTGAAGGAACAAAGGTGTGTTTGGTTGGCAAGGCATGTGCCCAATTTTAGGCCAATTTGTTGTCAACTGTGTAAAAACTAAGCATATATTCTTTTGACATTTTCGACTCAGTCCTTTGCGTGTTAATCAAAGAACCGAGTTTTTTTCTTTTTAAACTCACGCGTCGTTGGCTTGTTCACACTTATGGTTATCTATTCGGAACCTTACTAAGGTTTGGAGTTAGGCCTCTGGACACGTTTTTGTGGTCCAATTATACTGTTTTTTAAAAATGGACTGTATATGTATACACGTTTTGTAATTTTAGCTCACGCGTTCCACAATTTCCACTCCAACAAGGACTAATTTACCCATTCACCCGATAACATATCTCCCATTGATGACTGATTTAATTGGACGGTATCGGCGTTTTTGTTCCTTTCATCGCGGTTAAATAGGTTAGGCTATCTACCTATTATAGTTCTAGTCTATTAGTAAAAAAAAAGTCAAATCAAGGTCTATTTTAATTGGCAGGGCAAGTCTAGGCTTGCTAAAAAGCTTATTAGATCTTTCATGTCAGCTTAAGCTTGTTAATTATTTTATGCTACAAAAAAAATTAATTACAATCTGAAGAAAAAGTAATTATTCTATATAAAAAAAATGTAAATGTGTGTTTTTTTTTAAAAAAAATCTTCATAGGCTTGATCTTAACAAGCCTCCTTAATAGGCCTAATCTTAACCGGCTTGATTTTTGATGATATTCAGTGCTTAATTTAATAAGCCTCTTTAACAGGCGTCAAGTTAGGCCAGACCTTTATACAGGGATTAGGCAGAAAGATAAAGCCGGTAACATACCACATACTAGATTCAGGCTACCTTATTGTAAAATAGGTATGACCTCACCTATTTTCACCCCTAATTCATACTCACAGTTGAAGCTGTGTGTTTAATGAAGTTTATCTTGTGACCAATATCTGAGGATATTTCATATATTTATATAAATATCAGCCAATCCTGGAGAGTTATTGAGAATCGTAATTGAGTTTATCAAGAGATAAAACAGAACAAATAACGAATGTAAGATGTAATCATTGCAACCTTAATTTAAGAATTCAGTAATCAACGAAGGAAAACACAATCAATTCGTCCCCAACAGAAGGATGACCGACAGCTGCATCTAGCTACATTTCGCATTTATTTTCTCTCATCCTTATTATAATATATCAACTGATAATTGTATTTGATATTTTTTATAAGGCATTTACTTGTTTCCAAAGCACATTAATTTTTATTATTTTTCTATATATACCTATAATTAATAGGGATATTAGGTGAGAATAATAATTAATATAATATTAGAGTTTAGTGTAATTAGTAGGAGTAATATTGGAAGTTACTTAAATTTTAGGACAACTTTATTAACTGTAATTGTTTTTATTAATTTATAAGAATTATTAGTTGATGCCTTATAACAAAGACAAGAGGAAATATAACCGACAACCGAAGAAGAAGGAAAATAGTGGGCTGAAGAAGATTCTAAGACCTAGAAGGGAGGGTTTGGCATTTCGGGACCCCACAATCACAGGCATGACCGACTCATTCCAAGTGCTTGGCTAATAAACCCAAAGAATATCATGTGTGCCAGTGTGAGGGCATCCTAATCCTAATGAATAAAATAAACGGGTTTAATTAATTGTTCATTTGTTTACGGCATCTCTAAAGATACAGATGCAAACACATTAACAAGTTGTTGGGTGAATAGTTTGACTCACAAATCGGAATTAGTATTATTCAGTGAGCTGAACTTGTATTCAGCCAACCCACTCTGTGCTTAGTCGGGTCCAGATTCTTGGAATCACAATCACAACGTTGATTAGGACGGCGCCTTTTTATTTGTCAGAAAAGAAAAGATTAAAGACAAACAAAAGAAGGACTATGATAGGAGGGGTTGAGTTTCTTTCCTAATCCTTTTTTCATTATCTCTCATCATTTCTAAATTATATCCATTCAATTAATCACAATACTACTTTAACATCTCTTTTCTCTTCCCAATCAATAGCCCAAATGAGCTAATAAGAGAAAAAGAGAAAAATAATTAGGAGAAGATCTTCTTCCGGATAGAAGCTATTAGCCATCAATGAGTACAGTACTTAAGAAAACAACGCAAATTTATACACCATAAAAGCTCGCATGTCCAATTTGCTTCTGTTACGCTCTAGATCTAGGGATTAGTTCTTCTTTGGAACCAATTTTCTTACTCATGTTTTAAATGAGTATGAAAGTAGGGGTACTGTTTCTCTGCCCGGCGCCCCCTCCCTATCCCTCATTATCTCAATCCTAACCGTTCAAATCATGATTCAAGGGTCTAGAATTGTTTTTGAAAAAACCGCATGCAGTCCACATGCAGTTTTTTCAAAAACCATTCTGGGTTCTTGGATCATGATTTGGACGGTCATGATTGAGACAATGAGAGATAGAAAAAGGAGCGCTAGGCAAAAAATCCTCTTTAGCCTTGCTTTCTCTACTTATCCTTTAGATAAGTAGGCCTACTGAGTAGGAAACTGGTTCCTTCTCCTTCGGCTTTATTATTAATTTTTATAAATGAAAAAGGCATCTTGTAAATTGGATAAGGCATCTAGGCTACTGGAAAACATATTTTACGAATATTATTTGTGTGGGTTTTTCTTTTTTAAAACTTCATTTGAAGTTTCGCTACTCTGCAACTCCTTTGTTATTTATATTTTTTAATTAAAATTTCTTGTAACCGTTGAATCATGTACACGTGAGTTTAGAATCATGAATACAATTGTGGTAATTATCTGTTTTCACATTCTTTCATTTTCACATATTTAATCGTAGCATTATGTATATAATAAATATAAAATATTTATATTATTTGATTTGCACCGGCTGTGTAATAATATAGAGTGGGAGGATTTTGTTTTGTTTTTTAAAAAGAACTTTTCCATTCCCATTTCTGTTTCTAACTTTCTATCTTATCATGTTCCATACAAAGGGTTCAGTCTCTCCATTGACATGCAGTGACATTTTTCCCCTGTGCTCTCTCTCTTTAACAGGATAATGTTTATCTCCACCCTCAATTATTAAAAATGATGTTTCATACTCAGAAGTTGCAATATAAATAATGAAAGCCTCATCTTCTTTGTTCTGTCGTTTTTGGTAGGTATTTACACCCCGTCCCAAATAAAGATTCAATTGATTTTTTTTTAAAAAAGAATAATGAAACTAATAAGTTGTTTATTAATATCATATGTTATGTATCATAAGATTACATATTATTTTATAAATCGGAGAAATTAATTTTGAGAAAAAATTAAAAATATAAGTACTATAAAATAATTAACTTCCTCAATCTCTTTAAAAAAATCAATTGAACATTATATTTAGGACAGTCGTCAATGCAATTTCCTAAAATAATATAAAGGGCCCATCCGCTCATGCACTTTTTGACATGGATTTTTTTTTTTTATACAAGAATTTTAGGAAAGGGTTGGGTTCACCCAAGATTCAAGGGCAGGGCGAAATCTTCATTTTTCCTAGGTGATACCGATATTGGGCAAGGTGAGCCGTCTATTACTCTCAGGCGTTAATCTAGACACCTAGAAGCTAGGATGACTCCCCCAACGTCTTGACCAACTCCAAGATTGAATTCCCTCCCTTTTGGTGAGAGTGTCCCACCCTTTTGCGCCCAAGAACAAGGGGTTCTAACATGGAATTATATGTAGTCAAGTGAGCCATAAGAAAATGTCATGAGATGGGCCAAGTTCAAACCGAAGAGAAAAGCTACAAGTCGTGGCCCAATACACAAGCCCATCTTACCTCAATTTTTGTTTTGCTTATAATTGCACGTGGGTATACTATGTGCCAAGTTCAAATGCTGAACCGACACTACTAGTAGTGCAGTGGTATTGGGATTGATTTCCTCCCTCCCGGTCCTGGGTTTGATCCTCCCTCCCCTATCGCCTTGTAAAAAAAAAAAAAAAAAAGTTCAAATGCTGAAGGGGTTGGCGTTTCAAGCGTCACTTAAGAAAGTCAGAAACCACAAAACCAAAGATCTATCAGATATTGTCCTGAATAATCCATTAGCCACGAACCATGCAAGATTATTAACATAACTTCAAACTAATTACCTGATAGGTTTTGGCAGTCCCACCTGATGCCTATCAACATTGCAGGCGTCCGAGCTGATATATTTCATTCAGTGCATACTTTAAAATCTCAACAGTTTGTCATTTACAGTGTAGTAACGTCAAATTTACAATAAACTCAAGAGCAGTTTCTTTTCTGTCGTATAGCTTTCATCAATAGCGTCCTGTTGCTTTACAAAAACAGTGTTTTCCACTATATATATATATATATATATCTAAAGTCTATGAAGTAGTATCTTGCAATAATTTAATTTGGTTCGATGGATGGCATCACCGACCTTTCTTAATCCTTGTGGGGTTCTGGGGAAGTTAACATCTCAAATTATTGGACAACTTTCCAGCAATCAAATCACTAACAATCAGAAAAAAGAGTGCTTAACCTATGCGCGCGGTTAGCATTTAAGGAATGGTAGATCCACCTCCAGATGTATAATTGCATCATTACAGGGGGAAAAACCGACAGTGTACAAGTTATATCAACGCAACTACCACTTAATTAAATGTTCCTAATGATCTAATCATCAGCTTCAACAACAAACCTTTATCCCACTTGAAAGTTCAAACTTATCTCCTTCTGCTTCTGCTATAACTATAATCGGCAAGGTCTCTAAGCGAACTTGATTTTCCTTCTACGTACCTTTACGATTATAGATACATAGATAAGCGCAAATATCAATGCACTTTCTGTAGTGTAATCTTCCGATGTGTTATTGCATCAGGAAGCCCTCGATATTGAGTAGTGGATCCTCCACTATAAAATACATATCCATGTTAATTCCGGATTTCTAAGAGATAATTCCCTTTTTTTCCCCAAAAATGCGTACAGAAACTTGAGACAAAACCATTTTCATTGTAGTTTTTTTTTTTTTTTTGGGGTACTAGACGGTACGTCTTGTCAACTGTCTTTATATACTAGTAAGTTGAAAGGAAAATGTGGCATGAAGGAAGTGTCATGAACTAACATATTGTACGAATATTAAAAAAATTAACAAAAAAAGCGCATTGCGGAATTTCATTTTCCATTTATCATGTCCCTTCAGGCTCCGCGTCATTTTGCATCCATTATATATCTTCCGATCTGCCGTTTGTATATCTTGCCAAAAAAAAAGGATCAAATGTGGCGTCCTACACAGAGTAAGATCAACTGAGAGAATTTTTAGAATTAATCTAAATATGGCTTTTAAATCACAACGATCGTAGCCCGCTTAAGAATAGTTTGAAACTTGCGGACCACATCTTTCCAATAGAGGTAAATCAGAGGATGCAGATTACCATTTGTTGTGCCCTGGACGAACGATTATTGAAATATTTTCTTTTTATTTGTCACACTGAAAACTTTTGTTTTCGTCCGTATTGTTTTCCATTTTTTATAGGGAAAATTACTCACAGGTCCCAAGGAAGCAACATATTTACATTAAGGTCCCATGAAATCGCAAAATTACACAGAAGTCCCTAGGGACTTCTGTGTAATTATTTGTAAACATCAAATTACTTTTTTGCCCATTCAGCATTAAATTATTTTCTGAGTTGCAGGGGCGATTCACAACAAAAAATTATATATTTACAACACACAATTGTTGTTTTAACAACAAGTTTTTTCAACATGGATTTTTTCAAATCTGAGTTGCCGAGGCGATTCACAACAAAAAATTTATATATTTACAACACACAATTGTTGTTTTAACAACAAGTTTTTCCAACATGGATTTTTTCAAATTTGAGTTGTAGAGATGATTTACAACAAAAAATTATATATTTACAACACACAATTTTTGTTTTAACAACAAGTTTTTTCAACATAGATTTTTTCAAATATGAGTTTCAGAGGTGATTCACAACAAAAAATTATATATTTACAACACACAATTGTTGTTTTAACAACAAGTTTTTTCAACATGGATTTTTTCAAATCTGAGTTCTAGAGGCGATTCACAACAAAAAATTATATATTTGCAACACACAATTGTTGTTTTAACAATAAGTTTTTTCAACATGGATTTTTTCAAATCTGAGTTCTAGAGGCGATTCACAACAAAAAATTATATATTTGTAACACACAATTGTTGTTTTAACAACAAGTTTTTTCAACATGGATTTTATATGCTGAATGGGCAAAAGGGTAATTTACCATTCTGAAATAATTACACAGAAGTCCCTAGGGACTTCTGTGTAATTTTGCGATTTCATGGGACCTTAATGTAAATATGTTGCTTCCTTGGGACCTGTGAGTAATTTTCCCTTTTTTATATTTGGTAGCTGTACGTAATACTATATTCTCTTTGAGGCCAACGCGAATTTGCGGACCATTTCAGTTTCTGAGGAAACTTGCAAAAGAAACCCTCTCAAGCTCAAATGGGGATTTAATTTGAAACTGACTTACTTGCAGAATAATCTTTTTCTAATTTAGCAGATTACGCGGTTCCAATTCTACCATAAATACCAGTGAACTTGCCCTGCACTTGTCAGGCAAAAAAAACAAAGAAGCCAAACTGAAATTCGAATTCTCAAGTGAGAGGAGACGGCCGGTGAGAACAATGAAGATGTTGATCTTCAAGTTTCTTCAGATTTTTCTGCTCCTTATTTTCTCCGTTAAATCCACCATAGCTGATGACAAGAAAACGCAGCACTCTCAAACCACTTTCATTATCCAAATGGACCCGGCCAGTATGCCATCTAGTTTCAACGATGAACTCCACTGGTACGCTTCATCACTAAGATCAGTTTCGGACTCGGCAGAGATACTCTACACCTACAAAAATGCAATCCAAGGCTTCTCCACGAGTCTTACCAATGAAGAAGCAGACTTGCTAGCCAAGCAACCAGGATTTCTATCTGCCATCCCTGAAACCGTATATCAGGTTCATACAACTCGAACACCACAGTTTCTTGGATTAGAAAAAGACGGCGTTAATTACTTACCTGCCTTTGAGAAAGAAAACGATGTGATTATCGGAGTGATTGACACTGGTGTATGGCCCGAGCTACCAAGCTTTGACGACGCCAGACTCGGACCAGTACCTAGTAGATGGAAGGGCGAATGTGAGATAGAGAAAGACTTCAACGCATCATGCTGTAACAGGAAACTTGTGGGTGCAAGATATTTCTTAAAAGCGTATGAAAAAGCTCTGGGTCACCCCATCAACGAAACCAAAGAATCAAGATCACCGAGGGATACCGAAGGCCACGGAACTCACACCTCCTCTACAGCAGGTGGGTCGAGAGTGGCAAAAGCTAGCTTCTTTGGTTATGCTTCAGGGAAAGCTAGAGGGATGGCCCCAAAAGCTCGACTTGCAATTTACAAGGCCTGTTGGGATGATGGTTGCTTCAATGCTGACATTGTTGCTGCGATTGATAAGGCCATTGAAGACGGTGTTGATATCATATCCATGTCTCTTGGGGGAAATCCAAAGGATTATTACGATGATGTTATGGCAATCGGATCGTTTCAAGCCACGGCACGTGGCATATTTGTATCTGCTTCAGCTGGAAATGGTGGTCCTGAGTTAAATAGCTTGGCCAATAACAACGCGCCATGGATAACCACCGTCGGCGCCGGAACCATAGACCGTGACTTCCCGGCCTATGTCAGCCTCGGAGACGGGAAGAACTACACCGGAACTTCTCTTTCCACTGCCAAGCACTTACCTAGTTCTCGATTCCCCCTTGTTTATGCAGGTAGTGTAAGCAGTCCTCGTTCTGTTTTCTGCGAGGAAAACACTTTAATTCCCTCTAAAGTCAAGGGGAAGATCGTGATATGTGAGGAAGGAGAAACTTCCAGCTTGGATAAGGGTGTCCAGGTGAACAAAACTGGCGGCCTAGGAATGATTTTAATCAATGATAAGGAAGAGGGAGAAGAGCTATATCCCTCTGAATATTTCACTCCGGCGGCTTCTTTTGGACACAAAGCTAGCATCGAATTAAAGACGTATGCTTTGTCAGGCCCGAATCCCACAGCCACAATTGCTTTCGGGTTCACCAGGTTACACGTTCAACCGTCCCCGGTGGTTGCATATTTCAGTTCCCGAGGTCCAAATCCCATAACCCCGGCAATACTCAAACCAGATTTGATTGCACCAGGAAAGGACATCCTAGCTGGGTGGACCCACGCAGCTGGACCATCTGGGCTGGACTATGATACGAGGCGTGTGAGCTTCAATATCATTTCTGGGACGTCCATGTCCTGTCCTCATGTTAGTGGGCTAGCTGCATTGTTGAAGGGAGCTCACCCAGATTGGAGTCCTGCAATGATACGATCCGCTCTCATGACTACGGCCTACACGACCTACAAAAATGGGCCAACCTTACTCGATGAAGCCACTGGGAAGCCCGCAACAGCATTTGATTTTGGTGCTGGACACGTGAATCCTGTAGCTGCTCTTCATCCAGGTCTGGTGTATGATACTACCATCGATGACTATGTCAACTTCTTATGTGCCTCGAATTATACTTCATGTCAAATCAAGAAAGTCACAGGACAAGACTTTACGTGCAACTCAAGTAAGAAGTATAGAGTGGAAGATTTCAACTACCCATCTTTTGCCGTCAATATGCAAACAGCTTCAGGCGGAGGAGATGACGGCTCTGGTAAACCCACGACTGTCCAATACACAAGAATTCTAACTAATGTGGGCAAACCAGGAACTTACAAAGTTTCTGTGTCGTGTCAGTCTTCGTCGGTGAAGATTGAAGTTGAACCTAAAAAACTTTGTTTCAGCAAAATGTACGAGAAGAAGAACTTTACGGTGACATTCACTTCTGCTTCAATGCCTCACGGCACAACCTATTTTAGTCATCTGGAATGGTCAGATGGGAGGTATAAAGTCGTTTCTCCAATTGCTCTTAGCTGGACATGACCATTCCAATGCGTACGTCTTCAGCTGTGAAAATATATAAAAATCCTATTAGTATTAATCTTGTTATAATACTCTGTTAGTCTGTTGTTGTTCCAAACTCCTTGTGGAGCGCGTTGGCTGAGAGGTATTCTGTATCTTACCTTTTTCAGGAGGCACTTACACTTGAGAAATTATAAAAACAATACACAGAAAATTAAATGGTCATATGAGGCATATATGAAATGCTGACTTTTAAATTGCATCTAATATTCTTCCCTGCTGCTCTAGGGTATTCAAACTTCAAATTTCGGTATTCCTTTTGGAATATATTTTGAAGCAGTAACCAGGAATTAGATTATACTATATATCTTGCCACAATATATCTCTATGAGGTGATCAAAATATATCTTGCTTGATTCTAAAAAATATTTTTCCATCAGAATATCTGTGCATGATCCCAGCCACTTGGACTCCAATAATCTGATTCTGTTCTCCATTCTCATTTTTATTTATTACCTTTTTTCCAACCGGAAGCATGGGCACAGTTATCTAATTTCAGAGAGTTAATAGAATTAATTAATTATGAGGCTGATGATGATGACACCATTTTGGATGGCTGAATCTTGCACATGTTCTTTCACAAATTCATGCACCATAAAAGCTCGCATGTCTTATATGCCTCTTTTACGCTTTAGATCTAGGGACTCGCTAGTTCTCGCTCCTTTCGCTTTATTATTGATTTTTTTAAAGGAAAAAGGCATCTGGCAAATTGGATGCTTATGAATATTATTTGAGTGGATTTTCTTTTTCATTTTTTATAACTTCATTTGAAGTTTCGCTACCCTACAGTTCTCCTTTGTTATTAAGTTTTTTAATTTTTGAATTAAAATTTCTTGTAATCGTTGAATCATGCATGCATGAGATTAGAATCATTACTATAGTCGAGGTAACAATTTCTTTTCACATCTTTAATTGCAGTGATATATAATAATTTTCCTATTCTAAATATATATAAGACAAAGTTTGTAGTACAAATTACACTACAAACTTTATCCTATCAGGAGCTATTATTATCTTCTTATTTTTTGCATGGCAGCTATGCTCCAAACTATTCAATATAGAATCCCTAAAATGCTAATGGAATATTATGACGAGGTTGCATTAACAGTGATTGGAAACAGGATAGGGAAAACCTTTAAAGTTGATATGAATACTTCATGCCAACTAAGAGGTCACTCTGCTAGGATTTGTGTCTTAGTTGAGCTTGGTAAACAAATGATGCAGGGTTTCTATCTGGATGGTGAAGAGTTCTTCATTGAATATGAAGGTTTACATCTCTTATGTACCACTTGTGGCATCTATGGTCACCGAAGAGAAACTTGCCCACAGCGCAAGAATGGCAACGACGAGACAACACAGGTGCTAGTGAGAGAGGAGAAAGCTGCTGAAGGGCAGGAACGTGCACCTTCGAATGAAGAAAAATGGCGGATTGTCCAGAAAGCTCGCCGTCCAAGAAAACAAAAAGAGAAGACAGTTGACCAGCAAAAGCAAAATGGGGGTTCGATATTTGAGATACTAGCAGATGAGACAAACAACTATGAGGAGGCTGTGGGGAATGGGATTGCGAGTTTGCATGGAGAGACAGCACAAATTGCACGACGGCAGGGAAAGTTGCACAGAGTATACACGAAGAGGGCAAAGGTTTTTCAAAAAGGAGAAATATTGGAGGGCCAAATGGAAAGAAGCAGGCAGACGCAATGGATGTGGAAGATCAGAGCACCAGAAGGGTGGAGAAAAGGGCTCGAGACTTGTCAGAAGGTACAAGGAATGAGGTATTGATGTTGACCATGGGGGACGGCAAGGACGAGGTTGAGCGCAGGAATCTAGATGGCCCAACGGTCAACCCCCTGGAAAATGTTGATAATATTATTATATTATCAAATAAACTAGGTGGGCACATGACAAAAGAGCCAGGTACGTCCCTGGATGGAGCGGATGGACCTGGACAAACTAATGGGCTGGTCGACGAGAATATGGGCTTAGTGGAGGGTGAAGTGGACTCCATTCATGGACCGAATGGGGACATGGAGCTTTCTATGGTTCCAAAAACTCCAATGTAAGAGCCTTGGGTTCTCCTGTGCAGTCTTTTACGGACCTTCAGTGTTTATTTTCCCCTACTCTCAGTTTTTTATGGATTGCTTTTTCTACTGGAACACCCGAGGGGCCTATGGTAAGGGCCTTCTCAGGAATTTAAAGTTACTTTGTGATGGGCCTAGACCTTTAATCATTGCTTTAGCTGAGACCAAGACAAATAGTGAGTCTCGGTTTTCCTCCCTCAAATCAATGGGCTATGATTCTGTTCGTGTAATTCCTAGCTCAGGTAGATCTGGTGGGTTGGCGATTGCGTGGAGGAGTCCAGCCATCTCTGTTGATGTAATTGAAGAGAATAGACAATTCTTCCATCTTCAGTGTCGTACTACAAATAATTCCCTCTTTTCGCTTACCACTGTTTATGCCATCCCCCATTCCAATTTTTGAGAGCTTTTATGGAACGACCTCTTGCGGATTTCAAATGGAATTGTGGGGCCGTGGTGCATTATAGGGGATTTTAACGATATCCTCGTCTCTAGTGAACGGATTGGAGGTTGTGGAGGTTCTAATTCCCGTATGAACTGGTTTCAAGATCGTGTAAATGCCTGCAAGTTAGTTGATTTGGGGTCAGTTGGCCCGAAAATGACTTGGAAGGGACCAAAAATTGCTGGGTGCTTGCGTCTGTACGAACGTTTGGATAGAGCCTTCTCTAACAGTGCGCTTTTGCATTCCTAGCCGGATTCTTTTGTCAAGGTACTGCCTAGAACTGACTTTTCTGATCATAATCCTCTCTTATTGTATGTTGGTAACCATTTAGATGCTCCTAGATCAGTTAAATCCTTTAAATCTGAAGCAATGTGGTTGGATCATGTTTCTTTTAAGGATTTCCTCAATGATTCATGGTTTGCTCAACTTTGTTTACATGATAATTTAGAATCTTTCAGGAGTAATATTGTAGTTTGGAACAGAGATATTTTTGGACTAGTGGAAAGGAAAAAATATAACCTTCTCACTCGTCTAAATGGTATCCAGAAGTCTAAAGCTTACCCATATTCTTAGTTTCTTTGTGACTTAGAAGCTCAATTGCAGAGAGATCTTAAAGAAGTCCTTTGTGCTGAAGAAGTCAAATGGTTCCAAAAATCTAGATCTATTTGGATCTCTAAGGGGGACAGAAGTACGCATTATTATCATTTAAAGACAAAGATTAGGAGGAGAAGAAATAGAATCCTATCTTTAAAAGATAATAACGGGCATTGGGTCAATCAAGAAGAGGATGTTAAAAAGCTGGTGGTCTCCTTTTTTACAGTGTTATTTCATGAGGAGAATCAATCAGTTGAGGAGCTTAATTTGAATGTCTCCTTTCCCAGGATTCTTCCAGAAGTGGTTGAGAGTTTAACCTTTTCTCCTAGCGATGATGAGATCAAAGCGGCCTTGTTTTCCATGGGCGCGTATAAAGCACCTGGATTTGATGGGTTCTCCCCTATTTTTTATCAATCTAATTGGAGTATAGTTGGACCCTCAGTTTGCAACTTTGTCAAAGGCATCTTCAATAGGTCTGTTTCTGTTAAGGAGGCCAACAAAACATTGATTGCTTTAATTCCCAAGCAAGAAAATCTAGTGTTGGTGAGCCATTTTCGCCCTATATCTCTATGTTCTGTCCACTACAAATGTGTCTCGAAGGTTATCACGAATAGGCTGAAAGGAATGATGAATGAGATCGTTTCGCCTTTTCAAGCTGGTTTTATTAAAGGCCGGAGCATTCAAGACAATATTGTCATAGGGCAAGAAATCCTGCATTCCATGAAGAAGGCTAAAGGAAAAAGAGGTTTTATGGCTTTGAAGATCGATTTGAAAAAGGCATATGACAGGATCAACTAGTATTTCCTTAAAAAGGTGCTTATTGAAGTAGGTTTTGAGACTTCTTTTATCAATCTTATAATGGATTGTGTTTCATCTATTTCTTATAATGTTCTCTAGAATGGTGAACGGACTGAATTCTTCGAGGCACAACGAGGCTTACGTCAAGGTGGCCCCATTTCACCCTACTTATTTGTATTGTGTATTGATAGGCTGTCTCATATTATTTGTCAAGTAGTGGGGGAAAATATATAGAAGCCTTTTAAAGTTTCTCAAGCTGGGCCTTTAATCTCTCATCTTATGTTCACCGATGATATCCTTCTCTTTGGGGAAGCTTCAATTGATCAAGCTCTTTGCATTATGGATTGTTTGAATAGATTTTGTAGCGCCTTTGGTGAAAAAATCAGTACTGCAAAATCTTCCCTTTTCTTCTCCCCTAAAGTCTCGGCTGGGACTAAGAAAAGTATCCAAGGAATTACAAAGATGAAGATCACAAATGATATTGGTAAGTATTTAGGCTTTCCCCTTTCCAGGAGTAGGAAACCTAAAGAAACTTTCCAATACATTGTGGATAGGGTTAAATCCAAGCTGGCTCTTTGGAAAGTTAATTCTCTATCCATGGCGGGAAGAATAACTCTAGCCAAATCTGCCTTGACTTCGGTTCCATTATACCCAATGCAAGTTGCTCAAATCCCAATCAGTATCTGCAGGGAAGTGGAGAGATTGCAATGTAATTTCATTTGGGGGAAAACTAATTCACAAGGTTTTCACAACATTGGTTGGAATTCCATTCTCTAGCCCAAGCTAAATGGGGGTCTTGGTTTTAAAAGACTTTCTTCCATGAATCATGCCTTTGGATGCAAGCTCGCTTGGAAATTAATTTCTGGTTCAAATGGCTTATGGGCCGATGTCCTTCTCCATAAATACATGCTTAGAGATGATGGTAACTTGCTCAATTATAAACCATCAGATTCTTCAGTTTGGAGTTTTATTTGTAAGCAACAGAGGTTTATCGAAGAAGGTATTCGATGGCGCATTAGAGATGGGGAGTCGGTCTGTTTCTTTACTGACATTTGGCTCTCTCAAGGGAAAAAGCTTCAAGACATGTGTTTGAGGCCATTATCAGATAAGGAATTATCGAGCAAAGTTTCAGAATGGGCTATCAATGGGAGATGGGATTTTTTTAAATTAGCCTTCGTGGTTTCTGGAGAGGCTATTCAGAGCCTTTTAGCTTCACCTCCCCTGGTAGTTGGAAAAGGGGAGGACTTGATTTCTTGGAGTGGTACCTCTGATGAGCTTGCTTTCATCGCTAAAGCAGTCAATTAAACTAGGTTCTAATTAATTATGCAATTTAGGGTCAACCTAGGTCATTCTCCCAAGGAGCAAGTTGTGGGTTTTTCTTTAGGTTGAATTTAGGTGATAAAAAAAGATGCAAATAAAATAAAAGCAAATTGACTAAATGCAGGATGAAGATGACTCTAAAACCTATATGAGAATGAATCTAATCTAGATGCGGATGCAAATTTAGGGGTTTTTGTTATGAGAGAATAATTAAATTCCTAAGAAGAGAAAATTGAATAAAAGCAAATCAAATTAGTTATGATGATGAAGGGGATAACTCAGGATTCACATGGAGTTAACTTTCTTAGCCTAAACCAATTAATTAGACCAAAAGGAGATTAATGAAATATTGGAATTAATAAATTTAATCAACTAATTGAAACATGGGAAACCCTCAAGTTCAATAACACCTAATCCATTAGAGAACTCATATAATGGAATGAGCGCTAGTTAATTAAACTCATTAAAACCCAATTTCTAAATAATTTTGGAATCTTGTTCACAATTATCTAATTAAACAACTAAACAATTTATCAATCTAATTAAACAATTAAATCGATAAACCCAATCGACAATCAAATTAATAACGAAAACTCAATCATTAAATTAATTGACAATCCAAAGATTTGCAAACAAAAATCCCAGCAAGTATGCTCAAATCCAAATTATCAATTAAATCTAAAATAAATGATATGTTTACAATCTAAAACTAGATTGTTCTCAATAAAGCAATTCAAAATTATCTAAAACTAAATAATTTTAAAGTCTTCAAACAAATCGATAAAAGGAAAAACATCCCTTATGGTCTTCAAGTGTAAGCTCTTAAGCTCTAGCTTTCTTCATGCTCCTACCAAATTGCCTCCTAAAAATGCTTAAGCTACCAAAGAAATCATTCCGTCACCAAGCTTCATGCAACTCACGGCCATAAGAGTAGATGAATCAATGACTCAATTGATTAAAGGTGGAAATAATGGTGGGCCCGTGAGTTGATGAAAGGAGTTGATGATTGAATAAATCTCCTGCAGCGTCTCCCTCAAGTGTTGGCGTTCCACGTGCGTTGAGGATTTGAGATGAATTGACAGAAGAATTAATCAAATCAGTGCTCTGCGTCTTTGCAGCCAGGGTCTCTGCGCGTCGTGGTTGGCGGCTCTCCAAGAGAGCGTGAATAATAAATAGGCAACTAGGTTAATTTTATGGGAAGAAAAGAGGGCTTTGGATACCAACTTGGGCCTATTAAAATTCCACCATTAGATTTCTTTTTAGCTTTCTTGAAAAATTCTGCACCATAGGATCTTCTAATATGATAAAATCACGATCTATCATATATCAAGAGATATTATTTAATCACAAGATGTTAATCAAAATATTAATAAATTAAGCCCAATATCTCATAATTAATTCTGATTTATACTATTTCCTAAACTTGGCTAACAATTTAAATATTATCTAATATATTCAAATTAGCCTAAAATAATTCCCAAAATAAATGAATAAGGTGAGATAAAATATCTAAAAATATAGATTTATCAACCTCCAATGGGATATTTACAGTTAAATCTGCTTATTTTCTAATTGAGAAGCCTCTTGCTAATCTTTCCCATCCTTGTTTCAAGCTTATCTGGAAATGGCAAGGAGCAGAGAGAATTAGAGTTTTTATGTGGTTAGCCTTCCACAATAGGCTTCCAACCAATGAATGGCGTAGTAGGTGGTCCTCCTCATCCCCTGATTGCTCTTTCTGCAATTCTCACTCAGAAGATCTCCTGCATATTCTGCGTGACTGTGATTATGCTAGGAACATGTGGAAGCATCTGATTCACCCCAAGTTTTATTCGAGCTTCTTTGCTGCCCATTTGCGTGATTGGTTTCACTTGAATCTCACCAAGGAAATGGGAAGATCGGTTAGCCATAGATGGAACCTTGCCTTTGGTATTGGGGTTTGGAAATTATGGAATTGGAGAAATCAATCTATTTTTACCAGTGATTTTCGCAAGCCTACCCATCCCGATATAATTATCAGCCATTTGTGTCCTTTGTTTGACAGTAATCCTTTGCAGGAATTTATTCACCCTTCTAGATCCCTCGATAGCAGAGTTTGGCATCCACCACCTCAAGACTGGATCAAACTTAATGTAGATGGTTCCATCTTTTCTTCTAAAAAAAGAGCGAGATGTGGTGGACTGTTAAGAGATTCCTCCGGTGCTTGGATCGCTGGTTTCTCCATTTCTATTGGTCTATGCAGTGCTTAGGAAGCTGAGGAATGGGCACTTCTGAAAGGACTAATGTTGACTTGGAGGATGGGTTTCAGAAAAATCCTTGTTGAGACGGATTCCCTTACTTTGTTTCAAATGCTTTCTACTCCAGAAGTTGGTCATTCTTACAATCTGGTTGTTGTTCAGATTTTAGAGATTATGAATCGCTGCTGGGAGCTTCAATTATCCTACATTTCCAGGGACCAAAATTGCGTGGCTGACGCTCTAGCGAAGGAGTGTTCTTTACATTCCAATTTTATTGATGTTTGCCCTTTCTCTGTGAGGCATTTTTTGTCTACCGATTGTATGGGAGCTCATTCCCCTTCTGCTATAATTTAATCTAAAGGCTCTGCCTTCATTTATATCAAAAAAAAAAAAAAAATACAGTCATGTTAGGGGAAATTAACCAAAATAATCATTTTTTTAAAAAAAATTACCAGATTGATGTACTTTTAAAATTATTTACCGGACTAATGCTGTTGAAAACGTCAGACAGACTTACGCCAGTAGTGACGTGAGAGAGTCCCACGCAACTGACAGAAAAGCGTACTTTTACATCAGAAAAGTGTACTTTTTGTGTCAGTGGCGTAAAAAAGTGGCGTGAACCTTTTTTACGCCACTAATGGCGTGAACCTTCTTTACGCCACTGATACAGTACGCTTTTCTGTCAGTGACGTGGACCTTATTTCCGCCACTAATGGCGTGACCTATCCTTGCGCCACCAACTGCATTACTTTAGTAAAATGTTTCCAATCAGTTTTAATCTAGTAAAAAAAAATTTTTTTCTTCTTATTTTGGTCAAAAAGCCGTCATGTTAGCCGTATATAAAAAATTATCATGAGATGGGTCAGGTTCGAACCAAAGAGAAAGACCACACATAAGACGTACGTGGCCCCATCTGCAAGCCTATGCTACCTCAATTTTTAGCTTAACAGCTTCAAGACATGTTG
This sequence comes from Acacia crassicarpa, assembly GCA_034222035.1. NCBI lineage: Eukaryota > Viridiplantae > Streptophyta > Magnoliopsida > Fabales > Fabaceae > Acacia > Acacia crassicarpa. Next base: position 11,165,820 of record JAWXYG010000003.1, read on the forward strand.
ATTATAGCATATTGCAGACAAAACGTACTACTCGAAGATTATTAGTTTTCATGCCAATACATGACAGTACTAAAATTTAACTTTTTGTTATGCTTTAATGCACGTGGGATATACTGTGTCAAGTTCAGATACAGAAGCTGCGGAAATGATCTACGTGCTTGTTTGAAAAACATTAAAAAAAAAAAAAACTTTTTTATAAATTGAGGCAAAATTCTTCTACATATTCATATTCATCTCGAATGTCGTAAAAGTACTTCCTAAAAAGTTTAAATAAATGGGCAACTTAAGTGTCTTACAGTCACAGAGTTAGAGTGACGTACTATACGACGTACAAAACCAAAGATGTATCTGATATTTGATATTCTTTTTTTTTGCTCGAATCTGATATTAGATATTCCATTAGCTACGAACCATGCAATATTATATTCTCAACATAATTCCTATTCCATTTTCTTACCCTTTCCAGATTCCTGATTCTCACATTTTCTCTACAAATCAATTTGATTCTGGTTGAAACTGTTACCAAACTAATTACCTTATAGGTTTTGATGGCTCACCGACCCGATGGCTATCAACAATGCGGGCAAATTGATATACTTCGGAATTGGATACTCTCATAATCAGTTCCCTTATTATCTCTCATCATCACTATTTGGACTGTCCATTTTTTTATCCAACATTCTAGATGAGTTTTCCCAAAAATCGCATGCGGGTTTTTAGAAAACTCATCTGGATCGTTGGATCAATAAATGAACGGTCTAGATGACCGATGATGAGGGACAATGAGGAAATTGATTAGGAGTGAAAGGAGTGAAACCGGACTTGATATACTTCATCAATGAATAATTTATTAAAATCTCAAGAGTTTGCCATTATTATAGCAGGAATAAGTAGTAGTAGTACGTATTACGTAACGTCAGATTTACAATAAACTCAAGAACAGTTTCTTTGTGTCGTACGTATATATAGCTTTCATCAATTAGCGTCCTGTTACTTTTACGAACGGTGCTTTCCACATAAGGGGTGATGGGGATAAAGCCTATGAAGTATCTTGCAATAATTTAATTTGGTTTGATGGATGGCGACATCATCTTTATTAATCCTGGTGTTGGGGTTATGGGGAAGTTAACTTCTCAAATTATTGGACAACTTCAGCAATCAAAGCATTAAGCATCAGAAAATTGTAGAGTGCTTAATTAACCAATATATCTTGTTGGAACAGGTTTTGGTACCTATATAAAGGATAGGTATCATGTGCCTGGCGCATCTGGATCGTCCCAGATGCGATTTCGACGGCCTATATTTTATTTTTTTTTAACTGCTGCTTCTTGAATAGAAAAATCGTTTTTTTGAAAAAATGTTAGTTGAGAGATTATCTTTATTTTAGATTCTGTACCCATTAAAATAATTTTTTTTTATAAAATAGAAAGTTAAAAAAAAAAAGATCTGGACTGTCCAGATCTAATCTGGACGACCCAGGAGAGAGGAGCCCCCTGCCTATCCTTTGGATAGGCAAGGAATCCCATTCCAATAATGCTAACACCATATGGAATGGGATTCCTTGGGGAGCTCTTCTCTCCTGGGCCGTCCAGATCAGATCTGGATGGTCTAGATTTTTTTTACTTTCTATTTTTTTTTAAAAAAATTATTTTAATGGGTACAGAATCTAAAATAAAGATAATCTCTCAACTAACATTTTTTGAAAAGACGATTTTTATTTATTTTTTTTAAAAGCAGCAGTTAAAAAAATAAAATCTGGGTTATCGAGATCGCATCTAAACGGTCCAAATGCGCCAGGCGCATAGTATCTATCCTTTGATAGGCACCAGAAGCGGTTCCTAGCATTATTAAGGAATGGTAGGTCCACGTACTCCACACACACACACACAATTGAAGCAGAAAAAACCATAGTTTACCAGTTATAAAAACTACTCCGTACTCAATTAAATGTTCCTAATGATTTAATGTATACACGCAAATATGATGCGTTTTCTGAAGTGTAATCTTCAGAGTTGTTCAGAGGACGTCTTATTGCATCAGAAAGCCTGCGATATTGAGTGGATCTTCGCCCACTATTAACAAATGGCTTGCTATTTCTAAATTTCGAAGCGAAAATTTCCTGTTTTTATTTTTGCACTGAATGCATAGTAATTAACTTAAGAGAAAAAGATTTTCGTTTTAGTTTTTCTTCGACTGCACCGCATGTTTCAACTTTCTTTGTTAAAAGGAAAATGTGGCATGAAAGTGTTATGAAATAACATATATATGGCATGGAAAAAAAATGCTTATCACTAAAAATGCAAAAAATGATCAAATTTGGGTTCTTACTCAGAGTGACGAAGCGATAGAATTTGCAGAATTTATATATGGCTGGGGGTAAATTATGAATTGATCATAACGCGCTTAAGAATGTTTTGAAACTTGTTGACAGACCAGATTTTCCCGATTGAGGCAAATCAGAGGTTGCAGGATACCATTTCTTGATGCTCCAGCCACTCAGTCACACAATTATATATTGAAATATTTTCTTTTTCTGTATCACATTGAAAGTTTCTGTTTCGTATTATTCGCTATCATTTTTCTTTTGAGGCTATAATACTATATATTGTTTTTGTGGGCAACACGAATTGCGGACCATTTCAGTTTCTGAGGAAACTTGCAAACGAAACCATCCCAACCTCAAATTGGGATTTGAAAGTTGAAACTAACTTACTTGCAGAATAATCTTCTCCTAAATTAGCATATTACGCAGTTCCAATTCTACCTTAAATATCAGTGAACTCGCCCAGCACTTTTCAGGCAAACAACAAAGAAGCCAAATATTCAGTTATCTGAGAAAGCAATGAAGATGTTGGTCGTCAAGTTTCTTCAGATTTCTCTGCTGCTAATTTTCTCTAGCAGTAAATCCACCATAGGAGACAAAAAAACCCAGCACTCTAAAACCACATACATTATTCAAATGGACCCATCCAACATGCCATCTAGTTTCAACGATGAACTCCACTGGTACGCTTCATCACTAAGATCAGTCTCAGACACTGCAGAGATGCTCTACACCTACAAACATGCAATCCAAGGCTTCTCCACGAGGCTAACCAATGAAGAAGCAGGATTGCTCGCAAAGCAACCAGGAGTCCTATCTGCCATCCCTGAAACTGTATATCAACTTCACACTACTCGAACACCACAGTTTCTTGGATTAGAAAACGAGAGCGCTAGTTGCTTACCTGCCTTTGAGAAAGAAAGCGATGTGATTATCGGAGTGATTGACAGTGGTGTATGGCCCGAGCTACCAAGCTTTGACGACGCCGGACTTGGACCAGTACCTAGTACGTGGAAGGGCGAATGTGAGATAGAGAAAGACTTCAACGCAACATGCTGTAACCGGAAACTTGTGGGTGCAAGATACTTCTTAAAAGGGTATGAAGCAGCTCTGGGTCATTCGATCAACGAAACCGAAGAATCAAGATCACCGAGGGATACCGAAGGCCACGGAACTCACACCTCCTCTACAGCAGGTGGGTCGAAAGTGGCAAAAGCTAGCTTCTTTGGTTATGCTTCAGGGAAAGCTAGAGGGATGGCCCCAAAAGCTCGACTTGCAATTTATAAGGCCTGCTGGAAATATAATTGCAGCAATGCTGACATTCTTGATGCGATTGACAAGGCTATTGAGGACGGTGTTGATATCATATCCATGTCTCTTGGGGGAGATGCACAGGATTATTACGATGATGTTATGGCAATCGGATCGTTTCAAGCCACGGCACGTGGCATATTTGTATCTGCTTCGGCTGGAAATGGTGGTCCTGAATCAAACAGCTTGGCCAATAATAACGCGCCATGGATAACCACCGTCGGCGCCGGAACCATAGACCGTGACTTCCCGGCCTATGTCAGCCTCGGAGACGGGAAGAACTACACCGGAACTTCTCTTTCCACTGCCAAGCACTTACCTAGTTCTCGATTCCCCCTTGTTTATGCAGGTATTGTAAGCAGCCCTCGTTCTGTTTTCTGTGAGGAAAACACTTTAATTCCCTCTAAAGTCAAGGGAAAAATCGTGATATGTGAGGACGGAGAAACTACCAGCTTGGATAAGGGTGTCCAGGTGAACAAAAATGGCGGCCTAGGAATGATTTTAATCAATGATAAGGAAGAGGGAGAAGAGCTATATCCCTCTGAATATTTCACTCCGGCGGCTTCTTTTGGATACAAAGCTGGCATCGAATTAAAGAAGTATGCTTTGTCGGACCCGAATCCCACAGCCACAATTGCTTTCGGGTTCACCAGGTTACACGTTCAACCGTCCCCGGTGGTTGCATATTTCAGTTCCCGAGGTCCAAATCCCATAACCCCGGCAATACTCAAACCAGATTTGATTGCACCAGGAAAGGACATCCTAGCTGGGTGGACCCACGCAGCTGGACCATCTGGGCTGGACTATGATACGAGGCGTGTGAGCTTCAACATCATTTCTGGGACATCCATGTCCTGTCCTCATGTTAGTGGGCTAGCTGCATTGTTGAAGGGAGCTCACCCAGATTGGAGTCCTGCGATGATACGATCCGCTCTCATGACTACGGCCTACACGACCTACGAAAATGGGCCAACCTTACTCGATGAAGCCACTGGGAAGCCCGCAACAGCATTTGATTTTGGTGCTGGGCACGTGGATCCTGTAGCTGCGCTTGATCCAGGTCTGGTCTACAATACTACCATCGATGACTACCTCAGCTTCTTATGTGCCTTGAACTATACTTCAAGTGAAATCAAGCAAGTCACGGGACAAGGCTTCTCCTGCGACTCAAGTAAGAAGTATAGAGTGGAAGATTTGAACTACCCATCTTTTGCTGTTAGTATACAAAGTGCTTCAGGCAGAGGAGATGCCTCTGATAAACCCATGACTGTCCAATACAAGAGAATTGTGACTAATGTGGGCAAACCAGGAACTTACAAGGTATATGTGTCGTGTCAGTCTTCATCGGTGAAGATTGAGGTTGAACCGAAAAAACTTTGTTTCAGCAAAAACTACGAGAAGAAGAGCTTTAAAGTGACTTTCACTTCTGCTTCGATGCCTCGTGGCACAACCACATTTGGTCATCTGGACTGGTCAGACGGGAAACATAAAGTCGTTTCTCCGGTTGCTATTAGCTGGACATGACCACCATCATTTTCTGGAGTCACTGCGCCTTCAACTCTGAAAATATTTAAAAGTGCTATTAGTATCAATATTGTAGTACTCTCTTGCTTTTCCCAACTCCTGGTGGAGCGCTTTGGCTGAGAGGTAATATGTGTTTTACCTTTTTCAGGAGGCACTTGCACTTGGGAAATTACAAAAAGAATAATACACAGAATATTAAAAGGTCATGTCGTATATATGAATGCTGTCTTTTAAATTGCATTTAATAATCTTCAATTCCCAGCTCCATGGTATTCAATTTTCCGTACTGCTTTCTGGGATATATTTTGAAGCAGTAACCCAGAATTATATCATAATATATATCTCTATGAAATGATCAAAATATATCTCGTTTGATTCCAAAAAATATTTTCCCATCAAAATATCTGTGCATGATCCCAGCCACTTGGAGTCCAACATTTTGATTCTGTTCTCCATTCTCATCTTTCTTTTTTACCCTTTATCCAACTGGAAGCATGCCTAACAGCCAGCTAATTATCTAATTTCAGTTGGTTAATCCAATTAATTAAGAGAGTGATGATGACACCGTTAGGATGACTGATTAATCTTGCATGAGTCCACGTTCTTCACGAACATTCATACTTCATAAAAGCTCGCATATCCATTTGGCCTCTGCCGCGCTTTACATCTTGGAACTAGTTCTCCTTTGGCTTTATTATTAATTTTTTTAAAACGCAAAGGGCATCTGGTATCGTTGAAATATTTTCTTTTTCTCTCTATCCAGTTTGCTACTATTCTGGCAGAAATGTTTAATTAGCGATCGTTCGATATCTTCTAAAACAAGTTTGAATAAGTTACAAGATAAAATCTGTGTGAGCTAGGGAGGAAGAGGTAAAACTTTAAAACATATTTCACGAACATTATTTGAGTGGATTTTCTTTCTTTTTCACCCGCTACTCTACAAATCTCCTTTGTTATTTATATTTTTTAATTAACATTTCTTGTAATCGTTCAATCATGTACACGAGATTATTAGAATCATTAGCACGTTTGTGGTAATAATCTCTTTTCACATTCTTTTTATTTTCATATCTTTAGTTGTAGTATTACATATAAAATAAAATGTTATATTCTTATATCTGCACTGTAGCTATACTTCTAACTGTGTAATTTGGATTAGGAAGATTTTTTTAAAGAAAATTTTTTAGTCTTACATCAGGAACCCTCACAAATGTGATATGATTTACAAATCAATGCGCTCTTTCCTAATAAGCTAGTTTTTTGTGATGTTTTCCCCTTTGGATTTGTGTTTATCACATTTATGCTTTTATTAAGAGCTTGATATTTACAAAAATGGCTATCAGGCAAAGGGATATGACCGAAGTGCCATAACGTAGAGTTGGTAAGGATGTTCCTTATCAATGGGGGTGTCAATGTCATATTGAGAGCATAAAAGTTAGTGTAATTAATGTGGTGTATAAGTTATGCAACTTTTCCTTATAATAAAATAGTCTTTTGAAATTGGGTTCTATTTTTACTATCTTGTAATTTTATTCCATACAAAGGGTTCACTCTCTCCATTAACATGCAATTGCAACGTCATTTTCCCTTGTTCTCTCTCTATCAGGACATTGCTTTGCCTTCAATTATTGAAAATATTGTCAGAAGTTGCGATATAAATATTGATAGCCGCCTCATCTACTTTTTTAATGTGGTTTTTGATGGGTATTACTTTTTTTTTTTTTTTTTAAATGAAGGCAGGCGCGAGAAAAATGATAGAGACTAACTAGTTAAAGGAAGCTTATGATTGTGATCTTCTAAAAGAGTCACTCCATACTCCGATAGAGGAACTTTCATGACAACAATTTCAATATCTATCTGATGAACTTAATGAGTCAAAAGCATGGGCAGATCAATTGATTTCTCTTGACATAAAATTAAAAGTTACAGCGCAGTAACAATCAAAAGACGGCAAATATGTTTGACGTGGCAGTTGAGAGGATTATCTCGCAATAGGTCACTATTGAGTAGTTGTAAGGCACATGGCAGCTGAGAGGATGACCTCACAATAAGTCGCTATTAATTAGTTGTTAGGCTTCTGCAAAGACGCTGATGACAACAGTTTTGCGGTAACCATCATTATAACCGAGTCAAAGTCCTTCATGGAGCCGTGGGTATTATTTCCATTGCCAATCAAATTTTGAAATATTCTATCATTAAAGGGCCCATGCGCTATCTATCTAACATAGGAACACGGAAATATATATAGTGTTAGAATTTAGGAGGAAATCTTAGAGGCTATGAATAAGAAGAAGGATAGAAAATAAGAGAAGAAAAAAATGTAAGAAGGTATGTGTGTGTGGATAGAAATCTCATATTGGTTAGTTGGAGAGAAGTTAGAGGGTATATAAGCCTCAACTTAGCTCCTATTAAATGGGCCTTTGGGCTAACCCACTTTTGTAGAGGGGTGAGGACTTAGGTGACCCTTGGTTCACCACATACACGTGCCGCCGTCCGTCCATCCGGTTTAGCCAGTCGCGCGTGTGAAATAAAAAATAATTTTTTATTATTAAATTATTTTTGAACAATAAAAAATAATTTTTATTATTAAATTATTTTTGAATAAAATAATTTTTTGAATGCAACAATAGACGAGTCTATCTGATCAAGGTTTTTTGAAGTCTATAAATAGGGCGCTCTAGTCACAAAATTGTATCCGATTTTTCCTATATACACTCATACTGCATACATAAAACACCCTATGGTTCCGAAAGTGAACTCGTTGGATTTACTTGGGCTTCAGATTGACAGAGTCATCTTTCTAGAGACAAATAATCCGCTCTATTCTGGGAGGCAATTGCTCAGAAACCTTCGGCATCCATATTGAGGGAGCAAAATTGTCTTAGGGACACAACGTAAGTTGGGCCCAGATTTCTATATTGTTTATTACCATATTCGACAGTTTGGTGAGTTCGTTTATAGCCTTTTCATATTATACAGACTTGTTGTATGCTCTCTGTATGTGCTATTTCAATAATACAGATTTTTGTTTTATTATTCTATTTACTGTATATTTAATTTTTACCTACTCAATACATTGGAAATAACATATAGTCATGTTGGCCCTAGATGAAAAAAGGAAAAATAATCTTTTGTCTCTATAATTTGGACTCAATTGTGACTCAATCCCTATACTTTGACTTGGTACAACTTAGACCCTATAATTTTCACCCGGCTATAACTCAGTTCTTCAACTTTGACTCACTATAACTCAATCTTTATAGTTGTAAGTATTTTATAATTTAGTCCTTAACTTTTATTCTAAAACATAAAGACTAAATTATAAAATAGTAGTTAAATTATAAGGATTGAGTTGCAGTGCATTAAAGTTGAGGAATTGAATTACAACCAAGTCAAAACTACAGTGATGAGTATATATTTTATGATTAAATAGGTGTATATTTTATGAGATTTAATTGGAATTAATGATATTATATACCTATTTAATTATCTTTTATGAATTTTTCCATAATTGAATCAAACTTGGGATCAAAGAATAAATCGACATAAAATCTACTCATATCCTATTTTTATTGTGCAGGATATATTAGCTGATTTAGAATGAAGTAGAAAAGGCAATAAGAGGATATGCAATCAGCCAAACTTGATGGCCCCCCGCAAGAAAATAGAAACAAAATCAATTGTGTGATCTGATGAAGTAAATTACAAGATATGAGATATCTTTTTAATAAAAGAAAGAGAATCAGTGACCCAAGACCTAAATTATAAATAAGGAGGCAGAGACAAGCAAAAAGAAGACGAAGGCAGATTAGAGAGACACAGAACGACAAGGAACGAAGAAGCAAGAGGAGTAGAGGCTGAGCATTTCAGTTCTCTTCATCATCTCCACGGAAGGACTGTGGAGGCGACGGAGAATCTTTCTTTCCTCTCTCTCCTTCTTCTTTGAACCTGAATTTTCATCTTTTTTATGGATTTGAATAAAGTCATGTGTAACTAGTTGGTTTTTCAACCTAGAGTACTATGAACTTGTTTGAGGCTTATAAATTGTTCCCACTCATTAGTTTTGCTTAATTTTAATCAGTTTATTTGATCTTGTTTTTATTATTTATTGCTTAGTGATTGGCCACTGTTAAGCATGTTTTGGGGATTTAGGATTGAACTTGACGAAGGGAATCTTAAATTGACCTTGGGATTAAATAATGTGGAATTAAATTTAAATTTAATGTGAAGTTAGGTTTTAATCTAATTTGCGTCTAGGATAGACATATACCTAGAAGCTCTGCATAATCAAATTAGAGTGAGCCCGATTTAAATTGCATCTTAATTAATCATGTGAGGCATTGCATAATTATTTGAGGTAGGTGTATAAGTGGACCGACAGGCACTTATAAACATTAATACTCTAGATTAGCTGATCAAGTTAAGTCAAAGTTAATTTAGTGGGATAAAATCTAGGAATCAAATAAGGGATTAGTGACTCTAGGTTACTCGTTTGATTATTTTTGTAGTTAGTTTATTTTAATTTTAGTTTTAATTTCTTTTCTCTTAATTAAATTTAATTTGGTTTTCTCAACTTAAACGAAATTGTGAAATTAATGCTTAACTAAAGTTGTGATACTAAGTCCTCGTGGGAACGATACTTTTCTTATCACTTTATTACTTGATACGACCCGTGCACTTGCGGAGTTTATAGGCTATAAAGTTTTGCCCTATCAAGTTCAAACACCCCCACACTTAAATATTTGCTTGTCCTCAAGCAAAAAAAAGAGAATTCATTATCTGAAAAGAACATTGCCTATGAAATTCCTAAATGGAGATCAATTAACCACCACACTTAGATCATATCATCAAATCTTATTTAAGTTAATGTCTTATAAAAATAAGTCACTAAGCCAATAGAGTGTAACAATCTCTTAACGTCCCATGATCAAAAGATCTGCAAGCAATAAGTTCAACCATAAAATTAGTAAAAGAATATTACACTATTTAATTTCTCCAGAAAAATTCAAATGCCTCCACTAAACCAAGCTTTTTTTTTTAATTTATTAAGAATTCTCGGGTAGGAAATAATTCATTTTGTCTTCTTTTTTCTTTCTTTCTTCCTTTTTTTTTCTTTTTTGTTTTTTGAGCCGTTGTAGGTCCCCTTTTGACGCGACCCTGCACATGGGTGATGCAACACCGGTTACTTAGTTACTCCAACAGGCACCTCAAGAGGCTTTTAGCCCAACTCATAACCCTTTTTGACTTTACCGTTTGACGTGAGTGCCAACATTGGTGATGAAGTGTCCCCGGTTACTAAGTAAGGTCTAGGAGTTGTTGTATTTTTTTTTTTCTGCTTTTTTTTTCCTGAATCATTTCCCTACACAAAAGTTTTACTTGGTTAGCACAGATCATCATCTAATTTTCTAAAGAAATCATGTAGCAAAATATTCTTGAACTAATAATTTGTTGATCATATTACAAACTAATCCTTATTCTTATAGTTCATCTCAAGATTGCAAAAAAAAACTCAAGGCTTAGAGACTTGGTTAAAATATTTTTTTTTCTATTTTAATTTTTGACTTGATAATATTCTCTATGATGGGAAAAGCTCAAAATTAAGGTCAATCCTCAACAATGCAAAAATCTCAAGTTAACAAAAATCTTTTTAATTGCATAAGGACAAGCATAATTCAAAGAAATTATATCATAACCAAAGAAATCATATCCCTCCCCCACACTTAAATCAAACATTGTCCTCAATGTTGCAAAAAATATAAAGAGGGAAAGGAACTAATACTCCCCTGGTTTAGTCCTCTAACTCTGATGTGAAGTGCTAAAACAAGACCTTGCAGCAATAATAAGAGTGATCTTCTTCAAACCTGAATAAAACTGAAAAAAGAAAGAAAAAATAATAATAAAATATGCAAACAAAACCCTTGGGTTGCCTCTCAAGAAGCGCTAAATTTATAGTCTTCAGCCAGACTTCTCAAAACAAACCACTAATCATAAGTATCAAACACCATAATTACCTTGTCTTCATTTCTTTTCAAACAACAAGGTATCTCACACAAAAATTGATCGTTCAAGTTAATTACTTGTACTTCCTTAATCATAGACAATCTTGGATTACAAGCAATCACTGAATTCAAATTAAGCACAACATGCATCTTCTTGAAAATAAATATAGGTACTTCTAAGAATTTAAAGCATCCAATAAAATCAACTTGATTCTCATCAGTAAGAGTCAACACTTCAAAAGGAGGGTCATGAACAACAACAATTGGGACATCTATATCAATTGGATCACCCATATCACAATCCTTAGGCTCCACAGCCGGAACCTCTTCTAAACATCCAATATGCTTATCTAAATCATTGTCAAGCCCACAATCACTTTCTATATTGTCCATAGTCTCATGTAATTCCATACCTTCAACTTCCTCACAACAATCATTATTAGCATAAGAAGTGATGCCCATGTTTAAGGGATTATCTTGCACCATAATCTCAAGGGTTGAAAGAATTTGACTCGCATATACCCCTATAGTTTGGACACTTGACTTAAGGCTAGCGACCATCTCCTTTTGCTCTCTACTAGATCTCTCTGATGCTTCCCCACACTCCTCAACTAATCTTTCCAAATTAGATTTTTCCCTATACTCAATGGTGTATTCCTCAATAGGTGGATAAAAGTAAAAAGGAGGGGTATTTTCATGAGAGCAATAGACATGTGGATCCCTAAAATTATGTTGTTCAAAACCTTCACTAGGACAAAATGAGTTATCAAAACAAGCTTGGCTCCTAATGAAATCATCTCTCACAAAATGACTAGTTGTACTATATGGACAATATTCATACAAATGATTCCCTCCACAATAAACACAAGACATGCAAACATATTGAGAAAAATCAACATATGGAATACAACCATCATTTATACTCCTTTTATGTTGCCTAGATTCATTCAAAGAATTTATAATAGCAATCAGTCCATCTTGTATAGAAGACAAAGAATTCATCTCCTTTTCATTATTAAGACCAGTTGGTTGCCAATTTAAATCCATTTTTTAAAATTTTTTTCTAAAAAAATAAAATAAAATATTTACGAACTCAAATTTAAACTACTAATGCTCAATCAATTCCAACCAAGACAGTTGTGGCACACAAGTCCCCGGCAACGACGCCAAAAACTTGATAGGGCAAAACTTTATAACCTATAAACTCTGCAAGTACACAGGCCGTATCAAGTAATAAAGTGATAAGAAAAGTATTGTTCCCACGAGGACTTAGTATCACAACTTTAGTTAAGCATTAATTTCACAATTTCGTTTAAGTTGAGAAAACTAAATTAAATTTAATTAAGAAAAAAGAAATTAAAACTAAAATTAAAATAAACTAACTACAAAAATAATCAAACGAGGAACATAGAGTCACTAATCCCTTATTTGATTCCTAGATTTTATCCCCACTAAAATTAACTTTGACTTAACTTGATCAGCTAATCTAGAGTATTAATATTTATAAGTGTCTGTCGGTCCACTTATACACCTACCTCAAATAATTATGCAATGCCTCACATAATTAATTAAGATGCAATTTAAATCGGGCTCACTCTAATTTGATTATGCGGAGCTTCTAGGTATATGTCTATCCTAGACGCAAATTAGATTAAAACCTAACTTCACATTAAATTTAAATCTAATTCCACATTATTTAATCCTAAGGTCAATTTAAGATTCTCTTCGTCAAGTTCAATCCTAAATCTCCAAAACATGTTTAACGGTGGCCAATCACTAAGCAATAAATAATAAAAACAAGATCAAATAAACTGATTAAAATTAAGCAAAACTAATGAGTGGGAACAATTTCTAAGCCTCAAACAAGTTCATAGTACTCTAGGCTGAAAAACCAACTAGCTACACATGACTTTATTCAAATCCATAAAAAAGATGAAAATTCAGGTTCAAAGAAGAAGGAGAGAGAGGAAAGAAAGATTCTCCGTCGCTTCCACAGTCCTTCCGTGAATATGATGAAGAGAACTGAAACGCTTGACCTCTACTCCTCTTGCTTCTTCGTTCCTTGTCATTCTATGTCTTTCTAATCTGCCTTCGTTTTCTTTTTGCTTGTCTCTGCCTCCTTATTTATAATTTAGGTCTTGGATCACTGATTCTCTTTTTTTTATTAAAAAGATATCTCATATCTTGTAATTTACTTCATCAGATCACACAATTGATTTTGTTTCTATTTTCTTGCGGGAGGCCATCAAGTTTGGCTGATTGCATATCCTCTTATTGCCTTTTCTACTTCATTCCAAATCAGCTAATATATCTTGCGCAATAAAAATAGGATATGAGTAGATTTTATGTCGATTTATTCTTTGATCCCAAGTTTGATTCAATTATGGAAAAGTTCATAAAAGATAATTAAATAGGTATATAATATCAATAATTCCAATTAAATTTCATAAAATATACACCTATTTAATCATAAAATATATACTCATAGTACAGAACTAAGTTGTACCAAGACAAATATAGGATTAAGTCACAGAGTCAAAACTGTACTGTAGGGGCAAGAGATTAATTTTCCCTTTTTCATATATGCAAGCCTATCTTCCCTCAATTTTGCGCAGGACAGCTTCTGAACATGTTGATTATTTATTGCAGATAAAACGTGCTACTCGAAGATTATTCAGTATTCATGTCGATACATGACAGTACTAAAATCTACTTTTTTGTTAAGCTCAATTATAATTCACGTGAGACATATGTCAAGTTCAGATACCGAAGGGGGTATATGGGGAGTCTAAGTGTCTCATAGTGACAGAGAATCAGAGAGACCACAAAGCAAAGATCTATCAGATATCGGATATTCAATGAATTAACTATCTTGCAATAATTTGGTTTGATGGATGACATCACCATCTTTCTTAATCTCAGTGGGGTTCCGGGGAGTTTAACGTCTCAAATTACTTGACAACTTTCCAGCAATCAAAGCATTAAGAATCAGAAAAGTAGAGTGCTTAATTAACCTGTGAGGTTAGCATTAACGAATGGTAAGTCCAATGAAGATAATTGCATCATTAAAGCAGAAAGAACTATATAGTCTACAAGTTATAAAAACTATTTTCTCTTATCCTTAATATAAAATATATTTACTTAATTTGATTACAGTAAAGAAGTTAGTTAGATTAGTTAACATAATTAGGATTTTCTAAAATAGATTTTCTTTCTTGAGTATTATTGAGGGTTGGAAGAACTTGCTTCAAGCATATGTTAGGCTTGTTTCAAAAGTATTGCGATTCACAGGAAGAGAAAGTCATTAGTTGTCTGTGCTCTTCATGAGACCCAAAGGGGTTGGGTAGTGAGTGACACAATCTCGAGATTCTACTATGAAGCGGGACGCTAATGGCTAGAGGACAGGGAGTGGTGACCCCTACAAAGACTCTAGCCACTTCTTCATAACATTGTAGGTGTGGGGCAATATTGGCAATATCTCGGTATGAGGATATGACAGTTGAGTGCAATCGCCCACTACAAACTTTTTCATATATTTAGAATCAGAGGTAATGCGTGTTTCATATATTTAGGATCGGAGGTAATGCATGATCAGCCACCTAAAGTCCAGTATTTTGATTCTATTCTCCATTCTTTCTTTGTTTACCTTTTTTCCAACGGGAAGCATGGGTCATCCAGTTATCTAATGTCAGAGGGTTAATCGAATTAATTAAGAGAGTGATGATGAAACCATTAGGATGACTGAATCTCGCATAAGTCCATGTTCTTTCACTCATATCTTCACATAAACAAGCAGATGCAGTATAATTTTAAACGATCTCAGTTATTTCAAGATGAGAGGAGAAAAAGTGACCTGATCGGTTGCTCAGCGCTCAAATCAATATTTTTGCCATTCGTCAGTGTATTAATACTAATTAGTCAAAAACAAAACCAACAAATATTAAATTTTAAAAAATGGGATCCATCAGTGTTACAATGCATTTGTTTAAATTTGTTCTACGTTGGCGGCAGTATACCAATTCAAGTGTCAGAAACACTCGATGTAACGATCCTGAATTCTACAGTACCATTTTGGTAGGTTATAGTTATACAAGCAAGGACA
The DNA here is from genome assembly GCA_034222035.1 of Acacia crassicarpa. Taxonomy (NCBI): domain Eukaryota; kingdom Viridiplantae; phylum Streptophyta; class Magnoliopsida; order Fabales; family Fabaceae; genus Acacia; species Acacia crassicarpa. The sequence goes on from JAWXYG010000003.1 coordinate 11,181,079, forward strand.
TGAGAATTTCAAACATATTCTAATAAATATTTCATTGAAAACAACAAACAAAAATAGAACTAACATCATTCAGAGTCCCCTGAAGACTGACAGACAGGGAGGTAGTACGTATCGAGTTGCCAATATTTGTGTTTCACACCTTCCCAAACTTGTTCTCCTAAACAATCCTTAACGGGCAATGGAATTAATTGTGTGGAATACCCCAAATTTTCAAGCTCAAGAGACACCAGATTGCAGTAAACAACATGGAAAAAGGCATTCCTTCCGCAGAGGCCATTGAAGAACGAATAAATTCCACCAGGCTTCAACAGCTCAGGAAGATGTTGATGGAACTCTCTTAGGTCTTCATAATATTCCCCATAGGTGTCAAAGAAAATACCTAAACAAAATACAAATAAATCAACAAATAAAAAATTTAGAATAACAAGAACATTAGTATTAGAAAGATTCACCAGGAACCAGAAATAAACATATATATAAATAAAAAAGCTAATGTCTTTGCTAATTCGTAATAGCAAAACTGAAGCTCCTTGAAAATATTTTGATGACCAATTATGATGTTCATAAACAACAGTCCTCACAAAAATTAGTCGTACTGATATTTAAGCATCAAACATAAAGACAGTCCCATCAACTAAAATTCTACGAGTTTGCCAGAGACATGATGTTGCAAATGAAAATTTCAGTTACCATCATATGTTTCAAGCTGAGTCAGAACATCTTGCCAACGACCAAAAATTATCTTCACGTTTTCCTTTTGCCCCCAACCTGTTCGAAGCATGCGTTCATAAACCTCTGGATGGGCCTCAACAATGGTGTGTGTCACAGGTGCATATTGCTGAATGGCTGTATCCACAAGACCCATTCCAAATCCAATATTCAGTATGTGACCACCTCCTGAACAAATAGCTTTAGCATGAGCCTCCATCAATGGCTTCTCCCAAGCCATCATGACAGCCTTGCTAATCGAGTCCATCAGCTTATCTTCGCTGAAACTTACCCTATCATCCAGATAATCTTCATCAAAATTGGCGTCTTTACTTTCTTTCCTTGCAATTGTACCCAGGATCAACTCAGCTTGAATGCCTGATTAAGCAGAACTTAGTGACAACATGAAAATGGCAAAAAATACTCAGGGTATGATTGTAGAGTTGAAATTGGAAGGAGTCGAAGGATAATGATTGAAACAGTGTATTTAGACACGCATTCTTCATTTTCACACGCCCCTAACAGACATCTACTTCATAAGTGTATGTTACGGACAATCCAAACAACTAAGCGTCAGCTAGGTAACAAAGTGGGATTGAAGCACATAAGCATATCCTAAGGAACTAATCCGCAGGATGACCACGGGAATTGGAATTACACCTGCCAATAGACATAACTATTTACTTTCAATTTAATCTCGACATTTAATTTTGAATGGAGTGGATAACCAGTTTCTTTGAGTTCTGACTTATTAGAAGACTGTCCAGGTTTCATTCCGTTTCACTAAATTTAATTCCGCTAAATATCATGATTTATTACAATGCGAAGCTACTCATAACTTTTTGCCTAAGTTCTTGAAAATCCCGTTGGCCATCGTCATTCTTTAGTGGACCTTTAAGTTTAATCAAATATATAGTTAAGGATTTGCTGAAACTTGGTATTGACAAGGAGATAGGAAAAGGAGATAAAAGAGACAAGGGAGAAGGGAAACCAAGCAGAGAAGGAACGTACCAGCATTGAGGAGGACCTCGAAGGACTCCTGGTGTCCTTCCTGCATAGCGAAATCGCCAGCAGAGAGGTTGGACGGAGAAAGAGCATTCCAGGGGGCGCCGGCAGAGAGGAGGATCTTCAGCACTTCGGCGTGGCCAAGCTTAGCCGCGTGCATGAGGGGAGAGAGACCATCGGTGTCGAAATAGGTAACATCGGCTCCGGATTCTATAAGAGCTCTCACCTTGTCGGAGTCGCCGTTCCTCGCAGCCTCGCATAGCTGCTCTGCTATGTTCATGTCTGTGTTCTCTAATTCAGTGGCTTGCGGCGGAAAACCCTGCCACTAGACGCAGCAAACGTCAAACTGAAATGGGCCACAGATTCTCTTCAATTTCTCATAATTAACCTCATCAATATATATCTAAAATCTCATCCTTGAAGCTGATCAATCTATGGCTTAGTGATGGCTTCAGACACAAATTACTATTCATAAGCCATCCTTATTTTTTTGGGCTGCGAGCAAAGCCATTTCCTCAAATTTTCAGTTTTAATCCTTCAAAAAAAAGAAATTGACGGACAGGGTTTCAAAAGAGACAGGCAAAGTCACGGGCATGGTTAGCTTAAAGAAGGGTTAAAGTTTACCAAGGAGCAGTCTGAGAGGCTCCTTTATGTCATGGGTATAGTCACATCAACCATGTCAATTAAAATTTACGGGCAAAGTTTCAGAAGAGACGGACACTCTTTCAAAATTAAAGTTCCGGGTATGGTCACATCAGCCTGAGGCGGGAGCTCCTTACACACGCCTTCCTCAGTCTATCTTCATCAGCTCTGGATCCCCAAAAAGAAGGCACAGACATTTCCTTTCTAACAAATCCATGTTTGAGGCTCCAGCTCTGGGTTTGCCATTTGTCGAAGAAGACGTTGTGGCTTTCGGTGGGTGCCCTCTCTTTTGAGTTAGCCGGTTGATAAGAAACCACTTGACTTTGCCCTCTCATCTGAAACGCCCCGATTCTCAAATGTCGCCCCGTTCTCAAATTTTGAGTTAGCCAGTTGATATGACTCATATGAGTTTGGCATTTGAGAAGTGTGAGGACGGTGGGGAAATGCTCTGAAGGTTCCATGCCGATATGAGATAGTTGTGTTTGACGAGTCTGTATGTCCTTCTTTTTGCTTTAAAATCAAATTGTTACTTTTCGATTTAATGATCTTTACCATGTCAAATCGGGGCGATCTGTCTCACCTCCGTTTTAGTGTGTAGCTTACTCGTATAGTGCTTGAGATGGCTACCGTGTGGTATATGTTGGCTGGAAAGTTTGGTGAGTACTAGAGGTTTCTTTATAATGAGGCATTGAATCATGAGAAATAGAAAACAAAATCCTTTTTGTACTTTATGAGGCAGCTGCTAAGTGTGAAAAAAAGCGGAGCCTGAAAGATATGAACCAGAGGTTTCCATTACCAGGTATGCTAGGCTGCTGTTGGAACATATTTTTGTGATTTTTTTGGAGTGTTTTTATACATCAATGCTTCAGCTGGGAATGATATGTGGTTTTTCTGGATATTGCCATATTTCTATTGCAAGGTATGGAGTTGCAAGGTATGGAAAACAAAATATCTTGATTATTCTTCTTCATTGCAAGGTATGGAGTTTCTGGAATCATTCTCCTCCTCCTTTACATTATGCTTTTCGTTGAGATTAATTTCTTGGTTAATGTTTTACCACATCAAGAATCAGTTTTTATTGGTTGTACCTTATCACTACTTTTTTCCATCTATATTAGATTCTGATGATGTTCTTTTCCAATAAAGTACTTAATCCTTAACACTAATTCTCTGCATCCATTATCCATTAGTGAATAAGGTGGAGGGACAATTTTGTATGGGTGGATGGCAAATGAATAGTGCAGAATACTCAATATTTGCCAAAATATGGACAATAGGATTGCTCTTTCAGGTACATATTTCTCCCTTTCTCTCAACATAAAACAGTGCCTGACATGTATCTGGTACAAACTTGTGTGTTTGTTTGCTCTGTAGTAGCAAATATATAACCTTCAGAGCAACATGAACCAGCTAAAGGAAGCTGTGTGCTCTATAGTAAAAGAACATTATGTTTTTTTTTTTTTTTTGGGCTCAGTATTGTGCTTTCCCCCTATTGATTATGCCTTTTGAAAAGTTTGCTTTACATTTAAATGACAGATATTATTTTCATTCATGCTCTTCGATTTTAATTTTTAGCAATCTTTCATTTCAAACCGGTTTGTTTGAGATCTATCAAACTTTAGGTTAAGTCAGTTTTGCTATTTGTTTGGAAAGTCTTTTTCTTGTGACTGGGACAAAGCTTCTTTGATAAATGATTGCAGGAAAAAGTTAAGATGATAAAGTGAAGACTTTTGACTATACAATGGTATAGGTTTTATCTTTCTTATAGGTTGTAATGTTGGCTTATAAATTTTGCTGGTAACATTTTTACATTAGTTTGTAATGTAGGCTTATAATACCGATGAGTAGCCAGTCTTACTTTTCTTTTACATGAGACTGATTCTGAAAATTTTAAAAAGGAATTCTAAAACTGAGTAAAGTGAAAAGGAAAGGGGAGACATGCTAATCTCTCAGCAATGTCTAAACGAGAGTAGGATTGACTTATACTTGCATAACCTACAACAGATTATGCCATCTGATATTTATCCAAGCACTCTCTAAGTACCAGTTTGAATATATTTTTTATTCATCATATGCATTAGCCTGATGCCCTGGACTACAAAGCATGTTCGGGCCTTCCTGTCTATTACTTTGTTTGCATGGAAAATAATTAACAGAAGGGTAAATATTTATTCCCCAGACAATTACTTTCATCTCAAATTTGCACTTGAAAAATACAGTATCTTCATTTAAGCTTCTAAACGATGATTTTTCTCAATCAAAATGGCCTATCTATTAAGCAAAACTCACTGTCACTTGATAGATTTGCTTGCATGTCATGTATGACAGCACAAGTAGCCTTGAACTCCGAGGCATGCTGATGGTAATTTCCCTAAAATATCAATGTTCACCGAGTATCTTTCACATTTAATTAAGCAATGGGCATTTGCTTTTCTGATTTATAGTTGAATTCACTGCTATACTCCTCCTTTCTTTCCCCAAAAGGAAGATGCCTTTGTCTTATATGCTCCAAGCTGAGCTTGATTATGACATAAACGCAATATACGAGAATATATTTTCTTTTTGGTTAATTATTGCCTATTCTCAACATATTTATCTGCAGGCCTAACACAATATTAGCCAAAGGTCTTTTTGGCACTGCAAGATCAAGTTTGTTCCTGTCTGTGTATTGCTCTACTGCCTGGTTAGCATCTAATTATATATCATCCTGTCCCCTATTGTGACATTAATAATTTGTTCATATTGTTCTCAAAATTGGGTTTTCTTCTGTTCTAGATATATTGCAGTTCTAAAACAGTATGCTTCTGATATGGCAAATGTTGGTTAATATGCTAAAGCATTTTACCTTTTGCAAGTTGACATAAAATGTATTAGTATAAAATATAATGGATGGATGTTGTGCGGTACTCTTTTATATCACCGGGACACATGAGAATGAAGCAGACTCCAGATGTATAGTTAGAATTTATTTATACCTCTCACATTAAGGAAATTATATCAGATAGTTTCATGTACTTTCTTTTTGATAGTTCTACGCCAAAAACAAAACCTTATTTTTCTTCCTCATTGTTGCTTCTGTCTGGCATGGAATTTTGACATGTATGAGACCAATGTTGCTATTGTATGTCAGGATGTGGACGTGCTTGCTCTTTAGGATATTTAAAAGATGCAACATTCCAATGGTGGTCATCATTGTATAACTGCTTGCTCTTTAGCAATTATACAATGATTTTATTCATCTTTCTTGAGTAATGCTGACATATTTTTCTTTTCAAGTTACGCACCCTCTTTTAGGGAAAAAATATAGTCTTTCCAAAGGGAGTAAAATTATCCGAGTTTTGTTGCATCTTTTAGGTTAATGACCAGTTTAAGCATGTTGAGTACAAGTCTTTTAAATTATGCATCATTAACTAGACACTGCTAGGTTTCTGTTGCTTCTGTTGGTTTTCTGCATTAAATTGTTTTCTTCACGGAACACAGGTAGGCATTTCTCCTCTTCCTCCTCCTCCTCTTATGTTTTCCAAGGAAAGCTCCATGTGCAGATAGTGCTTTTAACTTGACTATTGATCATTCAAAATTTGAGTTTGAAGCACCCAAAATATGAAATTATGTCTGGAAACTTTTAATGATTATAAAAGATGCACAGCTACAATTAATGATTATAAAAGATATGCACAAGTATATTACTGTAAAAAAAACCTGATTCAAAAGACATCTTCTAAAAACACTCTTCCTGGTTTATGTATTTTATTGAATAAACATTACTCATAATTATCAAACCTAAGAAGGTAGGATCACTTACTATCTTGAGGTTAAGTAAGTTTTGGCATTATCTTGAAATCATATATTTAATGTCAATCAATTTTTGTTATGTAGATTAGGCTGATACTTTGTATCTTTTTTTCAGTCATATAACAATTGCTTGGTCAATGATCTTTCATGGGACATATAAGCCTTTCACAATTTGATGTTATAAATTGATCTAACATTCTTTAGGATGATATTCATTAATAATATATGAAGATGTTGTGCAACTTATGTTGTTTTTTTCATGCCAAATGTATGTTTATTTGCAGAATTTGGCAACAAGAACACAACAAAAATTTGTAATATATACTCTAAATTAATTTGAGGATATTGTTGTTAACCGTTGAAGTTTCATTTCTAATTTGTAGTCTTTTTTTGGTAGTGATGTAATATTCCTTAAAGGAAATAAAATTGCATTACTTATGAAGCGAAATATATTTGTACAACTCATGAAGTACTATTAATCCATGCAATGTAGGGGGAATAGTATTTGAGTTTGTTATTTTTGTTGAATAAATAACAGTATTTTGGTTAAAGGTACACAGCCGAAGCTAAAGGTACACGTTTCTAATCTCTGCAGTGATTTTTTTGGTTTTTCATGTTTCATTGTTATTTTTGCCGCTAAATCAATGATATGATAGCAAGATGGTGAGATAAATCACATCCTAACCTTCTACTCATGCAAATATTTAAGGAATTGAAAATCTACAAGGAACCATAAATTATCCAAAGGTTAGTAGTAGCATGTGCCTAAAAGTCGTTTAATAGTTAAACTTGTAGCATATGAAAGAGAACCATAAATTATCCAAAGAGCTACCTACTTATAAATCTATAATTTTTTTTTCCCTAATTTTTGATGTCGTTAGTGCCTAAACTATGCTTTAATGTTATGAATTGGTTTGACTTAGAGCCCGTTTGGCCTAGCTTATTTTTAGTTTTTAAGCTACTTTTAAGCAAAAGCTAAAAAAAAGAGCTTCTTTTAAAAAGCTAAAAGCTGTTTGGTGCTTATATAAATTTTTCAGCTTAAAAGTTACTTAAAAGTTGAAATTAAAAATAAGTTGTTTGACAAAATTTGTCATAAGCACTTTTTCTAATAAAAATTAACTTAAAAGGTATATTATAAAATATACCGTGGTGGCCGAGGTAGTGGTGGTGGTGGTCAGCCGGCGAGCGGTGGTGGGTGGCGGGCCAGTGGTGGTGGTGGTCGGCCGGCGAGCGGTGGTGGGTGGCCAGCCGGTAGTGGTGGTGGCAGTCGGCCGGCGGGCGGTGGTGGCAAGCGGTGGCGGTGCTGGTGGCCGGCCGGTGGCGGTGGTGTTGGCCGGCCGGCAGTGGTGGTGGTCGGCCGGCAGTGGTGGTGGTCGGCCGGCGGCGGTGGTGGCCGGCCGGCCGTGGTGGTGGCCAGCCGGAGGCGGTGGTGGGTGGCTGGCGGTGGTGGTGGGGGCGGTCGACTGGCAGCCAGTGATGGTAGGCCGTGGTGGGTGGCCGGCGGTGGCGGTGCTAGTGGCCGACCGGTGGCGATGGTGGTGGTCGGCCGGTGGCAGTGGTGGTGGACGGCTGGCGGTGGTGGTGGTCGGCCTGCGATGGTGGTGGTCGGCCTTCGGTGGTGGTTTTGCAAATTTAAAATGTATCTATCTGGAATTTTCCTTGAAAAAATATGGCTTAAAAAAAAAGAGCTTAAAATAAGCTCCTCTCACCAGCTTTTTTTTTTAAGAGTTTTTTTTCTTCATTATAAAATAAGCTCTTATAATATAAGAGCTTATTCTAAATTCTGTTTGGCCTAGCTTTTACTTATAAGTATAAGATAAGCTGAAAATAAGCTAGGCCAAACGGGCACTTAATATCTTCTGTGAATTTTTGTTTTCAGGTATTGATTTCACAGCATAGGATGATGAAGGCAATCTATGGTTTTTTAAGATCTGTTTTGGAAAGTGGTGCCAAGGGATATGAGGTTTGCTTGGGAGTAACTATCTTTGAACTATGCCTTGTAGCCATGTTGCTTAAGAGACATGGTAAACCGCTATTTTACATTGGTAGGGGAGGTCATTTTGCGCTTTATTTGGATGGTGATCTATAAGAACTTTATCTTACATTATGTCATCTTTAATTTACCCCTATCAAAGCATAATATCTTTTACCTTGTATGTTCTTTTTGTTTTTTTGTTCTTTTTGAACTTTTTTGATATCGTCATACGGAGCATCCAAATAGTAGTGTTTTGGGCTCACATTATTGTGTTCAGGGGTGGTTTTCTTTTTTGGGCCTTCATTACTATGTCATTGTTCGGATTTACTTTTATTGAGTAGATGTTTTTGGAGAAAAGTGATTAAAATGATTCCCTAAAAAAACATTGTAAAAGAGAATAATTACATTTCAAATCGTACAAAAAGAAAGAAAGATGAAGAATACATATGTGTGAGATAGAGTGTTTATCGGAACAGAAAATTCATCTTAAGTTTAACGTCAAAATATGAACTATATGGACCTCCTAATTTAATCCCTTTAAGTGTGTAGTGTGACCCACAAAAATGCCTTATGATATCTCAAGCATTAACGCTCCCCCCCCCCTCCAAAAAAAAAAAAAAAGCAAGGTGCTCGAGAGGCATCTTATTTTTATTTTCTGTCTTATTTAACTTTCTTGGCACTCATACAATATATATATATATATATATATATATATATATATATATATATATATATATATTTATTGCAGCCTAGGATTGTATTTGTAAATTTATAAAAGGTTGACGTTTGTCCTTATAAATATCAAAATTTTTACTAATACTTTAGTTAATGAGAGACATATCAAGAAGAAAAGGCATTTTATCTCAGTTTTTTTTAACTAAACAAAGATTTATTTAACAGCTTTCTAAAAATCTCTTTGGAGTTTCTAGAGTTTTAGGTTAAGTTAAATTTGTTTTCGTTTTTTTTTACCCTAAAAAATTATTTTCTCATAGAGAAAAAAATTCACAGAATTCAATTATATATTCATTATGTAAAAGATCAAACATATTTAAATTAAATAATTTGAAATAAATTATTACTATTCATATTTTTTTTTAAAAAAAAAACGAAAGGGATTTATTTGACAGCTTAAAATCTATTTGGAGTTTCCAGAGTTTTTAGGTTAAGAAAAATTATTTTCTCATAAAGATTACTTAAAATAACTTAAAGTGAAAATTTGGTTCACCCCATCTTTAACTGTTTCCTTCACATATGGCATGACATTACACCATCTCTGATTGTGTCTCTCACGCATGTGTAAGCTCTCATGTTCATTTTGCACAGTCAACAAAGCGTTTAAAAAGCGGTAGAGAATAGTGGCAATGGAAAGAAGCTGATCCCTTCTGATTCCACAGTGACAATCATGATGTAATGCACAGTTAATTCTTGAAGCTATTTAGTTGGATTTCTTTTACGTCTTATTTCAAGTTGTTCACATATATCAATTGTTTTTAAAAAATAGTGAAGATATGAAAATCAATTTTAATGTTCCTTGGTAATGTTTGGGGAGATTTTTTTTAGTCCATATCTTATAATATTTAAAATACTTCAAAAAATTACTTGTAATATATAGATATTCATTGATTGTGATATTTTAATAATCTTTAAAGATAAGAAAGTTGGATTTTCAAGAAAGCAAAATATGTTTAAGTAACGCATAAAATATTATCATCCCGTGCAACGCGCGGGGAAGTATAGGCTCGTTCCTTTACAATGGGAATATCTCGGAAAAATATAAATAAAATTAGGAAAAGATACAATATTGCTGCCAATTTATGAAATTTTAGGTCAAAATTGGGAATCTGGAATCTGGGATTTCCAATTGTAACTAAAATACCAAATTGCCCTAAGTACAATTAAAAAAAAAAGATAAAAGATATCTATATAAGATCAGATCTTGGCAGAGGAGTGAAAATCGTGAGAGAGAAAAACCAAAGAAGAAGAAAAACAGTAGCTTGTGGTTTCGAAGGTGGTTGAGTGAAGAAAAGGAAGGAAACGACGATTTCTGAGGGCCTTTGCTAGTTTGACAGTGTTGGAGTTCAAAGGAGGTTGAGTGAAGAAGAGGAAGGAAATGGCGAAGGATGTCATCGAGCAACGTATGATGAATATATAAGCTGTAAATCATGAAAGTAAAGTTGCAAATGTAGATTGTCATGTTGTTGATCAATAGAGTAATGTTGTTATTGACCCCTAAATCTTGTATCCCAAAATTATCCCTGATAATGAGTTGGTTTTAATATATCAAGTTGTGAATTAAGAAAGTAAAGTCATTAATGTAAATTGTTGTGTTGTTAACCAAGAGAGTAATGTTATTATTAACCTTTGTACCTTGTGCCCTAAAATTATCCTTGATAATGGGTTGGTTTTGGTATATTAAGTTGTGAGTCATGAAAGTGAAATCATTAATATAAATTGTCGTGTTGTTGATCAAGAAAGTAATGTTGTTATTGACCCTTGAACCTTGTGCCCCAAAATTATCCCTTATAATGTGTTGGTTTTTGGATTTGAAGTTGTAAATTGTGACATTGAAGTGGTTAAGTTAAATTCTGATGTTGTTAATAACATGACAATTTACATTAACAACTTCATCTTGAAGATTCACAACTTTATATATTTATCATATGTTGTTCAATGACATTCTTCGTCGTGCCCTTCCTCTTCTTTGCTCAACCACCTTCAAACTAAAACATTGTTGAACCTTCAAAGACCCTCAGAAATCGTTGTTCCCTTCCTATTATCCGCTCAACCATCTTGAAAACCACAAGTTGTTGTTTGTCTTCTTCTTCTTTGTAGGTTTCTTTCTCTCGCGATTTTCACTCCTCTGCCAAGACTTGATTGCATATAGGCATCTCTTCTCTGTTTTTTTATTGTACTCAAGGCAATTTGGTCTTTTAGTCACAATTGAAAATCCTATATCCCTCCTCCAATTCTGACCTGTGATTTGATAAATTGACAACACTATTTTGTCTGTTCTGAATTTTGTTTGTCTTTTTCTTTTTCTTTTTTTGTTTGGGATTTTTCATAGTTTAGTTTTACTCTTTTAACACCATTGGCATCGTTAACTCATGTACAGAAAGGCTAACAGAGGAAAGTTAAATAAGCAAATAATATTAACCAAGCAAAATTAATGATTTAATTAAAAAAAAACACATGTACATGTAGTTACAATATGGTTTTCACAATGTTTAATATGGAAAACATTTTTTCTTTAAAAAAAAATGCGGAAACCATTATTTCATTGCTTAATGGTCATACTCAACTCACACCACTGTTTTACTGGCCGCCTTAATTTTTTTTTTATTTAATCAAAAGTATAATAAAAGAAAACAATAGCAAATAAAGCTAGTAGTAATGAAGGTTAACAGCGAACTAATAAAGTTTTGGCAATTAAAGGTAGATAATGCCCTAGAATATTGAACTTTAAATTACATATATTTACTTTTCAAATGGAGAAAGCCTTTAAATATTAAGCCGATTAATATTTAATAACACGTGATTCAGATTCAGATTCAGATTCAGATACAGAACAGAATTGAGTGGATATCGAGTTGATTAATTATTACCTTCCTCGGTCAAGTCAAAACCGTGTAGGCGTGACCTTTTTTAGTTTGGCTTTATCGAATTTTCGAGAATTATGGCCTTCTGGAAGTGAGCTACGGAAGGAGAAGGGCAAAGACAGGATTGACCATTGCCTTGGTGGCATCTGAGAAACGACGCCGTGGAATTCTGACATGAAATGAACTTTGCGCGTGCGGATGTACTTGCATTTCATGGTTTAGCTTTGCCGGGAAAAGTTCGTTGTCTGCAATCACCAAAAATAATCGAGGGAGACAAATTTAATTATTTGATTTTGTTGACCGCTGTAACCCTCGTGTTCCCTTGCTCCTAGTTACATCTTGCAACCACCCTATTATCCTTCTCCTGCAACTAATCGGAACTCTACTCACGTCTCTATCTTCCATTTTATCTGCGTGTTGAGTTTGATAGCATATTGTTGCCAATATTTCCTTGGCTAGGGTTTTTTGTACTGGATTTATCCTCTTTGCCGTTTATCATCGTTCGAACCAGCCCCTTGTTTTCTAATGGCGTCGAGTTTCGATCGATGGGAAAAAGATCCTTTCTTTACGGCGGCTGAAGAGGTTCAGGAATCTGCAGACAGGTACCCATCATTATAGAACTAGAAGTTTTACGATCTTCTGGATCATTTCTTACGTAGAGGAATTAATTAACCCCTCACAAATTCCACCAGATTAATTGCTGTTTTTGTTATTCTTACCTCGAAAATGGGAAGCCTGTGATTTTTATGTTCTAGCTATTGGTTTATCTCTTTTTTTGAAAGTTGATGGCAGATTTTCCCCTCTTTATTTTGGCCAACAAAGACATTGCAGAATGCCAATATTCTATTTTGCTTATTTGTAATCCTTCGGACGTTCTTGTTATTAATTTTCTACCATTTTCTTTCCAAGGATGGAATCTACTTACCGGACATGGACGCACGCCAAAAACGATGCCTCTAGTAGCTGGGATTCTGAGGAACTCCGCAGAGATCTGCAAACTTCTCTCGGCACTGCAAAATGGCAGGTAACCTGTCCTACTGTAAACTTGATTTATCGCCCTTGTAAGCATGAAATGGCCTTCTATGCCTATCAAACGTGCTGACTACTTGCTTGGCGTATTTACCATCATAATGATTATGGTCGCACGTTGGGTTGGCAATGCAGTTAGAGGAATTTGAACGGGCAGTTAATACAAGTTATGGCAAAATCTCAAGCGATGAAGCACGGAATAGGCACCACGATTTTATAGCTGCCATTCAGGAAAATGTTAGAAAAGTAGAGAAGTCTTTGCAGGAATCTACTGTCTCAGATGGCAAGGCACCTCTGCCTTGGTTGCGTCTGAATGAAGGAGAACGGAATGAGCTCGCATTATTTCTTTCAGGAACCCCTAAAAAAAGTAAAGGTAGGGACAATGAGTGTAAACAATTAAGTGATAAAGATTCAGGTAGTATTTCAAAAAATCCACTTTCATCTGAATGGAAGCCCTCGGAAACAAAGGAACAGAGTTCACATGGGCATCGTAGGATAGCTAGTGCTAGTGCCGATTTTAGTTCATGGAAGATTGCAGTGTCTGATGATGTCCAACCATATAGTTCTTCCAATGGATCTTCTGGTCTTGTGCACAAGGTTCCCAGTTTTTCAGGATTTTTTAATTCCATGGAATCTGTTCCTGAGATCAAGTGGCCTAAGAATGCATTTAGAAAACTAAAAGCTTTGGATAATAATCAAGGAGCTGACGGTGCATTGCTGCCATCATCAGAATTGAACAGGGTGCGCTATAAGTCTGTTTTTGTTTGTTTCTCTCAGTGTTATTCTAATGCTTTTGCTGAATCAGTATGTTATGGTTTTTATAATTCTAGCAGGGCATCAGTGTGTGCTATGAAAGAAGTAAGAGTTACCTTGATAGTGATGATAAATGCTACGACAAGCAATTATATGGGTGGTATGGGGCTATACAAAGACAGCTTCAAAGGTCTCAGTACCTAATGCAATACAGTCGACCTGTTCTAATAGTTTTCTGGATGGTTCTTTCCCTTAGCCTGATTGGTAAGCTCTAGATCTTGCTTTTGTTGGTGTGAGTGCGTCATGCTTACACATGTGAACGTGCATGCATATTGCCAGTTGCGATTTTGTCTAGTTTTGGAAAGGCTGGGGTTTAATGAGTTTTGACTTAATTAGACACTTTTGCTTATGTATTTCTTATTTTCAATACTTTTTGTTGTCTTGTTGGTAATGATTTACATCTTTCTCCCTTCATCTTAATGCATTTGCTTGTTCTTCTGTTCCATTTCTTTGGAATCCTTGTTAAAAAAGGAAAGGGGGAGCTTTGTTTGTTGTGTCAGAATGCAGTAATTGTGGTTCACTCAATTAGCCTGCTGCCATTAAATTTAGCAAAGTGATTTACTTCATATCTGCAAAAAACGGGGGCTGCTTTCCCGAGAAGGGATATTTTAGAGATGGAAGTAGTCCTCTTTCCCAGACTCCATCCTGCCCTCAGTTAGTCACCGTCCTTAAACTCCCTTAACTCCATGAACTTACGCACCTCCAGCATTCATGCCGACAAATTGAAGGGCTCCTATATTCTTGCTTCTTCTGTTTGCTTAATGCTGTGCTTAAAACCTCCATTGTAGATTGTAGTTTCTCTGGCTGTGCAACTGGAGGAGAAGAAATAGCCAAGAGGATATCAATCTATCAGTGCGGCAACCCAGGGGTCTGATGTTGTATGCTTTGAGGGAGTTGAGGCCGGAACTCTAATCAAGAGAGGAGCCACAGTTGACGACCTGGGTTGGGATGTTGAACTATGTCCTAAACTTTCAATATACTTGTTTTCCAACACTCCGAGCTTTAGAAAGAGGCGGTGCTGCTGCTTTTCCATCCTCTTTCGCTAAACTATTTTAGCTACGGAGACTGCATTGATTCTGCACTCTTTCCATAAATTACGGCCAGGAACTTCAATGCTAAAGGAGGACTTGAAGGATAATTGCCCATGAATTCAGTGCAGAGTCACTTAATGCTGAAGCCATTTTTTCCTACCAAACCGGCTTTTTAGTACTTCCTTTGTCTTCTCTTAATGTTTTACTTTGAAATTTTTAATTATCAGTAATTGTTATTTGATGTTTTCTGATCTGCTTTTTCTTATAACTCTGTCTGTGTACACTTGGTAAATGTTTGAAATTATGACCATTAACACGGAAGAATGGCAGACATAATATAATTGTGTAATCTAAAAGCTTAATGCAATTTGCCTACGGGATGTTTTCTGCCAAGTATCTTGCTTTCTTCTCTGTGCCCAATAGTAACTTGTTTTTCTTGACACTTATTTGATGGCTTACACTTGCTTTTATCTATGCAGTTTTAGTTGCATTCCGCGCGGTTTAGAGGGAAGATTTGGAATTTTGGATGCATTTTCAATCAGTTTGGATACATTCCATGCAGCAGCATGGGGAAGGGGATTTTCTCATAATCTTGTTTCTCATTTTCTCTCATTGGCCCCATCTGGGCCATTGATTGGGAAGAAGAGAGAGATGTTAAAGTGGTATTGTGATTGATTAGATGGATAGGATTTAAAGATGATGAAGGATAATGAGAAAAAGATGGAGAGAGAAACCCAACCCGCAGCATGGAGGGTAGCGGGTCTTTCGGTGCTAGTCCCTATAATCTATGGTGAGAGAGAGGTTCTCTGATTCTCACGCCAACAGGGTCATTATTCATCAAAGTTCCTTTCAACTGCTTTGAGATTAGGGTGCAGAATTACCAGCTTACCTTCTCCTCCTGATTTTGTTGCTTTTCTTCATTTTCTTTTCCCTCTAATTTCTGGGGTGTCCACGAATGTAGTTTTCTGTTGAGCTATCGTAAGATAGAGGTAACATATTAGCATACTACATGTTGTAATTGTAAAGCTTTGGAACGATTCCCGTGAAGCTTTTAGCTATCTATGTACAAAGAATATATAATTTATATATCGTTTCTAACATTTTTAAGTGCCTTCTCTTAGCCTGTGAAGATGTGATTATCAATTCGCAAGACTGTATGGATTGCAAATGTTTGATTGTTACTAACAAGCATCGGCCTAATTGTTTGCTTTCCCAAGTTTATAGCTTTATAAAGGGAGAGATTTAATCAGAAAATAATATTAGAGAAAACAACAAGGGTGTTACAATGAAGTTGATGACTAGGAACCACAAGATTTTAGAGTTGAACCCTTATTTAACGCTCTAGACCATGAATGCGAACTCAGAAGACTGAGATGACTCAGTAACCAATGTTGTCAGATCTAGTGACGTATCTGTAACCAAAATAGAGAGAAGCAGCCATGAAAGGAACGAAGAAGTCAAAGAGGGACTTGAATGTGGAAGAAGAGTCGTCTTTGATGACAAAGGCACTCATCTCTTTCTTGGATTCGTTGGTGGCATCGTCTTTGCCACCCAGATCTTGAACTGAGTGACCTTGGAGTACCCCTACCTGGAACTTGGAGAGCATCTTTTTAGCTCCCTCGCTGTGCCCAATAGTATCGAACTCCTTGCTCGCATCCTTACCTGCCACTTCTAGCAGAACCTCTTCCCCTCCTGGGTGCTCCTCTAAGAACTTGGTCAAATTCAGCACCTGCCATATTCAAATCCAAATCAAACCATATCAAACACTGCATGTATCAGAAACAAGGACAGAGAGAGAGAGAGAGAGAGAGAAGGGATGATTATTACTCTGCCATACACCACCAGCCAACAATCTTTGGTGGATTTGTGTTGGGCAACCTGTGAGAGAGTGTAAACTTTGTCTTGACCCATGGCTATGAACTATTAACTGTGGTGGTGAGTGTGAAAGAGGTCAGGATGAGGTGAGGCAAATGCAGTTATTGGGAAAGCAAGAAGCGAGTTGCCCAGATTTGTAAGGCAAGAAATGAGCGTGGATTTGTGGAAGATGAGTCTCGCAGGCAACTCCAGCTACCCACTATGGTTGTTAACTGCACTTCTTAGGTTTAGTACCTTGTGAGTCTACCTACCAGAAAGAAGCAGCAGCCCCACGGTGTAGAATGACAGATGAGAAAGCGGTTCTCATCTGGTGCACATAATTATGTGCCCAATTATATGCTCATACCTCTATTAGAGGTATGAGCATATTTTTTTTAATTTTTTTTTATATTATATTTATTTAGATTTAAATTATATGCTGCTTTCTGGATTTTTTTTGCACTCAGTATCTCAAATTAATTAGTGTCCAATCCTGCATTTATCTGTAACGCCAGTATCATGGAAACTAATTAATTTGAGATACTGGGTGCAAAAAAAATTTCAGAAAGCAACATATAATATAAATCTAAATAAATATAATATCTAAAAAATTAAAAAAAAATATGCTCATACCTCTAAAAGAGGTATGAACACATAATTGGGCACATAACTATGTGCACCAAATGTGAACTCTGAGAAAGCCACATGTCATGGTGAGTTTTATTTTAATTTTAAATATTTCAGAAAAATGATACAAAAATATTACTCCCTGGTATGTTAAATATAAGACATGAGTTACTCCCTCCGGTCTTAATTATAGGAGTAAATTACCAAAATTTGGAAGGATTAAGGAAAGAAATTAAATTAGTTAATTATATTTATTTTCCTAAAATACCCTTAAATGAGGAAATGCATGACCAAATGTATTTGAGGACTTACTATATTTCCGAAGTGCCCTTTTCTAAGTGAAATGTTTAAAATGTATATTTGTGAAATCCATGTTTGTTGTGCGACTGTGAAGGAAAATATTTTTTAAATTTTGTTTCACCAAATGAAAAAGGTTTGGAACTTATATTTTTTTGTGTTTATCATATTGTGTATTTTGAATCAAACTGTTTACTTATTCTCTTTTCTCAATAAATTACATATACATAAGTCCTCAAATACATTTGGTCATACATTTGTTAAGGAAGTCCTAAATTATATAAGTATATTATTAAATTATTATTGTCTTTAATTATTATTAAGAAAGTATAGATAGGGGTATTATAGGAAAAATTGACAAAAGTTAAAACTTGCTTTACCAAAACCAACTCCAAAATTTGCTCCTATAATTAGGACCGAAGGGAGTATAATTTTTAGAAATTAAGGGAACTAATTAAATTAATTTGAAGTATTTATATTTTTATTTTTCGTCTAAACTATTTTGCCTATTTATAAATTGATATATAATTTAAATATGTACAATATATAATATGATTAAGTAATTTATTTAGTTTGCTTAATTTTTTCAAAAATTTCAATTATGTATTATATTTAAGATCGGAGATAGTATTTGAATTACAAAAACTTCAAAATGTCTATTAGATTAGCAAAATATCAAATAAGTAATTTAGTGGAAATTTTAGATTCTAAAGTTTAATTTAGTGGAAATTTTAGATTCTAAAGTTTGGGTGTTGGTATTTTAAATATAAAAAATCCAAACTTAGAGATATTTTGATGTTTTTTTAAATTCAAATGGTAAAAATAAAATGTTGTGCCAAGTTATGGATTGAAGGTGAGCTTTTTTTTTAAAAAAAAAAAAAAATTTTATTGATTGCTCATCCGATATTTAGAGTTTCGCCCTGATTAATCTTCTAACGAAGCTTTTCTACATTTACAAGACTCAAACTTAAGACCTTGCTTGAAAAACATAAACTATTTATCACTTGTGCCAGCCTTAATATTGTTTCTATATTTGTTTGGTGGGGTGGTCACGGGCTTCTGGAGCCATTCATTTTTAAATTGTTATTAGTTTTAATATTAGTATATACATGAATCACATGCTTTTGAATCCACTCCCCCTGCCTTTTTTTTTTCCCTTTTTTTTTAAAGGTCCCATACTCTGTATAAGCATATCTAATTTATGAAAATAGGGTATGTATATAATTAATAAATTATATAGAGCCAATGTGATGTACTTAAAATATTCAGCTCCTATTGGATCGCGTGTTTTAATATAGTGTGTCATACTAGTTGAATTTCTTAATTCCAAAATTAACAAATCTCACTAAATAATTCGGTACCAAAAGTGATTGTAAGGATGATTTTGTAACACCCCCAATTTCTAACAGTTATAATAGCAAAAATTTAAATGATTTTTATAAATAAACTAATGAATTTCGAAATAAACAACTTTGGGAAGTGTTACCGCCGCACTTGTACTGGGACAAGTGCAAGGCTACTTATTACAATTAAAAGAAAAAAACAACTTAAACAAAATGTGTTTTATTCAAAATTAAAATAAAATAAACTAGCTAGAATACTGATGATTCTTCCTCACTTCTCACTGCTAGCCCCAACAGCCCCAACTTCGAGACCTGTTTCACTGAAAATCTGCTCCCCCGAAGGATCGTCGCAGCCCATGAACACACATACATCAGCAAACGCTGGTAATCCTAATAGTTAAAAATAACACAAAATGATAACAATAGTAACCAATAAACAAATAAATAGTTAAGTTAATTACATATGATAGAGAAAATACCTTATATATATTTATAATCCACAAAATCAGTTTCTCATATTCATCATAGCTATACATTATCATTGACTCAGATATTATTATTTATCATCTTTTAAAATTTCTTAGACCCGGGAAGCCCTGCCAGTCTATTTAGTTTAGTGGGAAGAGAACCATGGTAAACCCGGGAAACCCTGCCAGTTTACCCTGTGACCTGGGAAACCCTGCCAGTCACAATCAATCAAATTGGCCATCAAGTATATCAAGTATTTCTTCCTAGTGTGCACACCTCTTCCCAAAGTTGCTACTAGGGTCCCGGGAAACCCTGCCAGACACCACTTTGGGAAGAACGGATATCTCAATTTTCTCATCACATAATATTTCGAGGCATAAAGCCTAAGGTTGTGTTCATCACTTTGGGGGTACCATCCCAAAGCTATCCTCCCACTGTTAAAATGTTTTAAAACATACACATAATAAATTCCTAGATTATTTTTATTATTTACTTATCTTTTATATATTTTTATATTACTTTACTAAAATATAGATATAAGGATATTTTTAAATTAAAACCTGTTAGTATCTGGTCTTATTGTCCATGAGATATTAAATTTTAGTATTGTATAGGAGTATAGAACATTGTAGATTATTGCCTGTACTATAGCATATTGTACTCACATAAAAAAACCAGCCATCAATTACAAAAGCAAGCACAACGTACAGGAGTATAAGGAACCAAACGAAACAGAAAAGAAAAAGAAAAGAAAAGAAAGAAGGGAAAAAAAAACACGAATAGGAAGATGATGTGCACGCAAAACGAGGCTTTCATTTGGAAAGTATTATATACATAAAGAGGAAGGAAACGTACAGGAATTATACACAAAGAAACACATATATATAATCCCTGCACGAGGGCCGAGGTGTCTAAAGCAAGAGAGAAAAATTGAATTAAAAAAAAAACGCACAGAGAGAATGCTTGGATGCAATCTTAAATATTCAACAAGGGAAGCACGTGGTTCGAGGCGTAGAAATTGATTTCCATTCATAGAGGACACAAGAACACAACGGAGATTTGATTCAATGTTAAATGTGAAACTGAACCACGTGACCCAAGACAGAACAGTTCGATACATATATCTATATATAACTCTATATCTAATACTTATGGGATTAGGATTACAAGATTTACATAAATCTAACCTACTCATGGGGATTAGGATTACCTGGTCTCCGTGTTTGCTAATCTCCTAGAAGAACGAGGGTTTAGCCGCAGAGAAAAGTATCGGGTGTTTTCTAGGTTGAAGCGGTCAGACCTGGTATTTATAATTAAATTTAGGGTTTTGACTATGGGCTGGACCTTTTAATTATTAGATATATTTTGAATCCGATAATGAATTCAAAAAAAAGATTAAAATCATATTTTGATATAACTAACTCCTAGAATCTAGGATCTATTCTTAATCAATCTAATAATATTATTTACAAAATAATATGGTTATCACCGGAACAATACAACACCATTAATATAATTTATTTATTTTGTATTATTTTAATCTATCATTATCATTTCTATTTCTATTATTATTATTATTATTATTATTATTATTATTATCATCATCATCATTAAAATCCGGGGTATTACATTCTACCCTCCTTAAAATAAGTTTCGTCCTCGAAACTTGAATGCGTACCTTCTTCAAATAAGAAGGGGTGTTTATTGCGCATATCATCTTCTGCCTCCCACGTTGCTTCTTCTATCTTTTAGCTCCTCCACAAAACTTTAACTAATTTGACTAACTTGTTTCTCAATATTCTTTCACTTCTATCAAGGATCTTTATGGGACGTTCTTCATAGGTGAGATTCCGATCTATACTTATAGATTCGGGTTGTAGCTTGTGCGAAGGGTCTGGTATATATTTCCGGAGCTGAGATATGTGAAAAACGTTGTGTACATGTTCCAGTTCCATTGGAAGAGCTAGTCTATATGATACTTCACCAATTCGTTCAATAATATCGTACGGGCCAATATACTTTGGGCTCAGCTTGCCCTTCCTTCCAAATCTCGTTACCCCCTTCATCGGTGATACTCTTAAGAATACTTTTTCTCCTGTCTCAAATTCTATTGGCCGTCCTCGTTGATCTGCATATGACTTTTGCCGATCCTGAGCTGTTTTCATTTTCTCTTGAATTACCTTCACTTGCTCCATTGATTCTTGAATCATATCCGGACCGACAATGCCAGCTTCTCGAATGTCGTTCCAACATAATGGGCTCCTACACCTTCTCCCGTACAGTGCTTCATAAGGTGCCATGTCGATGCTCGCATGGTAGCTGTTGTTGTAGGAGAACTCAACCAAAGGCAGACACTTATCCCATGAGTGATTGAATTCCAACGCACAGGCTCTTAGCATGTCTTCCAGAGTTTGAATCGTTCTTTCCGTCTGTCCATCTGTAGCAGGATGAAAGGCTGTACTATATTTGAGTTGGGTTCCAAAGGCTTGCTGAACCTTGATCCAGAAGTTTGATAAAAACCTCGTGTCTCTATCAGAGACTATGTCCTTTGGGACTCCGTGCAGCCTCACTATTTCTCGCACGTAGGCATCGGCTAATTGGTTCAATCCCCATGTGTTTTTCATCGCAATAAATCTTGCAGTCTTAGTCAACCTGTCAACTATGACCCAGATAGCATTCTTATCCCCTCTAGTTAAGGGTAAACCCATGACAAAATCCATGGAAATTGACTCCCATTTCTCTCTTGGCACTTCCAATGGTTGTAACACTCCAGCAGGTCGTTTGTGTTCGATCTTCACCTTTTGACAAGTCAGACATCTAGCCACAAATTCCGCTATTTCTCTCTTCATCCTAGGCCACCAAAAGCTCTTCTTCAAATCCTTGTACATTTTCACTCCTCCTGGATGAATTGAGTAGGGCGTATTGTGGGCTTCCTCTAAAATTTTTCTCTTTATGCCTTCATTATTGGGCACGCATAATCTACCCTTGAACTTCATTGTGCCACCTTTATCAACTTCAAAGTCTATAGCTTCTCCTTGGCTTTTCTTCTCTTTAATTCCTTGCAACAAGGAATCAGACGCTTGTGCTTTGCGGATCTCATCAAAGATAGTTGGTTGAATGGTGAGCGCATTGAGCATGCCTTTTCGCTCTGCGGGTAAAAGTACTTCAATCTCCAACTTCCGGAACTCTTCGCATAATTCATTGGGTATCACAAAAGCATTGAGGGTATGTCTCGATTTCCTACTAAGTGCATCGGCCACCACATTGGCTTTTCCTTCATGGTATTGGATTTCGAGCTCATAATCCTTAATCAACTCTAACCACCTCCTTTGCCTCATGTTAAGCTCCTTCTGGGTGAAGATATACTTCAAGCTCTTGTGATCCGTGTACACCTTACAAGACGAACCATATAAATAATGTCTCCATATTTTCAGAGCAAAGACCACGGCTGCCAACTCCAAGTCATGGGTGGGGTAATTTTCTTCATACGGCTTCAATTGCCTTGAGGCATACGATATCACCTTCTCATGTTGCATCAGAACACAACCAAGTCCATTTTTGGATGCATCGCTGTAGATCTCAAATCCGCTCGTTCCCGATGGTAGTGTCAGTATCGGAGCTGTAGTGAGTCGTTTCTTGAGTTCTTGGAAAGAGTCCTCACAACCTTCATCCCAGTGAAACTTCGTCGTTTTACGTATCAACCTTGTTATTGGCAGAGCTATCTTCGAGAAATCCTTCACAAACCTTCTATAATAACCTGCTAAACCGAGAAAACTCCTGACTTCCGCAACATTTGTAGGCCTAGGCCACTCAGTAATAGCTTTAATCTTTGCTGGGTCAACAGAAACTCCTTCCTGAGATATTACATGACCTAAAAAGGCCACTTTCTCCATCCAGAACTCACATTTTGAGAGTTTCGCATACCATTTCTTCTCCCTTAGAGTATCCAACACAATCCTCAGATGTTGCTCATGCTCTTCCCTCGTCGTGGAATATACCAAAATATCATCTATGAAAACCACCACGAATTGATCTAAGTACTGCTTGAAGGTCCTATTCATCTGGTCCATAAAGGCTGCTGGCGCATTCGTTAAGCCAAAAGGCATGACTGTGAACTCATAGTGCCCATATCTGGTACGAAAGGCCGTCTTTGGGATGTCGTCTTCCTTGATTCGTACTTGATGATACCCAGTCCTCAAATCGATCTTTGAGAACATACCTGCTCCCTTTAATTGATCAAACAAGTCTTCAATCCTTGGCAATGGGTATCTGTTCTTTATAGTCACCATGTTCAGTCCTCTGTAGTCAATACACAACCTCATACTCCCGTCTTTCTTTCGCACAAACAAAACTGGAGCTCCCCACGGTGAAACACTCGGTCTTATGTAACCCTTGTTCAACAGTTCTTCAAGTTGGGTTTTTAACTCCTTCAATTCTGCTGGAGCCATCCTATATGGTGCTTTTGATATCGGAGCAATGCCGGGCATGAGATCAACAGCAAACTCGACTTCTCTAATAGGTGGCATGCCAGGAATCTCTTCAGGAAAAACATCGGGATATTCTCTAACCACAGGTATTTGCTCAATCTTCTCCTCGAGAGTTAGGTCACGCACGTTACACAAATAAGCTGGATATCCCTTTATAAGGAGACTCTTAATAGTCATAGCAGAGACTATCTGAATGGAGGGTTTGGGCATAACACCTTTATACGAAAGGTATTTCCCTTTTGGTGTCTTAAATGATATCTTCTGCTCCCTACAATCTAGCCTAGCACTATATTTTCTAAGCCAGTCCATTCCCAAAATAACATCGAAATCGGCCAAGTCAAATTGGACTAGGTTGGCTGGTAAGTCGGAACCAGCTATACTAATCGGAATGTTTTCATAAACATTGGAGCAAGAGACAACAACTCCAGAGGGTAAGGTAATGTTCGTTAAGGAGGTCGATGATGGTACCATTCTCGTCTTCTCAACAAAAGAAGATGAGATAACCGAGAGCGATGCACCGGTGTCGAATAAGATATAAGCAGGTACAGACCGGAGTAAGAAGGTACCTGTAATAACATCTGGGTTTGCTTCAGCTTCAGAGTGGTTCATGACGTAGATCCTTCCTTGATTCCCTGCGGTTTGATTAACCACGGCATTCTGACCAGCTGCTCGATTTGCTCCAGCTCCGTTGTTGAGGTTTCCAGTAGTGGCATATGGTCGGTTCCCTCCACTTCCATTCTGAAAGTTTTGTTGATAGCGCGGCTGATTGTCATTGTTCCTACCCCCTTGGTTATTGTTTCCATTTCGTCCCCCATCTGGTTTTGGTTGTCCTCCTTGAGAGACTGTTTGCGGATTAAATCTCCCGGCAGTACATCGATTCGCCTTATGCCCCTTGCCACCGCATTGAAAGCAAGTTATAAGTTCTCCATTGCACTTCCTCCCAGGGTGTGGCTCCTTGCCGCATCCTCTACAAGGATTTGATCTTGTTCCTTGAGCTTGGGTCTTGAGTTGATTCCCGCCGTAATTACCTCTGTCGGCATACCTCTGTCCTTGTGATTGTTTGCCACCCCAGTTGTTGTCCTTGTTATCATAACGAGGCTTCTTGTCGCCACTAGCTTGTTGAGGGCCACTACCAAACTGCTTTCTCTTGTTCCTCTCCAAGACTTCCTTTTCAGTTTGTAGGATATCAAAAATGTTCAAAGCTCGTTCGTAAGCTTCCTGGAAGGTCTTCGATGGTATGCCTCCCAAGGACTTCTGAATTTTGAACGTCAGCCCTTTTTCGTACTTCCGTGCCTTTTCCCTCTCTGTAGGAATGAGATTCGAAGCAAAGCGTGAGAGTTCAATGAACTTGTCCGTATACTCCTGCACTGTCATCTTTCCCACCATCCTGAACCTCGCAAACTCCTCCTGTTTTTGCCACTTAATTGCGTCAGGTAGAACCTATTGCGAATCCGTTCCTTAAAAGTTCCCCAGTCAAATCCTTCTTCAGCTACGTAGCCCGTCCTTACTGTGGACCACCAACTATCTGCCTCCTCCTTCAGATAAAACGAGCCTATGCTAATCTTCATATTCTCAGGGCAATTTGTCACTTCATACAGCTTTTCCATATCGCGAATCCAGTTTTCCAGAGCGATTGGATCAATCGTCCCTTTGTAAGCAGGCGGATGATGAGACGCCACTCTCTTAAAGATGGTATTCTCAGCATTAGCTTGTTGGACATTTTGTTGTCCAAGAGCCAAAGCAAGATTTTCGATGGCCCTCAGACGTCGATCCATGTCCTCAGCAGCACCATTGTTTGGGGCCATTCTAGGGTTACGACGGGTATAATACCTAATCATAGGGCATATGCTTTTAGAATTCTATGTGCGGGTCAACACTAGCTATCACTTACAACACATATTTGTTTTATATATATATCAAAATCAATCATCAATTAATGCAATATAAATTCAAACAATAACCAATATAAATTCAAATCGCAAATCAACATCTTGTATTTTAAATTAAGAATTCTATCATTCTTCATTATTCAAAATAATTCACAAAATAAATTCTAATTACCCCTTTATCATCTCTTTCTAAATAAAATTAACAAGTCAATAATAATCACATAACGAATAACAAAATAATTTTAAATATATAGTTATTAGAATTTCAAAGAAATAAATCATTTTTAAAATACAAAGAAATAACCCTTCACTACCCATCTCTCACGTTTTATTTATTATTATTACTATTTTACTCATTTATTTACTTAACTCTGGGATCTTTGATCCCTTGAGTTAGTATCAAAAGCAGACCCAAGTCGAAACCTAGGGCTCTGATACCATTTTGTAACACCCCCAATTTCTAACAGTTATAATAGCAAAAATTTAAATGATTTTTATAAATAAACTAATGAATTTCGAAATAAACAACTTTGGGAAGTGTTACCGCCGCACTTGTACTGGGACAAGTGCAAGGCTACTTATTACAATTAAAAGAAAAAAACAACTTAAACAAAATGTGTTTTATTCAAAATTAAAATAAAATAAACTAGCTAGAATACTGATGATTCTTCCTCACTTCTCACTGCTAGCCCCAACAGCCCCAACTTCGAGACCTGTTTCACTGAAAATCTGCTCCCCCGAAGGATCGTCGCAGCCCATGAACACACATACATCAGCAAACGCTGGTAATCCTAATAGTTAAAAATAACACAAAATGATAACAATAGTAACCAATAAACAAATAAATAGTTAAGTTAATTACATATGATAGAGAAAATACCTTATATATATATTTATAATCCACAAAATCAGTTTCTCATATTCATCATAGCTATACATTATCATTGACTCAGATATTATTATTTATCATCTTTTAAAATTTCTTAGACCCGGGAAGCCCTGCCAGTCTATTTAGTTTAGTGGGAAGAGAACCATGGTAAACCCGGGAAACCCTGCCAGTTTACCCTGTGACCCGGGAAACCCTGCCAGTCACAATCAATCAAATTGGCCATCAAGTATATCAAGTATTTCTTCCTAGTGTGCACACCTCTTCCCAAAGTTGCTACTAGGGTCCCGGGAAACCCTGCCAGACACCACTTTGGGAAGAACGGATATCTCAATTTTCTCATCACATAATATTTCGAGGCATAAAGCCTAAGGTTGTGTTCATCACTTTGGGGGTACCATCCCAAAGCTATCCTCCCACTGTTAAAATGTTTTAAAACATACACATAATAAATTCCTAGATTATTTTTATTATTTACTTATCTTTTATATATTTTTATATTACTTTACTAAAATATAGATATAAGGATATTTTTAAATTAAAACCTGTTAGTATCTGGTCTTATTGTCCATGAGATATTAAATTTTAGTATTGTATAGGAGTATAGAACATTGTAGATTATTGCCTGTACTATAGCATATTGTACTCACATAAAAAAACCAGCCATCAATTACAAAAGCAAGCACAACGTACAGGAGTATAAGGAACCAAACGAAACAGAAAAGAAAAAGAAAAGAAAAGAAAGAAGGGAAAAAAAAACACGAATAGGAAGATGATGCGCACGCAAAACGAGGCTTTCATTTGGAAAGTATTATATACATAAAGAGGAAGGAAACGTACAGGAATTATACACAAAGAAACACATATATATAATCCCTGCACGAGGGCCGAGGTGTCTAAAGCAAGAGAGAAAAATTGAATTAAAAAAAAAACGCACAGAGAGAATGCTTGGATGCAATCTTAAATATTCAACAAGGGAAGCACGTGGTTCGAGGCGTAGAAATTGATTTCCATTCATAGAGGACACAAGAACACAACGGAGATTTGATTCAATGTTAAATGTGAAACTGAACCACGTGACCCAAGACAGAACAGTTCGATACATATATCTATATATAACTCTATATCTAATACTTATGGGATTAGGATTACAAGATTTACATAAATCTAACCTACTCATGGGGATTAGGATTACCTGGTCTCCGTGTTTGCTAATCTCCTAGAAGAACGAGGGTTTAGCCGCAGAGAAAAGTATCGGGTGTTTTCTAGGTTGAAGCGGTCAGACCTGGTATTTATAATTAAATTTAGGGTTTTGACTATGGGCTGGACCTTTTAATTATTAGATATATTTTGAATCCGATAATGAATTCAAAAAAAAGATTAAAATCATATTTTGATATAACTAACTCCTAGAATCTAGGATCT
This sequence comes from Acacia crassicarpa, assembly GCA_034222035.1. NCBI lineage: Eukaryota > Viridiplantae > Streptophyta > Magnoliopsida > Fabales > Fabaceae > Acacia > Acacia crassicarpa. Next base: position 11,208,946 of record JAWXYG010000003.1, read on the forward strand.
ATTCTTAATCAATCTAATAATATTATTTACAAAATAATATGGTTATCACCGGAACAATACAACACCATTAATATAATTTATTTATTTTGTATTATTTTAATCTATCATTATCATTTCTATTTCTATTATTATTATTATTATTATTATCATCATCATCATTAAAATCCGGGGTATTACAATTTTCTGGCTAATTATTAAAAGATATCATATTTTTTTAGTAATCCTTTAAGTTTGTATAAGGTATACTTATGGTCTCATAATTTTTAATAAAATATATTTGATTCTATAATTCTAATATCACTAATGTTGTTAACGAAAAAGGTAACATATCAAACTCAAATGATGACGGTGTAAACTTAAATAATAACTGTGTAATTAAATATTATTAATCTTAAATTTAAAATACATGTAAATTGAAAATATCTAAAAACTTAACGAAGCAATCAATATCAAAACCTCGGAAAAAATTATTTTAGTAATCTAAATATATTAGTTTAATAATCTAAATATCAAAACCTCAATTTCATTTGTATGGATTTGTTTAATAATATAAATATATTATATTAAAAAAAATTAAAACTTACATATGTTTTGTTAATTTCATAGTCATCACTCAAATTTATTCTATTAATATTTTCCGTTAGCAATATTAACGGTGTTAGAAATATAAGATTAAAAGTATACTTTATAATGTTAAAGGACCAAAAGTATATCTTATATAAAACTTATAAAACTAAAAATATATTTTAGCCTATTCTTTTTTATATATCAAGATAGATCATTGTGTTCAGGCATATAAACGTTGTTTGGAATTATTTTGTATTAACCGAGCACCTAAAATAATTCCCCATAATAAATGACTTTTTTAATGGATAGGGAAAGAATATCATTCGACAAATAAAATTAGAGCCGAGTGCACATAGAAAAACACTAAGGCGTAGTTAAAAAAATCAAGGTTGTTAAACTGGACCGGGCGAGGCATTGTGTTAAAAGTCAGTGGGTTAGACCGAAGTCAAACCGGGGCCAAACCGATAAGAAATTAATTTCTTTTTTCCGCACACTCTCCATTTTTTTATGTTTATTTATTTATTTATTTTTTAAAATGTCACCTCTTCCCTCCTGACAAGCAACGGGTCCGAGCTCAATTAAGGGTAACCCACTAGTGAAGTAGTGATTCAACGTTCGAGCAAAAAAAGTAGTGATTCCTTCATATGGTTTTGAAGGACCAGATGACTTGCTGTAGCTAGTTTTATCTAGTTTGTTGTTTTTAGGGTTAGACTTATTAGTCTAGCCTTTTCATATTTTCTCAAGCTTCGACTTGCCTGTTCTTACCCAAAAAAAAAAAAAAAGTAGTGATTCAACGAAATATCCCGTGGGTATTTTGATGTTTTGTTTTCCTCACTTCATTGTCATCAATCAGTTTTTTTATGGATGAGATATTGCCACGGACAAAGTTTTCTAAAACCATGTGCTTCTGATCCCAACAAAAAAAAAAAAAATTGCAAGACTCTTTCAAGATTTGTTCTCAGTAGGTATGTCAAGTGCCGGAGTCTCATCTCTCTCTCACACCAACATCGACATACTCTTCAAACTTCATTCAGATCTATCTCTTTAACTATTTTCACCACTTCATATCTCTCTCTCTTCCTTGCTTGGCTCCTTCTCGTTCTCCTTCCCTCCACATATCTCCCATCGTGCTCCTCCTTTGGCCTCCACTCGCTCTTTTCTCACTGTCAGAATTATGAACTCGCCGCCAGCACCATCGACATGCTCTCCTCCTTGTTCAGTCCTTTTTTTTTTAAAAAAAAACAATATTTTTCACTCTGACTCGGCCAACTTGGCTTGTTTTACCCTGTAATGGATACTACTGCATTGGGCTCATCAAAACATAACCCAATACGATCTGCAACTGAGCCTACCAGAAGGAGCAAACGTAACAGGAGAAGGCCCTGGAAACTTAGGGAAATGCTTGACAAGTAGTCTAAAGCAGACAAAACCGTTACGAGAGGATATGGAAAATATTGGAATCATCTCTCCTGTACCTATGGTCCCCTCTCCCTCCCTTTATTGCTTTCTTTCCTTTTTCGTGTAATTGGAATTCAGTGTACAGACTGCGTTGCAAAGTCATTATCAATATACAGAACACACGTATTCCATTGTGAAATCTCCTCCGATATAAATTGCTATTTGATAATCATAACATTGGTGCTCTCGTTGAGAGAATCAACAATGGCCGAACATACTAGACGCAAAGATTTCCAGACAGAACAGCAGAAAACGAATGAGTTCATCGAAGAAGCTAAGGGTCGTCTCTCTAAAATAGAGAAATTCATGGAAGTGGTACTGATGAAGCTCGACAGTCTTGACAAACGCTCAAAGAGCTCCGCATCTGGGTCGAAGCTGAACATGACCATGCCAGAGCCACACACCGTTCATACGGGCATGTATTTTTCTCAAAATCGGCAAGTGAAGCTCGATTTTCCTCGTTTTGATGGCTCCAACGCTCTGTAGTGGATCTTCAAAGCCAAGCAATACTTCAAATAATTTGAGGTCCTGGATGCTCAACGCATTGTCATAGCTTCAGTGCATATGGATGGCAATGTTCTCCCCTGGTTCCAAATGCTCGAACGAGCTCAACGGATTCCTCATTGGAATGCCCTGTTCCAGGCGATCGAAGAACAATATAGACCTTCGCAATTCGACTGTGCTCATTCCCAACTCTTCAAACTCACCCAACACGGTAAGCTGGAAACCTACAATAGTCAGTTTATGACCTTAGCAAATCGAACGATGGAGGTAATGGAGGCAGCTCTATTAGATTGTTATCTCGAAGGCTTGAAACCAAATTTGCATAAGGACATTCAAGTCCAAAAGCCAGGATCTGTGCTACAAGCCATGACGCTAGCCAAACTGTATGCCGAGGCATCCGAGTGGAGTAAATTCCCTAAGGTCCACAGACTTAGTAACTACAGTCCTCCTAATGCGGCAGCGAAGGTATACTTTGGAGCAAACCCAGTCACGACCGTAACATCGCCGATGGTTAGCGGGGGTGGCAAGACGAATTTACCACCACCATTACCTACCTCGACTCAGCTTTCGCTTAAGCGTATGACTCAGGCCGAGATGCAAATACGATAGGAGAAAGGATTGTGCTACACTTGCGATGAGAAATTTTCTCCCACTCATCGCTGCACGAAGAAACAACTTATGATGATGGTCCAAGAGGATGACGTCGACGAAGAGGTTGAGCCAGAAATCGATGAGTCACAAATTGATGGTACCTTGCACCATCTTTCTTTGCCAGCTTCTAAAGGCACCCAAGGTGCTGCTACCATACGTTTCACTGGCCAGATTTAGAGCATGACAGTGTAGGTATTATTGGATGGGGGAAGTTCGGACAACTTTATACATCCCCAGATAGTACAACATTTACATCTACCGGTGGAGTACACGAAGAAAGTTCGCATATTAAGGGGCATCAGGAAGATTATGCGCACTGAGCAAATTGTCAGAGATGTACCAATACAGATTTGTGGTTATACGCTGTCGTTGACCATGTTGGTGTTACCAGTCGTTGCAGTTGACATCGTTATTGGAGCCGGATGGTTGGCGACTTTGGGGGCTCACGTTGCTGACCATAGAAAGTCCTCCATCAAATTCCTAGCAACGGAAACTGGGTCATACTTCAGGGAGACCGAGACCATAGTATGACTCCAGCGCAATTTCACCATCTCGCATGCATCCATCACACTGATGCCTGGTCTGAGCTATTCCTGATAGATATAGTGGACCCACGAGAGGACTCTTCAGTCGACGCTATATCACCTAACTTACTTCAAGTTATCCAGACTTATGACTCAGTCTTCAGCGACCTACACGGCCTTCCTCCACCCCGTGGGCATGAGTATGCCATCGAATTATTGCCGAATTCATCTCCGGTAAAAGGTACAACCATACCACTATCCAGTCAGTCAGAAGGCAAAAATCGAAAGAATCATAGAGGAACTCCTCTGTGAGGGCCTAATAAAACAGAGTGTTAGCCCATTTTCAGATCCAGCGATCCTTGTGAAAAAAAAGGATGGGTCATAACGGTTCTATGTGGACTATAGAGCTTTGAACGCGATTACCATTAAGGATGCTTTTCCTATGCCCACAATTGATGAGCTACTGGACGAATTACATGGCTCTGTTTGGTATTCTAAGCTGGACTTACAATCTGGATATCAGCAGATTCTCATGAAGGAACGAGAAAGGGAGAAGACTGCCTTTCGTACCTATCAGGGGTCGTATGAATGGCTCGTCATGCCATTCGGGTTAACCAACGCCCTGACAACTTTTCAGTCCTTGATGAACAACGTTTTCCGACCATTCCTTCGTAAATTTGTCTTGATTTTCTTCGACGATATTTTAATTTACAGTCAGACTTGGGAAGATCATCTACTTCATGTCAGCCTAGTTTTACAGACTTTAGTTGACCATCAATTGTTTGCTAAACGATCAAAATGTGCCTTCGGCTAGCAGCGCATTGAATATCTCGGCCATGTGGTTTCAGCAACAAGGGTAGCGATGGACGACTCCAAAATCGTGGCTATCATGCAGTGGCCTCCACTGACCACCGTCACTCAATTGAATGGTTTTTTAGGATTAAGCGTGTACTATCGCCGGTTTATTCATTGCTATGCTCACATCGCGTGACCCTTAACCCAACTACTCGTGAAGAACGCTTTTGTGTGGTCTGATCAAGCACAGGCAGCATTCAAGCTCTTAAATTAGCCATTACTCAGGCACCTGTTTTTGCTCTTCCAGATTTTTTGAAGCCATTTGTCTTGGAGACCGATGCATCTGGGGTGGGCATTGGCACGATTCTCAGTCAGGAAGCACACCCCATTACATTCTTTTCAAAGAAGCTTTCCCCAAGGATGCAAGCTCAGTCCGTCTATGTACGAGAGCTATACGCTATTACAGAAGAGTTTTGAAGTTCCGCCATTATTTGTTGGTCACTGTTTCATTATTCGGACCGACCATTCCAGTCTGAAGCACTTAGGTGACCAAATAATTTAGACTCCGGAGCAAGAAGCATGCTTACCAAAATTGTTGGGCTATTGATTTAGCATTGAATATAAGCCTGGTCGTCTCAACTAGGCAGCGGATGCCCTTTCTCATGTCTCGTGCATGGCTCTATCATCTCTCCAGTCCTCATTGATGGACACGGTTTATACCAAGGTTCGCTCCTCTGTGGTTCTCTAAGAAATTAAGGAACGACTCTCTCGGCATGAATCAAGTAGCTGGCGAATACCATCTGAAGGGCCAAGATTTGTATTGGAACCATCGTTTAGTCATTCCTGTAGAGGATACAGAGCTGATTGCTTCAATTCTACATGAGTTTCATTCCTCCAAAATTGGCGGACATGATGGTTATTGCAAACGTTTTATCGCCTTGCCCACCTATTTTATTGGCCTAACATGCGCTCCGATATCCGTCAATACATCAAACGTTGTATGGTGTGCCAACAAGCCAAGGTGTCGCAGTTACATCCGTCAAGGTTGCTAGAACCACTCCCCATACCAACACAAATATGGGAAGACATCTCCATGGATTTCATCACCAGCTTACCTCTAGTCCATGGCAATTCGGTGATCTTTGTAGTGGTGGACCGTCTCTCTAAGTACAGCCATTTCATGCCCCTGCCTCCAAACTTCTCTAGTCAATGAGTGGCTGAGACTTTCGTTCAACATGTGGTCAAACTCCATGGCATTTCGCGCACAATTGTGTTCGACTGTGAGAAGGCTTTCACCAGTGCTTTCTGGCATCATTTGATGAAGTTACAAGGCTCCACACTCTGTTTTACTTCGGCATATCATCCACAATCAGATGGGTAGACCGAAGCCTTGAACAAATGCTTAGAGCTATATCTACGATGCTTCATGCACGACCATCTGAGACAATGGTTCAGTTTCCTCCCCTGGGCCGAGTATTGGTATAATACTGCCTTCCAAACCTCCATAGGCATGGTGTTGTTCAAGGTCGTATATGGTAGAGATCCCCCACCGTTGCTCCGTCATTCCTCTGTACTCGACACTCCCTTTGATGTTCATCATCAACTATGTCAGCGAGATGCCGTTTTACAGACTTTGAAGCTCAATATCCAAAAGGCTCAGTTGCGAATGAAACGTTATGCTGATCACACTCGTATTGAGGTGGAATTTCAGGCAGGTGAGTTGGTTTAGGTTAAACTCCAACCTTACCGACAACACTTTGTGGAGCTTCACAAATACCAGAAGTTGGCCTTGAAATACTTTGGTCCTTTCAAGATTCTTGAGCAAATAGGCCGCATTGCATATCGACTGGAGTTACCCACTCACACCAGGATACACCCGATTTTTCATGTCTCGTTGCTCAAACAGTTTGAGGGATCCAGTGCTCCAACTCCCATGATTCCGTAACCGTTGGTTTCCCTTCCCGAGGCTCCCATCGTCACACCTATGCAGATTTCGAATTCTCGTCTTATTTGAGATGGTCAGAAATGGGTCAAGCAGTTTTTAGTCCAATGGGATGGGTCACTGGATAATACGTGGGAAGACGTTGTTGAGCTTTCTTCATTATACCCGACTCTGGACCTTGAGGACAAGGTCCAAACTGATGGGGAGAGTATTGTAATGGATACTGCTGCATTGGGCTCATTAGAACATAACCCAATACGATCTGCAACTGAGCCCACCAGAAGGAGCAAACATAATAGGAAAAGGCCCTGGAAACTTAGGGAAATGCTTGACGAGTAGTATAAAGCAGACAAAACAGTTATGAGAGGATATGGAAAATATTGGAATCAACTCTCTTGTACCTATGGTCCCCTTTCCCTCCCTTTATTGCTTTCTTTCCTTTTTCGTGTAATTGGAATTCAGTGTACAGACTGCGTTGTAGAGTCATTATCAATATACAGAACACATGTATTTCATTGTGAAATCTCCTGCGATATAAATTGCTATTTGATAATCATAACATACCCCTAACTTGGACAGATTTTTCGAACGGTTCACCAGTTTTCGGTCCGAACCGGCCGGTCCAGTTAAAAAACCTTTAAAAAAACACAGCCATAATTCAGTAAATATAAAAATAGTGATATTCACAAACTATCTGCAACTTATTTTTGGAGTAACCTAATATATTTTTTTGGTCGAAGGAGTAACCTAATATAATAAACTCGCAGGACATTAATAGCAAAAAATGTCACTCAGTATTCTTGTATTTTAAAATGGGAAAAGTATTTCTCCTGTCACTGGAGATAGAGTTATCTCCAGTGATCCTAAAACTACGTCGTTTTGAATTAATGAATGGTGTATTTGTAATTTCAGGTGAATTAATGAAAGGTATTTCTGTAATTCTGTTTATTTTTTAATTATGTACATTTTACCAAAACACCCTTCATTAATTCACCTGAAATTACTAACAAACCCTTCATTAACTCAAAACGACGTAGTTTTGGGGTCATTGGAGATAACTCTATCTCCAGTGACAGGAGAAATCTTTTTCCCTTTTAAAATTATTTTTGCTCCCATGCCATTTTCTTTCACTTTCCATTGTCATACCGAATTTTCATAAAGCTTGAATCTTTCGTCAATGAAGGACATGTTTTGAACCTTTGGGTCCTCTTCACGTTTTTTTTTTTTTTTGCCAGCTATAATGCTTCGATTCGAGATTATTGCAACACGCCCATAACTCCCTAAAGGACTACAAAAAAAATAGGAGAATATGACAACTTGACATCAAACGCACCTTGTGTTGATGCAGCTATTAACAATAAGGCAATCATTGAAAAGGACGTACATCCCATTCATAATGTATCCATAGAGTGAATCACATTACAGCTTGATCAAAATCACATTACAGCATTTAAGACGAAGGTGCTTCGAGCAGACCAACTCTAGCAACTATCAAGATCGTGGAGCCGTTTAGCTTTAGGTAGGGAGGCAGCTATAAATGCTCTCTCATAACTTACTACGTCTTAATTATAGAACAAAGTTTATAGTGCAATTTACACTCTGTCATATAATTAAAACCGGAAGGAATAGCATTTTGTTGGCAAAAAAACTTACTAGTATTCATATGTACTTCCATGAAGATCTCACTTAAGGATTGCCTTTTGAGAGCTCGTTGCTGATGCCTTTTTCCTTACTGTCGAATTCCACCCCTTGAAATGTGATCCTTGATGACCGATACTGACTACCGAAAGCAGTGCCGAATCCCCAACCAAGTCCTACTCCAATCCCACAGCCTCCACCTTCAGAATAAAACCAATCCACATCAAGCCCAGTCAGACACATCGAATTCAATACACGTAGAATAAGCTCCACACAATCCACATGTATGAAAGGCAAAGAATGGCAGAGCTAGATTAACAGCTTGGAGGAAACAATGGTATTTGAAACAAATGTGATGCTTTGCAAGTTATACTTTTCTGCACCTTCTGATATCTTAGGGTTTAAACTGTAGAAAGAAAAGGATTTTCATGGAAAGAGAAGACTACCAACGTTATGCACAGTATGACATCAATGTATATTTAATTAGAATCAAGTTTACAGATTAATTACTATTTACTAGGCGTTAATCTTAGCTTCCTCTGTACACTACAGGCCCACATTCTGATAAATTATAGTTCTCAATAAATTTGGAAAACAAAGTCTCAAAAAATAAAAGTGAAGCATGATATCATGAGCATTATACCTGCACCAAGACCCAGGAAATTTAATGGCATACCTGGAGGAGGAAAGAAGATCACATTAGAAAGGCTTTTTTTTTTCCTTGACAAGCAAAGCAGAAGGGAGAAAACCATGTGGACACTGAGCAGCTGCTATTTTAAAGATCAAAATTACTATAGATAACAGACTCTTTAAGCCTTGATTTAGGAGAGAATGCAATAGCAAGGTGCCATTATTTTCATTGGTTCAATTAACACTATAAAGGAAGTGGATGTTCCTTTTGCCAAGCTTGACGCCACAGCCATTTAAAATTATGGAGACAGCCAAGCAATCACTTTGGAGACTACAGGTGAAAGTGCAGCAAATATGCTCATCAATCTATTACATGTCACCTAGAGAAAGACATTGATGTTTCTTCTAGGTTCTAACAGATTCATTATTATTTGAATCTTGTGAAGATAATCAACTTTTAAAGTCTAGCAGTAGTGCGCATATATGATAATTTTTAAACATTAATTCAGAAATTTTAAAATCCAAATAAAATCTTCGTGTCATCCAGTTATGTCAAGTTGTCAACAAATTTCAACTCAGCCGAGTTTCAAGCCAGAAGCCAGATAAAGACAATGCAATATAAAAAAGAACGAAGGCTTCTATAATCAAATCAAGACTTCTAGCTCTCCCATGTCCAAGAAAATTTAAATTCCAGATATCACTTCCTAAACGTTAGTATAAAATGCGTGAGAAAGTAACTTCCAAGAGTACCAATTGAACATAATAGAATGTAGCTTAAATCTTATAAACTAGACAGCTAGCAACCAGAATGTTCAATAGATGTGGAATAGTCACCGCTGAAACGAAATGAAAGAGATGGAAGATGGGGGATAAAACATAAGGCTTAGCAAAATATGACGGAGCGAGGAGAGACCATTAGGATTTAGGAAAATGCTTTATTTTCATTCTTATGCAACCTCATCAAGGGTTGTATTGAAGTGACTACTTTTGAATGATCTGCGTCGCCTAAAGAACTTGACTTGAGGAAAGATTAAACAGTGCGCACGATGTTCACTCGATAGGTCAACCGATGCCTCACATCTCTGAATCATAAAGCTCAGTATTTATCAGAGCATATAAGATTGCAACAGTGTAGGATGAAGTTTAGGCATTGCTATTGCACATGGACGGATGGGTAGAAAAGCGTCTAACCTACTCCCAGCTCGCAAAACCTCGAAAAGAAAATGAACTAGAAATTGAGGATAGGAGGAAAATACAAACCTCCGAAACCCCATCCTACTCCAAAACCGCAACCAATTCCGAAACCTGAAAACACAAATTCACTATCAGATAGAAACTGAAGACTATGAATTTACTGAAATCTACCCAGAACGCCACAAAGGAAAATCCCAGGAAATTAAGGCGTACCGAATCCAACACCAGTACCGGTGAAGTTTGTAAGAACCATTTCTTTCCGGCGAGAAACGGCTCAGGCGAAAGCACGAGGCGGATGAATTAAATTCCCAGGGTCGACTGAAGAAGTCCAAACAGTGTGCAATATATCAACAAAAAAAAAAAAAGGAAGTCCAAATAGTGCCCATCATCATCATATCATGGCATGGAAAAGCCCATACTTTTTCTGCCCACATTAAGTGGCCTTCGCTATTGGGTTTGGATCCAAAACTTTAACTCCATGCTCCATTTTTTTTTTGGTTGGCCCAGCTATCATTGGCAATTTTCAGGACTAAAATAATATTGAAAAATTTTGTTTAGTTAGTTTTTGGTTTTTGTATCTTTTAGAAAATTAATAATAATATAAAATATAGACTCCATAAGTCTTTTTTGGTAGATAATCCATATTCCAAAGGTCTTTGTTCGTGATTCTTTTAACAAACTCTATAGAATGGACAAGACTTTCAAAATTATTTGTTTTTTCAAATATATATCATAATAGTAAAAGCGTCAACCAAATTTATTTTTAAAATACATAAAGATAAATTTAATCCCCACATTTCAATCAGAAAGGAACAGGATAAGAAAGGAATTTCCATGCATATGATGCTACATAACAATAACCAGGGAAGACTTGATTTTTTTCCCCCCGGAAGTGCATAAAGATTTCACTTATCTTTATTAAACGGTTTGTTATTAAAAGGGAGCCATATGCTGATATGAGTTGAGAGATATTTGTATCCAAACGGGCCTTAACTCTCTTGAATGCGCGCTTAAATCTTTGATATTTGGCGCCAACTCCCGGTGATCCTAAGAGGGAATATTCATGGCAGCTGATTAGTTAAACCTTACAGGCAAACTCTGTCGAACGTAAGCATTATATGGCATGCACGAGGGATCATATAGTAAAGAAGCGACTTAAAATACAAACACTAGATAAATTTGGGCACAATCTTGTAAGCTTTGGTCTTGTCAATCCAATGTTGAAAGGACTTGGTGGTGTTCCTGAATCCCAAGAAGCCATGCTCCTTGGTTTATTCATGTTGTCAATTAAGCTAAGGGCTCCTCAGCCAACACAGTCTCCACAAACCACCAGTGACCAATCTCTTCAAGTTTCAATGGCTGAAGCTCATACTTTTCAACAATCTCGTCCCAAACACCACCTTTCCCCTTCATAATCTCCCTCCACTTCAAATTCCAACCCTCCTCGTGCCCATAATTCACAATCCCAAACTGTTCCGCCAACACATTCCACATATGCTTTCACTTGAACAAATCCCCATTGGTACAATTAAACGCTTCGTTTTTGGCATTGGGGTCCACCGCCGCCCATATTTGTTGCTCCGCTATCAACTCCGCGACGGAAACTAACGAATAAGACTCTCATGCCGCTCTGCGGCCAGGAAATACCAACGGAACCCCCTCGTGCTTGCAAAGAGCGGCGTACACACACAGTGTGCCCACCATGTTCATTAAGCTGAATGGGGAAAACCCAAAAATTTCACGTGGACGATGAATGGACCAGCTTAGTTCCTCTTTCTTCGCTGCATCTTCAAACAGAATGTCCTCTTGCGTGTAGTAGAAATTGGGACTGTCTCGTCGGGGCATATCCTCCGTGTGAGGCGGTTCGTGGCTTGGATCTTTCCGAATAACTCGAACGGGCCTCTGTAGTGTTTGGCTCCGGTATAGAGGCATACGTGGGGGAGCTTCGACGCGTTAGGGATAGAGCTGGGAATCAGGGCCGGCCCGGCCCTACAGGGCCTGGCCCTCCAGGGCTTGGGCCCTACAGGGCCTGAGATAAGGAAAACATCTGTTTTTCAAAGCCCGGCCCGATAGTACCAGGGCCAGGGCCGGCCCTATAGGGCCTGAAAATTACTATTCCAAATTTTAATTATTTTTTTTCTAGGTTTTTTCCAAAGAAATATAATTAGTAAATTGCAACCATTAAAGTTCTAATCTATCAAATAAATATTATCAACATTAATATCTAAACAATACAAATTATCCAACAAATAAACACATTCATTAATTCGTAATAAAAAACAAACCATTGTCCACAATTGACTCACATAAAACTTAAGAAGTATTAAACTAAACAACATTAGATAACTCACATAAAATATAAAAGCATACTACTATCATTGTCAATTGTCACCTTCTTCATCACTCTCATCAATTTTATAAATATTTGATTGTGCTTCACTTTGAGCAGAAGGCTGTGTTTCAGGAGTAAAAATGTCATGAATTTCTTCTCCCGCAGCATGAACACATCCATAATTATTATTTGCAACAAATAATATATCAAATCATAAAATCAGAGTATAGTTATTATATATTTATATATGTGCCTCCTAGCCTTTTTCTCTTGGCACTCTTTGACTAATTTTTTTTCTTAAAAAACTGAAAATGCTACAGTAACAGGGCCTGCAGGGCCGGCCCGATAAAGCCCGAGGCCCTACAGGGCCGGCCCTGCAGGGCCAAATTCAAATTTCAGGCATATTTTTCAAGCCCGAGCCCTACAGGGCCAGGGCTTAAAAGGGCCGGCCCGACGGGCCGGCCCGACGGGCCGGCTCTAGTTAGGGATGACAGCTTGGAGGACGTTTCTGAGCATAGAACCATTGACTTCGCAGTTCTCGGGTTTGGTGGGCCGGTTGGCCCATGCCACGTAGAAGATGTGGGTGACATCTGTCAGTTTGGAGAGCTTGGCTTGGGTGTCGTTTGGGTTCAAAATATCGAACGGGATGTATTCAATGGGATGGTCGGCGTTCCAATTGGGTTGGGGCCGTCGTGCGACGCCGTAGACCTTCCATGGACCTCCCGATGTGTCTCGCAGAGGTAGGATCTCAGCTAAGCTGTTACCCACGATGCCGGTAACACCAATTACTAGACCCACGCTCTAGAAGCTTCGAGCTTCATCTTCGTCGAGTTTCTTCTGCAAATTGAGATATAATCAGAGTGAGAGGTGGCGTTAGAGGAGAGTGAGAAATAGGAAGAATGAGGAAGTTAGGGAGTGACCTTGACGGCGCCAACAACTCCAGCCCACCACTAACTCATTGTCTTGTTCGATGGAGAAGAAAGGAATGAAGCGAATTGAACACAAATAAGAAAGAAAGGTTCAATACTGCGTATGTACTTGGAAGTTGTGGAACAGGACAACAGGTGACACCAATTACTCAAGTTTGGAAATGGCTGGAGACAAGCCGGTGTGAGTTGCAGATAGTGCCATGCATGACGCATTAATTGGTGAGGAAGGGAAGCACGTGTTTTCCAAATCTCCGTCTTTTGAAACTGATTTCTACACTAGTGGTTTCAATTCTGATCCCAAATCGGACCATTCCCTTTCTTAATTTCTTCATCTGGCTTTACTTTTGTCCCTTTCATTATGAACCAAAGTATGATAAGGGAAAGGTGGAGGGCCTAGGATGTGGCTAGCTGGCTATGCATGTCAATTCAAAATCCAATGGCGTACTCCTCTGATTATGGCAATCAAGTGAAGCCCCTTAGCTTGTGTTTTGCTGATGGCATGAAACTAGTTGCATGCTGGCTTCTTTGGATGGACTCACCACACACTTACATAGTTTTGATGAGTCCTCTAATCTTTCAATGTGATCTAATACATCAAATATATATCTATCTAAACCTCCTAGCCATTCATCCATTGGTCCATTTGTTCAACACACATGTCAAATTTCTCATCGTTTATTGGTGCTTACATGGAACACTTTTTGCTATGATTACATTTTACTGCTATATGGGTCTCTCATTATTTCGAAGACTTTTTCAAACGTTAGACCTCAACCATTGGCCAGTTCAACTTCGCCAGTATTTACGATCTACTTGGATGACCTGATATTCAAATGCCTTTTGCGGCAACTGTAACATTTAAGCCTCCATTCTTCGGAAACATACATTCGTGTTTCCCATGCATTTTTTACAGGTCCTTCTCGCTTAATTGAATTCTAACTATTCAACTATTGGTTCTTCCTAGCGGCAGCATTTAATTAAACGCAGTGATTAATTGACGGTTCATGACTATTTATACCTTCGTTATTCTGCATTTCGTCAGTTGCGAAAGTCGTGTGACTACTTCTTACTGAATTGGTATACATTATCCTTCTATACACTTCAATGTCTACCTCCATTATTGTATCAGATTTCCTGTCACTGAATGGTCAGAACAACAACTGGTGTATTACTGGTAAACTATGATGGTCTTCAACTATTTTATTGCAGGAAGAAGTTCCTTATTAGTGTATATTGATGGGTGATGCTTATGAAATGGCTCTTCATATTCTCAGTACTGTCAACCATTGTTCTGCAGTTTTCATTGTTCTCAAATATGCTAAGATTACTCAGAAAGTTGAACGTGGTAATGTGACGTTTATTATTTTAGGATGGAATCTTTTTGGTAGACTAATACTCACCACTATCATTTTATGTTGCTTAAATTACAAGTGTGGAGTTATCTTCTGTAAGTAGAACAACGCGTGTGTATGTCAATCCGGATTTTCCAGAGGTAGCTGAGATGAAGACAAAAGTCATGCCCAATTGAAATATTTGTTTCCTTTTCAGACTATTGTTATCACTTTCATGTTTTGCTTTACTTTTGATTTAGAATTCTATATTGTTTTAATAAGTTTGTCATAAACCTAGAAGTTTCTGATATTATGGTTTGTACACATATTCTACTTATTCCAACCGATAAACGTTCGACTACTCAATTTCGGTGTATGTGATTGAACGTTGTTGTTGGTGTAGTCCTTTCGTTATCTTGGTAATTAGTTTTAGAGCATTTTTTATAATTAAGCCTACTTTGTTCATTTCACTGGGGTTAACATTCCCATCTACGTATGACTTCCAAAAGTATTTTATTTGCACTCCTCAATCCATAGTCGAAATTAAATTCTCTGTCAACAGACCTTATTAATTGAAACTTTAATATCTTTGTATCTATTTTTTAGTGGCTTTGTTATTAAGTAAATAACGTTGTAGGTGACACTTCTCAAACATATTATACCCTACGTATAAAATGGTTAATTTAAAATGTAACTTCCTTGCATTGTGACTGCTGGTATTTTATTAAGATGATCTCACATAAAGTTAATATGGTTGATGTTCAATGATAACACATCGGACATATATAACATGATATAAAGATATGGTTTGACTATCACTAAACCATAAATTTTTTTTACAGAAAACATGTTAACTCAAATTTGTAACCAATAATAAATTTCTAGGAAAGTGTTGTGAAAATTACATAAAGGAAATATAATGATAAGACAACATCAAACAAAATGCTTTATAATCGCTTTATAATTAAGCAAATAATGTTGTATGAGAAATTTCTCAAACATATTATACCCTACGTGAGATTGCCTATAATTAGTAATCTAACATAAAGTTGATTAAATACATGTTTATGGATAACACTTCAGGCATATATAACATGATACAAGGATATGGTTTGACCATCACTTAAGCATAAATTTTTTTATAGCAAACGTTTAAACTCAAATTGATCGATAACCAATAATACATTTATTGAAGAGTGTCGGTTTTATTACATAAAGGAAATGTAATAATAAGACAACGTTAAACAAAATGCTGGATACCGAAATGTAAAGTAGTGTACTAATTATTATTAATATATCAAATAATAAAATTATTCAATAGTGTCGATTTCAAAATTTGAATAGAACTACAAGTTACTAAATTTAAGTAACTTTGACCAAAAAAAAAACTAAATTTAAGTAACTGCCTTTTTCCCAGCTGTAGTCAGACGAGTGAAAACATAACTCTACGGTTTCGTTCACACTCAATTAAGTAACTGCCTTCTTCCCTGCCAACATTTATTACATCCACACATGATGACGATTTTTTTCCCCTTCAGAACAAATAAACATCTCTTCGTGCATCACATTGATTTATGGAAAATACAGTCTCATTAATAGTTTTTCACCAACTCATTTCCTATTCTTCATCTTTCTACATTCTTATCCAAAAGAAGTTCTTCCCGAGTTTACTATCGACCGTTATCCTGGCTCAAATGGCAATGAACAGGTCGATGTGTTTGCAAAATATGCGGCTGGGATGTTGAAGGTAAAAGTTGACCGGATCATTCACAGATACGTTGAGCGAACCTCCACCAGTCATATGCGTCCCATACTGGAACTTTAGAGCGTTGATCTGATTGTCTTTCATGCCTCGGTAAAGTTTCTTCATTTGTGCCTCTTTTATTCTTCAATGCAACATGACTTGTGCGGCCAAATTTCATATGTGGTTGTTTTTTTTTTTTTCCATTCTTTCTTCCAGCAAAATACACGCATCATGGTTAGGATCAATTCCATTGATCTTATGCATAACCATTGCTGGAAATTAATGGAAGGAGTGTGTTATGATATTGGTCGATTTTTGGTGAGGGAAGGTGGCGAAGGAGTACATCTATTCTTCCACCTAATAATAACAAAGAATTCCACAATAGGACTTGCATTGGACGATTCAATTCCCAAACACAGTTTCATCTTGGTTGATGACACCAATTGGTGGGGGAATCCTACTAATGATCTATTAATTGGTAAAGATTCAGTTGCCAAGTTTACAATGTGCATAACGTGTCTTTTACAACAAACTGTTGATCTCACTGTAGTTTTTTACATCCTTCGTTTGGTTTGTCAGACGTTTGCGGCATACTTAAATCGTATGAGAAGTCATCCAATTACAAGTTTAGGGGAATTTACTCTATGTCCCTGATCTTGGAACTGGAGGACAAATGGTATAATAGGTATTTATCTTTTCAACACATTCTGCCTTTGTAAATTATTTTTAACAAACGATATCCACCATCTCATTCGGAATTTGCTCTCATTGCAGAAAGAAATATCTTACAAGGTGTATACCTCAAGGTGATGCCTTTGAGAGGACACTTCCTCTATTAGAAAATCCACATGGGGGAACTGGAGCTTTTATTATTGTCCAGTATGTCCAGATCAACAGAAAAATAGAAAGAGATACATTTACAATATCTAGCTAATGTTACTCTGTTAATATATATCTTTACAGCAAAAGTTGCAAGATGTTAATCCTTTATTTATATATATTTGTAGGGGTTGAGCTTTTTACTAAATTTGGTGCTACTCATGTTTTCGTTGATCCGGATTTCCCTGAAGTTGCAATGGCGAAGAGCATTCTCCTTGGAAATTGAAATTTATGTTACTTTTTGTTTACAGTTTAAGACACTTGATTTCGCGTTTGTTTTCCTTCTTCCTGCCTTCTGGAATATTTATTTGCATCAAATAGGATGTGGAGTTTACGAACTTATTAGACGATGCTAATTGATTTGTATAAATCTTTCTGTTTTGAAAAAAGTATGGTTCTTTGTTTAAGCCCTCTGCATTCGATAGTGATTCATCTGCTCTATTCATCCGTTGTCATAGTTTGCATTAAGAATGTGCAGCGATGAATATTAAAAATTTTACTAGCGTATTAGTTTCCATTGCCTTAGCGTAGAGTCTGCATTAAATTTCCATTTAATTTACATGAACGTAACAAGCTTCCACTGTCACGTACCTAATTGGTCAGTGCATTGATTTACATATGCAGTTGTAGAAATCATTGTGATGTGAAAACACAATGCAGTAACACTAATGCATCTTCAAAAATCCGCTTATCTTCAACAGTTTAATTACATTATATGTATTGTTCAAAATTCTATCACTATTGCTATATGAATGTGATTATTTCCAAAATAAGTAGTCACTTTTGCAGTATCAAATACCATTATTAAAAGTTAAATTTCCAGTATCATTCATTACATGTGATAGTGGTTGCAACTAATAAACTGTTGTTTATGCAAATTCGTGATAAAAGTTAAACAATAACATTTCTTTCATACTTCATGCAGAACTGTGTTTTGCTCAGTTAACAATCTGCAACTTTCACATGTAACACAGTCCAATGGTTTGTTCTTGAAAACACACCACAATATCAGAATAAATAGTTCTCTTACATCCTTCAAATAGCAATGGATTTTGTAAATAACGCAAACTGCAAATCAACGATACCACATATCTAATATGCGAGTACTTCGTGCTTTTAATGAAGTTGATGTTTATTCCCTTATTCAGATTTCCAACCTGTTCTACGCTTATTCCTTATGCAACAATTAATAGCAAACTTCATACGTCTTTTATTCCTATTGTCTACTCTATCATATCTTACCACATTTATTACTATTTGTGGACTATGTCAGTATTATTGAATATCATTTGCTATAAATTCAGTTCTTGCAAATATGTATTTCAATAGGACCTCGAACTTATTATCCCAACTAACACTGTCACAACTACCTCCACACTTTTTAGAAACATTTATTGGTTTACTACTTGGAAAAGAGTATCGTACGCTTAAATGCTATCAATCTTAGTGGTAGACAACCGAACTTCAAACTATGCAGTGAGAGGTTTATGCTAAACGATTTACAATTGCTTTTGTCAACGTAATTTTTTTGTTCAACTGTTTCAAAAAATCCCATTCACATATAGATAGCGCCAACGTAATGTTATAGCTATATATTCCTTCCAACTTCAGCATCACACACTATCAATCAGAAAGCTAAGTATTTGTGCGTGTTTCTATCTATCTCGCACCCCATGTGTTGTTTCCTCCATACTTCATCGTAAGCAATTATTTTACCTTTTTCACGTTATTATTCATCCCTTGCTTTTTGACGTTATAACGAATTTTTCTTTCCCCCAAAACTACAGATGAGTGTGGTTAACTTCTCTAACATCAATGATTCCAAAGACACATGGTCGGTGGTTGCAAAGGTTCTGAGGAAGTAGGTCATTAGAAAGAAGGCTGCACCATACCCTATATAGAAGATAGGAATGATATTGGTAGATGAAATGGTACGTTGTTGTAAATAATTTTCATTCAACACAACTTGAGTGACTTAGAATACAATCCTTTATATTAAACAGACTTAAATAATATAACTGTCGTTGAAAAAAAATATCTACAATGCCTTTTTAAAAACAATTCCAACACAAAATTCCTTCATGTTTAAGGACTCAACGATTGAAGTTTCTGCTACCCACAAAAATCTCATCTCGAAATTGCTTGATGAACCTAAAGAAGGGATGGTATACAACTTCCAAAATTTCGAGGTAGTTGAGAATGATGATAAATATAGAGTCACTACAAACCCTTGAAAATTTAACTTCCATGCTCACACCTTCATAGAAGAATCTGATGTTGTATTGAACGAAGAGGGATATAATTTCAAATCCATTGTAGACATCCGTAATGGAAGTATACCTAACACAGGGTTGATAGGTTTGTCTAATCTAATCTATTCATTTCATACGAAATATTATTTCCTATATGATTTATCTACTGCCTACATCATGTCCATTACTCTAACATAACACAAACAAACCTAGATGTTCTTGGGTTTTTGCAATAGTTTGGACGTTTGACAGATCAAAGAAGAGAGAGTGATAATATCAAGAGACTAACCTTGTCTATTGCAGATCACAAGTAATGCTAGTATTTATGATCCTTATTTATGTTAATTATACTTTACTATTTAATGTAGTATTTTAATTGACGTAGTATTTTATTTCATATTAGTGAAAACTTAATAAATATCACGCTGTGGGGCGATTGTGCGGAGGAGACTTATGCTAAGAAAAAGGAGGATATGGAACCTCCAATTATTGTGCTTGTGCGTTTTGCCAGATTGAATAGAAATACAGGTTAACCAGCTCTTTTTCTTTTTTAATCTCTCATAAGTATATACATAACTGTGTTTTCCTTTGTTAATCCTCTATCCTTTATACTAATTATTTAAATAAATGGAGGATGCATAAACATTATTAACCTTTTATCATATTTTTAGATTACGGTCATTTGAGTAATGCATTTAATGCAACTCTGGTCACCCTTAATCCAAATATCCCAGAGGCATTGTTGTTGAAGGAAAGGTTAGACAATATTTAACAAGTTTTATAACGCATTTTTTACATATTTGGGTTTTGACATCATATAACATTTTATCATTTTTGTCCACTTGTAATTTACAGACTTAGCCAAGATTCTGCAAACACGCAGATGTTTAGTCAGATATCAAACGCGGCATATCCTACTTACTCAAGTGAATCCCTTCTTAGCTTCCATATCAGACTTGTGCTGTCTGAAATTTCTAAATTAGATAAAGTAAATTTCATTCCAAATACTTATTGTTTTCACTTTTTACTGATAGTTTTAGTTATGAAAATTAATTATTAGACAAACACCAAGCATTATATAACATACAAACATTGTTTTCATATTATTTCATTGAATGTTTAGGAGTGTGATGTTGTCTCAAAGGTTACTATTTAAAAGTGTGAAACATTGTATGACTGGTTTTATGATGCATGTCCTTGTGACAAGAAGCCCGAGTACATGCCTGATGGGTCTCTTAGATGCACAAGGTGTAATAAGGACGTACTTATGATTGTTCCCAAGTATGTGTTCCATAGTATCCACTTTATGTCAAAATTAACATTAATTTAAGACAACCATAAGTTACAAATTGATTTACATTTATAGGTTTAAAGTCCATTACAAAGTTTTTGACCACAAGGGGAAATGTTCTATCATATTCTTTGATTGTACCGTGACAGAGTTGTTGGACAAATCAGCATCAAAGATAAAAGAAGACATGTACAAGGTATTAACACTAAAGTATAATAAGATGCTTTCTACATATGCCAACTATTACTGAACTATATATGACTTTCGATATGTGAATGTTACTCTTAAGGGAGGGAAGGCATTCTACAATTCCTAAAGAGTTGGATGAAATTGCTGGCAAGGTACTCATTGTCAAACTAAAGATCAAGAACCACAACATTAAGCATAGGACAAGCAGGATTGGGGTTAGTCAAATGACTGCAGATACACACTTAGTTCAGCAATTCAAATATTCAAATGTGGAGGTCCATATTTATATTACTCTCAGCATATATTAAATTAACACAATTTGATCCAAGTTTCATTTACTAACTCGTATATTATGTTTCACTTATAGGATCAAACATCAAATATGCCAGAGGTATAATAATTACATTTTTTAACTTAATATTTTATGTATGCTTTTTTGTTTATCTAACATTTCTATATGTAACTTAGGAATCTACTGCTTCAAGGCAAAATGCACAAACCTCTTCACAAAGTTTTTAATCAAACCATATTTTTGATATGATTTTTTATGTTAAATTGGGATTTTTAATGGACTCTATCATAGTTATTGAGCTGAAAATGCATTTCTTGTGATAAATTGGAATTAAGAGTAAATATATTAAATTAAAGCTAAAAAGGGCAAAATTGTCAAAAAATGTAATTACTCTTAATCATTGATTTTTTTTTTAGGATATTTGATGTTAGATTAATTATTTTATTTGTGGGTGGCCAAAAAGATTAGATTAAATTTGAAAATAGAAGTTTTAGCTCAAGTTATAAAGTTAGCAATTTGGTCCCTACTCCAGAAGTTTTAAAGTTTTCACTTTGGTCCCTACAGCTAAACTTTGTGTTTTGGCATTGTGAATTACGTTCAGCTAGATAAAAAACGCAGAAGGAGGCAGACAGATTAAAGAACCATTAAAACACAACGTTTTGGCATTTTGGGCAATTAGGTTTGGCTTTCATGAACATGGAGACCCGTGGAGCAGCTGGAGGAATACCCAACAAATTGAATGGAGGGATAAGAAATTCAGAAAGATAGCTTCACGCCTTAGACAGAGACCCACGACCTTATTCCATCCTTCATCCCTCTCGCCGGCGACGCTATTTCCTCCTCCTGTCGCCGGCGAGCGACCACCTCAAACACCCTCCCTCAACCATCGACCACCACCACCATTCTCGACCTCCATTGTTGCAGAGAGAGAGCACTGTCACCTTCGACCACCTCCCATCACCTTCGATCTTCATCATCTTCTACCTCCCTCAACTATCAATCACCACCATGCATCCAGTCACCTCTTTTCATCCTCCCATCTCACTGAACCAGAGAGAGGACACATTTCTTCAATCTGATAGCAGCAACAATTTACCATTCGACCTTGTTCAGTGATTATTTCATGGTAGTGAGAGGCTGAATCTTTTGGTTCTTGGATGTGGATTTGTGCTGGAGTTTCAGAGCTTAAAATAGGGGAGTTCATTTTGTTCAATTTATTTTCTCTATTTACATTTTAATTTCCTAGTTTTAGGAAGATTACTTTGTATTGTTGAGACTTAGTTTACCCGGTTGGATAACTTTGTGGATTGAACCTATGTGATTGGATTTAATTTGGTAGCTTGTTGGATTTATAAATATTTATTTCCTTATTGATTCAATGATATTGTGCTTTCTACGTGGTATTGTTAGATTGTATGATTGAATTGAATTAATTGAGTGGCGTGGTATCGCATTCAAATCAAGAGGAAGCAAGTTGCATTAATTTAATCCTAATCACACACTAAGTGGGTTTAAACAATATCTCAAGAAATAGTAGTTAGTTACGGTAGTAGGAGCTACTATTAATTGTGAATATTGGACTCAAGTGGTATCTTGGGGTTTTTCATCTAGACTTAGTGAAAATTTACTCCTGAATTTAATTGAACTATAATAGTCACTAATCCATTTCTGAGAGCATTCATTCATACATTTCATACTCCATTCCGTTTTATTAAAAATACCAAAATCAATAGTTTAGCATTTAATTAATTGCATTCTTATTTTAGTTTATCAATTTGAAAATCCAAAACCTATTTTTCCCCTTGTTTTAATTGCATTTGCATGTCATTTAGGTTATTTAGGACTCAATAAAAGGCTCTTTGAGAGAGAGAATGATCTTAGGTTTGCCTATACGCAATTCTTGGTTTATTTTTGATTGTGGACCCCAAGGCTAAAGACAAAAAGGCCCTCATCAGTTTTGCCATTGAAGATGAGATTAACACTATCACCACACGTTGGTATTGCAAACATTTTATTACCAGCTGATCTGTTACTTCATGATGATGATAATCCAATAAAGTGTATTGTTCACTCTACTTACCCAAATTAGGTAGAGCGCTTATATGAGGAAGATTACTTGAACAACAGGTTCATCCTCACCCAACTACTGAACATGTTGATTCCTTGAATGAGTATATATGTTCTCTGTTTACAGGAGATGAAGTAGAATATTATAGCGCTGACTCTATAAATTGGATAGATTATGCAAGTGATAGTTTTGATGATCTATATGACACAAAGTTTTTAAATTCGATTAAATGCCCTGGGATTCCTCATCATAAATCGGTTTTGAAGGTTGGAGTACCAGTTATATTAATAAGGAACATTGACCAAGCATCAGGATTATGCAATGGCACGAGGCTTCAAATTACGCAACTTGACAAGAACGTCATAAAGGCAAAGGCATTGAATGGCACAAGCGCAGGTGAAGACATTTTAATACACAGAGTAGACATGAATCCATGTGAATCCAGACTTCCATTCAAGATGACAAGGAGGCAATTTCCAATCATCATTTCATTTGCGATGACAATTAATAAGAGTCAAGGACAAACGATGTCAAATGTCAGACTTTATCTTTCAAGCCCAGTTTTTTCACATGGACAACTTTATGTTGCCTTGTCAAGAGTGAAGAGTTGCAAAGGTTTAAAAATATTAATTTTGAATGAGTCCAATAAGTGTATTGACAACACAGTTAATGTTGTGTACAGGGAAGTTTTTCAAAACATTTTACCACATTAATAGTACACCTTTAATTTTACAGTGGTTCGCAAATTATTCTTGTATGATTTAACTTTTAATGTCATCTCATCTATGTTTATGTTAACGTCTAGCAATCTATTAGTACTTAATAAAAATATTTCTTTGTTATGAATAATAGTTTTTTGTCCTTATTTTGATCATAATTCAAATACACATTCCGTGTAACGCACAGGTCTGAAATCTTGTTTAATAAACAAAAATTCTCAAAAACATTTTGATGGTGATTCTCAGTAATCATATTTAACACGCACGCCTATATGTCTTCACATGCGCCAGGAGCGTAATAACAGGGGGATCCTATGATCATTGTGGCACATTTTTCACACCTCATGGGTAGGATCCACATCTCATTTACATCAGTAGGAGTTAATAACTAATAAACAATTCGTCTTCAGAACTAACATCACGATACATTATTAACTATCCAGTTTTAATTAATCATGTATTATGTTAACAATATGATGTGATTCCGCTATAACGATGGATGTATTCTTTCATGCTCAATTTATATTTGAAACATTATATATGACATTTTTTTTTCAAAACGAAAATAAAACTAAGGAAACAATTACAAGGGGGAAATTAATCCCAGTTTCCAGTTTCTCTTGATGGATCAACACATATATATGACATATAACTATATCTCAATGTAGATCACATTGGGCCTAGAAAGCCCAACAAAACTCCTGTTTAGGGCTCTGACTTTTGGGCTACAAAGCCACCTCATTGTGTAGAAGCCCATGAAACAGGAACTCATAATATCAAACTAACGGATGTTGGATCTAGTTGAACAAGTTAGTTTCTCACAACATAATAAATGAATATTCGAATATTCTGACAATGTATCACCTCCGGTAGGAGGATGTCTGCAAAAACAAAAATCTAACAACAGCACCAAAATATACTGAATACATATGGGGTCGAGATGGGGGACTCATGCTCGATGCAAAGATTGTGGGTTTTGCAAATAGTGTACTGATTTTATCCGTGGAAAATAATGCAACTGCCCCTCAATCAGCTCGAATAAATATGGCTGACTCCAAAATCAGTGTGTGAGCTAGAGCTCTCTGCTCGAATGATCAAATTTAATATTTCAGCACATTATTATAATTTATTTAATCAAATGATTATAGCTTGGTAATTAAATAAGCTTATCAATTAGTATAATGCTAGCTAATCCACACAATAATATTATAATGAAATTGAAATGATTCCAACAACTTTCTCAAAAATAACAAAAAATATATATGAAAAGAGTCACAATATGACGTTGGATGATGGTGATTGTAACGATGAAAACAGGGAAGCAAGGGACCATGGGTGCATTTGGTGGCTAACCTCTCTGCCCTTGTTTCTCTAAGAATACAGATTCTAGAGGGTTCCTACGCGTAACTAATTAAAAGCAACTTACTAGGGCAGGTCTCATCCTTGCGACCTTGCCCATATAAGGTCACTCCCATGACAGGTGTTCTTTCACCTTCCTCACGCCCTACTAGTGTGGGTATATCTATATATGATGAGTTAGGAGTTATTGAGGAGTTGGCGCTAAGGTGGAAAGACATCAAACACAGAAAAACCACAGCCAGATGCCACGTACGTACGTTTCGGTATGGGTTTTCTTTTTCTCTAAAAGCAAATAACAGGTCGTACAAAAACAAACCCACTTGGCAGGCAATATGCCAATAAGAACTGCATGCATGTGATACGCATCGTGCCTTCCCTAGCTAGCTGTGACCGGCTTGCAACTTCGTGAAGTCAATAAACAAACTCTCCAAAATGTAACAGTAAGTAAAATCTTCCTAAGTTCCCACCCTCCCCCTTGTTGCGTACTATAAATACCTGTCTTCTTCCATTCACAGTCACACAACAACTTTAAACACATCCTTCAGTTTCTGATCGATCACTCTCTTTCTCTCTCAGATAATTAAAGTAATTAACAAGATGAAGCTGGTCTTTGCAACTCTCCTGTTGGTCTGCCTTGTTCTGAGTTCCTCTTTCATTGAGGTCACAATGGCTGCTGGTTCACGTAAGCCCAGGCCAACGCCTTCACTCTCGCTCGTTATAATTTCTTTTTGCTTTGCACGTAGTATATAGAGAACGATGTATACTGATTTTTAATTTCCTTGTGTTGTGAAATATATAGCTCTCTGCGATTCCAAGTGCGGGGTTAGATGTTCGAAAGCGGGAAGGAAGGATAGGTGTTTGAGGTTCTGTGGAATATGCTGCGGAAAGTGCAATTGTGTGCCTTCTGGGACTTATGGCAACAAGCACGAGTGTCCTTGCTACAGAGATCTCAAGAACTCCAAGGGCACGCCTAAATGCCCTTAATTCTTCCACCGCTTAACATGTTCTTATGCATGCCTTATTTAGTGCAATTTCATATATGTATTATGTATCTATCTATGTATGTTTGGTTGTAACCAGGATTCTGGGTGTATCAGTGTCTGAATAATGCTACTTGGATATTCTACTCTTCAAATATATGTAAGTAAACTACATATGTCTTGGTAATGGATCAATAACAAGCGCTTTTCTATACTATGGAGGAAAGCCGTTAATTTTTTATGGAGTACATGGGGAGTGGTACTGGATGGTTTATTGACTCCTAGCGGACCACATTTTATCCTTATCACTTTGATGGGAAAATATATATACTCATCATCCATCTACATTTTTAAATGGTTCAGATTTAATTTATATATTTTACATAAATTTTAATTTTAATAAATATCAAATTTAAAATAAAATAATCTTGTAACTATTACTTCTTACAAAAATAAATTTATTATTTTAAAAATTTTAAATTGAGATCGTACAAATAAAATCTATATGGTTAAAATCCCTTCGCAGTAAAAAGAAATTATATACGAAAACTGAATCTGGACCGCTCCGCCGCCGCCCTAAATCACTTACTAGTTATAGTTTAATTATGCTACTAGTACTGTTTTTCAGTGCTTGCCAGCCAGAAACGTAGCCAATGGAAAAAGGTCCAATAACCTTCTCTTTTCATGCCAATCTTCTTTCTTACTACTTTGGAACCTTCTACTGGCGTTTCTGGTTTTTTGTTCTCTACATAATTCTATTATATGCGTAGTATATGATACTACCTCTTTAATCTTAATTATAAGGTATAATTAATTTTTTTAAGATATTAAAGAAGCTAAATAAATTATTTAATTACTTTATATTTTATGTATCCTTAAATTATATATTATTTTTTTTCTCAGAATATTAATAATTAGGTCTTATAATTAAGACTGAGGAAGTATAATGATATATGAACTCTATATACTACCTTCGGTCTTAATTATAAGACATAGTTGACTTTCTTTGGAAATATTAAGGAAGCTAAATAAGTTACTAAATCATTTCATATGTTATGCATCTTTAGATTATATATTAATTTATTAGTTAAACTAATTAGTTTGAAGAAAAAAATAAAAATAAAAATAGTCTAAGCTAATTTAATTAGCTTCCTTAATTTTTCTAAAAAAGTCAACTATATCTTATAATTAGGATCAGAGGGAGTAATACCGAACTGTTTGACGTCCTTTATTTAATCAACTGAAAAAAAGGTTAAGATTTTTTTATTGGTCTAGTTTTTTTGTTTTGTTTTTTGGTTAAAGAATTTTGGTCTAGTTGGGGAAACTTGAAAGAAGTCTAATGTCCATGATGACCAATACACCACAAGCTGCCACGCTCAACAGCCTTTTGGATTGTCTTAATAATATAAAAGCCCAAGTGATTAGTGATACATCTTTAAATATAAAATATAATTGATTTTTTAAAGATATTAAGAAAGATAATTAAATTACTTTAAAATATTTATATTTATTATTTTTTCTCTAAACTATTTTTCCTAACTTACAAACTGATATATAATCTAATGATACACATATAATATATGACATAATTAAGTGGTTTATTAATATTTTCTAAAAAAGCCAACTTTTCTTATATTTAGGATTAGTGGAAGTATTTTTTTAAGTTAGTTCTTTTGATATGACTAATTATTACTCCCTTTGGTTTTAATTATAGGAATACTTTTGTAATGTCAATTACACTATACAGAAGTAGTAATTTGTAAGAAAGGCCACGTTAATCTGCCACAAACTTCCTCCTATCTACAACACACTTTTTGACAAAACGACATTAAATGAAATAGGGAGTTTGTAAACCAACGTAATTAGAAACATAATAAAGGTGATGAAGAATCTTATACTAACCACGTAAGAGTAACATACTTATACAAATTATAATTTATTTGGATTATTTCTAATCTATCCTCACTTGAGGAAAATAACCAAATCCCACTTGGGTATTAAAATGGACTTCTATTTAGAGAGAGACTCAAATTAACCTCTCTCTAATTATAATGAGGATCTAACTATCATACTCTCTAAACCATATATATTAGCTAAGTTTTTTATATAGATTAGGACCCTAATCAACTAACTATTCATTTAAGGGTTAAGATGCGATTTGACCAATAAACTATTGGCTTAGGAGCGTTCAACACAATTAACTATTAAGTGAACTAAAAATACCAACAAACTTTTAAAAAGGAGCATCCAGCACAACAAACTTTTTAAAAGGAGAGCTCAGCACAACGCTGTTAGCAAAAAAGTTGATGTCCGTTATCTAAGGTACAAATTAGCCAACGAACTTTTACTCTAAAAGCGCCTAGCACGAAATTCTAAATTTTACTAAATTAAATAATTTTTTTTTCAATTGTTATTATTCAAAACTACTTGTATAGATATTTACGGACAAAAATTAGTCATTCTTCAATTTTGTCAAAATTATAATTTGTTAAAATAAATAAAAGTATATGATTTATTTTTGTTTAACATATATAATAAACTATAAAACACTTTAAGTTTTATTTAAATCATATAATTATATTTTTAATTAAAACTTTTGTTTATTTTAACAAATTATAATTTTGACAAAATTGGAGAATGACTAATTTTTGTCTGTAAATGTTCATATAAGTAGTTTTAAATAATGACAATTGAGAAAAAAAATATTTAATTTAGTAAAATTTAGAATTTTGTGTTGGGCGCTTTTGAAGTAAAAGGTCATTAGCCAATCTGCACCTTAGATAATGGACGTTGACTTTTTGCTAATGGTGTTGTGTGGGCGCTATTTTTAAAAGTTTGTTGGTATTTTTGGACCACTTAATAGTTAATTGTGTTAGACGCTCCTGAGCCAATAGTTTATTAATCAAATCGCACCTTAACCCTTCATTTAATTTTACCTCAATATCTATAATATGCCCAATCAAGTTGATGCTACTTAGACTTATAAAAATGTCAACTTGCAACTCACAAAATATAAGGGTAGGGAGAATTAAATTGAACAATTTTCAATTCACAAAAAAAAAAATACAAAGATTCTTCACTTCATAACATTCTCTACCGTATTATTTCTGGTATGCTTGTCTTGAAAGCAACACCATAATTACTCTTTGCCTCTCTCGCGTGCTTTCCCATGCATCTAATCACTTGAGCCCTTCATTTTTGCCTGTTCTTGTCCATTGAATCCTTTGCTTTCACTATAAATAAAATAATAATAATAATAATAAAACTTTAGATTAGGGAAGGAATTACCAACCCAAAAAAAAAAATCCATCAAAAATTACTCATAGAATTTCATAGGTAATAATTACCAACGGAATTCTGTCGAATTACGTGGGTAATTCCATCAGTAATTTTTTTTACCACGGTTTTTTTTACAACGGACGTTTCCGTTGAAAATCTATTTACTGATGAAATACCATCGGTAATTTTAGGTAATTTCCATTGATAATCTAGCGTTTTGTTCATAAATGCTTGCCGCTTTATCTTGTTCACCAACCTTTTTCCAATTAGTAACTGATCTGCCAAGTTACCAGAGGGTCTCTATGCCAACGGCCTCAATATCAAGCCGAAAACTTGTCTCATGCCCAAACCAAAGTGTGTCCCTGGTCATTCTACAATATGAAAGTTTCTTATGTCCACGTACACTTGGATGCGGTCAAGAGTCCTTGCAATGATGTGAGAAATAAGTGGTTGACCAACACGACCACCACACTTCGTGGCCCCCATTTAGAACCACCATATCCAATGTGAGTACACCTCTGGATGGGATTGCTGATGAGAACATTGACCTCCACCGGTTGCCCTTTTATCTCACCACCAAGACGTGCTTCATATATATGCAAGAACACGAGCATCTATAGTTTTCTTCAAATCACGTTTTAACCTCCTGTGGAAATCCTTGAACATGGTTGATGACCCAGACAAAACTATATTAAAAGCAACTTACTAGGGCAGGTCTCATCCTTGCGACCTTGCCCATATAAGGCCACTCCCATGACAGGTGTTCTTTCACCTTCCTCACGCCCTACTCTACGACCCATTTCTTTTGTTTTTTTGTTTTTTTCTTTTTTCCATATGCACCTAGTATCCTAGGCCGATCTCTTTTCTTGAGGATTTCACTTGCCCAAATTAATCCGGATTCGAATGCTAAGTTGTGAATGGAGCTATATTAAGCTAGTAGCTCAATTCACAACTTAGCATTTGATCTCTGAACGTTGCTTACGAGGCTTAATAGCTCCATTCACAACTTAGCATTCGATCTCGATCTGAATGTTGCTTATTACGAGGCCTCTCATCCCGTTAAACCAACTTTCTTTTCTGGACACGCTCTCGTCCTTTTCCCTTCATTCACCTCTCTCCACTTATCTTCCTTTTCATAAAGTACTCAAAACGAAACATTTCTTGCTCATGAAAATGGCCTAAAGTATCATTGCCATTAGACATTAAGGTCTTACTAGAAAAATATTGAAAGGGTGGCTGAGTTTTTTTTTTTTCAAACAAAAAATAAGATTTTATATTGGCGGGGTTGAGGTTGAGTACATGTACAATTTGCTCAGGCATTCCTATAGCTGTAAACAGGGTTATATTAAATGCCATAGTTTGTCTTGTCTTTTATGATAATTATTATTCGAGAAACACATGATAAGTCTCCGTCATAGAATCAAACATAAACACGCATATGGTTCTCCTACTTTATATTGCATATCCTGGGCTGTGTCACAAGAACCTTTTTCATGGCTCCCAAATCAGTAAATGTAAGTGTGTTTTGTTTCTGTGCAATATATATAGGTTGGTTTGACTTAACGGTGATAGAAGTCATTTACTTGTGATATGGCTTTTTGTAAAAAGAAGATAGGATAAAAGTACAATTATAAATGTAATTTGTATTTATAATGACGTTGAGATAAGTGACTTTTTTCTAAATAAACTCATGTTTAGATGATTGTTTAAAAAGTCAGTTGAGATGGAAAATTATTAAAAATGAGATGACTCTTATTGAATACTACATATATATATATATATATATATAGTGATAATTGAATATAAAAACCAAATATAAATTTGATAAAAGAATTAATTTTTTTAAAATAAAAAAAACTTTAAATTATTTAATTAAATATAAATATATTCTAATGGATAAATTAGAATGTATACAAATATATATTTAATAATACATTACTTATTAAATCACTTATCACTAATATTTTTCTTTAAAAGCTGAAAAAAGTTACTTCTATTTGAAGTCACTTTTTTAAAATAAGTCCATTTGAGACCACCTCTATCCTAAATGGTCCATTTTTTTCCACTTGACTTGAATCAGCTTTTTTCCTCCCTCACCTCACCGTTATGCCGAACAAACTGATAATGGATTAGCTTTGCCGTAAAGAAGAGGGCCAGTCCGAATTTGGTGGAAGTCGACACTTACGCAAGGTTGTTACGTTGCTGTTGGGGACATTCTAGTGTGGGTATATATATATATATAATGACGAGTTAGGAGAATTTGAGGAGTTGGCTCTAAGGTGGAAAGACATCAAACACAGAAAAACTACAGCCAGATGCAACGAACGTACGTTTCGATATGGGTTTCCTTTTTCGCTAAAAGCAAATAAGAGGTCATACAAAAACAAACCCACTTGCCAAGCAATGTGCCAATAAGAACTGCATGTGATCCGCATCGTGCCTTCCCTAGCTAGTTGTGACCCGCTTGTATATAACTTTGTGAAGTCAATAGATAGACTCTCCAAAATGTAACAGTAAGTAAAATCTTCCTAAGTTCCCACCTATACCCCTCCTCCTTGTTGCGTACTATAAATACCTGTCTTCTTCCATTCACAGTCACACAACAACTTTAAACATATCCTTCAGTTTCTGATCGATCACTCTCTTTTTCTCTCAGATAATTAAAGTAATTAACAAGATGAAGCTGGTCTTTGCAACTCTGCTGTTGGTCTGCCTTGTTCTGAGTTCCTCTTTCATTGAGGTCACAATGGCTGCTGGTTCACGTAAGCCCAACGCCGCCTTCACTCGCTCGTTATAATTTCTCTTTGCTTTGCACGTATATATATAGAGAACGATGTATACTGATTTTTAATTTCCTTGTGTTGTGGAATATAGCTTTCTGCGATTCCAAGTGCGGGGTGAGATGTTCGGAAGCGGGAAGGAAGGATAGGTGTTTGAGGTTCTGTGGGATATGCTGCGAAAAGTGCAATTGTGTCCCTTCTGGGACTTATGGCAACAAGGATGAGTGTCCTTGCTACAGAGATCTCAAGAACTCCAAGGGCACGGCCAAATGCCCTTAATTGATCCACCCCTGAATATGTTCTTATGCGTTAGTACAATTTGATATTATTTATATATATATATATATATATGTTTGGTTGTAACCAGGATTCTGGGTGTATTAAATTAATTAGGACGGTGTGTCTGAATAATGCTACTTGGATATTCTACTCTTCAAATATATTTATGCAAACTACATCTCTTGGTAATTAATAAATAACAAGTGCTTTTCTATTCTATGGGGCAAAGCCGCTTGTTTTGGATGGAGTCATGGGGTTCTGGATGGGTTATTGACTCCTAAGGACCATATTTTATACTCATCAGTTTGATTTTTTTTTTTTTTTTAAAAAAAAGTGATCATCACCATCTAACTGTTTTTAGACAGTTCAGATTTAATTTAATTTATAAATTTTATATAAATGTTAAAATTAGTAAATGTAAAATTTAAAATAAATGTAATCTAATAACTATCATTTTTTATAAAGATGAATTTATTATTTAGATTACAAATTTTAAATTTAGACTGTTGAGATTAAATTTAAATAGTGAAGATATAAAATTATATGCTGATGATTATGATGAGAAGTGAATTATGGTATAAGTAAACCATCAACCTTCACTCTAAAAGGGAAAAAGTTCGACACCTGCTGAGCGATATAGTGCCTGTTTGGCATAGCTGCAGATGCTAAATTAAGCACATCAGAAGCACATCCACTGGAGAAGCAAAAAAAATGGGTGTTTGGGTGAGCTATTTTTGTGATGTGCTTCAAATCAGAAGCAGGTTTTTTTTTGAAACAACCCATGAGTTGCTTCTTTTCACATCAATTAAATTACATCATAAAAAAGTAACTTCTGCCACGGCTATCCCAAACACAAATCACATCAGAAAAAGTCCATCAGAAAAAAAGTCCAACAAAAAAAGCACATCAGAAAAAAAGTCACTTTTTTCGCCGCTATCCCAAACGGACCCATAGAGGTCTCATTGATTGGCGATTTGTAAGTACATCTGTAAACGCTCTTTAAGCCTGGAAATATGTCCTGATCCTGATGGGATACTGGTGCCTACCTCCACCTAAATTTTTTTTTAAATTAAAAAAAAAGGAAAAAAAAAAGTAGTAGTAAACTGCTTTGTGGCCAACAAAGAAGGCTTTGGAAAATGGTCCGATAATCTTTTTGTTTATGCTACTGGTACTGTTTTTCTCTGCTTGCCAGCCAGAAACGTAACGAATCCAAAAAATGGTCAATAACCTTACCTTTTCATGCCAATCTTCTTTCTTACCGCTTTGGAACCTTCCAGTCAACTTGGGCGTTTCTGGTTTGTTCATTAAATAATTATATTACCGTTTGACCAAAAAAAAAAAAATTATATTACCGAACTGTTTGACGTCCTTTATTTAGTCAAAGTAAAAAAAAGTCAAGGTTTTCTTATTCGTCTAGTTGAGTGAACCTTTTCTTCCAGCATCTATGATGACCTGTACACCACAAGCTGTCACGCACAACAGTCTTTTAGTTTCTCTTAATACTATCTTCGATCCTAATTATAAGACTTAATTAATTTTTTTTAAGAAATTAAATA
Organism: Acacia crassicarpa; assembly: GCA_034222035.1. NCBI lineage: Eukaryota > Viridiplantae > Streptophyta > Magnoliopsida > Fabales > Fabaceae > Acacia > Acacia crassicarpa. Next base: position 11,243,108 of record JAWXYG010000003.1, read on the forward strand.
AGTTAAATAAGTTATTTAATCATTTCATATGTTATGTATCTTTAGATTATTTATTAGTTTATTAGTTAAACTAATCAGTTTGATGACAAAGATAAAAATAAAAACATTCTAAAATAATTTAATTAGTCTCCTTAATTTCTCTAAAAAAACGCAACTAGGTTAGGACCGGAGGGAGTACTATAAAAGCCTAAGTAATTAGTACTGGTTGGTTGTTAAATATAAGATAAATCTATTTTTTAAAAAATATTTAAAAAAAACTAATTAAATTGCTTTGAAATATTTATATTTATCATTTTTTTAAAATTATTTTACTTAACTTATAAACTAATATATAATCTAATGATACATAATATATGATATAATTATTAAGTAGCTTATTTAACTTCCTTAATCTTAAAAAAAAAAAGTTAAATTTACCTTATATTTAAAATCAGAAAGAGTACTTTTTTTAAAGTTAGTTATTTTGATATGATTAATTATTAATCTGTAAGAAAGGCTTCGTTAATCTGCCAAATATTTCCTCTTACCTACGACACACTTTTTAACAAAATGACATTAAATGAAATAAAGAGTTAAAAGTAGTTAAAAATTTTAATTTTTTAAGAAGTCAATAATTGATCATATCTTTTCTAAACTGTGACCTTCCCTCAAAAAGTTGGTTGAGACTATTCTCTAAAACGCTTGGGGATAAATTAAAATGGGAAAAACCTCCTATTGGCTGGCTGAAATTAAATGTCGATGGGGCGAGTTCAATGGCTTCATCCAATGCAGGGTGTGGAGGTGTAGTTAGAGACAACTTGGGCAATTGGATTGTTGGTTTTTCTATGCGGATAGGTGTTTGCCAGGCTGCCTCAACAGAGAAGTGGGCCATTACTGAAGGTCTGCAACTTGTGTGGGACTTGGGCTACAGAAAGATTATATTGGAATCCGATTTAGACTCCGTGGTTAATTTGATTTTAAATACTGATTATATTACTTATAGTAGTTTAATTGTAAAAGCTAGGGAGTTACCGTCTTTACAATGGCAAGTTGATGTTAGATCTATTCTTAAAGGTGCCAACAGAATTGCGGATGCCTTAGTTAAAAGAGGTATCTCCAATTCAGTTATTCTAGATGAGTGCCCAAGTTTTATGAGGAGTTGGGTAAATCAGGAGAGTTTGGGATTAATTTCCCCTGTGATGTAATTTGTTTTGTGTAATATTGGCTTTATGCCTTCTTTTATAGCCCAAAAAAAAAATTAAAATGGACCCTATACCTTGGGCCAAGTAAAAAAGGTCATGGCTTGGCCCAAAAAAAAGTATAATGGACATATTAAGAGGTTGGAATTAGGGATCCAACTTCTCTCCTTTGCACTCTCGGTCTGCTGTCCTCCTTTTCCTAAAACTGCACTGTTTTACTATATCAAAAAAAAAAAAAAACTGCACTGTTTTGGGGCAAAACAGTTCCAGTTGGTGTTTTTTTTTTTAAAAAAAATATATATATATATATATATTAGGGAATCGATGGGTAGTAAAAATATACTTCAGGACCAGTATTGAAAAATACTGATTGGTACTTCATGATCTTGAAAAATTATTTTAAAATCTTGAAAAAAATATTTCAAGATCATGAAGTATTTTTTAATATCAGTCAATATCTTCATATATTTCTTTTTCAATATCCTCAAATAATTTTTCAAGATCGTGAAGTATTTTTTCAATACCGGTCAATATCCTGAAATATCTTTTTAATACTCGTCAGTATTCTGAAATATTTATTAAAAAAAAGTACCAGCTGAGCTCCAAAATGACACAGTCTTAGGGAAAGGAAGGCAACAGATTGAAAGCACAGAGGAAAAGTAACGGTCATGTGCCTTCCCACCATTCATTTGAAGGCACATGATCTGGAAAAGAAACGGACTGTCTAGGAGTGGCAAATGCTTCATTTGAAGGCCCACCATACTCAAAAGTAGAACTATTGTATTCAGCCGAAAAATAATACTACATGATTATCTAATAAAGATGTGAATGATTGGGTGAGTTGGAAGGGGAAGAAAATAAGGGTGACATAAAATGAGGTTCATGTTGTGTAGGGTTAGAAGAAGTGAAATGAGATGATAACAACGTTGACATATAATGAGGCTGACTAGAATTTTGATCTCTTGTTCCCTAACATTTTCATTTTCAACAGATGGTTGCCTTGTTGGGTGGATAAGTAACCACCATGTCACTTGCTAGGCCTACCACAAGGAATTTGTGGCTGGGGCAACTTAATTGATGGTGGAGCAGGTTGAGTGTTTATGTTAAATCATTGTTCTCTAAGTGCGTAAGTAAAATGTTTCGATGGTCTCGAGCAACTATGTCTCGATTATCAATACAACTCAAGCATGTTGAACGAGTATTAACGTTAGCCAATATAACTCTTCTGCTATGTCAGACTAAAATAAATAATAAAAGATTGTGTTATAACATTTTTAATATGAAGAGAAAAAATGATATTGATTGGGGAAAAAAAGAGGAACAACTTACCGCGCAACTAGCTAGCTAGTATCACCGCTAATATGTTGAATCTATCGCCTAATTTGTCTCTAGTACCATTGCATGTATTGAAATGTTCTGTCTAGTTCATCATGTGCCATTGGAGCATTGACAATAGCATGTGGCCAATTATCCCATATCTCAATAGATGTTTAGTATTTGTTAATCCAATTTGTAGTTGTTCTACCTATAGTTGTATTGTGTGGTAATTTCCTAAGTGAATAGGTGGGACAAGAATTGGTTGCTATCGATCGAATTGCCTTAACACACGATCAGGGTGATGCCATTCTATGATACTAAATCATATCAGAAGAACAAAAGCAAGTCAAATTTTGGGATGTTCCCAAGCAATACTCTGAAATCAATTGGCGCAATTTAGGAGATTCATATGAATACCAAATTATCTCATCATCAACCATTTTATCTAGGAAACTTCTATATCGAAGTAAAGCCATGGCAATTGGACGAGGGTTTTGTTTCACATTGATGAAATCACATGCTTAAGATCAAATTAAAACCTTGAGGTCTCAAAACTGACCTATATTACCATATAGTACAGGATAGTACCTACAAATCAAAATAAGAGGAGCCTATTTTGCTTTTTCAAATTCTGAACCCACCACTGACCACCTCAAAAAATAGTAAAATAATAATTATCAAGGCCAACATAAATAAACTTCAAATTAGATATTACAAACTAGCAAATTAAGAAATAAAACTATAGAAACAACACACACACACACACAACAGTAAGAAAAAAAAGACACCGATGTAAATAGCCAAGAATGGAACAACAAAGCAAAAAAAATTGAAGGAGGAGAAGGAAAGAACTAGGTAAGATGTGAGAATGGGAGAGCAAGAACTTAGAATTTAATGAGATGAGAAAGCAAAAGACTAAGAGCGTGGATACAAGAATGAAGGAATTGAGTTTCTCTCATCATTCTTTTTTTATTATCTCTCAAAATCTAAATTATGTCCATCCAATCAATCTGAAATGTCACAATATATTCATTTTGGTATTAATTTTTACTGTTTATAGTATTCCAATTTGTTACGGACCGGCCCAATAGGCCCATGTCCGGACCTCGGCCGAACCGCGCCTGGGACAGAATCAGCGCTATAATGGGCAGGGATATAGGATCCCACTGATCTAGGATCTCATTAATGGAGATTCCCCTCCAATCATGATCCCAACAAATCAGCCCCCTATCTCTCAATCACAGATATCGCTCATTAAGGCAAGGATTCTCGCACCAGACTCCTCTATAAATAGAAGGGAACCCTAAACAGGTGCACACGTTCTATCTTATGCTCTATTTACCTACCGTTACACAGAGCACACACCCCACTCCCCTGGCTACGTGCCTTCCAGTATATCACGAACTACGTGGACTTTGATCCCTTCAAAGGGTACGTAGGCTCTAGGCTTGACAATCTAGTCAAGTCCAATCTCTGTGTTCTTAAGACAGAACATTGGCGCCGACCGTGGGGAACTATAAACTTCTATCCCCGTGACCACTGATGGCAAACACCAGAAGCCACAGCAAAAATCCCCCGCCGGTGGGTGGGGACCCCCAGCCAAGCCGGCCTCCACCAAATCAGCCCCCGGAGCAACCGCGGTGAGAAAACACCCCAGAAGGGCATGTCACTGACACGGCAACCTCCCCTTCCTCGGAAGATCAGCCACTGCAAGAAGCGCGCACAGAACCCCCGGTACGAGACGTCCAGGCGGTCGAAGCCGACGTCCGCATACTATGGAGGACACAAGAGTCATTCCTCCAGAAATTCGAAAACAAGGAAAAACGAGATGACCTACAGAGGCAGGCCGACTTCGAGGCCTTTGGCCGGATGATCCAGGAGGCGCTCGAGAACGATTGCCGACGAGGAAACCGCCGGAGGAATCACAGAAGAGGAAGGAGGGCTCCCGTGGATGACAGCAGTTCCTCGAGCAGCCCAGAGCCGAGGAGCACACGCCGCGGTAACGGCGAGCCGGAGCGGAGGACACACGCCGAGAGATGCCGATCACGGTCTCAGGAGAATGAAGGGAACCGCAGTGACGGTCCTAACCATACTGATCGGGCGGCCAGAGAAGGCCGGGACTGAGAAGAACGCCGTGTGGAGGACAGAACTCCCCGGACTCATAGATCACCTCACCAGGGATCCCCCCGGGAATATCGTGTGACGTACCTGTCGAACTCCGGCAGATCCCCATTCTTCAGGGAGGCGGCCACAGCCCGTTATCCGAAACATTTCGATCTGGCCAACCTTCCGAAGTACGACGGAACCCAAGATCCACGCAACCACCTCACGTGTTTGAAAAGCTCATGTGGGTGCGACAGATTAGCGGTCCAGTCGTCCAGCGTCTCTTCGTGGCCACTCTGAACAGACCCGCACACAGATGGCTGAGCTCCCTCCCGGATAACTCGGTCTGGAGCTATGAGGACCTCGGACGCAAGTTCGAGTTGCATTTCGCCACTAGCAAGAAACAGCCGAAGACCACATTCACACTAAGCAAGGTACGGCAGAGGAAAGGCAAGGCCCTACAGAAGTACCTGGATCGGTTCCGCGATGTAGCCATGCAGGTGCGGTCGCTGCCCGAGGAGGTTCACGTACACTGCCTGGTCAACGGACTAGACCCGTCATCCCGGCTGGCACGACACCTATGTAAGAACCCAGTGTACACCTTGACTGAGTTCTACATGAAGGCGAAGAAATACCTGGAAGTGGAGCAGATGGAGGCGGCCAATGCCGATGAACCCGAACGAATTAGGAAAAGTCCGCCCAGCGATGAAGAACGGCCAAGAGGGAAAAAGGCCGACCCCAGAAGACGGAACCGTGAGAGCCGAGCCAAGCCTGACCGAGCCAAACAAAAGGCCAAATACGATAGCTATACCCCATTGAATGTCCCTCGGTCTCAGGTATGGAAAGAGGTAGCCCAGACCGAGATGAAAAGGACCGACAAGCCCAGAACGATCAGAGGACGCTCCAACACGGACCGTACCAAATTCTGCACATTCCATGAATGCCACGGACACACTACTGACGAATGCTATGACCTCCGCGATGCCATTGAAAAATTCGTGAGGGATGGGAAGCTACGTCAGTTATCAAGACCCAGGGAAGGACGAACGGCAAGCGCAATGACCGTGCCCGTACCAGGAGTCCGCCCAAGGAAACAAGGAAGCAGGGGAAGAAGCAGAAGACGGCCTCGGACGACGAATTCCCCGATGTCGATTTCCAGTGTAACATTGTCAGCGGAGGGTTTGGAGGTGGCGGAGACACCGTAAGCCAGCGGAAGAAGTACCTCCGCGAAGTGTTGACCGTCCGAGACCTCCCAAAGTTCAAGGAGATCCCAAGAAGCCGAGGCCGCCCACTCTGATCTTCACTGACGAAGAGCTGAACGACGTCATACCCGGCCATCTGGATGGATTGGTAATCACTGGAACCTTGGTCAATTGCTGAGTTAAAAGGATTTTTGTTGATGCAAGGAGCTCGGCCGATATCATAAGTTGGGACGCCTACAAAAGGATGCACCTCGACAAAGAGGATCTCAAGCCGTGCAAAACCACCCTGATCGGTTTCAACGGCGAGCAGTCCTTTCCTAAAGGTTACATCGACCTCAGGCTGACCCTTGGGACCAAGGAAGCTTTCAAGTCTGAACGCGTAAAATTCATAGTGGCAGACTTCCGGTCCCCCTACAACATCATCCTGGGCAGACCAACAATCCACAACTGGGACATACTGGTGTCCACCAAGCACCAGAAGTTGAAGATGGTTAATGACAAAAACCAAGTAGTTGTGGTATCCGGAGACCAGAAAGAGTCGAGGCAATGCTACTTCGAAGCTCTCCGGGTCGAGGAAGGAGGACCCTCGTCCCCACCTCGGCTCGGATCCAATGAGCAAGTAGCCGAAGCCGGCTCCAGCAAGCGCCTGCAACAGCAAGTCCACATGGTGGAGCTCGACCTCCGAAAGCAAGATAACCCGAGGCCCGAGCCGGAAGGAGAGCTGGAGGAGATAGTATTGGGGTTAGACCCATCCAAGACCGCCAAGATCGGCCGAGACATGGAGGACAACCTCAAAGCTCTTATGACCTGCTTCCTAAAGGAGAACCAAGACGTCTTCGCCTGGACCTCAGCCGAAGTACCCGGCATCGACCCCCACTTCTGCTGCCACAAGCTCGACATATGGCCGGGGTCAAGACCTGTGGCACAGAAGAAGAGGAACATCGCGGACAACAGACAGAAGGCCCTCAAGGACCATATCGAGGAGCTCCTTGCGGCCGGCTTCATCCGAGAGGTGCAGTACACCACCTGGCTCTCCAACGTAGTAATGGTCCTCAAACCTAGCGGCAAATGGAGAGTGTGCGTCGACTACACCAACCTCAACAAGGCCTGCCCAAAGGATTCCTACCCGATGCCAAGTATTGACAAGCTTATAGACAACTCGGCCGGGTACCGGCTCCTCTCCTTCATGAACGCCTACTCCGGATATAACCAGATCGCAATGCATCCGGAAGACCAAGAGAAGACCGCCTTCATGACGGATAGGGCTAACTACTGCTACAACGTCATGCCGTTCGGACTAAAGAACGCCGGGGCTACCTACCAAAGGATGATGAACAAGGCTTTTGAAGATCAGATCGGGCGCAACATCGAGGTCTACATCGACGACATGATCGTCAAGTCAAAACTTCCAGAAGACCACATCCGGGACCTTGAACAGACGTTTGCGAAACTAAGAAAACATCGAATCAGGTTGAACCCGACCAAATGTGCTTTTGGAGTTCCAGCTGGGAAGTTCTTAGGCTTCATGTTGACCAACCGAGGAATCGAAGCCAACCCGGATAAGTGCAAGGCCGTGCTCGACATGCAGCCCCCGAGGACCAAGAAAGAGGTACAATAGCTAACCGGCCGACTGGCCGCCCTAACAAGGTTTCTCCCGAAGTCAGCCGAGAAAGCCCTGCCTCTATTCAAACTATTGAAGAAGGAAACCCGGGGCGGTTGGAATCCCGAGTGCGATGCCGCCTTCACAGAAGTCAAACGGTGTCTGGCAACCCCTCCGGTACTAACTAAGCCGGATCAAGGAGAAACCATGTTCCTTTATTTGTCGATCGGCAATGAAGCCGTTAGCGCCGCTCTTGTAACGCCTCATTTTCAATACCAAAATCTTGGCCAAAATATTAGTAACACCTCCAAATATAGGATATTCAACACTCAAAAACATATTTACAATATGGCCAAAGGTAGAAATCCATTTATACAGAGCCAAAATAAATCCAATAAATAAGAGTTATTTTAAAATGCGGAAGTCTTTTAGGTTCATGGCAAATAAAATAACACAACATAAACTAAAGGAGTACAGAAGAGCCTACAAAGCTCACTCCATGGGTGCATTCCCTTGATCTCTACTAAGTTATTCACCTGAAAAATGATAATATGGGGTGAGATTACACATCTCAGTAACTACTGAATATTTCCACCGCATACAAGTAAATAATGTATGACAAAAAGACATAAACTTATTTCATAAATATAAATATATACCATACTTTCTCTTACAAAGATTATTTGTAAAAGTAGTTATCAATACAAAAATAATAAAATATGACTTTATATATATAAATATATTTTTTCAGAAGTTCTCATCATATGTCTTTACAAATCATTCATCAGTCTATCAAATCCTTGATCTGTTCAGAAATGCATTATGCAGTATGCAGCCTCCCTTATACCACCTCCATCCGTATACCGCTGACTGGAGCCATAGGCTAACACATAGTCCAATAGAAACTTATTCATTTGACTGAATTGTTCCAAGCTCACCAAATCTTAAGATACACCCGGCCAAAGGTATAGAGCTTAAATCTGGACTATGGCTCCCCTCCTTTAAAATAACTAAGGAGGTGTCACATGTCCCACAACTCCAATGAAATCCCGGCCAGAGGAAAACATGGAAGATGGGGCCCTGAAACAAGTACCATCCACTGTGCACCGAGTGGTGGCATAAATCATTCTTATCATTCAAATCCCTCCTTACTCCACCCATCATAATACAACCGCCATGATGAATATGTTCACTCAAAATAATGCATTATTATACCATAAAGTTTTATACATCAATATGCGTATTTATGAATAGTGAATACTATGCGTATATGTGAATAGTAAAATACGATATATATACATGAATAGTAAAAATGAAGAGTACATACGGTATGTATACGTGAATAGTAAATACGGTATGTATACGTGAATAGTATTATGAATAGTAAATACGGTATACGTGAATAGTAAAATGAATAGTAAATACGGTATACGTGAATAGTAAATACGGTATACGTGAATAGTAACGTACGTATAAATAGTACCTCTGCAGATTTGCAAATCAAAGTTCCCACACCGGATCTTAAAACCATAAATATTTTCTAAATATTCTTGCCAAAATAGTAAACAAACAAATTTATAATCATACATAATTCACAAGTATAAGGAAGAATATTCAGAGTTACCTGGTACTTGCTAATTCCCAAATCACCGACAAGCTTCTAAAAAAACTCTCAAATAATTATCTCTCTACTCTCTCTTTCTCTTCCTCTCTCTAAATAGCTCTAGGAGTTGTGAAGAATGAAATGAAATGAAAGGTCTATTTATAGTTGGAAAATGGGTCCTTAGGCGTAATTTTCACAAAATTATAAAATTATATAATATAAAAACATTTTCCTCGTGGGCTGCTGCGCTTCTGCCGTTTCAAAATTTTCTTCATTATTTTAATATTTAAATTTGTAAATTACTGTGCAAATAGTAAATTTAATAATATAATATTATTCTAATTATTATTGAGTGGGTCCCGCGTGATTTTTTTTAAAACTTCCCACGAGAAGCACAAGGAGAGGCGGCTGAAGATGAATTATTTTTGACGTGGGTCCTACGTATTTTCAAATAGTGAATACGTCTTTATAAATAGTAAATACCGTATTTTTAAATAGTAAATACGTATTTGTGAATAGTGAACACTATTCATATTTCACAAATTTCAAGTATTAAATACGTATTTGCGAATAACATATATATATATATATTTTTTTTTTAAATACGTATTTGTATATAGTAAAAACGTATATGTGAATAGTAAATACTATTCACGGGGCCCACAAAATACTGATTTCAAATTTATTACTTTCCAAAAATAGAGCCTACTAGTCTTCCCAAAATAGGTTTATGTTCAAGATATTAGATTCAAAATTCAGGATGTTACATTTCTCCCCTCCTAAAAGAAAATTTTGTCCTCAAAATTTCGCTATAATAAGAATTCTAACCTATTTAAATAAATGAGGATAGGTTTGTCGCATGCTCTCCTCCGTTTCCCAAGTAGCATCTCCGGGAGCCATTCCTTTACACACAACCTTTACAAGCTAATATCCTTGTTCCTCAATTGCTTATCCCCCGCATCAACAATCCGCTTCGACTCAGCTTTATATATCATATTATCCCTAAGTCCTATCTCTTTCCCAAACATGCTCACCAAGCACACAACACAATTTTCGTTCATCTTGTACCCAAAGTAATATTCAGACACAGGATCCACTAGTTCCTTATTTGAGCGCTTGGTTACACTGGCCTCACAGGCCAGTTCATTCTTCCTTTCTGCTTATTTCATTGTATTACCACGACACTGGATATTCAGATCTTACAGCTTAAGAAGTTACCCTCAGGCCATAATAACCACAATATGATATAATCTGATTATTCTGCCAACCTTAAGATAAACTTTAGACATACAGGTCTAATGTTACCATGATAGGCAACAAACACAATACTAGGCACATAAGTCTTATAGCCTAGAGATACCACCATATGCAAACTAGCTCAACGGGTCTTACCGCTTCAAGCCTCTGCTCGTCTATCCTATACCCGTGCTTCCTCAATTCAAGTTTAAGAAAACACTTACTTACTAAATCTAGCTTTCACCAATGGCAAGTAATTCAAAAACAAGTACATTTGGCAAGATTCCGCAAACTAAGTATATCCACAATAGTTTCCAACCTCTTCTAGCTTGTACACCTTCCACCACAATCATAATGTAAAAGTCAATTCTTGTTCGAATTTCGCAAGGATTCATTCCATGAGACATCATAGTTTATAAATGTCGATTACAAACTGGTCTTAAATCCTGTTGTAAATATTGCGTAAAAATTTCCAAACACAGCAAGTGCATTGGTAAGTTCAAAATTCAAATACTCAGGGACCTAGCAACTATTTTAAATAGTCACCAACTCCGAATACATTCCAGGTTCCAACTTATTCTACTCAACTCATCCATGAAACACTCAATTCATTATTTCTAAAGAAAGATTCTATTATCAAGATCATTTCCTATGCTAGTTAAACAGTTGGCAATCTCTGAACACCTTATACATGTTGGTATCACATGATTCGAATTCAATCCTTAGTATCTCAAAGACATATACTAAATATCATCTGTTCCTCTCATAGTTATCTATTAATCACACCCAAATAACATACTAATATTGTAACATAAATCACCGGATTTCATACTTTCATAATTAGACATACTATCTTAACTCAGATTGAATTCAAGTCTATTCTCAAATATTCCCAGACATTAATAGTCAAGTTTACAATTTGATTCTTATAACCTCAACATCAACTGATAATTCGTGTTTCCCCAAAAATACCCATTATACATACTAAGATCATGATTCACAATTCCTAATCTAATTCTTGGATTATACGAAGACTATCTACAACCTCAGCAGCATTCACAAGGTTCTAATTCTACCTCAACCTGCAATATCACAACGGCTCATTTCGTTCTTAAGTTCTATTTCAGCTTAGATTAAATTAAAGCCTATCCTCAACATTTACTATATTCATTCTAACATCTTACTGGCATTCCTAAGGATCACCATTTCATACCTTTCCATCGATCTTCCAACATGTTTATCCAAAAACCTTAGTCTTTGAATTATCTGTGACAAATTCATAGAGTTCTTCGGATACTCAGAGAGTGAAGAATGCTCTCGGGTTAATTGGCACAACTCATCATCATTTCAAATCTTCGGATTCTCTCCGGTTCATCTAATATTATCAGGAAGTCACCCTTCCCAAGATTACTATCACCTTAGCACGCTTACGCTTAAAATCCTATTTTCAAATGTCAATTCCGACATCTTGAGTCAGCTGCACATCCAAGACAGATTTCTTAGATAAATGCGCGTATAAACGTCCAAACTTAATTTCTTGAAAACACAGCTAGCAATAAATGCCATAGCGATTTCTGTCTGCAAAGGTCTAGGAAACTGCGACCCCTAACGGTGGCTAGGGTGCACTAGGGTGCGGTGCCATAAAATTTTCCGCATAACAACAAAATCTACATGATTCTGAGCTAACGACAGATGAGAATCCGATGCTGCTTAACAAAATATAGACGTTGCTAGCCCAGCTATAAATAGAGTAAAGAAAGAGTAAATGTTTCACATTCTCTCAAACTTCACAAAACCTCCACATATTCATTTCCTCTCCGATCGTAACCTTCACTATAACCTTCCACATTATCCTTAAACATGGCCGGTTCAAGTAACTCTATTCCAGTCTCCGATTCATTCAACCCTTTCTTTCTTGAAGCCTTACTTCATGACTATCAGACTAACATGTTGTCTGATTTGTCAAACAATGCATCATACCCTTATTCTTCTTTACTTCCCCAAAATCCCGTAAGTATGAACGTTCATTCATCTGCCTCAACGATTAACATTCCTACTCCTCCTCCAAGGATACAAGATTCTATTTTTACCACTACTAACAGAAAGGAATCTGAAGCAGGTCCATCAAGGCGACCTGTCCAAAGGTGTCGTAATGTGGCAGAACTTATGGAGTCTACGGTACCTTCTCAACCAAGGAATCCTGCTTCTACCTTGACTGAGACTACTAATCCATTTTCATGTGGTTGCTGCCATGTTCTACGAGAGATCATTCATACCAATGGACTTCAATACCATAAACTTGAAGTTCATGGGAGGATTGGTATGATATGCCACGCTGTCTTTCACCAGGACGTACAAGGAGGTTCTTCCAGTCCTCAAGTATTTGACTTTGGTAAGAAAAATTTAGAAGATGTCAAACATTTTCTAGAAAATTATTGTTTGAATCAAAATTCTTTAGGGTATGTCCTGGTGTCAGATCCCCTATCAGCCTACTATGAGGCCCTCTGTGTTGGTTTGGAATGGACTAAAAATCAAAATGAACTCCCTAATAGTTCATTTCCAACCAATACAGAAAATATATCCAATAAAGGAAAAGAGCTCATGGTTGTAAATAATAATCCTTCAGTCCCCATACCTAGTAATCCATACCGATCAAGAGCTGAACAAAATATTAGAGCTGCATCAATGTCAATTAATGATCTTAGAGACTTATTCCATTTACCTCAACAAGAAGCGGCTCAACAAGTTCGTCTATGCAAAAATGTTCTAATGAAAATATGCCATAGGGGAGGAATAAAGCATTGGCCTTATGTAAAAATTCGAAGCACTATGAAGCAAATAGCTAGATTGAGAAGAACAATGTCTCCTGATGGTCCTCTCTCAAGAGCAGCCGCTCAGGAAGAAATTAATAGACTTAAACTTGAGATAGTCGAAGCTTGCGGTGGGATTGTACCAACTGTTGTTCTTGATGCTTGAATTAATATAGTCTACTCTTCTTAGCCTTCTTGCTAATGTTTGTAATCTCTATTCTAGGATTCATAAGGATTTTCGAGTTTTCCTGCCAAACTCAACTTTATCTTATTAAATTCAAACTTAAGCCAGTTATTCTGTATAATCAAGACTATGCCCGTATTCTGTTATGGTATTGTCATCTGTTACTCATATAAATTAGCTAGGTAAGTGTAAATCTAGCGAAAATCTCTTCATACTTTTTACAACGGCAACTAATTGAATAACCATCAAATAGGGGCTTAGTCTTTCAATCACTTTCCTAGACACCAATAAAAATATTCATCCCCTAGAAAGTAATTTTGGGCCTACAGAATCCAATATTCAATAAATTTTCTACTTACCATCTTCCGCTACGCGGCTCTGAAATTTAATCTCAATCACATCCTCAAATCATAAATTCTCATTATCAATCACTTGAATATTTTGATTAACCCATTCTTCTCCTATCATGAATGTCACAAGAAAATTGGTAAAAAGAATCCAAAGCTATAAAGGAAAATGCACATGTTATGATATTTAATTTGCCATGACCTCAAAATTTTATTTAGAAAACTGATAGGAAATTTACAGATTGGCCAGAACCTTTGCTCTGATACCAAAAATGTAACGCCTCATTTTCAATACCAAAATCTTGGCCAAAATATTAGTAACACCTCCAAATATAGGATATTCAACACTCAAAAACATATTTACAATATGGCCAAAGGTAGAAATCCATTTATACAGAGCCAAAATAAATCCAATAAATAAGAGTTATTTTAAAATGCGGAAGTCTTTTAGGTTCATGGCAAATAAAATAACACAACATAAACTAAAGGAGTACAGAAGAGCCTACAAAGCTCACTCCATGGGTGCATTCCCTTGATCTCTACTAAGTTATTCACCTGAAAAATGATAATATGGGGTGAGATTACACATCTCAGTAACTACTGAATATTTCCACCGCATACAAGTAAATAATGTATGACAAAAAGACATAAACTTATTTCATAAATATAAATATATACCATACTTTCTCTTACAAAGATTATTTGTAAAAGTAGTTATCAATACAAAAATAATAAAATATGACTTTATATATATAAATATATTTTTTCAGAAGTTCTCATCATATGTCTTTACAAATCATTCATCAGTCTATCAAATCCTTGATCTGTTCAGAAATGCATTATGCAGTATGCAGCCTCCCTTATACCACCTCCATCCGTATACCGCTGACTGGAGCCATAGGCTAACACATAGTCCAATAGAAACTTATTCATTTGACTGAATTGTTCCAAGCTCACCAAATCTTAAGATACACCCGGCCAAAGGTATAGAGCTTAAATCTGGACTATGGCTCCCCTCCTTTAAAATAACTAAGGAGGTGTCACATGTCCCACAACTCCAATGAAATCCCGGCCAGAGGAAAACATGGAAGATGGGGCCCTGAAACAAGTACCATCCACTGTGCACCGAGTGGTGGCATAAATCATTCTTATCATTCAAATCCCTCCTTACTCCACCCATCATAATACAACCGCCATGATGAATATGTTCACTCAAAATAATGCATTATTATACCATAAAGTTTTATACATCAATATGCGTATTTATGAATAGTGAATACTATGCGTATATGTGAATAGTAAAATACGATATATATACATGAATAGTAAAAATGAAGAGTACATACGGTATGTATACGTGAATAGTAAATACGGTATGTATACGTGAATAGTATTATGAATAGTAAATACGGTATACGTGAATAGTAAAATGAATAGTAAATACGGTATACGTGAATAGTAAATACGGTATACGTGAATAGTAACGTACGTATAAATAGTACCTCTGCAGATTTGCAAATCAAAGTTCCCACACCGGATCTTAAAACCATAAATATTTTCTAAATATTCTTGCCAAAATAGTAAACAAACAAATTTATAATCATACATAATTCACAAGTATAAGGAAGAATATTCAGAGTTACCTGGTACTTGCTAATTCCCAAATCACCGACAAGCTTCTAAAAAAACTCTCAAATAATTATCTCTCTACTCTCTCTTTCTCTTCCTCTCTCTAAATAGCTCTAGGAGTTGTGAAGAATGAAATGAAATGAAAGGTCTATTTATAGTTGGAAAATGGGTCCTTAGGCGTAATTTTCACAAAATTATAAAATTATATAATATAAAAACATTTTCCTCGTGGGCTGCTGCGCTTCTGCCGTTTCAAAATTTTCTTCATTATTTTAATATTTAAATTTGTAAATTACTGTGCAAATAGTAAATTTAATAATATAATATTATTCTAATTATTATTGAGTGGGTCCCGCGTGATTTTTTTTAAAACTTCCCACGAGAAGCACAAGGAGAGGCGGCTGAAGATGAATTATTTTTGACGTGGGTCCTACGTATTTTCAAATAGTGAATACGTCTTTATAAATAGTAAATACCGTATTTTTAAATAGTAAATACGTATTTGTGAATAGTGAACACTATTCATATTTCACAAATTTCAAGTATTAAATACGTATTTGCGAATAACATATATATATATATATTTTTTTTTAAATACGTATTTGTATATAGTAAAAACGTATATGTGAATAGTAAATACTATTCACGGGGCCCACAAAATACTGATTTCAAATTTATTACTTTCCAAAAATAGAGCCTACTAGTCTTCCCAAAATAGGTTTATGTTCAAGATATTAGATTCAAAATTCAGGATGTTACAGCTCTGGTAAGAGAAACCGAGGCCGGACAGAAACCAATATACTTCATCAGCAAGGCCCTGTAAAGCTCGGAACTCCGGTACCAGAAACTGGAGAAAGTGGCCTTCGCCCTACTCACCGCGGCCAGAAGGCTCCAGCCTTACTTCCAAGGACATCGGATTGTGGTACGAACCAGCCAGCTGATCCGCCAGATCCTCCACAAGCCCGACCTGGCAGGAAGAATGACCAACTGGGCCATAGAACTATCCGAGTTCGACATCGCTTTCGAGGCCCGGCAGGCAATCAAGTCCCAGGCACTGGCCGACTTCGTTAGGAAACTCACCCCGGCCACTACCAATGACGGGATTTGGAAGGTCCACGTGGATGGATCATCCAACGCAAAGGGCAGCGGTGTAGGAGTCATCGTCGAAAGCTCGCAGGGGGTAGCCACCGAGCACTCTCTTCAATTAAAGTTCCAGACCTCCAATAATCAGGCCGAATACGAGGCCCTGCTGGCCGGGCTGCTTCAAGCAAAGGACAATGGCGCCCAACGAGTAAAGGTTTTAACCGACTCGCAGCTCGTCACAGCCCAGATTGACGGCACCTATCAAGCAAAAGGCCCTCTTATGGCAAAGTACCTGAACCGTGCCAAAGAGCTCATGGCCGAATTCGAAGAGGTAACGGTCTCCCATATCCCAAGAGAGGAGAACGCCAGAGCCGACATCCTCTCCAAGTTGGCGAGTACTAAGGGGCCAGACAATCACAGGACCGTGATCCAACAAAATCTGATCGAGCTGAGCTGCGTTATGGCCATCTCAGCTGGCCTCGACTGGAGGAAACCAATAGAAGACTACCTCGAAAGGGGGATCATCCCTACTGATTCGACCGAGGCCAAAAAGCTGATCAGAGAAGCCGCCCTCTACGCAATGGTTGACGATCAACTATATAGGAAAGGGCTCCACTGCCCGATGATGCGATGTCTCGGTGAGACTGAAGCGAAATACGTGCTGGCCGAACTCCACGAAGGCAGCAACGGACACCACATGGGGGGCAAGGCCCTCGCCAGAAAAGCATTATGCGCCGGCTATTACTGGCCCACTATGAAGCATGACGCTATGGAAAAAGCCAAGGCATGCGACAGTTGCCAGAAACATGCCAGGATCATATGGCTGCCGCCCTCAGAGTTAAAAGGAATGCCATCCCCCTGGTCCTTCTACAAATGGGGCATAGACATCCTCGGACCGTTCCGGCCGGCACAAGGGCAATGCAGATGGCTCATAGTCGCAGTGGACTACTTCACCAAGTGGATTGAGGCTGAGCCACTCGCCACAATCACCTCGGCCAGGGTTATGAAGTTCTTCCGGCATAAAATCGTCTCCCGCTTCGGGATACCCGCCGAGGTCGTCACGGACAATGGGACCCAATTCATGGACCATAGGTTCCAGGCTTTGATGTCCAACTTGGACATTAAACAGCACTTCTCCTCCGTGGAACACCCGCAGTCGAATGGCCAGGCCGAAGCCTCCAACAAGATCATCCTGGACGGGTTGAAGAGACGAATGTTGCAAGCCGAGACCAACTGGACCGAGCAGCTCCACAGCGTCCTCTTGGGATACTGGACAAGCGTACAGTCTTCGACCCAGGAAACCCCCTACAGGCTGACTTATGGATGCGAAGCAATGATCCCGGTTGAAATCGGACAGCCATCCTGGAGAAAGGTCAGAGCCAGACATGAAGGGCAGGAGTCGAACGACGACGCCTTGAGGACCGACTTGGACCTCATAGATGAAATCCGGGTAGCAGCGCACTGCCGGGAATTGGCCGCCAAGCAATTACTCGCGGTTAAGTACAACAGAAAGGTCAGACCCCGATCATTCAACCAAGGAAACCTGGTACTCCGACGGGCCGACATAGGCAACAAGAATGCCAAGGACGGGAAGCTGGCGGCAAACTGCGAGGGCCCCTACCGGATTAAAGAAAAGCTCGACGGAGGGGCATACATCCTCGAAACCTTGTCACGGAAGCCGGTCAAAAGAACGTGGAATGCCGACAAGCTGAAAATCTAGTATAGCTAGATCCCTCTTCAGCAGCGTTTGTTTTCATTGCTTTCATTTGTGTTCATGTTGTTTCTTTCATTTTCGAGTTATGACATTTCCTAATATTGTTGCTTTGTAAAGCCCCCTAGGGCTATTTATTTTTATCAATAAAGGATCCCATAGAGGAGGATTTTGAATGTGCACAAATTTCGCTTAAGCATGAAGCCGAAGCCATGAAGCTCGGCCAAAATGATAAGACCGGGGCGACGAAGCCCGGCCATGAAACCCAAAACCGAGGTACCTAAACCCGGCACCGGCAGAAGGCCCCGAGGTCGCGTACCCAGCCAAAACCAAAAACATCTAGATATACGAAAACCGGCCATTGTACTCCGACAGGCACTGGTTGGAGCTCGGCGAAGGCACCATACGTAGCCCTTCGTGAAATTGACGCGTCAACGCTCGCCCGGCTAAGCAAGCAGTCTACCATGCCGACCCTGATCAGGTCAAAATGTCCGACCTAAGGCAAACGAAGCCTCGGTTAGACATGTGGTAATTCTGCCCTTACGCCGGTAAAGTTTAATCCGACTATAAGAAAGTTGGAGCCCGACTATTAGAAAGTCGTGCCGAGGTAGTGCGGTTAGTTATGCCTGACGAGGCTGAGACAAGACAACCCTGCCCCAACCTCCCACGCACCAAGTGTAGTAGAGTACTTGCGGACTGCATACACGCAGCAAACGCTAAAACTTAGACAAAAGGATTATCCATTGCCTAAGATAATTAAACGGCATGTACTCATACGGCCGACTAACACTTAAAGCATAGACAAAAGGATGACAGAATTGTAAGTCATCCATTGTCTAGAGCACCCGAACGGCTCGGACACATGCAGCCGACGCACGCCCAAGCTAAGGCAAAAGGATGATAGCGGAAATCAAGCCATTCATTGCCTAAGGTACTTAATTGAAACAGGAATTGCAGTAAAAGGATGATAAAGAAAGTCATTCATTACTTGACGAATATTTGAACACAAGGGCGCAAAGGCCCAAACTGTTTATACAAAATAAAGGAGCACAGACGCCCCAAAACTTACAAAGGAAAAGCAAAACAAAGCTAGAACTAAGTGGCACCGGCAGCATCTTCCTCCACACCTTCGGCAGAATCCTCGGCGGCTGGAGGCTCATAAGAAAGGAAGGACCCATCTTCCTGAACAAAGGCACGATGGTCGTACCCCTCCACATTAAGCTCAGCCCCAGGATTGAAGTGTCGGATCTGGAGCAAGGCCTGCTTGAAGCATGCCTCGGCAGTCTGTACCAGGGCGTCAGAGTTTTCCTTGGAAGGCGCCTTCTTTGCAGAGAGGGCCTTCTCGAGCGCCTCCTTCTCAGTAGCCAGAGTAGCCCGCTGTTCTTGCAGAGCCTTGGCCGCAGCCAGGCTCTAGGACATCCCTTTTTGAGCACGAGCATACTCCTTGGCCACTTTACCAGCATGCTCCCGAGACAGCTGAAGCTCCTGGTCAACCTTCACTACCGCAACCTTGGTGGCGTCCCGCTCCGCCCTAGCCGCATCCCGCTCCGCCCTAGCCGCATCCCGCTCAACATGGGCCTCGCCCAGCTCAGTCTTCGCCGCCCCCAGCTCGGCCTTGGCCTCGTCTCGCTCCGCCCAAGCCGCGATAAGTTCATCCTCAGAGGAACTGGCCCTCTGTTTGACTTCGAGCAGCTCCTTCTTCAGTTGCTCGACAGCCGCAGCCTTGGGTTTTAACTCGACCTCAACCTTCCTCAGCCTCACGCACTCGGCCTCCGCCCGTGCATAATGGTTCCGGACCATTCTCAGCACTTGAAGGTACCCCACCGACTTGATCAGCTCCGTCTGGGCCACTTGTAGACGATCCTCGGGCGAAGGGGACAAGGGACGACTACCCTCCAGGAAATGCCGGGGCGGGAGGAATGCCACATCCACCTCAGGGGCCACCCCATTATCCCACAAGAAGCTACGGGGGAAAACCGAAGAGGGACCCGTCGGCGGAGGTGGAGGAGGGGGAAACTGCACTGGGGAAGATGAAGGCAATGACGAGCCAGCAGGAGAGACCGTCACCTCAATGTCATCATTGGAAATGACGATGCCCTTCCTAGGAGCAAGAGACACGGTAGCAATTGTGCCCCCTCTGAAGCTTAGGGCTCAACGGCCACAGAAGGGCCAACAGCAGCAATAACCTCCCGACTCTCTGAAGCCGGGATTTCCACCACGGGAGCGGGCTTGGAGGCCGTGGCAGAAGAAGGACCCTCGGCAGCAGGACCCTTCGCCTTCTTTGAAGCCAGGGCAGTAGGGGCACCGGCATCAGCAGAAGCCGCCCGCTTCTTCGGACGACTGGGCGACGAGGCAGCGGCCCTCGCCAAACGAGCATACATGGGCAGGCCATCCATGGTCCTAGCTGAAAACAATGAAAGACAAAGTAAGTCGGCAATTCAGAAAGAAGAATTCAAAGATAAAAACATAGACAAATACACCGCCAGAAACCCTACTGGTAGGAGGCAACGGCTTGGCGCCGTCCCCGATTATGAAAAAGCCAGCCGGCCTCACACCATACTCGGCCACAAGAGCCTCCAACCGTGGCAGGGCAGAAACCGACTCAGGTAAAAGACTCTTACGCAGAACTTGGAAGGAGATCGCCTTGGCCTTATAATAACTCTCCTCCCAGTACAAGGGGAAACGACCGCCACCTTCCAGGAACCAGGGCCCCTCCCCTGGCACGACCTCAACCTTGAAGAACGCCCCCTTAAAGCGTTTGAAGGAGTCGGAGAAGGGCGTCATCAACTTGCGCTCCGGATTGATCCGAAGGGACACTAACCCCCTTAGCTTATCACTCCCCTTCGGCGGGCTAAGTGTGAAGGGTCCGAAGAAATAAAAGAAAAGGTTGGCCGTGCACACTATAGGAGGCGAAAAATGGCCACACAGCCTTTCAAAAGCCACGAGGTAAGCCCATCCATTTGGATGGAGCTGGGACGGGGCCAGGCGAAGATGCCGCAAAGCCTCCATTTGGAAAGGGGTAAAAGGAAGGGGAACTTGTACCCGCGTCAAATAGTTGCGGTAGAAAAAGAAAAAGTCTGGTTCACCCTCGGACCAGGCCGTGCAGATAGGCTTGCCGGCCGCCGGACACCGAAGGATACACCCAGGCATGGCTGGGACCTTCAACCGAGCAATGTCCGCGTCAGACATCAACGACTGGGTCTTGAGCACCTCATGCGATACCCAGCTATACTGCCAGCACAGGGCGGCGGGTGGACTAGAAGAGTCCGAACCCTCGGGCTCCGACCGCCGCTTGGAAGAACCAGATTTGGGAGCCATTAATAAACCTATATGAAAGAAAACAAAGCTGCTATTAGTCAAAAGCAGAAATACCTGGCGCAGACACAGCAGCAGTCAAAAAAGGCGGCGGACTCGGATGAACGAGGGCATGAGAAGGGGCAGCTGGGGCAGACCAATGCCAGCAAGAGCCAAGGATGGAAGAAGCCTCGGCATCTCCAGCACAAGCCATCAACGCAGAAGCCTCCGCCAGGCAATCCTAGCAAGGGCCGAGATACCCATCCGGGGCGGAAGTCCGACGCACAGCAGAAGGGCCCTCATAGAAATTGAGGGGTCGAGCCATCAGCACCGAAGGGCTGGAACCGGAAGAGGAGCCCACCCCGGCCCCACCGAATGGTTCGAGAGGAAGAGCGAGCGCTGATGGCCGGAAAGGACGGCGAGGAACCGGAACCGGAATCCTGGCCGAAGACAGACGAGCCCCAGCTCGCCCCGGACGGACGGCGCCACCTCGGCACAGAGGATCCTAGATCCCCATAGCAGGTGGCTCACCCCCAAGAACCCAGTAAGTCATCCTCGGGAGACGCGCACGGAGGAGCATTTCCTCCTCCTGCGTTAACAACGCGCTTAGTCTCAATCCACTTCCGTCTCTCGCCATAATCAGAAGCCTACGGTACTAGAAACCGGTGTTTAAGGGAATTTCGGGATGAGTTTTGGGTGCGGTGACGCTAACGGAAACCCAGAAAAACCCAAAATTCTTGAAGAACAACAATACAGGCGACACTTCCAGAAATAAACGGTAAAACGAAAGAAAATACCGAACAAAAATGGTAGAGAGTAGACGGAATACCTGAACTTGATAAATGAAGGAACTAGAACGCTGGAAAACGGCGAAAGTTTCGCACAAGGAAAAAATCCCTCTGAACTCTAATACAGGAAACCAGAAGTATCTGTGAAGAAGACGAATAGCGGGAAAAGTAGAAAAGAGAAGAAAGAGGGCTATTTAAAACCAAATGCAGGGGTGCAACGGTCTATTCCCGTACAGACATGACGAGATTGGAACAGCACGACGTCAGCGCAATAAATGCACACAGGCCTCGAATAACGGAAAGGCGCGGCAATTGCAGAACGCACCCAATAGAAGCCCGACAGCTGTAAGCCCACAATGATGGCGCGCGAGGAGCAAATCCCAAAGCGTCCGGAGAATCCCAAAAGGTAATAGGCGCGAAACCGAGGCTGCCACCAGACACTGGGAACTCGGGAAGGGCGAACAACCGTCCGGACAAGACAAACTCGGCGTTCCAGGCAGGACGAGGATATGACAAGCCAACCACTGATCCGGACCGGACTGATGGTCTCGGCAGCCAAGATCCGACCCATTCCAAACGAAGGCCTCGGCCACACCAAGGACTGGGGGCAATACGCACCTCGGCCGTCCAGAAGCCTGAACAATCGAGCTGGGGGGCAACTGTTACGGACCGGCCCAATAGGCCCATGTCCGGACCTCGGCCCAACCGCTCCTGGGACAGAATCTGCGCTATAATGGGCAGGGATATAGGATCCCACTGATCTAGGATCTCATTAATGGAGATTCCCCTCCAATCATGATCCCAACAAATCAGCCCCCTATCTCTCAATCACAGATATCGCTCATTAAGGCAAGGATTCTCGCACCAGACTCCTCTATAAATAGAAGGGAACCCTAAACAGGTGCACACGTTCTATCTTATGCTCTATTTACCTACCGTTACACAGAGCACACACCCCACTCCCCTGGCTACGTGCCTTCCAGTATATCACAAACTATGTGGACTTTGATCCCTTCAAAGGGTACGTAGGCTCTAGGCTTGACAACCTAGTCAAGTCCAATCTCTGTGTTCTTAGGACAGAACACAATTTTTTTAAAAAAAACCCACTAGTTAATATTAATTATATTTATGCGTAGTGTCTAACATAAGTGCAAATGAGTAAACCAATTTTTTTTTTAAAAAAAAGGCTCATTCAAGTTTAGTTTTGATTGTTTAATTCAGGTATAATATTGGTCTTTATCAATTTTATGTTTATGTTAGCTCGTTAATATTTGGGATCCCTTGTGCCAGGAAATGGTACAATTTAAAGGTACTATTTTAACACACTTCGATTTAACTGGCCCACTGAACATTAGAAATCACGGGATTAAGATGGGACCAACCGCCTTTGGTATTGATCTTATATTCTAATTGTACCATTTCCTGGAGTGTTTACATATCTGATCTTAACTAGGAATTTCTTCATAGAGAACATGAAGTAGTAGTTTGAACCGCAATCAACAGACACGAGTATGAATCTCTCAAAGGCTGTTTACCTTGCTTTCTCACCAGTTCAGTTTATGGTTTTTTGGATTCTCAACAGAGTCAGCCGGTAACTTAAGTTAGAATTTTCAGTTCTAACAGCTCACTGGTGAGTTCACATTTACTGAATAGCTCCCACAAATGAGATAATTTCCAACTTTTAATTTAGACAAAATCAAAGGAGTCTACAAGATATTGTCTACCCCCACGGACAACCGATCTCTGTGCTCTCCCCAGCCTCGCTCAGCTAGGAAAATCTACTCTATCCCCTCATGAAAAAAAACATTGTTTTGACTGTTACATACAAATTGTTCACATCAAAGAATACTGAAGCAGTTTACATGTTGTATGAAAAGAATAAGTCACGTAATGCAGGAAAAGCACCAATGTAGTAATTTTTACCAAAAATTGTATCTAATTAAAGCACTTTAGAAAAGAATTATCAAAGTAATGTTATCAAAGATGTTACTTGGCATCAGGATAGGTGATGCCACTGACGCATTTGCGTAAGTGGCATCAAGCATCTTGACGCCACAGGCATCACTTAGTGTCAATTTATTAATTGACGCCAGCGGCGTCAATTAAACCAGTACAACGCTACTCTGTAGTGGCGTCAAACACCCTGACGTCAGGACAGGTGATGCCTTTGATTGCATTACTTTAGTAATTCTTTTCCAAAGTACTTTAATTGGATACAATTTTTGGTAAAAGTTACTATAATGGTACTTTTCCCCACGTAATGCTGCACAGTCCACATCTTCCAAGGAAAGGCATATTACATCTTCGTAACATGTAAGGTGGCCTGTGCAATTCCCTTGCAAAAATGTAGTCCGGTTGGCTAAAGAGTTCTCAATTGTCCAACCCCGTGCTCCCTTTAATGCGTGTGCCAAGGTTGGAGACACTGCAAAGCATTCTTCTTGACGTGTGAAGCAAAAGTTCATAGTAAGATTGTCTAGTGGGAGTTTGCAGTACTGGTTCCAGTCTCTTTTATGACGCAAGAATATATTGACTCAAGCCTCAGAGAAAGAAAATCTCTTGATAAGTAGATTAACCCAAGAAAAAGGAAGAGCACCACTTATGGAAATTAAATATACAATGAATGCTGCGTAAGCAGCTGTGCAGGAGCAAACTACAAAACCAAACAGCAGACCTTTCACTTCAGAAACGAAGAAATCTAACAATAGATACCCATTGATCACCATTATTAGCGCAGCAATAGTCCATGCTACCCTCTACAAAAAAAGGGGAAAAAAACAATGAAAATTCATTATAAATAAAATTAAGATGATTTTTACAAGCCCAAAAAATCAGTTGACTGAACTTGGAGACAATAAGCAACACTATAACCTTACACTAAAGCAGCTCAAGGAACACGAAATAACAGTGAATCATTTACGATCTGAGGATCACTTAATGGCATAAGAGTAGTACCTCTAAAGACCTTTCCTTTGGAATGGCATAGATATTTTTAGAGTAAAATATACTAACCATCCTTCTATTTTGCTTTAATTACACAGACCCCCCTCTATTTTTTCCTATTTGATCAAGGGTTTCTCTCTCGAGGCTTAGATGGCAAAGGGTTATCACCTCTCCCTCTATTTTTAAAACATACATTTAAGTCTAAACCAATAACTCTGTTAAGAATCTTCTAAAAAGATTCGGATAGAATTTCAAAATATTTGGGGGGGGGGGGGGGGTTGGATAACATACATTTAAATTTAAAGGAAGGTTTATATAGGTTTTCAAAATAGAGGGGAGATATATGTAATTAAGGTAAAACAAATGGGTAATTAGAGTATTTTACTCGTATTTTTATAATGATAGTCACATTTTCCAAGTAATTTATTTTTAACCATGAAGAACCAGTTGACTTCTAATTAAATACAATCAGGGCACTTAAGCTCAATGTTTGATAGCAGCTTGTAATAATGGACAATCCCCAATTACAAACAAACTGAAACAATAACGGAGCGGGTAACACAGATCAAGCCCAAGGTAAAAAGTTCAGACTAAACATGAGAAACTCACACAATCAAGTAAAGACAGAACAACCGGGATGCACTAAAATGGTGAGGAAAATTGGAACTAATTTACACTAAGGTTTTGGCAAAACAAGATGGATCATATCATAAGCATAATTTCCACACAGCAAACAGCATATGCAAACTATTATGATCCATCTACATAAATGGATATAGCCAAAGGCATAAGATTTTCTGGGTTTTGATTATTAAGATCTTCCTGGTACTGTTGATCCAGACAAAGAATCACCTGAAAATCTAAACGGTGGCTGCAGACAACAATCTAAAAGGGAAAATCATATCTCCGTTCCTTACCACTCAATTCATTGTGATCTTATCTATCAAAGTCAAGTTACGAAAAAATGTAAACACAATTTCAAACAGTGAAAAATGCAGGAACTGGCCCAAGAGATCTTAAACACTGGATGACAGGAGCAAATATTGACAAGCAATACTCACCTCAAGAACAAGTCCAACCCTAAAGGTCCCCATGATCTGCTCTTTTGAAACCAAAGTGAGCAGAGGGATAAGTGCAAAAGGAATTTGCATTGACTGAAGCACATTCAGCCACTCATTTAGAATGTCCAATGAAGCTTCGGATGTGTTAAAAACAATAGCTACAACCATAGTTGGTAGAATTGCGAAACTTCGAGTGATTAATGACCTTAACCATTTCTTTAAACGAAGGTCAAGAAAACCTCCCATAATGAACTGCCCAGCATATGTACCAGTAATGGTGCTACTCTGCCCAGCTGCCAATAACCCAATACCCCATATATAAAGAATTGGGAAGACCCCTCCTCCATACTTTTCCTGAAGATACTGCCCAGCATTAACCAATCCTATGCTATCAGCCTGCTTTGAACCGTAAAACCCCTTGGCAAAAACTGTTGTGACAAAAAGGTTAATGACAAAGGAGACTGAGAGAGCAACTGTTGACTCAATGGTATAGTAGTTAAGAGCCTCCTGCACCTGGCCTTTCTTACTGGGATCAATTTCCCTTGACTGCACCAAAGCAGAATGCAAGAACACGTTGTGAGGCATTATGACGCAACCCACAACCCCCACAGCCTGGCGAATTGTTTTTGAGCTAAGCCTTGGAACTAAAATACCTGCAGGAAGGATGAAACATAGTTATACCATGAACACCCCAAGAACAGTAAAATCCTTTTCTTCATGAACAGCACAGGGGAGGGTGGGTGCAGCAATCATACAGAAGAAACATAGTTTTGCCATATAATAAATAAAATTCATATTCACGCTCCCTTATTAGATAAATACCCATCAAGAGTTCTTTTCCACTAGGTTTGGCGTCACCAAACATCCAGGCAAAAGAAAGGGCCATTGTCCCAATGAGAACTGCAAAAGCAGCTTCCAGCTTCCTTACGCCATAATTCTCAAGAAATAAAAAGATGAAACTGTTCAGCACAGAGAAAATAAACCAAAGTTAGACATATTTAGACATGAAAATCAAGATGTTCCCAAGCAATTAATTGACAGAAAATAGAAGAACTGGTAAGTAATGGTGGTTATCTCATAAAAACGCAATTGTAAATTACAACAATCATATTCACCTTAGTTGTCGCAGTTGAATCTAAAACTGTATGAATTACAAAATAGGATCAACGTTTAAAAATTTTGGTGAGCTAAGGCAGTTCAGTTTAAAGGCACAGGGATGCCATATTAAAGAGTTAAAAGTACTAAGGTGTGGCCCAATGAAAAGTTTGAAAATAAAGACATAAAGGTGATACAGATAAGCAATGCTCTAACAAAACCATCACATAAGGAGAACGTGAGAGTGAAAAGAGAGAGGTTGGAACAGGATTGACAATATCATTATCGACAATGCAATCTGTATTAGAAAATTTTGATATTGACTATGAACTCAAAAATGAGTCCTAAAGACAAGGCATGATCAGTTGCTTCATTGATATGTACTCTAGAGACTCTTGACATACCAGAGATAGAACTACTTCAAAATGGATTAGCAGCCATTCGAGAAAATTTGAACATTTTCATGTCTTTTTGATGAGTTAAGGTCTTGAATCACGATGTTTAGAATCTTTAACAAAAACTTATCCTAGATAATACTCTTGGCATGTGTTTCGTGTGTAAAATTAAGCATTCTAACAGCCTTTGCTAGCGCTGCAATAATCAGACATGCTGCTTTAGATTGTCTTCTCAATCTCAGTTTTAGAAACTATATACTGAAATTGACCTTTCATTCCTTCTTTTTGGACGGGGGATTCTTGTGACCTTCCAAGCGCTTATATACTAGGAGTGGTACTTCTGTGTAATACATGTGGAAAACTATTAATTACAGCCTTCAAGTTATTAAGATCTTAACATACAGAATGAATTAATAATTCTGAACTGCTACAAAAAAAATCATATATAACGTCTAAGCTGAATCCAGAATCTTGCTTCAAAACGAAATGACAATTCCCAGTTGCTCGATCCGTACGATTCAGCATGTAACGTGACCAAACATCTGTGGATAAAGAGTCATCATTCCCTATGTATTGGTGATATTCATTGCTTTATACTTTTTCCATAATCAAATCTGATTTTTAGTCAAAACAACTATAATCGTTGTGGCAAAGTCCCTTTTTTCTTTGCTAGGTTCGAACCCGGCAAGGAATCGCTATGTAATTAGCACGATTCTCAGAACTAAAACAAACAATATGACGCCTTATGAAATTTGGAACCACAGAAAGATAAGCTTTTTGACGAAGAAGTGTAAAAGATGCAAAGAGCCTACCAATCGGAAGCAGTAATCACGACGCCAGCCCAAAGCGGCAATACCCCATGGCTAAGAATTTGTATAGCGATGGCACTCCCAATGACCTCTTGAATGTCAGCACCAATCAAGGCCAGCTCGGCCATGAACCACAGCACCAACCTAGCCCAATTAGGATATTCGTCTCTGCAAAGCTCCGCCAGGTTCCGTCCCGTGACCACCCCGATCCTTGCGGAAAGAAGCTGAATCAACAAGCCCATAATTGTGGCCCACATCAAAAGCCAGAGCAGGGAGTAGCCGGCGATGGCTCCAGACTGGAGATCTCCTTCAAGATTTCCCGGATCCAAAAAAGCTATACTCATCAAGAAGCCCGGCCCCGTGTAGAGCCATAGCTTCTTCCACGAGAAAGGCAGCACCGTCGTCGAATCCTTATCATCGATGGAGTCTAAATCTACAATGAGAATTTTCTCCCCTGCCTCATAAGCGGCCTCTTCGTAGTCCAAAGACGAAGGCCGGGATTCAGATTGGGGTTGAAGCAAGCGGCTGACCTCTTCGTCCTTGTCGTCTTCTGGGGATTCATCTTCTCGCGACTGCGGGGTCATTGCCGAGCTACCGGGAGAGTGTTTAAATTGAAGGGTCTACAAATTCTACGTTTATTCAAATTAAATTTCCGGCAGGCTAGGAAAGGAGTGGCGTACAGCTATGGCGCGAAGGGCTGTAGCAGTGCCGGTGCAGGTGGAAAACCAGGTGCCGCCATGAATTGCAACATTTATAGCCGTCGCATGGAGCCGAATCGTCAATTGGCGTGGAGCGTGCCAATAGCAAGCCGAGACGTGAAAATGACGGGCTATATTCGTCACTACAATATATATGGTGCCATAAAAGGCTTCCTGTTTGGTTAGTGTACCTAAGGAGAGAATAAGAGGAAAATGGAGGCAGCAAATTAGGTAATTCTATTCTATCAAGTATTATATATTACGTCGATCTTTTTTATATATTTAAAAATGAATTATGGAAATTACGAATAGTACAAGTTTTCTTTGAATTCCATTCATATAATTTTTAAATTTGTTTATATGTTTCATATAAATTATATCTTTTTTTTTTTATTAATGTCGATGTGCTTTAAGGCTTCACAGGACTAGTGACAAAGGTTTGAAAATAAACCAATATCTGGACGAGGGTGTGTCACCCAAACCGTGGGACTGTAATCCAACAAGAAGCTTTTGCCATCAAAGGCCAAATAGAGGTCCCTTGCATTGCGCATCTAGCCATCTGAAGCCCGTGACGTCACGATTAAGAAATGGAAAGGGGCGTGTGTCACCCACGTGGATTAGAAAACAAGATAATCGTACTACATGAGGGTAATAGAGGAACTTCAACCTCCTCAAAAACAAACCCAACCGTCCAAAAACACAGAGCCAGGTGGATTCAGTCAACTCTTGGAAGTGAGAATCAGGGGTGTTTTTCATGCCAAAATGCCTCCCGAGCCGGACAAAAAAATACTCCATCCTCTAAAAAGGAAAGCTCATAAATCATTTGGGTATTTTTAGGCTGAGTCAAATACCGAGTAGGGGCAATGGGCAAATTACGCTACCCTACTCATTTAGTCTTGCTCAAAATGTGTTATCATTGTATTTTTTTTAAAAAAATATGTATATATATATATATATTGTTCTGTATGAAGAACACAGAGATTGGACTTGATTAGGTCGTCAAGCCTAGAGCCTACGTACCCTCTGAAGGGATCAAAATCCACGTAGTTCGTAGTAAACTGAAAGGCACGTAGCCAGGGAAGTGGGGTGTGTGCTCTGTGTGGCAGAAAGTAACAAGAGCATAAGATAGAACGTGTGCACCTGTTTAGGGTTTCCTTCCATTTATAGAGGGGTCTGGTGCGTGTATCTCTGCTTTAATGAGCAATATCTTAGATTGAGCCGTCAGGGGCTGATTGGCTGGTGCCATGATTGTCGGAGAATCCCTATTAATGTGATCCTATCTTTGTGGGATCTCGGATCCCTTTCTGTTTTGGCGTGGATTCTATCCCTAGCGTGATTGGGCCGAGGTCCGGACCTGGGCCTGTTGGGCCGGTCTGTAACAGTTGCCCCCCAGCTTGGTCGTTCAGGCTTCTGGACGTCCGAGGTGTTTATTGCCCCCCAGTCCTTGGAGTGGCCGAGGCCATTTGCCTAGACTGAGTCGGCTCATGGGTGCTGTGACCATCTGCCCAGCATGGGGAAGTGGTCGGCTCATAATGCCCTCGTCCTGCATAGAACGCCAAGTCCGTCTTGCCCGGGCAGCTAATCGCCCTTCCCGGGTTCCCAATGGCCTCGGTTTCGCACCCTTTGCCTTTTGGGATTCTTGAGACGCTTTGGGATCTGCTCCTTGCGCGCCATCATTGCGGGCATACAGCTGTCACGCTTTCATTGGGTGCGTCCTGCAACCGCCGCGCCTTTCCGTTTTTCGAGGTCTGCGCGCATTAATTGCGCTGGCGTCGTGTTGCTCCAATCCCGTCACGCATGTACGGGAATAGACCGTTGCACCCCTGCATTGGCTTTTAAATAGCCCTCTTTCTTCTTCCTTCCACTTTTTCCCGCTACTTCACTCTTTTGCCCAGATTTTTCTCCGATTTCTTTAGAGTCTTCAGAGGGGATTCTCCTTTACTCAGAACTTTCGCCGTCTCCCAGCGTTTCAGTTCCTTCCATTTCCTTTACACAAGTATTCCATTCATCCTCTACCATCTTTGGCTGGTATTTGTCTTTGTTTTACCATTTATTTCTGGAAGTGTCGCCTGTATAACTGTTCTTCGGGAATTCTGGGTTTTCCTGGGTTTCTTCTAGGATTCTGTCAGTATCACCACACCCGAAATTCCCCCCAAAACTCCCTTAAACACCGGTTTCTAACACCGTAGGCCTCTGGTTATGGCGAGAGATGGGAGTTTTCCGCGACCAAGGGCGTCGTTGACGCTGGAGGAGGAAATGCTTCTCCGTGCGCGTCTCCCGCGGATGGCTTATTGGGTTCTTGGGGGTGAGCCACCCGCTAGGGGATCTTGGATCCTTTGCGCCAAGGCGGCAATATGCGTACGGGGCGAGCTGGGGCTCGTCCTTCTTCGGCGAGGGTTTCGGTTCCTATTCCACGTCGCCCTTTTCGGCCTCTTACACGCGCTCTCCCTCTTGAGTCGCCCGGTGGTGCCGGGATAGGCTCCTCTTCCGGTTCTGTCTCCCCCGTGGTCGTGGCTCAACCTCTTAGTTTCTATGAGGGTCCTTCCGCCGTCCGCCCAGAGCCTGCCCCGGAAGGGTATATTGGCCCTTGCTGGGATTGCCTGGCGGAGGCTTCCGCGCTTATGGCCCATGGTGGAGATGCTGAGGCTTCTGCCATGCTTGGCTCCTGCCGTCACTGGTCCGCCCCGGGTGTCTTTTCTCAGGCCCCCGTTCGTCCGAGTCCGCGGCCTTTGTCGCCTGCTACTGTGTCTATGCCAGGTATTTTTGTTTCTTTGCTAATACCGGCTTTGTTTATTTTCGTATAGGCTTATTTATGGTTCCGAAGACCGGATTTTCCAAACGGCGGTCAGAACCCGAGGGTTCGGACTCTTCTAGTCCGCCCGCTGTGCTGTGCCGTCAGTATAGCTGGGTTTCTCATGAAGTACTTAAGACCCAGTCGTCGATGTCCGAGGTGGAAATTGGTCGGTTGGAGGTCCCAGCCATGGCCGGGTGTGTTCTCCGGTGTCCTGCGGCCGATGAACCTATTTGTACGGCGCCGTCTGAGGACGGACCGGATTTCTTCTTTTTCTACCGCGATTATTTGACGCGGGTGCGAGCTTCCTTTCCATTTTCCTCCTTCCAAATGGAGGCTTTGCGGCATCTTCGCTTGGCCCCGTCTCAGCTTCACCCGAATGGGTGGGCCTACCTCGTCGCTTTTGAGCGGCTGTGTAGCAATTTCTCACCCCCCCTCCCGTGCACGACCAACCTTTTCTTCTACTTTTATGGCCCTTTCACACCTAGTCCGCCCAAGGGGGCGATAAGCGGAGAGGGTTGGTGTCCCTCTGGATCAACTCAGAGCGCCAACTGATGGCGCCCTTCTCAGATTCTTTCAAGCGCTTCAAGGGAGCGTTTTTCAAAGTTGAGGCCGTGCCGGGGGGGCGACCGTGGTTCTTGGAGGGAGGCGGTCGTTTCCCCTTGTATTGGGGGAGGATCATTACAAAGCTAAAGCCATATCCTTCCAGGTTCCGCGAAAGAGTCTCCTGCCGGAATCGGCTTCTGCCGTGCCCCAGATTGAGGCCCTGGTAGCCGAGTACGGCGTGCAACCGGCTGGCTTCTATATATCTGCCGAGCCGCAGCCTTCTTCCTGTAGGCTTCTTTAATAGCGTATCGTCTTTCTTTCAGTACTGGTTTGTTGAGTTTGTGGATTCTGACATAGTCTGTGTTTCTTTGTTTGCAGCTACCTCCATGGACGGCTTGCCGCTCTACACCCGTTTGTCAAGGGTGGCCGCTCCGTCTTCTAGTCGCCAAAAGAAAAGGGCGGCTTCTTCAACTGCCAGAGCTTCTGATGCCCCAGACCCCAAGAAGTCAAAGGGTACCGCTGCTGAGGGCCCCTCCTCCACCGCTGCTTCTCGGGCAGCTCCCGTTGTGGACCCTCCGGACTCTGGAGAGTCCGGAGGTTGCTGTTTCTGTTGATCCTACTCCGGCTCCTGAACTTCAGGCTTCTGATGGGAAAGAGGCCTCGATTTCTGATGAGGAGATTGAGGCTGAATTCTTCGTTGATGAGCCTTCTGGTTCCCTGCCGGGTCCGCTTTCTGCTTCGACGCTTCCTCCGCCTCCACCTCTCCCGAAGTCTCTTCTTCCTTGAGGCCGTCTATGGCACGATGGGGTGGTTCCCGAAGTTGCCTCTGCTTTCCTGCCTCCCCTGCATTTTACTGGTTGTGCCGCGCTTACTCGGCCGGCCCTCGATGAGCTGCACAGAAACCAGGCGGAGCTTTGTCGGGCGGTGGGATACAACCAAGCCTTCATCCTAGTTCGAGAGCTATATGCTCGTTCCCATGCTGATGTCCAGAGGTTGAAAGCGCAGGTGGAGGAGTTGGCTAAGGCTTGTCTGCGACGGAGGCTAAGGCTGCATCTGCCGGGGACCTCAAGGAGGAGTTAGAGGTGGCTGAGGCCAAAGCCAGATCGGCCGAGGAGGAACTGGCGAAGGCTTGGGTTGAGCGAGACGGACCTCGGGCGGAGTTGGACGGGATGCGGGTGGAGCTGGATACCGTTCGGACAGAGCGAGATGCCGCGAAGGTTGCAGCGGCACAGGCTGATCGGGAGCTGCAACTGTCCCGGGAGCGGGCCGATTCGGTGGCCGAGGAGTGTGCCCGGGCTCTGAAGGGGAGGTCCGAGAGTCTGGCTGCGGCCACGGCTTTAGAGGAGCGGCTGGCTAAGTTGGCGAGGGAGAAGGAGGCGGTTGAGGAGGCCCTTGCTGCCGAGAAGGTGGCCTCCCAGGAGCTTACTGACGGTTTAGTGCAGACCGCTGAGGCCTGTTTCAAGCAAGCCTTGCTCCAGATCTGGCACTTCAATCCCGGGGTCGATCTTCAGGTGGAAGGGTACGATCATCGTGCCTTTGTTAAGGATGACAGGTCCTTCCTTCCCTACGAACCCCAAATCGCCGAAGGTCCCGACGAGGAGGCTTAGGAGGATGCTGTCGCCGAGGGTCCGGAGACGGAGGATGCTGATGTTGGTGTTGGGTCCGGCTCCCAGCTTTAGTTTTATTTACTTTCTTTCTTTTCTTTGTAAATTCCAGGGCGTTGGTGCCCTTGTATTTCGAATGGCTATGGCCTT
Organism: Acacia crassicarpa; assembly: GCA_034222035.1. Lineage (NCBI taxonomy): Eukaryota > Viridiplantae > Streptophyta > Magnoliopsida > Fabales > Fabaceae > Acacia > Acacia crassicarpa. The sequence goes on from JAWXYG010000003.1 coordinate 11,277,282, forward strand.
GGTGCCATTTTTGTACAGACTTTAGGTAAGTAATGAATGACTTTTATCCTGACCACTCTTTTGGCTATGAATGATTTTGGACTTGTATCATCCTTTTACTGTGAAGTCAAATGCGTTCAGTTACCTTAGGCGACGAATGGCTTATTTTCCGTTATCGGCCTTTTGCCTCGGTTTATGTTTATGCTGGCCGTGTGTGTATGGGCCTTGGTGCCCTTGTATTTTTTGAATGGTTCTGGCCTTGGTGCCATTCTTGTACAGATTTTGACCATTAATGACAATACTTGTTCAGTCCTTGTGCCTTGGTCTACCTTTAATTGATAGCGAATGATTTTGATTTGTACCGTCCCTTTTGTCTACATCCGACAATGAACGGTTTAAATTCATACCATCCTCCTTTTGCACATCCGAGCTCGTTTAGCTACCTAGGGCTGAGGGTGGCTTATTTTTTGCCATCGTCCTGTTGCCTCGATTTCTGTCCTCGTCGGGTGTGTGCGCGTAGGCCGTTTGGGCCGCTTAGGTGACTTAGGCAATGGGAAATTCTACTGCTCTTTTGACTAAGTTAGGGTGTTTGTCGGCCGCATGTGTGCAGGCCGTTGGCACTCTACCACATTTTAGTTGGTGGGAGGTTGGGACAAGGTTGTCTTGTTTCAGCCTTGTCAGGCATAACTAACCGTACTGCCTCGGCCCGGCTTTCAATTAGCCGAGCTCCAACTTTCTCTTAGTCGGATTAAATTTATCCGGTGTAAGGGCGGGGCTACCACGTATCTAACCAAGGTTTCATCTACCTTTGGTCGGACATTTTGACCTGATCAGGGTCGGCATGGTAGGCTGCTTGCTTAACCGGGCGAGCGTTGACACGTCAATTTCACGAAGGGCCATGGATGGCGCCCCCGCCGAGCTCTAACCATTGCCATTCGGAGTATGACGGCCGGTTTTCGTACATCTAAATGTTTTTGTTAGCGGCCGGGTTCATGATCCCGAGGCCTTCTACTGGCGCCGGGCTTGTGGTCCTCGGCGTTTGATTCTTTGGCCGGGCTTCGTTGCCTCGGCCTTACTGTCTTTGGCCAAGCTTTAAGGCTTCGGCTTCACGGAGCTTTGTGCACATTCATAGTTTGCTCAACAGGATCCTTTTATTGATAGGAGAAAATAGCCCTAAGGGGCTTTACAAAGCAGCAAAATTAGAAATGACATAACTTGGACTTAAAGTGCAAAATCTGAAAGAAAACACACTTAATCGAAAAAAAATCTTTAATGAAAGTAAGCGAACACTGCTGCGAAGAGGTCTAGCTATAGTAGATCTTTAGCTTGTCTGCATTCCATGTCCTTTTGATTGGCTTTCGTGCCAGAGTCTCGAGGGTATATGCTCCTCCGTTGAGCTTCTCCTTAACCCGGTACGGCCCTTCCCAGTTTGCCGCCAGCTTCCCGTCCTTGGCATTCTTGTTGCCTATGTCGGCCTGTCGTAGTACTAGGTTGCTTCGGTTAAAGGATCGGGGTCGGACCTTTCTGTTGTACTTAGCTGCGAGTAGCTGCTTGGCGGCTAGTTCCCGGCAGTGCGCTGTAACCCGGATTTCGTCAATGAGGTCCAAGTCTGTCTTCAAGGCGTCGTCATTCGACTCATACCCCTCCTGCCTGGCCCTGACCTTTCTCCACGATGGCTGTCCGATTTCAACCGGGATCATTGCCTTGCATCCATAGGTTAGCCTGTAGGGGGTTTCCTGGGTCGAAGACTGTACGCTGGTCCGGTATCCCCAGAGGACACTGTGGAGCTGTTCGGTCCAGCTAGTCTCGGCTTGTGCCATCCGCTTTTTCAGTCCGTCGAGGATGATCTTGTTGGCGGCTTCAGCCTGGCCATTTGACTGCGGGTGTTCCACGGACGAGAAGTGTTGCTTGATGTCCAGGTTGGCCATCAAAGCTTGGAACCTGTGGTCCATGAACTGGGTCCCGTTGTCCGTAACGACTTCGGCCGGTATCCCGAAGCGAGAAATGATGTTATGCCGGAAGAACTTCATTACTCTGGCCGAGGTTATTGTGGCAAGCGGCTCGGCTTCAATCCATTTAGTGAAGTAGTCCACCGCGACTATGAGCCATCGACATTGCCCTTGCGCTGGCCGGAATGGTCCGAGGATGTCCATGCCCCACTTGTAGAAGGGCCAGGGGGCTGGCATTCCTTTCAGTTCTGAGGGCGGTGGCCATATGATCCTGGCATGCTTCTGGCAACTGTAGAATGTTTTGGCCTTCTCCATGGCGTCATGACTCATAGTGGGCCAGTAGTAGCCGGCGCGTAACGCTTTCCGGGCGAGTGCCTTGCCCCCATGTGGTGGCCGTTAGCGCCTTCGTGTAGCTCGGCCAGCACATATTTCGCTTCCGAGTCTCCGAGGCATCGCATCATTGGGCAATGGAGTCCCTTCCTGTACAGTTGGTCGTCAACCATAGCGTAGAGGGCGGCTTCTCTGATTAGCTTTTTGGCGTCGGTTGGGATAATTCCCCTCTCGAGGTAGTCTTCAATCGGCTTCCTCCAGTCGGCCCCGGCCGAAATGGCCATGACGCAACTCAGCTCGGCCAGGTTTTGCTGTATCACGGTCCTATGGTTATCTGGCCCCTTAGTGCTTGCCAGCTTAGAGAGGATGTCGGCTCGTGCGTTCTCCTCTCTTGGGATATGGGAAACCGTTACTTCCTCAAATTCGGCCATCAGTTCTTTGGCTTTGTTCAGGTATTTTGCCATAAGTGGGCCCTTCGCCTGGTAGGTGCCGTTTATCTGAGCCGCGACGAGCTGCGAGTCGGTTAAGACCTTTACTCGTTGGGCGTCATTATCCTTTGCCTGGAGCAGTCCGGCCAGCAGGGCCTCATATTCGGCCTAGTTATTGGAAGTCTGGAATTCTAGCTGAAGAGAGTGTTCGGTGGCTACCCCCTGTAGACTTTCCACGATGACTCATGCACCGCTGCCCTTTGCGTTGGACGACCCGTCCACGTAAACCTTCCATATCCCATCACTGACTATGGCCGGGGTGAGTTCCCTGATGAAGTCCGCGAGTGCCTGGGACTTAATCGCCTGCCGGGCTTCGAACGCGATGTCAAACTCTGATAGCTCTATAGCCCAATTGGTCATTCTTCCTGCCAGGTCTGGCTTATGAAGGATCTACCGGATCGGCTGGCTGGTTCGCACCACAATCCGGTGTCCCTGGAAATACGACCGGAGTCTTCGTGCTGCTGTGAGTAGAGTGAAAGCTACCTTCTCCAGCTTCTGGTACTGGATTTCAGAGCTTTGCAGGGCCTTGCTTGTGAAGTATATTGGCATTTGTCCGGCCTCGAATTCCCTCACTAGGGCGGCGCTCACGGCTTCATTGCCGATTGATAGGTAGAGGAATAAGGTTTCACCTGGGTCCGGCTTTGTGAGCACCGGAGGAGATGCCAAACATCTCTTAATTTTTGCGAAGGCCGCGTCACAATCCGGGCCCCATCCGCCTCGGGTTTCTTTCTTTAGCAACTTGAAGAGAGGTAGGGCTTTCTCGGCCGACTTTGGCAAGAAGCGCGTCAACGCAGCTAGCCGGCCTGTCAGCTGCTGTACCTCCTTCTTTGTCCTCAGGGGCTGCATGTCAAGCACGGCCTTGCACTTGTCCGGGTTGGCCTCTATACCTCGGTTCGTCAACATGAAGCCTAGGAATTTCCCCGCTGGGACTCCGAACGCACATTTTGCCGGGTTCAACCTGATTCGATGTCACCTTAATTTGTCAAACGTCTGTTCAAGGTCCCGGATGTGGTCTCCAGGGAGCTTCGACTTTATGATCATGTCGTCTATATAGACTTCAATGTTGCGCCCGATCTGGTCCTCAAACACCCGGTTCATCATCCTTTGGTATGTGGCCCCAGCATTCTTCAGTCCGAATGGCATGACGTTGTAGCAGTAGTTCGCCTTGTCCGTCATGAAGGCGGTCTTTTCCTGGTCGTCCGGATGCATGGCGATCTGGTTGTATCCAGAGTATGCGTCCATGAAGGAGAGCAGCTGGTACCCGGCCGAGTTGTCTACCAGCTTGTCGATGTTAGGCATTGGATACGAGTCCTTTGGGCAGGCCTTGTTGAGGTTGGAGTAGTCCACGCACACTCTCCATTTGCCGCTGGGTTTAAGGACCATTACCACGTTGGAGAGCCAGGTGGTGTACTGTATTTCCCGGATGAAGCCCGCTGCTAGGAGCTCTTTGATGTGGTCCTCGAGGGCCTGTTGTCTGTTATCAGCGATGTTCCTCTTCTTCTGTGCCACTGGCCTTGATCCCGGCCACATGCCAAGTTTGTGACAGCAGAAATGGGGGTCGATTCCGGGTACATCGGCCGTGGTCCAAGCGAAAACGTCCTGGTTCTGCTTTAGAAAACGGGTCAGTAGAGCCTTGAGGTTGCTTTCCATATCTCGGCCGATCTTGGCAGTCTTGGACTGGTCCTCCCCCAATATTACGTCTTCTAGCTCTCCTTCTGGCTCGGGCCTCGGATTATCATGCTCCCAGAGGTCGAGCTCGACCATGTTGACCTGCTGCCGCGGTCGCCTCTCCGAGCCGGCTTCGTCTACTTGCTCGTTGGATCAGAGCCGAGGTGGAGACGAGGGTCCTCCTTCCTCGACCCGGAGAGCTTCAAAGTAGCACTGCCTAGACTCCTTCTGGTCTCCGGACACCACCACTATCTGGTTCTTGTGGTTCACCATCTTCAGCTTTTGGTGCTTGGTGGATACTAGTATATCCCAGTTGTGGATCGTTGGTCTGCCGAGGATGATATTGTAGGGGGACCGGAAGTTGGTGACCACGAATCTTACCTGTTCAAATTTAAAGGCTTCTTTGGTGCCGAGGGTCAATTTGAGGTCGATGTAGCCTTTAGGGAAGGATTGCTCGCCGTTGAAGCCGACTAGGGTGGTTTTGCACGGCTTGAGGTCCTCTGGGTCAAGGTGCATCCTTTTATAGGCGTCCCAGCTTATTATGTCAGCTGAACTTCCTGCATTCACAAAAATCCTTTTAACGCGGCAGTTAACCAAGGTTCCAGTAATTACCAGTCCGTCGAGATGCCCGGGTATGACGTCCTTCAACTCTTCATCGGTGAAGGTCAGAGTAGGCGGCCGAGGCTTCTTTGAGTCTTCCTTGAACTTCGGGGGTTCTTGGATGGTTAGTACCTCGCGGAGGTATTTCTTCCGCTGGCTGATGGTGTCTCCCCCCCTCCGAAACCTCCGCTAACGACGTTGCACTGAAATTCTATGTCGAGGAATTCGTTGTCCGAGGCCGCCCTCTGCTTCTTTTCCTGCTTTCGATTCTCCTTGGGCGGACTTTGTGAGCGGCCGCGGTCATTGCGCTTCCTGCTCGCCCTCCCCTGGGTCTTGATCACGTACTGACGCAACTTCCCTTCTCTCGCAAACTTCTCAATGGCGTCACGGAGATCATAACATTCGTCAGTAGTGTGTCCGTGGCAGTCGTGGAATGCGTAGAACTTGGTACGGTCCGTGTTGGAGCGTCCTCGGATAGGCCTCGACTTCTCCACTCATTTCATCTCGGTCTGGGCTACCTTTTTTCATACCTGGGACCGAGGGACGTTCAATGGGGTATAACTGTCATATTTATTCTTTGCCTCGGCTCGGTTAGGTTTGCCTCGGCCATCTCGGTTCCTTCTTCTTGGTTCGGCCTTCGTCCCTCTCGGCCTTTCATCGTCACTGTGCGGACTTCTCCTCGTACGCTCCGGTTCATCGGCGTTGGCCGCTTCCATCTGCTCCATCTCCAGGTACTTCTTCGCCTCAGTGTAGAACTCGGTTAACGAGTACACTGGGTTCTTGCATAGGTGACGAGCCAGCCGTGATGACGGGTCTAGCCCATTGACTAGGCAGTGGACGTGGACGTCCTCGATCAGTGATCGTACTTGCATGGCTACGTCTCGGAACCGATCTAGGTACTTCTGCAGAGCCTCACCTTTTTTCTGTCACACTTTGCTCAGTGTGAACGTGGTTTTTGGTTGCTTCTTGCTCGTGGCGAAGTGCAGTTCGAACTTGCGTCCGAGGTCCTCGTAGTCCCGGATAGAGTTGTCCAGGAGAGAAGTCAGCCATCTGTGCGCCGGCCCGTCCAGAGTAGCCGCAAAAAGACGCTGAATGACTGGGCCGCTGATCTGTCGGACCCACATGAGCTTTTCAAAGGTAACCAAGTGGTTGCGCGGGTCCTGGCTTCCATCGTACTTCGGCAGGCTGGTCAAATCGAAGCGCTTTGGGAAACGGGCTGTTGCCGCCTCCCTCGAGAACGAGGATCTTCCAGCCTCCGATAGATACGTCACGCGATATTCCCGAGGTGATCCATGGCGAGGCCGGGGAGTTCTGTCCTCCGCGCAGGGTTCTTCTCGGTTTCGGTTCTCCCTTGCATGCCGATCAGTGTGGTTAAGACCGACACCGTGGTTTTCTCTGTCTTCCGGGGACCGTGATATGCCCCGGTCTGCCCTCGCACGCCGCCTTGGTTCGCCGTTGTCGCAGCGTGTGTTCCTCGGCTTAGAGTTGTTCGAGGAACTACTGTCATCCACTGGGGCTCTCCTTGCATGCCCGTGGTTCCTATGGCGGCGCCTATCGCGGCGGTCCTTCTCGAGCGCTTCCTGGATCATTTTTCTGAAAGCCTCGAAGTCAGCCCATCTCTGCAGGTCATCATGTTTTTCCTTGTTCTCCAAACGCCGCAGGAATGATTCCTGAGTCCTCCGCATCATGCGGACGTCGGCATCAACGGCTCGAACGTCGCGTGTTGGAGCCAGTGTGAGCACTCCTAGTGGTTGCTGGTCTTCCTGCTGCGGCTGTTCCTCTTGGAGCGGCTGTTCCCTCTCAGGGGAAGAAGTTATTGTGTCGATAACGTGCCCTTCTGGGGTGTTTTCTCTCCGTGGTGGTGCCGGCGGCTGATCACGTGGTGGATGGCTGGCTTGCGGGTCTCCCCCCACTGGCTGGGGGTTTCTGCTGTGGCTTCTAGTGCTCACCATTAGTAGTCACGGGGATTGAAGTTTACAGTCCCCACGGTCGACGCCAATGTTCTGTATGAAGAACACAGAGATTGGACTTGACTAGGTCGTCAAGCCTAGAGCCTACGTACCCTCTGAAGGGATCAAAGTCCACGTAGTTCGTAGTAAACTGGAAGGCACGTAGCCAGGGGAGTGGGGTGTGTGCTCTGTGTGGCAGAAAGTAACAAGAGCATAAGATAGAACGTGTGCACCTGTTTAGGGTTTCCTTCCATTTATAGAGGGGTCTGGTGCGCGTATCTCTGCTTTAATGAGCAATATCTTAGATTGAGCCGTCAGGGGCTGATTGGCTGGTGCCATGATTGTCGGAGAATCCCTATTAATGTGATACTATCTTTGTGGGATCTCGGATCCCTTTCTGTTTTGGCGTGGATTCTATCCTTAGCGTGATTGGGCCGAGGTCCGAACCTGGGCCTGTTGGGCCGGTCCGTAACATATATAATGTATAATTGAATTAGTATTTACTTATCATTCAATTAAAATTTAATAAATAAACATATTTTGTATTTACTTAACACATATGCATATTTTTTCATACACATTTTTAATTAAAAAATGGGTAAATTAAGTTCTTTAAAAGTAAATTATTATCAAATCAAAAGAAGAAAATATCTATTGAATTAATTTGTTTTATTAGTCAATGAAATGAATTGAATTTAAATAATAAAATCTTAAAACGACTATGTCATAAAATATGTTTTTGAAATATCAAATTATACATTTTTTCTGTATTATTTTTTAGATAGTTCATTATTTTTCAATTTTAAAGAGATTTGCGGGCACATAAGCCCACCCAACTCAGCCGAATCCAAAATTATTTAGACTTTCATCGAGCAGGACTAGATAGCAAGCTATAAAATGCCACTTGTTTATCTTTTGAACTGGGCGGGGCATGAAAACGAGCACTGCTAGTGAGAATAATATCCCAAGGCACAGTGTATTATCTTATCTCAAAATAAAGCACCACAGTGTCCTGCTTCGTGTAATATAGCTGATTTTGGCATCCTGCCTCTCTCGCATCTCCAACCATAACCGTAGACATTAGATTTGGTTCATGTAAGAAAGAAAGTGAGCTATGCCCTGCCACTTTCACTGGCTCTGCTTCCTGATTCTCTCAATCACTTCCCCTTCTCAGCTTCCCTGCTCATATGCCTTTTTTATTCGTTCACAGTTTCCCAAATGCCTCAAATTTGAATTGCCGCTGAGAGGTTCTTGTCACACAAATAATCGACACTTGTTCTCCACTCAAATTTGGAATGCTCGGCTAACATTCATTTAATCATTTCAGTCTGGATCAGGAAAATTCGATGCGATGGCGACTTGAGAATTCAGATTATCCATAATTCTAATGCTGGAAATTGCTTGTTACATTTAAATACTAATAGGTAGCTCCTCACTCCAACAATCGTACTGCAATCTTACAGCAGTTAATTTAGCTTTCCTGTTCTTTGTAGGCTACCGTACTTTTTCAACATTAGACGATAAGGTCTTAAATCTTGTTGAAGGAAAAGTTGTTTGCACTGAATTTTTTCCACCTCAAATTATATGGACCATCCGCTATGCTTTAACACACAGCAGATCTTTGTGGCAGGTAGAGAAATTATCTGTAATGGAAAAGAGAAGCAGCATCGGTGCTAGCCTATTTACTGGTCCTTTAAGCTTTGTAGTCTTTTTTTGGTTTCCCACAGCAAAAGCTTTCATAGAACATATTAGGATATGAAGAGCAGACAGTGGCAGCAAACAAGACAAACTTTTCAGTGGCTGAATGCAATCAAGTTTTGCAGCAACATTCGTTGTGACAGTTTACTTACTGGTCTACACTGACAATGTTCAACATCAAACAGTTCCATGATTATTAAGCCAAACCAAACTAAGATTTTTTTTTTTTTTTTGGGGGGGGGGGGGATTAACCAGAAGGAGCTGAGCAGGATATCAGTATAACTAATTCAGTACTTCCTCTGCTTAATTTGTTCTTCTGGATTGTATGTGAACATTATCGAATTATTTCTGTATTAGCACTCCACATCTCTGAAGAGCTTTATCACATAGTTTAAATGAATCAAATGTAAAGAAAGAATGAACTTCAATCTGAAATTAAATGTATGTACTTTATAACTAACTAATATTCACAGAGAATTAACAATGCTCGTCTATCATAATGATAATAACTTCTGGATAATATCTCCTCAATAAAATCTGCAAGAAGATCTCAAAATCAGAGTAACTCGTACCCTGCAGCTTAATGCGAAAAAAATTCAAAAGCCATGGGATACATTGAGCTACAAATTGAATCGTACACAATGAAGATGATAATATCACAATGTCCTAATTTCATCTCAAACTTCCCTCACTATCTACAGCATCCCTCTAGTTCAATAATAATCAACACCATTACGTGTCGAGGCGCCTAACTATGGAATAATCTTCGTGGCTTGTGAATAAGCCTCCGACATATGGGACAAACTTTGCTGTCGCCATCCATAATCCTGCAAAATGTACCTTAATTAGAAATTCCTAGAATTTATTAATAGGTTAAAATCATATTAACATCTCGAAATTGTGTACCTCTGTGCACAATCATAGCATGTAGCACAATGGCCACAAGGGATAAAAAAGCAGTTGCGCACTTCATCATAACAAATGACACACAGTTTTTCATCATATAACTCCTCTGAAGAGGTGCTAGATGCGATTGATTCATTATCGTCGTCATCTTCCTTATTTGTTCCATATGTCATAGTTTTCACTGGCATCAAAGGCTCAGTTTCAGTAACCCCGCTTGATGTGGCCACAGTACTTGTACGATACGTGACTGTGTTCACATTAGTACTCTGATCGCGATCATCGCCACAGACTCCGAGATATCTCAGTATCAGAACTATAACAGCAACAATAAATCCTACAAATTTAAAAGGGAGAAAGCTTAAGCGACAATCACAAAGTTAGACTTAACCTACGCTTCACTGCAACTGTTTTAGTGCCATTGAACGTACCTAAAAGTGCTATGTAAGTAAGTGCACGAGCCACAAAAGAAACTTCGACTGACCAATCCCCAAGAACTCCCTGCCGTCATTTTTTATGAACAGTTTCAAGTTAATTTGATGAAGATCCACACACACAGAGATAGGTAACACATGAATGCGGCTTACGTTGTTGGTTGTCATTAGAGTAAGGTAATGAGTGTGTGGGAATGGGAGTGTCAATCTACATAATCCGTTCGCAGTAGAGCAGAGCTTCTTGGCTTTGGAGGTATCATAAACCATTGCCGAAACATTAACATGCATGGTCAATATAATATTCCTGCCATTCATGTTTAGAACCCCAATGTGGTATCTATCGTCTTCCTCAATTAGGTATTCAGCTTCTTTACCTGGCAATATCCAGAGAATATTAATTGACCAAATGAAGGCCCGGCGGGCTGAAGAAGTAAATGTTTATGGTTATCAAAGAATGGTTTGAAAGTGAAAGTTAATTACCATAAATAATCTCAGGGTCAGCAACCGCGTTAAGGAATGTTTGTTTAGGCTGCAGTCGTTTAAGCTTAGTTTCTCCTGTAAATTAAGAATCTGTCATTACTCATTAGAGAAATTTGAAATGCTCAATCATTTTAAATCTGGGGGTTAGATAATATTATATTTGAGGAAACAACACGAAGAGAAAACGGGAGAATTCTTCTCAGGCTACCTTTAATGACGACCCCTTCTAGCTGATTTAAATATCTGGTCGGTGCTTCCCACCTCATGCGGATCGAGGAGCCCTTATTTAGCCACAAGGAAAATCCCTGGAAATGAAAACACAGTATCTTCATATGCATTCTTCGGACGATTCTGGATGTATCCCAAACTAACATTCAGGAAAGTTTAAAGATAAAATGTGGAATTGGTTACCTTGCGACTGTATGCCGCAACAACTAGGAAATTAGATGCACTCCAATTAGCGAGGACAGTAAGCTCAGGTTTCTCATCAAATGCATAAACAAGAACATCACTGTTATAATCATCTTTTACTTCAATTCGCTTCACAAACACAGAACCTGCTTCCACCAAACGGGACGAACTAGGTCCAAGCGCGAGACGAGAATCCCCAAAATACCCATATCGGAGAATGACCGAAACTGCAAAAACAGGGAGAACGGTATGGCCACATATTAGTAAAAGGAGTCAATAGAAGGAAGATCCAATAGAAGATGAAAAATTACATGCCACATAGCCAAATTGTGAGAGGAGTCAATAATCGCGCCAAAGTCTCTTGCCATCGCTGAGAATGAGAAGGAGTTAGATGCAACCAGCGATGAGGCCGGGTTGAAGGAGACAACCATAATGTCCTGCGCATGGCGTCTTCCTGATGTGTTCAGTGGCTATTACTGGGACAAGTTTGGCACAGAGGCAGCAGGGAGACCTAAAATAGGAAGGGGATAAAGAGAAATGGGGAAGAAGACTGGTAGGTTTCCGTTGTGGATCGCTGAGTTGAAAGAAGGCGGGATATATAGCTTTCTGATTTTATTCAACTCAACTAACCGTAATCTGATGTCAATGGCGGGTAGAATGGAAAGTGTTTTGAACATTAGGTGTTCGCTGTTTCGGTAAGTTTTTGGATGGGTCCATTGAATGCTAGGTGAATTTTCAAAGAAAAACGAATCACATGGAAAGGGAAATATCGATATTTAAGAAGATAACTTATTTTAATTTAAACTATTTAATATACTATCAATATAAAATTCTTAATATCTTAAAATATAAACAACTAGCGAAAAACATTTCACTTATTCTAAAATTCAAATGATTTTCAATATTATCCTTACTAACTAGTAACTAAACTAAACTCAAATATTATATTAATTGTTACTCTCTCTAACTACTTTGATTAAATATAGACAAATATGGAAAAATATATTAAATGTTTATAGAAAACTAGCAAGTATCTTATAAAAATGGTCAAAAAAGAAAGTTTATTTTATAATTTCTCTTACAGTCTTACCTATGAAACAAGAAAAGAAAAATTAAAGCAAGGCAAAATGAAAGAAATTATAGGTACTTGTGGGTGTTTGCTTTTTTTTTTTTTTTTTTTTAGATAACTTTAATGATTTGCGAGGTAAGAATGTGATAGGAGTTTTATCTCCACTCATAGAAAAATACTTTTGAAATCACGATTTTAGAGCTATCCAAGAAAGTTGGGTACTGAATTTAAAAGTTTGCAAAAAGGTGAGATACAAGAATGTCACAAAGGAAAAAAAAAAATAGGTATAGGAAATACTCTCTACAGTCTTTAATATAAAATATATTTTGGGAATTGGTTTTGATTCTAAATATAAAATATATTTTTCATATTTGCTAATATTTATCTAATTTGCCCCCTATTGATGATCTTTCAATTATAATTTTTAAAAAATAAAAATAAATGAATTAAGGAAGATGATATAGAGTGTTTTAAAAAATATATATGTCATATTAGTTAACTCAACTAACTTTATTAATTTAATCAAATTAATTAAATATGTCTGATATTAAGAACTATAGGAGTATTACTGAGTTTAAGTACTACATTTAATATGAATAAGTTTTTCAAATTTTAATTTTAAATTATAGGTACTAAGAAAATAAAGTTTACAAGTCTGACTCGTTTGTAAAAATTTTATTTTTAAATATCAAATTATTCAAATTGATTGGTGTAAAATAAAATTTTGAGACCTATTTAATTTTCTTATCTGAATAATTTTTTTCTACATTATAATTTTACTGATTTTTTTTTTTGGTAAAAGAGAGGCTATAGCCATCATATATTAGAAGCTTCTAAAAGGGGTTGGGTTTCTCTCCCCATCTTTTTCTCATTATCCCTCATTATCTTTAAATCATATCCATCCAATCAATCATAATACCATTTTAACCTCTTTCTTCTATTCCCAATCAATGGCTCAGATGGGACCAATGAGAAAAAAAATAAACAAGATTATGAGAAAATCCTCTCCCTTCTAAAAGGGGATTAAGTTCCATACAATCATTTATTAACACTACCCTAAGGTGTTCCGTGCAAACAATAAAAAAAAAAAAAAAAAAGGATTTAGACAACCCTTCCTTGGCTAGAACATTAGCTATCATATTCCCAGTACGAATATACTGCAAGATGACCTCCCAATCCTGATTAATCATATCTAGGATTTGTAAAAAAAAAACCCCCGCTGTTGCACGGATCAGGCCTCCCTTGTCTCAGCTTATCAACCAGTAGTTTAGCATCAGTCTCCACAATTACCTTCCTATACCCTTCATCCCAAACCTGCTTAATTCCATATAATAAAGCCAACTCTTCAGCTACATCTACATCACAGAAGCCGATATTTCCCTTTATTATCCCTAATCACTCCCCCACATCCAGCCTTCCCTGAACTGACAGAAACCGCCCCATCAGTATTCAGCTTGACCCACCCTACAGGCGGAGCTCTCCACCTAATGACTGTTACCTCTTGCCTATCACTCCTATTAGCTTGTAAATCAGCATTTTCACAAAATAATCTCCAAGATCGTCTAATAACCCCAGCTGGCCATGGAGGCTTTTGAAAATCATCTTTAAAAATATAATTATTCCTCCAAAGCCACAAAAACCAAATTGCCACACCCCACACCAGGTTCCATTTCCCTTCACTATCACGGCCTAATTCTTCATTAAGATTAAAAGATAACCACTCTTGACAGGGAAGTGAAAAAAATACAGTAATATACCTTGGATGAACCAGCTGCACCCAAATCTGGCTAGCATATCTGCAATCACGAAAAATATGAATTTCATCCTCCACCATTTTCACAATATTGACATAATGGTGAGTTGGCTGCCCATGTACTTCTGCGTGCATTCGTCAGCAAGCGATTGTTGTAGGCCAACCAAAGGAATACTCAGCCCCTCGCCATGCCCAAATCTTCTTGAAATCACTTTTATATAATCCCTCTGGTGGTACCTCCAGCATATAGTAAGCACTCTTGACTGTGAAACAACCATTCGAGGTACCTTTTCATACCATCATATCCACTCCAGCCTCCTCCCTAGGTGGGAGAACTGCTATCAAAAGTGATTCACATTCCATTGTCAATACAGGCCCAGTGGATTAAAAACGCAAAAACCACAGGAGTCAGAATCCAGGGTCCAAGCCCACTCTGCCTTTCTCCGATATTTAATTTTGGCCCAATAGAGCTAAATGATCTTGTCTTTAAAAGGTCTCTCATAAGGTGAACTGGTGTTTGGAAATATATGCGCAGTCAAAGTGTATCACAGAGAATTAAGTATGCACAAGTTATTCCAAGTGAATTGATATCTTTTTTATAAATATGTTTAATGATTACCAACAAGAAGAACGATGATAGTGACCGTAACTAAAATAAATTCAAGTTACAATGGATAACCTTACCATAAATATTATAAAAGAGGACAAAAATGACAATAATGACAGACTTAGTTACATAATAGCGTTTGAAAAACTCAACGTTCGTGTTGATTTTACCATTTCTTATAATGTTTACGGTTGCTTTTAGATCTAAAAAAAGAATTCTGCTAATGAGAATTGACACAATTGGTTAAGGTGTTAGTTTTCACCTTAAAAAGAAGAAAGTTCAATTCCCGTTGATCGATGTGAGGGCCTCATTAGTAGGCGATCTGTAAATATCTCTGTAAGCGTTCTTTGAGTTTGGAGGCATGCCCTGACCCTGGTGGGGTACCGATGTCTACCCTCATCTAAACTTTTTCACCCAAAAAAAAAAAAGAATTATAGTTATTACTACACTTTTAGTATATTTTAATAGTTATTTTAGCATCTTAACCCTTACATAAATTATAAAAGTTTATCTATAAATGGAGGAAAACATTTCTTTTCCGGTGGTGAAAACCAATACTTTACACTAAAAACGCCAATCCTACATGTTTTTTTCTTTTCTTTTGAAAACTCAAAGTATCCCTAAGTTATTTTAAGCTTGACCCTAATCTCTGTTGGCTTGGGATCAGTAAATAAGTGTGTTTTCTATAATTTAAACTTGTGCCCTCCTTCATATGGGATGAGATCACTTACCGTCTCAACTAACAATTTCTTAATAAAAAGTCAAAAAAAAAAAGTGTTAAAATGACTTGACGCCTTCGAACCATGGATGGACTTGATCACTATCTTGTTCTAAAAGGAGAATTTCATTTGGGAACAACATGCAGTCAATGACCAAAACATTCTAAAATTTTACAGTAGACTCAATGACCAAAGTGAAGATAAGTTTTATAGGTAAAAGACAATAATTCCCTTTATTTTATTTTTTAAAAAAATTGATCGTCGCCAGAGCTCTGCCCACAAGATTAGAACGCCCACTACCAATTAGCCATTAAAGCTTTGGCACCGACTGACTTTTTAAGCTTTGATCACTGAAAATTAATATGTTGTTCATAGGAGAATTCCACGTATCCATGAAGAATTACACACTTGCTAATGAGACTTGTTAAATTTGTGTTGTTCATTTGGAATTGTCAAACTCTTCACAAACAAGTGAAATAGGTATGTAACAACACAAATTAATAGGTTAACAAGATAATGTAGGATCATGAACAAGTCTCTTTTTCAGTGTCCAGCTCTTCATAAACAAATAGGTTTTACATATGAACAACACAAATTAAACAAGTCGCATTTGCAAGATGTTATACTCTTCATGAACAACTGGAATCATCTTATAAATAACACAACAATTTTTGGGGGTTAGGGGTTAGATCTATGGCTGTATTGGTCACAGAGCTACAATGGCTGGTCGGTGGTGGCCGCTCTAGGCTGGCAGCTGCGAGCTACCAGTTGTTGGAGCTCCGGTGATGATCAGACATTTTCTTTAAAAAAAAAAAAAAGGTAAAGCAATTGGCATTATTATCTACCCACAAAGGTTGTTTTCAATTTGATACTTAGGCCTACGATAAAATTTCAAAAAGTTTTGATTCTTGATTGAAATAAATTTGGTCATGTAGTTTTTAGCTAAAATTCTCCTTATCTAAACCACCCCAAAAACAACCCCTCGCATATGAATGAATGGTCTAGTTCCCATCTCCAAGCTAACACCCAACAACAAAAGTGACGAAACCGACAGGGGAAGATTAGAATTAAGAAGCTCTATCAATAGAACTTTCTCTACTCTTGTACATTGGACACATTGTAAAAGAAGTCATGAAGTATTCTATAAATTTTCTCTTGACCACACAGTCAAATATCATTTAAAAATATTTACAAAATAGCTTTTGTCAGCACTACAAATAAAAATTTAAAAGTATGCAAATTATATTTAAGAAAGATTTATTGTTTTAACAGGCCGTACATGATCACTTAGAACAAGTTTAAATCCTGACTAGTGTATCTTTATTCACAGTATGCTTCAACTTACCACCTAAACCTGGCATGATTTTATTTATTTATTTATTTTTTTTTGGGGGGGGGGGGGGGGGGGGGGGAGGACACTATCCAAACATTACATATGGATTTTGACGTACATTGTTGCATCGGGCATCATATATTTCATCTAAATCTATATATTTATATGGGTAAAAGTGTAAAAAATAGTAATAATGTTGTGCATTTTGAGCAACTAAGAGAATTAATATTTAATGGGTGTAAAAGTAATAAACAATTTTTAAAGTGGCTAAATTAAGAAATCCATTAAACTTGACCATGTTAACCGTTATAAACAATAGGCTACACTCTATAGAAGTTACCCGCAATTAACTGTCAACATAATCAAATTTAACATTCTCAATTTAGCTTAACTTAAGAATTGTTTATTATTACTTTTACACCTATCAAATGCTAATTTTATTAGGTGCTCAAAGTGCAAAACATTATTACTATTTTCACACCTTTACCCTATTTAAAGCAAAATCGGTAATTGGTTCGGTCTATTTTAGCATGTTTTATTAGTTATGTTGCATTTATACGTTCCCTTTTTTCTAACTGTCCGGTTTTATTAAAACAACCATAATTACTCATCATCATTTATTTATTTTTTTTGGAAGTCAAAGAGTCATCTTTTAAAAAATGTACCCTTGAAGTTCACAAATCATTTTAAAAAGCTATTTTTTTGGGGGTCCCCCCCCCCCCCGGGCCCCCAGTCCCCGGGGGTATAATTGGAAGAAAAAATGACATCTCTAGTTATCCTTTTCATGAGACAAAACACCCAAAATAGCGTCAATATGCAATACCTATAACAGAATCCACAAGGGGGAAAAAAAATCTTGAGCAAAAAAATCACACATTAACAAATTGAAAGGGTAGAAATACATAAATCAAGTTATATAGATGTGAGTTTAAATGGAAAAAAAGAGAGAAAATTATCCTCCATCTGTGTTTTCTTATGAATATCTAGAGAAAACAAATATAGAGGAAAACATTTAATTAACTTTGAATGTAAATTATAAATAATTAAGAAAGCATTCAATTTTGCCTCTGTTGGCATGATTCTTGGGGATAAGCAGAAATGTCATGATTAATTTAATTAATATTGAAGTGGAAAAATTCTTGTATAAATAATCTGTGAGATTTATGTTTGCTTCACATGCAAACCATAACTCCACTCACTTCACTAAAACTTTAAAACATATGACAACACTACAAAACAAGTATTCTTCATGATCTTTTTAGCAACATTGACGAATGAAGTGGCACCTAAATCATTGTTATTGCATGTGCTTTGGGAAAGTTTGCTTATTGCAACAAGACCTCACCTCACTGTATGCCCCTTGAAGAGCTAGCATGATTGTGGGGGATAAGCAAGCATGTCGAGTATAAATTTTTCTTATATGTCTAATATTTTCCCATCATTGTTTATGATCACTTGTGAAATGCACACAAGGCAACAAAATTGATAGTTTTGATGCAAAAAAAGAGAATGTGAGAATGTTTCCTGCAAGAGTTTAAAGAAGGTAAAGCTTGCCATTTTTAAAAATTCAGAAGTATTTAACAACACTGTCCAATATAAAGTCATTCCAAGCTCTTGGAAGTTTTGATGCCATAATAGAACATATTTTTAGGATTTAGATTCCGTAATTTCTTAAAAACACATTACAGTTTACACACAAAAAAAAAAATGAAGAGAACGAATTGAATATGAACATTCAAAATTCTTATTTAAGTGACTCCAATCCCAATTGTCAAATTTTAGGTAAATCTCTTCTATGTCATACAATCGACACATACTAGTTTATAGTTTCCCCAGAAAAGGAAAAGATTGTCTTCATCAAATGTCACCTTTATATGCAGGGGTTGTGCTATCATCTACGTTCTTAGAGATGAAATAGTAAATGGCATGATACCAAAAAAAAAAAAAAAAAAAAAGTAGATGGCATGCATGCCATGTATAAGAGATACATCAAATATAGACAACAAATTGATGTTATGCTAATTTAGTCATGCATAATGTTTTATATGAGAGGAAGATTGAAGAACATTCAGCCAACGAATTATTATATTAATAAATTTAGTTTTTGTTCCTCAAATAAAAATCTACAATAAACACTACTTGCACGCACAGAAAAGAATATATAGATATTCTTATAAAGATTATGTAGTCTCACTCTTACTATTTTTCACGCTTAAAATTATAATATCTGAAGTTAATAGTTTTCAATTTGTTAATTAAGAAAATATTTTTTTTTTTAAAAAAAAAGCGCCTGAATGACTGAATCTAAGAAAAAAAAAGGTACATCTAAGTGGGCCGCGGGGGGTGCTCTCCTGGAAAAACATGGCGCCAACTCGCGCCAAGTGGGAAAAGCCATACTCGTAATTTAAAAAGAAAAGCGTGGATCATGAATTTTAAATCAGATTAAAATTTCGACCCACGCCCAATAGCGGCACCGGAAAACATTTTTCGTTTCATTTTGGTTTTTGAAAATCCAGACATTCCCTCTTGTCTTCTAAAACTCCCACTCACTCCCTCCATTTCCAATTCATCCCCTCTTCTCTTCCCGTCGCAGGCTTCGTCTTCCTCTATTCCTCTCCACAATTCCGATAAAGAAGATGCAGACCAGAGCTGCCAAGAGGAGAGCAGAAGCCGCCGCAATCCCCCAGGTTGAATCTCCCAACAAGAAGCGTGTAGTATTGAGGGAACTTTCAAATGTATCGAATGTTACCTTTCCCGCTGTTTTGAATCAGAAATGCCGAAAGAAGACCCTCCCATTGGATCCTAATACCAATATCAAGGACAACGAGGCAGTGCACGTTGTTTCTAAGTTAGATGCTGATGTCAAGATGAACGATCCTTATGTCTCTCAGATCTACCAATACCTTCGCGAAATGGAGGTAATTCTCCGTTTTATTCCTAATTTGATTTTCAAGACAACAGGAAAATAGAACGGATCGGAGTGATGCAGAAGCAGAACAGCGTCTTGCTATCTATTTTGGTCCTTTGTTTTTGCTTATGGTTGCTTGTTTCTTAGATGGAGGCGAACCGAAGACCAATGCCTGACTACCTCGAGAAGGTTCAAGAGGACTTCGGTGCTAACGCTAGAGGAACATTGATTAGTTGGTTAGCGGAGGTGACGGAGGAGTACAGGCTTCTCTTGGACACGTTTCATCTCTCCGTTTCTTACATTGATAGATTCCTCTCTGCTAAGATCGTTAGTAGGCAGAGGCTTCAATTGCTCGGCGTTTCATCGATGCTCATTGCATCGTAAGAATTTGTAATTTTTGTACTGCCTGTGATTGTGTATATACTGTATTATCTTTGTTGTATTGGATAAGCACGGGACTTGATAATTCCTATCCTCTGCAGGAAGTATGAAGAACTCACCCCTCCTCATGTGGAACGTTTCTGCTACATAACTGATAATACGTACAACCAGGCAGAAGTAAATATTCAGTTTCTTTTTATTACGATTGAATGACCTTATTTTGCATAAGGAGCTTCCATGAACTCTGTTAGCTCCCCTAATTTCCCCCCTTTGATTGTTTATAATGATATAGGTTGTGGAGATGGAAGCTGATGTGCTCAAGTCCTTGAATTTTGAAGTGGGAAATCCTACTGTAAATACATTTCTAAGGCGAGAACATTAAACTTTTTTACTTGGCCTTAGTATTCAATGATGCACATATCTGAATCTTGTTAGAAATGAAATTAGGCTGACTTGCTGTAATTATTGGTTCAGGAGGTTTGCTGAGATTGCTAGTGAGAATCAGAAAGTAAGCTGAAATATTAAGACATGTCTATATTAATATTTGAAGAAGCGCCTATTTTTTGGTCTTGTATTTTATTTATTTATTTTATTTCAGACTCATAAATTGGAGTTTGGGTTTCTGGGAGACTATCTTGGCGAACTAAGTTTGTTGGATTACAATTGTGTAAAATTATTGCCGTCTATGGTGGCTGCATCAGCTATTTTTCTAGCCAGGTTTATCTTATGGCCCAAAGTCCATCCCTGGGTGAGTATTTGATGTCGTGAGTCGTGACAGTGTTACATTTCTTCTTGGGAACTAGTCAAGAGCACTAGAGTAGTGTCTCAAAGTCAAAGCTATTCATCAAGTTTGGTGCTTGTGGCAGACTTCAGCTCTGCAACGATACTCTCGATACAAGTCCCGTGAGTTAAAGCAATACGTGCTTATCTTACACGATTTATACCTGGCTAGAAAAGTGGGCTCTTTGCAATCTATAAGGGACAAGTACAGGCAGCACAAGGTAATTTGTAATCTATTCGCCCTCTAGATCTGGATCATTTTACTGGATGTCACAGCTTCAAGGTGGCAAAATGACTGCATTGAGATATTGATCTGAAACAGTTCAAGAATGTGGCAACCTTGCCATCTCCTCCGGAGATACCAGAAACTTATTTCAAGAAATGGTGACAAAATGGTAGTTCTATGGCTTGAAGGGTCTGGGATTCTTATGAGCAGTTATCTGTTCTCTTTTGAAAGGTTCCGGTGGAATGGAGACGGGGGTATTTTTGTGATGCAGCCATGCAGAGTACTAGGCTTCAAAGTTCGAAAGAAACGGTGCAGGAAACGAAGCCTGTATAACCCAAGCCAGGATAAATTCTTTAGCTGATTCCAGAAACATTTGATTAAGGCCTCCTTTGATGATTCTTTTTGGTAAGAAAGATTCTTTAATTGTAGATTGGAGCTCTTTGTAAATCAAAGACTGCCCCAAATTTTGTCCTTTGATGGGGGTGGGTCTAAGTTTAATTGGGCTTTAATAGATGCATTCATTACTGTGATAAGAATCATAAGATTAAGGGCTTGGGCAGGTCTCAATTGGGCCTTCCCAACAACCAAGGACTCGGGTAGCTTAATTATTGTTTTGTTGGAGTTTCACTTAGAATTTAATTTGAATTGAAATATCCCTGCCAAAAAAGAAAAATATGATATTATTATTTATCTTGTATATAAACTAGAGACAAAACCCTCCAAGATAGGTCAAATTTTTAACGTGATTTAGGGGCAAAGATCGATGCAGGGGAAAATTAGGGATTTAGGGGCCAAGATGGTTGCAAATGTGGCCTCTACATCATAATTATAACCATTAATAATAATTTATGAACACAGTAATAAAGTGACTTATTTAGTACATTTTAAATTTCAAAGTAAACTAACCGCTATAAAAGTAGCATGACCTACATCCACTAATTCATTCCAAATATTGAATCATAACAACAACAAAAAAATTAATTGAAAGACTAGTTGAAAGTTACTGTTTTAAAAATTTATTAGTTATAAGGATATGATATAATTTATGTATAGAAAGTACTCTTGCTAGTTACTCCGCTATTATGAAGTACTAACTCACGTAATATTATATCTAGTTTGTAATTTAATTACACTACATGTTATACGAAAGCTTGAAAGTAATACTACCTCTGGTCCTAATTATAAGAACTAATTGATTTTCTTTGGAGAAATTAAGGAAGTTAAATAAGTTACTTAATTATTTCATATGTTAAATATTTTTAAATTATATATTAGTTTATTAGTCAAACTGATAAGTCTGAAGAAAAAATTTAAAATAAAAATACTTCAAAGTAATTTAATTAGTTTTCTTAATCTCTTCAAAAAAGGTAACTAACTCTTATAATTAGGACCGGAGGGAGTATTATATATATAGAAATAGTGGCACTGGTTTTTATATCCTTAGTTTTTTGTGACTAATAAAATTTCTAAATTTATACCTTTAACTAACTTTTTCAGAATTTTCATATGTGGAAATTAATAGGGTTTCAGTTGTGTGTGAGAAAGGTTCCACCGTATTTGTTTATTTTTTTTCAGAAAATTTCAGTTAGTCCCGTAAAAACAATTTTATTTTAGTTAATCCCAAAAATTCATGAAATTCAAAACCAATGAGTGATAATAACATTTTAACTATTCACAGTGAATTAGTGATTAAAGAAATCTAAGAAGTTAAACATTTTAATCATTTATAAAACAACTAAGGACATTCACGAGGTGAATAATGGAATCTTAAAAAAGTAAGGGCATCATTGTTTTTTTACCAGTAAAATTTTATTTATTTTGACTCCAAGATACAGTGAAGTTTCAGAATTTTTGAGTTGAGTGAAATAAATTTTTTTCATGAGGCTGACTGAAATTTCTCTGTTTTTTTAAAAAGGTTCCACTGTACTGATGTGGAAGAAGATCATTCAGTGCATGATATTTTGAGTGACGGCCAAGAAACTTGTAAAGATCAAAATAATTTTCGGGTAAAGGTGCAATTTTACTAATGAACTATTGGTCTAGGAGCGTTCAACACAATTAACTATTAAGTGGACCAAAAATATCTAAAAATGTTTTACTCATGAGCGTTCAACACAACGCCATTAAATAAAAGTTAACGTCCATTATCTAAAGTGCAAATTGGCCAATGAACTTTGCGTCTAGCACAAAATTCTAAATTTTACTAAATTAAATAAGTTTTTTCTCAATTGTCATTATTCAAAACTACCTGTATAGATATCTATGGTCTATGGACAAAAATTACTCATTCTTTAATTTTGTCAAAATTATAATTTGCTAAAATAAACAAAATTTTTAATAAAAAAATTTAATTATATGATTTAAATAAAACTTAAGGTGTTTTATAGTTTAATTTATATGTTAAACAATATATATATATATGATTCATTTTTAATGGATATCAATATTGATACTTAATAATATAAATTTGGCAACTTGATGATATATTTATTAATTAAATGATCTATTGATTATTTGTGACTTGTTGAAAAAAAAAAGAGATAACTTAAGAAGCTTGATGAAGGACAATTTAATAATAGGTTAGGGAGCAATTTCAATGAGTTAAGGAGCAATTTGGCCTACGAAAATTTCATTAACATTAAATGAATTTTTTAAATCACATAAGTTTCTTCTAAAATAAAAATAAATCATATAATTTTTTGTTTAAAATATATAATAAACTGTTACACCCTTACCAGCCTCGCCCTTTCGGGTGGCAGGTTAGAAGGACTCCTTTACATATAATCACCTTCCCTTATTACTTAGTCCAATGAACTTATCACAGAGTTAGCACAGCAGAGCATAGAATTTGGTTGGACAAGTTTAGCATATTGATAAACATTTATAAGTCAAGTTGCAAATAAGTCCCCAATGGGGTTAATACAGTCATCCAAGTTAAATACTGATTATAAGCAACATTTATCCAAAATATAAAGTACAAAATGAGACAGGGCATCCCCTATTTTCTTTGACCCACCGCTTCACGCCCTACCTTCTCTTGTCCTTCCGTCCGTTACTGCCTCACTCCTGTGCCTCAAAACGGGCTGGAGTTTAAAATTGAACCCCAGAGTAACTGTTAAATTCAAGTATAATACGTATATAGTGCATGCAAGAAACCACAATCAGGGAACAAATGGCACACCACGAACATGCATTCAGAATCACAATCATATCCATAATGATGTACCGTCGAGCTGTCTTACCAAAGCAGGCCCCGGACGCTCGCGTACTGTCGAGCTACCTTAACAAGGCAACCCCGGATGCCTGTGTACCGTCGAGCCGTCCTTTAAGACTGACCTCGGACACCCGTGTACCGTCGAGCCATCTTTTAAGACAGACCCCAGACACGATCCTCAGCGCTAGGATAAACACAGTAGCTAGGGACTTTAACCCTAACTACACCAAATGCATCTCACGCTTAGTAGCAACCTAAGGACACATGGTCCATTAGGCCCTACTGCCTTACATCCACAATCATGGAATACAGACATACAACAATAACATAGAATACGTGAGTTAACAGTTACTACCTAGTACTTTATGAAAGCGGTAACTCTTCCTTTTGAGCCAAGATACGACCCACACGCGTCAATACCCTAGATACAGCCAAACATCATGCCTTCAATGTCACATTCAAACTTTACATTGAGTTTTATAAAATTCATAGACCACCAGAATGTCCATAATTCCTGCCCCAACTTTGCTGATTTTTAATAAATTCAATAAAAATCATTTCAGTATGGGATCGGTGGTTTTAGAACCCTCAGAATGTCTATTTTATAGGAAAAATAATTCCCAAGGCCCACTGGGTTCAAATCCTTTTCTGGTTCTCAAACTTTGACCACTGGTCCGAGAGAAAAAATCATGTTTTTAGGTCATCTTTGGCTTTAAATATCTCTACGTTGGAAAATCCAAATGACAAAAAATATAATACCAAAATCATCCCCAAGATGTCTAATTTCACCATACAAAATTTCAAGGCAATCAGACTCCATTTAGTACTTCAAAACTACAGATTAAGCTTTGTTGCCCAAAAATCAAAAGAACCGACAGATTTTCGTATAAGAAAGAATAGGTTTTAGAATTTAGAACGAGGTGATCCCACTTGACCCTACACAAAAATTCCCTATGGACCCATTGGAGACCTCAAAAATATGAAAAACCCACTGCATAACCACGAAACACCTTAGGGCAGAAATAAAAGCGACTAGGTTGCCGGTTTAGGGACTTACCTCGGAATATCGGTTACGTATGACCTTCTGCACCTCCTGGACCAAAGACTTCAGCTGAGCACTCTCCTGCCCTCCTTGAGCTGGTGGTTGGTGTGGAAAAATGGAGGGGGAAAGTGTCCTATTTATAGGCCTCAAGGATGCACCCCTTTATCCAACTTAGGTTATTGTCCAACGGGTAAAAGAGTGCTTCGAATTAGTTTATTATCTTCTCTTGCTTGCTGATTAAGCCTTCTAGAAACTT
Organism: Acacia crassicarpa; assembly: GCA_034222035.1. NCBI lineage: Eukaryota > Viridiplantae > Streptophyta > Magnoliopsida > Fabales > Fabaceae > Acacia > Acacia crassicarpa. Next base: position 11,302,459 of record JAWXYG010000003.1, read on the forward strand.
TCTAGAGCTCTCCTTTGGCAGATTGTGGCGCATTCCTAGGCCAAAATTGGAGTTTCAGATTTGCCCCTAGGTGGTCTTAGTTGTAAGTTTTAGGTGTAGGGGCAAAATGGTCATTTACACTGTTCTTCTTCCAAAGCAGTGGGCCCACGAAATCTGCCCTTTGGTGTGCCATAAATGCCCTTTTATGAGTCATAATTACATGTCACTTTAATGTCATATCAGACTTGAATTGTGTGGTCTAAATTAAACCGGGCTATTTTATGCTTTCTCTCTCTTCATTATGATTTGATGTGAAAATCTCTCTCCTCATAATTACATGACCAGATATTTTCTCTCTCTTCTGGGCCCACTAAATTTCGCCCCTTATCAGTGTCCTGGCCTGGGTCTGACTCTGGGAAATCCTGACTGGTCCCACTTAGCTCCTTTTTGCCGGTTACATGTTTCCCCGTAATGCGTGCCCTTCCACTGGACTTGTGTGGGCCCGAATCATCTGTCACCTTGCCCTGACCACAAGGGTTTGAATTTTAGTACCTTGGAGGGTAAGAAACCTATATTCCCGTACTTCAGATCCACCTCGTAATACGTGCTACCCAGTAGTCCAACTTCTGGCCCCAAAATACTACATGTCTGATGTAGCACTACTACCATTGACTTTTCCTTCTATTCTGGGTCCAGACACATGTTCTCTCTCTCTCTCCTTCTTAATTGAACACGCCTTCTTTGTCTCGTCTTTTGTCACTTATTCATTATATAGGTTACAACTTCGAGATTACTTCGTGCACAAGTTACCTCTCAATTGGTCAGGGTTTCTTCTTATTTTGACTTAGTAGTTTCTCTACTTGATCCTAACCAATGATTTTTCATCTTAGGGCCTTTAAAATAATTCATGCCAATAATTATAGAAAATAAATACTTCGAAATTATTTCAAGGCTTCATATTGCTATGGAAACTTAAATTGATACATGTATTACAAAAGCAGGGGTGTTACATATAATAAACTATAAAACACTTTGAGTTTTATTTAAATCATATAATTATATTTTTAATTAAAAATTTTGTTTATTTTAGAAAATTATAATTTTGACAAAATTGAAGAATAAGTAATTTTTGTCTATAGACCATAGAAATCTATACAAGTAATTTTGAATAATGATAATTGACAAAAAAAACTTATTTAATTTAATAAAATTTAGAATTTTGTGCCTGGTGCTCCTGAGATAAAAGTTCGTTGGCTAATTTGCATCTTAGATAACGGACATTAACTTTTGTCTAACGACGTCGTGTTGGACGCTTCTGAATAAAACTTTTTTTGGTATTTTTAGTCCACTTAATTGTTAATTGTGTTGGACGTTCCTGGACCAATAATTCACCTTAACCCGTTCCTTACAGATAATGTCAATAGCTCTCAGTTTTTTTTTTATAAAAAAAATAATCAAGCACGTACAACAAATCAGAATATCAACAAGCATCCATCATTGTCAATTGTCATTTAATGGTCTCGTTTTATCAAACTTTTACTTTTATTCCGCCAGCAGGACTGATATTCAAATAATCTTTACCAAAAATTCTACACTAAAAAAAGCTGCCATTACCTGAACTAGCATCCGGGAACTGGCAACAATTGACGATGATTGATGATAGTGGGAATTATTTTCACCCTCAAATCAAAACCATCTCTCTACAATGAAAGATAAAGTTTTATTCCCCAAACAAAAATACTCAGAAGGAAAAATCAAAACAGAGTAATAGAAAAACAGAGGGTCATGTCATCATGATGTAGTTCTAAACATGGTGATTAGGCTTCCAGGTCAAGTGGGAATTAGATAATAAGATAAATATGGTTAATTATAGACACTTTAACAATATTGACTTTTTAATAAAATAACGAAATAATTTGCTGTGGAAATGGTGAACATAAAAGATAAAAACCAGAGCAATTAACGTAACACGGAAAAACACAAACCAGAAAGAACAAGTGGGGGATTGGCCAGGCCTGCTTGCCGTGGTTGGCTCCTACTACTATTAGAGAATAATTAAGGGCATTTACTTGGAAAAACAACTCCACGTGGCACCTGTCGAGCAAAGCACACGAGAAAATCAAAGGGTCGTAGTGATTTTATCATTTTTAATGTTTCAATATTCAGGATTCAGTGATTTACTCGCAGGTCATTTGCTTGAATCGCTTAGTTGATTGGTCTCACGCATGATCTGACTACTCAAAGACTTCTGCTTTAAGCAACATTTGCCTCATTTGTTTATCTACAAACAAAAAGATCCTGCAAACATCGGACTAAAGCAATGCATGCAGATGTCCTTGGAAGCATAAAGGCACAATTATTCATCCACAAGGAGAGACAGTGTTTTCAGTATTCTAAAATACTCTGATTTATCCGACATTTTGATTTTTTTTAAATGTATATGTAACACTCAAAATTATCTAAATTATAAACTATAAAATTTTATAAAAATTATTTTAGAATAACAGATACACTTAAAAAAAAAATACTTCGAGATAATAAATGCATCACAAAATAGTTTACCCTATTGATTTTATATGAATACAGTAAAATATTTCAGATGCCACATGCAACTCAACCCTTTTACCTTTTATGAATTACTGGGTGGAGTTGCTCAATTGCCGCGATAATTGGATTACTAAAGCATAGTACATAGAGCCACAATGAGCAAATTGGCTGCTTTCCCTTAAGGCGACAAGCAAAGCCAGGACAAAGATAGTAGAGAAAAGGCACAAGAGCCAGATTCTGATATATATTGAAGCTGGACTGAGCCTTTAGCTGAGAAGGACTGGAAGCTAGAAGAGGAAAACAAATTCAGGGGAAAAAAAATCAAAAAAAGGAGTTGCGTTCTCGTGAAAGACAAAAGAATATATTAAAGCAAAAGGCTAGAAAAGTTGCTTCGTGAGATGTGTCCCTTGTTTGCAGGGTGTACTCAATTGAACATCACTCTACCTCACCTTTTTGCCTTTTTCCCCCTTCTTCAAACAAAGCCTTGTAGCTTTTCCCCTCCAATCGAGTGCTTGCTTTTTCAAACCCTCCCTTCTCATTTTCCATTATAAGTACCCTCTTCTCTTCTTCACTCTCTGTCTCTCTCCTAGAGCCAAACAATATGCATATACACTTCTCTCTACTGGGTTGGTTTCAGATCAGGGTTATGGTTTTTGTGGTTCTTACATTATTCCTAGTGTGCGCAGACAATAAGGAAGAGAGCTCAATGGTAGGGTTGAGCAACCACACATTAACGAGCATGGTAAGGAATCATCAGAAACAGAGGCAGAGTAAGCAGCTTGGAATGAAGCCATTTGATTTGTACTTGTCACGAAAGAGGAAAGTCCCAAATGCATCAGACCCTCTCCACAATCGTTGAGCAGCTTCGAGCTTGTGTTTAGTGAGGAAGAAATGCGAGAATAGAGTTTATGATATAGGGTCTTGTTGAGATTCATATGCTGCCATGGAGAGAAGAATTACAGTTAGTGTAGTACTACCATGTACAATATGGTTTTTGATTTGAGATTGATGCATTATTTTTGTCAACGGTGATTGAAGGTTGTGTGGGGGAATGATGTTCCTCCTCGCTAATCACACCCGTGCTTTGCTTGCTTCTTCATCAATCACAACTTTTTGTATTGGCTCCCTCTTTTCCATATATTCTATGTTGTACTGGAATCTATATATACTGGATTTGTAAATTGAAGTTGAACATATAAAGGTTTGAAACTTTGCAATGATTGAATTATATATGCGTTGGTCTTTCTGTATGGGCCTTCTTCCTCCTTTTGTTGTTGTTATCTTGTGGCTTTTATTTTGCATGGTTCATGATGTGATGCTGAATATATCTCAATATGTGAATCATAAATCATGACATGTTTGGAATGATTCTTATTCATTAAAAATAAGCTAGGAATCAGGGGGACAAAGAAAAAGGAACACTTGCAGCCTCTGGTTTGGGGGGTCTCCTGTCATTCGATTTGGAATCTGGAGTTTTGATCTATATATTCTCACTTGTATTTGAATCCAACAAAAGCTAATATAGAAACAACGAGGGAGCCGCGTAAAATAACGTATTAATTAATAAAAAAGTATCCATAATGTGGTTTAGGTTTGCTTCAAATGGTGTCTCTGCCCATTCATGCTTCTTGTTTGAAGAACCCTGCAGATTATTAGTTCGAATCAATATCATAGCTCTGTCCAAAGGAGGAAGTGAGGGAGAGAAGCACCTGTATGCAAAGAATCAAATGTTGTCGGTATCGATAAAATTAGGAATAAAGAGCAGAAGATTTATTTTGTGAAGGGTGGATTAAGTTTTCTGGGAAGTATTATGTCTGAAAATGAAAGAACGCTGGAAGCTAAGAACGCCGGTAGGCCCAGCGGCTGATACCCTATACAATAGCAAGCCCATCTTTTGACTGTTCAACGTGTACGATTTGATGCCCACCTGGAAAGCCCTTCACTGTTCACAAATCATCTTTATAGCTGCAAATGATCTCATTTTGCCGCAGGCTGATTTTTCTTCCTTCTTCGGAAAAAAAAGTATTATTTATAGGTTCTCTATCACAATAATTAGACGATTTAATGCACACCTGGATGAACCTTAACCCTGTAAACTAACGACAACACTTGAATCATAGGTAGCATGTTTTATTTTTCTCATCATGCGAGTTAACTTATTGATATGTGAATACATATATGTATGTGCATATTGCATTAAAAACCTAAAAACAAATTAATTAAGTGATCAACTTTTTTCAGGTTTAAGCTGATTCCACGCTTCCACTAAAGCTGTTGGGTAATCTCTTTAACCGCTATATCTAGCTGCCATTGCTAGTTTATCCGAAGCTAGTAGCTCGATCTGTTATAATTTAGTGTTAGATATAAAATCTTGTTTCAGAGAATCCTAAATAGTAAATACCACCTAAATTTTAAAATAGTAAATAAGTGTATTCTAAAAAAACAAGTTATCAATTGTTTTATTGTTTATATTAATCTTATTACCGTTGCATGATTTTAAAATTTAAGTGGTATTTTGCTATTATTTTCCCTCCCATTCTTTATTCATTCAATATTTACACACTCCCTCGAGTCAAATTATTATAAGACACAAACTGACAATTATATTTTTTTTTATAAGGCACCTATTTATTTCCAAAACTCATTAATTATTTTTTTAGGGTTAACTAGCAATTTTGCCCCAGAAGTATACACCCAGGAGCAATGTTGCTTTAGAAATTTTTTTGGGCTCAATTTTGCCCTAGAAGTCTAAAATGTAGCAATATTGTCTTCCACTAACATGAGATGTTAGCACACTCGAGTGTAAGGATATCAAACTCGAGTGTAATGTCCTCATCACTCACTCAAGCCCCATTTTCCATAGCGCTTGGTTTGTATTTTCCTGACAAAATGTTTTCCGGCGACGAGATCATTTTCCCTCATACATAGGAAAATGGGTTCCCACCAATTTTGGTGGGAACCATTTTTCAGCAGGGCAAGAAAATCAAAGAAAACAAACTTACCTACCTTTGCGAGCTTCTGGTGTGTCTTCAATCGTGACACAACTCTCGCTAATCTCCAACTCTTAAACTCGTTGAAGGAAAAAGAAGGAGGTCTAGCTCTTGTTTTCCTTAGGTCGCTGATTGTTTATGGCAGAACAGCGAAGGAGCACGGAAGTGCACACTCGAATTAATAGGGGTTAAAGGATAAATTTGTTAGTATTGGTTTGGAAGATTTTTTTTAAAAGTAGTGCCATCTTAAAAGTTCTCAAATCTTAACAATTCCTTTCCGACTATTATTCATATTTAGGTTTGACTGTTATTTCATAAAATGTGCTGAGTTAAAAAGTTTATGTGTCATCTATATCATTTTTGTTAAAATAAAAATTTGTCTATGAAGTTTTGACTCATGAGCAATGTTGCTTCGGAAATTTTCAAATTGTAGCAATGTTACTCTGACCATTATAAAGTTTAAATTTGACAGTTAGCTAACCAAATATGCTGAGCTAATAGTGTGAATGACATTATAAAAGAGGAGCTCATGTTCACTAGAAAAAAATAATAAAGAAAAAGATTCAATTAACGGATGTGAGACACACTAAGCAAGATTACTTATAATAAGGCCTCCTGTAACCCTCCATTGTTGTACCCTTTAACATTGAGATAAACAAGTACTTTTTCGATCATCTTTTCATCGTACAATATGCTTTCACCCTTTTTATTTTTTCCCATCATGTAGACGGGATGCCTTTTTTCTTTGGAAAAATAATAATTCTTTTTTATAAATCTTACTTGAAAAAAAAATAAAGTAGACAACATATGGGCATTTCAAATAAATATATTTGACTAACTAATGAGTAAACTTAACTAGGATAACAACCGCCATAAAATTGCTAAAATTTAAAAATTTTCGAGTTAATATTGCATTTGAGTGAAAACTTTTAGGATAAATCCACTTTTGAACTCAAAATAAAAATGGTGTGGATGTCACGTTGAATGTCAGTTCAGTATATTTAGTCAACTAATACTCAAATTTAACATGTATAACGTTCAAGGAAAAATTGATATGATTTGGAAACTTTCATAATGACATTACTCTCAAAAAAAGAAAAAAGAGGAAACATTACTTCTTTTTAACAACTTATAAGACAAAATTGGATCTTAACCCCTTTTTTTACCAAATATTTTAACCATGCTTTGGGGTTTAGGGAAAGTGATTCACATTTTTACATAATAATAATAACAATTAACTAATTAATTTTTTTATTTTCTGTAAATTAATTAATTAGCTAATTACATTTTATATCTGGAATTGGAAGTATTTGTTGATTGGGAACAATACATATGTAATAGGATTAAGGTACAACTTTGCTTGGACCTTTTTACCCAAGAGTAAGGTTATTTAGGGAGTTTTTATGAGTTAAATGTTGCTCAAGAAATATTATAAAGGAGTGATGTGTCTTATCGTTAAACGGTACAGGGGTAATATTGCTATATTTTAAAACTTTTGTGATAAGAAACAAATCCATAACAACATTAAATCACGTGGAAGCATCTTAAAATCGCAAGACTGATAAAATAGAATCAAAGTATGTAGCAAACCCTCATCCCGACAAGCCAAAACCTGCACTAGTGCCACAAATACAGATACACCGTCAAATGTTATGTTTTCATCTGAATCAATAAAGCAACAAGCCAAAACTCCAATCAATTAAGAAACCCTAATAGAAACAACTTCCTGGCCAACAAAAAAAAGAAGAAGAAAGAAACACAACTTAAATCCATCAAGAAGCATAAGGAAATGGCAGAAATCTTTCGCATCAAACAAATTAAAACCCATAAACCAGGACCAGAAAAATTTGCAAAGGATTTTTTTTTCTTAAAAAAAAAATGTTTAGATACACCTAGTCACCGGCTCGTCTACGACCAAGAATTGAATTCTTCTTCTTGCCTAAGCCAAAGGTGACTATGGACTGTGGTGCTGCTGGTGGAGTCAAAGGCGAGAGAGAAAGATGGAGGGGACTACTCAAGTGATAAAGATTGAGTGCGACTAAGCTGAGCCAGAGATAAAGTGAAAGTGACTGACTACGGATGGCTAAGTAGAGATCACGATTGTGGGAGCGAGAGCAATCAACAATGAGCATGATCGACAGTAGTGTTGTAGCCTGTGGTGGAAGTGGTTGTCAAATTTGAGTCTATCCATGGAAGTGATTAATAGAACACGTGGGGAAAATGAACAATATTAATGTTGATGGAGCGAAGGGGGCTAGATGATGGTGGAGAGAGGGGTGCGCGCGGGTGGTCACAAAGGAGGGAGAAGGAGGAGGGGATGATTCAGCTAGATAAGAGAAGGAAGATAGTGTAGTACTGAAGGTCATTCATGTCATTCGATGCTGAATTTTAAAATCCCAATTTAAGTTCTCACACTTTAATGATATCATGCAGAACATTTCTTTGTCTTTTAGTATTTTCAAAATTCTTTTAGTGTCATTTTCCCTAATTAAATAGTCAGCTGAAATTCATTCAAACCATAATAAATAATTCGGTGGTTGAGTATTGTAGGATAATTTAACAATTATGAAATTAACGCTCTCCCTGGGTTTAAATCTACACGGGATATTAGTTAATTAATTAGTTCACAGATATTTAAAACATCGATTTAATTAATTATTTATCATTATTATGTAAAAAATGTGTACCACTTTTTTTTAAAATACTCCCACAAAGCAAGAGAGCATCAAATTAAATGTGAGAAACACAAATTAAAGTGAGAAAATTGTAAAAGAAAAACACTTATATCAAGTTTTTATATCTATTTTGTCAACTTTTCCAATTACATATGATCATTAGAATCCTATGAATTTTTAAAACATATGGATTTTTTTACAACAAAATTGAGGACCTAGTTTATGATAAGACAAATATTTCAACTAAGATGAAGATATTAGAACCCTCTGAAGTAGTATTTATTTATTTTTTTTTAATCCTATGAATTTTTAAAACATATGGATTTTTTTAAAACAAAATTGAGGACCTAGTTTATGACCAAGACAAATATTTCAACTAAGATGAAGATATTAGAACCCTATGAAGTAGTATTTATTTATTTTTTTGAATTATAAGACACTAGGCACTAATGGCCTAAATTACAACAAGTTGGATCGAACCAGCAACCTCCCACTAATTAGAGAGTACCCATACCATTAGGCTACAAGACCTTTGGCCTATAAAGTAGTATTTTGAAATTGTTGAAGGTGTATTTAATTAATTACCGGCACAAATTGAAGTCAAGCCCTCTGGAAGCACCATGACACGTACATGATCGATATTCAAAAATTGTAAAACGCATTCCCATTCAATTTCCGTCATGTGACTTTCTGTTTCGCGCAAGATTTATTCTCAATGACATAGGAAGTGATTTGAATTTCTCCAACACGCATGAATATATATCACTGGTAAAGCAATTAATTAGTCAAACGATTATATATATACTGTACCATAGTCCATTCTTGATATGTTAAATTGAGCCACGATTTTCATAAAATGATACTCTGTCGAATATAAAAATTAGCGCATATTACGTTTCTTTTCGGAATGTAGTCCGCAAAAGTATGGGCACGCAATTTGTATAGTAATTCATTTCAAGCAATCCAGTTTACATATGTTCATTTTTTTTCAACGAATTATTTAAAAATTCAACGGGCCGTATTCTTGTACTAAAAATAAATGTAGTGCAACTGGACTTGTTTGGATTAGCGGTGACAGAAGTGACTTTTTTTTTAAAAAAATATGAATTTTACAAACTTAAGGTAAGATAAATATGATTTAGATCTAGATTGACACTAGCATAAGTAATTTTTTTCCCCAAAACTAAAACTTGTTTAAATGATTATTTGAAAAACAATTTTAGATGAAAAATAATTGAAAAAGATATGAATCTTATTAAAATATAGCCACATATCTTAATTAATGTCATTTGTTTTTTTCCTATTATTTATGAAAAAGTCGCCAAATCTGCATTTTGTTAATAATTTAATATTGTCAACAAAAAAACAAAAAATGTTAATACAAAAAAAAAACACCTAATTAGACATATTTAATATGATTTTGGTACATATGACTATTGAATCTTATTATTATTGTTTTTAGAGATTAATTGAGCTTAGGATGCACTTTCATATCTAAATTTTATTAGAATTAAATTTTTAGGGCATTTTTACTAATCTCAAAATATTAGCTCTTTTGCAATAGCCTCTCTCTCTCTCTATATATATATAAGCAAGTGGCACGTAGGTCCCATTTCTCTCTTTTGTCAACGCACCTCTTCTCCCTCTACTTTATTGCCTTGGTTTTTTCTCACCAGCAGCAAAGAGTTACTTCACTTATATCGCAGCTTGAAACTAAAAGCTAGATGAGATGAACGCTTTGTCAAACAGATAAATAAGACAATACTGTTCTTTTTTACTCCAAATAGGCTTTTGAGGCTGGAAAACATGATCCCAAACAGTCTCTACATAATATTCAATGTGACATGGAAATTAAAATTTAATGGTTTGATTAATCATATTGTTTTTATTTGTTAATTTATTCATTCGGATTTTTTCTCTTGACTCTTGGTTTTCTTTTCTGAAGCGGGATTTGTCAAGGAGGAGGAAAAAACAAATAATGAAATGAAAGTCGTAAGAAGACTCTGTTTATATTTTATTATTTTGATACATGCATGTTACAGAGACTGCGAAATATTTATATGATTAATGGAGGCAGAAATACATCGAGAGGTATGATCTATCGCTTGAAAAGGGCTTTAAAAATATATTATACAAGTTTGCGTATATATCAAGAAAAAAATAGAGTTGACTTATTTTTATGGAGCAAACTTTACGCATGAATTTGGGAAAGAAATCAAACAATATTACTATAAATTAATTGCGTAGTATTATCTTCCATCTCTAAAATAAGAGCTAGTTAACTTATTTTTAAATATCGATGAAGCTAAATAAATTTATTGGGAAAATTAAAATAAAGGACCTAGATAAAATTAAATTAAATTAAAAGGACAATAAAAATTGTAATTATTAAGGAGGACCAAATAAGTTTAAAAGTACTAAATTACCCTTCAAATTCTCAGTTGCTCACAAATGCAGAAAACAAAGAACAAAGTGTCTTATTCCCTCTTCTTGTGAATATCAAGGTGAGGTCATTTGGAAATTCAATATTGAAAGTTAAAAACGGCGTGTATTCATAGAAGCAAGATTCGGATGATTGAAGGCCATGAATCAGAACTAACAAAATATATATGGCGTTCTACGAGAGTAGGCATTTTGCTCTATGCGTGTTGTGATGTGTTGGTAAGCAGATATATTGGATCCAAAAGCGCGTCTTCATCAAAACATTCTATGAGAGTAGGCATTATGCTCTATGTTATCTTTGCAGAGATTCTATTCTGGGCTGTTGTTGCTGGCATTTTGCACTGGCTAGGCGTTTATTAAAAGCTTTGAATTTTATGTTGGTGTGATTTCATTTTCACTCAAAATGCTTCTATTTTATATTCAATAGATCTGTGAGCCCCTCCTGTATCGTACAACAAAATTACATTGGATCTGTGAGTCCCTCACTAACAGACGGCGATATTTGTTAGAGCTGCTTCACGTACCTCCTTTATCCTTCGATCATCCGGATCTAGCTTCTATGCATACATTTTTATCAAATATCGCCGCTTTTAACTTCCAATACTGGATTCTGAAATAGCCTCATCTTGATATTCACAAGAGGTGGGAAGAAGACGCTTTGTTCTTTGTTTTCTATGTTTGTGAGCAATTGAGAATTTGAAGGATAATTTAGTACTTTTAAACTTATTTAGTCCTCTTTAATAATTACAAGTTTTATGGTCTTTTTAATTAAATATTATTTTATCTAGGTCCTTTATTTTAATTTTCCCTAAATTATTTAACGATGTATTCAACTTCATATTTTAGAAGGGTAAAATTGTAAATTGTTATGTTGTTTTATTTGGTTTCATATTTTATAATGTATTTTAGATTATTAGGATTAATTTATGTAGTTCAGCCTATTTTTAGCCTGTTTAAAGTATGGATGTTTTGCGATGACATCTACAACCTGTTAACTTATTTAAAAAGCTTTAAAAAAAAGGTATCTTTAATAGGCTTGGTATATATACAAGCTACACTTAGGCCCCAAAAAAAGGGTCTTTAACAAGTTGCAGGTTAGGCTCAAACCAATTTATAGGCAAATAGGTTTGACCTGACTTGATGTATTTCTACCCCTAGTGAAAATCATTTATGATCATCCGTGTTTGTGTTTGCTGCATATCTATCGTTAATTTCTTAAGAAATACTAAATACATAATTGAATAATGTAGTGACATTTTAATGATAAAAAATATCATCTAAGCAAAGGAATTTCGGGTAAGGTGTTTAAATATATTCTCTCTCTATTCCCCCGGCCCCTTTCTTCTTTTCAGGAAATACACTTGATTATAAAAAGCAATACTCCAACTAGTTACATAATAAAATACAGTACCAAACACTAAGCTCCATTTGAATTAGCGATTATAGGAGTGATTTTTTTTAATATAGTTTTCACAAAATTAAGATAGGAAAAAAGTCAAATGATAAATGTGATTTGATTTGTTGAAATTAGCAGTGATAAAAGCTCATTTATACTGCAAAAAAAGGTCTTAGTGGATTTTTCTTAAAAATAGTTTTTGACCTAAAAACTTATTTAAGAAAAGGTCAATATAAACATCTTATTTTACTCATATCGTAATTTTTTAGCTCGTCATCCCAAACTCGCCCTAAATATACATTTCTCTGTTTTTTTCAAGGGTATGAAAAGCTTGACCAACCGTAAATCTTAACAACAAACTAGTCTCTCGAATCTCCCAGAACCTTTTTGTCAATGAAAAACACACGGTTGAAATCTCAGTTTTTTAAAAAATAAATCTCTCCAATTAATTTCTTCGCTTCTATGTATTTTAATTTGTTGTAAGCATGATTTAAAATTTAGTATCATAAAATCATTGAAAATTATTCTGAGAAAGTCATTAGAGTAACAATATCAACGAAAATTCATATAAAAAAATATATATCAACGAACATTCATTTTGGTTTAAATAAGTACATGTGAATATTATTTTAAAAATTATATTCACAATAATCAAATATTACATTGGAGCTCTTAAAAAGGAAAAAACCCTCTCGTATGTTAACTTGACCATTATTCTCCAAAATAGGCTACGATTTTTTTTTGGTCAGACCAAAATAGGCTACGATCAGCACGACTTCTTTACCAAGTAAATTAATTGGCATACCTTTTTAATTTGAATGTTATATATGTAAACGGAGAAAAAGATGATTGAAAATAAAGCAAAGAAAAGAAAAAAGTCCAACTGCCTGCATGTTTTCAAAATTCATGAGAACATTTCTTAACATTTATTATCAATGATGCAAGAGAAATGAGACTGACGACTGATGCGGGAAACAAAGTTTCATCGGGGACCGTTACCATTTTTCTAAGTAATTAAGCACATAGGCTGAATTAATGCACAATATGATTATACTCTTATATAAAGCAGTCATGTACACACTATATATATGGTTTAGAGGCTATTCCACTAACGCCTTGTTATACACACGTCCTCATTGAGGTAAGTTAAATCGTACGTCCTCGCTCCAATATTTGAAAACGATCCTTAGCTTTGGGCGAAAATGATGATGGAACTTCCTCAGTGGTTTGTTCCAGCTTCGTGTTTGGTCATCTTGATTTGTATATCCACTCTGTTTCTCAGACGAGATGGGAAACGGAAAAACCTTCCACCGGGCCCACCGGGCTTACCTATCATCGGCCATCTTCATCTCATGAAGCCACCCATTCACCGGACTCTTCAGAATCTCAGTGAGAAATACGGCCCCGTCATGTTCCTCCGCTTCGGCACTCTCAAAGTTCTGGTGGTCTCTTCTCCATCCGCCGTCGAAGAATGCTTCATCAAGAACGACATCGTTTTCGCCAACCGCCCCGTCACGCTCGCCGGGAAACACCTCAATTACGACTACACGACCGTGGGATTTTCACCTTACGGCGATCACTGGAGAGGCCTCCGACGGCTAATAAATCAGGAGCTTTTCTCCGTTAGCCGACTGGCCATGTTGAGCGACGTGAGGGTCGATGAAGTTAAGATTTTGGTGAAACAATTGTTCGAAAGATCAGGAGGAAGCTGGACGAAAGTGGAGGTCAGACACAGATTCGTGGACCTTATATTCGATGTGATGTTGAGGATGATCTCAGGGAAGAGGTATTATGGGACGGACGTGGTGTCGAAGGAAGCGACGGATTTCAAGAACATGATGGACGAAATTTTTGAACTTATTAATCCCGCTGCGGAAGACCTTTTTCCGGTGCTACAACGATTTGATCTCTTTGGGGTGCGAAAAAGGATGAAGCAAGTGGCGAAGAAGCAGGACAGTTTTCTTCAGAACCTGATCGACGAGCACAGAAGAAAACGAAGCTCCAGTAGCAATAATAATGGCGCCAACCAGGAGAAAAAGACCATGACCTTGATTGAAGTTATGTTGTCTCTCCAAGAAACGGATCCGGTGTTTTACTGCGATACAACCATAAAAGGAATCGCAGCGGTAAGAAATTATACTCTTTAATATATATAACGTATATTTATCTAACTTAGTCAGATATTAAGGAAGTTAGTGAAGTTAGTTATTAAAATTTATATTTTTTAAAACATAACAGTCATTTTCCTTAATTCTTTTATTTATTTTATTATTATTATTATTGGGGGAGCATCGTTAAGATAAATTAGAAACATATTGACAAAAATAAAAATTATATTTTATATTTAGATCAAAATAAATTCTCTAAATATATTTTATATGAACGGGCATGGAGCGGCCAAAATCTTTACTTTCTTATTAACACCAAATAAGTAAGGCTTTGGTTGACCGCACCTCCCGTCCTCCCCCCCTTTTTTGCAAGTGGAAAACTGAATATCATTAATAATCTATCATCACTACACCCAAAAGAATCAATACGACTAGCTTCCTTCAATTCATCACTAACCATCTCTGTCATGGGCTGTGATCTTAGACACAATAATTTCCTATGATTCTATGAGAACACTTGACAAGTTGATCCACAAGGGAGATTCTCCCGATCGATATGAGCGGTTTATCTCAACGTGTCATTTTCTACCGAGGAGTAATCTGGCCTCATTTACAATTTCTCTAAAGGGTAATTATAGTTACAACCCCTAGTGAACTCGACACTTTTTCTTGAAAAATACTGCTTCCCATGTATGAGTTCCTGTTGGTCATCATATCATAGGCCTATATGCTTTGATTATTTAATCTTCATTAAAAATGAGAGTCAAACCTTTGAGCTTGGGTTGGTTTACTTATTAAGTACGCACGTCGACTACTTGTTTGATTATATCCGTTCAAGATGGGAGGATTGAAGTTTGGTCATATACAACGTAACTATATTCTATATCTCATAACTGTTTTAAACTAAATCTACACCAATGACTTGAGATAAGAGTCACCTAGTCATAGCTAGTTATTCAATAGTTTGAATGTACAGATCAAATTATTTGTGGATATAAATGCCATCTTTACAATTAAAGATAGATCATGTGTATCGGAAGTATAATATTTTTATAAAAGTTGCGTAGGGATTGATGGATGATACATAGATATCATAAAACTGAATAATATAATGTTATAGAATTTTGATTAAGACAAGGTAGCAGCCACCCCATAGCTAATTTTATATTGATGATGAAATTGCAGGCGGTGGTAGCTGCAGGAACGGAAACGTCAGCTTCGACCATGGAATGGATACTTGCACTTCTGCTGAACCACCCCGAGGTAATGGAAAAGTTGAAGGCGGAGATAGACACTCACGTCGGAAAAGACCGATTCATCGACGACTCAGACATATCAAAGCTGACATATCTGCAGAGTGTAGTGTTAGAAACTCTCCGGCTATATCCCGCCGGAGCTCTGGGAGTACCCCACTCGAACTCAGAGGACTGTATAATTGGTGGCTACCACGTGCCAAAAGGGACGATGTTGATGGTGAACTTGTGGGTGTTACACAAGGATCCAAAACACTGGAAGGATGCGACCAAGTTTATGCCAGAGAGGTTCCAGAATGGAAGTTCTGAAGGGTATAGCCTGATTCCATTTGGTGCTGGAAGGAGACAGTGCCCTGGGGCTAATCTTGCTAAGAGAATCATGGCCTTGACCATTGGATCGCTGGTTCAGGCCTTTGAGTGGAAGAAGATTGGGGATAAGCAGATCAACATGATGGAGGGAGATGGTCTTACTCTTGCTAGACTTGAGCCTCTCGTTGCACTCATAAGGCCACGCCAAGAGATGACGCCTCTTCTCTCCGGCTTGTGAAGTATATATGAGAATGTTTTAGCCGTTTTTTCATAGTGATTTAGGATATATTCTGTATTTTGTCTTGATTTAGCTAAATAAATAGCACCGACTTATTAAGCCTGTTAGATCAAGTATGAAAAATAAATATCACCTTCGCTTTTTAATATAAGATGTCCAAAAAAGGAAATCCCTGTTGTGCTATATATGTGTGCTTGTATGTTTTAATCTTATAAAAGAAATTTAAAAATGTGTATGTAAGAGAAGTTTTATGTGATTGTTTGAAATAGTAATTAGTTTTTCTTAAAGTAGGAATATGTGAGATAAATATATAGGATGAATTTTGTCTCATATAACTGACCAAAATGCTCGAACATGTAACTGAGCATGGCTAGAAGTCACAACCATTATTTCAGAAAATACATTTTTTCTTGCTTCCCAAAATTAGTATGTGTGCTCTCCGACGATGAATTACCGGGACAAGAACGTATTTCAAGTTTGGGATCCCGATTTGAGGTGTGTGATACATAACTTCATTTTATCTTATTTATGCCATCATTCCAAACAGGCCCTAAACTCATAGAATAAGACAAAAACGTGGGGTTTCTCGGAATGCCCGACCCGAAAATCACAACAGCAACCAGTTCGGTCTAGGGCTCTGCGACTCCGGCCATGGAAGCTCAGTCTCAACTCAACCAAAACCTGTGCTCCCAATCCATTTCGTTCAGCATATGGCCCCCCACCCAGCGTACTCGTGATGCGGTCATTCAACGCTTAATCGAGACCCTTTCTACGCCCTCCGTCCTGTCCAAGCGTTACGGTACTTTGTCCTCCTCCGACGCCTCTGATGCTGCCCGCAGAATCGAGGACGAGGCTTTCTCCATCGCTGCTGCTGCTTCTGCCTCTCTCGACGATGGCGGTATCGAGGTTATTCAGCTCTACTCTAAGGAGATCAGCAAGCTCATGATTGACACTGTCAAGGCCAGAGCTGCTCTCGATAATGACGCCAGCCTCTGACATGCCTCCTCCCTCTTACGCGGCGGACGTCTCTGCCAATGAGTCCGAGTCTTAGTCTTCATCCTTATGAGGTTTTTTGTTCCATGTTTTCTTAGGTTGTCTGCTTGCACTGAGGGTTTGAGCATGATTGTCTATGATGCCAATCTTCATTCTGGATTCTTTCCATGATCATCGTTCCATTTCCCGTTGTCTTGCTTTGCTTCCTTGTGAGTAGCATAATTTTGGAGTCCCCAGCCTGCCATTGCTGTTTCCATCATTGGTTCTCTATGTGGTGCCTTTTGTCTTTGAATTCCTTGCTAGAATTTCTTTAAACCCTTGACTGATTTTTTCTGTTAATTTTCTCCAATCCATCAAACTAAACGAATGCGGAATTGAGGAGATGAGCATCGAGGGATGAAACTTACTCTGGATTGTCGACATTCTAAAAATCTTTCTGAATTTCAAATAGAATAGAATAGAATAAAATACGTTTCTGTTTAATTTCAACACTAATGTCAGTCTGGCAAATTTGTGTAAAGAGGATGTTCATTAGCCATTAGCTTGCTTCTATTATGGTCTTGTGTTAAAGATTCTTGCTGCATTGCATCCAATTATGTTTTACAAATCACTGCATGTATTAGCATGCTGTGATGTTGTGCTTGCTGAAAGCTAGCCTGGTTATTATGCCTGCCAGTTGTGGAAACTACATGTAAGGTTTATTTTATTTACCACAACGGTTAATTACTTGGGAAATGTTGCTTGCTTCTTTATAAAGGGTATATTTGATCTTGTGTGTTCAAAATATCTGAATGGATAGAGACTGAACAGTCGGTACTGTTGGGTACATTTTCTCAGCGTGATGATAATGTTTGAGTTTTTGTTTTTCAGTATTCTTCATTCTCGGGAGAATATTCCGTCATAGACATGCACATGAATCGTTAAGCACCTTGATAGCAACCTGACTCATGTTTTGCTTGTACACAACATTTCTATGAAAATTGGAGTTACCTTTGGTTTGGGGTTATACATATTTACTCCTGGACAAAAAACCTTTTTAACACCAATATTTAGATCGATGAAAAAAACTGATCTAAAAGAAGTGATTTCTGGTATGTTTATAAATAAATTTTCCATTTTAAACTTTTTCATCGGTCATTTCTGTATTTACCCTAAACAATCTAAAATGTCAATTTAGCGGATCTAAGATATCCTTATTGCAGCAGTGTTGTAATGATCAATGATAGCGCGAATGTTTATTGCATTTTCTTTTCTTCTTTCAAGTGATGCCATCTTGTCTTTCTTAATTTTTAATTTCAAAAGCTTTTTGTGCCAGATATCTAGAGTAAGAACGAGAACAATTTATGCCAGAGTCAATAAATTTCCTTCTCAATAGCTTTTTGTACATCCAAGATGCTACTGATATTGTAGCCTAAAACCGCAGGTCACACTCCATCTATAGGTCATGAACTGGGCTTCCCATATTGAGCCTTGTGCTTATGCAATACTCTGACAATTTGGTCTCTTTCTGTAGAGTGGTGCATGCTCCAACATGTGAATTGTTTTTTTTTAAAAAAAAAAAAAAAAAAATCAAATTGCTACTGATTGTTTAGTTTTATACATTATACTGTTCTTGAGCTTAAGGGAATCTTGAGTCTGCATTAGCTGCCTATCAAGAATGGGGGTTTTAGTGTTATGCAAGCACTTAAAAGTTGATGGGTGATTACTACATAATTGTGACCATATCCTTTAAAGGCTCAACCATACTAATTTTTATATGTCACCCTAACAAAGTTCCGTCTGAGAATATCCCTTTCCTGTTTATTTTCACCACCTAAAGGTAGGCTGACTTATATGGATAAGTTGCTTTTACTCTAAAAGATATAGTCATATAGCTGCAACTTCTTATTTTATCTATGCCACGTGCTGGAACCTTAGACCAACATTTGCAAACTTCATTCATTTACTGCGTTTGGGGTTTATGCTGTTCAGATTTCTCTTCCTTGTTTTTATTTTTCTCACGATTTTAAGCACGCCTGCACTTGTTTCTATTTGCCTTCTGATACTGCCAGCAATTGTGACTCACGATTGTATAGGAAACAATATTCTGCTCAGCATTTTAGCTACCACTTTCCAATGCGTTGTCCATGGTCTGAGTAACATTCAGGCACATATCATTGATGTGTATATTAAGTTTCCATTTACCTTGGCTAATAATTAGTTGAGGGCCTTTTCGGTTAAATTCATACTCATTTAGTGCTGGATGGTGTGATTTAATGAAGGCATTTTATTTCTACACAATCTTTTGAGTTATAATGGGTCTGCTGCTTTTGGATTCTGTTTATACCTGTTGCTTGTGACAGTAAAGGTCTCTGATAGATTGTACCCTCTTATGACCAAAGGAGTAAACGTCTTATTAGAATAGGAATAAAGAATATACTATCTGTATGTAAATAACGTACAGCATTCAATGTGCCATTGCATCTGAGCTCAGAGCTGAAAATGTGGCAATCTTCTTCCATATTACTCTGATAACTCCATCCACCGATTATCCCGAATTTGGCAATGCTTTTGTCTTTGTTAAACGATCCATCAAAGAATTGAATTTAATACTTACTAAGTTACTATCTTGGGTAAATCCCAAATTCCAGTTCTCTGGGTTTGCAAGAATGGAATCTCAGTATTCCTTTTGTACTCTTCTGCAACCTAATATTCCAGAAATAATTTATCAGCACATATTGCAGTACACCGTACTGAACATGTACACCATCAAATGCAAGAAATCCAGCACCCCTTGATCTATTATTGAGATGTTTCATTTATCATTTAATAAACAGGTTTGATTTCTACTTTGAGAGTGTTATTATTAGTTGTCCTCTTATTAGTCGTCAGTCTTTCAGCCCGGTATGCACAATGCAATACTCCAGTGTTTTTTTTTTTTTTTGCTACTTCCAGTAGGAGTTTTTTTTTTTTTTTTTTTTTTGCTATACTTCCAGTAGGAGTTGAATCCACACTATGTAGTAATGGCAATCCCTCCAAGTTCTCCCTCCAAGTTCAGGGGTTCCAACAAAAATTAGATGTTACTTGTAATTTTTTACTACAGACAACTGAGAAATTATACTGATGGTTTCACTTTGACATTGTACACATATATAAGAGTTTTTTTTTTTTTTTTTTTTATATAACATATATAAGAGTTGTATCTAAAGAGAGTAGCTCAAGGACCAACAGAACCATTTGTCTCATATGGTCAAAAATCAATTCTGTACTACAGTAACCTATGCACGTACGCCTTGGGATCTAACATGAAAAGGGGTACGCGTTTGGTTGGTTGGGAAAAAATTGGACTCTACATAATGGACTTGGCTTTGGTCCTATACCTCTTATCATCCGTTTCCGTCATTTTCCCTTTTTGCTGTTGGATTAAGATCTTAGTGATCCAGATTTACCATATGATAAAAATATTATTATAAAGGAAAAGGAGGGAAAATGATGGTAAATCTAAACCGTTGGGATTTTAATCCAACAGCAAAAAAGGGAAAAGGATGGAAAATGATGGTAAGGGATATAGAACCAAAGCCAAATCCCTAATCTATGCATTTAGAGAAGTTGATCGGCACTAGACAATCTGAAAATGATCGTTCATTGGAGGGGCGGGCCATTTGTGTGCAGAAATCGTGCAGGCAAAATTTTGATAGTTCATCGATCGTATATGCCCTTTGTCGTATTGGTGCCTATAATTGAAGTTGCACAATTTGAAACTAGTTATAATTGTACCTTATGACTAATTGAAGTCCGGTTTGCTTTATAATATATTAAGGGACTGTTTGGTACGTGGAAGATTTAAAAAGGAAAAGGAATTTAAAGGAGGGAAAGGAAGGAAGGGAAAATTGCGAGGGAAATTAAAAAGTTGAGCTGTTTGGTAGACATGGGAAGGTAACTTAAGTTGAGGGAAAATGAATGGTTTGGTATGAAGAATTGGGTATTAGTTAAGTGGGAATATGAGGTGAAATACCAAAAATACCCCTAAATTAAAAAAAAAAAAAACAAATTCGCCCTATGCGTCTTGTTCGGCGTCCTGACCCATCGCATCACCGCCACTCCCCCCGCCTTGGACGCCACTCCCTCTACCGTTGATGCTGCACCTGCCGTCTTGGACGCCGCCACCGTTGTCAGCTTCGAGTGTTATATGCGACGCAATTTAATTAAAAAAAAATCAGACCCGACAAATTCTCCATGAATTCTCGAGAATTCATGGAGAATTCAAATGAATTCTCGAGAATTCATTTTAAAGAATTCTCAGCATGGAGATTGCACTGAGAATTAACGCCAATTCTCGAGAATCTCTGGGCAATTCTTGAAAATTGGTGTTACTGTGGAGAATGGACCCTCTCATTAACGCCAATTCTCTCGCCAATTCAATTCTCAAGAATTGGCGTCGGTTTTCAATTCTTTTAGTGTAGTGTGCAATCCATTTTTCGTCCCTTCTTCCTTCACTTCCTTTTATCTTTGTGCACTGATGGAGACTTTCAAACCTGCGTTAACCTTGTGCTGCGTCTCCAACTGCCCCGTCGTCAATTTCAGGTGAGAGTCCTTCGTTTAGCTCCTATCTTCAATTTCAGCTTCGTCGAACTATAGGATACCCAAGATTTCTGCTATCCCTCCTTCTTGATCCCTAACGTCCCGACGACAGGATCAAAAAAAAAAAGGCTTCAGATTTCTTTTTCATCCTTGCAATGTTGGTGTCGGGATTTGTAGAGGGAGGAGGAGGCGGCGTCGGCGTCGATGTTGACAACAGTTGCAAAGAAGATAGATGATTGAATGAGGGGAAGATTGTCATTTGGAATTTCTTCCCTAGGGAAGATCAACTTTCCCACCGAAAATGGAGGGAAGTGGTTTTCCCATGAATGAAGGAAGATCGAAGGTTCCCAGAAGGTAGTGCTACCAAACGTGTTCGGTGATGGAAGATCTGCAATCTTCCATTTCCTTCGGGCGATTTTCCGCATACCAAACAAGCCCTAATTAGATTCGCAGAATCTACCAGTAAGATGAGGGTTTTTTTTGGGTATCAAAAAAGATGAGGATTAAAATCCTCAAGCAAGGAATTCAAGGGAGACTAATAGAGCCAAATTTATATGAACGTGTTAAAAATTTAATCCGAGTATCATTTTTATATATGATTGATCCCGCGATAAATATATTTGTTTAATTCAAATTTCCATAGCTTAGGGTCAGTGGCGGAACCAGAAAAAAATTTTAGCCCGGGCCAAAAACGAACATATTGAACTACGTCTTTTAGTTCTTATTATAAAGCACCAACTAACAAATATATTTGATCTTTTTTATAAGAAACTTGCTTGTTTCCAAATGGCATTAAATATTTTTTCCCATGTATACCCATAATTAAAAAGGTAGTGAGTAAGAGTAAAAATTAATAAAAATTACTTATTACTCTTTTTTTTTCAAAAAAAAAAGAGTAATCATTAATATAATATTAACGTTTAGTGTGATTAATAGGGATAATATTGAAAATTACTAATTAAATTTTAGGAAAAAAATTAACGACTTTAACTGTTTTTATTGACTTATGAGAATTGTCAGTTGATTCCTTAAATAAGGATCAGAGGGAGTATTTACTAAATAGTATCAAATAACCTTGAAAATACAAATAAATAATAACCAATAATTATAAATAAAAACGATATATACGATGATACTAACATTTTCAATATCTCAAACAAGAATGTTAGAAGAAGATTCTCTTCATATCTCTTTTCTTATTTTCTCTCATTGGCTCAATCTAGGCCGTTGATTGAGAAAATGAGATAAAAGTAAAAATAGTATGTTATAATCACAATTGTAAAACGAGCAGAAAGTATAACTTCAATGAATAGAAGGTAAAACTTCTATATATCAGATTCATCAATATATCAATGAGCTACAAGATAATGTCTGCATTACACTCACGACAAAAATATAGAATACTGGAGGAGTAGAAGAAATATAGAAAGTACTAACAGAAAATAGAAATTTCAGAGAGAGGGAGAGGAGAGTCCAAGATAAAGAGAAGATTTCCCAAAAATACATTTCACTCCTATCTAGTCTTTTCTTTATCTATTTATATCTTTACTTATGGCCTACTCTAAGTCCAAAGTCATCAGCCCAATAATACTCCCTTCATAATCCTAGCCCACCTTAATATGAGGTTGGTTCATTACATAATATTGTATTGATTGAACGGATATGATTCAAATATTATGAGGGATACTAAAAAAAGGATGATGAGAGAAACTCAACCCAAGAATTTTACTTTCCTCTCACAACCCAATGAGTAATGAAACATACATTATTCTTACAGAGAAAATAAAAAATTAGCTGAGGCCAAATTTGTGGCCAAATAAAATATCATATAATAAATACATATATATACTAACATATTTTATAAGATCAGTTGGGGCTAGCTGGGCCAGGACTATGTTCCGCCATTGCTTAGGGTCACATGGTGCTCGGATTACCTGGAAATAAATTCATGTGACCCAATGTCATGAATCATTCCGATGTTACTTGCTCTTACAAAATCAATGCTTGATGTGGTCAATTGGTGTTCATGGGATAGTTTTGCACCCTAAATTAACATAATTTGAACTACATTTTGATACACGGTTCACATTAACATTAATGATCATTACTTATTCAAATATGGGATTCTCAAGCACATAAGATTCTCTGATCCTCGTCTTCTTGAAAACATCTTAGATTTGTTTAAAAAATATATTTATCGTCTGAAAAAATTAATCTTTTCCATCTTTATATTTTAATGTGATAGATAGCTATGTTTTATCTAAATTGGAAATCAAATTTCATTTTGATCACATGATACTATATATCAATAAATGAAAGTGTGGCATGATTACGTTACAAGAATATTAAAACGAACTCAGACTTTCGGGGAGATCAATGGTTTGGTGGGCTAAGAGATCTTGGCGTTTTCCCACAGCTTAAACAATGAAATATACCACATACCTTAATTTGATGCGTCAAAACACGAGGAAATATGGATTAGAAGAGGTTTTTGGTTACTCGATAATAATATTATAATGTTGAACTGAAAATACGTATTAGAATTATTCTCAAATGTGTTCTTATAATTAGGATTGAAGGGAGTTTAATCAAACAAAAACAAGAGGAAGAGATTGTGTATATCATTGTAGTTGGCATCTTCAATAGGAGATCAGGAAAACCGTCAAGTCATACCTAATCCAAGCGGCGAATCATAATCTCTTAATTTGTCTTTTCCCATACATCTCCCACGAGACCTAAAAAAGTCAACAGCACAGCTTCCCTTGCTCTGCAAAATATATGTATATGGTTTTGTCCACAAGCTGGGAAGAAATTAAGACGAAATTGCCTGAGAGTACGGCTTTGGCCCTAAATCCTGGTCTTAGTATCATTGTTAAGCAGACATTACAATAGCCTGCGAAGTAGTGATGTTGAAGAGAAGAGTGATGAACTTGCTGAGCACTGTGATGATGCTGTTGTTGTTAAGCTGCTTGTCGGGGCAAGCCCATGGCTCCAGACCCATGACCCACTTCAAGACGGTTCAAGCTCACTCTGGTCCGAGTCAAGGTGGGATCGGCCATAAAATGGTTTCTTGATTAATTCCCCTTATCTTTGCTCTTGTCTTGCTTCCTACAAACTATTTGTTTCGGTGTTTAATTTGTATTACCAACTACTACTTCTAATGCTGTTAAGATCTTGTTTTTACGATATATATCACGCACAATAACAAATAGGGGCAATTTTGTTTTGGGAGTGACGACAATGCAAAATGAACGGCTTGTTGCACCTTGCGGTGAATTATTTTATTTTATTTTTATTTTTTACAGTTTGATTTCAAGGATGTCATCACTGACTGATGCGTAAATCAGTAATAGGATATGTATGTTTTCTGAATTTTGAGTAACATTCTTAATTTGATCTTAGCTTGCACGTTGGCTCTGTCTCTTCGATTATTGATTTCTTCATTGTCAGTGAGCAAATGATTAGTTCCCCGAAAATATAATATTGTACTCGTGCTTGCGCAGTCTCTGTTTATATATTAATAACGCAACAAACTTGATAATGATTTCCAAAACCAAATAGACAAGGAAAAGATTGATATCCAGGATATATACGAGAATGTCCAACGTAAAAATATTCAAATTTCATTATTTTAATAATTCTCGGGAATTATTCAACTGTATTCGAATAATAATTGAATAGATCATCATGTGAATACGACATGACATTATATTCATTAATTTGTGAAACTCGCATTCTATTTTCTTAATTTATTTTACTGTTTGAGATCCAAACTATGTTGCCTGGGGAGAATTTTGAAAACAGGCATAACGAAATACGATTGCTAAATTCTTTATTTTAAATTTCGTTGAGTTATTTAGTTTTATTTTCTTATTGATTTTTTATCGACACATTTTTTCTTCTACAATACAATGCCAACGCCCTACAGAACCATTTAAAAATTCTTTTTTGACCATTTACTAATTCATATGCCCGTGATTATTAATTATTAATATGAGATGAATTATTATTTCTAAAATGAAAGATTACCAGAATACACAGTGTTTTGGGTATCCAAGTCAACTTGTTTGAAGAATATGTATTGTTTAAACATACCAGTAGTTATGAATGTAATGAACAGTTGATGCATTAGTGAAGTATGATTTGTTGGGAAGGAGTGGTGGTGATATAAAAAAGCAAAAGACAGAAGCAGCTTGAAAATGAAGAGACATCCAGAAGCAGAACCAGAAGCAGAAGCAGAAGGAGAAGGAGAAGAAGTGGAAGGCTGTCCGATGAGCGGCGTGTCCAGTGGGGAGTGGACAACTCTCCCATCGAATATGAATAAAAAGATGCGCTCCTTCTTAATGCGCTTTACCCATTCTATGCCCCCAACCCCCATCTTAACTTCTAAATATTCTAAATATTCGGGAGAAGGATCCACAAGGAATATTTATATATTAATAAAAACCTTAAAAATTATAAACATAAATCTTTAATCATGAAATTAATCCTAACCAAACCTTAGCTTCCACATTTTTTCTAACCTCCCTTTCAACTTAGTTATCAATTGATGTTCCCTTCTCAAGTATGTCCTTATATTGATTTAGCTTTTATTTAGATATTGAGATTTCCATGATATTAACGTTTATTTAGGAATTTATAGTTTATGTATTTTAAAATTTTCATTTTTATAACATTGTTTTTAGGTGCATCACATTTGTTGAAGTTTTTTCCCTTGAAAAATCACATGTTTTTAAAATAAATATTATAACTTTTTTTAGTGATTTTTTAAAAATTTGTATAAATAATCGAAATCTAGAAAGAGGAAGATGTCTAATTATTTATAAATTTTATAGTTATTTTAGTTTAGGTAACTTTTAAGATAATTTGATATATATGAGAGAGAATATCATAAAAATATTGAATTGTATATAGATGCTTTTTTATCAAAATATACATGGAAATATCACTAAATTTGATAAATAGCCACCAAACAAAAGGGAAAGTTAATTCCCTAATTCAAAATTGGTTTATATACAAATTGGTCAATGAAGTGTTATGTAAAGAGCACTTGCTACAAAAATGTCTTTGAGGGACAAAGAATACAAGTGAACAATTGAAAATAGAAAAAAAAAATATCAATAAAGGCGCAAATTAGCTAACAAAGTATTACTTCCGTCTCCGGTGATATCCCTTCTTCCTCCTTTCCATTATTGTGCTTTAGATCAGGAGTGAGAATCAGAGCCATGATTCTTCATCATCAATCGTTTTCGAAGAGGGAGAGCAAAAGTAGAACAGAGGAGCGCTACATTTTTCTGAAAACTAAGTTAAACGCTGGAATGGTGGAAAGATCTCAAATGTAGAGCGATTTCACTATTCATCATCCTCTTCCTTAAAACGGAGATGCTCGTTCGTTCTTTAATTTTATTTCCTTTCTACTTTGATTTTCTACCCAGTGGGACCGAGAAAAGGCTGTGCTGGTGGCGCTAGTGACAACCTCGTCAGCTCGTTTGTCCTCCTCCTCCATGACCACCGCAGATGAGCTTGAATTCGAGACAGATCCGTCGACGAACAGCGTTAAGTCGAAATTAACGGCCATTGTGTTATTTTCCTATTTTGAATTGTTCACTGGCATTTTTTTCATTTTCAATTGTTCATTTCTATTTTTGGTCTCCTTAAAACAATTTTGTGCTAGTTTCTGTTTACGTAACAATTAGTTAGTCAATTCGTACTTTAACCCATTAAAAATTAATATTTTAATTTTTTTCCCTTGAAAATAATTAGAATTTTAAGATCCTTATTAATAAAATTTTGTTTTCTTGGTCTTTCTCCCGAATTCTCCCATATAAGATTTGGTTAAATTTTTAGAAAAATTAAGAAATTTAAATAGGTTACTTAATTATATTATAGTCTAATTGACTTATATATATTAATTTATAAATTAGGTAAAAAAAAGCTTTTAAAAAAGGATAAATATAAACGTACTAAATTACTTTAATTAATTTTCTTAGTATTTTCAAAAAAGTCTACCTGATTTTATATTTTGGATTGGAGGTAGTCATACTATATCAATATAATGTTGATATAGCAATGTAAGGTTAAATTAGATTCCTTTAATATCTAGTTTGAGTCTTAGAGATAACGCCTTGTGACAATTATAAATCCTCAAACTGAAGTAGTATTGTTATTTATAAAGAAAAAGAATATCTTGTGATATCGAGGATCCAAGCTTTCTCTATTCTTTTTTTAAAAAAATGGTTCAAAAAATATAATCTAAAGGAATCAAGCTTAATCAACTGTTTATAGTAAAGTTTTTTTTTCCCTATTTTTTGGAACTAGAAAATTCCTTGAAAATGAAAGTTCAATAGAACACTAGTATTGGGTGTAATGAATAAAACACGGGGTAAAATGGGTGTTCCTTAAATAATGAATATATCAAGTGGAGTGACGCCTGAGGTAGCAAGGACTAGGAGTCTCTTCCTTGTTGGGATACAGAAGATGAAACAAACATTTTTGAAGTGTAGTACGTAGTAGTTAACAAGAACTGGTGCAGACATTGTTTTTGAAAAACAGAAGAGGCTAAAAACGCAGGAAGACGAAGGATGTGACAAGGGTGGAAGATAAAGGAAAAGAGGGGAAAAGGAGATGATTCTTCTAATAACATGATTAATGAAGGGGAAGGTGAAGACAAGAAAAGAAAAAGAAAAGGGCCAGGACAAAATCGTCAATCACAGAAAAGAATCAAAGCGCATTTGTTTCTCATAATGTCGTCTTCGAAAAACCATCGAGAGCAGGTGCACCTCCTAATCTTGACCCTTACTTCTCTCGTGCCCCCCATTATCTTTTCTCTCCACTCCCCTCTAATCCCATTATCACTCCTTCCTTCTTCCTCCTTCCTGCAACTTTATTTATTTCACCCTTCACTTCTCCATTACTTATAATTACCACCCCATTTGTGTATATCATCTCGTCCCATCACAGGTTAAACTTCCTATCCATTTTTAAATTTCTGTTGCAGGATTGGGGGAGGAATTTCTTGTTTTCTTTTTTGTTAAATTCATCCAGGCTTAGAGATGAAGCGGCCACATGCTGGCAACGATGAGAAGATGAAGAAGCTGAAGCTGGTGGATGTTGATGAGCGGGGTGACGATTGGGCTTCAGGGAACCCCACAGCCTCTGTCTATTTCGACGATGATCTGCTGTTCGAGGTTCTGAAGCACGTGGACGCCAGGACGCTGGCCATGGCGGCTTGCGTGAGCAAGCAGTGGCACAAGACGGCTCATGATGAGCGGCTTTGGGAGTTGATCTGTACCAAGCAGTGGGCTAACACCGGCTGTGGTGAGCAGCAGCTGCGATCCGTCGTACTTGCGCTCGGCGGCTTCCGTCGTCTCCACGCGCTCTACCTCTGGCCTCTCTCCAAACCCCAGTCCTCTTCTGCATCCACGTCGGCCGCTTCCTCCTCCTCGTCGGCGTCTTGGCCTGCGTTCCCGCCGATGATTCGCTCCAAACCATCCCCTCGGTTAGGGAAAGACGAGGTTCATCTCTCACTGTCGCTCCTCTCTATTCGCTACTACGAGAAAATGAATTTCAATAACAGAAGCAGATGAAAATTTCGCATCTGATTCATCTTATTGGTATCATCTTGTGCCTGTGAGGTTTCGGCTTTGGAGTTATTATTGTGTAGATTTTGGATTTGGATTTCAGATGCCAGATCTGTAATTTTATTGACTATGATATGATTGTGGGTGAATTCGAAAGGAATTGTTGAATGAGATGTATTATAATATTGATAAATCGAAAGATTGAATTAGGATTTAATCGCTCGATTTATCTGGTATGGCTATGAAATTTAGCAGGCAGTGGCTTCTTTAATCAAGAAGCCAAAGCCTATGTATGCTCTGGCACCGAATTCTCAGAATGCTCAAATGAGATCGGCATTCCATAATTGTGGCGGCGTTAGGCAAATTGTTATTCCTTATTCCTCGTTTGATACGCTGAAACACTCTGGTCATAGAAATTGCCAGCAGGAATTGTCTGTTTCGGACGAATACCATGTTTGTTTCTCTGTTTTCATTTTCTCCCATTTTCTTGTTTGATTTGGTTTTCCGTCAATATCCTTTTTTCGAAAACAATTATGGGGACTTGACAATGAAAGCTGGTGCAACATGATTTGGAAAGATAAACTCATGAATTAGGACTTATTCTTTGGATTTATGGCAGAATTATACGAGTACTATTTTTATCCAGGTTAAATTTAGGTTGTTTGACATTGGCTTCATTAACACTAGTCTTTCTCATGCGAACTTTCCCTTTCGCGGAAATAGTTTAATGCCACGAATTTTTTTAGCCAACAGTAATACGTATTAGAGAGCTAAAAACCAAGGTACTTGATGAAATGCTGAAGCCTCTGAAGGATGAACAAGTGTTTCCGCTGCCTCAAAAAATTACAGTTCTTATTGAGATGAAGATCTGAATTAATTTATACGGGACAAGACAAGTACATTCTCGTATCAATCATGGATGTTGTTTTTAGGGGGCGCATTGTTTTGAAAATAAATGAACGGAAGCAAAGAAATTTTCATGCATATTCTCCGATGAGGCTGTTGCCGTTGAGGGATCCATTCCGATGAGAAGGTTCCTGAAAAACGGAACCGCGAGAATGAATCCTGAATCCATCACTGGACCGCCGTGCTTCTCGCCGTAAACATGTTAGCATCGAGAGTAGAGAAAAGTAACAGTCACTAGGCTCAAACATAGGAGGATGTGAAGAAGAGCAGAGACATCCATTGGCAGTGAGCCACAAGATTCATGATGAGCGGCCTTTGTTATTTTAATATTGATAGATCGTCTAATATCCAAAAAAAAAAAAAAAATTGATAGATCGTCCTCTTGGATGTGTGTCCTAGTTGTCTTAGGTCATGGGTTGGCCAAGAAAGTATAGGATTTTTTTTTTAACAATAGAAAGTTTAGGATTAAATTCCTCTTTTGTGTAAGTCTTATTATAATTTAGACGTTTAGCCATCATTTATATCAAAAAAATAAAAAAAAATATTGATATAGTAGATGGTGAAATTAGTCAGCCTTATTTAATTACTCCCATATGTTCTAATTATAAGACTATTATAAGATAAGGTTGACTTTTTTTTTACAGGGATTACAAAAGCTA
Organism: Acacia crassicarpa; assembly: GCA_034222035.1. Taxonomy (NCBI): domain Eukaryota; kingdom Viridiplantae; phylum Streptophyta; class Magnoliopsida; order Fabales; family Fabaceae; genus Acacia; species Acacia crassicarpa. The sequence goes on from JAWXYG010000003.1 coordinate 11,333,094, forward strand.
AATAAATTATTTAATCATATCAATTATTTTTAGACTATATACTAGTTTATTAGTCAAATTAATTAATAATTTAGAGAAAAAATAAAAATAAAAATATTTTAAAGTAATTTAATTAGCTTTCTTAATCTCTCTAAAAAAAGTAATTTATTCTTATAATTAGGAGAGGAGAAGTATAATAAAAATGCATCCTGTTCTTCAATTCACTTGTTACTGAGTAAGATGGAGGTGAGCTCTCTGTGGTGAATTTTGCCCAGAATGTAGGCAGAGGAAATGCCACTCGATAAGGATCATACAGTGGTCATGGAAATTTTTTTTTGAAATGGAATTTGGAAATGAGGGGACATTGTGGGAGAGACACTTGGCATGAGGAGAGAATCTAGTGCAGAGGTCAAAGTGAAATCTGTCGGTAGAAGCAGCTGTTTTTTTTTTTTGGTCAAAGGAGATTTCATTAAATAAACATAAGGACGAGTCCGAACCTCAAACAGAACAACAAAAGTTACAACACAACATAAATTAACCAAACACAACCCCAAGACCACATTAAAGTAGAAATAAAAGAAAGGACACTGACACCTAATCAACAACAGAAACCTCAGCCACCATCCACAGCAAAGAGGGAAATCGAGGGATTATGAGCATCATCATTAGACCTGCGCGCCTCCAGAGCTAGAAGATTACACAAAGCAGGTGTTGGTTGTGAGACCCACCCCAGAGGGTACACCCCTTTATAGGCATTAGCTACAAGCAGATCCGCAGCACGGTTGGCTCCTCGCAGAGCGAAAGTGAAAGAAAACCCAACTCTATAAGACAAAAGACGAATGATATCCAAAATAATTCCTCTGCATTTCCAATCATACTTGTCCGGTGACCTAGCTTCAACACTCGCAAGCAAAGGCAGGCAATTTGACTCAAAACACACCTTGTCAAGCCCAAGGTCCAAGGCCAATAGAAAGGCCCTCCTGAGAGCAAGGGCTTCGGTCATAAAAGCAGATATAGACTTGACCTTATCCACAAAACCCCACTTAAAGCAGCCATCAAAGTCTCGACATACTACACCAATCGCAGCACCATAGTCAGAGGGAAAGAAGGCTCCATCACAGTTGATTTTCAGAGTATCACCTGATGGGGGAGACCATCTTGTGCCAGGACTATCACAGCCCCTCGACACCGGATGATCCCCCGCCCCATTATCACAAGTAGTCCAAAACTCAAAATTTCTTTTGCGAGCCACTTCGATAACACAGCCCGGATCAGGCACTCTATGTTCAAAAATCATTTCATTCCTAGCCTTCCAGATAAACCACAGAAGCCAGCACACCAGAGAAAGGTCATTCTTACTCAATGAAGGAGTAGCTATGAGGGAGATCCACTAAGCATTAAAATTCGAGACACTAGCTACATCAACCCGGGCACCTAAGGGAGAGCCAAACCATACACATCGAGTCCAAGGACAATGAAAAAAGAGATGCTCAATAGATTCCACGTCCTTAACACAGATAGGGCATAAGTTATCAGGAGATCTTTTCCTCCTATACAATGTCGCCTTGGTGGCCACCGCATTACTTAGTATTCTCCATATGAAGTGTTGGACCCTAGGAATGACATTTAACTTCCAAATCAATTTCCAGCATGAGGAGTGGATGACAGTGGAGGAACCAGCCCTATTTACTTCCCCAGAATTCCAGTCTTTTCTGCAATGATAACCACACTTGACCGCATACTTCCCATCCTTTGCCTTTGTCCAGATAAGCTTATCTTCCATCCCATTTGAAGGGATAGAGATCTGAAGAATAGCCTCTTTGACTGTCGAAGATACATGATTGCAGATGGGGGAAAGGTTCCATTGGCCATCAACAATAAGATCGCAAACCCTACCAAACTCAATAATCGGGACATCCGTAGTGCGCGGCCTAGCAGGGAAGACATCACCTGGAACCCATGGGTCACCCCAAATCCTGATGTCAGTGCCATCACCAATATCCCACAGCAGGTCTTTTTTGAGGAAGTCTCTGCCATCTAAAATACTGGACCAACACCATGAAGCCTTATATCCCTTTTCTGCATTGATGAAGGCCTGCTCCGGGAAATACACACTTTTAAGCACCCTTGCCCATAAATCATTAGGCCTTTGCATAAGTCTCCATGCAGTCTTGGCTAACAGAGCATAATTCATCTCCAGCAGGTCCCGAAATCCCATACCGCCAGCACCCTTCCCCCTAGTCATGGAGTCCTAAGCTTTCCAATGTGTCTTGCCTCCAAAGGCATTACCACCCCACCAGAATTTAGCAATAAGGCTGTTGATCTGCTTACAGGTGTGAACGGGGAATCTGAAACAGTTCATTGGATAAATTGGAATTGCCTGGAGAACCGCTTTAATCATAACCTCCCGCCCCGCAAAGGAAAGAAGAGATTGGCTCCATCCATGAATTTTATTTGCCACCCGTTCTCTGATATACGCCAAAGCCTGGTTTTTCGATTTTCCCCAAATGCTCGGGATGCCCAAATAAGTACCTGGGTCCTCTGTGGCCGGAATTTTTAGTAGGCCGCTCACCATATTAACCACTACAGAAGAGGTATTAGTAGAGAAAAAAATACTAGATTTATCATGATTAATGACCTGACTTGAGGCATTGCAATATAGATCCAGAATACGGGCCAAAGCCATACAGTTTTTATGAGTAGCACGCATGAAAAGAAGAACATCATCAGCGAAAAAGCTATGCATGAGAACATGACACCCATTACTCAACTTAATACCTGTAAGACTTCTATCAGCCTGACTCTTACTAATCATAAGTGAAAGCACCTCTGCAACCAGAATGAATAGATATGGTGACAGGGGGTCTCCCTGTCTAATGCCTCTACTAGGAATGAAGGACTTAACGCAATCACCAGATAAGCAAACATTTAAACTCACCGAACGCACACATTTCATAACAAGGGACACCCACTGTGCACAGAAACCAAACCATAACATAACATTTTCAATAAAGTCCCATTCAACTCGGTCATAAGCCTTACTCATGTCCATTTTAAGTGCAAATTCATACTTACCTCTCGAATTCTTCCGACGCAGGTAGTGGTAGACCTCATGGGCAATAATGATATTATCATGAATGCAACGGCCAGGAACAAAGACACTCTAATTATGGGAAATACAGCCATCAAGAAGAGGTCGCATCCTATTGGCCAATATTTTTGAAATAATTTTATAAGAGAAATTACATAGGCCAATAGGACGAAAATGAGAAACATGCTCCGGCTTATGGATCTTAGGAATAAGGGTGATGTTAGTCATATTAATGCCATCTAACACAGAGTTTCCTGCAAAAAAATCAATTACCATAGAACACATAGACTCACCAATTTCAGGCCAAGCAGAATGATAAAATTTACCAGAAAAACCGTCCGGCCCCGGAGCCTTAGAACTCCCAAGAGAAAATGTAGTTGCTTTAATCTCCTCCCTTGAAACTGGTAACATAAGACCCTGATTCATCTCCTCAGAAATTGTAGGATCAACATAACTCAGCACCTCATCCATAGAGTGTGAATTAGAGGCCGTAAAAAAACTTTGGAAGAAACTGGCAATATTATGAGAAATGGCCTCTTTATCCATTAACCAGTTGCCCTCATCGTCTTTAATACAAGCAATCCGATTCCTTTGCCGCCTCTTGATGGTGGAAACATGAAAGAAACGAGAGTTCCGGTCACCTGTTTTTAACCAATTAATCCGGGAGCGTTGCCACCAATACCGTTCTTCTAATTCAAGCAATTTATCCAGTTCACCTCTGAGCACCAATATCTCTGTAGAAATTTCCGGGGTTCTCTCACCAGACGCCAGATCAGCCAATTGCTTCTTAATACAATCAATACGAGAGGCATTATTTGGAAATTCTTTCCTACTCCATTTGACTAGACTTTGTTTGCAGTTCTTAAGATTACGAATGAAGGAATCAATAGGCGGCACTTCATTACTTAAGTAGTCCCTCCAGCTCCCCTTAATTATGTCAAGAAAGTGCTCATGATTGGCCCAATTTGCTTCAAACCGAAAGGGCCGTCTGCTGTTAACCTTAACATCCTGGCATTGAATAAACAACAAGTGATGGTCGGATGATTTTGCCGGGTCAACATTAAAAACTTGAAGAGTAGGAAAGAGCTCCCGAAGCTGTAGGTTGCCCAAGGCTCTATCCAGACGTTCATATACCGTATCTGGGCTGTCACGATTATTGCACCAAGTATAATTGGGTCCATTGAACCCCAAATCCTCCAGCTCACACTCAGCCACAAAACATTTGAAGTTAAGAATTCTTCTCCATGCTCGAGGTAGACCACCCCACTTCTCATCTTGGGATAAAATATCATTGAAGTCCCCAAGACATAACCAAGGTTCTGTAATAGATCTGCCAATTCTCCGGACCTCTTGCCAGCACAACATCCTATTAGCATCATCGGAAGGGCCATAAATGAAAGAGATATATGAAGGAGTTGATAGGACATCTGACATCACACTAGTGTGAATAACATTTGATGACGAGAAAAGAATATTAACCGTAACTGCTTCTGACCACCACAGGGCCAGACCACCACTTCTTCCAACCGGGTTCACGATCCACTCCTCAGAAAAACCACACCTTCGCTTAATCTTCCTAACATAGCTAGCCTTCTGTTTAGTTTCCATTAAGAATACCAAATGGGGTTTCTTTCAGAAGCGTTCTTCCTTCAAATTTCTAACTGTCAAGGCAACCCCCAAACCCTGACAGTTCCACGCTAGTAGATTCATGGCGAACCGGTGGTTGGTCCCATCCAACCACCAGCGTTACCCAAATTTGGGTTAATCATTTCCACATTAACATCACACTCCGACAAGCCATCCTCCAGAAACTCCATGTGAAGAGTAGAAGCAGCTGTTGAATATACGCAAAGTCTCCAAATTTCTTAGATCCTCCCTTCACCAAACTCCCACCGCCCTTCACGCTCACTCACCCTCTTTCCATTCCCACGTGGTCAGAGTTCCAAATCGGCGCTAATGCTCTTCTCAAATCCAAACACCTCCTCACTTTTCCGTTGCTTTCGGAGTCTCTTGATTCCTGCCTAATTTCCTTTCTTGACTTGACAACCTCGTATTTGAACACCACTCGCATTCCCCTCTCTATATAAGAGAAGCTCATATATCCAACCTCCACAACCACATAAACTCACATTTCACAAGCTCCTTCCCATATACATATATAGCATTACCGTGAGAGCGACTATAATGGCCGAAAATCTCAAGTCCCTCAAGCTTGTGTGTGTCTGGCTTCTTCTGGCAAGCTACTTCCTCGTCATTGCAGAAGGTAGGCCTTACCCTGTTGAACACAGTCAGAAGAGTACGTTGGAGGGATTAAATGTGAGAGGGATGAAGACGGGAGGACCAAGCCCAAGAGGGTTGGGCCACTCCTCCACCGATTCTCGGATTCTCAGAGCCACCACCACGATGTCGGGTCCTAGCCCCGGTGTAGGACACTGAGCCTTCAATTCCTTCTTAATATAATATTCTTCGCCACTGTCCCATGTTTTCTCCATTGTCTGTTCTTTTCTTCTTTATTAGCTACCCATCGAGGTTTTCTTGCTGTATTAGTCGAATTTTAAGACCATCATATTTTTTGCTAGACTTGTAGTGTAGTGCATTGCGTATTAGGGAGCTTCGCCATTACTCAGTAGCGAAGCAGAATAGATCTCTCTTTTATCAACTACTAGTTGTTTATTCAGAGTGATTGAGTGCTCGTTTAATATTCAGATTATCAGAGCCAAAATCAGATCTTTTTTGAAAAAAATGTCTAAACACTCCTATACATATTAAAATCAATTATAAATTCAAAACTAAATATTTTTAAAAATAGTTTAAACTTTTTCTTGCTATGAGCGAAGAATGTAATTGGTCAACGCTGGGAATGATAATTTATCCTTCCCAAACTGGTAAAGATGACAGAACAAAACGTCTTCCTGTCCACAATATAATACATATTTCAAGAGTTAATTTTGACCATAAATATAAGATATAGTTTCATATTTCTCATTCTTTTCCTAATTTATTGATGCTCTCTCAACAATAATCAAGGAGAAGATGGAATAAGTGAATTAAGAAGGGTGTTTTAAAAAATACATATCATATTAATTAATTTAATCAAATTAGATAATATATTTTATATTAAGGAACAACTACGTATGGCTTCTTAATACCTGCAACTGCAAGTTCTCCTTGCAGCAACTGCTGAGCTGCACAGGAGCCAGGAGGTCATGAGAAAGGCGAAGTTTCTCTTCAACGCAAGAGTTACTCCTTCCGCTCTAATTATAAGATTAAATGAAATTTTTTGTGAGATTTAAAAAAATGATTAAATTATTTTAGAGTATTTTTATTTTTATTTTTTTCAAACTAATTAGTTTGACTAATAAACTAATATAATCTAAGAATACGCAACATATGATATAATTAAGTAACTTATTTAGCTTACTTGATCTCTAAAAAAAAGGTAAACCCGATCTTATAATTAGAACCAAAGGCAGTTTGTCATTAATTACCGCATTACATAGGAAGAAAGTGCTTCCTGCTATTAACTTGGCTTATGACTAATAATAAAATCTTTTTTTTTTCGTATCCCACCCAATTAAACCTTTGATTTCGACTAATAATCTGGATTTCGTCCCATGTCGGGCTTACGGTCATGGGGAAAAAGCTTGATAATAATATACAATCATTCATTCTATTTCCAGTAGCCTTCCAAAATTTACCATATTCAATAGAAAGTGAAAGTTTATTTTAAATTTTAGTTCCCTTTTAACCCCATAGTTCTTACAACGTACCACTGGTTAGTTTAACGTGAATATTACAACTATACTATTATTCTATCAAAACGGAGAGGTAAAAAAATTTCATTAAATAGAATTAAGTGCTTTTAAAGAAATGCTAGTATAAATTAAAATGATATTGTATATAAGTTTCATTAAAAAATGTAGCTAGATTTTTCTCGGGAGAATTTATCCCTTTATTCAAATCAGCTTAGGAATATAAGGGAAAAAAAGGTGTTATAAGGGAAGGGGGAAAAAAAGGTTCGGGGAGGAATACATGGAAGATAGATGGAGAGGAAATAATCTTAAAAAGAATGCCCGTGTTTTAATGAACACCTAGATGGAATTATAGTGATTTTATAAAAATAGAATTATAGTGATTTCTTTTTTAAATACCGGATAAGTGGAGCCCAGTACCATCTCTTATTTTATTCTAACAACAATTTTCCACATTCTTACCGTTAATCTTACGTCGAATGTGTTCCCCCATTTATTTTTATAAGTAATAATTATTAAAATCACACAAATTAAAATAATAAATATGTTTTTTTCCCCCCAAATACACCTTTATTAACGAATAGGTGCGGAGAGAAAATGAAGGGGGGGAAATGAAAAAAACGAGTGAGGAAAAAAAAAAGATGAAGGAGCTATAAAACGTGTGTTTAGACAATGCTTATGCATAGGACTAGGAGAGAATTTTCGGTTGTTAAAAGGACGTCCGATGTTTCGTTTCAATTATTAAAATTCATTTTATTTCATTACTTGGAATTTCTTCGTTTAATGGCACATCGATTTGGGAAGGAGATTGTTTTTAGGGTGGCAAAAGCAGAAAGCACCAGTTCGCTGCCAACTCGAGAAGGATAACTCAACGATCGTTTGCTGCCGTGATTTCGTCATCCATGGCAGTGGCGCTTTCTATGTAACAAGAAATCAAAACAAGTGTCGCAAAACTTGAGAGTCCCGAACCCCCAAATACTAGAACACGCAATTAGTGAGCAGATTTAATGGGAAGCTCCGATACTTCTACTGGAACTACCGATCATTCTGCGACGGAGTCAGACACCAGTAGCAGTACCCACTCCGATAATGATGTTGCCAACAAGTCTGATTCCCCTCCCTACGCCGAAAGTGAGAAAGTCCTCGCCTCCCATAATGGTCGAATCTATGAAGCTAAGGTATTCTACGCTTCCACCTTCTTTCTCAATTTCGTGCCTTTTTTATGTTATCGACCTGCATATCTTTTTCTGATTGACCTTAATAATCCATGCTTCGAATTGTTACGTTCTCTTCTGCTATATGTCGAAGTAACGTGGATTGTTCCTATTGTATCAGCTGGTGAATACTTGTTGTAAGGACACTGGGTAATTCTACGAATTGAACTACTCATAACTGTTATTTGTATTGTTTCAAAGGTGTTACGAATTCAACACAGGCAGGATGGATGGAGCTTCTATGTTCATTATCTTGTAAGTAGTCTGTTTGCTTTCGATATATCTCTTTCTTGTACCTTCCTCGTGGATTTCTGGCTCCTGTCTGGCATCTTTCTTATTCAAATTAACGTTATTTATCTTCCTTTCTCCACCTTTTTCTTTCAGGGTTGGAAGAAAAGGTAGACATTTTGTCTTTTTAGTCAGCCACAATGGAAGAAGGTTTTTTACTTCAAAATTTAAGAATTCCGGTATCATTTGGTTTCTTAGTGCTTGTTTCTGTTACAGTTGGGATGAATGGGTCGGGCTGGATCGTTTGATGAAGTACACTGACGAAAATTTACAGAAAAAACTTGCACATGAGAAAGATGACAATGACAAGAATGCTAAAGCAGCCCGTGCATCACAACTTAAGTCCAAAAGTTCTAATGGTCAGATGCCTCTTTCCTATAATTATTTCAATACCCAATCATTTGAGACTAGATTTTTTTTGGGGAAAAAGCATTTACAGTTAACAGTCATCCCCCCTCCTCAAGATAAAAAGGAAAATGCAGGATAATTGGTGCATTCTTAACCCTTCTAGGGACTAAATGATAATATTTGGCAGTTAACTAATGAGAGAGTTTGACAATTCACTTGCTGCTATAATTTTTCCCCCAGTACAACTACATTAGGCAATTCATCTTCCATGACATGGTTTTTTCAACCCGTTAAGATAATATAATTGAGAGTTGCCATGAAAGCCAGTTGGTCAAGAATTCATGTGATCTTAGATATATGGTAATAAGGTAATCTTGTCTCATATTTTTATGAATAAAAAGAGTAATACCTTATTTGTACATTTTGCAAATATCTTAGATCAAGTTTGCTATAGTCTCTCCCTGTGCTCTCTCTGTAAGATATTTTGTTTAAATGTACTGCAGTAGCAAGGGGCAAGAAGCGAAAGAGTGAATATCTTGTTAAGGTACTCTCTGGCTTTAAATTTTCTATAAATCACTCATTGTGCACCCTAGCATTTTTTAAGTGCCTTTGAATTGTAAGTTGATTTTAACTCATTTGAATTAGTCAAACGATATATATATATATATATATATATATATTTATTTATTTATTTATTTAAATTATCAAAACTAATATTCATTGAAACATTTAAAATTTCCCTCCTTTTCTTGGGAAGGGGACGGTTTTGCTCATTTTTCATTTTGCTGTAGGATGTAATTAATGTTAATTTTGTTTTGGTTAAATCTTAGGAAAAAGCTGCTGCACCTTCAGACAAGTTTGTGAGCCTTCAGATTCCTCCACCACTCAAGAAGCAATTAGTTGATGATTGTGAATTTATTACCCATCTGGGCAAGGTAGCTAGCTATATTGTGCCCATTTATAGTTTTTTTTAACTATTAATCCATGTATTACTCTCTTTGAAACAGTTGCTATGGCAAGTTATGTGGCATATAATTTTCTTCTCTAGCTTTTGGTTCAGATGCCTCAATAATACATTTGAGCCATCTTGGGTTTTAATTATCCGTGACCCTTTGAGATCTTTTAAGATTCATTCAGTACACCATTTCTTTGGTCAAGGAAATTTGGATTCTAGGAGGCAATCAAGATGATATAGTGCCACTCAAGATGTCTAAAGGCCTAGATTTAGCTATATGTTTAAAACACAAAGGACATCTAACTCTCTTGAAGTTTTAGCTCTATGAACTTCTATAAATCATCAATGTCATAAATTCTACTGTTACTCCCAACCACTATACCAAATTTGGGAATTTTAAATAGCATGGTATCTAACTATCTTATATCATGGTAGTCATTGTGCTAGGTAATGTAAGTTAATGGCTCCTCAGTTGTTTTTTCTGCGGTTAGGTTTTGGCCCAACAGTTACATAAAGAGAAATTTGTGTATTTGTGGTTATTTCCACATCCTTATCTTCTAGCTACCACTCTGGTCCTATTTATAAGTCCAGTTTGACCAAAAAATTTGGTCCTTTTTATAAGTCCATTTTAACCAAATAAATGAGATTGTGACAATTTTGCCCATAGTAATGATGATGAGAGAGATTGACTAGCCATGTTGGAAAGAGAAAAAGATGAGAGAGATTTGACAATAAATTTTAAAAGGTACCCATTCATTAATGAGGGTAAAGTTGGAAATTTGTTCTATAATCATTGAGATACTTACCTTTCCTTGGTATGTGAGATTTAGTCAAACTGGACTTATAAATAGGACCAGAGTGGGGTATTGCATTATTTTGTTAGATTTGATCATGTGCTCATTTATTGCATTTTATTCTAGTAGTCATTTGCCTGTTTGACTGGGATAATCTAGGCATCCTAAACACTATTCTGTAGTTTTATGTGGCCCTAAAATATTGAAACTCTGCCATCCAACTTTTGTTGAAAAGAGTTTATTGATATTCTTTTGTGCAGCTTGTCAAACTTCCTCGTACTCCAAATGTGAATGACATTGTGAAGAAGTATCTTGATTACAGGTCGAAGAAAGATGGATTGTAAGTTTTTTTGCTGAAGCCCTTACCCAAACACCCCCCCCCCCCCCCCAAAAAAAAAAAGGAAAAAAAGCTTGCACTTGAACATTTTGCTATTTAGGGAATTATGCCTAATATTTATATGGATGCTATGTCAGAATTAAATAACTCATCTTCTTTCGACCTCTGCTAGGTGGCAGTTTACATAACTTGGAATTGTTTTCTTTTGCCATGGTAGGCTAGATTAGGAGGTCAAGAGAGGGAGGGTTTGAGTACAAGGTCACAAGAGCAATCTGTCTTGCCATCTTGTGTACCAAAGAAAAGGAATTGTCTTATTTTTGGCTAAAAATGGAGGAAACATCTTTAATCAGTTTGATTCTTTGACCAATGCACCCCTCTAGTTTTATTTCTGGCTTTTAACCGCGCTAAGTTTCAATAAGTGGTAATTAATTCTTTCCATTCACTAAAAAGATTAATGTTAGGACCCATTTAGAGAGTACGGAAATTGAGCGCCATGTTGGAAGTATAGGATTTGGATGTGAGGCTTATAGGGACCCCATGCTTTCCAGCCTATGGAGCCAGCTTTTAGAGTGTAGTCTTCCCAAAGTTTCTAATGGGCACCAAAAAGTGGGATGGGGGCCCTCCCCCAAACCTAATTATCATGTGGAAGAACGAACTTAAGCGTTCCGTAGAACATCTTATAATCTTCAGTCTGGGACATGGGTATCTCATAATATCTTAATTTCCATCAATTGGTCCTTCTCAGAGAGTCAACATCTTGATGACTACACTTTGCAAGCCTCCACAGGATGACACTTGTCTTCCTCACTAGTTAGAACCCTCTGATTAAAATCCTCTGCAAGTAGCCCTCTTTTGGAATTTAATGGCGTTACCGAAAAAGGCCATCTATATGCCTTACAATTAAATGGTATTACTAAAAAAGGTCATCTAAATTCGATATATTTATGTAACAACATAGACAAACAGTCAATGAAACATTTAAATACAAGGCCTGTTATTCACACATGAGATGTGAAAATCATTCCTCTAGTTGAAAATTTCTCTTTATACTACATTTGAATTTGTGTCAGTTGGTCTGCCATCAGTATCATGGATAGCATATAGTTATTGACCTTACGGATGAAAAACAAATGGGTTCCAATATTGCCACATCTCTAAAGAAATGTCGTTGAGATTGGCAAGAATATTCTGATAGGCAAGATTAACTCATTGACAATGGATTATATACAATGAGTTAATTGTCATAAACACTAAATTGTCCCGCTTACTCTTTGGTACAACATGTAGTATCCTTTGCTCATAAGATGTAATTGTTAAGTTTATCTGTTTGTTAAATGCTTCAAAAAGAGTATTGATTTTATTTATAACAATTTATTTTTCATGGTGATGCGATAATCATACTTTATTGGCAAGTTTCATTATGATTGATCTGTGTATTTTTTTTTCAGCTTGGTGTGAATATATGTTTCTTAATATGCATAATTGCTACTGTTTAACATAATCTGTTTAATATAGGATAGCTGATTCAGATGAAGAAATTTTCAAGGGGTTGTGTTGTTACTTTGATAAAGCATTACCAGTGATGCTCTTGTACAAGAATGAGCGTAAGCAGTACCAAGAAGCTTGCCCTGATGATATCACTCCTTCTACTGTATATGGTGCAGAACATTTGTTACGCCTCTTTGGTATGCTCTTTTACAGTGAGGATGGGCTTATACGTTTGAGTTACAAATTTGTTATCTGTGCTATGAAGGGCTTTTTATTTTTCTTTTTTGGGTAAATATGGAAGGGCTTTACTGTAACCACTTTGTGAGTTTGTGATTTGTCATTACCTAGAGAGTTAAAACATGGAGCACTGTGTAGTGTTTTGCTTTGCTCTCTTGCCGAACTGACATCATCAAAATGCTGACCCTTTGCCCGAGCCTTAGATATACATTTAGATTATCCTTTAGGCGTTCTCTGTTATTTGGCTCATTGGTATTGCTTCCAGACTAGCATCGGATTTATCTTTTTATTCTCATGGTTTCGCCTTGCTTGTATGGGATGAAGTGTAATTTTCTAACCAGTTCCATTTTGTTTATGTGATATTTCTGTTTTGTGATAGAGAGTAATGTAACTGCTCGGGATTTGCAGTTAAGTTGCCCGAATTATTGTTTCATGCTAATATTGAAATGGAGACCATGATGCAGCTGCAGGCAAAATTGGTCGACTTTCTCAGGTATATTCTCTTCTCATTCCATTGAAGTTTCATTTTAACACATGGCTATTTGTTCTGTCGTCAATTTCAAAATTAAAGTAAAAGATGGACAAAGAGGGAAAAAATGAAATATGGAGATGCGTGCTTGTAAAGTTTGTGATTTGGTCATTGCTGAATTAGTTGGCCCCGTGGGTCTGACCTCAGCCTTTACATTTTTCAATTGGAAGTGTGGAACTCAAGTGATCGGCCATTACCGTGTGCTTGACTATAATATAATCTCTGTTGCGGTGCAGGTTTCTGCAGAAAAATCAGAACTCTTTTTTTCTCTCGACTTACCACGTCCCAGAAGACATTGAGAACAGCACCAACAAAAAAGAGGACTAGTTCAGGAACCTGTTTGTACATAATACTGCTGAGATGCTGCTGTGATAGAAGGTGGTATTTCAGAATCGACATGTATTTGTTCTTGTCCAGACCATTTACTATTGCATGACTTAGTATTGGGAACCGCATTGTCAGCGTCAGCCATGTTGAGGTGGGGAGAGTGACATTTCCAGAAGGAATATAGCAGACCTCATTTTTGTAAATGCATTGTATTTCTGAAATTTGTAATGGCGGCGGACTTGAATGCGCCTTAACCTGCTAGGTTATAGCATTTAACTAAAATCAGCCAAAGAAATTAAAACCTGTGCCACTAAAATTAAGGGCCAGCATCCAACAAATTAATAAGGTCCTTAACCTGAAATGTGCAATTAACAAAAATACAAACAGCATGGATCAAATCATCCGGAGAAGGATTGTCATCCAGGAAGATGCCATCTTGGGTCATGTAAGGAGTTTCCAAGTAATTATCTTCGTCTTTTCTCTCGCTTTTCAAATTACAAGCTGAAGACTGTGAACATGCTGCTACTCATCTGACTTTTAGCTGAATTTGGGATTCTTTCTTTGTTTTTTTGTTGTTCACAATTATAACCATTATAGGCCTGCCAAAATCTGTTGCTTTCCTTCTTCCTAATCTTCATCTAGGATGGAGGCTGAGAAATCCCAATCAGAAATTAGGGGCATTTCTGGCTTAAACATAGCATGCAGCCTAAATAATACCCCATCTATTTCTAAATGTAGGAGTTAGCGTTGGAATATTTTAAAATAAAGCAACGTGTTTTTTTTTTTTTTTTGTAAAGTCATGTTCTTATAAATTTAAGGATTTATATGAAGAGTTATGTAAGAAGTTATAACATTTTAGGTTTGTTTCTTATGAGGGATTTGGAGGGGAATGGAGGGGAAATTTTTATAATTTGAATTTTAAAAAATTGAAAAAATGAGATCTCAAAATTTTAATAAAAAGAATATGTAAGACAAAAGAGTAAGAAAAATTAATTAAAATTTTTTTAAACTCCACCTCTGTTTTTAAAAAATTCAACTTGAAATTCTTTTTCCCTTTGCCCACTTTCCCTCTCCTCCCATCATACCAAACAAGTCATAAGAGTCACCAAGATGATATTTCTCTAATCTTCAAAAGATTGGAAATAACACAACAATGGGTCAAAGTCATTGCCTTTATCATTGAGTGCTAACAATAATAAAGTCAAATTATCACTTTTTAAAAGTCTGACTTGAGTGTTGAGGATACAATCCATACTCAAAGGTCTTCATTGTATTTTGTAGGAAATTCTTCCGTTAATCTGAATTGCACCCTATGAGATAGGAATAGGTAGGGGCGAATTAAGTCTAAAGGAAAAGTAATGCCCACGTCTTGAAGGCATCATGCACTACTTTCTTGTTTATCTCTTCAGTAATTAGTTGATGGGTTTATTTTGATCATAAATGCAGAATCTTAATCCATTCTATTTCACAAATTTATATGCATTTTTTAAACAATTATATTAATTGCACATGCTAGAGACAGTTTTTATCGATGAAGATAAGTTATAATAAAAATGATTAAAGAGTATTCTAAGAATAACACACCTCTATTACAAATAATTAACATAACCATTTTTTTTTTAACATATGTTAGTTATATGGCTCTTCCTACATTTAGCTACGGAGGGAATGCTCTATTATTATTTTTTTTTTTTTTTTTTGCTCAGAGAAATGCTCTATTCATAGTAGGAAGAATCTCACAAGCAATACGGAATGCTCCTTTTCTTTATCTATTTTATTAAATTGAAATAATTGATTAGGAATTATTTCATCGAGATCTATATAAGATGAAAAGTTGAGACTTGGAAAACATTTTTTAGCCTTTCATATTATGAAAAATTAGGTTAAAGTATATTTTTAATCTTTAAAATTTTACTTGAGGTATACTTTTGGTTCCTTAACTTTATAAAATATACTTTTGATTCTATATTTCCAACACTGTTAATATTGCTAACGCAACAAACTCACATGATGACTGTGCAGCTGAGAAAACATACTTAAGTTTTAATGTTTTTTTTTACTATAATATATTTAGACTATTAAACTAAAATAAACCAACAAATAATTACAAATAAAATTGAGGTTTTGATATTTAGGTTTTGATTTTTTTTAATATTTATATTATTAAATTAATATATTTAGATTATTAAACTAGTTTTTTTAAAAAAATACAATCAAGGTTTTGATATTGACTGTTTCATCATGTTTTCAGATATTTTTTAATTTACACATATATTAAATTTAAGATTAATAGCATTTAATTATATAGTCATCATTTAAGTTTGATATGTCAACTTTGTCTATTAGTAATTACCGGTGTTAGAATTATATGATCAAAGTATACTTTATAAAAGTAACGAACCAAAAGTATATTGCATGTAAATTTATATGACTAAAAATATATTTTAACCAAAAAGTTATTTTAAATTTCTTACGTTAAAATATATAATGTTGTCCACATCTTTTAAATTATTTAACTATGCCCCCCTGTCAATCTGAACATTATTTATTTACTCACTTGATAGTTAATTGATGCAGTACTGTGCAAAAAAAAAAACAGTTAATTGATGCAAAACAATTAAATAACTATGAGCTTCATTTAATATATATCTTTAAATTACAAATACACATGAATTTAGAATAGATTACACTAATATCACCTGTGATTAGTTCGGACTTTGAATGAAGCGGATTAAGGATGTGGTGTGAATAGAAGTGAAAGATTAAGACATTTTAATATATAGAAAATAAATTCTATTATAAAATAAATAAAATCATAATTTTTTTAAAAAAATAACGGACAACATTATTAAATATTTAAATATTCAATTAAATTAAGTCAAAATGTCAGATAACTAACTGACAAACAAGAATGTTATATGTCCATTCTTTTTTTCTTTTTTTTTTTTTGGCTCTGAATACTGCATATATTAATAATGAAAAGATAACAAATACAGAGTTGGTAAAACAATCCAAAACAGAAAATTACAAGACACACCGATAGGCCTCACACTGAGACAGCAACTAGAAGTAGAGAACAAACCAGCAACAACTAACATCTAAAAAACCAAGCCAAACAAACAAAGTTAACATCAAACACCATCCATCAGAGAGGGGGAGGAGCCAAATTATCATCAGAAGAACCAGCCTCCAAGGAACCAGAGTTAGCACAGAGATCAAAGAGGGTGTTGGTTGCAAAACCCATCCGCTAGGGTACACCCCTTTATAAGCATTAGGCACAAGGAAGTCAATTACACGGTTACCCCTTCTCGGAGTAAAAGACAAAGAGAACCCAACCCTGGAATCAAGAAGACAAATAATATCCTGAATCACAATTCTACACCTCCACTCAATCATATCAGGAGCTTTAAGTTTAACACAATCAATCAAGGAAAGACAATCAGATTCAAACACAACTTTATCATGGCCTAAATCCATCGCAAGAAGTAAGGCCCTTTTTATAGCTAATGCCTCAGTCATAAATGCAAAAATAGATTTAATTTTATCGATAGAGCCCCACTTAAATTGGCCTGAAAAATCCCTACAAACCACTCCTAAGGCAGCGCCCTGTCCAGCCGTGAATGTACCATCACAATTGACCTTTAAATAGCCAGATGGAGGAGGGAACCAGCCAATATGTGAAGTAGAGGAGTCACACACCGAATTTCTAACCGGCTGCATACTATCTTGGATATCCCAAAAATCAGAATTGTTGTTTCTTGCAATTTCTAGCACTGCAGAGGGATTTGGATCTATATGCTGAAACACAAACTCATTCCTCTACTTCCATATATACTACAGAGTCCAGCAAATCAGTGAGAGATCCTGGGGCTTAAGAGAATTCAGACTTAAAATCCATAACCACCGGGCAGAAAAATTCGAAACCTTACCTAGATCAAACCAAGCACCCAAACAGCTACCAAAACAAACACAGCGGGTCCAAGCGCAGTAAAAAAATAAATGCTCAATGTCCTCTTCAGCAACTCCACAAATTGGGCATAGAGATTCCCGAGATCTTCTACGCTTAACAAGGGCAGTATTAGAGGCTACAACGTTATTGAGAAGGCGCCAAATGAAGTTTTGAACCCGGGGAATGGTCTTGATTTTCCAAACAGACTTCCAACATGGTTCAGGAATAACCAAAGAGGAACCTGCCTTGTTCACATTTACTGCAGTCAGATTTTTCTTGCTGTGGTACCCAACCTTTACCATATATCCCCCATTTTTAGCATTGGTCCAAACCAATTTGTCCTGCAAGCCATTGTTGGGAAGAGGGATGGCATAGATGGCCTCTTTAACTTCATTTGATAAATACTGAGCAATAGGGGCGAGATTCCAACAGCCCTCCACAATAAGATCACTGACCTTACCATCAGTAACATAAACATCATCACTCTCTGGGGGTTTCTCCAGGAAAGAGACACCATACACCCACGGATCTCCCCATATTCTAATGTCATTCCCAGTCCCCACGTCCCAACAGAGATCAGTACGGAGGAATTCTCTACCATCAATGATGCTGGACCAACACCATGATGCTCTGTGTCCTTTCCCCATATCAAGAAATTCTTTTTTAGGAAAATACACACTTTTTAACACTCGAGCCCAAAGATCATTAGGTCACGTCAAAAGTCTCCAAGCCGTCTTGGCCAATAAGGCTTCATTCATAACTGTCAAATCCCGAAAGCCCATACCACCATGACTCTTTCCCAAAGTGAGATAATCCCATGCCTTCCAATGAGTCCGATTACCAAAAGCACTGCCATCCCACCAGAAGTTAGCAATAAGGCTATGAATTTCTTTACAGGTTTTTTGAGGAAACCTAAAGCAATTCATAGGATATATAGGAATGGCCTGGATTATTGCTTTGATCATAACCTCACGCCTAGCAAAGGAAAGGAAAGAGTTCCCCCACCCTTGCAATTTGCTAGTAACCCACTCTCTGATGTATGTCAAAGCCTGGTGTTTAGTCTTACCCCATAAACTCGGAATTCCAAGATACTTACCAGGATCCTCAGAGGAGGAAATACCTAAAGAAGAGCCAACAGCGGCTTTAACCTCATCTGGAGTATTAGTTGAAAAGAAGATACTAGATTTCTCTAGATTGATAGCTTGGCCAGAAGTAACACAATAGTTATGTAACAGATTAGCCAAATTCCTGCAATTCCGACGGCTAGCATTCATATATAACAGAGCATCATCCGCAAAGAAATTGTGGGTGAGCATCAGACAACTATGACTTAGCTTTACCCCTTTTATGATCGAAGCCTCCTGACTCTTACTAATCATACAAGAAAGAACCTCCACAACCAATAGAAAGAGATACGGTGATAAAGGGTCCCCTTGACGCAAACCCCTACTAGGAGAAAATGAACTAATATTCTCACCAGAAAGGCAAATGTTCAGCTTGACAGATCGAACACATTTCATAATCAGAGAGATCCAGCCAGAACAGAAGCCAAAACGCAATAATACCTTCTCCAAAAAATGGCATTCAACTCTATCATACGCTTTACTCATGTCAATTTTCAGTGCAAATTCATACTTACCGTTATCCTTTTTCCTCCTCAAGTAATGGTAAACTTCATGGGCAATAATAATATTATCCTGAATACATCTACTCGGGACAAATGCACTTTGATTTTGAGAGATGCAATCATCAAGCAAGGGTCTCATACGATTGGCCATAAGTTTGGAAATAACTTTATAAGAAAAATTACACAAACCAATGGGTCGAAAGTGGGATACATGCTCGGGTTTGCCAATTTTAGGAATCAAAGTGATATTTGTCTCATTAATCAACTTTAGCATACTATTACCAGCAAAAAAATCATGCACTAATGAACAGATAGAGTTGCCAATTTCAGGCCAGGAAGTGTGATAGAACATACCAGAAAACCCATCCGGGCCCTGTGCTTTTGAACTCCCAAAGCTAAAGGCAGCCTTCTTAATTTCCTCATTGGAGAAGGGAAGCATTAAACGCTGGTTCATTTCATCTTGAGATCTTACAATCCACAAAGGATAACACAAAATCCATTTCATTCAGACCTAAAGAGGAGAATAGATGCTGGAAAAAAGATGCTATATTATTAGAAATATCATTCTTCTCTGAGAGCCAAGTACCCATATCATCCTTGATCATGAGAATACTGTTCTGCTGCCTCTTCCTAATGGTAGATTGATGAAAGAACCGAGAGTTCCTGTCCCCAGCCCTGAGCCATTGCACTCTTGATCGTTGAAGCCAATAAGATTCCCCAAGCCCATATAATCTGTCCACTGCTCCTATAATCTCAGATTTAGCTCTCAAAGACTCAGAATTCAACCCACCTTGTGCAAGAGACGCAAGTTGCGCCTTTAACTCTGCAATCTTTTTGGAGTTATTTGGAAATTCAGCCCTACTCCATTTCACCAAACCATCCTTGCATCTCAATAACTTCTCCACAAAGGACTCCACTGCTGTAAGACCATCGCTAGAGGTAAAACTCTTGAAAGACCTGGCTATCACCCAAGAAGGGGGTGAATTGGGTGTAGGATAAAACTTTAGGAACTTTGAAAATCTTTTTGTAACTTCTAAATTGACAGTTAGATAATCAAATAAGCATATGCTGGAAATATAAAAGATAAGGGAAGAGAATATGCAAATTGTGATTTATACTGGTTCGGCCTAATTCTTGACCTACATCTGATGAGTATATATTTTATGATTAAATAGGTGTATATTTTATGAGATTTGATTGTAATTATTGATATTATATACCTATTTAATTATCTTTTATGAATGTTTCCATAATTGAATGAAACTTGGGATCAAAGAATAAATCGACATAAAATCTACTCATATCCTATTTTTATTGTACAGGAAATATTAGCTGATTTGGAATGAAGTAAAAAAGGCAATAAGAGGATATGCAATCAGTCAAATTCAGTGGTCTCATGCAAGAAAAATAGAAACAAAATCAATTGTGTGATCTGATGGAGTAAATTACAAGATATGAGATATCTTTGTAATAAGTAAAAGAGAATCATTGACCCAAGATCTAAATTATTATAAATAAGGAAGTAGAGACAAGCAAAAGGAGGACGGAGCAGAAAGATCAGGAGACGCAGAACGAGAAGGAAGGGACGAAGAAGCATAGGAGTAGAGGTTGAGCGTTTCGATTCTCTTCATCATTTCCACAGAAGGACTGTGGAGGCGACGGAGAAATTTTCTTTCATCTCTCTTCTTCTTCTTTGAACCTAAATTCTTTTCTTTTTGTTTATGAATTTGAATAAAGCCATGTGTGGCTAGTTTGTTTTGCAACCTAGAGAATCTATAAACTTGTTTGGGTTTTAGAGATTATTCCCACTTGTTATTTTTGTTTAATTTTATTTCAGTTTATTTAATCCTGTGTTTATTGTTATTGTTTATTGACTGATCACCATTGAGCATGTTTTGGGGATTTAGGGTTGGACTTGAAAGAGGGAATCCTAAATTGACCTTGGGATTAAATAATGTGGAATTAGATTTAAATCTAATAGAGAAATTAGGTTTTAATCTAATTTGCGTCTAGGATAGACATATACCTAGAAGCTCCACATAGTCAAATTAGAGTGAGCCCGATTTGAATTGCACCTTAATTAATTATGTGAGACATTACATAATTATTTGAGGTAGGTGTATGAGTGGACCGACAGGCACTTATAAACATTAATACTCTAGATTAGCTGATTAAATTTAGTCAAAGTTAATTTAGTGGGGATAAAATCTAAGAATCAAATAAGGGATTAGTGACTCTAGGTTGCTCATTTGATTATTGTGGTATTTTTCTTATTTTTATTTTAGTTTTAATTTCTTTTTCTTAATTAAATTCAATTTGGTCTTCTCAACTTAAATGAAATTGTGAAATCAATGCTTAACTGAAGTTTGTGATACCAAGTCCTCGTAGGAACGATACTTTTCTTATCACTTTATTACTTGATATGGCCCGTGCACTTGCGGAGTTTTTTTAGGCTTTAAATTTTGTCCTATCAAGTTTTTGGCGCCGTTGCCGGGGACTCGTGTGTCACAACTTTCTTGGTTGGAATTGATTGAGCATTAGTAGTTTAAGTTTGAGGTTGTAAATATTTTATTTTATTTTTTTAAAGAAAAAATAAAAAAAATGGATTTCAATTGGCAATCAACTGGTCTTAATATTGAAAAGGAGATGAATTCTTTGTCTTCTACACAAGATGAATTGATTGCTACTTTAAAGTCTTTAAATGAATATTGGCAACATAAAATGAGCATAAATGATAGTTGTAGTCCATATGTTGATTCTTCTCAATATATTTGCATGTCTTGTGTTTATTGTGGAGGGAATCATTTATTTGAGCATTGTCCATATAGTACAACTAGTCATTTTGTGAGAAATGATTTCACTAGGAACCAAGCTTGTTTTGATAACTCATTTTGTCCTAGTGAAGGTTTTGAGCAACAAAATTTTAGGGATTCACATGTCTATTATTCTTATGAAAATACCCCTCCTTATTACTTTTATCCGTATGTTACAGAACACACCATTGAGTACAGGGAAAAATCTAATTTGGAAAGAGTAGTTGAGGAGTGTGGGGAAGTATTAGAGAAATCTAGGGAGATTCTCGCTAGCATTGACTCAAGTGTTCAAGATATGAAGGTAAATGAGAGTCAAATTTTTTCAACCCTTGAGTCTATAATGCAAAATAATTCCTTAATTCTGATGACTACTTCTTATGCTGATAATGATTATTGTGAGGAAGTTGAAGGTATGGAATTACATGAGACTATGAACAATATAGAAAGTGACTGTGAGCTTGACAATGACTTAGATGAATATATTGAATGTTTAGAAGAGGTTCCGGCTGTGGAGCCTAAGGATTGTGATGTTTGTGATCTAATTGATGTAGATGTCCTAATTGTTGTTGTTCATGACCCTCCTCTTGAAGTGTTGACTCTTACTGATGAGAGTCAAGTTGATTTTATTGGATGCTCTAAATTCTTGGATGTGCCTATATTTATTTACAAAGATTTTGACGCCTAACCGTTTATCTAAGTTTTTTGCAGGGAATTTACAGACTTGGCTCAATTGGAATGCCAATCGTAATCCGGGCAAAGGCCGCTTCCAAAAATTCTCATGGCAGCGAACTTTTAGTTTGGTGTGTTGGATTCTGTGGATGACTAGATGCAAGTTCCTTTTCCAAGGCGAATGCACGGATACCAGGGAGATGCTCCATACTTGTATTTATCTTCTGATGGAGAGTACAGCTAATCAAACACTAACTCATCAAATTTTCCATTTTGGCAGGGACGTGGAGAAATCCTGGACTCCTCCCCAACAAAACGTGGTTCGTATTGATGTGGATGGCTCAGTGCGCTCCCAGTACCAGGCAGCTTGTGGAGGTGTGATGAGGGATGCTCATGGTCAATGGCTGATGGGATTCTGCAAAGCTCTTGGTCTCCATATAGTTGTTGAAGTCGAGATATACGCTATCAAGATGGGTCTGAAGTTGGGCTACCAGATGGGTCTCCAGAACGTTGTTCTCTATTCGGATTCGATGGACGCTATCAACATTCTCATGAGGGGCTGTCATGCTGATCATCCCCTTAAAGGAATTATTGGCGAAGCTAGAGATCTGCTTTTTAGCGAGTGGAATGTACAACTGCATTACACCCCGAGAGGAAACATTCGTTGCGCCAATTTTATGGCCAGACAGGGACATGATGATCCTGGCGACTCTGAAGTCATTCTAGTTTCGTCTGTTCCCAGGGGATGCCAAGATGCTTTTCGGAATGACCAATTGGTCTGTTTTGGCTAGTTTTTTCTTTTTTGTTTCTTGATGTATTAAGGACTAGATTTCATGATCTAGTCCTTCTCTCATCATTTCAAGCTTTGCTTGCCCTCTCTTGTTAAAAAAGATATGCATGTTGTGCTTAATTTGAATTCAATGATTGCTTGTAATCCAAGATTGTCTATGATTAAGGAAATACAAGTAATTAACTTGAATGATCAATTTTTGTGTGAGATACCTTGTTGCTTGAAAAGAAATGAAGACAAGGTAAATATGGTGTTTGATACTTATGATTAGTGGTTTGTTTTGAGAAGTCTGGCTGAAGACTATAAATTTAGCGCTTCTTGGGAGGCAACCCAAGGGTTTTGCTTGCATATGTTATTATTATTTTTTTCTTGTTGTTTTCTTTCTTTCAGTTTTATTAAGTTTTGAAGAAGATCACTTCTCTTATTGCTGCAAGGTCTTGGTTGAGTACTCTCTTCTCCATAAAAATTTGAAATATCATGGATGGTACTAGGGGAAGCACTCCACATCATAGTTAGAGGCCTAAACCAGGGGAGTATTAGTTTCTTTCCCTCTTTATATTTTTTGCAACATTGAGAATAATGTTTGATTTAAGTGTGGGGGAGAGATATAAATTCTTTGGTTATGATATAATTTCTTTGAATTATGCGTGTCCTTATGCAATTGAAAAGATTTTTGTTAATGTGAGATTTTTTGCATTGTTGAGGATTGTCCAGTCCCTAGAAACATTCTGGGCTTTCCAATCCATTGTCTCCTTGTTTAACCGGCACAAGAGAAAAGCCTTTACAGTTTCTTACCGAGATACTCTCCCTTACAGGGATACAATTATACACTCTGTAAACGAAGGATGGTCCTCTCACTCAGACTCCACTCATCCCTACAAGTTGTAATTGATACACCCACACTCAAGATACCTCTATCTTGAGATTTGAACAAATTGTAAAATGATTAATAAGACTCTCACAAAGTAGATGAATGATAATCACTGAAGTACATAATCATCACACTCTCTACTGAAAACTATCTAAACATTGTGAAACAGAGGGTATATGAGTTGAGCATTGGATTCATAATATCAGCATTTCGACAGTGCAAGCTCATGTATGTCCATGTCCATTTTGAATCCTTCTCCTTTTATAGATGATCGTTCTTAATGACCGTTGAGAAGCTTTGTAAACTAGTCGTTGCGTCTCTTTGTATTTCTGTTAGGCACAAATGATTTCTGTTGAAGTTAATCGACCGTTGCTTCATAAATGCGTTCGCTGTCGACTGTCTCAGAGCAGAGGTTGACTCAGAGTAATAGCTGGAATTAGTATGCTTCGAAGGAATGTCTTCATCTGCTACTTACTTTAATTCCGATTGTGGCTTTGCTTTTCTGAACGAGCATTTAATGTGTCTGCCACGTCAGATTGTCTTTCGTTTAAACACTCAGATTAACACGATTAATCAACTGAAACTCAATCAAAAAGATGATTAAACATGATATAAATAAGTTCAGATATGATTAATAGACAATCCATAATGACCCATTGAATTTTTGAGATCGATTAGCGACACTGGAAATTTGGCAGAACTAAGAAGAACTCATTCTCGAGAATTGCTTCAACCATTCTCGAGAATCCTATGATCAGAGAGCTAATTGAAAGAATTGACATAACCATACTCGAGAATCATGTTTATATTCTCGAGAATCAGAAGAATGTAATTACTTGAGAGCATGTTGGATCAACGAATGTTATCTGTGCATTCTCGAGAATCATATAGTCATTCTCGAGAATTGTCCTGATCAAGAATGATTATAGAAACAAGATAGCCACGTTCATTCTCGAGAATCCTCTAGCATTCTCAAGAATTGATCTGATCTAGAAATGGAATTGAGACAATCACGCTCATTCTTGAGAATCATATTTTAAGTTAATACTGAAGAGAGAAATATAACCAGAGTTTATTCATCGTTAATTCTCATTCTCGAGAATTGATTTCTCATTCTCGATAATCATTTGCACAATGAACTTGCAATGGCGAAATTGTCAAACCACCCATGCTTAGAAAGTTGTTCAAGTCTTCTTTCCATTTCAAGAAGAATCTGCTCCAAACTCGTTGTATTTCGTCCATTATCATCAGATGAATGAA
This sequence comes from Acacia crassicarpa, assembly GCA_034222035.1. Lineage (NCBI taxonomy): Eukaryota > Viridiplantae > Streptophyta > Magnoliopsida > Fabales > Fabaceae > Acacia > Acacia crassicarpa. The sequence continues at coordinate 11,358,412 of JAWXYG010000003.1, forward strand.
GGTTGTTCTTTACCAACATTTTTTGTAGCATTCTGGCCTGAATGTCATCTTCAAAACATCATATCTTCTTCATTTGATCTTTGTTTTTCATGATCTTAATGTTTTTGGAAAGGTCTTTGAGTCTAGTTTCAAATGGAACTAGTTTCAGCTCATTTGGATTTGTCGTTTGTGAGATACACCCAAAATACCGAAGGTTGGTCTGCTGTGTGACGTTGATTGATATGGTAACTTCCAAAATTCATATTTATTTCATATGAACTACTTTGGGCTTGAATTTTTGTCAGAAAGACGCATTGGAGGTCTAGTTTCATATGCCACTGGTTTCACCTCAATCCGATCTTTGGTTTGGGAAATACCATCGAATTACCGAAGGTCGCCAGAAACAGAGCAGAACAAAGTATTGCTGAAGTAGGACCATTCTCAAGAATTACAATGCCATTCTCGAGAATTGCAATATAATTCTCGAGAATTGCAATGTCATTCTCGAGAATGACTGAAATTTATGCGCAGGAAGGAGAAATTGAACTATAGCAACTCCTGTTCATCGGGAAGCTTGAATTTGCTTATTTTAATTCCAAATTGAGCTGTTCCAACTTCTGTTTGATCATAGAAACTTGAATATTGATATTCTCATAATATTTAACCAGTTCTTTTTTTTTTAATCTCCATTCTTGATCTTTCTTTGCCATTTAACTTGAACTCATCATTCACTCTGTAAGTTCTACCTTCTTCAATATCTTCTCTTCTTATCTTTCCTTAATCATTCTCCACAATTCAACTTCTTCTTCAATATCTCCTCTTCTTCTCTTCTCTTGATCATTCTCCACAATTCAACTTCTTCAATATTAAATATAAGCATTAGTCAAAGTAGGAGATAAATGTAATATGAAAACTTTTTGCTCTTAATATTGATAAGCATATTTGTCATCATCAAAACTAAGCATAACTAACAACTCCAATAATCCTTCACTACACTCCTAAAGCGAGGATGGAGAGTCCAAGAAGCTTCAACATGAAATGAACGCTTTTGCATCTGGGGGCTTGGTTGGCATTGAACAAACAACAAATGATGATCAGAGCCCAACGGGTCTATATTAAATACTTGTAAGTTCGGTAATAACTCTTTGAAAAGGCAATTGCCAAAAGCTCTGTCTAGCCTCTCCCAAATTGTATCAGGATCCTCTCGGTTATTGCACCAAGTAAATTGAGCACCATTAAATCCCAGATCATCTAATTCACACCCTGCCACAAAGCTTTTAAAGGCTAAAATTTTCCGCCAAGCCCTTGGCCTACCACCACATTTCTCAGACTGAGATAACAAATCATTAAAATCTCCCAAGCATAGCCAAGGGCCCGCAATATTCCTACTGATCCTGGTAATTTCCTGCCAACATAATGCCCTATCATCTTCCTCGGGTGGCCCATATACAAAAGAAATAAATTCAGGGGCAGCAAGATCCCCAGCATCAATCCTCGTGTGAATGAAATTTGACGAAGAAAAAAGAATATCAACCTTGATCGAATCAATCCACCAAATAGCTAAGCCCCCACTACGCCCAACTAGATTCACCATCCACTCTTCTTGAAATCCACACCGACGTCTAAGTTTTCTGACAACACGAGACTTCTGCTTAGTTTCCATTAAAAACACTACATGAGGTTTATTCCAGAAGCATTTTTTCCTTAAGATTCCTGGCTGTCAAGGCCACCCCAATGCCTTGACAGTTCCAGGCTAAAATTTTCATGGCGCACCGGTGGCTAGTCCCATCTAGCCACCGGCGTTTTGATCCGAAGAAGGAGAATCAGCCCCAAAATCTTTATTACCTTTAAACCAGCTGGTCGGAAAGTCAATTTCTCCATTGCTTAGATCACCCCTAGAAAGAGCAAGAGGGCGCTCAATATTGTTGCTCCTGATTAGGGATTTCAGAGTTCGATAATTCCTTCGGCATCCTCTCTGAGGAGAAATTCCAGGAGAATTCAATTTAATAGCTCCAGGGACCTCATCGAAAATAAGCTTACGGTGCCTCTTAACTATCTCCAAGCCCAAACTCTCCTCAGCAGGCCTTTTCAGATGGCAACCTCTCAACGATAAAGAGACAGCAGAGACTGGCGATAGTTCAATGTGGGAATTAATAGTACCAATAAGGGCTTCAGGCTCCCAGGGAAATTCAACTCTGTATGGCTGGCCCAAACAATTAGGAGGAGAACCTGGAATCACACTTATATCAGATAGCTCAGATTGGGCTTGCACCACCTCAGGTCCGCCAACCTCAATCACCGATGGGGCCTTTAATTCACAATTAGGGGTCGTAGCTTGGGCCTCACCCAACACAGGCCCAATTTCTTCATGCAACGATTGGCTCACTATGGCCCTTAAGTTGACCAAGGGAAAAGATGAGGGAACAAGAGAGTCACGTGAAGTTGATCTTGCCTCACATAAAGCCAGCGGTTGACCACCTGCCAAAGTCTGCTCCTCATTACAAGTGCCCATTGCTGAAAAAGCTTGACAGGTCCCAGTCTTTGTTTGACACAAATTAACACCAAATCCTCCAAAATCCTGGCAAACCATATTCCTAGGATACGACCTGTCACCCTCCGACACTGACACCATACCCTCTGGCCTCAAGCTCCGGCGAACCTCCTTCTCCTCCGACCCCCAAAAATCACCACCCCAACTTCGACTAGAGCTGGCTGACTGAAACCCTTCCCCTGCATAATTATTATTATTCGCAGAATAAGAATGAAAAACTTCACTCCAGCCCTCTTTACAAACCACCATCACTTCCTCAATAGACCGAACAGCAGAGGTACCCAACCAGCTCCCAAACTCAAGAGAGGAATCTCTCTTACCTTGATTTGCATTAACCTCCTTACATCCCTGTCCATTGTGACCAATCCGGCCACAAGCATAACAAAAGTTCTGAAGTCTTTCATATTTCACAGTCACCCAGGCTGGCTCTTTCGACCCCCTCGGAACCCAGAAGCTCGGGGTTAACGAAACGTCCAGCTTAATCAACAATCTGACCCGAATGAAACCTCTTCCAAACCTCCCGTTAACTTTAGGATTTTCATACATAACAAATTCACCCACCACGTTCCCAAGAATTTCCGCATTGTTACTGTTGAAGGCTTCAAGAGGGAGTCCATGGAACTGGACCCAGAATGGAGATACCCCAAAGTCAACATCCTTCAAGACCATAAAATCTTCCCACACTTGCAGACATAACAGAAAACCCTGAATCGACCAAGGCCGACCCTTTAGGATACGAGAAAAAGCGTTAGAATCATGAAAACGGAGCATGAACGTGAGTTAGCTGCAATCCAGGTCATGAACCTCAATTTCCCCAATGAGCTGCCATCCCTTTTTAATCATCGCAATGACTGTAGGAACATTTAAATTTTTCCCAGTAATAATTTTCCCAACCAACGTACCTCCCAGCTTTGACCCTGATTCATCCAAATTCAAGACCACCCTTCTCGGGCCCTCAGAGTTGCTACACTAACCTACCTCCATACCTCCAACACTCGTTGAGACCCACGCACACAGACGGAAGAGAAGAAATAAAATAGAGAAGAAACGAAGAAAGGGGGGGGGGGAGGGGGTCGCCGTCCAAGGAATAGAGCAGCAACCGGAAAGGTTCAAGAGAACCAGCAAACCCTCACAAGGACGAGAGAAAAGCTCTCACGAGGGAGAAAAAAAAGATTAACAGATAATTTCAATTGGTTATGTTATATGTCCATTCATGTGGGCGCTGATCAGAGATTTTTTATTTATTTTGACCAAAGTGCATAACTATACTATGATATAATGATAGTATGATTGTTTAAAATTAGCCAGTTGATTAATAAAGTATGTACATAAATCTTGATGAGAAATAGTAGCTCTCATGTGAATACACATTGGTCTCTGACAATTCTGCAATAGTCCTCTGTAACCTTAATTACAAAATGATAGTGTCATCCGCATACGTGAGATGAATTAAAGGTTCAAAATTGCTGGCCAATATATCTGCTTCTCCACCATTGGAAATTGTTTGCTTGATGAATCGTACATGATAAGACAAGACATTGTTTGGCGCAGAGCAAGAAGAGATAAGAGGATATATGGGATTCTCTTGTCTAAGGCCCCCAGATGGAATGAACAACTTCTTCTTCCTCGGAGAACCATTCATCATCACCTAAGAGGATATTTTCTATACCCATTGCATGATCAGATGAATTATCAACTTGAATTGACTTTATATGCATATATTCTGATGTGCCGTGAAGCCAGACAGTCAATCATTAATTTTTTAGAGTATCATATTTAAACGCATGACATGTGGGAAGATTTCAAACCTCAATACCATATGACACTCGAATTTTGATTAATAAAAGCTCAAGAAGGATAATGAAACGATGGCTCATGTAGATGCTCCAATTCTAGGGTCAACTAACGACGTGGCCTTATTATTTAGCTACTTGTCATTTAATCTCAAACAATGCCAAGTTGGAAAGATGTGCTAGGATCAACCGAATCTATCACATTAAATTCCCTCGTAACGACAACTGGTTTTGACCCTCCACTTGCATGCCTTGGTTTGCCCGAGAGCTACCGAAAATACATCAACGATAGATCACGACTGCGATTCAGCTGTAAGATCATGTAATTTAAAAATCCAACAATGCAAGTGAATTTATACTATTCTAAATGGGCGTGCGCATATGAGGACAATGAGTGCATGTAGGTGCCCCAAATTAGAATCCAATATGAATAGACATATGCATGTATTCAGCGGCGGACTCAAAAAAAATAGTTAAGGGTGGGCTAGTATGATGTGAGAGATTTGGGGGTTGCCCCTGATTTTTTTTTTTTGAAAAAATTTAAAGGCATTAAAAAATAAAAGAATATAAATAAGAAAAGAAAAAAATATCAAAAAAAAACATTCATGAAATCAAGTGAATACTAATAATATAATAAGAGAGGTAGTTATTTTACAAACATGTCATTTAGAAAAACAAAACTAAGTGCTGTTAAAAATGCAGCTACATAAATTACAATGAAGGGTGGACACTCAATAAGTTCAAGTACATATATTTTTATAACAAAAATATATTACAATAAAAATAATTACAATGTCATCCTTTTAAGCCTTATTTTTTGGAATTCATTATAATTGCCTTATTAGTAAGAACTAGATACTCAATAAATTCAAGTACATATGTATTTTAATTGCCTTATTATCAAGATGGACACTAATTAATTACTCACATCAAAGACTAGGCACCACTAATTACTAGAATTACTTTCCCTAGCTGTAATTTTATTTTCTTTGTGTTTATTTCTTTTGTAAAAAAAAAAAAAAAAAAAAAAGCAGCTCGCATAGTGCCCCCTTTCTCATATGACTGGGTTTGCTTAATAAAAAAAATTATAATTATAATTTTTAATTTTTTAAAAATTCCTTAGGTCTTCCGTGTGACAGTCGGCTCACTCTTTTTCATCTTTTTTGACCTAGCGATTGAAATTCCATTCTGCCTTCCGTCTCACACTCCGAACGCCTAGAAGCTCACTCTGCTCCTTCCTCCTTCCATTATCGCCCAGAAGCTCACTCTTCATTTAATTGTATCCATCATTAGATTGAAATTTATTCTATTTATCCAGTAGGCCAACCACGTGATATTAATTAGCACCTTTTCTTGAACATTTTTGAACGAAACAACAAATTATTAATGTACCCCTTTTCATATATTGGCGCAAGAACATAAGCAACAACCGCTAAACACACGAAACAATGATCCAGAGGGGCAACGAATGAAGGAGGGGGGGGAAAAAAAAAAGATTACAAGTTCACGACGAAGATGAGATCATGGTGGACATGGATATTATTGGAAGGATCTATATTCTGGAAACTGAAGCATCTCCACTACTTGGCCCATGGAGGGCCTTGCGTCCATGTCATCTTCCACACACCGCAAAGCCACTTTCACCAACAACTCCAACTTTGCAGCCTCGTAATTCCCTTCCATATTCCCATCTGCTATCTCCTCAATCCAACTACTCTCCCTCTCAGAAGCACCATTCAACTTCTCCTTCACCCACGTCACCAACCTCCGTTGATCTATTCCTCCTTCATTTCCTTGGCTATGTATTCCCATTGGACTTTTTCCAGTTATCATTTCCAACACCACAATTCCATAGCTATATACATCGACTTTGGAAGTAATTCGCAGATTGTACACCCATTCTGGAGCCATGTACCCTCTCGTCCCTCTTATTCTGGAAAAACCGGAATTGGCACGCTGGTCGTCCCTATTAAGCAGCTTAGACAAGCCAAAATCAGCTACTTTGGGTTGGAACTCTGAATCTAAGAGTATGTTTTGAGGCTTCACGTCGCAATGTAGAACCCATTCCAAGCATTCTTCGTGCAAATAAGCTAAACCTCTGGCTGTCCCAACTGCAATATTAAACCTTTTGTTCCAGTCGAGTGAATTGGAACAGAGATTCTCTGCTAAAGATCCATGCTCCATGTACTCGTACACTAACATTCTGTGCTTCCCCTCCACGCAGTATCCCCACATGTCTATCAAATTCATGTGGTTCAACATCCCAATAGTGCTAAGTTCAGCCAGAAACTCTGCTTCTCCTTCATTAGTTTCATTAATAAGGCACTTGATTGCTGCCACACGATTGTTGTCTAGTGTCCCTTTGTACACGATCCCTCCTGCTCCTCGTCCTACCTCATCGCTGAATCCACGTGTCGCCTTTTTGAGCTCTGAATAGGTGAACCTTCGGAACCCTGTAGCAGAAATTAGTTGCTGTCTCTCTCCTTGATCATTTTCCTTGCTGCTTCTAAACAAGAAGAACCATACGAAGAAAATGCAGGTAATCTCGAATGCTCCAATCCCACAAGCGAACCAAAGCAAAAAATTCAACCACGTGCTCTTTTTGGGATCTTGGTAGGTTCTATCCAAGCTCTGAGACATATTGGCTGAACACTTCAATGGCACATGTTTCAGAGGAACTTTAAGGAAAAGCAGAGTTGATTTTGGCAATTTGAGATAGGCCTCTCCATCGAAATTAGGGGAGTCTCGTCCGTTGAGCAATATTGTTTTGATGTAGCAATTGTAAGTACTTTTTTCGTTGAATTTGAATTGGACGCCTTTACAATCATCACAAAGCTCTAGGCACCTATTTTCACATTGTGTCAAGTTTGTTACAGGGATTATCTCCAAGTCGTAGCCGAATAATTCCATTCTGGGAAGATGAACAAAACCAAACTCAGCGGAATTATTGCAACGAGGGGTTGTAAATTCCGGTTCACAACCCTGAGTCCAGTCATTAGGATTCTTAATCTTGAATCCTTGTAAGCAATAACAAGTCCTTCCCAAGAAAGGGTCATAAGTGCACATACTGTTAGCTCCACAAAGACCATGAACCGTACATGGTTCGGCTAAGACTTGCCATGTGACCTCCCACATGCTAGTTTCTTCATTGAAGCTATAGAGACGCAAGTTACCATCAGAATCCACCTTGAATCGCCTATAGCGTTTAACACCATAATCAGATGGATAGAATTGGAAAGTATCAGAGGAAGTGAAATGGCCAAAGGGATCTAGCAGAGCAATTTTAGTTATGTTGTAGGTGGACCTGCCTTGATCAACGGGAAGTATCCACGTGGCAGGCCAGTATACGCTAGAAACGTTAGGGCCTTTGAAAAGAAGCCGAAGAACATTGTCGTTGTCGAAGTAAAGCTTATAGAAACCAGAGGAAAAGTTGGTGGTGCTTCTGGATGAAATAAGGCTGGCTTTCTCTGTGAGTGGTTGACCAGGAAGAAGGGTATCGGTTGGGGAGTCAAAGCTTTGCCATAAGACAGTGCCTTGCGGAGTACGAAGTACGAGGTTGCCGTTGTCCCTGAGCTTGAGATGCACTTCCGAAGAGGACGACGTCGTTGTGGTCCAAATGGTGGTTGCACTTGCCCCTGCATCGCTCAAAATCAGGTTGCCATTGTTGGAAAGTGTTAATCTTGAAGCTTTCCCATTAACGGGTTGATCTCGATTTGCGATCCAGACAAGAGTGGGTTGCTTGGATTTTGTGAACCATATGGAAAAGCAGAAAGCATTGTCGCCCACTTTAAAGAAGCCAGCGGAGAAGACACCATTGGCTGACACGAGTGTATCGTTTGGTTTCTCAACTGAGAGAGAAGAACCTTGAAGGAGGGTATCTGTGGCTGCAGATGAACAAGAAGAAGGAATACAAAGAGCAAAAGAAAGGAGGAAGACGATTAAGATATGCATTTGACAAGTGCAGATAGCATGAGATGGTCTCGGTTATGTGAGTTTCTAATTGGGGCACAAGCATCTGTTATTTATTTATATGGATGGCTGCTTTGGTTTGAATACCTAACTTTCAATAATGCGTAAAATGGACCGAATGAGCATAGTCCTGGAAATTGGCTTTGAAGTTTCTATAGCCGCCTTCTTCGTTCTTTCCTTAATGATAGTGGCCATTTAATTAATTTATTTGGATGTGTTCATCGATCCGTGATTCATTTATTTTCAATTGTCTCTTGTAATCAAAGAATCTAGAAGTCTTATTAATTAAGGTAAATACATGAGTATATATACAAGAGAGGAACTGACAATAATCCCTACATATATGGCTAACAGTAATTCCTACATATATGGATCTAACTAATCCATATCATAACACTCCCTTTCAAGTTGGAGCATATATATTGATCATGTCCAACTTATTAAAAAGATACTCAACCTGTGTGCCATTTAAGGCTTTTGTTAAAAGATCTGCTAGCTGTTCGTTTAATCGCACGTGCCCTGTAGATATGACATTTTTTTTAACCTTATCACGAATAAAGTGGCAATCGATTTCTATATGCTTTGTACGCTCATGGAACAGAGAATTCGATGCTATATGGAGTGCTGCTTTATTGTCACACCATAATTTCGTAGGTAATGTCATAATGATGCCAATTTCCTTTATGAGTTGAAACACCCACACAATTTCCTGTGCTGATTGTGACATGGCTCTGTATTCTGCTTCTGCACTTAATTTTGACACAACACCTTGCTTCTTACTTCCCCAAGAGATCAAGTTTCCACCAACAAACACACAGTAACCTGTAGTGGACTGTCTTTTGGCTTTAGATCCTGCATGATCTGCATCATAGAAGCACTCGACTTTAGTGTGCCTATAATCTACATAGAGAATGCCTTGACCTAGGGAACCTTTCAAATAATGTAAGATGTGCTCTAAAGCTTCCCACTGAGCAACTGTTGGAGATTCCATAAATTGACTGAGTATACTGACTGAGAAGGTTATATCAGGACGAGTCACTGTTAAATAATTAAGTTTCCCAATGAGTCTTCTATATCTCTCAGGAGATGCAAAAGGCTTCAGTTTCTCTGGATCAATCTTCTTCTTCAAATCATCAGGAAGTTCATCAAACATGCTATCATTAAGATCCAAGAACGGATTTGAAATCATAGGAATGCTACTTGGTGCAGCGCCAAGTTTTCCAATTTCCTTTAACAAATCGAGAACATATTTCCTCTGAGTTAAAAATATTCCTTTTTTGTTTCTCAACACCTCAATGCCAAGAAAGTACTTCAATAGACCTAAGTCTTTTGTTTGGAAGTGAGAATTATTAGAGTATTCTAGAATGGTGGCTTTGGCTTAAGTGTTAGAGTCCAGATGCGTTGAACTGATAAAGTAGAATCAAGTGGTTAGCAATAGACAAGTGGTTAGCAATCTGTTATAAGCTCAACAGCTGTACCATCACACATGTACACGTGACACTTACAACACCACACACATATACTATCTGTACTCACTCTATATATTACTTCCTCTACTGTACATTTGTGATGGTACAGCTGTTGAGCTTATAACAGATTGCTAACCACTTGTCTATTGCTAACCACTTAATTCTACTTTAATGATGGTATAGCTGTTGAGCTTATAGCAGATTGCTAACCACTTGTCTATTGCTAACCACTTAATTCTACTTTATCAGTTCAACGCATATGGACTCTAACACTTAAGCCAAAGCCACCATTCTAGAATACTCTAATATTCCTCATGGAACTTGTTTTTGACTTGAACGACCTGCATCAACAACGTTCAATCGATCCCAGAAGTTGAGAAACATGGTCTTGCCCAAGGGCTTTGTTAGGACATCAGCAACCTGTTCACTTGATGGGACATAACCAATTTGAATTTGTCCCGCAGCTACCTTTTCTCTAAGAAAATGGATGTCAATCTCGACGTGCTTAGTTTTGGAATGTAAAACAAGATTAGAAGCTAAGGCAATAGCACCAGAATTGTCACACCAGATAAGGGGAATTTCAACAATGGGAATATGCATTTCTTGTAATAGCTTTGTAACCCAAACTACATCAGAGGAAGCATCTACAAGGCTTCGGTATTCGGCCTCTGTTGTTGATCTGGAAACAACAGGCTGACATTTAGAAACCCAAGTAACAGGGTTGCTACCTAAGTATGTACAGTAGCCACTGACTGACCGGCGATCTTCCTTGTTAGTGGCCCAATCAGAATCAGCAAAGGCCTAAATGTGAAGTCGTGGTTGTGGACGAATAAGTAAACCATAATGAGCAGTGCCAACTAGATAGCGAAGGATGCGCTTAATACCAATCCAATGGGGCTCACGAGGAGCTTGAAGAAATCTGCTTAGCCTATTAACAGCGAATGATATCTCTGGCCTTGTGTAACACAAATATTGCAACTTGCCTAAAACACTACGATAGAGTGTTGGGTTATGAAAAAATTGTCCACCTGAGGAGTGAAGTTGAATATTGGTTGCCATTGGAGTGAACTGTGGCTTGGCATTCAGAAAATTAACTTCATTGAGCAGAGAAAGAATATATTTCTTTTGAGATAACAAGAGACCAAGTTTGGTATGATGAAACTCAATGCCAAGAAAATAAGAGAGTGGTCCTAAATCTTTTAAAGAAAATAGGTCACTCATAGCATCAATCAGTTTTTGGACTTCATCATCACTTGAACCAGTGATGACAATGTCATCCACATAGAGAACCAGATAAATGATTTGTTGCTGAGTTTTCTTGATAAAAAGACATGAATCAGATTTTGATGCAAGAAATCCTAAAGAGTGAAGTGCAGAATGAAGTTTCTGAAACCATGCTCTTGGGGCCTGTTTGAGGCCATAGATAGATTTACGTAATCTGCATACAAGCGGTTTGCCATCTACAGAGTGACCAAGAGGGAAACCTGGAGGTGGATCCATATATACTTCTTCAGAAAGGTCTCCGTTAAGAAAAGCATTGTTGAAATCCAACTGTCTCAACTTCCAACGAGAGGTAATAGCAACTGACAGTAAAATTCTAATTGTAGCAGCCTTGACAGCTGGACTGAAAGTATCCACATAATCTATACCTGCAGCTTGAGAGAACCCTTTAGCTACGAGTCTGGCCTTTCGTTTTGCTAGAGAACCATCTGCATTAGTTTTAGCTTTCCAAATCCATTTGCATCCAATGGATTTTCTGTGACAGGGCAGAGGCACCACATCCCAAGTTTTAAACTTTTGAAGAGCATTGTATTCTTCAAGAGTAGCTTGCTGCCATCTAGGATCAGCGAGAGCTGCAGCAATTGTAGTAGGAGGAATAATATCAGGAGGAGAGACCATAAAAACCTTTGGTTTGGAAATTCCAGCTTTGCTACGGGTAACCACTTAATTCTACTTTATCAGTTCAACACATCTGGACTCTAACACTTAAGCCAAAGCCACCATTCTAGAATACTCTAATATTCCTCATGGAACTTGTTTTTGACTTGAACGACCTGCATCAACAACGTTCAATCGATCCCGGAAGTTGAGAAACATGGTCTTGCCCAAGGGCTTTGTTAGGAAGAATTAAGGAAGATTTTAAGCTCTGACATTCTAGAGATATTACTCCTAGTAATCACAATATCATCAATATATACTACTAGAAGGATCATGCCTGCATTGGAATGCTGGTAAAACACAGAGTGATCACACTTACTTTGACTTAACCCAAACTTCTTGACTACACCACAAAACCGATCAAACCAGGCACAAGGGTGAGCAAGCACCCCACAGCCCGCCCAATCGCCCGTGCCACGCAAAAAATTCCTCGGATTAGGCCCGCCCAGATTGGGCCCGTCACAGGTAACGAGTTACCCCGTACCCATTCAAGTTAGACGGGCTGGGCATGGGTTGCCTGTGCCCGCCCGTTACCGGTTTATGCATTTATTTATTTATTTTCCTCCTCCCCACTCGGGACCATATCACTACTCATTGCATCATTTATTTATTTTTTTCCCCCTCCCCCCTCGTGATGTGACTGTCACTGCGTCAGAGCTTCAGACGAAAGTGAAAGGCAGTGTATAAGCCCTACTCCCTCCAACCGTAGCTTTACAGCTTTGAACATTTGTTTAAAGGACTTTAAATAAATATGTATGTGCGTGCCAAATTTTAAATGAAAAAAGGTATTTTCTTTCTTTGTTAAAAAAAAAATTATGCATTTTTTAATGCATCCCATTTAAGTATCCCCATCCACAACAATTTATTAAATACCTTTATTAAATTTCCAAGATGGACGTGGACCAGTTTCTTAACAAAAATTTATACTTTCAATTTTGCAAATAAAATATTAATTCTCACCATCCTCTACTCTGGTCTTTATTGATCTCTATCTCGCCAGAGCCTCTCATCGTCCTATTTCTATCAATCTCGAAGCTCATCTCTCGTCTCTTTGGATCTCGATCTCAGCCTTTCGTGCTCGCCATCAACCGTCGCACTCGGCCTCTCGCCTTCAACCCTCCTTCTCGGCCTCTCGTACTCGTCGCGACCTCTACCTTTCTCGATCTCACCGTCTCCCCCTCGGACTCTGGCAATTTCAACCTCTCCCTCACGCCTGTGACTTCTCACACTCTCACTCTCAGCCTCAGGCCAGTAGGTTTTTGTATGGAGGTTTCAACACTGAATGTTGAATCTGAACTCTGGTTTGTATTAGTAAGAATTAATGTCAGATGGCCTGCTTCCTGTAATGAGCCCACCATCTGTGGTTTGCTTCCTTTCCATGAACCGTGCCTGAGCTTTCTTTCCTTTGTTTTTATTTAGGGTCTTGCTTAAACGGGTTCCCTGTACCTGCTAAGACCGTCCCCGTTTAACCCGTCCTGTTTTTATACGGGTTATACGGGTTCATACACGGGTACGGGGTTCCCCGTACCCGTGAAATATAAACGGGCGGGCTACGGGTTACCCCTCGGGGTAGCCCCGCCCGCCCATTGCTCAGCCCTAGGCATGAGGACTTTGCTTCAGATCATACAACGACTTTCAGAGATAGCACACTTTCCTAGACTCCCCCTGAGCAACAAACCCAGGTGGTTGCTCCATATAAACCTCCTCGAGAAGGTCACCATTCAAAAAAGCATTTTTAACATCCAACTGATGCAAATCCCAATAATAGGTGGTAGCCAGAGAAATAAGAAGACGAACGGAAGTGAGCTTAGCCACAGGGGAGAAAGTCTCAGAATAATCAATGCCATAAGTTTGAGTATACCCTGTTGCAACAAGCCGAGCTTTCAACCGTTCCAAGGAACCATCAACCTTGGTCTTAACAGCAAACATCTATTTACACCCAATAGCCTTCTTTCCAGAAGTTAGATCAACAAGAGTCCAGGTACCAACCTTTTCAAGGGCCATCATTTCTTCTTCCATTGCTACACGCCAACCAGGGTGAGTCAAGGCTTGGTGAAGGCTGGTAGGTGGAGAGATGGATTCAAGAGTAGCTATAACGGAAGAGGAAACGGGGGACAAATGTTGGTAGGATACAAAAGATGAGATAGGATAAGTACAGTCAGCATATCTTTAGGGAGGATGGTGAGGACAAGTACCTTTTCGGAGGGCAATAGACAGGTCATTAGATGGGTCAATAGTAGAATCAGGTACAATCGGGTCAGGAACAGGAATGGTAGGACTGGAATCCGACGACAAAGCAGGTACTAGCGAGGGCATAGTATTGGCAACATCAGCATTATTGACGATCTCAGGTTCCGGGACTACAGCCTGTACTGGTGAAATAGGAACACAATAAACGAGGATATCATCAAACTCAAAAGCCACAGAGGAAGACTCGGATAATATGGAAGAGGAGAAGAAAGGAGAAGACTCATGAAAGGTCACATTTGTAGACACAAGATAACGACAGAGATCAGGGGAGTAACACTGATAACCTTTCTGAACTCGAGAGTAATCAAGAAAGACACATCGCAAGGACTTTGGATCGAGTTTACTCACATTGGGACGCACATCCCGAACAAAGCAGACACACTCAAAAATTTTAGGAAGGACAGGAAACAATTTAGTGGTGGGAAACAAAATTTGATAGGGAATTTCACCACTAAGGACGGCTTAAGGAATGCGATTAATGAGGAAACAAGCAGTAGACACAGCATCAACCCAAAAGGATTTAGGGACACTAGAGTGAAACATGAGGGCACGGGTAGTTTCTAAAAGATGGCGATTTTTTCTTTCAGCAACACCATTTTGAGCAGGTGTATCAACACATGAGGATTGGTGAAGAAGGCCATGACTATGCATATACTCGGTGAAGGGGGCGGAAAAATATTCTTTTGCTTTATCACTTCGAAGGATTTTTATAGGCGTATTAAACTAGGTTTGAATTTTAGCACAAAAATGACGAAAATGAGTAAACAATTTAGACCATTGTTTCATTAAGTAAAGCCAAGTAATTCGGGAAAAGTCATCAAAAAAAGTGACAAAATATCGATAACCAATCTGAGACAAAACTAAACAAGGACTCCAAACATCTGAATGAACTAACTCAGAGGGGGACGCAGCTCGTTTATTGACTCGGGGTACCAAATGAACACGTTGGTGTTTGGCAAACTGATACGACTCACAATCTAAAGAAGACACAGACGAAAAAAGAGGATACAACCTCTTTAGGGACGAAAGGGACACATGACCAAGACGACAATGGACTTCAAAGGGAGACAACCCACCAGAACAAGCAACAGAACACGGCACTTGATTATCAAGAATGTAATGTCCACCGGATTCATAGCCTCTACCAATAATCTGCTTCGTCGTAAGATCCTGGATCAAACAGCGGTCAGAGTATAGTGAGATAAAATAGTTCAAATGACGAGTTAGTTTAGTTTGAGACAAAAGATTAAAAGTAAAATCGAGCACATTAAGGATTGAAGAGAGTGAAATGGATGTAGTGGGCATAACAGTTCCTGATCCAAGAATGCGGACCGGGGATGGGTTGGCATAGGGGGCATATGATGAAAATAAATTATGGTTACCTGTCATGTCGGTGGCACCTGAATCAATGACCCACTTTGTGGAAGTAGTAACAAGGCCAGAAGACAAAGTACCTGTAGCGAGAGGCTCTGCAGATGATGGGCCAAAATCAGACTGATCAGGTGTCTGGACAATATGAGCATGGCCACGCTGCTAATCACGCTAAAGTTTATTCTGCAATTTGCGACAATTCTTCTTAATATGACCAGGTTCCTTGCAATAGGTGCAGATAATACTGCCAGAAGTCAGGGGTGGAGCACTGGTATTTTGTTTCGATCCATAATTCTTGTTCTCAAAGGGACCACACCCAGCTAAAGCACTTGCATTTGGATCAACAGATGGACAAACCAAACTATCAGCACGAAGAACTTGTGAGAACACATCATCAAGAGATGGAAGCTCTTGACTGGACATAATCTGAGAGCGGATGGTGTCATAAGATGGGTCAAGAGCTTCAAGGAAACTGATGATAGCTTGAAACTCTAGATTCTTGATACGAGTTTGAAGATCAGCCTGAGGAGACATAAGTACCTTCATCTCTTCATACAACCTCTTGAGGTCTATGAAGAAATCCTTCAAGGGACGACCCTGCTGCTGGGAGCGATAAAATCCTTTACAAACTTCGTGAATCCGAGTAAAATTCCATTTACCAGAGAACATAAAGTCAAGATAGTCCATGATTTCTTTCACCGTGTTGCAATGATTGACGGAGGACAAAATCCGTGGTTCAATAGAGTTCTGAATTTGAAAGAAGAGACGAGCATCCGCTCTAGACTAAGCCAAATTGGCATCATCATCACCGGACGGAGGATCCTTCATTAAATGGGCTTCCTTCTCAATACCCAAAAGATAAACTCAAACAGTCTTGGTCCAATCATTATAATTGGTCCAATTTAATTTAGAATCAGTCATTTTAGCAAACATAGGCAGCATCTCGAATGTCTTGGATTCAGCCATAGAAAATTAATCAAAGGCTCACAATAATGAGATAAGAAGTACGTCAAGTGAGGAAGCAACAAATTAGAGTAAACAAGTAATCCCAAACAATACCTTTAATATTGTACTGTGCAAAGAGAAGAAAATACCGTGCAAAGACGTGATTTTGCTCGATACGTACTAGACGTGATGACTACACAAGTAAAAGGAATCACCACTCCACAAACGGCCAAGAAATAGAGGGTCCAAATGGCCAATCGTCCAACCAATACCAAAAGGGAATTCAAAAAAAAAAATCCTTAAATCAAAGTCAAACATTCAAAGAGGACCAAGTGTGAAAACAAGGACCCACAAATCAAATCATGGAAACGCCAAAAGGAAATTGGCCAAAAATCACCCAAACGCCAACGTTGAGATTGCAAGAGGGTGCTGAAATCCAACCTCGACGCTGGAGAAGAGAAGAAAAAAAAAACGCCGAGTCTTGCCGGAAAAAAAAAATGACGCACGAGTAGGTGCGCTGAAAAAATTGATAGGAAAGAAATAGCAACCTAACTTAGCTCTGGTATAATGTAATCAAAGAATTTAGAAGTCTTATTAATTAAAGTAAATACATGAGTATATATATAAGAGAGACTAACAATAATCCCTACATACATGGCTAACAGTAATTCTTACATATGTGGATCTAACTAATCCATATCGTAACATCTCTTGACCTTGTTCGTAATCAATCAGCATGCGGGTTTTAGAGTGATTATTATGGCAATCGGGCCGCACACTGAAACTTAAAACATCCTCCGAATTAAGATTCTAGTAGTTCCTAATAAACCAACTTGGCAAATTGCTAGCTAAAACAAAAACTGCATAGTTGTTATTTTCATTATTTCACATTAAAAATATCACTCAGCGCCTCTATTGACTTATATTAATAAATGCAATGAGGTGTAAATGCAGATAAATAAAGAAATGTGAGAGAAAATGTGCATCCTTTAATTAATAATTATATTAAAGGTAAAACTGGAAAAAAAATATATAATCATTTAATACATTTCTTGATTTATGAGAATTATGAGAATAAGATAAAAGTGACTTATAAATAGGCATAGAGTGATACATCTTTTATTTAGGAAGTACCATATATGAGTGTGCTAATTAGGGACCCAAGTGATCAACACAAGGTGTGATGCAGTGTACATAAATAAAAACAATACTAATTGGGGAAAGAGTTAAATGCGTGCTGTGTCAATTGGGATTATCCTCATGATCTCATTCCGTGGTCGACAAATCTCAAGGCTTCGACTTGTAGCTCCTCCAACGTGTTCACCAGCCGGCACTGTGGGATTTGATTCTTGGCCAAGGACTTGGAAATACTCTCCGAATAATGTTACAAACGGGCGGAATGGCGGGTAATTCTATTGAAGAAAATGAGTTCTGTTTTGAGTTTGTCCTTGATATTGCATTCTGAATTAATAATACACTATTACAGCTACAAAAAAGGCGTTTAAAACATGGTAAAAAAAAAAAATTTCTTAGACCAGTTCTGGAACCAATCTCGATAATGCTTTTTAGGCAAAAAAAAATATGAGATTTTAAAAGTTGGATTTTGTAACAATGGGTCTTAAAAGTAATAGACGGTTTATTTTATTGTTTATTTTTAACTTTTTAGACCAAATATTTGTAACTACATGTCATAAAAGTAATAAAGATTTCGATCATTTAAAACTTTTTAGACCTATTGTTTGTAACAACATGTATTAAAAATAATAGACATTTTATTTTTTAAAAAAAACTTTTTAGACTTATTGTTTGGGATACCGACCTAAACAATATCTCTTAGACCTCATACTAAAAGTTCTTTATATTTATGAAATTGTCACCGTTCATACTTTTTAAACCTAATCTTCTATAATCCAGTTTAAATATAGCAGTCTAAAAACACCTATTTGTAGTGGTGAAAGTCCATGTTGAAGAGACGCTTGGCAATCAAGCTGGAGCGGAGGATTGAGACGGATTAGAAGAAATTAAAGTGACGTTGAACCACGATCTCTCCTCAGTCCTCACGGTTGGCTAATATTACAAACTGAAGAATAGCTGATTGGTTGGTTGTGCATGAGACCAAGGCTGGCCTTTACAAATTTTCTTTATGACACAACACTCTCGTCTACGAAAAGCTAATTAAAGACCAAACATGCATGCATAGTGAGTTTTCTGTCTCTCGCGCCATGGCAGGGTCTTTCCTTTTGAAAAGAACCGGACATTTGAATGACTTCAAATAACTTGTAGCATAATATGCGTGCCTTTTCAGTACATTTCTTTTTTCCCCATTTCTTATAACTCAAAAACCAATATCATTCTCACAACATTATACTTGATTTTTTTTTCGCTAACAACATCACACTTAATTAAGAAAGCTTTAGTGATGTGCTTAGTGTCATTTGGGCAATAAAGGACCAAGGAATACATTCCATTCATTGGGCAAATTGTTCTCATTTTGTTGTGGTCAGTATGAGATACTAATACTTCATGCATTTTTAATTAAACTTAATTACATCCTATAGTGTAAAAAAAAAATCTTTTATTTAATTATACTTTTTTCAGTCTTTATACAAAGCACTTTTAACCATCTCAACGAAAGCTAAGAAGTTATTAAGTCATTAAATTCATATGTAAACAAAAAGGGGTTAAGGTGCTAAAATAACCTTTAATTTTTATCATAAGTGCAAAAACAATCATAAACTAACTCAAAAATTTGGGCAAAATCTTTTACCCAACTAATTTCCATCGGAAGAATTAATCTTTTGTCTCTTAAAATTTTGACTTACTTATAACACGGTTCCTAAACTTTTAAATCATCCTATAAGACAAAAAATATGTTAAAAATTGTTTAGATAAATTTTACCTGTATTAAAAAATAAAAAGCGGCGTCCCTCATCCCATCAAAAAATGAAATTAACACCCTATTACTTGGTGACTTATAAAATATAAGGTCCACTCATTCTTTCTACAAGATACCTTATAATAATGAGGGGGGAGAGTATTTCAATTTATGTACAAAAGCAAAGCACTGGTCCTGGAGATGCCTAATTATAAAACGCAAAGTTAGATGTACGATAATCCTGAATAAAGTCTCGTTTTAAAAAAAAAAATTATAAGGTGAGAGGAGGGGGATTCAAACTAAGGACCTAAGGGGAGATACACATCTCAATATCATCGCACTACAAAGAGTGCCAGTAATAAAGTCTCGTTTTTCATAATAAGTAATAACTCTCCCGTTTAAGATCGGTTTGGTGATGGGACTGGGGAATCCAAGTTCAGGTCCAATCGCGGAAGCCCGATATCTCGAAATGATTTCTTTTTTGACAAGCAAGGCTCATTTGGAACGTCATTGAACCCGACACAATTAATGTTGAATTTAACGTATGTTGGATCATTCTTCTCTGATAAATAGTATACCATTTTTATAAATTTTATATTGATCTATATTGGATGATGTTATTTATTTGCCCAACCGAGACGATGTCAATTTTGAATTATAAAACCAAATAAATTATATAGCGCTATTAACGTATTCTGTTTCAAGAACAGGATTTATTGGACTTGATTAGGAGTCAAGCCTAGGGCCTACGTACCTTGTAAAGGAATTAAAGTCCACGTAGTTCGAGACACACAGGCGTGTAACCAAGGGGTGGGGTGTGTGCTCTGTGTGACTGTATGTAAATAATCTAGAGTTAGAACGTAGAACCTGTCATGTGTGTACCGTAGGGTTTGAGCTTTGTATTTATAGAGTTTACCTTAGGTAGGATATGTCGGACCTTTCGTCATCTCCGATGCGAGTATCCAGGCCGCTATATTTTATATGAAAAGACCCCTTTATTTTAGGATATTTATTACCTGCTATAGATAAATTTCGATAGATATGCAATATATCTCATCTTGGGCCTTACATTGAGTATGAGCCCTATTCAAATCCGTAACAGATGCCCCCAGCCCGGTAGTTCAGGCTTCTGAGATGCCAGGATGTATTTTGCCCCCAGTCAGTTTTACTAGCCGAGCTTTGCTGTCGTGGGCCTTACATTGCCGAGCTGAATTACGTTGATCCTAACTATCGAAGTGTCGATTTGAATTACGTTGATCCTAGCTATCAAGGCGGCTTATTTTGAAGATCCTAGGTCTTGTCTCAAAGATCCTAAGTAGTATTGAGATGATTCATCTGCATTTGAATCCGGATGTTGATCTCGGCTATCAAAGTCGTCTATCCCCAAAATCCGAAGTAATGTCTCAAAGATCCAGGGTAATGTCAGCAGTCAGACCACACAAGCGCGTGAACAAACCCCTCTTGTACAAACACGTGAGACAGCTCGGTAAAGTGAGTGGATGATGGTACAACGTCATCACCGAACCTATAACAAGGGAGGTAAAAAAGATGATACGTACGGGAGAAAACACGTAGTCACCTCCTCGATGTATAATGTGCTCAACGAGACAAAGGCCTTGGAGGAGGAAAGGCAGGTTGTGTATGATTATGTCAGGCACTACCCAAATGGGGAGACCATCACAAAAAAGAGAAAATGAAAGGAAACAAAAGGCTCAAAAAATGTTGATCCAGGAAACAGACAAAAGGCTCTGGTGAAAAAAAAAAAAAGGACACAGACAAAAGGCGGGCACAGCCACAAGGGCCAATCAGGAATGTATTCTTTAATTCCCCCTACTATGTTGCAATGAGAGCACCCATGGCCCTTGATGCAAATCACAATGCAGCCATCGTAATTGGTGACAGACGTCTTCGGCTGAGGAAACCACAAACCCAGGCCCCCCACACTAAATTGGGCCAACATCCAATAGCCCAATCTCGTCAAAGTAACGAAGCAATCCGTACTCGGCCCCCAGACCAATACTCAATCAACAAAGGAGTTAGGGTCTCTCAAGGGATCACAATGCAACACTTAGGAAGCAAGCCCAGTTCAAGCACTCCTGGGCCTTCAGTCAAAGCGCTAAAATAAGTTTCCAGAGGAATGCAAAATGATTTTGACTTGTGTGATGCAGCAATGCTTGTTGAGGGAGTTGATTTTAACTCTATTTCCCCTAATTAATTATTTTATTATGCCCATTATCACATGGAATTGTCAGGAAGCTTCCTATAAAATGTTCTCATATGTTATGTGATTAATAGTTGCTAATTCCAAGCCTGATGTTTTGTCATAATGGAACCACTCAATACTGGAGCTAAGGCTGACCAAGTTATTAGAAAGATCGGTTTTTAGTATTCTCATAGGGTAGAAGCCTCTGGATTCTCAGGTGGAATATGGGTCTTAGGAAATTTGAGAGTCACTATCAACATTCTGATTAATAACTTCCAATTTGTCCACATTGAAGAAGATATTTGCTTCCAAGAGAAATTTTTATGGCTCCAAAAAATCTTCTCAGAGTGGTTTTGTTTAGGAGATCACAACACTCATTGCTACCACACAAAAGCTCTGATGCGAAGAAATCCTAATCTAATTCTACAGCTTAAATTGGACTGAGATGAATGGGTCACACATGAATCGTAAATTGTTACCGATCTGTCGTTACTATTTCAATAGGGGTTAAGGTCTAGATTTACCAACAAACTTTTTACCTCAGGAGCATTCAACACAAAAAACTTTTAAATGGGCCAAACCTACCAATAAACTCTTAAAAAAGTAAAAGTATCACAAATCCGTTAAAAGCACCTTAACTCCGTTACTCTACTCAATTTGACCCTCAACATTCAACCAGCACCAACCATGGCCTTCAAGCTTTTTGCCGGTGATGACCAATGTTCGATACAACAGCCTAAAGGCGAGGAGACCTCCTCAACGACAACCACCTCTACAGGACGATGACCAAGACGGAAAAATCGAGTACATTACGATTTATGAGAAGAACAAGAAGATTCGCCTTCTTCAAAACTTCAACTTCGACTTCATCTTCTTCATTTGGCTTTGACGGCAACGAAGACAGAAAAATCACATCTTGATTTCTTCGAAGGATGTGGAGTGTCCAGATCTGAACTCCAGTGAGTATGTGTTTCCTGGAATGGAGCCATGCCTAGCTTGAATTTTGGGCCAATGGATCTGAAGGTCGAAGCTCAAGATCAGAACAGTTCCTGCGACCACCCATCCTCCTGGATTTGCAAAGAGTTGTTTGCTGATGGAAACATGTTTTTTTTTTTTTTTTGGCTTCAGTTTATGCTTTCTCATTCTTCAAGTATGATGGAAGCATGGTGATTCGCCGATTGCTCAATGAATGCTTTTGTAATGGTAGCTTTTTGCCGTCACTTTCCAGATCTGGTTTTTTATTTTTTATTTTTTTATTTCTTCATTTAAATGAATTTAGTTGATTTGGTTTCTAATTTCTTTTTGCCGCCACTGTTCTTAGGAACAATAAGATCAGAGACAAAAATGAGGGGACTCCATTGTATGGCTTGTTCTCCTATTCCTCTTATATTAAGCTCTGTTTTGTGGTTTTATTCTGATATTCTTCTCTTCGTTTTTCTGCTTTTCTTATTCAGCAGAAGCAGTCCGTTGAATCTCTTCATCCGAGTAGCTGAGTAGCGTTTGGAAGAAGACGATATGCTTTTCTCATTCTTTACTTATTACGCTTTGAAAGTTTTAGTTTCTTATCTCATAGCTGCTTTTTTGTTTGTTAGACTTTTACTTTCTATGCATTTTGTTTGTTATTTTCTGTTTGTGGTCTTCGTGGTTTCTTACCCTGCTTCGTATTAAGAGGAAGACAGGATTATCGTTTTCATTTTTTTGGAATTCCAGTCAGAGTAGATTAACGGAGTTAATGTGCTTTTAACGGATTTGTGGTACTTTTACCTTTTTAAGAGTTTATTGATAGATTTGATCCATTTAAAAGTTTTTTGTGTTGGATGCTCTTGGAGTAAAAGTTTGTTGGTAAATCTAGACCTTAATCCTTTTAATAGTGATAAATAATATTTTATTTCCAGCACGTGTTTAGAGAAATCAATAAATATTATATAAAAGAATTAACTGACCGAACAATGAAAAAGGGAGGGAGCGGACTCGAAACTAAAGGAGTATAAGGATGAATTGTCAAATAAGTGAAAATCATGTTACTTTGATCGATTAAGATATGTTGGAAAAACTGTCATTGAAGTGGATATAGTAAAATGAAAATTGACCTTTTAAATTCAAAATCTCTACATTTGAGTAAAAAACCTGAAACTCAGCACTGACATTAGTTGGATAAATTGGACTAGAACGCCTAATATTTTTGGGATCTCAGTTTCATATTTTAATAGAAATCCTTATTCCTCCATTGTGTGACGGATGTGCATTGCTATAGTTTTGTAAATCATGTTTCTGTACATGGCACTGAACAATCAAACTACTAGTACAAGATCACCTAAAATATATAGTATAATCTTTCTTTTCACCCTCCAATTTGTAACCTAACCCGTACGTTTATGATTCAACCTTAACTTGAAGCCAAGAGAAACGTGAGGAGGAGAACAATGTGCTGCTAATATAAAAGGCATTGGCATTATCCACGACATTAAAATTAAATTAACCGAATTTTAATCTCCTGCGCAATCGATTAATCAGGAATCCCAATGCGTATAAATGTCGGTCACGTTTATTTATTTTCTTTTTTGTCTACTTGTTTTGATTTTACTTTTTATGCCTAACATTTGGATGATGGCATCAACCAGTCATTCAGGGAAGGAGTTGCCTGTCCCACTAACAGGCAGAGATTTTTCCAATTGGACCACCCCACCTCCTCTCAAACAGATGCTCTGCTCCTTCTTCTTCCAAATTATCAATGAATACATACAAAAACGGTTGTGTTGCTTCTGTCTGTTCAACAACCTGCTCTTCACATTGGCTTTGTTTCTCTATTTACACTTTGGTTTTTTTTTTTCTTCAAACAAGTATACCACAATCATGTTGAGACACTTATATAAGGGACTTAACTCCTCCCTCTGGAATTTTTTTTAAAGAAAACTTAGTACAGAGAACTCATCATTATCTCATCTTATTTTAACGATCCAAATATGAGTTTTTTAAAAATTATATTTTTTTAAAAAAATTATTTTAATAAGTTTAAAATTTAAAATAAAGATATAGTTATTAATACTGTATCGGGTAGTTATTATAAAACACTAACTAATTTTTCTCACAAACCAATAAAAACGGTTAAAGTCAATAAAATTGTACTAGAATCTAAATAATTTCTAATATGACCTCTAGTAATTACACTAAATTAATATTATATTAATTATTACCCTCACTCATCCTTGTTAATTATGAGTAAACATGGAAAAACATAATCAATGCTCATTGGGAATAAGCAAGTGTCTTATAAAAAGGACCAAATAAACTTACTAGTTAGTGTCTTATAATAAGGATCAGACGGAGTACTAATCTTCCAAAAAATGATTTCCTACTTACTTGGTCCTATTTATAAGTCTCTTTTGACCAAATCACACCTACCAAGGAGAGATAGGTAGCTCAATGATTATGGAGTAAATTTTTAATTTTACCTTCATTTATGAATGGGTACCTTTTAACTTTTTATTCTTTTTCTATTTTTATTGATACAATAATATTGGCAAAATTGACATGATGTCATTTATTTGGTCAAAATGAACTTATAAATATAACCAATTTTTTATTCAAAAGAAATTTATAAATAGGACCAAAGTGGTAAAAATTTATTTTAAAAAACTCACATTTGGACTGTCCAAAATCAGATATTGACGACCTAGATCTGATAAGCTCTCTAAACCGAAACCGGTCTGCTCCCACTAGGTTCGACATGTGGGTTTTAGGTCACTGTACCTATTACATTACTTTCGTCAAACCAAAAGAGGGTAATTAGGAAAAAATGACAATGATAATTTTCCCTCCCGTGACAAAAAAACATTTTACTTCATTTTTTATGAGTTTTAAAATGAAACCCATATATGGCTTGACAAATTCACATAAGATGTTTTTCTCATCTGGGTATTCCATTCACAAAATGCGCTATTCGATTAATGTCGTTCTCTTCTGATTTCTGAAACCTCGTTAGGTTCTCCTGTGCATTACCGAAATTCTTTTTCTTTTTTTTCCCTGTGTAACCAAAAAAAAAGGAATTAAAGTAAAAGGAAAACAAAGATCGTTTCCCATTCGGGTACTTGGGTCTCTCTCCACTCCGATTCACGCTGGGTTAGCTGAGCTGGAAGCAGCATCATCCTTCTTTACTCGACCCTGCCTATTCCGATGCTCTTCATCACAGCGTTTCTAATGGCTTCCGTCTGAATACACACACCATTCGGCTCTACCCCAGACATGTAATTCCTCACTTCCTTCTTTATCATCTCTTGCATAACCGCCAAAAACTCGGCGCTAAAAAATTGTTTCTCCCACCCAAACTGATCACATCTCTGACTGGTAGGAGCTGGGATACTCACTTGCTGTATTGATGCTCCTACAGCTGGTGGGTCAGCCGCTGACGATGGCGGACTTGGCAGTAACTGGGTCGGGCTGACAGACAGATTCGATCCGGATCCATGGTTGGAGGCCTCGTGCGAATCGGATCCAGGCAGTGATAGGCATAGTGATGTCGGTGGATCATGAGCCGAATTGGCATCTTCCGGTTGTTGGGTGCAGGGGATTGGGGCGGCGTTCCTAATGAAGGGTCTGCAAACCCGCGTGGGAGACATAGCGGGCAAACTGGTATCGCTCAAATCGGATCCGGATGGACTACTCGGGCTCAAGTACAATCCGGAGACGGTTGGGGCGGCGCCGACGCTGGCAGATCTTTTAAGAGGCTGTTGATCGTCGGATTCGGGATTGAAAGGATCGGTGATGGCGGAGCATTTCCTCTTGAGAGTGGAATTCCAGTGGTTTTTGATGGCGTTGTCGGTGCGACCGTGGAGCAAGCGAGCGATTGTGGCCCACTTGTTGCCGAACCTGGCGTGTGCTCTGATGATGGTCTCGTCCTCCTCGGGCGTGAAAGGCCGGCGCTCGACGTTGGGAGAGAGCTGGTTGCACCACCGCAAACGGCAGGACTTGCCGGATCGACCGGGAATGGACTTGCTGATTAGAGACCAGTTTCTGGGACCGTAAATCTGAACGAGTCTCTGCAAGGCTTCATCTTCTTCGGGGCTCCACGGGCCTTTAATACGGTCGATGTCTTTCTTCAAAGAAGCCATGGAGATGAAAGGCAGTGTGTGAGGGAAGACCACTGCTCTCAATGGCTCCCAAAATGGGGCTCTGTATTCTCTAAAAAACCGAAACGAGGAGGGAAAAACAAAAAATGAAATAAATAATTTGTTTAGGGGGCATTAAAATGGGATTATAATTATAAATCATGAATAGGAGGAATTAAGCAAGGAGGAGAATCAAAACTCAAAAGGGAAACAGAGAATGGGGAGAATTTATATGGGAAGGGGATAAGGATGACCGGTTGAACCGGTGGGAGTGACGAGTGACGAGGATTGTTCCAGGCAAGTCGGTTAGTATAGGATACAGCTGTCAGGGTGACACGTGTCAAATGCGAGTCTGTGAGCGTTACACGTACGGTCATGCTCTCGGCACCCATGAATAAGTGGCTGATGGCTATTCCCTGTCTTCTCACTCCATTCCTCCCCTTCTTCATAATATCTCTTCCTTCCCAATCTCGCTTTTCCCTCTTCCCTCTGTTTTCTTAATTTTTTTTTCCCAGTTAACTCATAGTATCATGCAAATTTTTTTCACTTTTCAGTTTATTGCCAATTACGGGGAGATTGACCAAAATAAGAACAAAAAAATAATAATAATAATACAGGATTGATGTACTTTAGAAACTATTTTTCAAAGTGATGCTAGCGCCATCAAAGGCGTGAGAGGAGGCTCTGTCACGCTTCTGGTAAAAAAAAATATTTTATCGCGTAAGGCAGTCTCACGCCACCAGAAGCGTGACAGAGCCTCACGTCACTACCAGTGGCGTGGGCCCCTCTCACACCTCTAGTGGCGCTGACATCACTTTAAAAAATAGTTTCCAAAGTATATCAATCCGGTATTTTTTATTTTTTTTTTTTTCTTATTTTAGTCAATCTGCCCCAACTACGAGCCCCTATGAGCGTGCCTCATTTTCAATTCAAGTTTTGTTTTTGAAAAAAAAAAAAATTCATATGCGGTCAACCCCTAAGTAAAAAATTCTGATATTTAAAACAAAAGAGAAAAGGTGAGAAGAAAAACTGGCCTGTCTGCGGGAAACGCCCAAAACAAGATACTTTTTTCTTTGTTTCTTTTTTTTTTTTGGGGTAAAATTGGGACTCAATTGCCCATTACTTCATTAACATTAATCAGGTTCCATACGTGGGTAAATAACTCCCAAGTATTCCTATACAAAAAATATACCACTGTTGTTGGGGTGAAAATAAAAAATAGTAAATTTCTTATTACACATAAAGCTATAATTGGCTAACCAATCTACCACAGCATTGCTTTCTCACAAAATATGGGAAAAGCAAATCTGTAACTCATCGTTGTTGTCTCGTAGCCATGCATTTAGAGTTTTATTTCTAGCCCTTCTTTGGATTCAAGAATCCTAAATCATGTGTAAAGTTATAGTTGAGTCTCCTTTTGCTATAATGATCTTGTGGAAGCCCAAAACTTGTGTCAATCTAAGATCCTGTACAAACCCCCAAATCTCAGCAATTAAAGCTTGGCAACATCCTAACTTTCTACCGAAACCACAAATCCAACTACCATCACTCCTCCTCAACACCCATCCACAACTTGTCAAGCCTGGACATCCTTTAGCAGTACCATCGAGATTTAGTTTCACCCACTCGTCTTCCCGGAAATTCCATTTAATTTCCTTTGGGTTATTTAATAACCCAGAGTCATCAAACATTTTTAATGAGGTAGGTACTTTATTATAAAACACCAATTAACAACTTTTACGAATCAATAAAAATAATTAAAATCATTAAATTTTTATCCTAAAATTTAAATAATTTCTAATATTACTACTACTAATTGCCTTTGTTACGGATTTGAACAGGGTCCATACTCAATGTATGGCCCAACGAGGAACATACAGCATATCAGGATCTACTTACAATATACGAGGATCCAATATTGGCAACAATCTAGGTATATCTAAATGTCTATCTAACAGTTAGGATATTAGGGCCTCAAATCACAGGGCCTAAGTGACTCAACCTAAGGTACGCTCTATAAATACAGAGGTCAAGCCCTAAGGTACACACATGACAGGTTCTATGTTCTAACCCTAGAATAGTTACATACAGTCACACAGAGCACACACCCCCACCCTCTTGGCTATACGCCTGTGTGTGTCTCCAACTATGTGAACTTTGATCCCTTTACAGGGTACGTACGCCCTAGGCTTAGCTCCTAGTCAAGTCCAATCAGTCCTGTTCCCAGAACAGAACAACCTTAAAATTTAATATTATATTAATTATTGCTTACACTTATTATCCTTATGAACATATATAAAAAAATATTTAATACTTTTTAAAAATAAACAAACGTCTTATAAAAATAACTAAATATATAAATAAACAAGGACAATAGGGTTTTATTGGTTTTGGTCAATTAAACAACAAACCTAGGTTGGTGTTTAACCAAACCCCCCCCCCCCCCCCCCCCCAAAAAAAAAAAAAAAAGCTCTTGAGAAAACCCGGCCTGAGGGCGTGTGTACGGAGCAAGATGGATAGTACAGACCCAAACAGCCTGGACAGCATTTTAGAGTGATCGAGGAAGAAGCAATCCCCACCCAATGTTTGTTTCCTTTTTACGAAGGGGGAGGAAAAAGAAGGAACAAAATTAAATTAGTTTCATTTTTCAAGAAATAAAAAAAATCAGGGAGGCGCTGAACTGGCAAGGAAAAGGACAAGGTTTGAGGTAGAAAAGGTGGTGATGTACGTATTGTGAGTCCAGGCTGTCAGCCCAATTAAAAGTGGAAAGGTAAGCTCAACTTCTAACGGTCTTCCTCGCCTCACCACTACCACGTGTATGCCGTCCTCCCCCGCACCTCCTCTTATCCTTTTCCCTTAGCAAATCAATCATGACGGAGTAAAATGGAAGATAGTTCTCCCTTCGTCTTAATTAATATAAGATATAGTTAATTTTTTTAAATCTATTAATAAAATTAAATAAATTATTTAATTATATATACACATATATTGTGTATCTTTATCATTCTGATTTTATTTATAAGTCTATTTTAACTAAATTTTACATATCAGGGAAATATAGTTAACTCAATGATTATATGATAAATTTTCAACTTTATAATCATTTATGATTGGGTTTTTTCAACTTTTTATTCTCTTTCTATCTTCATAAATACAGTAAATATGGATAAAATTGTCACAATCTCATTTATTATATAAAACTGGATTTATAGATACGACCAAATATTTTTGTTAAAATTAACTTATAAATAGGATCAGAATGGTAGATTATATCAATCTGGTCTTATTTATAAGTCAGTTTTAATTGAATCACATATATTAAGGAGAGATAAAAAAAATTCAATGATTGTGGAGTAAATTTTCAACTTAGTCTTCATTTATGAATGTACCAGTATATTTTTAAACTCTTTCTTCCCCCTATGTTTATTGGTGCAATTAACACTACTAGAAAAAAACTAAACAGCGACGGAATTTGCGAATCCGTCGGTTTTGGAATCCGTCGCTAACTGGCGGCCAAAAAGGCCGCCAGTTCCGCCTTTTAGCGACGGATTTGGTGTCCGTCGCTAAGATTAGCGACGGATTCTAAATCTGTCGCAAAAAGCTGTCAGCTTTTTGCGATGGAAGTTATATTCCATCGCAAAAAGTGATTTTGCGACGGAATCAAATTCCACCGCAAAATTCATTAATTACACCCCCAACATCATCTTCCTCAGCTCACTCCCAAAACCCACAGCTCCCCCGCCTCCACAGCTCCACCGCCCCCAGCACTCCGCCCACAACTCCCCCGCACCCGACACCCACAGATCCCCTCCGCCCCCAGCTCTCCCCCCCCCCAAAACCACAGCCCCCCGCGCTCAGCCCCACAACTCCCCCCAGAGGTACACTCTCTTTTCTCTCCGGATTTGTTGCTCTGTTTGTGGTTGGGATTTTGAATCTGTAGAGTGTTCCTTCTTTCATAGTCGCGTTGCATTTGTTGAATATGGATTCTTCATCTAACGAGATTCAGTTTTGTTCGCAGGAGAAGATCTGTATCCCCTTTGTCGGAAAGGCCAAAGATAAAAAATGAGGTATTTGCTCAAGTCACTGAATGCCTGCCGTCCGTTTTTAGCTATCTTGTGGATTTCCAATCTATCGTCCTGTTTATTATGAATTATCAAGACACCACAAATTATCTTTTGTTGAACACTGAGATGGACTATGTATCTCTAGTTAAAAGTAATCTAGTTGCAGCGTCCTGTTGCTGTAAAGTTTATTCTCATTTTCATTTAGCACATTAGTTCTATCCAAGTCCGGCAAAATTGCATTATTGGAGGACTCATACTGGTTGAAATATTATCTTCTTGTCTGATACGTTGCTCGTTTTAACCTTAGAATTAGTGATTGTAAGGGTGCTTAGACGGCCAAGTGTTTCTTTTCAAGGGAAAATTCTCATGTTCTAACCTCTTCTTTTTTGTACAGTAAGCTTCAGAGTGATGCTTTGAGAGAAGCAATCTCAAACATCAAGAGGGACTGCAGTGAGAAAAAACGTAATTTTGTGGAGACCATTGAACTTCAGATTAGTTATGTAATTTTTATTTTTTAAAATATTTTTTAATGTAATTTTTATATTTTTAAAATATTTTTTATATTTTTTTTAAATAAAATGAATTTTGCAACGGATTTCGAATCCATCGCAAATTAAAGATTTTGCGACGGATTTAAAAAATCCGTCGCAATTGTCACCTCTTTTTTGCGACAGAAAAAATCCGTCGTAAATTCATTTTGCAACGGAAAATCAGGTTTTTGCGACGGATTTTTTCCATCGCAAAAACCGTTTTTTTTTTCTAGTGTAATATGGGTAAAATTATCACAATCTCATTTATTATCCTGAAACAAAACTTATAAATGAAACCAAATTTTTTTGTCAAAAAATACTTATAAATAGGACTATAGTCTATAGTATTATATTACTCCCTCTGGTCTTTATTATAAGGCACCAACTAACAAATTTATTTGGTCCTTTTTATAAGGCACTTGCTTGTTCCCAATGAGTATTAATTATTTGTTTCCATGTTTGCCCCTAATTAATGAGGGTAGTGGGTGAAAGTAGTAATTAATATAATATTAGAGTTTAGTGCAATTAGTAGGGGTAATATTGAAAGTTACTTAAATTGTAGGGCAACTTTATTGACTTTAACTACTTTTATTGGTTTGTGAGAAAAGTTAGTTGGTGGCTTATAATAAAGATCAGAAGGAATAGTTTATTAATCAAACTAATTAATTTAAAGAAAAAATCTAAAACAATTTAATTAGTTTTTTTAATCTTTCTAAAAAAAATCAATAATTTCTTATATTTAAGACTAGAGAGAGTGCGTAATACATAAAAAGCAATACTGTTAGAGGCCAGTGTTAGTACATTACTTACTACCACTACTCCATAATTTGCTTCATTCTTGGCCCCTCCACTCCCCGCATGCATTTAACTGCTCCAAAACCATACATATAGTCTATCAAATATTAATTTCATTATTTTTTTGTATATAATTTAGAACGTATTGAAAATCATGGCTTCATCAGTTTCTGTTTAGGAATTTTAAATTTAGAAAATAAAAGAAATTAAACTGAATTCACGAAGATGCATGCACCTATCCTTTCTTTCTTTTTGGGTACAAGGACCGGTACCGAATGCATGCATTGCATCCCCAACCCGTACGATTTATCGTCCTGTCTCGTCCCCGAAATGTAAAACCTCCCACATGCGCACATCACGTGACTCTCCTTCCGTACCACGTTCCTTTGAAATAATATCTATTTTCAAATTAATTAATCTCCCGATACCATAAATTAAAACAAGGCACAAAATATACTTCTAATATTATAGGAAAAATATATCCTTATGTCATAGATACAAAAGAATGTGGGTTTCACCATTTTCTTGCTTGAGTTTTTTGTTTTATAAAAAAGATGTGGGTCCCATAATTTTTATGTGTAAGTAGAAATTATCTTCTTCTCATACAATATAATATGAGAAGTGTAAACCCCTTAAAACAACCCTGTAAGTACTTATCTCCACTCTTCGAGAGGTGGAAGAAAACAGAGGAACGTTGAATTGGAGAGCATGCATTATTCACCTGTTGGGGAAGGCCATGGGGTTTAAAAAAGTAAGATAGGAAGAGAAAAAAATACAGTGAGAGTAAAATGAGTTATTTGAATCAACATTTTTTCAATTTGACTTTTAAGTCAAAAGCTATTTTTAAGAAAAAATCATTAAGAACTAGTTTTCACGATGCAAATAGGCTTTCACCACTTACAATCTAAATATAAATCATATTTATTATAATATGATTTTTATCCTATCTTAATTTATAAAAATCATATTGAAAAACAAGCACGAATTGAAACTACCACACTAATCAAACGGAGCCTTGTGCAGAGTTGTGTCCAAGAGTTGGATTGCTTTTTGGAAAGCAGGAAAACATGGAAAAGCAGAGAAATAAATAATTGACATGCCCAAGAAGAGTTGGATTGCTTTAATTTGTTTGAAAGCTGAGTTGTGCGTTGCCTTGTATTTCTAGATCTGTGACTAAATATGGATAAGGGAAGCCGAATCCAAAAGTATTAGCACCAGATCTAACAAATCTTATAAAGCATAATTTGTTTTAAAGATGAAGATCACACCTTAAAAAAGTTTCAAAATAAACAGAAAAAGCAATCTATGAATTAAGTTCCAGAAGTTTTATATATCATCGCATTTCAAAACCAATTAATGTTAAACATTTTAGGATGGACTAGAATATATACAAGAATTAAATAATTTAAACCACGAACGTGTAAAAATAATGATAATATATTTGAAATATCTGTATAATGATAGGAATAGTCATTATTTTTGACATAGGAGATGAGAGTAATGGTGAGTACAAGTTCCTACGGAAAGGGTAATTAAAAATAAAAAAAGGAGGGAATAAAATCACATGTAGTGGGAGACAAGGAGTGGACCTGCTCCTAACCAAAAGGAGCTTTCCGTTCAATTAAATTATGACCCATTTGCCAGCGCTGTCACCGGCCTTGTCAGTCACCGCCTCCCACCCTGCGCCTCTACTCTTTCAAATTATTGAACATTACTCGTTGGTTTGGCTATGGGATCTTTTCCTACATTTGACTTAATTCAGGGGTAGCGGTAGGCGTAGGAAGAGGGTGTGAATGTGTACGTGATATTTGGTTGGTGACTCCACATAATCCAAAACATCAACAGGGCGGGCCCAAAAAAGAATCGGAAACTTTAACGGCCGGATACAACCGTATCACCGGAACTTGTCTGCCCATGTGGGGCCCTGCCAGCTATCTCCCACTTCCTCTGCTTCCCTCACTCTCACAACCGAATCATACTCTCCCGATTCGTTTCTGTACTGTCACTTCACTGGCCCCTCCTTCCTTCATTCATCCCCTGAGAATTACGATTTACCACTACTCTGACCTGACTATTTTTTATCTGAGAAAATTTGTTTCAAGGCCCCTATTATCTAAAGAATTCTAGAAAAGGCTAAAACAATATGAAAATACTTAAAAAGACTCAGAGATTCTGACAATATGGAAAAAGATCCCAAGATTCTGACAGAGTTGCTAATGAGGTTGATATAGTTGTTAATGGGGGATTGATAAAGTTGTTAAACGGACTGATTTAGTTCTTTAAAAAAAAATTAACAACTAAATCAGCCCGGTTAACAACTATATCAGTCCCCGTTAACAACTATATCAGCCCCATTAACAACTATATCAGCCCCCGTCAGAATCTTGGGGCCTTTTTAGGTATTGTCAGAATCTCTGGGCCTTTTTTCGTATTGTCAGAATATTTGAACCTTTTCTAAAATTTTTTGCTTAATAGAGGCCCTTAAACGAATTTTCCCTTTTCCCCTTGGCTGTTTGCTCCGTATTACTTGTTCGCACACTTCCTTTGTTTTCTGCCTTCTGTTTTTTTTCCTGTCCTCCTTCCGTCCCATCTGCCTTCATTGGTAGCTGTTCTCCGTTGATTTTGAGTAATCATCCTGAACTTCTCTCTGCCCGGGGAAAATAAAAAAATTGTATTTTTCTTTAACCATATGGCGACTTTCGTCGAACCAATTATTGGCCACACTTAACCTTAAGTGAAAAATCATGGATCCCATGTCCACCCGAGCACCCCCACTTTTTTCAGATCCATACATGATGACATCATGCATGACCAGAGCCATAAAATATGTGATCGTGTGGACCTTGCTTTATTTTAACTTCAACTCTCATTCTAAATATAGAACTTAGTAAGTTTTTCTATAAAGATTAATGAAGTTAGATAATTATTTAATCATACTATATGTTATATATCATTTTTTAAATTATGCAAAATTATTTTTAAAAAAATGATGAATATAAATACTTTAAAGTAATTTAATTTACTTTATTAATATATATCTTTAATAAAACTATAACTGAATAATATATTTAGAACTAAAGGTAGTAATTTGTTTTTATACGTATTTTTATATATTATATGGGGTTATTGTTATCCGTGTCAGGCTTTTCTTTGGTGCAGTTGATGTTTAAAGAGAGCTTGAAAACCAAAATGAAAGGATGATAAAGATGATTTCTTTTTTGAAAAAATGAAAGGCGAATAAATCAGTGAATGCCCTTGACAGAAATAAATAAAAAATCGTGTTTCTCGTGTTGATATCAGCGTGACGCGCAACAGGGACAATCAAATAGCGGGTGGTGGGCGTTGAGAGAATTGACTAGTAAAGAATCCTCAATCATGAGAATTGGGCTTCCATAAGTTTAAGGAGATGTCTTTCGGCTTTCGCGATTGTGACCAGACATCTAGTGCTTCTCAATTTCTCATTAAACTAGCTAGCCCACCAGCACATATGAGACATCCAATATTTATAAACATGTTATTATATAAAAATCCACTTAGATTTTCAAAAATATTTCCTATGACACATATAGAGATACATTGGATGGAGAGGTGATGCTACAACAATTTTAACTTTCATTTTTCAACATGTATATAATATGAAAAGTTGTAATTAATTTATTAGAATTTCTATATTTTTTATTAAGTGAATACCTAAATTTGCACTTTTGCATTTATTTATACTTATAATTATAGTATTGTATTCATTTCATTTGAAGATCTCTAAAAAAATAATCAAAATATTAAATTAAATATTTACCTCCCATTATTAATTTACAAAATATTGTGTAACTACCTTTTTATTATCTATATTTTATAACTGCCTCTCTTTTCGTATTTTAGTGTTTTGAGTCTGCCATTTTAATGATGTGTCGGTTAAAGAAACACTTACTGCTATATTTTTATATGGTTAAGATTATCAACACTCTTTTGTCTCTACCCTATATGATTGTCACTCAGAAAATTATAATTTATTTAAATTTAAAGTCACATCCCTGGGGAGGAACTACTTAGATGTATATAAACTATTCGTCCAGTGCATTACAACCAACATTAATAGGTGAGTTGACTGGCGTAAACGTAAATGACACATAAAAAGCCAAGTATACTCCTGCCTCCCACCCCATTTTCAAATAAATGTTTCAGTTCCTACTAACACATCTGATTCTGAGATGTGGTCACTTTCATTATTAATTTACTTAATGTGGTGCCCCCTGGGCCGTGGCCTTTAAATTAAACAACTTGCTTACGTCTCATTTCTCTGTACCCGCCACGCATCAAATTGCATTTTATTACACTGATGCACTTTACCCACCTGATATATGCACCAGATGAGAACTTCTTGTATACTGTCATACCACCACCTCATCATCTGTACGTGCTCCAGCCAATTAGAATGCACCAACTTCATAGTTTTAATGCAATTAGCTAGGGAAGTCCATATTATCAGATCATATTATTGAAGACTGAAGAGGCAATCAAGAGCGCTTAAGCGCTCACTTATTAGTCTGTTGTTAGAAGGCCAATTCTGCAGATGCAATTGATTTTGGAATAATATGGTTCGTCTGATGATACCAAAACAACAAAATGAAATACCAACTGAATCTTATATTTATAAGACCAAAGAGTATTATAATTAGTATGGTTGGCATGGACGGTTGGTCGGGCCGTCTCAAGATGTACGTGGAGGTTGTGTTTCTGAAGAAAAAGGCAGTCAGGAAACATGGGTTTATTATTTTGTGGTCCTCATTTGGTAGATTTTTAAGTTATAAGGCAGTCCAGTATACTATATTATATTCTGAAACTTAAATCGAATTGGCCAACTTCACCCATAATCTAATGAATATCCAACCTTAATTTATAAAAGACCCACATCTGCAGGTAGAATCTGTACCAATCCATCCCTGATAAAATATTAAAATCAACAATAAAGAAGTTGTTTTTTTTAAAAAAAAAAACAGTTTTTATTTTTATTTTTTTTGTTTTTCTATTTTTTATTTGTTGAGGCTATCATGTATCCATTACCGATACACACTACTAGTGACGATTATTACCAAATCACTGCCAACAATAGCCGTCACCACATCACTTTAAAAACATATTTTTAAAAACAACTATCTAAACTTTTTTTTTTTTGGTTTTTACTTTTAAAACTTGTTTCTAGTTTGAGACAAAAATAATAAATAATAGAATCAAACAAGGCCATAATATCGCATCTCCAACCCCTCATATTTGAAAATGCTGCACCATTTTAATTCGACTTGAAAAATCACTAATTAGGAGATTCTGCAACTTGCAACACGCACATTATATATGTACACACTACAGTTGGCAGGTCGTTTAGATAAATTATATAAATAAAGCATATGCTTAATTAACTATTATTGGTTTGACTACGACTCTTTCGTTGTTCAATTGATGCACTGCGAGTTATATATATATATACTCTCCGTAGTACTTATACTGTGGCAAGAACAACAAGGTTAGTACTTAAACTAATTTTAACGTATGATTCGATTTTTAAAAAACATTTATTTCAAGAAAGCATTGAAAAGACATTCACCCTCAAGAGTGTGCGAATACATAACACAAGAGTTTGTTGATTTTTCTGAAGAGATTAAGAAAGATAGATGAGTTATATTAAAAATATTTATAACTTATCTTACTTATAAACTCATATATGATTTAATAAATTTCTTTAATATCTAAATAAAAAGTTTAGTGGCCTATTTATATTAAGGATCAGGTAGTATTTGAAGTATTGAGTATTGACTCAAGTTCTGATGGCCCAAATCACGCTGGCAGGTTTAGATATCCAAGTTTTGACTTTTCCACTCAAAGATCTTTAGTAAATAAGTTTGTGGTGATGATAATCTCTTCAAAAATCACTAGGGACAAGTATATTTGAGTTTTGGCGAATTTGGAATGGGTAAGAATATATAGTTCCAACTACAATACGGAAACGGGATTAAATCTGAAGGATGAAGTAATCTTGTATATGGCTACAGAGATTTTGCAGTAGCATCTCTAGAAGCTGAATACCAGAATCATATTGAAGAATTCAACAGTACTGACTGAGGAAGCTGGCACAAAGCAAACCTCGCGTAGAGCAAAAGGACCTATATAATTGAGCGTAATCTCTAGTACGATAAAGTTAGGCGAAGCCTTATATATATATATATATATATATATAACAAGAAGTTGTGGTGTTTTGAACTCATAGCCTCATACGTTCAAAGTGGCAGAAGCATGAAATATGAGCAAAACCGCCATTTTGGCATTTAAAAATGATACTATAATGATTAAATTAAGCATACTCCTCCGCTACATGACATATTTACATAATTTATTTAGATTTAAAAAGTTACTTGATATAATATGTAGTTTCTAAAACATCACAGTCATCTCCCTCAATTCCATTATTCTCATTCCTTTTTAATTTTATTATTGTTGAGTAAATATCAATAGGAGTAAATTAAGAAAAGATTGAAAAATATAAAAATTTTATCTTATATTTAATTAGTACCAAAATTAACTCTCAAAATATGTCCTATGTTAATGTCCGGAGGGGTACCAGCAGTCAGCAGATACCAGATCAAACAACAAGATTGGGGTTCTGTGGTATATCTATATCCAGCCTAAGCTGGTCTAAACAAAATATCGGTGGGATTGAAACTACTGGCTTTTACCATGAGCCCTTGATTCCTATTTAAAGATCGAACTATGCAGGTCTAACAGCTCTTTTACGTATTCTTTACCTTCTTGGTGCTACATTTGATTTTTAATGCTTTAATAGAAGGGGATGGCAAATATTCAAAGTTGAGATAACTTGGAGTGGCAATCAAACTGCCTAATGACAAGGTAATTATAATGGCAAGCTATGAAGTGTAATGACTTGTGTATCAAAATTGTTTGCAAGGTGCATACAATAATGCAACTGATTGCTGATAATTAGAGCCTCAAATCTAGTCATATATTTAGAGATATCAGCATCTCTGCCAAGTGGGTTGGTCGACATGCTCATCATCAGATGCAAAATTACATGAAGGTCGTGTCAGAGGCATTTGGTATTATAGTTGTTTAACTGTTTGGTTTCGGTCTTCCCTTTTACTGAAAGGGGAAAAAATGCCACTGCTTGGACTAGAAGTTTCTGTGATGGGCTCTTTAGTCGATTCGAGTGTAGTAGGAGTTTCTTTGCAGAAGGAAAGTGAGAATTCACAAAGGAGGAATGTGCAACTGAGGCAATATTAGTAAAGAGTAGAATAAGAAATGAAATTAGTATTGGAGAATAATTCTTAGACATTATGGTGAAGAGGAACGCGTGTAGTGTGGGGAATCCCATTTTGGAAGTTGATTAGGGTGAGCTGTTGGTCTGATAAGGTCCAAATATTGATGGTGAGAGGGAGGCAGGAGATTACAGATCTGGGCCATATTTGTGTTGGGCCGTAAATTTTACAGTGACATGGGCGTCAAGTATTGTTTATACGGAAGGGCTGGTAATGATTGATGAAAATGATGATGTCCTGTGTATCTGTGGCGGTACTTGTTTGGTCTCAAGCGTTAAATAAGATCCGCATCGTACTTTCATATGCTCACGCCCCTTCCTTCCAAATCTTCATTATTGCTTTCGTTGTTTTCTTCATGTCTCCTTTCCCTCCTCCACCTCCTTTTTATTTTGTAAACTGTTTGGGTCTTACTTTAAAAGTTTGAATTTATTTATTATTTAATATTATAATGATAATAATAATAATTTTATATTATATTAAATTGTGGTGGGGAAGGAAAAAGGAAAAAGGAAAAAGAGAGAAGCCAAATACTTGTTTTCTTTTTCCATTTGATAGAGGCCAAGCTTGCATCCGGCGCATGATCTTCTAATTTATGTGATTTGAAAGGCGCTTGGATCATAATCTTCAGTGGGCCATTCCTCCGATTTTTGCTCCTTCCTTTTTTCTTTTCTTTGGTTTTGTTTTGTCTCCAAGAAAATTAAAGAAAAATAGTTATTACTTGAAATTTAATCAAGATTATCATTGGGGTGGGTGATATTTATTAAAAATAAATGAAAAATACTCTGGTATTAGTGCATTTATGGAGCATTTATTCAAGATTATCATTGGCATGATATTAAAAATAAATGAAAAAGATTTTGGTATTAGTGAATTTATGGAGCAAATCATTATACTTAATTGAAACTGGGTGGAACCTAGCAAACATAAGTTACCCTCCTTTATAATTTTCTTTTCAAAAAGTTTTTAAATACTCTTTTCCTTTTTACCCTAAATTAATATTGATATGCATCTTCCTTCTATATTTTCCACTTATCCTCTCTCATTCCTTGCTGTCATTATTTCTCTCAAGCACTCTATTTATAAAAAAGAGTATATTTGGGCGACTTACACAAGCGCTGGTGTTTTGTGGTGGGAAGTTGATTTGGGCACTCAAGTTGCGTTGCCAAATTAATAAAGTGAGGGTATTTGTTTTCATTCCCCTGAAAGGTGAATGCGGCAGGGACAAATTAAATAAGAAATAGAGGCGTAACTGCTGTTTTATGGAAGTATATATACTTGGCTGTCACGTTTGATGATTTATTATTACTACTACAGTCTACAGAAGCAGATAGATGTGGCAATGTCGGCATGCACACGATAAAAGAATACTAATTAAAAAAATACTAAAAAAGAAAAAGAGGGGGGGGGGGGTGGAGGTGGAATCAGGGGAAGGGAAGATTCATGGGAGAGAGGAGTTCAAAATGGGATCAAACTTGCAAAAGTCAAACGCATGAATAATGCCCAATGAAAGGATTGCGTGTCTAGTCAAAGGATGACATTTACAGTAATAGCAATGGGAAGCAGCCAAGCATGGACACGTGTCTCCAAATGTCGGGGAAAATATGTGCTGCCTGGATACAGAGGCAGAGGAGTAGTACAAGTAACAGACTGCTGGTGAGATCAGAGCACCTGGAATGCCGAACCTATGCATTATGGCATTATATTGGAGGCGCTTTGATTAAAATAAACAACGCTGCTGTCATATATATGGTTTGCTTTGAGAGGCCAGTGCAGTTCATAAGCCAAGTTGACACGACCAAACCACACACGCTATTCCTATTCCTATTGCTATCGCACACATTCAGGGACCCCACTTTAGTACTACCACTCTGATCCTATTTATAAGTTCACTTTAATTAAATCTCACATATCAAGAAAAGTTAGTTGACACAATGATTATGAGGGTAAATTTTTAACTTTACTCTCATTTATGATTGGGTACTTTTTTACTATTTCTTCTCTCTCTATCTTTATGAGTGCAATTAATATGGGTAAAATTATCACAATCTCATTTATTTCCGAAACTGAACTTATAAATAGG
The DNA here is from genome assembly GCA_034222035.1 of Acacia crassicarpa. Taxonomy (NCBI): domain Eukaryota; kingdom Viridiplantae; phylum Streptophyta; class Magnoliopsida; order Fabales; family Fabaceae; genus Acacia; species Acacia crassicarpa. The sequence continues at coordinate 11,399,651 of JAWXYG010000003.1, forward strand.
ACCAGAATGGTATTCTTCCTTTTATATTTGAAGAGCATATCATCACCTGGCCACTGACCCTACATACGCACCACCCTCACTATTCTTTGTTCTTTTGTCTTTATGTCTTCCTTGTATGCCTTTCAATTCCCCCCCCCCCCCCCCCAAAAAAAAAAACCCCAAAACACCCTGGCTCTTTTTATTGAGTTGCTTATCACACGCATGTTCACGTAGTTAAGCTCAAACATAGTTCCTTTCTTAACCATCTTTTGTACCCCGCAAACCATAATTAAAAGGTTACCTTTTAAATGTCTCAATTGTCATTCCAAGATCAATATTCACTTCACAACGAAATTTTCTGCTCCACTACTCCTTCCCTCGTAATTACTCCTATAAGATCCCCCCCCCCCAAAAAAAAAATGTTTACACGCATTAAAAGAAATATTGTTACATATATATTAATATGCCTAATAAATACAATGATTACATTACCATTTTAACACGAAAACACCCGTCACTCTAGCGAGGGAGTGAATATAATAATCTTGCACCCTCATTTTTTTTGGCCGCGCCATCAAATTCATTTTGGTGATCAATGTGGACCCTCTCTCATCTTCTAATATTTTTTTCAGTCTTTATTATAAAATACCAACTAATAAGTTCCCCCCTTATAAAACATTTGTAAGTTTTTAAGAAGAATTTAATTTAATTTTTCATGTCTACTTATATTTAATAAGTGTAATGGGAGAAGTCATAATTAACATGATAATTAAGTTTATTGTCGTTAGTAAAGGAAATATTGGAAATCAATCACTTGAATTTTATGGTAACTTTAAAGTTTTTACTCACTCTAGTCTTTATTATAAGACACAAACTAACAAATGTATTTAATCTTTTTTGTAAGGCACTTGCTTGTTTCCAAAGAACTTTAAATTTTTTTTCCTATTTATGCCAATAATTAATAAAACTAGTCAGTAAAAGTAGTGATTAATATAATATTATAGTTTAGTGTAATTAGTAGTGATGATAGTGAAAATTACCTAAAATTTAAGACAAATTTAGCTATTTTTATTGGATTGTGAGAATTATTAGTTAGTGCCTTAATAAAAATTAGAGGGAGTAATTGTTTTTATTACTCTTTCTGGTCATAATTATAAGAGCTGGTTGACTTTTTTAGAGATATTAAGGAAGTTAATTAAATTATTTTAGAGTATTTTTATTTTTTTCTTAAAACTATTTAATTTGACTAATAAACTAATATATAATCTAAGGATACACAACATATAAAATGATTAAGTATCTTATTTAGCTTCCTTAATCTTTCCAAAAAAAAAAAGTCAACTAGCTCTTATAATTAGGACCGGAAGTAGTACTTGGTAAGAATTAATAGTTGTTGCCATAAAATAAAATAAGGAAAACATTTCTAGTATAAGGCAGCAAGTGGCCAAATGAATCTTGTGATTTTGGCTTGAGCCCCCCTAGCAACAGGAACAGGACCACCCTACCTTCAATGTTTTCCCAACAGAGAAGCGCCTTTGATGGGGCGGTTACTCCGGGGGAATGAACAATGACCCCGCTTGCCTTTTTTGATTAGGAGAAAGAAGCTCCCGCTCACACGAGAAGCATAAGTGGACCACAAAACAAGATTATAAAGTAGAGGCAGAGATTTAAAGGCTCCAAAGGGAAATGAACCAACTGCTCAAATTTATTTGGAAATCACCTGTTATTTGAGTGTCGGTTACATATTCAGAATCACAACTGGCAGGGAATCTAAAACCCCCCCTCCCACATACACAAGGTTAATTAGGGAGGATGCACCCTCACGCGCCGCTGATTCCAAAACCCAACTAATTAACTAACATAAACAAACACACAGGAATTCATTCCCAGATTCCAACCTCCATGAAGCCGTCTTCGGTGGCACACCCCCGGAACATGCCGTTGCAGTTAAACCCATAAGCCACTTCACCGCTCTTGGACACCGCGATCAAGCCCGCCATCCCTTCGTCCAGCCTCTCCTTTATCACAAAGTCCACCGCTTCCTGCAGGCCCAGCCCTTTGTACTCCATCACCGCCGCCACCTCACGCGCCAGCGTCCCGCGTATGATGGCCTCGCCCTCCCCCGTGCAAGATACCCCACACAGGTCACACGCGTAGGTCCCCGCCCCGATCAGTGGTGAGTCACCTATCCTGCCCGTCATTTTGTTCATCAGCCCTCCCGTCGACGTGGCAGCAGCACACCTTCCCTCACCGTCCACAACCACGCACCCCACCGTCTCCGGCGCGTACACGCTGATCGGCAGCCCGTTCATTTGCAGCGGACTCTCCACTCCTGAGCCGCACGTCTCGTATCCCGCCGTTGGAATCCTGTAGTCAAACTGCAGATTCCCAGAATATCCCAATGCATTCAGTCAACACCCTTTATCACAATTATTCTCAATTAATTATTAATTAATTGACTAAAAGCCGCCACACGATTTGATCACGTACCAGAATAGCGTTCGCTTCCTTTGCCAGCTTCAGCATGCCCACATTCTCAGGGGTGATGAAGTATTCGTTTTCCACCAGCTCCACACCCTGCAACAATCCCAATCCCTTTTACTCTTATTCCCAATACTTCGTAAACCGCAAAAATCACATCATCTCATTGTTCGCCATGAAAGATTGAAAGGATTCCAGTAATCCGATTATGTCCACCAATACTTTATCTTGTCTTTATCTTATTAAAGAATATTGTAAAAAATAAACACGACAACGGATACACGTGACGCGCGCAAAAAGCATCAGACTGCTACTGAGACGCATGACAGCATTCAAATTGAACATGGCTTTGTACGGATGAAGAAAGACGAACCTGTTGCCTTGCGAATTGTTCGGCGCCGTCGAAGGCAAGGTACGAGTGGGGCGACTTGTCCATTACAAGTCGGGCCAACGAAATGGGGTTTTTCACGGTGGTGACACCCGATACGGCGCCGCATCTTCTCTTTGGGCCATCCATGATGCTCGCCTCCATCTCCACCGTCCCCTTCTCTGTCAGAGCAGATCCACAGCCGGAGTTGAACAGGGGATCTGTTTCTAGTTCCCTCACCTGTACCCAAGGGCGAAGAAAAACTTTAACGCTGACCTTTCGCAAAAACAGAACGAAAAGCTCGCGGCGGTTGCATTGTGACTAAGTTTCTAATATAGCCATCCGGCAAAAGAGAAAATGCACATGCAAGATTGTATAGAGAGAATTGAAAGAGGGTGAGGATACAATACATACGACAAGTTCGACGACATCGATGGCGGGAAGGTTGGAACGAAGAGCAGAGATTCCAAGATGGAGACAGCGAGTGAGGAGCTGCTTGGCTTCCTCCTGACGCTGTGGTGGGAGATTTGGGTCGACACCAGCGCCGCCGTGCACCGCGATTGCCCAACCTCCCATCTCTCTCTCCTGCTCTTATTGTCTCTGCCCTCACAACTATCAAGTTTGTGTGCAAGTGCAAATGGCCGAGCCTTGGCAGCTCTTTTATAGACAGTTTCGGACTTCAAACCTGTATTGTGTTGGAATTTAATTGGAATTTCCCGATCCTCCCGCACTGTAGCTGGTGACAACCTATCGTAATTGTAACTGCAATTACATATACTCTATAAGCGTGATTTATATTAAGTTTAGATCGGTCGGAAGTAGAAGTATTTATATATATTTATAGGTTAGTAGAATAATTATAATACCTGCAGTGTGAAAAATTCGTATAAATGATTGAGCATGCAAATTAAAAATGAATTAAAGTGCTAATGTCACAAACAACATAGGAGGAAGCGAAATTATTTTTGGAGGATCAGTGCCATCCAGGGGGGGTGCGTCATGTGTGAGTGGGTGACTCACATCGACGAAACCTTCTGGGCTCTTTCCCTGACATTGACAAGTGGGGCGCGCGAATTCAATTACGAATTTGCCCCTACTCTCCAGATTCCAAGCAGCGCCCTAACCCAGGCCCAACCGGCTGGCCAGTTTTTAAAATTTCCCCATTTTCTGGCCCTCCACCCTCCTAGTCCTATACCTACCACCGCCTTTCTACTTTCTTCCATTTTAATATTATTATTTATACTTAATTATGATATGATGAAAATTTGGGGTGCAATTTTTTCTGGGCCACACTTCGTATCTTGGTAGATTCATGTTTGAAAAGGAATCCGCATGGGTTTTGCCAATCACGGCTACAGAGCGTAGACACACTGTCCCAATAAGTCAAACTGCATGGCTCATGTGAATCTTTGGAGATGTGATGGGATCTCCCTAGAAATTACTCATTCGGTCTTTATTAATAAGGCTCTTTTTTCAATGGCTTTGTCCTTGTTTAAAGATCTCATTTAATTTTCTCTCAATAATAAATCTATTCTATTCGTACCCATTTCACATTCCTTCTTTCACATTATTTATTTATCATACATCTTCTAATTTTAACTATTTTTTAGAATCATGTAATTTGTCTTACTTCCTCAATTTTTTTTATAAAATAATAATAATTAATTATGGGTTTGATCAAATCAAACATCATTTATCAAATGTTTAAAATAAATTAGAGTATACAAAATAAGTTGTAACGTGATAATATATAATAATCTAACATATACTAAAAAGGTGGAAGCACTACGGTTAACCGAAGTAACTTAAACTTTTGAAGCCTTCCCTAATAGACCTTCACGAAAACTATAACATAAAAAATAGCATCCATCAATCCATCTCATCGGACATACGAGTAATTGCTTGTGGGGTGTCAAGTAGGATATTATAAAATCACAACATCATTAAGAATGTCACATGGCGACACACACATATCAATTCACAATACCTATATCTCATTTTTCTTATTTATCACATAAGTACGTAAAAATCAACACCACTATGGTCCTATTTATAAGTTCCTTTTGACTAAAAAAATTTGGTCCTATTTATAAGTCCTCTTTGACCAAATAAATGAGATTGTAACAATTTTGCCCATATTAATTGTACCAATGAAAATAGAGATAAAAGAAAGAGTTGAAGGTACCTAATCACAAATGAGGGTAAAATTGAAAATTCACCACATAATCATTGAGCTAGCTACCTTTCCTTGGTATGTGTGATTTGGTAAAAAATAGACTTATAAATAGGACCAAAGTAGTACACAAGAATTTATTCTCAATCCTCCCTTATTTTCTCCCTGCCTTATTTCCTCTAACTGAACTCATGGGCTAGTACTTACCCACTGGTAGTTCAATTCAACAAGCTCTTCGATCAAGTGATATGGATTGGCCAAAATCCACGAAGCATAAGACCAAACTATGTGTTCTCTCTCTACTGTACTAGTGGGGTGTCAAGGTCATATTAAACACAAATATGTTAAAAGACTAACCAGTGTACACCTACAAGTCCACCACTTTATATGATCAAAAACACTCACAAACATTATACAAGTATGCCCAACAAAAGGAAAGTAATTATCTCTTACCAAAGCCAATTATTATCACACGACTCCAAACCAAGAGTTCAAACACGTGCTAAAATCAATCTCTACTCCAAACTTATATTTTTATCAATACTTGCTTCCGATTGATATTAAATAATTTCTATCACAACTTCTTACGGCTCCTCCTCTTTCTTTCTTTCTCCCTATCAAAATCTCATATATTACGTAGTATTAGATTATATATCAGTTTATATGTTAGTCAAAATAATTTGGAGAAAAAACAATAAATATAAATATTTTAAAATAATTTAATTAAATTCTTTAATATCTCCAAAAAATTCAACTTTTTCTTATACTTGGGATAGGGGAGTATTACTATTGAAGGAGATCCTCCCATCATCTATTTTTTTCCTCATCCCTCATAAGTCAATCTAGTCTATTGATTGGAAAGATGAGAGAAAAATCAAAATAGTATTATGACTGTTCAAATTAATTAAATGAACATGATTTACAGATTATGAAGGATGATAAGAAAATAATAATGAGAGAAACTCAACCAATATTAATATATGAATAAGAAAATGATGATAAATGTCCTATTTGAACTCTTCCTCTATTTTTAATTTACCCGTAGCCTCTGCATGCGCCCCAAAGAAGTATCTAGCAGTAACAATATAATATTTAAATGAAGATTCCCCTCGTTTCCCTATTTTTTGTTTGTCCCTTAGCCCATTTCTGATATATTCCCCCATAATTATTCATCCATTTTTCTTTAATCACTGTCTACAGATTCGGCAAAAAAAAAAAAAAAAAAGCACCGTCGGCGCCGTCTGCCACAGATATTTAATACTCCATTACAGCAGACCAGATAAAAAATGCATCGAATGCTCGCAAGACTGTCCAGTAATTCATAATAAATGGCATCTAAAACAAATTATTTAGAAAGTCCAGAACGTCCAAACTACGTAATTTCAATGCGCTTAAGGGGCTATTTGATATGAGGAGAGGGGGAAAAAAAGAGAGAGTTGAATTTAAATAGTAATAAAAAAAGACAAATGAGGTTAAAATTTTTTAATTACTTTTTCTTACTTTTTTATTATATATATTTTATTTATTAAAATTTTATAACTCCATTTTTTTCCAATTTTTAAATTCAATTCATAAAAGAATTTTCACCCATCACTCCCCTTCCAAATCCCTCGTAGCAAACAGGCCTAAAAGATGTGTTGTTATTGTTGCTTGGGGTTACCATATTCCTTCCACCTCCTTTTTGTCACGTCTTCGGTTAATGAAAAGTTTGTGTAGAAATCAAAATACGGAGTAGTATTTAGAATTTAAATTCTTCTGACAATACCTGGAAAATAACAAGGAGAATGACTTATAAATACTATATGAAATTCAAAACCCCAAAATGTCAATTAAGTTTTTTTTTTAAAAAAAAAAAAAGCATGTTTGGAGGAAGCTTGGATTTGGAAATTTAAGAGAATTTACTAAAATTCTCCTCTCTCCCTCTTCGCAAGCTCTTTCTCTCTCCCTCTCATTATCTCTTCATTGTTATTGCTGTCAGCTTCACCTAGGACGCGTCCAAGCCCCTCTCCTAGTATAACAAGTATGATTGGAGAAAATGGGAAAGTCGGGAGAGAATACTTCTGTGCAGTGGGAGTGTCAACTGCAAAGCTGAGTTAGAGCGAAGGTGGAGGAAGATTGAAATTGGTTTCGTTCGAGGAGTCAATTAAGAGGATGAGGAAAAAGGTGAATAGTAGAACGGCCTTCACAAAATTTGTATTGATATTGACAAGTTTAGTAATACTTTTGATAAGAATTGTAATTAATCATTTTGAAAAAAGAAGGGAAAAAATGAACAGTAAAAAGGAGGCTAAGGAAGAAGGTGAATAGTAAAAAGGGCTTCACAAAATTCATAATGGGATCTACAAGTTTAGTCATGGTTTTAACAAGAGTTGTAATGGTTTTGACAAAAGTAAAAATGTGATCTGTTAAAAGTAGATTGAGAAAGAAGAAGTTGAACAAAAAAAAGGCTTCACAAAAATCATAATGAAATTAACAAGTTTATTAATTGTTTTTTACAAGAATTGTAATGGTTTTGATAAAAGTAAAAAAGTGACCAATAAAAGGGAAGTTGAAGAAGAAGAAGTTGGATAGTAAAACGACTTCACAAAATTCGTAATGAGAATGACAAGTTTAGTAATGATTTTGATAAAACTTATAATAGTTTTGACAAAAGTAAAAAGAAGATTGAGGAAGAAGAAAGTGAACAACAAAACAGCTTCACAAAATTCATAATGGGATTGACAAGAATTGCAATAGTTTTGACAAAAGCGTTTGCTGGTGAAAACATGCAAGTCAGGATTATTGCTTTAGTGAAAACCATTACGAATCTTGTCAAACTCATTATTGCTTTTAACGCCCATTTTTAAGACCTTAAGATAACTATTTTCAGGGAGTAACGTATGTGAGTGTTGTTGAAAATTTTGAGAATCAACGTCCATTTTTGAAACAGAAATTGTAAGTGTAACTTATGAGGTCCATTAAAAAAAAGTGAGTTTCTTTTTCTTTCTTTTTTTTTTTTTAAAAAAAGGCTACTTTTCATGTCTTTTTTTTTTTTTCTGAAAACGGTTGTGGAAAGTGGATTTCTTAAAAAAGAATAAAAAAATATGGGCTTTTTTCTCACTTCCTTGGTTCAGTGAGTAAGTGAAGGAAAGAAGAAGAAGCTCATAGGCGAATGATGGAGACAGAATAGAGGGATATTTGCCAAAGCTGGTGCCTGAAACTGGGAATGTGATTTGGTGAAGGTGAAGAAGGAAGAAGATGGTGGTGAACTGACCAAAAAGCGGAGGAAATGGCCGGTATGGAGTGGTGCTCGATGGTGAATGCTCTGTCTCTCTTCTATGGTAGGGTGGTGTTGGAAATATGAAGGAGAAGGCGAAGTGGCAGTGACAGTTAAGAATGGAGGAGTAACGATGGTGTCTCGGCAGAGGAAGGAAGGTAAAGGTCTAAGCTTCTCCATTTTGCTTAGTGGCCCCTCTATTGTTTGTTATTCTTTGTCTCCTCGTTGGTGATGTGTAACTCTGTTTTGAAAGCTCGCCGATCGATGTGATGGTGGTTGATGCCGCCTGCGAGAAAAGAGAAGGGTAAAGGTGGAAGAGAAAAGATCTAGTTATTACTTTGTATAACCAGTTTGAAAGATGAAATTTGTAAAACTGGTCGTTAACAAAAATCGGCCTAAAAGACGATGAATAAAAAAAATAATACGTTATTACTTTTAAGACTGGTTGCTAAGGATAACCGGTTTAAAAGATGAACTTTTAAAACCTTATTTTGATCAAAACCGACTAGAAGATTTTAATTTAAACCCTCTTCGTCGTAAAAAATTGAATTAAATTTCATGATACTTTCTTCACCCCCTCAAATACGCTAGATCTTGTAATTCTCTTTTTCAACATTACGATTTCTGGATTTGTCCTTATCAGCCGCTAGTAAGCCGACTTCACCTCAGATTTTCCATTTTCTTGTTTATTTTGTTGCATTGTCTCTTCTTGCAGCTCCATCTTCTTATTCCTGCATTTCCTTGTTTCATTTGAAGCGGAAAACTCATTCTCCTTGATTCCTTGCCAAAGCTGATCAAGAAAAGAAGAGAGAGTAGAAGAAATACCAATTTCTCACAATTTAGTATTGGAGATATGTAAGGTATAACTATCTAGCATCTATTTCTGAAGAATTTAGTGCTTATTTTTTAATTACAAACAAAGAAATACCAAAAACATTTAAGAAAAGTTTCCAAAGATTGGGGTTAGAGTTAGGTTTTAAGAATCATGAGTTTTGTTGCTGAGCAGGGAGGCAAACGAAGAGAGAACAATGAGCCTATTGGCACTGAGACCGTTTAAGGGTGATGCTGCTTGTAGAACAGAGTGCTTGAACGGCATTGGATTCTTCCAAGCAAGCCAAGAAGACGATGAACATGGCAAGGGCGTGGTTCAGGTGTCACTGATGGTACCCAGCGGTGCAGTGTCGGACCTAGGATTTTGGGTTTGTGGGTGCACAATTAGTAGTAGGATGTGCCCCCGAATTTTTTTTTTTTGAAGGAACAATCAAAATCACAGTCTCATTTAAATCATAAGGTATAAATGAGAAACCACAGAGCAGTCTAAGTTGAACAATCAATATCACAGTCTCATTTATAGTAACATTGATTGAATAAGAAAAGGCTGGAAACAGAGATCACAAAGGAATCCTCTGACGGAAACTAGAACATAGAGTCAAGAAAGAGCTCTTTTATTTCTGATTCTTCCCTCAGCTTAGCGAATAAAGAATGAGAACAGAGATCACAAAGGAATCCTCTGGCGGAAACTGGAACATAGAGTGATAGAGACTGGAAAATTACCTTGAGAGTTGGAGAGAATCGAGTGAGTCGATTCTATGCTGTTCGACGGCGGACGAGGCTGAGCGACGGCGAATGAGGCAGACGTAGAGCGCTTAGGGCAGAGAACGACGCAAATTTGGGGACGATGAAAATTTGGGGGGAAGAAGTAGGTGACGAGGCAGAGTTGCAGACAGTAGCCGGTGGACGAGGTAGAGACCGATGGGAAATTTGAGGGAAAAAGACAGACGATGGAATTTGGGGGAAAATGTCGGGCAGAGGTAGAGAACGAGTGAGATTTGAGGGGAAAAAAAAGAATTGGGAAATAGGTAATGTCAGGCAGAGAGGAGATGGGAAATGAGAGGGAAAAAAAAGAGGGAAAAGGAACCATGGGGGTTCGAACTGGCGACCTGTGAGTGAGAGGAGTGTTTACATCATTTACCATCTGTTCCACCAATACACATCATTAAAATTTCCTCTCAAATTATATATATTTTATGTCTGCACTTGCCCACATTGGCACCAATGTGGGTCCGGCATTGCACCGGTGACATTCCGATAGGGCTCACTGTAACTGCTTGCAGATATATATTTCGATGACATCATTGTGGATCTCATAGTTTTGTTACCTAATTCATAGGATTGAGTTATAGTGTACCTTCAGATCCCAAATCTCTGATTCTAATTTCTTACTTTAAAATTGGAATTCCCCGCTTATTCTCATATATGCTCGACCGCATCTACAATCTCAGTAATTTTTCATCTCATCACAAAAAAGCCACTTCTATCACCGCTATATCAAACACAAATCACATCATAAAAAAGTAACTTCTGCCACCACTATCCCAAACACAAATCACATCAGAAAAAGTACATCAGAAAAAAAGTCCAACAAAAAAAGCACATCAGAAAAAAAAGTCACTTTTTCCGCCGCTATCCCAAACGGGCCCATAGTGCTTGTTTGGCATAGCTGTAGATGGGGGAAAAAGCACATCAAAAGCCACTTTACTGTGAAAGCAAATTTTTTGGGTGTTTGGGTGAGAGCCATTTTGTGATGTGCTTAAAAGATGATGTGGAATTTTTTTTAAAGCAAGTCAGCCTTGCTTCTAAACGCATCAATTTTCTCCTGGTCACTTTTTCTCTCCCCTCCTTCACACACCTGACTGTTATACCCATCCCCATCGACACGATTTCCTTCCTCCTCTCCTCTCAATGGCCGGCTCCCAGCAATTAATCCTCATCAATGTCGCGAGCTACCACCTGGGATTGTCTTCAATGTCGCATGCTTCTCTGCCCTAGAATTTCGATTCGTCCTCTACCTACCTCGTCTTCTCTTCAATTCGTTGGCTACCTACCTCGTCTTCTCTTCAATTCGTCCGCTACCTACCTCCCCTTCTCTTCAATTCGTCCGCTACCTACCTCCTCTTCATCCGCTATATGTTCGATCGGTTCCATGGCTTCAAACTCCATCTCCATCTTCTTCGATTCATAGGCTTCAGATCCAGAATTCTAGAATTCTCGGGACGCTGTTCTTCTTTTCATCTTGCCGGATGTGCGAGTGGTGATTTTCGTCTGTCCTCTGCTGAGTCATTGAGGTTAGTTGGTTTTTCTACTGGTTTTCCTACGGGTCATTTTCTGCCTGGTGATTTTGTTTGTCCTCTGCCGGGTCATTTTGCTAGAGTTGGTTTTTCTACTGGTTTTGGTACTGGTTTTCCTACGCGAGTAGTGATTTTGCTACGGTTTTCCTATGTGGTGATTTTTCTGCCGCTGTTCTACTGCTTGTTGTTGAAGAATAAGTTAGAGGCATTTGTTATTGTCTTATGTGCTATTGTCTTATGCTATATGTATACTCGGAGTTCTCTGGCACCGCTCATGATTATTAAAATATTGTGATCTTGATTAAATCAAATAAGCATTACTTGGTCGATATGAACTTCCCACATCCACCTGAAGGTATATCTCTAACATCCTCACTTCAATTGCATTACTTTCCGTCTTTATTTCACAATGTCAAATAAATGTCAACATTTATCAGGGAAATATTACTTAGTCGATGCTGGCTATCCAACACCAGTTGGATATATTGGTCCATATAGACGTGAGCGTTATCACCTTCCAGAATTCAGGCGACAGTCGGGATTTTGAAATCCCAACGAGTACTTCAATTTTTATCATTCAAGTTTGAAGTGCACGATAGAAAGGACGTTTGGAGTATGGAAGAATAGGTTTCACATCTTGCAAAATATGCCCTCATATAAATTTCGAACACAAGTCCGCATAGTTTGCGCAACAATGGCTATACATAATTTTATCCGGAGGTATTCCCAAAATGATGTGGAATTTGATCAACTTGAAGAAGGAAATATGGGTGATAGTGAGGAAGATAATGATGATCCGGATGATGAGGCATCCTCATCACTATTATCTTCAACACGTATGAATTGTCTTCGTAATGAAATTAGAAACCAACTTGTAAGGGATAGGCTTATTTAAATAGTTCATTGTGTTGTAATTTTTTATTTAAGCATTTATTTAGAAACTAACTTGTAAGGGATAGGTTTATTTAAGCACTTTATCTACAAACCAACTTGTAATTTATATTTATTTTTAATTTTTATCTCAAATTATCACATTTTATACATACATACATATATATATATATATATATATATACATATATATATATATATATACATATATATATATATATATATATAATCCGTACCCTTTTCAGTAATTTTTCATCTCATCACAAAAAAGTCACTTCTACCACCGCTATACCAAACACAAATCACATCATAAAAAAGTAACTTCTGTCACCGCTATCCCAAACACAAATCACATCAGAAAAAAAGTCCAACAAAAAAAGCACACCAGAAAAAAAAAAGTCACTTTTTCCGTCGCTATCCCAAACGGGCCCTTAGTCTTAAAAGTGCATTAAAAAGTCTTATAAATTTTTATACCTTATATCTTAAAAAGTAGTTTTAAAAGTGATTTTTAAGACTAATTTTTTAACCAGTCTTAAAAGCAACTATTCTAAAAAAAACTAAAAAACGATTTTTCAACTAGTCTTAAAAGTAACTATTTAAAAAAACGATTTTTAAAAGTAACCAGTTGCAATTAATAATTAGACCGGCTATATGGATCCAGAACTATTCTAAAAAAACGATTTTTATACCAGTGATTGTCTTTAAATGAATTTGTTAAAAGAATTAATTACACACACCCTTAATATTTGGTTTTAAAATGGAAACCAAAGTATCACGGAAGCGGACAAAAGTCAGAGTCACGTTCCGTTTATATTAATTGATGTTCATTGTCATATGCATGAATCTAGAAAAATCTATTGCTAGTATAATAATATATATAGGGAATTAGGGATGATTCTTTATACCAATATATATATATATATATATATATAGATATAGGGATGATTCTATTTCCATGGTCGCCGCCAGCCAGAGAAAAAGGGCATATACATGGAGAGAGAGAGAAATTGAAAAGGGATGGGAGCCGCCGTCAGTACGTGACCTAAATTTTTATTGCTATCCAACAAAAACCAAGTGCCTATTTAGATGGGTTTTTAAAAAAATATTATTTTTAAGTGCTTATTTTTTAAATTCTTAAATTGAAGATTTTAAAAAAGGAGTATTTTGGTTTTTTTTAGTGACTTTTACTTTTTTAAAAAAATATCATCTATGTTTAAATTAATTAAAAAAGTATTTTTTTCATTAAAAAGGTGTTTTTTCTTAAAAAAACCCATCCAAATAAGCCCTAAGACTTATTGGTCAAGGCTGGTTTCAACTTTTTTTCTGTGTTCCTTAAACCCAGGGAGGGGCATGGCTAAAAATACTAATAAAATTTTCAGCCACTCAAAAATTAATGGGCATAAAAGGAAAACACGACAAAATAAAAAAAAATAAAGAAAGGAAGAAGGAAAAATAAAAGAAAAAAATAGACCTCCACTATCCTTAGTTTACGGAGGACTGCGATTGGCGAAATTGAATAACCACGCACCCACCACACGGTGGCACCTAAACTAATCCATTATTTCATCAAAAGTTTATCAAACCAAATTTATTTATTTATTCAATAAAATAAGTTTTTTTTTCCCCCTTGTTTTAACGTTTGTGCCTGAACATTTTAAGAATTTGTCGTTGTAATGAACGTAAAGATTCCCAGCTACGGTGACGCACACAGGCCTTGCTGCTAACAGGTTCAGACTTGAGGCTATTTTAAAATAATAAACAGGCAGATTAAAATAGAACCATGTTGGGTTGGTCTATTGGCTGCCTATTATATAACAGCGAATAATAATATTTTTCTGGGAAGAAACAAAGAGGACTGTGATTGGACAGAATCCTTCAGTGGATGTAGTATTTTATTGAAGATGCGATGATTAAAATAAAGAATCCTGACCTCCCAGGTTTTGGGTGGAGCATATTGCACGTCCATGTCCTTCTCATTGAGAACGATTGCTCCGTTTGTGCTAAGCTTTCTCAATTGAGTTTCCGAGTTATCAGATGTTAATGTAAATAGATCGATGCAAACTAGTTATAACTGATAGCACGTGATTTTCAATCGATTGTAGTTTTCTATTCCGGTGGCATTTAATTCTTATTTATGGTTATTATTATTATTATTATTATTTTTATACATCATGGTAGGAGAGGGATAGGATTCGAACCCTGGACATGGGGGAGGGAAGCTAGTTAATACTGGCTCCCATGCAACTGCGCTACTAATATAGGATATAGTTGACCTTTTTTTTAAGAAATTAAAAAAACTAAATAAGTTAATTAATCATTTCACATATTGTGTATCATTTAATTATATATCAAGTTTATATAGAAGAAAAATTAATTTGATATTAAAAAAATAAATATCAATACTTTAAAATAAATTATGATCTTCCTTCATTTTTTAAAAAAATCAACTTTATCTTATATTATATAAAAAATTGGAGAAGTATGATTTATTATGCATTGCTATATTTTTTTTATTCTTGTTTAATAATAATCCCCCCAATACCCCAACACTCACAGATTAGATACAACCAAAAAAATTTAACCTTGACATTGTCAATTGCTATTGTTCTTAATTATTATCTTAAATATTAAACAAATAAATGGTTGGGTAAAGGTGCAAATTAGCCAACGAAGTGTTACGTAAAGAGCACCTGGCACAAAAATGATTCAGAGGGACCAAAAATACAAATGAACAGTCGAAAATGAAAAAAAAAACCAATAAAAGTGCAAATTAGCTAATAAAGTATTACTTCCGTCTTCGGCAACTATCGCCTTCATCACCATCGTTGCTGGCGACATCTCTTCCTCCTCCTCTCCACCGTCGTGCTTCTGATCAGGAGTGAGAATTATAGCCACGATTCATCATCATCAATCGTTTTCAGAGAAGGAGAGCAGAAGTACAACAAAGGCGCGCTACGTTTTTCTGGAAGTTACGCTATACGCCAGAATGGTGGAAAGATCTAGATGCAGGGCAACTTCACTATTCATTGTCCTCTACCTTAGAACGCACAAGCTCGTTCTTTCTTTAATTTTATTTCCATTGCACTTTAATTTTCTATCCAATGGGACCGAGGAAAAGGCTGTGCTGGTGGCGCTGGCAACAATATAATCAGTTTGTTCGTCCTCCTCCTCCATGGCCACCACAGATGAGCTTGAATTCGAGACAGATTTGTCGACCAACAATGTTAAGTTGAAATTAACAACATTGTGTTATGTTATTTCCCTATTTTAAATTGTTTCCTGGTATATTTTTCTATTTTCAATTGTTCAACTGTTTATTGGTATATTTTTCTATTTTTAATGGTTCATTATTACGTATTTTTGGTCCCTCTAAAATATTTTTGTGCTAATTAAGTGTTTTCTGAGTAACACTTTGTTGGCCAATTTACACCTTAACTCTAAATGGTTAAAACATACATGAAAACCCAAATTCAAACCATGTTTTCGTGAAATTATCACTTAACTGAGGGAATAAGATAGCAGTGTGAGCGAGGGTCATGGATGGATGGTCAATATTTATTGGTGCCCTTTGGCATCGTCGTACAAAAATTGATAAGTTATCATAAAAATGCATGGTGGGTAGAGGTGAATCCACTAACCCAACAAAAAATATATTCAAATTTGAACACACGAATCATATGAAACCCCACTCAGTAATGGTCACTACACTCGTTGATTTTTCTTTTCTCTCCTGAAAAGAAGTCAATGTACTCATAAGTTATATTACTTTCAGTCTTAAATATATGACATAATTTATACTACAAACTGTATCTTATATTTAGAATAAAGAATACCATTATTAAACTGACATCGATAGGAATAGGGTGGGTGAGGTACGATGAGTCGTGGCATATTATTATTGACACCAAAAGTGAACAAAAACATCTTATATGGGAATCGGCCGGGAAAAACAATACTCCCACTAATTAATAGAGTTAAAAAGTAAATTTGTATTAGAAGGTTATCGGGGAGCAATTTTGTACCAAAAGTGTAAAATCTGAGCAATTCTGTCCTGCTATTATCTCAGCTAATTTTAATTATTAATTCACGTAAATATGTTGAGCTAACAATTCAAATGTTATTTACGTTATTTTTATTAAGATACAAATTTTTTCCAAGAGTTTATGTGTCATTTACTTCATTTTTTTTCAAAGTTAAATTTTAAACTTTGGGATATATTTGCACCTTAACAAAAATGAAGTAAATGATGTGTGAACTGTTAACTTAGCATATTTAATCAACTAACAGTTAAAATTAAGTGATACTCATAACTATTAGGGCAAAATTATCCCCTAATGAAAACTTTCTAAAACAAAAATTATCCCTTAACCCAATTAAGAAATAACCCTTTTAGCCCCACTTTGTCCTGTAGCTGATTTTTTTTTTAATTTAAAACAAAACGGTAGTGGGTAAAAGGCTATTAAAAAGAGAGCAGCAGTAATGTCAAAAAGAAAGAAAGCAGGAGGCCACATGAGGGTAAATAGGGAAGACAGCGCATCCAACGTTAGGAAAGGTAACAGGGACTGGTGTTAAAAGTTAGAAGCCTGATTGGTATATTGGAAAGGTAGGGAAGGAATAGATAAATAAGTTTGCTAAATGAAAACACGTTTGACTGCTAAATATTCTTGAAACTCACGTTTACACTTGCTCCAAAGTTTTCTTAAATATAGGAAGAGCAATTCCCACCATACTTGTTTGCAACCTATCTTCCCTCACAAGAGGGAAAATGCCAAATACAAATTTGCCCTAGAAAATTTAAATTAATCAAAGCTTGGAGATGATTAATGGAAGCATATGAAAGAAATAGTTTACTTAGGTCAGAACAGTGGCATTAACAATGTAACCACGAAAAAGAAGAAGCTTGACAAGCTATAAAGCATTGTAGCCAGAAGCGTCTGTGTCACCATTACGTTTTCGATGTTGCTGCTCATTGTTTTTACTTTTTCTTCTTCTTTTTTAATTTGATCACTGCTTCATCTTTGTTTTATACCAGAGCTCGTTCAATGCTTTTAAATTTTGGAAGTGATTCTTAGTTTCATAGTTTGTCATTATACACTTACTAGTATCTACATTCATCTTTATTACTCTCTCTCTCCGGTCTTAATTATAAGAACACTTTTGTAATACAAATTACATTATAAAAGTATTCCTATAATTAGGATCGAACATAATACTAAAGAAACCTTTGAGAATTTTTCTCAATAAACATTCCTTTAACTTCCAATTATTTTTGGTATTGTAAATTTTTTCTCACAACTACCACTTCATTTTCTTGATACCAAACATTTTATTTGTCCTTAGCCTTTGTTTCGTCTTTGTTTCATTCCTATATCTACAAAACAATACATATCTTTTAAGTTGCCTCTCAATTTTCCCTTCCTTTCCCTGCTCTTATCAAACTTTCTAGGCAGCAAATGGGCCAACAAAACAGAAAGTCATCCCACAAAAATAAGGAGAGATTGCATAGGCGCAACACGTTCGTAACTGTAAATACCGAAATTACTGCCAATTGAAGAGCAACTCAAGCGTGGCAAAATTTTCATACACTCTGGGTAAATTCTATAAATAGACACATGATATTCAAGCTTGATTCGATGCAGTGCCCGGTAAATTTAAAATCTTAACTTACTGAATCACCCGTGTAATCTTTAATTATACTCTTGATATTGTAATTGAACCCTACAAATAAACCGCCTTTAATTTTTCTGTTCATCATTTCTCTCCTAGACATTTAATCAGATTTTTCACAATTTTTCTCTTGCTGTCGTATCTGTAACAGAGAGATGTTAGAAATATACATAGTTATAAGTTCTTGTTAACTAAATCACACATATCAAAAAGAGGTAAGTAACTCAATAATTATGGGATACATTTCTAACTTTATCTTTGAAAAGACTTATAAACAAAACAAGAATAGTAGTAAAGTGACTGTGAGACATGTGGGAAGAAAAAAAAGAGAAAGGAGGAAGAAAGAAGTGGAGGAAGAAGGAGGGTAGGTGAGGGGAAGGCGTGGGCCCGGGGAAGGAGGCGCATGTGGATTGGTGAACGTCGCATTTAATGGGACAGTGACATGAGACACACCCACGTTCCTCGGGAGAAGCAGTCGAAGGCAGAGAATCTTGGGCCAAGATTCCTCTCACGTGCCCTACAACCTCACCTCACTTTCGTACCTTGTTTTCATTCATTATTTTCAATTTCCGAACTACCCACAAAACCCAATACTCCTCACTGAATCAGCCCAAGGCACGTTGCATTGCATGTGGTTGTGAGGGAATCCCAACATAGAGTGGTGGGAGTGAATGAGTGATGGATATTGATTCCAGGAATCTACATTTAATCTACTACGCTCTCTCCCTTTCTGGTATAAACACAAAACCACACTTTCCCTTCCCTCTTTCTATTTATAAGTTTATTTTGACTAAATCTCACATATAAAAAAAATAGTTAACTCAATAATTATGGAGTAAATTTTTAACTTTACTCTTATTATGATTGAGCATTTTTAAATTGTTTCTTCTTTCTTTATCTTCATGCGTATAATTAATATGGATAAAATTGTCATAATCTCATTTATTATATGAAACTGGATTTATAAATAGGACCAGAGTGATAAGTGGTAAAAGAATGAACCGTTGCGTCATTTTGCTTATATAATTAATGTTGTATTTCTATCTCTCATTCAAAACTTGTTTAATATCAATTAAATTGGAAAAAAAATTTAATTTAAAATAAATTTAATAAACTAACTATAATTTCTTTATTACAAGTCTTATACACCGAATACCATTCTGGTCTTTATTATAAATCTATTTTGATCAACTCTTTTAGTCCTTATTATTACACTTTCAGAATAATAATATTTTGACAATTTTATATCTATTAATTGCAATAAACAAAAAGAACTTATTGACTCTTGAAACCAATTATAAAAAAGGTAAAATTAGGAATTTAGCTCATAATCTATAAATTAACTAACTCTTTTTTTATGTGAAAATTAGTTAAATTGAAGTTATAAATAAGATTAGAGTGGTGTGAGTGAATCTTGTGAGGATATAGTAGCGCCACCTAACGGATCAAACTCTAGTCCAGACCCGCCACAACGAACAGCCACACTGGCTGGTATCGTCGTCACACACCCCTCTCCCATGCTTCACGTTGGCGGTCACCCAGCTATAGCCATTCCAACTTCACATGCAAATAAAGGACACAAAGGTGTTGTTCATGGAACTAGACGCCCATCCTATCTAGATGGTTCAGATTTGATTTTTTAAATAGGTGATTTTTGAATTAAAAAAATCATTTTAAAAAATATATTAATTAATAGATTTTCTTTATTTTCTTTTCTACCCATTAAAATAAAAAGTTAAAAGCATCAAATTTGGAACGTCAAGATGGAAAGAGTGCCTGGCGTCTATCCAAAGGTGCCAGATAGGCACCAAAACCAGTTACATTATTTACGTTGCACCCTCTCGATTGGCCGTTTCAATTGATGGTTAACTTTTTTATTCACCTAACTTCCCTTTCAAATGAAATTCAAAAGTGACCTCCTTTATTTTAAAGTGAGAGTGTTTTTCTTGTTTAACTCGTGAGTTCTACGGTTGCTAGAATGCCAGATAATTGTTTTGGGGGATGAATAAAATGCGCATGAGGAAAATACACAAAGGACGGGTGTAACAATAAGTAAGCTTCTGGAATGATGTATCGTTTCAATTGAGAATGGGCACTGGACCAAAAACAAAAATTTGAGAATGGGCCTGTGAGCCCCTCCATCGTTGACTGTGTCATTCACATCCACTACTTCACCTCACATTTTCAATCCTCTTGTATTGGGCCAAATACTCACGGTAGTCAAAACTCAATTTCTTTTTGGTTGCCCCCGATTTACCAGGGCTTTACCCTGACTAATCAGGATCCGACCTACGTCGCGCACCTGGTTTTGGTGGAAGAGTCTCCCAGTGAGGATTTTTTGCATCCACAAGGCTCAAACCCGAGACCTTTACTTAAGCGACACAAGCCGCTTACCACTTGTGTCAACCCCATTGGTTAGTCAAAACTCAATTGATGAAGCGGGAAAAACTACACCGCCTGTATGACCCGAAGTCCATGACATGCATACTTAATCTTCTCCTACTACCACACAACAAATATCGTGTCATTTCGGATTCTTCTTTATTATTACAACTATACACATTTTCTTATCATCAATTATACTCTTCAATGGAATTGCAAGCCACACCGTATATGCAATATAAAGTGGCTGAATTATACAAAATTTTAGATCAATTGCATATAAGCCCCTAACATTTCAAAGTTTAAATTGAATCCTTCAATTTTTTATTTTGTCACCATAAGCACCTTATCGTTAATTCACTGTTATATTTTTAACGGAAATCACTACATCATGTTGATATTAGACGTACGCCTCACATCCTATGTGACATTTTATTTGATTTAATATTTTTATAGTACTTATATATTATTAGATGCCTCGTATTCTACGTGACATTTTATGTTATAATTTAGCCACATAAAGCTAATATGTCTGTGCTCCGATCAGTCTTGTTAGTTAGTTTTTTTTTTTTTTAATAAACAAAAGTTTAGGTTGGGGTAGACATTGATACCCCACCAGGGTCTGGGCATGTCTACAGATTCAAAGAACGCTTACAGATCACTCACCAATAAAGCCCTCATATCGACCAACGAGTATCAAACCTCCTCCCTTTTGGGGTAAAGACTGACGTCTTGTTAGTTTTGTTTATGGTGGTTGTTTCAACTATGTTTGTGGCCAAATTTCAGATCCTGGTGCGTTAAGTTATAGGTCATATCTCAGCCTATTACCAACCTAAACACTCTTGATATTGTAGATCTGTTGTTCTTGGCCCATCGATCTACACGTCCATTGGTTTCCCCACTCTTCTTTTTCTTTTGTGAACGGTAAGCACACCCTCCATTTGCTAATTTCTTTGAGCCAGGCCATATCTCCCCCATCTGCATTTTGCTCTAGTATTGGACTATATAATCCCCGATCTATGTGGCAGAAATAGGGCTGGCCCAAATAGTTTCGAGGTAGTAAAAGAGCATCCAAAAGAGAAATTATGTTCTTGGCAGAGTCAGTGTCTCATTGATGAGTGAGCACTTGCGAATTGTGATTGATGTTGGTATGAGGGACTGGGACACAGATGCAGAGACATGAGAGTTGTAGAAGCACTTGTGAGCTGGGAGTCATATAATTATTTATTTGTATAAGATATAGCCAAACTTCAAATGTGATGCTCTCTTAAACTGGTCCAACTCTAAATTCTCCAATTCAATGTTGTACTGTTTGATGCCAATTTCTCAATTCAAATCCTTCTCCGGCTTCTACACAATGTCCCTTTCTTCTCATTCCCAACCAATCTATCATCATCACTCCCACTCCACACACAAATCGCACACTACTCTTCCTCATTTCAACCACAACCTCTCTGGATTATTACTCCTTCAGAAAATGGTGAAACAAAAATCAGAAGTGTATGTGGACCACGGAGGGTAAACAATGGACCACATGTCAAAGGGTGGTTGGTTCCCAAATTCCAAATACTCATTCACAATGCCAGCAAAGGTTGGTCTACCTCTCCTAGTCTCAGAAGCAGAAACAGGCTTCTTCTAGGTTTGGCATTGCCTGGGTCCTGGGATGGGGACCCCACCAGACCAAGCCCAAAAGGCCCATTCAATAGACACACCCCCTTCTCTCTCTCTAGATATTGCGTTTGCATGCATGTGACCAACAGGTCCGAACATCCCCTGCGTCTGGGGACTGTGGCCAAATTAAATTCTACATTTGGATTCTACCATGCTTTCTCTGCCTCTTTCATTATGACTCTCACGCTGGGAATGTGTATCCCCTTGTCCCTTCCTCTTTAATTCTCATCCCAATCACTTTGTAATCTCTGTATTCCAGGTCCCACTCCCCTGTTTTCCACACTCTCTCAAATCACACCCTTTTCTTTTCCCTTCCAAATTCCAATCACCTCTTATAATTATTCCTGCAAATCCAATCTCGCTCGTGCTTGAATTGTGTAAACTAGGTAATAATACTTTTTTTTTTGGTAATAAGTAATAATACATTGTTTTGTGAATCACGACATCCGATCATGGCATGACCTGCCAGTGTCTGTGACCTCTCTCTCCAGTTTCTGTGGGCCCCACCGGGCTGTCCTGTCTTCTTCTCCTTCCTTCCCCCCCCCCCCCCCCCCCGGGACAAACTGTCCTTTCTTCTTCTAGAGACACAGAACTAATAAAATATGAACAAGGAGAAAAACAAAGAAGCAGAATACTAGGATCACATTTTTGAAACTAATATCAACGGGGATAGCATACAGATCATGTAAAGTAGATATAAAGCCTTTGTTTGCACACAGTGATTTATCAGGGGTTAATGAGGGTGGACCATAACTTTTTTTGGGGGGAATGCTAATTGGCAAAGGAGGAGAGAAAAAATGGAGTGAGCAGGAACCTTTTATTTAATTAGTTGGAGGGATTTTGAGTTCACAATTGGGCAGTAAGTGAAAGTTGGCATGTGCTTTGATTTTAATTCCCTCCCAGCAGTGACCTACATTAATGGTCCCGTGCTGCATCTAAGAAGCATAATAGTACTTGAGCCACTCTGCCATTTCTTTTATATCTTTTCGGGCTTTACCCATCTACCTTTTGCACTTGTCTGAGTCTTAAATTGAATTAATAGGGGGACCAAATGTGAGTGTTTATGGAATGCGGAAAGAATGGCTGGTTCAAATAAAAATGAGGGAAACAGAGAAAGAATCCCAAAAGTCAGAAAGAACAGGGGAATCCCCGAAAGAGGGCAAGCAAGTAACAATCATACCGTAAATTGTAGCAGTCTTTACGGCTTTAGTGGGGTGAAAAGATGGGAAATACAAAACAAACAAAAACTAGTAAAAGAACAAGAGATGGAAATTTCCCACTGCTCATAGACACCGGAGAGAAGGAAATAAAAAGCGACAGTAAAATCTAAAATGAATGCCTTTTGCACTATCCACTTGTACCCTCTCCCTCACCCTCTCTCTCTCTCTCTCTCTCAACGCGGTAATTCACAAGAGGCCAGAGGGTTAGGTAGGCAAATCCCAATCACATCGTAATTTTACTTGGTCATACTAAGGCAAGCTAAGTGGAATGAAGGAAATGGCGGAGAAGGCAGATTAAGACTATCAGGGCCCGTTTGTTTGGTACAAAGATTTGGTGGGAAGGAAAAGGAAGATTGACAAATTCCTCTATTTAATACGCATTTTAGGCAAATCTTCTTGAAAACCGAGGTTCTCGAGCGCACCAATCTTTCCTCATATATAAGAAGATCAAGGATCTCAAGTTCCTATGTCACTGTTTACAGTTTTTGACAGATTTACCCGTGAGAGTTTGAACTTGGAGAGAAAGTTCAAATTTTGCTGAAATTTTTTAACACGAATTCGAACTTGACATAAGTATATTTTTTAAAAATATATTTTAGTAAAAAAATTATTTTTTTTTTATTTTGAATTAATTACTTTCAAGGGTAAAAGAGACATTTCCTAATTCTTTATCAACTACTGCCCCTTCATTTTCTTCCTACCAAATAACTTATCTTCCCTCAAACCATCTTCTCTCATCTTTTAAAATCTTTCTTTCATTTCTTTTTCCTCTTTTAAATTCTTTCCCTCCTCAAATTTTCCCAACACCAAACGTGGGACTTTAGAGCATGAGGGTGGCACGAAGTGTCTTCGCTCTGTTGTCAATTCTTTTCCCCCTTACGACATCGTATCCCGGATACTATCAATATTCCCTACTCTTTTTTTTTTTTTTTTTTTTTGTGGCTAGAAACTGAACTTCACGTTACATTGCATTCACAATCACTCCAAGCAACATAAAATTAATTAAGAGAATTTAGGAAGGCAAATAAATTAGTTAATTATAACAAATGTAATATGATTTTTTTAAAATGCCCTTGTATAATATTAAACTATATATCAACTTATAAACTAGGTAAATTAATTTAGACAAAAATGATAAATATGAGTGATAAAATGACTTAGAATCTAACTTTCAACTAGCTTTTATAAACCATAAACCCTATTAATAACTTGATTAATTTAATTATTTATTAAAAAAATGTGTGCTGATTTATACAACCACATTTAATTTTGTCTTCTAAATTTATAACATTTCCCTAAACAATCCCTATTGAGTGCATATGGTAAAAAGAGTTTCATGAAAAAGTAGTTCCAATGTAAATAATGAGACTAACTCCTATATTGAATACCACAACGTACCTTTAGTCTTATAAGAGTTAGTTGAAGGTTGAATGTGGTTCTAAATATGAGACTTTAAGTGATTTTATCTCTCATATTTATCATTTTTACCTAGACTAATTTCCCTAATTTATAAGTTAATATATAATCTATGGCTATATCGGGGTGTTTTAAAGAAGTCATGCTACATTTATTATAATAAACCAACTTATTCGACTTGTTAAATCTACTAAAATTAGTCAAGTGGCAAGATATTGATATTATACGGGAAACGATGTCGTATGGGGGAAAGGATTGGCAGCGGAGGGAAGCCACCTCCCATGACGAGTGCATGTGGTGGAATATAATGATAATTAAGAAGATGAGTAGATCATAGAGATATAAGGGAGGGAACGAATTTAAAAAGGAGAGTGGGGACGTACATATAGTTTCAGTGGTATTCATCGCACCGAATATGATTCTCTCAAAGACTAGTAATGAAGAAGACTTTATCGATGGGCGAGTCAAAAGGATCAAAATAATGAGAACTGTTCACAAAAGAAAGGGAAGAAGAAGAAGGGTTGTGCCTCCAGTCAAGTCAAGTTGTTTTTTAAAGGAAAATTGCATCTTGATCCTGAGTAAGAAAAAATATGATAAAATGATCCCTTAAATTATCAAATTTATGATGAAGTCCCCTTGAACTTTTTTGTAATATATTTCAAATGTTAAAAGTATAAAATACCCCCATTGAATAAATAGAGGGAGGGAACAGATAATTATGTGAAAAACTGAATACATAATTGGCGTCGAAAAAACTCAGAACGTAAAAAACTCAGAATGGAGGTGGCGATCATGATGGAAACTTAAAGAGGAAGGTGCGGAATTGATGCCAACACCTCTATCATCTTCATTATTCCATTTTATTGATGTTTTCTATTGACTATCTTAATAGATTTTGAGTTTTTCCCTTAAAGATGAAAAATATTTAGTCTTTTTTGTTCGAATATTGATTGGTTGTGCATGTGTAGGTATTAAAGTGATCACCTCTATTGTCCTCCTTTATATTTGTAAATTATTAAGGCGATCATAGTTAAATGCAATATATATGATGTGGTTATGGTTTCAGTGTGTTTAAGTAGGATTTACTATGCTCTATTTTCTAGTTTAGTATGTGTTGTTTCTGCATCGCAAGAGCTAAGGAATGAAGATGAGGGTGAAAGTTTTGTCGTTACAAAACCTGGTGTACGAAAGGAAAAATGTGTTGTTAATTGGTGCGGCAATAGTTGTTAATATGTGTGATGCACTTGTTAATGACAACTGTAAATCATATTTAAATGTTTTAATTATAGTCCAAATAATGTTTGGGAAGAGTTTCAAATGTTTGTGATGTTTTTGGGTATTTTATGTCCTTTTTACTCATTAAAAGTGGGAAGTCAACAAAGATGGGGTAAAAGTTATGTTATGTGGTTGAAAGTGTTGATGTACAAAGTGAGAATATGTTGTTAATAGGGGTAGCGATGATTGCTAAAATAGGTAGTACACTTGTTAATAACAACTGTATTGTGCATGTAGACAGTGGTGATGGCTAGCACGTCTGGAAGGAATCTACTATATTTCATTTATATAAGAGGAAGGTTTGTAGTTGTGAAGCTAGTGATATGATATATGTTGGGGGGACTGTGAGATCAAGAATTATTAAGCAAGGCACAAGTTATGAAGAGTTCAAAACAATGATATCCTTCATTGTGGAAAAAGAAGGTAGCAGACTTGTTATAAAGTTCACATTAACGTTTGATACAACAACATTTGAGGACCTACTAGATGATGAAACAATCAAACATTTAATTAATTTCAATGGAGAAAAGTGGTCATGTACATGTAGATGAAGGAGAAACTAAAGATGATAATACAACAGCAGTAAAGGATTGAATCTCAGTTCCAAAATAAACGGGTTTATCATTGTAGCAAGTGCAATGAGGCTGGCCATACTGTCAAGACTTGTAGGAATCCTAATCCAAGTTGATTAATGATGGTGGCTTGGGTCTTTTATTTTTGGAAAATGCATCTCATACTTTCTTTCTTTCTTTTTTTGGTTAATGTCATTGATAGAAATCCAAACTATATAATTTTTATGTACGGTATGTAAATTTATAAATTAGTACATTATAGATGCATTTCCAGATGTAAATGAAGGTTACATGTAAATTAAGGTTAGAAATATTGTAAATGAGTTATGGTAATTCTTGCATTCACAATAAACAATGAAAGAATTGATATAGCATTGTACCAAACTACAACATTTTATTAAAATCTTTTCGACAGTTTTAGGTACACTAGCGTTTAAGTTACCAGGTCGCAGATGCAAACATAACATTATTTAAACATCTTTGACCTAATTTCCAAATCAAATAATAATAGTCATTTCAAGGTACATCGGATGTCATAGAGCACTATAAGATGAGAAACAATAAATAAACCATAAATAAACATGTTCTAAAGATATTTCTGGGCTAGTTACCTCCAACTAAGTGAGATGGAAGGCTAAGCCTTTCACTATTCCAAACAACCTAGATACCGTTTAAGGCTTTCTGTGGAGAGAAAAAAAAATTGCTTCAGACCAGCAATTAGGTGAGTAATGATGTTGGATGCTAGAAAGATTGACTTAGGTGGCGACCACCGAACCTCGAGGTGAGGAACCACAAACAACAACGCTCACAATGATAGCTTCAGTTGCCAACTACTTCAATGATCGGGGATGACACACTGACTATCAAGAGAAAGAAAGACCAAATAAGGGTATCGAGAAGAGTTACTTAAGCGGTGGCCACCTAACCTCGACAGTGAGAAACTAGGAACAATCACATTCATGATGACAACTTCTGTCGGTCCTCAACTTTAACGATGGGGATGAAAGACTATCGAGAGAGAAAGAGTAGATCCTTGTATCAACTCTCTGCCTTTTTTGCCACACTCACTAAGGGCATTTCTAAATTTTGACATTTAGAATATAATGCAAAAAAGTCTCAGGGACTTCACCGCAAATTTGACATTTCAAGGGATTATTTTATCGTATCTTTCTTTATCAGGACCTAAATGCAATTTTCCCTTCTTTTCCCTTAGGAGAAATACTATCATTTGTCTTGTTATGGCCTTTTGCTTTTAGCGGTTGAAATATGCACTACAGTGTCTACCCTCCATTTTCCACCTAAAAGCACTCACATCTCAAAACCAAATCAATACATAATGTTCCGCTGTTTCAACATTCCTCTCCTTTTCTTCCTTTCTGTCCCCTTTTTTCTGCTCCATCTCTCATACTGCATCTAATTGCATCCAAAATCTCTGTTTCATTATCTAATCACCCCAACACAATTTGATCCTTTTTTTTTTTGTGCGTATTCGTGTACTTAATTCCCTCTTGATTTTGACCAAAAAAAAACCCTCTTGGTTTGATTTCTTTTTAATTTGAGGATTCACGTAGTGGTAGATTCCGAAGTACCTATACGAGATTTTTCAAATGTTGAGCTGCATGTGTGAGTGAAACGTGCTGTCTTACTGTAGGATTTACACCAAATCCCACATCTTGGAAATCTGTACTATGCAGAGAGATATACCATTATTATATGAATATAGTCAAACATCCCCCGAACTAGTCATCCTTTAACTCATAAAATAATCTACAAACTCCGACATTCACGGTGCTTCATTTTTAAAACATTAGTTTATATATCATCTGATTCTTTACTATAATTTTGACTTCTCTAGTTTTTATTTTATTTTTTAAATATTTGGCGCATTGTTGCTTGCTTGTTTTCAAAAACCTTGCACTTACCGATGAGAGTTGGCGCACATGATAAGGAACGGGTTTAAGTTCCAAAATGACGAGAGTTCGATTCCCTCTGCCATTGTGAGGGTTCCTTCGATATGCAATCTTGTAAGTACTCCTGTAAGTGCTCAAAGAGCTCTAAGGCCGTGTCCTGGCCTTAGTGGGGGACCGATACCAAACCCACCTAAACTTTTTCTTTTTTTAAAAAAAAAAACTTGCACTTTTTAGACAAATATATAATGCATATCAAACACGGCATTAAATTCTGCGTGAATTATTTGACAATTGATCAGCTTCAATGTCAAAGATATATCCTCCCATCTCCATCTTTCAATTCTTGACTCATTAATAGCCAAAAAATAATCAACGCTCTCATCAACTCTCTGTTTTCTCATGTTTTTTTTGTCATGAGTGCTGAATTAGTTTGACTGATTCTTGCACTTGGCTTTTTATATATATAAGGATCATATTAATTAAAATAAAGGAGGAGAAAAAAAGAACAAGAGTCTATTCTCCTCTCACCGGCTCTTTTTCCTCCATGTAACTTTCAAATAAATGCGACGAAACTAAAGGGTTGGGTTTCTCTCATAAACTCTTTCTCATTATCCCTCATCATCTCTAAATCATATTCATTTAATCAATCACAATACCACTTTAATCTTTCTTTCACCTTCCCAATCAATGGCCTACATGGTACTAATGAAAAAAAATGAGAGAAAATGAGAAAAATACTTAGGAGAGAATCCTCTTCTGAAACTAAATGCCGTGCATTCTGATCCAAAATCAAAACCATGACTACTAAATGTTCTACTCTTCGGAAGCTCTCTGTTTTATCCATCAGAAGTAGTCACCCAGAATTTAAATTTAATGAAGCTGCCAAGATAGTATGGTTTTCGTGAATGATTTCAACGGCATAATTTCGTTGCAGGACCAGCAAGATCATCAAATACATAAAGACAAAGTTCTTCCTTGGTTTATGCAAAAACAATAAAGACGCAAGGAAAAGAACTTATTTCTCTTTTTTAAAAATAAAAAATGAAAAAAAGAAAGAGAGAAAGAGAAAAGGCAGGGGGATCAAATATCAAACCAGCAACCAGCTGGAGAGCTCATAGCAAACACTTTTTTTTTAAAAAAATAATGTCTATGGCAATCTAAACACATGGCGAGCGTGAAGGTATTAAATGTAAAAATTGAATAAACTAATCAATGGAGCACCGAATAATAGCAACAACACATCAAAACAAAAGCGACTCAAAACTGAACACTCTCAACGAGGTCAACACCCCAATAATGGCCATAAAATCTGTATTTTGAATAGCCTCCAGTGGCCGACATGTTTTTTTCCCTCCCATGAATCTCCATTACCAACTCCTCAGACATTTTGATTCTCCACAGACACAACTACACACTTCACTACCATGAATCTGAACCATTTCAGTTTCAGCCAAAAATAATAAAACCATACTTGGATCATATGATTTCTTTGAGCTTTTACTATGTGACTTGGTATATGTTGCTTCATTTCAAACAGATATGAGAAAGTAATACTCATGAATTAATTCATTACTATGATCATGTGCTTTAATTACTTCCGGATAAAATGCCAACGATCTCTGCTCTCGACCGCTTCCAAATTCCAATCATTTACAACAATCTCAGATTTTGTGGAAGGTCTATTTAATGACTTTGCGAGTTGAGAATTGGAGCTGGGCAAGTACTTTAAAGCAGAGACGGTTGGCAATTTAACTTGGCATACAAAAAACAGGAAGATTTAAAAAAAAAAAAAAAAAGCAATGGTGATGATAGATTAGTATTATTGAACATACAGAGATGATCTCAAAGACTAGATGAAGGGAGTGGGGAATTCTGAATTAGGATGGCTTAAAAGAAGCTGATCTTGAGTCCTAGCCTTCTTAGAGAGAGGCTCCGGCGAGGACGACACAGACGCCGCCACGGCCCACGAATCGTTGGAGCTATCGCAGCTAAACGACGCATCCATCACGCCGTTTGGACTTCCGGGAACGGAACCAAATGTGCGTTTGTTGGATTGCTTCACCCTCCACTCTGTTGTAAATTCCACTATAAGCTTGTGACACTCGCCTACCTTGTCCTGTTATTTATTCAAGTATTACACATTAATAATACACAATCTACACTCAAACTAAATTTGCTCACAACTCTAAACTGTCAAAAAGTAAAGATGATTTATTAATTTACCTTGTCGATTCCCAGAATACCCAACAGCTGGTTTCTGTACTCAATTCCAAGGCCGGCTTCCACACCATTTACTACGTGCATCATTGTAGCCGTTGCCACCACGGAAGGAAGATAAGACATAAACCTTGAATCTGCAATTGGCACATCGCAAGTCAAAACTAGAGAAATAATGCATCATTGTTGAGTCGTCAAGGTCGATCATTTTAATTGAGCATTGGGCGATTACCTGTAACGACGGACAGAATAATGCCTTGGCACCTCCTGAGGAACTCCCAGCAGAGATAGTCCCTTAAGCCCAGCCTCCGAGTGATGTAATCAACAAACGATAGTGGTGTCACCAGATTCATCTTCCACTCAAGAGTGGAAAGCACCAAAATCTCCATCCTTTTTACGGTTCTTGCTTCGAACACGTATTTGCTGTCTTCCACCTACACGATTAAGGGAAAATAATAAGAAAATCATGAAATGTCCATCCCGATGAAGGAACGGAGAAAGAGAGAGTGAAAGTAGTACACACTTGGAGGTCGAGTAAAAGAGGGACATGGGTCTCCTCCACCTTGGCGGCGAGGGAGAGACAAGCAACGGCGGCGAGATGGCTCATCCAAGGATTTCCGTCTTGAACTTGAAAGTGGAACAAAAACCTGTCGAGGTAGCTGACGGCGAGGACGGCGGTGAGAACAGAGAAAGAGTAGTGGGCATTCACTTTCAGAATCCACTCAACGCCCTCTCTGCGAGCTCCGGCGAGAACAGGGTTGGTATCCAGTAACGTAAAGAGTTGGTTTTCACGTTCTTTTGCAAGCAGAGAAGCTAGCTCCTCATCTTCCCACGAGAGGTCCTGTTCCAGCAACACCGGAAACAACTTTGTCGGAGCATCACAGCCAAGATAAGACTCGTCCACAAGTTCTAATTCGTGGTGGGAATAATCAGCGCCGGAATGTTCCTCCCAATGCTCTTCCGAACAGTACAGGGCATCCAAATGGAACCTGGGGTTGTCTAGTTGATGCTGAGGATGAGCCATGTTTGTGAAACAATGACAGCAAGTTGGAATCTTTGATTTAGTTGTTCATACGTCGGGGAATAGAAGGGCTGTGAAATGCCCTGACGGAGACATATCTGTGGTTTCTCCGAGTCGTCCCAGCGAGGGCGAGACAGAGAGAGAAAGCAAGAGAGACAAAGAGTGGATTGAGAAAGGAGGAAAAGGAAGAGTTATATCGGAGTGGCTTCGCCGCGAGTCCTTTTATTTTATGAAGACCCGAATCATGGGCCACGCATTACAATTACTCGGCACGTGACGATTGCCCCGTGCG
Source organism: Acacia crassicarpa (assembly GCA_034222035.1). Taxonomy (NCBI): domain Eukaryota; kingdom Viridiplantae; phylum Streptophyta; class Magnoliopsida; order Fabales; family Fabaceae; genus Acacia; species Acacia crassicarpa. Next base: position 11,431,569 of record JAWXYG010000003.1, read on the forward strand.
TGGAGTTTCCAAGCAATACAATCTCTTATTCATTATCACTCTAATCCTATTTATAAATCCAGTTTGACCAAAAAATTTAATTCTTTTTATAAGTCCATTATGAACAAATAAATGAGATTGTAACAATTTTACCAATAGTAATGATGATGAGAGAGATTGGCTAGTCATGTTAGAAAAAGGAAAATATGAGAGAAATTTAACAATAAATTTTAAAAGGTACTCATTCATAAATGAGGATAAAGTTGGAAATTTGTTTCATAGTCATTGAGATACTCCCTCTGATCCTTATTATATAAGGATGAGTTTATTTAGTACTTTTTATAAGACACTTGCTTATTCCCAATGAGCATTAATTATTTGTTTTCATGTCTGCCCTTAATTAATGAGGGTAGTGGGTGAGAGTAACAATTAATATAATATTAGAGTTTAGTGTAATTAGTAGGGGTAATATTGGAAGTTACTTCAATTGTAGGGCAACTTTATTGACTTTAACTACTTTTATTGGTTTGTGAGAAAAGTTAGTTTGTGCCTTATAATAAGGACCAGAGAGAGTACTTACTTTTCCTTTGTATGTGAGATTTGGTCAAACTGGACTTATAAATAGGACCAAAGTGGTATACTTTTGGTCTTACTTAAAAGTCTATTTTGACAAAAAAAAAGGATTAAAGACCATTCAGCACAATAAACTCTTGCTCTAGGATCATCCATCACAAAAAACTAATATATGGACCATTATTACAAATAAACTATGAAAAACAAGAAAGAAACACAAAAACATTATCTACCCTCTAACGTCCGTCCGATGCACATAAAATGAGGGGAAAAAAAAGCCACCTAAAAACACGTGGCCATTGAGTCGAGCAAAAGGAAAACGCTGGAGATCGAACGAAACATTTAGGGCTTCGACACTTGGGGAAAAAACGAGAGTCGAAGGAGAGTCGTAGTGAGCTGGAGATTGGAAGAAGCATTTAGGGCTGGAGATTGAAAGAAGCATTTAGGGCTGGAGATTGAAAGAAGCATTTAGGACTCCGTTACGATGTCGAAGATGTTATTTTGAATCCAGCGTTGGCTGGCATTTGCTTCAACTGGGGTGAATACATCACTCTCCAATAACCCATAAATTAGATTTTGAAACAGACACCTTAAAAATTCCCCAATCCAATGTTTCAATTGAGTCGATTATTCAACTAACAAAGCAAAACAAAAGTCCAAAAAGAATTTGAAAACGCTGACCACAAACTTCCGCAACAAATTTTCAAATTTGTGTGATGTAAATGAACAATCCACCTTAGATAGCTCATGCAGGGCACTTTCTCGGAGTTCAGGATTACCCAGTTGAAGAACCAGATGCTCTACCGCCGCGGCCATCTTATCCTTGTTAGCCTGAGAAGTGGCTGCGTTTTGAGCCGAGGCACCAACGGCTACATATGTCACATTCATGGGGAAGGAATGAGGCAAATTCACCATTGTTGAAAGATAGAGAAAATGAATGAAGCGGTGACTTCCTTACTGATATTTGTAAGTCTTATATATAAAAAAGCTAAAAGAACCAGGCATAGCTGCTAAGTTTTAACCGATGATCGGCTCGGTGACACGTGCTATGCATGCCGGAGAGAACATAACGAGGAGGATGCGAAAGCGCGCCCCAAGGAAGGAAAACTTGAAAAGCCTGCCGGTCAATTGGCCGTTTCTGAAATTTTACCAGAAAATCTGACGTTTAAAACCTCCGGGATTGTTTTGTTCCCTTTTTTGTTCCTAGAATTTTGCTGGGTACAGTTGACGATGTCGAAGATCGTCCATTCAAGACCGCCTTCTAGTTGTCCCTGTCGACGATTTCTCCTGACTCTTGTTTTTTCCCCAAATCGGATGGACCCCGACTCTGGTTTTTTCCCCAAATCAATCGGATGGAGGCCTAATTGCTTGTTCCCTTCTCCAGTTGCTTCGTTCAATTCTCAGCGTTTTCCTTTTGTCCGACTCAATGGCCACGTGTTTTTTAGGTGGCTTTTTTCCCTCGTTTTATGTGCATCGGATGGACGTTAGAGGGTAGATAACGTTTTTGTGTTTCTTTTTTGTTTTTCATAGTTTATTTGTAATAATGGTCCATATATTAGTTTTTTGTGCTGGATGATCCTAGAGCAAGAGTTTATCGTGCTGAATGGTATTTAACCAAAAAAAATAGTTTTATTTATAAGTCCAGTTTCATATAATAAATGAGATTATGATAATTGTATACATATTAATTGTACTCATGAAGATAGAGAAAGAAGAAATAGTTGAAAAATACCTAATTATAAATAAGAGTAAAATTGAAAATTTACTTCATAATCATTGAATAAACTACCCCTTCTTAGTGTGAGATTTAGTCAAAATGGACTTATAAATAAAACCAAAATATACCTTTTAGACTTTTACCATTCCCTAATAAATAGTTATCATTTAATATGAGATATATTTGGTGAGTTAATTTTGATATTATACTTTTTATTTATCAATATTTTTCTAATTTATTCTTATAATATTCCTTTAACAATAACTAAGAAGAAGAGAGGATAAAAGAATAAAAAAATATGATTAGGGTATTTTAGAAAATAAATATTATATCACCTAACTTAACTAATTTTTTTGATCTAATTAAATCAAGTAAATATCTATTAAGTATCGGAGGGAAGTATATAAAACATTCACTATTTAAAATTTGTCACCATCTTTATTTTTTACTCTCGCGCGCCAGAAGACAATATAAGAGTCTGTTTAAAATGGTGATTGGAATGAGTTTTACCTTGACTTATATTGATTATGTACTTATGCTAGGGGTTAAGCAGCTTCAAATAAACACTAAATGGATAGAATTCACGAAGAGAATTCTCATGTGACTAAACTACAAACCTGCAAGAAAAGGGATAGAAATATTCGTTTTGTTTCCGTCTATCTTGTTTTTTATGGGGTAGGGGATATGTATATTGACTGGTCACAAAGGATGGTGATTAGCATTTAGCAGTAGGGTAGAATAATGAGCGGGTTGGACAACCCGAAACTAAACCCATAGCCGGCCATTTAATTTTAAATGGGTATGGGTTAGCCCATACCTGTATCTCAATTTATTTAAACTCATGTAAATGGGCTAGCACATAAATGGCGGGTTAACCAGGTTTTGGATAACACATTTACATATGACTTGTTTATTTTTCTTTTAAAAAAAACATACATAAGTATTAAGCATCCATCCAAATTAATCATTCAAATTTCTAAAATCTGAATCTTCAAAGTTCTATAATTACAATTCGCATAAAATAATATAAATTCAGACAAGTACCATCATTATATAATCTTGAGAGTTGATGGTCATTATGGTTATGGATTAGATGTGGCTGAATACTCAAATATGAAGGAATTGAGGGAATGTTTTAAGTGAAATGCGGAATGAGATAGGTAGTTAATAAAAAAATTACACTGCCCATAAGTGTGTCCATAACCCGCCCATTCAAATCTTAAATAAACAGGTTCTAACCCAACTCATTATAAAATCTTTTTGGACGAAATCAATATGGGCCAATTACATTGAGTTTTGAGTAAGCTCATGGGTTTTAAGTTTTATTCTCAACTCTATTTAGCAGTGTTATGTAGAGGCATTAATGAACGGAGAGATAAAAAAGAAAGGAAAGTGAGGGACTCATTTGGCGCGGGCGGGAGTTAAAAAACGGAGCAGAGTGCCTCACACTTGTAAATACTCATTTTGCCTCGTCTATTATAAATCATAACAGAAAAAGAGGTTTCATCGCTAATCCAAACTGGAACTTTTTGACCCAAAAAAAAAAAAAAACTGGAACTCAGAAGAAACCTAAGTTCCCAGCTTTTCCAACAACAATCCTTCTTCTGGTTTCCCCTCCTTTTCCCATTTCATTTTGGCCTCCAGATTGTAGATTCCTTCCATTATTAAATTAACACGAATAAGTCAAGCTAGCTAGCTAGGTCGACATCTTCTTTAATATTCAATTAGTGAGGAATCCTCCTCCTGCCTCTTCTTCTCGGTTTAATTTATTAACTTGGCTCATGTGTGTGTCCACGACCCCTGCCCAACTTAGAACTAGATCTTGCTCAGTCATTAATTACATTATCTCAACTTGACTGCAAGCCATATTTTATTCCCCTCATGCTCCCCATATCCCACCCCACCCTGTTCTTCTATATATATTCATACACAAATCTCGAATGCCTGTTTAATTTGTTTTATATATACCGAACTGGTTTGGTCGAGAAATATCATAGTTCCCGGGTTCTGAATAATAACAATAACAATAATAATGTCTCTTCTTTAAAAAAGAAAGTGAAGTGAAAGAGTAATGACTGACTCGTTGAGAACTCACGATGCGTTCCGATCCCCTTTTGGTCATGTAACCAGCTAGTTAGATGGATAAGAAATAATATGCTCGTTACAAAGCAGTGTCGAATTGCCAGAGACTCTTACCGTGGGATTAGTGTAGTAGTCTATAATATATATATATGCCAATCAGCATTTAGAAGGATGATAGGGGCAGGGCATTTCCACTGCAGGAATTGAATTGCTGGTTTTGTACGTACGTTTTGCTCTCTTAAAAGAGCTGTACTGTCGTCGTTAAGTGTATTTAGTTGGAGACAATTTTGAATATTCGACTCATAGCAGGTCAACTTTATTCATATATAGTATAAGAACAACAAGGTGTGGTGTAATAAAGAAGAGAGCTGGGTTTACAAGTTTAGGTCAGCGATGAGGAGGGAAATGGGGATGGGTATTATAATGGCTTTATGCGAAGGAAGGGATAATAAGGAAGGAGGGAAGTAATGGAGGGCGACACAAATATGGAAGCAACAGATTCCCATGTAATTTACTCAAGCCATGTAAAACAAAGGACAACTCAATTCTTCTCTTTCTTGGGTACGACAAAGAGATGTCTCTGAGGAGTGAGGATAGGCCGTATTGCAAAAGAATAGTGGTGACAGAGCAGCAGGCCGTAGAAGCAGACGTGGGGGGAGAGAGAGAGAGAGAGAGAGAGAGAAATGGAAAAAGAAAAGGTTTTAATGGGGGGTTTGCTCTGGAGCTACTCAAAATGTTAGGCTACGGGAAGCAGTGGCATGCAAAGAAAATGGGCATATATAATAGGGTGTAGGTGGAGAGAACCGTACGTGAGTTTCCTACTCTATCAGACATACGCCTGCCCTTTCTTTTCTGCTATCATAACTTCCTCCGTTCTTTTCTCTCTTTTTTGCCTAAAGGTTAAATTTAAATGGTTAATAAATTGTTGTGAGGTAATGAAAGGCCTTACACTAACTAACAAGTTAAACACAAATTTAAATTTCAGAAAATATATTTATTATGCGAGACGAAAAACCTTTGCATCATACTATTATAATCTTTATAAGATGTTGTTAACTTTTTTGAATATATTAAGAAAACTTAAAAAAATTTTATAGTATTTATATTTATCATTTTTTTAAAATTAATTGTTTTATACTACTATATTCTAATTCTATGTAATATATATCATAATTAAATAATTTATTTAGCTTCATTAATCTCTCTAAAAAAATCTGATTAAGGTTTATATTTACTGAAGGAAGTATAAAAAAAAAAAATATCACTTTAGAATCAAAATTCAACCCCAAACGAGATATTACGTAAAGGAGTATATTGTGCATCGTATGAATACAGAATACTTAGTTTTTCTATTGATATTGTATGAGCAGTGACATGTTATATATTTAAATCTTATAACGACCATGTAATTAGGAGAGCCCCTGTGTATTGGAAGAACAAGCTGCATTTGTTATACATTTATGATGATATAAAATTATTTGCGATTCATATAAATGAATAATAATATGAATTATGATGTGCTTTAAGCTTGTACCATTTAAAAATATGAGGGTAATTATAAAAGGACAGTCACAGTGGAGAAAAGTAAACTCTGATGAGCTCGTGAAGAAAATCAAAATCTTGCTAAATGGACGGAAGTAGTACATATTGATACAGAAAAGCTGTGATGAATGGTGGCGGTTGGAGGAGGCCGTGGGTGGTTTCCAGCCCATTTATCAACATTCTCGCCTTTTTTTTTTTTCTTGTCACCATTCATTTTCTGATTTGTGCCTGGTTGGCGCGTGCAGCAAAATAATTTTGTTATTTGTTAAAAAGGTGAGGTCAAGGTTTATTTAAAGACCTAAATATGTAAATAAGTCAGGCCTATTTAGTTAAAATCCGGCTTGTAAGCCTTCAGGCCTAAATAAAAAAATATTTATTGTTTTTATTCATATATTCTACTAAAAGCCTACATTTTTGTAGTTTTTTTTTATAGGCTTAATGTGCACAAAGCCTTTTTATAGCCTTCAAGACCTATAATATAAGGCCTTTTTAAATGTCTACATTGTAAGTAGCCCTTTAAAAAAGCTTCAGTCTTTATAAAAGCACAGGACTGAGCCTCAAAAAAAGTCTGCATTCAGGTTTAGACCTTCCACCCCTATTACAGGTTCAGGCCTGTTTAACTAAAACCTGACCTATTTCCATCCCTACACAAATAAAGCTATGAAATTAGGGTTAAGATGCAAAAATACACATATGCTTTTCTCTGAAGAACGACCAATAACAAGTGCTTTTTTTAAGTGTAAAAGTGACTATGTGGTTAAAAATTATGTGCAAAAATATTGTTTAACCGTTAAGTTTGACTTTGACCGTTAAGTTTAACTTTTTTTTACTGACTGGACAATAACATAGCATTTCAAAGATGCAAAAATACAGATGTTGTTTGTTGACAAAAGGGTTGAACACAAAATTCTTTTTCTTAATTTAATAATTTTATTTTAATTACTACCGAGTACTAAAAAGATATTCAGGATAATGACCTGTACTGAAAAATTACTTCATAATCTTGAAAAATTATTTTAAGATCTGAAAAAATATTTCAGGGTACTAACTAGTACTAAAAAGATACTTTGAGAATACTGGCTGGTATAGAAAAATATTTTATGATCTTGAAAAATTATTTAATAATCTTAAAAAAATATGTTGAGGTATATTTTTAGCCCCAGTCAGTACCTGAAATATTTTTTCATGATCTTAATATAATTTTTTAAGATCATGAAGTATTTTTCAATAGCAGTTAGTATTCTTTTAGAACCATTCAATAGCTTGAAATAATTGTTCAAAATCCAAAAATAATTTTTCAAGATTATGATATATTTTTTTTGTACCAGTCAGTATCCTAAAAAGTACTTTTTAGTACCAATCAGTACCTAAAATATTTATTTTTAGTATCAGTCAGTATCCTTTTAGTACCGGTCAATACCTGAAATATTTTTTCAAGATCCTAAAATAATTTTTCAAGATTATGAAGTATTTTTTTTTTTGTACGAGTTAGTATCGTAAAAGTACTTTTTAGTACTAGTTAGTACCCTGAAATATATTTTTTTCAATATTGATCAGTATCCTTTTAGTACTGGTCAATACCTGAAATATTTTTTCAAGATCCAAAAATAATTTTAATTGAAGTAAAATTATTAATTTTTTTAAAAAATAAATTGGTGTTAGGTGCTCTTGTTTTTTTGTTCAAAGGATCTATATATTAATACTCCAAAACGATACAATACATAACAGTAACCATAAACAGATTTAAAACAAATACAACCAACATAACAACAACAACAAAAAACATTGGATACAATATTAGCCAAACTTCCAGATATGCATTTTTACACCTTTGACAAACCACATATGCATTTTTACACCTTTGAAATGCCACATCATCGTCCAGTCAGTAAAAAAAGTCAAACTTAACGGTCAAACGATTTGTTTGCACATAATTTGTAACCACGTGTGTACTTTTGTACCTAAAAAAAACATTTGCTATTAGGTGCTCCCCAAAAAAAATTACATATATATTTTTGCCCCTTAACCCTTTATTTTAAATTATTTTTCTCCTTTAATCTTGTGCATGTATGGTTATTGTTGGTACATGTTAGGTTTAGAAAAGCACGGTCACCCAAGTTTAAATAAAACTCTTTTCACGTTTAGCTCATAAACCGTAAATTATGTTGAAAGAATAGATTTTACTACTAATCTAAATAGATATTTCCTATAGTCATTGTTATTAGATACCAATTAAAAAGTTTATTTGATTCTTTTTAGAAAACACTTGTTTGTTCCCAATAAATATTAATTAATTTTTTCCACATGTGCTTATAATTAATAAAGGTAGTGGGTGAAAAGAATAATTATATAATATTAGAGTTTAATGCAATTAATAGAGGTAATATTGAAAGTTACTTAAATTGTAGAACAATTTTATTGACTTTAACAGTTTTTATTGGTTTGTGAGAATGGTTGGTTGGTGCCTTATAATAAAAACCGGAACGAGTACTAATTTCTTTAAATAAAAAACATGAAATACAAAATAAGGCCCTCAACCTTTTACCGCGGATCTAAATACAAGCATTTCTAAATAATTTAAAAGTAGGAATAAAAATAATTAAGCTGATCATAATTTTTTTTAAAAAAAATAATATTATATCAAATTATTACATCATATTAATTTTTTAAATATCCAAATTAAATATGGATATGTATTTAAAAAATATATATAGTATTTCATAAAAGGGTTAGTACAATGTTTTTTCTTTATCATATTTTGGTTTTGGTCAATATAATTTCCTTTTTGTGCACATATAGGAAACCACATAACGGTAGTTTCAAAAACCTTTTTCACAAGTCAAAATAAAAATATTATCATAAATCGTAAAAATTATTTTTTAAAAGCTAATACAAACATGCATGTGACATGTAAAAGGATTCAAAACCATAGCACCAACATGACACTTAGCATGTAGACATCCATTTGGGCTTGTTTATGTTAGCGTTTCAAAAGCATATTTATGTAAATTAAAATAAATTTTTTTTTTCACATATTTATCTCGTACATCATGAATGCGGTTGGAAAAATAGTATTTATCACTACCCCAAATATAGATGTAGTTTCTAATCCGATTTTTTTTAAAAAAGGATTTAGATCTAAATCACAAATATTAACATTCTAGACAAAAATGAACTTGAGGGAATAAAATATATAATTTGTAATTATAGAAATAAAAACCAAAAGAAAAATAAATATAAAGACCAAACATTATACACTATGGATCTTTAATATAAAATATATTTATGAAGTTAATATTCGTCTTAAATATAAAATATAAATTTTATATTTATCAATATTTTCCTATTTTATATTTATTAATGCTCCCTCAACAATAATTAAAAAGAAAAGTGAATAAAGGAATGAAAGCAAATGAAAATGTTTTTAAAAAATATATAAGAAAAATCTCCCTCAGGTCCAAGTAAGCAAGATATTATCAAAAAATGCCCAAAGAAAAGTCATATGTTAGAAAATGCCTTAATTGTTAACGTGTATTGATGTAATTGTTAATATTGTACTGATTTAGTTGTTAATATGTACTGATTTAATTGTTATGTTGTACTGATATAATAGTTATTAACGTTTCTGAAAAAAAAAAAAAAAAGAGGACATAGTGCTGTTTCTAACATGTAATTTTTCTTTAAACTTTTTTTATAATATCCTGTCAAATATATACCTCACTAATTTTTTTTTTTTTTAAAGATACAGGCAAGCCAAAGCTTGAAGGTAGTAAATAAGAGCTAGATTAAGAAAATCTAACCCCACAAAATAACAATCTAAACACAAATAATGACGACTGGCCGATTGATCTTTAGGCGCCATCTCCAGGCAAACTTATATAATCTACCCAAAAACTCAAAAGGGGCACGAAAATTATAAAGGAATAACTTCTATTTGAAACAGGCAAAGCAAAGCCTGCTGTAATAGGGCGGAAGTAGTATGTTAAATCAGCGTGCCCAACCTTGCTGCTCTGGCACAGCGACTTGCCATCTCAGTCTTTTCATGACAAGACTTTTTGAGTTTTGACTTAATTAAAAGCTCTTTTTTTTTTTTTTTTGCCAAACATATTTAAAAGCTGCAAGCAACATTAGAATTGAACTTCCAGATATGTTCAAGTGATTGTTGGGAAAACATATCACAAGATCAAACTTATCGTATAAACCTATATTGTATGGCGTAAATCAGTCTTTACCTCCAATCCAAATCAATATTTATATCGCATATCACCGCTTGCACAGACACTAATACTTGTATATATATGAAATTTCTATGAGTGTTATCAGTATTATAATTTTTTATCTCTTGGTGTGAAACATAAAAAGCAGAAGCGATTAGGGTGATCAGTTTGTTTTGTGTTTTTTGAGCAAGGGAGTGAGATCTAAAGCAAAATCTGCAACTTCCAGTAGAACAGGTGAAAGTCAGAGAAGCCCACACGCTGAACACATCAGAAGAAAGCATTTCCATTGCCACCAAACAAGAAGAAAGAAAAACCCTTTATTGGAACTCATAAACCCTTTTCTCTGCGCATCGTACGATCGCTCTGCACATTGCTCCCTCTCATCAATCATCAATTCAATACTTCGAGCAAAAAAAAAAAATCATCAATTCAATACCAGTTTCCAATAATTTCAACGTGAAATCAAGTTTGTCCTAATATAAAACAAAACATAGTTTTTTTTTTTTATACAAGGCGATAGGGGAGGGGGGGGATTGAACCCAGAACCGAAAGAGAGGAAATTAATCCCAATACCACTGTACTGCTAGTAGTGCTGGTACAAAACATAGTTTATAGTGTAATTTATGTCCAAGAGTTAGTATTATTATTTATGGGCCCAAAATCATTAAATTAAAAATCACACTGTGTGTAATTCTTTATTAAGAACTTAAAAAGTCTGCGAATTTTAAATTAAGATCCACTCAATTTTTGGTCAAAAACCATACTCGTATTATTTTTTTTAGATGAATGTGGACGTGGAAGGCCTAGTGAGGAAAAGAGATGTGATGATGGGATGCGGTGGGGGCCCACAAGGATCTTGTTCCAGCTGGGCCGATGACCACTCGGAAGGGGGCCCACAATCCATAGTCAGAGCCGAATGATAATGTTTTTGCCGTAATCATAGAAAATTACATCACAGTAAATAATTGCTGGTGGGAAGTTGTAACAACTAGTACTAATAGCAGAATGATACCCAATATATCTAATCATCACTTAGCTGGTTGACCATTTGATTTTACATTACATAATAGTAAGCTTTTTTATATATTTAATGAAACAAATTATCATCACCATCATGATTATCACTTTGTTTTAATTTGTTTAAACATCATATAAAATCTGAGTCGAGCTCCGGAGAAATGAAAGTGGACATGAGAATCAAAAAGAAAGAAACAGTTTACGTGCGTGCACTGGCAATTTGGTAGCAAAAGAAGTTTTGCATGAGAATCAAATCTTTGGATTATCATTAGGGTTAAGCTTGACACGACGTCCCAACTTCACAACTTATATTCCCTGCTACGTCATCGTCATCATTTTGCCTGAGACCCAGATGAGTTCAAGATCCGTGGAATGAACACTTCCAAATTTTATTCAAATGTTTTGAAATATGCAAATAATTGTAGGCAGTGGATGGTCAAATTCCTATATTTTCCTCTGAAGCTTTTAATAAATGGCACAATCCTATTCCTATCTGCATTGGAAGCCTACTAGGGATAACGTCCAGTACATAGAGATGTGGACTGTTCCTTGCCTTCTTTAACATTCAAAACTTAATGCAAATCTGTTTTCTTGCCTTAAAAAATGAGTATCCTTCCAACAAAAACAAAAGAAGAATATTGACCTGGTCACACTCATATGGTACTATGAATTATTGAGGGCCTTGAGGTTTGGTTGAGGTTAATTCATGAGAATGGATCTCATTAAGAGCGAGATGGATTTTGAGTTGGGGAGTGGTTGGGTTGAGCGGGAAATTTTTTTTTTTTGGGTCAGAACACGAACATATATTGATACTACTGAAAAAAGTTACAATAAACGGTTACACACCAAGCTAAACAAACTAAACGTACACAAATCAAAATAGAAGGACTAACACATATAAAAACACCTAATCAAATGTACAGAGAGCGAGTCACCCCTAACCAAATAAGAGTAAAATTGCTATATATTACCAAAAATATTGGTTCCCTCTGGCCATTCGCATGTCATATGTGTGGTTGTGTGGTGCATATGCATTATCATCTCTAAAATTCTTTTTCTTTTGAAAAATACTACCTCCGGTTGTTAATATAAGATCTCATTTATTATGTAAATTGCATTATAAATGAGATATTGTATTAAAGACCAGAGGTAGTATATGTATATCAATGAACATGCAAATGCTACTTAATGAAAGTAAATTACGTTAATAATCAATCAAACAAACTTAAATCATGCTTTTTTCTTTATTTCTTTTGATGAATGTTGAAATCGATTCTCCAAATAAATTTTTAAAATTAATTTTCTAATATGATGACAACAAAATTCATAATTTAATAGTAAGTCTGATCATCAAGAGATTGTGCTTTGCTTCTTATTTCTTAATATAACACTAAGTTAGAAAATTAAATACTAAACTGCTCCAAAAAAAAAAAATCTTTTTAAAAGTCTGACCTGTAGAAACGAAATTTTCAAAACAATCTGCATTTAATTTTTGTAGTCAAAATGGGTAACTTTTTTCAATATTAATTTAGACGAGGTCATAGAAAATTGAGAAATGGAGGGAGGGAGATATTCTTATTTCTTAAAGAACCAAGAAAAAGGTAATGTCGTTCATGTTTAAAGTTTTAAAAACGCCACAGGTCGCCCACTAGTGGATGATATTATTGCTACTAGTATAACGGTTTGACTAAATAACAAAAACAACAGGAGGAAGAAAACATGATTGTGTCTCCAGATTTGGAAACACAGATTCAGCTCAGCAATCTAAAAGTAGTAGGGCGATCACAGGTTCTCGCCGTTTTGACTTGCTCAGAGACCCCACTGAACCAAAACATCAACCTTGTTTGGGCAAACTGCTTCCAGCCAAGGGCCTGATTCTTTTGACTCTCAGTGTCCGACCCTTAACTACTACGACGTACTCTCACACATCCCGTGACTAAAATATTACTCTCCATAACTCAATTTGCAACCCCAGAATGAGTCCACCCCACAATCTTCTACGAGATTCCCAAGATTCCTGCTTAGCCTTCACTGTACAAGTTTGTTCTACTGTCAGAAACCTCATGCTCACCAAACGACTCCATTATTCTGTTGGTAGTCTAGTTTCCAATGCTCTGAGACCGTACACATTAAAGAAGGCAATTTTTCATGATGAAGGTGGTCTATGGCTTGATTCAAAACATCATTCTTATTGCCCATAGGTTACCTAATCACCAATTTCTGCCACGCTAACAAACAGCATTTCACAATCAGCACAGTAGTGAAGTTCAACTTCAGTCATTTTCTGTCCGTTCACTTAACTGAAAGGCTTGATATGAAGGTCAATGGTTATCAACTACCATTGACAAATCGATAAAACTAGGTAGAGCATTGAACAATGTGGACCGACCCATGAAATTAACAAGGCGGCAGTTAGATGTAATTAGATTGAGGAGCCAGAATCAGTAATCAAGCTTGGAAATATACATATTAACCACTCCCACGCTTTAAATGTTCTCGAATAAACCTTTCTGCATGAGATGGGTATTTATATCTAATATACTCACGAAGGCACTTCTGGTAGGAGAAGTCGATCCAGCCTCCGTCAGTTCTTACAACAAAGAGACACCTTGAGGATCTAAACTGGGGATGACGATCGACCTGAAATACAAGAAGTCAAATAATTTGCAAAAATCTAGAGCAATCTGAAAACAGCAATAATTGAAAGACAGAAATAGCAATTACTCTAAAAAATAAAAAATGCACAACACAACACATAAAGCATCCTATCCCATCACAATCATGCATTTCTCACTAACTGCGTTAGCTGCTAAAATTCACAGGAGATGAAATTAAAACTTGTCTGCAGCGAAAAGAAGCAAAACAAGAAAATCCAAACAGTTAGGGTGTTACTCGGATTTATGAAGTGAATCTAAAGATATATATTTGTAGAGTATTACCTAGGCAAGAACATTCTCTTACTCTTATGTCATTCAATCATCAAAACTATGAGTTAAAAACGAAATGTGATGTTGACCCAAAATGTAAAGAGATCAGAAGTATGGATAAGCGGGAATAACATCATCTTAATACCATTCCAGCATAGAGAATTCCCTCCACACAATGTATTCATGAGCAGCAGAGTATGTCATTTCCTTTTATGTGATATGTGCAGTGAGATAGAAAAAACGAAGATAATTGCTGCCTAAGACAACTAACATTATTGAAGCCAATAATATCCTCAAATTTATTATTTCAGTGAGTTTGCAAACCCAATGGTCCACATTTTGACCATAGTAAATTTGTCTCATAAATTGCAAAAGCATGTGGTCAACAGGTTTGAAAACAACCTCAACAAGCACGAGCTTCCATTTTGCACATTTTGTTTCCTTCCTCCAAAGAGGAGGAAAATAAAAGTATAACTACTTGTATTGGCTGATTAACTAGTCACACCGTGAGTTATTGATTTCAGATACATCTTTAAGCATCCTATCTATTTTGGCTTAACTGAATAATGTGTTGAACTATAATTATAGCACAAAAGGTTTCTTTGACCTGTCAATTCATTGCATGTAATTGGCAGAAAAACAATGCTCAGAAGAAATAAATCTCTAAATGTATCTCTTGTAGGTTATCAACGAGCCAAGAAGCTAAAGAAATGATCGGCTTGATTGAAAATTGAAAAAACGAGAAAATATTCAGCAGTTCCATATTTTGATATAATTAATTTTCCGTCATAAGCAAATGGACCTGGTAGCCCAACAAAGTAGTACAGACAGACCCAAACCAACGTAATCCAGTCCCCAAGAGAATTAAGTATGGGACTGGTTTGGAGAACTTAAAATAAGTGCTTTAGTGATCTACAAGATAAAACTCTTCTTACATATCTACCTTGTATAAAACCAAAATACTTAAAATAAGCTCATTCCAAAAAGCACCAAGTCAGAGTTTTGACTGCCAAACAGGTTGACTTGAACTAAAAATTAGCATTGTCTTATCGAGATACAGCATGGCAGATTTTATGAAACATTTGTAGCTGAGCAGTATTATTTACTTCCCAAGGTCTTCGTGCCCAAACCAAGAACCATTCCTCTGAAGTTAAGCTCAAATAAAGTGATAGTTTTGTACTTTGTATTACTATATAAATTCTTCTAGACACAAAAAACGAATGCAATGAGAAACATCTTATTCTACCAAAAAAGAATTCAGAAAATAAAGTATTTCTAGATTTTATTGTCATTAGAAACAGAAGTGAGCACTCCATCGGCAGTGCCACAGTATAGCAGGGGGTGTCATCGGTTTTAACATACTATACCTCAAAGAATTATATACATATATCATTTTTGGCCTAAACCTAAGAGAAATGAAAGAATGCATTAGCACAGATGTAGCACATAAAGTACTATTCTAGGACGAATGGAGAATAAAATCTCCCAAGAAAATTGCTGTATAAATTAAAATTCAGGTCTTAAATGCTCAGATTGGATGGGGAAGAAACACAATCTTGTGATGTTAAATATAATTCACAATTAAATAATCTCTTTTGGGAGCAAAGCAACTCAGAAATTTCGATTCATACAAAGGATAGAATTGCCGATCCTGTAGATATTCCTTTACAAGAAGTTCGCAAAATATGGTATGTCATTTTTAATGTACAACACACGCAACTCAGAAGTTGCATAGACAGAACATAATAAAGAAATCGATAGCATTACACTACCATGACAACAACAAATTGCATTGTTGTCGTGGCATGTAGATATACATATAGAATTAAAAGTATCATACCATAATTGACTCAAGACCGCACCCAATCTTGTCTTCAGAATGTGGATGGTAAGCCAGAAGCTTCTCTACTACAGCTTTCTCATCCTCAGCTGTCAATAGCTCTCCATCCATGTACCTAGTGTAGAAAATCAAAGCCATGTAAGCACCGCTTTTCAGCAGTTTTGTTTAGAGGACTTGATGTTTTAACAGCAATGTCATGCTTATCTATCTTCTTATTTATTAGATCTCCTGCTGACCCTTGCAAAGTCATGATTTTGCTCATCACACGTCTCCAAATATGCTTCCGTTTAGTCACACAATAAGGTACACAGTAATTTTATGACTGCATATGTAAAATCCCCATCACTCAACCAAGAATGCTCAGAGGCAAATGATACTCTAGAGTTTAGTTTCCTGCCAAGGAGCCAATAGTCTCATAAGGAATTTCCAAGAAGAGAATATGAACCTCGGATTTCGTGCCGGGCAATTATGGGGTTTTTGCTAAAAAAAGGTGGAGACAAGGAGAGAAACAATAAAGGGCAGCCAATAATGTACTGGTTTATTACTTCACTACAATATAATCTATGAATATATGTTGATAACTACTTTTGCATCATGCTCATCTGACCATATTAGTAATTATTTTCTGTTGACATGCAGATTAATGCATGTGTTCATAATGTACATCAAATCAATCTTTTGTGCCCAGTAGTGTCATATGGTTTAAACAGAGATGTACATAGAAGAAAAATTCAATCAACAACATTAAGAGTTGATTTTGTTTTCTTCTGCTCAGCTTTTGAACTATAAAGTGACTGAAATTATAACTTCATCCTTGATCGCTGTATATGTAAGAAAATTGAAACAGTCTGTATCGTCTTGGGTATTGATGCCAAGCTGCCTCCGAACACAAAATTTGTTCTCTACTTGCTAGTAGACTAAAATCAACGGGGCATAATGTCCAATCACATAAATAGCGGGTACCAGGAAAATTGAATGACACTTGAGTGTAGGCAAGAGAAGCTAGGACGCAGACTTGCAAGCAAGGATAAGAAGCTTAAGTTATCTTAACGAAGAAGTTGAAGTACTTAGTCGGTTGGTCCCTATCTTTTCATCCACTACAAAGATGAAGACATAATGATCTCCCCATGAGAATTGTCGTTCGGTAATAGATTATAACTCGTTTTGTTTGCATATATGAGTATTCAACAATGTACTGAGAATTCTCGTTTTGTTTGCATATATGAGTATTCAACAATGTACCGAGAATTCTTAGTACCAACAGGACGAACAGTTAGAGTACGACAAGAAGTACAAAATTTCAGATAAGGAATGAGGGGGAGAGACTGGCCTTCGCGAGTGGAGGATATCCTTGATTAACCTAACGATTGGTTCAATGTCCTTGAGGATATCTTCTTCTTTATCCTTCCATTTCCGATAATCGGAGTCATCCGACCTCGGGTGACTCACAAGGTCCTTAGCTCTCAGCAGCTTGGAGATTTGAGCGGCATAGTTAGCTTTCTCATCTGCGTGTCCCGGCTCCGAATTGGTGGGGGTACAGCAGAGTATGCGGTACGGCGTCTCAGTCGCGGCGATTCCCGCCACAAAACGCCGGTAGTTATGGAGCCGAAAATGAGAAAACAGGACGTCACGAAGAAGTAGAGGACCCGCCATTTGAGGTCGAGTGGAACTGGCGCGGGTGATGAGTAAACTGATAGCATGAGCCGTGATGTCGTCGGAACTCAATCCAATAAAATCAGTCCAGCCCAACTAAAGTGGATCTCATTTGTTTTTTTTTATACATAAAGTGCATCCTATTTATTCCTCCCTCAACTGCTATATTTACTCGTTCTCTCTCAGGTTTTTTTTTGGAAGAAATGTCATTTAAATGCCAAATAAAATCCCAAAACCCTCGAATGTCTAATAAAATTAATAAAGGACTTAAAGGTAAAAAGGATTATATTGAGATTTTAAAATGTTGATGAATTTACCTTTTTGCTCTCGGTTTAGAAATAAATTAAATAAAAAGAAATGAAAAATGACTCTTGTCGGAAAACCACCGCGACCAGCCATATAAGATCCAACCGTCGAACGGCCTGCAACTACTTGCGGCCTGAGATCCAACGAAGGTGAAAGGGGGTGGGGTTGCATCTTGTTTTTAAAAGGATTGAATGAAGGTGTGTGAGAGTGAAGATCGAACACACCCCACCTTCATATTGAAAGAACTAAGTGACCCAACTATTGGGATTCACAAGTTTTCACCTTTGTGAGGGTGGGGTTCGAACACACCCCACCTTCATAGTGAATTGACATGTTTTTACTTGATAAATGAACTTGTAAATCTTATTAATGAATTTGTAAATCTCATTAATAAACTTGTTATTCTCATTACACATTTTGTTCAAGGTACTCAAATTTTCTTCAGTCTTGTGAATCTCATTATATATATACTCTTATTTATACTCAAAAATCACATAACACACACATACATTATAGTATATAAATATATATTATATATCTTAATATATATATATATATATGTGAGATAAATATGTAATATATTATATATATAATGGGAATAACAAAGTTCATTAACGGGTTTCACAAGTTCAGTAATAAGTTTAGCAAATTCATCAATGATATCCACAACAATTATAATGGGATTTACAATTGTATTTCTTGATGGAAAAAATGTTAAAAAGAATATATATATTTGCTAATGCATATATATATTAAAGGAGTTAAGAGCCCAACATTGGGCCACTTAGCCCCTTCAACATGAAGCTGGGGTGGGTTTGAACCCCACCGCACACATTCATTATATCTTTTTTTTTTTTAAAGAAAAAGATACAATCCTGCAAAAAAAAAAAAAAAACCTCGCCTGATTTGAGGCCGGCCAGCAGTCAGTCGCAATGGTCCTCAAGCGAGGGTCATTTTATTTTTTTAATTTATTTACAAATTGAAGGTAAAAGGGTAAATTCACCAACATTTTAAAATATCAATTTGATCCATGTCACCTTTATGTCCTTTACAAATTGTATTAGACATTGGGAGGTTTTGGAATTTCATTTGGCATTTAAATAGAATTTTCCCTTTTTTCTACTTCCTTCTATTCTTAATATAAGATAAACTTACATAGATTAAATTTTAAAAAAAATTTGGTTAAATTGATTAATATGACATGTATTTTCTAAAACACCATGGTGATCTTCCTAAATTTATTCCTTCTCTCTTCTCCTTAATTATGATTAAGGAAGCATTAATAAGGGTCAATTAGGAAATATTGACAAATATGAAAATTATTTCTTATATTTAGGATCAAAATCAACCCCATAAAGATATATTATATTAAAAAATAGAGGAGTACTTATTCTTTTTCGTATTCTTTACTCATACTCTTATATACTCTTTTCATAAATAAAGATATAGTTAAAAAGGATGTTATATTTTTGATACATTGTTTTTAACTAACAAGCTATGTCTCCCCTTGCGTTGCACCAGAACACGAGCGAGTATTGTAGCTTAAAGTGTTAATTGTGATAGTATTATACAAAAAGACATAATGTTAGATAGTATGATGACCAAAATATTTTGATAGTGTAAAAAACATGTGACTTTGACGTTGAAAGTTAAATAGAATTAATTTGATTATTGTAAAAAAATGTCCAAAATTATTTTTGAATATGAAAAAAAAAACATTTACACCCCGCACATAATTGTTTTTTATAGCGTCCAAAAGTAGATTAGGTGATTGCAATGTATGATTCATGATTTGATCTCTATTTTCAAATTCAACCAAATTGAATTAATGATTTAATGTCTGTTGTCAAATTCAATTTACTTCATCACCTTATTGTCAAACTTAACAATAAATGTCGGGAATTAAATAGGAATAATATCCCAAGAAATTCGAATAACTTTGAAACAGATTGCATAGTTTTAGTACACGTTATTATTGAACAGGTCAAACCTTTTGGAGTAAAGCAAAATATTCTATCAAATGGGGGATAATTTGCAATGGTTTTTACAAAAAAAGAAGAAAAAAAAAAGAAATTACTTTAATGGGCATTGACAGAATAAGTATTAATGTAATTACACATGAATTAATTTAATTATTTGATTACCCAACCCGTTTATGTTAAACACGGTTATTACAAGATTTAATATGTAAAGTTGATTGATTGACTGATGATTGACTTTAACCGTATGTTCGTTTTGCGTAATTAGAATAGATGTTGCTTATAAAGAAGAAGGTAGGGACTAGAGAGTAACTTCATAATTTAAAATGGAAAAATTTGGGGGGAGGGGAACTCTCATTGAAAATTTAATTGATGAGAATAACCTGGTAAATTTTTATACACACATAGTGTTCTACAAATTTCGTATGCATTATATATTAGTACTCCAACCAAGTGTCTCGTAGCGCGATGGCACCAGGACTAGCCTTAAGAGCTGGTCTTCCCCCCGTCCAGAGTTCGAGCCTTACCTCCCCCTTCCCCCACTGGCTGTATCAAAAAAAAAAAATTACTCGAATTTATATCCTTCTCACCTATTAATTTTGTAATGAGGGACTTTCCCCCTATTCTCCTATTTTAAATAAGGTTTCAACTTTTAAATTAGAGCTGGAATAATCTTTCTGAACTAGCTACAGATTTTATTTATTTATTTATTTTTTTAATGAACTAGCTATAGATGATGCCTAATAATTTCTCCCAAGGGGGTGAAGTGGTGAAGATCTTTTTTTTGCTAAAAAGTGGTGAAGATCTGATCAGTCTGAGAAACGTATGAGCCCATGTATCAGATCTTGAGTCTTGACCCTTCTTGAACCCGATTGAATTGTCCAGTTTGTGGGCCTCGCGTGTCCGTCGGTCTTAACTCTTGAGAGCAAGCTTCTCATACAAATTATGCATAACAAAACAGGTAACATTTAATTAATTAGGGGATATTAAAGCAAAAGATATTTGGGAGAATGGGGACTATTCTCAAACTGAAAACTGGGATTGGATATGTTTTAAGTCGAGTCTGTCTAAGTTAGCATTATAGAAACATATTCACACAATCCGAGATAAAGCTCTTATCACATACTAACCTCATATATCATAAATCACGTTAGAAAATCAGCTTGTATCGCTAATCTAAGTAGACACTTTAATCATTCAAAGACTTGCTTTACGTGGTTGAATGAAGTGTGGAGGGTTTAGGTTATTAGAGTGTTTGCATTGACCATGCTCTCATCATAAATAGCTAGCAAGACAATAATGAAACCCTTTCAAGCAAAGAGTGTAATAATAGTGTGATGCAACTCTAGTTTAAAGCACTCAGGTATCAAGCATCAGCTCAAGGACTCACCGTTTCTTAACGGTTTGTTGTTGATTGGGTTAATGGTGAAACATCATTACCTGCATGCGGATACCCGTACAGAGTAGCAGTATTAATGAGTTTTTCTTTTCATGTTTTTGGACATTTCATGCACTTCTTTTTTGCAAACCGATCAAATAGCATTAATAAAAAGAAAAAGCAGGTTTAGGAGTCTGGCCTCCCCTCAGGGGTTCGATCCCTGCCAGTTGTATCAAAAAAAAAAAAAGTAACATCGCTATAGATTGTGAGTAAAGACAAAAAGATTTAGAGAATATAGAGGGACAATGACATATAAATATTATATAAAATTTTAAAATCTAGAAATGTCTACTGAAAAGGGAAAAAGATATAGATGCAAGCAGGTAGGAATCTGGGTTTTGAATATTTAGGCGTAAGACTAAACTACCCTTCTTTTCACTCTTCTCTTTCCATTGTCCACCTTCTTCCTCACTGTCGGCATCTTACTTCCACCAAAGAGAGTTGTGACACAGGGGTGTGGAGGACACAATTCCAAGCTAGAGAACTCAACTTGGAATAGTGAATAAGAGTAAGGGGACGAAGCTTAACCCACACCATCATCCTTCGTCGTCTCCAATGGTCTCATCCTCATCACCACCATCAAGTTCTCAGGATCCTAATTCTCTGCCTTTGGCCTTGAAATTGGTGTTGTTGGAAGAAACTAGGAGGCTAAGAAAGAAGAAGATGAATAGTAAAACGAGCTTCACAAAGTTTGTAATGAGATTGATAAGAACATAATGAGTTTGACAACATTCGTAATGGTTTTTACAAGAGCATTTCCTAATAAAGAAATGTTAGATATGATTCACCAACATCTGTAATATGTGACAACATTCGTAATGGGATTCACAAATGTAATATCCTAATTTTATTTTTTTAGGATGTAATTGTAATTATAAAATAATTTTATGTGATTATTTTAAGTAAATTGTAATAGTAAAAGAAATTAATATTAAAATAAAGTTGGGCTTCTTGTGATAATTTGGATCATTTCAAAAAAAAAAAGAGAGAGAGAGAGAAGATGAAACGTGGCAAAAAAAAAAGATAATAATAAAATAATATTAATGTCAGTTAAATCACCGCCTCATTAATTGAATGAGGTGGTGACTCATTCTCTGGGCACACATATATAAGTATAAATGTGTGTTGCGCATGAGAATGAGTAAATGTGCAGAGAATGAGGCGGTGAGAAGTCTGAAGCGTGTTGGAGTTATGCTTTGCTGGAATTGGCAGGTTGATATGAGGGTTATTCTTCGAGATTGTAATAGAATTACAGATGTCTTGGCTAAATGGGGTATCTCAAACTCTACAATTTTAGATAGGTGTCCCACTCATTTGAGAGCTTGGGTGGACCAAGAGTATTTAGGATTAAATTCCTTTTATGTGTAATTTTCTTTTTGTAATGTAGGCGTTTAGCCATCTTTTATATAAAAAGGAAAAAAAAAGTCGGAAGCGTGTTGGACTATTTCTGGTATGTTATTTATTTTATAAGATTATTTTAATAGTTAAATCAACTTCTTTTCAATAAACTTTTTTCATGAAAGTTGTTCTATATATTTTTCTCTTTTAAATAAATGCAATATCATATTGGTTAGTAAAAATTTTGAGGTTATGATTTTGGAAAGGTTTTGAGTTTTGATAATAGATGACTATATATACATATAGAACGATTAATAACTAGTTTTAACCGGTTCAGAATTTTTGATTGATGGTTGTAGAAATTTAAATTAATTTTTCTACTCAAGAAATTTAAGATTTATATTCTACCGAATATTTTTACCGATTAAAAGTTGTATAAATTTAGTTTTGAGTTAATAGAGGAATTATAGAGATTTTAATCGGCTAGTTTTGGAATTTGAAGGATTAAACTGTTATTTTTAGTTTTTATTATGATAATATATATTTATTTGAATTTGTGTAATTTAAAGCATATGAAATTATAATTGTGATGATGCAGAGTTTATTTGTGACCAGTGATTGTTCGTGTTTTACTTTCTGAAATAAGGTTTGGCTTGGAGTTGAGGTAACTATGCTTGTTTTGGATTGTAATGTGTTTTCTAAACCTTACCTTTATATGAACTACTGGCATGTGATTTGAAAAATTAAGTGTATATTTGAATATGAAGTCATTTCAGTGAAGCAGCATATTTTCCATTTTGTATATATATAGTGAATATTGTTATTGAGATTATTATTGTGATAATTGTTATAATGTTTGTTGTGGGTTATTGTATAGGGAATGATAAATTTTATTAGATATTGTTGTTATGATGTTTGTTGTGGGATGTTGTGCATTGAATAATATATTATACAATGTTTTTGTGTAAATGTAGTGTCATATTGTCTATCTATTATGGGAAATGTTGGGTTGTGTAAAAGAGTTTTAGGGTGAAATTGTGTCCATCGGCTCTCTCATTTCAGACCCGGAATTTGAGCTGAGTGTTTTGGGCGGATACCTCCTTATTACGGTATATTAGTGGTGGCACGGGAAGGGACAATATTTTTGAAGTGACTAGCTAACCTTAGTCAGATATACTAGCACTGATAGACTGTACCACGCTCAGATGATATAAGGAGGAGCAGGATGAATGAGTGGAGCTTATTATTTATTATTATGGATTAATTAATTTTTTGTTGTTGTTGTTGTTGTTTTTTGTTTTTTGTTTATAAATGTGTTAGTAAATCTGCTTCTTTGACTTACAATCTTTTCCTACATATTTGATAAATTAATTTTGGTTACTGGGACTTTATGTCTCACCCGGTCATTATCAATATTTCAGGCGAGACCCCTAATTCCACTAGTAGTAAAGGGAAGCAACCAGAGGCATAATAGTTGTGAACTCTGTAAGCCTCTTTTGGTTTTGGTGTTGTAATGATTTCTATATTGCCATTCTAGGGCCCACATGTTTTGAGAATATAATTTCAACCGTTACTGTTGAACCAAGGGTTTTATTTTATACGATATAATATTTTAGTGGACCCACTATCAAAACTTGTGTAGAAATGTTTTGGTAAAAACCTTCGTTGTGGATTTGGTGTTGTAAAACTCGTGGACTGTGTATTCTTTTGTTCGACAATTGTGCCGAGAGTTTTAGATTTTGTGTGGTGAGTTTATGGGCAAAATTAAAGTTTATGCCCTGGACTCCGATGTACTTATTTTTGTAGAGAAAAAAAGTTTTTCTTAATCTCTTGTTAATTCAGTTTAATGAAAATATTATGGTTAAATATTGTTTAGTAAGGAAATGTCTTTTCAACAAGAGCAATAATGAGTTTGACAAATTCATAATGATTTTCATAAGAGCAATAATCATGACTTGCATGTTTTCATCAGCAAACGTTTTTGTCAAAACCATTACAGATCTTATTAAACTCATTATTGATTTTATGAATCCTATTAAGAATTTTGTCAAATACCATAAATGTTGGAAAATTCATAAGCTTGTCGGAAAACTCATGAATTTTTCGGAAACCCATTTTTTTTCACCATTTTTACTTTGCTTTACATCTATCTTCCCTCCACCATCTATCATGATTGCCTTCACTTCATAGAGAGAGAGAGAACCTGATCTCGATCTCGTAACCTTCACTGTGGGTTTGCCATAGCGGCAGAAAGAAGAAGAAGAAGATAATAATGGTAAATTCATCAACAAAATCTCAATTTAATCTATGTTACTTTTATATTCTTTAAAAATATTAAATAATCTTTAGAAATTTTAAAATTTTATATGATATTTATATGTTATTATCCTAACATAAAATGAGAAGCACGAACAACAACAGTATCTAAAGAAGAAAATAGTTGACGATCGGAGAAGATATCCCTCAGGATGACGTCATTTGCATCGATGCCGGAGCTAGCAGTGAATTAGGCTAATGAGGAATGAGGAAAATCACCAGGGGTTGAGCATCTGTATGCAGTCCAAGGGAATACAGGGGTTTTGAGCAAAAAAAAAAAAAAAACAGGAATACAGGGGTGTGCATGTGCGCATTTATATTTTTTTGTCCTCAGCAATAAATATTATTGTTCCTTGGTCATTTTCCCTAATTTCTCCCTTTTATATTAACAAAAGTTTCATTTCAAAGTTATATAATGCGTCAAGCTTAATTTGCATTCCCACAGTAGATGTTTTCCCTCTCATCATCCTACATTTTTTCTTTTTCTTTTTTGTTTATTTGCATATTATTTCTTACTTGGACGCTGAGTGAATATGTTAAATTTGGCGCTAAGAATGTTGAACAGGTCATAGACTTGCTGTGACTTATGAACCAACCTGAGTCGTTTTAAAAGATAAAGAAAGAATAACATTTTGAATTTTTAAATTATACAAAATGATTATTATTGTCCGCCAGTAATCATACAAACCGATTCAAAGTTGGATAAAATATACACACCTGCCATTTGGATGTAGCTCTGGTTAGGTGGAGATAATAAGATCTGGGTAATGACTGCGATCCAAAGACTCGAGATACAATTTTTTTAAGAAGAATAACAAATTCTTTTTTCACCTACTCATGGTGGTAATGCAGACGCATGTTCATTAGTGTTATTTTTTATCACAGCGCCACAAGCTCACAAGTTGTCAGAAAAAGTCGAAGAAAGGCAAGTTCCCCCCCCCCATGGATTACGCTTTACACCTTACAGGGTCCAACTTGCGTCGATTTTAATTTGTTGACCACTATTGTGGACCCAAGCAGCCTATCTTTCCATTAAAACAAAAGAAGAAAAATCAATTCATTAGGTTTAAAGTTTCAATCCTGATTCTTGAATATTCAAACTCAATCCCTGCTTTTTTTTTTTGTCAAAAAACCTCAATCCTTACCCCAATCTTTATTTTGTTTTATTGTTTCATGTTTATTTATGATGAGCAGGGATGGACCCAGCAATTGAAATTAGGAGGGACGAAAATTACAGAAATGAACCCATAGTTTTAGAAAATCACATTTATGTCTCATAAAAAGTTTCAATTTTTAGTTTAATCCCTCCATGAAACTATATAGAGGGGGACTAAAGTGAAAATACTAAAACTTTATGAGGCTAAAATGTTATTTCTTAAAATTTTGGGTTACTTTCTGTAATTTTTCCCCTCTTAATTTCAATTTTAAATTTTTTAAGTAATTTTAGGGGGGCGGGGCCACCCTAACCCTCTAATTCCGTCCTTGATGGTGAGGCAAATTGAATACAATTAAGGTGACAAGTTGCTCGTTACTGCAAGACCATTCTATTCTACACCACTTCATTATAGTATTATCCTAATCACACATTCCTCCACCATCATTTTATCCAAATCTTTTATGTAAATTACTACTCCTCATGTCCTTCATATAAAACATAAAAAAATAGTTGTTCTTCATCCTTAATTTTTTTAATTTACTTTTATTGATATCTTTTTAATAATTATTATGGAAGAAAGAGAATGAGAGAATTAAAATAAGGTGACTAAAGTACTTTATAAAATACATATTATATTAATTAACTTAACTAAACTTTTTAATTTAATTAATTAGATAAACATGTTTTAAAAAAGGGAGAGGAAGAGTATAAAGTGATCTGGCTGCGGACCCTATATTTATCTCCACGTTATGAGAGTCCACGCTAAACGGATGGTATTGTTCACATGCGAATCCGTACGGTAAGGGTTTTCCCATTTTATGCCCGTGTTAAGTTTATCAATGGAAGCACGGAAAAGTCCGAAGGAAATCTGATTTTTATGCCCGTGTCTGTGGTCAAAGTCTCAGAGGCAAAGTCAATTCCAACGGCGCACAAGTCTGATTAGCTCAGAGTGGTTCTCAGTTCTCACCTTGGAGCTGTGTGAGGAAGGGTAAGTCTGAGAGCATCCCGTGAATATAGAGATTGAAGTTTGTCTTCTTAACCCTCCAATTTCAAGCATCTTCGTGAATGGGCCAGGCTGCTTCCGCTGCTGCAATCCCTTGCCGTCGCCAAACCAGTCACAGCCACCGCTCCACGTCCAAATCCAGATCAACTCCTTTCATCTCTCCTATGCTTTTCAATGGACGACACGAGTCCCCAAATGAGGCCATCCAATCAGTGCCTGACTACACCTCTGAGCTTCCCGACGAGTGTTTGGCTTGCATTTTTCAGTCATTAAACTCCGCCGACCGTAATCGCTGTTCCCTCGTGTGCCGGCGGTGGCTCCAGGTCGAGGGGCAGAGTCGTCACCGTATCTCCCTGAACGCCCAATCAGATCTTCTCCTGCTTATCCCTTCTCTTTTCACACGTTTCGATTCCGTCACGAAGCTCGCTTTGAAGTGCGACCGTAGATCCGTTAGCATTGGGGACGAAGCGCTCGTTATTATCTCTCAACGATGCCCCAATCTCACCCGTCTGAAACTCCGTGCCTGCCGTGAACTGACGGATGCTGGCATGGAGGTCTTTGCTAAGAATTGCAGGGGTTTGAAGAAACTTTCCTGTGGATCTTGCACTTTTGGAGCCCGAGGGATGAATGCATTGCTCAATCATTGCGCCTCTATAGAAGAATTATCTATCAAGCGACTCAGGGGAACTACCGATGTGGCATCGGTGGAGTCTATTGGACCTGGTGTTGCAGCGTCATCACTCAAAACTATTTGTTTAAAAGAGCTATATAATGGACAATTTTTTGGGCCACTTATTCTTGGCTCGAAGAATTTAAGGACTTTGAAAATTTTCAGGTGCTCTGGCGATTGGGACAGACTTTTTCAACTCCTAGCGGATCGAGTTCCAAATATAGTCGAAGTCCACCTTGAGAGGCTCCAAACAAGTGATGTTGGCTTAGAGGCAATCTCGAATTGCTCGGGTCTGGAAGTTTTGCATCTTGTCAAGACTCCAGAGTGCACAGATTTGGGGCTTACGGCAGTTGCAGAACAATGTAGGCTCTTAAGGAAACTTCATATTGACGGGTGGAAGACGAATCGAATAGGAGATGAAGGTCTAATAGCAGTCGCTAAATATTGCCCTTATCTTCAGGAATTGGTCCTTATTGGTGTCAATCCCACTAATGCAAGTTTGGAAATGTTGGCATCCAATTGCCTGAATCTAGAGCGGTTGGCGTTATGTGGGAGTGAAACAGTTGGTGATGTTGAAATATCGTGCATTGCAGCCAAATGCTTAGCATTGAAGAAACTCTGTATTAAGAGCTGCCCTGTATCTGACCATGGTATAAAAGCACTCGCAGCTGGTTGCCCGAATTTGCTGAAAGTGAAGGTTAAGAAGTGCTCGAGTGTGACATCTGAGGGTGCAGATTGGCTGAGGCTGTTCAGGGAATCGCTTGCTGTAAATTTAGATGCAGGGGAAACGGATCATCAGGACGCAAGTGCTAGTGATGGTGGAGCTCAAGAAAATGGCCTAGAAATTCCTTCAATCCCCAGCCAGGCAGCAGCCTCTGCCAACAATGCATCAAGCAGTACAGGTCGATCAAGTCCTTTTACGTCATGGCTCGGGCTTTTCTCTGGGAAAAGCTACGTAGCCTGCACTTTGAGAAAATTGTCTGGTGGTAACCGTAGTTCATGACATAGACTGAGGGAATTTGGGTCACCAAAGTGATGGGCAATTCAAGGCATTGACCATTCATATTATTTGGTGATGTTATCGCTTGATTCTTTCTCTTGTAATTAAAGCTAAAATTTCTTATTGTGTGTTGTGTTTTTGCTTTTTGAGATGAATCTTCTTTAGTTAAATTGGCAAGATCAAATTTTCTTTGTTATTTTTCTCCTGAATTATTGTTGCTGTTGCGCTAGTTGTTGATCTTACCTCTTCTCAGACTTGTCCGTATCTTCCATATTATTCCTAAAGCATATAGTTTATAAACTGCATCCTGTCAGAGTTTCTGGGATGGTGAATTTAGTTGTCTAGTGATGAGCGTATGTAACTTTCATGGGTTTTGTTAGATCTTTGATAGATAACTGGAGGAGGGCACGACACAAGCTTCTAGTTTGGGCTATGGCTTAGCAAAAGAAACAACTGAATTTCTTGTCTGATTCCAGCACACGTATCTTAAGTTTCTCCTCTAATGTATCGGCGAATGGCCTTATTGCCGCAAAATCGATTCGATGCGTTTGTCATTGAATATTTGGGATGTAAGTTGATCATCATGTCAAATAAGGTGAATTTTCAGATTTGTTGGGTTGATTATCAGACCAAGCTTGATGACAGTTGTGGGTTTGTCCTGTTAGTTGGTTTGATGCATGTGTGTTGATGGCTCGATTCTATCTTTTTTAACAGTTTTTTGGTGCCACCATCATTTTAAATTTGATTAAAGGTGTAAAAATGCCTATGGATTTATCACCAAAGTGCACCTAGGTTCGATTGTTGTAAGCAAATTGAATTATTAACCAAAAATTATGAATATATTGTTCACCTTAGGACCCTATTTATAACCTTTGGGCTCTAAAGAGAATTAAAGCCCATATCTATCATATACAGATATGTACACACTAAACAAATATATACAATATCAATATTTTTACACATTGCTTTCTACACTCCCCCTCAAATTAGGAGCAGGGAATACATTAACTGTGCCTAATTTGCTAAGCAATCTGTTGTGAGCCTCCTTGCCCAAGGCTTTAGTAAACATATCCGCTTCTTGATTCTGCGAACTAACATGTTGTAAATCAATTATACCTCCCTGAAGTTTCTCCATGACAAAGTGAAGATCTATCTCCATGTGTTTGGTTCGTTCATGAAAAAAAGGATTTGAGGCAATGTGAATTGCTGCCTTACTGTCACAATACACATCAACCGGACCTGTAGCTGGAATTGACAAGTCTTTAAGCATTCCAGTGGCCCAAACCACTTCTGCAACTCCTGATCCTAAAGCACGATATTCCGCTTCAGCCGACGATCGAGATACAGTCTCTTGCTTCTTACTCTTCCATTTGATGAGAGAGTCTCCAAGCTTGAGCAAGTAACTTGTGACTGATCGCCTTGTGGTCTCACAAGCTCCCCAATCTGCATCACTGAAACATGACAAATTGAGATCCTGGTCTGAACTCAGTAACACGCTGATAAATCCCAATTTAATATATTTTATCCCGCCTTATTCATTTATTTTGGGGACTATTTTAGGCTAATTTGGATTTATTAGACAATATTTGGATTGTTAGCCTATTTTAGGAAATAATATAAATCAGAATTAATTATGAGATTATTGGACTTAAATTATCAATATTCTGATTGAGATCTTGTGATTGAATAATATTTCTAAATATATGATAGATCACGATTTTATTTAATTCTTGCAGGATAAGAAAAGCATATTGGAAGATCCTACAATGCAGAATTAACCTTGGAAACTAAAAGAAGATCTAATGGTGGAATTTTGTTGGGCTTTTGGAATTTTAATTGGCCCAAGTTGATACCCAAAACCTTCTTTTCCTCCCATAAAATTAACCTTGTTGCCGCTAGTAGACTCACGCTCTCATTGAGAGCCGCGACGCTGAGACGCAGAACATTCACGCTTGGGAGACATTCAGGCACGTAGAAAGGAACACTGAGGAAGACGCAGCCAACACGCACAGGATCAGTTTTGATTCATTCACCTTCACGTACTGATTGTAGCATTCGAGAATTGGCACCATTCAATTATTCTTATTTCCCCATACGCGCGGGACCCACCACGTTGAATTGATTCCATCAATTCAATCCATTTGATCAATTCCCACGCATAGCCACTGTGTGTTCCAAGCAAAGATTCATTAATTCTCCCCTCATGGCTGTAGCGAGCTGCATGATGCTTGGAAGGGAAAAATTTATGGAAGCTTAGACTCTTTCGGGAGGTAACTTGGGAGGAGCATGGAGAAAGCTAGAGCCTAGAAACTTACACTTGAAGACCACAAGGGAGTGTATTTCTTTTTATCGTCTT
Source organism: Acacia crassicarpa (assembly GCA_034222035.1). NCBI lineage: Eukaryota > Viridiplantae > Streptophyta > Magnoliopsida > Fabales > Fabaceae > Acacia > Acacia crassicarpa. Next base: position 11,462,678 of record JAWXYG010000003.1, read on the forward strand.
AATTCAAACTTGAGGTTCTTTAGTTTTAAAGGGTTTTAAGTTGTATTAATTGAGAACAATCTAGTTTTAGATTGTAAACATATTTCTTTTGGATTGGATTGATAATTTGAAGTTTTTATGTGTGAGACAATTGTTGGAGTTTTGTTTGCAACCTTTTGATTGTCAATTGAATTATTAATTGAGTTTTCGTTATTAATTTAATTGTCAATTTGGTTTATCATCTTAATTGTTTAATTGGGTTGATAAATTGTCTAATTGTTCAATTGGATAATTGTAAACAAGATTTTCAAGACTATGTTGTGATTGATTTTTAATGAGTTTAATTAACCACCGCTTATTTCATTATGAGTTTTCTAGTGGAATATGTGTTATTGAGCTAGAGGGTTTCCCGTGTTCAATTAGGTTATTAAATTCACTAATCTTCCTTTGGTCTAATTAATTGGTTTGAGCTAAGAAAGTTAACTCCATGCAATTCATAAGTTGTCCCCTTCTTCCTCATAACTGAACTAGATCTTTGTCATTTGATTTGATTTTAATCAATTTTCTTCTTAGGATTTTAATTTTTCTCTCATAACAAAAACCCCCCAAAAATTGCATTCAAATTCATATAGATTAGTTTCATTCTCATTTAGGTTTTAGAGTCAATTGCATCAACATTTTTAGTTAGTTTAATTTCATTTAGGTAGTAGCATTCTACATTCTAGTTTAGGTCTATTCCATTGCATTTTTCATCACTTAAATTCAACCTAAAGAAAACCCACAGATTGCTACTTGGGAGAATGACCTAAGTTGCCGCTATATTGTATTATTAGTTGGTCTTGGTTTAATTGATTGCTTTAGCGACGAAAGTAAGCTCATCAATTTTGGCGTCATTGTAGTATAGTGGTGAGTATTCCCGCCTATCACGCGGGTGACCCGGGTTCAGGCCCTCCTTCTAGCGCCAAAAATTGATGAGCTTACTTTCGTCGCTAAAGCAATCAATTAAACCAGGACCAACTAATAATGCAATATAGTGACAACCTAGGTCATTCTCCCAAGGAGTAATCTGTGGGTTTTTCTTTAGGTTGAATTTAGGTGATAAAAAAAATGCAATGGAATGAACCTAAACTAAAATGCAAAACACTACTACCTAGATGAAATTAAACTAACTAAATGCACTAATGCAATTGACTCTAAAACCTAAATGAGAATAAAACTAACCTATATGAATATGAATGCAATTTTGGGGGGGTTTTGTTATGAGAGAAAAATTAAAATCCTAAGAAGAAAATTGATTAAAATCAAATCAAATGACAAAGATCTAGTTCAATTATGAGGAAGAAGGGGACAACTTAAGAATTGCATAGAGTTAACTTTCTTAGCCAAAACCAATTAATTAGACCAAAGGAAGATTAATGAATTTAATCACCTAATTGAACACAGGAAACCCTCTAGCTCAATAACACATATTCCACTAGAAAACTCATAATGAAATAAGCGGTGGTTAATTAAACTCATTAAAAATCAATCACAACATAGTCTTGAAAATCTTGTTTACAATTATCCAATTGAACAACTAGATAATTTATCAACCCAATTAAACAATTAAGATGATAAACCAAATTGACAATTAAATTAATAATGAAAACTCAATTAATAATTCAATTGACAATCAAAAGGTTGCAAACAAAACTCTAACAATTGTCTCACACATAAAAACTTCAAATTATCAATCCAATCTAAAAGAAATATGTTTACAATCTAAAACTAGATTGTTCTCAATTAATACAACTTAAAACCCTTTAAAACTAAAGAACCTCAAGTTTGAATTAAGACGATAAAAAGAAATACACTCCCTTATGGTCTTCAAGTGTAAGTTCTTAGGCTCTAGCTTTCTCCATGCTCCTCCCAAGTTGCCTCCCAAAAGAGTCTAAGCTTCCATGAATTTTTCCCTTCCAAGCATCATGCAGCTCGCCACAGCCATGAGGGGAGAATTAATGAATCTTTGCTTGGAACACACAGTGGCTATGCGTGGGAATTGATCAAATGGATTGAATTGATGGAATCAATTCAACGTGGTGGGTCCCGCGCATATGGAGAAATAAGAATAATTGAATGGTGCCAATTCTCCAATGGAATGCTACAATCACACGCCAACACCAACACTTTGTTTTAGGTATCTAACAATACTCCGAGCTACTGCCATATGTGCTTTGGTAGGTGTTTGCGTAAATTGGCTCATAACCTGCACAGAAAATGAAATATCAGGATGGGTGTTGGTGAGATAAATTAGCCTCCCAACCAACCTTCTGTAACGTTCAAGATTGCTTAACAAATATTCTTTTCGATCTCGCCCTTCTTCATAAGCCAAAAGCTTTAAACCGGGTTTCATTGGTATCGATAATGGTTTGCACCCACTCATTCCCATGTCAGAGAGTAAATCCAAAACATATTTACGCTGTGAAAGAATAATCCCCTTACGAGATCGGGCTACTTCTATTCCCAAGAAGTACTTCATCTCACCCAAATCTTTAATTTTAAATTGCTTGTGGAGAAACTCCTTCACTTCATTAATTCTCCTCTCCGAACTACCTGTGATGAGCAAATCATCTACATAGACAAGGATTAACACACAACCATAATCATACCTTTTAATGAATAATGAATAGTTATGTTTACTTTGTTGAAATCCACCAGTTAACAAAGCAGTAGTCAGTTTATAATTCCATTGGCGAGAAGCTTGCTTAAGTCCATACAAGGATTTCTTAAGCCTGCATACCATGTCCTTTTCTGTCTTTTTCAAGTCCCTGTGGTATATACATGTATACTTCCTCATTTAAATCTCCTTGCAAGAAAGCATTATGTACATCCATTTGATATAAATTCCATCCAAACACAGCAACCATCTTAAGAACAATTCTAACCGTAATCATCTTGATCACAGGAGAAAATGTTTCATGAAAGTCTATGCCCTGTTGTTGTGTATAACCTTTTGCTACAAGCCTAGCTTTATACTTATCAACAGATCCATCTGAATTATATTTAATTTTATAAACCCATTTACAGCCTATTGCCTTCTTTCCCTTGGGAAGAGGCATAATATCCCATGTGTCATTGGCCTCTAAGGCACCTATCTCTAAATTCATGGCCTTGATCACCTACTGTCCTTAATGGCTTCATTATAAGAAGTAGGTTCTACACTGGAATCGATTGAACATAGAAAACATAAATGGGATGAAGACACAGTTTCATAAGACATGTAATTTTCAATAGGATATTTACAACGACCTTTGGAACCTTTATTTAATTGAAGCAAAGATTTACCTGTGTCACCTTGTGAAACCAAATTGCATACATAATCTTGAGACCAAATAGGTGGTCTTCTTTCTCTTACCGGCCTTACTGGACTTGTTTCAAGTTCAGATTCAGAGCTCGATTCATTATGATGATCAATTTGGTTCTCTGGTAGGTTCCCATGTGTTGCATCACCATTTTCTGGTTGGTTCTCTTGCATTGTACCACCATTAGAACTCTCGGCTTGGTGCTGCTTCTGTATAGCATCAAACCAAACATGTCACCTGCAGTGCTCTCACATGCTCCCCCTAGCCGAGAGCCCCTTTCTTCTATGAAGGGAAACCTGTTCTCAATAAATCTAACATGTCTACTCACAAATATTTCCTTAGTTTTGATATTGCAAAGCACAAAACCCTTTTGATTACTTGGGTAACCCAGAAAAACACAAGCAACAAACTTTGATTACAATTTGTCAGTATTATTTAAATTTGTTGCATATGCCAAACAACCAAAGACTTTAAGATGTGAATAATCAGCCAAAGCATCATAAACAAGTTCATATGGTGTCTTAAAACCTAAAATTCTGGAGGGAACCCTGTTAATTATATAGGCTGCAGTTTTTACACACTCTCCCCAATATCTAATTAGTACTTGGGATTGAATCAGTAAACTACGTGCAACTTGCATTAAGGTTCTATGTTTCCTTTCAACTATACCATTTTGCTCAGGTGTATACGCACATGATGTTTCATGATGAATTCCCTTTCTTAAGAAAAAAATCTCTCAATGTATGGTTGACAAATTCCAAACCATTGTCACTACGAACCTTTCTAACTTTAATAGAAAATTGATTTTCCACATAGGCAATAAAATTTTGAATATGCCCAGAAGTCTCAGACTTTCGTTTCATTAAGAATAACCACGTTGCACGAGAAAAATCATCGACTATCGTAAGGAAGTATTGAAAACCAGAATGTGTAGGAGTCCGATATGGTCCCCACACATCCATATGTAGAAGTTCAAAAATCCTTCTTGTTTTAATGCAACTAGGGGCGAATGGAAGCTTTGTTTGTTTTGATTGAAAGCAAACATCACAACTTTTATTGAGTGTAACAGTTTTGTCATTCATCAAGTACAAATGCCTTAGTACAGAAATAGGGGCATGGCCAAGTCTATTGTGTAACAAAGATACATCAACATGTTTGTTTTCTTTGAGACAAATATTAGCCATATTCACTATATCATTTTGGTCATATTGCAGAATGTATAGTCCTTCAATCAGCTTACCAGTCCCCTTCAGTTTACCACCCTGAAGGCCCTATATCAAACAACGGTTAGGAAAGAAAGCTACCATACATCTTTGTTCTTTAGTTAATTTTAATACAGAAATTAAGTTAAACTTAAGCATAGGAGCATATAAAACACCATATAAAGTTATGCCATTAAAAAATCTAACAGTTCCGATATGTGTTATGGACACTTTATCTCCATTAGGAATCTTAACAGTTCTAAGTGGCCCTGAATATACGTTATAGTTGTCTAATAAGGATAAATCACTAACTAAGTGTGTGGTTGCCCCGGATCAATAACCCAAGTTATATATGCATTTTTATAAAGGGGAGAATCAATCAAACCTGTACCGGTTAGAGCATGCATATTTTCTTCCGGTTCCTTCTTCAAAAGATCAAGCAATTTATCATATTGCTCTTGTGTAAGGGATGGCGAGATCATTGTTGAAGAATGCATAGCCTTTGCTGTATCCTTTTGTCGATCAACTACTTGCTGGTTGACATCTTGAACTTGCCTTCCTTTCGGTCCTTTGAAGTCAGGAGGATACCCTATAAGTTGGTAACAATTTTCTCTGATGTGTCCCCTCTTGTTGCAATAGGAGCAAATCAAGGGTGAGCTACCTTTTCCTTTGCCTCCTCCTTTCCCTCTCCCCCTAGCTATCATGACTATACCTTCGGCAGGATTCACTCCCTTGACAAGAGCCCTTTTAGCCTCATCTTCTGCAACCATTGCAAAGGCTTGATTCACGGTGGGGAGAGGAGACATGAGTAAAATCTGACTTCTAGCCATGTGATAGGTTTCATTCAAACCAGTCAAGAATTGAAGCAGTTTCTGGTGCTGCACCAAATTCCTTTGAATTTTTAATGCTTCACAGGTGCAACAATTGCAAGTTGCACCAACAGCAACAAGGGAAGACTGTTCTTCCCATAATCCCTTCAATTTTGAGTAATATGTTGCAACAGACAATTCCCCTTGTTGCAATGAATTAATCTCACGGTGGAGCGAAAAGATTCGAGATCCTGTGACCTTGTCGAATCTTTCTTTGAGGTCCAGCCACACCATATGTGCATCACTGAGATATACCATCCCATTTGCCAGCTCCCGAGACAGAATTCAGAATCCAAGATAATACAACAGCGTTGCAACGCTCCCACTGACCTCCCAAATCAACACTAAATTTCTGTTTCGGATAAAAACCATCAACAAATCCAAGTTTTTGTTTCCCAAGAAGAGCAATCCTCATAGCTTTGCTCCAGACAGAGTAATTATCAGTTCCAGTAAGAGTAATAGGAATGATCGTCGTAACTTGAGTGTCAGACGGATGTAGATACAAAAGATGAGCAAAGTCAATGGTGGTTGCTGGCGAGGGGGTCCCATTCTTTGGATCAGCCATGGAGTATGTCTGAGTCAATGGCGAGGTTGAGGGAGAGCAGCTCGGAGCAACGGTCAAAGGCAGGGTTCTGATTCACTCACACAGAGCGTTGGCAAAGAACGGAGATAAAGGATGAATCTCGGCTATCACGTTGATCGCTGCAATCGTTAGCAAGGGTGAGTCGTTCTTGACAAGTTCAGGGTCAAGATTCCGCAGTCACGTACGTCGTTCTTGACGAGTTCAGGGTCAAGATTCCGCAGTCACGTACGTCGCTGGTTCTCACGGGCTGGACTCTCACGGTCCAGCGTTCTTCAATCGCAAGAGTCACCGTCGAGCAACAACCGCTGCCGTCGATCGAAGCTAGGAGGAAGATAGAACTTGTGGTCGTGGGTTGCCAAGAATGAATCGCGCAGAAGAGCACGGTCCAGCGTTCTTCAATCTCAGGAGTCACCGTCGATCAGCAACCGCGGCCGTCGATCGGAGCTAGGAGGAAGATAAAACTAGTGGCCGTGGATCGTGAAACTTGGCCGTGGGTTGTGAACCTCAGGAGCCAAGAATGAATCGCACGGAAGAGGAGAGCAGTGCGTCTGGCGTGGATCTTGAAAACCCACCGGTCAAAGCGATCTGATCTGAACTGGGAAATCCACCTCAGCGAAGAGGATGCCACCTGGATCTTGGAAAGCCACCTTAATCAATGGGTGGGTCTTGAAAAAATAACCTGATGCTCTGATGCCATGTAAGAAAATTGAACAGACCCAAAGGCTTAATTCTTATTAACCAAAAATTATGAATACATTGTTCACCTTAGGACCCTATTTATAACCTTTGGGCTCTAAAGAGAATTAAAGCCCATATCTACCATATACAGATATGTACACACTAAACAAATATATACAATATCAATATTTTTACACATTGCTTTCTACCGTTTTCTGGATGGATTCGAACTTTTGACTGATTGCTTTGGCTGGATTGCCCCCCGTCCCCTTTCTGGTTTATTTTCTGGGCTATTGAAAGCAGCCAAGACGGAAGGGAAGGAAAGAGGAATTGAAGGGATGAGGCCATTGTGTGTGAATTATTATTATTATTTTTTCCATTTCCATGTCAGCCTTTTTAGTCAAAGGCTCCCTTCTAGTGGTCAAAGTAACCCAGAGTTATTATTTTTGCTCTATTTTTGAGTACTTTAACTCATGTATACTTTTACACCTCTAGAAAACATTTGAATGGTGTTTTTGTTTTAACATTAAACCAGTTATCTATCATGTTATTCCTGTGGCATTTTACCAGTTCCGTTGGAACTTTTCAAGTCAGAGATGACATCATGTCATGACTTTTTACTGGCTTTGCCCCCATGAAGTAGCTCCTCTTCGCATTTGAAGATGGTTAGAGTTTAGCCCTGTACATGTGTGTGACATGACGAGTTTTCATGAAAGTTACCAACAGGGTTGGAATTTACCGAGGAAGTCAGTCCTTCACAACTTGATAGACCAATGTTAGAATAACTGTGTTGAGTGAGATGCCTATATTTAATACCCAAACATAAACAAGATCACCTTCTACTTGGAGGATGCTTTTGCCCAAGAAAAAAGGGTTTTCGTAAAAGTTGAATATTTGATTATTTTCATGAGAGATTAAGCTAGCACGACATTATCATATATGTGAAACTGACGGGTAAGTAGGAATTAGTATGATTCTACTATCACCCAAGTATAAAAGCGAACGTGATTCGCTTGTATTGTTATTTCTTGCGTTGATCCATGGTTTTTATTATTCATAATAATAATTGTGCCCCACGTTATCAGCCTTGACATCTATTTATCTAACTCAAATTACTTTAATTAGTAAATCTCGTTAATCATCTCAACAGAATAATGCTAAATTATCTCCAACATAGAGAGAAATGGAAAAAAAAGAATTAGCAATAAAACAAAAGGGAAGTCGGAAAAAATGATAAAGAGGTTACATTAAAGAATTGATTAAAAGCGAGAAATTGCATCCCAAGCAGCACCAGTATTAGTGATTTATCGGAAAATTATCTATTATCTCCAATCACATGAAATCTGGATCGTTCAATGTCTTCTGTGGCTATGGTTTGTAGCAGGGGGTGTGAAGGAGAAATTTGCGACAGGACAAAACAAATACTACTCCACGAGTCACTTGGATAATCTAAAGTGAGTAGAGATTTGTACATAAAATGTTGGATAAACTCAAATCGAAAAAGAAAATGCCCAATCCGTTGATTACCTCCAGAAATCCCAATGCTCCATTTAATGGTGTTCTTGTTAGGCTATCTCTCAGACCAACCATGGCATGCTCGGACAAACCATGGCATCCCTCTTGTGAAGAACTAAGATTTATGGGATTTTGTAGGGAGGGTAGGATGAAGATATGGAATCAAACCATGGCTTAGATGACGAGACAAGTAAAAGGCGAGCTATAGCATCACATACGTGCCTGATCGAAAACGGATAGACATTGAACATTCTATGGCAAGACATTAGCTTAGGGCGAGCAAAACAGGAACAGTAAATACTATAGACAGCAGAGAATGCATCATAAGAATACGAAATTCATTCAGCCATTGTGGCATGGCGAAATTGATCATACTATAGACAGCAGAGAATGCATCATATGAATAAGAAATTCATTCAGCCACTGTGGCACGGCGAAATTGATCACAGATTCAATCTACAGAAGCTGGAAACCTTACAATAATCAAATACGTTCCTGCCATCACGGCTCGAATACAATACCACGTAAATACAGCCATATGTACAGAGCGAATGCTTTACTTTAAACTTTAAAAGTTTAAAAGACCAACTATCAAATTAAGTCCCAAATGCAGCTGAGTATACTTATGGGCATGCAGCATGACGAAGAGTTTCAAGCATACTATCATTCATTCTACTTAGTCTTCCCTTAGCTTCATCATCCGCTGCTTCAATATTCAAATCATTCACTTAAGCACTGCTTACTTTGTTCGTAGCACCAAAAGCCCAGTGGGGTTTAGCAGGAACACGCTTCATAGCCTTCACTCCAAATGGACTGTTCTTGTTCTGTTCAGTTAATTAAAACGTTAGCGAAAAATTATGGACTTAGAAGTGAATACTAGATTCTTATAGAGTTGAATCAAGAATGAAAGGTTACCAAGAGACAAGTGCCCTGTTCAAGGTTGCAGATGGGATAGTCGTGAGGGCAGCAACTGGAGTGGTCGTCACAGCAGGTGGCAGCTTCAAGAGGACAACATCCCCAGGCAAAGCAATACTTACCATATTCGTATACGCAGCAGCAAGTAGTGCTCTCAGCACAACTGTAGTAATTATCACAAACAGTTGGTGGCTTTACAGGTGAAGGAGGTGATGGTCCAGGGTTAGGAGGATTTGGGCCTTTCTTGATTGGGTAAGATGATTCCATTGCAATTCCACATTTTCCAGCGGTGCTTGCAGCCAAATTACGTTCCAATCTCACATACCCGCCCTCTCCCCAGCTCTTTCCCCATGAGTTTCTAACTATCCAGTAATCAACTCCATTTTCTGTACCGTATCCCACAGCTGTGACACCATGATCCAATGATGTTCCACAAGCTCCAGTGAAGACGCCCTGACAAATTTGAGGTAAATGGAATACATCAAGTAAGGAAGTTTAGGCAGTCATTTGACAGAAATAAATCCAAAGAAAATCATCTTTTAAGTAAGCTGCAAGTAGCACCGCTTTTGATGGATAACTGATGACTTCTTGTCCACTCATAGTATATGCTCAGTAGGTGTAAACGAAAATGAGTGAGAGACTTACGGATACATATAACTGGAATTCCCTGCCACCACCTTCAATGGCAACGCTCACTGGCTGATGTGCTACAGCCTTTTTCAACGCCGCCTCGTCATTCACAGGAACGTCCTCGTAGCTATCAATTGAGACGACCCTAGCATTTTTCTGTAGACACGATGAAAGAAAAAATTATTATTAGAGAATCAACTATTTTCCACGAGGTCAATTCAAGTAGCCAAGACTCACCCTGTATGTGTCACATCTGCCATTAACAGCACGATAGGGGTAATCTTCTTCGGTGTCAATGCCACCGTTGTTGATGATGAACTGAAAGCCATAGTCCATGAGCCCACCGTTGCATCCTTCATTATATGTTGTATCACAGTCGACCAGCTCTTGCTCTGATAGTGAAATTAAATCTCCCGTCACTATCTTGTTAATTCCTTCCACTGCACAGACAGTTGAAAAAGCCCAGCAGCTCCCTTCATAAAAGAAATGCATTGGAAGGGTTAATGAAAAACGAAAGTATACGTAGAGTTGGGTAATCAAATGAGACTCATTGGCTATTCAATCACCAGAAAGTCTCTCGACATTTTTTTCCTTTTTTTTTTTTCCAGAGGTTAAAGAATGTTCTTACTAGCTAATAAATTTCACAATAAATTAAAAACAATCATCACATGAGCCCACATCAAGAAGCCTGATGTTCCCAATTCCCATCATGTCGGTCCTGCCAGTTCTACTACTTTCTAGTAGAAGCCAACCGATATATAGGCAAGAAGGCAACCAACATTAGAATCAAAGCACACATAAAGAACATTTCAGATTACTTAAGGGGAAAAAAACAGTTGCTTTACTATGTTTGCAATAATAGAAAACATTTTCTCACAAGGGAAAACATACTGTAGCTGTTCCTAGGAAAAATAGTATTTAATCACATGTTGCGTTCACTGTTATAACTAAAAAAATTATATCAACAAATGGTTGCTTAACTTTTTTCCTTTTCGTAAGAAAATCGTTTTGGTTGTAAAAACATATATTCACAAAAAATACCCACTAAAAAGATCACATCCATACAGACATAGTGGTACAGAGTAAAAAGGGTCGGGCTACCATTCTCTTCCCTTTCCAACCTCTCCCATCCTCTTCCTCATCTCTGGGTCGTCAGATAAAGATATGGACAGTCCAGTTTTTTTTAATAATTTACTGCGGTAATAATTTCCTTATTTTTAAGCAGCGGAGTGGACGGTAGCCGAATCCGAGTAAATCCACCAATTACAAAATAGACGTAGTGATACGGATTTAGGCAGGCTGATGCTTGAATAACACATCAAATATCAAATCAAATAATCAGAGGGAAAAATGGCTAAAAATTAAATTTTGGAATTACATACGATATAGTACTCTTAACAAATTCGAGTCACAACGCTCAGAGTATACTAGCTTATCAACAACAACAAAAGTATAACAATAAAATTTAGGGAAAGAAAAATAACTTTAAAATGGTAACATAGGTTTGTTATTAAGAGTTGATTAGAGAATTATTATACTTTTTTCCGGAAATCCCTTGTTTAAAATTGTAATTTTAAAATTTTAAAAGATTTAAGGGACGAGATTTTATTAAAATTAAATAATTAAATTGAAGAGAAACAAAAAAAAGTGGGTGAGGCACAGTACTGACCGCAACTTCCTTGGTCTTTGACCTCGACCACGGCGCCTTCCTTCCTCCAATCGACAGAATCCGGCAATTTGTCACCGACACGTGGAGCGTAACGGTTGCTCCTGGTCTTGGCAATCCTTCTCTTGGGATCGATCCTGGCTCCAAGATACTTGGCCCGGAACTCGTCGTTGGTCAGATCGGCAAACCGATTCAATCCGAGCTTGTAGGTCCGGTTCTCGGCGTTGCGCTCATCGATGAACCTGAGGTTGTCCTTGAAGATCTGAAACCTCTTGTCTTTCTCACCCAAGCCGTTGAAGACCTTGCCATGTTGCAAAAGCCAGTGCTCGTACATGTCCCTAACCTCCTCATCGGTCCTCCAGCTTGAGCCGTCGGCTTGATTTCCGTCGTAGGAGATGATCGACATGTCCAAGGCGGACGACAGGGCGAAGACGGCAAAAAAGAGGAGGAGCATCAGAGACGACGGAGACGAAGCCATCAGTGCTGAGTTTAGGATAGAAACTCTCGACCAAGGCGAAGAGAAGGGGGTGAGAATCTTGAGGGGGAAGTGGGGCCTTTTAAGGGCAAAAGGGAGAAGGCCGGAAATTGGATTCTAATATTATTTTAAAAAATATGTATAAGGGTATATGAGGCAGGAAAAATATCGTCCGCAATAGAGGACAATGGGGGATAAGATTCTGGGGGAGTTAATATATTATTTTATGGTATTTTTGGGTAGTGTTAGGGTGTATTTTTGGCAAACAAAATGAATTCGTTATTTTTATGATTTATTTTTTTTTTTTGGTCAAAGTTATTTTTATGATTTATGAAACAGGCATATGTGAAAAGTTTTGCCTTAAATTTTATTTTATGAATGTAATTATCATAAATAAATCCAAACAAATTCTAAATTGGTAGAGACCATGTGGGTGGTGTGGTAGTTAGGTGGCCCCACGCAGAACAGATGAAAGCACGGCAAGTACCACTGCTATTGTGACTCGGTACAGGAAGAAATTTCCCGCGTAATTTTTTCTGGTAATAAGTTTTTAGATTTAGGTAAATTAATTAATATTAATTCAATAATATATAATATAACTAAATAACTTATTTAATTTTTAAATATAAAGAAGTGAGCTATTTAACAGTCCCATCTGAGCAGATGCAGGTATCAATAAATAAAATATACCACGAGTAGCTTGTTGTGCGAATCAAGTAGCGAATGAGGAAGTGCCACGTTTTCCATCAAAAGTGGTGCCTTGTAGGAGTAGAAACATGGTAGTGAAAACGTAGATTTTATCTAAAAACGGAAGGAGAATGAAAAATCGTAAAACGTAAAATCGTAACATAATAAAATCTTAAAACTTAAAAGCATTTGAAAAATTAGTAAAATCGTTTTAATAAAAAAAATCATAAAAACGTAAAATTACAGTGTTAAAATGAATTTTTAACTATCTTAGGTACGTAGGAGGAGGCTCCGACTTGCGCCTTTTTTGGCGGTAACTGGACTATTAATATTCATTTATTTGGCATGACGCATCCCTGGAGCTGGAAGGGGTGTCTTGCAATTTCCTCTATCTTTTTTGGGGCCATTTTGGACTTTCGTGCTTCATTTCAATTATTTTCCTGCCCATCGCTTTCACCCACCAAGTCCATGTTGCTGAATCACCTCCGCCTCTCCGTCCAACTTCCCATCATTCCTCCAAATTATCAACACGTAAAGCTCAAATAAAATTTTTTAGAATATGACTTTTAAGATTAAAACCAAATTTATGTCTAATTTCTTAAATAAAAAATAAACAATGTTAACGAATGCTATATAGATGTATCATAAAAACATAATTGCTGACCATAAAATATGCCGCCACGCTGTGTAACAATGACAGCCGTTTGATTTTGTTTCCTTCCTTCTAAATTCATCGGGTTAACTTTTTGTTATGAGTATTAATGCATTATATTTTTTTCCCAAAAAATACTTGCATTAATAAACTCACAAAGTAGCAGCAGATACAAAGAGAAAACAAATATAACACGGAATATAAAACAGAAATAACAAGACAGAGAACAACAAGTACAAAATGAAGCAACGAGCTTACAAGGAAGAAAATAGAAAGAAAAACAACTAGCGATCATCTATTGAAGGCTTGCTTGGCGAAGAATCATTAGCATTTATACTAGTCTCTTGAGCCTCCAAAATTAGAAGTGGCAGTAGAATAGGTGTTGGTTGTGAAACCTACCCAATAAAGTGTTTATAGCACGATTGCCTCGTCTAGGAATAAAGGACATTGATAATCTAATCTTAGAAGACAGAAGACAAATGATATCTTTCACAATACTTCTACACCCTATCAAATAAATACTTGAAGGACGGAATAAAAAGTTAAGGCCAAAATAAAACCTTGAGAAATTAAGAAAAATAAAGATAAATTAATAAGGGAATGAAGATGAAAATGAAAACGAAAATCAAATACTCTTATTAATTGCGGTGCTTGTGAGGATGATTGGGAGTAGTTGAGACCATTGTTGTCAAACTCGTGAGTTGACTATTCGAGTTTATCATTTTTATGTTTCTAACTTACAAAAACGAGTCGAGTCAGTGGTAAACTTGTACTAATTGTAAACTGATTAAACTCACGAGTTTATACAACAAGTTTACTGTTTCTATATTTATAGCTTACAAAACCGTGTTAACTTATTCTTAAACTCGTGTTAACTTTTTTTATTTGATCATATTTAGCAGCTTTATATAAAAATTTCTTTATTAAATATGATAAATAATGAATGTTGATGGATTTAATTTTAATTACTTAGATTTAAAATATAGGCTAAAGTATACTTTTAGTCCTTTTAGTTTACATGAGATATCATTTTGGTCCCTTAAGTCTATAAAGTGCACTTTTAGTCCTTAAAACTTAACACCGTTAAAGTTATTAACAGAAAATGCTGACTCGACAAAATTCAATGGTGACAATACAAAATGCTGACAAGACAAATTGGACTTTTATCATTTAATTTAAATCCTACAAAGCAATTACTTAGTTTACATTATTTTATTTTATAAATAAAAAATAATTTATGTAAATATTTTAATCAATTTCTTAATTCATTTCTCTCTTCTTTCTTCACCGGGAACCCTAGCCTAAACCAAAAACCCTTCGTCATCTTCATCAAACATCAGTAAATTTTTCTTGTTCTAATGTCCAGCTTACAACTCTGCGCAAAATTATTGTTGGATTGAGCCCATCATCAATTCCTTTGTCATCAGGAAGGGAGGAAGAAATTGCAAGTCAGTAAAAAAAAAAAACCAAGCATGTCCTACCAAAGCAAAGACAAGAACTGGACAAATCTAATCAACCCACCAAATCTCTGTAAAATGTTTTTCCCAGACACTTATCTTGTTCTTTATATTTTTTGATGTTTTGAATATAATTTGTAGATAATATTTATCGATCAACTTGAGTGGTGCAATACATGCTCAACTTAAAGATGTTCAAATTGTTGTGATTTGTCACCCCTCTGTACCTCACGCTCCTAAATCTCCCTTTGGTCAATTCTTGCTATGTATTTGGATTAATACTACTCCAATTAATTGTTAAATCAAGAGAATGATCGGGAGAGATGATGATTTTATGTTTGGAGGGAACAAGAAAATCATCAGTTCTGGTGGTACGAGAATCCAAAAGAAGTATGGGGATGAAAGATAAAAAAGGGTATTGCGGCAAGAGACTAGGGTTTTCCGATAAAGAAAGAAGAAAAAATGAATTAAGAAATTGTTTAAAATAATTTATTTAAATTTAAAAATAAAATAAAATAAAGTAATTTCTTTGTATGATTTAAATTAAATGATAGAATTCCAGCTTGCTTCATCCGTATTGCACTATCACCACTTAATTTTGTTGAGTCAACATTTTCCGTTAATAACTTTAACGGTGTTAAGTTTTAAGGATTAAAAGTGCACTTTATAAACTTAAAGGACTAAAGTGATACTTTATGTAAACTTAAAGGACCAAAAACATACTTTAACTTAAAATATATTTAAATCAAATTGTTGTCATTTTTATATTTTAATTATTTAATTATACATCAATAATACTTATTTAATAATAAAAGCAAACTCTTACCAGTTTACCATTTGAGTTCACGATCTTACGTCACTGTCACTAGTTTGTTTAAACTCATGAATTTGATAACCTTAGCTGAGAGACACTCGAGGAAGAAGAATCCAGGCAAATAAAGTAATTAAGATGACTACTGATTATTAAATTCTGAAGTTTATTTTGATTCTTGATGTCATAAACACTAACCAACAGGCTGTGGTATCCCAACAGACAACGGAATCCTCTCCAAGATGCACTGCTCCAGCTATGACCTCATGTTTGGTATTCCCATCTTTTTTTTTTTTTTTTTTTTGCTCGAAGTATTCCTATCATTTTTACATGTTCCTTCTTTCTCCAAGTGACGCAACACAACAAAAAATTGCTCTATAATAATAATAATAATGTAAACAATATAAACTATGAATAATAATACTCACTCCCCTGGTAAAATAATAATAATAATAATACTCATTTTGATGGCTTGATGTTAAGGGTGAGGATTCGGTTTTCAGTAAAGACCAAAATAAGCGACAATTGAAAGCCAATTTTAAACATCGAACCAAAACCAATTAACCAAATAAATCAAAATATTTCAGTTCGGTTATTAATTATATATATATATATATATATATATATATATATATAAATTTTCTTAAAATATTATTTTTTATCCTTAAGATCAGATTTGGGGGAATATACTATAAAATAAACTAATTAGATTAAAATATTTAAGGAGTTTATCTACTATAATTCAAAATATACACCTACTTAATTATAAAAACATGAATTTATCAAATAGTATATATATATTTTGGTTAAGTATTTTTCTAATAACCAAACTGAAACCAATCACCGATTTTTTAGAAAAAATAAAAACCAAAATTTTACCGAAACCCGAATTAACTGAACCCAAAAAAAATGAATTGAGTTTGATTCATTTCGGTTTTTGGTTTCGTTTCTAATCTACTCACCCCAATTGGATGTAACACTAAAAACCCGTATTTGTTTACTTATAATAATTGACTAGATTTTGAAAATGATAACAAATGATTATATCTTTTTTTTTTTTCCAAAATTGAAGTGAGACTTAGAGTGGTAAAAATAAATTTTGATTAGTCACACCAAATTCTTCTATATAAAAGGGTAAAAAGGGTCGTGACTCATGGAAAAACGTCAGTGAGACAGACAAAAGTTAAAGAATTATTATCTAAAATATATTTAACAAAGGATAATAATAAGGTTTTTTTTTTTTGATAAGTTAAAATTTCTGAAATGGTTCTACTAGGCAAAGCCCCTTAAATGCCAAGCTGAAAAACCCCATAAATTGCTTCTTGGTTTTGGAATGAATTTTGGAATCAACCACCTCATTTTTAAGCACCATTAGGAGCAAGTTGGCCTAGGAAATTCTATTCCTATAATCCACAACATCTGGTGGCATGTGGCTAATCAGTCTGTAGCTGTAAATTTTCAGATTCATAGAGTTTATGATCTTTTTTCAAATAATCCTAACTGTTGGCTTTCACTTTCTTGGAATGTGCCTCTAGTTAAAGATATTTACTTCCCAGGGGTGACTAACAACATACTTAGCTTAAAACATCTTTCTCAATTTGTAACAGTGAATATGAATTATATTGGGAAGCCGGGAAGGTGACCTCTCTGGAAAGTACAGTGTCAAGCAAGGCTATGCCCTGTTCATTCATGAAGCCTTAGTTAGAGGATCTAAAACTTTGGGATTTTATTTAGAAAGTACGTTTGCTTCAGTGACAACTTCTATTTATTTGGAAGCTAGTCCATTTTGTTTATGTAGTACCTATCGGAGAGAGGTTCTGAGGAAATATCACTTAAATGTTCAAATGATGTCTTGTGTTTTTTTGTTGTCGGGCTGAAGAAAAAATTAATCATCTCTTTTGCCCTTGACCCCATATATTCAAGTAATTTGCTTCGGTGTACTTTCCCTTCGCTCCACTGGCATTTTTGGCAAAGGTTTTCATTCATGGCATCTGAAAACCCTCCATCAACTTTATTTTAACGATAATTTGATAATGTTAGGAGGGATCATATTTTGTTAAACCTCATCTAGAATTAGCATAATGAAGCTCTCCACAGAGGTTAATGTGCAATCCAGAACAAGTAATTCAAGGATTCTACGGCTCTTTTCAATACATCCCTGAAGTTTGTAGTTGACAAGGTCTTTCACATAGTCCTTTAATTAGCCTTTACTCCAATGCCTACCACTACTTTACCTAGTTGTGATATTCACAATGTTCTCAATTCTACTCAGGGTCGGACAATTTTCATGAGAAAAGTTATGATCCTAAAGCATACTACTTGCTTTGTTGCAATTTTCTTGGGTTAGGATGAAGTTAGAACTTTTATATGGGTGAAATTATATTCTAAGATCTTTGTCTCTTTTGCATTTCTTGCTCATCCAAGTAGCTTCAACACTTGTCGCCTCCTTGAATCATATTACTATAATCACATCTAAGAAGAATCTTCTCAATGGTATTGTCTGTTCTAATCCCAGAAGCAAACTCATTGCTCTCTTTTTTTTTTCCCCTAGCTACTCTTTATATAAAATTGATTCATTATTAATAACTCCCCATTCTCTAGACCCTACTTTTGTAACTTTAGCTGTAATCTTCTTCGCTCACTTGAGGCTTAAATAGATAACGATCCTAGCAAATTAAGCACCCCCAGGGTTTACTTAAAACTCACGAATCCACTAATTCATGTAAGAAAAGTAATTCAAATCAATTAATATTCTTGAAATTGCCCCGTCATTTCATTCAAATTTTCTAATTAACTAAAAAAAATTCAAACAGGATATTATTTATGTCTCTCGATTCCTTTGTTTGCCATGATTTCTCGTCAATATCTATACGAATAACTTGCAAAGATGGCTTATATACAAGAACCGGAATATATTTGGATGAATGATATGCCAATTGATAATACTTAATTAGAAATGAAAATGACGGTATCATTTAAGATTTAGTATATAATTTAATCTAAATAAATAATATGTATATATATATATATGCCCCACCCTAAAATTAAAAAGATGAGCACAGAATAAGTATTTAAGAGAGAAGTATATAATGTGAACCTGTAAAAGGTGGCACAATCGTATGGAAAATATCAGTCGCAAAAATCAATCCAAAAAATGATAGAATCAATAAAAAAAAAAAAGAAGAAAAAAATGTTCGGATAATGATTGCAAGAATGCTTTTAGTGCCAAAAAGAGACGAAAAAAACAAAATTAATTAAAAAAAAGTGATGAGGAAGACGACGGAGAGTAAGGAGGGCTGGTGGTAGCGTAGACGTGGGAGTTTGATTGCCCCACGACGCCTGAAACTGAAACAAATATCTCAAGAGTTAGGTGAAAGAGACAGGAGGAATCTTCGTTTGATAGATCATGGGAATCAATAGAATATCTACTAATTCAATTTCATCTTGATTTTGTCTCGGTGTATGTTTTTCAACTAATCAAACTACCAGTATATAAAGTGGACATTAAGCCTGCAATTTTCCTGTCCTACCCTTCAAAATACATACACAGCATCATCAAGCCGCCCATAATGTTCACTGTGCAGTGATTATTCAGACTTGGTAAGAATTTAAAAGTTAAAAGATGGATTTTTAGAGAGAGAGAGAGAGAGCAGTGATTGATGAATAATGAATATAATTAGGGGAGGGGAAGGTGTAGCAAGTTGCAACAAGTGGAGGAATGATATTATTATCAGAAAGGTCCGCAATCCCCATCAAGGGGTAGGTCCAGCAACACGCAAGAAAACTGTCAGTTCATGTGCGTATGGAGACGTATATGATTAAAAAAGGGGGAAAAATCGAAAGAGGGAAACGAGTGTGAATATTGAGAATGGATAAGGAAATTGGAGATTCAAGCAACGTTGGAGTGGCCAAGACCAACCATAACGCTTAACTGAATCTTGTCTCTTCCATGATCATATTCATCTCAGTGTGCCTTTCCATCAGTAGTCCTTTTTGAATCTATACCCCCATCTGGATTCTTCCCAGTTTTTGCTCCCAACTTTCACCTCCACATGTCACATGAATCTATCTATCTACAAGCCACGTCATCTCCTTCATATCTTTCTCTCCTCGATATCTATCCATTTTTATGGGTCCCATTCCTTTTTTTTTTTTTTTAACGCTCCCAGAATTGATACAAAACATATATATATACTCCTATATATATAGTGCGAATATACTGATTAAACAATGTAGTGCAATATCTAATCCTGAATATAATATTCAATTAATTTTTTTTGAGATGATTAAGGAAGCTAATTAAATTACTTTAAAGTATTTATATTTACCGTTTTTTTTTCTCCAAACTAATATTTTTGACTTATAAACTGATATATAAGTTAATCACACACAACATATGATATGGTTAAGTAACTTATTTGACTTCTTTAATCTTTGCAAAAAAAAAAAAAAGTCAACTAGGTCTTATATTTAGAAATAGATGTAGCATTTGACAAGCGTTGTGTACTTGTGTTATTATGTACTATCTCTGGTCCTTAATATAAGATTCAGTTAAATTTTTTAGAGAGATTAAGAAAGCTAAATAAATTATTTTACACTATTTATATTTGTCTTTTTATACCAAACTAATTATCTGAAATATAAATTGATGTATAATCTAACAATAAATACTTAGCCTTAAAAAGAAGAAGAAGAAGAAGAAGGGATTAGGGAAAATTCCAATTAAGAAGGGATTAGGGAAAATTCCAATTAAATACCATAAGAAAAAGAAGAAGAAAGGATTAGGGAAAATTCTAATTAAATACCATTTGAATTTGTAAAACCCCCAGAAGTCTCCTGAATTTGTAAAAAGACTGAGAGGTGCCAAGAACCTATGAGGGATATGCAAATTCGGGTGAAATTACCCTTTTACCCTTAGTTTTAAATAAATAAATAAAACACCCTTAGTTTTATAAACCTAAATTAGTTCTGAATACTTATATCGCACCTTTATCAATTATTTTTTTGGCAAACCACCTGTATCATCGATCAACATAATGAAGCATCGCGGCAAATCAGTGAAACTAATAGGCGGCGTAACCAACAATAAATTAAAATCAGGCTACATAAGGAATGAAGCAAACCACTGAATCTACTTTCAATTCTTAGTTGATGCTTCTTCCTAGCTATTAACTTACATTAGCTTCAACAATTCAACAATTCAAGGAAATAGCACAACAAATCGCTCAAAGCCTAAAACAGAGAACCAGTAGCAACAAACTCACAATCACGAAAAAAAATAGGATCCTATGCAAATCAATCGAAACTAATCAACTTGTAAATTGATTAAGGGAATCGCTGAAGGAACCGTTCGGAAGGCGGAGGACAACCAGATCCGACGATCTTCCGCCGTCTTATCCACCTGACGACTTTCGCTTGAAGATTGCAGCGAGAAGTTTGTGTTTTACACTGGATGGGGAAGGGGTTGCATCTCTGGAAGAGCCATTACAGACGCGAACGATCGGGACCTACTTCGATTCTTGCTCGCTGGCAACATGGACAGACTTTTCCCCGTTGAACATATCGGCAAATATCTTCTCCCTAACTTTGTGTCTGCTGCCGGTGATGTCGCTAAAGGTGCCTACAGGGTGGAGGAGGATCGAATCGCCAAGCGGCCACTGGTGGTGAGGGTATTTTTTTATTTATTTGTTTAGAACTAAGGGTAAAAGAGTAATTTCACCCGAATTTGCATATTCTTTAGTCATAGGTCCTTGTTACCTCTTAGTTTTTTTTACAAATCCAGGAGACTTTTAGGGGTTTTGCAAATTCAAATGGTATTTTAATAGAATTTTCCCAAAGGATTAGGCATGTCACATGATTGTTTTTTTTTTTTAACTGAAATACTAACTTAATACAGGGCAAAATAAGCTAGCTTCCTTTTTCTTTGGTCGAGAGATATTTATATTATTAATGTAAATCAGTGCAATACATAAAAACAAACTGAAGATGGAATACAAACAAAGTCAAATTAAATACAACAAAATAAGTCAAATACAAGAACAGCCAATTACCGTACATTAAGGATTTAAGAGTAGATGTAAAAGCATGAACAAAACTGGCCTCCTCGATATCTAAGGTTAAAAGTGAGTGAAAGAAAGCATTGGTTGTAAAACTCATCCTAACGGGCACACCTCCTTATAAGAATCAGCTGCAATTAGAACAGCTGCATAGATACCCCAATTTGGGGTAAAGACCAAAGAAAACCCAACCTCTGAAAGAAGAAAACCCATGATACGCTGAAGAACACTTCTGCTCTTCCATTCAAGCAAATATGGTGACCTCGACCACACGCTGAACAATACCTCTTGAAATTTTCCCCCAAGAACGTAGATCCGAGCTACCAGGTGATAGTCGAATCTAATAACGTTCAGACAACTATCCAACCAAGAGGATTTATACTCAAATCTCACATATCTATTTATTTCCTGAGAAAACAAGAATATCACCACAAAACCCAGCATCACGAAAAAAAAAGGGACATATAGCTCTCACCGCCGCAAAATAGATTTGAAGAAGAGGGAGAAAAAAAAAACTCGCCACAAGAACGAAAGAAGTCCATAATGACATATATGCATCAAGTACTACGAGATAGTTTAGCTAAATAGTCAACTGTGGAGTTTTCTTCTCTAAATATCCTTGACTACTTGATGCATATATGTCATTCCCGATGTAGTAATAATCTCGCATTATCAACTACGGTCCTGTTTGAATTAAACAGTGGTATAAGTAATTTATTTTTAATCTGATTTTTATAAATGTAAGATAGGATAAAAATCATATTATAAATGTTATTTATATTCAGATTAACAGTGATAGAAATAATTTTTTTCCAACTGAACTTGTTTGGATTATTATTTCAAAAGTTTATTAAAATAAACAATGACGGAAAATAGTATGAATCTTATTGAATATCTCACACACATACATATATATTAGTTATATATATTGTGATAATTGAAGAGAAAAATTTTAATTTAAATTTGATTAAAAAAAGGTTAAATTATTATTGAAAAAATAAAAAAAGCATTTGTGTTGAAAATAATGTAGAAATATTTCACGACAATGTTATATCAAGACAATTATTATTATTTTCATCACACATATTTAGTTACATGAGCATAATCTAATATATATTGTCGAATTTTAGAGCTTTTTTGGTACATTGCATAATTTGAGTATTACGTTGCAAACTATAACTTATAATTATGAACAGAGCCTATTGATATGATGTTTAATGTAAAATAATTTATTTTGGCCGGACTTAAATATATTTAGATATAAAATGATTATTTAAATGGTAATTATGGAAGGATGTTACAATTAACAAAATGAAATTTGCCTTGCTTATCTTAAACTTAGTCCATTTCAGTACAAGCTTCAAAAATATCCTTTTTGTGGGCTAGAAAACAATCGACGTCATTTTTGTTGTTTTTGGTTTTATTTTTGCTTTTTGTGATTAAAATTTCTAGGTTTGCCCCTAGGCGGAGGGATATGATTCATATAATTTGTACAACAATGGAAGGAACGTAACTAAACCTACAAAAACACGTTTTTAAAATATTTTTCTATAAACCGAAATAAATATTTTTTCACATATTTACCTTGTAAATTATAAAAAAAACACTTCTAAAATACCAAAATAGTTTGGCATAGTCGCAAATCCATATTTTGGAAATATCAAAGGATTTCATGAAATGTCTCACCCACCTGAAAAAAAAAAAAAACTGACATCCAAATAATGAAAATATAAAATGATGAAAATCCTTCACATGGGTCTGTAGTGTAGATGCACCCATCTTTTTTTTTTTTTTTTTTTTGCATAGAAAGGCAAGCCGTAGCTTGAAAGATAAAGTAGGAACTAGAATATGGAACTCTAGCCCTAATTACAATACATCAGATACAAAACTAAGATTGGCTGGCCAACTGGTCTTTCAACACCATATCAAGGCACTCTGCAGGAACTGTTGGGATAAGAATCGCGTCCGCATCAGCAAGAGCATCATGGCCTTTCTTGGCCAAATAATCAACGCATACAATGTTGTCTTTAGGAGTATAGTACAGCTTCACACTCCAGTCCCCGAAAAAGAAGATCTCTGATCTTGCCGGTGATGTCTCTCAGTGGATGATCTGCTTGACAGCAGTATCTCATGAGAATGTTAACCGCATCAAGGGAATCTGAATAGAGCTGAATTTGCTAGAGGCCTAACTATTGAGCTATTCTCAGTCCATGCATGATGGCATGTAGTTCCGCCTCGATAACTGTATGAAAGCCAAGGGACTTATAAAATCCCATCAACCATTGTCCTTGAGAGTCCCTGATCACCCCTCCACAGGCTGCCTGATTTTGTTGTCGAACCGATCCATCAACGTCGATGCGAACCGCATTTCCAGTAGGTGGGGTCCAAGACTTTTCTTCGTTCCTTTGAAATTGGAAAATTTGGTGAGACAAATTATGATTGGCAGGACTTTCCAATAAGAGATAATTACACAAATGAAACATCTCCCTGATATCTATGCTTTCGCCTTGGAATACAGATTTGCATCTAGATGTCCAGAGGATCCAATACCCCAAGCTAAAGACTCTTGACTAAGGAAAGTTCTGAAATTTTCCTTTTCCTAGCTTGTGCTTGGTGTTCCAGTTAAGCCAACCCTGCAAGTTACCTGCAAAAAATCGGGAAAAGTAGTTAGGTTTTATAAATTCTTTCCACAAATCTCTTGCTCTTACACAGTACCTGATTATGTGAAGGACAGTCTCCTCACAATTACACTGAAAAGGACAAAGGTTATCACTTGCAAGACCAATTCTGGCTTTGAACAAGTTAGTGGCAAGTCTTTCATGGCCAACCTGCCACATGAAGAATTTTACTTTTTCCAGAAGTTGCCACTTCCACATCAGGGACCAAAATTGATTTCTATTCTCACCTCCCCTGCTAGATAGATATTGATAAGCCGATTTAACAGAAAAGGCTCCATCTTTCGCCGCTCTCCAAATGAAACAGTCAGCGGAGTTGCTACCAGGTGGGCACATTCTAGAGATAATACCAATAATGTCCAAGGGAAGGATTCCTTGCCACCTGCTTGTGTCCCACCATCCGTTCATCAATACGTGATCTCTCACAGTTTCGTCTGTATTTATTAAAGATGGACTGTGGACATAGGTTATCAAGGGGCGATCCAGGGGAAGCCAAAGATCACACCAAAACTTGGAGTCTGCCCCATTGTTAATCTTCCTCCGAACTCCACTTATGAACTTGTCCCACACCTGAACAATGGCTTTCCAAGCCGATGATGAGCTTGTCTTTCTTACCCCTGTAGGAACAGATGAACTCCCACAATTATACTTGGCCTAGAGACATTGGACCCACAGCGCATGTCTTTTAGTCAGGAGATTCCAACAAAGCTTCATAATGAACGCCTTATTATGACGTCTAAGATCCTTGAATCCAAGTCTCCCCCTGGTTCTTTGCTTGGGTAATTTTATCCCAACCAATTAGATGCAATTTCCTGGCATCCTCATCCTGAGACCAAAGGAACTTCCTCGAGAGCTTATCAATTTCGTTTAAAGTACAAATAGGGAGGAGGATTGATTGCATATAATAACTAGGTAAAGAGGACAATACAGCTTTAATCAAAACCGATCGACCCGCGATAGTCAGAAATTTGCTCTTCCACCCCCTGCTTCTTTGCTTGGGTAGGTCCATCCATCTGATCAACGATAATTTACACATGTTGGTGTTTAATATAACATATATTTATCTAATTTAATTAGATTAAAAAAATTAGTTAAATTAGTTAACATAAACAAAAAAGAGAAGAAGAAAAGAATAGTTGTAGTAAATAGCTCAAATGCAAAAGAGAAAATATAGTAGTACTGCAGGCTATCCTTAATATGTGATATATTTAAGGAATTGATGTTAGTTTTAAATATAAGATATAGTTTTCATTTTTATTTCTTTTCTTAATTTACTCTTATTATTACTTTCTTAATAATAATCAAGGGAAAAAGAGAATAAGAAAATTAAGAAAGAGAACTATGATATTTTAGAAAATTTATATTATATTAACTAACTTAACAATTTTTTTAAAATTTAATTAAATTAGATAAACATGTATTATAATACTTGAGGTAATACTAAATAGGAGCTTCAACAATAAATGAGAATGGGAATTGTGAAAACTCTATAACCCATATGGTTCAATGGGGTTGTGTTTTTCTCATAATCTCTTTCTCATTATCCCTTATTATCTATAAATCATATCCATTTAATCAATCATAATACCACTTTAACTTTTCTCTCACCTTTTCAATCAATGGCTCAGATAATGCTAAAAAGAAAAATTAAAAAAAAATTATGAGAGAATCCTCATCCAATTCAATGCCGTTCGTGCCTAAAAAATTATTAACAAGGGACGAAGAAAATAGGGTTTGATTGGAAAATTTAATAAATTGAAAACAGGGAAGTTATTCTTTAAATGATGGGCGGCTTCACATAATTAACTTCTGACATCTCTGATTTAATGCAAGTCTGGAAACGGAAGTATGGAGGTTCTACATCAAATAGAATTGGCTCAATGATGAGACCTCCACAGATTTTCTTAAAAAAATTACTGTAAGAGGTGATCTTCATTATTAAAAAAAGGGTGATGTCTTTTTTTTTTTTTTTTTTGCCATAAAAAAAGGAGATGTCGAACTTATTTAATGAACATTTTCTTGTTTTCTCCGCATGTCCTAATCTGCGTTTCGAATACTGAAAGTAAGGTCAGCAACTTTTTTCCCAAAAAAAAAAAAAAAAAACAGAAAAACAGAGAACCATCCATATGACGTGGATCAATTGATTTCCTTTGCTTTTGGATCGACAGGAATGAGACGTGTGGGACTTGTTCTGCGAAGCAGTCAAATATTGCGGCTTCCTGTTTCTTGCATTTATTAACCTCGATCATCTATCTATCATCATTTAAAAAAACAAATACTTTAAGATAAATGAAAACAAATTTCGTGATTAAAATAAAAAATCCTGATTTTTACTTCTTTCTTTGGTTCTCTATACAAAATGTTCCATCACATTATAAAATTAAAAACAATAAAAAGTGTACCATAAAAGTTTCAATCCTAATTGCTTATATGCATGACATCACATAAATATATCATTTTTCTCATTCGTTGCACATAGGGCAACTTATATATATAAAGGATTAAGATTTAAACTTCTATGGTAAACTTTTCATTGTCATCATGGCATCAACCCTCTTGGAGGAGCATACTCTCACCCTTCTTTTCTTTTCAAAATCTCTTCCCCATTCTTAAATTAAAAAATAGAATTAATATTTTTTAAAGCTATTGGGATTGCCCACACTCATACCTTTCAAATCCATAGAAATCTTCCTCGTCACTGTTTTTTTTTCTTTTTTATATTAAAATTTTAGGAGAGGAATTAAGCTCACCCACAGTCTAAGGACCAGACGCTTTAAACTCACTCTATAAGGAATTCAAGACTAAGAGTACACATGCCTCCACCTTAGCCTGAATTACCATTGTTTCGTAGACCCCTAAGATGCTTCTCCCAACGCCTTGACCAACCCCAAGATCAAACTACCTCCCTTTTAGTGATAGTGTCTGATCCCTTTGCCAGTTGAATCCAAGAACGAGGGGTTTCCTTCTTATTGTTTTTTTTTTTTATAAGAACATTTTAGGAAAGGGATTGAGTTTACTCACAATTCAAGGGTAAGACACTTGGAACCTAGTCCTTAAAAAATATTAGATTAAAAAGTATACATGCCTCATCAACGTTTCCTTCTTACTGTTCTTCAAGAATAACTTTGCAAGTTTGCTTTCATTATTACAAAAAGGCCCAAAGGCCCAGTTGACTAGATCACAGGCCCATTATCACCAAGAAATGTGCTTTAGTAGCAGTCTAAAAAGGATTTGTATTTTTTTTTTTTTAACATAGGGTGCCTCTCCTTCAAAATATATCTTTTTCTGCTCGGTATGAAAAAAGCAACTTGGGTTGAATGTTTTGAAACATTTAAATCTTTTGAGAATTAGTGATTGTACATTCAATGATGATAAATGTGAAATCTGTATTCAAGGAAAACAATTTCGATTGTCTTTTCAATCAAGCTCCTCCAAATCTCATTATTGCTTTCAATTACTACATGCAGATGTGGGGGCCTTATAGAACCCCCACACACCAAGGTTATAGATATTTTCTTACATTAGTAGATGATTTCTCTCGTTCTACTTGGGTTTTCTTGATGCATTATAAATCAGAGGTTCCTAAATTGTTGAAAACATTTATTTACTATGTTGATAATCATTTTTCTATCACAATCAAGACCTTGAGAACTGATAATGGCAAGGAGTTTGTAAATCATGAGGTAAGACAATATCTTGATCAAAAGGGTATTATTCATCAAACTTCTTGTCCTTTTACTCCTCAACAAAATAGAGTTGTTGAAAGAAAATATAGGCATCTCTTAAATGTTGCTAGAAGTATCATGTTTCAATCTAATTTGCCTGTTAAGTTTTGGGGTGAAGGTATTAGGGCTGCCGCATATTTGATTAATAGAACTCCATCTAAAGTTCTTGATTATCTTACACCTTATGACTTATTATATAATAAATCTCTAGTTGTGAATCATTTAAAAGTGTTTGGGTGTCTAGCGTTTGCTACTAATTTGAATTGTAGTAACAAGTTTCAGCCAAGGGCTGAACCTTGTGTTTTCCTTGGATACCCAACAACCCAAAAGGGTTATATCTTATATAGTATCAAAACTAAGTCCTTGATTATTACTAGACATGTTGTATTTCTTGAAGATAAATTTTCCTTTTGTGATGTCCATAGTATGAATCAAGGGGGAGTCCCTAATAAGAATATTTCAGATCCCTTCATTATTAGTCATAACATGGATTCTTTTGAACCTGTCCAGCATAAAGACTCTATCCCAAATAATTCAGCACCTATTCAGGATGATTCTGTCCCTTCTACCCCTTTGAATGATAGGCCTATTCGAAATAGGCAGCCTCCTGCATGGACTAATGACTATAAATGTGAATATTTGCCTTCTAACAGCAATCAACCTTACTCTATTCTTGACAATGACCTACAAAATGATGCTGCATTGTTTAATTCTATTGCTCTTGATGATTTGTCTGATTTATATAAATGTTTTCTGCTTGGTATTAATAAAGAAATTGAACCAGAAACTTACGAGCAAGCATTAAATGACCCTAGGTGGGTAGAAGCAATGAATAATGAGATTAATGCTTTAGAAGCCAACAAGACCTGGACCATAGTTAACTTACCAAAAGGAAAGAAACCTATAGGATGAAAATGGGTTTTTAAGGCTAAGTATAAGGCAGATGGGTCTTTAGATAAATTCAAGGCAAGATTGGTTGCTAAATGGTATAATCAAAAGGAAGGAATAGATTTTTATGAAACATTCTCTCATGTGGTAAAAATAGTGACTATTAGGACTGTTTTGAAACTTGCGGTTATAAATAAATGGCCTATTCATCAAATGGATGTGGACAATGCCTTTTTACAAGGTGATTTACATGAAGATGTCTATATGACTATACCTCAAGGTTTTACTAAAGGTAATGACCGAAATCAGGTTTGTAAACTTAGAAAATCGTTATATGGCTTGAAGCAAGCTTCAAGACAATGGAATGAAAAGTTGACTCAATCTTTTTGATTAAAGGAGGTTTTCAACAAAGTAATTAAGCATGATTATGCACTTTTTCGAAAACAAAGTGGTACTGAATTGGTACTTGTACTTGCTTATGTGGATGATTTAATGATTACAGGGAGTAGTTTGACAGCTATTAATGAGATAAAAGCTTTTCTTCATAGCTAATTTAAAATCAAAGATTTGGGTACCTTGAAATATTTTCTTGGTTTGGAAGTTTTGAGATCCAAGCATGGTATACTTCTCAATCAACGAAAGTATGCTACAAAATTGATTGATCAAACAGGTCTAGATGAATCAGATGTTGTGATGACACCTATGGATCCTAACCTCAAGCTGACTACTGCACCAATTGAAAAGGATCCCATTGTGGATGATGCTGGAATGTATAGAAGGCTTGTTGGTAAGTTGCTATACTTGACATTGACTAGACCTGATATTTCTTTTACTGTGCAGACGTTGAGTCAGTTCATGCAAGAGCCCAAATAGTCACATTTGAGAGCTGCTTTGAGGTTGGTCAAGTACTTAAAGGACTCTCCAGGTCGAGGAGTCTACATTTCATCAGAGAGCACCTTGAAGGTCGAATGCTTCTGTGATTCAGATGATGGAGCTTGTGCTGATACACGACGCTCGATGACAAGTTTTCTCGTGAAGATGGGGGGGAGCTTAATATGCTGGAAATCAAAGAAGCAAACCACCGTTTCTGTATCTTTAGCTGAAGCCGAGTATAGAGCATTGCGAATGGCAACAGCAGAGCTGACTTGGATTACCGGGTTGCTTAAAGAGTTGCATGTGCCAAATATTGAGCCAATAAAGGTCTATTGTGATAGTAAATCGGCCATTCATATAGCAACATACCCAGTTTTCTATGAACATACAAAGCACATTGAAATAGATTGCCACTTTGTTAGGGAAAAATTGTTAGCCGGTATGATTGCTTTTGAACATGTACGTTCTGAAGAACAATTAGCAGATGTTTTAACAAAAGCCTTAGGAGAGCCACAACATGCTTACATTCTAGGCAAGTTGGGCACTTGTGAGTATAGAGTTCCCAACTTGAGAGGGAGTATAGGAATTATATAATGCTTCTATTATTGCTTATATTTCAGGGACATATGTGTAATTATCAATGTCCCTAATGCCTATATATATTATACATGGGCATATTGTAAAAGATTGATTTTGGAGTGTGTGGATCAATAATATACATAATTTTATTTTATTGTTTTGGGCCTATTTGCTTTTTCATGGGTGAAACAAGAAAGTTTGGGAGTTATTCCACTTTTATTGTAATGTTCCTTGTTTGTATATCTGGCATTTAGCCTCTTCCTTTTACAAAAAAAAAAAAGGCAACTTGCAAGTCTCAAACATAAGCCTCAAGTATGAAATTTAACGAGAATAGCATTGGCCCAGGAACAAGTTCAACAATGTCAGTCTTAGGTTTCATATTTTAAACCGCCATGGCTTTGATTGTTTTTACTTTTTAATGCAAAAACCAATATCCTTTTTTATCATTATTACTCTTATTTTTTGCTCGTTAAAAATTCAAATATAAAATGCCATTCACATTAGACGCCCTCGTGCCATCTCTAGTCACTCATGAGAAATAATTGCGAACCTCGATTAATTTCAAGTAGGCCTGCTTGTGGGTCGCATACAAGATTATGTGTATACAATATTTACTATGTTTTCTAACAATTATCTGTCCTTACGGTTCATTTTATATTTTTATTTGATCGGGCATCAAATCATATGCTAAAACGATATCAAGTGAACAATTTTTATAAACGCACAAGTGTATTTTCCACCTCTTTAGAGACAATTATTATTATTATTTTTTTTAAAAAAGACATGTAATGCGCGTAAAAGCTATTTTTGTTTGATGATATGCATAGCTGAATAGTTAAAAAAATAACTTTATTTTAAAATACAAATAATAAAATAATCAATTATAGTTATATAGTAGATCAGACATAGTAGTAGACACTAGACACTTGTATTATATAGGAGTATTTGGTTTCTAAACATAGTTAAACTATATCATGCGTGGTTAAGGCTGTCAAACTTATGAATTTAAACAAATTCGTGATAATGATACAAACCCGCATTGTAATTTGAATAATACACTTTTAACATTTTATTTTTATTGTTAAATAGATATTTTAATATAAAATTACATAATTAAAATATAAAAAATGACAACAATTTGATTTAAAGCTACATAATTGAAATTAAATACATCAACATTCTAATTTATCATACTTAACAACGAAATTTGTATAAAATTTATATATAAAGCAATTTAGCATGATAACATTAAAAAAACTAACACGGGTTTAGAAACGAAAAAACGATAAACTCACAACTTTATTCGAATTCACAACTTGTATGAGTTTATCTGTAACTTAATTCAATTTTATAAGATAGAAATATAAAGTCGATAAATTCAAAGAGTCAACTAACGAATTTAACAATAAGGTAGTCAACTCATTAAAACGTTGGGTGTTTCCGTCATTTAAGGATGTGAATTGGAATCAGAGAAATATCAAAAGTCAATTATAAAATCACAGTCAAGCCATAATTATCGTTGGTTTTTAAAATTCAGTCAAACATCATAAGCCATAATTTCAAATAAATTCCGGATTTCCGGATTTGATATTTAATTCGTCAACGAGGCATATATTTTGGAAAGTCTACCCTTTGTCCTTCACAATTCTATGTTGCTCCTTTTGAATTGAATCCGTGTCTGTTTCAGCATCATTTCTTCTTTCTTCCCCAAAATGGTAGAAAAACTAGTGGGAACAAAAGAACAAACTTATCAACTTACCCAAATTACAGTCCACTTCTAAATCTAATGTATCTAACAACGTTGGGGGAGAAAACTAAAACCAGACGCGTATTCAATATATGGCAGGATTTTTAATACTAATAACGATTTTATAAAGTGAAAAACTCTATCAATATTACTTCTTTAATCCTAAATATAAGATAAATTTGACTTTCTTAGAGAAATTAAGAAATCTAATTAAAATATTTTATTGACTAATGAATTACTAATATATAATCTGAGGATATACAAAATATTATATGATTAAGTAACTTATTCAGTTTCTTTAAAATCTTTAAAAAAAAAGAAGGTAAATTATATTTTATGTTTAGGATTAGAAGGAATATAATGAAAAATGAAGCCAAAAATTTATGTGGGAAACCCATTAATTAAGAGAGAATCGAATCGAATCGAATATAACTGACAAAGTAAGAAGGATATAATTAAAATAAAATCGAATCAATGAAATATGAGGCAAAAGTCGTAACTTACCCTAAATTTAATAGTTGACCATCTCTGACAAGCGAGCTTGCGCGTATAAAATCTGCCTCTCCCTCATGGTGGAAACAAAATCCCCACCTTCTGCCTTCTCTCGCCCTCGGAGATGCAGTATTTCACACTACACAACTGGTATTCCTATTACTGTTGCTATCACTATTTTCTTTTTCTTTTTCTTTTTTTTTGTCTGCTCCTCCTTTTTGCTTTCTGTTTGTATTTTGATCACAAAAATATGTCAATGGCTTCTCTGCTCAACCATCACTTCTTAGTCTCAGTGTAACTGATTATTCTCTTGGATCAGCTACTGATCATCGCCACCAACTAGCTAATTAGACACGAGCTTATCGATTCCAATACTCTTAAACTCATTATGCCTTCATTTGTTTGTATATGCCTTTGGATTGATTATTGGGGTTTTGTGTTTATTTGGAGCTGTCTATCATATACACATCATTGAAAGGTTGTTCTTGAGTTTTAATGGTGATTTCAAATCGATCATTCATTTTTTTTTTATTAATTTAAATAGTATTAAAGTAGACAAGGCAAGGATATAATTTTAGAAAAATTAAATTATTAGTATTAGTGAAAGAATGTCAAAGCTTGAACAAAGTGGAAGATTGGGGGAAAAAAAAGAACAAAGTGGAAGATTGGGTTTTGAATGTGAGCCTTGGATAGAGTCTCCATGAAAGAGGAAAAAAAAGAATGGGGAAAGGCGAAAAACTATTCATCTACATAGCATGGCAACATTTATATATATATATATATGCCCGTAAAATCTTTTAAATGGGTAAAAATACTACCTCCGTTGGTTACTTTTTAATTTGATAGACCCCATAGTATTATATTATTTAATGAAAAACTTCTCATCCCCTCACTCCTCACTCTGCTCCTCAATAACATGACCCCAGAAGCTGCAGAGAGCTTGAGAAATTCCCAAAGCCCTAAGAAGGCTTCCATGGAGAAACCAATCCAAGACAAAGGGATATTTAACGACTGGGTCAGATCGGGTTGGAGGTCAACTTAAGGTTTGGGTTGAGAGGACCTCGAGCTGGAAAAGTTAGCCCGAGTTTCGATCTGGTCTAGTGCCAGCTTGAGATCAGGCTGATTTGACCGGATCGGATCGATGGATTGCGCACCTGGAGTGGTTTTTTTTTTCTTGTTTTTTCCCCCATTTTTTCTTTTTCTAAGGCCAATATTTTAGCTCTTGTTTTATCTAACTTCCAAAAATAATAAAAAATGACTGAGTGAAAGATGATTCCTTTAAGTTAAAAAATACATTAAGATGTCCAGACTCCAGTGAGTGGCTTAGTATAGTGATGATTTACAACAACAACAAAAAAAAGGGTCAGATCGGACCAATCTAAGGGGTCTAAGTGGCTAAGCCCCTAAATCAAAGTCCAGTCCAACACAAGTAGTTTAGTTTGGTCCGGTCCGAAGAAATTGTCTCAAACCAAATTTTTTTCCCAGATCAGGTTAGATCGGACCAATCAGACTTCCATATTTTTTAGACAACCCTAATCAAAGGGCATCCACGGAACCTTCCAAGTTCCATGGTTTTGCCATGGAACTTGGAAGGTTTTCCATCTGAACATCATGCGCGGTGGTTGAAGGTTCGAGCTAGTGGTGTTGTGCCGCCGTAATGGTAAGGGCAATGGAGTTGGAGTCTTAACAGTGTGGGGGGCGACGAAGTTGGGCTGAGAGAGAGAGAGAGAGAGATATTTGAGACTTTAGAAATTTCATCCTAATTATAAGATAAAGTTTGTGGTGTACAATTTATAATTAGGTATTTAGGTTCAAAAAGCAGTATAATGGATGGGAGGGAGAGAGCAAAAGGAGGAATCGTGAGTGAGGGGAGAGGGTGTAAGAAGTTTTTTATTAAATAATATTCTTTTCTTTATAGTGCAATAAGGTTTTGAATTAAATAACACTCTTTCAAATCTTATTTTTAGAACAAAGTTTTAAGTTTTTATAGTGCAATAATATGAACCAGAGCCAGAGGTAGTATAATATGGTAAGGCCCATCAAAATGAAAAAGTAACTACAGCGAACATTATTTAACGGAGGTGATGTTTTTGTTTGGAGATGTGTATTTACACGTTCGCCCAAAAAGAATTACGTTTGATTTCGATTTCGTTTGAAGGGAGCTTCCGGTGACCGGTTAAAGAGGAGGCCCGTGGGCTCCACCCCACCGAGCGGCCTCAGGAGTCAGGCCCTTCCCTCCCCATTCCGCATTAAAAGAAGTTAAAGGTCAACTCTGCCTCACTGTCCCCAACTGACACATTTCCCCTCTCTCTCTCCAACGGCTCCTTCCTAGCTTTTGACCTTATCTCCCTCCCCTCGTCGAGTCCATTTGTCATCATCATCAGCGGGCCCCACGTTTGATTATACGGTCAATTCTCTGTTCTTTCTGCCACGCGTCCCTATTTCATTCGTTATGACTTTGACCGTCCCGTCCCTTCTCTGCTACTTTCCATTGACACCGCATCTCCCCTTGACTAAAATCCGCCTTCCTCTTTTCTTGTTTGGTTCTTCTTCCCTTTCTCCTTTTTCTTTCCTCTTCAATCATTTCTCTTGCTTCGTAAGTAATAAAAGATTCAACCCATGATTATTCTCCGATCACTTTCTCCTCCTCTATAACCATTGAAAGAAGTAAAAGGGTCAGGTCAAGTGGACAGAAAACAAAAAAGAGAAGAAAAGAAAGAAGAGGATTGCGAGTTTGTTTTTGCTTCTACCATTCATGCTCTTGGATTAATGGCTGTAGAGCTTATATCGGGTTATGGGGATGATAGTTTTGCAGGCAGGACGGAACTAGACAACACAATCGCGGTGCAGGAAGCTACAGCCGCCGGTATTCACAGCGTCGAGAAGCTCATGACAATAATTTCTCAGCACAGAGAGGAGGAGGTTTCCGGCTCCCGAGGAGAACCTTCGGAACTGGAAGTTCTGGCAGATTCGGCGATGAACAAGTTCAAAAGGGTTATTTCTCTGTTGGACCGGCCAAGAGTTGGCCACGCTCGTTTCAGAAAAGCTCCTCCGACGACACAGGCTTCGATTCCTTTCCTCCAGCCACAGCAGACGCTGGATTCTGAAACCCCAATGCCTCCTGTTACAGAACCCCAACACAACAAAACAGAGCAACCCTCTGCTTTTAAGGTTTATTGTCCCACGCCAGTTTTACGTCTCCCGCCTCTGCCTCACCAGGCGCACCAACCTTCCCCCTTTCATCGGGTGGAGAAGAAGGAGGCCAACGGAAGTCTCCAATTTTCGGCGTCACCGCCAGTATCCGCCGCCAATTCGTACATATCAGCGTTAACAGGGGATACTGATAGTATGCAACGTTCTTGTCATTCTTCGGGGTTCCAAATCATTCACAGTCAGAGATCACAGCAGGGATCCTACATGGGCAAGCCACCATTGTTTTCGAGTTCTTTAAAGAGGAAGTGCAATTCAATGGACGATGCTGGTCTCAAGTGTGGATCATCTGGTCGCTGCCATTGCTCCAAGAAAAGGTACAGTTATAGAACACGATCCACCGTACTTTAATTATTAGTTGCTATGGTTTTATTATCATCTGAGGCATATAAACAAGGCAAACTCAATGGACACAGGAAATCAAAGGTAAGGAGAGTGGTCAGAGTTCCAGCAATCAGCTCGAAGATGGCTGATATTCCAGCGGATGAATATTCGTGGAGAAAATATGGACAAAAACCCATTAAGGGTTCTCCTCACCCCAGGTATATATCTACCTCTATTTATAGTATATTGTTTTCAGTGTTATTATTATCAGAGTGTTGGGTTCACAAGTTTCAGCGGCACATGGGGGTTTTCTGAAATGTGTTGTGTGTTTGAATTTTGGAAGGGGTTATTACAAGTGTAGTAGTGTGAGAGGCTGCCCAGCACGCAAACACGTGGAGCGTGCTCTGGATGATCCAACCATGCTTATTGTCACCTATGAAGCAGATCATAATCACTCGCTGGAGGTTGCAGCCGCCGTCGTCCTCGAATCATCTTAGCTAGCCAACCTCTGACCTGTCAACTTTATGTAGTGTAGTATTCTTTTTTCATTTTTATCTTTGTGCTAATCAGTGGCCTACCCTTTCTTCTTCATCCCATGTTTTTTCTTTTTGCCTTAGTTTTTCCAGAATTACATTGCTATATAACCAGTACAGATGGGTTTAAAATATTAAAGCATGACGAAAAAGAATCCAATTTTCAAAAAAAAAAGAAGAAGAAGGAAAGAACAATGCTATCACCTTGTGTGAATGGAAGGGAATAATTAAGGGGGAAAAATGGATGAGGGGAGGAAGCAGCGCCAGAAATGGATATGGGCGTGATAGATTTTTTGAAATAGGGGTTGTTTGGTAAATGATGTGTCATGGGGACAAATTTTCCAAGGGAAGAAACAATGAATGCATGAAGACGACAAATGTTGGGAGGGGATTGGTTTGAAGAGTACGTTTCGTGGGTTGTACGTTAGCGAATGGGATGCGTTTTAAGAATATATGTTGACAGCTGAACGGGGGTCCACATGCCCTGCTTGTGCTTTAGTGATCTATACGAGCTGGTTTACGAGCAGGGCATGCACATCCCTCAAAATATGAGGGGATCATATTTTTTTTTTTAATATTCTTATTTATTTGAATTAAATTATATGATGCACCATGATGTATTTTTGGCCTGTATTATCCTAAATTAATTAATTTTAAGTACTTCCCGCATTTTAAAATATTTTTTTAGTAGCACATAGTATTTTATATTAATTAAATTAATTCAGTTTTAGTAGATCAAGCACCATGGAGTATTTTGTATTTTCAGTAGCACTCACTAACTAGAAAAAAAAATTAAACTCTATTGTACTGAATAGAATAAAAATTAATTAATAATACTAAATATTATTGAAAAAATATATTAGGATGTTAAATATAACTCTAACTCAGACGAATAAGAAAATGAACAACAACTCCTCAAAAAGATGACGAGGGAATGTGAATTTCTGAGCAAGTGGGGTATGTTGACTTTTGGGGCTTAAATTAAATAACGAGGCACGTAGGCAAGGCAAGCAACCGCAGTGGTCGAAGTGGCGCTTGAAAGCGTCGAAACGTTGATAAAGTGCTTCCTTTCCCTTCCTCCCCTCTCGCCGGTCATATGTGATTGTGAAGGTGGCACCAATAATTAAAGTTGGGTTCTCTAAGAGTTAAAAAGTAAAAGTTTAAGCCAGCCTTAATAGCACAGTGGCATAAGAATTTAGCTTCCCTCCCCATGTTTAGGGTTTGAATCCTGCTCCCTCCCCTATTATGTGTATTTTTTTTTTTTTAAAAAAAAGTAAAAGCTCAAGTCATGTGAGGATCACGGTTACCGGTTCCTTCCCTCTAATTTGATTGATTTGTGGAGTTTATGAATGATGTTCATGTCAGCTTATTCATTACTGTAATTTCCCGCCAAACATCTAATTTCCCTTTTGAGGGTGGATAAAAAATCTGAATATGTTAAGACTTAAAATGCTGGCCATAGTTAAAGGAAAACTTGTGTTTGGCTCATTACTAGTCCATACTCTCGTATATGTTAAAATTATTACATTGTTTCCTCAATTTTTTTTATTAACTACATGTAATTCCTAGACCTTGTATTTATTTAATTTCACTTTGTCTTGGATAAAAAAAAAAAGGAAAATCCATATGAGGCCCTTTTAACATAAAAAATCTCAAAAAACGCCCAAAGATTCTGAAAATCTCAAAAAAGGCCCCGAGACCTTTTTTGGTATAAATCCACTAAAACGTTAACAACTAAATCAATATCCATTAACAACTAAATCAGCTGCATTAACAACAATATTTTAACAACTAAATCAGTCACATTAATAACTATATCAGTCCCAGTTAACAATTATATCAGCCGGGTTAACAACTCATGTAGATTCTGAAAATCCCAGAAAAGGCTTAGGGCCTTGGGCATTTTCTGGGATTTTCATAATCTTAGGGCCTTTTTTAGGTTTTTTTTTTCCTGTAAAAAGGGCCCTGATGTGAATTTTCCAAAAAAAAAAAAAAAAAGAAAAGAGTAGCAACTTTTGTATCTTTGGTCAACCTCCACCTTGTTTTTATGAGGTAGAGCTTGATCAAGGAACCTAATTTATACTTTATTGTTTTGATTGCTTAATGCAATGACACCGATATTTATTATAAAAACTTGAAACACTAAAGTATACATTTGTTCCCCTAAGTATTTTCCTTTTTTTCCTTCTAAATAATTATACTTACATCATATTTTATATATCCATTATATTAAGTCCCCCAATCACATATGACACATGTCTTATTTTTTTCATGTTGCTTCATATTTAAATGATAATATTTCAAAAATAAAATACATCACAAAGTATGATTAATGAACTTGATATAATGAATATAAAGAGTTTGAGGTAAGTACTCCCTCCGGTCTTAAATATAAAATCAAGTTGATTTTTTCTGAATAAATTAAGAAAGCTAAATAAATTACTTAATTATATCATATGATGTGTATCTTTAAATTATATATCAATTTATATCTTAGGAAAGATAGCTTGAAGAAAAAATGATAAATATAAATATTTTAAATTAATTTAATTAACTTTCTTAATATCTCTAAAAAAAAGTCAATTATGTCTTATACTTAGGACTCGATGAAGTATTTCTTTTTCCAAAAATACTCATATTTTAATTTGGGTATGAACATTATATTTAACGTATTCATTTATAAACAAACCAAGAATGAAAAAAAAAAGTATTGTTTTTCCTTTAAAAATATATTTTAAATAATAAAATAACTTCAATTTAATCTCTTTTGGAAAATTATTAATAAAAAAAGTTTGGAAAAACGAATCTTTGCCTTTTATTTTATTCTCTTCGATTTCCTTTTTTTCAAAAAACAGAGGGAAATAAAAAAGAAAGATGGAAATTAATTTTTTTTTTTACAATTCAATTTAAAAAGAAAGACAAAAATAAATAGAAAATCCTATATAAAACTGTTTAAAATAATAAAACTCTAAATCAGGTTAGTATATTGAACAAATTCCTAATTGAGCCATTGACTAAATTTTAGATTTTAAAATACGAGTAAAATGACTCTAATACCCTCTCATCTCTCCAATCTCCTCATAAAAGATTTTGGAAAAAATTAAATAAATATCATTTGAATTTGGAAAACCCTAAAAAATCTTTTAAGACAGTCTCAAGTAACCATTCTGAAATTTTGAAATGTTTTGTCTTTATCAAAGTGCACCTCAAGTTTTTTTTTTTTAAAAAAAAAATCCTTGCTAGCGCCGCGGCTAAAGCTCCAATGACAACTTGAGTAATATATTGATTACCTTAGTATATAATTTGGCTACTTGAGTTCCACAAACTCTACCCAATGTCATTAGCAAATTAAATATAGGTAATAACAACTTGAGTATACCAAATGAAAAATTGTGCTCCCAAGGTTATTAATAACTACACTCAAGTTGTTATTATCTTTATTTAACTTGTAAACAATGATTGATAAAGCTTAGGGAGCTCAAGTATTTAATATGTTACTCAAGTTGTCGCCAGAGCTCCGGCCGCCTATGTTGGAGCTCTGGTAGCTGGCTGCTGGAGGCCTGTTGGCAAGGTGGCGCTAGCTACCAGAGCTCGACAGTGGTAAGGGTTTTTTCTTTTTCTTTTTAAAAATTCGAAAGACATTTTGGTAACAACACAAAATTTCAAAATCTCTTATTAATCAATTGAGACCTATTTATTCTTTCCATGTATTAACAGACTTTTTGAGATTTTTCAAGTTAAAATAGTATTTATTTAGAATTTTCCCAAATATTTTCATTGCTATATAACATATGTTTTTCTATAATATATATATATATATATATATATATATCAACATTAATTTTTCAAAAAAAAAATATCAACATTAATATATGATAAAATAAAATATGATTCACTAAATAAAAAAAAAGGATTATTTTTTTGGTATAAAAAAAAGGATTATGAAAAGATGATTGAGAATAATTTAAGCCCAAAAAAAGTTTAAGGCCAACTAGAGAACTCTTTTTTGAGGTACATCTAACCCCTTTAAATATTTAATGGTGCAATTTTTTTTTAAATAATACATGGGAAAATAAAAAAATTCACACTTGAGTTTTGCTTTTTAAACAACTCAACAAAATTAGTTCTCTAATGATCATACTGATTCCTAAATTTTAAATTTTACTTTGCACTATGTAACTTTATTTATGATTTGTTAAGTTTAGAAACTTAAATTAGAATTTGGTTATTTCAAATAGCTTTTTAAAAGGATTTTCCCAAAAGTTAAATTTAAGTTATTTTTTTAGAATTATTTTTCAAAATATAATAGTAATAAAAGCCATATTCTTCAATTCTAAAATAATTTTTCTCAATTGAAAAACATACCGGTATCATGTATTTCTAGTTAGTAAATTTTTTAAAAGGATGTTTTAACCTTTTTTTTTTGTAATCTGTCCGGTAAGTACTATATCAATAAGCTAAGAAAATGAGAAAATCTTCTATAAAGATGGTTGAAGGTTTGATAAATTTAAAAAATCCTAAATTAGGCTAGATGTCCTGAAACATGAATTTAAAATTTGATAATTTTACGTTAATGCACCTAATTATTCTCTCTAATCATTGTACCCCTCCCATCTACTATTTCCCATCCAACACTATTTGCATATTACTTCACATGGCATGTCACTTCTTTTTCTTAGTCTCTTGGTGGAAAAGCTTGTCTATTGGTGGCCTTTGCATGGTAACGCAGGAGGTCACCGAAAAATCCAACTGAAATTTTAAAGATGATCCAATATTTTCTCCTTATTGATGCAAATTGGGTCAGGAGAAGAATTACTTAAAATTCCTGATGATTTATTAGATTATGGGAAGGCTTTTTTGAAAAGGTGTTTGGTGAAGGATCACAGAAAGAAAAAAAAAAGAAGGACAATGGAGAAGATCTTGGAGCATCCTTTATAACCGACAAAACTATTTCGTTAGAGCATTTCAAAGAACTGTCGACGTCTTCGAAAAGTCACTTCAATTTTGCAGACTAGGTTTACAATACAACAACTTCAGCTGTAAAATTCATCCGAATCTAATGACTGGTGCGAGTGGAAATCAAAATTTTGATCGTTGTGTGCCTATCTAGTACCTTTTCATTTTAGGATAGGCTCCGGGAGTTGGTGACCATTCAGAAACCAAATTGGTCGAAATGTGACAGTTGGGTTTGTGTTAGATAGGACTAGGAATTTTTTTGTGGCCAGTGGCTGAGGTTGAGGTGTCGAACAGGGAGTGGATTCTTTCGGACAATTCTTAAGGGGCGTTTGGATTGAGGGAGGGGAGGGGGAGATCTTTGGTTTCCCCTTTCCTAAATTACCTCTGGAAACTTTTCAATATTCTAAAAACATACTCTCAACAAAAAAGGAATATTCCTTTCATTAATAGCAATTTGGTCATTTCTTTATTTCCCTCCCCCTCCCTCAAACCAAACATACCCTAAATGTTAATATCTTTTTTTGGTCAAGACTTAAATGTTAATATCTGGATGTAAATACTAAGTACATGATACACCAATTGATCATACTAATTTTAACTCAAGTTGCATGTGACCCTTTGTACAGAAATTTTCACAATACCACTTCTAAGTTATTGTTCTGGTATTTTTTTTAACCATTATATTCCCCCACCAAGCAACCCTTTTTGAAACGGTAATTTTTTTTTTTTGGTAGCGGTTTGATTGGATAAAAGATGATAATCTGAGGTTTGAGTGCATATATCCCCAATGCAGCGATTCTCTATGTCTGAAACTGAGGGATAAACAGATTCAGAAGATGAACTTGGTTCTTGACGAGGCTACATTCCCATGGGCGGTGGCTGCAGTTTGGGAGAGAAGTAGTAATTATGGGAGATAATTAAATAAAGGACAATAAGATAAAATTATCAAATTCTAAAATCCTGTTTTAGGACAATATAGGTAATTCAACCTTCTGTTAAAGGGATTTTCCCTAAAAAAATCTGAAACAAACTAAAACAAAAAATATAAAATAAAATAAGCACATAGGGAGAGTGAAGCGGGAGAGCTTCAGCCTGAGATTGGTTACTCCGCCGAGAATCACGATGGCGGGAGCGGACCGGCGACGGTGACCGAAGGGTCTTCACTGCTTTGGATTTGGTGGGTTGCGAGGAAAGGCGACAGGGGAGGAAGGTTCTCGAGGTAATGATTCTTAACAATTTTCAAATTTGGGGTAAATCAGGGGTTGAAGCTGTAACTTATTTTTAGAATAATTGCTTGTGGCCAAATTTGAGGTGTATGTTTCAGAATCGATTCAAAATTGCTTGCGGCCCGTTACTGGCAGAACACATGTCCAATTACATGGTCAAGACACTGTTCTTTATATCGCTCCTTTTTGAACCACTGCTGAGCACAAGAGTGATGATAATGTTCCTCCACCGCTTCTTTATTTGTTGCTTCACATGCTTCACATTTATATTACTGTGGAGTGTGGAATTGCATGGATATTTCATTTAATCAAAGACAACTTATTTTTAACTAAATGATTTCCGTTATACCAGTGGGAGTTTGTATAGTTAGTCTATATACCATTCTAGTAAGTTACATTAATGGTTGTTAAAGAGACTATATGCCAAAGCTATCTTAAATGATAAGAAGGAACATATTGGATTAAAGATGTACATTTAAATCTTATTCCTTCCTGGATGCTTCCTTTCCCCAGGTGCTCACTTAGATATATGAATTTAATTCATGTTAGATTGTTGTTTAAGGGGAAACGCTTTATGTCAGTTTCAACTTTCAAATAAAGTATGTTCTTGAGATTAGGACTATTGATCGCTCTTTATATCAATGTCAATAGTCCAAATTTTTGACAGTAAAATGATATTTTAAAGAAGTTTTTGTTCAATTCTTCAAATGTATTAATTGCATAAGAGTGCCACATTATCATCAGTCTACAAATGCAAATAAAAGTTCACTGCTCGGACATAGCTAGATTATTCCAACGTCTGATGCCAATGCAAATAATACCATACTAAGAGATATAAGCTTGACAGCTTGGACATTGCCAAAAGTTGCAAAGTTTCACATATTGATGCCAACTGATTTGTTGGACATTGATTGCAGGTGTAGATGGTTGCTATCAAGTGAAACAAAGTAATTGCCAACAGCAATCACTTTGCAACAAGGACACTTTCTCTTCACAGCAAGAACAAAGAGACCTTCTCTTCCCAAATCTAAGTGAAATAAAAAATAGCAATATCCTGTTCAGAAGCAGTTGAAGGGAACATGCATGTCACATGTTACTTCACATTGTCTCTCGCCTTTGGTATTCAAGGCTCCTCCCTCCCCAAGAAAAGCCATTTTACAAATCTCTATCACAGGCTTGTGCATTTTGCACAGTTACTTCAATTGAAACAAACCTCACAAGGAGAACATTTTCTGATATTTTCCAGCAATGTTCCAATCTGAAGGCTCTGGAACCTGGCAAGCAGGCCCATGGTCAGATGATTGCGTCTGGTTTTGTCCCCACCGTCTTTGTTTCCAATTGTTTGATTCAGTTGTACTCAAAATGCTCCAACATGGACTATGCGTTAAAGGTGTT
This sequence comes from Acacia crassicarpa, assembly GCA_034222035.1. NCBI lineage: Eukaryota > Viridiplantae > Streptophyta > Magnoliopsida > Fabales > Fabaceae > Acacia > Acacia crassicarpa. Next base: position 11,506,817 of record JAWXYG010000003.1, read on the forward strand.
TGATAAAATGCCTCATCAAGACTCTGTCTCTTGGAACACTATGTTGTTTGGCTATGCGGGAAGCGGAAACATGGTGAATGTACAGTCCTTTTTTGACTCAATGCCTCAAAGAGATGTGATTTCTTGGAATACTTTGGTCTCTTGTTATTTGCGGGATAGCTCTAACCAAAAGTCAATTGAAGTTTTTATTCAAATGAGAAACGCAACCGTGCAACCAGATCGTACAACATTTGCCATTGTTCTGAAAGCTTGTTCTGGTCTGGAAAACCATAATTTAGGAATACAGATTCACTGCCTTGCAATTCAGACGGGCTTGATTAATGATGTGGTGACAAGTTGTGCTGTGGTAGACATGTATTCAAAATGTAAGAAGCTAGATGAGGCTTCTCTGGTTTTCTATGAAATTCCTGAAAAAAATTGGGTCTGTTGGGGTGCTATAATTGCGGGGTGTGTTCAGAACCATCAGCTTATTGAGGGTCTAGAACTGTTTAAAGATATGCAACGGGAAGGTATTGGGATGAGTCAATCAACATATGCCAGTATTTTTAGAGCTTGCGCAGAATTGTCTGCATTTAGAGTTGGCTCACAATTGCATGCCCATGCCTTAAAAGCAAACTTTGAATATGATATCATCGTGGGAACTGCCATATTAGACATGTATGCAAAATGTCAAAGCATGACTGACTCTAAAAAACTCTTTAGTTTGTTGCCCAATCCTGGACGTCCATCATATAATGCCATAATTATTGGGCATGCCAGGCAAGATCAAGGTAAAGAAGCTCTGGGGACTTTTCTGTCTTTACAGAGATCAGGTCTTGGCTTTGATGAAGTTAGCTTGTCTGGTGCATTTAGTGCTTGTGCGGTGATCAAAGGGTATTTTGAAGGGATTCAACTACAAGGATTAGCATTCAAATGTAATTTAATGTTTAATATCTGTGTTGCAAATGCCGTTTTAGACATGTATGGTAAGTGTGGAGCTCTAACTGAAGCCTATCTAGTGTTTGATGAGATGGTAATGAGGGATGCAGTGTCTTGGAATGCAATCATTTCTGCTCATGAGCAAAATGAAGAAGTGGATAAAACAATCCCACTTTTTGTTTCAATGCTGCAGGCTAAAATGGAACCAGATGAGTTTACTTATGGTAGTATTATAAAAGCCTGTGCTGGCAAGAAAAATTTAAACTGTGGCATGGAGATTCATGGAAGAATTATCAAGTCTGAGATGGGGTTACACCCATTTACCGCAAGTGCACTTGTTGATATGTATTGCAAGTGTGGAATGCTAGAAGAGGCGGGAAAAGTTCATGACAGAATGGAAGAGCAGACAGTTGTTTCTTGGAATACAATCATTTCAGGATTCTCATTGCAGAAGCAAAGTGAAAATGCCCAGAGGTATTTTTGTCACATGCTTGAAATGGGTGTGATGCCGGACACTTTCACATATGCTACAATTCTTGATACTTGTGCTGATTTGGCTACTATTGAACTCGGGAAGCAGATACATGCTCAAATCCTCAAGCTACAATGGCATTCAGACGCATACATAGCCAGCACTCTTGTAGACATGTACTCAAAATGTGGAGAAATGCAGGATTCCCAATTAATGTTTGAGAAAGCGCCTAATCGAGATTATGTTACATGGAATGCCATGATTTGTGCTTATGCCTGCCATGGTCTTGGAGAAGAGGCCATTAAAGTATTCGAGGAGATGCAGCTTCTGAATCTCAAACCGAACCGTGCAACCTTTATCTCAGTCCTCAGAGCTTGTGCTCATATGGGTTATGTGGACAAAGGGTTAGATTACTTCCAGAAAATGCAAAGCCACTATGGTTTGAATCCTGAGTTGGAGCATTACTCATGTATGGTGGATCTCCTAGGTAGATCAGGCCAAGTGAATGAAGCTTTGAAGCTTGTTGAAAGCATGCCTTTTGAAGCTGATGAGATCATTTGGAGGACTCTTCTTAGTATTTGTAAGAGTCAAGGGAATGTAGAAGTGGCGGAATTAGCAGCAAATTCTTTACTACAATTAGACCCTCAAGACTCTTCTGCATACGTTCTTTTATCAAATATTTATGCTGATGCTGGGATGTGGGGTGGGGTTTCAAAGATAAGAAGAATAATGAAGGATTATAAGTTAAAGAAAGAGCCCGGTTGTAGCTGGATTGAGGTAAGAGATGAGGTAAATGCTTTTATTGTTGGAGATAAAGCTCATCCAAGATGTGAAGAGATATATGAGAAAATTCATTTGCTTCTTTATGAGATGAAGTGGGCTGGACATGCACCAGAAGTTCATTTAATGCTTGATGATGTGGTAGAAGACGAAGAAGAGCCTCAGGAGCTTAGGGCAATGTACATGTAGTTAGATGATACTAGCTCTGACTACAAACTATGTTCTATATTTAGGACTGGAACAATATATAGAAATACTTTTAAAAAGGAATTAGACTTTCACTAGATTAAAATCCCTTTTTCCCCCCTCTATTCTCAGTTTTTTCTTTAATATCAGCTATCTTTTCTTTTTTTCTTTTTTCTTTTTCCCCTCTTTTTCATGTGCCTAATATTTTGGACCTACCTCACTTAATAGGAGGATTTATTGGGCTCAAACTAATTTGAATCAAGCTGAATAGGACCCTTAGTACAATCAAGTATCAGTGGTCCTATGTAGTGTGTTTTTATTTTTTATTTTTTTGGGCACGACATTTTTCTATCGGAGGTAATCAAATTTAAAACATTGTTGGCACTATTGAGTGTGTGCTTGTGAATCATCTATGAGACACTTTGTAACTGTCACAATTTAAATTGGTCATGTTGGTCACTTGTCTTGGCTAAGAATCCACCTTTTTGTTTAACCTTGTCGAAGTTTCTTACTCTCTCTATGAGGCCATTTATGATTGTCACATCTTCAATGGGCATTTTGGTAAATTCAACTTGATATTGATCATTAGTTATTGAACCCTCTATGATATAAGATTCATTATAATCTAAACAAATATAATATCATTCGATCTTAATATAAAATATAATCATTTCCATTTGTTGTATGGTCAATTGAAAATTGAAAAGTAAGGTAAAGAGTGATTGAATGATCCTACCTATCAATATGTTAGATCTGTTTCTTTCCTTTTTCTATCTCCTCTTGACAAAACAAGGGGTGGAAAAACATTGAATCAACCTATTCAATTCCTCAATCCAAATGACTTCATGAATCTATAATAAAGTTACATAATGCAGTCACAATTAATATTCAGAAGTAACTGAACTACCATTATTGTATGGTGAGTTGAAAATAAAGATGAACAGTGACTAGATGGTTTAACTTGGATCAATTTGTCAAATAGGTTTTAGTTTTTCTTTTATATTTCTCCTCAATAAACTAAGGTTGAATCTTTTACAGCTATTTTATGATTAGTTAATAAATAAGATAATAGTGATAGGATGGTTCTATTCATTAATGTGTCATATAAGTTTCTTTTCATATTCTCTAACCCTTTAACAAAACTGGGGGCTGAAAAACACGAAATCAGCCTATTTCAATTTTCTCAATTCACACTTTAGTGAGCTGATGCAAGCTGGTTCATATGGCCCGGTATGTTCTTTTGGATTATTCAGGAAAACACATAGCCACCATCTAACAATAGTTTTTTTTGGTTGAGAGAAAGGGAAAAGAGGGGAAAGAAAATTTTTATGAGATGAATTTTAGAAATTAGAGAAGTGGGATTAAACTTTTCTAGTTAATTTTTAATAATACTTTGTCTTACACATTCTTTTTATTAAAATTTTATAATTTCACCTTTTCAGCATTTTTTATATTCAACTCAAATTTTTTTTTATTTCCCCTTCTCTCCTCTTGTACGAAGAAGCAGCCCAATCTAAGGCGAGATATTCAGTAAGAAAAGAACTAGAAAAACAAAAAGAACAAGCTCATCGAATCTGGTCATGAACCTAACCCAGTATTATGTTTCCCTTTTACGAACATTTGATGAGGAAAAATATATATTTTATTGATGTGAATGTGAGAGGGTTGTTTGGTTGTTTTAACGTTTGATGAATTTGTCAGTGTTTATTGAATCTTTCTAGCATGTCAAACCATCTTTATCATCTCTACCTTTTAGACAATTTTTTTCTTTGAAAAATAAAAAGCTAATCAAAATTACCTAATTACCCTGTATAATTGTTGTTACTCCCTCCTGTTTTAATTATAAGATACAGTTTGTAGTAGTGTAAACCTTATTATTGCAATACAACTGAGATGAAGTGATGATTAATTTTCATGCTTTTTCAGCCATTTTGTCTTCACATTATTTTATAATGTTTTAATCCGCCGGTAGTCTATAAAAATTAATAAATTCAACAGTTACATGCCGTTATTCACAGTAAGAATTAGTGTGTTAATATATATAATAAACGGTGATGCAATACAACTGAGATGAAGTGTTGATTAGAACTGTAACTAGTAAACATGAAAACTACAAAATGTTCATAGCGAAGTAGTTTTATCTGATCTCTGAGGATGGAAAATAATACTATTCTTACCTCAATAGAACGAAATGAAATGTGGGAGGATCAAACTGAAAAATATGAATGGTAAAGTGACGCATTGTCCTCCAACCATTACTAGTTCTTGCGTGTGTTTTAGTTTTAGTTTTTTTCTCTCAAAATAATTATTGGTTAAATGTTTGGTTCTGTTGATAAAGAGTTGACTTATAATTCGCAAGGTTATTGGTTTAAATCCCATTATTGATGTGATCGCCTTGTTAGTAACTAGTAAGTGATATGAAACTACTTTTGTAAATGTTTTCTGAGTCCAGAAACATACCACTCTGGTCTTATTTATAAGTCTAGTTTGACTAAATCTCACATACAAAAAAGGTAAATATCTCAATGATTATGGAACAAATTTCCAACTTTACCCTCATTTATGAATGGGTACCTTTTAAAATTTATTGTAAAATCTCTCATTTTTTTTTATCTTTCCAACATGGCTAGCCAATCTTTCTCATCATCATTACTATGAGCAAAATTGTCACAATCTCATTTATTTGGTCAAAATGAACTTATAAAAAGGACCATATTTTTTGATCAAACTGGACTTATAAATAAGACCAGAATGGTATACAAACTATAGTGAATTTTGATTGAGTAGCTGACTCACTTAAACTTTTTTTCTGAAAAAAATATTGGTCGAGTGTTGGTATCTTAGCATTATAGATGATAAATGGACACCTTATCTATACCGGTTAAGAATTTAATATGCTGCACATTCGAGGTAACATGATAACAGATCAACACAAGTGCGAGTGGTACATATATCGTAGGGAAAGTGACATTCTTGTTGGATGTGGAAAAAAAAATAAATAATTCACTTGGGTTAACTGGAGTTATAGGCTTATAGCCCATTCCCCTTTCAATATGGGATGAGCAAAATAATTGTTCACCAACCCAAAGCACTATCAATTAGCTCTCTCGCTTACAATTTTTAGTATTCTAGATACTACTTTGAGACTTCTATTTTTTCTCTGCCCATTTTTTCCCCTTATAAACACTGAAGAGTGAGAGCTTAGGAAGTTATGCCCACTTCTTTCTGCAACTCTTGCCTTGGAATCTTTCAATTGAAAAGCAGCTTTGAGGAGCAGACAAAGATGAACAAGGTTGCTCCAAAAATTCTAGTTTCAACTTTGTACCTCCTCATATTGTCCTTTCCTGTCCAAACTCTGACACATGTTGCTGATACAGACAACAGTCATAGTGGTGAAGGTGAGGTTTTCAGCAAAAGCTGCAACAATGAATCCCCCTCAATATCCTTCTCTTCCTCATGTCAAAAATCAAAAAGAACTGAAGTATCTCAAGTTTTACCTCTCCAAACAGATGGTTTGGTATTTGCAGATCAGAGACTCGAAGTTGTATACCCAGTGATCCAAAAATTCAAGTCCAGCATCACTTTTGATCCATTAGGCGTCACCAAATCATGGGTTGGTTCCGATATTTGCACCTACAAAGGTTTCCATTGTGATAACCCCCCAGATAACACTTCAGCCATTGCTGTGGCCTCCATTGATTTCAATGGATTTCAACTTGGAGCTCCAACACTGGATGGCTTCATCGATCAGCTTCCTGATATTGCTCTGTTCCATGCAAATTCCAACAATTTTAGAGGCACCATCTCCACCAAAATCTCCAAGCTCTCTTATCTTTATGAGCTTGATGTAAGCAACAATCAGCTATCTGGTCCATTTCCCATGGCTGTGTTGGGCATGAACACCCTAACATTCTTGGACCTTCGCTTCAACTTGTTCTCTGGGCAAGTCCCTCCTCAGATATTCACCCAGAATCTCGATGTCCTCTTCATCAACAACAATGACTTCACTCAGAGCTTGCCTGATAACCTAGGAAGCACTCATATTCTTTATCTCACCTTAGCCAACAACAAATTCATGGGTCCTATACCTAGAAGCCTCCCTAAAGCTTTGTCCACTCTCACTGAGGTGCTATTCCTGAACAACCAGTTAACAGGTTGTATCCCACATGAGATCGGGCTACTTAAAGAGGCTAGAGTGTTTGATGCTGGGAACAACCAGTTAACAGGTCCATTGCCTATGTCTTTGGGTTGCCTTGAGCAGTTGCAACTTCTCAATTTGGCAGGTAATCTTTTGTATGGTATGGTACCAGAAGTGGTGTGTGGACTAGAGAATTTGGTCAATTTATCACTTTCAGACAATTATTTCATACATGTAGGACCTTTGTGTAGGAGCTTAATTCAGCGAGGGGTTCTTGATATTAGGAACAATTGCATTCCTGATCTTCCATTCCAGAGATCAATGATTGAGTGTGCAGATTTCTTTGCGCACCCTAGATTTTGTTCCCACATGTGGTTTCATAGTTTCATTCCTTGTAAGTTTTCTTTCCACAAGTCTTCAGTCTCTGCCATTCCTAAGATAGCTCCTTCTTCTCCTTGACCCCTAATTTCCCTTTTGCTTCTATGTTAAGACATGGACTGCAACATTTTATCATTTCTTTTCCCCCTTTTTGCGTGTGGTGCGGTAATTATGCCAAACATTGTACCGTTCTCCGTCTTCATTTCCTTTAATTATTTCTACTTTTCATTTTCAAGCCTTAAATGAAACACTTGGAAGTTGTGTCATGATCGTGACCACCCTATCATAATTCATATTTTTTTGATATGATGACAATGGAGTGGTTAGCAGCTCAACAGGGACCGTGATGGTTTAGTGAGTGTATTACAGGCTATTACCATGAAAAATTACCAGAAAATTAAACACTATTACTCCTTTTCGTCTTATATATAAGACAAAGTTGATTTTCTTTTTTGAGAGATTAACGAAACTAAATAACTTACTTAATTATATCACATGTTGTATATTTTTAGATTTTATATAGTTTATTAGTTAAACTAATTAGTTTTAGAAAAAATAATAATAATAAAAGTACTCTAAAGTAACTTTAATTACCTTCCTTAATCTCTAAAAAAAAAAAAAGTTAATTTTATCTATATATAGGATCGAACAAAGAATAATATGATTGATTTCTGGTGCTCAAATAATGTGTGCTCTCCTGCAAATCAATAGTGACAAGCTCCATTGAATGTGACATCATTGTTATAATTGGATCCAACTATTGTCAAACCACTCTTTAGCATTGACAAACATTAGTATTTAAGAATTAGGATTTGTGCAATTAGAGATTGTACAAATGATGAAATAAAAGGAGTCCGAAATCCACAAGAAGGGTATGGTCCCGTCCCATTATGGTGTAAACTTTCCTCAATTTTCCCCCAGTGGTCCCTTCATGTATGAAAAATTAACCTTTAGCCACGAAAAAGTGACGAAAAAAGTTGCAATATATCTCATGCATATCAAGTTGTGCAAGACATTACGCCATCTGATACTTCTTTCAAGGTTGCCGACATGTTTTATTTCTATAAAACAACCACAAACGTTGTTGTTGGCCCCGTACTCCTCTGATTTTGAAAAAAATCAAGTGATAATGGTGTGATGGTTGAAGGAGGCCGAAGGGGGGCATGGGTTACAGCTCAAAAAGATCCAAACAATGCATGATTATTATTTATATAATTAAGGATGTCATGTTCATAATAAAGGAACAAAAATCCAAGTCACTAGGCGCTGTTGTGGAAGACTTTCGGCTGTTTATCAAATATTATTATAATTTAAAAAGGTTACAAACTTCGAAGATTGGATGGTGCCACTGTTATAGTTTTACAATAAACTTGAATCACGCTTGCAGAAGGGAAGCAATCAATTTTTAAAGAATTGATGAATATAGAGAGAGTGGCCTTATCAAAATGGAATAAAAACTAAGACGTATTGCAGTTATCTTATCCGGGGGCTACTTTTTGATTATTATTATTATTTTTTTGATAAAAGAGGAGGCAGAAGGCCAAATAAATTACATTACTAAACTAAAGGGGAATTTAATCCTAAAGACTTTTGATCCACCTAAGTTTTAAGAAACATGAGACAATCACTCAACATATCTGACTTTGATAAACCCAACTTTGTTAGAGCATCAGCAATCCTATTACATTCTCGGGGAACATGGCGGAGAGATACCTCCCAATCTCTATCCATCAAGTCTCTAATCTGCTACTTTTTGATCTTGTCGCTCCTGGTGTTAGGTAATGAGATGCCACAGAATCTTTGAAATAAAAACTGAAACCCATTGTGGAAAAACCCAAATAAAAAAGAAGAAGAAGAAAGAATAGCTTTTTTTTTTTTTTTTTGGCTACAGATGCGGGGAGGGGGGAATCGAAATATCGAACCAAGGACCGGGGGGATATCAAACATCTCAATACCACTTGCAGTGCCACTGCACTGCGAGGAATCGTGGTAAGAAAGAATAGCTTTTATTAGTTGCCGCCAACATACATATATAGCCCAAGTTGTCTCAACTCTTGCGAGTTAAAACCATTCCTACCTCTGAAGGAAGAGTATTATAATATCCTATGAAAGATAATCTTCATTATGGGCAGGTTATACTTCTTTTGCTCACAGGAAAACGATAAAGATTTCGCCTAAATGTTTTTTATTCTTTCAGAATATAAAAGCCATTTGATGATGCAATATGATCAATCAACTTGCACTTTTTTTTCTTGTAAAATCTAAAAAATAATCATCTTATTTATGGCTTGTAAGTAATGTATAGGATCATAAATTTATTATATATAGATATAAAACAAATATATTATCCTGTATATCACATGAATATGTTGTGAGTTTGAGATTTTATATCACGGTTAATGATGGTCCAATGCCAAGGGAAAATGCAGAGATCACTAGAGTTGAGAGAAATTGATGTGCGAGCTTCAACCTTTCTTTCTTTCTTTTTTCTTTTTTTTTTTTGATAACCGCTTCAACCTTTCTGAGATCTTTATGTTTCAGTAATATAATATTTCATTTTTTTGGCAATATGAGTTGCCACGTGATCCCACTTGCAAGGAGAGAAAGGAAGACCAGAAGTGAAGTGAAAAGTCACATAAATTCCATGCAACAAAATTATGCCAGAGGGTTATCCCAAACGTAGCAAATTATGCTTAGGGTTTTGCCCACATGCTCAATGTGAATATCATACAGTAGTGCAACTTGAGAGACATGTAGTACAACTAATGGTTGGGTTTGCCAATAACCTAATAGTATAAGAACTCTCTTTAATCTGAGAGGTCACGAATTCAATTTCACTTGTAACCTCATGTCAATTGTGTTTTCCCTTTAATTCAAAAAAAAAAAAAACTAGTGGTTGAGCTTATGAAGCTAAAGGTCCGAATATTTATGGGCACATATATTAACCTCTTATCGAAAACAATATGTCTGAGGCCAGATTGGTCCATGAACATCTTTTCATTTTTCACAAGTTCAACAAAAATGGCCAAAACAAAAAATGGCCAGTTCATTTGCCAGGAATGAATAGGGCTTTGTCACCAGCCCAGATTAGAATGGATACAGGGCTTTTCTTTCTTTTCTTTTTTTTGGGGTGGGGGGGGACCAAATTGCAAATACGAAAAAAAGAATGGGTAGAATAAAAACATTACATACATAGATAGATTATATATATAACAGTTAATGTTCTTTACACACATGAAGCCCCTAACATTCGGAAAAAACAGCAAGAATTTCCTTCTGTTGTTATGTAACGGAAAAACACTACAGTATACAAACTATCAACAAAATCAATAATAGGCTCGAACACTACCAAGACAACAGCAAATTACAATTACAATAAGGAATAAAAGACCCTTAATAAACATTTCCAAGAATTGATGAATATTTTTTTCCCTCTCTAATAGTGTTGGTATGAACAGAGTATTTTTCCCCACAAAAAAAAAAAAAAAAAAAAGTCTAGCAAGCACCTGTCTCCTTCTCAGGCAATTATTTGGGTTACTGCTGGCAACATCACAACAAACCCCACAAGATGCTCCACAAGCAGTAATTATGTGCAAGTTTCCAAGATCTGGATGGCATTATCCAAGACTATAGGCATATATGTATGGTGAGCGGCCACTAATATTAGTACGTTACACTGCAGCAAGAAAAGGTGGTTGTTCAGTCAGATCAATGCTTCTTACCAAGGCAAAAATAGTTTCTGGATGGTTATTATTGAGTAAAGTATAATTCATTAGCTGGAAATTGAAAAAAATGTACTATGGGTCTTTCTAGGGTCCTATGCTGGGTTATTGGTTAAGAATAATAAATGCACTGCTTTCAACATAAATTGCTTTTTTTTTTAAAGATAAATTAAAACATTAACAGTCTAATAGTGAAGGCTTCAAGTGCTAAAAAGTTCCATAAAGATTGTTACCTGTACCTAATGTTGTGCTCTTTCCAAAGTCCTGTGTCAGTAATCACTCTCTGGTCCGAAAAAGAAAACTAAGCAGCAGTTGTTATCATAAATGATCATGATGTTCGTAGGGTACGTGCCAAAGCCTGTTGCCGTGGCCTTGCTCTCATAACTGTCTCATCACTGTGGCGAATCCATTCTGAAAGCCTCCAGGGTTTTTGCCACTTCCACTTGAATTGTACCAACCACTGGTGATGGCTTCTTTTCCACCTCCATAACTTCCCTGAAGCTTGTCCTACAATTGCTAGTTTTTTCATTGATAGTTGCCTCATGGGTACCATCTGCATTGACAGCAAGCGTAGTGTCCTTATCCTGGTAAAGAAGGCATGTTCAAATTTAATGTAAACAGAAGAAAAATTTTACCTTTCTACTCTGATCTATAAATGCCGCAGATTCCCCTGCTATGCCATTAACAACTCCTGGGGTATACTTGAGCTGTTTCGGTACTGGCACAGACGCTGGAGATAATGATCCATTCATATCTTCAACGTAGTGTTTCAATGAATTTGGCGAGTTTCCCTGTTGATATCAAATAATGGTGAGATAACCATTAAAAATTGAAGAAATACATTGATGAAAACAACCGTGATTAACAAATATAAGAGAATGCCAAAAAATCAATTGTTACAATGACCATAAATAATATATGACAAAATTGAAAATTCCAAAATCGAAATTACTTAAATTACAAAATACAGAAGACAGTCATGACAAACAATCTACACAAGCTACTTGAACTTCCTCGGGAATCTAGTAATTTTTATTACATCAATGAACAGTAAACTAATTGCAATAAATTACAACTTAATACTTCAAACTTACATAGTATGCTTGATTGGAAACACCTTCAATGTCAAACTCATTTCTATTCAAGCTTTTATAATGTCATGCTAACTTCATGCCAAGTTGTAAAGAATGTAAATTGTAATATGAAGCTTTGAGAAAATAAAATCAGACCAAGAAAAATGTAATCTTACAGAAGGTGGTGTAGCCAATGTGTTTGCAAAATCTTGATCTCTCAATTTCAGCTCCTTCTCAACTTCCTTTCGCTTTATCTCACTCTGCCGTAATAGGCCTACGAGTTCTTTGATTTGATCTTTCATTTCCCTGATCTCCATATCTCTCTCCCATAGTTGGCATCTTCAGAAAAATAGAACTTGAATTTCAAAAACAGTGACCAATCTAACAAATGAGTGCATATCATAATTTGACATGAATAATATATTCCGCTTTTATCAGTGAGCAGGCTTTTTTATTCCCATTCACCAAGCAGATGACTAAATAAACTTATTCTATCAGCAAAATGAATATACTCTATAAACTTGTCCTTGTTGGCTCCTTAACATTTGTATTAGTCATGCAAACAAAACATATGTCAACGGATAAATATTCAGATCTTCATGGAAAACAGAAGGCCATTTAAAGCAATCAAGAACTTAAAATAATTCTCTTTTTGGCTTATTACAGATTGAATTCTTTCATCTTCAATCTAGTAAGAAACAATGTCAAGACCAAACAGGTATCTTCCCCCTATAACCTGAGTATCTGGAGCAATATCAAAGAACAAGCAAGATGAAGCCACATAGAGATATCGGACTCAGAAAAGTGTAAACAACCTAGAGACTTTTGCATCTTGGAGTGATGAAATACTGATTATAGTACAGATGTGAAGGTTAAATGTGAATGGGAATGTAAAGAGAACTCTGGAAATAATATATTTCTTTGTTTTCAAAGAGAAGCTAGGATCTCACTAGCTCTCTAAGAACAGCCTCTCTGAGATAGAAGTAGGCAAGAATGTCGCCTCTTTTCTAAATCAGCCCACATCCCTAATAGTAGATGAGCCAGAATCTGTAACTCATCGGACTACTAAAGTCCAAGGAGAATCTCCTGTACCAATTACTCTCTAAATATTCGACACTTTATTGATGGGGCATTAGACCTATTTATAATAATTTCCAGAGGGTAGACTCTATTCAAAATTCAAATACGAACAACTAAATCTTTTCTAATAAGATATTCTTCTTATTTCCTAATTCCTAAAGATAATAATAAAAGATAATATCTAATAAGATATTCCTCTTATTTCCTAATTCCTAAAGATAAGAATAAAAACGGACTCAATTAATTAAATATTAATTCTTAAAATCTCTAAACTTTCCGCAACTTCCATTATCTGCTAATCCGGTACCCTATCATGGAGTCACTCCCCTCTCTATCTCAACACACCTCAATTCATTATATTAAAAAGAAAGAAAGAAAAGGTCCTTTTTTCTAGCGGAACTTCCTATCTAGGCATGATCAGGTAACATAAAATCTATTTTCAATTGCAGATACGCTAATGTCAAACATGCAACATAGGGACGAAGAATATAGTTAATGGTAAAACAAAGCACCTTGCATCTGCAACAGAATTAAACATATATTGAAGCAAATTCTTGGCTTCTCCCATTGAGCGCAATTGGTTCCAGCGTCCACGATTAGTGAAGGCGCGTTCTCTCTCTTCTGCCTCGGAAAGTTGGGAAGCCATTGCCACTAATGAATTAGATGATATGCTCAGCATGTTCTCAAGCGAAGCTATTCTGGCTATTCTTGCATTTGGTGACATGGAGGATGCTCTGAGAAATGAGACGTATTAAAATCAAACATAAAGAGCTATATAAAGAATCCAACAACTTTGGAAGAGGTAGGAAGTGAGGGAACTAGGCACAGACAAATTAAATTATATGAAGTATACCTAGCAAAACCATTCTTTCCTCTTGGAGGAGTGAGGCCCTTTGCAGCAAATTCATTCACTTGCTTAAGTATGGCTAACTCTTCAGCAAGAGCAGCTCGCCTGAAGATTTTATCATAATAATTAAAGACTACACCAGATCAGTCAGAATGAAAATCATCAATACAAATATGTTTTACATACACTTGGCTCTGCTTCTCATACTCAAAACGGACTTCATGCTCTTTCACCATTACTTCTAGCTCATGATCAAGCCACCGTTGCAAGGACTTCTCATTGCTCTAATGATGGAACATGGAAACTTCAATTATTTTTCATCTCATAGACAGTAAAAGAAACCTAGGAGGAGAAGGAAAAGATCATTACCTGTCCATTTGTTGCACTTCCATTGATAGTAGCTGGAAGATTAAATAAAAGGGAAGATGTGAGTGTATGAGCACGTGCACATACACAAGGCATTTCAAGAGAATAACTAAAATCATGCTTCTTTTGTCTCAGCAGTAGCCTATAAATCTCAGTCTATGTCCAACATCCACAGTTCATACCTGAAGTATCTCGGCTGGAAGATTTGCGAGCTTCTAACAACTCCTTTAGCCTCTTGGTGGCCATGGCAGCTTCTTCAGTCTTTCTTTGAAGGACCTGAAAGAAATATACATATTTATGTCTCATCTGTAACGGACAATCACAAAAGTCAATAATGACAGTGGACTCTTCCCTAACAATTTTTCTTCTAGTGATAATCATGCCAGATACAAAAACAACCGTGTGACTGTGTGGAAGACAAGAACAATAAGGATACAATTCAGCGAATTAAACAACATATAAATACTCACCATTTTCTGGCGCTGATTTAAAGCTTGTAGCTTGTGTCTTTCATACTCATTTTTCCTTCCTTCCTTTCGTAACTGTTTTTGCAAAAAAAATAATATTGTTACAAGGTTTTCGCAGATATAATTAATACAATGGAGGGATGTAAAGTCTTGTTTCAGTTTATTGCACATCAAACATTGTGATCAAAATGTGTACAGTCATGCTCAACAGTAGCACTGACAGCGAATGTAAATCAAAGTCCAAATTGACCATGAACTTCAGTACCATTTCATGAATTTTGCTTACTTAGAAGCTTTGGAGCAGCACAAACTACTGGGATTCATACTAAGTACCACAGAAAAATTATGTTGGAAAAGAAAACAATAAAATAATAGAGGAAGCTTAACATACTTGTAGGAGCTCTTTCTCTCTAGAAGCCTTCCACTGCCGAAATTGTTCTGCCTCTTGTTTAATCCTTTGTTGCAATTGAACCTGCAATGTCAATCAGGTTATAAAGATAGAGTATCAGGTTATTTCTACTCTAGTAAGTAATAAATACAATATTCAACCTTCTGCGCTTTTATAGATTGTATTTCATCTTGCAGTCTCTTTGCCGCTTCATCACTTTTTTGCTTCTGCTTCAGAAGCTGGACCTGGCTCTCTTGTTTCTTCTTCAGATCCAGAATCTGACATTCATGAATTTTGAAAATTTCAAATCTCTTCCATTTTTAATCTTCCTAATGGAAAAATTAAATTCAATGGAATTTGAAATTAAATTCTCCACCTGTGCTTCAAGTGATTTCAATTTTTGGGCATGGACATCCTCTGATTTCTGTGTTTGTCCATCAGAATTGGCAGAAAGATTTTCAACCTCAGCTAAAAGATGATCCCTCTCTCGCTACATTCAAAAATCAATAATATTTGTGAATACCAGTCCAATGATGAAGAAATATAACTTCGCAGAACTTCTATTGAACCTGGACAGCTCTTTTCTCATCCTCTAACTCCATTATTTTCCTTCCAAAGTGCTGCTTGAGTGTTTCGGCATCAGATGCTCCAAAAAGCTTCATTTCGGTCTGGACAATAATATCATTAAGTACATTAGTAGGAAAAAAAGAACATAGAGGTGGGGGTTTTAAATACATTCAAGGCAAAATGTTTTCTTAAAGACAATGGTAGAAAACCAATCATTGCTGGTGTTGTGAATTTAGTGTCTTGCAAAGGTGAAATCCCATGTGATGGAAAATATATGAGATGAATCTTTGAGAGAGCTACACCTCAAAAGCTAGCTTATGGGCTTGGAGAGCACAAGACCTAATATGGGTCTTAAGATTTTACCATGTAGGTTGTCTGCCCCACACAGCATGGGGCATGGAGAGAGGGAGGGAGGGGGAGAAAAAGTAGAGGGTAAAGGGAGCCTTTGATGCCATTGATATGAACATTCAGCAGAACCAACCCCAAAATACTAGCTCATGAGATTGGAGAGCCCAAGCTCCATATAAATCCACATTCCACACATCAAAGTCACATAATTCCAATGTTGACTCAAGTTCTACACCTTACAATGGTCCATAATCTGATGTGGGAATCAGATTGAAGGAAAATGAATTAAAGAAGAAAAAGTATCCATGAGAAACATGATTGAGCAGAAATAGCACATGGTTGTATTGATTAAAATGTGTTATGATTGTGGTATAATATGTGTATAATATGGCATGTATTGAAAACTCAAGGACGCTGATCTATATGCATTATAACAACCTCTTTCTGCTCCAAGCGTTTATTCAACTCATGTAACTCTCTATCCATACTATTTTGCAGAAGTGTGTGCTCCCATTCTTTTGCCACTTCTTCAATTTCTCTTGAATCACCTGCTAAATTAGTAGCATGAAAAAGATAGAGGAAGGAGTGCGTTAGGCCAGAGGATGTTTAGTGCATGCATTAGTAACATGACAAATCTAGGCAATAGAAAAGCCTTGCCCGTTGTTTCATTCATTGAATAATCAGATGCTATGATAGGAAAGCTCCTCTTAAGCCCATCAGTTTTAACAATGCATGTGCTTCCATCCTGAAATAGTTTGAAAACGTGCATTTATAGCCCATTAAGCCAATAACTTGAGCTCACTTATAGCTATAACAGATTAATAGTAGATACAAGTAGTCCATTAGATGGGCATGCCAAAGATAAAAGCACAAACACATGTTAAAACATTGTCAAAAGAGAATCAAAACACATACATGAGGATCCTTTTCACATTGTTCTCCGACAGAACATCTACTACGGTATTCGTGAAGTTCGCGGCAAAGATCCTCATTAGCGGCTTCAAGCCAAGCAATCCTTTCCTTAAGGACCTACATAACCAATTACAACAAGATTATATAATTAAATTATAAAAGTACAATTATTTTAACCAGAATAAAAAAACAGATTATACAAGTTTCCAGCAGTAAAAAAAGGTGCATGAGTCAGCTTTAGGCTAGAAAAATTTCTAACCAATATGAACACTTATATTGATAAAAAAGATTTTCAATCACGCAGAATAAACCATGTACATTTAGTGTTAAAGTTTACTTATTATAGGAGTATACTAAAGTAACCAACCATTCATTGAGGAATCCAGTACACAAAAGCAAAATACCTGAACTTCCTCAGAAGAGCCCCCAGAACGAGTACAAAGTTCAGCTTGCAAATACTCTAGTTGTTGCCTCATTTTCAGCATCTCGTTGGACATGGGATCTCTGTTGATCTATGGAAAGATACCAGAAAAAGGAAAGCCAAACTTAGCATAAAGGGCATCAAACTGTCTCAAGTTTTTTTAATGAAAGGAAGGGACAGCTAAACAACTAAATACTTACAACAGGTTTATTTTGAATGTTGCGTGCACGATTTGCATACTTCAAAGTGTTGAGGGTTTCCTCCGCATTAATATCCGCAGGACTTATGCAGGCTAGAAAAGAAACACCATTTGTGTAAGAAAAATAGATCCATTCAAGCCCAACTTGCTTTAGATGCAGCTTGAAAGATTAGAAAAGGAATCAGAACCACAAGCGTGTTAATCCCTTGTCTTGAATTATTTATAGCTTAAGAGAAGTTACAATTAATCTAATTACTACTAAACACTGCCGAATAAACATTTCCAGAGGATGGGAGAAGGAAGGCCAGAAAATGAAATTCCAGAACATGATTATATATGCATACCCAAACATTCATTTCCTTGTTTTACTCGTTTTTAATATTATTTTTCCTCCCTCCTATTTTTTAAAGACTCAGCTATATTTTGTATACTGTAGAGTAGAAAGACTGAGAGATCAAATGCGTTCCATTCCCCCCCTTCTTTTAAAAAAATTTTGAAACTTCCCCCTTTCAAGGAAAAAAGGAAAAAGTGACAAAGAATTAAAGTTGATTGGGATACAAGCAAGAACAACAACAAACCTATCATAACAGTTCTGCTGTTACCACCGAGTGAATCCTGCAAAATCATACAACTTTATCAAAATACATAAAAAAAGGGAAAATAATATATATATATATATATATATATATATATATATATTTTTTGGGGGGGGGGGGGGGGACACTCAGATCTATTATTATTTGGACCAGTAGAAACAAGAGAAAACAAGCATCATTTATAACGAAAGACTCAATAAATTGCTGTTTACATGAATAAAAGCTATGAAACAACATTTATATTTTTCTATAATTGGTTTAAAAATTTTGTATCATGCCATTATTATTTATTACCCATCTGTTAGTCACTGCACCTTATGAAGAGCACCAAATTATAATAATGAATTATTTGATAATCTTCACGTATAATCACCATTATTGTAAAGAAGAGTCTGTGCTACAAGAAGTCTACATATAAAGATATCAAACCTGCAAAAGCCTAGTAAGTTTACTATCCCTGTAAGGAACATGAACACCTTCCCTTCGCTTCTTTTCGTCACCAAGTGCACTAATAACATTACCAAGTGCCAGGAGACCCTTGTTAATATGAATTCCTGTTCAAAATATGGTATAATTAGTGACTTCTCAATCATAAAAAGCACATATGCTACAAGTGGGATGTGGTTACCTTCCTTAAAACGCAAACCATCAGAGCCAGTTCTTTTAGCTCGTTCTGAGCCAGCAAGATCCACAAGGTGCAACTTAGCACAAAGATACTCGTCATTCATGGACTCATTTAAACTGTTATCGCCAGGAATAGCACCATTGAGTTTACACATTTGTTCTAATGTGATGGTGAAGATGGCATGCGAACGACTAGTAGGAGACACGATAGAAGAAGAATGAGTAATAGAAGATATCCTAAGCAGGGTAAATTTTGAAGTGCAACATTTAATGACAGATCAGAGGCAGCAATTAAGTTGCCATAATTAACCTAGATTGATTGTTCATATTTGTGCTCCCAGTAGCTCTGCCCAATGACCCTTGTTCCAGGCAAGCAGCCATTTCTTTCAGTGTTGAAACACTTACTTCAGTAGATCCAGCCAGCGTAATAACACCATTTGACGTCTCACGAATTTGTATGGGAGGTTTACCAGGGACCGTCACTTTTCCTGCATGTCCATTAGCAGCTTCTTGTTTGCTCATGGAAGAGGGATCCAGCAAGTCTCGTACTTCTTCTTTAAGAATCTTTACACCAAAAAGGAAATGTTGGGACACTTAATTGAAACAACTTCTAAATTTGAACTTTATTAGCTTCAGATATTAAATACAATAAAACTTCCAAAATAAGGCTGCAAAAAATTTATCAACAGACCTCAATGAAGGAAACATGCAACTGAAATTCAATCTGATGCTTTAAAGCCTCAACTTTGCTGAACAAAACATTCATTACTTGGGGTATTATGCCTGCTTGGTAACAATCTTTAAAACCAGTGCCCATGGTGTAAGTTTTCCCTGAACCTGTCTGCAATCAATCAAGTGAAAATGTGACATCTCAGGCGAAATTGAAATAATTGTAGAGGAATTTCACTATTTTCATCTAAGTAGTAGCTTTACCTGACCATATGCGAGAACAGTAGCATTATATCCTTGGAATAAACCATCAACAAGGGGAGCAACACATTCTTCAAACATATCAGATGAAGGAGAGCCCGTACTCCCGTATACATGATCAAATGTAAAGGAATGGGCACCAATTTGCACCTGTATTTTAATCACAGTTAGCAAGTGATTCCAACCAAATTTTCCTGCTCAAGATTACTAAAGGGAGGTGATATCCTAGATAGGGGGAATAAAGACTATAACAATCGATACATTCAACATGCAAAAAAGAAACAAAGAAATCTGAATGCCAACTTTTTTCAGGATCAGAGAATCATTACTACTTCGATAAGAAGAAAGCGCATCCAGATATATTCATGGCGACGGTTTTGATAAGAAGAAAATTGACCTCATATTGTAAAAGAAATCAACTGACGTACAATAATGTAATTTGAACTAAATTTGGAAAATAAATACATGAAAGGCAACAATCAATGTGACTAGCAAGTGGGTTGTAGTTCGCATGCCACCATTAGATTAAAGAGACACTTTAGTTTACCAAGACTCCCTTGTCATATCGTCCACTCAAAGTCGCTTGCATGCTAAGATCCTAACAGATAAGAGCGAAATGGCAAAAACTGGTGGCAACACTCCTCCTCGTAGCAAACATACACATCATGAAATGGCTTCATCGCCGATCACCTCAATCCCCAAAAGAATGTTTCAGAAAATAACATTTTTGTTGCCTGGTTATGTTCAAACCCAAAACGACACTACCTTAGAATTGAATGGAGTAAAATAATATCCCAATTAAGGAACCGACGTATCATAGGATCATCATGAAAACAACTTAAGAATAAAACAGAAAACGCAGATGCTTATGTCACATCCCAAATTCCGTTCCTCTCTCATATTGAAGCATGCATCTTTCTTATGCAACCGATTTTGGATCCAGATCTCTCGAAAAAAATTAAGTCAAAGTTCTATGCGTCACAGAAATTAACAAGCACCAAAGCGATCCCCGCCTCCCCAAATGAGTCAATTATACGCTTTTGACAGCAGATAGACGGAAATGGACCGTCACATTGTTGAGAGAGAGTGCACCTGAGGCTTCCCAGGGACGACGGTGACACAATCTTTACATCCCTGAAGCTTTTCATCACTGATGAGCGGTCGGACATGGACAGCAACCTTGACACAACAATCTTCCCCTGCTTCCATCTGGAAGCAGCTCAGAAAAGGAGAGATGGGAAATGAAAGAGAGAGAAAGCTCCAGCAGTATGCGTGACTCAGTGAGAGGAAAAGATCCAATGGCTGTGACAGCCGTCGTCAGCAGCGTTGGCAGAAGAAGAGTAGAGGGAATTTTCCAGGATGAGGAAAGGGATGCAGCAACTACAGGAGCAAGATATGAAGAGAAAGCACGGGACAGTGGAAGAGAGAGAAAGTATAATATAGTTAGAGATGAGTGGGGAGAGAAAACGAGGGGTGGTTGTGGAAATAGGGGCAGTAAGAGCGGAGGTCACCGAAGTTGCTCAAGGTAACTGTAAGGACAACAACAACAACCACTATCATTTTCCTTCAGCTTCACTACACACCAGTCCTGACGGTTGCGTGCTGCGAGTCTTTTAGTGGCAACTTTCCCAAATTGCCCTCCCTGTTTCTCAGAAACTTGGGACCCTCACACATTAATAAGGTAGGACTGATAGGAGAAACTATTTTTCTTTTTCATTTTTTTTTTGTTGTAGAGGAGAATGAAATCTACTGTGCTGTGTGGGTTTGGTGCGTAGATTTGAGAAGAAGATGGAGAAAAGGGAATAACACAGCGCAGAAAGCCACGTGATGCGGAACCGGATACACCATTATATCCGGTAGCCCATCATTGTCACTATGGTTCACAGGTGCCCTGCTTCATTTGTTTATATGACACGCATCACGCATCATGCCCATGCACATTATAATTAATTAATTTTAAAAAAAGGGTAATCAATTAAATTAACCCGGTTTATTGAATGAAAGCAGCACAAAATTAAGGAGGAGTTAATTAAAAAGAGGGAAGGGAATGGGATCATATTTACAGATCCGGTGTCGCACCGAAAGACATAAAAAGAGAGGGAAGAAAAGGTGGGAACGGAAAAGAGAGGGCATCGGGGAAGCAAGGGAGGTGAGGGAGAAAGTGACCCACCTATACGACACATCCAGCTGTTTGATCTCTACCTTCACATGGCGATCAAAGCTTCCTCGGTGGGCCCCATCCCTCCCCTAAGACTTCACTCTTGGTCGGCCTCTTCTTCTTCATATGGTCCCTCCCTCGCTAGTCGCTACTCTACGAATGTTCATTTCTTCTCGGCATCGAATTAATTCGTCTCTGCAGTTTTCTACTTTAAGCATCGTATTCACTACTTTCTCTCAAGTGTGAACACTAACCAGTCTCTTCTTTTTCATTCATGTACAGCTCATCTTCCCTTTCTACTCTCGCAATCCCAACGTTCACATACTCCTTCTCTCTCTGCCTCTCTTTTCCTTTTTATTTTATTTAGCTCGTTCATTCTTTTCCCTTTTTTCGTTGAAATTAAGGAGGATTTTTGTATGTAAATGACAATAATCAGATTATAGAACCCGCTAAAACTAAACCGAGTCCTGTGTTCTGCGAAAAGTTCATCTCGACTCTGGTTCAACACCTTCTGTTCGCGAATTCAGAGACACAGTCCAGATAGATTATCGGATCTCATGTCAAGTGTTGCGATAGCTAGCGGATCGCAGGTCATGCATGGATCAATAATGAAAAGAGATAATGCAGACATGGAATCGGTCTCAACGATGGATCTTGGCACTGAGACTATCTTTGTCGTGAATGGTCCAGAGGCCATGTTATAAGTCCAACGTCCGAAGTGTAATGTGGTTTATGAGTTAAAGGACCCCCCCCCCTCCAAATTAGTGAGTTTTTTAAGATGAACTCTCCTTTGAATTTTTAATCATCACATTATGTTATGGAGCACTCCCTCCTAATAATGTAGTCTTTTGAATGACCTCTTTTTAAACTTATATGATCATCACAGCCTAGTGACCGTTACCAAGCAAGATGATTGTTTAGAAGGACAATCCAGCCTCTATGATGCTTCCAGCAGAAAATGGAGCAGAATTTTCCAAGTACGACTTCTTCGTCTACGCCGGTGTTGCGAAGAGCCAAAGATTCTGGATAGATTTTTATGTTTTTCTTTTTGGGACAAAAAAAATGACTTAATTATCACCCTTCATTTTATTTTTACCATTTATATAATGTTTTTCCTAAAGGCCAATGCAAAACTAAAAACTTATAGAAGCCACGTATTTTAGAACAAATTAAACACACATTCAAACATAATAAAATTAATATATCAACACATTAAAAAAAAATCTGTGAAAAATTCTTATATTTAGCAATATCTTATTGAATGAGAGGGACCACTGCATTGTTATTAGAGTCGAGAAATCGAACCGAGTTCTTTAGGCGTGATCGTTTAAGCCTAACCCTTCAAGAGCCGGGTTTTATAAAATACAGCCTTCAAAAATGAAATCGGGCCTAAATGAGTCAGTCTAATAAGCCCGAGAGCTTAAAAGGGCTGACCTGTGAGGCCCGTTTATATATTTTTTTTATTGTTGACTTTTTATTTTATGGTGTTGTTGCTACATATTTTTGTTTTTATTTATTTATATTATGAAAGTGTTCAGTGTTTAAAACAATCTCTCATGAGAATATGTTAAAGACTAGACTATTATATATATGTTGTCATTTTTAGTATGATCCGTGTTACGATTACTGGCTAATACCCCCTTGATACTAAATATAAGGCAGAGTTGTTATTTTTTTTTTAAAGCTTAAGGAAAATAAATAAGTTTCTTAATTATATTATATATTATATATCTTTAAATTATATATAAATTTATTAGTCAAACTAATAGGTTGGAGAAAAATAAAAATATTCGAAAATAATTTAATTAGATTCATTAATCTCTTCGGAAAAAAAATCAATTTTATCTTTATTTAGAATTAGAGGGAGTAGTTAACATGGTCTAGTTGGTTAATGGCCAAAAAAAAAATATTACACTTAATTTATTTTATATGACCCTAATTTATTTAATATTAACAACATTTATTTAATAAATTAGAACTTTAATTGTTGAAATTTACTAATCACATTTATTTGGAAAAAAAACACAGAGAAAATAGTTAAAATTTAGAAAAATAATTTTTGGCTTTGACCCACAAGGTTTTGAGCCGAGTTTTTAAAACGTATGTTTTTCCTACTCTAGCCTTCAAAAGACCAACCCTTTTTTAGATCTTGACCATTTAAGAGTTGGCTCTACCTAATTTCCAGCTCTAATTGCTATAATAAGCATTGCATTGCGAGATTGGGAGAGAGGATTGGAAGATGATTGAGAGTGGATTAAAATATCCTGTTTGAGAACATAATGGAACCTGCGAAAGTAGAAAGAGGAAGGTATGCTAGAATATGTATGGAGTTGGATCTAACAAAAAATTAAAATTAGTTCCTTTGATAATTGCAGCGGAAGAAGACTTTAATGTAGAAAAATAATGCATCAATTTAAAACATATTTTATTAGTGAACTAACTTTACTTGATATATGAGAATTAAGTATGTAACTCTAATTAATGGGATTATAAATATATAAAAATTAGTAAAGTCTTTTAAATATACTATTATTGATAAAAGTCAATGATAGATTAATTATCTATAAACGAATATTGAATAATTAGACTTCTGTTTTACTAGATTAATTTGAGTGAAAGAGACTGGAGTACATCGACAGGAGTAAGTAACTCCAGCTACATATGGAGAATAACTGGATGTAATAAAGTAGGAAGCCGACGGTATTAAATGCGAGGGTTTGACAAATAGTTCGAGTTAGGTGTATGCTGACGCGATATGGGTTATGACTTTTGAAGCCTGCTCGCACGCAGTCTTCAACTTGCACGCACAATTGCAGATTTATGAAGCTTCACCTACAAATATTACTCCAAATATCTATTCCCATTGGACATCTAGGCTCTGTCCAAAAAAATAAAAAACATTTAGACTAGCCTTTTGTTTCTTCTCATTGTTTTTTTCTCGGAATTTCTTGCAAGAGTCATTACTAAGGAGCGTGGCAGTGGGCCATATGATTGGGACGTCATTTCATGCTTCACACTGTTACATGCTCTGGAGCCCGGATTCGACCGGAACTGATAAACTAACCAGTAAACTCATACCGTGTAGACATCATCTCGGTTTGATATTTTTTAAAGGAAAAATCGATTTTTTTTTTTAAACTTTTCTTTAAAATTTTATATTAATTACTTTAAAATCTTCAATTTCTCATCAATTTACCTCAAGTTAACCTATTAACTGTTGATTCTATACCCCAATCGATTTAGTAATTGGTCTAGATGTCATTGCTCTAAAGCCATTTATCATTTTGGAGCTTCAAACGACCATACTTTCCCATACTCCAAACATGTCTGCCCCTATCTCAAAACAACCAAGTACCAGTACTCCTTAAATATGTCGATGGCTCATCTTTTTTTTTCCCCCTCCAAGTTCAGCAAATTTTTATATCCTAATCAGATAGCACAAGTTTTGTTATTTTATTGTTCTATCACTACGCAGAAAATGACCCCTCCTCTGTTTCTGTGGCATTTTTCTTCATGTGGTGGACTACAAGCAAAGCAACACGGCAAGGTTAAAAAAAACACCTTTCTTTTTTGCTTTCTTCTTCCCTGCGATTCTAGGCTCCTTTATTCAGAAGGAAGAAAAAAGAACTGTAGAAGGGTGGGTTGGGAGTTGGGTACAGGAAATAAAAACCCAACCTCAAGCTTCCTTGTTTTAACCTAACTCTACATTCATTGGATTTCATCTTCCGAACGTTAGCTCAGATGCAAACAAAGCAACCACAAAGTGGTGCCCACCATTAAAACTGTTTATTTGGGCTTCTCGCGGCAACATATTTATCTCTTAATTCATCACCCTTGATTAAGCGGATATTAGTAACATCACCGGGGAGTTATAACAGGATTTCTTCTAGGTGTAATGTGTCTGACACTGTCATTAGTCCCTCGAATAATGACCTTTTTAACCACTATGACATGATCTTAATAATGATCAGAGTTTTAATCAGGGAAAATCACATTTAGTAGGTCTAAGAACCAAAAATATTACAAAAAAAAATTCCAAAGCAGATTCTCCTATCAAAAAGCTTCATAGGGACTTCTTTGATATTAATTATGAATGTGAAATTACCTTATTGCCTCCATTGATTAAGTTATATGATCAGGTGCAAGTACTCGTTAATCACTACTAAATGCAATTGTCAAAATAGGTATATACAATTGTGAATGATAATTGTTTGACGTAATATAAATTGATACATACATTTGCCAAAATATGTATATATAATTGTCAAAATATGTATATAAACTTGTCAAAATAGGAAAATAAACTTATCATGTTATAAGTTGTTAAAGTAGGCATATAAACTTGTCAAAGCACTTACGCACTAACCAATTTATAACTTGCTAATGTAGGTACATAAACTTATCAAAATTTACGCACTTTAACTTGCTACAATACCCAAATAAACTTGTCATTTTATAAGTTGTCAAGGTAGGTACATAAATTTATCAAAATAGTTACATAAACTTGACAACAAAATAGTTTAAGGTTTATGTGTCTATCGTGACAAGTATATATGCATATTTTAATAAGCGTATGTGTCAATTTATGTTTAGTAAAACAACTTTAGTTGGCAAGTACATGTGTCTATTTTGACAATGCATAGAGTGGTGATTGACAAATACTTACACCTAACCATATAACTTGGTTAATGTGAGTAAGAATATAATTTCACATTCAGAATTAATATCAATATAGTTGTAGGGAGTTTTTTAATAGAAGAATCTGCTTTGGGACATTTTTATAATTTTTTCTTGAGTGTGATTTTCCCTTCTAATTACCAAACTTACAAACAAAACGAGGCTGTCATTCGCCCTGTCCCTGTCAGCCCAATCCCTGTCACTGTATGTGTGTGTATTGGATTATATGTGAGCTTGAGGAGCAAGAGAGGTCCTTATCCATCAAAAACCGACAAGAATCACATGATTAGAGAAAAAAAAACGATGATAATATAATTCATATAAACATTCTTTTGAAGAAGTAGGCAGGCAGTAGCTTTTTTTGCTTTATGCTTTCAGTGAGTGAGGCTAATAACTCTGCAACAACACTGTCATATAATGTGCTTGCTTTATTCTGAAGCCCAACCTCCTCTGTTTTAGTGTTGCTGTTGCCCCACCAATTTTTCTCTCTGCTTTCAATTTCATCATCCCCCATGTGCAACTTTAACTCACATGTGTTAAAGAGAGTTGACATAGATGGTATGAGATTTGGTCAAGTCTCAAAAGAATGTGTGTTCAATCCTCGCTGCCGTCACTGAGACTCCTTTGGTAGGCGATCTCGTAAGTCCCCAGTAAGTATTTAAAGAGCCCGGGGCCGTGTCCTGGCCTTGGTGGGGGACTGATGCCGAATCTCTCCAAAACTTTTTGTTAGCAAAAAAAAAAAAAAAAAAACTTTAACTCACATGCCCCCATCACTAACATCATTTCTAATCCCACTTTTTCTGACCAATCCCTCATCTTTCTGCCTCCTCTTCCCCTATCATTCTCTCTTCCTTTATTTATCAGAATCATTAACCATATAATTACAACATCACTTGGCCTATCTTAACTAAGCTCCAATAGTCACTGCTTTCAAAGTACCTCAAAAACACAATCTTTGGTTCCTCCATACCCAGGATATTGATTCCTATAACATCATTATTACCTGTGGCCCAATCCTAAATCTAATCGTGTTTTACCATTTGATTATTGCCTTGGACACAACCTTCAATATGTAGCTCCAAATTAATTATCTTCTCTCTGAGCTGGGGACTCCCATTGGAGACACAACATGTGCATCATGGTAAGCTTTTATCATTAGCATGCGCCAATGAGCTGTCGGAAGCCTAGCCAGAAAAAAGTACCCACATGCCACTTTTAGGACAATCACTAATGGCTTATGAATGCGTGTGTGTGACCCATCTACCAATGTTATTTCGGATATTCTCGTATTCGATCTGTGTAGATGGTCACTGATAGAGGAAAATCATGCACGTTTTTCATTCTTTACTTGTATATATATATATATATTTTTTAAAAAAATTGTGACACAACGGAACACTGCGTAGGAGATGATCCAAATAATTTCCATGATTTATAACCCACTCACATGCTCGTCTTCCTCTGTGTAAAAATGGTCATTGATTTGTCTGATCAAGATAGTTTAACAAGTGGAGTGCGTTGGGGGAAAAAAAATCGCTCTTGATTCGAGACCTGACTATGGGAGGATCAGGATGGAATCCCAAAGAGACATTTGGGCTTTTCTGAACCAAAAGAATCTGCAATAGCATGTTGATCCATGACTTTAAACGAACCTGCTACATGGACACTTGGGCCCGGCTACACTAACACCAACCCAATGTGAATGGATAAATTTATAATTTCATCCATTATAGGTTTCTTTTACTAGCCAATGAGAACTGGTACAGTTAACTAAAATGTTAGCCTTTACTTTAGAAAAGAGAATGTTTGATATCTACTGGTTGATATGAAGGCCTTGTTGTTGGGCGATTTGTAAGCGTTTTTGGAACCTAGAAGCATGTCCTAGTTTTAGTGATTTACTGTTACTTACTCCATCTGAACTTTTATATATATATATATATAAGGTTTCTTTTACTACGAGCCTCACAGTTCGGCACATATATTTTTGACAACAAAAGGCCCTACATTTTTCTAACTTCTCATAACTACATAAAACTTGAAAGAAATTTGCATGACATTTGGTACTAAGTTCTACCTTCTACTGTACCAAATGGTCCGCGCATTTACAATGGTTAAAGAAGATTGAGTTTGTTGTATGGCAATGTGGGTTGAGCTCACGCAAAGTTTGACATCCCAAGAAAAAATCATCTGAATGGCTTTTTGGGCAAAAACAGAAAGATGTAACTTTGATAGAGCAGAGCACCTTGCTTTCGTTCCTGAGAAATATATTTACTGCTCATGTTTTTTTGTTGAAAAACATTCATTGAATAAGATACTAGATAACATTTCCTCACCAGGTACATGGCTACATCATCTGTATTCCTTCATCAAGTTCCACCTCTTGCAAGAAAGGAGGTGGTTGGTCAAGGAAGCACATGTTATAATCTAATGTGTGAGATAACTTAGCTATCTGACCAGTTTAGAGTCACCTACCAACCTCTACGTAACAATAACCTAATATCATCAACAATTTCCCGAATAGTACTAACAGCTTCAGCACAATCAAAAAAGAGAGCAGTTTTCTAAAGCCTTGTTCCAACAGAGGTTGAGACCATGCAAGGTTCCAAGAAGCTCAACTATCATTAGAGGTACTCCCACAAGTTTACAACTGAAATAAAAAAACTAGCTCTGGGCGGCATCCGAGAGCAATTCCACCACAGCTAAAAGAAACTTTTGATTAGTCAATCCCAACAAACTATTTTCGGTAAAGAAAACCAATAGACTATTCACATTGAGTTATTCTCAATTAAAAAATAATAGAAATTGAATTATGTTGAAGGTCAAAGTTCAAGAATTGATCCATAAATTACCAACAACTTGCTGTAACACATTTAATTCACAGTTAGTTATCAATATTCAAAAATGTGTTTGTCGTACTTGGAACAAACGTCACATCTGGGAAGAAGGAAAGAGACGAAGGACGTCGCCTGTCTGAGAAATTTCGCCACTAATGGGCATTCCTGCCTCGAAGGGAAAAAAATATCTAAATCAAATTCGACTTGTTTGACCCTTCCATCTTCCCCCATAATAGTTATATGAATCTCGCAGAATTCATCGAAGGACAAGGAGTTTTATAACCGTCATTCCTATCTCAGCTACATTTCTACCAGCATAATAGCGAGGTAATTTTAAACATCGATCATGGTCGAATCTTTCAGATATGGTGCTGAATTGATTAATTGTAAATGGTTGCAAAGTGCTTCATTTCATTGGTATCATTTATGTTTCGTCCTGCGGATCACCAAATCGTGGGCCTTCTATTTTTCAGCCGTGCAACTTTAGTTAGCAACAGTCGTGCATGAAATGAGAATTTCGGGCGACTTTCATGTGGTTTTACGTCTAAGGATATGGCTCGAGAAAGGTTATGCGGCGGCTTAGTTTCTATTGAGATCAACATGATATTGACAAAATTGGATGATACGTAGCTTACAACCATTGGATTCAGTCTTGCTTAATGTTTGTTTTGCTTGCATGTAGCTTTTGACGGGATGCTGGGGTTAATTCCTTCTAATATAAGAACAGTCAATAAAGATTTGGATTTTCGAGCGAGTTATGCATTCATTCATTGGAGACGCCTATTTGATATTGTTCACTAAAGATGAAGATGCATTTTCCTTTTATGAGATAGCTTTATTGATTTCCAAGTGTTTTTAAGAATTAGTGATTAGTTTCTCTGAACTTCTTGAACAAGAATATTCATAGCAACCTACTTAGATTTCAGTCTAGTATCACTTTATTATCCTTAGATTGGTAAGAGTTAATCTTGGTTTGAAATACTTAATGCATTAGATAGCTTATTTGGGTAGTTGTCTGTGAGTAACAAACGAAGAAGTGTCTTAAATTATTTCAATTGTGAGTAACAAACGAAGAAGTGTCTTAAATTATTTCAATAGTTTCTTCAAGGCCGACACATACTTTATGGTGAAAAATACGTGCTGGTGAAAATAAATGCTTTATGTTGATTTTTTTTTTCAATTATTTTCTTCAGTCTTTAACTCATTTATTTACTATATAATGTGTGTTAAATGAAGCAACATCGCTGTAACTATCATGTTGCCATATGTTGCAGTTGTTTGAGCTGACGAGCGCAACTTCTATGGAATACATGAATGATGCTGATGGCCTCATTATTTAACTAATTGAGATATTACAATTATAATGGCATTAGCTGTCAAGAATATTCTAAACACAACGTTAGAATGGATGACACTGGCTTTAGATGCTCCTTCTGCACGAGCTGTAGTTTTTGGAGTGCATATTGGCGGTAGAATCTGATATCCATTGACTGAAATACCTTTTCCTTTTATGGATGATACAACGTGTGATTGACTAATTTCCTATTCCTTACTCTTTCCATCTGGTTGAAGGCCATTTTTTTGTTGAAGCTGTTCTCTTTGTGGTTATTCTTTTCCTACTCTCCCAGAAAAGTTACAAGCCACCTAAACGGCCTTTGAGAGAAAAGGTTAGTTTGACAGTCTAACTCATTGAATATCTCTTTGAGTGGCAAGGTCTGAACATCTAGTTAACTGCTAGGCATGCTAAATTTATTTATTGGTTGCCCAAACCTATTAGTGAAAGTCAATATGACATTTTAAAGTCTACCAATGATATTATTTCACAGATTAACTATTACTTTGGTTAATTCATTAAACTTAGTCAAGCTTTGCCCCTAATTTGTGTGTGAAATTAGGATTTATTTTTCTGTACTTAAATGGCTATTTCTAACATTGTGTACAAATTGTAGGGGGAAAAAAATTAAATCTAAATAAATATTTGTTTAGTGTGCTTTTTAGTATTCACTTTTTAGTAATTCTAGGGACCTAAGTTGTTTTATGACTCTATTGAGCTTCTGAGGTTGATGCTCTCACGGTTCTCTAGTTAGAAATGCTCTTTGGATGTCTACTCTGACGATGCTTTTGTCTTCTCATATGCTTAATTGTGACACTAATTTGGAACTATTCTGATATTTATGCTCTCTTTTCCATTGTCTTTAAACATTACGTGGTTTAAAATTTAATAATTGAAATGTTTCTGTATATGAATATTGGATTTTGTCATTTGCCCATGGCAGTAGGTTGTATAAGCATCTTAATATATTATAAGGGGCTTGTTTTTGAGTTGATTAGCTGTGCAGTTGAAATCTTTAGAAACACATCATGGGAGGGTTAAACTTAAAAATTGCAGATTGGAAGAGATACTGTCTTTGCAGGACAGTCCTTTCAGCTTGCTTGCCTATTTTATGTTTTTGGTTATTATTTTATTATCTTAGTATGCGACATGACTGTCTGAATGTAGTTGAATTTCGGTCAACACGTGACCCTATATTGTAATATCTTTAGATAACCTTATTCTATTGAGTGGATATTAATAATTTGAAGCCGTCAAACTTTTTTCATTAATTTCCAACGTATGGTATTTAATGTTCTAGTTATCTAATGTAGTAATTCATGTTCTACCCAATCTGAAACCCATCATCTTGTAGATTAGACATTATTGCAATGCATGCCTAATGTGAATGTTTGCAGGAAATAGATGAGCTATGTGATGAATGGGTTCCAGAACCCCTGATTCCTCCACTTAGTGAAGAGATGCAGTATGAACCGCCAGTGTTGGAAAGGTGATGACTCTGTTGACTGATGACTTCTGGATGAGAACTTTTATTTACTTCTTATGAGGGAAAATTATACCATAATTACACTTTAAAAGTAATACTTTTACCCTTCTAGACTATCACAAAAAGTAAAATTATTGTATAGTAGTTAAAACAATGTTCAATAGCACATAGTACTTTAAGTGAAGGCAGGGATATGGGTAGACGACAGAGATATGAGGTATCATGCTGCTTTAGCTATTGGTTTCAACTTTCAACTAATTCGTAAAATTTTCACTTTTTGAGGTAGTCGAGAGGGTTAGGTATTGCATTTTAATGTTTACAATTACAAACCAAAGCTGTGATTAGGCTATAATAGGGATTATATGTATTTTCCCTCTGAAAGACATTGTTCTTTAGTTATCATTTTTGTTTCTTGTTTGTGTTGCTGATGATGTGCCGTTCCTGGAATTACATGTATGCTGTGTTCTGCTTGTCAACCTCACCATTGTCGTTATACTTCATTTTCTTAGTGTTAGGACTAATCTTGAAAACTTAGGAAAATACATGATAAATGAAAGGCTCTTTTTGTGGGCCAGAAGTTTGACAATCTCTATTGGAGAAAGAAATAGAGTAGGTTGGCTATAGGACTGCCTCAGTCAAAGTCTATCAGGAGGGAGGTGGGAGAGTCACTCCTTGTGGTCTTTAGATATACATACTGGTCCAGGGACTGAGGCAGAGAAGAATTTGATTTGAGTGGGGCTTTGGCCTTAGGTGGAGAGTGCCTACCTCTCGAATGCTTGGCAAGTATGTGTTGTAAGTTCATTGTGGTGTCCTTTTGTTCTGTTTCTTGTTGAGTTGTAAGTTTCACTTTGTAGTTTATGTTTCTGGTTGTAAGAATCACCCCATTTGTAACAGCATTATTGTTCTTAAGTGTGTTGTATCTTTGAGTTTGAAGCTGTAATCTTACCCATCCTGTATCAGTCCGTTAGGTGTTTTTCATTGTACTAGTGCTGTCAATCTCAAGTTATTTCCCTACTCCCTTATGTTTATTTCTGTTTTCAGTCTCAATATCTTCTTGATTAGTGGAGGGATGTAACACTTAGATTCATAAGTTTTGTTATTTTGAAAAAAAATGTGAAAGAAAGTAATTATACACTCCTTCCCAGTGATTCAACACTTTAGGTATTTACTGTTTTTCAATTTCAAAGTGCCTCATTAGCCACATTGTTCGTAGTTTATTTTGTGGGATTTAAAGTTCAAATTTTAATTAAGGTGTTGCTTGTAATATTTGGACATTCATCCAACCTCATGGGAGTCTTTATGTAATCTGGAAAGATAAGTGCTATTGTGGGATTCAATGTTTTTGATGCCAATTTGTAGGATTATTAGGGAGAATATGGACTTATGTTTGTCTTTCTGCTGATGAGCTATATTTCATGCAGTGCTGCTGGGCCACATACCATAGTTAATGGTAGAGAAGTTATTAACTTTGCTTCAGCAAACTATCTTGGATTGATAGGCCATAAGAAGCTACTTGTAAGGAAGTCATTCACATATCACTACGAAGTTCTACTTTTGAAAATTGGATTAATGTAGTGCATGGATAGTAATTCTCTCTTTCAGGAGTCATGTTCTTCTGCTTTAGGGAAATATGGTGTTGGTTCTTGTGGTCCTCGTGGATTCTATGGAACAGTCGGTAAGATTCTATATTATAGTAGATACTCGTTGAATTTTGTTTCAATCTTATTTGCAAGAAAATGCTTTTCTTCTGACTACACTTTTCTTAACCCCAGATGTCCACCTAGACTGTGAAGCCAGAATAGCAAAATTTCTGGGAACACCTGATTCAATACTGTACTCTTATGGATTTTCCACCATGTTTAGTGCAATTCCTGCTTTTTCTAAGAAAGGAGATATAATTGTTGTGTAAGTACGCATAAGCTTGTCTCTGTCTATCAATTTTTTGGTTTTATTTAGATTTCCTATTCCTCCTTTTTATCCTTCTAACAAACAAGCAATGATAACAAGACACCTGATTCAATACTGTACTCTTATGGATTTTCCACCATGTTTAGTGCAATTCCTGCTTTTTCTAAGAAAGGAGATATAATTGTTGTGTAAGTACGCATAAGCTTGTCTCTGTCTATCAATTTTTTGGTTTTATTTAGATTTCCTATTCCTCCTTTTTATCCTTCTAACAAACAAGCAATGATAACAAGACGTTGCATAAAGGGTTTGTCCAATGGATGCACGATATCATTGTGTTTTCCATGTAAGCTAATACGATATAGCATAAGCCTTCCAGAATAATGACATTTGCAGCCATATATGATTTCAGAAACGATGGTAAAATAGGGTCTATCGATATAAAGTGAGGAATGGAGGCTGTAATGATCTAAAATCTGATGTTCAGAGGTAAACTAGTTGAATGGTTTGCACCTGAGTCTGTTGCCATCCTAATCTTCAAGGCTTCTAATATCGCAAAAATTTGACCTACTTTTTAGTTTTTGGTGTATTTATTGCTAGTTCTTGTAAATTTTGGGTTTAATTTTTAACTCTAAGTTGGATCCATTTTTTTACAGTGATGAGGGGGTCCATTGGGGGATACAGAATGGCCTTTATCTTTCAAGAAGCACAGTGGTGTATTTTAAGCACAATGATATGGACTCTCTAAGAGAAACTCTGTGGAAAATCACTGCTAAAAACAAGCAGGCCGAGAAAGTGAGGCGGTTCATTGTTGTTGAAGCTGTATACCAGGTAGTTATAGTTTGTCATGCATGATAGTTTAGTTTTGCATCGTTACAACAACTTCCATATGTGTTGATACTTGAAAAGGCACTTTTAAGGGGAAAGGGTTCTTCCAGACCCTATTTTATAATTAGGTGGTTAATTGAATTGCTGACTTTTTTGTTGCATGTCGGTAATTTATTCTAGATGAATTAGTGTTATATAGGACTGCAGATGGTAGAGTTATCAGCAATCGTAATCTTTTCATTGTTGTATGCATAAAATTTTTAGCAAATTACTTTTCTTTAGATGCAAGATAACAAAATTCATATGCCTAAGGTGCTTGTCAGTTTGATGCAAGCTCTCTATATGTGCGTGCTTTGTCCTTATGTTTTATGGAATGAGTTTGTAACTAGCGTGTAGAAATACAATGGATGACAAGCTGCTGCAGTATTCTATATGAAAGAATGACTTTGTTGCTATTAGATCTGTAATGTTGGTTGCAATGTTATTGATTTATTGATTAGGAATGACTATCCACCCACTCATCGGGCTTTCCCCCTCACCATGTAGAATGTTAATGGAAAAGATGACTTTTCCGCTCTTGGATATGTTTTGTTTATTGCGACTTACTGATAAGGATTGACTATCCACCCACTCATTGCATCTAGTTACTTAAAACTGAAATTGCTTGACCAGTACATGTTAACATTTTTTCCCTTTGAAATTTGCAGAATTCTGGTGAAATTGCCCCCTTGGATGAGATTGTTAGATTGAAAGAGAAATACCATTTTCGTGTTTTTGTGGACGAGAGCAACTCAATTGGAGTGCTTGGAAGTTCGGGAAAAGGTCTCACTGAACATTTTGGAGTTCCGGTATGTACTGAAATCAATGTGTGGGCATGTGGTTGGGTACTTGGTGCAATTTGTGGTTTATGATCATACACTGCACTGCTGCAGATTGAGAAGCTAGATATCATCACTGCTGCTATGGGACATGCACTGGCCACAGAAGGAGGATTTTGCACGGGAAATGCTAGAGTTATAGATCACCAAGTATGAAAATGCCGTACATTGCATCTGGAAGTTTTTTTTTTTTTTTTTTTTTCTTTCAAACGTCTAAAAGTATGATGTTTCGTCTCTGGATATACTGGGAGATTTGATGAGTTTTTGATCAAGCAGTTTCTTCCATATATTTTCCTTCCATAATTTCTTGAATCTGATAGAAAAATCACATTATGATGATACCAGCAATTTGTTTTCCTCATCCATCTTCCTGTTATTATTACTAATGATAATCATTTTCAATCCTCCAGCGATTGAGTAGCTCTGGCTATGTCTTTTCTGCTTCTCTGCCCCCCTATCTTGCTAGCGCTGCAATTTCAGCTATTGACATCCTAGAGGAAAATCCCAATCTGGTAACAAAGCTGAAGGCTAATATTGCTTTGTTATGGAAAGGTGCGCTTTGATATCACTCCCAGTTCCTCAATGAATAATATAATTGCATAGCGGTGTCTTTGTTTTGGATTTTGTCAAACATATGAGGTACCTTGTAGAACAAGGATCTTCTTTCGTTAAAAGATGCATGGGCTGATGCAGGATTATCAAACATAAAAGGCTTGACGATAGCAAGCAACCCAGAATCACCGATTGTTTATTTGAGATTAGAGAAGTCAACAGGTTCAACGAAAAATGACCTACATCTGCTCGAAGATATAACCAAGCGGGTATGAGAATCTTATTTGATAATTGTGACAGTTTATCATGAACTTTGTACCTAATGGCAATGTAACCGCAGGTTCTGGAGGAAGATTCTGTGTGTGTCGTTGCTTCCAAAAGGTCAACTTTGGACAAATGCCGTTTACCGGTAGGAATCAGACTTTTCGTTTCGGCGGGCCACTCAGAGTCAGATCTTCGTAAGGCGGCTGAGTCATTGAAGAGGGTTGCAGCCTTTGGCCTGGGCCGCCATTCTTGAACGCTTCTGAGCTTCCTTTTTTTGTCCACTTTTTGTATGTATTTATTTTTTTCTTGGTCAATCCTCTTGTTACGTACTGAAACTTTTTTTTTTTTTTTTCCATGGTTAGTTCTGCAATTTTGAAGTGTAGACCGCCTAACACCATAGTACTGCCTCCGGTTCTAATTATAAGACATAGTTGACTTTATTTGGAGAAATTAAGGAAGCTAAATAAGTTACTTAATCATTTTATATGTTGTATATCTTTAGATTATATATTAATTTATTAGTCAAACTAATTATTTTGAAGAAAAAAATATAAAGAAAAATATTCTAAAGTAATTTAATTAGCTCCCTTAATTTCTTCAAAAAAGTCAACTATGTCTTATAATTAGGACCGGAGGGAGTAGTTGATTAGTGCAAGCAACATTTTGGTGTAAAGAACTCAAGATTATCTTTAAAAACATTTATAAAATAAACAGCTAATAATCAATTATCAAGTATTTGTTAAGTATATAATTATTAATGATAATGTACAATAATAATTAATAATTCAGAAGAATGTTAAATTGTGCTAATAATTGATAAATTGAACAAACTGTCAATAATTCAGTTTTTCGATTTTTGATATAAAATTTGCATGAGCTAAGAAAAAGTATATATAAGACTTGCTGACCTTTCCACTATACTGCTTAGTGCTAGATGATATATTTGAAGATCTTGCTTGTCAAGAAGAATTAGAAGGAAAAGATCGAACGGAAAGATAATGTACAAGATTTTAGCAAAGCTTGCCCCAAGTGGAAAAGTGAAGTCTTTGGGTTCACAAACAGAAGCAAGCACTCGATTCGAAGACTTGGTGGAATCACTACAGTCCTTTCGTTCTAATGTTTGAAGAACTTAGCATCATCTATTAAAACAAAAATAACTAAAAATTAAAAAAAAAATGAAATGAAATAAAATCTATATCGTCAAATTTAAAGAATTCTGTTTCATGATGACCAGTTCGTGTGTTTGAATTATCATCTATTTTCCCTGCGCCAAAGTTTCCGGTTTGTGTGTGGATTATTTTGTTTTGGTTAAGGGTATCAAAGCCAACTCTCTCACACACCCATTATTATCCCAAAAAATATAAAGAAAAAAACTCTCACACACTCATTCTATTTTTTTAAAATCCATTTTCGCTTCTAACGTAATTAAAATTTTTACGGTTATTTCTTAATAAATATTAGTACTAATAAACAGTTATGTATATTAATTATGTGAATGTCTTTTGACTCATATCCTAATCAACATCTACTTGGTTACATTTAATAATTTCTTATATTTATTCTATTTCCTTTCTAAGCCAACAAACTTGCTCTATAAATTCAACAAGATTTGCACTCCTAGTTTCCTATTAATGATGACTTTTTTGGTGCAAGACTCATTAGGATCTCTAAATAGAGGTCTTATGTAAGCATTGTAACACACACAAGTGAATGAGAATTACTTCCCTCTTTCTCTTTTGAATTTCTCTTTTCTTTTATTTCTTGCTCTCTCATTCCAGATATCTTTTATTTTCATAACACGTTATCAGCATAATAATTCTAATAAAGGTATATTTTTCTCAGAGTTACTTTAGTAATTTCCTCCACTTTATTTCACTTTATCTTTATTTGATCTTGATCTATCTGGGATAATCTGAGCAATTTAGATAGACTCTTTTACCGATTGTTCAAAACATCAGGTTCCATGGCTAAGGCTGGAAATTGTTGTTGTTTTTATATCTTATTTTAATTTCCTTTACAAGTTCTTCTATATTATTGATATTGTTATTTTAGTATGGCTAGAACTTATGATTTCATTTTTTGAACTTTTATGGCTAGAAACCCTATTTCTTTTATCCCTATTTTGATATTTAAGTCATATCACTTTAATATCTTATTTTGATATATTATAGCCAGAAGTCATATTTTTTTTTTAAAATTTCTATATTATATAGTTAAAAGCCATATACATTTTTCCATCTTATAATATAGCTAGAAGCCAAATTCATTTGATTCCTTATTATATGGTAAGAAGTCATATATTTTTTCGTCTTCTATGTTATTGAATGGTCAGAAACCATATAACTTTTATTTATCCTAAAGATAAAATATCAAGAGTCATATAATTATATTTTCTCATCATTGGCGTTTGCAAGATTTTAAATTTGTGAGTATGTATAACTTAGTCATGTTTAGGATCACTTATCAATTAAAATTGTGTGGAGAGAATGTTACTGATGAAGATGTGTTAAAAAAATTCTTTATATTTCATGCATCCAATTTGCTCCTGCAGCAATAACATCATGAAAAGGGTTTCAAGAAATATGCTAAATTAATTTCTTGCCTCTTTGTGGCTGAACAAAATAATGAGCTTTTATTGAAAATTATGAATTTGGTTCAATAGGCTCAACTCAATTTCCAAAAGCGAATGTAGTAACAAATGAATCTATTTGTGACCATGGACATGGGTTTTAGACGTGGCTACAGCTGTGGGCTTGATCAAAATCGTGGGGGTTCAAATTTCCACCCGAAATGGGGAAATATTGATAAGAACCACAAAAGGGAAACTAGTGGCATGATAAACATGTTGAAATTCCATGTTATCACTATGGTATCAAGGGTCGTTGGTCTTGTACCTATCATATGCCAAGACACCTGGTTGAACTTTACTAAAAATCAATTAAAAATAATGATAAATGGTCAAAGGTTAAAGTAAATCATGTTGATAAGGCTAGGAATTCTGAGTATAGAGATAAGGATATTACCCATTTGGATGTTGCTAATTTCTTAGCATAAATTATCTTCGTCTATTTGAACTGCTATGTTTTAGTGTGTTTAAAGTTGCTTCTATTTTATGTATTTTCTTTTAATTATGTTTTTATTTATTTTTATGTCTCTTTTAATGAAGAATCAATTTTATTGGCATCAATCTTAAAGGTTTATGTCTCGTTGATAGCGCAACAAAATTCTGTTTTGGATTATAGATTGAGCACCTGAAAAATGAGATCTTTATATATAAAAAAACTTACACGAGGAAGGACCTAGAGCATTTTTACATGGATAAGTCATATTTATGGTTGTAAAGTCTTTGCAGTCGAATAAAGACCCATTTAGACCTTGAGTAATGAGCAAAGAAGGTGATGAAGAACTACTCGGTCTAAGAGTACCTCACCGTAGTGCTACCAAAGCGCTGGTGTATCTTGCTAATCACACATATCCTAATATATCATTTGTTGTTAACTTATTAGCAAGATATAGTTCTTCAACAACACAAAAACATTGGAATGAAGTAAAAACATTCTTTGTTACTTCAAAGGCATTATGGATATGGGATTATTCTACTCAAATGTATCCAAGTATGAACTAATTGGTTATATTGATGATGGATTTTTGTCTAATCCATATGATGGTAAATCACAAAAAGACTATTTGTTTATATGTAGAGGCACAACTATTTCATGACGATTAATGAAACAAACTATATATCAGCCACATCATCTATCCATGCAAAATTTGGCGAGACATGAAGCAAGTCGAGAATGTGTATGGTGTGACCAGTAATACATCATATATGAACAACTTGTGGTTTATCTTCAGGAAAAATGATCCAACCTGTCCTATATGAGGATAATGCTGTATGAATTATCCTGCTTAAAGGATATATTAAGGGCAATAGAACGAAACATATTTCACCAAAAATCTTCTTCACTCGTGACCTTCAAAAGGATGGTGAAATAAGTATAACAAATCCGTTCAAATGAAAATCTAGCAGATTTAGGGCTCATTTGGATAGGCTTTTTTAAGAAAAAAAACACTTTTTTAATGCAAAAAAAATGTTTTTTTAATTAATTTATGTGTTTAGATGATATTTTTTTGAAAAAGCAAAAGTCACAAAAAAAAAGCCAAAGTGCTCCTTTTTTTAAAAACTCCAATTTGGAGCTTAAAAAAATAAGCACTTAAAAAAAAACACTTTTTTTAAAAGGTCATCCAAATGGGCCCTTATTCACCAAGTCGTTTCCACATACAATCTTTGCAAAACTTGTAAATGAGATCGTCTTCGGAGACTTAAAGATCTTAATTAATGTTGTTTTGAGGGGAAGTCAATACACGTTATACTCTTTTTTTCTTATTTAGGTTTTGTCCCACTAGGCTTTTTTAGAAAGGTAAAATGAGGCAACATTAAAAAGTGCATCAACAAATGATGTATTTTTTCCTTTAGCTATATTTTTGTCCCACTAGGTTTTTTCTAATTACATTTTTTAATGAGACACATTCATCATAAACAGTTTTTAAGAAGAGTGTTATGAATATTAATTATATAGATGTCTATTGACTCACATTTTAGTCAGGATCTACTTGACTACATTTAATAATTTCTTATCTTTGTTCTACTTCCTTCCCAAGCCAACAAGACTTGCTCTCTAAGTTTTCTATTAATAGTGACTTTTGGCGCAAAACTCATTGAAGCTTATAAATAGAGGTCTTGTGCAAGCATAAATAACTAGGATAAAAATATCTTGTATCCAAGATATCTTTTATAAATAACTATGGGGATATATGACATAGTTTAGGGATAGGATATTGTTACTACCAAGTCACTATCACTTTTTCATCATTAGATCAGAAGAGACTAGAAAAGAAAAATGGTAAAGGTAGATGAGATTGTAATCTAACGGTGAAAAAGTGGTAGTGACTTGTTAGTGATAATATCCTATCCCCATAGTTTATATTACAATTTACACTACAAATTATACTCCATCTGATTGTTATTATAAGTCCTATTTGACTTTTTAGGAAAGATTAAGGAAGCTAATCAAATTACTTTAGAGTATTTTTATTTTTATTCAAGATAATTAGTTTGAATAATAAACTAATATATACTACTATAAAGATGTACAACATATTAAATAATTAAATAACCTATTTAGCTTTCCTCACCTCATAAAAATAAATTAGGTCTTATAATTAAAAAATATCTGCCACATGACGAGTAACGTAACAAGGATCAAAGGACAATCAGTGTGTCGTAAACTGAAATTTTTGGAAAACCGAAACGTCGAAAGCAGGATCCACAACGGGAAGATGTCTGGCGGGATCGCGCAGGGTCGCCTAGCCGAGGAGCGAAAATCCTGGCGCAAGAATCACCCGCATGTAAGTACTATCATCCTTTTCCGTCTCTTCTATCTTCACTACCGGGTTATCTATTTGTCCCTCTGTATTTCTCTCTCTGGAAGCCACTCGCCAAAGTATTTTCCTTTTTTTGTGTTTAGGGTTTCGTGGCGAAGCCAGAAACTGGTCCAGAGGGCTCTGTCAATTTGATGGTGTGGCATTGCATTATTCCTGGCAAGGCCGGGGTCAGTGCTCTTCTTTCATATTCTACTTTCTTCTGTCTTTAATTCAAAGACTGTGCTTATAACTTTTCTTATATTGACCAACACGCATAGAACTTAATTGGCCTCTTTTCTTCTGTCAACTTGATGGTTAGCTATCAATTTTGAACCATTGACTCTCTTTTGTATAATTTCGAAATAAATAAATTGACTTTAGCTTTTGAAGTAACTTCATCTATCATATATGATGACTGTTATTGTGGGATTGTGAAAGAACTTAGTAAGCAGTGCATTAGTATGGATGTGTGGTAGTCCAACTTGAAGATTTGGACGATACTTGTCAAACATATTTTTTAATACCTAAGCTTTTAAAATCTGTTATACTCTATTGTCTTGGATTGCTCACTCTGTCAGTCAATGAGGGGGTGACAAATTGAGAATTGCCTCCATTATCAGCTAGTGTATATTCTTGGACGGAACAGTGCTGGATGCAGTTAGAA
This sequence comes from Acacia crassicarpa, assembly GCA_034222035.1. Lineage (NCBI taxonomy): Eukaryota > Viridiplantae > Streptophyta > Magnoliopsida > Fabales > Fabaceae > Acacia > Acacia crassicarpa. Next base: position 11,549,232 of record JAWXYG010000003.1, read on the forward strand.
ATTAGTACCTTGCTAGTTGCGCGCCCTGAATTCAGGACTGTGTCTGCCACTTTGTTGTTTTCCTCCAGGTGCTTGGTTAAGTGATCTGTGCCAATTTCTTTCCTTTTTACCTATCTTTGCCCCTGGTTGGTGCTCACCTGTATGCAGGGGAAACTCTGTAACTTGTTGGTATAGCATTGACATGACATAAGACAATCTTCGGGCAATTTTGAATTATCATGTCTTCTTAGTAGGGGAAGAATGCAACCGTCTGGTATACCATTCCCAGATGGCTAGGTCCGTACACAAAATAGTGAATAACAGTATTTTCACTATCTTGTCCTAGTTCTAAAGGCTAGCTAAAAAGAGCTGCGATATGTTATGGAATATTTGAAGCCTTCCCTGGAAGTAGTTGGAAATGCTCGTACTGTGTGAATGCATATTTTCAATTTTACTTATGGTAACTAGTCTTGTGGCAGTTCTGACTGGTATTTATTGTGTAGTTGTTATTTTTTTTGCAATTGGTTTATTCCTTTGGTTGCAGACTGACTGGGAGGGAGGCTACTTTCCCCTTAGTCTTCACTTTAGTGAGGATTACCCCAGTAAGCCACCTAAGTGCAAATTTCCTCCAGGCTTCTTCCATCCTAATGTCTATCCGTCAGGAACTGTATGCCTCTCGATCCTTAATGAGGATAGTGTAAGAGCAGAAGTCTACTATTTATTTTATGCGCAATTTCTGTTATTTTGATTTGGATTACCTGTTTTGATTCTCGTATTTGTTTTTTCTTAGGGTTGGAGACCTGCCATTACTGTGAAGCAAATTCTTGTGGGCATTCAGGATCTCCTGGACCAACCCAACCCTGCTGATCCTGCTCAAACTGATGGTTACCAGCTTTTCATCCAGGTTCTTCTACATTTCCTCTGGAAACACACCTGAAATTTCTAATGTTGCTGGCGAACACACCATGATAAACAATGTTGTATATGCAGGATCCTACTGAATATAAACGAAGGGTGCGACAGCAGGCCAAACAATACCCCCCTGTTCTTTAGCCTTGTGTTCTTGTTTGTTTATATGATTGACTTTTTTTGTTGGCTTGATAAATTCAATTTTAAAAGTTCTGTTTGAGACTGAAGCATTGATTTTCTAGATAAATTTTAAGGCCATGAGTCGCTAATGTCTAAGGTTTTTTTCTTCTTTCTTTTCCAAAAAAAAAAATTGTGGTTCATTTATATTTTTGGTTTATCTTTTTGTCCATGAAAATGAGGGTGCGTTTGACTTTAAGGATTCTGTTTGAGACTGAAGCATTGATCTGGCGTGAAGACCCTTCCACTCATTAGTGAATGATGGTTCCATGGAAGGTGATAGGTGAAGCTCACAAATTACTGAGATCACTGTTGCATCAAACGTACCAAGTAACTCTACTTTGTTGAGAAAACGGAGTTTTTTCATTAGTACTTTTGAGTGTTACCTCCGTCATCTATTGTAAGTAAGCATTTTAATCTTTCATCTTAGTATTACCTCAGTGATGTCTCGTCTTCAATCACTATTCTGAGTGATTCTTGAATTTCCTTATTTTTCGTATAATCTTTACAGTGGTGAGCGTGGCGCTCGTCATGGTAGAATTATACAAAACGTGTTCATTATCCGTTGCATTTGTGGTCCTAGTGACCTTGTTATATAAAACCTGGAAGAGTTGAGTCTATAACAAGAACATGTCAGATTTGAATTATTTCTAGCTTATTTTTTGAAAACATTTAATTTAATCTGAAAACATCATGAGATAATATGTTATTTACAATTCCATAACATTTTTAAAAAATTAAAAAAATATTAAAAGCGAAATCATATATTTGAAATAGTATATTAACTAGAGAACTTATAACGAATATTTTGAAAATACATGTTTTCAATATATTTTTATAGGCCATTCTATATTGATAGTTTAGCTAGAAGATTGTAATAAGTCTAAGTTTATTATGAAAGAGGTTAAGTCAATATGTATAAGGTGTTCTGAGCCAAAAAAAAAAAAAACAAGTATAAGGTGTAACACTAGAATGTCTTCTTTCAAATGTTTTAATAGAAATAAAAGAATATGTTTTTTTAAATCAAGAAATACTATTAATGTCCTTATAAAAGGAGTACTATTAATTAATAACAAAATATTTATACAATTTAAACACGCGTCAGAAAACATGTCAACCCCTTCGAGCAAAAAAAAAAACATGTCAACCCCTTCGAGCAAAAAAAAAAACATGTCAACCCCGGGTTATGTTGCCACCACTTGAACACCAACTTTCTGCTCTATATCATGTTCTTTTATGGCCTTTTAACTCATTGGACTTTGTTCCAAACCTGTTTTGTCCAAAAGTCTTTCTTTCATTATTCTTTTTTTTTTTTCCGGATAATAAAAGATGGCTAAAGCCAGAATACAAGTAAATTACAAAGAAGAAGGGAATAAACTGATACACTCTTGATCAACCCAAGATCTAAGGGATAAAGGGCAATCACCAAAAATATGAGATCTAAACAATCTCATTTTAGCCATAGCATCAGCAACTCTGTTAATTTCCCTTGGAATATGGCATAAGGAAACCTCCCAATCCAAAGCCAATAAATCCAGAACCTTAGTGACTAACAGAGACACCGCACCAGCCCTAGAATCAGATAATCTCCTAATAAGATTACAATCATCAGATTCCAGTATAACTCTTTTAACACCTAAATCCCACGCCAACCGCAAGCCTTCATATACCGCCCATTCCTCTGCAGTAAAAGCATTACAAATGCCCAGCATTTTGGAAAATCCAGCAACCCAAACGCCTTGGCTATCACGTAGAACGCCACCACAACCGGCCTTTTGGGAGGTGGAAATCATAGCTCCTTCTACGTTGAGCTTGAACCACCCTTGAGGGGGAAGCTGCCATGACCGCAAGGCAGTAGGGATCTGCATAGAACCAATGACAGCCGCAGGTCCACTGGAAAATATAGTATGCTTCCTCCAAGAATTCAAAATGACCATAACAGGGTTCAAAGGCTTCACAAAGCCAGGTTCAAACATGCTAGCATTCCTCCAAACCCATAATTGCCATATTCCTCCAAACCCATAATTGTCATATTACAAATCCACTAATCGTAATGGCCATCGACTCTCTCTTTCTCTGGCTCTATTTATTCAAACTTGTGAGTTGCTATTGACTCTACATGTAATGTATAGAAGATTTTAGAAGTAGATGAACATTTTCAAACTGAGTTAGTTGAGTCATCTCATCTGCCCACTATTTCCCTTTTATATCAGATATATAGTTCTGGTTCTGAATCCTAAACTTGTGAGGGAGTAATACAAATGAAGATTTTTCTTCTTCATTGAATTATCTTGGCTGTTTGATATTCGAAGGCTTGATAACACACCGTGGAACATACACATGCAGGAAACAAATAATGGTTTGGCTAAGTAAGTGAGATATTGAGATTGCAATGACGTTAGCTATGCTTAACATTGCGCTAGAACGGGTGACATTGGCTTTATCTGCACGAGCTCACAAGCTGATATTTCTCTTGATTTCGTGGACGAAACAATGACTCACTTATTTGCGTTTTCCTCATTCCTGCGCGAGCTTGATATGTTTCATAAATTTTGTCATCCAACTGATGAGTTGTGTTTAATAACGTAGTGCTGCTGGGCCACATGCTATAATTAATGGATACTAGAGAAATGGTTAATTTTGCTTCTGCAAACTATCTTGGATTGATAGGACATGAGAAGCTTCTTGTAAGTTCTACTCTACTCATATCATTCATGAATTTTCTTTCGGGTTAAGGCATAGCGGTAATATTTACTAGTAACGTCCTCCAGAACTGTACAGCTGCTATAGGAAAATATGGTGTTGTTGCCTCTAGTTCTCGTGGGTTTTATGGAACATTCGGTAAGATTGGATCTTTATACTTGGATTGATTTTCCTTCTTTCCTCTCCTCCTTCTGTTTAAGTTCTTCGCAAGAAATGCTTGTCAATTGATGATTACTCTTCTTTACTCCAGATGTCCACCTTGATTTTGAAGCCAAAATATCAAAATTTTTGGGAACCTTTGATGCAATTCTATACTCTTAGGGTGTGCATAGTAATGCTCTCAGAATAATTTTTTTTTTTCTCGGAATGAACCGGTTTATTTTTTGTGCTGGAGAGTAAAAAAGAAAGCAGAAAATTTATACTTCTTTTCATTTTCAGATTTTTTTTTTTTTTTTTTTTTTTTTTGTTGGAGCAACCTCTCTTTCACTCGGTACGTCCAAGACTCGGTTTAGTTCCAATCTTTGTGTCTCTGATTTTTGCTCGACCTCGCGTTCTCTCTTCGCCCTTATCCCTATCTATGGCCGACAGCGAGAATCAAGGTGTTCTCTCTGATTGACTTTGTGCAACGGTGCATCACCTTTGAAGAGGGGAGAGATCGACGCCCGGCCGCCTTCAGTGATTTGGGTCAAGTTCTTTAGTTCGACGAGATTTTGAGAAGGGTCTGACGGCAAATTGAAGAAGGTTCGCCGGAATCTCATCTGTTCTTTAGTAATTTCAATTAGCGGAGTCAATATGACAGAAAAGAGAGACGACATGTGGTTGAAGATCTTCCTTTTATTCATCTGTTCTTACTGTGCTCGTTCCGTCGACAAGGAAAGCCAAGAAGATATGCAAAATGGATAAGTATTTACCCAAAGTTTGTATTAATATGCTACAATGGGAAAATTTACTATCGATTTTCGGCCCATAAATTATTTCGAAGGCATGAGTATTGTTTTCTTTTATTGTTGTTGATTTCGGGAAGCCATTGTTGGATGCCAGCAATGTTAGGGTTCTTTGCAAATTATTTGCCCATGGAGCATGTTTGAAGGGGGAGCATTGTGAATTTTCTCATGACCGGAAAGATCCTCCAAACAATATATGCACGTTTTATCAGAAAGGAGTCTGTGCCTAAGGTAGTCGATGCAGATATGACCATGCCAAAGCTTCCTGTGAACACTCCTCTCTTTGTAGTCGAAAATTATTTTCCCAATTCATTCGATTCTCAAGTCCAGACAATAGGGTTGAAAAAGCCTGAAATAGATGTCAATTTCATATTGCTGCGTCTCCACTTGGTTCTGTTCGGCGATTCTACTTTCTATTTTGTTCTCATTGCTTCCGTGCCTCCGTTCTTTGATCAAAACCCGAAAACAACCCTCATGGTTAGGTTTCATGGTTTTGTATAGTTCTCAGCTTCTTCTTGTTGTGGAGATCAGATCTGAATTGTCTATGTTTTTCTGGGTTTGCTTGTGCAATGTGTCGTGCGGAATGGTGCAGCTTTCCATTTTGATGGTGATAATCTTTGTTGGTGATTCAAATTCATCTTAGATGATCTTTGTTGGGGGTGGATGCATATATTTCCTACAACATCTTTAATTCACCTGTGTTTCCTTCCTTTGGTTAAGTCTACATAAGCTAAGAAAAAGGACTCCATTAGGACATAATGGATGCATGAAACCTGTGAAGCATGCTGCAAGAATATGAGCCCGAGGAAACTGATTCCTGCAATGATGTTATTCAAGTGAACCTCATGCAAAGAATGAGGCACATGAAGTCATCAAATATCTTGAGTATTGTGGACCCTGGAATTCATAATATGTTGGTTTATTTATACGCAAAACAGGAAGATGATAGTACACTTCTTCAATTTCTACAATGCGAGTTTTGGTGCTATGGAAATTCTTGCCTTTCAATTGTTCGACGAAATGCCTTGCAGAAACTGTGTCTCGTGGGAATTGTTAAGACTTGTGTTTTCTTATTGTTTGGACAGATGGATGTGGTAGCCGACATTTCCGACATGCTCAAACCATGGATTGACATTGACAAGAGGCCTAATAGGTGTTATGGGGACAGAGTTAAAATAGAAAAATGAGAGAACTTTGTCGTTGTTGTATTATGCCATGAAGGTATTTCATTCTAACATATGGTATAACTGGCAGACTTTTGGGATCTTGTGGATTAGTCACTGTGTAGGATCAAAGTTATTATAGTTTGGTTATAGTTATTTCAGGTTAAAATTTGACTTAGGACCCATCTGATGATGCTTGTATAATATCATCCCAAATAGTGATGATCTGTATAATTGGAGACTTGTCATGTTTTTTTTTTTCAATACAACATTAATTATTTTTGCTTTAAATTATTGTGATATCATGAAAATTTAGTTGAGTCATGTGACTTATGTATATTTATTTATTTTGTATAATTAATGTTAAGGTAATAATATGGTATTAAAAAATGAGAGCAAACGTAAAGAAATATATTATTTTTTTTATATATGAAATATTGACATTTTAGTTAAAATTTACCCCAATTTATTATTTTATACCGTTGAAGAAATATGTAAACAAAAAATAAAGAAATAGATTTGCATCGTATTAGGTAATTTTAATTCTCAGAATAAAAATAAAATGTATTAACACACGTAATTTTGATTCTCAGAATGGAAAAAAAAAATGTGTTACCAAATGTAATTCTGATTCTCAGAGTAAAAATAAAATGAGTTGACAAACGTAATTCTGATTTTTAGAACTCTTCCCAGGCACAGAATTAGAAAAAACTGTTTCATCTCAAAAACAGTGCTAGGCAACAGAATGGTTGTCATGCACATTCTTATGGACTTTATACCATGTCCGGTGCAATTCCCGCTTCCTCTAGAAAGGAGACATAATTGTTGTGTAAGTATACTGAGCTATTCTTTAACCATCAACTTTAAGCTCCCATTCAGTTTTTCCTATTCTTCCTTACACTTTAAGGCTTGTATGACCTCAACGGAAACTTCATCTTTTACAAGGATGAGGGAGGCCACTGGGGGATCCAGAATGGCATTTGTCTTTCTAAAAGCACAGTGGCGTATTTTAAGCACAATGACGTGGACTCTGAGACAAACACTGGAGAATATTAATAAAAAGCACAAGATATAAGAAAACGAGGCGTTACACAGTTGTTGAAGCTATCTACCAGGTACATATATTGTCTGTCCGTATACATTTACTTCATATTTTCACATTATTGTGATTACAAACCTGTCTGTCTAATACGAAATTTTCAGAATTCAGGCCAAATAGCTCCCTTGGATGAGATCATTAGATTGAAGGAGAAATGCCGGTTCCAGATTTTGTTGGATGAGAGCAACTCATTTGGTGTGTTAGGAAGATCTGGAAAAGGTCTCACCGAATACTTTGGAGTTCAATTATGTATTGGAAACCAAAGTGTGCCTTTATATATATACGTATTTAAGTAGTACTCATATACTCTACTTTGAAATGCATTTCCCCTTATGATTTATGGCAATGCACTGAAGGCTGAAAAGGTAGATATCGTAGCTGCTGCAATGGGACATGCACTGGCCACAGAAGGAGGATTATGTGCTGGCATTGTTGATTTGCTGGAACTGAAATTCACCAAGTATGCAAGTTTCGGTGATAATACTAATCACTGTCTATGATTGGTAAGTTTGGTCTCTAGCAATGACGGAAGCAGGTAGTAGATAAAGCGGGTAAGTGGCCACTCTTAAATTATGATGGAATTCTAAAAATAAGGGAATTAAAATTATGATGTATTTGATAGCATTAATAATAAGACAATTATGATGGAATTTCAAAAAATAAAGCCTAAAAGGATGACATTATAATTATTTTTATTGTAATATACTTTTATTATTAAAATATATGTACTTGAACTTATTAAGTGCCCACTCTTCACTGTAATTTATGTAATTGTATTTCTAATGACACTTAGCCTTACTTTTTTAAATAACAGGTTTGTAAAATAACTGCATCTCTTATTACATCATCAGTATTCACTTGATTTCATGAATATTTTTTTGATATTTTTTCTTTTCTAGTTTATATTCTTTTGTTTTTAAATGCATTTAAAACTTTCCTTAGAAAAAAATTCGGAGACGCTGCCCCAAATTATGGCCAGCTGGGGCCTTGGCCCCAGCTGACATTTTCTTATCTTATGTATTTTTATATATGTGTCATAAAATATTTTATTCTGGCCACTAATTTGGCCCTAGCTAATTTCTTATCTTTTCTATAATCATACTCTTTTCTTTGGAATGTGAGAGGAAAGTAAAATTTTTGTTTGAGATACCTATTGAAAATATTAGTATCATCTTATATATGTTGCTGTTCATTTTCATTTTAAAGACTAAATAGGTACTTAAAATCACTTCTTTTCACTTCACTCCTTTTGTGAAAGTTATTCTACATATTTTTATCTTTCTAATGAGGGTAATATTGTGTGATTAGTGAAAATTTTGGGGTTATGATTTCGGGAGAGTCGTGACTTTTGACAATTGAAGACTATATATATGTAGAAGGTGATTAATGGCTAATTTTAATCGGTTTGGATTTATTATTTGGTGGTCTTATGATTTTATAATGAATTTCTCTTTAAAAAATAGATTATAATAGGTTATTTGCTTAGCTGAAATTGAATCAGTTTTGTATTTTATTTTTGAAATATTTTTTGGGTTCATATTATATTTCTTTTATTTTCTCCAATTATTTTGTTTTGAGGTAAGTGAGATGTGCATTTAAATGTTAATTTTGCGGATTGAGTAGTACTATAAGAATTAATGTTTCGTGACATAAGATACTAATTAATACTAACATCAATATATATTCTGGGTCACCAAATTTTTGTAAGTTGAAAAAGATAAGTAAGGATAAACAGAAAAACATAGATGTGTTCTTTAAGAAGAAAATAACATCAGAAAGTGATATTTCTAAGAAAATAATTTCTGAAAGTGATGCACCTTCTAATGAGTCACCTTCTAAATATCATAGAATTTTTATATTTACTATGTTATCTTTTAATTTATAATTGTCAATCATTATTTATTTGTATTTTTAATATTATGGGATATTATTTAGTAAATAATTCAATATGTTTATTTTTTTGCCCGGACTAAAATAATTGTCTGGTTTCGCCACTATCCCTGAATCCACCGCCACGGATGCCTACCCTTCAATAATTTTTTTGGATCCACCACTGGTCTCTAGAATACATATAAAAAAGGAAATGTGGAAGTTAAAGATTCTTTTTTAAATTCAGTTTACTTACATTCCTGGACCCGAAAGAAGTCCTAACTAATTGTATTGAGTTTATGAGGGTACTGATGTATAATAATGTTCTCAATCTTGGCAGCGAATGACATGTTCCGGCTATGCCTTTTCTGCTTCTCTGGCTCCATATCTTGCAAGCGGTGCAACCAAAGCTCTTGAAATCTTGACAAAAATCCCAATCTGGTGACAGAGCTGAAGAATTATCAATTATTTGAATATGAGATGTGATTCAGAATAGTGAAATCAATCTATTGAACATGAAGGGATAGTCTGCATTATATAGCAGAGCTAACGCGCGTATTACACATAGAATAGACTAGAAGCATTATAACAGAACACGTGCATATATCCATCAACTTCTTACCAAAACTCATATGATTGGTGCTCATGCGTTTGGCTCACCTATGGCTGTCAATGTCCAATTATTTCCTCATGACAGTCAGCCGTTTCCTGATCCACAGCTGTATAGGAGCATCATGGGATCCCTCCAGTACCTCTGCTATACAAGGGTTGATATTGCGTTCACTGTCAATAAATTAAGCCAATTCTTACAGGAACCAACTGTAAAACAGTGGAATTGTGTTAAAAGACTACTTCGATATTTGAATGGTACGAGATATTGCGTTCACTGTCAATAAATTAAGCCGATTCTTACAGGAACCAACTGTAAAACAGTGGAATTGTGTTAAAAGACTACTTCGATATTTGAATGGTACGAGTACGTACCATTCAAATATCGAAGTAGTCTTTTAACACAATTCCACTGTTTTACAGTTGGTTCCTGTAAGAATCGGCTTAATTTATTGACAGTGAACGCAATATCAGCCCTTGTATAGCAGAGGTACTGGAGGGATCCCATGATGCTCCTATACAGCTGTGGATCAGGAAACGGCTGACTGTCATGAGGAAATAATTGGACATTGACAGCCATAGGTGAGCCAAACGCATGAGCACCAATCATATGAGTTTTGGTAAGAAGTTGATGGATATAAGAATAACATTGCTTTGTTGTGGAAAGCTGGGGTTTGATCTCATTCCCAATTCATCAATGAAATAGTTTTATTTTGGCTTCTGTAAAACATTTGAAGTTGCTGGTGACTATCATGTTTATTTCTTTCCTTATCACTTAGAACTAAGATCTCCACTCTGATTTGAAAGTGCAATTTTGGTAAACTGCAGAAGTATCAGACATACCCGGCATGATAACTACAATAGTGCAGGATTGAGATTAGAAAAGCCAACAGGTTCCATGGAAAGTGACCAGCGCCTGCTTGAAGATATTGCCAAGCGGGTGAGTAAATTTTGCTTAATATTTCAAAGGTTTTGGAGGAAGATGGTGTGTTGGTGGTGGCTTCTAAAAGATCAACATTGTTGGTTTCGGTAGCCCATTCAGAGTCTGATCTGCGTAAGGCAGCTGAATCATCGATGAAAAGGGTTGCTGCCTCAGTCCTGAGTGATCATAACTCTAGTTGAAGGCTTCTCTCTTCTCGTGTGTTATGTACTGAAACATCACTTCAGTTGCTGAAGTTGCTGGAGTTGAACAACTTTCCATAGTGACGACGGGGAGGACAGAGTTAATACATTCTCAGCGGGGTTCTTGATTAAGACTATTAAATTCTTATTTTTATCATATATATAATGAATGTTAGAAGATAACTTCTAATTTATTGTTTCTTTTCAACTGGGAGTCGTTTAAGTACTCAACAAGGACATCCAATTCTTCCTTCGATCTTTTTATATTGTTTCTTATCCTGTAACGTCAATATCATAAAAAATCATATGCTAGTAGGTTTCTTCTTCCATGTGATACTTTTGATATGTGATATCATGTAATATATTAATATCATTTTGCTTTGACTAAAAAAAAAAGAAAAAAGAAAAAGAGGAGGAACTCTTGCAATTATCTCTACACGCTAACTTGGTTACACGGTGTACTAAAAAATTAAACTAAATGAACTTTTTCAAAATATGTGTTACACATGTACTAATTAGGCCAATAGTTATCAACAATTTATTTTATATAATTTATTAATACATGTTTAGTTCCCCTTCAAAAAAGACAAGTCTTTAATTTGTTTTGGCTTCATAGATAATTTGTCTGATTTATTTAGATAACTGTATGTAAAGAAAGCTATTACCCCTAAACTTGAGTTTAGTAAAGAGCGTGGAGATGACTAGAAATCATTTTAATAAAAATTTATGATATGACAAGCGACTCTCCTCAGTCCTCACTCAAACTTATTAATCTGATAATGTTTGCACATGAGCAATAGAACGAAAAAAAAATTATATACAGAGAAAAAGAATATTGTCATATCGCAAAAGTATTTTTGACGCCCGGGATGAGGGGGAAGACAAAGCTGTATGTGACAAGTTAGTTGTGGAAGTTAAACCCTCTTTCATGTGAAACTACAAAAAGATCTGCAATGTCAATGAACCTTTGTGTCTGTGTATTTTGGATGATCCTATAGGATTTGGTGATGCAGCGCAATTAAGCCCCACGTTATGGAAGATATCGATCAGTGAGATGAAGTGAGACAGGACAGGAAACACAGTTCCAAATGAAGCCATATGCTTGTCACAGAACCAGGACAAACTTGGACTAGACATGGATAATCAACTGTACATATGGAAGCTACGACGTCGTTGAGCCGTGAGTTTTTTCTGAACCATCCAAGACGATCTCAAATAGATCAGCCTCGGACTCTTCATCAAAATCTACAACTCGATTATTGGCCCCACCATTGTGGCTGCCTCTGGTTGCAGATCGATTCAGCCACTGAGAATCAATTCTTCCCATTGAAAAAAGCTCCTTGCTGTCGTCGTAGCCCAAAGTATTGGCAGAGGAATTCACAAGAGGGGCTATAAAGCATGGATTTGGTGTTCTTTGTGCATTCGCAGGTGCATACTTGAAAGCACTTTGTCCAAAATTTACTGATACTAGGATGTCGATATTTGCAGCCAATGTTGGATATAGCGGAGTCCCAAATTCCTCTGACTGACAATGAATTACATGTACTAACTCTGAGTCCAACGTGAAAAGAACTTTCTTCTGCCTCGGATCAAACCCACACCCTATTACCTTATCACTTCCTACCCATTCTGCCTTATCCGACTCGAATATCAGCTTCATTCCTGAAAGGAGAGATGCCCAACACCAAGTCACATGTAAGTGTCTCGTTACCCGAAACAAATAACATATTCCCAATAGGGGGAAAAAAAAAAGAAGCAATTTTTTCGAGGTAACTGTGCCAGTGTGCGCGTGATGTGTCCACATGTTCTTTCTTTTTGGGAATGGCTTCATATGAATAGAACTGTTGCTAAAGGTTGTGTCATTACACTGTGGGTTGCAGAACATTTCCTGTGGTCCTATCATAGTGCTAATCTTTTAGGTGAGAAATGTGAGTTGAGTGGGTTTATTCTGTTCCCTTCCTAGCACGTCAGTACAAAACAAATTTTTTCTCTGCCACCTACAGACTCTGTCCTCTGTTTACGAATCTTAACAAAAAGAAATATACTTTGAACTCAACTCTGACTATGAACACCTTGTTGAATTGGTGAAAAACACAGTAAGCAATAAGAACAACAAATAAAAGTTAAGAGCAGTTAATTTACCATCAAGAAAGACAGAACCGTTGGAATTGAAGCCGACGCTCCCAGGATAGCTACCTGGAACTCTCAAAGGAACAGAGCCTCCTACTGTTAACCCCAACGAAAAAATCACAGATTCACGTTTTTTACCATCAAGTTTGACTTCTTCAACATTGTTAATTTTATGACTGCTGGTAACATGGACCAAAGCCTCCGATTTCCCTTCCTGAATGAGTTTAATCTTCTCGCCCTCTCGATTCTTCCCAACCGATTCATAATCATCACCTCGAGAATACAGAATGGTAATTTCAAAATAGGCCTCTTGAGGGAAAGAATGGTTACCCAGAGGAGGGCCAGGTAGAGGCAAAGCCGTCCTGATCACCGAAGCAACACCCATAGAAGGATTATTCGGATGAACCCTTTTAATCCCAGGATTCAATCTTATCTTCTGCATAAATTCGGCCGATCCCTGAGTCACTTCCCAGGTCAACTCGGCCTCTGTTTCTTTTCCCTGATCCCCTGTTGCGCATACTCCCAAAAGCGCCGATCTTTTTGAAGGAGACGACGACATGTGGGTCTTATAGGCCGTGAAAGCAAATCGGGACCATCCGTTTTCAACAGCATCGGCGGCCAAATAAGGATGATCAGACCAATTGAACAAAGGCCTTCCTGAGATCCCACGATGAAACACAAAATAATTTCCCCTGTTCTTGTTTCCCTGATCAAACGGATGATGAACACTAGGTTGTTGTGGAGGATGTTGGGGATGATGAAGCCTACCAGTGGCTGCTTGGAGGCTCGTCATTCTGGTGAGACTTCCTGGTTCGACGAAATTTCTTTTCTTTCTGCGATAACACCAGCGCCAAACAAACACCAACAAAAGGGTTGAAAGACATCCGACGGTGGCTGCCACCGCCGCAATATTTACCCACTTCGTCATGTCTTGTTATTACGGGTTTCTTTTCCTCTCAGATGTTGATGCATAGATTAATTTCGGAGGACTTATCGTAAAGGAAGAAAAGAATGAAGGAGGTAGAAAAATGGGGGCTGTGGAAGTTGTAGACTGTAAGACTGGTTCAATTAAGGCATGCAGGAATAGAATTCAGCTTACTGTGTCACCCAACAGTAAAAGCGAGAGGCAGCGAATTTTGTGAGCCCAAAGACTATAATTTAATGCAAGCGAACCGACCAGCTCTCGTCATAAATAAGCAATGAACGCGTTTTCTTCATTTACATTGGCGGCGGAGTGACTTGTGGAATTTCATCATCCAAAATAACAGAGAGGGGGAGAGAGATGTAGAAAGCTAATGGTTATGGTCCATCTGTAATTAATTAGTAGAGATGACTTCGTCGGGAGCACTCCTGATTATGTTGTTCTTTGACATTATTAAGACTTTCAAAATATGTTTTCCAGCTCTTTCTTTATATGTGTCAGTGTATATAGTTGGACATTGGACAAAAATTAACTAATTCCTTTTTAATTAAACTAATCCAAGCCTGATTTCGTCGAAGCTTGATAAGATCGACTTGTCCATCGGAAAAGTCACTTGAAAACTTTGCATTTAATTTAAATTCAAGTTCACTTAATCTTATATACTTTCATCCTATCAATACAAATCCAAACATAACAAGTTAGTCGACATACTATGTTAATGATATAAATTTTTTTTACCTGTTTTGAATTAAATATTTATTTGATTATATATATGGCCCGAAACTATGATCGTGTTAATTAAGTTTTAAAGAGATTCTTTATGGACTTAGCTTTGGTCCTATATCTTTTACCATTCTTTTTTTTTGTTGGATTAAGATCCCAACGGTTCAGATTTACTACCACTTTTTACCATCCTTTTCCCTTATAATAATATTTTTATTATATGATAAATCTGGACCATTGAGATTTTAATCCAATGGTAGAAAAGGAAAAATGACGGAAAAGGATAGTAAAGGATATAAGACCAAAGCTAAGCGGACCAAAGCCAAATATATTTCTTCAATTCTAAATGTAGGAGCTATCTAAGTCCTAGTCAAGAGGTAATATTTACTTCCCTACTATACCTTGATTATGACTAACTAATTGTATTATCGTGTTATAAAATAAGCATCGGATTAAACTCGAGTTCATTTATTGGTGGATAATTCACGTGTAGATTTTTTAATGATTTTATCGTTAAATTAAGTACAATAATATATAGACTCAATTTATTTTATATCTATGAGGTAATGTCATTTGCATTTGAATAATTGGAATATCACATCTATATGTGTGTAGTCGTGCGTGTGTTCTATGCGTCACACAGGAAGTGAAGGATTATCTAGGAAAAATAATATATATTTTAAAATTTAAAAATGCTAAACCACCTCTAATTAAGCCTCCTATTCTTATATTTCCTCCTACTTTTAAAATTTATATGTGTGTAGTCGTGCGTGTGTTCTATGCGACACACAGGAAGTGAAGGATTATCTAGGAAAAATAATATATATTTTAAAATTTAAAAATGCTAAACCACCTCTAATTAAGCCTCCTATTCTTATATTTCCTCCTACTTTTAAAATTTAAAAAGGATAAAACTTTTTTTTTTGGTTAAAGAAGATTCTATTAATAAACTTTAAAGAAGTGACAAGTACAAAGAGAAGAAAAGAAAAATAATCTGAATAACAACTACAAATACAGCAGAAACAATAAAAACAAATACAACAGAAACAAATTAGAAAAGAAAATCAACAAACAAACAAACTAGTCACCATCTAAAGGAAAACTGGAATGCGAAAAATTATCATTCCTAGTACTAATCTTTTGAACCTCCAGAGTTAGAAGAGATAACAAAGCAAGTGTTGGTTGCAAGATCCATACCCAATAGAGTACACCCCTTTATAAGCATCAGCTGCTAGAAGATCTGCAACACGGTTGCCCCCTCTTGAGGTAAAGGAGAGAACCCAACTTTAGAAGACAGAAGACAAATAACATCCTAGATAATACTTCTACACCTCCAATCGTACAAGTTCGGTGACTTAATCTCAACACAGGTAAGCAAAGAGAGGCAATTCGTTTCAAATATCACTTTATCGTAATCCAAGTCACAGCTAAAAGTAGGGCCCTTTTCAAAGCTAAGGCTTAAGTCATAAAGGCAGAAACGGATTAGAGCTTATCCAAAAATCCCTATCTAAAGGAGCCAGTAAAGTCGCGACAAATTACTCCAATAGTAGTATCTTTTTCATAAGATGAAAAGGCTCCATAACAGAAAAAAAGGGGGGGGGGATAAAACTAATTATATTACTTAAATGATATTTACTAAAATATTCATATGACTATATTATTTTATCATACCACGCAACATGTTTTCATTAATTGTACCACCAATATGTCTCTCAATCCCTTCACACCCCATATTGAGTTATGTTTTTATTTTGAGATCTTAAAGAATTAAGAAAATATTTAAAAAGTCACAAAAAAAATTTTAATATAAAAAAGATCATAAATAGTTAGTAAAACTTATAGATAAAGTTGTCACATCCTACTGAAAGAGTTATTAATGAGATATTTTTTTATATCAGATTTCTTTTTTGATACATCATAGTAGGGGAGGGGGGCAGGGTTCAAACCCTGAACATAGGGGAGGAAGACCAATTAATACTGGCTTCCATGCCACTACACTAGTAAGACGCTGGCTTTTTATCAGATTTCTATTTCTTATAAGACCTTTTTAATATTTTCTTGATTCCTCGTTAGAAAGAGTTATTAATGAGATACTTTTCCTTTATTTCTATGCCTTCAAATTAAAGAGGTGTGCTGCTATTAGAATTAAACCCCCAGAGTCAACACTCCTCGTGCAGAGATATATCTAGTTTTTTTTTAAAAAAATATATAAAAGTACACTGGTGCTGGGGCATTCGTATTATATTATTATGGCGAGCTTAAATTGTAACGATCTGATAAGACCTAACTACATTATTATGGCGAGCTTAAATTGTAACGATCTGATAAGACCCAACTACGTAAGTATATTTTGATCAGAGTTTAAATCTACTGACACAATAATAAAAAAGGAATTATTATCGTATGTCAATAATAGAAAAGGTTAAAGAAATAAAGTATTAGTCCAATAAGTGTCAGTTAAAAAGAAAACTACGGTACAAATACAATCACCGACACTTTCGATAATCCAACAACAAAATTTGTGTGTGTTTACGTTCGTGGGCTGTACATGTTTCAATACAGTTTTCTTTACTCTTCGCTAAATCCAATGTCCATTATTGTTGCATCTATTGCATGGTTGCTTCTCGCTATTGGTGTGATGACCATATTTTCAATTTTTAAATGTTTCATGACTTATGGGACGGTGCCACTTATTGTACCCAAAAAACACTTCCACATGTTATTCTTGTCTTATTCCACATCACTTTGCTTGCTTTGTGGCTCTACCAAATCTTGTCAAGTTGGGTTGGCACAATTGTACTAACATATCACCTATTCCTTTTTCTACTCTCTCTCTCTCCCTATATATATATATATATGCTTTTCTTTTCTATTTATTTCCTTGCCACGCATTTCTATATATATATATATATTGATCTATCTATCATCATAGATTTAATCTCAAATTTTAGTCGAGGGACACATTTCTATCTTTCAAGTTCCAAGCTCATCAAGTACGGGCTTAGTTAGAGTCTCTTGTCTCTTCAAAAGCAGATTTTGTCCTCGCTGCGTTTTCAGGAAAATTCAGATTGTTAAACGATCGCTGTCGTTTTGGGCTTTTGATTGTGGTAGGAGTAGTAAAGGAGCAATCAACCGTATAATTGATAATCATTCTCTGACCAATTATTAATTTTTATGATGGTACATCATTGTACTGCCTTTTTTTTCTTTTTTTAAAAAAATCGGATTGATGCAGCTGAGAAAAGCGGGCATTATTATTTAAATTATTACGACAGAGGGCTTTTATATTAATCAGTGGTGCAGGATGGGTATCATTACATTTAAATCCATGATAATAGTAAAATCCAAATGCCTTGAGCCAAGCCAATAGGAGTTTCTCGCATGCTTTTTCTAATACGTGGGAGAACCTCGAGTTAATTAATTTTTTGGCGTATAATTAATCTGAACGGTATGCGAATTGGAGGTTATTCCAAGTAAACGGCAGTAATGAAACTTCCAGAACTTTTGAAAGGTTGGTTATAAGGCATCTTGGCGCTGGGCTAGTTTGTTGGATGGTAGGGATTTCCTCAAGAAAGATCTTAGATGGGACGTTGGTGATGGTACAACTATTAGAATTTGGGGCGACCCTTGAGTCCCAGGTGATATTTTCCCGGAGAGACCTCGTTCAACTGATGTCCCGATTATTGCTGAGGGTAGGGTCTCTGATCTGATTGTGGATGGGAGTTGGAATCTTTCGCCTATTAACCAATATGTCTCTACTGCGGTCAAGGAGGCAATATATCAAATACCTATTCCTTCTAATGGGCTGGAGGATAAACTGCTATGGTTGAGGGCCAAGAATGGAGTGTACTCAGTAAAGCTGGGGTATCATAGTCGGAAACAGTGGAAGTCGGAAAAGGCACATAGGGCTGGCTCGTCCACGGTCATTAGCACTGCGTGCTTGAAAGCGGTTTGGAAGATAAAGGTGATTCCTAGGGTTCAACAATTCATTTGGCGGCTTCTTAGTAATGCAGTTGCCACTAAGGCTGCCCTGTTTAGAAGGAAGAGATCCCTAGATAGTCTGTGCCCAGTCTGTGTTGATGCTGAGGAAACCACTGAGCATGTCTTTTTTCACTGCCCCTGGACGCGATGCGTATGGTTTGGATGTTCATTAGGAGTTAGACTTGATGGCTCTACTATCTCCAATTTTACTGCGTGGTGGATTTCATGGACAGGCTCCCCATTGCTGACTAAGCAAGATCTTTCTCTCACTTGCTGGCTTTTGTGGTTTATTTGGAAGGCTAGAAATGAGATGACCTTTGAGCATAGATTTCCCAATCCCGGTATGGTGATTGAACTGGCGCGGAAGAGTAATTTTGAGTTTTGGGCTAATAGTGTTAAAGGGGTGAGAGATCATTGTTTGTCGAGGGGCTGTGATAGTCCTGGCAATAAATGGTGTCCCCCTGTACACGGTACCCTGAAAATTAATTGTGATGGTGCCTTCTCTCCTTACGAGAAAGATGCTACTATTGGGGTTATCTGCCGCGATTTTCTTGGCTATTTTATATGGGGATTTGTAGACAAGGTCAAGTCTATCTCTGCCTTCATGATTGAAGCATTAGCTCTGAAAAGGGCGATGTTGTTAGCTCTTGATCTGGGGCATAATAAGGTTATCTTTGAATCCGACTGCCAATCGCTTCTGTCTTGCGTTGAGGCCAAGTCACCGAAATCATACGACTGGACTTGTAGAAGTATTATCCAGGACATTATCGGTCTTCTGTCTTCTAGGGATGGGTTTTCTTTGTCTTTTTCCCCGAGAGGGGGCAACTGTGCTGCGGATCTCCTTGCAGCTGAGGCGTATAAAGGGGTGTGCCCGATTGGGTGGGTTTCACAACCATCACCTGCTTTGTTATCTCTTCTAACTCTAGAGGCTCAGAAGACTTCTAATGGGGTTGATAATCCTTCTGACTCCAGCTCTGCTGTGGATGGTGGCTAGTTATTTCCTGTGTTCTTGTTTTTTATTTTCTTTTCTTTTTCTGATGTAGTTGTTGCTTGTACTCCGTTAGGGTCTCCAGTATTCTGTTGTTTCTCTGTCTTTGGCTGTGTCTTTCTATTCTCATGTCTTTGTAATGACTCTTATTTATGTTTCTATTAATTGAGTCTCTCCTTTGACCAAAAAAAAATGTTATGTATGGCTATATATGAAGGCTCGAAGTCAAAGAACGACAAAAACTGACGTTGAAATTAAGATATACAGTACTTTATAAAATGTGAAGTATGAGGAAGATGCAAAGGAAGCCGTAAAGCAAAGTTAAAGGCATATATATAAATTGAGGCCACAAGTGAAGAACTTTGCTTTGTCAGAATGAACAGTGGGTTGGATTTTGGTTCCTTTTAATAAAGCTAAGAATTTTGGTGTTCTATATTCTCTCATGGGGGGCATGGGTGCTATATATATATATATATATATATGCCTTTGTCATGATGGGGAATCACAGCCATCCTTTATTATTCTTCGACCCCTTGATAAATACTTACATTTGTTCGGAGTTAAACTCAACTTAATCTTGTTTAGTTTTTATCAACCAAAAGAAGATGGATAATAATTATGAGAAAGAGAGAAATGGGAGGCAATGAGTAGCAAGTCAACCGAAACAGAAAGATGTGTGCACTCTTGTCTTAAAAGATGAACAGAAACGCAGAGGGAAAGACAAAAAGGGAACAAGAAATTAAAGCTCTTTTTTTGTTGAGAAAGAGTGTGTGAGGGTAATGATGAGGGTAGGGAATTCATGGCAGAATTACAAGGAAAAATAACATATAAGTAAGAGAGCTCATAATCTTCTTTGTCCCTCCAGGGATCGAGGTTCTTATCAGCCAAAAACGACGTGTCATTTATGCGTCAGCACAACGCATCTACTCTTTTTGGGGCATTTTATTAAATTAGGCTCACAGACAAGGGAAAAGGGAAGAAACTTCAATGGAGTATATATTAATGTGTATGTCAGTGTTTGCTGGTCATAATGTTCTTGAGCGTGCCTCCTGCTTTCAATTAGGATGCCTAAAGTTGCCATCATCTGGCCAGCAGGATTTACTACTCTATGATTCTAAGGTTACCCTATAAGTATATGATTCCATGCTAATGCCTATGAAAATTCTGGCTCTGTTTGGAATCAGAGCATTAGGACCAGTAATTTTGAAAAAAAGTTCACTAACGCTGCTAACGCTCATTTGGTCTGTTTGGGTTGAGCGTTAAGAAAAAGCTTCTAACACTCAAAAAGCCCGTTAAGCCAAAAGCTCCACCATAGAGCTTTTTCCAAAACGCTCCCAGCTTTTTGACGTGGGTCCCGCCACTTCTACCACTATCAATCCAAACACAAATTAGATAGCTTTTAAGCTACCACTCCTACCGAGCTTTTTCTAAAGTCAGTAGCTTTTAAGCCACCGCTCCTACTGCCAACCCAAATAGAGCCTTTGTGTAAGTGGGAGGTCACGGGTTTAGTACGGCTTATAATCTCATAGTTCTACTAATTCGAAGGGAAAAAAGTATATGATTTTAGGTAATTTTGTTCAATCTGACTCATTAAATAACATTTAAATGACTGGATTGCTTGCATTTCATTATGTAAGTCACTATATGGTACGTTTGTCAACAATGTTGCCAACTATATATTGAGAGGGAAAAAATAAACAGGAACAAGATTTTTTTTTCTTAAGTACACGTATCCTCCTATTCCTATTGAAGACAATTTTGTTCGACACACTATCAGGAACTAAATATAGACACGTCTCCAAGCCAGAATTTAGACCTTAATTTTTCACGTTGTAAGAGACTAGCACTTCTACTTGACCAACCTGTTGTTAACAAGTAAGATTTTTTTTTTTTTTTTTTATACAAGGCGATAGGGGAGGGGGGATCGAACCTAGTTTTGGGAGGGGGAAATGAATCCCAATATCACTACACTATTAATAGTGCTGCTTAACAAGTAAGATTTTTTTCCCTCATTTCCAACTATTCACTGGACTTGCATATCTGCCCACTACCCTTTTTTCATTTTTGGGTTTTCTGAAACACTGGAGGCCCAAGGGTCAAAGTATCATTCAGAAATGGGCTTGGTTTTGCTTGCGTTATAAACCAAAATAGTAAAATCTGTTCTAGGATGGTCCCCATTATTTTCATTTTCATGTGCTAAAAGGTAAGGATTATTTAATTTTAAAAAAAAAGGGTAAGGATTATTCTGACACATGTTGCACTCTTTCTACAAATAGTTGGCTATTGTCTTTTGACCCGTTCTCCTTAACATTGGAAACTAGCTCGCCTTTTGAAAACCGCTCTTTAGATGCCATCATGAAACAAATTACTGAAATTATGGTATCAAAGTTTAAGCTCTTTTACCAGATACTTTTTAGTTAATGTAATGCAGCATTTTACCATTTCAAATCGAATGCACTTGAAGGCCAAATCTGAATCAATATTTTGTGCATTAATGTATATTAGTACATCTGAACTTAATTTGTATTAAACTGGCGGTAAAACCAATAGTATTCATCCTTAACTCCAAATTAAATACACACACACACGTTGATTTTGTGAACTGTAGAGCTTTGTCCACTTACTGTGAGACATTGATACAATTGTACAAAGATCAAGGGCTGACACGCTGACGACAATTATCGGAAGTCGGCTTTATGCGTGAGATTTGGAACTGGACCGGCATGAGTTGTTATGGCTCCACTACAATATGGTGCAGGGAATCCAGCATGAGACCAAAATAAAATAAATACGAAGACAGAAACAGGTTGACGAACTCATAAAAACCAGACAACCAACTTCACTGCGAAATTAAAGTTGGAGTTATAGCTGCAAATGTATGAGAAGTTGAGGGGCATGACTGGAGATCGATATCATGGCACTTGCTCATATTTCAAGTTGTTTGAAGTAACAATGAAAAAAGGATGTAGTAAAGTCCAGGTTTTCACTAGGTCCTGTTTATGCTTCACCCACTATTTATTTATTTATTTTTCCGTAGAAATACCCACTTTATATTTTTCTAGTAGTATATATCTTCCTCATCTCAATTGATGATATGCTTTAATTAATTTGGTTCCCCATAAAAGCCAGTGAGTAAAGGAATATTGAATTACAATAGCAGTACTGAACTTAATTGGCTTGGTCCTAAAAAAAATAATAAAGTGTGATAGTGATATGGGATTTTCTATTTGTCATCATGCTAGATATGATCCGTTAGTGTATTTATTATAAGGTGGTTGTGATCTATAGATAGGTGTACTGAACCTAGCTAGTTAATACAAAATAATGGACAGCTTCAGTGTGTGGTTGCCGTCAATTGGTAAAGTGGCCTTCTGATAGCAAGTTGCAGGGTTTGTTCATCAGCCTTGACCATTTCATGGCCAGTTCATGCATCTTTTTGTTTTTTGGTCGAACCAGTTCATGCATCTTTACTGGTTAAATATGAAGGAGAAGGACACTAGAGACATAAGAGTATTTGTTTTTATTTCAATGGTAATTGTACCGTTGCATATGTATATGTTTTAGGCATTGATAAGGACTGTGTGGAATAGTAATGTCAAAGTGCGACATGATGATAATAATGGGGTGAAATAATATGGGAATTGCTATTAGTATATGGTATTATTATTAGGGTTAAGGTGCAAAAATACACATGTACTTTTGTCAGAGGAGCGCCCAGCAGCAAGTGCTTTTTTTAGGTGCAAAAGTGACTATGTGGTTACAAAATAGGAGCAAAAGTCACAGTGACCGTTAAAGGGATGGATGTTGACCGTTAAGTTGGAAGAGTTGACTAAAATTGATGACGTGGACGCTGACTAGGAGTGTGTGGCAGACAAGTGGAATCCTAATGGTTGAGTAATTGATGACTTGGAAAAATAATGATTTATTTATCTGAAAAAATATAATTTATTTATCTTTTATTCCCAAAAATTGATTAATCCCCAGAATCTAAATCGGGCAAATCGATTCATTGGGCAAATTGGGGAAAAAACTAGGGTTCATAAGGGTTGCTGAAGAGATGAAGAGGAGAAGCTAATCAATCAATGCCCAGGGTTGGAGACGAGATGCAGATAGAGAAATATACAAAAGCCTAAACTAGAAATGTCCGATGAGACAACAAATTCAAAAATCAACCAACACAAAATTACTCAGCATCTTCCCGTTTACAGAGTTTCACTGTTCCTGAACGAAGATGGGGTTCTAGGCTTTAGAGTACCCACAAATGTTGAGCCTCCACCAGTGAGAATGACTTCATGGGTTATTGAGTTGAGAAACTCGTTGCTTTCGATAGATCTCAGGCTATGACTCGGAGGCTTGTCGGAGTGCCTTATGTCGCTGCTTCCTCCATTGATGACATCTTTGAGATTGAAGATGCCTCTAGAACAGGAACAGCCGGATCTTCTTCAATTCCTAGTCTTTCGGTGGATGTTGCGGTTAAGTGGGTCTTCGATTTCGGGACGTGAGCATTGGAAGTTTCTGATTTACAGTGAAGAGAGGTTTTCAGAGATAACCACACTCTTGTCATCTTTTAAATTTAGTCTCTCAGAATTCTTCTTAAGCCAATCACATTGCTATTGCCATACACTCTTTTTTTTTTTCCACTGGACTGTTTATTTCTTTTTTTTTTTTAGGGAAAATACATGGTTGTCATTAATGTCTCCGAATTCGAAGTCCTGGACGGTGTCGAACTCAACGGCGAATAAATGGTTGGAGAAATTGCCAACATCGGAGTTAAGGAGGCCAAGGTACTGACTTGGTAAGCCCTTGGGATCTTTAGATGTTGCTATGGTGAAAGCCAAGCCATGGCCACCGAGCTTGTAGAAAACAGGGACAGTAATGAGAGCAAAAGAAGCAGAGAAGGAAAAGACTTTACCAGAAGACAAGTTCCAACCCAAGATAATGATCCAAACTGAAAACAAGATGAAGACGAGAAGCTCGCGTGTCGATGCCCAGGGTTGGAGATGAGAAGCTGATGATTATAATTATATTATGTGTTAGATTTTGGGGATTAATCAATTTTTGAGAATAAGAAAATAAACCCTAAATTACATTTTCCAGATAAATAAATCCTGCAATTTCCAAGTCATCCATTAGATTGATTCCACTTGTCTGCCACACACTCCTAGTCAGCGTCCACATCATCAATTTTAGTCAACTCTTCCAACTTAACGGTCAATGTCCATCCCCTTAACGGTAACTGTGACTTTTGCTCCTATTTTGTAATCACATAGTCACTTTTGCACCTAAAAAAAGCCCTTGCTGCTGGGCGCTCCTCTGACAAAAGCACATGTGTATTTTTGCACCTTAACCCTTATTATTATTATTATTATTATTATTATGGCGGTAGCGGACAAAATGGACTGCCGACTAAACTTCCTCCATGTTTGGCAGTTAGGTGGTGGCCCACACCCTCCATCACTTAATTTGCTTCTTTCTTCATCCTTCTTCCACTCTAATGGAGCATCTTTTTCTGTAATCATCATGCGAAAGATCCATGATCGTTTTGTGAATAAAATTATGGGGAAATCAACCTTTTGGACCCTATAGTTTTAACTTGGTTGTAATTCAGTCCCTATATTTTAATTAGGTATAACTCAATCCTAATAGTTTTGATTTAGTCTTAATGGTCTTGAACTTTAACTTATTGTAACTTAGTCCATATAATATTTAACCATTTTATATAGGGAGTAAGTTGCAGTGAGTAAAAGTTCAGTGGCTGAGTTACAACTGAGTCAAAACTATAGAGATTGAGTTGCATTGAGTCAAAATCTAGGGATTGAGTTGTAGTGAGGTCAAAACATAAGGACCAAATGATTAATTTTTCCCAAAATTATATTATTTTTAACATTTAAATTTAAATCTTAACGAAAAATAATTTAAAAAAAAAGGTAAGAATATTTTTTTATTTGAGGCAATCATGCTACTAACAGAAACTAAATGTGATTCCTCTTTTCCCCAGCGTGAATTCAAGCCTTGATTCACTATTTTGTGAGGATATAATCCCTTCCACTGGATCTAAACTGATTGATTTTAATTGGACCAACTTTAATCCGTTATTTTGTATATTTTTTTTAAAAAAGATAAGAAAAGCATGATTGGATTGTGGGATGCCCCCTTAACATAATCTTGGCCATGATGAACCCAACCTCAAACTTACCATCTTAATTAATTAATCCTAACGTGTCCTAATAATGAATCCTCTTTCTTTTCCCACTAAGCTGTAGAAATTAAAAGTGTTGAATCCCCCCCCCCCCCCCCAAAAAGAAACACACACACACACACACAAAAGATACACCTTTTTAATGATAAATTGACAAAAAATACAAAATCTAAACAATAAACATATATTTTTATAAATTCGAATTTTCAATGACTATTGATGCAAAAATTCAAAGAGAAAAAAGTTATACAAAGATGAAAACCATAGATATGATGATTATTATTATTTTATCTCTATTATTAGATGCAATTAAATAATTAATGACGGTATTATAAGTTTGAAACTGGTAGTTTGATGAGGAAAAGGGTGGGGGGATGTGCCGCCACAAGCAGTGGTCCTTTCGTGGGTGGCCCATGAATTCCTCATTCCCCAACTTTCAGTTGGTTTCTCTCCCTTTCTCGTTGCTTAGCTCAAAAGATATTCTTTTCTTGTTTTAGTTGTTTAAGGGTGGCAGTTTTCTTTATACATGTCACTGCGTGCTTGGCTCATCAATTCATTACTGTGCTTCATCATTTGATGTCAACACGCATGTTTAACAAATACACCATTGTTTAATATTATTAATATCGAGGGAAGAAAAAGCTAAGTCTCGTGATATATATATATAATGGAGTGTTAATTGGTGTAGCTTTTAATTAATAAGCACACAAACAAACAACAATTTTTTGTTGTTATGATTATTATTTTTGTGTGTTAATCTGATATTTATTTATTTTTTGTTTATTGCGTGGACGGAAAGTCATCCTCACAGTTTTGCTCTTTGCCTCATCCATCCATCTACCACCCACTTCTCTTCCCCTCTTCCCATATTATTCATCCACTTGTCCTCTCTCCACCCACCCATATATCTCTCCCTCTCACCCTCATCACTAACTCATCACACCCACATGTCTAAATCATTTGTTTTTCCACATCTCACGCTTAATCCCTTTCACTAATTATTATTATTATTTCCCACTTTTTTGTTAATTAATCACCTGCTTTCATAATTATACATAAATGCTTTCAAATGCGTATATACGCATATAGCATAACTAGTGCGTCCATGGAAATTCATTTGTAATATATCATCATCTATCCTATTAAGGACCTTGTTGGAGGGTAATCTATCAATAGCTCTCTATATTCATTGTTTGTCATTGTTTGAGTCTGGAAGAATGTCTTAACTCCAGTGAGTCTTGAGACCCAACTCTCCTAAATTTTTTGTTATAAAAGAATTACTTCATCTGATTATTAATATAAAACATATTTATCTAAATTGATTAGATTAAAGAAGTTAGTTAAATTAATTAATAGAACATGTATTTTTAAGACATCCTACTCATTTTTCTTAATTCCCTCCTTCCCTCTCTTCTTTAATTACTATTGAGGGAGTATCAATATAGACAAATTAGGAAAAATTGACAAATATAAAAATTATGTCTTCTATTTAGAACCTAGATAAATTTCTTATATATATCTTATATTAATAAGGATGAGAGAGAGTAACATAAATATATAATGGAGAACTTAAAAATCATAAAGTTTTTTATTTTGTATATTTCTTTTAAATTTTCCAGATAAGAAATACTCTAGTATCTATGGATATAACGTACAGTACATGTATATGAAATGAAAGAATATCGTATACTCAAGTATTGAGTATATATGCAGGGATAGGCGCAAGCGGTCGTCGTCGGCGCTCAAGACTATGATGAATCTATAAACAAATTGGCCTGTCAAATGGGGAGGGGAGAGAGAAAGATGGGTCTGATGGATTGTGTCGGCCATGTTTGGATTTATCTTAAAGGAAGCTCAACGTGGCGGCCGTGCCCAGTCGACAGACAAGCAGCCAAGTACGAAACTCTCATCTCTCTAAAAAGTTAGAAGAAAGAATAACAACGCCCACACACACATCATATAAACCAATATCTTTACTCTCTTTCTCATCATTTTTCGTCTATAAATATAAACTAATACAACAGCAACATGTTTTGGTGGCCAAGTCTTTTCAACTGGGTGTGGAAAACCGAATCTTCTTCTTAAACTTTCAGTTCTCTCACAACCTGATATTTATTTATTGACAGATCGATGCGCGCACAAGCGAGATGAAGCAATAGAAATAGCTTTCTGTTTCATCTTTTGCGGGGAGGGAGAAAGATAGGTTTTTAATTGCTACCACAAAAGTCGGTGGGTTGGTACAGTAATAATTAACATGGAAGAAAGAGAGTGTTGTTCGAGGGATTCGACGATCACGACAAGCAGAAGCAGCCCGCCGGAGAAGCCGCGGAAGCAGCAGCACCAGAAAGCGGCAGCGAAGGACAAACCATACAGAGGGATAAGGATGAGGAAGTGGGGCAAGTGGGTGGCTGAGATCAGAGAACCAAACAAGAGGTCAAGGATTTGGCTTGGTTCTTACACCACACCCATCGCCGCCGCACGCGCTTACGACACCGCCGTTTATTACCTCCGAGGCCCTTCTGCCTTCCTCAACTTCCCCGAACAGTTGTTCCAAGACGGCGGCGACGCCCTCACCCGCGGCGACTTGTCCGCCGATTCCATTCGTAAGAAAGCCACCGAAATCGGCGCAAGAGTTGACGCCCTCCAAACCGCCCTTCACGCCGCCTCCTCCTCTCCCTCCACCAGTTCTACCCAAACCACCTCCCAAAAACCAGACTTGAATGAATACCCGCAACCCGAAGAAGACTCCGTCGAGGATTAAAATTATGAGTCCATATATATATAGATATACAAGCAACTACGATATCTCCTGAATCTATATATATATCCTCTCTAATCAGTTCCCCACTAGAATAGTCAGTAGCAGTAGGTATACATGATATAAACGTATAGTCTTCTGGGTGAAGCTTATGGTGTAATATTCCCCAAATGTAACAAGGTACATGGTCCCGCTCCAAGTAGATGGTGGGCATATGGTTCTGTTAGTCTCTGGTAGTCATCCAAATGAACTATCTCTTGTTTGTTGCTAGCTAGAGATTTTCAATTTTATTTTGGGTTATTAATTCGTAAGGCAAGAACAACTTTTCTTTTCTTTCTGCTATATACATCTTGTCGTAATTCATATGTGTGTGTGCGTGTGTGTGTGTGCAAACTAAAGCTTTGATTGCTGATTTGAATAAAATATGTTGTATATCCTGTGCGGAGACTGTTTTGAGTTATACTTATATGTGAATGGAATAAGTGAGAGGAGGATCGGATAAAGATAGGAATTAGAAGAAAGGCGCGCATGGAAATAAAGAGATCGAATTGATGTGGAAGGAAAGGAATTAGAAGAAAGGCGAGGGATCGAGTAGGCAGCAAATGGATGAAGAGATAAGGGAGAGACTTTGGGGTGAGATTAATTGTGGAGACCACATAAAGAAGAAGGAACAAGAGTGGGGAGAGTTAAGGGTTAGCGGACCTCAATCGCAAAAGCTTGTCCCTCACCCATCACCCACCTTTTGCTTACGATATAGCTTTGTTTACCAGAGTTTCATACATATCCCACTGCAATGTTGGCCAAACCTTCATGTTCAATTCGTTTCTGATAGTGCATGTCAACAATCTCTCTCTCTCTCTCTCTCCTGATCTTTACTGAGTTTATCTTTCTGTATTCCCTATGTCTTAATTAACAATAGTGTGCTGTGTGTGTATAATAACATGTATACCTTGTTGGAATATTTTAAAATGAAGGACGTGCTAGCTTGTTGAATAATCATATCCTTATAAATTAAGAAATTTTTTTAAATGGTTATGTAGGAAGTTATAACATCAAAAGTTACTCAAGTTATGTCTCTTTGATTTCCAGAGACACATATAAAAGATTATGAGTAACGGATCTTGGTGAAAGATTGTATTGACTTTTAAGAAAACTTCACATACTATAAAGATGTAATTCTTCATGGAAAAGTTATTTTAAATAACTGTTGGTTATTTAAGTTATATTGGTTTATAAGGTTTCTTGAATCTAATCTAACATATATAGTTAAGACTTTTAATTGAAGAGGTGTTGCTTTTACATAGTAATAATAATTTGGTTTTATTTTTGTGTGCACTCAAGGATAAGGGCAATGAGTTTGATCTCTTGAAGTTGATGGTGTCACAAATGAAATGATGGCGTAGGATGTTTATAGACAATGAAGTAATATCTTGAAGTTGTTTCTTTTGAAGTAACATCTTTTCAATTAAAAATCATAACTATATGTTATATTTATTGACCTTTATGAACAAACATAACTGTGTAACCAATAATTATTTAAAATAACTCTTCCATAAAGAGTTACGTCTTTATAGTATGCAGGATTTTCTTAGAAACTAGCACAACTTTTCACTAGAAACTTATAGTCATAATTTTCTCATATATGTCTTTGGGAACAAAGAGACATAACATTGGTAACATTGGTAACCTTGAGCAGAGGGATGGAGTGGGGGTTGGTGTGTTTGTTTGGAAAAATGGAGGGCAAAGGACAAGAGAAATTGTGTCTTTTAGTGCTCACTTAGCTTCCCCCTTTATGCGCCCCTCAAAATTTGGGTTTTTTGGAGGGGTGAGAAATATTATGTCTTATCTTGATTAAAAGACACATGCTAATTTTTTATTATCACAAATTTACCCATCTGATTATAAAACTCATATGATTGTTACTAGGATCAGCCAGATAAATTAGAAAATCTATCTAATAAAAAAAAATATATAATAAAATCTAGCTATCTAATCAAATTCTATCAGACTTTAAACTCGTTATCAAAATAAGAAAGACAATTGTGACGACGACTCTCCTTATTAGTTCTAACGTCTCTGAATTGTCTCTCAATCTGCCTCCCAAAGCCTTGAAACCTACTTACCTTGAAAATTCCAGAGTGTCCAAGATACGTTCTATTGTTCTTAACTCTTTTGCCAGCTCATAAACTCCCCCTACCTCCCACCTCCCTTCATTTAACCTCCCCTCCCCTCCCCTGAACCAAACAAAACCTTAATGTTATAATTACCTACACAATCTTTCAAATAAATTCTTTAATTCATAAGTACATGACTTTTCAACAAACACATCACTTTATTTTAAAATATTCCAACATACCTATTCTTTGTGGTCGGTAACTATTTCTCATTGTTTATCAATTTGCACTCTAATTAACATTGTTGAAGAGTGCTTGTTTGGAATAGTAATTAAAGATTAAAAAATAGCTTTTCAATTGTGATTTACACCGTATCAGATAAATATATGAAAGAAATTTATGTACACTTTTAGCTTCAAAAAGTAATTCCAACTAGCTCACCGCCATCCATGGGTGCGGGGATTATTCTATTGTAATTTCTTATATCTTTTGAAAAAGAAGTACAAAAGATAGAAACTGTACAGGTGATCCCTTCACATTTCTTATCTATAAAAACATGTTTCTTCCAATCGGCTTGAACATGTCTCCATTGAGTTTTAAAAGCTTCAAAAGAAGATGCATTCATTTGTTCAAAAGAATACTGTACGTATTATAAGAATTAATTAATTAATTATAGCACCGGCAATCAGGCACAGACAGATATTATATAAATTAATAATATGTGATGTGATGAAGATGGTCAGGATGAGAGAAGATATTTTTCAATTGGTGATTGCTGGGGATTGGTGGAATGAGTGAGTCAAAAGATTAGACAGAAGCTTACGTACGTATGTGAGGTTTAGTTTGCAAAGGACGGCTGAGAACAAAGGACGGGAGCTGAGTGCTGCCATATCCAAATCAATTATATATCATTCTAACCAAGCAATTAGCATCACGACAAGAAGACAAACGAGCGAGTTGAAATTTATGAACAAGATGTGAAACTAGTATCAATTGCTTTCTCTGTTTTTTTTATAAACAACTTTTTCTTTTCGTTTAGCCATTTCTATAAGCAATTGTCTTCTTGAGTTTCAAAATTTAATACTCATATTTATACTTTCTCGGTATCATCACTATTTTTTTTTCATTTACTTGTTCTTTCTCATATTTTTATATTTATATTCTCTCAAATTTGTTACTTATTCTTTTTTATGCTCTTTTTATAAATATAAGCATATTTAGAATAAACATGACATTTTACACATTTATTATTTTTAACTAATTTTAACTGCTAGTCCGTTTTACACAATAATAAAAATAAAAGTTACTTATAAAAAGGACTGGAGGGAATACAATTCATTTTCCACAAGGGACGATGATCTACCTTATCTAATACTAAACTCGATATCTTAATTACGCAGAAAAATCCGAAAGCTAGCTGACAAATATTGTCCCCGACCTAACGCATTTGATCACGACCCTTCATTGTATACAACCTTCCCTACTTCACATACATGGATAGGCCAGATATATTTTGATTAAAGTAATCAGCATTTGTCCTTTAATTTGCCCCTATGTTTGGATAGAAAGAAAAGTGAAAGAAAAATAGAGTAAGGAACATTAGGATTGAAAACTTGCAAATACGGTTAAAAAATTTACTGCTTTGGGAGTTTTCCCCCATAATTTTCTCATCATTCAAATATAGAGTAAGTGTATATATTTGAAATGTATGTCTCATTCCGTATTTTTCTTTGTGATAAAAGCCACCCCAGTCCCCTACTCTCCTTTTTGTCAAATTTAATTCAAAGGACTTAATATATAGCATTCAACTTCAAATGATCTAGAAGATAACATTTATATTTTTATATATATGACTCCCCCCCCCCCCCTTTTTTTTTTCAGGTGGGATATACAAAATATCTCATGCCTTGTGCAGAGCTGAATTTTGATTTGTATGGATAATATATTAAATATATTGTCACGATTCAATCATATTTTCCTTGAATCCTTAGTATAAAACCCATTTAATTTTTGTTAGATATATATTAAAGAAGCTAAATACATAAAAAAAATTAAAAAAAAATCAACTAGATTTTATGATAAGGATAGGACTAGAAAGATTAAATTACCTTAATTAATTAATTAATGGAAAGAAGTCTTGATGCCCACAGTAAGTGGTCACAGAAAAAGAGAGCTTGACGATCAAGTAGGTGTTGGATCCTCATGAAATTAAGAGTTATAACTACTTAAAAATGAGATTTTTAGTTTTAAAATTTTGTAATGAAAAAGACGGTAATGTCCAGTTTGAGGGTGTCGTAGAACTCATTTCTTTGCCTCTCCCAACACTCAGGAGCTTGGAGATGAAGATATTATAGTAAAATATGCTAGCATCGATCATTCTCGATATAGAAAGAGCATTAGGTAGCCAGCGCCTTATTTACGCAGTGATGGGAGCTAGTATTAACTGGCCTCTCTCCTCCATATCCAGGTTTGAACTCTGCCCCTTCCCCTACCATGATGTATCAAAAAAAAAAAAAAGAGCATTAGGTATACCATCGACATGATCAGTTAAATGGAAGAATTCATGAACGTTGGATGGGGAATGGTCCTTCTGGGGACCAGGAGCAACAAAATGTGTGCTTGACCGTTGACAATGGGAGGAGAAGACATACGTTACTCCTTTCCCATCCATTGATCACCTGAAATTTCACGAACCAAACAAGCCGACCATTCTTTTTTTTTTCTTTCTAATTTTATTTTCTGTACGTATAAAATATATAATAACAGAATTATTTTAAATAATGTTAACGTAAATTCTGACAATTTGCTGATGTATAATATACTTAAGCAGCTTGCGTAGATAGTGAAGGAACTGATGTCAGAGAATGGGGTGGTACTCATCGATCACCAAACGCTACCAGTTAATGAATTGGATGAGAAACACCGTCCAAAATGAAAACGAGACATATGATGTAGGCTTTTGCTTCTGCACCTATCACACCCATATGGAATCCTATTTACTTTATCAACTACTAATAATAAAGGATATGATAAAGGCTTTCTCAACAAGTCCTCCCTTCTCGATCATCATATCCTTGCATGATTGTGCTTAACACACTCTTGAAATATCACCCAAACCCAAAAGTTCACTGTACGTAACAGTGCCAGGTATATCACTAAACGTGCGATATATATGATGCCAAATTTTTAATTATTAATTTCAAATCCCTACATAACACATATCAATTCACTCCTTTTATATTTATTTTTGTGCCAATTAAATCTGTACATTTTTACTTTTAAAGCAAATTAACACGTTTTTCAATATAAATAACAAAAGAACACTATCAATATTGATTTTGTTTCATATATTTATGTATGCATATTGATTTCTATAATTCTTTTTTAGGAAAAAGCTCAGCTGTTTTTATGCTCTTTTGAATATGCACTACGCTAGCGTAGCCCCATAGACTAGTTACTCCTTTAGTCTTTAATATAATATATAGCTAACATAATATGTATATCTTTAAAATACTATATCACTCATTCTCTCTTTTCCTTGATTATCATGGAGGAAGCATCAATAGGGATAAATTAAGAAAATACTAACAAATATAAAAAATAAGTCTTGTATTAAAAACTAAGATAAACTTTTAAGATATGTCTTATATTAAGAACCGGTGGGAGTATTTCAAGATCAAAAGTTTTATGGGGCATCATGATTCTTGTTGGATGCAATTATGTACTGCTTCAATCCTAAATAAAGATTTAGCATAAACTCAATTCTAAATTTAGAACTAAAGGTAGTACCACGTAATGAATGTATTATTAATGTTTTCCTAGCTAGGCACATTATTTGAGTGATGACAACTTATAAATAATGCAACTTCTTATGAATTATAGATATAAATAGGAAGAATTCCATATAAAGATAGTTGAAATAAGGAAATCTTATATAAAGCTAGTAAACTCAACAAATCTTAAATTGAGTCAATAACTCAATCTAGGATATTTAAATGTTGGTTATTTTCCAGTAATACTCTTAACCCTCAGTCCAAAGAAAAGAAGAAAGGAAAAGCTAGGAGTACCATCGTCACTCTCTCTCTCTCCTATGAAGGACGCCATTAGAAGTTACCGCCTTCACCACCATGAGTGTTGCACTGTAATTTTTGCCTGCAAAGACAACAACGATGTGAGTGTCGAACAGTAATCACTGCCCTACGTCGACGACTACTCTGAGTGTCCGACTGTAATTTCTGCATTCATAGCCATTCCATTTGGTTACTTATAAATCGTAGCATAATCAATTACTTCAAGCGAGGAAGTGATCTAATGGTCTATTATAGAGAAACAAAGAGGGTTTTTGTTTATCTGCTTTATTTTTAAAGTTGAGTTGTGCTAGCCTTATTATTTTTTTCTTGGACATCTTCCTGTTTCTACGTTTCTGAGAAAATTGCTGAATTGCTCTAGGTATTCTGCATCCTTCACGCTCCTTAGGTACAGGAGAGAGAGCGACGATGGTAACGACATCTGATTCTATAGTTGACATATGACTCAAGCACATGAGAGAGGGCTATATCAAATTTTCCTCTCTTTTTTTTTTTAGATTAAGGGTTAAGGGTATTATTGGAAAATAACCAACATTTAAATATCCTAAATTGGGTCATTGACCCAATTTAAGATTTGTTGAATTTATCAACCTTATATAGGATTTTTCTATTTCAACCGTCTTTATGTGGGATTCTCTCATATAAATATAAGTGGAAATCATGAGCTTGTCCCGACTTTGTATATTTTTTGGGTAAAAATAGCTTCATTTAATTTGAAAATGTTCTAAGCTCCTTTTTTTTTGGGGGGTTACGACAACCCACACACCAATTATACCCTCACATGGAGTTCAAACTCACACGCTTAAAACAAAAAAACTTTAAAAGAAGTGTTTGGTGTTAGCTAAGTCACAAAGGTATAACCAACATCATTTAATGGCTTCAAAACGAACAAAAGTTTTGGTGCTCATAACATTATAGATAGGTTAGGGAAATCAAAGTTAGGTAAAGTATAGAAGAAAATCAAAAGAAGTGGGCCAAGCCGTCTAACATGTGGCTAGGCGGCAAAATTCGGCCCCTTCTATTTGGGCAACTTTTCCCAAGTCAGCCTTCACGGACCACTACTCTCTCCCTTCCACCCCATTTTTCTAGAGCTTTACAACAATAACATAAGATGGGATGATTCCCAAAAAAAAAAAAAGATGGGATGCCACCCAAAATTTAAGAGTTGAAAACCTTCTAATGTAAGGAAAAGAAGAAGAAGAAGAAGAAGAAGAAGCCAAGATCAGTCACGTCAAATTTAATGATAAAACAATACTCCTTCTGATCCTAATTATAAGAGCTAGTTGACTTTTTTAGAGAGATTAAGGAAGTTAACTAAATTAATTTAGAGTATTTTTATTTTTTTTCCTTCAAACTAATTAATTTAACTAATAAACTAATATATAATCCAAGGATATACAACATATGAAATGATTAAGTAACTTATTTAGCTTCCTTAATCTCTCCAAAGAAAGTCAACTAGCTCTTATAATTAGGACCGTCATATTTTGATTCTCCTTTTATTTGATACGTCGATCTTGATTTGCGAGATCAAAGGCGACGTAAGCTGGTCTAATAAAGTTGTCGCGGTAAATATTATTAACAATAATAATTTTGACGTATTTGAGAAGAAAATATATTATCCCTTCACTTTTGTTCTCCCCGAGTGCAAATGAATTTTCTTAATCCACAAAGTGAAGTTGGATCCCAGGGTACATTGTTTTCTCATTCCTTTTCTCCTTTTTTATGTTATAAAATTAAAATCCACTATAAGAAAATAAATTTTGTTTTGGTCAACAAAAAGATAAAAATAGAAATTTTTAAATTTGATCAAGGTATCCTTGAGACTAGTTCCTTTAGGCCTACGGATGTTTTTTTGAGATTTAAATTTGTATTATTTGTCAGTGCAGTTATTTACTATTTTAACCAATAATTTATTTATTTACTAATCTTTTGTTAAGTATATATATTTTTCTATTAGAGGTAATCCTGTTCAAGATACTATCAGACATTAAATTAAACATGTGCAGGCACTTTTCTCAATAGAGATTTAAATCTTGATTTTTTTTTTGATATAAGATTTAAATCTTGATTTATCAGTATTGTGAGGAACTAACTCATTCTATTCCTATTCCTAGTATGACTATCAACAATTTATTTTGTTTGGAGATAAAGTAAAACTGAAACACACACGCAGGACTGGTACGAAAACCCATTCCTCGTATTTAATGAGTAATAAAGTCCAGTGTCTAAACTCTAAAGCAAACACACGGAATGTATGGGCCATTTAAGCCCATTCTATGCGTTCAGCAACTACTGTACTATCTAGTACGCCATAATATTACCTTTTTTTTTTTTTTTGAAATTACAGGCAAGCCGAAGCTTGAAAAGATAAGCGGGCTAGACAAAAAAGAATAGCCCAAGTACATCAGCCTAGAAAATAAGCTAACTATGACACGCCTGTTGGTCCCTTACAGCCATATGAAGGCACCCTCCTGGTATCATTGGGATGAGTACCATATCTTCTTCAGTGGGGGCTTCATGATCCTGCCTAGCCATATAGTCAGCACACGAGATGTTGTCCCTAGGAGTATAGCGAAGCTCTACATCCCAATCTTGGAAGAGAAGGTCTCTAGTCTCCTTGATGATGTCTCTAAGTGGATGATCCATATAGCAATCTCTCATGATGAGACTAATGGTGTCCAACGAATCGGAGTAGAGGAGAATCCTCTGCAAACTCATCTGATGACCTAGCTTTAGTCCACCCATGATGGCGTAGATTTCAGATTCAAGGACCGAGCGGAGACCAAGGGACTTGTGAAACCCCATCAACCATTGACCATGAGAGTTCCTGAGCACTCCACCATAAGCTCCATGATGATGGTGACGCACAGATCCGTCGACATCGATGCGGACCACGTTTGCAGGAGGGGGGTCCAACACTTCTCTTCAAACCTATCAAGTTGAAAGATTTTATGAGTTAGAATTTGATTTGTTGCACTTTCCGTGAGTAAATAGTTACATAGGTAAAGCATATCCCTGGTATCCTTTGTTTCACCCCTGAAAAAGGAATTTGTATCTAGATGTCCAAAGAATCCAACACCCCAAGCTGAAGACACGCGGCCAAAAGAAGTTGTTGAATCTTCCTTTCCTCGGATTGCGCTTGGTGTTCCAATTGAGCCAGACCTGCAAATTTCCTACAAAAAACTTGGAAAAATAGTTAGGTTTTAAGATTTCTTTCCAGAAGTTTTGAGCTCTCTCACAATCTCTGATTATATGAATCACACTTCCTCACTATCGCATTGGAACGGGCATATATTTTCATTCGTAAGACCCCTTTTAGCTCTAAGAGAGTTAGTAAGGAGGCGCTCATGGCCAACTTGCCACATAAAATATTTAAGTTTTTCGGGAAGAAGCCATTTCCACATCTGGGTCCAGAAGCTGTTGACATTAGCTTCTCTTTGATCCGAAAGGAAGAGGTAAGCCAATTTAACAGAGAAGTAACCGTCCTTGGCAGCTCTCCAAGTAAAGTAATCCGGGAGGTTGCTACAGGGGGTCGCATCCTAGTGATGATATTAATGATTTCCGGAGGCAGGATGCCCTGCCATCTATTGGTGTCCCATCTTCCATTCACAGATGAATGATCCCTTACGAACTCACTTTCATGAACTAACGACGGATTTAGCGCAAAGGTTATGAGCGGTTGGTCAAGAGGGAGCCAAAGATCAGTCCAAAATTTAGTTCCTTCCCCATTGTTAATCCGTTTCCCTATTCCAGAGAGGAATTTGTCCCAAACCTCGGTGATCGCTTTCCATGTAGATGAAGAATTCTTCTTCCTTGAAACGTTAGGAGCCGAAAGACTACCACAGTTATACTTGGACGACAGGCACTTAACCCAAAGGATGTGTCTTTGTGTTAGGAGACTCCAACAAAGCTTCATAATAAAAGCTTTATTTTGACGCCTCAGATTTTTTAGCCCAAGACCACCCTGCTTCTTTGCCTGAATGACTTTATCCCAATCAATGAGGTGAATTTTCCTCGCGTCTTCCTCTTGCGGCCAAAGAAACCTTCTTGAGATTTTATCAAGCTCGTTGATAGTGCATATGGGAAGAAGCGTAGACTGCATATATAATATTACCTTTGTTTTCTTTTCTTTTTTCCATCAACCAAGAGGGCACAGTTAGCTTATAAGTGTGTACTTTTATCCTAAAAAAAAGAAGGTTCAATACCCACTAGTCGAGTGAGGGTCTCACTAGTAACTGATTTGTAAGCGTTTTTTGAGTCTAGCTAGAGGCATGCCCTACCTTGATCGGATACCGGTATCCACCCCACATAAACTTATATATATATATATATATATAACCTTTTTTTAATATCCAATATAAATGAACCAACAAGCATAAGAGCGTATATAAATGAACCAACAGCCTTTTTTTTTAAAAAAAATTGTTATTGAAGGGATCTCCATAATCATTCGAACTTGTACTAACGCAAACAGTTGTAAATTGAAAGATAGATGGCCGCGGATTGGGCAATAGGATTCCACTTATACGTGGCGGCAAAACTTTAACTGTTCAATTTTATTTTATGTATTTTTTTAGTGAGAAGAGAAAGAAAAATTGAGAGAACCCTAAAAAGTGAATGGTGGAGTCGTCTATTGAAGCATAATATGTGAAGCTTTGTTTTGGATGGTCGGATCATACATTGAAATCCTCTAACTTTCCAAGAATTTTAGTAAATGGAGTCGAATTGCTATAGTTTTATTTGAGTGGTTCTAATAATCAAGTTGATGATAAGACGATGACTCGGTGTCTGATTGAGCTGAAATTTTGTAGGGTGATTTGAAATACAAATCTCAAATCTGGACGAGGGGATTGTTGATTGGATCTTCCTATCTTCAACAGATTTGGTATGAACCTCGGAACACTTCCTATGCACTGCAATTTGTGTGGGTCGTGATTTAGAGGGCAATCGAGTGGTGATTTAATCTTTGTCCTGGCTGAGTTTTTCCATGGAAGATCTACAACGTCTAATCTTTATCATTTATGGTGTATTATGATTCGATAATCTCTAGCAGACGCAGATCCTGTCTTTCGCCCAAGGCCCAAGAGATACGTATATTTTATAACTCTGTTGCTATTTGCTCTTCTATTAGATATATATATAGGATGAGATGAAACTACTCGTTGTCATATGAGAGAGTTGAATTTTTCGTTTTAGGTCATGGTCGTTTACTCTTACTCGCATTGAGGGAGAAATAGTTCCATGTTAAATTGATGTTGTCTCAATTTATTATTTTTCTTGCTCTTTTTTTTTTTTTTTACTCCCTGCGATTTTTAACATTTGGAATACATAATCTTTGCCCCGCTCTTCCTTACAGGCAGTGACTGGCAGCACTCTTCCTTCCGCGATAATTTCTCTCTATAATGACTCCCTTCCCTCTCAAAAATTTTGTCCAGAAGACTAATTAAACTGTTGGAGATAAATAGATTTGGTGAGTAACAGTTACTGCTAGCTAAAAATAACCATCAAGCTTCCTGCGGATATATTAAATTAAAGTA
Source organism: Acacia crassicarpa (assembly GCA_034222035.1). Classification (NCBI taxonomy): domain Eukaryota; kingdom Viridiplantae; phylum Streptophyta; class Magnoliopsida; order Fabales; family Fabaceae; genus Acacia; species Acacia crassicarpa. Next base: position 11,589,249 of record JAWXYG010000003.1, read on the forward strand.
CATACATCAACTAAACGTATACTATAATGGGAATAAAGTTTTTTTAACGATAACTCAACTTGTAGAAGGTTTTGCAAAACCTAATCAATAGTTAATTATACTTGTTGGGAGAGCTTTATGGACTCTGTGGGCCTTCTCATCTCAACTCAAATTGGAGGTCAATATATAACTGCTGGATATACAGGCTAAAATACTTTAATTAGATAAAACTATTATGTATGCATGTATAGAAAAGATGGTTGAGCATTAAGACTTAACCGCGCCAAATCTCTTTCAATGATAATCTCACCTCCTCTCTTTCTTCTTCTTCTTCTTGTTACCTGTACGAGAAAGCTACCATAAATAACAACAAAATTAAACATGTATAGGCAATTTTGTTAACTGAAGACGTCAAATTAAATAAAAGTTGACTGATATCTAAATATATATAGACATGACATAATGGGTTGGCAATGTGATGTAGTTTGTATTATTGGTATGTGTTGTGGCGGGAAAACAAGATAGACGACGTCAATATCCCTTCCTGTTAACTTTGAGGCGCACTTTGTTTATGTTTTTTTTTTCCCCTCAATAAGAAAAGTGCATAAAGAAGATAATCGACCAAAAAGAAGGCATTAGACGGTGGGGATTTTTCTTTCTAACTCATAATCAACCGAGTTCGTGCAAAGTGGAAACAGCACAAACAGGTAAAAAGCAACACATAAGAAGTAAAAGGGAAGAAAAGAATTTAAAAGGCAAAAGAAGGAGAATGGATGAGAGGAAAGAGGTGAAAAGTTTGTACAGTGAATGATGTTTCAATGCGATCGATCAATTCAACCAAGTGTGCTTGTACTGTCATCCATTGAGTCGATTAATTCACTCTCCATCTTAACAAAATTAATATTATTAATTTTCTTTCTTTCTTTTTTTTTTCCCGGGACATTTGTACCCACTTTGCCTTACATGAAATGACAAGCATTTCACCAAGTGATCATGCTCTTTCATTCTTCTCCTTAGCTTTCTTTCACTTTTCTCGGGGAAAAAAAGGAAAAGGGAAGAGGGGAATTAAAACACTGTGCAACATAAAAGTCATGAGTTGAGTGACTATATATATATATATAAAGATGCCCCATCTAGATCTTGGTTGCGAATAAATTTCTATCCAAACAATGATGATTCCCGCATTTCACTTTATTTATTGTGCTTTATACAATAATAAAGCAACCATCAATCCTTTTCCATCAATTCCCAAGCTAAAAGGTTTCCAACAAAAATATGAGGTCTATGAGAATAGAAATAAAAAAGTCACCTCACTACTTCCTCCTTCTCAACAGTTACCTACACAAAGTCATTTTCACTTGCGTCTAGATTTTAAGATTTCAGCCTCAGGTCAGTGCATGAAGACGTTTCACCTACCAGCGTTTTGGATTTATGCTTAGAATTAAAGCTAGTAAATTGTTCGAGCTCCATGTCCAATTGAATACAAAAGCTGGGGTGGGGAGTTCATTTTATGGAAATTTATTTGAGCATCTGTGTGCGAGTTTTTGTTTTCTTTTTCCCTCTGACAATGACGATTTTGATTCCATTATGGACGCGTTACTGATGTTTCTAATTACTGGTATAATGCGGAAGTCTCTTAATTATGAGAAATCCTATAGAGTGGTGGAAAGAGAGAGACTGCTATAGAGGCATTATATAGGTGTTATTTGTATCTCCATCCCCACTCAAAATTTATGCAAACTTTATACTATGTATGTTTTCCAATCTTGAACCCTTAAGATAAAATCTTGCTGGCTCCACCACTAATTCTAAGTGTTAGAGTTTCAGAACATCTACGTATTACAATTACAAAAATGTCCACACATGAATATATTATAGTACTACTCTGATCCTATTTATAAGTTTATTTTGATCAAATCTCATATACTAAGGAAAAATAATTAACTCAATAATTATGGGGTAAATAGAACCACAGTGGTATAATTGAAACAACATCTCCTTGTATCCATAATATATATACATACAAAATAACCAAAAAAGTGTCTATTTTTAATTTACCCATCTATACATGACACAACTCTTGTAATGAATATATATAGAGGAACTAGATAATTAATATATAAATATTAAAAAATTAGTTAAATTGGTGATCTATGAAAAAAAAAAGTGTTGATTTTTCTAAAATACATCATACAATTTTTACTGGAAACTACTTGTGTTGATGGAAATTTTTGCTTAATATATATATAATAAACAATGATAATTTAAGGGGAAAAACTATAAATCTATGAAACAAAGGGAAATGAAAACTTACATTTAAAATCAAAACAAACCCTTCAATAAACTTGTATGTTATAAGAACCCTACAATATTAATTCATGAATAGCCTATGTAAAGTATGAGTTCATGTTAGTTAATTTTAGATTTCATGTTTAAATATCATTGTCGAAAATAGCGTTGGGAAAGCTTTTAAAAAAAAAAGAAAAAAAAAAAGAAAAATTACTGTTTTGTAAAAGTAGCCTTCTATAAGCTGATGGGGTTTGAAGAGTAAAACCTATAAGAAGAGAGCTAGATATATAAACAAACATTCAATGAAAACCGAGTTTTGCAAAATTGGATAAGGAGCTCCAAATTGATCTCCCAGTAGCTAGCTGAAAGCACAAAATAAACTCAATTATTACAATTGCATTAATGAAAACATTTTAAGTATAAAAGTCCCTTTCTTCCAGATCGCAGTGAAAACAACAACGGGCAAATTTATATATATATATATTCCCCAAAAGTAAGTGCACAAAAATAGTGAGCTAACTTAGGTAATGAGAAGTTGTATTAGCTTAATTATGATTGGCACGCAGCTATAAGTTCATGGGGAAGAACTTGTCATTCTTGTAGTTTCATGAACCAGATCATCAGTCAATGGGACTCTAATTAACTTCTTAAATGTTCATAAAAAAGAATAGATTTTCCAAAAGTAACTAGCTACATACACACACATACAAAACCAAATGAAGGAGAAAATTTGATAAAAATGAGAATTAATGTAAAAGAGGAAAGCTAGCTGAGAGCTGAGAGCTGAGAGCTGAGAGAACAAGTGAAGCTAAGGGGGGATTGAAATGTATGTGTATGGTCCATGGACACGTGCAAATGATGGCCTTGTCTTCCCCTAATGATGGATTCCCACCGCTTTCCTCCACAACCGTGTAGGCTCCACTTCCTATCATGCCACCCAACCCCTTCCTCCTTTATCTTTGACCCACATTTTCATTTCTCATATATCTCCCTCCTTCCTTTTTCACATTCCTATTTCCTCCTCGCGACAAAACCTTCTCATCCTCCACTCACATCGTTGCATCTGTCCTCTCTCTCAACCTGTTTCGTTTCCGTTATCTCTGCCTCTCTTCTTCGTTTCATTAATGGCGCTTCAATTCCTCTCTCTCACTCATCATCATCATCTTATTACCGTACAATCATCTGTAGCAGTCACGTAATTATGTTGTTCATTTTGTCCCCCTCCCCCCCCCCCCAAAAAAAAAAAAATTTGCCAGTTCCGTCAAATATGTTCCTTCATTGCCTCGACATTTGATTTATTCATACCAAGCTTCTGCACCTACCTAGCGGGTGTTTCGACATCTTTCTGAATCATAAACATTTGTCATACGTACAGCTATTTCTTCGCTAACTGGTGGAAATACTAAATAATAACGTAACGGAATGGCTTGCCTCCAAAAACATGGGAATGAAGGGACTCTTTAAGTTTATAACTTTACCTATGTGCTAGAGGGACAGTTTGTGGCGTACGAGTTCAATTAAACCATATGCATTTGTATCCCAAAAAACAAATTAAAGATCTGATCAGTTCAAATTCAAGAAGCAAATAACTAATAGTACGTACGTATGTATGACCAGCAATATTGGATGGAAGTCGAAGTTTGTTGCTATGAAACACGAGTGTAAGTGGAAAGAAGTCTTAGATGATATAATTAGATCAAGAATCGGGACACACACACACACACATATATATAATTGAAAAAGATTTATGGAACCACAGTTTTAAGGTATTGGATAAACATAAACCTATGTGCATATAATATATGTACGGTCTAATTCTATGATGATTACGGGTTTGAAAATGATATCGATTCCGCCTTCCTCGGCAGATGTTGAATAATTATTGAACTATGAGTCGTATCTATAATTATACATACTCACGTAATACTTGGCATCATATAATTGCGTAGGTTTAGGAAGACACGAAGTGACGTGGGGGGTATAATTGACATGTAAGATTAGCTGGCTAGAAGTAGAACAAAGCTGTTCCTGAATTGGCTATATATTTGAAGATAAATAGGAACAGAATCATGGAAACCTCTAGCTAGGTGTTTATAGCTAGATATTGAAGGAAAGAAAATGTTGCTTTGTGTTGTCGTGATTGAAGGCCGATAAGATGTAAATGTGTGGTGCAATCAGATACGGGATCTGTGTTGAATGGAGCCAAATAAAATGGCCTCATCGCCCTCTTAATCTCCTCATTTGTCAACTTTGGTATCATTATCTCTCCCATTTCCACTTCCACATGTATAGCGACAGCTGGCCAATCGCACCCCAGATTTTTAAATTAAAAGTTAACTCAAATCAATTTAATCTTTCCCCTTTAATTTAACTACAAGGCAGGAATATTAACAAACTATTTGCACTGATTTCACACCATGCAACTCATCAAATTTGATAATTAATTATTGTCTGGACCAAAAGTAATTCACAATAACTTGTGGAAATTATTTTATCTCTATATATCGGTGCTTTCGCACTGATAACAGCAATATTTCATTTTCTCTGGAAGGGCTTTCAAAAAGGTCAATTGGATAAGCTCGTGTAACTCGTTACGCGGACAGACAAAAGAAAATTTTTTAGAGAATGCAGAATAAAGTTAAGTTACACACAAGTAGTCATGGACACTAACAGAATGATCTGAGAAAATGGAGGCCTAGAGATCACTGTTAAGTCCTCATCAAGGATAATAAGCAAATGTTTTTCGGGGAAAAAATCAACCTCGCTCTTTATCACGCAAAAATACAATAAAGGGCTTGAAATTCACATAATGTTTTTTTAAGCTCCCTGTTTATTGCATTTCTATGTTTAAAAGGAGTTCTGGTATTTGAAAGGGAATCAAATCCATATCGAACCTTTTAACCTTACCCAACTTATGTAATGATATATACTTGTACAAATCACAAATCCTTATAAGAAAATCTACCCAAAAAATAAAGATTAAAGTCGGTGGGTGATGTGTATTTACTTTCACCTTTCCATCTATAAATGTGCGATTTCCTGATGTTGAAATTTATCACATCATATACATCGTCCTCACTTCTTTTTTTGTTTTATTTGGGGGGATTAAACCCTAATCGGCTAATGTAATATTTGCATGTGTGAACAACAATATATACATTCGCATTGTGTGGAATAACTAATTTTGGAAGTCAAGTAAATTGCATATAATTTGGTTGGAGAAACACAAATAAGGAAATAGATTGAACTATACCTAAGAATTGCCACCAACATATTATTACGAGGAACAAGAAAGCTTTCTGTTCTCATATGTTTGGACAGTCTCCTCACTGGTGGGATTCAAATAATGGCGAGCAATAGCAGCAGAAGGCCAATAATAATGAAAAAAATCAGAGTCATCATAATTCATGAACATATATACAGAATCAAAAGTGAAAATGGACAATGAAAGCACCCTCTCTTGCGGGTGCATAATTGTGATGATTAACCATCATATATTTTGACCGAAACACGTGTGCGGTGCAAGCCTCTCGTGCACACGTATTGAAACGCACGTGTGTGACCATACGTGTTGGTATAATTTCTTGAATATATGTTTAATTGGTTGCCTTTACTCACGTGATGAGTTGGTTGCCAGCCGCACTGAAAACTCAATAATGTGTTTACGTGGAAGTGATTATTGCCCAATCCTATTATTTCATTTACACACGTACACGCACGTTACATGTATAGTATATAATTTCGTTTGTGGTAGGTAGCACAAATGATTTGCATATAAAATAGCGCGTAGATATGGAAACAGGCTAAATGGTGCATGGTCTGGTCTCTACTACATATATTTTATCAGTTATATGGGAAATGGAGATACAGTTCCGAAAGAGGAGTGGGAAATTGTGAGAGTATAGATTTCAGATGTGGTGAAGTGTGTGTTTTCAACATTCTCTGCCACTTGAAAAAAGGTAGAGAGAGAGAGAGAGAGGGATTGATTAGCCACGCTTCTCTCCCTCATCCATTTACATATATATATAAATAAAGAAATGAATGAATGAAATCCGTATCTAGAAAAGCAGATCAAAGGAGAGCATTTTCAAGTTTTGGGATTGGAGGAATCTTATTTTCATTCCTCTGCAGTGAGGTCACTTTAATGCCAAAAGCTTTGAAATACAGAGAGAGCCAAAGAGGCCACCGAAAAGCATGGAGACCTTATCATTACACCCCAAGAAAGAAGAAGAGAAGGAAGAGAAAAAGGGATTTGACGGGCCAACACACAAGTGAGAAGTGAGTGTGGGGGTTAATTTATTTAAAGGAGGGAAATGCAAAGTCAACCGGAGCTCATGATTTGGTCTTGGTTGTTTGCAGGCACCACCTCACTCCCCACTTGGTGACTTTAGTGAGTGTGTCGGGTTGTATATAATGAGAGAGGTGCGTAGCCTCAATTTGTCGACCATGGGAAGCATGAAGGTTCATCACTTGGCACGTGCACTGTGGGAACACGATCCCTCCCCCTCCCTCGGCTGCAAACGCCTCCGTCCCCTCGCCCCCAAGCTCCCCTCCTCCCCCACCACCCCTTTCGACCTCAAGACCTTCATCCGCCCCGAAAGTGGCCCCCGCAAACTCTCCGACGATCCTCCCAGAGACCCACCCCAGGTACAATAAGCATCACGAGCTAGGCTACAAAGTCAATGAAACATGATGTGCTTCTAGAAGCTAAATATAATGCTTTGTTGTATGTACAGGTGGAAACGCACCCGGGGGGGACGAGGTGGAATCCGACGCAGGAGCAGATAGGGATATTGGAGATGCGGTACCGAGGTGGGATGAGAACCCCGAACGCTCAGCAGATAGAGCAGATCACGGCTCAGCTAGCCAGGTATGGCAAGATTGAGGGCAAGAATGTGTTCTATTGGTTCCAAAACCACAAAGCACGCGAGAGACAGAAGCAGAAACGAAACAGTCTTCGCCTCTCTCACAGTCCCAGATCCACTACTACTTCTGCTATAACTTTTGACGCAACCCTGGTACGTACATGTATTATTATATATTATCTAACACAACATTTAATTATTACCATCTCCACTACTTCATAGGGGTCAATCACTCAGTATGTATTAATTATATATTTTGGAATCTGAAGGGTGAAGTAGTAGGCACAGAGGAGGATAGTCCGTACAAGAAGAAGTGCAGGAGCTGGACATTTGAGGGCTTTCAGGAACAAAGTGGGTCGTGTAATAAAGAGCAACAACATACAACTCTGGAGCTTTTCCCGTTGCACCCGGAAGGCAGATGAAGGAGTTTGATCATTTATCCACCACCATGCTCTCTCTCTCTCTGCGACCTGCAGCTTTGTAACCACCAACGTGATATCTTTCTACTCAAATACTGATTGAATTCTATTAAGTGCGCTTTTCTTTATTTTTCTTCTCTCCCTTTTGCTGCCACTGTTGGGGAAAGAAGAAAGACAAAGTTGTGTCTGTCTCTCTGTAGTACTCTACCACTACTTAATGCTATTCTCTCCTGACTTTGCTACTCATCGTGGCCTTTTTTTTTCGTTTGTCTTTCACCTTTTTCTCGATTTTCCGCTTGGAGTGGGTGTGTGCCTTTGAAAAAAACTACCCTTTTCACTACAGAAACTTGTGAATCGAAGCTTTTAGGTTAAAAGTGGGGAGCTAACGAACACTGAAGTCCACGCACCCGCTTGTTCTTCCCCTTCTTAAGCTCCCCTTTTACATCTTAACTAAGCTCGTTAATGAAAAAGCGTGATTGTCCTTAGCCGAAAAACTTAAAAGAAAATCATACTAGATACTCCACTCACCCCATTATTCTTCCGACTTTCATAAAGTTGGCAGGCACACCAACTATATATCCAATCAAACATGCGTTTTTCTTTTTTTTTTTTTAAAAAAAAACCACATCATTGTGACCTGCAAAATTTCTTATTAGTGGTTTGTAGGGCCACTCCTTTACTATTCCTCTCAGCAATTAGGAGGGAAAAGAGAGGATCGGCAATTTGAACGTATGGGAGCCAACCAGTTTCTTCTCTCGCTTTCTGTGTCGCAGCGTACGTTACCATTGTTGACATTGTTCAACGGGCTCAGGAATTATCTAAATTTAACTGGAAGCAAAATTAACTACTCCCCCTTCTAATAGTATTATTTAATTAAGTGCTATAAAAAAGTATTATTTAATTAAGAAATTTAGTTTAAGTTAATTAATATGATAGGTATTTTAAAAAATACTCTAGTTGTTTTTCTTATTTCCCTGATTCTCTCCCCTCCTTGAATATGGTTAAAAGAGTATTAATAGGAATAAATTAGAAAAATATTGACAAATATAAGAACTTTATCTTAAATTTAGAATAAAGATCAGCTCTCCAAATATGTCTTATATTAAAGACTAGAATAATATTTTTTTTAAAGAAAATTATGGTGGATGATACGCATGAACAATAATAACTAAGAATTTGGAATGCAGATCCATAAGACATCTTAAAAATCATCAATCAATCAACTAATTTTTAATCTTGAAAACTTATAATACCTAGATCATTAAATGCCCTGTCGTAATTAGGGGTGGAAATAGGTCAGGGGCCTATCAGGGGCCTGTGGCCTGGTCTATTAAAAGCCTGGTCAAGCTAAAAGGCCAGGCCAAGACATATTTTAAGGCCTGTTTGTCTTAAAAGGCTAAGCCTAGGCCTCCAAATAGACCTGACAGGCCGGTCTATTAAGAATAATTAATTTTTTTATAAAAAAGATTAATTAATATTCCTCCCCTCTCCCTCACTCAAAACCTCTCGTTCGGCCTTTCAAATCAAGAACCCTAGGTCCCTAAATCAATTTCCCTCACTCAGGCCTGTTTTTGGCCTATTTACATTAGGCCTGTTCTTGGCCTGTTTACATTAGGTCTGTTTATATTAGGCCTGTTTCCAGCCTGTTTACATTTGGTCTGTTTTCGGCCTGTAAAAAATACAAGCCTCTTAACAAGTCTTAGGCCAAGCTAGGCCTTTAAAAGGTCAAGCTCAAGCCAAAATTTTAGCCTGTAACAGGCCACAGGCCAAGCTCAAGTCACTTCCTTGCATAACAGGTCTAACTTGTTAAGGGTGAGGCGAGGCCTGGCCTGTTTCCACCCCTAGTCGTAATTATTATTTCATACTATTTTTAATTCTATTTATTTATGTTTTTCATGTTTGATTAGTTAATCAATTATATTTGGAAATCATTTGATAATATCTACATTCCCTAATTTTCTTTATTTTATAATTTCCTCCTTTTGAACAAAATAAAAAAAATTCTTAAAAAATGATAATATAGATGTGGAAATTATCTCTCAATCAATGACATTACATCCCCATAAATAGTGATGATTCTGTTTTTTTTTTTTTCATCCCCATAATTTATGTCCTAATTAAAATAATTTGATTTAGAAATAGTGATTCCATTTTATCCCAGTAGCTTATATTTCAGCTCTGATAATCTTCAAACATTTTCTAACAATAATGATTTGTAATACATAATTATAACATTCCAAATTTTTAGTCAAAAAAATTAGGAGATTATTAAGGACAATAATCAAACTTTTAATGATCTTTAATGGATTTCTAAAAATTTGCATAGACATTTTAGAAATTCATTAAAATTTTAAATAATAATTAATGGATTGATAGAAATCTGCAAAGATTTTAAATACCTTGTTTAGTGATATTTAATTGATTTTTTAAATATACAAAAACTGTATTTCCAATGCAAAATGCTTTCAATGTCATTAAATATCGTTATTCTCTAATTTCTTTTATTTATATGCCACTAAATGTGGCCTGTATATAAGGGGGAAAAGGCTTGATGAAGCTTGTATTTTTAAATATCTATTTATAATGTAGGCCTTTAAAAAGACCTTATATTATAGGTTTTGAAGGCTATGAGTAGGTTTTGTATGCTTTAAACCTATCAAAACCTATATAAATACAAGCATTTTGTAGACTTCAAAGCATAATATTTACAAATTGTACCCTTTAAATAAGCTTTAACCTACATATAATCAAAATAAAATCTTATTATTATTATTAAAAAATGATTTAATCAACATACAAAACTAATAATATAATCATCCAAAATAAAACATTATTGTTACTAGAGAGAATAGTAAGGATGCAATCATGAATAGTTAAAAGGAAGTTCCAAAGCCAAGAGCCTCGTAGCGCGATGGCACTAGGGCCAGTCTTAGGAGTTGGTCTTTCCCCTTATCCAGGGTTCGAGCCCTGCCTCCCCCTCCCCCCACTGGCTGTATAAAAAAAAAAAAAAAAAGGAAGTTCCAAAGAAAATTTCCTAATGAATAGTTAGGGTAGTAATGTAATTAACTAATTATAAACTGAAATTAGAATATAAGAATTAACAAAAGATTGCGTTATTTATATGATATAAATATAATTATATTTATTTAATGTGTAAACAGATTATACTTGAAGGCTTACAAGTAAGACCTTAATAAAGTAGGCCCGATCTACTTATACATTTAGACCTTTAAATGCCTGACCATAAAGAATAAGTCAGGCTGTAGGCTGCTGCCTGATAGGGGATTATCACCCCTATATGCCACAACCATGAATAGTCCACTTTTATGTCAATAGTGATAGTAATAGTAAGTTCATTTCTATTTTTTCAAGCGTTATTTTGTTGAGGTCTGATAGCATGTATCCTTTTGTCGGGCTCATCAATGTGGTTCATGGTGTATTCTTAGTCATTCACTCATATACTTATTAAATCCTTTGGGCATTGAGTAGCAGAAAATAGTGGAAAAATATTATCTTGTGAAGATTTCAAGCTCTATTGAAATGGAGAAAACAAAAACAAAACCAGTTGATGGAAAAGTGTCGGGGAAAACCGATAGTGGTTTTAAGTAATCTTCTTCTTTGATACTTAGATTAGTATAGTACACACTACACAGCGTGCTTCAACCCAAAGATGAAGAATATCTTTGTTCGGGGGCACTCGTCACGTGTCATTTATCTATTTATCGATCTCTTCAAATGTGTGTATGTGAATAAAAGCTTTAGTTATTTTAATTAAATAATATTGAAAAATCACTATATAGTTGAAAATGAGTTGGTTGCACTATCAGATAACAGAAACATACAGGCATGTGGTGAAAAACATTGGAATATGGTTGTCGGTGAGAGCGTGAGCAAGAGGGTGCAATCTTCGCGTGATTTTAATTTGTATGAAAATTCCAAATGCTTTTATACGACTAAGCATTCAGCAAAGCACTTCAAATACAACAAATTCTTCCAATTGGCAAGAATAAGTAACACGAAATTGAATTGGACGGGTTGAAGATGAGAGTAAGACGTTACGCAATATAAGTTTAGAAATATGGACAGGTTATAGTTGTAAAATATCCTCTCTTTTTTTTAAAACTTTATGTAATATTATAATATAATTTTATAAGATATATATTAAATATTAATAGTTCAATTTTTATACTAAAGGTGAAGATAGGATGAGAAGAGCTTTTAGCCTTTTTTTTTTTTTTGGGTGCAGTAGGGTCCAATTTGATGTTTAAATTGTCCAAGTTGGCATTATGCGCTCCAAATTAATCCTTCGTATAAGATATATTTTATGAGTCATTTTTAAATTTCGCCGCCACATGTTGATTATCTTCTTTGCATGCTTTCATTAATCATGTCACCTAGCTAGTTAAATTTTGTTCTTATATATGTGCTCAATCCAAATAGGTAAGATTATTGATAAATATATATTTTATGATTAAATAAGTGTATATTTTATGAAAATTAGTTGGATTTATTGATATTATATATCTATTTAATTATATTTTATATACTTTACTATCATTATAGGATAAAAATATATTTTAATATAAAATCTACTTATTTCCTATTATATTTTACAAAAAATATTAGCTGATTTGGAAAGAAGTAGAAAAAGCGATTAAGAGGATATGCAATCAGTTAAACTCGGTGGTCTAGGCAAAAAAAATAGAAATAAAATCAATTACGTGATATGGTGAGTAGATTACAAGATATAAGATATCTTTTCAATAAAAAAAGAAGAATCAGTGACTCACGGCTTAAGTTATATTTAGGTTATATATATGAAGAGAGGAAGAAGTAAGAGGGAGGAAGAGGAGGAACGAAGAAGCAAAGGAGTAGGGGCTGAGCATTTCGGTTCTCTTCATCATCTCTACGTAAGGACTGTGGAGGCGACGGAGGAGCTTGTTGTCTTTCCTCTCTCTCTCTCTCTCTGTATTCTTTAAATCTGAATTCCTATCCTTTTGTTATGGATTTTATTATAGCCATGTGTGGCTAAATTTTCTTTTTAACCTAGAGAACCTCTAGTTAGTTTTGCTTAATTTTTTTTCAGTTTATTTAATCCTGTGTTTATTACTATTGCTTATTGAGTAGCCACCATTGAGTATGTTTTGGGGATTTAGGGTTGAACTTGAAAAAGGTAATACTAAATTGACCTTGGGACTAAATAATGAAGAATTAGGTTTTAATCTAATTTACTCTAGGATATGAATATATCTAGAAGCTCCGCATAATCAAATTAAAGTGAGTTCGATTTAAAACACATATTATTTAGTTATATGAGGCATCGCATAATTAATTAAGGTAGGTACATAAGTGGACCAGAAGGCATTTATAGACATTAATACTCTAAATTAGCTGATTATTAAGTTAAGTTAAAATTAATTTAGTGGGGACAAAATCTAAGAATCAAGCAAGAGATTAGTGACTCTAAGTTGTTCGCTTGATTATTTTTGTAATTAGTTTATTTTTATTTTAGTTTTCTCTTAATTAAATTTAATTTGGTTTGCTTAATTTAAAAAAATATATAAAATTAATGTTTAATTGAAGTTGTGGGTACTAAGTCTGAAGTTGTGGGTACTAAGCCCTCGTGGGAACGATATCTTTCTTACTCTTTATTACTTGACACGGCCCGTGCACTTGCGGAGGTTTTAGGCTATAAAGTTTTACCCTATCAATTATATTATCATATATATATATATATATATATATATACTCCCTCCGGTCCTAATTATAGGAACTATTTATCAGAATTTGGAAAAATTAAGGGGAGAAGTTAAATTAGTTAATTATAATTATTTCCGAAAATACCCCTACTGAAAATTGAAAATTACACCAAGACATTTTTTTTTTTGGGTGAAGGTGCAGATTTGCCAACCAACTATTACTCAAGGAGCGTCTGGGCCAAATAACTATTGAGAGGACCAAAATTGACAATCAACAATTAAAAAGTGAAAAAAAAAACACCAAATAACTATTAAAAGTGAAAAAAATAAACACCAAAGAACTATTTTTTTTAAAAAAAAAAAAAAACTATCACAATTAAGTTAAAATATGAGGCACTGATGTAGGACGGTGGCAGAAACGCTGGAGAAAAGAGCGGTTAAGCCTTCTTGTTAGAAAAGGAAAACACCAACAAAGTTGGGACCCATGGGAGCGGGCATTTCGGCAGCAGCGGTTGCTGTTTGTGGCATTGGAGGGGTGGAACCAGGGTGCAAGGTGTGTGTCAGTTGAACGCTGTGAACTACTAAATGAGTTCAAGAGGGTGAGTGGAACACCCAGCAACAATAAAAGCTTTGGAAATGCCGACGTCGCTGACACTGTGACAGTCAATGGAAGACAGAGACACCAAGACAGTAACGGGGTAATAGTTCGTTGGCGAATCTGCTTCAAATTGTGTTTTTTTTTCACTTTTTAATTGTTGATTGGAAATTTTGGTCCCCTCAATAATTATTTGGCCTAGACGCTCCTCGGGTAATAGTTGGTTGGTAAATCTGTACCTTGACCCTTTTTTTTTTGGTTGAATCCGTAGCCCACGTGATCTGAGCTTAACAGTCCATAGGCTTTTTTTTTACGGATGTTTGGTTTGTAAAAATTCAGCGTATGAATGATTTGTTTTTCCTATTTTTAACAATGCCAAAGCTACGCGATTTCTAAGATTTGGTACTGTGAGATTAGAATTCACTACCATATTTTTTTTTGTAAAAATGAATTTTTATATATTCAAAATGATTTCTTACTCTCATGAAATGCTGTAGATTTAAAATAAATGTTTAAATAAAAAATAAAGTAGAATCTTTCACTTGATAGAATATAAATGTGTTGTTAAATTAATTATTGTGGAGAAAGTATTAGTGGGGATAATATGAGAAAAACATGACAAAAATTGCTCTAAATTATTTTATAAAAAAATAGTATAATTGAGTTGTATATGATATTAATAAGTTGCAAACATTATTTACTTTATTGAATATATAGATGTATTATTAAATTATTATTGTCTTTAATTATTATTGGGAAAGTGGCAATAAGGGTATTATAGGAAAAAATTGACAAAAGTTAAAACTTGCTCTTATAATTAGGACCAAAACCAACTCTAAAACGTATTCCTATAATTAGGACCGGATGGAGTATATACTATTATCACAAGTGCTATATGCCAAAGTATCAAGACCAAACCAACAAGGTGTTAGTTGTGATAAAAAGCATCCTCACCATATATATATATACACACACACACACTGTTATCACAAGTGCTATATGCCAAAATATCAAGACCAAACCAACAAGGTGTTAGTTGTGATAAAAAGCATCCTCACCATATATATATATACACACTGTTATCACAAGTGCTATATGCCAAAGTATCAAGACCAAACCAACAAGGTGTTAGTTGTGATAAAAAGCATCCTCACCCTGTGAGGAGGAAAACATAAGTTCGAATTTTAGAAGCGCACTTATTGAGATTGACGAAATCTTGGAAGGCATTAAACCCTTGACCAAGTACAAAAAAAAGTACTCTCTTTAGTCCTTAATATAAGACATATTTGTAGAGTTAGTCTTGGCTTTAAATATAAAAACTATTTTTATATTTGTTGATCTTCTTCCCAATTTAATCTTACTGATACTCCCTTAAAAATAATCAAAGATGATAGGAGTAACATAGTTAGTTTGTTATTTGTTATTGTTATTCAGTTGTATTGTAACTACTCTCTTTGAGCCTATTTGGGAACACCCCAAATGGACTTATTATCCCATTAAATGGGATAATAAGTTCATCAAGAAAAAAAAGAGTGTTTGGGAAGCCTAAATTTTTAATAGACTTAAGAGGTTAATGGAGTGTTTTTTTTAAAGCCACTTTCCCGTTGCTTATTATCCCATTGAAGTCTATTGAAGCTCCCATTTTTTTGAAAGACCATTTAGCCCCGAAAGAAAAGACCTTTTTTTTTTTTTTGAAGTCCATTGCTTAGGAGGTTAATGGAATCTTTTACTTAATGTTTTTTTGTAATATCATATGCAGTGGAATTCTATATTTCCTGCACTTAATCTTTGACACTAAGCTAACACCCTTACATAAATAAATTAAGTTTGACAACGTAGCTTGTATTGTAAAGTGAATAATATTCATCACGAAAAGAACTGGACAAATTTCCCATAGTGTCACCTAAGAGACTTTTATCATACCTGTTTACCACTTCAACATAAGAAAACTGCACGAAAGGGGCAAAAAATCAAATGATGGATTTATGCTCAAAGATGGAACTTACAAGGTCAAAAACAGGACCGAAGAAGTATGAAAAACAATATCTTTAGAATATCTCTGAAAATGTGGATGCAGCATGTACAGTTTAAGAATCAGATGTTGTATGTTATTTAGATGGATCAAACAAGTATTAAAACCTCAATTGCATGTAAAATATTCGAGACATAAAACTGGAATTTGCTTTCTGAACCTTGCTTGAAAAGCCATAGCCAGCACGTGGGCATATGAATTTGTAGGGGATAGGTTTATTTATCCTCATTAATAATTGTGTTGTAAGTTTTTTAATGGTAATGTTACTATTTTATTTGGCAAATTTATATTTGTTTTTAATTATTATCCCAAATTATCACATTTTGTACACCATATATATATATATATATATATAATTTGATACATGCCCTTTTCTGTCATTTTTCATCTCATCTACTTTTTAAAAGCTGTGCCAAACAAGTGCTCATTAGAAACAAAAGTCACTTCTGTCACTGCTATCCCAAACACAAATCACATCAGTAAAAAGTCCATTAAGAAAAGTCTATCAGAAACAAAAGTCACTTCTCTCACAGCAATCCCAAACGGGCCCTTTATGATGCAACCATACGCATCTGACTGTCTGTACTGCCACATAAATAATATTGATTGAATTCTTTTCCCTCACAAACTGTCACATGGTATCACGAGTCACTGACCATTTTTTCTCCTTTTTCGTACCTTTCTCTCTTTCTTTCCCCTGTTCACCTTTTTGAATATTTGAACATTCCCTTTCTCTGCAAATTTCATTTCTTCGAAACTCTTCACCTTTGTTTTCTTTCCATGGCTTCCACTTCCACTTCACCACCGTCATCAGATTCGACTCCGTCACTGCCTCGTCGTCGTCGACCACCGTTGTCTGTAACTACTCCGGTTGTCGATCAGGCAGGTCCGTTCTATATTCATCCTAATGAGAATCCTACTTTTGTTTTGGTTGCTCCACCTCTTGATGGTTCCAATTATCACGGTTGGGCCAAAGCCATGCGCATGGCTCTTCTTTCCAAGAACAAATTGAAATTCGTTGATGGTTCACTGCTTCCGCCGTCGTCGATCGACTCCACATTTCCGATTTGAGAGCATTGCAACAACCTAGTTCAAGGTTGGCTTACATGTTCCATATTGCCGATGATAGCCAAGAGTATTCTCTGGTTCGACACTGCTCATGAGATATGGAGTGATCTTCAATCTCACTTCTCTCAGTCAAATTTGTTTCGTGTTGCAGATTTGCAAGAGGAGATATGCAATCTCAGACAAGGTCCTTCCACGATCAGTGACTATTTCACTAGGCTGAAAATCCTCTGGGATGAACTTGCCAATATTCAACCTCTGAAGCCCTGTTCGTGTGGATCTATCACTATGATGAACTCCTATCGTGAAGAAGATACGATTCTTGAAAGGCCTCAATGGACAATTTACTTCTGTGAAATCTCAGATAATGCTTATTGAGCCTTTACCTCCTATTACTCGAGTTTTTTCTCTTGTTGTTCAACAAGAAAGGGAGCTTCATTCACCTACTGAGGCTAAGGTTCTTGCTACTCAAGCGCCACGATTTGTTCCTCCTTATTCACCTACTGAGGCTAAGGTTCTTGCTACTTAAGCTCCACGGTTTGTTCCTCCTAGTTATAAGGTCAAGTAGTGTTCGCTCTATGGTAAGCCAAGGCATATTGAGGCTACTTGTTATCGGAAACACGGATTTCCCCCTGGTTTCAAATTCTGGTCCTCTGGTTCTTCAAGCTCGGTGAATCATATTGCAACGCCCGAGTCTGGAATTGTTCAACAACCTTCCCCTGCTCTGGCTTCTCCCCCGGTTCCTTCTTCACGGCTTGTTGTTCTACCTCAATTATCTGCTGATCAGTACAATAAGCTTCTCACTTTGCTCAATTTGTCTGCACCATCTCAACCAATAATCAAAAATTTGTTTGCCTCGGTTCCTACTGAAGGTATACTTATTTCTCAATTTTCACTTGTTTATGTTTCATGGATCATTGACTCTAGAGCAATCGATCATGTTTGTTCATTTCTGGCTTTGTTTGATTCATATAAGCCTATTTCACCAATTTCTGTAAGACTTCCTATTGGCTTTAACATTGTTGCACGGTTCACATATCTGATTCATTAATCTTGCATAATGTCCTTTATTTGCCTTATTTTTCCTTTAACATTGTCTATGTCTCAAGATTAACTTGTTCTCACAATTGTTTTCTCACTTTTTATTTCAATGCTTGTCAGATACACCAAACTCATTCTTTACAAATGATTGGTTCAGCTAGACTGTTTGAAGGCCTTTACATACTTACTGCAGATATGAAATTCTAGAGACCATCTTCTCAGATTCTTATGGCCAATGCTTATTCCATTTCACTAGCTTCTCTTTGGCACTTTCGGTTGGGACATCCCTCAGCCTCAACTTTATCTGTTTTACATAAACAAATACTTGATATTTCCTGTGTATCTCAATCCTTTACATGTGATGCTTGTCATTTTGCTAAATAAAAGCGTTTATCTTTTTCTGTAAGCACAAGTTCCTGCAATAAAATCTTTGATATACTTCATGTTGTTTGGGGTCCTTTTTCAATTCCTTCTATGCAAGGACATGCTATTTTCTCACTCTAGTTTATGACTATTCTAGATATACCTAGATATTTTTAATGAAAAATAAATCTGATGCCCATACTCACATTTCTCATTTTTTCGCTCTTATGGAAACTCAATTTTCCTCTTCTATTAAAATTTTTGCATTCTGATAATGGTCTTGAATTCCATTTACCTCAATTTTATGCTTCTAAAGGTGTTATCTATCAAAAATCTTGTGTTGCCTCCCCTCAACAAAATGGTTTAGTGGAATGCAAGCATCAACACATTTTAAATGTTGCACATGCACTTCTTTTTCAATCTCATATTCCCCTCTCCTATTGGTCTTTTCTTGTTTTGCATGCTACTCACATTATTAATTGTTTACCTTCTCCCATTATTCAAAATTGCACACCATTTTGAATGTTTACATGGTTTCTCCTTCTTATTCCCATTTTAAAGTTTTTAGCTCACTTTGTTATGCATCCACTTTATCCTCTCATCGTTTTAAATTTGATCCTAGAGCACAAAAATGTGTTTTCTTGGGCATTCCACATGGTTCATAGGCTTATACTTTGCTAGATATATCTAACAACCAGATTTTTATTTCTCGCGATGTAATTTTTCATGAACATGTGTTTCCTTTTCAAAATGATAGCATCTCCTCACTTTCTTTTCCTTTACCCGAACCTCAACCTTGTTCTCATTTACTGGATGATTCCACTCCTCTCCCTTCCCCACCTTTATCTCCTCATTCTTCTGCCCTGTCCACTACTTCACCTCCCTTACCCTCACCTCCTTCCCTTCGTCGTTTAACTCGAATCCATCATCCTCCTTATCTTCCGAACCTCAACCTTGTTCTCATTTGTAAGATTATCATTGTGCCTTCCTATCTTCTACTACTAAATTAAATCACCATGCAAAGGTAACCCTAAATACCCCTTATCTTCCGTTCTTTTCGTCCTATCATTCGTTTTCTTCTACTTATAAAGCTTTTGTCAATGCTGTTACTGTTTCTCCTTTTCTTACTTCTTTCAAGCAAGATGTGAAACATTCTATGTGGAGAGAGGCTATGACTGCAGAAATTAATGCTTTTGAACAAAACTAGACATGGGTTCTTACTTCATTACCACCGGGTAAGAGCACTATTAGCTATAAATGGGTTTTCCGTACCAAATTTAAAGCTAATGGTGACATAGAGAGGTATAAAGCTAGGCTTGTGGCCAAAGGGTATACTCAAATTGAAGGTATTGACTATTTTGACACCTTTTCTTCGGTTGCAAAAATGACTACTCTTTGTTTATTGCTTTCGATTACTGCTGCACAGCATTGGTATTTGCACCAATTAGATGTTAACAATGCTTTCTTACATGGGGATTTGATTGCATGAAGAAGTTTATATGGATCTCCCTCTTGGTTTTATACCTTCTCATCCTAATCAAGTGTGTAAGTTACAAAAGTCCCTTTATGGTTTGAAACAAGCTAGTCGCCAATGGTATTCCAAGCTTTCCACTGCTTTGTTATCCTATGGTTATTTACAATCAACATCTAATCATTCTATGTTTTTTAAAGCATCTTCCACTGCATTTACTGTTATTTTGGTATATGTTGATGATGTGGTGCTTGCTGGAAATGATTTGGTTGAAATTCAGTTAGTTAAATAACAATTACACTTTGCATTTACTATTAAGGATCTTGGTGAACTTCGATATTTTCTTGGCCTTGAGCTTGCTCGTTCTAAAGCTGGTATATTTCTGTCTCAACGCAAGTTTGCCTTGGAATTGCTTGATGACACTGGTTATTTGGCTTGTAAGCCTGCTAACTGCCCTATGGATCCTCATTTGAAGCTTTTTCAAGATCGTGGTACGCCTCTCCTTGACCCTCTCTCTTATCACAAACTTATTGGTCGTTTGTAATATCTTACCACAACTAGGCTTGATTTAAGTTTTGTCACTTAGTAACTTAGTCAATTCATGTCTAGACCTTGTGACACTCATTTGGCAACAACTCATCGTGTTCTTCGTTATCCTAAGGATTATCCTGGTGCTGGAATTTTCTTTTCTGCTGATTCTGATTTGAAATTACGTAGTTATAGTGATTCTGATTGGGCTAGTTGTGTGGATACACGTCGTTCTATTACTGGTTTTGCCATCTTTCTTGGTTCATCTTTGATCTCTTGGAAAGCCAAGAAACAAGCTACAGTTTCCAAGTCCTCTTCTGAGGCTGAATATAAAGCTTTGACCTCTACTACTTGTGAATTACAATGGTTGATTTATCTTTTGAATGATTTTTACATATCCCATCTTGATCCGGCTCTTTATTGTGATAATCAATCTGCCATACAAATTGCCGCTAACCCCACTTTTCATGAGAGAACTAAGCATATCGAATTGGATTGTCATCTAGTTTGTGAGAAAGTTCAGGCAAAAGTTATTCATATTATGCCTGTACGGTCTGTTGATCAAGTCACTGATATTTTTACAAAACCACTCCATCCAGCCCGATTTTATGAGCACACATCCATGCTGGGTCTTAAAGATATTCATGCTCCAGCTTGCGGGGGGTGATAGAAGTAACATAGTTAGTTAGTTTATTTTGTTATTGTTATTCAGTTGTATTGTAACTACTCTCTTTATGATGCAACCATATGCATTTGACTGTCTGTGTATATATATATACTGCCACATCAATAATATTGATTGAATTCTTTTCCCTCACAAACTATCACAAAGGATGAGAGGGAATGAGAGAATTATACAAAATGACTATGGTGTTTAAGAAAATATATGTTGTTAACTAACTTCATTGATATAATTAAATTAAATAAATATGTCATATGTCAAGAAGTGAAAGTGTATCAAGATTCAAGAACAAAAAAAAAAAGGGCAGATGTAGGAAGAGTATACTGCCATTTAGCCCCTATAATAAAACATGGTTACCGTATCACAAAAGTGATTTTATTCCTTATAGTAATAAAATTTTAAAGGTATTTTAAATAAATTATTATTTTTTATCCTGAAATATAACCATTTTATTTTTATAAGTGGTATGGTGAATAAAATGAAAAAATTACTGTTCCAACATATTCTATGCGAATTAGAACAAGTTTGGCCAGTAAATATTGCTTAAGAAGATTAAATTAAAGTATATTTAATCATGTTAAGATTTCGACAAGAAGAAATATAATAACTTCTTTTATAAATAACTGTTTGAAAATTTGGTCAGTATCGAATTAAAAATTTAACTGAGCAATAGTCGAGCTTAGTGTGTCATTTTTCTATTCAGGTTAAAAAAAGAATTTATTACTATTAATAGCGCGAACCAGAGTTTTAAGATGAACAATATATAAATGTTTATAAACACTCTCCTAATAGTTATTTCATTCAATTTTATTTTTAAAATGATGAACAATATATAAATGTTTTAAGATGAACCAGAGTTTTAAGATGAACAATATATAAATGTTTATAAACACTCTCCTAATGTTATTTCATTCAATTTTATTTTTAAAATGTTCAAGATGATTTTGAGAATTGAGATGTTGTTTTAATCTGAATATTAAATGGTTTCCACATCGTCGGAGCTTGGTTTTGTGAAAATGTGAAATCAAACTGTTATAAATCAAAATTGAAGTAAAATTCAATTAATATGATGTAGTTTATATTTAAACAGACTCATGTGAAAACATCAGTTTGACAAATTAAACTAAAACTTACCACTCTGATCCTATTTATAAGTCTCTTTTGACCAAAAAAATTTGGTCCTATTTATAAGTCCCTTTTGACCAAATAAATGAACTTGTGACAATTTTGCCCATATTTGTACCAATAAAAATAGAGAGAGAAGAAAAAGTTTAAAGGTACCCAATTATAAATGAGGGCAAAATTGAAAATTCACCCCATAATCATTGTGCTACCTACCTCTCCTTGGTATGTGTGATTTGGTTAAAAGGGACTTATAAATAGGACCAGAGTGGTATGTAAATGCTATGTTGATGAAAGTCGAGTTTTTATGTGAAATGACTGAAAACACAATATGAGTTTTATAATATATTTGTGTGTATTATATGTATATAATTAAATAATTTGAAGAGAAATATTAGAAATAAAGTTCAAATTATACCCAAAAAAAAAGTTAATATATTATTGGAAGAAATTTGTGAATACTAAAGTGTTTTATATCAAAACCAGTCCACCTTGGTATGCACATTTTTTTATATGAACTCAAAGTATCTATAAGTCACTTTAGATTTGGGCCTAATCTCTGTCAAGTCGGAACGCTCGCCTGAATCTAGGATTATCGCTGGCAACTCTATTTTGGTGATTTGTGGATCTGACTATGGTGGTCTTGTTTGTGTTATCTAGTTTAACCAAAGTTGTGTGTCTCCTGGCACTGTGTAACTCATTGCCTCTCTAAAACTCTGAATAGAGCAGCGAGTCACCAACGCCGGAAAACCAAAACATGTTAATTTTCTTCAGGAATTAATCCTGGCTCTATCATATCCCATGATCCTAACTCTATCATATCCCTTAATTCTAGTTGTATTAGTTTAGGAAAAATTTCTGACTGATTGTAATCAGTCCTTTATGTTGTAATCCCTTTGATCTTGCCTTTGATATCTCTCCTAAAGCTTATATAAGTGTAATCCTTTCCTATGAATAAATATTGCATTGAGAATGTTTATGATTTTCACATGGCATCAGAGCAGGATTAATTCCCGAAGAAAATTAACAATTTTGTTCTGGTTTTCGGGCGCTGGTGAATAGAGTTAAAGCTTTCCCAACAAGTACGTTTCTTAGGATTTGAACTTACACTTTTCATTTTACCATAATGAGATCGCTTGCCATCTCAACTAACAGGTTATTGGTATATTTTAATTAAAAATATGGATTAGAAAATATAGAGGGTTTTTTTTTTCCCTCAATAAAATAGAGAGGGTTGAGGTGATGTAAGGGGAGGGGGAGAAAGTGAATAGAGGATAACCATGTGGACGCGAACCAATACGTTGGAGCTTGCATTTATCAACCCACCGCAGCGATCGATGTTGCTAAAAAAACCACGAAACAAAAGGTTGCTTTAATTTTAAAGTCAAGTTGGAGCTTAACTTTTTTTTTTTTTTTTAAATATGAGTTGGAGCATAAAATCAGCCCCTAATGTTGAGGACTGGACAGTCAAATGGATAGCCCATTCAAGTGCTACAAAATCTTCGGCCATATGGACCAAACCGCATCGTTTAGGGCTTCTGGGTAATGCGGTGATCACTCGGGCCTTACTTGTGCGATGCTTCTGCTTTTTTTTTTTTTTTTTTGGGCTTCTGCCTTGTTGTCACCCCGGGGATTAATCAGTGTATTTTTTTTTTCCCCAAGACTTTAAACATTACTTTACAAAAATATTCGGAAAACATGAAAATAGTTAATAAAATCAAACAATCTCAAAGTTTGTTTTTAAAATTCCATTGTTAGCCCCCTCACAGTCCTTGTTAGGTGGATAGATACCATTCTGGTCCTATTTATAAATCCACTTTGATAAAAATATTTGGTTCTATTTATAAGTCCAGCTTCATGTATTAAATGAGGTTGTAGCAATTTTACTCATATTAATTGTATTCATAAAGTAAGAGAGAGAAGAAATAATTGAAAAATACACAATCATAAATGAGGGCAAAGTTGAAAATTTACCCTCATAATCATTGAGTCAATTACCTCTCTTTGGTATGTGAGATTTTGTCAAACTAGACTTATAAATAGAACCAGAGTAGTACTTCATTACACAGATGGTCTCTATTTAGAAGGCACGGACCACCTGCATTTTATGTTTGAGTGAAAATAGGTTAGGCCATTAATAGAGATCTATGCCCTAGCTCATTTAGTAAATAGACCAGACTTAGGTTCAGACCTATTTTTATAAAGGGGAATACACTTCTCATGTTGTAAGAGAAGTGTATCCTCATGTCATAGATATTTCGATTTCTATGCTTAAGTTTTTTTTAATAAAAAAGATGTGGGTCCCACAATTTCATGTATGTGTAAAAATCTTTTTCTTCTCATGTTAAACCCTTCTATAAAACATAACATATAGGTTTTATCTATTTAACTTTTTTTAGTTTATATAATTATATATGTATAACATTATATTATCCAATAATTTTATATATCACTTATAAATTTACCGACTTAACATTAGTCGTAACCTATTTTTAACCTTGACCTTAATCTTAAGTTTTGAGTCTCATCGTCATCACACTCAACCCGTACTTTTGCATCAATCATTCACCCTTACCTTTCTTTTCTTCAATCGCTCAAAATGACAACACTAACTCACTCGATCTTTTTTAATTTACGTCGTTCATT
The DNA here is from genome assembly GCA_034222035.1 of Acacia crassicarpa. NCBI lineage: Eukaryota > Viridiplantae > Streptophyta > Magnoliopsida > Fabales > Fabaceae > Acacia > Acacia crassicarpa. The sequence continues at coordinate 11,614,045 of JAWXYG010000003.1, forward strand.
AAATTATAATAATTACTATGAGTTTATTTTAATGTCAAATGAAATATTATAATCTTAATTGGAAGATTTTGTCTCAATTTATGTGGAAAAAGTAAAATATGTCAAATCTAGTTTTACATAATGCTTGTTATACTTGGTCAATTTTATAAAATATATTCTAATAATCAACAGACAATTAATTTTTCTTATTCTTATTTACTCAGTAATAGTTGTCAATATAGACATTCTTTTCTTTTCACTACTAATCCCTTGTATTACAATGAGAATAGATGTTAGGCTTTTAAGACATAATGTAATTGTAAATAAGCGTGAAGGGTTATATATAAATTTCGAGACATAAGCTGTAAAGGCTATTGAAATGTTTACATTTTAAGTACGTCTTCAAACAGGCTTCAGGTCTTGTCAGACATTTTAAAGGCCCAGGCTCATGTCTTAAAAAAAAAAAGAAGAAGAAGAAGAAGCTTAAATACAAACTTAGCCTTCAAATCTTTATTGTGAGCCCTTGCCTATTTAAGTAAAGCGTAGCTTAACCTATTTTCATCCTATTAATGTTATACATGTGTGCCACAGGTGTTTTTTGTGAGGGCAAACTGACAAATTAATTATCCAATTTTTATACACTATCTTAATATAAAACAAACCCCCTAGGCCTCTGCCTGTTATATAAAAAAAAAAAAAAAAAAAAAAAGCTTATTGTAGATTTTAAAGGTAGCATGGGTACGGATTCCTAAGTTTCCAATTGACTTCTATGATAAGTGTATTTTGTATGTGGTTGGCAATTAGATTGGTAGTGTTCTTAAGGTGGATACAAATACCCTTCATCAGACTAAGGGACGCTTCGCTCGTATATGTGTCGAAGGTGGCCTTAATGCACCGCTGCTCTTATTGTTGGTGATGAATGGAAAGAAGAAGAATATAGTTTATGAGGGGTTACACTTGATTTGCTTTTCATGTGGAAGGTATGGCCACGCCTCTGAGCACTGCCCGAATAAGAGTACTGAAGTTCGTAATACGTGTTACTACTACTCAATGGCTAACAGAAAGAAACATCGTAATAGAATTGAGGCTCTTATGCTTGACTATAGGGAGTGGTCAAAAGATGCAAAGGAGATTATGAGCATGGGCAATTAGTTCTTCGAGGATCCATATACAAAAACGAATACATTTTCTGATTCACTTGTGCTTGGGTGTACTTACCTAGAGATTGACGACGTTTATCTTCGAATGATAAGAAAGCAGGTTGATAATTATGAGATTGATCAATTTAGCGTGCCTTGTTTGATATGGGATCCCTTAAAGCGCCAGGTCTTGATGGATTTAACCCCTTTTTACCAAAGTCAATGGGCTACGATGGGACTAGATGTGACAACTTTGGTTAAGAGGGTGTTCCAGGATCCATACTGGGTTTGAAATATTAATAGCGCACAAATAGTGCTTATACCCAAGATTGATCATCCCAAAACAATTCGTGAACTTTCACCCCATAAGCTTATGTAATGTATGTGGTGTGTAAAATAGTGATGAAAATTGTTTCCAATAGGCCAAGCCCATTATGTCATTGGTCATAACCCCAAATCAGTGTAGCTTTGTGAAGGGCCTGCAGAGATTTGACAGTATCATTCTTATGCACGAGATTATTCACTCTACGAGGGATCTCAAGAGGAGCCAGGGTTTCATGGCTATTAAAATATATTTTTAAAATGCCTATGGTCGTGTTAATTGAAGATTAATTGTTGACTGTGTAAAGGAGCTCAATAATATTCCTGATTATCTTGGTGATGTGATCTGAGCTTGTATGCCAACTCCAAAAATGGAACTACTTTGGAATGGAATGACGTCTTTTGTCCTTCCCATGGGGTAAGACAAGGAGATCTAGCTCATCTCACCTTACCTTTTTGCTATTATGATGGAAAGGTTGGGCCACTTGATACAAACTTTTGTTGTTGATGGGGATTTGCTTCCATTTTAGACTATCCAGGCACGATATAACTATCTCTCATGTTTTCTCTGCTAAGTCACAAATTTACTTCTAAAAAATGTGAATCATACTAGATGCAAGGAAATTAGTGACTTCTTAAACTTTGTCCCAACTTCTAATTTCGGGAATTATCTCAGGATGCCTATCTTATATGAGCGTGTTTCAAAGTCAACATATAAATTTATTTTAAATAAGATGGATGCCCATTTATTGAGTTGGAAATCCAATATGTTATCCATGGCCGCTAGACATACTTTGGTATCCTCAGTGACCTTGGCCATGCCTTCGTATGCCATGTTATCGGTGCCTCTGTCGTTGGTAACTTTGTGATGAGATTGATAAGAGTTGTCGCAACTTCCTTTAAGGGAGTAACTCTAATAGCCGAAAGCCTCACTTGGTCTCATGGGATAGGGTGTGTTCTCAAAAGTAAAATGGGGGCTTAGACCTACGGCAGACCTGTCTCTAGAACCAAGCGTTCATGATGAAGCTTGGATAGGCCATAATAAGCAAGTGTGACTCACCATGGGTTAGGTTTTTGTGTGAAAAATATACAGCAAGTGATAACCTTATTCCTAAGGTAAAATAGCGCATATCAGAATTGAGTACGTGGCGGGGAATCTGTACTAATTGGAACCTAGTAATAGAAAGCATATCGTGGCGAATAACAAATGGTATTGATACATTTTTTTTGGAAAGACACATGGGTGCCTCATTTGGAAAAATTAGAGAAGCTGGCAATACAGGCTTTATTAAGTGAAGTTTTAGCGTGAAAAGTCGCTGATTGTATTACTCCATCGGGTCAATGGGATTTGCAGAAGTTTGAACACCTCTCACCAAGACAAGTTAGTACTTACCAGGCCAAGTTAGTACTGTAATTCAACAGGTTTGGATTCAACAAGATGGTAGCAATAACTTCCCAGTCTGGCGGTGGTCATCGGATGAGAACTTTTTCTTGAAGTCTGCATATAAGCACAAAGTTGGTCTTCCTCTGTTATACACTCGCTCTCGTTGGAAACTAATATGGAAGCTTAAAGTCCCTCAATGTTATGGTATGTTTTTTTGGCTTTGTGTTCCACGGTTTCTTGTTCACTAACATGGCCAGATTTCAACTTGGGATCCATCCCACCAGGATATGTGAAACCTGTCAGTGTGAGCGTGAGTCATTCTTGCATGATTTTAGGGATTGCGTAGTATATATAGAAGTGTCATTTGCCGGTTTGTTGGCATGAGTCTTTTTTTAGCTCAATGGATCAGAATATTTGGTTCACATGTTCTTGGGACAAAAGGATTTAGTGCAAGGGGTATGAGTTGTTATCTTGGATTGATCGTTTACTCAATAACCACATTTGGAGTAAAGAATTTGTCTTAGCCTGTACACGTGCATGCTTGTCATGGGGTTGCACAAGTCATCTGCAATCGCAATTCGAAGGGGCCAATCAATATAACTAGACACCTCCGCCTCCTGGTTGGGTGACGATTTTCGATGGATCCGAAGTGAAGACTCTGGTTTGAGTACCTGTGGTGATGTGCTGAGGGACAATAATGACGGGTTTATTTAGGGATTTTTGTACAAGGCTATAATGGGGTCTATGGTCTCTACTGAAGCATGGGAAATTGTTTGGGGTCTTAGATTGGCATGGGATCGAGGTCTCAGATAGGTTATTATTGAGAGTGATAGTCATGAGGTTCTTTAGTTGATTCAGGCTACAATCCATTCGAAGCACCTCAATAGTAATATTATCTTGGAGATTCAAGCGATGCTGGAACGTGCGTGGTAGGTGGAGCTGCTACAATGTAGCCGTGATGCAAATTCTATTGCAGATAAGGCTGTACATCAAACCCGGGAACCCGGCCAACTTGGCATGACCCAACCCGACCCGGCCCGGTCCAGTCTTAAAAAAAGATGAAGAAACCCTAACATATTCGGGTAAGTTCAGGCTCAAGTTCAGGACCAACAAGCCCGGTCCTACCCGGATAATTATATATATATTATTTTTTTATTATTACTTTTTTATAACTTCAGCCTACCCTAATGCGCGTTCAATCCCCAATCTCAAGCTCCTGATTTGGTTGATTCCGCATCTCACTCTCACCACCATCTCCTACTCTCCTCCTTAACCAGTTGCATCGTGCCATCGTCTGTCCCACCTCATTGTCGCAAGAAGATTTGGGTTATCGACTTATCGTCTCGATGGCCTATGCTCAGTCATCGACGGCAACCTCTTCCCTCCAGATCTGGGTTTCATTGACGGCAACGGCGACAGCGACCTTTTAACTCCAGATCTGGGTTGCCATCGTCCTCCACTTTCACCATATACCTGCAGATTTTGTTGTGTGTGCTCGTCTACCTGCAAATCGTTCTATTTTCGGAATTTTTTTTCTACCGTTTACCTGCAGATTGCTCTATTTCTGGAATATAACTGTGTGCTCTTCTGTTTTTGGATTTTTTTTCCTACCGTATACTTGCAGATTGCTTTGTTTCTGGAATATAACTGTGCACTCTTCTGTTTCTGGAATATAACTGTTTTTGGAATTTTTTTCTACTATGTACTTGCAGATCATTTTGTTTCTAGCTAGAATATAATTATGTACTCTTCTGTTTCTGGAAATTTTTCTTTGGATTTTCTGTTCGATCGACTGGATCTTGTTTTTTTGTTTTTCAGGTTAAAAAAGAAAGCCTTATTCACGCAAGGTGGATTGGGCTGGCTAGACCACTAACCCGGTCCAGTCTGACCCAGTCTCTCCAACTTGAGAGCTATCGGGTTTTTTTCCGAGTAGGACCGGGCTTCAGACTAGAATGTCCAACTTGAACAACCTTCCGGATCAGACCACGGGCTAATGGTCTACCCGGTTTAATTGTAGATGCTATATCTAGAGAAGCATGACACATGATGGTACATCCATTAACTGTCGAGATACCCTATGATGATGTCAATCGTTTATTGTTGAATGATGTTGAGAGTGCCTGGTTGCGGGTTGGGTCAGATGGTTAGTGCCTGAAAGCTTTATGTCCACCATTATTAAAAAAGAATAAGAAAAAAATCTACTATAGAATAGACTAATTTCGAGAAATTAATGAAATAAATTACTAGCTCAAAATATGAGAGTTAGATAAGTAATGAAAGATTCATGAAATTAGCTAAATTAATTATTCATAACAAATGTGTTTTATCTTCTTAAATTACCCTATTTGATCATGAGCTTTGAAGTCCTTTTTAAAAAGTACTCACAATATATGCAATAAATAGGGAGATTATGAGTAAAAAAATTATAAATTTGAGAGGTGAAGTTAATCAACGTCTTATATTTAACACCAATTTATTTTGCCTCTCATATTATAACAAACGGTCACATAATCTCTTTGAAATATTTTTATGTGTTATCAAATTATATATATCAGTTTATATGTAACACAAATTAATTTAAACAATAATAATAAATAAGTTTTTTTAAATAATTTCATTAATTTCTAGATCAACTAACTCAGTCTCATATTCATTACAGTATGTAGTATTTGATTTGACAAAAAAAAAGTATGCAGTATTTAAAAGAGTTCATTCTTAAAATAACGTGTTTGAAAAATACTCCTTAGATGGTCCACGTGTGACTCATAAGAAGATGACGTCTATTAAGTGACGATGGGAAGAACTCTTTTTTTTTTTTTGGTAGTAAACGGGGCATTCAGCCCATGCTCATTCTCATGCTCATTCCTGTATTAAGACACAACGAGGGTATGATACACCCACATAATCCCTGTGCAAGAACTTTCTAACTATCAGCGGAGGATTATCAAATACAACATAAGCATTCTCCTGTAAAAAACTTAAACCAGCAAGGGCATCTGCACAATTATTACTTTCTCTATATACATGTGAAACTATCACCCTAGAGAACTTTTTCATAGCATCCACTATAAGAAAAAAGGATTTTAGCGATGGAAAAAATCCATCGCTAAAACCTAAAATTCCGTCGCTAAATGAATTAGCGACGGATTTTTTTCATCACTAAAAAGTGGTCGCAATTGCGACGGAATTTCAGATTCCGTCGCAATTAGCGACGGAATATGATTCCGTCGCTAATTTGAATTTAGCGACGGATTTTAAATCCGTCGCTAAATTCAAATTCGCGACGGATTCATATTCCGTCACTAATTTCGCTAAATTTAAATTAGCGACGGATTCAGTTTCCGTCGCTAATTTGATTAATTTTTTTTAAAAAAATTATATATTATTTTATTTTAATTAATTTTTTATTTTTTGTTTTAATTTTCTTTGAAAATTATATTCTTTTAAAAATAATTATATTCTGTTTGGAGGTGTATAATCTATATTATGGAAAGAGACAGGGTTCACTTTTCATCCTGTGCTAAAAACCCAGGTTTACATTCTTAATTAACGAACATGAATAATTATCAATTTGATTCTAGTCATCCATCTAATGAAAACAGAGCAAACATATAATAATTTTGTCCAATAAATCTGTGAAAAAGTTTTCTTGTTTTTCATGATTATTTTAGTTATTAGCAAATTATGAGATGTTGGAGAGGATTTTTCACCTACTGACTTGAATTGAATCCCTTCATGCAAAAGTATACAACAATCACCTACTTCTCAGTAACCCCGAACAGCTTTATCTTCTTTACATATAATTCACAAAAACTAAAAGTTCTGAAAATGCATATTCCATAGTCAGTAGGAGCAGTTTTACTCTTCAAGTTTAAGCATCAAACCAAAAACAAACAAAGGACACATTACAGTAAGTGAGGAACAATAAGTGAGCGAAGAAGAAGAAGCACAAGGAAAGAGTGAAGTCAAACAAATCACAATAATATTACGAACACGGAGAATAAGAGAGCACGATATTAGGAATCAATGTGTACATAAGAATATGAATGGAAAACGCAACCAAATTGTAAAAGACCTAGTGTCCTCCTTCACTCATCAACACGCCCGCTGAATATAATCATCAAAACGAAAAATATGAAGAAGAAAATTAAATGAAATTCATATACAAAGATCAAGATCCAAATTACATTACTCTCATAATTAATAACGAATGAAAATGCTCTGCTCAGAAGAGAAGCCCGAACACGAGAGCAACCAGCGAAGCAACGGCGGAAGGCACGAATAGGTCGGAAGGCATGAAGCAACTCTCATAATTAAATGAAATCGCTTTTTGCGACGGAAACTGAATTCCGTCGCAAAAAGTAAGAAACTTTTTAGCGATGGAATTAAATTCCGTCGCTAAAAAGCTGTAGCTGGCAGCCTTTTTGTTGCCAGCTAGCGACGAAAACTGAATTCCGTCGCTAACTCCCAAAACTGGCGGCCTTTTTGGCCACCAGTTTGCGACGGAATTCAAAATCCGTCGCTAAATCTAGCGACGGAATTCAATTCCATCGCTAGATTTAGCGACGGAAACTGAATTCCGTCGCTAGGTTTAGCGAGGGAAACTGAATTCCGTCACTAACTCCCAAAACTGGCAGCCTTTTTGGCCACCAGTTTGCGACGGAATTCAAATTCCGTCGCTAAATCTAGCGACGTGACGGAAACTGAATTCCGTCGCTAAAGGCCGCCAGTCAGCGACGGATTTTGATTCCGTTGCTAGATTTAGCGACGGAATTCAATTCCGTCCCTAAAATTAGCGACGGATTTAAAATTCGTCGCTAATTTCCTCATTTTGCGACGGAAATAAAATTCCGTCGTAAAATGCCTTGAATTTGCAACGGAATATTTTCCGTCACAAATTCCGTCGCTATTCTGCATTTTTTTAGTAGTGATCTCTAATTGCTCCCAGCATCCTCGTCAATCTGCAGCTGCTGTATTTTCTGAACCACAGATTTTGAGTCACATTCCAGAACAATGCTGTCTATTTGTTTGCTGCCTGCTAGCTCTAAACCAGATAGCACCGCCCAAAGCTCAGCATTCAAGGCTGAGCAAGATCCCAGTTTTCGGGAGAACCGTTCAAATTCCAGGCCACAGTTGCTCTATACCTTGTCACAATTTAGCTTGGTCAAAAACAAAAACCAAGACTCCGTCATCCAACGTGGCTACATTAAGGGCTTCTAATCAGATCAAATGTAACTATGTTAAATATTGGTTCTTGAGATTTTCTTTTAATTTTAATAGCCTTAGAAATTATAAGGATTTTTTAAAAAAAATATATAATTTTAAAATATTTAAATTGGTTTTTACTACAATATTTAGTGGGGATATGAAAAACAGGGAAAAGACGAAAAAGACTATCAAAATTAATAGATAAATGAATATGTTGAATTTTAACAATTTCAAAAGAATTGATGTAAACTTTTGAAATGTTGCAAATTTTGAGAACTAATCTAACCACATTTATTATTATTATTTTTTTTTTAAAAAAAATCTCAACCCCCTTGTTAGTCGCCCGGAGCTTCAGCGACTATGACCAAAGTTTCGACAGCCTACTGTGTACATTTAAAATTTCTCAAGCAAAAATTGTTAATATAAATACTTTCAATTATTAATAGCAATATTAAAGTTATAAACAACGACCTAATATATATATATATATATATATATATATATATATATATTATTTCTCATCAAAAAATTGTCAATATGGATAATTGAGTTGTTAATAATTTTAAAACTATTAATAACTTAGGTATTCATATTGAAAACTTTAGCCAAAGAGATTCAAAAAATAAAAAAATGAGCCACCAGAATTCCAATAAAAGTTAATATATTTCTAACAAATACTTAGAATACAACTTTAATATTGCTATTAACAATTCAAGTATTAATATTAATGATTTTTATCTGAGAAATTTTAAAAAATATATATCTTAGGTCGCTATTTACAATTTTAGTATCACTCTTAACGATTTAATTATCTATATTAACAACTTTTATTTAAAAAATTTTAACAAAAAAAAAATATTAGGCCGTGTGAGCTCTAATCACCGGTTTTCATCCTCAGAGCTTCTGTCATTGACCAGCTTCGCCAGAGTCTCATCGGTCCGCAAAGGTTGGGGTTATTTTATAAAAAAAAAAAATAAGTAGTTAAGTAATTTTGTAAATTTTGAAACATTTCAAAATTATAAATCAATCATTTAAGAATTATTGAAATTTAACATGCTTTTTTATTTTTTTTTATCAATTTTAATTGTATTTTTCTATTTTTTCCACAATTTTTTCTTTAAAAATATCTATTTTCGGAATACATTTTTCAATAAAAGTCTAAGATAGAATTCCAACCATAAACTGGTCTGATTAGAAGTGGTCGCCAAACAGAGGTGATCTGGTGATGCGACCAGCATGCCACGTGTCCCACATTCTCTATTAACCCACAAGGACAGAATTATCTGAATTTTTTTTTTTGTTTATATATATAGAAAAAGAATTATCTGATTTCTGCTGATTACTAAAAAAGGAGAATTATCTTATTTCTCTCCATTGATCCCACTTCATATCGCCTTCCAGATCTGAGCCGTTGAATCGAATCCCCATCCTTCTAAGAATCAAACTAGGGTTTCCGATACCACTATATAAATCACACAGTTACCCATTAGCCGGCGCGGTGCAGGTAGAGTCTGCCCTCCCAAAAAAAAGAAAAAAAACTTATCAGTTTCTGGTTTTTCTTTGTGCGGCCGCCGTTCGGATCTCCGACGGATTTATCCTTTGTTATTCATCTCTATTCATCATCATTACTTAAAAGAAAATCCACAAACTGTTATAGCTACTTTGTTAGATCACCAGGGTGTATCCTTTGATAATTATCAATTTAGGGTTTGAACTGTGTAATTGGTTTTTTCCCCTCTCTAAAAGATTCTCACCGTCAACTAGAGGGGGCGGGAGTGTAGCCGGAATACCTCGAAACACCAAAAAAGGCGGAAGTTAGGAAGGAACAGAAAGAGATTTCTTTGTTGTGCGTGAGATGGCGCAAATGCAGGTGCAGCATCCGAACCCCTTGTCTGCTCCGAATGGCGTGGCGCCGACTCCGACCGTAAACCAATTCCCGGGTGCATCCTTGTACGTTGGGGATCTTGACCTGGACGTGACTGATGCCCAGCTCTACGATTTCTTCAACCGGCTGGGACAAGTTATGTCTGTTCGAGTATGCAGGGACGTCACCAGCCATCGATCCCTTGGTTACGGTTATGTCAATTACAGTAATACTCAGGATGGTTAGTCATATTTCTCTTATGTTTTTCTTTAACTAGTCTTGACTATATTGTTATGAGCATCGTTGATTTTTGGTTATTTATTGACGAGATGTCTATAATTTCGTCTACATCTTTTATAATACTTTGTACTTTTTACGCTTATATTTTCCTAGCCTGCGTTTGCCCGTGAAGCATTGAAACTCTGTTCTGGACATATCGTATACATTTTACTTTTGCTCTATTCATTTGTGAATACTATTTAGTTGTTATTAAGCTTAGCATTGTGTTTTGTTTTGTTACTCAAAATTCGTGACTAGGAATCACTCTTCCGTCACGCACTCCCATTAAGTTAACCAAAAAGCACAAATATGAGAAACGATTTATGGGGTCAGTGATTGCTTATTATTTATTGTCATATTCATCTCCAGCGGCCAGAGCAGTGGATGAACTGAATTTCATGCCGCTGAACAACAAGCCCATCAGGATCATGTATTCCAATCGGGATCCTAGTAGCCGGAAGAGTGGAACAGCGAATATATTTATCAAGGTACTTCTTTGAGTAGTGATCATTTAGTGAATTATTTTTTCCCTCAAGAGTGGTCAATCGAGGGGAAAAATATCTTTTTCAATCTCTTGTTTCAATCATTTTATTTCTTGTTCCGATGGTGGTGCAGAATTTGGATAAGACAATTGACCACAAGGCTTTACACGAGACTTTTTCTGCTTTTGGGAATATTCTTTCTTGCAAACTAGCAACAGATGCTTCTGGCCAGTCCAAAGGATATGGATTTGTGCAATTTGACAAAGAAGAATCTGCACAAAATGCGATTGACAAGTTAAATGGCATGCTTTTAAATGATAAACAGGTCTATGTAGGGCATTTTCTGCGAAAGGAAGATAGAGAGAGTGTTTCTAACAAGACAAAGTTCAACAATGTCTATGTGAAAAACCTGTCAGAGTCAATGACGGATGAAGATTTGAAGAATGTTTTTGGAGAATATGGGACCATTACTAGTGCTGTTATAATGAGAGATGCAGATGGTAAATCAAAGTGTTTTGGTTTTGTCAATTTTGAAAATGCAGATGATGCTGCTAAAGCTGTTGAGGCACTTAATGGAAAGAAGTTCGATAATAAGGAGTGGTATGTTGGAAAAGCTCAAAAAAAATCTGAAAGAGAACTTGAGTTGAAAGGACGATTTGAGGAGAGTATGAAAGAAGCAGTTGACAAACATCAAGGGATGAACTTGTATGTCAAGAATCTGGATGATGCTATCGCTGATGAGAAATTGAAGGAACTGTTCTCTGGATTTGGTACAATAGTTTCTTGCAAGGTATCTAAACACAGTTTCTCCGTTTTGTCAGGCATATTTTTTGGTCGAACTATCAATCTTCTTGGTGGCAAGATTTTAATAAATGCAGTTCTCTTTACTTGAAACATCAGGTTATGAAAGACCAAAATGGAATGAGCAGGGGATCAGGATTTGTTGCCTTCTCAACTCCTGAAGAAGCCTCTCGAGCTGTAAGTTATTGCCTGCTTGTTACAATTTCTTATCTTTTAACAAGGATCTGGTATGTTCCTTCACAAATCTGTTTATAATTCTAGCTTGCGGAGATGAATAGTAAAATGGTTGCCGGCAAACCTCTGTATGTTGCATATGCTCAAAGAAAAGAAGACAGAAGAGCAAGATTACAGGTATTGATTCCAAAATAATTTATTGATAAATAAGTACATGATGCTGTGAGCTCTTTTCTCTGGCGTTTGTCATTACATTGCTACAATTATAGGGATACCATAGGCTGGGATCATATATCTAAAGAGAAAGAGTTATGAGTTATTTTTTTAAATTATTATTCTTTAATTGTTATTTGGTGTTTGTCCAGCATAAATAATTGTTTCTTTCAGGCACAATTCTCACAAATGAGGCCTGTTCCCTTGGTGCCTTCTGTTGGTCCACGCATGCCAATTTATCCTCCTGGTGCTGCAGGTCTGGGACAACAATTTTTGTATGGGCAAGCTCCTCCTGCCATCATTCCTCCACAAGTAATTCTTCACAAGTTATATGCTTTTCAATGTCATAGTCATTATTCTTATTATCACCATGATTGTCAACCCCAATGTGCTTATCTTTTTTTGATCATATACTAGTAGCTAAAGGTGTGGTTAATTGAAGTGGCAATATATCCCTTGTTTTTTTTTTAAAAAAAAAAATAGAAGGGGCTAAACCAACCCTGGGGGATTGAACCCACCACCTCCCCCATGCAAGTGGATTACTTTGCCACTATAGGGCAATGCTTCAAGTGTACAATATATTCCTTCTGCATCTGTTACATCTGTAGGTTTTCCTGAAGCTTGCTATTATCTGCTTTTGTGGCATTTGGAGTATGTTGTGAACAATTGCTTTATACACATTTGAATAAATAAGTAATCAACCCTGTGAACCTCAATTCAGGCTGGGTTTGGTTATCAGCAGCAACTCGTTCCTGGGATGAGGCCTGGTGGTGCTCCAATGCCAAACTTTTTTGTCCCAATGGTCCAGCAGGGTCAACAAGGTCCACGTCCTGGGGGACGCCGTGGAGCAGGTCCTTTGCAACAATCCCAGCAGCCAATGCCACTGATGCAGCAGCAGGTTTGTACATGGACTGTTTTGTTTGTAATTTTTTTAGTGTCATTCTGCATGGCTGATGGGTTAGGTGCTTTCTATGTTCCTTAAATAGATGCTTCCAAGGGGACGTGCCTATCGTTACCCTCCTGGTCGCAACATGCAAGATGTTCCAATGCCAGGAGGAGCTGGTGGAATGCTTTCTGCTCCTTATGACATGGGTGGTTTACCAATCCGGGATGCTGCTGGGCAACCATTGCCCAGGCAGGCATTGGCCACAGCCCTCGCAAATGCTCCACCTGAACAGCAGAGGACTGTAAGTCCTGTTTCCTTATTTTTTTTTGTATTTGAAGCAGCCCTTGTTTTTTACCTTTATTTGCACTAGATGATAGATTTGTGCCATACTGACTCTGTCTCATGAATGGTTTGTTTAGATGCTTGGTGAAGCTTTATACCCTCTAGTAGAACAGCTGGAGCATGATGCAGCAGCTAAGGTAACAGGCATGCTTTTGGAGATGGACCAGCCTGAGGTATTGCATCTTATCGAATCGCCTGAAGCTCTCAAGGCTAAAGTTGCTGAGGCCATGGAGGTTTTGAGAAATGTTGCTCAGCAAGTTGGCAGCCCAACTAATCAATTGGCCTCGCTCTCTCTTAATGACAATCTAGCTTCTTAGGAGCTTCTGTGGTCAATTAATTGCTATCTTTGCAGTCTCTGGTCACTTTCGACTGCTCAAACTCTTTCCTAAATATTGATGTCAGTCAATACAAAGGAAAGCTATATTTTGTTCTTGAATTCTGGAGTATTCTTTTTATTGGTTAGGCTTAGTTTCATTTGCGGGATCTTTTAGTTTATTTATTTCAGTTTGCTTTTATCGCCCTTGTAGTTCAACTGGATTGTTTTGCGAGATTGACAAATTTGACTTTTGATCTTTAGTGTCTATCTTATATTGTTCTGGTCATGATATTTGCTTTTCATATTTGGGCTTATTTATTCAGCCATGCGTAAACCGGCAAATGGTTGTGTCAGTGACTTGGTTTGGGATAGCCTTTTGTTTGCATTACCCCCTCCTGAGTGGGTCATATAAAGACGGGAGCTGGGAGAAGTTTAAATAGACGTCTATTCAAATATTTTCATAGGGAAGAAAAAAAAACCGGGGGGGGGGGGGGGGGGGGGAAGTTTTTAATTTAGTTTGAGTACACGCAAAGGTCAATCTCGGTGTTGAGTTTCCCAAAACGTCGCTGTCTTCACCGATCACTGAACCTGGTCAAATTCAAAATACAACGTAATTTAACATTTTCTTTTATAGTATTGTTAGGAAATATATTATAATTAATATTGTATACATTTAGGGATTAGGGATCACCATAATGAGTTATTAACTCTATTGTCTTCTCTTTTGTGTATATTATTAATGTAAATATCCCTATTACGTACATGAATAAACATTTGAAATTTTTTCCCCCTTTCTGGCTCTACATTGTATCAGAGCTTAGGTTTACTAATTCTTTGATTTTTTTTCCCCACTGCATCGTGCAACACAGTGCGACCCAGTGAGACAGAGTGTGAGAAAGGGTTTTGTGATTGGTGGTCAACAGCTACATGCACCCTACCGTTGGCTTTGACTGGCATGTGAGCTTCACGTGTCATCGTTAGTTTCACCGTTTTTCCACACGCTAGCGTTTGACGTCACTTCACAACAAGCTCTCGGCGTTTTCTTCTCTTTTTCGGCGTCAACTTGCTTTTCTCAGCCTTGCTTTGCTGTCTTGTGGTGTGGGTCTTTACGGTTGAGTAGTAACAGAGGTACTTGTGATGTTTCTTCTGTTGTTTTTGGACGTGTTGCCATCTGGTGATAGTTGTGTTTGTTGTTTCGCCGTTGGTGTGGATGGTGGAATTTGCCTTTTTTGGGAGGTTCTTCAACTCTGATATGCCTCAAGTTTGGTATTTTTTGGTGTGGCTTCTTTTGTATTGCTTGGTCCACTAGGAGATATTAGGTGTTTGGTTGTTGTTTTCTTTGGTTTCTTGTGTTGTCCTCTTTGGTGAGGTTTTCTACTCACTTTTGGGAATAGTGTTCTTCGCATTGGTTTTTTTTAGTGGCTAGTATCTTGCTCGGAGTGTTTGTTATGTAGCTCAACTTGCCTCTCGTGAGGATCAATAGCTGAATCTAAGTCTAGTTCTTTAGTTGCTTTTGTTACAGGTAATATTGCTTATAGTCTTGCTACTTCTTCCTTGAAGTGGATCATCGACTCTGGTTTTACTGATCTTATGACAGGTAACCACCATTTGTTTTCCTCGTATGCGTCTTATGTCAATCCCTTTAGTATAATAATTGACAACGATTCTTATTCTCGTGTTTTTGGCTCTGACATTGTTAACCCTACCTCATCTTTTTTCTTATCCCATGTCCTTAATGTCATTGACCTTGTAATGAATCTTTTGTTTCCTAGTAAACTCACTCGACAATCAAATTGTTTCATCACTCTCTTTTCTAACCATTGTTTGATTCAGAGTTTCACAACGAAGAGAGTTGTGTCTGTTTTGTTAGTGATGTTCATCCCACTGTTATCAAACTTGATCCCAAATCTTTTGAGTATGTCTTCCTTGAGTATTTTAGGGTTTAGAAGGGTTATCGGTGTTATTCTCCCATTCATTGACGTTATCTTGTGTCTACAGATGTCACATTCCATGAGTCAACCCCATTCTTTCTTGTCTTTACTCCTCTGCATCCCCAGTTTCTACAGATGACACCATTGAAAGTCTTTATGATCTCTTAGTCTACATAGCTCAATTACCACTAGTACAAGCATATGACTCGACACTTGTTAAACCGCCTATTTATAATGTTTATTGGAAACGTCTCCAAGCGAGTAATGCAGTCAATTAGGTTCATGACCCACACCAGCAACAATGCCTAATATTTCTGATGCCCTTAATACTTCCACTCTCGCCTTTGAACCACACACAGTGCCTGATACTTATGATGATTTTCCTATTGCCTTATGCTAAACGTACTTGCACTTATCCTATTTCTTCCTTTATTTGCTATAACCATTTGTCTCCTTTATCTTGTTCCTTCATAGCATCCTTACACTCTCACTGTTCCACTACTCTCCAACAAACCTTGGCCCATCACGGATGTCATGCTACGATGGAAGAATAAATGATGTTGGGATAAAGGTTATGAGTAGTAAGAAAGGTATCTTTCTGACATAAAGGAAATATGTTCTTGATTAGTCAAAAGAAATTGGCAAACTTGGAGTAGCACCAAGTAGCTTTCCTATGATTTGTAATCCATTTTTAGAAATCCGTTTGATGAACTCCCAGAGAATGTGAAAAAGAAAGTTGACCCGGAGAAAATCATGTCGTTTGCTTATCTTGAGAGATACCGTAGATTAATTGAGAAATTGAATTATCTCACGGTAACTCACCTTGATGTGACATTTCCAGTTAGTGTGCTTAGCCAATTCATAGCTGTACCAACCGTTACTCAGTGTGAAGCTTTAGAGTAGGGATGTCCAAGGACTGGCTAGACCGGGTTGGAGGTCAACCCGAAGTCTAGCCCAATAGGACCTTGGGCTAGAAAAGTCAACCTGAGGTTTGGTCCAGTCTAGTACTAGGCCGAGATTGGGCCAGACTGAACCGAACCGACAGACTGCCTGGACCAATCCATTTTTTTTGGGAGGGCCTACTTGGGATGCAATATTTTAGCTCTAATTTTACCAGACTTCCGAAAGTAATAAAAAGCGATTAAGTGAAAAGTGATTCTTATAAATTAAAAAACATATTAGGATGTTCGAACTCTAATGAGTGGCCCAATGGTGATTTACCAAAAAAAAAAAAAAATCCTAGGTTAGACCAGACTAGTCCAAGGGGTCTAAGCCTTTGGACCAAAGTTCAGTCCAACCCAAGCAGTTTGGTTCAGTCTAGTCTAGTCAAATTGTCTTAGACCAATTTTTTTTGTTACTCAAACCGGGTCAGACTAGACCAATTCAAGGGGTCTAAGCCTCTGGATCAAAGTTCTGTCCAATCTGAGCAGTTTGGTCCAGTTCGGTCAAATTGTCTTGGACCAATTTTTTTGTTACCTGAACCAGGTCAGATCGAACCAACCAGACCATTTGGACAACCCTAATTTAGAGTATGTCTTACATTACTTGAAGGCTCATTTAGTTGTGGTATGCTTTATACGAATAATGGCCAATAAAATTGAATGCTTTGTGATGCAGATCATGCAAGATTAAAGGCTACCAAAAGATCCATCACATGATATTTTGTGTTTGTGGGTAAAACTTTGGTATCCTAGAGGAGTAAGAACCAACATGTGGTTTCTTGGTTGAGTACAGAAGTTAAGTATAGCACCATGGCTTAGTCAATACAGAAAATTGTATGAATTCACCAGTTAATGAATGAGGTTGGTCTTACCACGTCATTGCTTGCGAAATTGTGGTGTGAAAATAAAACTGCTCTATACATAATCTCCAACTATGTGTTTCATGAACGTAAAAAATACATCAAAATTGATTGTCACTTTTTATGGGATAAGATCAAAGAAAACTTTATTTTTATAGGGCATTTGTGGTCTAGTGACCATTTGGGCGATCTTTTGACCAAGGCCTTAAATGAGATTCATGTTGATTATCTTTATAACAAGTTGGGTTTGATTAACATCTATGCTCCAACATGAGAGAGAGTGTTAGGAAATATATTAATATAAATATATTATAATTAGTATCGCATATAATCAAAGATTATAAAGATTAGGGAATCAATTCTCTTATCTCCTCTTTTGTGTATAAATATTACAGACATGAATAAATATACATTTGAAAATATATTTCTTTTTATATCTCTTTCTGGCTCTACAAGAATAAATAAAATCTTTATCAACAAAGACATTGAGAAAATTCAAGAAAATACCAATTAAATTTTAAAATCTCAAATAGGTGATTTCCCAACAAAGAAGTTGTTCTTGTTAGTTCCGTTATTGTTGTTGTCAACAAGATTTTAAAGTTCAAATTATATTTTTCTGTAATTTTTCAAAAGACGTTTGTCTTTATGAACTAGCTACACTAAAAAATATTGTCCTATATTAGCAGTCCTAAAGACCTATCAACATAGAGTTAGTTTAGCATTTGTAAGCCTATTAGATTCTTCTAAGTTTTGACTCGCAAGTTCTTTTTCTAAAAGAGTTATTTGTGTTGGGAGGGCTTGCATCTTGAATCGGATGAAACCCAATGATGATATAATAAAAAAAGGCACTGAAGAACTTTAGAAGTGTTAAACAGTTCTGAGCCATACTATTCAATCCCAACGATATTGGCATTTTTCCATGAATAATTTTATGGAAGATGGATTCTCAGCTGGGATAGAAACATTGCATCTCCTTAGAGGTTGTCAACAATGAAATCCCATTTATGCTGCCAAGGGAACAAGTTCAAAGATGACATGGTCATAATAAACGTGATTTCAAAACAATAGCTCGCTTAATAAATATATATAGGAAGAAACACATGTAACACCTCATTTTCATCACCAAAAACTCGGTCAAAATATTGAAAATACCTTCAAAAGAGTTCAACAATATCCAAATCCTTTTACAATGTTACCATTTCGAATAAAACCCGTAATACATAATCAGAATAAACTCCAGAAAATATTTCAGAGTTTAATACAAAACGGAAGTCTTAGGTTCATGGCAAATATAATAACATAACATAATCTATTGGAGATCAAAAGAGCTTCCAGAGCTCACTCCATAGGTGCCTTCCCTTGCTCTCTACTAGAATAATCACCTGAAAAATGTTAATATGGGATGAGATTCCACGTCTCAGTAACTACTGAATATTTCTACCGTACACGAGCAAATAATATATGACAGAAAAGTATGGGCTGATTTCAAATATATATGTAGATTCCATAATTTCTCATACAAAATAATTTATACAAATAGTCATCAATATAGAAGGTAATAAAACATATATACCTCAAAAGTTCTTATCTCATGTCTTTACAGAATATTCATCTTTATATCAAATTCTTGAACTGTTCAGAAATGCATTATGCAGTATGCAGCCTCCCTTATACCACCTCCATCCGTATACCGCTGACTGGAGCCATAGGCTAACACATAGTCCAATAGAAACTCATTCATTTGACTGAATTGTTCCAAGCTCACCAAAACTTAAGATACACCCGGCCAAAGGTATAGAGCTTAAATCTGGACTATGGCTCCCCTCCTTTAAAATAACAACTAAGGAGGTGTCACATGTCCCACATCTCCAATGAAATCCCGGCCAGAGGAAAACATGGAAGATGGGGCCCTGAAAAGTACCATCCACTGTGCACCGAGTGGTGGCATAAACAATTATCATTCAATTCCCTCCTTACTCCACCCATCTCATTACAACCGCCATGATGAATGTATTTACTCAAAAATAATGCATTATTATACCATAAAGTTTTATACATCAACATGTGTATTTATGAATAGTAAATACTATGCGTATCTGTGAATAGTAAAATACTATGTGTATATGTGAATAGTAAAATACGGTATATATACATGAATAGTACATACGGTATGTATACATGAATAGTAAATACGGTATGTATACGTGAATAGTATTATGAATAGTAAATACAGTATACGTGAATAGTAAATACGGTATACGTGAATAGTAAAATGAATAGTAAATACGGTATACGTGAATAGTAAAAATGAATAGTAAATACGGTATACGTGAATAGTAAAATGAATAGTAAATACGGTATACGTGAATAGTAAAATGAATAGTAAATACGGTATACGTGAATAGTAACATGAATAGTAAATACGGTATACGTGAATAGTAAAAATGAATAGTAAATACGGTATATGTGAATAGTAACGTACGTATAAATAGTACCTCTACAGATTTGCAAGTCAAAGTTCCCACACCAGATCTTAAAACCATAAATATTTTCTAAATATTCTTGCCAAAATAGTAAACAAACAAATTTATAATCATACATAATTCACAAGTATAAGGAAGAATATTCAGAGTTACCTGTTACTTGCTAATACCCGAATCACCAACCAGCTATTATAACTCTCAAGCAAATATCTCTCTACTCTCTCTCTCTCTACCTCTCTCTATGGCTCTTAGAAGTTGTGAAGAATGAAATGAAATGGAAGGTCTATTTATAGTTGGAAAATGGGTCTTTAAGTGTAATTTTCGTCTCTGGGTCGTTTTACGTAATTTTCCTAAAAACTAAGAAAAACTTTCCCGTGACTTGCCCCGTGAACCTTTTTTTAAAAAAATTAATAATATTTTAATATATATTATTTTATTATTATAATATAATATTATTTAAATAATAAATTATTATTGAGTGGGTCCCGCGTGAATTTTTTTCAAAACTCACGAGAAAGGTTGTCGCTCACGGGAAGTTTGCAGAGAATTATTTTGGCCGTGGGTCCCGCATGTTTTTTTTTTTCTTTTTCCTTCCTTTCTTTTCTCTTTCCGATTCTTTCCTCCGTCACTTTTTATCTTTCTTCATTCATACTACTATATATAATATATTACTATATAATATGTTTATTATATTATTAAAATATATATTTAAATTCTAACCTTAAAAATTTACTCATACTAAATACCTAATAAATCAATTATCATAAATTAATCTATTATAGTTTCAGGTAAAAAAAAATTCAGGATGTTACATTTCTCCCCTCCTAAAAGAAAATTTTGTCCTCAAAATTTCGCTATAATAAGAATTCTAACCTATTTAAATAAATGAGGATAGGTTTGTCGCATGCTCTCCTCCGTTTCCCAAGTAGCATCTCCGGGAGCCATTCCTTTCCACTCGACCTTTACAAGTCTAATGGTCTTGTTTCTTAATTTCTTGTCCCTTGCATCAACAATCCGCTCCGGCTCGGCTTTATACGTCATGTTATCCTTGAGTTCTACCTCTTCTACTTCTATAATGTGGGAAGGATCCGGTTGGTATTTCTTCAGTTGCGATACATGAAAGACATCGTGAAGGTTCGCAAGCTGTGGAGGTAATGCAATTCTGTAAGCTACCGGTCCAACTTTCTCCAAAATCTCATAAGGACCCATAAAACGAGGCGAAAGCTTCTTTGCTCGTATTGCTCTACCAATGCCAGTCATTGGTGTGACTCTTAAGAATACATGTTCGCCCACCATGAACTCCAACGGTCGTCTTCTCTTGTCAGCATAACTCTTCTGTCGACTCTGAGCAGTGAGAAGTTTCTGTTGAATCACCTTAATCTTTTGAGTCGTCTCGTCCACAAGTTCTGGACCTATTAAAATTCGCTCATTCAATTCTGTCCAGCAAATAGGAGATCTACACTTTCTTCCATACAAAGCCTCATAAGGTGCCATCTCAATGCTGGAGTGATAACTATTGTTATATGCAAACTCCGCAAGATGAAGATGATCGTCCCAACTTCCTTTTAGTTCGATTGCACAAGCCCGCAACATGTCTTCCAGAGTTTGAATAGTCCTCTCAGTCTGCCCGTCAGTTTGAGGATGATAAGCGGTACTATAACTCATCCGAGTTCCCATAGCATTCTGCAATGCTTTCCAAAATCGTGAAGTGAATCGTGGATCACGATCAGATACGATGCTATTCGGTATCCCATGCAATCTGACAATCTCCTTCATGTAGATCTTTGCTAGTCTCTCCAATGAGTATTCTGCTGCAATTGCTAGAAAATGAGCTGACTTAGTTAACCTATCGACAATTACCCAAATGGCATTATGTCCGGATGTCGTTAGAGGAAGCCCCATGATGAAATCCATAGAGATGCTGTCCCATTTCCACTCTGGGATATCCAAATTCTTTAATAATCCAGGAGGTTTCCGATGTTCGATCTTGACTTTCTGACAAGTCAAACAACAAGTGACAAAGTCAGTCACATCTTTCTTCATGCCTCGCCACCACCAATTCCGCTTGAGATCATGATACATCTTGGTTGCTCCGGGATGGATAGTGTATTTACTCCGATGTGCCTCCTCTAGTATGAGCTTTTTTATTTCTCCATCATTAGGTATGCACACTTTTCCTTTATACCTTAATATCCCATCTCTATCGATCCCAAATTTCGATTCTTTTCCTTCTTCAATATCTTCCCTCACGTTTAATAGATACTCATCTTCGAGCTGAGCGAATTTAATCTCTTTCCAAATTGTGCTTTCAATAGTTAATGCTTCCATGGTAGCGACCAAACCTGACATTACATCAATAGATGTACTTGGTATCTCCTCGAGCAATTTATGTTCTCTGATCATCATCTGGGCTACATGGATTGTCTTTCTACTTAAGGCATCTGCTACAACGTTCGCCTTTCCTGGATGATACTTCAATTCGAAGTCGTAGTCCTTGATAAACTCCATCCATCTCCTCTGTCGCATGTTGAGCTCCTTTTGGTCGAACAGGTACTTTAGACTTTTGTGGTCACTATAAACCTCGAACTTTGAACCGTAGAGGTGATGCCTCCAAATCTTCAGAGCGAACACTACTGCTGCCAGTTCTAAGTCGTGAGTAGGATAATTCCCTTCATGTGGCCTTAACTGTCGAGAGGCATAAGCTACTACCCTACCATTTTGCATTAATACACACCCAAGACCTTTCTTGGAAGCATCTGTGTACAAAGTAAAGGTCTGAGCAGGATCTGGAATTATAAGTACTGGTGCCGTAGTCAACTTAGTCTTCAAATTTTGAAAAGCTGCTTCACACTTTTCGTCCCATACATATGGTTGTCCCTTCCTTGTTAACTTAGTCAAAGGCATAGCTATTTGCGAAAAGCCCTTGATAAATCTCCTATAATAGCCAGCTAGACCTAGAAAACTCCTGATCTCAGTCACGGACTTTGGTCGTTCCCATTGGAGAACTGCTTCAACTTTAGTATGGTCCACTGCAACACCTTCAGCCGATACGACATGGCCTAGGAATTTTACTTCCTTCAACCAAAATTCGCACTTAGACAGTTTCGCATAGAGCTTGTGCTCCTTCAACACTTGTAGCACGATTCTAAGGTGCTCTTTATGCTCTTCTTCATCCTTAGAGTAGATAAGGATGTCGTCAATGAAAACCACTACAAATTTATCTAGATATGGTCGGAAAATTCTATTCATGTAATCCATGAATACTGCTGGAGCATTTGTTAGCCCAAATGGCATAACAAGAAATTCATAATGGCCATATCTAGTTCTGAATGCAGTTTTTGAGACATCTTCAGCTTTGACTCTCAGTTGGTGATAACCTGATCTGAGGTCGATCTTGGAGAATATGGATGCTCCCTTCAACTGATCAAGTAGATCGTCGATCCTGGGTAAAGGATATTTATTCTTTATAGTCACTTTATTCAACTGGCGATAGTCAATGCATAGTCTCAGGCTCCCATCTTTCTTCTTCACAAAGAGTACGGGCGATCCCCAAGGAGATACACTGGGTCTGATAAAACCCTTTTCTAACAATTCTTCGATCTGCTTCTTCAATTCTGCTAGTTCCGATGGAGACATTCGGTAAGGAGCTTTAGATATAGGTTCTGTTCCAGGTACGAGATCAATAGAAAATTCTACTTCTCTCTCTGGGGGTAAACCTGTCATTTCTTTCGGAAATACTTCCGGAAATTCTTTCACCACTTCAATGTTCTCTATCCCTTCCTCCACTTCTGTTTGAATGGAGAAAAACACCATGTACGCAAGACAATCATGATGAACAGGCTTTTCATCTTGTACTATAGACAACAATTGTGGTCTACTATGACTCATAGAGTCATCCGCAAGAGAGATAGTCTTCCTCTTGCAGTCAAGGATGATGTCATTAGCTGACAACCAATCCATTCCTATTATTACATCGATACCCTTCGTGGGTAAACAAACAAGGTCTATATTTGAGATCCTATTATCAATCTCAATCGTACAATTTAAGCAAGCCCTAGAAGTTTTTACTGAAGCTCCCGCCGGTGTAGAAATAATCATATAATAAGGCAATTCACTCACTCTTAAATTCAATCGAGGCACACAGTCGTATGATATAAAAGAGTGTGTGGCACCAGAATCAAATAAGGCTTCTACTTCAAGACCTTGGAGTTTGAGGATACCTTTAATCAGATTTGGTGAAGCACTTGCCTCCTGATGTGATAGTGCAAACACTTTCCCTGGCACTGCAGTTCTAGCATCCTTGGCTTCTCGAGGCTCCTCCTCACAAAATCTGGAAATGTGTCCTGGCTTTCCACAGTTGAAACACGTCACACATGGTCCTTGGTGTATTCTTCCACACTTGGCACACATCTGATTGTTAGCGGTGCTTGCAACAGGAGCTGTGGATCCCCTATATGAACTCTGACCTCCACTGAAGTGACTCCTTTGAGGTCCTTTGAATTGACTCCTCGGTGGTCTGCTGAAATGACTTCTTTGGGGTCCAGTAAAATAACTCCTCGATGGTCCACCAAAGTGATTTCTGGATGGTTGGCTAAACCGCGTATTCACATTACTGAAGTTGTGACTCTGCTTCTTAGTAACTCCTCCCGTTGGTCTCATGAGGTGTGTAGATCTGGCCTGAAAACCCTTCATCTTCTCAGCTTCCTCTTCTCGTTTGTTCCTTGCTATCGTGCGCAGTTTGTCGCATATTTCTTCAAAATCCCTTGTTTCATCAAGGAACGGTGATAGAGCTGTTTTTAGGTCTGGTCTAGCTTTTTCAACCAATCGAGCACTCAACCATTTAGAGTTGTTCTGTGAATATCCGCAGAATTTAGACAACTCTAAAAAGCGAGTAATAAATTCGTCTTCATGTAATTCCCCTTGCCTGAATGTGAGGAATTCAGTTTCTTTCTCTATTCTGATTGAAGGGGAAAAGTAATAATTTTCGAACTTTTCCTTAAACTCTTCCCACGTCATCTCAGCATTTCCTTTTGTTTTGGTGCTTTCCCACCATTCTTCAGCTGCTTTCTGCAACAATTGTTCAGCAACCATCACCTTTTGTTGTGAGCTAATCTCGATAACTCTGAAAATCTTTTCTACACGCTTCAGCCACTCCAGTGCTGCAATCGGATCTAGCTTCCCCTCGAACATCGGTGGAGTAAACTTCCGAAATTTTTCCCAAACCTCAGTAATAGGTAAGGGATGATACTGAGAATGAGAACCGTTACTACCTCCATCTTCAGTGCGAGAATGACTTCCTCCCCTAGATTGATGGTCAGAAGGTGTGACTTCCAGAGCCTTCTCCTTTCCTTCCTTACCACCTTGGCCTCTTCCTTTTGCTAGTTCATCCTCGTGTCTATTCACTTTCTCCCTCATCTCCAAGATGACGTCTCGTAATTCTGCCAAAAGGGCATTGTTATCCTGAGGATGGGAACCATCTTGATGCGGAGGGAGACCTCTTTGGGATGGAGCAGAGGTTGAATTAGTTCTTCGAGTTCTTGCCATTATCTCCTCCTATGATTAATACTATAAGGACACTAAACAAATAAAAATAGCTAAATAAATTCTAAATCTAACAAAGGGAAGTGCTCATGTTATGATATTTAATTTGCCACGAACTAAAAAAAAATTTTAAGAAATCACTTTAGAAAATAAACAAAATTGCCATGGAACCTTTAGCTCTGATACCAAAAATGTAACACCTCATTTTCATCACCAAAAACTCGGTCAAAATATTGAAAATACCTTCAAAAGAGTTCAACAATATCCAAATCCTTTTACAATGTTACCATTTCGAATAAAACCCGTAATACATAATCAGAATAAACTCCAGAAAATATTTCAGAGTTTAATACAAAACGGAAGTCTTAGGTTCATGGCAAATATAATAACATAACATAATCTATTGGAGATCAAAAGAGCTTCCAGAGCTCACTCCATAGGTGCCTTCCCTTGCTCTCTACTAGAATAATCACCTGAAAAATGTTAATATGGGATGAGATTCCACGTCTCAGTAACTACTGAATATTTCTACCGTACACGAGCAAATAATATATGACAGAAAAGTATGGGCTGATTTCAAATATATATGTAGATTCCATAATTTCTCATACAAAATAATTTATACAAATAGTCATCAATATAGAAGGTAATAAAACATATATACCTCAAAAGTTCTTATCTCATGTCTTTACAGAATATTCATCTTTATATCAAATTCTTGAACTGTTCAGAAATGCATTATGCAGTATGCAGCCTCCCTTATACCACCTCCATCCGTATACCGCTGACTGGAGCCATAGGCTAACACATAGTCCAATAGAAACTCATTCATTTGACTGAATTGTTCCAAGCTCACCAAAACTTAAGATACACCCGGCCAAAGGTATAGAGCTTAAATCTGGACTATGGCTCCCCTCCTTTAAAATAACAACTAAGGAGGTGTCACATGTCCCACATCTCCAATGAAATCCCGGCCAGAGGAAAACATGGAAGATGGGGCCCTGAAAAGTACCATCCACTGTGCACCGAGTGGTGGCATAAACAATTATCATTCAATTCCCTCCTTACTCCACCCATCTCATTACAACCGCCATGATGAATGTATTTACTCAAAAATAATGCATTATTATACCATAAAGTTTTATACATCAACATGTGTATTTATGAATAGTAAATACTATGCGTATCTGTGAATAGTAAAATACTATGTGTATATGTGAATAGTAAAATACGGTATATATACATGAATAGTACATACGGTATGTATACATGAATAGTAAATACGGTATGTATACGTGAATAGTATTATGAATAGTAAATACAGTATACGTGAATAGTAAATACGGTATACGTGAATAGTAAAATGAATAGTAAATACGGTATACGTGAATAGTAAAAATGAATAGTAAATACGGTATACGTGAATAGTAAAATGAATAGTAAATACGGTATACGTGAATAGTAAAATGAATAGTAAATACGGTATACGTGAATAGTAACATGAATAGTAAATACGGTATACGTGAATAGTAAAAATGAATAGTAAATACGGTATATGTGAATAGTAACGTACGTATAAATAGTACCTCTACAGATTTGCAAGTCAAAGTTCCCACACCAGATCTTAAAACCATAAATATTTTCTAAATATTCTTGCCAAAATAGTAAACAAACAAATTTATAATCATACATAATTCACAAGTATAAGGAAGAATATTCAGAGTTACCTGTTACTTGCTAATACCCGAATCACCAACCAGCTATTATAACTCTCAAGCAAATATCTCTCTACTCTCTCTCTCTCTACCTCTCTCTATGGCTCTTAGAAGTTGTGAAGAATGAAATGAAATGGAAGGTCTATTTATAGTTGGAAAATGGGTCTTTAAGTGTAATTTTCGTCTCTGGGTCGTTTTACGTAATTTTCCTAAAAACTAAGAAAAACTTTCCCGTGACTTGCCCCGTGAACCTTTTTTTAAAAAAATTAATAATATTTTAATATATATTATTTTATTATTATAATATAATATTATTTAAATAATAAATTATTATTGAGTGGGTCCCGCGTGAATTTTTTTCAAAACACACGAGAAAGGTTGTCGCTCACGGGAAGTTTGCAGAGAATTATTTTGGCCGTGGGTCCCGCATGTTTTTTTTTTTCTTTTTCCTTCCTTTCTTTTCTCTTTCCGATTCTTTCCTCCGTCACTTTTTATCTTTCTTCATTCATACTACTATATATAATATATTACTATATAATATGTTTATTATATTATTAAAATATATATTTAAATTCTAACCTTAAAAATTTACTCATACTAAATACCTAATAAATCAATTATCATAAATTAATCTATTATAGTTTCAGGTAAAAAAAAATTCAGGATGTTACAACACAAACAATGAAAAGAGAAAATATCCCCCAGAATAGAAAGGCTCAAGGTAAAGAAGACATAAGTTCTGAAAGGAGGTTCCTTTTCCATGTGGGTATGCAAAGAGGTCACAGTGCAACGGCCAATACCTCCTCCTATCATCTAAGCGAATTTGCTTGGCGTCCTGTAAACACAATCACTACAAGAAAAAGGGTAAATACCGACCGTTTATTTGAGGCGGTTTTAAGTAAACCGCCTCTAAAATACATTTAGAGGCAGTTCCTTCGACATATACCCTGACCGCCTCAATATTATTAGGAAATAGAGGCAGTTTTTGTTAATCTGCCTCCAAATTAATTATTTAGAGGCGGTTTCGTCGGCGTAGATACAAATCGCTTCAATATTATCATAAAATAGAGGCGGTTTTTTTATTCGCCTCCAAATGAATCATATAGAGGCGGTTTTGGAGGCGGTCATGAACCGCCTCCAATTTAAATTTAGAGGCGGTTTTGGACGCAGTCATGCAATATTTTTTTAAAAAAAATATAAATATTTAACATTATTGTTTCTTTCTTTTATGCATATAATGTTTTTACTTTTTTTATTATGATATTTCTTGTTTTTAAATAAAATATGCATATAATGTTTTTACATTTTTTATTATGATATTTCTTGTTTTTAAATAAAATATGCATATAATTTGACCTCCCCTTTTTCATTTTCAGTTTGGTGCTAGTTTTCAGTCCTGTGCGAATTGTTTCCCTCCCATTCGAAAACCTTCATCCCTAAATAATGTAAACATTTTTAGTTGAAACCAATCCCTAACCTTCTAGTTCTATCGCGTGAAGCCGTGAATCCCTGAACCGTGAATGATAGTCCGCTTCTCTGGGCTCACTCTCATATCGCTCGCCGTTGTTCTACACTCAGATCTCTGCACTCCCTCATTCTGGGCGATCTTTTAACCTCGGATCCTTCGATAATCTACTTTAATCATTTATTGCTTCTGTCGGTTTCTAATCATTTATTTTTTTGTTTTTATTAGAGTTGATTTCGGCGGGTTCGTTGTAAGTTAAATTGATCTCTAAAACTTGGAAGTTGCGGCCTTTTCACGATAACGAGGTAAAGCACTGAAACTTGGAACTTGGATATTTATGTTTTTTGTTTTTATTAGAGTTGATAATTACTGTCATAGCATTAATGACACAGTAAACTATTGGCGATTGTGGTAATGGTTCCTCTATGCAGCAACATGTAGGCACAAAAAATGAATGGTTAAAGTGTAAAAATACCCATAAACTTATTTTACAAGACTCCTGGCATCCATAGACTTTTTTTTAGGCAAAGTTGCCCATGAACTTTTCTAAAGGGAGGCAAAAATGTCATCATTGTCAGAGGAAGATAACAACTGTTGCTTTTTGTCTGAGTAAACCCCATATATTACTTTTTGGGTGCATGAATAGATATTAACTTTTACTAAAAATGCATTCAACGCCATATACTTTTTAGATATGTACATGCATATGTAAACTGCGGACATTTTTGCTCTTTCATGTGAAGGGGTGATGTCAACCTTACGACGTGCCACCAATAAGTCATTATCGCAACTCATAGATTATCTACCAAGTGCAGAGCTTCAAAGGAGGCAATAATCCGGTATGACGAGTGCTTGCTTCACTATTCCAATTGTTCCATCTTCTCCATTGTCGACACAATCCCTGGAGTCGCCCTCTTGAACACCAGAAATGTCTCAAATCAAGCAAGCTTCATGTGAACATTGATGAACTAGGCGGCAGATAATGAGTAGCTAAATCTGTTGCGGGGAAAAAGAAGTATACGATTGGAACAATTAACATTTAAGTGTTTCAAATTGTGTATACTCTTGCTCAGTGCATCCCAAACCTTCCGTCGTCAAATTGCAGTTGCCTGAGGGATACAATTGGGGGACTTGGTCTGTGTGATTATAGGAAGCTAGGAGGAAGAGTTCTATATAAGAGGAATCACAAAGGATGTAACGCGCCCCCGGGGGGAGCTTTTAAAATGGTCAAGGGATAAAAATGACACCATTTTACATATAACTGTTTGATCTTTATTATAAGACACTAACTAATAATTGTATTTAGTCATTTTTATAGAGTATTTGCTTGTTTCCAAAACGCATTATTTTTTTTTGCCATTTATACCAATAATCAATAAGGATGGTGGGTGAGAGTTTTAATTAATATAATATTAGAATTTAATACAATTTGGAGGGTTAATATTGGAAGTTGTTTAAATTGTAAGATAACTTTATTGACTTTAACTGTTTTTATTGGCTTTTGAAAATTATTAATTTGTGTCTTATAATAAAGACCAAATAGAATACATATACATATCCAAAAAGATATAGTATTTGACAAGTTAATAGTTATGTTTTCACCCACAAAAGTAACGTGTAGGGTCCTCTTAAACGGTAATGACATTTTTACCCCCAATTAAAAAAAGTTCATGGGAATTTTTTGCATCAAATAATTTATGGGTGTTTTTATAACTTAAAAAATAATAATAAACTTGGATGGAATTTTGTGGCTCCCGGAGAAAGAATATTCTGAAAATATGTGGGAAAGAAAGATGTGAAATGCTATGAATGCTGTAACAGTAGTACTTTCAAATAACTAATTAAATATAACACGTAGGCCGCTATAGATTGAATTTATTTTTGATAAAGCCAGTGGAGGCTATAGATTGAATTTATTGAGTTGGAATATAATAATTTGATTGTCCCGTGTTAAAATGATAAGGTGAACTGGTTGCACCGTAGAATTTCTAATTTGCTCCATATTCACCTAGACATTATTTGAGGCAGAAATGTGCCGGGCCACGGACAGCTGGTTAGCATTAGGAAGGTTATCTGGTTGTATGAAACACGAACCACAGAACCAGATGTGAGAGTGACTGAACCAGTAAAGAAGATAAGCCCCCTGTTCCATGAACAAGACTGTTACCCTGGGGGTTTGCTGCATGGGAAGTCACCTCCAGTTAGATATGCTTTTATTTTAAACATAAAATAAAATTGATTTTTTTGAGATATTAAAAAAACTAATTAAATTAATTTAAAACATTTATATTTGTCATTTTTTTCAAATTATTTTATTTAACATATAAATTGATGTGCCCTCTCCGGTTTTTAAATGGCATACTTGATTATATTAAGAATGTTGATTAAATTAATTAATATGACATGTATTTCTAAAACATCCTAGTATCTTCTTTAATTTTCTCATTTACTCTCTTATTTAATTATTGTGGAGGGAACTATCAATAAGGGAAAATTTAAAAAATACTAACAGATACAAAAATTATTTTTTATATTTAAAATCAAGATCAACTCCATAAATATATTATATATTAATGATTGAAGGGGTATGGTATAATCTAATTATACACAATATTTGATATGATTAAGCAACGTATTTAGCTTCCTTAATCTTAAAAAAGAAAAAATTAACTCTATCTTATGTTAAGAACGAAAATAGAGTAGAGTATATAAAATCGCAATGCAACAAAAAAAAAATTGCCTTTGAGGTTAGATCAGGTAAAAACCAGATTATATTGTGAAATATAATTTATGTTTGGACTGGTGGTTATATAAATAGCATTTACTCCATAAGCTAGAAAAGTCTGGACGGCCCAGATCTTTTTTGTTACTTTCTATTTTTTTGAAAAAATTATTTTATTGGGTACAAAATCTAAAATAAAGATAATCTCTCAATAAATATTTTTTTAAAAATGATTTTCTTATTAAAAAAACAGTAGTTTAAAAAAAATTAAATCTGGACTATCCAGATCGCATCTGAATGGCTTAGATATACCAAACTTTTGGTATCTATCCAAAGGATAGGCAGCAAAGCCGGGTCCAGAAAAAAGTCATGTAAGGAGATATAATTTTATGAGGAGAGATGTTAGATTTGTTCTTGAAATTGACGCTACTATTGTTTTGTAAAAGAAGTTTTTAAATTGATAAAAATCTACAGGTTATACATTATAATATTTTTTAGAAAGAAAAAAACATAGAAATCGGATATGTTAGGATCCAACATTGTCACATCTCTGAATAGCGAGTGAAGATGAATTCACAGCCTGCCGTCCGACGTATGTCTGAATGCTTCATCAAACCACCTCTTCCATCCAATGACACCAACCCCATCTGCTATCTCTCTCCCTGGGATCTTCTTATGTTGTCCTCTCACTACATCCAGAAAGGCCTCCTCTTCCTCAAACCTTCTCCTCACAATCATCCCCTATTCATTGATTCTCTTCTCAACCGCCTCAAGCGCTCTCTTTCACTCACCCTCCTCCATTTTTATCCCCTCGCCGGCCGCCTCGTCACCACACGTCACCCCTCCTATTCCATCTTCGTCGATTGCCAACACGGTGACGGCGCTAGATTTATCTACGCCACTTTAGACATGACCGTCTCCGACATTGTCTCCCCCGTCCATGTCCCTCCCGTTGTCCAATCATTCTTTGACCTTAACAAGGCAGTCAACCACGACGGCCACACCTTGCCTTTGTTGTCCGTCCAGGTAACCGAACTGATAGATGGCGTTTTCATAGGCTGTACCATGAACCACTGCCTCGGCGATGGCACTTCCTACTGGAGATTCTTCAACGCTTGGTCCGAAATCTTTCGAGCACTAGAAGCTGATAACAATGACGGTGATATTATTCCCATCTCACGGCCACCGATTCACAATCGTTGGTTCCCAGAGGGTTGCGGTCCCCTAATCAATCTTCCCTTCAAACATCACGACGAGTTCATAAGCAGATTCGAATCACCCGTTCTTAGGGAGAGAATATTCCATTTCACAGCAGAGTCTGTTGCGAAACTGAAATCAAAGGCCAACCGAGACTCCAACACCCACAAGATATCATCCTTCCAATCATTATCCGCGCTCGTCTGGAGGTGCATAACACGCGCCCGGAGTCATCCCCGTGACCAGAGAACAAGATGCAAGATGGCGGCAAATCACAGATCAAGAATAGAACCACCACTGCCGGAGGAGTACTTCGGGAACGTGTACTACCCGGTGGTTACGGAAACGACATCGGGGGAGTTGCTAGAGCATGACCTTGGATGGGCGGCATCGAAACTACACATGGCTGTTGCGAGCCACGACGCTAAAGCTGTGAGTGAGTTTGTGAACAATTGGTTGGAGAGCCCGATGGTGATTCAACCGGGTCGGTTATTTGACCCTTGGTGCGTTTTGATGGGGAGCTCACCCAGATTTGACAAGTATGGGAGCGAATTTGGAATGGGGAAGGCGGTGGGTGTTCGAAGTGGGTACGCCAGCAAGTTTGATGGCAAAGTGACGTCGTATCCTGGTCGTGAAGGTGGCGGGAGCATTGATTTGGAGATTTGCCTTCCCCCGGAGCTGATGACGGCACTAGAATCCGACGACGAGTTCATGAACTCTGTATCTTAAAACTGTTCAAGCGTTTTAGTGTCCATTAGAATATTTAATAAGGATATTTATGTAATGATATTTATTGTGATTACTGTTTCGGCGTTTATCCGTTAGTTAAAATCCGACAACGCGTGGCAGAGCATGAAAGAAGAATTAGTTATGATTTTTATTATTAATAATTAGGTTTTATTCATTAGAATGAGGATTTATTTATTTATCTGCAGTATTTATAATTTATATTTGAATTTGAATTGTTATTTTGTTTTTATTATGTTATTTCTTAAGATCTATAAATGGAGTTATGGTTATTAATTGTAAGAATAAAATATATTAACTACACTTCTATTTTACTTAAATTACAGAAATCACTCATCTAGTTTGAAAATGTATAAAGATATTCTTTGAAAATAAAATTCATGTTATAAAAGCCTTATTTATATATTTAAAATTTTATTTTCATCCATATATCTATTTGTTGATCATTAAATTTGATTATTAAGAGCCTACTTTGATCAAAATAACCCTCTTTTGATAAAATGAATAAACAATTATGTCAGCCTAAACATAATTTTTTATACAACCAAAAAAAAAATCATAATGCATAAATGTTTAAAACTTTAGATATACTATAAAATTTATTATTACCTCCGGTTCTAATTATAAGAATTTTTATAATGTAATTTACACTACAAAAATGTTTCTACAATTAAGACTAGGGAGTAGTTTTTAGGGGGGAAAAATATCACTTTAACTTTACAATCTCAATTTAATCTTATTTGAGTATAGCAACTGATAAATAATTTTAGTAGGAAATCACTTATTTGAGATCTTAAAGTTTATGTGGTATTTTCTTGTTTTTTCCCCTAGTTTATATTATATTATAAATTTTCAATTTCCAGTGTTTATCATATTTATTACAACTTGTTTTTTTTAATGAATACAGATATATTTATTTCTTTTTTCTTGTCATGCATAAGACTATGGTCGAAAACATACCTGAAAAACACATTTTTGTTCATCATACATTTTTAATAATGTAAATTTGAGATATTATATAATTTATATAATTTTTAATTTTTAAATAGATTTTGTAGGAAAATTTATAACCACAGTTATTTAAATATGCATCTATTAATAGTAGTAACCATATCTTTAATTAAAGTTTCTATGTCTATATTAATTAAATTAATTAAGCCTTTATCCCAATATGGTAAGAAAGAAAAATGACAGAACAAAAAGGGAAAATTAGAGGAAAAAAACTTTAAAAGTTCAAAATCTCAAATCATGATTGTTACTAAAAATTGATAAGATAATGATGAGACTCAATAATTTACAACTCATTTTATGAAAGATGCATGCTTGATTCGAAATATGTCCTCCACTTAATTTCAGTTCGATTTTTTTTTTTTTTGGTTATAATTTGCTCACACGTGAAAACAAGCATAGAGTTGTAGAATAATGAAATTGAAAAGGAAGAGGAATTGCGCTCTCACCACTAGGCGGCTTGCCAGGGAGTGTTAAGGAACTCTCATAGAGATTGGTTGCAGGGTTTCTATAAATCTCTTGTCTCCATTCTGTTATTAGAGCTGAAATCTATGCTATCCTTCTAAGGCTCCAGACTAGCCTCCATATAGGTTTTCAGAGAATTGTCATATACTCTAACTCTCTTGACCTTATGAGGGATTCTTATATTGATCATCCCCTTAAAGATATCATTGGGGAGACTCGCGTGATCTTTTATTCCGAGACTGTGACGTGCAACTCCATTATAATCCCCTATGCGGATTTCATGGCCAAAATGGGTCACTTTGTTGCTTTTGGTGTTGAGGCAGTGATGACTCTCACAATTTCTAGTAAATGTTTTGATATGGTCTTGAAGGATCAACAATCCTGTCATTTCTAACTTTTCTATTTTGTTGTATTTAGGGTTAGAGTTTTATAATTTAATTTCCTTTTCCATTTAAGGTTCGACTTGTTTGTATTATTCAAACAAAAAATGAGGGAAAAACAAAGGACAGAGGAATCTTTTAGAGGGAGAACATGACAAATATTTCACACTCTCTCACTCATCATTTGTCGTCTTATATGATCGTCTCTGCTGCATCCTGATCACGTAGCTTTCATGTCTTCCTTCTAATCCTCGTGCTTCTTCTTAGGAGGCCCTGCTCACTTTACTGCACTGGGCTATAACTTTCGTGGGCCATTACATTTGGGCTCTTACAGAGAGTAAGGTTGACGCGGGTCTTGCCGGTATGCATTTTGAAGGAAACAAGATTGAAATATTACTTCTGGGTTGGACGCCCCTTTCACCAAACAAGTTTCCAGTTCTCTTTGATGTCATCCATGATCCAATCCCCAACTGCTCTTTTCTTAAAGGGTCAAGGTGCGTCCAGCACAATGAACTATTGGCTCAGGAGCGTATAACATAATTAACTATTAAGTGGACCGCCCAACACAACAAACTTTTAAAAAGGAGCGTTCAATACAACGCTGTTAGCAAAAAGCTAACATCCGTTATCTAAGGAGCGCTCAGCACAACAAACTATTATCCCGAGAACGTTCAGCACAAAATTCTAAATTTTACTAAATTAAATAATTTTTTTCTCAATTGTCATTATTCAAAACTACTTTTATAAATATCTATAGACAAAAATTACTCATTCTTCAATTTTCTCAAAATTATAATTTGCTAAAATAAACAAAAGTTTTTATTAAAAATACAATTATATGATTTAAATAAAACTCAATGTGTTTTATCGTTTATTATATATGTTAAACAAAAAAATATATGATTTATTTTTATTTTAGAAGAAATCTATGTGAGTTGAAAAATTCATTTAATGTTACTAAAATTTAAAAAATCTAAAAAATTAATTGAAAAAATCATCATGGTAGAATTGATCTTTTTTTACACATTCAGGATAAAATTATCGCCTAAAAAATTTTGAAGTCAAAATTACCCCTTAATCCTTTATCGATTCTACTTTGTGCTATAGGATTACTCTTTCAATTAGTTTGTGTCGGCGAATGCGTGAAGGAAAATTTGAATGAATAAAAAAAAGTATACACTTTTCTTGTGGGACTTATCCCATATTCCGTATTCAATAAGGCTATGTTATATTGTTAGCCTTCTTCACACCTATATCATGTCGTACATTTTAATATTGACAAATAATTTAAACAGTTGTTAAATAGTTGGGGTATATTTTTTAAATTTTATTAACATTAAATGAATTTTTTTAACTCCCATAAATTTCTTATAAAATAAAAATAAATCATATATTTTTTTGTTTAACATATATAATAAACTATAAAACACCTTGAGTTTATTTAAATCATATAATTATATTCTTAATCAAAAAATTTGTTTATTTTAGGAAATTATAATTTTGAGAAAATTGAAGAATGAGTAATTTTTGTCCATATATATTTATAAAAGTAGTTTTGAATAATGACAATTGAGAAAAAATTATTTAATTTAATAAAATTTAGAGTTTTGTGCTGGGCGCTCTTGGAATAATAGTTTGTTGTGCTGGGTGCTCTCGGAATAATAGTTTGTTGTGCTAGGCGCTCCTTAGATAACGGACATTAACTTTTAGCTAACGGCGTTAACTCTTTACTAACGGCGTTGTGCTGGGCGCTCCTTTTTAAAAGTTTATTGTGTTGGACGCTCTTTTTTAAAAGTTTGTTGTGCTGGGCGGTCCACTTAATAGTTAATTGTACTGGACGCTCCTGAGCCAATAGTTCATTGTGCTGGACACACCTTAACCCTTTCTTAAATAAAAATAAAATGATCCATTCCTTTGACCAATGAACTCATGATGGTTGAGGTGGCAAGCATGCCACCCCATGAAAAATACAAGTTTAAATTATTGGATGTGAACATTAAAAAAACAAAAACCTTTTGTATTATAAATTTCGAGATTATACTCAATCAAATAGTAAACAAAAAAGGGAACAAGAAGTTGATAGTGAAAAGGCAAACACCATTTGCACTTTACTGCACTGGGCTATAACTTTCGTGGGCCATTACATTTGGGCTCATTACAAAGAGTAAGGTTGACGGGGGTCTTGTCAGCACGCATTTTGAAGGAAACAAGATTGAAATATTACTTCTGGGTTGGACGACCCTTTCACCAAACAAGTTTCCAGTTCTTTTTGATGTCATCCATGATTCAATCCCCAACTGCTCTTTTTTTAAATAAAAATAAAATGATCCATTCCTTTGACCAATGAACTCATGATGGTTGAGGTGGCAAGCATGCCACCCCGTGAAAAATACAAGTTTAAATTATTGGATGTGAACATTTAAAAAACAAAAACCTTTTGTATTATAAATTTCGAGGTTATACTCAATCAAATAATAAACAAAAAAGGGAATAACAAGTTGTTAGTTAAAAGGCAAACACCATTTGCACTTTAAACCTCAAAAAAGATTATACCTTTAATCAAATAAAAAAAATTGACTAAAAGGATTGAGTCTAGCAAAAGAGGTTAGACCCTCACAACATGGTGAACAAAATTCAAATCTCATAGAAAGGGGTGTTCAGTTTGATACTTAATGTTGTCTTAAACATGATTGCCTCTAATAGGATAATACAAATAACATGAAAAACTGGACCGATAAAGTGTTGGTTGAATTAATAAACATGAAGCGCACCGATTGATATAGGGAAAAACATTTCAATTTATAGGGACATTTGTAATATGAAAATTAAGTTAGGGTGGAAATGCAAATATCTTTTCAAAAATTCCAACTGATCGAACTTCCGCATCATTTTCTCTACATATTTCTAAAGAGGGCTTTTAGCCAATTTCCTCAAAAATAAAAGAAAACTGGCCCATGATAATCTTATTTTATATTTATATGTCCATTTCGTAATTTCGTGGTGGGAGGGTCAGGGTGAAGGCCGGCAGAGGAGTCGCCGCTGCGTTTTGCTGCATGTATTATGCTAAACGCAGCAAGCTACAAAAAGTGATCCAACATATTGAACCTCCATCCAAAGTCATCATTGATCTCCAAGCGAAAATGAATTCACCCTCTACCGTCCGACGTATCTCTGAATGCTTCATCAAACCACCGATTCCATCCAATGACTCTAACCCCGCCATCTGCTATCTCTCTCCCTGGGACATTCTTATGTTGTCCTGTCACTACATCCAGAAAGGCCTCCTCTTCCTCAAGCCTTCTCCTCACAATCATCCCCTTTTCATTGATTCTCTCCTCAACCGCCTCAAGCGCTCTCTTTCTCTCACCCTCCTCCACTTTTATCCTCTTACCGGCCGCCTTGCCACCACACCTCTTCCCTCCTACTCCGTCTTCGTCGATTGCCACAACAGTGACGGCGCTAGATTTATCTACGCCACTTTAGACATGACCGTCTCCCACATCCTCTCCCCCGTCGATGTGCCCCCCGTGACCCAATCATTCTTTGACCATGACAGGGCAGTCAATCATGACGGCCACAACTTGCCTTTGTTGTCAATCCAGGTCACCGAATTGATAGACGGCGTTTTCATTGGCTGTTCCATGAACCACTGCCTCGGCGATGGCACTTCCTACTGGAGATTCTTCAACGCCTGGTCCGAAATCTTTCGAGCACTAGAAGCTGATAACAGTGACGGTGATTTGATTCCCATCTCACGCCCACCGATTCACAATCGTTGGTTCCCGGAGGGATGCGGTCCACCCATCAGCCTTCCTTTCAAACATCACGACGAGTTCATAAGCAGATTGGAAGCACCCGTTCTTAGAGAGAGAATATTCCATTTCACGGCAGAGTCTATTGCCAAACTGAAAGCAAAGGCCAACCGAGAGTCCAACACCACCAAGTTATCATCCTTGCAATCATTATCCGCGCTCGTCTGGAGGTGCATAACACGTGCCCGGAGTCATCCCTGTGATCAGAGAACATGCTGCAGGTTGGCGGCTAATAACAGATCAAGAATGGAACCTTCGCTGCCCGAAGAGTACTTTGGGAATTTAATCTACTTGGTGGCTGCGGAAACGACGTCGGGGGAGTTGCTAGAGCACGAACTTGGATGGGCCGCGTGGAAGATACACATGGCTGTTGCCAACCACGACGTTAAAGCAGTGCGCGAGTTTGTTAAGAAGTGGTTGGAGAGCCCGATGGTGATTCAACCGGATCGGTTCTTTGACCCGAGCAGTGTGG
Source organism: Acacia crassicarpa (assembly GCA_034222035.1). NCBI lineage: Eukaryota > Viridiplantae > Streptophyta > Magnoliopsida > Fabales > Fabaceae > Acacia > Acacia crassicarpa. The sequence goes on from JAWXYG010000003.1 coordinate 11,653,172, forward strand.
TGATAGGGAGCTCACCCAGATTTGACATGTATGGGAATGACTTTGGAATGGGGAAAGCGTTGGCTGTACGAAGTGGGTACGCCAACAAGTTTGATGGTAAAGTGACGTCGTATCCGGGTCGTGAAGGAGGCGGAAGCATTGATTTGGAGATGTGTCTTCCGCCGGCGGTGATGGCGGCGCTGGAATCCGACGACGAGTTCATGAATTCTATATCTCTGCAAACTGTTTCCACGTTTTAACGCACTGTTACGTACACGTGCATGCATACAGATAAGCCAAATGTCTGCATGTCCCGTGATGTGGAAGAAAATACGTACGTGTGTTAAATCTTCAACAATGAAATAGCCATTTTTTGCAAGATACGATGTTCTTTGTTCGAGCATATCTCAAAAGAAAACGTATGCTGTGCGAGCCCTACAAATCCCATTTTCTTAAATATACCTAAAGTCTTCTATGTTATCAAATTTAATTTAATCTAATTATTAATTTCAAGCATCTATATGTACTGATTCGGATGGACAAGCCTCTGGAATATTTAATAGAAAGATATTCGTATTCTCATGTCTAGTAGTATACTTCTGTAATGAGATAATTCAATTCCATGTTCTTTCTGGGATGTCTTCAAAATTTTCTCCGCTATTAGATTGACTTTTAATAGTAGATATTTGATATTATATTAAAAATGTTATTGTATTATTAAATATTAAATTATAATAATATTTTTACGTAACAAATATCATTCCTTAAAAGCAAATCTAATTTGAAAGGATTAGTGAAAATACTCTTTTCTCATCTATTAAAGACAGATGCTCAAATGCAACCCTAACTTTTGGGAATGTTACGCAGTTGTATTATGAAGTTTAATAATATTTTGCATTTAAACTATTGATCTTTTCCGTCATCATGTAGCCCAAACTTATTTGCCCATGATATATACTGTTTCAATAATATCAGCAAGGGACGGCATAATAAGTCAATGCTAGAATGATTTGAAACAAGTATATAGCCCTCACAATCAAATTAAAACGTTTAGCACATGGTAAAATACTTGCATAGAAGGGGATTTGGTGTAGTTAATTTGGCAGCTTGAACCCGAAAGAGTCAATCTAAGGATTAAGTTCAAAATACTTTATCATTGGATCCTGTTACGGACCGGCCCAATAGGCCCATAACCGGACCACGGCCCAACCATGCCTAGAACAGAATCTGCGCTATAACGGGTAAGGATCTGAGATCCCACTGATTTAGGATCTCATTAAAGGGGATCCTCCCCGATCACAACCCCGAGATATCAGCCCCTGATATCTCGACCCTGGATACCGGTCATTAATGCCAAGATTCTCGCACCTACCTCCTCTATAAATAGAAGGAAACCCTAAACAGGTGCACACGTTCTAATCTCATGCTCTATTTACCTTCTGTTACACAGAGCACACACCCCACTTCCCTGGCTTCATGCCTCCAAGTTTACTGCGAACTACGTGGACTTTGATCCCTTCAAAGGGTACGTAGACTCTAGGCTTGACAACCTAGTCAAGTCCAATCTCTGTGTTCTTAGGACAGAACATTAGCGCCGACCGTGGGGAACCATAAACTTCTATCCCCGTGACCACTGATGACAAACACTCGAAGCCACAGCAGAAATTCACCACCGCCGCCGGTGGGTGGGGACCCCCAGCCAAGCCGGCCTCCACCAGATCAGCCCTCGGAACAACCGCGGCAAGAAAACACCTCGGAAGGGCATGTCACTGACACGGCGACCTCCCCTTCCGCAGAAGAGCAGCCACTGCAAGAAGCGTGCGCAGAACCCCCGGTGCAAGACGTCCAGGCAGTCGAAGCCGACGTCCGCATCCTTCGACAGACGCAGGAGTCATTCCTCCAGAGGCTGGAAAACAAGGAGAAACGAGACGACCTACAGAGACGGGCTGACTTTGAAGCCTTTGGCCGAATGATCCAGGACGCGCTCGAGAACGATCGCCGGCAGGAAAACCGTCGGAGGAATCATAGGAGAGGAAGGAGGGCCCCCGTGGATGACAGCAGTTCCTCGAGCAGCTCCGAGCCGAGGAACCCACGCCGCGACAATGGCGAGCCGGAGCGGAGGACGGATATGGAGTAAGGCCGACAACAGCCCTTAGAGAACGTCGGAAACCACGGTGACGGTCCTAACCGCACCGATCGGGCGGCCAGCGAGGGCAGAGACCGAGAAGAACGCCGCGTGGAGGACAGAACTCCCCGGGCTCGCAGATCACCTCGCCACGGATCCCCCCGGGAATACCGAGTGACATATCTATCTGACTCCGGCAGATCCCCATTCTCGAGGGAGGCGGCGACGACCTGATACCCAAAGCATTTCGATCTGACCGACCTTCCGAAGTACGACGGAACCCAAGATCCACGCAACCACCTTGACGTGTTCGAAAAGCTCATGTGGGTTCGACAAATTAGAGGCCTGGTTATCCAGCGTCTCTTCGCGGCTACCCTGTCTGGGCCGGCGCATAGATGGCTGAGCTCTCTCCCAGACAACTCCATCTGGAGCTTTGAAGACCTTAGACGCAAGTTCGAGTTACATTTCGCCACCAGCAAAAAGCAGCCAAAGACCGAATTCATGTTGAGCAAAGTGCGACAGAAGAAAGGCGAGGCCCTGTAGAAGTACCTGGATCGATTCCGGGACGTGGCGATGCAGGTTCGGTCGCTACCCGAGGAAGTTCACGTCCACTGCCTCGTCAATGGGCTAGATCCGTCCTCACGACTAGCCCGGAACCTATGCAAGAACCCAGTGTACACATTGACCGAGTTCTACACCAGGCAAATAAGTATCTGGGGGTGGAGCAAATGGAGGCGGCCAACGCCGATGAGCCAGAACGGACGAGGAACAACACGCTCAGCGACGATGAACGGCCGAGAAGGTCAAGGGCCGAACCACAAAGGCGGAACCATGAGAGTTGAGCCAAACCTGACCGGGCCGAGCAGAAGGCCAAGTACGATAGCTACACCCCCCTGAATGTCCCTCGGTCTCAGGTATGGAAAGAAGTAGCCCAGGCCGAGATGAAAAGGGTTGACAAGCCGAGGCTGATCAGAGGCCGCTCCAACACGGACTGCACCAAATTCTGCACGTTCCATGACTGCCACGGCCACACTACGGACGAATGCTACGACCTCCGCGATGCCATTGAGAAGTTTGTGAGAGAAGGAAAGCTACGTCAGCATGTTATCAAGACCCAGGGAAGGACAAGCGGCAAGCGCAACGACCATGACCGCACCAGGAGTCCGCCCAAGGAGACCAGAAAGCCGGGGAAGAAGCAGAGGACCGCCTCGGACGATGAGTTTCCCGACGTGGATTTCCAGTGCAACGTCGTTAGCGGAGGATTCGGAGGCGGTGGAGACACTGTGAGCCAGCAGAAGAAGTATCTTCGCGAGGTACTGACCGTCCAAGACCTCCCCAAGTTCAAAGAAGACCCCAAGAAGCCGAGGCCGCCTACCCTAACCTTCACCGACGAAGAGCTGAAGGACGTCATACCCGGCCATCTGGATGGACTGGTAGTCACTGGAACCTTAGTTAATTGCCGAGTTAAAAGGATCTTTGTTGATGCAGGGAGCTCGGCCGATATCATAAGCTGGGACGCCTATAAAAGGATGCACCTCGACAAAGAGGATCTCAAGCTGTGCAAGACCACCCTGATTGGTTTCAACGGTGAACAGTCCTTCCCGAAAGGTTACATCAACCTCAGGCTGACCCTCGGGACCAAAGAAGCCTTCAAATCCGAACAAGTAAGGTTCATTGTCGCTGACTTCCGGTCCCCGTACAACATCATCCTAGGTCGACCCACTATCCACAACTAGGACATACTGGTGTCCACGAAGCACCAGAAGCTAAAGATGATTAACGACAAGAACCAGGTAGTGGTGGTATCCGGAGACCAAAAGGAGTCTAGGCAATGCTACTTTGAATCTCTCCGGGTCGAGGAAGGAGGACCTTCATCTCCACCTCGGCTCGGATCCAACGAACAAATAGCCAAAGCCGACTCAGAGAAGCGCCCGCGGCAGCTGGTCAACATGGTAGAGCTCGACCTTCGAGAGCAGGATAATCCGAGGCCCAAGCCGGAAGGAGAACTGGAGGAAATAATGTTAGGGGCGGATCCCTCCAAGACCGCCAAAATCGGCCGAGATATGGAAGACAACCTAAAGGCTCTCATGACCCGTTTTCTAAGGCAGAACCAAGACGTCTTCGCCTGGACCTCGGCCGAAGTACCCGGCATCGACCCCCACTTCTGCTGCCACAAGCTCGGCATTTGGCCGGGGTCCAGACCCGTAGCACAGAAGAAGAGGAACATCGCAGACAACAGACAGAAGGCCCTCGAGGACCATATCGAGGAGCTCCTAGCGGCCGGCTTCATTCGAGAGGTACAGTATACCACCTGGCTCTCCAACGTAATGATGGTCCTCAAACCCAGCGGCAAATGGAGAGTGTGCGTCGACTACACCAACCTCAACAATGCCTGCCCAAAGGACTCCTACCCGATGCCCAATATCGACAAGCTTGTGGACAACTCGGCCAGGTACCAACTCCTCTCCTTTATGGATGCCTACTCCGGCTACAACCAGATTGCCATGCATCCGGACGACCAAGAGAAGACCGCCTTCATAACGGATAAGGCAAATTACTGCTACAACGTCATGCCATTCGGACTCAAAAATGTCGGGGCCACATATCAGAGGATGATGAACCGAGTATTCAAAGACTAGATCGGATGCAACATAGAGGTCTACATTGACGACATGATCGTCAAGTCGAAGCTTCCAGAAGACCTCATCCGGGACCTAGAACAAACGTTTGAAAAATTAAGAAGACATCGAATCAGGTTGAACCCGGCCAAATGTGCCTTCGGAGTTCCGGCTGGGAAATTCTTGGGCTTCATGCTGACCAACCGTGGGATCGAGGCCAACCCGGACAAGTGCAAAGCCGTCCTTGACATGCAACCCCCGAGGACCAAGAAGGAAGTACAGCAGCTGACCGGCCGACTGGCCGCACTGACAAGGTTTCTCTCGAAGTTAGCCGAGAAGGCCCTACCTCTATTCAGACTACTGAAGAAGGAGACCCGGGGCGGTTGGAACCCCGAGTGCGATGCTGCCTTCGCGGAAATTAAACGGTGTCTGGCAACCCCGCCGGTACTAACCAAGCCGGATATAGGAGAGACCCTATTCCTCTACTTGTCGATCGGCGATGAAGCCGTCAGCACCGCCCTGGTAAGAGAAACCGAGACCGGACAGAGACCGATCTACTTCATCAGCAAGGCCCTGCAAAGCTCGGAACTCCGGTACCAGAAACTGGAGAAAGTCGCCTTCGCCTTACTTACCGCGGCCAGAAGGCTCCGGCCTTACTTTCAAGGACATCGGATAGTGGTACGAACCAGCCAGCCGATCCGCCAGATCCTCCACAAGCCCGACTTGGCAGGAAGAATGACCAATTGGGCCATAGAACTGTCCGAGTTTGACATCGCTTTTGAAGCCCGGCAGACAATCAAGTCCCAGGCATTGGCCGATTTCATCAGGGAACTCACCCCGACAGTAACAAATGATGGGACCTGGAAAGTGTACGTGGACGGATCCTCCAATGCTAAGGGCAGCGGCACAGGAATTATCGTGGAAAGCCCACAGGGGGTCGCTACGGAACACTCTCTCCAACTAAAGTTCCCGACCTCCAACAACCAAGCTGAGTACAAGGCTCTCCTGGCCGGACTGCTTCAGGCAAAAGACAATGGCGCACAGCGAGTACAGGTTTTAACCGACTCGCAGCTCGTTGCGACCCAGATTGACGGCACCTATCAAGCAAAAGGCCCTCTTATGGCCAAATACTTAAATCGCGCCAAAGAGCTCATGGCCGAATTTGAGGAGGTAACGGTCTCCCACATCCCAAGAGAGGAGAACACCAGAGCCGACATCCTCTCTAGGCTCACAAGTACTAAAGGGCCGGACAATCACAGGACCGTGATCCAGCAAAACCTGACCGAGCCGAGCTGTGTCATGGCCATCTCAGCAGGCTTCAACTGGAGGAAGCCAATTGAAGACTACCTTGAAAGAGGAATCATCCCTACTGACTCCACCGAGGCCAAAAAACTAATTAGAGAAGCCGCGCTCTACGCGACGGTCGACGATCAGCTGTATCGAAAGGGTCTACACTGCCCGATGATGAGATGTCTCGACGAATCCGAAGCAAAATATGTGCTGGTCGAACTCCACGAAGGCAGCAACGGCCACCACATGGGAGGCAAGGCCTTCGCCAGAAAGGCACTACGCCTGGCTATTATTGGCCCACTATGAAGCATGATGCGATGGAAAAAGCCAAGACATGCGACAGTTGCCAGAAACATGCCAGGATCATATGGCCGCCGCCCACAGAATTGCAAGGAATGCCAGCCCCCTGACCCTTTTACAAATGGGGCATGGACATTCTCGGACCTTTCCAACCTGCGCAAGGCAATACAGATGGCTCATAGTCGCGGTAGACTACTTCACTAAGTGGATCGAAGCGGAGCCACTCGCCACAATTACCTCGGCCAAAGTGATGAAGTTTTTCCGGCACAACATCGTCTCCCGATTCGGGATACCAGCCGAGGTCGTCACGGACAATGGGACCCAATTCATGGACCACATATTCCAGGCTCTGATGTCCAACCTGGACATTAAACAGCATTTCTCGTCCGTGGAACACCCCCAGTCGAATGGCCAAGCCGAAGCCGCCAACAAGATCATCCTGGATGGGCTGAAGAGGCGAATGTTGCAAGCCGACACCAACTGGACCGAGCAACTCCACAGCGTTCTCTGGGGATATCGGACAAGCGTACAGTCTTCGACCCAGGAAACCCCCTACAGGTTAACCTATGGATGCGAAGCAATGATCCCAGTCGAAATCGGACAGCCATCCTGGAGAAACGTCAGAGTCAGACAAGAAGGGCAGGAGTCGAACGACGACGCCTTGAAGACCGATCTGGACCTTATAGATGAAATTCGGGTCGCGGCGCACTGCCGGGAATTAGCCGCCAAGTAGTTACTTGCGGCTAAGTACAACAGAAAGGTCAGACTTCGGTCATTCAACCGAGGGAACCTGGTACTCCGACGGGCCGACATAGGCAAAAAGAATGCCAAGGATGGGAAGCTGGCGGCAAACTGGGAAGGCCCCTACCGGATCAAAGAGAAGCTCGACGAATGAGCATACATCCTCGAAACCTTGGCACGGAAGCCGGTCAAAAGAACATGGAACGCCGACAAGCTGAAAATCTACTATAGCTAGATCCCCTTTCGGCAGCGTTTATTTTCATTGCTTTCATTTGTGTTCATGTTATTTCTTCTATTCTCGAGTTATGACATTTTCTAATCAAATTACTTTGTAAAGCCCCTTAGGGCTATTTCTTATCAATAAAGGATCCCATTGAGGAAATTTACGAATATGCACAAAATTCGCTTAAGCATGAAGCCAAAGCCATGAAGCTCGGCTAAAAACAATAAGATTGAGGCCTAGAAGCCCGGCCAAGAAACCGAATGCCGAGGCCAGTAAGCTCGGCACCGGCAAAAGGCCCCGAGGTCATTTACCCGGCCGCAAGAACTTAAAACATCTAGATGTATGAAAACCGGCCGTTGTACTTCGACAGGCATTGGTTAGAGCTCGGCGAAGGCACCTTACGCGGCCCTTCGCGAAATTGACGCATTAACGCTCGCCCGGCTAAGTACACAGATTACCATGCTGACCCTGATCAGGTCAAAATGCCCGACCTTGGGCGGATGAAGACTCGGTTAGGCACGTGATAGTTCTGCCCTTACGCTGATAAATTTTAATCCGACTAAGTGAAAGTTAGAGTTCGACTATCAGAAAGGTGGACCGAGGCAATGCGGTTAGTTATGCCTGACGAGGCTGAGACAAGACAACCCTGCCCCAACCTCCCACGCACTAAATGTGGTAGAGTACCAACGGCTTGTACGCATGTGACCGACAAACACTTAAACTTAGACGAAAGATTGATGAAATCATCCGCTGTTTAAGTTACCCAAACGGCCTGTACATACACAGCCAACACACATCTAAACCGAGACAAAAGGATTGTGGAAATCATTCGTTGTCTAAAGGTATGTGAACTAAAACAGAGGAATGATAAAAACTTAAATCATTCATTGTCAAATATAGGCAAAAGGATGGTAAAGGCCAAAATCATTCATCAAAGCGTCTGTACATAGGGGCCCAAGGCCAGAATCATTCAAAAGTTACAAGGGCACCAACGCCCCAAAATAGAAACAAACAAACAAAAGCTAAAACTACTCGAAAGGCTCGGCCATGGGGTCTTCAGTCTCGGTAGGCTCGGCCTCAGTGCCAGCAGGACCCTCGGCGGTAGGAGGCGGATAAGGTATCAGAGTCCCGTCCTCCTGTACGAAGGCACGGTGATCGTATCCGGCCACGTTCAGCACAATGCCGGGGTTAAAGTACCAGATCTGCGTCAGAGCCTGCTTAAAGCACTCTTCGGCAGTCTGCACCAGTGCGTCCATTGCCTCCTGGCGAGCCGCCTCCTCCGCAGCAAGGGCCTTCTGAAGCTCGTCCTTCTCCTCAGCCAAGGAGTAGCGCTGCTGTTGGAGCACCTTCATTGCAGCAAGGCCCTCCGACATCCCCTTCTGGGTCCGGGCACACTCCTCAGCCACCTTCTCGGCACCCGCCCGGGAGAGCTAGAGCTCCTGATCAGCCTTCACCGCCGCAGCCTTCGCAGCATCTCGCTTCGCCCGAGCAGCGTCCAGTTCCGCCCGGACCACGTCTTGCTCTGCCCAGGCCTTGACGAGCTCCTCCTTCGCGGACCTGGCCTTGGCCTCAGCCACTTCCAACTCCTCCCTGAGGTCGCCTACGGACGCGGCCTTAGCCTCTGTCGCAACCACGCTTTTCGTCAGCTCCTCCCTCTCAGGCCTCAGTCGCTGGCACTTGGCACTAACCCGGGAATAATGCTCCCGCACCAGTATCAGCGCCTGGACGTACCCCACTGAGCGACATAACTCCCTCTGGTTCAAGTGCAACTCATCTAGGGCCGGTTGAGTCAGCAAAGCACTACTCGTGAAGTACCGGGGAGGAAGGAAAGCAACATCTGTCTCAGGAACTACCCCCTCGTTCCATAAACGGCCTCGGGGAAGAATAGACCTTGGCCTCGTTGGAGGAGGAGGAAGTGATGAAGGCGAGGGCAGACCCGGCAGGGAGCCAGTCGGTTCGTCAAGGAAGAATTCGGCCTCGATCTCTTCGTCAGAAATCAAGACTTCCTTCCCCCTGGAAGCTGGAGATACGACAGCGGTCTCTTGCCCCTTAAAAGCCGGGGGCCCGGTTGTAGGGAAAGGCTGGGCAATTACCGGGGAAGATGGGGCGACCTCAGCAGTGGAAGGACCCTGACTAGCCGAGCCCTTCTTTACCTTCTTCGAAGCCTCGGCAGCACCGGCGCCTTCAGAAGCACCCCGCTTCTTCGGGCGACTGGGCGAGGCGGCAGCTGGATTCGCCGCACGGATATACAACGGAAGCGAGCTCATATCTCGGCCTGAAAAAAGGAAAAAGAAACCAGGTCAGATTCATGAATGCAAAAAACCAATACAAGAACGTAAATAATACGCTACTAGAAACCCTACTGGTAGGAGGCAGCGGCTCGGCGCCATCCCCAGTTATGAAGAAGCCAGTCGGCCTCACGCCGTACTCTGCCACAAGAGCCTCCAAACGCGGCAAAGCGGAGGCCGACTCCGGCAAAAGGCCTTTGCACGAGACCTGGAAAGAGGCGGCCTTGACCTTGAAATGGTCCTCCACCCAGTATAAAGGGAAGCGACCACCCCCTTCCAAGAACCAGGGCCGCCCCCCAGGCACGGCCTCGACTTTGAAAAACGCCCCCTTAAAGCGTTTGAAGGAGTCAGAGAAGGGCGTCATCAGCTTGCGCTCCGGATTGATTCGGAGGGATACCAACCCCCGCAGCTTGTCACTCCCCTTTGGCGGGCTAGGGGTAAAGGGTCCAAAGAAATAGAAGAAAAGGTTGGCCGTGCACGGTATGGGAACCGGAAAATGGCTGCACAACCTCTCAAAAGCTACCAGGTAAGCCCAACTATTCGGATGGAGCTGGGACGGGGCAAGGCGAAGATGCCGCAGAGCCTCCATTTGAAAAGGGGTAAGAGGAAGGGAAGCCTGCACCCGTGCTAGACAGTCACCGTAGAAGAAGAAAAAGTCCGGGTCACCCTCTAACCGAGCCGCACAGACAGGCTCGTCGACCGCCGGACACCGCAGGACGCACCCGGGCATGGCCGGGACCTTTAACCACGCGATGTCTGCGTCAGACATCAATGACTGGGTCTTTAGCACCTCGTACGATACCCAACTATACTGTCGGCACAAGGCCGCAGGAGGACTAGAAGAGTCCGAACCCTCAGGCTCCGAACGCCGCTTGGAAGACCCAGACTTGGGAGCCATTAAACCTATAGGCAAATAAACGAAACTAGCATCAGTGAAGTGCGAAAATACCTGGCACAGATATACTAGCGGGCGATAAAGACTGCGGACGCGGACGAACAGGGGCGCTAGAATGGGAAGCCGGCGCAGACCAGTGCCGGCAAGAACCAAGTATGGAAGAAGCCTCGGCATCTCCAGCACAAGCCATCAAAGTAGAAGCCTCCGCCAGGCAATCCCAGCAGGGGCCGAGATACCCCTCCGGGGCGGATGTCTGACGAACGGCAGTGGGGCCCTCATAGAAGTTGAGGGGTTGAGCCATCAGCACAGAGGGTCTGGAACCGGATGAGGTGCCTACGCCGGCCCCACCGGACAACTCGAAAGGAAGAGCGCGTGCCAGTGGGCGGAAAGGACGGCGAGGGAGCGAAACTGGAATCCTAGCCGAAGCCGGGCGAGCCTCGGCCCGTCCCGGACGGACGGTGCCACCTCAACGCAGAGGAGCCAGAGTGGACGAGGCAGGTGGCGCGCCCCCAAGAACCCAGTAAGTGGCCCGGGGGAGGCGCGTACGGAGGAACATTTCTTCCTCCGGCGTCAATAACGCCCTTGGTCTAGGAGCACTCCTACCTCTCACCATGTTTAGAAGCCTAAGGCACTAAAGAATTGCTTAAGGGCAAGAAACAGGACGAACTTCAGGGTAATGACGCTAGAAACACCCTGAAAAACCACTTTTGCATAGAGGAATGATAGCACAGACAGCGATTCCCAGAGTAAACGGTAAAATGCAGAAAACTACCGAACAAATACACAAGGGAATAGGCGGAATACCTGTGTGAAGAAAATAAAGGGAACTGGAACTCTGGAAATGACGAACGGCGAAGTCTCTACTGGAAGAGGCTTGGGAAGAAACCAGAGAATAATCTGGGAAGAAGACTGAAGTAGTGGGAAAAAATGAAAAAGAAGCAAAAGGAAAGCTATTTAAACCAAAATCCCGAAACGGCAGGGGTACAACGGTCCATTCCCGTACAGACGCGACGGGATTGGCCCAGCATGACGCAAGCGTGATAAATGCGCACAGGCCTCGAGAAGCGGAAAGGCGCGGCGGTTGCAGACCGCACCCACTCAGGGCCTGACAGCTGTAAAGTTGCAATAATGACACGCGTGGGGGAAGACCCGAAGCGTTCAGAATCCCAAAAGGCAGAAGGTTCGGGTCCGGAATCACTGCAGGGCGAGTACCCATCTGGACAGGATGGACCCGGTGTTCAAGGCGGGACATCGTGGGGGAGGCATAATAAGCCGACCATTGATCTGGGCCGGACCGATGGCCACAGTAGCCGAAAGCCGATGCCGTCAAAAATTGAGGCCTCGGCCATATCCGGCACTGGGGGCAATATGCATCTCGGCTGTCCAGAAGCCTGAACAACCGAGCTGGGGGCAACTGTTACGGACCGGCCCAATAGGCCCATAACCGGACCACGGCCCAACCATGCCTAGAACAGAATCTGCGCTATAACGGGTAAGGATCTAAGATCCCACTGATTTAGGATCTCATTAAAGGGGATCCTCCCCGATCACAACCCCGAGATATCAGCCCTTGATATCTCGACCCCAGATACCGGTCATTAATGCTAAGATTCTCGCACCTACCTCCTCTATAAATATAAGAAAACCCTAAACAGGTGTACACGTTCTAATCTCATGCTCTATTTACCTTCTGTTACACAGAGCACACACCTCACTCTCCTGGCTTCACGCCTCCAAGTTTACTGCGAACTACGTGGACTTTGATCCCTTCAAAGGGTACATAGGCTCTAGGCTTGACAACCTAGTCAAGTCCAATCTCTGTGTTCTTAAGACAAAACAGATCCAAATGTTGTCTGTGTAGATAATCATTTTTCAGTTATTTACTATATATTTTCTACACATTTTTTGTCGGTTTTAAGAAAGATCCGGCCAGCACTATCCAAACTTTACTAGTTTGCCCGAACATTCTCACTTGTCTTCCTGTTGCTGAGCAATTTGTGGACATCAAACCAGCCTCCCCAAAAATTAATTTTAATGTGACCAATTTTCTCTCTTTTGCCATCGACTTTGCTAATTGTCCACTCTTTCTAATTAAGTGTGATTTCTATGTTATATATATGGCCGTGGGTATGTTGGTTGAAGTAAATTCTCTTTTATCAATCAAAACTCCCCCTCAAACAGTACAAGCTTCTTATATAGGATAGGGCTTTCTAGATGTAGATGATGATATCTATAATGGAATATTGCAAGAGTAAATATATAGGAATCCAAATATGCCAAATATGATCTTCAACCTCCTCCTAGGTCTTCTCGTTGCTTCATCTAGCCGGTTTTTGTTCTTTAAGCCGCCTCTTAAATGAGATAATGAAAACATTTAATAATAGCCCCTTTGGTATAAAATGGGCATCCGAATAGAGGGAATTAATATGTATGATTTAATAGAATGACGACTCTCATAAGCATATAAAACTTTTTTTTTTTTTTGCCCCTTTTGTTTCCCCCACAAAGCCACTATTGTATATGCTAATTGTAATGGAAAAACACTCGCTTATATATGCTTCCCCTTTCTTAGGCCTTCTCATTCCTTCTTCTGCACATGTTTAATATTTCCTGTAGCATTTAAACTGAATGATTTTATGAACTTTAACATATTATAAGTAACAAAAAAGCAAAACTAGGAGAGGGCAGAGTAAGGTTGATGTGGGCCATGAGGCCTACGTGATGGTTACAGTTTTTTTTTTTTTTTTGCTCAACAGATGGTCACAGTATCACTGAAACAGATCAGAACTGAATAATTCGTTCTGGGATGGACGCCTCTTCGCCAAGTAAGCTTCGATCCTTACTTAGACACATCCTCAACCATATCAGACCAAAAGTCAGACTACATCTTTGATACTTTGACCATCCATTCTCTTTGATGTCATCCATGATCCAATCTCCAACTTCTCTTTTTTAAAAAAAAATAAAATAAAATAAAATGATCAATTATGGTCAAGGTATTGGGTGGTTAGCAATTTATATATCTCTACTACAAGCAATACATCAGTCACCTTAAACGACTGGATGTGGATTTTCTTTGAAGTCATATTTCCCTCACATAATTGTTTTGGAAGTAGATCCTTTCTTTTCCTCCTATTTATCCCTTTCTTCTCAAAATCTCATCTCCACATTTAAATAAATAAGATGGATTGCTCAAATTGAATGTTTTATAAATTATAATTTTATTTTATCTATAATCTCATTATGGAACACATTTTGTGATCATCATTTCGATGAGCATAAACATATTCATCACCAACCTACATTGTTATATTGATTTTGGATGGTCCACATTTAACTTATAACTATCAATTACCAAAAAAATGAATTTATCATTTAAAAAATCCCAAATTAAAAAAAATTTAAATTTAAGGAGCTCATATTAAATTTTTATGGTTTAGATTTCTTCATAGGTAGCAGAAATAAGGGCTCATCCGAATGCAAGCCTGTAATTATAAATTGTATGGATTAGATATTGACACTATAAACAAATTAGATTTTAATGATATTTATGTTTTTGATAATAATTTTTTAAAATATTAAATCTGAAGTTTCTAATGTTTAATGCATTTATAAGAGGCATCTATCACATCCATCCAAAGTCATCATTGAACTCCAAGTGAAGATGAATTCACCCCTCTTCCGTCTGACGTATCTCTGAATGCTTCATCAAACCACCTCGTCCTTCCAATGACACCAACCCCATCTTCTATCTTTCTTCCTGGGATCTTCTTATGTTGTCCTCTCACTACATCCAGAAAGGCCTCCTCTTCCTCAAGCCTTCTCCTCACAGTCATCTGATCTGATCCCCTTTTCATTGATTCTCTTCTCAACCGCCTCAAGCGCTCTCTTTCACTCACCCTCCTCCATTTTTATCCCCTCGCCGGCCGCCTCGTCACCACACGTCACCCCTCCTACTCCATCTTCGTCGATTGCCAACACGGTGACGGCGCTAGATTTATCTACGCCACTTTAGACATGACCGTCTCCGACATTGTCCCTCCCGTTGTCCAATCATTCTTTGACCTTAACAGTTAACAAGGCAGTCAACCACGACGGCCACACCTTGCCCTTGTTGTCCGTCCAGGTAACCAATTTGATAGATGGCGTTTTCATCGGCTGTACCATGAACCACTGCCTCGGCGATGGCACTTCCTACTGGAGATTCTTCAACGCCTGGTCCGAAATCTTTCGAGCACTAGAAGCTGATAACAACGACGGTGATTTTATTCCCATATCACGCCCACCGATTCAAGATGCAAGACGCAAGATGGCGGCAAATCACAGATCAAGAATAGAACCACCACTGCCGGAGGAGTACTTTGGGAACGTGTACTACCCGGTGGCTGCGGAAACGACGTCGGGGAGTTACTAGAGCATGACCTTGGATGGGCGGCATGGAAACTACACATGGCTGTTGCGAGCCACGACGCTAAAGCTGTGAGCGAGTTTGTGAACAAGTGGTTGGAGAGCCCGATGGTGATTCAACCGGGTCGGTTTTTTGACCCTTGCAGCGTGCTGATGGGGAGCTCAGCCAGATTTGACAAGTATGGGAGCGAATTTGGAATGGGGAAGGCGTGGGTGTTCGAAGTGGGTACGCCAGCAAGTTTGATGGTAAAGTGACGTCGTATCCTGGGCGTGAAGGTGGCGGAAGCATTGATTTGGAGATTTGCCTTCCCCCGGAGCTGATGACGGCACTAGAATCCGACGACGAGTTCATGAACTCTGTATCTTAAAACTTTTCCAGCGTTTGTGTCCATTAGAATATTTAATAAGGATATTTATCTAATGACTTTTATTATGATTACTGTTGCGGGGTTTATCCGTTAGTTATGATCCGACAACGCGTGTGGCAGAGCATGAAAGAAGAATTAGTTAAGATTTTTATTATTATAATTATAATTATAAGAGCTAGTTAACTTCTTTTTTTTATATATAGTCCGTGGGGGAGGGGGAGGCAAAGTTTGAACCCTGGACAAGGGAGAAGGCCAACTCCTAAGGTTGGCCCCAGTGCCATCGGCACTTGGCAGCTAGTTAACTTTTTTTGGAGAGATTAAGGAAGCTAAATAAATTACTTAATCCTTTCATATGTTATGTATCCTTAAATTATATATTAGTTTATTAGTTAAATTAAGTAGTTTGAGAAAAAAAAAATAAAAATACGTAATTTAATTAGCTTTCTTAATCGCTCCAAATAGAATTAGGATTTGTTTATTTATCTGCAGTATTTATAATTTATAATTGAATTTGAATTGTTATTTTGTTTTTATCATGTTATTTCTTAAGATCTATAAATGGAGTTATGATTATTAATTGTAAGAATAAAATATATTAACTGTTTTACTTAAATTACAGAAATCTCGCATAGTTTGAAAATGTATAAAGATATTCTTTGAAAATAAAATGCATGTTATAAAAGCCTGCTTTATATATTTAATATTGACCAAAAAAAAAAAGCTTTATATATTTAAAATTTTATTTTCATCCACATATCTATTAGTTGATCCTTAAATGCGATCATTAAGAGCTTACTTTGATCAAAATAACCCTCTTTTAACAAATGAATAAACAATTATCTCATCCCAAATATAATTTTTTATACAACCCAAAAAAAAATCATAATACATAAATGTTTAAAATTTTAGATATACTATAAAATTTATTAGTTTTAGGCACGGGGATATCACTTTAACTTTAAAATCTTATTTTGATCTTGTTATTCTTTTTTAGTCAAATATTTTAATCTTGTTTGAGTATAACAATTGAAAACTAATTTTAGTGGGAAATCACTTATTTGAGACCTTAAATTTTACGTGGTATTTTCGTTTTTTTCCCCTAGTTTTTATTATATTATAAAATTTCCAATTTCCAATTTCTATCATATTTATTACAACTTATGTATTTATTTTTTTAAAATGAATACAAATATATTTATTTCTTTTTTCTTGTCATGGCATGAGACTACGGTCGAAAGCATACCTGAAAAACACATTTTTGTTCATCATACATTTTTAATAATATAAATTTGAGATATTATATAATTTATATTATTTTTTATTTTAAAATATAGATTTTGTAGGAATATTTCTAAACACATTTATTCCAATATGCATCTATTAATAGACGTAACCATATCTTTAATTAAATTTTCTATATCTATATTAATTAAATTATTTAAGCCTTTATCCCAATATGATTTTAAAAAAAGGAAAATGACAAAAAATGAAAAAAGAAAATTCGAGAAAAAAATGTTTCTTATAAAAAACTGATAAAATAATCATAAGACTTGAAAAATAATTTACAACTCATTTTATAAAAAAATATTTGAATCGGAATATGGCCTCCACTTAATTTTTTTTTTTTGGGGTCAAATCCTCCACTTAATTTCATTTCAGTTCGATTTTTTATTTTGGTTCTAATTTGTCACACATGAAAACCAGCATAAAGTTGCAGAATAATGAAATTTAAAAGGACAGAGGAACCTTTTAGAGGAAGAACATGACTTTGAGCCAAAAAAAAAAGAGGAAGAACATGACAAATATCTCAATCCTCTCACTCATTATTTGTCGTCTTATATGATCGTCTCTGCTGCATCCTGATCATGTAGCTTTCAGGTCTTCCTTTTAGCCCTCGTGCTCCTTCTTAGGAGGCCCTGCTCACTTTACTGCATTGGGCTATAACTTTCGTGGGCCATTAAATTTGGGCTCATTACAGAGAGTAAAGTTGATGCGGGTCGGGCCGGCACAGTGATGGCTCCAGCATTTTGAAGGAAACAAGATTGAAATATTTCTTCTGGGTTGGACGACTCTTACACCAAACAAGTTTCCAGTTCTCTTTGATGTCATCCAATCATCCATGATCCAATCCCCAGCATCTCTTTTTTTAAATAAAAACAAAATGATCAATTCCTTTAACCAATGAACTCATGATGGTTGAGGTGGCAAGCATGCCACCCTGCAATTAATGTGAAAAATACAAGTTTAAATTATAGGAGGGGCACTTATTAAAAAAAGATAAAAACCTTTTGTATTATAAATCTCGAAAGGGATTATACTCTTAATCAAATTAAAAAAAAATGGACCAAGAAGTTGTTCGTTAAAGGCAAACACCATTTACACTATAAAACTAAAAAAAGATTATACCTTTAACCAAATAAAAAAACTAAGAGAATTAGGTCAAGCAAAAGAGGCTAAACCCTCACAAGGTGGTGAAAAAAGTTCAAATCTTATTGGGAGACATGTCTAGTTTGATGCTCAATACGGTCTCAAACAGGATTACTTCCAATAGGATAATACGAAAAAATAAAAATAAAAACTGAACCAACAAAGTGTTGGTTTAATTGGAAAGCAAGAAGCGCACTGATAGAGGGGAAAACAATTTTATTTCTAGAGACATCTGTGATATAAAAATTAAGTTAGAGTGGAAATGGAAATATCCTTTGAAGAATTCCAACTGAGCTTCCCTAATATGCATCATTTTCTCTACATATTTCTACAGAGGGCTATTAGCCAATTTCCCCAAAAATAAAATAAAATTGGCCCATGATAATCTTATTTTATATTTATATGTCCATTTCGCAATTGCGTGGTGGGAGGGTCAGGGTGAAGGCCGGCAGAGGAGTCGCCGCTGCGTTTTGCTGCATGTATTATAGCAAACGCAGCAAGCTACAAAAAGAGTTATCCATCATATTGGACCTCCATCCAAAGTCATCATTGATCTCCAAGCGAAGATGAATTCACCCTCTACCGTCCGACGTATCTCTGAATGCTTCATCAAACCACCGATTCCATCCAATGACTCTATCCCCGCCATCTGCTATCTCTCTCCCTGGGACATTTTTATGTTGTCCTCTCACTACATCCAGAAAGGCCTCCTCTTCCTCAAGCCTTCTCCTCACAATCATCCCCTTTTCATTGATTCTCTCCTCAACCGCCTCAAGCGCTCTCTTTCTCTCACCCTCCTCCACTTTTATCCCCTTACCGGCCGCCTTGTCACCACACCTCTTCCCTCCTACTCCGTCTTCGTCGATTGCCACAACAGTGACGGCGCTAGATTTATCTACGCCACTTTAGACATGACCGTCTCCCAAATCCTCTCCCCCGTCGATGTCCCCTCCGTCACCCAATCATTCTTTGACCATGACAGGGCAGTCAACCACGACGGCCACACCTTGCCTTTGTTGTCCGTCCAGGTCACCGAATTGATAGACGGCGTTTTCATTGGCTGTTCGATGAACCACTGCCTCGCCGACGGCACTTCCTACTGGAAATTCTTCAACGCCTGGTCCGAAATCTTTCGACCACTAGAAGGGGAGAAGTTTGATAGTGACGGTGTTTGCATTCCCATCTCACAACCACCCATTCACAATCGTTGGTTCCCAGAGGGTGTTGGTCCCCTCATAAAGCTTCCCTACAAACATCACGACGAGTTCATAGGTAGATTGGAAGCTCCCCCTCTTAGAGAGAGAATATTCCATTTCACTGCAGAGTCTATTGCCAAACTGAAAGCAAAGGCCAACCGGGAGTCCAACACCACCAACATATCCTCCTTTCAATCATTGTCCGCACTGGTATGGAAGTGCATAACACGCGCCCGGAGTCCCCCCCGTGATCAGAGAACAAGCTGCTGGTTGGCGGCTAATAACAGATCAAGAATTCAACCGCCACTGCCAGAGGAGTATTTCGGGAACTGTGTCCACGCGTTGGCTGCGGAAACGACGTCGGGGGAGTTGCTAGAGCACGACCTTGGTTGGGCGGCGTGGAAGTTACACGCGGCTGTTGCCAACCACGACAGTAAAGCAGTGGACGAGCTTGTGAACAAGTTGTTGGAGAGCCCGATCGTGGTTCAGCCGGGTCAGTTCTTTGACCTGTACAGCGTGTTGATGGGGAGCTCACCCAGATTCAACATGTATGCGAACGAATTTGGAATGGGAAAGGCTGTGGGTGTTCGAAGTGGGTATGCAAACAAGTTTGATGGGAAAGTGACGTCGTATCCCGGTCGTGAAGGAGGCGGAAGCATTGACCTGGAGATGTGTCTTTCGCCGGTGCTGATGACGGCGCTGGAATCCGACGAGGAGTTCATGAACTCTGTATCACCGGGAACTTGTTGGACGTCTTAATAAAAGTTCTGTTACGAGTGGAAGGCGTTAGACGTACATGCATATGCAGATAAAGAAGCTGTTTGGTAGTATAATTGGTGATCTCTCTTATTATATGTTTGCGTCCAGAATGTTATGTATTTTTTGAACGCCCGAACTTTGAATTTTAATATTGTGCACCCACGGGTCGTAGCTCCGCGACTTGCCAATATCCCTCAGGCCTCGGATCATTCATGTAGCCCAAACTAGTTGGCCCATGATATGCATGATTCAGCCCGTTTCCTTCTCATTAAAGTAGGAGTCCTGAGTCCCGAGTCCTGTTCCTGGCTTGCCACAACTCGCACCATGTTCATATATAGCACGCAGGCACACGTTTGAGCATTGTGTGGTTTCATTTTAACCATAATCCAGTCCACAACTGGTTCCGTTCATGTCATATCCACCTCACCGTTGTATGTTACACCAACGAACTTAAGCAGTAAAACTTGCTTCGTATCTCCTTTCTTGGCCCAGCAAAGTTCTTCCGGTGGACTCTCCGATATCGAAAGAGGGTCCGTTGTATTTAGTGTCTCATTTTAACTAAACTGCCCAATATCCCCTCCATTCTTCTCAATGCATAGGCTATCTTGGCCTTACCCTCTTGAGAGTTGACTTTCCTACCAGTAATAATGAGAAACCTAAGCCTCTGCAAGTATCTGATGAGAAGCAGCTTGTTGAACTTTCAATTCGAAGGCCTAACCACCGTTTATATTATAAAAATTAATAAGATAACATGTAAAATTAAATCATGTTTTCTGATTTTTTAGTTTTTTTCATATCTTTTAGATAGGTAATAGATTTTAACAAACACATTTAAATTGTAAGATGACAATTCAAAAATAATTAAATGATCCTTTAAAATGCATATACTACACAAGTGAGGTAATAGTATTTTTAGATTCATTTATTAAGAAATAATTAAAGAGATAATGATATATTTGGCAATTTATAATAGCTCTTTCCCCCTACCCTCCTAAACCAGACCTCCGCTTCAAGCAAACAAACCCCATAACCTCCCATGCCTACCCTACCTACCTTTAATATACCCCCGGCCCCCCCCCCCCCCCCAAAAAAAAAAAAAAAGAGACAATGAATTAATATATTTAGTAGCCTCTCTGATACAAAATGGGCACCCGAATAATTCCGATGGTGTGTTGAAAACTGTGCTACGTCATTTGAATATAATAATTTCAACATTCCAATTCAAACAATGATTTTTAAATAAAAGGAAATTGTTTTAAAAAAACCCCCGCATGAGAGATTGACATATGCGAGATAAAGAAGATTAAAAGAAAGTTTGAGAAGAAATATGCAGAAGCTCTCATTCACTTCGTTATTTGATCCAATACATTGTACGTGGCCTCTAACCATTGAATTCTATACGTATGGTTACAAGGAAATAAAGATGAGAATAATGGTATTAATTATAAGAAACTTCCACAAAGCATTCATTGGAAAAGTTATAGGTTTAGAGCATTGAACATATATGGAATCCTAGTGTGTTTGGTTTGAGGGGAGGGGATGAATCCCTAGGGATGATATTGACCAAATTGTCATTAATGAAGGAAATATTCTTTTTTGTTGAGAGTATATTTTTGAAATATTGAAAATTTTCCATGGACTATTTAGTAAAGTTAAGAGAAAAAATTTCTCTCCTTCCCCTCCAGGGGCGGAGGGAGGGGGGCTAGGGTGGGCCCCCGCCCCCCCTTTTTTTAAAAAAGAAATGAGAACACCAATTAGCATATATGAAATGGGCCGAACCAATTATTTATACTTTTATCATTTTGATTTTGATTTTTACTTGATGCCCAATGTGTGGTGTTCTCAGGTAAAAAGAACAAAAAGGAGCCCACCAATTATCATTATGCCGTGGCATTGCTTCTTCTCATCTTCTGATTGCTATAGATGAGCCCACCAATATATATGTTGTCATCTTCTCAAACCACTGATTCTTGTACATTAAAACACGTTGGCACACTAAAAGTTAAAACCCCTTCTAGCCCTCCGTTTTTTAATTCATTCCTCAGCTCATCGTACTGTCGGCACAGTCACAAAAGATTAGAAGAAGCAATTCAACCGTCGCACAGTCGCATGGATGATTAGGGTTTAGGTAAGATATATAGTTTATCAGTCTCTTATCTTTTAGTTGAATGGAATTTGTTTTATGAAAAATTCGAGGATTTGTTAGATTTTGAAAATTTTAGACTTCTAGATGATCATTGTGCTTTTAACGGAGTTAACAAAGCTTGAGTAAAAGTTGCATAGTTTATATTTTTACTTGAGTGGTTGATTTGAGGAAAATAATGTCAAGGTTTAGTTAGCAGATTTGTGATTGAAATTCCTAGCTCCACCACTGTTTACAAGCCTAGAGAAAGTGGTTGATTATTTTCACCCCCCCCCCCGGTCATTAAAATTTCTGGCTCCGCCACTATTCCCCTCCCTCCCCTCAAACTCAAACCAAACAAGCTCTAAGAGTGAGAGGTTATGAAGTGAAGGATATATGAAAACCCAAGAGTTGGATAGTTTATGGACTCTACAGCATATAATATTTATAACTCTTCCCTTTGGATGTCCATGAACAAATATTGTGTTTCATTAAAACCTTAAAAGGAAAAACCAGTGAGACAAAAACCTAGTGAAAAAAAGAGAGAGTATATTATACATATTGAAGTTGTCTCATTAAAAATCTTACTAGAAAAACTCAGTGAGACAAAACCTTGATTAAGGAAAATAGTGCAACATGGTTTTTACTTCACTTGATGATAATATCGTATTTACTCCCTATAATAACATCAGTTTTATTCCCCTTGATAATAATGTCACTATTAATGCATTTTCGAGCACATCATTCTTTTTGGCAGCCAAACTATATTGTTCAAACAAGGGTAAGGTCTAGCAAAAAAAAAAAACTAGTTCTTCAAAACAAAGGTTCGAATCCTACAGGGAGAGGTCCCCACGTTTAGTGCTAGATACATAGTGCCTCCAATAAGAGAATGCATGTGTCTAGCAAAAAACAAACAAACAAACAAACAGTTCATTGAATTGGTAAGGAAGAAGCGCACTGGTTGGAAAAAGGGAAAACATTTTAATTTATAGGGACATCCATGATTTGAAAATTAAGGTGGAAATTCAAATATCCTTCTAAGAATTGCAACTCACCTTTTGTAGTGTATAATTTCGTAATTTTCTCAACATTTTTGTTTCTCTTAAAAGACCACGGATTCCAGGTACCAATAGTCAAATAATTTTCTAAACAGGGGCTTAGCCCATTTTCCCAAAAATAAAATAAAATTGGCCCATGATAATCTTATTTTACATTTATATGTCCATTTGATATGGTAATTTCGTGGTGGAAGGGTCAGGTCGACGGCCAGCAGAGGAGGCGCCGCCGCGTTTTGCTGCATATATTATACTATATGCAGCAAGTAACAGTAAGAGTCATCCATCCAAAGTCATCACTGAACTCCAAGCGAAGATGAATTCACCCTCTTCCGTCCGACGTATCTCTGAATGCTTCATCAAACCACCACCGATTCCATCCAATGAATCTAACGCCATCTGCTATCTCTCTCCCTGGGACATACTTATGTTGTCCTCTCACTACATTCAGAATGGGGAAAGCGTTGGCAGTTCGAAGTGGGTACGCAACAAGTTTGATGGCCAACTGACGTCGTGTCCGGGTCGTGAAGGAGGCGGAAGCATTAATTTGGAGATGTGTCTTCCGCCGACGGTGATGGCGGTGCTGGAATCCGACGACGAGTTCCTGAATTCTGTATCTCTGCAAACTGTTTCCACGTTTTAACGCACTGTTAAGTACACGTGCATGCATACAGATAAGATGCCAAATGTCTGCATGTCCCGTGATGTGGAAGAAAATACGTACGTGTGTTAAATCTTCAACAATGAGATAGCCCTTTTTTGCGAGATACGATGTGTTTTGTTTAAGCACGTGTTGTGCGAGCCTTACAAATCCCATTTTCTTAAATATACCTAAAGTCTTCTATGTTATCGTAAGTGAAATTAATTTAATCAAATTATTAATATCAAGCATCTATATGTACATACTGATTGGGATCAACAAGCCTCTGGAATATTTAATAGAAAGATATTCGTATTCTCATGTTTAGTAGTATAGTTCTGTAATGAGATATTCAATCCCATGTTCTTGCTGGGATGGGTTCAAAATTTACTCCACTATTATATTGACTTTGTTATGAATATAATAATATATCTGAGATAAAAGATAGAGAATAAGAACAAGAGAATAGAGAAGAGATTTCGATGTGTATACAATACATAACATATGCCTTCAATTTATAGGCACAACTCTTAAATCTACAATTAATATGATTCCACAATCATAGTGATTCCACAATTAATGTGATTCCACAATCATAGTGATTCATGGGTGAGAATAGGAAACTATAAGAGAATAGGAAATAATTGGAGATATGGACATCCACAAATATAATATTCATAACACTCCCCATTGGATGTCCATTATGAATGTGCCTCGTTAAAAACTTTAACTAGGAAAACCCAGTGGGATAAAAACCTAACCAAAGAAAAGAGTACATTATCCATTGATACATTTTCTAATGCTGCCTCATTAAAAACCTTTCTAGGAAAACCCAGTGGGACAAAACCTAGATAAGGGAAAAAGAGTACAGCGTGTATCATCTCCCTCTCTTAATTACATCAGATTTGCTCCCCCTGATAACTACATTACTTTCAATGACTTTTGAGCATATCTTCTTCTTAGTCATCAAACATTCTATTGTTTACCTGCAAGAACTAAATATTTCCAGCAAAATCATAATAATACTAACATGATTTCTAATCATTCTTATAAGATATATCTAGATGCATATCAACAGATATTCTTTAAAATGATTATATCATACATGCTCTAATAGCTTTAAGTCATATAAAACTTATTAAGTATTGTTCTCGAAAACTTTGAATTTGATGCTTCTGGCATCTTGAGCCCTTCAGGGACATGTGCTTCTGGCACCTTGAATCCTTTAGGGATTTGTGCTTCTAATACATTGAGTCCTTCGGGGACTTGTGCTTCTGGCACATTAAGTCCTTCAGGGACATGTGAGCCATATGCATATGCTATATAACGATATCTAATAGACGCATAATTTATCATTCATAAACTGCCAGATTTATTGTATCCACCACAAAATCATATATCCCAATTTGGACTTCAGGTCCATAACTATCATATTTGCGTCATTCTCAATTTCACTTATCCTCTTGGCCAACAATCTTTATATAATATCCTCATTTGATCACGTGATATCATCATCAAAATTGTTGTCGACAACTTTATCTTTTCGGTTCTATTTTTCCAATTCGACATAACCATATCAATGTTACCCAGGTACCTGAACCTCTGTTTAGGTTTTGCAATAAGTTATGTCGTGATATTCTTTTGGAGTATCTACCTCTTTAATATGATCATCTTAATTATTGCTTCAATTCATCCATAACGTTTATATTTTGAACCGAATATTTACTCATGCTTCAGGCATGTTCCTAATTAGAGTATTTTTAGCTGGAATATGAGATTTAACAAATCTCATTTAGGTCAGTAATTCTATCTGGCAAATATATCATGAATGCATAACCTGATGAACTTCTGGTTCATACTTCTTAATTCGAGGATATATACTTTGCTATAATGCATTTCATTTATTCTCTTTTCCAGCTATTCAATTTCTCCCCCTCATGTTAAGAAAACTATGTCAAATATCAATTGACTAATATAAGTTTCCATGTGTTTCCTTTAGAAACATCATTTTGTTTCTTCTAGAAACAAACAAATAAAAAGGAGATCTTCATATAACTTTTATCTCAACTTTCTCTCTAAATCCATCTATGTGCATTGTGGTGGATTTATAAGCATTGCACATTCAAACCTTTTAAGATGGAATTTGTCTGGCTACTGACCAAGAGCCAATTTTACTAGGAGAATTTTGTTGGCTTATATAAGTGCTGCAATATGTAAGATCAAATATACCAACATAAAAATTTTGTTCTCATAAGAATTGATCTAGCTATTTATGGAGGCTTTAATTCATGATTTCTTGATCGTATAATCTGGAAATTGTGCACTTAATTCATCAAACATTATTGCAAACTTCGGGTTGCAAACATTCTTACAAACTTCAGGTTTTAAGATAATAATCTCGCATGTAACCATTTCATAGATGCATCTTTCAAGTTTATATGGTTTACATGTTATCTCAATGGGCCCATATAATTTGTTTGATATATTTCCAGAAATACTGAAATCCAGTACTAATCATGATCAATGATTGTCTTGCAAATAATTTGCTTTGAAAACAAGTAGCACATAATTCATAAATAATATGTTGGTTATTCATGAAGAATCTTCTGGTTCTTCAATGGATGTCAATACGTAATTTTATTTCAATTATATGACTTGGATGATCAAACAAGTCATGCCAACAATTAATTTCTTTGAGTTAGTAAACTTCTGGTTTACTGTAATATTTGTTTCAACAAATAATAAACATTTCAATAATCTGACATCCATTTTGGGAGACCTTATGCTTTATGTGAGAAGTATATAACTTCTCAAAAACAAGCTCACACTTATATTTTAACTCACACTTGTAATCTAACAATCTCCCCCTCAAGTGTGAGTTATATAAAGATAATTTCTTTATATGTATGTGTGTGTGTGTGTGTGTATATATATATATATTTCAAAATCACTTTAAAAACTCTTTAAAGCTCAAAATAAAAATCTATGTTGATTCTTCAGGAATAAATATATGATATTATATCACTAGATAATTTCATTACTCATTAATAATATACTTCAATTTACTCACATATGCAAAATACATACAGTTCACCTTATATAAAGATATTCATGATCAAAATAACTTAAAATCATACAGATTTAGAAAAATTTTCCATCAGAAAAATTCTCTTAGAAACAAATTTATGATATATCATCACATAAATAAAAATAACAATAATAACAAAAAGTAAGCATCATGTTACCTTCTGGGCTTATTCATTTCTCTTGGGCCTTGGCTTTCAAATAAATATGGACATATTTCTCTGCAGTTCATTGCCTCTTTAATATCTCATTAACAGTAAACTTCTAATTTACATTGGCAAACATTTGGTTTGCATTGACAAACTTCTAGTTTGTATTATTATGTGTAAACTTCTGGTTTACAATAACATGTGTTTTCTATAATATTCATTTATAACGAACTTTTAGAAGAATAACCATCTTCTGGTGGTTATACAATCCCTTTAATTTATTCTAAAGAACAATAGAATCTTTTAATGCCAAATATTCAATTTTGAAGCCTTTATACAAATTGTGGCATATAAAAATCATGGATCTAGCTTTACTTCAATTTGTCTTATGGCTTCAGGCCAAATTATCACTTTACTTTAGGCAAATTTGTGTCATGAGAAATTAAATCAATATGGCTTCCAGCCATACAATAAGAGGATGAAAGCTATATGACTTCTGGTCATATAATATCAAAATTTTATGGCTTCGGGCCAATGATGAGGATTTAGAATTATATGGCTTCTAGCCTTTTATCTTCAAGATATATGAAAATTAAATAAATGTTTCATTCAATAAAATAAAAGATGAAAAAGAATATGACTTCAGGTCATATAATTGGGAATTAAATGAGTATGGCTTCTAGCCATATAATATAAAAATAGAAATAAAAGGAATATGACTTTTGGCCATATTATATCAAAGTCAAAATGTATATGACTTCTGGTCATATAATCTCAAAATAGGGATAAAAGGATTATGGCTTCTGGCCAATTTGTTTCATGAGAAATTAAATCAATGTGGCTTCTAGCCATTTATCTTCAGGATAAATAAAAATTATATATATGACATCTGGCCATATAACAATGAATCAAATAATATGAAAATAAAAACAATAAAAATTAAAGATATAAAAATTAAAACTTTATGGCTTCCGGCCATTTAGTACTCATAATGAGAATTTAAATTTATATAGCTTCTAGCCAAAAATAAGAAATTAAAGTGATATGACTTCTGGTCATATAATTTCATAATAAGAAATTAGAGGCGTATGGCTTCTGGCCATGAAAAAGAAAACTTAAATCTAGACTTCCGTGTAGGAGGTAGAACCTTCCATGTAGGAGTCAAATTAAAATGATAAAAGGGAAAGCTTAAATCTAGACTTCCATGTAGGAGGTAGAACCTTCCATGTAGGAGTCAAATTAAAATGATAAAAGGGAAAACTTAAATCTAGACTTCCATGTAGGAGGTAGAACCTTTCATGTAGGAGTCAAATTAAAACAACAAAAATAAAACAAAGTAGGAATAAAAAGACTATGGCTTCTGGCCATGTAACAGGAAATTAGAACAATATGACTTCTGGTCATATAATTTCAAAATATGAAATCAAAGGTGTATGGCTTCCAGCCATACAAAAATAACAATATCAATAATATAAAATAACTCGTAAAGGAGATCAATATAAGATATACAAACAGTAATAATCTCCAATCTTAGCCATGGAACCCGACGCATAAAACAATCGGTAAAAGTATCTCTTTAATTCCATATGGTGGCTCAGATTATCCCAGATAGATAAAAGAAACATAAATTAGAGAAGGTAGGCTGAAAGTGCTAAAGAAGTGATCAGACCTTCGTTCCCAAATAGATAAAAGAAACATAAATGAAAGCGCTAAAGAAGCGATCAGACCTTTGTTTTACCGTCTCGTGCTGATAACGTGTTATGAATATAATAATATATCTGAGATAAGAGATAGAGAATAAGAACAAGAGAATAGAGAAGAGATTTCGATGTGTATACAATACATAACATATGCCTTCAATTGGGAATATTAAAGAGAGATGCTCAAATGCAACCCTCACTTTTGGGAATATTAGGCAGTAGTATTGTGAAGTTTAATAATATTTTGCTTTTAAACTATTGATGTTTACCGTCACCTGTGGCCCAAACTTATTTGCCCAAGATATATATGGTTTCAATAAAACCAGCAAGGCACGGCATAATAAGACAATGCTAGAATTATCTGAAACAAGTATAATTAATTAATAGCCGTCACAATCAAATTAAAACGTTTAGCACTTGATAAAATACTTGCATAGAAGGGGATTTGGTGTAGTTAATTCGAAAGCTTGAAGCCGAAAGAGTCAATCTAGGGATTAAGTGTAGGAATCTCACCAGAAACGCGGAAGCGTATCGTACCACACGATAAGGAAAAGTTAAAACCTTCATTGTTTTGATTACCTAGAAAGATGCAGCGATCTGAAAGCTTCTCCACGAACAGTCCTTGTATCTGAAGAGCGATCTACAAGCCTCTCCACGAACAGTCCTCGTCTGCTCTATGATCGATCTTCCAGACTATCTCTCGAGGGGAATAGGATGGTTGTGTGGGCAACTGTTCAGATGATGAACGTCTGCCTCTAGAGTTTGTTTCTGATGAGAGCCTCCTTATGCGTCTCTTTTTCTCAAGCAGGTGAAAGTAGGATTATATGCTACTACACCCAAGACCTAACCCTAAACCACATGGACCATAGAGTTCTTGGGCTGTAATCTCAATTAAGCCTTATTGGGCTTAAGTGACCAAAGAGCACATTAACCCAACAATCTCCCACTTGCTCTTTAAGATACAAACTTGAGTTCGTAAACCCAAGACCATGTAGCCCATAAGCCATCATCATCTGATTATATACCCTATCCTTTGTTTCGAGCTAGCCTGGGGATCTACCATTTGTCATTCATCAAGGCTCATGATAATCTACAGAAGATTATCTAGTTTGGTGCTATTCCACTAAAAGCCCAAACGTGATCTCCAAGAATAATGACACTTATAACAAAAATATGCATCACCCCTTTATAGAATGTCTATAATTGATTGACTAGTTTTCTGTAACCCAATCAATTATTTATTCCCTTGACTCTAACAGTTTCTCTAATGGATTACATGCACTGGCCAGTGTCTTAAATATCCAAATACCGAAACATATCAAGGCGACATTTCCTATAAATTCCATGTTGTTTATCTCATAAACACCGATAACCAAATGGTCTCAATCCCAAAATACCGAGTTATTGGCCGTCATATAGATCAAACCTCACCCGTTGGTAAATCAAAGAGTGAAAACCATTTGACTACCTATTTAAAATAAACTCAGGATTAAGAGTAACTACATGACTATAGTTATCTGGAGATTTGATTCCTTATGACAGAAAGAACAACCTTAATCAAATCTCTCCTTGATCCATTCAATGTAAGTATTAATTCACACCAATATTTCATAATGATTCGGACAAAACAATTTCATAAAATATTGCAGCCTAAATAAAGTGCCCAACTTAATTTAATAGCTGTGAATCAATTCATCAATTGTGAGAACTTATGACCATGTCCTCTATGAACGTATCCATATGATCATATACTTCACAATTGATCCGGACCTTAAAGTTTGTAAATAGTGTGCGAAATAAATGAAAAACACCTCATTTATTAACATTCAGAAAAAAATGCAATGTCATAATGTCTTGCTCAAAAGGCACAAAATAACAAAGTGAAATAACAACTTCCTAAAGCTACAGCAAATCTGGAATCCTCCTAAGACCCATAGATGCAACATGCCTCTCGAACACACGTTCAGGCAAACTCTTAGTGAAAGGGTCAGCAAGGTTCTCGTCTGATGCTATCTTTGCTACCGATGTATCTCCTCTTTTAATTATTTCTCGGATCAATTAGTACTTCCTCTCTATGTGTTTTACACTTCTCCAACAAATGGCACCGCCATTAAAGGTGTACACATATCCTGAGGTGAACTTACTTGAGTCAATATCTCCCTGGAAATCTGAGTCCGTGTAACCAATGGTTTCAAGACTCCTACTCAGGTAGACCAACATATAATCTCTCTCGTTCTCCGTAGGTACTTGAGTATATGTTTAACCGCTACCCAGTGTTTCTCTCCAGGTCCGATTGGTATCGACTTACTACTCCCACTGCATAGCAGATATCTGGTCTGGTACATAGCATAGCATACATGAGACTACCTACTGCTGAAGCATAAGGTATCCTACTCATGCGTTCTCTCTGCTCAGGAGTTTTAGGAGATTGCTTCTTAGAGAGATGAATCCCATGTCTGAAGGGTATAATTCCCCTCTTGGAATTCTCCATGCTAAACCTAGCAAGTATTTTGTCAATGTATTTAGCCTGGGATAATGCCAAAACCCTATTCTTCCGGTCTCGCAAGAGTTTAATACCAAGAATATAATTGGCTTCCCCTAGGTCCTTCATATCAAAATGCTTGCTCAGCCAGGTTTTTATGCCTAACAATACCTCTATATCATTTCCGATAAGGAGAATATCATCCACATAAAGTACCAGAAAAGATACCGCACTACCTTGGATCCTTTTATACACACACGGCTCATCAGGACTTTTCTCAAAGCCATACGACTCAATGGCTTGATCAAATCTGATGTTCCATGATCTGGATGCTTGCTTAAGTCCATAAATGGACCTCTACAACTTGCATACCATTTCTTCTTGCCCTTTGGCTATAAACCCTTTTGGTTGCTGCATATAGATTTCATCTTCCAAATTTCCATTTAGAAAAGTAGTTTTGACATCCATTTGCCAAATCTCATAATCAAGATTTGCTGCAACAGCTAAGAGAATCCGGATGGACTTCAACATGGCAACCGGCGAAAAAGTTTCATCATAATCCACACCTTTTTTTTGGGAGTACCCTTTCGCCACCAATCTAGCTTTGAAGGTTTCAACCTTCCCGTCCGATCCTCTCTTTCTCTTTTAAATCCACTTACACCCAATGGGTCTTACCCCTTCAGGTGCATCTACAAGAGACCAAACTGAGTTGGAATACATAGAATCCATTTCACGATTCATAGCCTCAAGCCATTCCTGAGCATCAACATCTCCTAGTGCTTTGTCATAACTCGTGGGATCACCATCTTCATCAATGATGACATCTTGATTTGACTCACCCAACAAAAGATATCTTGCAGGTTTACGAATCAATCTCCCACTACGACTTTGCCTCACTTGATGTTGTGCATCTACAGGGGGTCCATATTTTGTGGGTTAACAATTTCTAGATGAGGACCCTCATTAAGTGGATTAACCAATTCATGATTTTGTTCTTCATTAAGTTCATCATTATGTTGAACTTCTGGTTCTGTCTCTAGTTCCTGTGTATGTTCAGGTACATTTTCCCCTCTTTGAACAACCACAGGAACAAAAGCTGGAACCCTTTGAGGTTGTGGTGAAACTTGATCTGAGACTAGCTCATCAAGAATAACCTTACTTCTTGGCTTATAATTTGTCATATAGTCCTCCTCTAAGAAAGTTGCGTGAGTGCTCACTATGACCTTCTTTTCTTTTGGACTATAAAACAACCAACCTCTGGTTCCTTTAGGATAGCCTATAAAGATGCATACTTCAGTACGTGAGTCCATCTTATCTGGTTTCTGTTGCAAGACATGTGCCAGAGCACCCCAAATCCGAATATGGTTCATGGTGGGCTTACACCCTTTCCACAATTCTATTGGTGTCTTTGAAACCGACTTGGACGGAGCTAAGTTCAATAGATACATAGCTGTTTCTAAGGCATATCCCCAGAATGAATCAGAAAGAGATGAATAACTGAGCATAGATCTTGTCATTTCTAAAAGGGTTCTATTTCTCCTTTTGGCAACTCCATTCTGCTGGGGTGTCCTTGGAGAAGATAATTGTGAAACTATCCCCTCTCTGGTCAGGTAAGACCTGAACTCTTCAGATAGGTATTCACCCCCTCGATCAGATCGAAGAGTCTTAATTTGAACACCTAGATGCTTTTCTGCCTCAGCCTTGAACTCTTGGAATTTTCCAAAAGCTTCAGACTTGTGACGCATCAGATACACATGTCCAAATCTAGAGTAATCATCAGTAAATGTGATGAAATACTGATACCCTCCTCTGGCTTGGACATTTATTGGTCCACATACATCAGTATGTACCAATTCCAGCTGAAGTGTGGCACGTTTTTCCTTGGCCTTGAAAGACCTCTTCGTCATTTTACCCTCTAAACAGGATTCACATACTGGTATCGGTTCAAAGTACAGGGATTTCAAAATCCCACTTTTGACCAAACCTTGTATCCTGTTAGAGTTAATATGACCCAATCTCAAATGCCAAAGATAAGTTTCATTTGAAACTTTTATTTTCTTTGATGAATTAATATGCTCAACATCTTTTAATTCAACATGATTAACTTCACGGGGAACAGGATTAAGGAAATAAAGACCATTAAGCTTTACACCAGAACAAATAAAAGAAAATGAACTTCTTATTGAAACTGAGGAATTAAACTGAACTGTCAAACCATGTTTATCCAAACAACTAACAGAAATTAAATTCCTCTTAAAATCTGGAATAAATAAACAGTCTTCTAAAACCAAAGTCCTGCAATTATCAAAAGATAAAATAACTTGTCCTACTGCTACTGCAGACACAAGCTCCCCAGTTCCAAGCTTCAAATCTCTTTGTCCTTTACTTACAGGCAAGCTATGTTTGAACCACTGCAAAGAGTAACAAACATGGTTAGTGGTTCCTGAATCAACGATCCATTTATCATCGTGATTCTCCACTAAACAAGCCTCAATCACATGTAAATTACCCATGCTAGGCGTAGCAAACATGTCATTAAGAGTCTGGAGCATTGTTGCTCCACTCTCAATCATGCTTACTTGCTCCTGAAGGTGATTGGCGAGACTGGCCAAAATGTAGCAGCGAACTGACACATTCGCCTTCTCCCATCTATCCTTCTCCTGCTGAAATCAAGTCCGAATTGCATCAGACGCATCTGCAGCAGGCTGCGCTGGCATAGGAGTAGTGAGAACAAAGTTGAGCTTTTCATATTGAAGAACAATATCCAAATTAGTTTTCCATTGTTTGTAGTTTGTACCATCCATAGGTTTTTGGCTCAAGATAGTAGCCAAAGGATTGAATAAAGACATTTTTCTGAAAATAAGGAAAAGCACACTAATTACAAACTAGATTTAACAACAAACAGATATAGGCTAGTAGATTCTAATAACTACTATTCATTTATTGTTTAACAATCCATTAGTTATCTTTACAAGGCTTACGATGGGCAAGATTCTTGTAAAACTAATATTGTTAATTTGGGCCTTCAGTTCCATTGCCAGAGCCTCGATGGGAGGGTTAACAATTTTACCAAAGTTGAATGTATTTAACCATTGTTTACTTTCAAAATTATCTTTAGTGTCTAAGTGTTGCTGACGATGGGCCGTACAAAACTTTACTAAAATTTTGAAAATATTAAGGTTTAATCTAGCGAAATCCGATTATCCTTATCCGATGGGGCTTCAGCGACAACCATTTCACTAATAAACCCACAATTGGGGCCCGTAGGTTTTAAAATTAAATACTTTATTTAAAACCTTCACCCATTCAATATTTTAAATTTAGAATTTTCAATTTTCAAGAATTTGTTCAATTTAGAGTGAATTATTAGGTATCTAAAATCTAGTCATGATTGGCTAAGTGTGCGTCACATGACCATTTTAAATAACCAACAAAATACTCCAAAAGGTACAATTCTCTTAGGAAATTGCCTGGATTATTTGTCTAGACTTTAATTCCACAATTATTATTCTAGATTTTAAAATCATAATAAATGATAATTAATGCAGAGATTTTAATTCCGCAATCAATTAATCCAATTATTATTCTAGATTTCAAAATCATAATAAATGATAATTAATGTCTAGATTCTAATCCCACAATTAATTAATACAATTATTATTCTAGATTTCAAATCATAATAAATGATGATTAATGTCTAGATTCTAATCCCACAATTAATTAATACAATTATTATTCTAGATTTCAAATCATAATAAATGATAATTAATGTAGAGATTCTAATCCCACAATTAATTAATCCAATTATTATTCGAGATTTCAAATCATAATAAATGATAATTAATGTAGAGATTCTAATCCCACAAGTAATTAATCCAATTATTATTCTAGATTTCAAATCATAATAAATGATAATTAATGTAGAGATTCTAATCACACAATTAATTAATCCAATTATTATTCCAGATTTCAAATCATAATAAATGATAATTAATGTAGAGATAATCTAAAGAATCTCGCATAAATGCATACAATGGACTAGTATGATAGTTATTATGCATTCATGACATGTGATTATGCAACAATATGGCATCTTCCTATTCTATATGACATGTTATTTACAGACATCATGATAATGGCATATATAATTCATATAATTAACTTTAATCCATGGCTTTCCTAAAAAAAATAGGAATTAAAAAAAATTTACAACTTTGGAATTCCTCTTTTGTCAGCCCATAGTATCTGTCTCTAGCCCCTTTAGGGTATCTATGGGCACAAAAGTCCAAATACCCATACTTTAGCTAGAAACCCTAGGACACACAAGAGGAACCCTAGCCGTCACTCCTGTCAATGCCTTCAGCCGAAGTCATCTCATCTTCTTCGCAGTTTCTTGATCTCCAACTTTTACAGAATTTTGAAAAATACATAGAAATTCCAAAATAAAATTAAAAACAGCAAGGAGGAAACCTAATCATATGAGATTAGCCTCCTTGTTACAAATCAAGAAATACATGAGAAAATCTAACTATGGATTAAAGCGATTTACCGATTGAAATTAAAAATAATACCAAATATGAATTATAAACGAATAGCTACCATGAAATAAATAACAAATATAGAAAAAAAAGATGCCATATGTTCGAAAAAATAATTTTCGAAAAAAAAACCACATAAAATATAAATTAATATCAAAACTCGGTTCTTTTCCTCATCGCTATTGGCTCTGATGCCAATTGTAGGAATCTCACCAGAAACGCGGAAGCGTATCGTACCACACGATAAGGAAAAGTTAAAACCTTCATTGTTTTGATTACCTGGAAAGATGCAGCGATCTGAAAGCTTCTCCACGAACAGTCCTCGTATCTGAAGAGCGATCTACAAGCCTCTCCACGAACAGTCCTCGTCTGCTCTATGATCGATCTTCCAGACTATCTCTCGAGGGGAATAGGATGGTTGTGTGGGCAACTGTTCAGATGATGAACGTCTGCCTCTAGAGTTTGTTTCTGATGAGAGCCTCCTTATGCGTCTCTTTTTCTCAAGCAGGTGAAAGTAGGATTATATGCTACTACACCCAAGACCTAACCCTAAACCACATGGGCCATAGAGTTCTTGGGCTGTAGTCTCAATTAAGCCTTATTGGGCTTAAGTGACCAAAGAGCACATTAACCCAACATTAAGCTCAAAATACATTATCGTTGTAATCAATTTTGTCTGTGCAGCAAATCATTTTTCAGTTATTTTTTTATATATTCTATACTTTTTTTTGTCAGCTTTAAAGCAAACGGGAAGATCCGGCTCTACTCAAACTTTACTAGTTTACCCTATCATTTTTGGGTTAGATTTCTCTCATCAATCCTCATAATTTCTAAATCACATCCATCCAATTAATATAATACTACTTTCACTTTTCTCTCACTTTCCTAAATCAAGGGCCCAGATGAGGCCAATGAAAAACAAAATAAGGAGAAGATCTCCTTACATCATTCTCACTTGTCCGAATGTTGTTGAGCAATTTTTGGACATCTAACTGGCCTCCCATAAAAGTTAATTTTAATGTGACCGATTTTCTCTCTTTTACTATCAGTTTTGCTATAGCATCTATTACGCTGGCTAACTGTCCACTCTTTTCAAGTGTGCTTTCTCTTTTATTAATCAAAACTCCTTATCAAACAATACAAGCTTCTTATGAAGTAATGGGCTTTTGAAATATCGTAAGAGAGAATATATAGGAATCCAAATATGCCAAATATGATTTTCTACGTCCTAGCTAGTCTTCTTGTTCCTTCATCTGGCCAGCTTATGTTCTTCAAGCCGCCTCTTAAATGAGATAATGGAAACATTTTATAATAGCTCCTTTTGTATAAAATGGGCATCCTAATAGAGGGAATATAATATAGATGATTTAATAGAATGATAACTCTCATAAGCATGGAAAGCCTCTTTTTTCTTTTTCTTTTTTTCCTTTTGTTTTCCCCCACAAAGGCAGCATTATATATGCTAATTGTAATGAAAAAAACACTAGGTTATACTTCCCCTTTTTTAGGCCTCCTCATTCCTTCTTCTGCGCATGGTTAATTTTTTCTGTTGCATTCATACTGAATGATTTTGTGAACTTTAACGTATTATAACGTATTATAAGTAACAAAAAAGCAAAGCATGGAGAGAGCAGAGTAAGGTTGATGTGGACCATGCGGGCAAAGTGATGGTCACAGACGGGTTCATATTCCATGATTCTATTTTATGTGTTTTTTATGTACTCACCCCTCCGATTTTAGGGAGGGGACATTGTTGTTGTTGTTTTTTAATTTTTTTTGTATTTTTATTTATTTATACTAAATTATATATTACACCTGAAAATATTTTTTGTATTCAATATCTTAAATTAATTAATTTACAACTTCACATACAGAAATATTTGCCCTATAACAATAGTAATTGAAAATTAATTAAATTAAGATACTGAGTACATAAAATATTTCCAAGTGCTGCATACAATTTAATCTAAATACTACCTCTGGTCCTAATTATAAGAGCTAGTTGACTTTCTTTGTTGAGATTAAAGAAGCTAAATAAGTTACTTAATCATTTCATATGTTAAATATTTTGAGAATATATATTAGTTTCTCAGTCAAACTAATAAGTTTGAGGAAAAAAATAAAAATAAAATACTTTAAAGTAATTTAATTAGCTTCCTTAATCTCTCTAAAAAAGTCAACTAGCTCTTATAATTAGGACCGGAGGGAGTAAATAATAACACATAAATTTTTTTTTTAAAAAAAAATCTTCACCCTAAAATTAGAGAATGAGCACATAAGAGAAAAGTACGAAATGTGAGACCATTGCTGAAACAGAAATGGACTATTCCTTCTGGGATGGACGACTCTTCGCAAAGGAAGCTTCAATCCTGACTTAGACACAACCTCAACTATATCAGACTAAAAGTCAGACTACATCTTTGACCATTCATTCTCTTTCGTGTCATCCATGATCTATTCTCCAACGTAACTGCTCTTTTTTTTAAATAAAAATAAAATAAAATGATCAATTCTATTAAAGAATAAAAAATGTAATAAGTACAAGGTTTGCTTGACTTGGCCTAGGTCATCCTTGTAA
This sequence comes from Acacia crassicarpa, assembly GCA_034222035.1. Lineage (NCBI taxonomy): Eukaryota > Viridiplantae > Streptophyta > Magnoliopsida > Fabales > Fabaceae > Acacia > Acacia crassicarpa. The sequence continues at coordinate 11,691,136 of JAWXYG010000003.1, forward strand.
ATAAAACGTGGTCAAGGTATTGATTGGTTAGCAATGTATAGATCTCTACTGCAAACAATACATCAGCCATCCACCTTAAACGACCGGATGTGAATTTTTCTTGAAGTCATGTTTCCCTCACATAATTGTTTCGGAAGTAGATCCTTTCTTTTCCTATTTATCCCTTTCTTATTAGAATCTTGTCTTTGACCAAAAAAAAATTAGAATCTTGTCTCCGCCTTTAGATTAAAAAGATGCATGACTCAAATGGAATATTTTATAAAATAATTATTATAATTATTATAATTATTATAAATTAAACTTTTATTTTATTTGTAATCCCATTATGGGAACATATTTAGTGCTCATCACTTTGATGAGTATACACATGCTCATCACCAACCTACATTGTTATTTTGATTTTGGAGGGTCCATATTTAACTTATAACTATCAATTCTCATAAAAATAAATTTATTATTTTAAAATCAAAAATAAAAAAATGTAAGTTTAAACAGTTCACATTAAATTTTTACGGTTTAGATCTTATCATAGTGATGAGAAAAAAGTGCACATCCGAATGCAAGCCCTACAATTATAAATTATATAGATTAGATGACAATATAAAATTATTCAATTTTAATGAAATTTACTTATTTATGTTTATGATAATAAATTTTTAAAATATTAAATCTGAACTTTCTAAGTTTCCAGGCAAAAAAAAAAAAAAAACCATTAATCAAAAGATGAGTTTCACATTCTAAAAGAAATACAGAAAACGAGAAAAGAGAGAAAGTAAACCCAATTTTTATAAGTTAGTATGAACTTATCAAACTTATTTAGAAATCATACATAATTAAAATAATTACGACTGGGAAAGTTAAAAAAATAAAATAGAACCATATTATTATTATTATTATTATTATTTTCTTTACATGTCAATTTCAGATTGTAATTTTTTGGAAGGAGGGTCAGGGTAAAGACGGAGGAGGCGCCGCCGCGTTTTACTATAAGGCTAAGCGAGTTCACATCCCCTGCTAAGAATAACCTGCTTATTACCTGCTTAGACTCAAAACGCATCGTTTCAACCAAAAGCACCTCGTGGAGCGATGCTTAGAACATGGACTGTGGGACCCACACCAAACTCTCTGGCTTACTTGCTCTCACGCACGCACGTCCCCCGCCTTTCCTGCTCATCCCATCCACCTGTCACCTTTCTCTTTCTAACCATGGCTCGCCGGAGAAATACAGAGCTTGGGACCAATAGAGTACTATGAACCCACACCAAACTTCGTTATGTTGGAACAGTTCAGGTTCTTTCATATCTTGAAAGATTTGAATAAAGACATAGTCATTCTTGTCCCTGTTTATTATATGAGCCCCAGCCCCATGACATTACGAGGCCTGCTTCTGGAACTGATACATTCCCATCTCTCGTCCTCTTAATTTTGTCTACAAAGGTGTCAGAATTAGGATTCAAATCTGTGGCACATTATCTCATCCGAACTTATCGCTCAAAAGGACCACCAGCCCCTGAAATAGAGGAGATTAATTAGCTGGAGGAGGGGCCCTAGTGTGATCATTCTTGAGTACTTGAGAAGTTGATTGGATGGAGGTAATGGAACTTGAGCAGCTCATTATTGACCAAGGTGTATATTTTCCTAGTTGGTGCTGAGATTGGCCTGAAGTTTGGCCTTTTCTTTTTGTGAAAACAAGGTTGATCTTTTGCCATGAACAATGGAATATTTCAATTGAGTGCTAGCTAGCACGGCTCACTCGTTTCCCTGGGGAACTACTTCTGTCTGTAATGTTTTCCTTGGCCAAAACATTGAACCTTTTGTTTTCTACTTGTGATGATGTCTGATTTAACCCTAAAAAATATAGTAGAGCATGAAATTACATCTATCAATTTTTTTTCTCTCTCTGTATAAATCAAGTCTTAGAAATCTCCATCCATTCACTATACCATTGCATTGAAACAGAGTCTCTCTTGCTTATTGAGGTGCACAAAAATAGAGTTAGTTTGGTCAGCAAAGTGAGACTCGTGATCGTGTGAGTTTGGTCAGCAAACTTGATTGGTGGTGACCTAGCTGCATATTTTTGTCCAACAAAGGCTACCATAAATCCCCCAGATTTGGCCTGATCAGCTCGCAAAAAAGAACAACCTATTACTCAATTCTATAAACACCACGCATCCAATAACATGCGAAAGAGTTCAGGAGAATCAGCTGGTTTAATCTGTAAGAAGCAGGGTTCTTCCTTTTGATCAGAAATATGAGTGGAGTTAAAAAAAGAGAACTTGCAATGACGCCAGCTTAAATGAAGAAGCAAAATCAGAATAAATTGCCAACAGAATAATACTATGATGTTAACAGTTAAATAATTAGCATTTGCTTATATGAATCAATGTTCAAAGTTGAAACTAGTGGATCGTCACTTGTTAAAACTAGTATTTCTCCGGCAAGCCATGGTCAGAAAGAGAAAGGTGACAGGTGGATGGGATGAGCAGGACAGGCGGGGGACGTGCGTGCGTGGGAGCAAGAAAGCCAGAGAGTTTGGTGTGGGTCCCACAGTCCATGTTCTAAGCGTCGCTCCACGAGGTGCTTTTGGTTGAAACGATGCGTTTTGAGTCTAAGCAGGTAATAAGCAGGTTATTCTTAGCAGGGAATGTGAACTCAGGCTAAGCAAGGAGCACCGACAAGAGTCATCTCATCCCTCATATCAAACATTCGTCCAAAGTCTCATCTCTGAACCGCGGGTGAAGATGAATTCCGCCGCTGCTGTCCGCCGCATGTCTGAATGCTTCATCAAACCACCTCTTCCATCCAATGACTCTAAACCCATCTGCTATCTCTCTCCCTGGGACATTCTTATGTTGTCCTGTCACTACATCCAGAAAGGCCTCCTCTTCCTCAAGCCTTCTCCTCACAATCATCCCCTTTTCATTGATTCTCTCCTCAACCGCCTCAAGCGCTCTCTTTCTCTCACCCTCCTCCACTTTTATCCTCTTTCCGGCCGCCTTGTCACCACACCTTTTCCCTCCTACTCCGTCTTCGTCGATTGCCACAACAGTGAAGGCGCTAGATTTATCTACGCCACTTTAGACATGACCGTCTCCGACGTCCTCTCCCCCGTCGATGTCCCCTCCGTCGCCCAATCATTCTTTGACCATGACAGGGCAGTCAACCACGACGGCCACACCTTGCCTTTGTTGTCCGTCCAGGTCACCGAATTGATAGACGGAGTTTTCATTGGCTGTTCCATGAACCACTGCCTCGCCGACGGCACTTCCTACTGGAAATTCTTCAACGCCTGGTCCGAAATCTTTGGAGCACTAGAAGGGGAGAAGTTTGATAGTGACGGTGTTTGCATTCCCATCTCACAACCACCCATTCACAATCGTTGGTTCCCAGAGGGTTGTGGTCCCCTCATAAAGCTTCCCTACAAACATCACGACGAGTTCATAGGTAGATTGGAAGCACCACCTCTTAGAGAGAGAATATTCCATTTCACTGTAGAGTCTATCGCCAAACTGAAAGCAAAGGCCAACCGAGAGTCCAACACCACCAAGATATCCTCCTTTCAATCATTGTCCGCGCTCGTATGGAGGTGCATAACACGCGCCCGGAGTCTCCCCCGTGATCAGAAGACAAGCTGCAGGTTGGCGGCTAATAACAGATCAAGAATGGAACCGGCACTGCCGGAGGAGTATTTCGGGAACTGTGTCCACGCGTTGGCTGCGGAAACTACGGCGGGGGAGTTGCTAGAGCACGACCTTGGTTGGGCGGCGTGGAAGTTACACGCGGCTGTTGCCCACCACGACGGTAAAGCAGTGGATGAGCTTGTGAGCAAGTGGTTGGAGAGCCCGATCGTGGTTCAGCCGGGTCAGTTCTTTGACCCGTACAGCGTGATGATGGGGAGCTCACCCAGATTCGACATGTATGGGAACGACTTTGGAATGGGGAAAGCGCTGGGTGTTCGAAGTGGGTACGCCAACAAGTTTGATGGCAAAGTGACGTCATATCCTGGTCGTGAAGGTGGTGGAAGCATTGACTTAGAGATGTGTCTTACGCCGGCGTTCATGACGGCGCTGGAATCCCACGACGAGTTCTTCAATTATGTATCTGTGCAAACCGTTTCGGCGTTTTAATGTACTGTCACGTGTGGGAGCCAGGAATTGTGGTTAGAGGGTGAATTTTATAGAATAGAACTCAAATGTTTATAGAATTACATTTGAGCCCCACAAATATTTCAATATTTCTATTTTAGTCCCTTTACTATAGAAATAATAGATACTGAAATAAAAATATTAAAATTTTTATGAGGTTAAAATATAATTTTAAATAATTTTAGGTCTTATCTGCAATTTTAGGGGGCGAGGGCCACTCTACCTCCGCCCTTGTGTGGGAGGTGTCACAGGTACATTCAGATAATAAGTGTTGTGTTTGGTTTGAGCACGTGCGAGTCTGCATAATACGAGTATATATAATATATATATATTTTTGTCAAAATAATACGAGTATATCTAAAGTTCTCTATATTGGTGTTTTTCCTTGAGGGGACAGATGCCCCCCGCTTTGGGGAGTATTACATATCTGTGTTATGAAATTTAATATTTTGCTTTTAAAAGATGTTTTGAACCACTTACCTTGACATGGTCCAAAAAAAAAAGGGAGAATCCGTACGGAGGCCCATATAAAAAAGGGAAGGACAAAATGGGCCCTATACTTTTGCTCATCCCAGAAAAGGCCCTAGGGCCTTTTCTGGGATTCAATTATAATATGAAATGACAAAAAACCCTCAAGACACAGAACAATACCTTACTCTCTCGCCCTTGACTCTCACTCTCTCGCCCATCACTGTCGTCCGTCTCTCTTACTCTCACTCTCACTCTCACTCTCACTCTCGTCCGTCACTCTCGTCCCCGTCAGCCACCGTCAATCTCGTTCCCGTCAGCCACCGTCGTCGTCGTCCCTCTAAAGCGGATAGCGTCACCGGCGCCGGTTGAAATCGCCTGTAATCAAAGGTACAAAAATTTTATGATTAGGGTTTTTTCCGTTCCTGTTTAAAAATCAAAGGTACAGCTAGTGTTCTGCAGATAATCCCTTCTGATCATGTGGAACCAGAAGGGATTATCTCAAGCAGGAAAAAGCAGCTAGTGTTCTTCCTGCTGCCTAGCCAACATGAACTTTCGTGTTCCATTTTTACTTATTTTCGAAGTCGTATTTTGTACCCGGTTATAAGCGTACGAAGTCACTATTATTTTTCTTTGGGATTTTCGTTTGTTCACACTTTGGCATGGGAAATTCAAGATTTCCCTCTTGTTTTCGAAACATAAAGAGTCACTTTCAGGTTAGTGGGCTACTAATGCTGCTGTTGGGAATTTGTTCTTGATTGTTGGTTGTTCTTGTTACTTTTTATCATCTTCAAGCGAGTTAGCATTTCCGTTGTACACTGTTCAAATTCTTGCAGCAGGCGACTGCTTAGAAATTGAGAGTTTCTTTTTTGTTTTTCCCCTTTTCTTCATCTGTTATTGATTATTCTTGGGTCGTGGTCCTCAACTCTTGATAGCTTGAATTTGAGGTACAATGAGTAATAGATGATTATTTAATCCATACTTTGAGAGTTCCAAACAATTTTTTTTTTTTTGGCACAAATTTGGGAGTAAAATATTAAATCGACTACAAGTAGTATCAGTCTTAAATGGATAACGTTGAAGGTGGATGAATAATTTCCGATGTGCTATTGATCATCTCAGAAATGAATATCTTTAATTTGAATGCTGATGTTATGAATCTTGCTGGGACACTAAATTCAGAGTGGGAAATGAGCTTTTCAAGCTCTGTTTATGGTTTTAGGATGAGTAAAACTCTAATTTTTACCTCATGATTCTTGAGCAAAGTAATGTGCGCCAGTGTTGTTTATGTTTTACTGCTAGTGACTTCAACGGAGCAAAGGAGATACTTTGATTTATTTCTGCACTTTTATCAACTGGTTAGAGTTTCAAATGAAGCATAGAATACTCTTTCGTCAGCTTGATTAAATTGGTATTAGAATGAAGAACCAAGTATTATTTTAGCAAGGTTTTTAAAATCATATTTTCCACAGCCCTTCTTTTGAATAGTGTTGCCTATTTGGTCTCTCTCTGTTCAACTCTAGATTGATGCCACGCCAATGAATTTTCAAGTTGGACTTACAAAGAGATTAAAAATTCCATATGATCATTGAATACCCCTCCCCTCAACTGAATTAAAATTTCTGTTTTTTTGACAATACGTGCTTTTTGGCCATCTAAGCTCATTAAAGTAGAAAGTAAATGGTTAATCAGTTTCGGTTTTAGTTTTTGTGATATGATTATTGTATAAGAGAGTTAAGCCCATACAGCAAAGGATCTGTTGGTCCCGTTATAGCAGTTTGTTGTTTAGTTGAACTAAAGCAGGTGTTTACCAAATATTGAATATATCTTTGTATTCTTAGATGTGGTCGGTAACTGTTTTAGCCTCCCCATCTCTTTTAGGAAATTATGATTCACTTTGCCCCTTTTTTCTTGAGAGTCTTGCCCATAGTGCTCCTCATATGTTTCTGGATACTAATTAGTATATGGAATAATGGAAACCTTTCCTACAATTGTGGCTTAGTTTTGACTATGCTTATCTTGATATGTGGCGCTTTTCCTAAAATGAAAACCTAATTATTGGTTTACTGTGTTGACTATCTGCTTACTTTCGAGGATACATTCTTTTGTTGACGTACATATAGAACTATGAAATGCTAGCTTTCATGCTGGGGCTTTATAATTCAGGAACCAGGAAGGTTAGGATAGTTGTATTGGATACAGGAATGGATAAGATAGTCCTCACAGGGCATCTAATTTGGATTACTTACAGCTTTGCTTAATTCTCCTCAATGCATTGCATTTGTCTTGAAGATCAGATAAAGGCTATGGCCTTTGGGAAGAAAAGCAAATAAGGACCTATTTATTATATTATGTTGCTAAATTGCTTTCTTCGGGGTTACCTAGGATTTATCAAGCAGGAGGCAGGGAATCTCTTCTGTGAGGGGTGATCAGTTTTCATCCGCTAATATTTCATTGATAGACAAAGGGAACGAAGAGGTATATAAATGGACTAAGATTTCCTTTGAATGAAAAGGATAATTTTTTCTCAGAAATACTAATGTTATTTGAAGAATTTCTTACTTTACATCTTGATATTAATTCTAACAATTAATTGAGAATGGGGAAGTGCATTCTTTTGTGGAGCCATTAGTTAAAATCCATGTGTCATAACAGCTTGAAGCATCTAACTTAGATTGTATTTATCGTGTTATTGTTTAGTGCCTTCAAGTTTTGGTTGAAACTTGAAAGTAGTACCAATGCAAACCCTTACCAAAGGTAATCAATTTATAAATCCACCTTGCTAGAATGAGATTAGGAGAAAGGCATTAGGAGTGTCCCTTCCATTGGCTGCTTTTTGTTGGAACATACTATTGATGAAGTGGTCCTGATCCATTACTGCTCCTCTCAAAAAGAAATTAAAATGACTTATATGTTAGAGATCTGCATATAATAAAAGCTATTTGCAGACTCATTTTGCTTAGTTTTCCTATGGATGCAATTTATGCACTATAAGCAATTTATGCACTTAATTTTCTTATGAAGTTAGCCTTATGTTGGTTCTTTGTTCCTAGCTATGTTTGTTTTCCCCTGAAAATAGTGAAATTTTGTTAATTACGATGAAGGGTTATAATAAATGAACTTCATTTACAATTGTTGCAGGTACACGAACAACCTACATAGCAATGGGATTGCTCAGAACATGAGGTGGATGGGTGCACAATGCCACACTACACTAACGAAGACCTTCATGAATTGAAGGTGGGCTTTTTGTGGTGGCTTGTCAACCATCCTCGTAACAAGCATTGTCAAAAAGTGAAGGCTTTAATGGAGGACTATCACAAGAGATTGAAGAGACATTAGGGCCATAGTTGTTAGGAATACATGTATTTATGACTCCTATGTATTCAGGAATTCTGACATTAAACATTTTGTATCTTTTGTATATTGTTGACTGATGATGACTTGATAATCACTGTGGAATGACAACAGAAAAATTTCTTGATTCTGGTTTGATGTGGTCATGGACTGAGAACAACAAATTTTATCCTCTGTGTTGATGTGGTCATGGTTTGAGAACTGAAAAATAACAGACAGGATTAACTACTTCATCAGGGGTCATTTACTACTTAATCAGGGTTCATTTACTACTTCATCAGTGGTCATTTACTACTCCACTATGTGATAATTTACTACTTAATCAGGGTTCATTTACTACTTTATCAGGGTTTATTTACTACTTCATCAGTAGTCATTTACTACTTCATCAGGGTTCATTTACTACAATATCATGGTTCATTTACTACTTAATCAGGGTTCATTTACTACTTTATCAGGGTTTATTTACTACTTCATCAGTAGTCATTTACTACTTCATCAGGGTTCATTTACTACTTCATCAGTGGTCATTTACTACTTCATCAGTGGTCATTTACTACTTCATCAGGGTTCATTTACTACTTCATCAGTGGTCATTTACTACTTCATCAGTGGTCATTTACTACTTCATCAGGGGTCATTTACTACATCAGTGTTCATTTACTACTTCATCAGGGTTCATTTACTACTTCATCAGTGGTCATTTACTACTTCATCAGGGTTCATTTACTACTTCATCAGTGGTCATTTACTACTTCATCAGGGTTCATTTACTACTTCATCAGTGGTCATTTACTACTTCATCAGGGTTCATTTACTACTTAATCAGGGTTCATTTACTACTTAATCAGGGTTCATTTACTACTCTATCAGGGTTTATTTACTACTTCATCAGTGGTCATTTACTACTTCATCAGGGTTCATTTACTACTTCATCAGGGTTCATTTACTACTTCATCAGTGGTCATTTACTACTTCATCAGTGGTCATTTACTACTTCATCAGTGGTCATTTACTACTTCATCAGGGTTCATTTACTACTTCATCAGTGGTCATTTACTACTTCATCAGGGGTCATTTACTACTTCATCAGTGGTCATTTACTACAATATCAGTGGTCATTTACTACTACAATATCAGGGGTCATTTACTACTTCATCAGGGATCATTTACCACTTCATCAGGGGTCATTTACTACTTCATCAGGGTTCATTTACTACAATATCAGGGTTCATTTACTACAATATCAGTGGTCATTTACTACAATATCAGGAGTCATTTACTACTTCATCAGGGATCATTTACCACAATATCAGTATTCATATTTTACTACAATATCAGAGGTCATTTACTACAATATCAATTCTGAATTACAACATTAACAGAACGCCATTTACATTTGGATTCAAAATATGAGTATGTGTATATAAATGACAATTGGATACAATTGTGACAACAATATCCAACCTTCATTTAAAACACCCAATGCATCTACAAATTCATGATGTCAACATCACACACCATCTCCAAAAAATAATATGATGTGGATTTCTATTTAAAGCCATATACACCAAAAGAGGGTGAGACACCATGCCCAAAAAGAAACAATGAAGGCACGACCGATGATCAACTTGGATTTGGATTCTTGCAAGTCTTGACGGAGTGTCCTGGCTCATGGCATCTACCACAACGATAAACCTTCTTGTTTTGGAATTGAGATTCCCGTCTCTTTTTCTTGCGTCTACCTGATTGTGTTGTAGTAATTGGGGGGTCCAAGAAAGTCTCTGTTAGCATTTGTGTCACCGTGGGCGCATCAACAAGTGGACAATCATGTGTTGCAACATTCAGCTCGTATTTACAACAATATCAGTCATATTTACAACTGTATCAGTCATATTTACAACTAAAACAGTATGTATTGACAACTATCCCATTTCATCGTTTTTCAACCAACTATAACTTCATCCCATGCACCCATTCCCACTTAAAAACACACATTTCCCTCTGTTTTCATCCTAAAAAACAGAGCAACATTTTTTCCACCTACCCCAAAACTGATTAAAGATCAACTAGAATGGTGATAATGATATCTTGAGCTAAATCTTAGTATTTCTTACCTATTTCCTATCTGATTATAGCATAAAGTTGCCCAAGGTCCAACCTTTCAGCAACCCAACCTTTAACTGAAAAAAAATTTCAGCATCAGCAAATTCATGAGTAGATGAGTTCAGCCTATACAGAAATGGATGTGATGATTGGTAATATAAACCTTCTCTCCCTTGCTGAGTTAAGCAACATATAGGTTCAGAAAAACCCAGCTGTTTTCTTCTTCAAGTTTGCCGATGGTTTCTCTCCGTGAGCTCGTGTGTTGCCGCCAAAATGAATGCACGATCTGTTCACTCTTTGTATTTCAAGACTTATTCTTTTTCTTTTTAAATCAGGGGTATTTTGGTCTTTTCGTTTATTACTCCACTCCCATTTAGGGCCCTAGGGCCTGATCTGGGAACATGAGAGTTTTAGGGCCCTTTTTGGGCTTACCTTTGTTAAAAGGGCCTACAAAATGATTTTCCCAAAAAAAAACAAGCCACTTACATTTGAATTTTAATATTTAATTTGCCCGCACGGGTATCGACCCCACCACCTGCCGTTATCCCTCAAGTCTTGGTTCATTCCATTACCTCTGATTTTGCCCAAACTTGGTGGCCCATAACCCATTTACTTATCATTACAGTAAGTGTTACGGTCTCCCACAACAACCTCGATAGAACAGAGAAAATTCACAACCAAAGGGTCTGAATTATGGATCCAGCTACGGTTGACTGCAGTGGACCGTTCACTGCCTCTTTTCTACCTATAATTTTTACCGTATGCGGTAGCGATACCACATGCAGTAAATATTTTAGTTTAAAATAGGGCAATGGACCGTAGTCACTTCCCTAAATTATGAAGCTAAACTGCAGTTTAGAATAGGAAAGTCATAGAAAGTAATATACAAGTATTGGGTGTATATATATATAACTGATCTAAATATCCCTGTACTACCAGCTATACATTTAGAATATGGGCCAGAGAATTGACAGTAGCAGCGAAAATGCAAAGGGACAGATCAGAGGGGGAAAATATCCAGAGGGAAATAGTCAGGCCCAAAATTCCACACCGCTATCTCAAGCCATCTTTATGCTCAAATAACGCTCGCCCAATGGAAGCCTTAGGCCCAGTTACTATAATTTGACGAAGTTTTTTTTTTTTTTTGATACAAGAGAGACACGACACAGAAGAACGATAAAAAATTACATCAGCGGGAAACTAAATCCCAAAGACTCAAGATCCACCCAAGAACGCAAGAAGGAGGGACAATCCTTCAGGATAGAAGATTTCGACAGACCCATTTTCGCTAGGGCATCCGCAACCCAATTGATTTCCCTAGGAATGACGTTGATAGAGACTATCCAATCACGATGGAGAAGCTCCTTGATAGAGCTAAATAGAAGACTGCCAGCAGTGAAGTTGGGATCAAGAAGACGATTGACTAGCTCCAGAGCATCAGACTCAAGGACAACCTTTTTATATCCCAAATCCCAGACTATGTTGAGCCCTTCATAGATCCCCCACTCTTCTGCAGTAGAAGCATTGCAGATACCGATAGATTTACAGTAGCCTACAATCCAGGAACCTGTGAAGTCACAGACAATACCACCACAGCCGGCCTTAGAAGAAAGCCGCACCACTGCACCATCAGTATTTAATTTGACCCATCTGGGGGAAGGGGTTTGCCAGATCCGATGGTTGGTAGATGGTTGATTAGTAGCAGCGGAAGGGAAATTGACGTGCTGAAGAGAAGTAAATTTCCTCCAGGAATGAAGAACAACACCTTCCGGTTTTAAAGGCTTGGAAAAATTAGGCTCAAAGATAAGTGAATTCCGCCAGCTCCAAAGCATCCAGATAGCAACACCGAAGATAAGGCTCCAATAGGATCCCATACCTTGAAGTCTCCCTTTTAGGTTCATAGCCATCCAATCCTGTAAATTAGCAGCGAAGAATTGACTAGAGAAAGAGGGAGAAATCAGATTCATCCACATATGGCAAGCGTAAGGACAGTCCCGTAGAATGTGGAGCAAGTCCTCTGGACCTGCATGACAGAAGCAGCACCTGTCCGAAGCCTGGGACCAAGAGCTTCTCTATGCGTTGGTCGGTAGGCGGTTATGAATCACCCTCCACATGAAGACTCTGATCCTTTCGGCCCCACTCCAATTCCATACCAGCTTGTAAAGAGGAGATTTGGGAGACAGAGGATTCTTCTCAAGCAGAAGATATGCACTTCTCACTGAGAAATTCCCATCAGCTGATGCTCCCCAAGTAATAAAGTCATGATTTGCATCAACTCTTGGAGGGAGAATAGATACCAATCTCTGAAGAACAGAGGGGAGGACAATACCGGAGAGTCTGTGAGTATCCCAACGTCCATCAATAACCCAATCTGCAACCATGGATTCACTCTCATCGGGGGAGATCGGTCGAAGACAATGATCCCTGATTTTGGAACCGTCAATGAGCCAAAGATCATTAAAGAAACTGATAGAACAACCGTTACGGAGTTGCCATTTGATCCCCTGATTTATAAAATCAATTTTGCTGGCGATAAATCTCCAAAGCTTGGAGTCACCTGCCTTGACTGTCATCAGCGAAGATTCATCCCTCATCATATAGCGGTGTTGTAGGATTTGTGCCCATAGGCTATTTGAACCTTCGATCAGCTCCCAGGTTAGCTTGGCTCCTAAAGCAGTGTTGAAGGAAGTCAAACGTCTGAATCTGACGAAGTTGGACGACAAGTTCATGCATCTTCCTATCAAAAATTGTAATTTATTTTCCCTGTGTGATGATCATTCAACCTTTAAGGGTGATTTAATTCTATGGAAGATTCAACAGATGAGAAAGAAAGACTGGGAGTTGCGGTTTGTGTTTACCCCTAGAGCTTCGAACAAAGTAGAGGATAGTCTCGCTAAGAGAGGGATGGTTTTTGATCATTGCCCTGATATCTTACCGGCTGTGTTTTCACACGATCGAGCTATTGGGATTAAATTCCCCATTGCAACCACCTTTTATTTATATTAATCTCCCTTCGTATAAAAAACAAAATTGTAATTTATTTGATCAAATTAAATATGGGTGTCTAGGTATCCGGATATATATGAGAACTTTAGTCAAATGATAATAATAAAATAAAAAAAAGATCAACGTTGTTATTGACTGATTTGTTTTCTTTATTTAATATTTTGAGCGCCTTATTATGAATTAAAAAATCGAAGTGCAATGTTTCTTTTTTAAAACAAAAATGATTAATGACGAGGATGCTCATATTCCCAGCGAATCTAGCAAAAGGCCTGATTCCTGGATTGTACCGAACCAGCTAATTGATGCATGAATATTAAATATCAATAAAAATCTTGTAAGAAAATCTAGGAGCTTTTTAATTATGAACGATATACCGATATAATGTATGTCGGAAACAAAACAAGGAAAGCGTTTCGTTACTAATTTTCAACAAATAATCACTGTTTTCCTAGTCAACTGGCTGCATCCTCCCTTAGTATCCTACTGCCCTGTCCTTTTAAATCAAACAAAATTTATCCCATCCTAAGAATTTATTTATTTTTGTTTTTACTGAAATATAAAACGAAACTTAGTCATTTAATTTATCATATGTTCTATACAATTAAATTATATATCATTTTATAAGTTAAAAAATAAGTTTAGAAGAAAAAAATAAATATAAATACTTTAAAGTAATTTAATTATCACACTTACTTTTCTCAAAAAGTCAATCAAATCTTATATATAAGATCGGATAGTATATAATAAGGAGAAAAAAAGCGACATATGTATTAGAGACACTCTTTATTTTTATCGATGGTTGTGTTGATGAGCAGACAGAAGTTTGATAATGGGCCTGTTTGGGTCAGCTTTATTCTCAGCGTTTTAGGCAAAAAATGAAATGTGGCGTTGGCTGCGTTTTCAGTAAAGCAAAAAAGCCGCTTCTCGAACTCGTGCCTTGTTGGTTAGCGCAGATATACCTTTTCCTTCAAAGGTCATGGGTTCGATTCAGCATCATCAATAATGTAGTAAAGCAAAAAAGCCTAATAAAGTGTGTTTGGATAAGCTTTAATCTTGCTGGACTTTTCACACTTATGGCTCCTTAATTAAAAGCTCCCTCCTATAGCTTTTTCTGCGTCTGCGCCTGCGTTGGTGAATTTGTGGGGCCCATTACCTCTAATCGTGTGAGGATTATGGAGAATTTGTGGGGCCCATTATCTCAACACCTCTCTTCATACTAACAATTTAAAAAAAAAATCTGAATGTGTATGGAGAATTCATGGGGCCCACAATTTTTTTTTTCATCTCAAATAATAATCCAAACACTTATCAATTAAGAAAAAAGCTATTTTTGTAAAAAGCCAGACTGGTAATCTAAACATAAATCACCATTGACAACCTGACTTTTTTCCTACCGGGCTTTTATAAAAGTCAGATAGCTTTTAAACCACTGCTCCTACCGCCAACCCAAACAGGCCCAATATGCGTGAGTTCAAACCTTAAGGGATAAAGGAAAAAAGGGTTCAGATGAAAAAATAGGCATGATATGTTTTTAGAAAGTGCATTCAACACCAAATTTTTTTAGAGGTAAAAACAATTATGAGCTTTATAAATTAAAGCAAAAGTAACAATGGCCGTTAAATCTAACCTTATGGAGGGGCTCACATTATTGTTGTGAATATACTAAAATGCCCAAACTAAAAAAATCCCCTTCCCTCTCAACCTCTGAATCTTTGATCTGTGAGAGCCAAGGACCAAATAGCAGCTGACATCCTCCACCAACAGCGGAAGAGCTAGGAATCTACGAGCTACCCACACTAGCTCGCAAATTGTGCTGTGCAAGCCTATGTGGTCTACACTTTCTCAAGTTATGAAATTGCCAACCGCATGTGCGCTAGTTCGCAGGCTAGCCTGCAACCCACAAAATTTGCTTTTTAAAAAAACCTTTTTGCTATGTTAGAATTGCCTTATACACTACATTCTAATGCATATAATATAAGTCATATATAAGCCATCAAGGTTAGTTACAAAAAGTCTTAAAATTCACCAAACAGAACATAATGAAAGTGAAATGGGCTAAAGTTTCCTTACACTTTGGCAAATGAAAAAAAAACAAAAATTAAAGGGCCTAATGAGCTAATCCTTGAGCCTACAGGGTCAACTTTATTTAGAAGCTCAAATTTATAAGCATTGCCCTTGAAGGGTCAGGGCTTAAACAAACTTGCCCGATTTCCCAGCTGTACACTTTGGGCTAACAAGCTTAAACATAATAAACCAGAGACCACTTCACAAGTTCACCTTCACATTTATAAATAATAATAAAAAATCTGGCCAGCCTGTGGGTTAGACAATGCGAGCTTGTGCGGCTCGGATTTTTTGGGCCCAAAAACATCAACCCTAACCCTGTTATAACCAGCCCGCTCTAGACAACAGCGATGGAATCAAGCATAGCAAAGGCTCACTAAGGAAACAGAGCTAGAAACTCTTTGTCTCAAACCTCGGACTTGTGTGATTTTTGTTATGCTGATGCTAAAAGTACCTTCATATTTTGAGAGACTGTAAATATGCAAAACTAATGTGGTCCAAGTTAATTATGACTTGGTATGCCTCCTTGTTTTTTTGCGGCTGGCTTAAAAGATTGGATAGCTATGAATATCAAAGGGAGGTTTGGAGTTGAAATGGGCGCATGCTGGAATCTCATCTTTGGAGTGGCAATCTAGAAGCTGCGGGAGTGGCGTAATTCTTTTTTATTTGCTGATAATTTCGTGAAGTCATCGAATCTAGCTGCTGTAATTCTCCAAAGCTGGATGCATTTTGCTTTAATTCCAAATATTGCTCCGACTAGGTATTTGGCAGGGAGGAACGCCAATTCCAACTGGGAACATGGCTTGGCAGAAACCACCTACGGATTAGGTAAAGATAAATGTTGATGGAGCCATGGTGTTGAGATCATCCAAAGTTGGTTGTAGGGGCCTATTGAGGGACATCAGAGGTGAATGGATATGTGAGTTCATGAAAGAAATTGGCTTATGTAATGCTAATTCATCAGAGGAATGGACGGTATTTGATGGGATGATTTTAGCTTAGGACTTGGGATTTATAAAGATTATTTTAGAATCTAATGCAAAGGAACTCGTTAATAGGCTTGAAGATGACAGCTTCTTCTCTGGAAGTCTATAGTTAGTTAATGTCCGAAATTATGTTTTAGGGGCAGGTCATTGTACTTTGAATGTTTATGTTATTTAAAGTATTCTCCTTAAGTCACTAATACCAAAAAAAAAAGCTTTAAGATCATCTCATTTAGACCGGATTATAGAGAACTAGGTCTTAAAAGTATAACCGGTGGCAGTTTTATAAATATACAGAACTTTTTGGACCGGATTATAAAAGATCCGGTCTTAAAATTATGACCGGTAACACTTTCGTAAATATAAAGAACACTTTTACGATCAGATTATAAAAAATCCGGTCTTAAAAGTATAACTGGTGGCAATTTTGTAAATATATAGAATACTTTTAAGACCGGATTATAAAATATCAGGTCTTAAAAGTATGACTGGTGGCAATTTCGTAAATATTGTGAGAAGACGCCGATCAAAAATGAGTCTGAGAATGCGATGATTTATTCCTTTGCTTAATTGGAATTATATACAGATGCTAATAAGTAAATAATCTTCTGACCTGAGCAGTTCCTATAATCTAGGGATTATAATCAGAATATAATTACGAAATTCAAAAAACCATGATCTGCTAACTTAATTCCTAAAATCTCTCTAACAACTTAATTAAGATGATTACAATCAGTAATATAATTACGAAATTCAAAAAACCATGATCTGCTAACTTAATTCCTAAAATCTCTCTAACAACTTAATTAATATAATTGCATAATATAATCGTATATGCTAACTAATTAAATTTGAACTTTCAACAAATATATAAAACACTTTTAAGACCTGATTATAAAAGATTCGGTTTTAAAAGTATCATCGGTGGCAATTTCATTAATATATAGAAGACTTTTAAGACCGGATTATAAAAAATCTGGTCTTAAAAGTATGATCGGTGGTAATTTCATAAATATATAGAACACTTTTAAGACCCGATTATTAAAGGATCCGGTCTTTAAAATATATTTTTAAGACTGGTTTTTACAAACAACCGGTTTTAAAAGTGTTAAAAAAAAAACTAAATTCGCTAAACTTGTTAAGTCTGTGAGCATGCTTGTCTTCTTGGTGATCTAACATTTACTTAGTTATAGATTCAACGAGTATCCCAAGAGCCTCACGGGTCAAATCCTTAGCAAGAATGACATCCTCTTCCTCTAACCTACTCGCAATCTTTGTAAGTCATCCTAAGAGCCATACAATCAAGTCCTTGGCAACGTTGGCAGTGAGATGCTTCGAGGGTTTTGCGATGGCATCAACTCCAATCTTCAGCAACGGCGCAAGCGTACTGCTTCGAGGATTATGGATGACGGCGGATCCTTCCTCTTTGATCTGTGGCTCCTCCCACACCGCCTTCTCACTGATCCGGCTTAGAATCAAACCCAGATCTCTTCTTACTTAAGTCTGTTTGCTCCTACCTTAACCGCTCCTGCTCAAATTTAGACTTTGATTTTGGTTGCTTGAAGCTTTGCCAGCATCTACAAGAGGATCCTGCTCAAATTTGGTTGTTTTAAGCTTGTGATTTTTTTGTAGATCTGGACTTCAATTTCACTTCTGAATTATTTCTATTTCTTGTTATATTTTCTTATTTTTGGATTTTGTATTCATCTTTTTTTGTTTTTCTTGTTGGTGTTGCTTTCAATCTTCTCTTCTCTTTTGTTTATCTTGTTGGTGTTGCTTCCAATCTTCTCTTGATTTACCGTCGCTGATGACGGAGAGACATTCAAAATGTTGCCAAATCTGGTGATTTGAGGACGGTTGTTTCATTTGGGTTTATTATTATTATTATTATTATTTTGAAACACTTTTAAGATCGGATATTTCAAAAGTTCGGTCTAAATTTTTAAGACTGGTCGTTCATCCGGCCTTAAAAGTTATAGACTTTTAAGACCACCTGGAACAAGATCGATCGCAGATCCGGTCTTACGATACCTTTTTCATCCAATCTTAAAAGCGTTTTTTGTACTAGTAAGTTATCATTTCATTTGCATGTTTATAATGATAACTATATCCTTGGATATATCTTATAGATTATCATAAATGTCCTCAGTGGGTTATCTACGCGGAAGCGAAGATGAAATATGACCAGTATGACTTTGATGAGATATAGATGAATCAAGGTCATAGGCACTTGTAAAAGTACAAGGTGCTGGACCGACCCACTATGAGAAAGCTGCATGGATTTAATCATAAGCTTATCTTATGTATAACCGCGTCACAATGCCCTTTGACCTGAGATCATCATGGATTCCTACCTGAAGAGTCGCTGATCTTTGATCTAATCAAAAGTCACCTTTGACCAGGTGATGATAAAGGCTATGATCGCAATCAGTGGTTTTCATGCAGAGGAATGTAAATGTTCAAGATAGAATTTATACCTCACATTTGTAGAGAAACAATACTAGGCCCTTCAATGAGTGAGTCTGAGAAACATATGGTCATACTACGATAGAAAGGAGTTTCCATTTCTATTAGACTACTCAAGAATCGAGAAAGTAATGGTTAAGAACAGGAAGTTGACATTATCCATGCCTCATCCTTGACCAAATTATCGCATGACAAAAGGGACGTGACAGAGTTGTACGATAGGTTGTATCATATCATCGATCCCCATATGAATTGGGTAGTCGCAATATCTTGCTAAAGGCCACGTGCGACTTGTGAGTTGGTACAGTATTGGCCCGCTGCCAATCTCTATTGGGCTTGCAGGGTCACTGTTAACTCTTAGAAATTGACAACATTCCAGCACATTTTCCCTCTCATTTTATCTATTTTTGGTTCAAAATGTGCATAAAAATGAAGTTATAGAGGAAAATGTGCATATCAAAGTATAAGGCAAATATCAAAGAAATTCTTGTTATATCCTATAGAGTTTGTAATTCAATTGAGAATTGATAATTCCTTCCTCTTCTGTAGGAAGGTGGAGACAAGTTTTGAAGCTCTATAAGAACCAAGAAACAAGGAAAGATAGAAAGGATGTGAAGCAGTGCAAAATTAGAAGAACCTGTACAACTGGCCGCAGCAAGTTGACAACTGGCCGTAGCAAGTAGCTCTCTGTGTCACTGGCCGCGGCCAGTCGTGAAAAAGTGCTAAAAGTACAGTTGCGCGTTTTTTCATTTCAAAAATAGAAAAGAAAAAACCCCTATTTAACCTAAAGGGAAGGGCCGAAAAACACACTCTTGACCTAAGAAAACAAGTGGGCACACAAGGGAAGAGCTTGGAAGAGAGATTTGGACAATCTTGGAGGCTTGGGTGCTCAACCTAAGAGAGATTTTGGGGATTTCACCTTGGTTCTTCCTCTTTTCTCCTCTTGACCTAAGGAAACAAGCACTTGATGTACTTCTTGGAAGTGTGTGATTCTTTCAAACAAAATGGAGTTCCTGAAGATGTTTTGAGGCTGCGTTTATTCCCTCTCTCTTTACAAGGCAAGGCTAGGGATTGGTTCAACAATCTTCCGGAAGGATCTATCAATTCTTGGGCCAATCTTGAGGCTAAGTTTAGAGCTTGATTCTTTTCTGATGACAAATCTGTGGAATCTAGGGATGAATTTCTAAGCTTCAGACAACATCCAGATGAGCATCTCTATGCTGCGTGGGAGAGATACAAGATATTAATGAAGCAAAGCCCTAATCATGGGGTAGACAAATGGGTTGTAGTCCAAATTTTTTGTACTCGACTTAATCCTCAATCTAAAGCAATGGTTGATTCAATGACCAATGGAGGATACCGGAATGTTCCTATGAATGAGGTGATTCGATTGTTGGATCAGTTATCTGCAAATAATACTCAAGACAATGATAGGAGGACTAACCAAGTTATGCCTAATGCAAAAGAAGACTCTTCCTCACAAATTGCAACTCTTTTATCCGCTATGAACAAGCGTTTTGATGTGCTTGAGTCTCAAATGCAAAAGAGCACTTCTCAAGGTGTGCATTCTATTCATGCCACACCAATTGTATGTGACCAATGCCATGATGTCCATATGCCTGACTATTGTCCTCTTTACATGGCCACTGAATTTGTCAACTACATGGGTAAGTTTCAACATCCTCAAGGCAACCCTTATTCACAAACCTACAATAGTGCTTGGAGAACTCATCCCAATTTTTCTTGGAGTCAAGGTAACACTTTGAATCAAGCACATGGATCTACATCTAGTACTAAGCCTATTCCACCCGGTTTTCAAATGCAATCAAGGCAAGTTCCTATTAAGGAAGAGGAGTCTAAAACGGACAAGATGCTAGCTCGAATCTTGTCTGAAGTGGAATCTTCTAAGGCTACTTTTTCTCTCCATGAAACAACAATTAAAAATCTTGAAGTGCAAATGGGACAATTAGCAACACAAGTGAATGCTATGTCAAGAAGCAGTCTTCCTAGTGATACAATTCCTAATCCAAAACGAGTTGGACAAGAGGAGTGCAAAGCCATTAACTTGAGAAGCGAAAAAGTGCTACCGGATGTGCCTAGCTCAAGTACTCCTCTACCAAAGCATGATGATCAAGTGATTGTTAATGTTGATGAAGAAAGTGCAATGGAAGAAGATGTCACTAAGAAGAGAAAGCAAATTGAAGAAAGTTTGCATGACGTTGGCAAAGACAAGAAGGTTGAGCAAGACATGAATGTTGAGAAAACAAAAAAACCAACTACTCCTACTTTTATGCCACCGCTACCTTTTCCTCAAAGGTTCAAGAAGAAAGAGGAAGATGCTCAGTTCAAAAAGTTTGTGAACATGTTCAAACAACTCCATGTGAACATTCCTTTTGCTGAAGCTTTGGAGAGCATGCCTAAATATGCTAAGTTCCTTAAAGATGTTTTGTCCAAGAAGCGGCGGTTCAATGAATTTGAGACTGTGGCATTGACTGAAGAGTGTAGTGCGGTCATTCAAAGGAAGTTACCTGCTAAGCTTAAAGATCCTGGAAGCTTCTACATCCCTTGCAACATTGGGACCAACTTTAATGGTAAAGCTCTTTGTGATTTGGGTGCAAGTATTAATTTGATGCCTCTAGCTGTTTACAACCAATTAGGTTTAGGAGAGCCAAGACCTACTACAATAACTCTTCTCTTGGCTGATCGTAGCATTTCTAGACCTAAAGGAATCATTGAGGATGTCCTAGTTAAAGTTGACAAGTTTATCTTCCCTGCGGATTTTGTAGTACTCGATTGTGAAGTTGATTGGAAAATTCCTCTAATCCTTGGGCGTCCATTCTTAGCCATTGCAAGGACTCTCATAGATGTAGAGAAGGGTGAGGTCACTTTGAGGGTTGATGATGAGCAAGTGATATTCAACATGCAAGAGGGCTTGAAATTTCATGAAAATTCAACTCAATGTTCTTTTGTAGCTATATTAGATGAAGTTATTCCTCAAGAATCATATGCTTCCATGATCAAAGACCCTTTAGAGGCATTCTTGATTGATAAGAAGAGCTTTGGAGAGTTTGATGAAGATGTTGTTGAAGAGCTCTTTCGATTTGAACCATTTCCTCATTCTAGACCGAGGAATTTTGAAACACTTGAGGTGTCTGATGCCTTAAGTACTCCATTGAAGCCTTCTATTAAAGTTCCTCCGGTTTTAAAGGTGAAGCCATTACCTTCTCATCTCAAGTATGCTTATTTTAGGAAAACACGCCACTTACCAATGGAATTGGAGCATAGAGCTTATTGGGCTATAAAAAAGCTAAATTTTGCTCCTAAAGCTGTGAGGAAGAAGAGGCGACTTCAACTCAATGAGTTAGATGAATTTTGCCTAAATGTCTATGAGAATGCAAGGGTATACAAGGAGATGACCAAGCGGGATCATGACAGCAAAATTACACCCCAAGAGTTTTGAACCTGGTCAAAGGGTTCTCCTTTATAATTGCAAGTTGAAGCTATTTCCAAGAAAGCTAAAATCTCGATGGTCTGATCCATTCACTGTGGTTCAAGCATCTAAATTTGGTGATGTGGAGTTGGAAAATGAGAAAGGTGAAAGATTTAAGGCTAATGGTCAACAATTGAAGCATTATTGGGGTGGAGATGTGGATAGGCTTGTGTCCACTATCCACTTAGTCAATGAGGAGTGACCACCATGAAGAGTCAAGCTAAAGACTATAAACTAAGCGCTTCTTGGGAGGTAACCCAAGTTCTAAACTAAATCTTTTCAATTTGTGTGTGTGTCTTGTTAGTAGATTTATGTTTGATCTTTTGTTTTGTAGGAAGAAAAGGGTACCCAACGTGAAATTGGACTGTTGCAGCTGGGAGGAGTATTTATGAAGGAGGAAGAAGTCATGAGTTATAAAGGGAATTCTTTTGAGGGAAGTTCACTTGATTCTAAGCTCATATATATATGATTATGGGGTGACATTGTGATGACTAGTCAATTTTGAGTAATATTGTGGCTATTGTGATCATTTGGTTGACTATCTATGTGAAATCCACTTGTGACTATGACTTGAGTGCTCAAAATTTGATGTGCTGTGGTTTGCCCTATGAATATGCGTGTATGTGTGCCCTTATGGGCTTGGATGGCTTAAAATGTTTCATCTTGAGTAATTTGGGTGATAAATATTGGTATAAAGCTTCTTGGGTGATTCTTGTGGTATTTGGGAATGTTCCTTGTGTTTTGCAATTTTGCTGATTTTGTTTTGTTTTGACAGCAAAAACTTGTCGTGGCCAGTGCTCTCTGTGTTCACTTTCTGTGGCCAGTGCTCTCTGTGTTCACTTTCCGTGGCCAGTTTTGAACTGGCCGTGGCAAGTGCTCTCTATGTTCACTTTCCGCGGACAGCCAGTGCTCCTTTAAAAAAATTTAAAAAAAAAAACGAAAAAAAAACAATTAAATTAAAAAAAATTACTTAAATTAAAAAAAATTAAAAAAAATTCATTCTTCCCACTTTGCCCTTCATTATTTCGTATAATTCCCATTTTACCCAAATGAATGTGGCCCACCTTTGGGACCACATTCATCCCCAATTTCAAAACCCAAAATCCCAAGTGTAATTTCCCTAAATTATCCCCAATCTGAAACCCTAATCCCATTGATTCCTTCTCTCTCACTGTTCCTCCCTAGCCGCAGCTCCTTCCATCAAATCCCCAAATTCACAGTTTTCATTCCAATCCTCACGACGCATTGCTTGCTCAGTCCGTCACCTTCATCGCCCTTCACCTCTGCTCACCGTCGTCCTTTCCACCACCACCACCATCGGCCTTCTCCCTTTCCAGGTCCACTTTTTGCCCCTTCCTTCTCCTCTTACTCTTCACCGTGTTATCCATCCCCCGTCACCATTCCTTCCTTCTCTCCGTTCACAACCCAATCAATCTCACCATCGCCCTTCTTCTTCCTTCCGGCCACCACGCCTCCTCTCACCTTCCACCGTAACTTCCACGTCGACCTCCCTATGCAGATCCTTCGTCATACCAGACCTCACCGTGCCTTCCCTCCTTTGTAATCATCGCCCTTCCCCTGTGCGACTCTCACGGTCGTGAGCTCCTTGTGTGCTTCTCACCGTTGCAAGCCCTCAGTTTACCATCACAAGAGCAACGGCAGCGGCTTCTATGCCTTTCCATTCCAGATTTGTGGTGTTGGAGTCCTTTGCAATTGTGCTTTGTTCTGCACCTCCCTTTCTAGCTGCACTGATCATTTCCCTGATTTTTATTTTCCAGCGGCACTGAGGTAAAGCTCATACCTGTCTCTATTTTTGGCAGGGATTTGGTTGGATTAGTGTTATGGTTGATGGCAGTAGTGTATGACGCTCTGTTGATTAAGTGTTTGAGGCTTGAACTGATGGAGTTTGATCTGAGGCCTATTGTGTTTTGCATTGTTTGCTTAGGCTAGTCTCTGAAAGGCATGAATAAAAGCTCTTGATTTTCTGGATTGTTTGTGTATGTTGGGTATTCAAGAGATTTGAATAACATCATTGATTAAAGAAAACTTGAGGTTACTGCAGAGACTTTGTTTCTGATTTTATTACAGGAGTTAAGTGGCTTTTGCTCACATTTTCATCTAAACCCCAAAGTTTCTGAACTCAAAATTGAACTCACAGGATTTAAATAGGAAATTGGGAATTTGATGAATTGTGCATCTTTAGAAATGTTCTTTTGATAGCTTAAGCTGAGTACTGTTGGCAGTTTTGCTTTGAGAATTAAGCTTGAATTTGAATTGTAAATTGAGGATTAGCTATTAGCAACTACTAATGGTTGTTTAGGCTGGCTTTTAGGTTCATTGTTTGGATTGGCAGTCCTAGTGCTTCAGAAATAATAGGTTGATCAAGCACTAAAATCTGAAATTGTGGCATGATTTTTGAATATGAAAAACTGTCTTTTACATCTTGACG
The DNA here is from genome assembly GCA_034222035.1 of Acacia crassicarpa. Classification (NCBI taxonomy): domain Eukaryota; kingdom Viridiplantae; phylum Streptophyta; class Magnoliopsida; order Fabales; family Fabaceae; genus Acacia; species Acacia crassicarpa. Next base: position 11,715,670 of record JAWXYG010000003.1, read on the forward strand.
AGTAATTGGGCATGGATTTTTTTTTTGGTACCAAAATTTGCCCGGTTCAATAAGATTTCAGACTATATGTTGGTGCTACATTGACTTGGTAGTTATCTAACTTAGTACTTGATCAAACTATTACGCATTTTGCGTTTTAGAAGATAGTCCAATGTTGTCTTTGTTGAAATGAATCTTTGCAATGAGTAAGTCCTTTTGCCTTAATTTTTCTAGCATATTCAGCACATGAATGGCTACTAGAACTGAGACATGTAGATAAGATATGAAACTTTTGGTCCCTGGGGGAGTAATTATATTAAGTAATTGAGCCCTGAAACTGTTGATCTGTTCTTTTACATACTAGTTTGCAGATGGATCTGAGTTCTCTGTTTTGAGAAATTATGTTTTGATTGCTCTCCAAAGGTTTCATGACTTATTTCTGAACTTGAATTTTTATTCAAGATTTTGATTGTTCTCTTGATTAGCCTAAATATGTTAGATGTTGTGGAGTTTCTCCAATGCTAGAATTAGATTGAATGAGAGTGTGGAGCTCTAAATAATTAGATTCCTGGGGGAGGTAGTAAGATTAGGTGTAGGCTTGGAAAGTTACTTGAAAGCTTTGGCATTAGATAAAATATAAGTTTGGGGGATCTTTTCTTTTCTTTTCTTTTTAGGATAGGTTAAATAAGTTCCTTTTTGTTTTCTGTGTTTGTTGTTGAGTGTGATTTATTGTTTTTATGTTTTTGCTTGTTTGTTTTATTTAGAATTCTGTTTAGGTTTGTGAAGGTTCATTGCAGGGCTGATACTTAGATTGTGCTGATATTTTTGTTGATAGGTGTATGCTTTATTGTGCCCATCTTGTTGTTGTTAACGTGCATGCATCTTGTGTCCAATGATTTAACAGTCAGTGCCTTCCTCTGGTTTAGATTATGCTGCTGATAGCTTTCTGATGTGGATATCTGATTTTGATTCTTGATGGTTACTGATGTCCACTGCTATTTGACACTCTTGTTAGCATGTGAATCTGACTTTTCTAGCTACTGATGGCTAGTTTGAGTGGTTTAGATAATTTTCTCTTTCAATGAATTGCTTGTTGTGAGTGTTAATTTCCTAGCTACTGATAGCTAGTAATGAAAGCAATTTTGAAAATGTTGTGGCTAGTCTACCGAGGGCCTAGTTGTTAGTTTGTAAATGTTGTGGATATGAGCTGAATCAGGTACAGGTGGTACTTCTTTACTTTCCCAGCCTTTTAGTTGATAATGAGGACATTGTCTGTTTTAAGTTTGGGGGTGAAAGTTCACTGCATTTCTGAAAATTTTGAAACTGAAAGTTCACTGCATTTCTGAAATTTTTGAAACTTTGATGAGTGCACAGTGATAATTTTGAACAATTTTTGAAGGAAAATTGTTGGAATGTTTGAAATTTCTCATGTTTAAATTTTTGTTTATGAAGAATTTTGAAAATGAACTGAAATTCTAGGTATTTGTCAAAGTTGCTTGAATGATCCAATGATAGAGATTACTGCTCAATCTTTTATGTTTTATAGGAAATTTTGTTTAATGTGCATTGATGGATGTATTGTAGTGATGAATCATGTTATTCAGGAATTTTCAAACTAAGAAAGCACTATTGGAGTTAACTTTATTCTGGATGTTCTTGTTGAAGGGCTTTGTGGCAAATTAGGTTATATGCCTTCTATTTCAAACTGTTGATTTCAAAATAATCTTTGGACTTCTTTAAAGCTTTTGATTTATTTCTTAAAATTTAAAGAAAGGATTAGGACACTTCATAAAATGCGGTTGAGCCTTTCAAGCCTACCTAATTGATTCTATTCCCTTTTTGAACCCTTATTTTGAGCCTAATTGAAAAACCAATTATTGATTCTTTTTGAAAGACCTGACATCTACCGACCTTAGCCAATGTGAAAAACCATGATTCCTTTGCTTTGAGATAGATGATAATTTATTGGGGTGGTGGAATATAGTGATGAGTAGAGTGTCAAATGATTAGAAAGGAATGTAGAAAGTAAAAGGGTTCATAATGTATAGAAATCAAGCCAAAAAAAATTGTGTAAAAAAAACAAAACAAGAAAAAAAAAAGTATATATATATATATAAAAATTGATTCAAAAAAAAAATTCCAAGAAGGCTTGATATGGAAAAGATCAATTTGGTTCAAGTTTGGGGGAATGTGTTTAATGAGAAAAGGAAGAAGCCCCTTAAGTGGTTATCATCTATCTTAAGGTATTTGTTGATTATCTTTTACTTTTTTCTTTTGAGAACCTTAACCCCTAGCCCCATTACAAGCTGAAAAGTCCCTTTGATCTTTAAGTCAAGTGAAGTGAATTAGAAGAAAAGAGGAAGAAAATAGAAAATGATGGAATTGATGGTTTGAATATAGTTATATGATTTGAATTGTTGCTTTTAACTTTGGCAAGAGCAAAAGGAGTACATGTCAACTCCATTCACACACTCACATTTGGAAATTCTTGAAAAGCATGTTTTAAATCTATGAAGTGTTCATTTGTGCATATTTAGTTGATTTCCTGTTCTTTGAGCAGTAGATGAGGACAAATTTATTCATGCAACAATGACAGATACTAAAGAAATTTAGTGAAGATACATGTTTTTGCTTGAGGACAAGCAAATATTTAAGTTTGGGGGTGTGTTAACTTTTAGAAATTGACAACATTCCAGCACATTTTCCCTCTCCTTTTATCTATTTTTGGTTCAAAATGTGCATAAAAATGAAGTTATAGAGGAAAATGTGCATATCAAAGTATAAGGCAAATATCAAAGAAATTCTTGTTATATTCTATAGAGTTTGTGATTCAATTGAGAATTGATAATTCCTTCCTCTTTTGTAGGAAGGTGGAGACAAGTTTTGAAGCTCTATAAGAACCAAGAAACAAGGAAAGATAGAAAGGATGTGAAGCAGTGCAAAATTAGAAGAACCTATACAACTGGCCGCAGCAAGTAGCTCTCTGTGTCACTGGCCGCGGCCAGTCGTGAAAAAGTGCTGAAAGTACAGCTACGCGTTTTTTCATTTCAGAAATAGAAAAACCCTATTTAACATAAAGGGAAGGGCCGAAAAACACATTCTTGACCTAAGGAAACAAGTGGGCACACAAGGGAAGAACTTGGGAGAGAGATTTGGACAATCTTGGAGGCTTGGGTGCTCAACCTAAGAGAGATTTTGGGGATTTCACCTTGGTTCTTCCTCTTTTCTCCTCTTTTCTTCTTAGTTTCTTCATGTGTTCAGTTTCTTTACTTAGAATCTCTTTGTATTTGAACATGAGTAGCTAAACCTTTCATTCTAGGGTTCTTTTACCCTTTTGTATGGATTAATACTTGAATATTTTCCTCTCTTTTAGTAGATAAATATATATATGTGTTGATTTCAACCTTGGCTTAATGCTTCTAAGTGATTGGCCTTTATTTAGATGATTTATTCACTTGGGTTTTGACTCGAGAGAGCTAATCTAGGTGTAGAACTTGATTGGAATCATGTTTGTCTTGAAGTTTACTTGATAAATGGATGGTTTGTTGGTAAAATAGAGATATATTTACTAACCTTGCATTGTCACATTAGGGTTGTTGCTTAAATATTGATTCTCACTAATTGTAGCAAGAGATTGTGCATTTTAATGAGAAGAGAAACTTGATTTTGACTTGAGAGAGCGTTTCAAGTGTTTTTGAACCCTAGACTAACACATATATGTATTGAAATGCTATTAGAGAGGAAGTTAACCAAGTTTTATGAAATGCAAAAGGGGAAGAAGAATCCTAGGCCCCATTATTCTTGAAGTCAAAAGTCATTTGTCTTTAGCAATTTTTAGTTTTAGAAAAAATCTTTGAAAATTCTCATTCCACATGAAAACTTTGTTCTAGCTCAACTTGATTGAATTCACTAAGCCTCTTGCTTGACCAATTTGTTAAACAAATCCTCGTGGGAACGATACTTTACTTAATCACTTTATTACTTGCGAAACTCATACATTTGCGAGGCGAACAGTCACACACAAGAATAGCCCAACACGAGCAAAAGTGTCCAGATTCATTAAATCTTAGATATGACTAAGATTTAATGAAACTGTATTTAATCTAAGATGAATATATATATATATATATATATAATTAAATTCGAAAATAATATAATAATATTATTTAATAGAGATTATAATATTATTATATAATATTTGTTTTATATTTAATTTATTTGATAAATTAAATATCTAAAACAAATAGAGATATTGTATCTCAGATTTAATTTTCGAATAAAGATATCATATATCAGATTTAATCATAATTGAGATATAGTATCTCATATTTAATTAAATAAATAGATATCATATCTCGGATTTATTTTATAGAGATAAATTAAATCAGAAGGCTTTTAATTTGGATTAAATAAATAGATTAGATTAGATCTATTGGATGGATTTAATTAATATATTATTTTAATCCAAATTTATATTTCGAGATTAATAGGGATTAATTTTGTATATATAATACATCTATGAGTTTTGGAAAGACCTACAGGACATTTAGTCAGATGTATTAGAAAAACCACGAGAAACCCTAGATAGAAAAATAGAGAGACGCACAATTCGAAGGCGCTAGCTGATAGCGACTTCGGCAAGTGTACCGGTCGTTATAAGTAATAAAGTAGTGAGAAAAAGATCGTCCCACGAGGAATAGTACTCCAATTACTAATTTTGCTATTTTTGCTTTAGTTGGATGAATCGAGTAATATGGGGTTAACAGAATTTAAAGAATTAAATAAAGAAAAAGAATCTAAAATCAAGTATTTTAATAACCAAAATAGATGAAAAGATGAGCAATCAAGAAAAACGCAGCTAGGGATGAGAATCCCCCTATGTTCCTCTAATAATTCAAATGGAATCTCTTATTTATTATTATTCTCTTGATTGACGATCAATTCTCTAAAGTTGGACTAAGTCCCAATATCTTGATGCTACCTTAGTCCGTTATCTTTGAAAACAACCTAATGTCTTAGTATTGTTTGGAAATATTATATTTTTAAACCAGAATTATGAGATCGTACAAACTCATAAGCCTATGTCTAGGTCATCCAACTCTATGATGAATTAACGGTTTTGGTTAAATGTACCAACATCTCTATTGTCATACACCAACCTATGAACAATCTAAAAGGTGATCAGTCTTTAAGAAAGCTTTAAGCAAAGATAATTGATTCAATCAAGAAAATAAAGAATCAATAAAGAAATCATACGAGTTTAGATTAGAAGGGTGACAACTCAGCACTAATAATAATGGGATAAGTGTCATCCGTCCCTAGAAAAGCATACTTTAGATTAGAAGGGAGCTCCTTTAGTTTCACCTTAGGAGGAACAGGTGGGGCATCATAATCCTTCTTCTTCAGCTCCTCAACCTGTAAATCAGAATTCTCATCTGCAAAAACCTCTTCTTCCACTTGTAACAATTGCGCAAGATCATCCTCCATGGGCTCATTTGAACCTTCTTGAAAAAGATCTTCATGAATGGTCTCATCAACTATATCAATTCTGAAGCAGTCACTATTATCAGCTGGGTATTTCATGGTTTGAAACACATTGTAAGTGACTTTCTCATCATTCATTTGGAACTCCATTTTTCCTGCAGCTACATCAATTACCGCTCTAGCAGCAGCCAAGAAGGGTCTTCCCAAAAGCAAAGGAAGTTCAGCATCTTCCTCCATGTTAAGAACCACAAAATCCACCGGGAAGATGAATTTGTCCACTTTCACAAGCACATCCTCAATGACACCTTCTGGTTTCTTAATGGACATATCCGCCAACTGTAACGACATCATAGTAGGCTTCATCTCTTTAATGCCGAGAGCTTTCGAAACAGATAAGGACATTAAATTTATACTAGCTCCCAGATCACAAAGTGCTCTGCCCATATTGACGTTCCCTATTGCACAAGGAATGCTAAAGCTGCCCGGATCTTTAAGCTTTGGTGGCAACTTTGTTTGAATAATGGCACTACACTGCTGAGTCAATGCCACTGTTTCGCCCTCTTGCAACTTGTGCTTTTTGGAAAGCAAATCTTTCATGAACTTTGCATAATTAGGCATATTTTCAAGAGCTTCTGCAAAAGAAATGTTAATTTGCAGTTTCTTAAAAATATCCAAGAACCTGGCATACTGTTGCTTCTGAATCTGCTGTTTTAACCTTTGGGGGTAAGGAGGTTTTGCATAAGAAGGAGTGGGAGACTTCTTTGTAGCTATCTCATTTGGAACCTGCTGCACATCATCATTCTCAGCCTTTTTCTCCTCTTTTTCTGATTTTTCCTTCACCGGAACAGATTTATCAACTGGCTGGATCACTATACCACTTCTTGTAGATATGGCCTTACAATGCTCCTTTGGATTGACCACAGTATCACTAGGGAAGGACCCTTGGCTCCTCTCTGCTATTTGCTTTGCTAACTGACCAATCTGATTCTCCAAGTTCCGGATTGAAGTCTCCTGATTTTTGAGAGAGGACCTTGTTTCATTTCGAAAAGCTTCTTCACTTTGTATGTATTCAGTGCTGGTATGGGTTAACTGTGTCAAAGCCTTTTCCAGATCAGTAATGGTGGTGGTGGTTTGGTGGAACTGCTGAGGTGCTGCTTGGGGTTGATAGGAAAAGTTTGAGTGAGATTTCCAGCCAGGATTGTACGTGTTGCTATACGAATTAAACTGATTCCTGGGAGGATTACTCATGTAATTAACCTTAGCTGTTTCTCTAGTACTACCAGCTTCACAATCTCCATTAGCGTGTTCCCCTTTGCAAAAATCACAAAGCAAAGGAGGTTGAGAAGTGATGGATGAGACCTGAGAAAAGGCAAGCTGTTTAGTAAGGGCAGCTAATTGCTGTTGGATCACCTTGTTTTGTTGGGAAAGGTTCTCATTGTAGGCCAAAATTGTATTGTAAGAGTCTAGATGAAGAACTCCCCTCTTTGGTTGTGGAGTAATAGTTTCATTCTCAAGGGACCCCATAGCCTCAAACAACTCCAATGCTTATTCTGGAGTTTTGTTTTTCAGTTTACCACCTGCTGCAGCGTTAATCATCATCCTAGAAGATGAAAGCATCCCATTGAAGAATATTCTCGCCTGTTCATAGTCTTGCAGCTCATGTTGTGGACACTTCCTAAGCAACTCCTTAAACCTTTCCCAAGCTTCACAGAATGATTCCCCATTGCCTTGAGTAAAGCAACTAATATCTGACATCAGCTTTGTATACTTAGAAGAAGGGAAAAAAATTTCAAGGAACTTTATGGTAATAATGTCCCAAGTGGAGAGACTTCCAGTAGGACAAGAACGAAGCCAAGCTCTTGCTTTACCCATCAGAGAGAAAGGAAACAGTCTCACACGAATAGCATCTTCAGGAACCCCATTCATCTTGATGGTATCACAAATTTGCAGAAAAGTCTCAATATGCTGATTAGGATCCTCTAAATCACTCCCACTAAAAGAACTTTGTTGAACCAAGCTTATGAGGGATGGCTTGATTTCAAAATTATTCGCATTCACAGCAGGATTAATAATGCTAGTTGCAGTCCTGGCAGGATTAAGTGTCATTTAGTCGCCCATGGTTCTTTTTGGAGTTTTACAGGGAGGATCTGCACCATCTTCTGCCATTTTAACCAATTCAGTCCCAGTACTAGAGCTAACAACCTTTCCTTTTCTCTGTTTAGCAAGTTTCTGGTTTCTCCTTGCTGTCTTTTCGATTTCAGGATCAAATTGCAGCAAATTTCTGTCAGTGGTACCTCGCATAAACAGAGTAAAATAACAAAAGAAAAATCCAATCTAGAGTTTCAATAACTAATCTTAGTGTTGAAATAAAACTATTCCCCGGCAACGGCGCCAAAAACTTGATAGCGACTTCGGCAAGTGCACCGGTCGTTATAAGTAATAAAGTAGTGAGAAAAAGATCATCCCACGAGGAATAGTACTCCAATCACTAATTTTGCTATTTTTGCTTTAGTTGGATGAATCGAGTAATATGGGGTTAACAGAATTTAAAGAATTAAATAAAGAAAAAGAATCTAAAATCAAGTATTTTAATAACCAAAAGAGATGAAAAGATGAGCAATCAAGAAAGACGCAACTAGGGATGAGAATCCCCCTATGTTCCTCTAATAATTCAAATGGGATCCCTTATTTATTATTATTCTCTTGATTGCGATCAATTCTCTAAAGTTGGACTAAGTCCCAATGTCTTGATGCTACCTTAGTCCGTTATCTTTGAAAACAACCTAATGTCTTAGTATTGTTTGGAAATATTATATTTTTAAACCAGAATTATGAGATCGTACAAACTCGTAAGCCTATGTCTAGGTCATGCAACTCTATGATGAATTAACGGTTCTGGTTAAATGTACCAACATCTCTATTGTCATACACCAACCTCTTTAAGAAAGCTTTAAGCAAAGATAATTCATTTAATCAAGAAAATAAAGAATCAATAAAGAATCCAAACAAATATTTTAGATTCGCATAGGGTTCATCCTCTCCCTAACTACAAAAGAAAACTAGCCAAGCATGGCTAGTTTAACAAATAATAAAAGATATCAAACTCGTTCTTGCGTCTACTGATGCGATGATCTCTGCGTCTTTCTTCAATTGCCGTCGTGATGTGCGTCTGAATTGTTGCAGTCCGAATTCCTCTGCATCTTCTTTTTCTGACGTGCGTGGTTCTGAATTGCAATCTGAATTGTAATTCCCCTGATGCGTGTTGTTCTAATTTATATTGCTTGAATTCTTTTGCAGTGGGCCCACGTCTCAATCTCATATAATCCAAGACCTTTTTTTCTTTGCGCAGGTACGTTGTCTGATGGCATATTTTGTCATCTAATATAATAATATTATATATTATATCCTTTTTATAATATAATATAATAATATATTATATTATATTCTTTTCAACTTAATTTGTTGCTTTTATTGCTTTTCCTATATTTTCACATAATATCTCATGCACAAATAAATAGGATATTAATAGATTTTCTGTTATAATATCATTTTATCTTATATTTAATTAAAAGATAGATAAGTATATAAAAGATAATTAAATAAGCACAAGATATTAGTAAAATCAATCAATATATCCCAAAATCTATACTTATTTAATTATAAAATATCTACTTATCACTAACACGCTGTCGTTTGTGTTTGAAGGCTTTTCATGTGGATACCGGTAAAAGGAGAAAATTCATAAAGTCTACTCCTGGTTGATCGAGTAGGTAGCCCACGAGTTCGAATCTGAATGAAACGCACACCAGTTTGTATAGGTACGATTTAGTTCTTTTAAACTTGATTTAAACGTTGTTGATAGATCCTTCGATGGGATTCGTAAGTTTTTTTTTTTAATTCCACTGCGTGTACGGATCCCAACAATTAATATCAAGGATCTAATGAAAAGGGATTGGCAATTTGAATTGGGCCATATTTCGAGAGAAACCACCAATAGGATAGCTGATGCCCTTACTAAGTTGGCTATTAGCAAGACTACCATATTGGATAACTGTCTGATACATTTAAGGATTTGGATAGATCAGGAGTGTTTGAAATTTGTTTCCCCTTTTATCTAATTTTATGTTTTGTTAAACTCTGGCATTTTAGCCTTCTCATTAAAAAAAAAAAAAAAACTCATTTCAAACGTCCTTCTGGAAAAGTTGTGGCTCGATTTGAATTGTTCACTCAGGTCATTCCTTTTTTTATTCCTCTTATATAAACATTGTTTTACGCTCTGTTCCCATGATTATCTCATCTTTGGCAAACTCCAACTGTGCAGCTGTCAATTTCTCTGCACCTTCAACAACAGCTTTAGTGGCAGCCATGTTTACCAGGTTTGCAAGATCTAATTTAAGGATCCATAATCGAGAACATCGGCACCAGGAATTTGAAAGGGGGAAAGAATCAAATCAACAAAAAATGCAATATTTATTGAATTTGTTGAGCAACAAACCTCTTGCCCATTAAATCCTGGTGTCCCACTAGCTAATGTTTTCACATCCACATCTTCAAATAAAGGTTTGTCTTGCAAAAAAATAAATAAATAAATAAAGGTTTGTCTTGCAAGTAGAGCTCAAAGAGGGAGAAGGGAAATTTCAGAGGGAGAGGAAAAAAAATCTGCTGCCTTACAAATCCAAGAGGAAAGGGGCTGATGGAAGAGGGAGAGGAGATCAACAGCTATCCACGTCGGAGATGAAAGAGTGAGATGGAGAAGAGGAAGTCGCCGTCACACATCTCGTCCTTACTTGACGTCTCAAATCTCATCCTTCTCGTCTGCCATAATCCCCACTTTGACTCTAGCAAAACCCACTAATCTGCCACCATTAGTAAGTTGGATTTCATATTTAAGCAACTTTGGGAGTTGAGAAACAGTGTTTGAAACAATGGGAGCATTTTGGTATTTTTAAGTTGGAAAGGGGAGTTTTTTTTTTTTTTTGGAGTTGCAGGCATTTTGGTATTTTCACAACAATAATGTGGGCCCCTTTACAAAAACTATAGGCCTTATGGTAGAGCCGGTAAAACGGGCCGAGCCCATCGGGCCGGCCCATTTAACCCTGGTCCGTCAAGGGCCGGGCCTTAAAAATAGACGAAATTTTTAAAATTGGCCCTGGAGGGCCGGCCCTAAAGGGCCACGGGCCGGCCTTGCAAGCTCTTTTCACTGTAGCTTTTACTTTTTTTTCCTTTTTAAATTTATTAATTTATATATATTTTGTATTTGTTATAAGTTATTTATCCATTTAATTACAAATATATAATAACTATACTTTAATTTTATGATTTGGTTTATTATTTGTTGCAAATAAAGATTATGGATGTATTCATGATGCGGGAGAAGAAATTTATAATATACTTTTTATGTTTTATGTGAGTTATTTGTGAAGATAGTTTGCTTTGGATTATAAATTAGTGATTGTAGTTATTTATTGGATGATTCGTATTGTAATTTACTAATTATATTTCTTTAAAAAAAGCAGCAAAAGTTAAAATTTGGAATAGTAATTTCTGAGCCCTGCGGGCCAGCCCTGGCCTTGGTGCTCTCGGGCCGGGCTTTGAAAAACATGTGTTTTTCTTATTCCGGGCCCTGGAGGGCCGGCCCTGTTAGGCCCTGGCCCTTCACGGGCCGGCCCTGATTCCCAGCACTACCTTATGGTGATTTAGCTACCATAGTTGCTTTTGTCCCAATTTTCAAAGTATATATAGTTACTTTTGTCCCTAAAGAAGGAGTCCACATTAGGTGCATATATCTTATGTGTCCCTTATGTGCTCATACCTCTGTTAGAAAGATAAGCATATTTTATATATATATATATATATATATATATATATATATATATATATATATATATATATATATATTTATTTAAATTTAAATTATATACTGCTTTTTCAAATGTTTTTTGCACCGAATATTTCAAATTAATTAGTTTTCAATCCTTCATTCAGAAATATTTGTTTGTAACACTAGTATCATGAAAACTAATTCATTTGAGGTACTGAGTGCAAAAATATTTTGAAAAACAACATATAATTTAAATTTAAATAAATACAATATACAAAAAAAAAAAACAATAAAGTAATTTTTTAAAAAAACTCATCCCTCTAATAGAGGTATAAGCATATAAGGGGCACATAAGATATGTGCACCTAATATGGACTCCTAAAGAAGACATTTGGTGTTGAGCGCGGTTTCAGAAAAATATCATGTATTTTTTCATCTTAATCCTTGAAAAAATTACATAAGGAGGAGTCATTGTTCGCCATTTAGCTTACTGTAAGCGCACTAGTCACAAGTAATAGTATAGAGATAAAAGAGTGTCGTTCCACAAGCCAGCGCTTTAGTAGCGCAGTGGCATGGGAGCTTGGTTCCCCTCCCTCATGTCCAGGGTTTGAACCCTTTCCCCCTCTCCTACTATGTGTATTAAAAAAAAAAAAGTGTGTCGTTCCACAAAGACTATGACAATAGTGAGATAATTATTGTAGCTCTTAACTAGGTTGAATGAAAACATTTGAAATTGAGTAAGTAAAATAAGGAATTTTTTTTAAAATAATACAGTAAACAAGGGCAATTGAAAAATTGATTCTATTTCAAGTGATTAAAGGCTTAGGATTACTTCTTCCCCTTTGTATTTCATAAAGCTATGCAATTAATTCACTTATGCTAATTGGAAATTGAAGCATCAGTAACAATGGTTGTTAAATCTAACCTAAAGGCCGTTACTTTTATGGTGGGACTCACATTATTGTTGTGAAAATACTAAAATGGCCAAAGGAAAAAAATCCTTCCCCTTTAAACCTTTAAATCTTCGATCTGTCACTACTACAAAAATTTGATATTACTACCCTCAAATACGTCCTGAATAAAAAATAGGAAGTAAAAAATGAGGCCAATGGCAATATTGTTATTATATACAAGGAAAACTTTCGCGCCAAAGGGAAATAGGGGAGAAATTATGTGTTTGCGCGCCATTTCTGCCAAATAGGCGACCTGAACAACAATCAGGTTGCCTATTTTAATCAATAGGCGACCTGATTTGGTATCAGGTCGCCTATTTTTATCAAATAGGCGACCTGATAGGTTACCAGGTCGCCTATTTTTATCAAATAGGCGACCTGATAGGCTATCAGGTCGCCTATTTTTAATTTTAGGCGACCTGAAGCTTAATCAGGTTGCCTAAAATCAAAAATAGGCGACCTGAAGTATTTTCAGGTCGCCTAAAATCTTTTTTAAACCTAAAACTCAGCGTATTCTCCCCAATTCCTCCTCAAAGCCTCGCGATAGCAAAAATCGCCTTCTACTTCAGTCACCGTCAATCTTCGCCGTCGCAGATAGAAAAGTGGCCGTCGCCGTCGATCGGACTAGCGGTCGTGGGTCTTGAACCTCAGGAGCCGGCCAGGAGCTATCGCGATAGAGAGAACAACCCTGCAATCGTCTGTAAGGAATCGGTGCTGCCTTGAGATCAAAAGAGAAGAATTTTGTCCCCTTTTTCTACTCTCCAAACCCTAAAACCCATATCCGCTACCTCCTCCATTCACGGCGGCATCGTTGATTCACCAGTCGCCATCGTGCTCAGTGGCGCAGTGCAAAAGCTCGAGGTTTTCTTTTACTTTTATTATTTATTTCAAGTTAATTTAATTACTAAGTTGATTCTAGGTTTTCAGAGAAGCTTGATGAGATCAATGTAACTTAAAACTTGAATTTTTTTCCTAGTTCACTGGCCATGGTTAGCGTTTTTGTGCATTGACTAGTTAGCTTGGTTCTGGATTTGTAATTATTAGTGAGTTTTTGCTGGTTCAATTTCACTAAATCTAGAATTAGAATTTCTTATATTCACCAACATTGCTGACTATTGTTCTTTTGCTCATTTTATCCTCAGGGTTAGGTCGATCCTTTTATTCTTTTTGCCTCTCGTCAACTTTGGGTTGTCGTTCACTGTTAGTTGTCTTGAAGGTCTGCGCTTCTTCTGCTCTGTTTTTTGTTGCTTTTATTGTTTAATTTTAGAGATTTCTTTATTGCAATTGACTTAGCTTGTTGTGTGCGTGTGAGTAAAAAGTTCAAATTTATTTGCTGGCTTGCTTAGAAACTAAATATGTGGGAAGTGTTGCATCTTTGTCAACTAAGACTACTGTACTTTTACTCATTTTATCCTCAGTGAATGTGAATTCTCCTATTGTTGTGCCTTTGTAATTCTTAAATTTAATTGCACGTTCTCAGTGAATTCTCCTATTGCTGCTGCACCTTTCTAATTCTACAACTTAGATATATTTTAGTTTTTTGTATTGATGAAAGTATTGGATTTAATAGCTGATATTTTCTAAATTGCCTTAGTTAGTAAGTTTTGTTGAATTGAGTTGAAATGGTTTGTTGTTGAAATTTTGGGATGTCTTACTGTTGTGGGGAAATGCTGCCGAAATTTTTGGATGTCTTACTGTTGAGGGGAAATGCTGCCGAAATTTTTTGAAATTGTCATGAACTTGACTGTTGTTGGAAATGTCTTAGGTGATAATAAAATGGGTCATAGTTGGATGAATGCTTTGAGAACTAGCGAAGAATATGCGAAAGGGGTGGAAGAGTTTATTGAATTTGCTAGAAGGAATGTGACTACAAAAAACGGGATGTATTATTGTCCATGTGTTAATTGTTTAAATGGGATTCGAAGGGATGTTGCTGATATAAGGGATCACCTAATTTGTGATGGAATAAACCTTCGATACACAACGTGGATATGGCATGGTGAGGAGGTAACACCTAGTGCATCCTACGAAAATGAGGTTGACGTAGATGATGATGGAATAGAGAGAATGATTCATGATGTTGAGGTCGAATCCTTTGCACAACCGCATGAATATGATACCGTGCGGAGTGATGCAGAGACACCTTTGTTCCCTGGGTGTACTAAGTATACACGGTTGACTGGGACCTTACATTTGGTCAACTTAAAGGCAACCTTTGGGTGGACCGATAGCAGTTTCACGTCGTTGCTTGAATTGTTGTGTGATATGTTGCCAGATGATAATGTACTTCCAAATCGTATGTATGAGGCCAAGAAAATCTTATCTACGATGGGTATGGAGTATAAAAAGATACACAGTTGCCCTAATGACTGCATATTATACAGAAATGAGTACGAAGGCCTCGATAAGTGTCCGAAGTGTAAAACTTCACGATACAAAGTGAAGAAATGTAGTGTTTCTGGAGAGCAGACAACAAAAAGGCAACCTTTGAAGACATTGTGGTATCTTCCAATAATTCCACGGTTTAAGCGTCTGTATACTAGTGAAGCAACGGCGAGGCAGTTGAGATGGCATTCTGATGAGAGAATATCCGATGGAAAATATCTTCGGCACCCGGCTGACTCTCTGCAATGGAAGAAAATAGACGACATGTTCCCTCAATTTGGCAGTGAGCCAAGAAACCTTCGGCTGGGGCTTTGTACAGATGGCTTCAATCCGTATCGAACTCTTAGCAGTACCCATAGTGCATGGCCGGTTCTTCTTGTAATATACAACTTACCTCCCTGGCTATGTATGAAACGCAAGTATGTGATGCTGTCTATGATGATTTCTGGACCAAAACAGCCCGGTAACAATATCGATGTGTACTTGGCGCCTTTGGTTGAGGATTTGAAGAAGTTGTGGGAGGAAGGCATAGATGTGTTTGATGCATATAAGAAGGAGTTCTTCAAGTTGCGTGCAATGATTTTTACCACGATCAACGACTTTCCTGCATATGGAAATTTGTCTGGGTACAGTGTGAAGGGGCATAAAGCATGTCCAATATGTGAAGCTGACACAAACTTCCAGCAACTAAAGCATGGAAAGAAAACGGTCTACCTCGGTCACAGGAGGTTTCTTGATCGGTTCCACCCATATCGTAAGTTAAGAAAGCGTTTTAACGGCTTACCGGAGCATGGAACGGCTCCAAAGGCATTAACCGGAGAGGAAGTCTATAGTCGAGTGATGCATATCAATGTCATATTGGGTAAGCAGAAAAGGATTGCGGGTGAGAAGAATATATGGAAGAAGAGATCAATTTTCTTTGATCTTCCATATTGGCGTAGTCTTGATGTGAGACACAGTCTTGATGTGATGCATGTGGAAAAAAATGTTTGTGATAGCCTTGTCAGTACTCTTTTGCACATACCAGGGAAGACTAAGGATGGAATTAGTGCGAGACTAGACCTGGTTGATATGGGAATAAGAGAACGGCTACATCCACGAGTAATGGAAGATGGTAAGAGGGCATACATGGAGCCAGCAGCTCATACGCTGTCGAAAGCGGAGAAAAAAAGTTTGTGTGGGTGTCTATATGACATTAAGGTTCCACAAGGATATTCTTCAAATTTGAGAAGGTGTGTTTCAATGGACGATTTCAAGTTAGTGGGAATGAAGTCCCATGATTATCATGTGTTGATGCAACAACTATTACCAGTAGCTATTAGGGGCATTATGAAAGATGAAGTACGGACCACTATAACAAAATTGTGCATTTTCTTTAATGCCATATGTAACAAAGTCATTGACATTGAAAAGTTGGATGAATTGGAAAATGAGGGTTATATTATTTTGTCCCAACTCGAGATGCATTTCCCTCCTGCATTTTTCGATATAATGGTGCACCTGATAGTGCACTTGGTAAGGGAGGTAAGGCTCTGCGGTCCAGTTTACCTAAGGTGGATGTACCCTTTCGAGCGATACATGAAGATCTTAAAAGGGTATTCTAAAAATCCTTATCGACCAGAAGCCTCAATAGTTGAGAGATATGTAGTCGAAGAGGCTATGGAGTTCTGTAAAGATTATCTATCAGGGGCGACGTTACAATCTCAGCATGATAAGGGTTTAAGTGAGGGAACTCGAGGAATCAAATTGAAGAATAAGCCTCGTGAAGAGGTGTTGCAAGCACACCTATACATCTTGAATAATATGGAAGAAGTTCAACCATACATTGATGAACACAGAAAGAGTTTGAAGAGTAAGAATCCAAGGAAGAATGACATGCAAATCGCTCATGAGCAAAAGAAGACGTTCATAAAGTGGTTCGAGGAGAAGGTTTCACACGAGACCAGAGTGTCGGATACAATCGAGTGGTTAGCATGGGGGCCTTCTTATCAGGTCATCACTTGGACAGGTTATGATATAAACGGATATTCTTTCTACACAAAAGACCAAGATGACAGAAGTTCTGTGCAAAATAGTGGGGTGATGGTTGAAGCAGAATCCATGCACTTTTCAAGTTCGAAAGACAAAAACCCGGTGTTAGCATCAATGGCCTATTATGGCGTTATTGAAGAAATATGGGAGATAAGCTACACCAAGTTCAAAGTTGCTTTATTTAAATGTCGGTGGGTTAACAATAATGCTGTTGTAATAGATCCTAAATTTGGATTTGTCTCGGTTGATCTTCAAAGACTTGGTCATAGAGACGATCCATTCATTCTAGCAAGCCAGGCGAAGCAAGTGTTTTATGTTACAGATCCTGCAAATAACAAAATGTCCATTGTACTTCAAAGTAAAAAACAGACGTATGGTGAAGAATCCTTGAACCTGGACGATACACTCCCTTTCACAACAAATCCACCTATAACACGTGAAGTAGAATTGGTAGATGATGAAGAATATGCTCCAAGAAAGGATCATTCTGAAGGAATATGGGAGACCATATAAAGTAAGATCTTAAGTTATGAAAAAAGTGTTATGTTATTGTTGTACAGGTTTAACATGTTAGTTCATTTTAATCATTTGTTTATTATTTAAGAATAACCCTTTGATGATCAGGTTTAACATGTCTGGCTCTGCCGAGTCATCGAGTGATAGCGGAGATGAGGTACCGGTGGTGAGAAAGGGTAGAGGTAGCACACATATGGGTGCTTTAGTTGCACGTCGTCAGGGTACGAAAAAGAGACTGCATGTGGAGTTCGATGCCAATATGAATCCGATTGGTCCAGAGGAAGACAATTTCATTAGCTACGTAGGCTATCTGGCTCGAAGCAAAGTCCGCATTGTTATCTCTGATTGGAAGTTGGTTCCTCCTAAAACGAAGGAGTTGATCTGGGCACAACTTTTGGTATCTCACTTTCGATTCATAAAGCATTTGTATCTTTAGTTTTATTACTTAATTTGTCTAATATCTTCTATCTTTTACCTTGCAGCAAACGTATGATGTGCCTAACAATAAGGCCATGTACAAGCATTGGATGGGCGAGGTTCGTCTGCGTTGGAAAGACTTTAAGAACAAGCTCACTAAAAAGTATATCCGAGGGGCAAAGAAGGACAAGGACCCATGTCAGGACTATGATTACATTTCTCCAGAGGACTGGCGGGAGTTTGTGGCGTCACGCCAAAGTCCTCAATTTCTTGTATAATTTCTTTCATATCTTATCTTTTAGTTCGCATTGGTTTGACATCGAAGGCTCAAATTTATTTGTTTTCGTGTGACAGGAACAAAGTCAGGCCAATAGAGAGAGGCAAGCGAGAAATAAGTATCCGCATCTGTTGTCTCGGGGTGGCTATAGGAAGCTTGAACGGAAGCTGATGGAAGAAGAGTTGCAGAGAATGAAGGAAGCTTCGCAATCCGATCCTTCCACTGTTATCCAGGCCCCGGAGCGTCCTCCTCGTCACAAAAAATGGATAGCTGCGAGGAAGAGGGGTGAGAATTTCGTAAATGAGGATGTGGCTGAGGTTGCCAAGAAGATTGTAAGTAGTTAAATTAGAAGTATTAAATAATAGCCTCTATTGTTTCATATTTTTAGCGTTTAGTAACTATTTATGAATAATCCTTTGATACAGGATGCGCTTGAGCAGCAGAGCAGCCAAGGTTCATTCACGCCGGGTACACGGATGGACATTTTGTCCACGGCGATTGGGAAGCCGGATTACCTTGATGCTGTTCGAGGGGAGCCGAGGGGAGTTAGCGTCGCGAAATTTTTTGGACGGCGTGCTACTTGTTCGCATGACGATGACAACCCTAGCCCTCAACTTGTAGCCAAAATTCGAGCGTCCCTCGTAGATGAGGTTATGGCACAACTACGGGGTGAAATGAGGGCTATGATACAAGAGAGGGAAAATACGCAGCCTACATACCAGGAATCTCTGGCCTTCCCAAGCAGTAAAGAAAGTTATCACGCTCCAGATGTACCTGTTGGCGAACCTTCTCATCACTCTCCAGATGTACATATTGGCGAGCCTTCTCACACTCCACAGGGTGGACAACCCTGCACCCTATATTTGGATGACCCACACCGGCGTATTGTTGCCGATGGTCTTGTTTACCCAGAACAAACCACACACCACAATATGCAAATTCCACAAGACCTACATAGGGTGACTGTAAGAAGTGTGCGAGAGGGTGAAGAAAAGACAGCCATCCCGATTGATGATGAGGAGGTTCCAGATCTCAGCGCTGCCACCACATCGTTCATCCTTTGGCCGCATTATCTTATTGAGATGGGGACGACACCTCCAATGGTATTTCTATACTTTACTGATTGACGTTGACTAGATTCCCATTTGATTTTCATTGCTAACCCACTCGTAATCTGTTTATTATGTCTTCATAGCATGAACAAGCTGCGGACGTATTTCCATACTTAGCACAGCTGCGAGAGCTCACCAAGGACATCATCTCTATAGGCTTGCAGATGCCTTCTGGCGTTGTCGGTGCAGACAAGTCATATTCGATCAATATTGACAAGAAAGATCTGACAGAGTTTATGCATATGGAAGATTTAGATATACAGTGGCTTCAACTTGCAATCTTGTAAGTTTTTTGTACCCTTTAATTATGTCAGTTACTATTTTTTTATTTAATATATTCAACAACATCTATCATTTTATTTTGATCATAGTGTCTGCCACGACCTGTGCAAAAAGGGAGGCCTATTGGGTTCATTCGGATTCTTATGTCCTGGAAGCACGGCTTCGGCTCGAAATAAGTTAGCGAGGAGGGCCATTTATGCTGGGTTAGCAATGGGTGACCTACAATCGACTTGTTATCTAGCGCCAATACATGAAGGGTACGTATTTTTTTTTTTTGTCTATATAAGATTTTTAAGAATTAATTGTTTTCTTATCTTAGTTTAATATGAATATGTATATGTTGTAGTGCTCATTGGACCCTGTGTGTAGTTTGCCCCTCTAAAAATGCATGTTATTGGTATGATTCTATAAGTGGCAGGCCAACCGAGGATATCAAAAGCATGTTTGCCGAGTAAGTAAATTTTTGTCTAAATCATCGATTCGTCTTTTAAATGAATTGTTTTCATGTCCGTTAATTTCCATTTTAATGATGATAGGGCTCTTAGGACGTATAGAGATCTTGATGGACAAAGAGACCAGGGTGGACCGAAGTGGTTTTACCCCAAGGTAAGTAGTTTCAATTCAAGTGTTTTTCTGTGCCACAATAGCTTTCGTTCTAACAATTTGTGTTTGATTTATAGTGCCATCAACAACCAGGGAACACCGAGTGCGGATACTACGTCATCAGTTGGATGCAAACTATCATTTCCAACGGAAAAACTACTGGCTTTGGAAACGTATGTAATGCTCTGTGATCCTCAAATGATAATATTTTATGTTGTGGTACTTCAGTTGTTAATTATACCTTGTTTTCCAATTTACAGTATTGGAAAACTGAGGAGCCGTACTCACAGGATGACCTGGATTCGACTCGAGACATGCTGGCTAGATATCTTCTTGAACATGGGTCACTTGCAAGTTAATCTATTGTTAGGGTATGACTTGGTGTGGTATGACTTAGCTCTGTCTGGCCTTCCCTTGTAAATATTGTACAAATTGGTTCTGTTTTGCAGTGGTATAGTTAAATTGTTGTAGCAACTTGTTCAGCGGATAGTTTATGAGTCTGGGACTTGACTGAATGACTTGAATTTGATTGATTGTAACTGTAGTTTTGTTGTGAATCATGGACATGTATCTACCGTTAACGTTGTTTGAATTTTGCTATGGTTGGCTGAGTATATTATGGTAAAAACTTGTACATTTTGAGTTATTGCCTTGCTGTAATTGGTGTTAGAAAAACAGGAATTTGGCCGTTAATTGCTGTAATTGAGTTATGAATTGCCTGCTGTAATTGTGAATTGTGAAGTATTCAGCTTTGCAGTATATTGGACAAACAGAGCGAGAACAAATTTTTTTAAAAAAAAAATCTATTATAAGGCGACCTGAACAATATTTAGGTAGTCTATTTTGACAAATAGGCGACCTGAATGGAAATATAGGTAGTCTTTTTAATCAAATAGACTACCTGAACAATGCAATAGGCGACCTGAAATCCATATGGGTAGTCTTTTGAACAAAATAGACTACCTAAAAGCAATTTAGGTAGTCTTTTGAACCAAATAGGCGACCGGAAATCAATTTAGGTAGTCTATTTGGTTCAAAAGACTACCTAAACTGCTTTTAGGTAGTCTATCTGGTACAAAAGACTACCTAAAAGCAATTTAGGTAGTCTTTTGAACCAAATAGACTACCTAAATTGATTTCAGGTCGCCTATTTCATTTAAAATATTACATTTATTTTAAAACAGACTACCTAAAAGCAATTAAGGTAGTCGTTTTGCTTCAATAGGCGACCTAAAATTAATTTAGGTAGTCTTTTTTACAAAATAGACTACCTGAAACAATTTAGGTAGTCTCTTGCTCCTTCTATTAGACGACTTGAATGCAAATCAGGTCGCCTAATATACAACAAACTACTACTCTGTCCCCAACGTCCCTTAAAATCAGGTCGTCTTTTGAGTCTTTTTTAGGTCGTCGTTTTAGTATTTTGTAGTAGTGTGTGTGAACCAAGGACTTGAGAGAAACCGACATCCTCCACCAACAATGGTAGAGCCGAGAATCTACAGGCTACCCTTTGTAGCTCTCAGGTTGCGAGATGTGTGGTGCAGGCCTATGCAATCCGCACTTTCATGAGTTAGGAAATCACCAACCACCACTGAGGATAGTAGTGCAGTGGTACAGCTAGTGGTATTGAGATGCCTTATATCTCCCCTCAGGTCCAGTGTTCAAATCCCCCTCCCCTCACCTTGTACCCAAAAAAAAAAAAAAATCACCAACCTTAGCTTGCATGTGTTGGTTTGTAGGCCAGCTCATAACCCGCACAATTTTTTTAAAAAAAAAAAATAACCTTTTTTTTTTTTTTGCTATGCTAGAATTTCCTTGTACCCTGCATTCTAACACATATAAGTTATACATAAGCCATCAAGGTTTAGTGGCAAAAAGTTCTAAAATTTATCAAACAGAACATAATGAAAGTGAAATCGTGAAATGGGCTTGGGTTTCTTTACACTTTGGGTTAATTGGCTTAACACAATAGACCAGTGACCACTTCACAAGTTCACCTTAGCATTTATAAGGAAAAAAAATTCCAACCAGCCAGTGGGTTAGACAGTGCGGGTTTGTGCGGTTCGCGCCCAAAAATCCTTAACCCTATCATTGCCCGTGGCCTACAGGTTGAGCCCATAAAGACGGCAGCGATGGAATCAAGCATAGCAAAGGAACTTCCTAGGAGGTCACTGATCCTAAGATTTTCCCAGCACAAAGAATTTCCTAAGAGGTCACTTATCCTGAGATTTTCCCAGCTTAAGGAACTTTCCAAGAGGTTACCCATCCTGAGATTTTCCTTGCTTGAACACGTTTAATTAATATTGTGAGATGCTAACCATCGTGCCAAAAGTATATGCTGTTAGCAGAGGCGTACCACATATTATATATGCCCCCGAAAGCTTTCTCATCCTACCCGTTGTGGGACTCATCACGGCCAGCCATGACAGAAGGCTGAATAAGGAAACAAAGCTTATTTTTTTAAAAAAACAAAAAAAGAATTAGAGCTTTGATATTTATGTGATTTTAATACACTTAGAACTCATGTCAAACCCCTTTATCTGGAAAAGCTGTGGCTCGATTTGAATTGTTTACTCTAGTCATTCCTTTTTTTATTCCTCTTATATGAACATTGTTTTACGCTCTGTTCCATTATCTCATCTTTTGCAAACTCCAACTGTGTAGCTGTCAATTTCTCTGTGTTTGATGGCAAGGTGACGTCATATCCTGGTGGTGAAGGTGGTGGAAGCATTGACTTAGAGATGTGTCTTCCGCCAGCGTTTATGACAGCGCTGGAATTCAATGACGAGCTCTTCAATTATGTACCTATGCAAACTGTTTCGGCGTTTTAACGTAATGTCACGTGTGGGAGGGGTCACACGTGCATCCAGATAATAAGTCAAATAATTTAGAATAGCTATGGCAGCCCTGCAGTTTTTCAATAATAATTTTCGGTATACAAGTATGTGAGAAGAGTTTTGTCCCAATTTATATAAATAAATATTTTGAAGATCCTAATCATGATCCCAAACCAGCACAATGTATGCATACACACGTCGATCTCTTGGTTTGGTTTAAAACATAGGCTAGTATCAATGAAATGCCTCTTTTTACGATATATCATGCGATGTGTTTGGTTTGAGCATATGTGCGAGTCTGCATAATCCCACTTTCTTAAATACGAGTATATCTAAAGTACTACGTTATTCTAAAAGAAATTAATTGCACCGAATAAGCGATATCAAGCATTTGCTGATAGGGAGAAGCAGCCTCTGAAAATAATAAAGCATTCTTATACAAATGGTTCCAATTCATCAAGAATTGTAGCAGCTTTAAGACAAGATGAGCATACACGCATTCATTCTCTATATTGGTGTTTTTTCTTGCTAGGGTGTGTTTGAATTATGGCCAATCAGAGGGGGTGTTCTTTCTTGCTAGGATGGTGTGTTGAGAGCAGATCGCGCCTGGCTTCTCTCCGTGGCTGTTCCGGTCCCATGCCTCCCCTTTACCTGAGGCAACGTTGTTTTGCGTGGAAAAGGCTAATGCTGTCCTTTCATCTGCATGCCTCTCGCCCCTCAAGTCAAAAAAGTCACCCACCCTCCTCTTCTTAAAACACTTCACCAGATATGTTATAAAATATTCACTGTATTAAAATTAAAAGGCTGAAATATATTTTTAGTCCTTTAAGTTTACATGAAGTATACTTTTGGTCCCTTAACTTCATAAAGTATACTTTTAGTCCTAAGATTTTAACATCGTTAATTTTGCTAACGGAAAATGCAAACTCAAGTGATAACAGTGCGAATTTAAGTAATGATTTTGTAATTAAATACTATTAGGCTTAAATTTAAAATATAGGTAAATTGAAGAATATGTAAAATTTGTGTAATTAAGTGTTATTAGTCATCACTTGAGTTCGTTGCATCAGCGTTTTCCGTTAGTAACATTAACAGTGTTAGAATTTTAGGACCAAAAGTATACTTTGTGAAGTTAAAGGACTAAAAGTATACCTTATGTAAAACTTAAAGGACTAAAAGTATACTTTAACCAAATTAAAAATACATTCTGAATGTCATACTTTTTAAATAATTTGGTGGTGAAAGAGTGAATGATAAATAAAAAAAAAAAAAAGAATAAAAATACATAATTATATCTTATCCGAAAATAAGGAAAATTGGGGGAAAAATTATTCATTGGAATTTTTATTGTTGAGAGTAACATGATAAATTTAGGCTAATGTGTACTTCTGGTTTAGTTTAGACGAGGCCATATTTTTTAAATAATTCGGATGGTGTGTTGAAAACTGCGCTACGGCATTTTGAATATAATAATTTCAACAGTCCAATTCAAAAATTGATTTTTAAATAAAAGGAAATTGTTATAAAAATAAGAAAAACACAAGAGATTGACATGAAACAGATAGAGAAAATTAAAAGAAAGTTTGAGAAGAAATATGTCATACGCAGAGCTCTCGTTAACTTCATTATTTAATCCGATACATTGTACATGGCCGCTAATCATTGAATTCTATACCTATGGTTATAAGGAAATAAAGATGAGCATAATTATAATCATCATAAGAAACGCCCACAAACCATTCATTGAACAAGTTATAAGGTTTAAAGCATTGAACATATATGGAATCCTCAAAGTGAGATATTATAGAGTGAAGGATATATGAAAGGCTAAGAGTTGGATAGTTTATAGACATCCATATCATATACTACCTCTGGTCCTAATTATAAGAGCTAGTTGACTTTCTTTGGAGAGATTAAGGAAGTTAAATAAGTTAATGAATCATTTCATATGTTAAATATTCTTAGATTATATATTAGTTTATTAGTCAAACTAATAAGTTTGAAGAAAAAAATAAAAATAAAAATACTTTAAAGTAATTTAGTTAGCTTTCTTAGTTTCTCCAAAAAAGTCAACTAGCTCTTATAATTAGAACCGGAGGGAGTAATATTTACAACACTCCTTAAATATTATGCTTCATTAAAACCTTATTAGGAAAAAACCAATTGGACAAAAACATAGTGAAGAAAAAAAAGTATACAATACATATTGAAGTTGTCTCATTAAAAAACTTATTAGGAAAGCTCAATGAGATAAAACCTTAGCTAAGGAAAATAGTATAATATGGTCTCTACTTCACCTTATAATAATATCATATTTACTCCCCTTAATAATAACATCAATTTTACTCCCCTAAGAACATCACTTCTAATGTATTTTCAAGCATATCATTTTTTTGATAGCCAAACTATATTCTTCAAACGAGGGTTGGGTCTAGCAAAAAAGACCCTCACAACCTAACCAACCAAGATTCAAATCATATTGGCAAAATTTCCAATGTTTAGTGCTCAATAGTGCCTCCACTAAGAGGATACCTAACCTAACCAAAAAAAATAGACCAACAAACTGTTGGTTGAATTGGTAAACAAGAAGCGCACCGGTTGAAAGAGGGGAAAATCCTTTACCTTAAAGACATCTGTGATAGGAAAATTAAATTAGAGCACAAATACAAATATCCTTCAAAGAATTGCAATTGGGCTTCCCTAGGGCGCAATTTCGTGTCTTTTTTTCTACATATATGTTTCTTCTAAAGTACCACAAATTCCAAGTGCCAATAGCCAATTAATTTTCTAAACAGGGGCTTTTAGCCAATTTGCCCAAAAATAAAATAAAATTGGCCCATCATAATATCATTTTATATTTATATGTCCATTTGACATGGTAATTTCGTGGTGGGAGGGGCAGGGTGACGACTGACGACCAGCAGAGGAGGCGGCGCCGCGTTTTGCTGCATATATTATACTATATGCAGCAATCAACAATAAGAGTCATCCACCATATTGGACATCCATCCAAAGTCATCATCGACCTCCAAGTGAAGATGAATTCACCCTCTTCCGTCCGACGTATCTCTGAATGCTTCATCAAACCACCGATTCCATCCAATGACTCTAACCCCGCCATCTGCTATCTCTCTCCCTGGGACATTCTTATGTTGTCCTCTCACTACATCCAGAAAGGCCTCCTCTTCCTCAAGCCTTCTCCTCACAATCATCCCCTTTTCATTGATTCTCTCCTCAACCGCCTCAAGCGCTCTCTTTCTCTCACCCTCCTCCACTTTTATCCCCTTACCGGCCGCCTTGTCACCACACCTCTTCCCTCCTACTCCGTCTTCGTCGATTGCCACAACAGTGACGGCGCTAGATTTATCTACGCCACTTTAGACATGACCGTCTCCCACATCCTCTCCCCCGTTGATGTCCCCTCCGTCGCCCAGTCATTCTTTGACCATGATAGGGCAGTCAACCACGACGGCCACACCTTGCCTTTGTTGTCAGTCCAGGTCACCGAATTGATAGACGGCGTTTTCATTGGCTGTTCCATGAACCACTGCCTCGCCGACGGCACTTCCTACTGGAAATTCTTCAACGCCTGGTCCGAAATCTTTCGAGCACTAGAAGCTGATAACAATGACGGTGATTTAATTCCCATCTCACGCCCACCGATTCACAATCGTTGGTTCCCGGAGGGATGCGGTCCACTCATCCGCCTTCCCTTCAAACATCATGACGAGTTCATAAGCAGATTGGAAGCACCCGTTCTTAGAGAGAGAATATTCCATTTCACGGCAGAGTCTATTGCCAAACTGAAAGCAAAGGCCAACCAAGAGTCCAACACCACCAAGATATCATCCTTCCAATCATTATCCGCGCTCGTCTGGAGGTGCATAACACGTGCCCGGAGTCATCCCTGTGATCAGAGAACAAGCTGCAGATTGGCGGCTAATAACAGATCAAGAATGGAACCTTCGCTGCCCGAAGAGTACTTTGGGAATTTAATCTACGTGGTGGCTACGGAAACGACGTCGGGGGAGTTGCTAGAGCACGACCTTGGATGGGCCGCGTGGAAGATACACATGGCTGTTGCCAACCACGACGTTAAAGCAGTGCGCGAGTTTGTTAAGAAGTGGTTGGAGAGGCCGATGGTGATTCAACCGGGTCGGTTCTTTGACCCGAGCAGCGTGATGATAGGGAGCTCTCCCAGATTTGACATGTATGGGAACGACTTTGGAATGGGGAAAGCGTTGGCTGTCCGAAGTGGGTACGCCAACAAGTTTGATGGCAAAGTGACGTCGTATCCGGGTCGTGAAGGAGGCGGAACCATTGATTTGGAGATGTGTCTTCCGCCGGCGGTGATGGCGGCGCTGGAATCCGACAACGAGTTCATGAATTCTGTATCTCTGCAAACTGTTTCCACTTTTTAATGCACTGTTACGTACAAGTGCATGCATACAGATAAGAAGCCAAATGTCTGCATGTCCCTTGATGTGGAAGAAAATACGACTCAACAGTGAAATAGCGCTTTTTTGCGAGATACGATGTGTTTTGTTTGACCATGTCTTAAAAGAAAACGTATGTTGTCCGAGCCCTACAAATCCCATTTTCTTTTATATACCTAAAGTCTTCTATGTTATCGTAAGGGAAATTAATTTAATCAATCAAATTATTAATATCAAGCATCTATATGTACTGATTGGGATCGACAAGCCTCTGGAATATTTAATAGAAAGATATTCGTATTCTCATGTCTAGCAGTATAGTACTGTAATGAGATATTCAATTCCATGTTCTTGCTGGGATGTGTTCAAAATTTACTCCACTATTATATTGACTTTTAATAGTAAATATTTTATAATGCTATGTTAAAGATATTATTGTTATATTGAATATTGAATTGTAATAATATTCTTAAAGAACAAATATCAACCATTACAAGCCAATCCAATTGTAGAGAAATTGAGCCAAGGGGTTAATGAAAATACTCTTTTATCATCTATTAAAGACAGATGCTCAAATAATGCAACCCTCAGTTTTGGGAATGTTACGCAGTTCTATTGTGAAGTTTAATAATATTTTGCATTTAAACTATTGATGTTTTCCGTCACCTGTAGCCCAAACTTATTTGCCCATGATATATATGGTTTCAATGATACCAGCAAGGCACGGCATAAAAAGATAACGCTAGAATGATCTGAAACAAGTATAATTAATTAACAGCCCTCAGAATCAAATTAAAACGTTTAGCACATGGTAAAATACTTGCATAGAAGGGGATTTGGTTTAGTTAATTCGGAAGCTTGAACCCGAAAGAGTCAATCTAGGGATTAAGTTCAAAATACATTTTCGTTGTATCGAAATTGTCTGTGCAGCAAATCATTTTTCAGTTATTTTCTACATATTCTACAGATTTTTTGTCGGCTTTGAGGCAAACAGGAAGATCCGGCCGGCTCTACTCAAACTTTACTAGTTTACCCCAACATTTTCACTTGTCCGAATGTTATTGAGCAATTTTTGGACATCAAACCGGCCTCCCCAAAAGTTAATTTTAATACAACCAATTTTCTCTCTATTGCCATCAGTTTTGCTATAGCACCTATTGTTCTAGCTAATTGTCAACTCTTTCGAAGTGTGATTTATATGTTATATCTATTGCCGTGCCTATAGGCATGGGTATGTTGGTTGAAGTAGATTCTCTATTATCAATCAAAACTCCTTCTCAAATAGTACAAGCTTTTTAAAAAGCAAAGGGTTTTATAGATGTAGATGATGATATCTATAACGAAATATCCCAAGAGTGAATATATAGGAATCCAAATATGCCAAATATGATTTTCTACCTCCTAGGTCTTCTTGTTCCTTCATCTGACCGGCTAATGTTCTTCAAGCCACCTCTTAAATGTGATAATGAAAACATTTTATAATAGCCGCTTTTGTATAAAATGGGCATCTTAATAGAGGGAATATGTATGATTTAATAGGATGACGACTCTCGTAAGCATGGAAAGCCTCTTTTTCACCTTTTGTTTTCCCCCACAAAGGCACTATTATATATGCTAATTCTAATGATAAAAACACTCGCTTATACTTCCCCTTTCTTAGGCCTTTTCATTCCTTCTTCTGCAGATGTTTAAGTACAAGGTTTGCTTGACTTGGCCCAGGTCATCCTTGTAAATAAAACGTGGTCAAGGTATTGGTTGGTTGGCAATGTATATATCTCTACTACAAACAATACATCAGTAAACGACTGGATGTGATTTTTTTTTGAAGTCGTGTTTCCCTCGTATCATTGTTTTGGAGGTAGATCCTTTCTTTTCCTCCTATTTATCCCTTTCTTCTCAAAATCTCATTTCCTTGAATGGCTCAAATGGAATATTTCATAAAACTATTATTATAATTTTTATAAATTAAAATTTTATTTTATCTGTAATCCCATTATGGGAACACGTAATGAGCAAAAACATGCTCATCAACAACCTATATTGTTAGATTGATTTTGGACTGTCCAGATTTAACTTATAAATATCAATTCTCATAAAAATGAATTTATAATTTAAAAAATCACAAATTTAAAAATTTAAAGTTAAACAGTTCAGATTAAATTTGTATGGTTTAGATCTCATCATAGTGATGGGAAAAAATTGTTCATCCGAATGCAAGCTCTGTAATTATAAATTGTATAGATTAGATGTTGACAATATAAACAAAAATTCAGATTTTAATGAAATTTACTTATTTATGTTTATGATAATAATTTTTTAAAATATTAAATCTGAAATGTCTAATGTTTTCATTTTTTAAAAAAAAAACTTTCTATTAAAATAATTACGACTGGGAATGGGAAAGTTAAAAAAGTAAAATAGAGCCGTTCGTGATTAGGGTATTTTACTCTCTCTTTTTTCCCTTTACATGTCAATTTCAGATTGTAATTTCTTCGAAGGAGGGTCAGGGTAAAGACGGATCGGAGGAGGCGCCGCCGCGTTTTACTATATGCAATGAGCACCGAGAAGAGTCATATCGTCCCTCATATCGTGAAAATAATAAAGCATTCGTCTACAAATGTTTCCAATTCATCAAGAATTGTACCAGCTTTAAGGCAAGATGAGCATACACGCGTTCATTCTCTATATTGGTGTTTAAGTATTTTTTCTTGCTAGGTTGTGTTTGAAATATGGCCAATCAGAGAGGGAGTTCAAAGTTTAAACTTATTGGCACATTTCATTCCATACCCTAATTAATTAATATAATTCACATAATCTTCCCTTTATATGTCCATTATCAGTGGGGAAGAAATATTGTTCTGAGGTACTTTAATATTTTGCTTTTAAAAGATGCTTTGAACCACTTACCTTGACATGGTCCAAAAAAAAAAACGACTTACATTTTAATTTTAATATTTGATTTGCCCGCACGGGTATCGACCCCACCACTTACCATTATCCCTCAAGTCTTGGTTCATTCCATTACCTCTGGTTTTGCCCAAACTTGGTAGCCCTTGACCTATTTTTTTATCATTACTATAAGTGTTATGGTCGCCCAGAACAACCTCAATAGAACAGAGAAAATTCACAACCGAAGGGTCTAAATTATGAAGCTAAACTACATTTTAGTACATCGCACAACGAGCGGGGGATGTCGTGCTTGTTCATATAATAGTTATATACAGGTATTGGGTATATATATATGGATTTAGGAGCAAAAATACACATGTGATTTATCCTCAGGAGCACCCTGCACCATATACTTTTTTGGGGAGCAAAAATACACACGTGGTTACATTTTAAGAACAAAAGTCACACCACCGTTAAAATTTTGTTGTAAATACAGCATTCCCTATTGTAAATTTATCCTATTGTAAATATGACTTTTTCTATTGTAAATGGCCAGATTTTAATTTTTGTTGTAAATACAGTACTTCCTATTGTAAATCTAGCATTTTTCTGTTGTAAATGATCTTTCTATATTCAAAATCTAGATGTTTAATTGTTGTTGTAAATATAACATTTTCTGTTGTAAATATGGCCAGATTTTAAATTTTGTTGTAAATACAGCACTTCCTGTTGTAAATATAACATTTTTTTTGTTGTAAATAACATTTTTATGTTCAAAATCCAGGTATTTAAATATTGTTGTAAATATGACATTTTCTGTTGCAAATGCACCGTTAGTTAGATTTTAACGATGATGTGATTTTTGCTCCTAAAATATAACCACATGTGTATTTTTGTTCCTAAAAAAGCATATGGTGCTGGGCGCTCCCGAGGATAAAACACATGTGTATTTTTGCTTCTTTACCCTATATATATATATATATATATTATATATATATATATATATTATATATATATATATATAACTGATCTAAACATCCCTGTACTACCAGGACTAGCTATACATTTAGAATTAGGGCTAGAGAATCGACAGTAGCAGTGAAAATGCAAAGGTACGGATCAGAGGTAAAAGATCCAGAGGGAAATAGTCAGGCCCAAAATTCCACACCCCCTATCTCAAGGCATCTTGATACTCAAACAACGCTTTAAAGCCCAATAGAAGCCTTTGGCCCAATCACTATAATTTGACGAAGTTGGACGACAAGTTCATGCATCTTCATTTGAATCTTGCATGAAGAGATGATGAAGATTCATAGAAGAAGCTGGGATATAAAATAATCAGGTGTGTATGAAGTCTCATGCAGAGTCAAAAATCGTAATTTATTTGATCGAATTAAATATGGGTGTCTAGGTATCCGGATATATATGAGAACTTTAGTCAAAATGGATAATTGACTTTTTTAACCGAGCTCCCAAACAAACAGAAGATTATTGTGTAGTTAATAATAAAGATTAAATGTTTTATACACGTCTTTCCCTTGGTCAGAAATGATTGTTATTTAGTTGAAGTTTCATGTGCATTGTTGTAGCAATTTTTTTTAATTAAAAAAAAGGAAAAAAAAATCAACGTTGATGTACCGAATCAACATTGTTATTTATTTAATATTTTGAGCGCCTTATTATTAATAAAAAATGATCAATGACGAGGATGCTCAAATTCCCAGCGAATCTAGCAAAATGCCCGATTCCCAGATTGTACCGAACCAGCTAATTGATGGATGAATATAGTATTAAATATCAATAAATATCTTGTATGAGAATCTAGGAGATTTTTAATTATAAACGATATACAGATAAAATGTAGCATGTCGGAAAAAAGACAAGGAAAGTGTTTCGCTACTAATTTTCATCAAATTATCACTGCTTTCCCGAGTCAACGTGCCTGCATCCTCCCTTAGTATCCTACTGCCCTGTCCTTCGGAGTCAAACAAAATTTATCCCATCTTAAGAATTTATTTATTTTTGTTTTTACTGAAATATAAAACAAAACTAAGTAATTTACTTAATTTATCACACATATATCATTAAATTCTATATCTGTTTATAGTTTAATAATGTGACCAATTTTGAGCTTGAAACTCCATTTACTATCATATAGGCAACCTTTGCTTTTCATAATTATATAAGGAGAATTGATTCTTGTGATATAGATATACTTAATTAGAAGATTTGAGAATATTTATGAGTCTGAAAATAATCATGATGATCATAGATAATATTAATGGAAAAGGCTAACTCCATACTCTATTAGATTAATAGAAGAAATAAGGAATCCCATTAAAGATCAATTGTTAGGTCTAATGCATTATTAACTTTTAGTAACTTGTAGTATAATGAACATTATTTCTATTATTGGAATATGGTATAATATGAATCTATTTTTTTAATTAATATATTGGTTATAATATAGTAACGGGCTATTTTAAGTGAAAATTACTATTCATTATTGATAATAAAGTTTTAAGTTTATGGTACGTTGTTGTATGCTATTTAATTTTCATTTTTTAGTTATTGTCTGTATATGAATTTAAAAAAAATATTTGATAACCACTTTGATTTATAAGATAAGATATATCAGAACTATTAAAAAAAAATATGTATGAGAATAAAATATTAACAAATAAATGTTAATGGGTCTATGAAACATTATATTAACAATTTAATTTTAATATCATTAAACTTCAGTTATGTTATAATTTAAAATTCAATTATTGAACATAATATTTCTAAAATTTTAACATAAACGCTTTCTTTTAATCCAAACGATGTAAACAAAAATTATATGCTCATTTCAGTAATTTTATTAATAAAAAAAATGTTTCTTTATTCTAACATCTAAACAAATTTTTTATTTAAAAATCCTTTTTAAATAGTATATCTAAACATAAAATAATTTTAACTTCTAATTAAACTACTTTTTAAAAAAGCAATACAAAAAAAATCTTTTTTTTTAAATGCCATCCAAATGGACTCTAATGAGACTTTTTCGTAAACATGGAGAACTTTTTTTTTCTCCAACAAAGCTACTATTTTATACACACTTCTTATAAGTACTATTTAACTAATTTTGATATATAAATAAAGCGAGATAAATTATAAATAATTAAATATGATATGGATAAACCATCGTCAACGTCTTGGTTGGTGAGCAACCTACACACACAGTATATAAACTACAAACAAATCATATTATTAAAAGCAATGTTTATTTCATGCCCATCATTTTTTGAAAAAATTAAAAAAAAATGCCATTTAAATTTTAAAATCTGAATCAGTGGTGCTCCAAAAAAGTGAGTCATCGATCAATGGTGCTCCAAAATACCATTTATATTTTCTGGAAGCATATCGCACTTGGCTTCTCTTCGGGGCTGTTGATCCCTTGCCTCTCCTTCACCCGATGCGATGTCAGTTTGCGTGGAAAAGGATAATGATGTCCTTCTTGCATCTGCTTGCCTCTCGCCCCCAAGGAAAAACAGTCACCCACTCGACTTTCCTGAGACCAGAGGCGGATCTTGGGGAAAAAAAATTTTTTTGGGGGGATACTCATTAACTAATTAAAACAATTCCGCAGACAGCTAATTATGTATTCAGTTGGCCTAAGGTTCTTCCTCAAAGTCAACTCGAAAAGTCCTAATGCATCTTCTCCTAAGCCATGGCTAGCATAACTTGAAATCATGGAACTGCTTAGAGTTAAGTCCCATTGATACTGTTTTCTAAAAAGCTATACATAATCCTCCAATCTGTTGCATTTAGAAAAGAGGTCAATTGCTACACTTGATACGATGCTATTATAAAGGAATCCCATGAGAGAAATAACCTGAAATCATCATGTTCCAACTGACCACATCTGTCACAGGCATTTCAGCAAACACATGGCGGGCCTTCTCAAAATGACCACTTATGATCAACCCTTTTAAGCAGATATTACATAGAGTTCTTATAGCTAATATTATCAAACACTTTCAAGATATCACTCACCCCACCAAACTCTGAGTACATATCAACACAACGATTATCCAAATAAGTGTAGACATTGAAAGCCAATTTTATTGTCTGGTCCATGGCTCTGTAGTTTAGTAGTAGGGCTTCTTGCCCATTCAATGCTTATCGAGAAAATGTGAGCTTGTGGAAGTAGCTGTCAAGAATCAAGATATTTGTTGTTGACTAAATGAATGGCAAGAGTGAGTCTCCCCTGGTATTGAATAATTAACATCTGCTATTGTTGTTAAACTCCAATTAGTGCTTTACTGTTTTTTCGTGTCGTTTGCTTCTCTTTTATAGTTTCATTAGTAATCTCATCAAGACGCTTTCTTTAATTTAGAGAAGGTGCAACACTTCAAACTCAGTTCCTTCTTCCACCTTTTTTTTTTTTTTTTGGGGGCTGTCATTGAAAAAATCCGCCCCTACCTGAAACACTTCATCAGATACACTAAAAAATATTCAGTATTAAAAATACATTCTGAATGTCATACTCTTTAAATAATTTGGTGGTGAAAGAGTGAATGAAAAAAAAGAATAAAAAATACATGATTATATTTTATCCAAAAATAAGGAAAATATTTTTAAATAATTTGGTGGTGAAAATGTGAAGGATAAAAAGAATAAAATATACATAATTATATGTTACCCAAAAATAAGGACGGTATCCAGAGCTTCACCTGATTAATCCGAATCCAACCTGGGTCGCATACTTACCTTCTTCATTGAAGTTTTTATTGATAAGAGTAACTTGATATATTTTTACGTTAAGGCCAACTTCTGGCCCTTTATAGGGTTCACATTCCATGCTTCTTCCTTACATGCTTCTTAGGTGTTTGTTCCTCTAATTTGAGGATTAGAGGGTTGAAACATTTTTTTTATTTTTTTATATATTCTATTTATTTAGATTAAACTATATGTTGCATCTTGAAAGTTTTTTTTGCACCAATATATCAAATTAATTAATTTTTAATCCTATATTCAGAAATATTTTCCTTGTAACACTAGTATTATGAAAATTAATTAATTTGAGATATTGGATGAAAAAAAATCAGAATACAACATATAGTTTAATCTAAATAAATAGAATATATAAAAAAAATCAACCCTCTAATTAGAAGGACAAACACCTAAGAAGTATATAAGAGAGAAGTAACGTGAATTGTTAAATATAGATGAAGGTGTATTTTTTAAATAATTCGCATGGTGTGTTGAGAGTTGAGAGTTGAGACCGGCGCTACCTCGTTTGAATATAATAATTTCAACAGTCCAGTTCAAACAAAGATTTTAAAATAAAAGGAATCATTTTAAAAGAATAAAAAAATACAATTAGAGGAACTCTTAATGCTGATTAGCACCTAACACATAACACATCCAAGACAGACATCTCTAAGGTAAAGTGCGAGTGAAGATGAATGCACAGCCTGCCGTCCGACGTATCTCTGAATGCTTCATCAAACCACCCCCTCTGCCCAATGACTCTAACCCCATCTGCTATTTATCTCCCGCCGACATTCTTATGGTGTCCGTTCACTATATCCAGAAAGGTCTCCTCTTCCTTAAGCCTTCTCCACACAATTCTCCCCTTTTCATTGATTCTCTTCTCCGCCGCCTCAAGCGCTCTCTTTCTCTCACCCTCCTCCATTTTTATCCCCTCGCCGGCCGCCTCGTCACCACACTTCACCCCTCCTACTCCTTCTTCGTCGATTGCCACAACAGTGACGGCGCTAAATTTATCTATGCCACTTTAGACATGACCGTCTCCGACATTGTCTCCCCCGTCGATGTCCCTCCCGTTGTCCAATCATTCTTTGACCTTCACAAGGCAGTCAACCACGACGGTCACACCTTGCCTTTGTTATCCGTCCAGGTAACCGAATTGATAGACGGCGTTTTCATCGGCTGTACCATGAACCACTGCCTCGGCGATGGCACTTCCTACTGGAGATTCTTCAACGCCTGGTCCGAAATCTTTCGAGCACTAGAAGCTGATAACGATGACGGTGATTTTATTCCCATCTCACGCCCACCGATTCACATTCGTTGGTTCCCAGAGGGTTGCGGTCCCCTAATCAATCTTCCCTTCAAACATCACGACGAGTTTCTAAGTAGATCAAACCCTCCCCCTCTCAGAGAGAGAATATTCCATTTCACAACAGAATCTATTGCGAAACTGAAAGCAAAGGCCAACCGAGAGTCCAACTCCACCAAGATATCATCCTTCCAGTCATTATCGGCGCTCGTCTGGAGGTGCATAACCCGCGCCCGGAGTCTCCCTCGTGATCAGAGAACAACCTGCAGGTTGGCGGCAAATAACAGATCAAGAATGGAACCTTCGCTGCCCGAAGAGTACTTTGGGAATTCCATCCACGCGGTAGCTACGGAAACGACCTCGCGGGAGTTGTTAGAGCACGACCTTGGATGGGCCGCGTGGAAGATACACATGGCTGTTGCCAACCACGACGATAAAGCAGTGCATGAGTTTATGAAGAAGTGGTTGGAGAGCCCGTTCGTGTATCAACCGGATCGGATGTTTGACCCGTACAGCGTGATGATGGGGAGCTCGCCCAGATTCGACATGTATGGGAACGACTTTGGAATGGGGAAAGCGCTGGCTGTTCGAAGTGGGTACGCCAACAAGTTTGATGGAAAAGTGACGTCATATCCTGGTCGTGAAGGAGGTGGAAGCATTGACTTAGAGATGTGTCTTCCGCCGGCGTTTATGACGGCACTGGAATCCGACGACGAGTTCATCAATTATGTATCTGTGTAAACTGTTTCGGCGTTTTAGTGTACTGTCACGTGTGGGAGGTGTCACACGTGCATCCAGATAATAAGCGATGTGATTGGTTTGAAACATGTGCGAGTCTGCGCGTAATCCCACTTTCTTAAATACGAGTATATCTAAACGTATACGGACTTCCTTCGAATCTGACTCCGGAATCTTCGGACATCCCTTGCAGAACCTTGTTCAGCACTATTTCAATGCAAGAAGGCCTAAAAACAAGTTTAAGAATTTATTCTCTAGTTTTCTGGATCAAACTACACTATTACCAAGAACTAGAAGCTAAAACTCAAGAACTAGAGAACTTACCCTTGAAGTTCCTGCTCATTCTCTCCAGCTTCAAGAACTTTACTCTAAACTCTCTCTCTAACTCTAAGAATTCTCACTCTTCTCTTAAACTCAACTGTTGTTCTCTGAGTTTGGTGTGAAGAAAATGAAGAAATGAAGCCTCTATTTATAGTGAAAAAGCATGACACTATTCATACTTTATCAGGTCAGATTTTGGCCGTTGGATCTTGACTTTAAATATGGCTTCATCTCAACCGTCCAATCCATTTGCTTACGTCATCGATGACGTCATCAAGATGCTTACGTCATCGATGACGTCATCATGACGATGACACTTTCTTACTCTTTTGCATTTATCCTATAAAGATTCCCTGATCGGTGTTCTAATCGCGTTATATTAGAAATTCTCAAGAATCCGGAAGCACAGCCTTGTAGTTCTATTTTTCCTCTTCAGAAATATCTGGGTCAACTAAATTTTTGATCCTATTTAGGGTATTCCGTAACCTGCCGAAGATTTTAAGTCGGACACTGACGGTTACAGAAATTACTTCGGGTGACACCAACTTCTAGACAAAAATTCACTGATTCATAATATGTCCAGTTGTTTACTACTTAATTCAAGGAGTTTGAGTTATGATTTATTTCCTACAGATTCCACTATCTGTCCTGCTTCAAAATATCGGTTTCAACCTATCTCAATAATCATTCCGCCGATTACGGAAATGACTTTGGAGATAACCCACTCTGAGATAAAAATTCACTTATTTATAATATACCCTTACTTTAAAAACCTAATTCACGGTTTATTAGAAATAATTTTATTTCTATTGTTTTCCAAAGTATAAGATATTATATTATAATAATATTATTATTGAGTGGGTCCCGCGCGCAAAATTTTTCAAACTTCACGGGCAGAGGAGAAATAATTTGACGTGGGTCCCGCATGAATAGTAAATACGTATTTTCAAATAGTAAATACTATTCATACCCCACAAAATACCGTATTAACCAATAGTAAATACGTATTTGTGAATAGTAATTACTATTCATGTACGTATTTGTGAATAGTAAATACTATTCATATTCAAAAATACTGATTTCAAATTTGTCATTTTCAAAAATAGGGCCTAGTAGTCCTCCAAAAATAGGCTAGTTTTCAAGTCTTAGGTCCAAAATTCAGGATGTTACAATTCTCCCCCCGTTCAATAAATTTCGTCCTCGAAATTTGAACATATGAACTCAAAAGATTATCTAGACCTTCGATTTATTCTTTCCTTATGCAAACTTAAATAGCACGCATCCTACTATTCAATGTCTCAATCTTATACCTAGGTATAGTACTAAATTACAGGACTTGCTGATCTACTCTCACAGTACTCGGTTACACAGGCCTCACTGCCTGATTTATTTAGCCTTTTGGCTTAACACATATTGGCCTTCCGCATCTGCTCATCAATTTCATCTGAGTCTTTCCCATTCAAGTTCTCGAATTACTTTCACTTACTCAACACTATAGCTGACAGCTATTAATTGACTTAACTAGTTTAATATTCCAGACCTTTCTAATAGTTGCTGTTCCTGTACCATAATTCCCAATTACACTGCTTTTCTTTTCAACACGATAGCGTCGACATTCATGTCATTGCTACCCAAAATTATTTTCTTGTCTCATTTTCAAATTTTCAAACATGA
Organism: Acacia crassicarpa; assembly: GCA_034222035.1. Lineage (NCBI taxonomy): Eukaryota > Viridiplantae > Streptophyta > Magnoliopsida > Fabales > Fabaceae > Acacia > Acacia crassicarpa. The sequence continues at coordinate 11,754,495 of JAWXYG010000003.1, forward strand.
AAAATTTTCCGTGGTTTCAGTACTTTTCACAATCTGCACTATACCACAAAGTAATAGTGCTATAACATTTTTAAACTTAATCGCTGCCATCACAAATTCGTGAAAACATTTTTCACTGCCGGATCATTTTCAAAAACTTTTATTACCGGCACATATCTTTGAGGGAGCTAATTTATTTCACAAAATTTTACAATTGAGAGTACACACCATCATTTTAACCATTTGGTACAGTGAGCGCCTTACCCCAATCCTCAAATCCAGTCTCAACAGTACTATCAACAATGTGGGAGAACCTCCGCCCCTCTCTCAGGAGACCCAGTGTTCACACTGGCACATAAAGTAGCAACCCTATCTAGCGGAACTCAGTCCAGTCATAGACAGTCAGGTTTTACTAATCAAAACATACGCCCTAGGCGAAATGTTATGGATTGGGTGCGTTCACTGCTGGTGCGATTTCCATTTTCTCAAACCAAAATCCCTCCAAAACTTTTTGTTCAAAGAGAACATTTATCAAAGGCCAGCGATTTCAAACATTTTAAAACATCTAGCAAGACCCAGCAAACTGTGTACATCTACAACAGCTTCTGTCCTTCCAGTTTTGTACTGACTTTACCACAACATAGTTAAAAACTCAGTTTCAAACTCTGGGTTCTAACAAAACCGTTTGTACAAGACAACATCATAACCATCACTGTGGTCTCAAATTCTGTTGAAAAATATTTCATTTGAAAACTCAGCTTCAAAAAAAATCCACATGTTCGAATAAATTTCAAAATTTCTAATACAGCAGGTGTATTGGCAAGTTCAAAAATTCAATTTTAAAACCTTACTTAGGAATCAGACAACTAACATTAGAAGGTCATCACTAACTACACGCATTGGAACCTCTGTCCTTGGCTACTCAAACTATCCATAAAATACTTAGTTTGTTCTTCTTTAATCTTCCAGCTATTTCAAACATCGTTCGCTATCCTCGGATCTCACAAAATTTTATGGACACTTCTCATATTCGTTGTCTGACAACTATGGGCTTCTGCTAGCCTATAAACACAATATATGTTGTATAGCACTGGAGCAAACCATGACGATATACTAAGTTACAACAGTCTTTTCTCTAGGGAACCTATTCAATGTGAGATTCATTATAATGTACTTACCTTGAGAACCGATGCACTGGTAACTCTACTTTATGGTTCGTTGTCACGGCGGCTCCACTCTACGGTTCGTCGTCACGGTGGCTCTGCTCTACGGCACATTACTCGGCGCTTCACTCAGTCTTCTCAGACCAGTCAGCTTTTCCGGTTAGCATCCTTGTAGGTAAACCTCCTATATCAGAACTCCCCGTAGGTATCCTTCTCCGATTAAACTTTCCATAAGTAGCGCCAGTGATCATCTTTGAATCATTATAATGAGAACTCAAATCTTAACAGGTTCCTATCCTTTAGTAGTTTCATAAACCGTTGTTTCTATGTCTGCCATCTTATCTAGGGTCATTCTATTTGTGGACTTTCACTTTCTATTTAGCTCCAAGCATAATTCTTAACTCAATTTTCCCTATCGGGTAGCCACTTACTTTATAGGGAATCTATTAGCCACTAACATCTCTATGGTTCTTGGTCCCACCTTGAGACCATAACCTGGTGGCTACTGAGGTTTCCAGCTTTCGTATGGTTCTGTTAAGGAACTATCTCTTAGGTATTTGGAACCTAGGCAAAACTCACTCATATTTTCTCAGGGTTCCCACTCTCACAGGGGTCATAGTTCTGAGATTTCTCTCGCCTAAGCAATATTAACTTCATAATGTCTATTGATTCTTGGTACTAATATTGGTATACTTACTACTGGGTACCTACAACTCTCATAGGCACTAGTATAACATAACTGTCTCCCCAGAATTACTGGGTACTTTCCCTCTTCTGTCAATTGATCACCACCGTCAAGGACTTAATCAAAAGATCTTCGTCCCCGGAGCCACGCCCCTTTGCACGCATGGTGTCTGGCCTCTACAAGGTAGGGATTTTCTTCTCAGGGTACCTTAACAAGTTATTATTTTGACAAGGACATTAAATCGATAGGTTACTATCCAAGGGAAACCTAAACAGTAGGTTACTGTCTACCGGAAAACTTAAGTCGTACCGACTTCTCTGTACCACTTCCCTTGAAACTCTGAGCAGGGATTTAACTTAGATTCTGATTCCCATATCAAAAGTCTTAAAGTTTAACAACAGAAACCATATTCTGTGCCATCTACTCTATATCAAGGCCTCCCGAGCCTAACCCTTTTCCTTAGGATGTACGTCCTTTTTGTATCACAACACCAGTATTGTATCAGTACTTGTACTTGTTTTTTCGAAACACTTTTAAAACCATGGCTTAGAGCCTAACTTAGTTAGTCAAACCGATTGGCCAGGTAGGCGTCTATCATGGGAGCCTCACCGTGCTAGGGTGACTGATTGGCTGATCCACATAGACTCGGCCCTACCTTCGGCACCAATGGTTTACTGTAACTGAGTCGGGTTCATACCAGATAAAACACTTTTGAAAGCTTAGAACCTAACTCCGCTACTCAGACAATCAGACTAGGCAGGTGTTTTTGTGGAAGGCTCGACGAATTCAAGGAAACTGATTGCCAACCACAAAACCCCTTTCAAATGTTTCCAATCCATCACCAACTTTAAGACAAGATGTGCATAGACGCATTGATTCTCTACATTGGTTTTTTTTTCTTTTAGGGTGTGTTTGAAAGATGACCAATCATAGAGGGAGTTCAAAGTTCAAACTTGGCTTAGTCCATTCCGTACCCTAATTAATTAATTTACATAATCTTCCCTTTATCGGTGGGGAATAAATATTGTTCTGAAGGGGATGGATAGACCCCACTTTGGAGAGTATTATATATTTTATGTCATTAACTTTAATACTTTGCTTTTAAAAGTTTTTAACCACTTACCTTGACATGGTCCAAAAAAAACATGCCACTTACATTTGAATAATTTGAATATATATTTAATTTTCCCGCACGGGTATCAAACCCACCACTTGCCATTATCCCTCAAGTCTTGGTTCATTCCATTACCTCTTATTTTGCCTAAACTCGTCGGCCCATTTAGTGGCGGACCCAAGATTTTATGTTTGTGGGTGCACAATTAATGGGAGATTCAGGGGTAGCACCCCCGAATTTTTTTTTAAAGGAAAATTTTAAATATATTAAAAAATAAAAAATATAGACAAAAAAGATAAGAAAACTTCAACTTAACATAGAAAAATAATAATCAAGATTAAGAGTATTCAGGGATTATTATTGCTTAATGTATGCTCCTGTTCTTCTTCTCTTCCTTTCTAAACTACATCCTTTTTTCATACCAAATGGAAGTTGACAATCATAATTTAGTTTCTAAAAACAAAAGGATTGAATTAAATCTTCTCCTACCAATGTTTATTTCAACATTTCCATTCAAGTTAACTCTATTCACTTGATCTGGTTGTCTAACTCAATTCACTTGATCTTTCACAATTCACATTACGAGATCCGAAGTGATATTTTTTTGTTTAGTTTTAGGCTAGCTAATGGAACGAAATTAAAATTGTTCCAATCTTCAGGCAACTTTGCATTTTAATTACAATTACTAACCAGCCCATTGGCATTGGATGTCATCACATTTCCTTCTGCATGTGTCAAAAGAAAAATGAAAAATGAGTTCATCAAAATGTACTAAGATTAATTTCCAAAATGATTTTAGGACCACGGTAACGAGCGAAAAAGTTAAATATCAGTTCTCAGCTTTTTATGGAAGCAATGCTATAACTAAGATAATACAAATCAATGCGATCTCATATATAAACGCAGAAGTTGAGATAGGAATTGAAGTTTTGGGATTACAATCTGTGAGAATTATGAGATGCCAGCAAGCGTAGATCTGAAAACAAACACTAAATTGAAATCATTTAATTTTGAGCAACCAAGCTCGTCAATTGAATCCAAAACAGGTTTTAAGAAAATGGAATCACAAATCTAAAGTAAAAAAGGGCAGAATTTTGGAGAAAAGTTATCAAATTATTGCAACAAACACATCACAGACTCTTAAAGCACGAACTGATTTCAAAAGCCAAGTCGAAAACAGTAGAGGTACATGAAAATTGAAAAGCTTAGGGAATTGATGAAAAGAATCGAACCTGAAGTGTGAGATAAAAGTAGAAGGAAAAAGAGAACCAATGTAATGAAAAAATAATTAAATTAAGAAAATTGTCTGAGGACAGGTTCGAATCGGAGACCTCTATGTTGTGAGACTGTGTTAACCAACTATACCACTAAAACAACTTGTCACAAGATTCCATCTAAATATATATATTGTCAAAAGTTTATGTCTGCACTTGGCCACACATACACTAGTGTGGGTCCGCCACTGGGCTCATTTACTTATCATTACAGTAAGTGTTATTCACTGCTAGAAAAATTGAAAATAGTGACGGAATTTGCGACGGAAATCAATCCGTTGCAAATTTCCTCAATTTTGTGACGGACTATTACATCCGTCGCAAAACAAAAAAATTTGCGACGGATTACATATTCCGTCGCAAAATTTGCGACGGAAATCAATCTGTTGCAAATTTCCTCAATTTTGCGACGGACTATTACATCCGTCGCAAATTTGCGACGGACATGTAGTCCGTCGCAAGGCCGCCATTTTCAGCCCACTTGCGACGGACATAGATTCCGTCGCAATATTTTGCGACAGACTCAGATGTCCGTCGAAAAATGGCGGCCGTTCCTTCCCTTTTGCGACGGAAATATTTTCCGTCGCAAAAAGCGTTTTAACTTTTTGCGACGGAAATGCTTTTCCGTCGCAAAAAGCGACTTTGCGACAGAATAGCTTTTCCGTCGCAAAGTTCATTTTAACCCCCCCAAGCCTGGGTCCAGCTTCATCTTCCCCACTTTTTCCCCCAGCACCGCCGCCCCCTCAACCCTCCCCCCAGCTCTGCCACATCCGGCCACCCCGACTCCAGATCCGGCGTGCCCAGCTCCCCCCTCCCCTCCCCCTCACCCCCAGCTCCCCCCTCCCCTCGCCCCCAGCTCCCCAAACTCCGACCGGCCCTTCCCCTAACCCCAAGCTCCGTTCGGCCCTTCCCCTCACCCCCAGCTCCCCCAGCTCCGTCCAGCCCTTCCTATCGCCCCCAGCTCCCCACTCCCCCTTCGCCCCCAGCTCCCCCCTCCCCCTTCGCCCCCAGCTCGGTCCGGCAGGTTTGTTTTTTTTTTGTTTTTATTTTAATTTCAGCCATCTATTTTTTTTTTCTATTTGACACTATTAAACACAGTTATCTTATCTGCCATTTTGTGTATTTTTGTGCTCCGGTCAGTGATTTTCTGGCAGTATCTCCACCTCCTCTTCCCTTACTAGTTACCGTCTGCACCTCTATTCCAAGTAAGCTTCCTCTCTTATTTCTTTTGGTTGCACCACCGTTTTTTTTATATTTATTATTTTCTTGGGTATTATTTTTATTTGTAATAAAATGATATGAAAAATATTATTGGTTCTCCTGAGTGAAATTTCTACATGACATATCTTTTTTAATATTTTGTGTTATTTCTTTACTGTTGATTAAATTATTTATCATTGGTTATGAATGTTGATTTGTGAGTATTTGTAAGAATATTAATGTTGCATTATTTTTTTATAGTCTCCTGTATGATGAAAAAATTGTGTGTTAAAATTATTATATTATTCATTACTGGTTATTATTGTACATAGTAGAAATATGTATGTTGGCAGAAGATTATCAATTACATGAGTTTTTTTTTTTTTTTTAGTTGCAACTTTGGCTGAATCTATTAATTACATGAAGATCTTGATGTTCAATGTGTTTATTAATTTGGATTATACTTATAGTTTTTCGTTCTCTTTTATAGGGATATATGATTTTTTTTTAGTCAGAGAATATTTTTTCTTGTTTCATATAGAATGGTCTTTCACAAAATTTGTGCATGTAATATTTAATTACTAATCATTGTAATTTTAGTTAGATTATTATTATTTTTTTGTGTTGATCTCATTTGTAAATTTTTAGAGATTAAGAAAAATTCAGATTACACGTCATAGTGATCGTGTTTTTCCCGGAAGAAAAAAAAGAGAGTTACAATAATGAGGAATCATCTTATATTACATGCCTATATGCAATAATTTATAATTTTCTTGTTCATGAATTGCAATAATTTATACTAGTAATTGATTCGATTATTCAATGCGTCTATTTATTTTAAATGAGATACACCTAATAATTCATACAGTAACAAGACATATTGAATATTAGAGATCCACGTGATCACGCAACCCTAACACATATAGGACCAACTCAATAATTATCTCCAACAATAATTTCAAGCTCCTAATTTATTGCTACTTTCCTTTTTTTTTTAAGGCTTTGACACATAAATCAAGAAATATAACTACAGTATTTTTCAAAATTTCTAGAGAGGTGTAACATAAACTCAGGCTTAAATGAAAAAAGTAGCAAGAAATAGCAATAAATATTAGAAGGCGTAAAAATGAAAATTGAAAAAAAAGGATAAATTTTAAAAATATCTTATAAACATTAGTAAAATAGCAGTAAAAATTATTCGCTTAAGAATTCTTTTTAAAAATACCTTATAGATATTACTAAAAAGTATACATGGAAAAAAAATACCAATTGCACTTTAAAATTTCAAATCAATGATTTTTTTTATTAAAATAATTTGTAAATTGATAAATTTTATACTAAATACTTATTCTGTTGAATTGACCACTTTTATATATTTGTGACATGTTGAGATATTAATTAAGTTAGTAACTGAACTAGCTAGGAAATATGGATGACAACCATGATAGAAGTTGGATGTACAATCGTCTAACTGAGAGAAAAGAACTAACTCAAGCATTCTTGGCGGGTTTGCAAGAGTTCATCAATTTTGCTCTGGCACATTCAACTAATTCAAGTAGGGAGATCAGGTGTCCGTGTGTCAAATGTAGGAGTATAAGATTTGAAGATTTTGAGGAGGTCAAAATCCATTTGTGTAAAAGGGGATTCATGAAGGATTATGAGTGTTGGGAATATCATGGCGAAGTCCGACAGACACCGACACCTAGTGGTTATTACGGGGACAGTAGTCATCGAGACAATCTTAATCAATATGAGCAGTTGGTTATGGACGCTGCGGGACCGTCGATCGGCCGATATTTTGATCCTGTTACTCATGTTGAACCGTCATACATGGGAGAGGAGACCGATACACATGCTCAACCATCATACATGGGAGAGGATCCTCATCCGGAAGCCGATAGGTTCTATAAAATGCTTCAAGAAGCGTAACGTCCGTTATGGGAAGGTTGTGAACACTTTGAAAATAGTGAATATTCATCGCTATCGGCTACCCTAGCAACACTAAGCTTGAAGACTGATCACCATATGAGTGAGAGGAATTACAACGAAATGATGCAGATCATAAGCAAGGTTGTTCCCAAAGACAATAATTTGCCGAAGGATTTTTACCAAGCAAAAAAAAAGGTGAAAGAGCTTGGGCTTGGATGTGAAAAAATTCATTGCTGCCCTAGGGGATGTATGTTGTATTACAAGGATGATGTTGAGCTAACCAATTATAGATTCTGTGGACATGACAGATATAAAGTTGTGAGGAAAGGAAGGAAAATTACCCGTCAAGTGTTAAGCAAGATGCACTACTTTCCTCTAGTGCCTAGACTTCAGAGATTGTATGCATCAGAACAAACAGCTGCTCACATGAGATGGCATCGGGAGCATCACAGAGATGAAAACTTTGTGATGCATCCTTCGGATGCTGAAGCTTGGCGTAAATTTGACGAGGCGAATCCTTTCCTTGCTATGGATCCCCGTAATGTCCGTCTTGGTCTATGTTCGGATGGGTTCGCTCCTTTTGATAAAACGGGCAGGAATTATTCCTGTTGGCCTGTCATTGTGACACCGTACAACCTCCCACCTTCTATGTGCATGAGAAGAGAGTTTTTGTTCCTGAACGCGTTAATCCCTAGGCCATCCAACCCAAAAAAGAAGATAGATGTGTACCTCAGGCCTTTGATAGACGAGTTGAAGATGTTATGGAGTGAAGGGGTTCTTACGTATGATATATCATTGAGTCAGAATTTCACAATGCGTGCTGCCTTAATGTGGACGATAAATGATTTCCCTGCATATGGGATGTTGAGTGGCTGGCAAACGTCGGGAAAGCTTGCATGCCCGGTATGTCTTGAACAGAATAGGGGTTATAGCTTGCAACACAGTCACAAGGTCTGTTGGTTTGACAGGCACCGGCGATTCCTACCCCCCGATCATCCGTACAGGACAAATAGAAAAGACTTCACGCGGAATGTTGTCGAACGAGCAGATCAACCCCGTCGTTTAAGTGGCCAAGAAATATGGGATAGGGTCAAGTACATTCCAAGTGTCGAAGAGGGGGCTGCTTCCAGCGAACCTGAGGGATATGGTGTTGATCATCATTGGAACAAACGCAGCATCTTCTGGGAACTACCATATTGGAAAGATCAACTGTTAAGACACAACCTCGAGGTCATGATATTGAGCAGAATGTGTTTTGCAATATTCTGTACACCGTGATGGACACCAAGGGCAAGACAAAGGACACAGTCAACGCAAGACTGGACATAGAAGAGATTTGCAGAAGGCCTGCTTTGCATTTGGTGCAGGATGGCAGGGGACGGATTTCCAAACCTAGAGCACCGTACACATTAAACAAACAGCAGAATTTAGAATTGTTGCAATGGGTAAAAGATTTGAAACTCCCGGACGGTTATGCGTCAAACTTGAAAAGATGTGTCAACATGCACGAAAGGAAGTTCTTCGGGATGAAGAGTCATGATTGTCATGTTTTTTTCCAGAGATTGTTGCCTTGGGCCTTCAAAGCACTACCGAAGGAAATATGGTCTATTCTAACGGACTTTTCCATGTTCTTTAGAGAAATTTGTGCTTCAGATCTTAATGTTGAAAAGTTACAGCTCCTGGAGGCGAGTATGCCCATAACGCTATGCAAGTTAGAGACGGTGTTTCCTCCTAGCTTTTTTGACTCAATGGAACATTTGCCCGTTCACTTGGCTTACGAAGCAAGGGTAGGAGGCCCGCAACAATATAGATGGATGTATCCGTTTGAGAGGTAATATATATGTCTTTTGATCTATTATTAATTGAAAAACATGGTACTTTAGTTTATAAATACCCTATGATATTCCATTGTAGGTTTTTACGCACACTTAAGCAGAAGATCAAAAATCCAACCCACGTTGAAGGATCTATCGCTGAAGCATATCTAGTCGAAGAGGCCGCTAAATTTTCGTCATACTATCATCCCCCTGAAATGATGTCAAGATGGAGAAGGGTACCTCGCAACGATGCCGGTGATACAAAGGATCAAAAATCAATATTTAATTATCTAGGGCGAGTCGTGGGAAAACATTGGAAATCAACTCTTGACGGAAGAGATAAGCAAGTAGCGGAGTGGTACATTCTAAACAACTGTGAAGAGGTCACCGAGTACTTAAAGTAAGATTTTTGTTTTTCCGTTTTACTATTACGGTAAGTATTAAAGTATTAACTTCATATATATATATCTCTCTCTTTTTGCAGTTACTTTTCTAATTGGGTCCGATCGGAAAATCCTTCAATATCGGTGTCCCAGGTTGATCAATTCACGAACTCTGAGTTTCCAAAATGGTTTCGAACCTATTTCGCGAAACATCGAGAAGATCGCAATGAAGTTGTGTGGAGTTTATCTTATGGAGCTCCAATTAGTGTTACTCAATGCAGCAAATATATAATTAATGGGTATCGGTTTTCAACTGTTGACACGGATGCAGGTACACAATGTTGCAATTACGGTGTATGTTGTCAAGGTGACCAAGTTGACGGGGTGGAGACTGTCTACTACAGGAAGTTACGTGACATAATTCAATTGAAATATCCATGGGACAAGGTGGTGACCCTTTTTAAATGTGAGTGGTTTGATAACAGTCCGCGTGGGACAAAAATGGACAAGCATGGAAATATTGAGATCCACTGGACAAGGAGATATGCGGTTGGTTATGACCCATTCATCCTTGCTCAACAGGCAGAACAAGTTTACTATACATTATATCCCACATCCCGCCAAGGGTGGAGGGGGGTTATTAAAACCAAAGCACGAAATATCATACCGAAGTCGAAAGAGTCGGATTCAAATGACGGTATGGCTGAACCGTTCCAAGCTGATGTGGAAGATCTACTGCCCGTAAACATCGAAGACAACGAAATACCAAGCAATCTCTTTGATTCTGCTACGGATTTAGAATTGATTCCTATACAAATTGACGATGAGGAATCAGACGATGAGGCAGAATTGATTTACTCTGACAGTGAATCTGAGTTCGACGACTATGAGACTTCAGAGGAAGACGGGCAAGCAGAAGTCGATGAAAAGGAATCGTCCGGTTGAGATTTGTTAGTTCTTTGTTTTTGACGATCTATTATACTACACACTTTGTTACTTCACTACTGTAATCAACCCTAAATATCTTTTTAGTTTTTTTTTTTAATTCTTTGACCTAATGTCTATAAGTGTTCAGAAATGGAGCATCAAGGAGGATCTTCAGGTAGTGGACGTGGTGGTGGTCGATCCCGGCCCCATCCTATCAGAGGGGGTAGGGCGTCATCATCTGCCCCTTCTGTAGGCAGGGCGGTGCCCCAGAGATGCCACCATTTAATATGGCATCGTCACCGTTAGGTTATTTGGCATCTTCATCGTCGCTGTATACGTCGTTGTCACTATCTACCCCCACTGATCCGCAGCAAATGGGACAACAGGTTTACTAGCCCAATTCTGATTGATTTACATATGTTTAGTTTCATGAAACCATCTATGTACAAACATCTTTAATATTTCACATTCCTTGCTTAGCACACCCCGTCGCCTCAGAGCCACGTCGAGGAAGAAGGTAGTTCCTCCAATACACCAATCTGGGGCACAACAGATCCTGCGACAGGGATGCTTTGGATCTATCCTGACGCCGACTAGTAAGTCATGCCAAGTTACCAGTAATGTTACAAATCTCTTCTCTAATTGGTTTGTATACTAATAATATTTGCATGATGTCCTCTGTCTTTAGTATTGTGCCTCGTGATCCGGTGATGGCTTTCATCTCGGACCAATTATTCTATAACTACAATCAAGCTTGGACCAGCTGGACAGCGATTCCTACGGAAAATCGAGATTCTTGGTTCGATGAGTTTATGGTAAGTTATTTGTTTATGTTTATTAATCAAGTACTTTTACAAATTACCACACTAATTGTTCATTGTTGATTTTCAGAGGAGGCATATGTCGTTGCCTGAACATCGTGAAGCTTTGAGAAAAGCCTATAACGCCAGGGCCCGGTGGTTGTCTCAAAAGCTTTATTGTTTGAGAGAGGCAAGAGGCAAGCGAAATTGGCTTCCACAGGACACTGCAAACGAATTATTTGACAATTGGGCCACCAATGAAAAATTTCAGGAGAAGCATACGAAAAATAAGTAAAATAGGGCGAAAATGGAAGGACCGTCATATGTTGGCGGCTCCATTCCGATGACTGAGTGGAGACGGAAACTTGTGAGTACACGTTATTTTCTATTTAGGTATTCAATATTTTGTACTTTGAAGTAATTGACTATGATCATCATTTACGTTTGCAGGCAGAGACTGGGGTTCCTCCAGAGTTGGTAGGTTGGGCTACCTTTGAGCGGACCCATTCCTGGTAGTCTGAAGGAAGTGATGAGAGGGAATAGATTAACTCAAGGGCCCACACAGTAGCGGTTAGACATTTATTGCATTTATTACTTGTTTTATGCACCACAATATTTATTTCATTTGACATGTCTTATTTGTTATGTATTTTTGTCTTTGTAGGAAAATTTTATGAAGCTGTCGCAGGAGAGAGACTCACAGCGTGAGACTGACTCCTCATCCTCTGTGTCCGATAATGATAGTCTGTTCTTTGAGGCTGCAAGTGGATTTGACAAGAAAGGGAGAGTCTTTGGATACGGTGCCGTTGCTAGCCGACTGAAGCCAACAAAGCGCTCCTCATCCGGCATTGAAGATGTTTCTCCAGGTAAACGTATTTGATATTGATAATTTCCATTCTCTTGTCCATTCAAATGAAGTCCAAATAATAAAGGGATAAGGGTCTTAAATGCCATGGAAGTTTTCGCTTAGGAGCACTGGTAAGACGGAAGTTTTTTTTGGACCAAAAATGCCATGGAAGTTCACAGGAAGTATCAATTTTGCCCCGGAAGTATCATTTTTGCCACGGAAGTTTTGGCTGAGGAGCACTTTTGCCCCAGAAATTTTCACTAAAGAGCAATTTTGCCCCGGAAGTTTACAAAACGTAGCAATTTTCCTAGCAATTTTTCCCTTCTGTCCCCAAATATTAAATTTGACTACTAAATCAGTCAATGACCACACATGTAAAGCCTTGAAAAGATCGAACTTGAAGCCAGAAAAGGAGATCCTTCAAATGTTGATCTCAAGGCAGTCAGAATTTGTGAAGCCAAACTGGTTAAAGGGACTGAAAGATCTGTCACAAAATGCAAATGAAACGCAAAACGAGAAATGAATTGTTCCAAAAATTGGTTCAGTAAAACATATCAATAGTGATAATATTTACGTTTGTATAAACTGATCATTTGCTTAGATCATAAGTGATGCTTCCTTTGGGTTTTGTGACAGTCGACCTTTTAGTACCTTTGATCAGTTCGGCTTTACAAATTTTGGCTGCCTTGAGCTCAACATCTCAAGGATCTCCTTCTCTGGCTCCAAGTTTGACCTTTTCAAGGCATAACATGTATGGTTTTTGACTAATTTAATAGTCAAATTTAATATTTGGGGACAGAAGGGCAAAATTGCTCCTTAGTGAAAACTTCCGGGGCAAAATTGTTCCTTGGTGAAAACTTCCAGGGCAAAATTGCTCCTTAAAGAAAACTTCCGTGGCATTTTTGGTCCAAAAAAAACTTCCGTCTTATCAGTGCTCCTAAGTGAAAACTTCCATGGCATTTAAGACCCTTATCCCAATAATAAATGTACTTGATATTGTTTTTGCAGATGAGATGAAGAAGATGAAGGCTTTGACAGCACAGATGACTCAGGAACAGGAGCGGATGCTTGAAGAGCAAGAGAAGATGAGGCAGATGATGATTCAGGAACGAGAGATGATGGAGGAGCGGATGGCTAAGGAACAAGAGATGATGCAGGAGCAGATGAGGCGGATGCAAGAGGAGATGATGAGGCAGATGCAGATTCAACTCAAGTCCCTAATGAACAAGGGTTCGGGGTCGGCTCCAGGTGATGATGACCATGCTGGTGATGATGATGATGATCACAATGCTACTGTTTAGACTACTGTTTATAATTTGCCCTTTGTAACATTGTTAGACTAATTTTTAGTATTTGGTATTTGTTAGATTACTCTTAATGTGCACTCCTTATAATTATTATTATATCCATGAATCACTACTTTTTGTACTCAATTTTTTAAAAATAATTATTAGTTTTGCTAAGAAATTGTTTCTGTAGCAAACAATCAAATATGGGGAAATTTGCAAAATTTCAAGTTTGCTACGGAAAAATAAAAAATAGAAAAAAAAATAAGAATTTGCTACGGAAAAAAATTCCGTAGCAAATTTGCTAATTCCGTAGCAAATTTGCTACGGATTCTTTTTCCGTAGCAAATTTGCGACGGAATGGAATTTCCGTCGCAAATTGCGACGGATTTTCCATGTCTGTCGCAAATTGTTACGAAGGATTTTGCAATGGAAAAATTCCGTAGCAAAATCCGTAGTAAAATAATTTTACTACAGAAAATCCATATTTTTCTGTAACAAAATCCGAAATTTTTTGCAGTGATTGTCGCCCACAAGTACGTACCTCAATAGAACAAAGAAAACTCACAACCGAAGGGTCTGAATTATGAAGCTAAACTTCATTTTAGAATAGGAAATTCATATAACAGTTATATTCAAGTATTGGGTGTATATATATAACTGATCTAAATATCCATGTACTACCAGCTATGCATTTAGAATAAGGACCAGAGAATTGACAGTAGCAGTGAAAATGCAAAGGGACTGATCAGAGGGAAATAGTCAGGCCCAAAATTTCACACCCCAATCTCAAACCATCTTTATACTCAAATGACGCTTCAAAGTCCAATAGAAGCCTTTGGCCCAATTACTGACAAGTTGGACGACATGTTCATGCAATGCATCTTAATGTGAATCTTGCATGAAGAGTGGTGACGAAGATTCATAGAAGAAGCTGGGATATGAAATAATGAGGTGCGTATGCAGAGTCAAAAATCGTAATTTATTTGATCAAATTAAATATGGGTGTCTAGGTATCCGGATATATATGAGAACTTTAGTCAAAATGGATAATTGACTTTTTTAACCGAGCTCCCAAACAAACAGAAGATTATTGTGTAGTTAATAATAAAGATTAAATGTTTTATACACGTCTTTTTTTTTTAACACTTTTTATACACGTCTTTAATTTCCCTTTTTTTGCCGTGCTTATTATTTTTGGCCCTTCGTCAGAAATGATTGTTATTTAGTTGAAGTTGCATGTACATTGTTATAGCAATTTAAGAAATAAAAAATCAACCTTGTTGTTGACGGATTTATTTTCTTTATTTAATATTTTGAGCGCCTTATTATTAATAAAAAAATCGAAGTTCAATGATTTTTTTTAAATATAATGTTTCTTTTTTAAAAAAAAATGATTAATGACGAGGATGCTCATATTCCCAGCGAATCTAGGAAAAAGCCCGATTCCCGGAGTGTCCCGAACCAGCGAATCTATGATTAAATTCTATATTAGTTTATAGGTCAAAAAATTAGTTCACAAAAATAACAATAAATATAATATTTTAGAATAATTTAAATAGTTTATTGATTTCTCCCATAAAAAGTCAATCAGGTCTTGTATAATATAGGATCGGGTAGTATATGATAAGGAAAAAAAGCAGCTTATGAGACACTGTTTATTATTATCGATGGCTATGTTGAGGAGCAGGTAGAAGTTTGATATATATGGGTGAGTTCAAATCTTATGGGATCAAGGAAAAAAGGGTTAAGATGTAAAAACATGCATGAGATTTTTTTTAGAAAGTGTGTCCAATACTAAATATTTTTTTAGGGAAAAAAATAAATATGAATTTTGGAAATTGAAGCAAAAGTAACAATGGCGGTTAAATCTAATGTAATGGCTGTTACTTTTATGGTGGGGCTCACATTATTGTTGTAAAAATACTAAAATGCCTACGTTTATTTTTTTAAAAAAAAAAAAACCTCCTCCTCTCTCAACCTTTGAGTCTTCGATCCGGGAGAGCCAAGGACCAGAGAGCAGCCGACATCCTCTACTGATGGCAACAAGGCTGAGAATCTGCATGCTAGCCCTTTGTAGCTCTTGGGTTGCAGGTTGTGCGGCGTAGCCCAATGCGATATGCACTTTTACGAGTTAGGAAATCGCCATCCTTAGCTCGCATGTGCTGGTTTGTAGACCAGCCCGTAGCTCGCACAAGTTTTTTTCAAAATAACTTTTTTCCTCTTTTTTTTTGCTATGCTAGAATTTCCTTGTATGCTACATTCTAAGGCATATAATATAAATTACATATAAGCCATCAAGGTTTGGTTGCAAAAAGCCTAAAATTTACCAAACAAAACACGGTGAAGGTGAAATAATGAAACGAGCTAGGGTTTCTTTACACTTTGGGCTAATTGGCTTAAATACAACAGACTAGACCAGCGATGACTCCACAAGTTTACCTCAACATTTATTTATTAAAAAAAAAAAATCGGCTAGCCCATGGGTTAGACACAACAATAATATGTAATTTTGGTATTTTTCAAGTTGGAAGGGGGAGTTTTTTTTTGGGGGGGGGTTTTGTATTTTCACAACAATAATATGGGCCCCGCCACAAAAACTATAGGTCACAGGTTAGATTTAACTCTAATGGTTACTTCTACCCCAATTTTCAAAGTTTATATAGATACTTTTGTTCCCAAAAAAGACATTTAGTGTTGAATGCATTTTCAGAAAAATCTCATATGTAATTTTGCACCTTAATCCTTGAAAACATGCATAAGGAGGAGTCATTGTTGGCCATTTAGCTGACACTAAGCATTCTAGTCACAAGTAATAGTATTGTAATAAAAAGAGTATCGTTCCACAAAGTCTATGACAAAAGTGAGATAATTATTGTAACCATGTTCTTAATTAGATTGAATGAAAACATTTGAAATTGAGTAAGTCAAATAAGGAATTTTCTTAAAACAATAAAGTAAATAGTGGCAATTGAAGAATTGATCATAGTTCAAGAGATTAAAGGCTTGGGATTACTTATTCCCCATCATATTTCATAAAACTATGCAATTAATTCACTTATGCTAATTAAATGAGTCGATATGCTGGTTAAAAATTCTAAAATCATCAACCAAGCTCTCTCAAGTCAAGATTGATTTTTAATCTTCATTAAAAATATTCAATCTTTTTTGTTTATAACTAATGAAAACCATTTTTCCAAAACAATTCTTCATTAGACTGTGCTAAGTTATTAGACATATTTTTATTCTAACAACGTAATCATCCATTTAATCTATAAACTTCAAGTCTAACATAATTTTTTTAAAGTTTTACAATCAAAATAGCTATCTCAAGCATCATTCGATTGAACTAATTAATCTAATCATATGATGATCAAACACAACATAACCATCAAGCATAAAGAAAAATCAACATATATTCTCAGTAACTAGCAAAAGTAAGAAAATCTAGTAGTTCCAACCTATATATACAATGGGTAAAATAATCCTAAATGACAAATTTAGCTAGATATAATGTGAAATGAACTAAAGATAACAATAAAACTACTCATGTCCAATCTTCAAGTTTCTTCCTTCAAGCTCCCAAATCTTCCTCCAAACTCCTTTTGAATTTCGGTCTTATTTCCCCACTTCCAGTTATCCTTATAAGCTTCTACATCTTGTCTTCATCCTCCTACAAAGAAAAAAAGTTTATGAACTTTCTAATTTCTTTAATTTAATAAAAACTTCTATACATTTAGCTCAAAATTTGATAATTGCCAAAGCATTTTCATCATATCACATTTTTATTCATGTGTAAATTTTATGCACGATTTAAGTTTAAAACCAGCAATATACCCAAAAAAAAAAAAGTTCAAAACCAACAAATGTATAAGAAAAATGTGATGCAATATAAGAATTTTTAAAGAATAACAGTCACCTCAATTTACATTTGACCACACTGTTTGAAATTAATCTAATATTACACCTTTTACCTCTGGTTAAAAAAAAAAACCTCATAGCCAATAGATACTGGGGAATAAAAATGCCTCCTTGTTGAATGTGGTTCCTGGACGCATGATACAGCTACCATTGTACTGTTTCCTCGTAAACGTAATGCACATATAATTGCCAATTGGAAAACATAAAACCTAAGAATATTATCATGCATATATCTTGGTCGGTTATTTCAATGTTATATAACCTGTCCCACCCGCTTAGCCCAGTAAATTTGGAATATGGTAAAAATTATACTACAATGATTCTTAATATATAACCTATTTACTCAATTTCAAGAGATTGATAAAACTAAATAAATTACTTAATTACAAAATATATGACATAATTGCTCTAAAATATTTATATATAACATTAGATTATAAATAAGTTTATAAGTTAGACAAATTTAATTAGAGAAAATGATGAATATAAAAATAAAACAAGAAAAGGTCTTACATTCAATACCAAAATCCATCTCCAAATTAAACTAGGTTATGTATTTAGCCAAGTATGAGACTAACCACTCTATAATCAGTGTTCATGGAATCTATATGCAGTGATTTTTGCAGCGTGGGTAAAAAATAATTGTTTATTTGAGTTAGCGTTTAAGAATCATGTTCATGCAAATCAATATAAAACTCGTCCCACATATTTATTCCATAATCAGGTTAGAAAGCCCAGAATCTACCATTAGCCCAAACATACACTTAGAGTGGTTTTGTGTTTGAGAGAGAAACAATGTCATGATCAGCCAGCGTCTTAGTAGCACAGTGGCATGAGAGCTAATCTCCCTTCCTCCATGTCCAGGGTTCGAATCTTGTCTCTCTTCCCCTACTATGTGTATTTAAAAAAAAAAAAAAAAGTTCCGATCAATTATTTGTGTAGTTATGCCTTAAGCAATAGGGGCCGTGGGAAAAAGAGACAAGTAAAGGTGAGATGGGCATAATGATTGCAATATATACAGCTTATTTGACAATGCCTCGTCCCTTTCATATGCTAATCCAAGTGACCCACTCCCCTTGTCCCTCTTCCTTCATTCATTGCCCTTTCTGCTGTAAATCCCCCCCCCCCCCCCCCGGGGGGACTTTCCCTGCATTAATCAATTGCCTTCTCCATACGAGTCTCAATCAAATACATTGACAAGTTTTACAAGTTGTTAATAATACTACCTCTGGTCCTAATTATAAGATATAGTTAACTTTCTCTAGAAATATTAAGGAAGCAAAATAAGTTACGTAATCATTTCGTTATGCATCTTTAGATTATATATTAGTTTATTAGTTTGAAGAAAAAATAAAAATAGTCTAAAGTAATTTAATTAGTTTCTTTAATTTCTTAAAAAAAGTTAACTATATCTTATAATTAGGACCGGAGGGAGTAACTAATTTCTGTGCCAATTCTCTTTGGAAGGACAACAACTAATTTCATATTAATAAATTAATCAGTATTTGAATGCATTTACGGTAAAATCAACATGAAGTGCCGTATGTAAAAATGCCTGTCAAAGTTGTAATCGCACAAGTACTGCACCTTGTCTAGGCATCTAATTGGAAATTAATAATTAATAAATTTAATAATAAACAGTCGTGTTCCCGGCCGTGGCAGATGTGCATTTAATCGTGCCGTATATCTAACAATGCTTGTCAATTTCTACTTTCTTCCAGATATAGGTGTACACGTGTCGCATGTCTCCCTCTTTTTACAGCTTTACACACACATGCACTCATTTGACTTTACGGGGATGTATAGAGTATATAGGAGAGTATGGTATAGTATACAATTGATGATGAGTGAATCTGTCAGCAGTGGGTATATTTATGTATAAAGTAGCATATATTTTTTTTAAAAAAATCAAGGTAGTGAAAATGAGACAGGGTAATCAAATGTTGGCAGTTCAAACCACAGCTAACTTTTGATAAAGTTCGTGATAATTAAAATAATATTTTTAAAAATGCTAATCAATAAGTATACAAAACATTTATGTATAAACTATATATAATTTGACAATATAGAGTTATTAAAGTAGCACATCATGAACTAGTATTTTGTATAATACAAAATGATGTCATTTCAAGCCAAATAAAAAAAAAAATTCAACATAGTTGATCTGTCTAAAACTCTTCACCAGCCAATAAACCGATTCACACCGACAAGGGTTAGGTTTAGATGAAATGACTAATTTTTCACAATGTGACAATGTAAAGTTTTAACTTGTTGGGAGATGTATTCATATTCGGTATCCAATAATGCATTGATTAAATAATATTACCTTCAATAAAAGAATAGCTATATCTAGTAAAAAAAAAAAACTAATTTACCGGTGAAGTAGCATGACTGATTGATTTGGGTGGGGTTGTAAGATGGCGAAGAAAAAATAAAGGAAAAAAAGCAAGTGTGGATGACTTGTTGTGATGTGAGCTTTGGTGGGAGATTCATTATAATATTCTAAAGATATTGGATATTGGAATCTTTGGGAGTTCGATGGCTCCGTGGGCTCGCTTTTGGAAGGAGTCACGCAAGCGAGCCAAATGAGGGAACCCACAACCACAACCACCACCACCTTGCGTGCGTGGTGCCATAATCCCCAATAAAATATTCATTTAGTGGTTAAAGCAACTGGGAATAACAAGAAAACAAGCCAAAAAATAAAAAATAAAAATCACCAAACAGCACCCATGTTATGTTAAAACAAGATCGGAATCCAATCGTTGCATTATATGCATATATTAAGAGAGAGAAAACAAAAGGAATGTATAAAAATGACTGAAAGAAAAGCAAAGAGCGTGTGTGTGTGTGTTGGAGCCCCGATCAAAAAAAGTGTGTGTTGTGGAGCCTGCCAACGTACCCCAAGAATTTTAGGTCAGGTCCTTGTATTTATTCACTCCTCTCTTCACGCCTCTTTAAAGCAAAGTTAAATCATACCATAAAATTGGTTGTGGCCAGTTTCTAAGTTAAAAAAAAGCCCAAAACACTGCAAGTTGCCTCTCATCATACCCTCCTGCTGCTAGCCTACGTTGCTCTTTGGTTAAGTTACCTAAAATTGTTACTAGAAATTTTTGTTTTTGGGTTGAATTGATAAAGAGGGTTGGACACTCTCACTAAAGGGAGGAGATTCAATCCTAAAGTTGGTTAATATGTTAGAAGAGGTATCCTCACTCTTGAATACCCAGGTAAACACTTAAGGGTGACAAACAGTTCGTCCTATTCAATATTAGTAACACCTAAGAGGAAGGGAGATTTCACTCTGTCTTTAGATCATAGGTGAGTCTAATTTCCTTCCTAACATTTATACAAATACACAAGAAAAATTGCCCCCGGGACAGCGAAATTGCCCCCAGTGAGTGACCCTTTGATGTCTTCTTTTTTAATTAATTTGAGATGAGAAAAAAACAAGTCCATGGAATAGGGGAAGAGTCAGAATCAATACAAGTGAAGCGCCCAGTTTTTGGGTGAGGGATTTAAAAAAGAAAACGCAAAGTCATCAAGGTGTGGGCCCGATATGAATAAAAATAGAGCCACGTGTATAATCATGGGATTTTGTTTGCTCTTTATTATCTGCATTGTTAATGCATACAAATCAAATGGGGCCAGAATCACAAGTAGGCATGGCATGTGAACGTGAGCGAGCGTGAGAATGTGAACGAGGCGGTAAAAGAGAAGCTGGTGCTTGGCGTGAAAGAGATTGAAATAGAGAAGCAGCGCCAGTGTTCGGCGCGCGTTGGAAGCCGAGTCTCTAATTTGTACTGCTACTAATCTTCTTCTTATTCTTACATCTCATTTATTATTATTTTAATTATTTATTTATTTATTATATTGTCCGTTACAATTTTGAATTGGGTTTATTTTTTGCGTGAGGGGGATGAACGTCAGAGAAAAACAAAAGGGAAAGAGGTGTGAGCTTTTGGAACCGGACTTTGGCTTCCTTTCCTTGTCAGTTATTACCCTACCATATTAATCAACGTTTTTCTTTTCTCTTCTCTTCTCTTCTCTTCTTACAAAAATCTTTATTATTATTATTATTATTATTATTATTATTATTATTCATGTCTTAGTTGTAAATTACTGTCTGTCTTCGTACGGTCATTGTGTAAATTAAAAAGATTACTGTCCTCTTTAATCTCTCTCCCTTTTCATTCTTTTTCTCCCATTGTTCTCTATCTCATTTCAATCCTCCACCACACCACCCAAGCCTCTCTCTCCTTGTCCCTTCCCCATTTCTGACTTGGTATTCTGCCCCTCTTTGGCCTCTACGGAGGAAGGAGGCGACGGACTTTCTATCTGCTCAAAGCCGTCGCCCGCCAGCATGAGCGGTTCCCTTCGTCTTCTGATTTTATGGTAGATCGGCCTTCTTTTAAATGCTTTCATCTGCTGAGTACTTTTTGCTTCTTCTACTTTGCTTTCCTTATCTTCGGTCTGATCAATCGGTGATTTTGCTGAATCCATGGATATCAAGTTTTATTCCCCCGGTTTTTATATATATATATATATATATATTTGTAAAAATTCGGATTTCATCTTAGTATTGATCTTCTATGATGATTTGGGGCTATTAAATTTCTTGCTCATAATCTTAAATCAGTTTGTTTGTTGAATTCTGCTGGTTTTTTTGGGTCTTCTGCTCACTTGTTCATAGCTGGAATCGCCTAATTCTGGCTGGTCTTGAATGATTTGTATCCTATTTTGTCCTGTCAACGATCGAGCTGATCTTATAGATACTGTAGTTCTAATTCCGCTTGTTTCATCTTATCTTGTAAAAATGAGTTGACTTTAATGTGTGTCAACCATATGTTCTGTTTCTTCTTTGGGTGAGTTATTTTATCAATAAGTTCTGGTGCATTTGTGGGATTCCTTTTATTTGTTAGGCATCTATATTGCTTAAAACCTCAAATGCTGAAAGAGTTTTCAGTGGTGGTACATATGATGTCTGGCAATGTGTAATCATTTTTCCTACTGGGGTTCAGCAATAAGCATGCTTTGCACTATCTTTAGTTCTTATATGTCGACTTTATTGACCTATTTGGCTTTGGTGTGTTGAGAGACATCTATTTTATTACTTTGCGGCATCATGTACAATCTTGGCATTGTGACTATAAATAAGCTACATTATACATATGAGCCATGACAGTGGTTGATATTTGACAATTTACTGAAGTAAATGTAGATAACATCTTATGTCAAGGAGTACTTTACCTCTAGTCTTCTTTAAGATTTATACTGTTGCTGCATCTTTTCAAATAATAGATAACACTGATAGAAGCCTTTTATGTTCCCACATCATGAGTCTGAGCGGATTGTGCTTGATTCTACCATCATGATATTCACTTACACGGCATGTGCACCGAGAGCACATATGTAAAAGCTCACATCTCTCTGCTTATTTAATGTTGCCACTGCAATAGAAGGTGAATTAAAATATGAAATTGTGAAGGATTACTGTATAGAATTATGATTTTGAAACATTGGATTACTGTTGCCTTCTGATTTTGAAAAGGTTAAAGATTTGGTTTTTTTGGTTTCTATAAGTTCAATATGATAGAATGCATACATACAATTAATTGTCAGTTGGCATGACAAATCTAAATTATACTAAGAAGCATTACAAGTTGTCTACTTGCCATTTTGGATTTCCTATGAAATTTAAGCGCTTTTGGCATAAAGAGACAAACCAATTTGTAGTGCTTCACCAAATGAGTACGCCTCTGTTAAGCTTTTCAGGAGATGTTGGTGCTTGTAGTTGTGAATGCTTTCATGGGTTAAAATTGCATGACAAGTTGCTTGAGCAGACAATGATTATTTTGCATGCAACTCAAATTCTTGTTGGTGATAGTGAATTGATTAGGTTTGTCTGTTTTCAATGCCTAATGATCATTCTTTCTTTTTGTTGTTCAGATCTGCCAAACTTGATGCACAGAGCGCTTCATTGTTGAGGTTCTCTATACATATTCACCCCGCATTGTATAGAATATCTTGTAGTGCTGCCCCAATGCAAGGTCAGAGGGGTGCAATTGGTTCCTTGCCCGAAACCTTAGAATTCAATTGTGGATCCACATCAAGTAATCCTACTGTGGATCAACCAATTTGCTGGAATAATATGCGGAATCCTGTTGATAATGATAGTGATATACCAGAGTATTTACTTCCTTTGAGCAATATGAACCCACCATATATGAATCCGATAAGCCATGAATGGCAGAATTCAAGTGGATGGAGCTTAGGTGGGCCCAGTTCTAGTAACACCCAGAGTGAAATCAACAATAATCAGCAGAAAAGAGAGCTTGGATGGACATCTCCAATCAGTGCTAATGCTGCAGCTGGTCCAAGAGCTGAAGGAAGGCACTTTGAACCAACTATTGTTCTTTCTTCTGACAATGTCAATTCCAGTCCTATGTACATGCACAGCTCCAATTCTCACATGTCACCAAATCTCAACTTAAATGCTGAGTTGGCAGATAGTGGTGATAACAGCCAGCATTTGGAGCACCCTATCTTGCACAAATCTAGTGGATCAGTAAATGAGCGTGTTCTTCCTGGCATTGTTTCTGGTCCTATTCCTCATCCTCCTGGAAATAACAGCTTTGTGCCAGAAGGCACTGATGCTAGGCCTGGATGTTCTGTAGATGCGCGCCGTGCGCCCTGTAAAAGAAAGGCCATTGAAGAAAATGTTGGACCATCTTTGGATGGTGGAAGTTCTAGTTCTATTCAGCATACAGAAAGTAGTGCTTGGAACACTCTTCCAACTCAGGAGAATGCTGGGAGCAGTTTAAGTAGATCTGCTTCATCTGAAGAGGTAAATGCTAGACTTGGGCTGGGAATGGGGGATGAAGCCCCTGAAAATCTTCCTCATTCAAATGATGCAGGGAGCACAGAAAGCTTCCGCAGGAATCTCCGTTTGAGGATAAGTCCTTCAAGCCAACAAAATTCAATTCCTCCCCCTGCGTTCTCTTCTGGGAGTGTGATTAGGCATTCTAGTATGTCAACCTCTTCAATGTCACAAAGGTTCCCGCCTGTTGATAACCCCTTGGACTTGAGGGCAGCACCAATGGTAGATAATATAATTCCTCAAAGCCAGCCCCTTGTGATCCATGTTCCTACTTTACCAAGGAATATGCAATCATTAAGATGGAATGGTAGTTCTAGCTCAAGCAACAGCCAATCATCAAGCCCACTCGTTTGTGCAGATAGGGATAACCAGCCACGGGAAGAATCAAGCTCAAGAAGTATTTCTAGAAACATTTTTGATCGCCCTGTGTTTGTACCTTCAACTGATTTAAGAAATCTTGTTCGAAATCCAACGGTTAGAGCTTCAGGTAGTGCAAATTTAAGCATGTCTGGAAATGTTGCTTCCTCATCACGGGCTGGATCAAATTCAGCTATCAACCAGTCATCTACCTCGGCATGGGTTTCTCGTCCTAATCCTCCTCAATATCCACGTAGATTGTCTGAATATGTTCGTCGATCTTTGTTTTCTCCTCCTTCTGAGACCGCTGGAAGTCAAAATCCAAGCAATAATTATTCTTCTTTGCGCTCTGGTCCTACTTCTTCATCTGAAGAAAGGGTGCCTTCATCTGGGGCTGGTATCCAAGGACATCATCAATCACAGCCGAGATCTTTGTGGATGGAAAGGCAAGGTGATGCTGAATTTGGAATTCCATATTCATTGCGAAGTTTGGCTGCTGCTGGTGAAGGAAGTAGTAGTAGACTAGTATCTGAGGTCTGTATTTGACTCTTCCCTTTCATATGTTCATGTTTTCAATGATTTCTTATGTTTTACTGCAGGGAAAGATTTTTTGCTTTGATATAGTATTGAAGTCAAGGAGGCACTTGGGTGATTTGCTGTTTTTAACTTAAAAATTTAAGCATTTTCCCGGGGGGGGGGGGGGGGGGGAAGGGTTATAGTTTAAACTGACCTTCTAAAAATTTGTATTTGTCTAATTCATTTCATTCGACTTACTCCGTAAATGCTGTCAAAAGTAATTTTAGGCTGAGAGTTTTTGAGAAACTCCAGGATGGGGATATGGGGTAGACTTCTGAAGATAACAACTGATAGTAGTAATGATTTCCGGGGAGCAAAACAAGTCTAAAAACAAGCAGTGTTGTTGGAAAAAATTATATCATTCATCTTCAATCTCGAGTTCTCTTACTGCTTGCCTAGAACATCTTTGGAGCTGTCTGTTCTTTATACCTTGACAATTGCCATGTTGCGTCTCTGAA
The DNA here is from genome assembly GCA_034222035.1 of Acacia crassicarpa. Lineage (NCBI taxonomy): Eukaryota > Viridiplantae > Streptophyta > Magnoliopsida > Fabales > Fabaceae > Acacia > Acacia crassicarpa. The sequence goes on from JAWXYG010000003.1 coordinate 11,780,088, forward strand.
TATTTTTCTCTTGCAGTTGACATTTTCTTTTCCCTTTTGTTATGCAGCTTCGTAATGTTTTGGGCCTCATGCGAAGGGGTGGAGGCCTGAGATTTGAGGTTAGTTTTCAATAAATCTATTGTGCGGGTTGGCAAACTCCAGATTTTGATGAGACATCTTTTTTTCTTTGACTAATTCTCTTTGAGCTTTCAATTGTGTTTGGTTGATATCCGATTAAGTTGTATTATATAAGATATGATTGCTTGTACTGTAAATTGTCATTGGATTGATGTGTTATTTTGGCCTTTGCAGGCCTAACAGTGATGTTGGTTTATTTCTTAATTCTGATTGAACTTCGTTTTACTCTTGAATTCCTTTTTTTTTTTTTTTTGGGGGGGGGGGGGGTCAAATTTTACTCTTGAATTCCTGAAACACGTTATTTTGTTCATAATCACATTTGTCACGCATGAAAGGATTGTTATCTGAAGTAAATGCAGTAGGCGAGTCTAAAAATGGAAAATTGAACATTAAATTTTCTTTACTACGTAAAAAATATAAAATATTCATGTGAAGTGTTCTCTCCCTCTAAGATGCAGGCGTATTTTGGTTGGCTCATAATTTTTTGTGGATTTTTTTTCCCTGATTGGGGAAGTTGGCTCTGCCATCTACCTGAGCCGTTCATAGAGTTTGAATATATATATATATATATATATATATATATTTTATAGTTAGTTACATGGATGAATCTTTATCTGTTCATCAATCATCATTTTATTCAGGTAGGAGTGAGCTATTAAATTAGTCATGTAATATCTATGCCTTAACTTTGTCGCAGGATGTTATGATTTTTGACCAATCAGTCTTTTCTGGAGTGGCTGATATTCATGATCGCCACAGGGATATGCGCCTTGATGTTGATAACATGTCATACGAGGTAGGAAAATTTGACATTTGGTTTCCTTCATTTGAAATTCCTACTGTATATAATTCCTTCCTTCATTTTAAAACGACTCCTTTTAATTCATAATTATGATGATAGGAGCTGCTTGCTCTGGAAGAGCGAATTGGAAATGTGAGTACTGGATTGAGTGAAGAAACCGTAATGAAACTTTTGAAACAGAAGAAGTATTCAGTTGAAACAGGATCTAAGCTTGAGGCAGAACCGTGCTGTGTCTGTCAGGTAAACTTGTGTGTCTTCAACTTCTTTGCTACTTTTATCTCCACAACCATGCACGCTGGTCTAACTCACTTGATTGTGTCATGTGCAGGAGGAGTATAACGACGGAGACGAGATTGGAATTCTTGATTGTGGGCATGACTTCCACAAAGACTGTGTCAAACAGTGGCTAATGCATAAGAATCTATGTCCCATTTGTAAGACAACAGGCTTGTCGTCGTGAGAAAGACAAGAGAACCATTCAATTCTCAGGCATTTGATTTCATCGAAGAAAACATAATTGGAGATGAAGATGGAGAGAATTGGCACAATTACCTCAGAAACTCAGGTTAATTGAAGCGGAATTCTCTGGTGCTTTGTCAGTTCTATCTAGAGTGTTAGTGAATGCTCAAGCACCTGGTCACCCGACAAATCATAAATGTCTTCCCTTCCCCCTCCTCCCATTTTCGTTTTTATCATTCTGTTTATTTATTTAAAGCCAATGATCTCGCACTTTATGGGATTGATAATTGGTGTTGGGTGAAGGAAGCATTATTCCTCTTTATTCTGGCTAGCTTATCAGGATTTAATTTATACTTTTTAGTGTCTTCATCAAAAGCATTTTTACATTGCCGATATGTTCTGAATCATTGTTTTGGTTCGATTTATTATGACTGATGCATCACTATGCCGATGATAGCTTAAAGAGCGACTCATTTGGGCCGCTTCTCCCGTTATCTTCATTCCGTTCACGCGTAATTGTCAAAACAAACAAAAAAATGAAATATTTTCAAGTATTGATTTAATTTAATATTTTATGATGGTACTTTAATTCTATAATTTGGTTTTTATTCTTTAATCTTATGTTTTAAGTTGTTATCTATTAGTCTAATGTAATTTTTAAAAATTTTGTAAATCTATGTTTCTCCGTAATCTCGTGAACACTGATACAAATAATAAAATTTTTAAAAAAATCCTTTTTGAATTTTATACAAATTAAATGGGGAATCTTGGATGAATGTGACTTTTCAATTAATTTTTTTTTTTGGGAAAATCCCCCTCAAGGCCTAAATAGCAAAAATATCGTTAAAAAAAAGCTAAAAAAAAGGTTAAATGTCAAAAACAGTCTTAAGTCTTTTCTAGTATTATTTTAGAAACGTTAACAATTATATCAGCAATAATAGAACCAAGTTATGCAATAACAGAACCAAGTTATGGCCAGCTGGGGCTTTGGCGCCAGCTAGTCTTCTCTTATCTTATGTATTTATATATATGTATTATATAACACTTAATTATGGCCAAGAATTTAGCCCCAGCTAAATATATGTGGAGGATAATTAATGACTAATTTTAATCTGTTTGAATTTATTATTTGGTTATCTTATGATTTTATAATGAATTTCTCTTCAAAAAAATTGTAATAGGTTATTTATTTAGTTGAAATTGAATAAAATCTTTGTATTTTTTTAGAAATATTTTTTGGGGTTCATATTATACTTCTTTTATTTTCTCTAATTATTTTGTTTTGAGGTAGGTGGAATACACATTTAAGTATTAATTATATTAAATTTCATTATATATATAATTATTATGATTGTGTTTGTGATGTGTTTAAGATAATGTTTAGTTCATTACTCATTGAGCTATAAGAGGAAAGTAAAATTCTTGTTTGAGATAATGAAAATGTTATCATCTTATATATTCTTTTTGATTTATAATCATCGGTTATTATCTATTTGTATTTTCAATGTTATGTGATATTATTTAGTAAATGGTTTAATCTATTTATTTTGTTGGCCCGGACTAAAAATATTTCCGGATTCCGCCACTGTATATCAGTATAGATTAATAATTAAATCAGAACACGTTAATAACTAAATCAATACGCGTTAACAAGTACACTGTTTTCTGAAATAATACTAGAAAAGGACATCTAACTTTTCTATAGGCATTTGTTGATAATATTTTGCTAGGTTGGGCCCGAAAAGGATTTTCCCTATTATTTTTCCCACCTAAGAAGTATAGAAGGCAAATCCAAGTGGAGAGAGAGTGAGACGTTAAATATGGATACCTGTTGAGGAGCAACAGTCTAGCTTGGGGTTGTGGGCTGCTTTTGGAGCCCATAAAAGCAATGTGAACATGTAGTGTAGGGTTCTAGAAAAGGCAATAAGAGAGAAGGGCAAAACAGAAGTGTTGGTTGGAGTCAAAGTGAATTGACATAGATGTTAAGGGATTTAAGATTAGGCTTTTGGGTCGTGGGTTCGATCCCCTCTGCTGTCGCTCGGACTCCTTTAATAGGCGATCTCGTCCCTGGCCTTGGTTGGGGACTGATGCCGAACCCTCCAAAACTTTTTATTATAAAAAAAAAAGTGTTGGTTGGAAGTTTTTTTTTTTTTTTGGTACAAGGCGAGGGGAGGAGGGATTCGAACACGGGACCTGAGAGGAGATATAAGGCATCTCAATACCACCAGTTGTGCCATTGCACTGCTGTCCTCGGTGGTCTGTTGGTTGGAAGTTGAACAAGGAAGGTGGAGTGAGAGTGCAATGAAAAGCTGCCTCGGGAATTGCTCTGCCTCGGGTTCCCTATCCTCAATCTTCAAATCCTTCCATAAATAAAACACTCCTACCAAATAAATAAATAGTATCGCATTGTGCGTTGGATTTGACTTTTCTTTTTCTTTTTATTTTGGTGAATTAAATCATTATCCCCCTTCCTTCTTAACCTCTTTTTCCCATCACCACCGTTAAATCTCCCTACTCTAACGAATGCAGTCATTCATTCTATCACAATACGAACTTATCCATATCAAATCTATATGTGACTCGTTAGAAATCATATTGTTCATTATTTTACAGTATAATTTCTCTCACATACCCTCATTTTTCATTTTTTAAAAAAATTTTCTTTACAGGAAATAAATTGATATATGATAAAAAAAAATTTAAAATTGAAAGTGGTGTGAGGAGATAGAATCTTTTTTATTTTTTTTGGAAAAATTGTTTTATAATTGATAATAGTTTCAGATTCCAACTTAATTTCTTAATATTACCAAAAGAAGTACTTTGACAATAGTACTATCTTCGGTCTTAAATATAAGATAAAATTTGTAGTACAGGCCTTCTTATAGAATATACTACCTCCGTCAAGCCCTTCGTAGCGCGATGGCACTAGGGCCAGCCTTAGGAGCTGGCCTTCCCCTTTGTTCAGGGTTCAAGTCCTGCCTCCTCCTCCCCCCACTAGCTGTATCAAAAAAGAATATACTACCTCCGGTCCTATATAAGGCAGCGTTTATAGTGTAATTTTTGCAGTATAAACTTTGTCCTATATTTAGAATCGAAGATATATTCTATAAAAAGAGAAAAAAAAATCCTAGAAATTGAGTAAGGGATTACATCAAATTTTAAAACCATACCATTTCCATTTTGAGTTAATGTAGTCTTTGGTTCTTCAAGTTTACGTTCAAATTGGTTTTGGTTCTCAAATTTAAAATTAGAAATCTTAGTTTCTTCCATTTCATTTAAACTATTGGTCTATATCATTAAATAAAGATCTGAATCATTTTGCTCCTTAAGGGACTAAAACATCTTGTTTAAAAAATGAGGGACTAAAACTAAAATAAAGGTAAACTTGAGAGATGAAATATTATATTAACCCTTCTCTTTTTATAAATTAATGAATCACTAAATCTGAATAAACATGGATATTTTTATATTTTTTAAATATATGTATAGATTGCAAACAAATTTAAAAGTTCAGGAAAAAAAATTAAAAGTATAAAAATATTAATAGTTATTAAATAATTATCCCATACAAATATTTTAATGGAAGAACATGAATTTCTAAATATAAAATTCGATCACTTTTAAAAAAAGGAAAGATAAAGTGGAAAAAGTATTAAGAAAAGATATGTTGGGAAAGAGAAAATGCAAATATGCAGGGTGCACAGAAGGGCAGGTAAGTGTGAAAGTGAGGAAGGCGGGAGGGGTAATCAAATTGTATGAACAGTTTGCGGCAAACGACGTCGTTTCAAGAGCTGGAAACTTCAAAGCACGCTGCAAGGTAAAACCCACTGCTAAATACAAATTGCAAAGCTTAACCAAAAATGGCCGAGACGCTGGCACTCAACTGAGAACCCAACAAAACTGGTGCAAGAAATGAACGCAGGCGTTTTTACGCAATTTGAACTTGAATCCATATCCTTCTTCCTAACCTCCTAAACATTCTCTCTTCTTTCGTTTCTATCTATCTATGGCCGATATGTACGGTACTCCTCCCTCTCTGCTCACCGCCTCCGCCATGCCATCTGATTCCGACGATTTCTCCACCTTCTTCTCCCACCTTCTCCATAACTCGCCCTCCTCTTCCATCCTTTCCAAACCCAGAACCTCACCGCCTCCGTGGCTCCCTCCGCCGGTGGGGACCGCCGGCTTAGGTCAATCGAGCTCGGACTTACCTCACAAGAATGGCAAGCCCGTTGGTTATTCCGGTGCAGTTTCTGATTCTTTCGAATTTTCTGATCCCTATGCTTATGTTCCGGCTGATGTGAAAGAGGCTGCTGGAAATGAGTTCTTTCCCGCTGGTATCGACGATTCTGATGAAAATACTACTTCCTTCAAAGAACTTAGGAGTTCGCCGGAGATTGATCCCGGCGATTTCATTTGTGCCCTCGAGGTAGCGTTGCCCGTATTAGACGAAATTCGACTCGGCTGCCTGATTTACTCGAATTCTATTTTTATTCCTCGTTGGTGGTGATAAAAATGAAGATATGTAATGAATTTGACACTTTTAACTTTTGAAATGATCTTTTCAAATTATTGCTTTTGGGAATCCCCTTCCACTCAGTACAAAACAAACAAAATGTTAAAAATGAGGTGGACGTTTTACTATACTTATTCAAATATTAAAATTGTAAATTTGAAAGTTTCTCTTCTTTTTCTTCATTTATTTATCTTAAGAAATCACAGTAGCCAAACCGAGATTCAGAATTTTTGTTAATGAGAAACTCTGTTCTGGGTGGATTCTTTTTGAGTCTAGAAGAATGGTGAGTCGTCGCAGACAAAGCGATTCCCAGGACGTACTTCCTCAAAGAGGAGCAGAGCAGCAGAGGTTCATAATATGTCTGAAAAGGTTAGCTTTTTATCAATTCTTGCATATTGTACCAATTTTGGACTCCATGTTGACAAGTCTTAATATTGACGAGGCAGAGAAGGAGGAGTAGGATTAACGAGAAAATGAAGGCCTTGCAGAACTTAATTCCAAATTCTAACAAGGTAATCTCTTGACCTTTCTGTTGAGTTTGATCTTACAAAAAATATTTCATTTCTCTTTTGGATGCTTTAAGTTTGTTTGTTTTCAATAGACGGATAAAGCTTCAATGCTGGACGAGGCAATTGAATATTTGAAGCAACTTCAGTTTCAAGTGCAAGTGAGTTTTTCTGTCAGACTGGTTCTGTGGTTTATATATGACTATATTTATGATATCGTTTGTCGCTGTTCTGTAAGTCCCACGTTTATTTTTCTGGGTTCTTTCATTGTTTCACATCGAATGATAACCTGAAAACATGCATAACCCAGCAACCACCTTAAAAAATCTGCTCACCATTCTATTCTCTTTCGATTTCTGTTCAGGGTGTCTTTTTTTTTTCCTGCTAGAGGATGTTTTTTCTTACCTCGGACGGTTGAACATCAAAGGAATGAACTTGCATGCCACAAACACTTCACACTTAGAATCGAGATAACAAGAAAATTTACGAAATGTGTTTTGATCGGTGCAATATATCACTTCTAGGCCACGCATTCAGAACTAATAACAAGTTGTGAGAGTTTGTTAACGTGAGACTTCTAAAACGGTGAAGTGTGATTCCTGAGTTTGAAATCTTTAATTAATAGATAAGAAATTAAAAACATTATATATTATTGTTGAAATTGTGTGTTTGTGTTCTCAAGAATGATTTGCGTAGAAGAATTGTTTGACACGGTAATAAGAACAGATTGTTATTCCTTCAAATTAAAGACTGTTAATTCAGCACACTTGTACTTGTTTCTTCAGATGTTAGTGATGAGGAACGGTTTGAGCTTGCATCCAATGTGTTTACCAGGAGGGCTGCAATCTAGGACACTGCCTCAGACAGGTTTGAATTTTGACGACTCCGATGTATATCACAATACTTATCGGGGAATTGCCTCATCGTCCCTGAATGCTGATGAATGCTTGGTGCCCCCACCAGACTTGAGACTTTCAAAGAATTGCAGCATCTCTGATCAACCTGTGATCATCCCCTCCATGGCCAACCCAGATACCTCATCAGGTTTCAGATTTCACATTGGACAATTCGACCCTTCTACGTCATCCAAGGTCAGACAATTATATATATCATATAAAATAGTGCAAGTTTCAATTTTTAATGTTATATATAAGCATGATATAACAGATTCTTGTGTGTAACGTGAAGGATGCACTCTCTGATGGCGCACCACAACTCCATTTGGACGCCACAAAGATGGAAAAGAGCGCGTCTTCAGATGTCTCCTAAATTAAATTGAAGGCCACCTTATTGATCCCTAGTTTTTTGTTTTTTGGTTAAAGGACAGTATAATCTACAGAGGAACCTCGAAATTGATGACCATGACACGCCATGTCAGGATGTTCTTTGTGCGACGTTTGACCCAACTGTGTGTGGGCTCTCCCAGCTTATCGAGATGTACAAACTTTCTGTTTATCCATCGCATACCCCATTAGACCATGTGTTGTGGGCGTTCTGCTTCTTCTGTTGGATTCTTTTTTTTTTTTTTTAATATTTAAATACATATTGAAAAAGGCAGTTAAAGGAAGTTACTAATGAACACGTCAAAACATCAAACACTTTGTTGTACAAGTCCCATGCATTTACTTCTCATGATTTTGTATGTGCTTTCCATTACGTTCTTTTGGGTGATGACCAAATTTTCAGATTAGGAAATCTATATTATAATCCATGCAAAATTTAATTTTGATTGAACGTGTATGTAGCTGATGTTGCAGAGCATGCCACTAATGTTTTCAAGTTGTTATAGGTCTATTTAATTTGGTTTGTGGGAATGGCCCTGTATAAATACTAGTGCCTAATACATAACTATAAAATATGAAATGACACTGTAATATATAGCAAGTCTAACGTTTTTTTTCATCCAATTCTCTATAATACTATGCGGGATTAATTAATTTTACTAAAGAATTATTGTCTTTTTGCGCTCTAATGGTAAACTTCAATAATTCACCTACTGCATAATCTATCAATCTCCATTATTATTGATACTCTGATGAAGCGTTGTTGAGAAGCTAGCTGTAGAAGGAGGCTACAAATTTAGTAGAGAAGAAGAAATGGCATAATGCATGCGCAGAGAAGGGTGGGAGGTTAGGCATATAATGAAGATAAAGCCACCTGTGTTAGTGTCAGAAATGAAGGTGACATGGTGGGGCTCCTTCACAGTCACAAATAGTGCAAAGGGCGGTGGCCACACTACTCAATACGAGTAACTTATTATTATAATACCATCCCTTTCATTTTATTCACTTCTGTTTCAACGTGGATTACTAAGACATTCGGCGCAAATCATTTACTTTTTTCGGTGCACGGGATTAGTATATGTTTAAAATATCATTACTTTGTAGAAGAATATTATTACAAATCAAGTAATTTAAGTTCTCGGGAAAGAGTAAGAAGAAAAATAAGCAGGACAGCATATATAGTGTGTGAAATTGGAGAAAGAGAAGCAGAGCACCCAACAACGGAATGTCTAATGGATTTTGATGCTTGAATTATTATGAATCATGCTGGTTCAAGTAACAATTCATGAACGAAACCTGTTTTAATTTGCTTTCCACAATACGAACAGAGCTTAATTATATATAGCTCACTGATTAGCAGACGCACTTTGGGCTGTCGGTGGAAGCGAGAACTTGTAGTGCACGTGGTTGAGTTTCATGAAGTGGGTATAGAGGGATTTGAGTTCACCTTCCTCAGTAAGACTGAGAGAAATATCGATGTATATATTTTCTCTCGGGATTCTCACTGTTTACTATGCAGTAGTCGATCTCCACTCACCAAAGAAGCATTATGAATGAAGAAAATAATTTAAAAAAGGGAGAGCAATAATTATAAGAATGAGAGGGTGGTGATTATTAATCTTGTAAGTTTCTGCTATATTGCAGAGTGACAATAAGGAAGAAGGTTGACAGGTTGTCTTGAAATAAATCTACAATATATGACACGCACACACATTTATGCTTCCCCGACCCAACCCAAACCCTCGTCATTATTATCATCATCTCATCAATTCTGAAAATGACACCCAACAAGGGTATATTGAGAGAGAGTTAAAACCAGTATATAAACATTGAGGACAGTTAAATATATTTTACACGTATCAGAAACTCTGATACGGATATTTCGCATGTGTTGCTGCAACATAGCATTTCACTTCACTCCTCTCTCCCATTTTCTCTCTTTCCCTGGACCTACTACTACTACTACTGCATATAGGAGCTATGGGTCAGACCAGGGAGTATAAATCTTTATTTAATTTGCTCGAGTTATTTTTAGGCTGGATCGAGTCCATAACATGAAGAGGAAGGTAATCGTGGGCTCTCTGAGCTATTTGCAGGAAGTTGGTCCACCTTGAGTAAGATTCGATTGTGTTAGTCTATTAATGATTCAATATGTCTACCACATAGGTTAGAACAGTTGGCACCTGGATTGGTTTTTTAACCACCACTGATCCTATTTATACATTCATTTTAACTTAAAAATTTAGTTTTCATGTAATTAATGATCTTGTGATGATTTTATCAATATTAATTGTATTCATGAAGATACAGCTAAAAAATACTTAATCATAAATAAGGGTAAAATTAAAAAATTGACCCTATAATATTGAGTTAACTATCTATCCTTAGTATGTGAGATTTGGTCAAAATAAACTTATAAATAGGACTAGAGTGGTATCTATTCCTTTTAATCATATTATAAGGTATAAACTAACAATTCTCACAAATCAATAAAAACAGTTAAAATCAATAAAGTTGTCATATAATCTAAATAATTTTCAATATTATCTTTACTAATTACCCTAAACTCTAATATTATATTAATTATTATTCTCACACACTACCCTTATTAATTATGGGTATACATAAAAAAATAATTAATGTGCTTTAGAAACAAGAAAGTGTTTTTTAAAAATGATTAAATATAATTACTAGTTGGTATCTTATAATAAAAATTAAAGAGAATAGTTAAGAGTTCTATCACTTATGTTGAGTATGGAGAGGTCTTGTGCCCATGAAAATCCTATGGTGCGAAGGGTTCTTTAAACGTTAAGTCAGGTTTTAATCTCCGATCGATACCTGAGTCTGTCAAAAAAAAAAAAAAAATCATCATGACAATCCAAATGCCACTTCCCACGGGCCACAACCCCATATGCATTAATAAATGCAGCCCCCACCAATATTATAAGGGAATTAGCATCATTTTCGGCCAGCTGGGGAAATATGCAATAAAAATTAAAAAGAAAAATTCTTTAACCCAATTAATGAAGAAAAAATGATAAAGAAAACCATCAATTGAATTTTAAAATTCGGCCAACAAAAAAATAATGAGATTAAAAAAAATAGTATAGCAATTGATAATTCATTTTGTTGTTAAATTACTATTTAAATTTTTAAGTTCAAATGGTATTTTATTAAGATTTTTCTTATTAATGAAGACATCTCTTCAAAAGAAGGGGAAAAAAAGAAAGAGAAAAGCTCACGCAAGTAAAGGAACAAGCACCAAGAGGCAGGAAGTCTCCGGGTAGGGCCGAGGAAGAGAGGTGATTAATGGCTCTAAGATTTCATTAATTATTTAATACAATTAATAATCCAATGTCCGGATCCAATGCTCCACATGAAGATGCTGCCGTATCCAGGATTTTGACCTTTCTCTCTGCCTTAATCTCTGCACCTTGGTTATTAACTGCCCACGAAGACCATACAACATATTTAAAACAAAATATGTCACAAAAACGACAGATCACTCCCAGAACTGGACCCTCAACAACCCTTATTCTAGCTCCATAATGCAGATTACTACGAATCCAATTCAACTGTTCACTTTGAGCAAAAAAAATTCAACTGCTCACAGTCTCCGAGGTAAAATGCCAAAAGTAACAGGAGGTGTACGTTTTCTTTGTTGTAAGAAAGAGACCAAAAACCCACAGTTCTGGCTCCACTGTCATTGTGCTGTTTCACCCTACCCTTCTCATCCTTCTTTCATAGCTTAGGGACTAGGGAGGGGAGAAGAAGAGAACAATGCCGAGCTACGCGTTTCTGAACGATGAGCTCTCAAAGCATACCTCAATTTTTGGGTTACGACTGTGGGTGGTGCTGGGAATATTCGTCGGAGCAGCCATTGTCATTTTACTGTTTATCATATCACTCTGTTTCGCTGCTAAACGCAATAATGCTTCAAAGCTCAAGTCTTGTCAGAAACCCACCAACATCAACATACCAAATGTGTCCAAGGAGATTCAGGAAATCCGGATAGACCATTCTCATGAACCAACCAAGCCAAACCTTGTGCCCGATGCCGACCCGTTTCAGGAATCACAGTCCGAGGCTCTAGATAGAGCCCAAGCCATTCTTCTTCAGCAGGAAAACGAAAGCCCAGGAACAGGGCCCCACAAAATTCACATTGAAATCGGAAAGGGCCACCGGATTTCGTACCCTGAGAAGGGTGGTGGTTCGTCGCATGGCAGCGGGGAGGTTCGGTCCGGTGAGCAACCCTCCATTGCTGTGCCGGAAGTTTCTCATTTGGGTTGGGGCCATTGGTACACTCTTCGAGAGCTTGAGGTCTCCACCAATTTTTTCGCCGATGAGAATGTCATAGGTGAAGGTGGCTACGGAATTGTTTACCGAGGGGTGTTGCAAGATAATACCAATGTTGCTGTTAAAAATTTGCTCAACAATAAGTATGGGTTGCATGATTTTAACTTTCTCTTTGAATCCTACATCCACGAATTTTTCTAAACTCCTAATGAAGTTTTAACTGTTACGTATTTAATGTGATATGGACGTATGAGCTCAATAATGAATTGTAGTTAGCATCGCTTAAAAGAAGGTTAAGATAGTCCTATTCTGCTTACAGGGGTCAAGCTGAGAGGGAGTTCAAGGTGGAAGTTCAAGCAATTGGACGCGTTCGGCATAAAAATTTGGTCAGGCTGCTTGGATATTGTGTTGAAGGAGCTCATAGGTATTTCGATACATTCATGATGAAATATTCAATGCTTTTATTCTTCATCTTCTTACACGTTGTGACCGTCTGAACTTCTTCAACTGTTTTAATATGAGTAATATGCATTTGGGTACTAATTCATGTGTTTGAAACATTGCAGGATGCTTGTTTATGAGTATGTGGACAATGGAAATCTAGAACAGTGGCTACATGGAGACACCAACCCTTCGAGCCCCCTGACGTGGGATATCCGAATGAATATAATACTTGGAACTGCTAAAGGGTAAATGCGAAATCCACTTATTTTTCCTTCGAGTTCATTTTTCAGATTACTCCTATTTTTTTTGGTGAAAGCTTAGTACTTGTTGATTGTAGGTTGACATACCTTCATGAGGGGCTTGAGCCGAAGGTTGTTCATCGTGATATCAAGTCGAGCAATATATTGCTTGATAAGCGATGGAATCCGAAAGTTTCTGATTTTGGGCTTGCAAAACTTCTGGGATCCGAAAGGAGTTATGTGACGACTCGCGTGATGGGAACATTTGGGTTGGTTGAACTTTCCATTGAAACACTGTAGCCACTTTCCAACTAAATAAAAGTGATCCAGGCCTAACAGGACAGAAATGACCTGTTCTGTTTCACAGATATGTGGCGCCAGAATATGCAAGCACTGGCATGTTGAACGAAAGAAGCGATGTGTATAGCTTTGGAGTTCTTCTTATGGAGATAATTTCTGGTAGAAACCCAGTTGACTATAGCCGTCCTCCTGGAGAGGTATCAACCCATACTATATACAGTTACTCTGTTTTTGGGTCACATTAAGGCATCTTCTCTATGTTCTTCCTCCACCAAACATGTTCTTTGTGGTGATAATTGGCAAGTCAACTTTGCAGGTGAACCTGGCTGAGTGGCTGAAGACAATGGTTACAAACCGAAATGCAGAAGGTGTACTGGATCCTAGGCTACCTGAGAAACCTTCTTCTAGAGCGCTGAAGCGTGCCTTATTAGTAGCTTTGCGGTGTGTGGATCCAAATGTCCAGAAAAGGCCAAAGATGGGACATGTTATGCATATGCTCGAAGCTGATGAGTTCCCATTTCGAGATGTGAGTTTGCCTAGAAATTTTGAATATTTTGGTACTATCATCCTTAATATATGATGTTATATAAATCATGTCTGCAAACCGTTGGAGCTGGATCAGTTCTCTGCATTTTCATTTAGTTGGTGCTTTGATGTTTACTTGCTGGAATTACATTGAATATTCAACTCTTTCCTGAAAGCCATACCTTATGTGATATTCGGAGCACATAGTATTAATTTTGATTTTGGAATCTTTTTTACAGGACCGTAGAGCTGGGAGGGAATATGGACGGTCCCATCAGGATAACACAAGAGAAAGGTTGATGGAAAATCGAGTAAGCGAATCTGCTGAAAGCAGTGTGCATGAAAGTAGTTCCCACACTAAATAGGTCTTTTAGATAACGCAAGAACTTAAAGGACAGTAGCGTTACTTGGGATGCTTTTGACACTGTCTTCTTCCCTGTACATGTTATGTTTTTGTTAGTCAATATAGTACTACAACTACTAGATGCTGTTTAATTGAAAGCAGTAAGCCGAAGGTCTTATCGGCCTAAATCATGTTTGCTTTGGTTTTTTCCCCCGTTTTACTAAATTATATTCAGAACTGCGTGACTCTATAACGTTGCTTACCTATCTCTATCTATTACAACCATCAACACACATTTAATGATCCATTTCTAATTCATCTTGGAAATTTATCTTTCTTCCCTTGCCTAAACTTTGCTCGACTTCAGCCCTTCCTTCTCTACGGTCCCAGAGCTTATATCTTGAATTTCAATCTGTTGTGGGAAAATGAGGGCTTAATGGTGCTCAAATTTGGGTATGATGCATTTTGTTCGGGTTGGCACCTGGATATGCAAGGCGATTGGGCATCTTAGCTCGTATCAGTCAGTTCAGGAAGTATTCTTGTTGTTTGTTAGATTAAGCACAATTCCTTATTTCTTCATTGTTTCTGTGTTCAGTGGAAGTTTCCCACATGTTTGCCCCCTTTCTCTCTTCTTGCCTAATATGTCATTGTTAACTAAACGGATGGTTTCTAAATGCTGTGGCTTGATCTATTTTTCAGTTTATGTAGTTGGATGAAGGTCCATCTCTCTATTTCATATATAAGTTATATTAATCTGTTATTTGTTTTGTTGTTTATGATTTTATTAAACCTTTTATTGTAACTAGCTAGGCATATCTTGCAGCTATTCCTTATATATCCCCACATGTAACCTTATCACGTTTTTACTATGTCTCGGCTTCTGCTATTACTCCATATGACATTTTGTCCTGCTATGTGTTCTACTGGATATTTTCTTCTGAATCCTTCTTCAGCCCATTAAATTCTGTTTCATTGTGTGTTGGATGTTTTCGGGGGGAATGACTACCTTAAGGCAATTCTTTGTGAAGTGTTAGAAGGAGCAAGGCTAGGTTAGGTTTGTTCTGTCAATGTTTGCAGGTTTTGTAATTTTTCCTGTTTCAGAAGCTAATGTTTTATATTCCCAGCTCATCACTCTGTAGACCTGCACTGGCAGTACGAAATTTCATCGAAGAAAGATTTCTGAAGATGAAGGAAAGTTAGATGCATATAAATAATTCTGGTAAAAATTATTCTCAAAAGCTAATCCAAACATATATTTGTTCGTCGTCATTAATTGAATTTCTCATGATGATGTCCAAGAACTTCTCTTGGAGGAGCTGAGGGTGAGGGGTTGAGTTCTGTTCCCCAAAAGTATGAATCAGAGGAAGTTTCTTGAACCGGCTAAAAATTCCTTTGAAATTTGTGTTGCTCATATAAATAGTCCGTTAACGTGAGGACAAAACTAAGTGCATGTGTGTTTAGGAATGTGGGCGATTTTTAAATGTCAGAAATATTTACTAATGACAGTACCTCCTTCTTCCTATGGTCCAACAACGATTAATTTCCTGACAATGCTACAAAATTTTATGTATACCATAATTTCTGAGCTTATTAACTATGCTTGAGGATTCAAGCACTCCTGGGTGTGTGTTTGTTTGATTTTTTGCAGACTTTTACTTGGCATTTCTTATGAGCATTGTGCGGTATATATTTCTTCATGTTACAAGAGTTTGAATGATTAATATTTTTTCTTTGTTGTCTAATTGAGGTTTTGTATACTTTATAACTATTGCTGGATGTGGTCATCTGAATGAGTTTATTTGAAACGGTGATGGCAAGTGGCTACAGTGGTCCCAGTCAAAAAACCATTCGGGTTATTGAAATAATGAATTCCTTGTTCTTATAGAGTGAGTTGCTTCCTGCGTCCCTAAAGATAAGTCCTAATACAAATTTCTAGGTGCTCCCCTCCCGGTTCAAAATTTATTTTCTTCGACTAACAATTTTCATAAACCAATAAAAATGGTTAAAGTCAATATAGTTGTCATACAATTTAAATAACTTCCAATATTATCCATACTAATTACACTAAACTTTATTATTATATTAATCATTACTCCCATTCACTATCCTTATTAATTATAAGCATACATGAAAAAAAAATTTAATACGCTTTGAAAACAAGCAAGTGCCTTATAAAAAGGACAAAATATAATTATTAGTTGGTGCCTTATAATAAAGAGCAGAGGGAGTAAGACAGAGTTGACTTTTTCTATAGAGATTAAAAAAGCTAAATAAGTTACTTAATCATATCATATAATGTGTAACACTCTGGTCCTATTTATAAATCCCTCTTGACAAAAAAAATTTGTTCCTATTTATAAGTCTTCTTCCAGGCAATAAATGAGATTATGATAATTTTACTCATATTAATTGTACTAATGAAAATAGAAAGAGAAAAAAATAGTTGAAGGATACTCATTCATAAATGAGAGCAAAGTTGAAATTTTTTCCCATAATCATTAAGCTAACTATCTCTCCTTGACATATGTGATTTAGTTAAAATAGACTTATAAATATGACTAATCCTTAAATTATATATCAATTTATTAGTCAAACTAATTAATTTAGAGAAAAATAAATATAAATACTCTGAAATAATTTAATTAGCTTTATTACTTTCTCCAAAAAAGTTAAATTTATCTTATATTTAAGAAGTATTAAATCAGTTGATCACTTGATAATTTAACGCGCATGCACAGTGGCGTGATTTTCGCTGATGAAGACGCTTACTTACTTTTTATTTGGCCCTTATCTGAATATGAGATTTGAACCAGTTACCCTAAACATGAAAAATATAAAATCTCAATGAAGGGGAATGTGTCTACATAATCTGTAGAATTAATATGCATAATCTGTAAATATACAATATAAATACACTAAGAAGGAAATCAGTAGAACTCACAAAACTGTCGAATATGGTAATGAACAATGCAGAAATCCGGGCCCAACTCACGTTGTTTCCTTAAGACAATTTTGCTCCCTCTATATGGATGCCCAAGGTTGATGAGCAATTGTTTCCCAGGATAGAGCAAATTTTTCATCTTCAGAATAATGGCATTCTCAATCAGAAGCCCAAGTGAATACAATGAGTCCCGCTTTCAGAATCGCATGGATATTACTTATAACAAAATGCATTAAACTATATGTATGGGAGCGTAGTATTAGAAAAACGAGATAATTTTTCTGTCATACACATGTCTATTTATAGATAATGAAATGATCAAATGGAATCTCCTCGGTGAACTGACGCGACTAGCGGTGGTAAACCGACGCGACTTCTTATTCATAACCCATGGGATTAGACAAATATCCAACAATCCCCACATAGATAAGAAGTCAATCCATTGTGACCAAGTGCAAAAGAATATGTATGCAAAGTGTGATTCCTTTACGAGCAGCAACTACATCAAGAAGGCAGGGGTTACCTTTGAACCTTCTCTAGTAAAACCCTATTGGATATATTGGTCAATTAGTGGACGCGCTGTCTTGAACCGTTGACCTTTTAATGTATACTAAGACAATAGGAGTCACAGAGTTGATCCTCTAGCATCGTTGGTTCTTATGCTGTATCCATTTTGGCCCTGGACACTACCTGGTTCTGCGAGTATTCTAGAGAATCGGCCGTTTTAAGTTCTCATAGATGAATATGTGTTATTTGAATTGACTCTTGATTTTGAAAATCAATTTTGTGAATTAAGTTGATTTTTCCATGATTACGAGATGCACACACACACATATATGATATATATGTTTTTATATGCGATATATACATTTGAGATTTGAATTCAATAGAGACATCTGGAAGCCAAGCAATTATTGATACTATTTGTTTATTGCTTCGAATCTATGTTCAATTTTAAGATTTTAGATTTGATTTTCGAAAATTAAAGTCTCTAAAATTATGATTTCTATGGATTATATATGCGTAAGTTTGAAACTCCAATATTATGATATGATTTTTGTGCATGTGTATATCTCAACTTGTTTCTGATTTGCATATGAATTATTAAAAGTAATTTTCATGCATTTCGGAATTACTTATATATATTATTGATGTGTAATATATGTATATATATGCAAATATTGTTTAAATATTCCAATTTCCTTGGCCTATTTTTAGGAAACATATTCCCTTTTGAATATGTTATGTGAATATTTATTTCTACAATAAAATATATAAGTCTATATATGTTTTAGGCCATGAAATTAGTATAATATAGAAACGTTAAATGTAAACTTGTTTTTCTATCGGGAAGTCGTCCTTTAAAGCCTTGTGTTGGGTCACAAGGTAAAGGTGCTTCCTGGCCACGAAATTGGTGGCATTGTGTAGATCTCGAAAAAATGAAGAGATAGACACCAACAAAAAAAAAAAGGACGCTGAAAATGCCAGTTAAGGAGGGTTACAGTGTCGGGTTCGAAAGAAACGACTAGAGGATCCAACCAAGTCAAAGAACCCGGATGGAGGTTGAAGAAGGGTTAAACGACATGTTGTTTTGGGGTCCCTTAGAACGACACGTTTTGGATATGTGCGTTGCTTCAGCCATGAAAAGAAACTGTGTGTTTCATTTATTATGTCATATATATATATATATATATATATATATATAAAACATGCCTCCTGGTGGAGCGGTTAAATGAAACGGATAGTTTCATTTAAGTAATTTTTTTTTAAAAAAGGTGAGGTTGTTTTAAACGGTGTGTTCACTTGAAAAATAAAAATATATAAAAGAGAAATGTCGCTTCCTGTGAAGCGGTGGATTGAAAACACATCATTATATTAAGCGACTGTTCTTTTAGATGGAACAATGTGTTTCGTTATTTAACATTTTTTAAATGTTGAGAAAGTGCAGTCATAGTTTTAAATCTTTTAATGTGTTGACGTTTCAGTATGGATGTGCCCATAGAAATCAATATGTTATTTAATTATTTATATATTGATTACTTGCACGGTGAATTTACATCCGTTGAAAAATTCGATTATCTTTAGTTAATAAATATATTAGCTTTGTTTGATAAGGTAATTAATAAATCTTCTACTATCTCTCCTTATTTTAATGAGGATTTGATGAATATTAAATTCATAAAGTGAATATAATATTTCATCGGGAGATTTTGTTGGTTATATTAGATATCATACGAATATGATTTGATTTCATGCTTCAAGTTGCAGAAATTAAATATATTTAAAAGTTAAATGATGAGATTTATCAAAAGTCCTAAATTTTAGGATGTTATGTATTTGGAAAAAGATAGCACTATTGATAAGTACAAAGATAGGTTGAAAGTAAAAGGTTACAGACAACGTGAAAGCCTAAATCACTTTGATACCTATTCACCTCTTACACGAATTACATCCATTCGGATGTTAATCGTATTAGCAACATTGAATGGGTTGGTGTTACACCAAATGGATGTAAAGACAACCTTCTTGAATGGTAACTTAGAGAAGGACATTTATCTAGAACAACCTAAGGGATTTGTTATCTTAGGACAAGAGAGGAAAGTTTGTTGCTTGATCAAGTCTCTTTATGGACTAAAGCAAGCCCAAAACAATGACATGCGAAATTCGATGAAGTTATGTTATCAAATGGCTTTAATATTAATGAATGTAACAAGTGTATATTCGGAATAATGAAAATGGTTTTGTCATAGTCTATCTTTATGTAGATGACATGTTGATAACAAGAAGCAACTATCAAATGATTAAAGCTACTAAGCATTTCTCAACAGTAAGTTTGACATGAAAGATATGAGTCTAGCAGATGTTATTTTGGGAATTAAAATCCATAGAACATATGTTGGGTTGGCTTATCACAAGAACATCTATATTGCTAAAATTCTTGAGAAATTCAAGAGTTTAAACATAGCTCTTGTGACGAACCCTATAGATTCTAGTCTTCGTCTGTCGAGAAATACTGGCATAGCTAAAAATCAAAAGGAGTATGCTAGAGTGCTAGGCAGTGTTATGTATGAACTACACTAGACTTGATATTGTCTATACAGTAAGCATGTTGAGTTGTTCTACAAGTAATCCAAATGAGCTTCATTGGAAAGCTATGATAAGAGTTTTAGGTTACGTAAAACAAACTGAAAACTTTGGTTTGCATTACGAAAAGTACCCTATAGTTTTAGAAGGGTATTGTGATGCAAATTGGATCACCATCTCTAATGACACAAGATCCACAAGTTGATATGTATTCACCCTTGGTCCGGGTGCTGTGTCTTAGAAGTCATCCAAGCAGACTTGTATTGCAAGATCAACTATAGGAGCAAAGTTCATTCCTTTAGATAAAGATGGTGACAAAGCCGAGTGACTTCGTAATTTTCTTGAAGACATTCCTAGTTGGCCAAAACCAATACCAACAGTATGTATACGCTGTGATACTGATAGTCAAGCAATTATTGGTAGGGCCAAGAATGTCATATACAACGGTAAGTCTAGACATATACGTCATAGACATGATATTGTTAGACAACTACTCTCGAATGGAATCATCTCAATTGATTATGTAAAATCAAAAGAAAATATAGCGGATCTATTGACTAAAGGGATTTCTAGAGAGTTAGTTAGAAATTTGTCCAAAGGAATGGGTTTAAGGCTGATCTATTGTTGATTATCGCGGTAACTCTACCTAGAAGAGTGGAGATCCCATGAACTAGGTTCAAAGAGACAACTAAGTCTTAATCGACTGTTAACACTATGGAGTTTTAAATTCATACTCATTCCTAGACAAGACAGTGCATATAAATAAGGGTAAGCTTTTAATGGTTTCTTAATCTGATGTGTTCAGATGATGTATATTGACTTACATCACAATGAATCACCTATGTGAGTGTGAAGCGTGAGCTGCTTCTATGAGAACTTAAAACGGCCGATTCTCTAGAACACTCACAGAACCAGGTGGTGTCCAAGGCCAAAATAGACACAGCATGAGAACCAACGATGCTAGAGGAGCAACTGTGTGACTCCTATTGTCTTGGTATACACTAAAAGGTCGATGGTTTAAGACAGCGCATCTACTAATTGATCAGTATATCTGATAGGTTTTTACTAGAGAAGGTTCAAAGGTAACCCTTACCTTTCTCGATGCAGTTGCTGTACGTAGAGGAATCGCACTTTGCATACATATTCATTTCCAATTGGTCATGATGGACTGACTTCTTATCTATGTGGGGGATTGTTGGATATTTGTCTAATCCCATGGGTTATGAATAAGAAGTCGCGTCAGTTCACCATTGTCGGTCACGTCAGTTCGCTGAGGAGATTCCATCTGATCATTTCATTGTCTATAAATAGACATGCGTATGACAGAAAAATTATCTTGTTTTTCTAATACTACGCTCCCATACATATAGTTTAATGTATTTTGCTATAAGTCACATTCGTGCGATTCTGGAAGCAAACTCGTTGTGTTTGCTTGAGCTTCTAATTGAGAGTGTCATCATTCTGAAGATGAAAAATCCGCTTTATCTTGGGAGACAATTGCTCATCAACCTTGGTCATCCATATAGAGGGAGCAAAATTGTCTTAAAGAAACGTGAGTTGGGCACGGATTTCTGCATTGTTCATTACCATATTCGACAGTCTTGTGAGTTTTACTGGTTTCCTTTTTAGAGTAGTAATATTGTATGTTTACAGATTATGCATATTTAATTATACAAATTCTTATCTTAGTGATATTTCTATCTTGAAAGTATTTTCACCAACAAATATAACCCATAAGTGGTGAACTCAATTCTAATCATGATAGGTAAGTTAAGGAACGAAACATGGCTATATCTAAAACAGGACATGCTCCCTCCTCACAAAACTCAAATACTCCCTCCGATGTTAATTATATGAACACTTTTATAGTGTAAATTGAACTACAATAACAATTTGATTTACAAGTCATTCTTTCATGTATAAATGAAAAGCTCACCTCTCTTAGTGGATCAAGAATGTCATTATTTAAGCAGAAATTGAAGTAAAAATTTTGCCATAACAGGTTACTAAAACGGGGAAGGGGAGAACAATGATGGGCCTACCAGTAGTTGTGTGTAGTTTCAGGTATATTTCTTCACGACTCTTACCAGATGAACCTTTGCTTAGCCTATCCTGTAGAGAATGTTGAAGGGTTCCTACACTTATAAGAAGAAAATTAAATTGAGACAATTAGAAACATCATAGGAGTGGTGCTACTGTGCTAGTAGAAGGCTTTGAAGACATTTTCTGTCCAAGCGTTGATGAGACAAGTACATTGCTCAATGAATTTAAAACCAAAAAAATAATAATCTTAGCTATTATTACTTGCAGAAACCTGCTGAGATTTATTTTCAATTTGTAAGACGATTGACTTGCTGCTTAAAGAGTTATCTCTTTTTAAATAAATGCTTATGGGAGCTCTGGTAGCACCATTTTCACTTGTGGGCTTCCAAAAATTTAATTATGACCCATTAAGGGAGAAAACAACAGAACAGTGAACAAAGTAAACAAGAAGCAAATAAGCTAAATAACTTACCAGAACAGGATGTCCAATCAAGCTATTCAAGACAGCAGATTTTCCAACACCCTAAAAAGTCAATCAGTGATAGGGACTAGAAGAAAGGGGATGCGCGACAACGAGCTATGGAAAAATAGCTAGGGCTCGGACGTACAAGAGATCGGAGAAGGAGGGGGATTGGCGTTGGAAACAGAGCACGCAAGTCGATCGAAGGACGACGTGAAGAGGGAAGACGGAGGAGATGGAGCTAATGCGGTGACAACAAAGTGAGGGAAAAGATATTGGAAGGGCGAATGTGAGAGAGCCAGGCAAGTGTGATCAGTGTGAGTGTTAGTGTATCCGCAGAGCTTGTAGGTTTAATTAATTAGTACGCCCTCAATCTGATATTTGGAACTTTGACGTCCTAAAGTATTTTTCAGGACGCCATATTTTCAATTTTGGCATCTTGATTTTATTTTTAGGACGCCAAAAAAATTCCTAGTGTCAAAAAATTCATCAAAATGTGCCAAAAAATTTCCTAGCACCAAAAAATTAATTATAAGTGTCCTAAATATATTTTAGGACGCCTAAAATTCAATTTTGGCATCCTGATTTTATTTTCAGGATGCGAATAATATTTTATTTTAATTTAGGCGTCCTAAGTCTCAAAATTCAGCTAAATAATTATGAAAATGCCACTGTTTATACTTTTTACTTCCTTTTTTAAAATAAGGACGTCTTTTAAGAAAGTAGTATTCACTTTTTGTAGTAGTGTTGTGAGCGGAATCATAATTTGAGGAAGAGGCTGACTCTTAAGGACTGGACCAGAGGAGTAGATCGCTCATCTTCACCCTCTTTTTCAACCTTTGACAATGAGAGTTGGGTGTGGGAGGAGGAGAAGGATGTTACATCCTAATTTTTAATTTAAGGATTTAATATGTATTTATTATGTATTTGTTGGAGAAAGAGAGAGAAGAGAATGAGAAAGAAAGAAATTTGGAAAATATATATATATATATATATATATATATAATAATATTATATTATAATTCAATATAACATAATATTATATTATAATATGAAATAAGGAGGGCAGGACGTGTTGCTGCCCACCTTTTAATTGTTGTGGTAATAAGGGAGTGGTTTACCCACTGCCTTACAAGTTACAACCATACCCCCTCCCCTTCTATTTATTCAACACACCCACACATCACACACACAGGGTCCGGAGGAGAGACGAGAGTGAGAGGTGAGAGTGGGGAAGGAAGGGAAAAGAGAGGTTTAGAGGCTTTTCAGTCTATTTTAAGGTATATTATTTATCTTATAATATTATTTAGATAGATAAATTAACTTCTTTTCAAAAAAATTTCCTCATGAAAGTTATTCTATATATTTTCTCTTTCTTTTTTGGTACAGCCAGTGGGGGGAGAGGGAGGCAGGGCTCGAACCCTGGACCAGGGGGAAGGTCAACTCCTAAAGCTGGCTCTAGTGCCATCACGCTACGAGGTGCTTGGCTATATTTTTCTCTTTCTAGTGAAGATAATATTATGGTGGTTAGTGAAAATCTTTGTAGTTTAGATTTTGGGAAAGCTTTGAGTTTTGACAATAGAATACTATATATATGTAGTATATGATTAATAGTAAATTTTAATCGGTTTAGATTTATTGTTTGGTTATTATAGGAATTTAAAATGAATTTTTCTATTTAAGAAGCTTAGGATTTATGTCGTATAAAATGTTTTTACCGATTAAAGGTTGTGTAAATAATTTATTTGGGTTAGCAGAGACATTATGGGAATTTTAATCGGTTTAGTTTTGATATATGAAAGACCAAACTATCATTTCTAGAATTTTTGGGACTAAAATGTCATTTTTGAAATTCATGGGACTAAAATGTTATTTCTGAAATTCATGGGACTAAGCTGTCATTTTTGAAATTTGTGGCACTAAACTATATACTCCTTCCGGTCCTAATTATAAGAGCTAGTTGACTTTTTTGGAGAGATTAAGGAAGCTAATTAAATTACTTTAAAGTATTTTTATTTTTATTTTTTTCTTCAAACTTATTAGTTTGACTAATAAACTAATATAATCTAAGAATATTTAACATATGAAATGATTAAGTAACTTATTTAGCTTCCTAAATCTCTCCAAAGAAAATCAACTAGCTCTTATAATTAGGACCGGAGGTAGTAACTTTCATTTTTTTGGTTATAATAATATATTATTATTAAAATTTGAATATTTTAATTTTATGAAATTATAAGTTATAATTTTTATTATATATAGTTTTAGAAGAGTTATTAATGGTTAGTAAATTGTTTATGGTAGATTAATTTTTGGCGTGTGTTTGAGCTCTTGGATTAGGAACAGTGTGTTAATAGTTAGCTTTGGTAAGAGATAACCACTTTCCACTTATTATGTGTATTGATATGTTGTTTGTGAATATTTTTGTGAAATAATTATGGATATTTTAATAGAAATTTTCTTGTGGAACCCTATGATTTGAATTGTGCAATATATGCATATACTTATTTATGTATAAGAATTGGGAATTGAGATATTATGACATGATTATAAGAATTATTTAAATAACATGATATGAATGTGAAAATTTTGGAAAAAACTCCTGTTGAGTTATTTATTATGATAATTATAGAAAGGCTTGAATTGGGAAGAAATATAGTAGTTATTCTACCACGTGGTGTAGCCTCCATTGGTGCACGATGGTTGGCTGTCTACTATTCCACCTGTTCAATGAGGAACTAGCCCACTAGTTCAATGAGGGCTTACGACACCCCACTAGTTCAATGAGGGGAAAGACCCATGGTCTGAGACATGTACTCTGAGGATTTTGGTCGGTCCCCACCACATGACCAGTGAGCTTTTGAGTAACCAGTAACATGGATGTAATTTAGCCCATGGGTTTAGTTGGAGTAAATAAGGCGGTTCGGTTGGATTGATGGGAGGCATCTTAAGAATTGTGTTAATAAGAATTGTGATACATAATTTATTATATGAAATTTGTGATGTGGATATTGGTGAATTATATTTTTAATACTTTGTTATATAAATTGTTCCACATTGCACCACACTAGTACATATTAGTATTCATGATGAGTTGGATTGATGGTTACAACATTTTTCTCCCATGCGGGTCCTGTTGGGATCCGTACAGGCAGTGGAATTATAAAATTTTTACAAATCCCATTGGAGGATCTATCAATGGCGTTTAAATCAAGATTTGTTAGAAACCATACCTATGTGCGAATTGGTGAACGTCTCTTTCGGATTTGATCACGTAGGCTACCTTTTCGTTCGCAAAACTTTTGAGTCTCCTCCCTCTACCGGTATCCACACAAATAGCACTTATCACCGGAGGCAGCGTGCTAGCGCCATCAAACCTTGTGTGTCTTTTTTTTTCTCTCTAGGGTTTCTTGCGGCTTCTCTAATTCATCCGTTTTCTTAATACGACTAGATCAATATCTATTTAAAGAGTTTTTAAAACTCTAATGAGTCGTATTAAAATATTCCAAAATTAATCCAATCAATCTTGAAATTTGAATCTGAATTAAAACAATATATTAATTAAATCTGTCCGATAGATTTAATCAAATATATTTATTTAATTCGAATTATGAGCCTACAGATTTAATTTATCTTTATAAATTAAATCTGAGATATGATATCTTTCTATTTAATTAAATCTGAGATACTATATCTCAATTTAATTAAATCTGAGATACTACATCTTTATTCGAAAATTAAATCTGAGATACAATATCTCAATTTGTTATAGTTATTTAATTTATCAAATAAATTAAATACTATATATAATAATATTAATATCAATAAATAATATCATTATTATTTTCGAATTTAATAATATATATATATATCCATCCTAGATTAAATACTGTATTCATTAAATCTTAGACATATATAAGATTCAATGAATCTAGACACTTCTGCTTGTGTTGGGCTATTCTTGTGTGTGACCCTGTCGGCCCACATGAGATTGGCAGTGGGTCAATACTGTACCAGCTCACAAGTCGCAAGCGGCCTCTAGCAAGACATTACGACTACCCAATTCATATGAGGATTGATGATACGATACTACTTATGTTACAACCATGTCATGTTTCTTTTGTCACGCGATAATTTGGTCAAGGATGAGGCATGGATAATGTCAACTTCCTGTTCTTGACCATTACTTTCTCGATTCTCGAGTAGTCTAATAATGGAAACTCCTTTCCTTTATAGTATGGCCATATATTTCTCAGATTTACTCATCAAAGGGCCCAGTATTATTTCTCTACAAATGTAAGGGACAAATTTCATCTTGACCATTCACATTCCTCTACATGAAAACCACTGATTCTGATCCAAGCCTTTATCATCACCTGGTCAAAGGTGACTTTTGACTAGGTCAAAGATCAGCGACTCATCATGTAGGAATCCATGATGATCTCAGGTCAAAGGGCGTTGTGACATGGTTATACATGAGATAAGCTTATGACTAAATCCATGCAGCCTTCTCATAATGGGTCGATCCAGCACCTTGTACTCTTACAAGTGCCTATGACTTTGATTCGTATCTCCATACCTCATTAAATTCATATTGGTCTTATTTCATCTTCGCTCCCGCGTAGATGACCGACCAGGGACATTCAGGATAATCTACAAGATATATCCAAGGATACAGTTATCACTATAAACATGCGAATGAAATGATAACTAAATGGAGAACAATGACTTGCCCCTAGTGCATAATTTTCAACAGGTCCATCAGGGAAGACTCCGAAAGCTTAAGCTACTTCTTCTGATAGTAGTGCTTCCATCTTTTGATTTATGTTGGATGATTATATATTGTCACGTTAGGGCTCATTCAGCGTACTCTGATTTATTTTGTGTCATTTTGATAAATGTTGAAGCATTATTGAGTTATTGATCAAACCATTATATAGCATTATGTTAAGTAAAATGGAAGATGTTACAAAGGATGGGACTGGACCACAGTAGAAGAGTGAGAGGAGCTGGAGAGAGAGTGGATTGTCTTCTTCGTTCCTCGCTTAGTTTGATTTTTTTTTTTTTGGGGGGGGGGGGGGCCATGGCCGCTTGTTTCTTTTAAGATCCGTCCCTGGCTTCAAGTGTTGATGGATTTTTATTTTTTATTTTTTAAAAAAAAGCGTTTCAACTTTTGGAAAAAAATGCTAGGAATAGGTGATCCAATAAAAAATGTACTATTAAATATATATTTGTATATATTCTAATTTATTCATTATAATATATTTAATTAAGTACTTTAGAATTTTTAAATTTTCTTAATACTAATTTAAATTAGTATTGTTCATTAGAATAAATTTACTTATTGGAATATATTTAATTTTTTTTATCAAATTTAAATTTAAATTTGTATCTTCAATTATCACAATATATACAACTAATATATATATATATATATATATATGTAATATTTAATAATATTTATGTCTTTTCAAACACTGTTTCAAACAAGAGCTCATTTAGGGGGGGGGAAGTCACTTCGCCAGCGCTTTAGTAGTGCAGTGGTATAGGAGCTTGACTCCCCTCCCTTCGAACCATACCCTCTTCACTATGTGTATCAAAAAAAAAAAAGTCATTTCTGCTATCGCTATCTCAAATACAAATTACATTTAAAATCTGAATTTTATTCTCTCTTCCATTTATAAAAGTTTATCTGAAAAAAGTTACTCTTGTAACCGGGCACATAAATACGAGCTACAAACAAAATATGTGGGGTCTCAAGAGTAGGAAATAAACATGTTTCAAAAGTCCAAAATAGTGAAGTAAAAAAAATAGTGAAGGAAACCCACCCCAATACCAATTCCAAGGCAAAGGGGGACAAGTCGCAATTCGTAGTTTGTCGGTGCCGTGTGGTCAAAAACAAAGTTTGTCACTGCGCAGAAACTTGAACAAATGATATCTTCAAGTGGTGAGAAGTCTTCACTTCACCATGGAAAATCCAATCCTGAAGCAGCCGTGGAAGGAGATTGATATGATCGCCCAATACTCATGTGGATCGTCACCAAGGGAATCACTTCACTGATTTATTACCTCCATGTATTCACCGATGTGTCCTGTTATATTTTACTTCTTCTCCTTTTTATTATAATTATAATGCAGCAACTAATAAGTATCTTATAAGATATTAATTAGTTTTCAATAAGCATTAAATATATTTTTCTTGGATATAAAATATTAGTTAGATTTCAAGGAGCATTATATATATTTTCTATGTGTATATATGCCTATATTTTAATAAGGGTATGTTGTAAAGCAAAGTAATAATGAATATAGAAAATTAGAGTTTAGCAGAATTAGTATTAATAATATAGAAAATCACTTGGGACGGACGAGTATCATCTAGTTAGCCCCTTATTTACGCAACACCCCATACTCGGACTTACCTTTCAGGAGGACCCTTGCCTATATATGCGATTGTGGGCACACCACAGGATTCCCGTTCCACACCATTCAGTCTTTCTTCACATAACCTGCCTAGCATTGAGTATATTATAATTACTAATACCCCTCTATCACTCTCTTCCTGCAACACTCTCATTCTCTATTTGTCCCTGTGCTTCTTTGTGCTCCATCATGCTCCTACTTATTACCTCTCCAACTCATCTCTGTTTCAATGAATGCACAGAGTACGCATCAAAAACACGAATTACTCACCACTGATTAAAATTAAGTTCTGGTCACATATCCTGATAAAAGTAAAAAGAGAGAAGAATACAGGTCCACAGAACACATGGGCATGGCTTGTTGATAATATACACGCGGTCCACCTGAAAGATATATACCCTTAGGACAACTTGGAACATAAGTGGTGACTTGAGTGGGGAATCTCTTGGGGCCTAACCATACCCCTCCCTTCTCTATATAAGTCTCTGACTCAGTTTCTTGTCGTAAAACACCATCCAACTTCTCATATTAGCTAGCAATGACTGCTACTCATATTTGTGTGTGTTTGTGGTTATCCACCATTGCAATAATCCTCCATGCCGTCTTCTTCACATTGGCTGATCAGTCCGACAACTACATCATCCACATGGACGTATTAGCCATGCCCAAAGCCTTCTCCACTCAACACAACTGGTACTTGTCCACACTTGCCTCTGTACTCAACAACCCTCACCTTGTTACAGCTAATCTCAACTCTTCCCCTTCTAAACTTATCTATACCTACACCGACGTCATGAATGGTTTCAGTGCACACTTAACCCCTTCCCAGCTTGAAGCTCTTAAAACCTCCCCTGGCTATATCTCATCATTCCGTGATTTGCCCGTCAAACCTGACACCACACACTCGCCCCAATTCCTTGGTCTCAATCCCAAAGTAGGAGCATGGCCTGCCTCAAACTATGGCAGTGACATTATAATCGGATTGGTCGACACCGGAGTTTGGCCGGAAAGTGAAAGCTTCCGAGACCAAGGGATGTCTGAGATCCCTTCAAGATGGAAAGGACGATGTGAAAGTGGCACCCAATTCAATTCATCATTGTGCAACAAGAAACTCATCGGAGCTCGATCCTTCAACAAAGGATTGCTCGCCGAGAACAGAAACGTCACCATCGCCGTGAATTCCACCCGTGACATGGACGGTCACGGGACCCACACGTCAACAACCGCAGCAGGAAGTCATGTTGGCGGTGCTTCTTACTTCGGGTACGCTATTGGATCAGCTATTGGTGTGGCTCCAAAGGCTCGAGTGGCTATGTATAAGGCTCTTTGGGAATTTGGGGCCTACGCTTCTGATGTTATAGCTGCCATTGATAGTGCCATAACGGACGGTGTGGATGTTATTTCATTATCGTTGGGGTTTGATGACGTAGCTTTGTACGAAGACCCTATCGCTATAGCAACTTTCGCAGCCATAGAGAGAGGCATCTTCGTCTCCACGTCAGCAGGTAACAAAGGCCCATCTCTTGCAACTTTGCACAACGGAACACCGTGGGTTATAACTGTAGCTGCTGGGACCTTGGACCGTGAGTTTCACGGGACCCTAACACTCTGCAACAATAATAATGGAGTTCGGCTCCATGGCTTGTCTCTCTATCCAGGAAACTTCTCAGCAAGCCACAACTTTCCGATGGTCTTCATGGGCACGTGTGACAATTTGAAGAAACTGATACGAGTTAGGAACAAGTTTGTGGTGTGTGAAGAGAAGAACGGTACCCTCGGCGATCAAGTGGATATTCTTGACAGGGCAAAAGTTTTGGGGGGTGTGTTCATTTCAGATAGCCCTGAAGTCACATTTTATTTTCAGACCAGGTTCCCATCCATCTTCATAAATCCAGAGAAAGGAAAAATTGTCAAAGATTACATAATGAAGAACTCAAATCCAAAGGCAAGTATGGCTTTCAATATGACGGTCTTGGGGACCAAACCAGCACCAAGTGTGGATAGTTATAGTTCTAGAGGACCTTCACAAAGCTGCCCGTTCGTGTTAAAGCCTGACGTCATGGCTCCCGGAACATTAATCTTAGCTGCATGGCCCCAAAAAGTTCCGGCAACGGGGTTGGAGTCCAAAAGTTTATTTAGTAACTTCAATTTACTATCTGGGACATCCATGTCTTGTCCACATGTCGCCGGAGTTGCAGCTCTTTTGAAGGAAGCACACCGTGATTGGAGTCCCGCCGCCATACGGTCTGCCATAATTACTACATCCGACATCCTAGACAACACCCTCGGACTCATCAAAGACATTGGCGATGATTACAAATCAGCTTCTCCTTTGGCCTTGGGAACTGGTCATGTTAATCCTAATAGAGCCCTTGACCCTGGACTTGTTTACGATGCAGGAACTGAAGACTACGTGAATCTTCTTTGTGCATTAAACTTCACCCAAAGGAACATTTCCATTATCACCAGATCCTCTTCCAACAATTGCTCCAATCCCTCCTTGGACCTTAATTATCCCTCGTTCATTGCTTTCTTTGACGGCGGTGGGGTCACCTCATCGTCTTCTTCTACCCGTGATAAGTCCAAAACGGTGGTGAGAGAATTTAAGAGAACAGTGACCAATGTTGGAGAGGGGAAAACAACGTACGAGGCAAGTATTACAGCCGTGAAAGGGTTTCGGGTCTACGTCATCCCGAACAAGTTGGTGTTCAAGGAGAAGAAACAGAAGCTAAGCTACAAGTTGAGAATAGAAGGACCAGAAATGATCAAGGAGAATGTATCTTTTGGTTATCTGGTCTGGAAGGATCTGAAATACGTGGTTCGAAGTCCGATTGTAGTAACCACTCATGTCCAATTAGCCAGAGCTAATTAATAATGCCTCTCATATTAGTCAGGTTAACTTTATATATTCATTCGCTTCAATAATAATGATTTATCACTTCTTATGGTTAATTGTAATTTACAAAGTATATCTGTTGCGTTGGATAGGGTTCTGCTATATAGTATTGAAGTTATTGAAAGGATATGCAGGAATGAGTGTTGTATCTAGAGGCGTGGCATATTAGTTATTATTCGGAACAAATGGGACAATTCAAGGACACTAGAGAAGGAAGAAGTTGCATTAGGCCGGAACTTTTACTGATCCATGTGGAGAAAGAAAGGTAACCAATCGATGTATTTTTCAGTTAAAGTGTGGCCATATGGATTTCCTTCATTTAATTTACTTCATATTCTGTGGGCCAAACTGTAACTCTTGTCTTTTTTAGATAACGTTGGTCCTAGCTCCCACAATAGTCCCCTAATGGTATATATACTGTTGAGTTAATGTTTGCTAAACATACCCAGATAGGAGATATATTTCACTATCCATATAATATTCTGTTATTTGTGTGTATTTTTTCTGTAATTAAACATATGATATAATATTAGGTCAGATATTATAGGATATAGGAGGGATATTTGGGAGAGATACCGAGCAACCGACACTGTGTATATAATGAAAGCCCAACCATCTGTCGCCCAATACTTAACAGTTAATTAATAAATTAGTATCCTCTTGCTCATTGATGATAAGTGTATGAATATTGATTATTAACTTAACCCCTTTAACCCCCCCCCCCCTTTTTTTTTGTTCTCAAACAAGAACGTCGTGAATTAGGCACTGCTAGCTGCTAGCTGTATCAATCGATGAGAATGGGATCGCTGTGCAGTGAGTTTATGGTAAAAATGAGAAGTCCCACAATTAAGATGTTAATTTAGGTCTTGATTATCCGTACGTTACGTTATATTTATACTAGTTTGGGCTCAGTCACGTACGTTCACTAGTGTAAAAAAGAGCTTTAAGACCGCCTCATTTAGACCGGACTATAGAGAATCAGGTCTTAAAAGTATGACCGGTGACAGTTTCGTAAATATAAAGAACTTTTTGGTATGACCGGTGGCACTTTCGTAAATATATAGAATACTTCTAAGACCGGACTATAAAATATGCGGTCTTAAAAGTATAACCGGTGGCAATTTCATAAATATATAGAACACTTTTAAGACCGGACTATAAAATATGCAGTCTTAAAAGTATGACCGGTGGCAATTTCGTAAATATTGTGAGAAGACGCCAATGAGTCCGAGAATGCCATGATTTATTCCTTCACTTAATTGGAATTATATACAGATGCTAATAAATAAATAATCTTCTGACTTAGGCAGTTCCTATAATTTAGGGATTACAATCAGGAATATAATTATGAAATTCAAAAAATCATGATCTGCTAACTTAATTCCTAAAATCTTTCTAACAACTTAATTACGATGATTACAATCAGAAATATAATTATGAAATTCAAAAAACTATGATCTTCTTATTTAATTCCTAAAATCTCTCTCACAACTAAATTAAGATAATTGCACAATATAATCGTATATGCTAATTAATTAAATTTGAATTTTCAACAAATATATAAAACACTTTTAAGACCGGATGTTTGTAAAAATAGGTCTTAAAGGTATATTTTTAAGACCTGACCCTTTATAGTCCGGTCTTAAAAATATGACCGGTTGCAATTCATAAATATATAAAACACTTTTAAGACCAGACCCTTTATAGTCCGGTCTTAAAAGTGTTTTATATATTTACTAATTGCAACCGGTCATATTTTTAAAACCGGACTATAAAGGGTCCGGTCTTAAAAATATACTTTTAAGACCTATTTTACAAACATCCGGTCTTAAAAGTGTTTTTAAAAAAAAACTAAATTTACTAAACTCGTTAAGTCCGTGAGCGTGCTTGTCTTCTTGGTGATATAACATTTGCTTAGTTATAGATTCAACAAGTGTACCAAGAGCCTAACGAGTCAAATCCTCAGCAAGAATGACATCATCTTCTTCTAATCTACTCGCAATCTTCGTAAGTCATCCAAAGAGCCACACAATCAAATCCTTGACAACGTTGGCAGTGAGATGCTTCGAGGGTTTAGCGATGGCATCAACTCCAATCCTCAGCAACGGCGCAAGGCTTCGAGGATTCTGGATGACAGCGGCTCCTTCCTCTTCGATTTATGGCTCCTCCCACACCATCTTTGCACAGATCTGGCTTAAAACCAAACCCAGATCTCTTCTTGCTTAAGTTTGTTTCCTCCTACCTTGACTGCTCCTGCTCAGATCTGGACTTTGATTTTGGTTGCTTGAAGCTTTGCCAGCATCGACAAGAGGATCCTGCTCAGATTTGGTTGCTTTAAGTTTGTGATTTTTTTGTAGATGTAAACTTCAATTTCACTTCTGATTTTATATTGATTCAAATTCGATTTCCATGGTAAATAATTTCTATTTCTTGTTATATTTTCTTATTTCTGGATTTTGTATTCATCTTTTTTGTTTTTCTTGTTGGTGTTACTTTCAATCTTCTCTTCTTTTTTGTTTTTCTTATTGGTGTTGCTTCCAATTTTCTCTTGGTTCTCTGTCGCTGATGATGGAGGAACATTCAAAATGTTACCAGATCTGGTGATTTGGGACCGATTGTTTCGTTTGGGTTTTTTTTTTTTAATTATTATTTTGAAACACTTTTAAGACCGGATATTTCAAAAGTTCTGTTCATCTGGTTAAGACCACCTAGAACAAGACCGGTCGCAAATCCGGTCTTACATACATATTTCGTCCGGTTTTAAAGCCTTTTTTTACACTAGTAGTTGAGCTGTTGCTGCTGATACAGAGCTAGGAATAATCAACCTCACTTCCTTTGGTCAAGCCGATCGAGGAAGGGCAAGAAAATGAATGATAACTAACTGATATGGAACACTTAAGGTGGTACCAGTAATCGAATCGAACTTGAACTTGAAACC
Source organism: Acacia crassicarpa (assembly GCA_034222035.1). Classification (NCBI taxonomy): domain Eukaryota; kingdom Viridiplantae; phylum Streptophyta; class Magnoliopsida; order Fabales; family Fabaceae; genus Acacia; species Acacia crassicarpa. The sequence goes on from JAWXYG010000003.1 coordinate 11,814,703, forward strand.
TTAGGACAAAGCCATGAAAACTACAATAACCATACGGAACACTTGAACCAAAACAAAATAAAAAATGATACAGAACATTACAGTGTTGGTAAATATGATGCGATTAGGTTGGGCTTCATTTGACAAACCAATAGTTGGGAACGTACCAATCCTAAACGCTGCAATTTTTTTTACCAAATCACAACAACTAATTAGAAACGGGCAACAACTATCTAAATGATTATCAACTATATATATATATTATTATATTGGCAGGCATAAACACGAGAACCATACCTTATTTCTTTGAGTAAGATATATTTTATTTTGACATCAAATTTTATTTAATCACTAACACCGACGTTGATCATAAGAGCACCGACACTTTCTCCGTGAATTACAATTTTGTCCTTATAACTTATACCGATTCAGCTAATATATAATCCCTCCAAAATATATACTCCCCCTTCTATAATTTTATAATTAGTTTTTTACATTATCATATATATATAACACGAGTAGAGAATTAATTATATCCACTCTCCATATTCTATAATTTTAATATTTTTCCATACACATCCACTGTATAATTTATATTTATTTCTTTCATAAGCGAAAAACTTTCGTCATTATTAAGTCACTGAATTTGTAGATCTCAGCCCTTCTTATCCAGAAAATAAAAGTTTAAGAGTGATTTTTTTTTTAATTTAAAATTCATTTATACAAAATCACAGCAAAAGAAATTATACCTTAAATAGTAGGAGTAGTAGTTAGCATACTGCATACGCAGTTCGAAGATAAAAGAGTAAATATTCTTTCTGGTTTCTAACAAAAAACACGGATCACATTTTGGTCCCTTAAAAAAAAATCAACCCTTATTCATCATTTTTATGGACTAAAAAAGACCTTTTGGAAATTTGTGAGGGATCAAAATGTCAACTAATCGGCTTTTATTCATCCTTTTTATGAACTAAAAAAGATTTTTTTTTAAAGGACTAAAATGGGGATCGCATTTTTTATCAGGGATCAAAAATAATATTTACTCAAAATAAAACATACAAGACTAGTATGGGTGGGCTTATGGTTTGTTTTGAATAGTACTTCAATCTAGTTAATTTCAAAGAATTTTAACATTCGAAGTAATATAGTTTAAATTTTTTTTTTAATTTTACTTTTTGGCAAAATAGAGATGGAAATGTTTGAAATGCAGAGTAACCATTGATCATAAGAAAATGATTGTCAAACTTGAATGATCCAATTACTAGCTAGTGCAAACAAGGAAACGGAGGTTGCTGGAGAAACATCAGCGTCATAATTCCAAAATCGTACAAGAACTACTCTTTTTTTATGTTTTTATTTTGATAAAGAATGCCACAACTAACATTTTTGTAATGTTGGAGAGGCAATAAATGTTGGGTGTTGACAATATATAAAAATAGGGATAGGATATTTTTACTACCATTTTTTCTTACTACCAATGTTACTACCACTTTTCCAACGTTAGATTAGAATCTTAATAGGAGAGAGAAATTATAAAGGTGGATGAGATTCTGATCTAACGGTGAAAAAGTGGTAGTAACATTGGTAGTAAGAAAAAATGGTAGTAAGAATATCCTATCCCATAAAAATAATAGAATAAGAGTTTTAATTTTGGCTAACATTTATCAGATTGTATAGTTTTGCCAAGCCAGCTAAAATAAAAAAATAAAAATAAAAATTGTGAATTTAGAAGGGTCCGAATATTATGATCTGAGTATTTAATTATTTAGATGCAGGAAACCAGCAAGGCAGTGACATCGTCACCCAACGGTGACATCGTCGGCATATTCGCGTTCAATGACAACTGGAATGTGGCTGTTGGGTCAATCATTAGATTAGGGTTTTATTCATTTCATTGCACATCTGCGCTTTTGTCTTTGCCCTCCCTCCCCCTCCCATGTGATGCGCTTCCTCTTTTTCTTTTTTTGGTACTCGTGATCTATAAGATATGGAGTAGTTATTTTTTTAAAAAAATAAATTAATTAATTAATAAAATTACTTAATCATATGTTGTACTTCCTTTTCCTTTTGATCTTTATTATACAACAGCAATTAATAGGTATATTTGATCCTTTTTTATAAGGTACTTACTTATTTCTAATGAGCATTGATTTTTTTTTCCTCCATATATGCCCATAATAACTAAAGGTAGTGTGTGTGAGTAATAATTAATATAATATTAGAGTTTAATGTAATTAGTAGAAGTAATATTAAAAGTTACTTAAATTGTATGACAAATTTATTAACTTTAACTATTTTTCCTGGTCTGTAAGAATTATTAGTTTTTTTTTTGAACACTTCTAAAATATTCATTATGGAAAACGGAATCAGCTATTACAAAGCAGAATGACACGACACAAGATAGTACTTAACCAACAAAGGAAATAATAGTTGAAAACAAGACACACACAAGCCATACTACTTAGAAAATAACTAGGGAAAACTTCAACATGCATACACCCTAAAATAAAACAACAACTCAACCCAGTTCAATGCTACTGGTGGACGTCGAGGCTTGTGCTTGCTGATATCTAATGCTCTTCAAATCTTCCACCAGAAGCCGAGACAAAGAAGGTAAGGGTATTCCTACCCACTCAATTGGGCACACCTCCTTATTAGTGGATATATTAGTTTTTATATTAGACAAAATAATTCAAAGGAAAAAGATAAATATAAATATTTTAAAATGATTTAATAAATTTCTTTAATATCTCTAAAATGTTAAATTTTCTTATATTTAGAACCAGACAGATAGATCAATATCCCTCCTTGGTGTTTTAGTAAAGTAGTGCAGTATAAAAATGTTGAACAACTTGATTGCCCCACTAATGCATTTTCTTAATTTTCCCCTCAAACCGCCTCCTTCATAAAAGGCTAGCTCACAATTGGAGGAAGGAGCTCAGAAAAGAAACTTCCGTTGAGCTGGAGTTTGGAGAGATCCCAAAATGCACGCCAAGACGGATTCTGAAGTGACCAGCCTCGCCGCTTCCTCTCCGGCCAGATCTCCTCGGCGGCCGGTGTACTACGTGCAGAGTCCTTCTAGGGATTCCCACGATGGAGAGAAGACGGCGACGTCGTTTCACTCCACCCCTGTACTCAGCCCCATGGGGTCTCCCCCTCACTCCCATGCTTCACTGGGTCACCACTCTCGTGAGTCTTCCTCTAGCAGGTTCTCTGGATCTCGCAAAATAACTCCCAACGATGCTTCTCGAGCTCCCCATGGCAAGTCTCAGAAGTCATGGAAGCAACCCGATATGATTGAGGAAGAAGGTCTTCTTTCCGAAGAAGACCACCACAAGCCTCTCCCTCGTCGCTGCTATGTCCTAGCTTTTGTTCTTGGCTTCATTCTTCTTTTCTCCTTCTTCTCCTTGATCCTCTGGGGCGCCAGCAAGCCTATGAAGCCCAAAATTACCATGAAGGTTTGCTTCCCATTCTTAATTTTGATAGTTGAATCAATTCCTGATTTGATTTTGATCGATTCGCATTCCCATCCTTAATTTTGATAGCTGAATCAATTCCTAATTTGATTTTGATCGATTCGCATTCCCATCTTGCAGAGCATAAAATTTGATCATCTCGCGGTTCAGGCCGGTTCGGATGCCACAGGAGTGGCCACCGATATGATATCCCTGAGTTCCACCGTGAAATTCACATATCGCAACACTGGGACGTTTTTTGGGGTCCATGTTTCCTCAACACCTCTGGATCTACTCTATTCGGAAATCGTAATTGGTTCCGGAGAAGTAAGCTACGAAACCCATAATTCCATTCATTAGCTCAAAACGTAGCAGCAATCCTTATTTCTTTTTTAATATCCATACTAATGAATCTGGGGGTTACAGATGAAGGAGTTTCATCAATCAAGAAACAGTCAAAGAACGGTGAGTGTGGCAGTGACAGGTGACAGGATTGCTCTGTATGGGAGCGGTGAGGGCCTGAGTAGCTCAACCGGTGCGCCTACTATTCCAGTACAGTTGAAGCTAAGTTTTGAGCTTCGATCCAGAGCTTACGTTCTTGGCAAGTTAGTGAAGCCGAAATTTAACAAGAAGATCGACTGTTCTTTAACTCTGAATCCCAAGCACATCAACGCCACAATTCCTCTGACGAATTCCTGCACATACGATTGATTCGGAATTCCAAGAAAACCTAAAGTGGGAAAAAGAAAAAGGAAAAAAGAAAAAGGAAATCCAATACGTGCATTTATTTCATTGGTTCTTTAGGATGTGGAAAGAAACGTGGGGTACAGCTGTAAAAGGCCTTGCGGCAGGACACAAACGCGTTTCTGAGCATTTTCGCTGCCAAATACTTACTGCTACTATTATATTGCATAGTGGAGAAGATGATGACAGGCTGTATTGAACTGCTAGGGAGAGACATACTTGTGAGTGATCTGTTTATTATGGTTTTCCTTTATGTATGTAATTTTTTTGCTTGCGCATTATTCTCCATTATTCTTCGTACTATTCTATTTAAGTGAAAGTCAAATAATCTGCACAAGTCCCAGATCCTCCTAACGTGAGACTTGCATTTGTTGATAGAGTTTACCTTTGATCCTACGCAAATGTTGGCCCAAAAAAATCAAAGCAATCTCTCGATTGGTTCAGTTCTTAATTATGGTTTGGATATTTCATTTGAATAAGCAATGTGAGCAGGCATTGTTCTGTCGCGATTCAGCCGAGTGAATGTTGTGTTCACTTGTCTTGCATTGGGAATCCATAATTCTGGCGCACGTGCTTGACAACCTAACATTAGCAACTCTTCATCTTACAGATCCATGAAGATTCCAATAATCCCCGTTTTATATTTGGAAAATTAATAACGGGCAAAATAGGAAATCAAAAAAGCTTAAATTACCATTTAAATTTGGTGAATATTTTTTGGTGAGCAAAATTGATAAATATTATAAAACATGAAACGCAGTGTATGGTTCATGTATGAAAATTGACCCTTGGCCTAGAGGAACTTATAATTTTAACTTCTGGCCTACAAGAGGTTGATTGACCATAATGCGTCGAGTTTTTCAGTTTTCGGCATGACTTGATCTCCAGAAAATCAAAATGACTCCTTATAATGCCCGAATCTCGTGGGATGGCTGTTTGATTAAAAATTAATAATTCCCAAATTTAATAATAAATGTGTTAATCTGTCAACATTTAATTGCCAACGACATAGTATTAGTTTATTTATATTCCTCACCAGCACCAAATGATATTAATATAATCGGTATAGTTGTGAGTTCTGCGTGTGGGGAAGAAAAGCAGCCTCGAAATGAAAGCAGAAGGTCAACATTCTACGGGACGCATTAGTTGACCGTGTGAGAAAGAATGCAAAAGGACCTGAAATAATTGGAAAATACGATCTTCACTGTATTTTGTTTTCCTCCATGCCTGGCTCTAAGTCCTTTATGATATTTTCCAAAATTCCAAGCCTTTCAATATGGAGTATTTTGTTTGCTACCATGCATGGTCATTCGATGTCATTCCCCCAAAGTCAGAAATAAAAAGAAGAGGGAAGGGGGCGGTAGGTGTGAAGGCAAGACTGGAGCCAATGGCCGTGGAAGGAACAAAAGTAGAGGATGATTCTTTATTCAAAGTGGCTTTGTAAGGATCACTATTAAATGGTTAGCTTCTCCTGTAAGTTTCCAGTTTGGTGCTCTTCAAAGGCTACAATATCACTCAATGGATCTTCACTTGATTTTCAAACTGCGATGATGATTAACTAGTGGAGTTCTATACGAAATTGACACTCGTAGGTTTATGTAATATTTGGTTTAACAAAAATGAGGTCCATCAGTAAGGCTTTGCGGCTTCTTTCTTTCTTTTCCCCTCATAAAATCTCAAGGGTTTGACTCACCTATAATGCATAGCGTCTATTCGATTTCATACAACTTAATAGCCTGTCTGTTACATAAAACTCAGCAACTTATCGGCTACATGCTGCCCTGGTTTGGTTAATGCATGCCTAGCATTAATCATGTGGTTAGAAGTTAGTTCCAATTACATGTTTTACCTGGGTATGAAATGTCTATCCCCGTGCCATAACTACCTTAGAAATTGAACTCATTCCTTTTGGTGAGTTTCTCCAACCTTTTAACTGCTGAACCCATAAAACATTGTGATCTATTTTTAGTATTTGCATTGATGCCTATCTTACCAAACTCTCAAGGACAATATCAATGATTGTTTGAAGGAAAATAAATTTTCTGTTACTGTAACATACAAATAAAGTAAAAGAAAAAAGAAATATGGAATCATATAAACCATGTATTGAGGTTTTCAACTTCTTTGAGTTTGACTTTAACCCCATTCCCCCCTAATTACTACTGTATACCATTTCAAATGTTATGGAAAGTAATTGTGTCTTGGCCATCAACATGACCATCGGATCACAAACAGGGCAATGCCCTGCATCCCCTGTTTGCGCAACATAGATTTTTTCCTACAAACAACATTATTTGTTTCCCCAGTTCCCTTCATATCTATTCTATTCTCCTCTGTTCAACCCTATAACAACATTAAAAAACCAAACTGTTTCACAAAGTCACAGCCTACACTACAGGACAAACTTATTATCTTCCCTATTGTTATGAGTTATGACCCTCCTCTGTTTTTCCCCTTGCTTTTTTTCTTGTCAGCGTGAATGTAACTTCTTATATATAACTTTGCCCTTCATTCTTCAAACATGATATAACTACATCCACATACACTCTTCAGTGAAATGTTAGATAATCAAAATTAAAGGCACTCAAGAAATATACGTGACAGTGCTGCCTTATATTTATTACAGTATTTAATGACATTTCATTGTTGCGAAGAGGTGCAGGCACAGTGCCCCACCAAGCCCTATTCTCTGAGTATTTTATAATTGATAGTTGACACAGTGATGTTTATTGCAAAACAGAACCCCTCCAAAAAAATTTATATAAATTGAAGAAATTGTCCTCTCCCCGCGTTTGAGAATTTCAGAAATTATGAAGGATCATCTCTGACTTTTAATATAAGATTGTTTATATTGTAAATTACATTACAAACGAATCATCTAAAGCCCAAATATAATATTGTTATCAAATGGAGCTCAACCTTCTTTCCCCCTTGGTCTTGGGCCTGTTGGATCAAATTCTTCTGGCGGTGTTCTCTCAAATTTGGGCTTTAGATGATCCGTGTACATCTAAAGAAATATCAAGAAATGGAAGGGGCAACTAGAAATTTCAGAATTTCCTCCTTCGGCCACCTCACCTTTTTATTTTGAAAGAACCTTCCTTCTCTCTTTCAGGACATCCATGGCTCTCCCTCAGCACCACCTCCAACAACACTACCAAACCCAACCACTTCAACCACAATCAAAATCATTCAGGCAAATACTGTCCACTATTATCTGAAATTTCTTAGTAATTCAAACAATTCTTTTTCTTTCTGCCTTTCATTTTACCGACCTTTCTTTTTGTAAGCAATCTGTTAACTCATTGTTTCCTTCCCCTTCTTTGTTCCTCTTGCGTTTCTTGCAGAGCTTTGCAGACAGCAGATGGTCAGATGTCGCAGCCAGTTGCCTTCTATGATCCAGCTGATTTGCAAGATCAGGACGAGCATCCTCCCTATGTTCCTCCTTGTACGTAAATTCTTCAACTTTAGCTTTGCCCCTTTCCCTTTTTGTTCATGTATTTTGTTTGTGTGCTTCTCTTTCTTCATTGGGAAGTTTCAGGAAGATACATCTCTGCGTTACTGCGAAAAATTTCCAGCTTGTGAGAAATAAAGGAAATGAACTAAGTTAGGGTTTTGGTACCATTTGACCAACTTGAATTCAAAATCTTCTTCTTGTTGTTGAATAATCGAGTTCCCGAGTTTAAATTCTTCCTTAGCTTTTTCATGCTTTTTTAAGTTTGGTGCTAGCAGGCCTAACTACTTTCCTTTCCCGTCTTGTTGATATATAAAACCAACCCCTTAACTTGTTGGGTTCTGCTATTTTTCTAGTTCACGTTGTTGGGTTTGCGCCCGGTCCATTTCCTCCTGCTGACGGTAGTGATGGTGGAGCTGATTTGCAATGGAATTACGGGTTGGAACCCGAGAGGAAAAAAATTAAAGAACAGGATTTTCTGGAGAACAATTCTCAGATTTCTTCTATAGATTTCCTCCAAACTCGATCGGTCTCCACTGGATTGGGTTTGTCACTTGACAATACCCGCATGGCTTCCACTGGAGACTCGGCTTTGCTATCACTCATTGGTGATGATATTGAGCGTGAATTACAGCAGCAGGACGCAGAAATACAAAAATATCTCAGAGTGCAGGTTAGTGCTGCATATCTGTTTTAATTTACTTAGCTACTTGTTAAGATCAGAACTCTGTATATTTCATTGAAACTGGATTTTACTTTCATATGAACACACCTTGCCGTTTAAGCATATTTAACATCATTGTTTATTATTGGGCGATGATGAATCTGTGTAGTGACTTTTATAAGTGATCTAACTTAGTAGAATAAAACTGGCATGCTGATTGTTTTTTGGATTAGCTTTGATTCTGGCTGCAAGAACCCAAATTGCATCTGTGAAATTTATCTGATGGGCACCCATGTTCAAAGGATTACAGATTAGAAGGGGGGTTGGATGTTGCAGAAATAGAATGTTAACCCAATTTTCTGTCATTGCGTGGTTTTTGGATTCCATATAGTCAGAGAAATTTCAGTCTTATCTTATCTATGATCTTAATTCTCCATTCTATTCAGTTCAATGGGGTCGAGGGCACTTGTATGGAATGGATGACAAATTTTAGGTTAGATAGTATTGCAATCCCTTACACTTCATGGAATCTGGACAAGCCTGTGGTACTAGAGTGAAACAATTTAATTTAACTTCCCTTAGATTCTATGTTAAATATCCTTATGCCTCATAGTAATAACAATTCTTCTTCTTCTTCTTCTTCTTTTTGGTTTCTTTTAAAAGTACAGTATCTTTGTTCTATTAGTGCTGACTGAAACTTCAGTGTGGCATATTTGTACTATAATAATTGTGTGGTCATTCATAATAGATAGGTGTGAGTAGTGTTGTAAAAACGCTGTGTAGAAACGTTGAAACGTCCGTTTCTACATTTTTTGGCCGGAAATCATGTCGAAACGAATGGAGAAACGGATTTTGAGTTGACATGGTTGAAACGCCGTGTCAACTCAGTAATGAGTTTACCGAGTTGACTCAGTTAATTTTTTAAAAAAAAAAAAAGAAAAAAGAAAAAAAAGAAGCCCCAAATAAAAAACGTTGAAACCCTATTTGTGCTGTCGGACTTGGGAAATTTCCAATTTCTTCGCATCGTTATTTTTTCTTTCTTCTTTGCTGATCGCTGGAGTGCTGGACGACGGACGCTGGCTGCTGCTGCTGCTTCTTCATTGACCGTTGCTGGCTGCTTCTTCATCATCATCGACCGATGTTGGATCTCGCGGCTGTGGTGGAGGGTAAAGGAAGGAGGTCACCAGCAGTGATGGTGGTGAAGGTGAAGACACCGGCAACTTCGAGGAGGTGGAGGTTGATGATGAAAGATGAAGGTCAACGTCCAAGATCTGTCTCGTGGCGCTGGTTCTCAATATATCAGATCTCCCCTCATCGTCTTGCGTTCCAGACCTAACTGCAAACATTGAAAGTTCTGAAGGGACTTAAGTGCGAATATTCAAAATATTTGTGGGGCAGAACTAGGATTTTAATATGTATTATGATGACTGAGTTTGAACTTGATTAATTCCTTGAGTGTTTGAACTTAAATTAGTGATGACTTTAATGTATTGGTATGTTTTGATTTTATATATGTTGGATTTTATTGTTTTTGTAGTACGTAGTAAACTCTTATGTTTCGTTTACGTTTTTGCTCACCTTTACCATTTCTACGTAGACTCTACATCTTAACAACACTGGGCGTGAGCATCTACATTCTTTGTTGGCTTTTTTCTTTTTTATTCTATTCTTTTTCTAATCAAAATCTAAAAGGAGATTGTCAGCGCCTTAGTAGCGCAGTGGCATGAGAGCTTGGCTCCTCTTCCCCATGTCCAGGGTTTAAACCCTACCTCCTCCCCTACTATGTGTATAAAAAAAAAATCTGAAAGGAGACTTCCCTCCCTCCCTCCCACCTCTACCATCTCTTGATTCTGAGATGGTTCAGTGCGATCTCACAATTGGTTGTTGTAAATTTTGAGTGGCATGCATATGTAAGATTCTAGATTTCTGGGTCTGCTGCTGGAGAGCCATGTCCTTCCTATATCTCTAAATGTCAGTGGGCTGGCGCTGATGATGTTAATATACATTTTTGCTTGAAAAGACTATCAAAATGTGTGCTCTTATATAAAACTTTATCTGAGTTTACTTCTTCCCATGTAAGTGATGTAATCAAAATGTCATAATCTTGCATGACTTCATACTTCAAGAAATCTAACCAGTTATCCCGATTCCTCTGCGCCATGAGATTGTCAACCGACCTTTTTCTCTCAACTACGTCCTCATTTTAACTTGAGCTGGCTGCCACTACAAGCTATGGAAACTCAATTTATACAAAAATCTAAAGATAACTACTTCAATTATCTCCTTTCTGATAGGGTGAACGATTGCGGCAATCAATCATGGAGAAGGTTCAAGCAACTCAACTTCAGAGCATATCACTTGTTGAAGACAAAGTCCTACAAAAACTTAATGAGAAAGAAGCAGAGGTTGAAAGCATCAATAAGAGGAACATGGAACTTGAAGAGCGAATGGAACAGTTGACAGTTGAAGCGAGCGCTTGGCAACAACGTGCCAGATACAATGAGAACATGATTGCTGCTCTCAAGTACAATCTTCAGCAAGTATATGCTCAAGGAAGAGACAGCAAAGAAGGATGTGGTGACAGCGAGGTGGATGATACGGCTTCATGCTGCAATGGCCGTTCCATTGATTTTCATCTGCTCTCCAGGGACAACAATGATATGAAAGAGATGATGACTTGTAAGGTATGCAGAGTCAATGAAGTCAGCATGCTTTTATTACCATGCAAACACCTCTGCCTTTGTAAAGATTGCGAGAGTAAGCTTAGTTTCTGCCCCTTGTGTCAATCCTCAAAATTTATTGGCATGGAGGTCTATATGTAACTGGACAGTCAACACTTCATATGTAAAATCTCTAATTTTATATTAAATCATGCCTTTGTTTGTTAGTCAAGCAGTATCTCCATATTGCACACACAGTTACTCTAGAACTGCTACCTCTTGTCCTTAACATAAGATCTCATCTGTAGTGTCAATTGCATCAAAGACGAGATCTTGTAAAGAACTAGAGACAACATTAAAAACTAGAGACGGTATGTTAAATTACGATGTCATATGTATATTTATAAGAAAATTTCCTCTAACTTGATTATAAGAAATCAAACATGGTTATCTCAAGTTGAGAGCGCGCGTTTGGGCGACGTGTGTTTGCGCTTGTTTGGATATCTATTACTACATGTCATTTGCTTGTAGCAGTAAATCAAAATTTGTGTTGTAGTGATTTGGTTAGCATGTGACATTATGTGATAGTGGGTTATGCCGTGGCTAATACCTAACAAAGATAACATAACACATGTAAGATAATGCCAGTTGCTTCTTCGAAAGGAGCAAAAGAGCTAATTAGCTAGCCAATGAAATAAGCTAAGGCATAGAAAAAGGGATTTGACTCTCATCCTTTTTTTTATCTCAGTCATTTGATTCAAATTTGAATGGTTTAAATTTAATCTTTTATAAAAATATTTTTTTTAATAATTTAGTATTTTATTAATATTTTTATAAAAGATTAAATGATGAAGAAGAGAATGGGAGCCCATCTGAATAGAAGTGCTTAGATCTTGACTGTTGAACTCAGAAGACCTTTCTGGGATTGTTGACTCTAAATCCCGTTAGGTTGTATTCGATTTCCAACTGAAGATTAGGAGAAGGCCCATTCATTGAAATGGGCTTCTTTGCTTCATCTCAGGTTTCGGAGGTTACTAGCCCAGCCTCACAAACTCAAGTGGGCCTGTTAAGCCCATTTCAGCACGCGCATTGGAATCAAAAAGTTCCATTTTTGTATCTGCTGTGAGGGCAGATATCGCGTGCGCATGACACTTGCATTGCGTTTGCAGTTGGATGGAATTAAGCGTGCAGAGCTATAAGATGCAGTTTGAAACTAAAGCCTCCTTTTTCATGTTGACAACTTTTATCCTTCTTTTACTGAAATCCCCATCTCTCAATTTGATAGACAGTAATACAAATTATTGGTCTGAGTTGAAACGAAAATGTGGGAAAATAACATGTAAATAATTATTCATGGACATGACATGTCATAGGAGGAGAGAGAATGGCTTTAGTGTGAGAGAAGTGGGAGAAAGAAGATTGATATACTTTTTTCTAATCATGCTATAGAAAGTGATGACAAAGAGGAAAGTGAATATGCGTCGCCCATTATTTGAAGCCTCTCTCTCTCTAAATGGATCTTATATTCTTATTATTATAATTATTCCCACCACCTCCTCCACTTCCACCTCCTTCCACCGCTAACTCCAGTCGATCTAAAGACCTGTCACACTCATGTCTCTTTGCCTTTTCCTTCTTTATCTCAGTTGAAAGCAAATCAACAGCCCTGGAAAAATTAAATAGAGATAATCAAGTGTAATGTACGTGCCAAAAGATTATTTGATAAATTTAATTAATCGGAGAAGAGACAGAGGGAGCTAGAGTGTTTTTTGTTCAGTTCAAATATTTCAATCATGCAGCTTCATCCTTATTCCCCATAAAGCTGAATTTAAGCCTTTTTCTTTTTATTTCCTCCTTCTTTAGTGGGGTCAGCCTTCTCTTATTAGGCCAGCTTCCTTCCACTTTCCGTAAATATGCCATTCTTTTATCTCAGAGATAGTAACATATAAATATAAGCCTCTCTGTGAATTTCTGTTGTGACTTGTGAGTCTCCAATTCCTCTGATCTTTTGCTGTTAAAAGTTATTCCTTCTTTAACTCGAACCATCTAGCAAGTTATGCCCACATCTTCTGCTTTTTGATGGATATTGCGTTCTGATGCAAAAAGCTTCACCTCCACGTAAATGGTCCTTTGTTCTATTGCCATATCGCTCACCCCCAAAGCTTCCATGTTTAAATTTTGATCTCCTCCTTAATATAAAACCTAGTTGGTTTTTTTTTTTTTTTTTGGGTTTATTTAAGAGATTAAGGACGATAGATAAATTACCTAAAATTATTTATTTTTACATTTTTTATACCATTTATCTAGCTTATAAATTAAAATAGAATCAAATGATCCACAACATATTCTATAATGAGTTAGTTTATTGGGATAAATACCAATTTTACCATGGAAGTATTGACTATGGAGCATCCAGCACCTGAAAGTTTTATTGGTATCATTTTTTCCCTGAAAGTTTATAAACATTGTAATTTTGCACATCAATTGATCTTGACCGTTGGATTGGTATCGGTTTTGTCCTGGAAGTTTACAAAAATTTGCTCCTTAAACAAACTTTCGGGACAAATTTGCTCCTAAAAAAAACTTCTGGGGTATATTTGCTCCATTTTGTAAACTTCCGGGTTAAAAATGATACCAAATATCTTCCGGATACTGGATGCTCCCTATTAATACTTCCGTGGCAAATTTGATATTTATCCCTAATTTATTTAACTTTATTAAAAAGAGCCGACGGGTCTTATATTAATAACCAAATAGAGTATAATAAATCCTTCTTTAGGGAGATATAATTTTTTATTTAAATCCTCAATCCGAGGTTTATATCCGTATTCGATAGTTGCTCTTTTCAACTAAACTGAAAACATATTTTTTTTGTTTTTGGAATAGTGAACCATAATCCAGTTACAAAATTATCATCCGGCATTCAAATCATTTGATTATAACTACGTATAATGATTAATATAATCGAAGGGGAAAATGTTCAAGGAATAAGACTAGCTCATTGTGTGAGCGTAATTGCTGCTGTCTTCATGAATAACCAATAAAATAAAAAGATGATATGAACATCTCTGCAACAACATAAGAGCCGGAATGTAGCCGACCAGGAAGCATAGAATCTGCTCATGACATAACCTAAGGAGCTATAATAATGAAAACAAAATCAAGACATGATCAATGAGAGACAACATCGTAACGAAGGAAAAAAGGTGGGAAAATGACAATTGCGAACCTGGGAGAGCATTAATGACAGTTAAAGATCTCTCTCAGTGTCAAAATGTCATGAAAGAACCATGATCTTTTATTTGTAAGTATAAAACAAATGACTTTAAAAAATTGCTCTCATTACCCATTGCTTTTTTTTTTTAAAAAAAAAAAATCAATGGAAGGTCACTCATATGAATTTAAGAAAAGTTAAATGTGAATTAGTGGAAGTCCATTATTGTAAATGGATAGATAGTATATCATGAATTTATGTATCATAACTAATCAATGAATAAAGTCTCGTGAACTCATACATCACCACTTGTGATTTAGGGACAGTCAGTTATGAATTAAATTTTAAAATATAGATTATGAATTTATAACAATTGCCAATGGATAAATAGTCTCCTGTAATAAATTAAGTATATGCATCATCACTAATCATGAATTTCAGGATGTCACTTGTAAATATATGAAATAGTTTTAATAGTAAATATATTATTTAGTTACCCTCTCCTGTTTTTAAATATCTACTATGCTTATCACTACAAAAATATCCACTATATATTTCTTTTTGTCTCTAATGTTCTCACTAGGCATGCAATTGTAATTCTACCTATAGTCAATGCCGGTATGAACAATGTTTGACACTGTCGTTATTGAATTTACTTTGCCGCACGTCTTAATAAGATAAAGCTAATTAATTACTGGATAAAACAAAGTCTCTGTGTTTTTATTTGATCTCTAAAAATACTTACAAGTTTTTAATTACTTAAAACAAAGCCTTTGTGTTCTTATTTGATTTCTAAGAAAACTTACGAAGTAATTATTTTGCTTGTGAGAAACTGAAAATTATGCCTTATGCATATGTTCACTCCTTGTATTTAATTTATGGGGAAGATTAAAATAAAGGAGATAAAGGAAAAGATATTTATGGAGATGACCATAAGAATTTTAATTATTTAGAAGGATCAAATATAAAAAATTAAAATTAAAAATACTAAAATGTCTTTAACAAAATATTATTTATTCCCTTGTACATTATCTCCCACGTTCTATTTTTAAAACTAATAAAAAAAATTTGAGTTTTACACTAAATTAAAGGGTAAAGAATTTCTTCAGTCATTGGAGATAAGTTATCTCCAGTAACCCCCAAAACTACGTCGCTTTGGATTAATGAAGGGTGTTTCCGTAATTTTGCACCTTTCATTAATTCACATAGAATTACAAATACACCCTTCATTAATTCAAAACGACGTAGTTTTAGGGGTCACTGGAGATATTTATCTCCAGTGACTAGAGAAATACTTTTCCCTAAATTAAATAACAGTTTTCTCAATTTTTATTTTTCAACTTGCATAGATATCTATGAAAAAATTACATATTCTTCAATTTTTAAAAAATTATAATTTTTTTGAATGAGCAAAATTTTTAATAAAAATAGAAATATATGATCTTTATAAAACTCAAGGTTTTTTATAATTTACCATATAAGTAAAACCAAAAAAATATATGATTTATTTTTGTTTTAGAAGAAATTTACGTGGGTTAAAAATTTATCTAATGTTTATAAAATTAACAAAAATATAAGTAATCTATTACATCCTAAAAAATATGAAATGAGTTTAGTTTTTATTTTTATAAAAAGAGCTTAATTGATATCAACACTGATAATATAAATCGGTAACTTGATTTTATATAAACTGGTGAAAAATAAAAGTTTCAAAAAAAAAAAAGACTTTAGCCACTGGTAATTAAATAGAATATTGATTTTTTTTTTAAAAAAAAAGAGATACGATCATATCACGATGAATGGTTTGTGCTTTAATTTTAGTTACTTCTTTATTATGAATACAATATATAATATAGGAGGTTTAGTTATAGGCAATTTAGTTATTTTAAATTTATATTATGATGTTAGATCCTTCTAAATAATTAAGATTTTTCTAGTTTTTTATAATAAATATTATCTTCTCTACTCCTTTATATTTTTCCTAATTTATATCAACTCATCCCCTGGTAAAACTTCTTTTTTTTTTTGGTTTCCAGGGCCAAAAAAATTTTTTTTTAGTTCTCACCCTACAATGTAGGAACCAATTTCCCTCTCGGCCCATTTAGACCGTCTAGATGAGATATAAATAGTCTAGATTTAATTTTCTTTTTCAACTAGTGATTTTTATATGAAAAAAAATTATTTCTTGAAAAAATGTTAGTTACAAGATTATCTTTATTTTAGATTTTCTACTCATTAAAATATTTTTAAAAAAATAAAAAGTTAAAAAAATACTGACCGTCTATATCTCATCTGGATGATCCAAACGGGTGGAGCCCTCTTTACTCATCCTTTGGGAAACTGGTTCCCTACACGGTGCGTCCTTTCTACCTGAGTAGTCTCTATCATTTGGATGTTGAGAGCTAGTTTGTGGGGAAGACAAAGGAAAAAATGAGAATGAGGAAAAAGAAAATATGATTGGACAGTAATTTATTTACTTTTGGTTCGTAAAACATTATTCTCCCATCCATAACATTTTTCAAACTAAAATAAAATCTTAAAAACTAGAGGGGAAAAGACTTCATAATATAGTTAAAAAAACCATTCTTTTATTTTTGCTATTTTAATTTAACACTTCCAAATACAGCAAATTTACCACAGTACAGAAAGTTTTAGTTCCCGCTCATTGTCCTCCATAATAAATATATATATATATATATATATATATATATATATATATATATATATATATATATTTTTTTTTAAAAAAACATTTTTCCTTCCTCAATTCATTATCCTTCATGAAGAAGTCATGGATTTTCTTTATCCCTTCCTTTAATTTTGCGTGAAGGAGTAATCAGGAATGGTAGCGGGAAACAGTTGGCTGTGCACTTTCTTACTACGATATATTAGTAATATTATTGGTCTAGAACCTGCAAGACCTTTTGAACCAGTCTTGACAAGCACAGATATATGCAAGCTTATCATGTTTTGTCGTCTTCGTTATTTACTAATTTGAAATCTGAAACACGAAAAGTAATATTCATCTCTATCTTTGTCTCCACCATGAACTTAAACGTACGTACGCCTTATCTTGCTTTCCTTTACGCATCTGTTTGTCTTTGACATATATATCCACAAACATGATTTGGTGCGTATCTATGCTGTGTTTGGTAGGACTTCAAAAATTAACAGCCTCACCTCTCTTCTGTATAAATTTTAATAAAGCCAGTGCCGAAGAGTGTTGGTGTTGGTTCGCTTTTGGTTAGAAGATATGCGCGCTCCTTGTTATTACTACATTTATACTCTTCGTATATCGCTTTCCTTCCCAGTGCTTCAACAACCTCAGCTCATTATTAAGAATTCTATACAAGGTCCTTAGCTAATGAGTTTCAATCTTTAGGTCTGTTTAGCAGGAGTGAAATGGAGCGGGAAAATTTGAATGGAGTGTGATTTAAAAAAAAATTGGAGGAGTTGGGTTATCAAATTTTCATAAAGAAAAAATAATTTAAAACTTTTAACCTCATTTCTCTAATATTTTAAAATCTAATAAAACTTTCCCCTCCCCTCCAAATCCCTTGTATCAAACATGCAAATTTAGGGTGAGGGGATGGGAGAGAAATTGTTTATAAGTTGAGTCTAAAAATTTTTGGAGAAGTGACACGATAAAATTTTAATAATAAGAAGATGTATAATAAAATAGTAAGAAAATTAAATTAATTTTTTTTTAACTCCACTTCCCTAATTTTTTTTTTAAGTTCAACGTAATTTCCCCCCCCCCCCCCCCCCCTTCTCTCGCTTTTCCTCCCCCAAACCAAATAAGTTAGAGTATTGCTGGTAGAGTTTGAAGAGCGAAATGGAATATGGGAGGAGAAATAGGAAGAGCATTATATTCATCTCCTACATATATATTTTCTTTTCCAACTTTACAAGAATGCCCCCGGCCCCAACAAGAAGAAGAAAAAAACTCTAGTGGATCCTGGCACTTCAAAACAACTCTAAAACCTCCCACAATTAATTTCAGGTTCTTAATTAATCCTCCTCCACATCCACAAAATTAAATGTTCAGTCGTTAAGAAACGCTTCAAACTATATAACTCTTACAGTTCTAAATATAAAATATAGTTTATAATAAAAATTGCATTACAAATTATGTCCTATATTTAAGATGGAAGATAGTACGTTGTTTAATTATTTGATTTTCCTGAATCCCCCCCCCCCCCCAAAAAAAAATAGGCTGAGGAGATTTAACAACAGCAACAGGATGATTATTATAATATTATCTAATAGTTCAGGGCCCTATCTCGCTTTATATCTAACATTCCTCAAGTGTGGTTTAATTACTTCGCAACTAATAATAATAGTCAGTGCTTTAGCTAGTGGTTTTATCCATATATATGATTAAAGTCATATTACTTTGTGTCATTTCGAGAGGCGGACTTGAAACTTGAAATAAAAACGCATGAAATATTTTAAATGGTAAAGAATCAGGGGGATATAGTCAAATTATTCGGAGAACTAAACACCAGTTTTCAGTGCTGTTCACCGTCTGATAATTAACTTAAAGATGGATCGCCGCATGCAGATGCAGTGTGTCTCTCTCTATATATATCACTTCATCACAAGCGGCTCTGCAGAGAACATTACGACTGTGATAATAATATCATATATTTGATGAAACCGTCAATTCCGTTCTTGGGTATATCGAGAAGCTAGTGACTGTATCACCATCACCATCACACATCAGGTCGCAAAAAGATTAGAACTTTATATGCCCCATCATTGACTCCGCCAAAAGGGGTACTGTTTATAGGTTAATTAGGTGGGCAATCCGGCAATTATATTTGTATCATTATATAGGGAAATTACACACATATATGTATATATATATATCGGTTATATTATTTATTCAAAGAATCAAAAGGAATAATTAATGATTGCAGGGAATGGGACAGTCCGGATCTATCAAACAAGGCCAATGATTTTCCGATCACACATCATGATATAAATCTGGATTCCGATGGTCTGTTCACGAGATCTTCAATTTTATTTCTTTCTTTACCAGAAATCGATGAGAAGATGATGAGAGCGAGGCTGTTTTCTCTCTCACAAGGTGGTCGGGTTGCGATTTTGATAGCTCGCACTCATGCATTATTGGTTGTCATCACAGAGAAACAAATGGCACTTTAAGCAAAATGCGAACTTTACAAAGCAATATAATGGACGAGAGAGAGGTGGGTCTTGTTTAAACTATTTACTGCTAGCTCTATATGCATGAAATGATGAGGGGAGGGACCCAGAAAGTAGGATGATCATCTAGTGGATTCTCTTGGACGACTGACGATGAATTAGAAGCAGCCTTCAACTTTTGCAATATTATTGTGGAATGTGGATGTGGAACATTTTATATTATAAGTTACCTTTTATTATTATTATTATTATTATTATTATTATCATTATCATTATATATCATTATCATTATTATTATTATATGTTAAGGTTTAAATTTGCTTTGAAAGTTTCGTTCATGAGCAATGTTACCCAGGAGCTCTTTGGGTTTCAATCTTACCCTAAAAATATTAAAAAGGTGCAATGTGGCCACTTATGTTAAAAATTTAATAGTTGATCAACATTAATTTTTTAATCTTCAATATTAGTTTTTTAATGATGGGTAACATTGCTCTTTTTTAATACTGCAAGACAATATTACTCTTCAATGGAAACTTCTAAAGTAATCATTACTCCTCAACGAAAACTTCTGAATAAATTTACACTTTAACCCTATTAATATTATTGCTTTTTGTTTAACGTTCTTGAGCCACAGTATATGAAAAAGAAGAGGAGCATAAGAGAAAAAGATTGTGACATGCATGTGATCCAACAGCCTTTATGTTCCCCTTTAGCTCTCACCTAGTTATCATCTTCTCTTCTTCATCCTGCTTCTTCTAAACCAAATTTACCACCACCACATCTTCTGTGTGTCTTTCTTGACATTTCGGTGAGTAAAGCTTCTTCTTTTTTGTTGATTAATCATGTTTAGGTCAAGCAGGGATCTTCATTACTTAATTGTACTAAAAACACTATTTGGGTCCCACTAATAGACATGCGAGGTCGGCCATATAAAACAGGTATATAAGCATGCATGCCATTGAGCTATATAGTTCATCAACATACATCAAAAGCATGCTTTTAATTAGTGGTGTTACTTCTTAGGCCCCACGTCAAATCAAATGGAGTATATAATTTAATCAACCACTTTGCTTTGCTTTTAATCAGAAAAAGATCGACTCTTTTGGCGCAAGAGTTTCATGGTAGAATGTGAATATACTGCTCTTTCCATTCTTATTCTTTAACAGCAGGCCATTCAGGTATCTTGTATCATATAAATAGAAAGATCTCCTTTTTTTCACGTAGAAGTGGTATGGACGTCGACTTTATGAAAGAGAGAAAGGGGGGAAAATAAAGGGAAAGAAAAAGAGAGAAGAAATTAAAGAAGAAAAAAGAGGGATGGGTTACGTTAAAAGATTGGGGGAAGACCTCCCTTGTTGAGTTGTTGTTCTCTCCTTTTGATGTAACTCTAAAGGATATGTGAAAAATAGTTTTTTTTCCCCTTGTTGATGAGAAGAAATGATAAATGTATGTCATGAAAGCCTAATATTTAGATTAGAAATAATATTCTTCTTCGAGTGCAAGTTGCTTTTCAACTTTTTTTTCAAGGGCACGAAATCAACTTTTGCATGGAAGTATATATTCCATCTACGTATTTTTTTATTTTTTAATTCGTCCGCCTTAACTAGTGTCTCACTTTCCATCCGACCAGCAACTTCTATGTAAAATTTTGTAATATAGGAAACGTAATTTAATTTTCTTAATTATGCACTAGTACGTACGGCGTAACATAGAGAGAGGCTCACTTTCGGTAATCAAGGAGTTTTTAACACTTTTTATAGGGGGAAAATCTGACACGTAATATCTGTAACATAAATGATAAAATAAATACTCCTAGTAAACTATTGGTTTTTTCTGGGGCCCCATTCAAAAGCAAAATTAAACCTGTTGGGTCGGATCAGCATATATGCTGTTTAAAATTAAATATTTCCATCTATATGGTTAGTCCATTTGAATGAACAAGATAGACCATAGCAAATATTTGAATTGTTTTCAGAATTGATTTGATGGAATGGAATGGACATCAGTTATTGGGAACATTGAAATCAGTATCTGCAATAGCTTCACAAAATTTGATGGACAAAAGAATCTTAATAGTTAGTGGGTAAAATAATAATGTGACGGGAAAGAAGTATGGGATCCAAGAGGGTGGACGTGATGAGTAGAAACTTTTAGCGTAAACATATATTACTCGAATAATATACTATTATCGATTTGAAAAAGTTGCAGAATATTTAAAGAATGCGTTCATGTAGTAGATTTAATTAAGAATATTCCTTATTAATTACAATTACATTTAAATTGTTTGAATTAATAATGGTGTATGTACAGATGAAGAGAAGACAAGAGAGATCGTGGGGTACTATATAATTTGAAGAGGTAAAGAAAGACAAAGGAGCATCTTGTCCGGTCCTTTATTATCAGAGAGCCAATTCCTGCTGCCATTTATGTATAGGCCCTCGTGACCTTCTCTTTCATATTTTCCATCTAAAACCCTTTAATTCAACTCTGTTTCACCCATCTCATGCTTCACTCTAAAAGAGTATCAGTAACTTGTTTTTATGAATGGCGCAGAAGAAAGAGACACAATAAAACAACCTTGGTTTCACCAAAAAAAAACAACCTTGGTAACTTTGTGTTTGTTTGCTATACCATAATTGCCAGATAAAAATTTGCGTTAGGATCCCAAATAGTTAGTTGGGTGTAAAATATCGTGTTTATACTACCATTGAGCCAAATAACTTTTTCAACCAAAACTTAAGTTAAGATCACAAGTTATTTCTTGTAGTTTTTGGATTTTCATCATTTACAAAAACATCAAATCATATATCATATATAATAAATAAATCTTTCATATGATATATCATATAATTAATACATAAGTTTTTTTAGTATTTGCAAATATATTTTTTTCAATAACATAATAAATAACATTTTTTTTATAGCTGCGGTTTTAATAATTTTTCTTAAGATATCAAATTAAATATAAGTTTCAGTTTGTCATCGATTAATTTTTTTATAAAATTATATACATACATGAGTTGATTTTTATCATAGTTTTTATCAATGTTAGCAAAAGTTTAGATAAGTTGGCTCTCGGACTCATCAGGGTGGAGCACATATTCTCGGGTTATGAGGTGATTATTACATATCACCTCTCAATATAATTCTTATGTTGATAATAGGATTTGAACTCACAACTTTATTACTTCCACCGGTTCTACTTATAGGACAACATTCTATTTTTTATAAATTTCTTTATAAACCACCCCTATTGATATGAATGAGGGATTATGTGAAATCAATAACGTAATTGAAGTGTAAAATTTATATAAGGGCATTTTAGGAAAATGAGTAAAATTAACTAATTTAACCTGTAAACTTAATCATTTTAAAATTGATTAAATATATCTTATAATTAGGACGAAAAGAAAGAGGTATGATTCAATTCGTTACTAATTTGACCCACCTTTCTTGACTACCATGATGTAGACAGTAATTTGTGCAAATTTCAATAATTTTCAAAAGTTTATCCCAACAACCTCTTAGTGGTATCGTACGTGAACATAGAGCTTTTTAGCTTTTTGATTTCTTTCGGTTGGGAAGGATTAAAAATATGAGAAAAGATAATATCCAAAAAAAAAAATATGAGAAAAGAATATGTGGGTTAATGGTTAAGCAATTATTTATGGTGTGGACTGGAGTTAATTAGCGTGTGGAGGAGGGTGTGATAAAGCAATAATATGAAGAATGATTTTATTTGAAAGGTGCTGGCGGTGGTCACGTGATAGGAAGACAGTGGGTGGGGTTGGTTTTCTCTTTCACAATGCTATAGAAATTAGAATAGAATCTTCTTGGCTCTCTTAAACATCAAAGAGTAGAGAGAGTGTGCTTTTGGGGGGTGAAGTGAATTTCTTTAGTCATGCTGGTGGGCTCGCTAGGATCTGTCCCAGTCGCTGACAACTTGTGAACCAAATATGATTTTCTA
The DNA here is from genome assembly GCA_034222035.1 of Acacia crassicarpa. Taxonomy (NCBI): domain Eukaryota; kingdom Viridiplantae; phylum Streptophyta; class Magnoliopsida; order Fabales; family Fabaceae; genus Acacia; species Acacia crassicarpa. The sequence continues at coordinate 11,838,006 of JAWXYG010000003.1, forward strand.
AATTTTCGTCTCTTTTATTTCTTTCATACAAAGCATTATATCCTTATCTTTTCAATGATCAGAATCAGAAGGAAACAAAGTTAATAAATTAATAATTTTTTTTGGGTCAAAAATAAATTAATATGATGTGTGTGTGTGTAACTGTGTATCCATTAACTGCCAAATTACCCCCAAAGTACTTTTTCTGTCTTTCTTTCTCCTTGAGCGATTCTCTTACCAATCACCTACAGAAAATAAAGGACCCTACCCTATATCTGATGGACCCACCCTAATCCCAGCTTTTTCATCCATTGATAATCACATAATTAGGTCTAAGACTAATGTGATCTGGTAAAGCCAATCAATTGGCCAAATTTTCTGGAACAACAGTTTAATTATGACCAAGTTTGAATCTTGAGAAGAAGTAAATGACTGCCAAAACTTGGAAACCAAGTAAAAAAACCTGCTTCATCAGCCTCAACTGATATTTGGAAAATAGAAAAAGTAACTAGGAGTATGCAGAAATAGGGTCGTCATTAAAAAAAGGAGGCTACAATTTTTTTCCTAAAAATAAGCATGTAACATGAAGAAGGGGAAATGGGGAATAGGTGGTGATAGTAAATGTTTGTTCTTAACAGTATAAAAACAAGAAAAGAATCACGAGGCTATGAATTGCATTCTCACAGGGTACCGTCAAAATAAAAAAAATAAAAAAAGGACTAACGTACTACTGTCTCCATGTCAGTCGCTGCAATGGTTCAGGCTAAAGGGTCAGTGAGAGATTGAACCATATACTGATGGGAATTGGGGCAAACTAGAAGAAGAAGAAGCAAAACGAAAGACTAAAACTCGGAGGGCATCATTGTTTTCCAAGTCACTACGGTACATTTTGAGCAAAAAAAAGTCACTACGGTACATAATTATCAATTATCGGTTTGGTCCTTTTTACCCTTTCTTTCTTCTTCTTCTTCTTCTTCTTCACAGATAATTCTAGACGCTAGACTAGGCTAAGGAAAAGAAGCCACATTCCCATTTTTAGTTAAATATCGGGACTTGAAGTTGCCAGTATTCCTGGCTAGCTGTTTCTTCGTTTTTGTGATATTTCGACATCAAAAAAGTAATATATATATATATATATATATAGCTCATGTCATGCAAATGCAATAAATTTAGCTAAAGATAAAAATCATGGATAGAATATTAACCAAAAAGTATGGTGAGATTCTTAGGAGCGTTGCTGTCACAATATTACTACAGGTCAACGATTGAAGTACTGTCTCGTTATATTGTGCAATAATTTTGTTTGGTTTCAATCAACGTCTAATTGTTAGAAGTAATGTAAATTTACTGCTGAGCAACATTTTATAGCGTAGTCAAATTTAGTAGTAAATGATTTACCAAAAAAAAAAAAAAATAGTAGTAAATGCAATAGCTCTAAAAGTACACATATGAATGAGTAGGGACAAATTCTAACATCAACTTGTTTGCCTGCTTATCTGAGTGGGTTAGCTACTGCTAGCTGGGAAGTAATGAGTAAACTTTAAAATGTTTCCACGCACCTTTTCTTTTTCGTTTTTTTGGGATCATAAAGTTATGGCTTCTCTCAGAAGCTAAACCTAGGTTTTTGAATTACTCAGTAGCAGATATTATTATTTATGGGGATTTAATTATATGCACATTGAATCCGAGAAAAGCCGCATAGAGAAATTGCAAAGCGAAGAATAATGATATGGGGAGTGGGAAGCTGGGACACAGTTGAGAGCGTTGCTTTTCCAATATTGAGGATGATCCTCCACATTATCAAAATAATCAGTTATGGTATCTGTCCGAAATAATTACTCATCATTTTCCTATTGTTTTTGCTTTGGCCCCTCTATGCTCTATCTGCTTCTCTGTCCCTACCCTTTTACTTTCACTTACTATCACAAGATCAAAAATATACGACGCCTCACTTTTTTCGATATGGAATGTACAAAAAGAAACCATTTAAGTTGAGCCCATATATTTCGACGGGGAAAAAGTGAACAACATGAATTCCAATTGAAAAGACTGGATTTGAACGGCGTAAACAAATACAAGCGTAACTCAACTCTAGTTAAGATTTTTTGTCACTTTAATAGGCTGATGATATTTACAAGTGTACGTATATATATTCTTGTACTGCTTCATTTTGGGGATACATTATAACTGATGTTTAGGAGGATTATGTAGTGACGTGGAAAAGCTGTAAAAACTTTTAAGGTCAATAATTCAATTAATCACCTGAGGCACGTCAGCCAAAATTGAAGAATCAAAGCAGTGGTACAGGAGTAAAAGCGAAGGATCGAGCTAAACAGGGCTATACTGGTATATCTATACTACCTACTACCGTTCTGATCCTATTTATAAATCTATTTTAACTAAATTACATATATCAAGGAGAAATAGGTAACTCAATGATTATGGGGTAAATTTTTAATTTTACCTTCATTTATGAATAGGTACCTTTCAACTCTTTATTTTCTCTCTATTTTTATTGGTTCAATGATATGGGCAAAATTATCACAATTTCATTTATTTACTTAAAAAGACTTATAAATAGAATCAAATTTTTTGATCAAATGAAACTTATAAATAAGATTTGAGTACCATATAAAAAAAGTGTAAGAGCACTCAGAGACTAGTGTCTAGCCCACATATGTTATTGAAGTTTGAGACGCGTATTTGCCAAAAAGACAAACAATTCTTTTTTTTTTAAAAAAAAAAAGTGGTAAAGAAGAGAGGAGAAAAGGGTCAGAGCGAAGAGATGGAAGAAGAGAAGCAATGGAAGCGGAGGAAGAAATGTCGTCACCTCTCTCTCAACTGTAGTCTTTAATTTCCATCACGCTATACGATCTGTGTGCTTTGCCTTATAATATCTTCTAGAGGAGGCAGAAAAATGACAGGGATTCGAAATTGGAGACTGTGTTTGGTTGGTGACTTTAAACAACAAAAGGAAAACTACAAACTGAAAAGAGAACACTGGTTTGACGTGAAGCCAGCAGCCAAGTCTCCCCCTTCTCTCTCTCTCGCTCTCTTTGGTTACATCTAACTCCACTCTACCTAATTGATAAACCAGTGTAGTTGGCCGGAACACCCTTGTAATAACGAGGTTTCCTTTACTTTGGGAACATCCATAACGCCGTATTTTATTTGTTGATCTATTAACCAAAGCTAGACATTAGCAGTTAATTCTCACAAAAATAAAAATAAAAAATAAAATTTAAGTGATTTCCAATATTACATTAATTAGTTATATTAAACTCAAATATTATATTGATTATTATTCTCTCACACTATCTTTATTAAATATGGGTAGAAATAAATAAAATAAATAAATATTGGATTAAGGTGCAAAAATACATATATGTTTTTCTCCGAGGAGCGTCCAGTAGCAAATGCTTTTTTTTTTTTTGTGCAAAAGTGCACACGTGGTTACAAATTAGGTGCAAAAATACCGTTTGACCGTTAAGTTTTACTTTGACCGATGACGTGACATTTCAAAAGTGCAAAAATACACATATGATTTGTAAAGAAGAGCGCCTAACAACAAATTTTTTTTTAATTTAATAATTTTATTTTAATTACTATCGGGTGCTAAAAAGATATTTAGAATACTGACCTGTACTGAAAAAATAGTTCATAATCTTGAAAAATTATTTTTAGATCTGAAAAAAATATTTCAGGGTACTAACTAGTACTAAAAAGATACTTTGAAGTATTTTTTCTGTACTATTCAGTATCCTGAAAGTACTTTTTAGTACCAGTCAGTACCCTGAAATATTTTTTTCAGTATCCTTTTAGTACCGGTAAACACTTGAAATATTTTTTCAAGATCCTAAAATAATTTTTCAAGATTATGAATTATTTTTTCAGTATCTTTTTAGTACCGGTCAATACTTGAAATATTTTTTCAAGATCATAAAATAATTTTTCAAGATTATGAAGTATTTTTTCTGTACTAGCCAGTATTTGGAAAAAAAATATTTCAGGGTACTGACTAGTACTAAAAAGTACTTTCAGGATACTGACTGGTACAGAAAAAAATACTTCATAATCTTGAAAAATTATTTTAGGATCTTGAAAAAATATTTCAAGTATTGATCGGTACTAAAAGGATACTGACTGATACTGAAAAAATATTTTAGGGTACTGACTGGTACTAAAAAGTACTTTCAGGATACTGACTGGTACAGAAAAAATACTTCATAATCTTGAAAAATTATTTTAAGATCTTGAAATAAAATTATTAAATTAAAAAAAATTTTGTTGCTGGGCGCTCTTTTTGACAAATCACATGTGTATTTTTGCACCTTTGAAATGCCACGTCATCGGTCAAAGTCAAATTTAACGGTCAAACGGTATTTTTGCACCTAATTTGTAATCACGTGTGTACTTTTGCACCCAAAAAAAGCATTTGCTACTGGGCGCTCATCGGAAAAAAGCACATGTGTATTTTTACACCTTAACCTATAAATATTCCTTAAAAATTTGTTTGTGCCTTATAAAAAAAACTAATAATATTTTTAAACTGATATCTTATAATAAGAACGTAGGTATAGCATACAACACGGCGAAGGTGTATTTTTGTAGGGGGTTTGACAATGTGCGCTTAGGAGGAGTAAATAAAGAAGGAAAGGGGAAGAAGGAAAAAGGGAAAAGGGAGAGAAGGGAAAAGGAAGGAGGAGGGAATAGTAAATTCGCATGGAGGGGGAGGTTCATCCTAAGAGGGGGATCAATGTCAGGGAGGGTCAGTGAATGAAACACACACGTAGAAGAAAGAGAGAGTCACGGGTTTGTATTGAAAGGCCCTTATTTCACAGTCCTAGACAGACACATATTCCCCTCCTCTCCCTAGTTACTCCTTAACCGAGGAGGGAAACAACATTATTATAATAACCAAAAATAAAAACCAAAGACATCGCCGAATTACCGCATTACACAGTAGAACTAGTACTACTACTTCTATTCCTCTGCCCCCTCGTCATTTTTATCCACCCCATCATTCGCTTCCTCCCCACTTCTTCCTCCTCCTCCTTCCTGATTTTTATCCCACTTGTTTGTTTGTGTTTTCAATGGCTCTGTTGTTGGACGACTGTGAGAGCATTTTACTGTCGTTAGAGTCACACAAATCGGTGCCGGCTCCATTCCTCACCAAGACATACCAGCTGGTGGATGATCCCACCACCGATCACATTGTTTCTTGGGGCGAAGACGACACCACCTTCGTCGTTTGGCGCCCTCCTGAGTTCGCCCGAGACCTCCTCCCCAACTACTTCAAGCACAACAATTTCTCCAGCTTCGTTCGCCAGCTCAACACTTACGTATATATGCTTACTCACCCCTCACCCTCTTCCTTTTTTCCCTTCACATTCTAACTTCAATTTCTTTCTTTCTTTCTTTTTTTTTTAATGAACTAGGGTTTTAGGAAGATCGTGCCTGACAGATGGGAGTTCGCAAATGAGTTTTTTAGGAAGGGAGCGAAGCATTTACTGTGCGAGATCCACAGAAGAAAGACAGCTCAGCTTCATCATCACCAGCAAGTGCCCGTTAATCATCCTCCTCACCATCATCATCAGCTTCCGTTGGGGCTCAACGTTCCTACCTTTTTTCCCTTCTCCGGCACCAGAATCAGCGTCTCTCCGTCCATCGACTCCGACGAGCAGCCGCCCCATTGGTGTGACTCGCCTCCGAGCTGTACCGGTACTGGTATGGTGACGCTGTCAGAGGACAACGAAAGACTGAGAAGAAGCAACAACATGCTCATGTCTCAGCTGGCCCACTTGAAAAAACTCTATAACGACATCATCTATTTCGTCCAGAATCATGTCAAGCCTGTCGCTCCCAGCAATTCTTTCTCTTCCTCCTCTTTTCTCCTACCTCATAGTACATGTTCACCATCACCCATGCCTCCTTCTGCTACAAACGTTTCCGCAGTCCAAAGGCAAATGAACCAGCTTCTGGGTTATTATTCTACCTCTGCTAATAACCCTAAGCAAACTACCACCCCTCAACTCTCCCGGCTCGTGAGACCTCCCATGAACTACACCTCAAGAAGTTCAGTCTCCATTGTGGAAGAACCCTGCAGCAATAATAATAATACCAAGCTTTTTGGTGTGTCCCTTCTATCCAAGAAAAGGCTCCATCCTGATTCTGATACTATTACTCCTACCGATCCCGAAATGAACAAGGTTCGATTGGTCTTGGAAAATGATGACGACCTGTCTTTGAATCTCATGCCCCCTTCGTCATGTTACAATTCTTAGTTATATACCTCTTTCTTTTTTTTTTTTTTAAATTACTTCTCATTTTGTTTGTTTCTTTTTCTTTTTTACTTAGTCTCAGTGAAGGAGAATGACATTGATGGAAACTTGAGTGTGCGCGTGTCAACGTTGTTTGTGATTTCGTGTACATATTGCACCAAATATTTATCTTAATTTTTCCCCCACATATCATCCATGTGTTTTGGTTAGAGTGAAGTCGCAATCAAAAGCAAAACTTTAAATGCTCATCTTCTATCTCTGGATTCTTCTTGTGTTTTTCTTTCCGTTCATTGGTGCAATTTATTGCTCTACATTATTATGGGACTTTTTTTCTTCCTCTTGTTCATCTCCTTCTGTTTCTGATTACGATCTCTGCATGTTTCAGTTGCATTAATGGCAGCCATTAAAAAAAAAAGGAGTTAATGAGAAGGGGGTTCCTTTACAGTTCTATTGGGTAAAAGCTGAGAACTGAGAATGTAACAGGCTGGCCTCTAAACACTAATTTCTCTGGGGCTTTCTCTGCGTAGCCCCATGTTACAATGTACGATACGAGCTATCACATTTGCATTTCAATTCAAAAACCGATAAAAGCCGAGTGATGTAACAAAAGATCCCCGGATCGAGCTGACACCGAATGACATATATTCGCTCAAGAACAATTCCATAATTAGCTTTACATGATTCTGCTTATTATTGCTATTATTACCATTTAATTATAATTTACGGAAAAAGAAACTAAGAAAGCCATCATACCGCCGGCCGCTTCATTTTTTTTTTTTTTGGCTCAACCGGCCGCTTCATTATTTCATCGAGGGTTGTAGTTTTCATCCTTTTTTTCCTTTTCTTTTTCTGAATAAATTGGGAGAGGAGGACTGAAAAGTAAGTAAGGAGTCTTCCAAAAAGAACGAAATGGAAGACTAGTGCAGATGGAGATGTAAGGAGGGGAATATAAAAATTGAAAATACGGTTAAACAAGAGGAAAACAAGGAATTGAATAATTCGATGAAAGCGAAAAGTAAGGAAAGACCAGCTTTAAAACGTTGTTCGACACGTATCTGTCAAGGCTTCTATACTTCCTTCTCAGAGAACTAGAAGCCTTTGCCTTTTCCCACTTTAAGTAGTCATCTGATTAGTGTTTATACTACTCTCTCTGGCTTACACTCTCCTTTTACCCTCTCTTCCTGCTCTCAAGTATGTTTGGGTAGAGTATTTCTTTTTTAATTTCTTGTAGCATGTATATGTGTATATATATAGTAAGGGGGAAAGGTATCATAGAGAAAGTTATAGGTGAGCATTTTCATGTCGTTGCCTTTCCTGGCCTCTTAGGTTGTTTAACCAATTCATGGGGAGTATTATTAAAATCTGAAGCAGAGAAACTGTGCGAAAGAAAGCAAGTTGAGAAAGATACATTTTTGGGGAGTGTGGTAGACAAGGGAATAAAGATAAAGATAACGGCAAATATTAAAGAATAAAAAGGTTGAATATCTTTGTCGTGCACTGCAATAATATAATTTCGTCTCATACGAGCAAAAAGCTTTGAGGAGAGCAAAAATAAATAAAACGAAAAGATAGAAAAGCCAATAGAGCACTAGTTTTTGAATTGTGTCCTTGATGGGGTTTTTGTCTTTTGGGAAAGGGATGGCACGTGAGAGGCACGGCACGTGTGGCAAGTAGGGTGGGGAAATGGGAGTGACTGAGTGAGAGAGTTCAGTTGTGGTTTGAAACTCGGGTGGGTTTTAAAAAGTGGATACGGATCAAATGGCAAAGAGGCTTTAGTCTTTAGCCTTTGTCTCCGAGGTTTGAACAGCCTTATAGAACCACTGACTGAGGCCTTCACAGAGCATTAGACAAAAGGTAAACAAAAGATGATATGTGGATTGTAAAGTCGTAAACTGTAAATACTCCTCTCCTCTGCTATATCCCTCCTTTTTCTTTTTTCCTTCACCTTTTTAAACTTATTTTAATTGCCTTTTCACAATTCCCCCCGATCTTTACTCTCTTTTCTTTTAGTGGGGAAAGTCATAAAAAGTCAAAGTATTGCGAGTCAATATGGAATGAGTTCAAAGCAAAACCGAGTAAAATACGGAGCCTATTTACTTGGCCCAATGAGAGTCAAGTTCGGCCTTTTTTTTTTTGGTAGATGAAGTTCGGCCTTATTTAACCAGCTCAAATACTGTCGCTCTGTTCAAGTGTTTGTTCGGCCCAAGTTCTCTGCTATGTGTTCCCTCGTCAGAATTTTAGATAAAGTTTATTAGAAGATCATGGATGAGATTTTGCCCCTCTACGAGTCCAGACAGTGGTACAGACTCAGTGGAGAGCTCAGTTGTGCTGCATTGGTTGCCTCCACCTGTTAGTTGGGTCAAACTTAATGTGAATGGAGCTGTTAAACAGACCTGCAAAAAAGCTGGATGTGGTGGTATAATTAGGAATAATAATGGAGAATGGCTTCTGGGTTTCTCACATTCTTTGGGTATTTGCGAGATTGAGGAGGCAGAGGAATGGGCTTTACTCTTGGGGCTGAGATTCGCATGGGATGAGGGATACAAGAGAATTTTGCTGGAATCAGATTGTAAAAACGTGATTGATAGGTTCAGAGGCCGGAGGAATGATGATACTGGTAGTATAGTTTTCATACAGATCAAGAGAATGCTCAGTTTGCGACGGAAAATGGTGAGGGAATTTTTCGCCGCAAAAAACAGTTTTTTTTTTTTTTTTAGTGCTATTTGCTCCTCATGCCCAAAATGCTTTGGCTGATGCTATGGCTAAAGAGTATTTATCTAGATTAGTGGTTTTTAATGTGTGTCCTGATGATAGTTTAAGGACTGTGTTTTCAAAAGATTGAATAGGATTTGATCCCTTTTCGTTTAATATTTCTATTAATATATAAAGCCTAGTGCCTCTCTTTTACCAAGAAAAAAAAATTTAGATAAAGTTAACTTTTTTTAGAGAGATTAAAAAAGTTAATTAAATTATTTTAAAATATTATTTTTTTATTTTTTTTTCAAACTAATTAGTTGGACTAATAAATTAAATAAATATATAATATAAGGATACACAACATCTAATATGATTAAGTAACTTATTTAATTTCCTTAGGGCCTGTTTGGAAACTCCCCAAATGGACTTATTATCCCATTAGATGGGATAATAAGTCCATCAAAAAAATTAAGAGTGTTTGGGAACACTTTTAATTTGATGGACTTCAATGGACAATGGAGTTTTTTATTTGAAACTCCCATTTGTAGCTTCTAATCCCATTAGTGGAAGCTCATCAATTTTTTATGTGGAGTCTATTTGTTAAATTACCATTTGCCCCCCTCCCTCATCAATTTTTTTATGTGGGGTCCATTTGTTAAATTTTTTATGTGGAAGCTCATCAATTTTTTAATGGAATTTTACTATTTTATTTGGCAAATTTATATTTATATTTACTTTTTTATCCCAAATTATCACATTTTATACAACACATGTGTGTGTGAGAGAATTTGATTCATACCCTTTTCAGTCATTTTCCATTTCATCTATCTTTTTAAAAGTTATGTCAAACAAGTTCCCATCACAAACAAAAGTCACTTCTGCTACTGCTATCCCAAACATAAATCACATATGAAAAAAGTCCATTAAGAAAAGTTTATCAGAAACAAAAGCCACTTCTTCCACAGCAATCCCAAACGGGCCCTTAATTTTTAAAAAAATTTGGTTATGTCTTATATTTAGCGCTGAAGGGAGTAATGTTTTTAGCCTAGTTCTGATTTTTTAAATTTCATATCACGTGAGACGCGAAAGTGTCTGAGTGAAATAGCACAAAATATGATGAACCAAGACTGGGAGGTTAAGCTACAGAATATCTCTAGAGTGCAAAACATTCTTGCTGATGCCTTTGCAAAGGAAGGTTTATCTTTTTCATCTTCTTTAAATGTTTGTCCGCTTCATCTACAGGCTTTGTTTCAGAATGATTGTCTGGGATTTAATCCCTTCTTAATCTAATTATAATACAAATGGGCATCTGCCATCGCTTCTCACCAAAAAAAAAAAAAAAAGTAGGAATATAACAAAATAGTGAAAAGGTAGAATTTCAGGAAATTAAAATTTGAATAGCATTTATTATATTTATTTTGGAAGCTGTGGCTCAAAGCTTGAAATGAACAAGAAAGACAAAGCTAAAAAAAGCGAAAACATGTTTTAATTAGTGGAGGATATGAGAATATTTTATATCTTGCAAATATAGTACTTATATTTCTTAATTCTTAATTTCTTATGTTTAAACTTACCCCATATGAATACGAAAATAAATATTAAAAGAATGACAAGAAATTAAATTTGAATCTTACACTGTGTTATTCCCTTCAGGTTAAAAAAAAAAAAAAAATCCCTAGAAGGAATTCCAAGTGAGAGCAACATACAGACATTATGAGGCACCCGTGAATTGTGATTCCACTCTAAAACAACTGTGCCATATGTATGTATAAGGAGTATAAGAAGATCAAAGAACTTGTACACACACAGAGTTTGAGTTTTGATTCTCTCCGGAAAAGCGTGCAGTGAAAATGAAGTAATAGAATGTTGAATCCAAACAAGTGGGTTGGATTGTGGCAGTACAACATGCAGAATAGGGCAACCAGAAAATGATTTAACTTTAAACGTTTATGAATTTTATGCATGCACACAGACAGTCACGCAACAGGGTCGGGACCATCTCATTCGCCCTTTAATTAATGCTTCTCTTCTGCTCTCGTTTCCCCATAGCATAAAAGGTAGCACATATTCAAACACCAATAATCTTGTAGTAGTACATACTAGTGGTGTATTTTATACTATATCAGTTTGTTTGGCATCCTTATAATAATACCAATAATAAGGGTTGCTGGTAGAATCATCATCATTGACATTAATGTAAAAACAACAACTGGGTTGCGGGTAAGATAAGATAAGATGATAACAGGTGATAATGCAGATCAGTAAAAATATATCACTAACAAGATCTATCTCTCTCCTTTGGATTCTACATCTATCAGACCAGGCCAGCCTCTCTGGCACAGAACTGTCCCCACCCTTCACTTAAATATGCATACGACCACCTTATTTTATTCTTTATATTATATACTGGCTTCTGTGAATTTGTTTAACATTAATATAGCTCAGAGAGAGAGAGAGTGTGAGTGATGGTGTAGTCAGTTGAAGAACTTTGAAATAAGGATTAATTCCAATGATGCTCTCTCCTCCGTAAATCACAGTATATAAGCGGCGTAATCTGTGGAAGGAAGTACATATATGTCCTTATAATAACATAAGTTTCTGGAAATATATGGAATGTCCCACATATGTATATAGTAGTATTAAGAGGGCCAATCATAGCAAAGCATACGTGTTTTGCAGCAAATAGGAGCGTGTGGCTCCCCGGCGGGACGATGACAATATTGCATTCATGAACTTGTCTCCCAACCTTATCAACGTCTGCGTCATATTATAATGTGCCCTGTCGCCTCCACATTCTTGGCCCACCTTTCCCTCCTCAATTGCGGATGCCAATATATATATATATCATTTCAATATTCTCATGCAATCCATCCATTTTTTTTTTAAATTTTATTTGCACAAATCATTCTTGATCACATACCAATAATATCAACTTTATCGTTTAATTTGATCTCATCGATTGCCTTCACCCAAGATATATTCGTTAATTCGTATGTTTATTGGCGCTGATTATTGAAACATGACTTGTTTATCGGGCTTTAATATCAAACAAGTGGCACCGAAAAGTTACTTATATACATGGAAAATACTACCCCAGTCTTGAATATAGGAACTATACAGAGTTACTTTGGTTTTAAAAAGAGTACAATACCTCTATATCCACTTTGTCCCAAAAAAAATTCTATTGACAAACATAGGAAATTAAGGGATTTTCTATTAAGGATATTTTTCTTAATACCTACAAATTAATTATCTAGCTAGCTAGCTCTTATATCGGAGGGAGTATATTTTATGAAAATTGTTTACATGTATTTTTTATGTGCTCCCTCAATCGCTGTGTACATATATAATTTCATTAAGTTTGGAGCTTGCATCTTATTCTTTATTATTTCTCATTCGTCAAGGTGGATCGTATTAGTTTAATAACTTTATTCATTTTTAAATCAAGTCAATCTTGTATACTAAAAGTCAATTTATTAAAAATGAAGAAGTTGAAAATAGAAAATTCAAGTTGGTTAACTTTTCGAATGAATCTAGTATCTTCCACATATATACTCCACCCCCTAGTAGAAGGATTTTTTAATTCACAGTATAAGTCACTTAGAAAATAATTATTTATTATTTATTAGTTTTGTCCATATAATTAATGATTATATTGTGTGATACTCCATCCGGTTCTTAATATATATATATATTTTAAAAGTTGATCTTGGTTTTGAATATAAGATAATTTTTTCAAATTTGTCAACATTTTCTCATTTTACCTTTATCGATTTTTTTCAACAAAAATGAAAGACAAGAGGGAATGAAAGAATTAAGGAAAATAACTAAGGTGTTTTAGATAATACATGTCATATTAATTAATTTAACTAAGTACCTTATTTTAGTTAAATTATATAAATATATCTTATATTAAAAATAGAAGAAGTATAGTAAAACACACTCAAACACAAAGTAAATTAAATTTAATTGAGTGCGACACATAAAACCCAGATATGGAAATGGGACTGCAAGGGTTTTTTTTTTTGGGGGGGGTGTTTTACTCTGAAATAAAGCTTTGTTGTCTTTTTTTTTTCCTCGATTGGCTATTGTGCTCTGCTCTTATCGTTCTCTTTCTATCTTCTTTCCCTCCACTATTTATCTTAGTCTTTATATTGAAATCTAATCGGTTCATATTCAATGTTTTATAAAAGTATTCTATTAAGTTTTTTGGAAAAAAAATCAATTTTAAATTATCATAACTAAAATTTAACAAATTTTAAATTTATTAAATTATTTTTTAATAATTTGATAGTTTATTAACATTTTTATAAAACATTAGATCCAAACCATTCCGATTTCAATTTAATGGCTAATTTGAGTAATGAAGGAAAATAGAATTAGAAAAACGATAAAAATAAAGGACGGTAACTAATATCTTAGGAAAATCTACTTCAGAGCCCAATTTAGGAAAAAATGACAAAATTGACCCAAGAAAAGGCTAAATGTCAGAAAAGGCTGCAGGGTCTTTTCTAGTATAATTTCATAAAAACGTTAGTTGTTAACGGAGCTGATATAGTTATTAACGGATAGGTCATTAACAACTAAATCAATAGCATTAACAACAAAATTCTAACAACAAAATCAGTACTATTAACTATATTAATATCTGTTAACAACTATATCAACCTTGTTAACAACTAACGTTTTTATAAAATAATACCAGAAAAGGTTTTGGGGCTTGTTTAATATTTGACTTTTTTGGGTCTTTTTTAACATTTTTTTTTCAGTTTGGGCCCTAATATAAATTTTCCCTAATATCTTTAGTCGTGAGGTAAGTTCATTAACAAAACGGGCACATGAAGCTGCTTGCATCATAAGTCAGAACCTGATCCTTCTCGAATAGCGTTCCCTTTTCATTCATTTCTTCTTCTTGTTTTTTGCCCTCCAAAATTTCTTCTTCTTTTTTGAAACTTTATTAATATTACAATTCTTTTCTATTAATTGTTTCTCCGACGAATCACAGCCAAATTCTTCCGCCTGTAGCTGCGCCACATGACGCATCATATGGCTAAATTCGGGGTGGCGTGCACTTGAGCATTAGGTCTCTGCTCCCACTTGCACCCTATCTTTCTATTGATCCGTTGACTCCCTTACATTTCATTATCCTAAAGTTAATTTGATTCCAATTAGGTTGAGATTTAGTTATTTATGTCAAGGCCTATCTATCACTTGCATCACATATTGCTTCACTCTCATATCAAAATATTCTGAGACACAATAGATCTTCGTGATGATGCTATCCTCTTATCATTAGAGATATATATATGTCCTTCAAGTTCAGTGACTCATATTCCACCCACCCTAATGCCCCTTCACGTTTAAAATTAACTAATTTCACATATTTTAAGAAATAGTTTATATTCTTAATCTCAATATCCCCCTTCACTACTGAAATTAATTATCCCAATAACGTCCTCTCTATGAACTAAAATCGTGTCAATAGCTTGTTTGTAATTTGTGCTTGTTTGAAACTGTTTATAATAAGCATGTTTAATTCCTACTTCTTACAAGTTGAGACAAAACTCTTTTATTTACATATTTTCCTAAATTATCTTGTATACCGTAAATCATATTAAAAAACTACTTTTGAGGATTTTAGTCGTTATTCTAAATGTTCGAGTATGAACAATATAATACTGGCTTGAACTAGGAGCAATGCCTAGGGCCTACGTACCCTAGTATAGGGATCAAAACCAACGTAGTTCGAATATACTTCCGGCGTTTAGCCACTGAGTGTGAGGGTGTGTGCTCAGTGAGAATGAAAGGGTGAATAGTGCGTACCGTTCACCAGTGGAATGTTCTCTTATTTATAGGAGATGGTGGTTCATGTTCGTGTCCCGAGATATGCGATTGGTAGTGGCTCGTGTTCCTGATCATGCAGTTAGTAGTGGCCTACATGGGAGTGACTGTCGCAGGTAGTGGCATAAAGAGTTGGGCTTCGTGGCCCATATCCAAGATCCATAACAGTTGCCCCCTAGCCCGACAGCTCAGGTTCCTGGGTTGTCGGGATGCATTGATGATTGCACCCAACTAGGAGTCGTTCGAGACGTCTCGGTCCTGTTAACATTGCCGGGGTTTCTTAAATACACTTTCTAGCCGGTATGGATATCTGGCCTTATGTGCTATGAAGTCGACAACCCTTTTTTGCAAGCTATCAGGTTTATGCCGCCCTTCACGCCGGGTTCACATAACACCAAGGTTTAACTCCGCGATTTCTGCCGAAGATCCTTTCTGCCGAGGTGTGCTGCTACCGACATGCCTACCGTTAAACTGACCGTGGTCATGTCTATCGTCAAGGTTATTTGTCTATCTTTACTTTTAGGTCTTTTAGGTTTGGGGTGCCGTTTCGTGTATCCACTCCCTCCGAATCTGTAGCGACACGTCTTTCAAAAAGCCGCCTTCGGTTATCGCGCTCATTAATACTCTACGTCATATCACATCCGTCATGATTACCTTTTAGGATTTAGTAGGGTTTAGCCCTGATCCCGTCGGTTCATTTCAAATTTCACTTGCTTGAATTCTGTACCGTCGCTCCCTCAGCACCTCGTAACTGGTGAAACCTCTGGATAGCAGACCGTCACGCGCCTTGATTTGCCTATAAATACAAGTGCATTGCTGATTTCACAATTTCACTTGTTCGTTCTTCATTCCTCTGAGTCTCGTACTTGATCAAACTCCCTTTGAAGAGGTTACCAGCAGGGTGCTCTCTGCACTTCCTTTCTCAGACTTCACCTTTTTCCAGTTTGTGAGTAAGTTCTTCACTCGCATTTGATCTTGTTTATCTTTAGTCATCCTTAATAAGAATTTCTTTTGAGTGGTTTCCTCGAATCTTCTGTTCCATCGCTTGCTATTTTTGTGTTTCTGCTATGTTTCTGAGTTTGATTTCTTGAAATATGCGTCTGTTCTTGCTGGGTATTTTAAACGACAATGATGATTTTGAATTCCTCTCCGAACAAGAAGGAATTGTTGAAAATCATTGTGAGATTGCCTTGTCTGAGTCGTTAAAATACTGGGAATTCTGGAAATCTAGAGCTCATTGTTCTTCATCTTCAATGTATTGCCTTCGTGTTTTTACCTGTTCTTGAATGTTTCTGTATGATCTTGAACTTCATTCTTAAATTCTGCTTGTGTGTTTAACAATTCCCAATTTCCCGCGATTAAGCATTTAAGTTGTTTTTCATAAGATAGAAGATGGATCCCCAGGCTCCACTAGTAGATATGCACGGTCGGCCAATCCCAGAAAAGGATAGAGAGAAACTCCAAAGAGTTTCTGGCCGAACCAAACTCTGGCTTTGATCTATTCTTCCCATTGAGGCGGAAAGAATAAAAGATATGCTCCGTTCCTCCCGTGGTGGTGGATCTTCCCGAGGAGGTAGTTCTTCTCAAGGTGCTAGGTCTTCCCGGGGTGGCCGTTCTTCCCGAGGTTCTAATTATTCCCGAGGTGCTAGTTCTTCCCAAGGTGGTGAAGGCGGACGATCTCATCAAAGTCAGGTGGTTCAACCTACGCCCGCTGCCTCAGCGAGCCCCTTAGTCGCCTAAGATGTTACTCCAGATGCTTCCGCCCCGACTCACCCTGCCGAGGTTACTACACCTTGCGAAGAGTGTATGTACAAAGCTATTGACCTTGCCCGCCAGAGTTTTGATCGAGAAGCCGAGCAGATTTTGGATCGCTGTCGTTGTCTCGAGAGGCCGTGGAGATCCGCCGCCGTCTACACCCCCTTACAGTTTTCAGCATCTCAAACTCCCATAAATCCTGTGACTTCAGGTATTTCCAAGTTCTGACCTAGTCTTTTTTTTTGTATAGGTATTTATGTCTTCCCTATCTTATCAAACAAACCAATCCGAGACCGGCGAGTCCGCTCCCTCTGGTACTTCGCGAATGACGACAATCAATCGATATGCCGTCAGTAAAGCCATCACCGACATGAAAAATAAGTCGTCTGCTAAGACAACTGCTCGTGTGATCCGAGGTGGGGACGAGTATATTGTGTGCCAGCCTTCAACTAGTGAGTCGGTGGCTTCCGGACACCCCAAAAAGGAAACCCACTTCTTCTTCTTCTATAGACATGTCATTTCCCGACTTGGGATGGAATTCCCTTTTTCTAACTTCCAAATGTAGCTCCTTCGCCATTTTCATCTGGCCCCTTCTCAACTTCATCCCAACGGCTGGGCCTTCGCCGTAGCTTTTGAAAGCTTTTGTGACAAGTTTGACTTAGTCTGCTCCGTGCCCGTGTTCTGTTACTTTTTTGTTCCTTTAGAGACCAATCTTTCCACGGAAGACGACCTACTGGAGTTTGGATGGACGTCACTTCGGGCCTCTCTTGGGCGTAAATTTCTCAAGCCTTTCACCGATTCGTGGAAAGGCTTTAAGAGTTCATTTTTCAAAGTGTCTGCGAAACCCGGTAGTGTCCCCTGGTTTCTTCAAACTTCGGCTTCCGGGGAACTCGAGGGTCGTTTCCCCTTATACTGGATCGAAGAGCACCACAAGTTCGAAGCCAAGAAGTTTTTGACCCCCATTTCCGAGATGATCGTCCAGGAGAAAGACGCAATTGCTTTCATTTCCACCTCGGTCAACAGAGAGCCCTTAGTGGACTCAGCCAAGTACATTCTTTCTTTTGTATGGAAATCACCCACTACGGGTATAATAGTTGATTTAAATGTTTTTCAAGCATATTTTCTTTGAAATTTTATGTAACTCTTTTTTTTTTTAGGTGACCCAATGGGAAAAAGACCCGACTATCTTGATGTCACCGCCCGCCATCCGGATGCGGCACCTCCCTCATCTCGTCCCATGACCCCTGCTGCAAAGAGAGCGGTCTCGGTTCTTGAGTCTTCTGATCCTCCTCTGGCCAAGAGAACCAAGAGATTGAGGAAGAAGAAAAACCTCGAGGCTGAGCCGGAAGATGAAGTTGAAGCCGATATTCCTTTGGCCATTCTTGTCCTTGAGCCTGAGAGAGCGGCATCTGAGGTTCTGGCGTCCTCCTCTGGGCTCGTCGTTGAACTCCCGAAGTCATACCTTTGGGACAATAAAATTCCTGCGGGCCTTCATGTAGGTCTCCAAGCTCCCTCTCATTACTATAACAAGAAAAAATTGTCGACATTGGAGTTAAAGGAACTCGCTGTCTGTCATCTCGCTGCTCATCTCAAGGATTTAGTTGGAGATCAGGCAGTGGAGATAGCCTCTTTAAAAGCGGATAAGAAGACGTCAGATGACCGGGTAGCTCAGGCCCAGGAGGAACTTCATGTGGCCCAAGCCGAGAAGGAGAGCCTATCGGATGAAATTATTATTCTGCGTGATAAGCTCCATAAGGCGGAATCTGAGATCACCCGCCATGTTCAAATCCATGAGCAAGATCTGGCTTTGTTGACGAAGTACAAGGACGAGGTTGCCAAACTGACGTCGTCCCTTGAGACCAGTCAAGTGGCTCTTGATCTTGCTAATAATGGCGTGGCTAAATTGAAGACCGGCGTGGCGGATGCGTTTTAGAACGCCTTGGAGCAAGCCCAGTTCTTGAATCCCCAATTCTCTCTAGATCTGCAGAAAGCGCACGTTAATGCCTATGTTGAAGGCGGGATTTTTCACCCGGCTGCTTCTTTGGATGCTCCTTCAACTAGCTTAGGTCCTGAGGAAACTGGTGGGGATCAACAGGCTCTTGACGGCCCAGATGGCTCTTGACTGATTCGATTTGCTCTGTCCTTTCTCTTTTGTTTAGTAAATTTAGTGCTCGTGTTGGGCTTTTGTTTTGAATTGATGTAATCAACAGCTGACTTTATATAAATATAATTTTTCGAGTTTGTTTCTATTTCTGTCAAACTGTCTTTTTTTGTTTAGGCAACCAACCGACGTGATCAAGGTCGGTTAAAGTGCCTTTGTTTTTATTTTCAGCACTTAAATTGCCGAGTTACATGATTCACGAAATTATGCGTTTGCAATGTTCGCGCATGTCTTTTTAATATGGCCATTAAGAACGATACGATAATCGCAAATCATCCGACCCGAGTTCCCATCCGTTTTTTCTTTGGCGGCTTTGCCGCTATACGGTCATGTTCAAACTCGTATTTGGCGGATTTATCCCGCCGGCGTTTTAATCGCTACATGATTTATGAATCACTCGGAATTCATACATGTTAATTGCATGATTTACGAACCAACTCGGGGTCGATACATGCGGTTCTAGTGACATAATTTATGAACCAACTCGGGGTTCATACATGTGTTTTTAGTTACATGATTTATGAACCGACTCGGGGTTCATACATGTGTTTTAGGTGACATGATTTATGAACCAACTCGGGGTTCATACATGTTCCAATAGCTTTAACAAAGCTGAATTCGGCTTTATAGCCTATTACTCCATTGATCAAAGTCTTTACATAATACTGGGCGAGTTTCGAACCCGCAACTAAACTTTCTGAAAAAGAGAATTTAACAAGCAGCAATTAAACATAATGACTTCAACTGTAATAAGCCTTGAGCTTATCGGCATTCCAAGTTCTTTTCAGCACTTTCCCCTTCAAGGTTTCTAAAACGTAAGCATTTTTTCCAAGTCGTTCCTTGATCCTGTAGGGGCCTTCCCAGTTGGCTGCTAACTTCCCATCTCGGGCATTCTTGTTGCCAATATCAGCTCTTCGTAGTACCAAGTCATTCTCCTTGAAAGAACGTGGATTAACCTTCCTGTTGTAGCGAGCTATGATAAGTCGTTTTGTAGCCACATCCCTCAGGTGAGCAGTAGTGCGAACCTCGTCAATCATATCCAACTCGGCAGCAATTGCCTCATTGTTAACTCATTCCTGAGTGACCTGCAATTTCCTCAAGGAAGGTTCACTGATTTCCATAGGTATCATGGCTTCACATCCGTAAGTAAGTCTGAAAGGGGTTTCCCCCGTGGATGACTGCACAGTTGTCCGATATGCCCATAGTACTGAATACAGATGCTCAACTCAATTGTCCTGGGCCTCCTCCATTCGGTTTTTAAGCCCGTTCACGATTATTTTGTTTGCTGCCTCCGCCTGTACATTGGACTGCGGGTGTTCCACGGAAGCGAAATGATGTTTAATTTGGAAGTCGGACATCATCTTCTGAAATCCTTGGTCCGCAAACTGCGTCCCGTTGTCCGTGATTATTTCTGCTGGAATTCCGAACCGTGAGATAATGCTTATCTGGAAAAATTTCTGTGTTCTGGCCTAAGTTATTGTTGCCAGTGGTTCGGCCTCAACCCATTTTGTAAAGTAATCCACTGCCACAATGAGCCACTTCAATTGACCGGGTGCCGGTTTGAAAGGTCCTAGCAAGTCCATGCCCCATTTGAAAAATGGTCACGGTGCCGTGATTGCCTGCAAATCATATGGTTGTATTCTGACGATTTTTCCATGCCTCTGGCAACTTTCACATTTACGGACGTGGTCTTTGGCGTCCAGGGCCATTGTAGGCCAATAATATCTTGCCCGAACAGCTTTCCGCGCAAGTGCTTTGGCACCCATATGCTGCCCATTGATGCCCTCGTGGATTTCCGCCAAGACGTACTGGGCCTGATCGCTCCCGAGACATTTTGCCAGAGGTGCGTGTATACTCTTTCGGTAAAGTTGGTTGTCCACCATCGTGTAAGCAGCTGCCGATTTCACCAAGTTTCTTGCCTGTACATCATCGTCGGGGATAATTCCTCGCTCCAAATAATCCGCAATTGGTTTTCTCCAGTCCTCCAAACTTGTTATCAGCATTACACATCTTGGTTCTGGGAGATTCTGTTGGACTACTGTTCTTAGGTTTCCCGGGCATTTAGTGCTTGCTAACTTCGACAGGATGTTGGCCCTTGTATTCTCCGCCCTCGGAATATGTGCCACCGTCACCTCGTCAAATTGGGCCATGATTTCCTTCACTCTGGCTAGATACTTAGCCAACAACGGTCCCTTTACCTGGTAAGCCCCTTGAATTTGAGATGCTACTAACTGTGAATCCGTTGAGATATGCACTTTCTAGGCTCCACTCTCTTTTGCCTGAGACAGTCCTGCTAATAATGCTTCATACTCGGCCTGATTGTTGGACGTCGGGAAATCTAGCCGAAGAGACAGTTCTATGGCGACGCCCTCGGGGTTTTCCACAATAACCCCCGCACCCTCGCCTTGTAAGTTGGACGAGCCATCCACGAAGACTCTCCAAGGTTCTGTTCTTGCTTCTTCTTCTTGGACGAAAGTCGACTCCACTAGGAAATCGGCTAGAGCCTGTGATTTGATTGCTTGACGGGCCTCATAAACAATATCAAACTCGGACAATTCGATTGCCCAGTTCGTCATCCTTCTTGCTAAGTCCGGCTTATGTAGGATTTGTCGAAGCGGTTGATTTGTCCGGACTATGATAGAGTGGCTATGAAAATAATGCCGTAGTCATCGTGCTGTTGTTAATAAGGCGAAAGCCATCTTTTCAAGCTTCTGATATCTTACCTCGGGCCCCTGTAAAGCTCGACTTACGAAATACACTGGTTTTTGTTCTTGACCGATTTCTCTTGTCAAAACCGCGCTCACTGCTTCTTCTCCCACAGATAAGTAAAGAATTAGTTTCTCATTGGGTTCAGGTCTTGATAGCACTGGTGGGGAAGAAAGACATTGTTTTATCCTGACGAATGCGTCTTCGCAATCCGAGTTCCATTCTCCTTGAGCTTGCTTCTTTAGTAGTTTGAAAAAGGGGAGTGACTTTTCGGCCGACTTAGGCAAGAATCTCGTCAAAGCCGCTAATATTCCAGTTAATTGCTAGACTTCTTTCTTGTTTGTCGGGGCCTTCATCTCCAGGATCGCTCTGCATTTCTCCGGGTTGGCTTCTATGCCCCGGCTTGTTAACAGGAAACCCAAGAATTTTCCGGAGGGTACTCAAAAAAAGTGCATTTCGCCGGGTTTAATCGGATCTTGTGCCTCCTTAATTTCTCAAATGTCTGGCCTAGGTCTTGGACATGGCCGCTTTGCTCCTTTGACTTGACTATCATGTCATCGATGTACACTTCCACATTCTTTCCGAGTTGGTCTCTAAAAACCTTAGTCATCATTCTCTGATACGTTGCTCCTGCGTTTTTAATACCAAAAGGCATCACATTGTAACAATAGTTAGCATTATTGGTGATGAAAGCAGTCTTATCCTGGTCATCGGGATGCATAGCAATTTGATTGTATCCCGAGTAAGCATCCATGAATGAGAGCAACTGGAAACCGGATGATTGATCCACTAGCTGGTCTATGTTGGGCATGGGAAACGCGTCTTTTGGGCATACTTTGTTCAAGTTTTTGTAGTCGACACATACTCGCCATTTGCCGTTGGGTTTTTTCACCATGACGACATTAGATAGCCATGTGGTATATTGTACCTCCCTTATAAATCCAGCATCGAGTAATTCTTTTACGTGCTCATCTAGGGCCTGTCCTCGATCTGAGCCAATGTTCCTCTTCCTTTGCGCTACTGGCATTGACCCTGGTGGGATAGCCAACTTGTGGCAGCAAAACTCGGGATCAATTCCCGGAATCTCGGACGGTTTCCATGCAAACACGTCCTTATTGTCTTGTAAAAACTTCTCTAATTCTGCACGAACTTTAGGATTTAAAGCTTTTCCTATTTTCGTGACTTGTTCTGGACCTTCCCCCAGGACGAGGTCTTCTAATTCTTCACCTGGCTTTGCTCTGCGCGCCTTGTCCTCCTCCCTCAGGTCCAACTCAACTATTTGCACTGCACTGCTACTTGCTTTTCCCTTGTTAGCCGACTTGCCTTCTTGGACTGCCTCGAAATAACATTCTCGGGAATCCTTCTGATCTCCTTTAACAGTTACAACTTGGTTTTTCTTGTTGATGAATTTTAATTTCTGGTGATTTGATGATACCAGCATGTTCCAGGCATGGATAGTCGGCCTTCCCAATATCATGTTGTAGGGTGAAGGGAAATCCGCCACCACAAATCTGACCATCTCGGTCTTAAAAGCCTCTCTAGTGCCCAGAGTCAGTTTTAGGTCAATAAACCCTTTGGGACGTGTCTTCTCCATTGAACCCGGTCAACGTGGTCCTACACGACTTCAGATCTTTTGAGTCTAGCCTCATTCATTTAAATGCGTCCCATAGAATAATGTCTACCGCACTCCCATTGTCCACAAACACCTTTTTGACCTGACAACAGTTGACTGTTCCCGTGATCACCAGTCCATCATTGTGTCCGGGTATCACATCATCCAGGTCTTCCTGTGAGAATCCCAACATCGGTTCATCTAGCTTCTTTTCTCTTTTGAACTTGGGTCGGTCGGTGATTGACATGACCTCCTTTAGATACTTTCTCCGCTAATTCGAAGAGTCTCCCCCTCCTCCAAAACCACCGACGATCCCATTGCATACAAACTTTGATTCGGGAAATTCGTCTCCATTGCTTTGTTTATCCTTATTATAGTGTTGTCTCTTTCGTCCTTCAGGCGGACCCTGCTTCTGTTCAGCTGTTTGTTTTGTCGGCCTTGAGTTTGTATTACATATCGTCGGAGTTTTCCTTCTCGGACGAACTTCTCAATTGCATCCCTCAAATCCCAACAAGCTTCTGTTGTGTGTCCGTTCTGGTCGTGAAATTCACAGTACCGGGATCTGTCTAAGGGTTGATCCGTCCGGATTGGCCGTGGTCGTTCTACGTTCTTCATTTTTGTTGCGGAAACTTCTTTCCAAATCTGGGCCCAAGGCAACTTCAGCGGCGCATACCTGTTGTATTTTCCTTCTGCTCGACTTCCTCGAGGCCTTTTGTCCCGACCTCGGTCGTGTTGCTTGTCAGAATTATATCGGTCCTTCCCTCAGGGAGGGGATCTTTTAAATGACTCTCTGGGTGGCTGATTTGTCGCTTCCATCTGTTCCATTTCTATATATCGCTTCGTGCGATCTCGAAACTCGGTCAACGACTTTGGGCGGCACTTCATGATTGACTTCTTCAGCGACGAGCTTTTATCTAAGCCCGCCATTACACAGTGCAATTGCACGTCCTCTTTCAACCCGGGAACCTACAAAGCAGTACTATTGAATCGTTCTAAGTATTTTTTAAGAGTTTCTCCGGGCGCCTATCGTACTTGATCGAGTTGAAACTCTGTCTTTGGTTGCTTCCTACTTGGGGCAAAATGGAGCAGAAATTTGTTTTCTAAGTCTTTGAGGTCCGGTATCGAGTTGGCTGGTAAGCTGTTAAACCATATCTGTGCAGGTCCCCTCAGAGTTCCTGCAAACAAGCGTGGTATGACCGGTCCTGAATATCTCTTCACCATAATTTCCATCTTGAAGTTGTCGAGATGAATCTGCGGGTCCTGGATGCCATCGTACTTGGGAAAGTCCTTTGTGTCCAGGCCCTTCAGATAAGGCGCTGCCATGATTTTTTTGGAAAAAGGAGTTACCACTTTGTCGTCCTCATCCAAACTCGAGTACGCCAAGGAAGATCTAGCACGGTCCCTTGATGAACTCGGGTCCCTGCTTGGCTGTTTGTCCCTACTTTGCGTCCCAGTCAACACCTACTCCTGTCTTGTGCCGTCATCTTCTCCATGGTTGTCGGTAGCCCGATCTTGTCTTTCATGACGGTCTCTTCCATCTGATCGTCTGGTGCGTCCATCTCGGCAATTTTCGCGGGAGTGGGAGTCGCGCTGACTCGGCCCCACTTCATCCTTATCGGTCCCCGAGTTCCATTTATCAACTTGCTCCGCGTACTACTCAAAAAGCCTCCTCCATTCCTCGTCACGTCGATCCATCTCTTCCTTCTGCACTCTAGTGCTTTCTTGAATCTGAAGGTTGTAACGAGTTTCCATCCCATCCACTCTGCTCAATATGGACCCTATAGTGTTCTGTAACAAGCGAATGTCCGGGTTAGTAATTTGAATTTCTTCCTGTGAACCGCTCGGGGAAGCTTGGGCATCCCCGCGTTCTAACATGTCATTTTCTGGAATGGCCGTGTTCGACGTCTCTGCTTCAGTTTCCACAGTTACTTGATCCATGTCAACGCCGGTAGGATTTTGCTGCACCGCTTGTTCCATCTGCTGTCCTTGTTGTTCTTCTGGCACTTGGGTGTGCCGAATTGTGAAAGTTCGCTTTGTCCTTGCCATCAAATACGTGACTTAAAAACCTTGTGGTCGAACCTTTTCGGTCCCCACAGACGGCGCCAAATGTTCGAGTATGAACAATATAATACTGGCTTGAACTAGGAGCAATGCCTAGGGCCTACGTACCCTAGTATAGGGATCAAAGCCAACGTAGTTCGAATATACTTCCGGCGTTTAGCCACTGAGTGTGGGGGTGTGTGCTCAGTGAGAATGAAAGGGTGAATAGTGCGTACCATTCACCAGTGGAATGTTCTCCTATTTATAGGAGATGGTGGTTCATGTTCGTGTTCCGAGATATGCGGTTGGTAGTGGCTCGTGTTCCTGATCATGCAGTTAGTAGTGGCCTACGTGAGAGTGACTGTCGTAGGTAGTGGCATAAAGAGTTGGGCTTCGTGGCCCATATCCAAGATCCATAACACTAAACAAGCTTTCAATCAAAGAGAGTCAAGATGGGAACAAAAACCTAACTCTTAACATATATTTAAGACTAGTAAAATTTTAAAACTTTGCCATATAATTAAGATTGGAGGTGGCAATATATTAGAAGCATATTTTGTGGTAGTCGTTCTAATAAGCATAATGTGCTTATCACTAAGCTGATGAACGACGGTCCAAATTTAATTTAAATTGTTTAAATGAGATAATCATCACTCCGGTCAGTGTTGTTTTTCTTTATTCAAATTTCAAAAGTGTATTCTTTCCCAATTAGGAAGTCTGAAGTATATATATTAACATTTCAGGAAAAGCAGCATCCACCGTGAAAAGAATAAAGAAAGCATTCCCCTATAATTATAATAAATTATGAAAAATAATACTTGTGCTTGAACCGCTTGTTATTATTTATAGACACATGCAGTAGCCACTCCTCTGAGATATTGATTCAAATTTGCTATCGCGTTCTGAATATTTTCCCCCAGTATTATTGTTCCTTCATCATATCAGTCTAAGCCCTCCGGCTTACGTACTGCACATTCTGCCATTAAACTACCACTTCACTGCTCTTCTCTTCTCTTTCATCTTTCCCACTCTGTTCATCATCCCCTGATTTTCCAAGTTCTTTTCAGTTACGCCACCTTAAATACTTCTCCGTCCTATCAGTTCTTCTTTCCTCTGAGCAGTGGAGTTAAACCATATTTAATCCTAAATGAACAGCGAAGATCTGTTGAAGTCATCCACTTCGGACCACCTGGAAAATCAGATGGAGACGATGATGATGCAACTTCCTGGATTCTCTGGAGCCTACAGCAACAACGACGTCGTTCCCGACGACTTTGCACTGCCTGAGATCTCCCCGGCCGCTACTAGGACGACGGACACCGACATACACGGAACTATGCTGCATTTTTTTGGCAACTCGCCTGTGACGTCGCCGTCATCATTCACAAGCTTACAGTCTGCTACAATTTCCTTCACTAACCCTTCTCCGATGCCACAAGAGCGAGATCCACCGCCATGTGGAGGAAACACGAGCGGTAGAGCAGCGTCGGAGAAAGGTATGTCAATGGGGGCGATGAGGGAGATGATATTCAGGATAGCGGTGATGCAGCCCATACACATAGACCCGGAGTCAGTGAAGCCACCGAAGCGGAGGAACGTGAAGATCTCGAAGGATCCTCAGAGCGTGGCGGCTCGCCACCGCAGAGAGAGGATCAGCGAGAGAATAAGGATACTGCAGAGGCTGGTTCCGGGAGGGACTAAGATGGACACAGCTTCCATGTTAGACGAAGCCATTCACTATGTGAAGTTTCTCAAGAATCAGGTTGAGTCACTCGAACGGGCTGCAGCCAGTAAGCCTACAGGGATAGGATTACCTGCGGCCATGCATACTACTGCATCTTCCTCCCCCTCTTATCTTCCGATCCCATCAAAACCTTACCAATTTCCTCCTCAAAATGTTCCGCATTACGGACATGATGCATAAGAAATTAATAATACATCAATTATATGTGTATCATTGAGCATAAACAATCAAATCATTATATATCTGGACTTTTATTTTATTTATTTTTAATTAGGCTTATAGCCAGCTAGTTCAGAATCTTATATCATTCTTCTTGTCGTTGTATTAACTTCTTGTTACTCCATTCAAAAGGACTATGGCCTGAAACTGTGCACACAAATTAACAAAAAATTCTAATGATGAACTAATTAACCTAGATAATTATTACACTAAAATAAGTATGAGATTGTTGGCGGGGCTAGATCTATGAGGACATACAACACACAACATATCATACATCATATCACACAACAGTAAGAGATCAAACCTATTGTTTTTATTTTTTAGTGCACACAAAGATAAAGTCAAATTATAATTTGTAAAAGTCATTGTTGTTTTTGCTTAAGTGGTGGGATTGAGTGTAATTCATATTTAGGTCTTCATTGTATCCTTTAGAAAATTTGCTCGTCAATCTAAATTGTATCCTATAAGATACATATAGGTGCGTGGGGTAAATTAAATTTAAAGGAAAGTGTTACCTAGGAGTTGAAGACATTATATATGTTTTATTTTATTTTATTTTTTCCATATCTTTTTCTTGTACATTTCAGTGACCCAGTCCCAGGAATAAAGAGTAACCGATTGAAATCTACTTTGTACTTGACTCTTACTCTCATAGGCTTGGCTGACTTGTGAATTAAATGGTACTCCTAATTAAGATAGCAGTAATACAAAAAGATATATGTATAGTGATAATGAAATAATGATAAAGATCAATGGAGCAGCACCCAATGTGTTTGTAACTCGGAGGAAAAGGTGTGACATTTTCGACGTCCTTATGTGGGGATGCGGGTAGAACGTCGGTTTATCTAGATTTCAAGCCGCTTAGTATTTTAAAGGAGGTATGATGAATATAATTAATGAAGAAAGAATGAGATATTCAGATATAAAAAAGCCTTGTGAATTTCATTTAATAACAATAAGTTATGAGAAATTGAAATGTAAATGGTGAGCTGCAACTGTTGGGGGACACGTGTACGGTGGTTATGAGGGAGACTCATGATGAGTGTGTGCGTTTTCTTCCTCAACCTCAAAAGACGAAGATGCAAATCCCCTGATTCAATGCACTTGTGCTCCCTCTTTAGTTGGGAGCTGTAAGAATCCCAGGATCATTATTATGGTCATCGGAGTTTTCGTCCACTGACACAAACCACTTCTCTCTACAATACTGGAAAACATAAAAACAAAATATATCATTCACATTCATGTTTTACTTATTATATCTTATAACTGTTTGTGTACGTAGTTTCAAGTAAAATTAAAATGATCTTATAAAAAATTAACATATTTTTGTATAGTTATTATATTTTTTAAATCTGCGTAATAAGGTGAAAGGCCACAAGGAACCAAAACCTTATGGCCTAGTGGTATTAGCTTTCATATAAATAAAATTACATATATATGGTGGTTTGTATTCCATTTATAATTGTGGCTTTGAGTGTCTTATCACTCTGGTCTTATTTACAAGTCAATTTTAACTAAATCTCACATACCAAGGGAAGGTAGTTGATACAATAATTATGGGGGTAAATTTTCAATTTTGTCCTAATTTATGATTGGTTATTTTTTAATTGTTTCTTCTATCTCTATCTTCATGGGTTTAATTAATATAGGTAAAATTGTCACAATCTCATTTATTACATAAAATCAGATTTATAAATAGGACTATAGTGGTCTCTTATAACTTAAAAATATATTAAGGGGAAAAAAAAGAAGGAGACAAGGGACATATTAGGGAAGAGGGGATGAATAGTACAATGGGGGATGATTGAATTGAATGGAGGAGAGAGAGAGGAATGGAAGGGAGCATGAGGAAGGAATGCACGTAATCGGGAGAGAGGGTGCAGTGGTTGCTTTTACGAGTTGGGCACGGCGATGACGTCCATTCTTGTCACCATCCTCACACGTGATCTCAAACTGCCTCCTCCTCCACGTCGGATGATCTTTAGGACCTGTTTGGTTCGAGAGATTTGAAGGGATGGGAAAGAGAGGGGAGGGAAAAAAATTTCTGAAAAAATTGAATGATTGAGGTTATATAATTTTAACATAGATAAGATTTAAGATAAATGAGCATAAAAATTAATTAAAAAATTTTAACCCTACTTCTTTCGTTTTTTAAATATCCAATTAATTTTTTTTCCCCTCAATTTACTTTCCCTTTCTCATATTAAACAACCCTTAGGGCCCGTTTGGTACGGGGAAGATTTAAGGAGGGAAAGGAATTTAGAAGAAGGAAAGGAAGGGAAGGGAAGATTTTGAAAAATGAGGGAAGATGATTTGAGGGAAGATGAGTTGTTTGGTAGGAAGAAAATGAAGGGGTGGTAGTTGGTAAAGAATTAAGAAATGTCTATTTTACCCAAAAAAGTAATAATTTAAAATAAAAAGAAGGTGGGTCCGGGGGTAAAATTGTCAAAAGTGTGGGAAGATTGGAGGGAAAGGTGAAATCCTTCCAAATTTGGAGGGATTTGATCTTCCCACATATGTGGGAAGATTGGTGGGCCCGGGGTGGGCCCGGGAAGATGATTTTCCGGGAAGATTGGTCCAAAACGTGTACCAAATGAGGGAAAATTCTAATTTTCCTTTCCTTTCCCTTGAAATCTTTGTACCAAACGGGCCCTTAGGTTCTGTTTGGTTGGGGGGAGGGGGGAGAGGGGAAATGGAGAGAAAAGAGGAAAAAAATTATTTGTAGTGGGACCCACAAAAGTTTTCTTCTCCTTTAAATATTTTCTCTCCATTTTTCTTTCCCTTTCCTCCCCTCCGGTACCCCCAAACTAAACAGAACCTTAATGGTCATTCTCCACTTGTCCTCTCTCACACAAGATGCTTCTCGTAATTTCAACATGCCTCTTGAAATAAGAAAACACAGTATGAAGGCCCGCAAGCTATAAGTCAAAACTGGCCCATTACTGTTTTAAAGGCTCACGAGCAAGCAAGGTAGTAAAAATGTAGATTTTACCTAAAAACTGGAGGAGAATAAAAAATCGTAAAACGTAAAATGGTAACGTAGTAAAATCGTAAAAAAATCGTAAAATCTTAAAAGCGTTTGAAAAATTAGTAAAATCGTTTTAATGAAAAAAAAATCGTAAAAACGTAAAATCACAGTGATAAAACGAGTTTTTAACTACGCTGCTCACGAGTACGTTTTTCTGATGGGGATAACAATATTCTTTTCTTCAATGCTGGCTGCTACTGGGCCGGCCCTGTTTGGTACCCATAATTGAATTTTCATGAACTTGGGGTACCCCATATTTCCTTACGTGGAATATTTGATATGCTAGACCTATTTATTTTTAATTCCAACGATTTATTAGAGGTTCAGACTAATTTAAATCAAGCAAGGCAAGACCACAAGAGCTATAAGATTCCTAGATCTTAAATTCAAAACCTTTGATTAAACTGATACAACCTTTTACTAGTTTAATTGCACTTGCATGCACTCCCCAACTAATTAAATCTTTTAACACATCCCCTCTCCAACTTGGTGAATATGTTATGGAATATGGCTTGCAATATCAGAACAAATCAAAACCCATAAAAACAAAGACACAAATCATACTTGCTAAGGTGAATAGAGGGGTTTGATTGTGCGGAGGCTACGTGAACAATCAGAGCCATTCCCGTTGGCAATTTTTAGAATCAACATCACGTTATATATATTTAAACATATTTTCCCCAACCAAGTCAGTAATAAGAAAAGAAAGCGAAATTATTAATTGCATTAACGAAATATATAGTGTGACATCTTTATACTCCTTACACGCACACTAGATTATTACTATTTTGTTGGACTCTCCGAAAGAAAACAAATGAAACTGCACTCACAGGTTAAAATGATGGATATATTTCTTCACCTTTTGTTTTTTAAAAATCTAGATGGTATCGCCAGCTGATAATTAGAGATTAATTCTCCTAAACTGTTCGTAGGGACCATCGAAGTGAGTTTTGACTCTATTTCTTCACCTTTTTAATTATACCTATCTCTAGAATTTCTCACAATCCAGAGACAATGATAATGAGACCGTTAAATCACCAAATCATGCCTAGCTGTTTTTCTAACTTTATTAAGTAGCAAAATAATATATATAAGAAATTCGACCTAAAAAAAAACATTACTATTTCCGATTCGAAATATAGGATAAAGTTTGTAGTATAATTTATATTATAAATTTTATCTTATATTTAAGACCGGAAGAGTCATATAAAAGAAAGAAAGACCGCACCACCGACACCTAGCTATGAGGTGACCTCTCTCGACTCTATGCATATCACTTGTGATTTTCGTCCATCGACCCTCTAAAATGGAACAAGGAAATTAGATTCATTGGTTTAGATGTTGAATTCTTTCACGTTTACATTACCCATCTCCAGAATTTTCCACAACCCACATGGAATCTTTGAAAGATGATAAATCTTTTAAGTCAACATGTCACATCTAATTTTATTCTTTTTAAAAATTTAATTAATTAGTAACAGGATGAGGAAGATAAATTATTAATTGCATCAGCATGCAACACTATTTGTCACGTACGATGACCTCTATATCATATCCCTCTATTCACCCACATTTAATTTAGTTGATAAATTTGTTCGTCTTCATATAAATGTTTTAAAATTTCACGCAACGCAGAGATAGCCTGTTCAAGATAATTAATTAAATTACATCCATTGGTTTAGTTGATGAATTTGTTCGCCTTTATATATATGTTCTTAAATTTCATGCAACAACCTACCATCATTCATTAATTTGTAGTGGTTTTTAATATTGCCACTACAAAATGTGAAATTTTGAAATTTATTTTTTTTAAGAAAAATTTAATGATTTTTTGTAACGGTTTTATAACCGCCACAAACGTGAAATCGTTATAAAAAATTATTATATAAACCGCTATAAAAGTTATGCATATCTCTATAAATAACTTCAACACACCTCATTTTACACACTTTTTCATTTCTTCCCATCCCTACAAAATGTTTGATTTCAATATTTTAATTTTTGTCCTTCTTATAATGTTAATACTATACTTTTTTTTTTCTTATTCAATACTTTTAGAATATTTCCTCAACATTCCTTCTATCATCGTCAACATTATTTCCATAATTAAATATCATCTAGTAAACAACATAATTTTTTTACTCAAAGGTGGATAACATAATAAGTCCTTATTATCTACAATTCTCATTATTATACCTACATAATATTTATACTTATCTAACTTAGGTTAATCATTTTTTAAATATTAACTATTATCATTTGAATTGTCACTTTAAGAATAAAATATTCAACATAATATTGTAAGACTCAAATTATGGTTTTGTTTTTGTTTTTCTCAATTTTGCAATATTTTGTAGTGGTTTTAAATCCTTTACAAATTTTAATCAAATTCGGCTTAAATAGTTGGCTTAATTTATGAAATTTCATCCAATATTTTTAATGGTTGATGTTGGCCCCAAATTTTTTGAAATTCATCATCTTGATCACATCTTGTAACGATGACTCAAAACCGCTATCAATACAGTAGTGATTTTTAGTAACTGCCACAAAACAGCTTGCCATGGTGTTTTTTGTAGTGGTTTCTAGAACCGCTGCACATGCCATTAGTAATGGTTAGAACCGTTATAAATATGCAATTTTGACCATTATAAAACGTCATTTTTTTTGTGGTGATTTCCCAAAAGGAATCATTTATACTTTTTATTTGGAAATTAGGGCTATATGTTATTTTCAGATTAGAGTTGACAGATTCCAACCCATAGAGAAACAGTCAAGTAGAAATTCATGAAATTAAAGTCCCTTAAAACACATTGGCCTCAACGATAATAATGTGTTTTTGGTGTCCTATTCACTGACAAAAACTAGGGGCATGATGGCTATTGTCCCTCTTCAATTAACTTGTTTGAATTCTTGTAATGATAGAGGGATGAATTGGTACCAGCATTACTAGTAATGCAGTGGTATTGGGATTAATTTCTCCCTGGTCATAGGTTCGATTCCCCCACCGTCTTGTATAAAAAAAAAGAGGGATGAATTAGTTCTGACCCTAAAGCCACTTCAATGGAATCCTCACACCTAACAAAAACATGTTCAACATGCGTGGCTTAGAATTCTAACAACGATTTGACATGATCTAACATTTTAACACGTCTAAGATCAGACCGAGAGACTTAAATTAATTAATTATTCAGCTATATCTCTCAACCTTAATATTTTAGTCTCCGCACTTTCGTTCTACCATTCCCATGTATGACTTTCAAATTAAGTGGCTGATCAATGATGAATAATTATTAACCTTTGCTTTATCATGCTCCCCTCCTGCTGAATATCACTCTTCATTATTGATTTTCAAATCGACCTATTATATAGACATGTTGCTGGTCGATCCACAGCTTTCTCTATTTGGTTTTTATTTTTTACAAAAAATAAGCTTCGGGAAGGGTACATTAGTTGACATGAGGAACCGATTTCGACGTTAGTAATGGATCTAAATTAAATGAGAAGACAGTGGAACTCGATTATCAGTACAACTATTAAATAATGAAAGATTATATATAAGCAATTTGCGAATGGCGGAATGTAAGGCATGGAATAGTGGAATACAGGCCAAACGCTCAGAAGAATTTATAACATTGACTTTCGATCTACTTACTAATTAATTAACGATTATTTGAACGCGTTCTGCTTGGCCGGGATTATATTATTTCCTTCAAGTTCTAATTTACACCTATATTATATTATCCATCATATAATGAAGTTGGACTGAGTTCATCCGAAAAATAAAATAAAAAATTATAAAACATCCTCCATGAAATGAATTTTTCAAAATTGTTCATTATATGCATAATGTGATCGCTTGCAATTCTATTCCTTGCAACTCGAGTTGCCAATACTCTCAAGTCTCAACAATCAATCCATTATATATAATGAATCCGAATCAACTTAATTATCAAAAAATGCAATCATGACAAGGGCCCACATCATGATTTATTCTGCAAGTCATGATTTTGGAAAGGATAAGTAAGATGGTGGGAGGAGATATATGCACAAAGGTATTCTAGTAAATATTCTTTTTAATTCTAAATATAAAATAAAGTTTGTAATTATACTATAAATTTTATTCTATATTTAAAACTGGAGGTAGTATAAGATAATGATAGTATGTGCTATGTAATAGATGCATGATTAGACCCATATTATCGCCTATTAAATGATCGAGAGGACCATGTCCATAGACAATGACGGAGCTTAGTTGGGACAAGGACCCCCCAATTTTTTTTTTAAATTTTTTTTAATGGATCTTTTTTTCTTTTTTAGTGTAATAATACAACTTTGGCCCCCTAAAATAGTAAAATTAAATTTTGGCCCCCAACTTCTTCTTCTTCTTTTTTTCTTCTACATTTTTCCCTCTTTTTATATCTTTAGGCTTATAATTCAATCTTTGTTCCATGTGAGTCTTATATGATTTATGTTAATTTTGTCATTCTTTTCTATATCTCATTCTATTTACCTGAAATTTTTAGCTTATCAGTGAAATTTATTTTTGTGGTGTATATCTTATTATGCTTTTACCCATTCTACACTACACTTGTAGATGAAGTTAATTGACTTAATTTCATGAATATATTTTTTTTTATTCTTTTTTATTTTTAATGCATTTAAAACTTTCCTTAAAAAAAAATTTCGGGGG
Organism: Acacia crassicarpa; assembly: GCA_034222035.1. NCBI lineage: Eukaryota > Viridiplantae > Streptophyta > Magnoliopsida > Fabales > Fabaceae > Acacia > Acacia crassicarpa. The sequence continues at coordinate 11,872,762 of JAWXYG010000003.1, forward strand.
CACTGCCCCCGAACTCCCGAATCCTCCCACTGTTATTTGGCCCCCCAAACTTTTTCTCCAAGTTCCGTCTCTGTCCATAGAAGGGTACGAGGTTAATTAAAAAATATTCAGGCTGCTGGTTGTATTGATATTTAGTTCCAGGATTATCAATTCATCGTGCTCGATTGGCTACTACCTACATCTACGAAAGTACTCCAAAATCCACAAGTATTCCAAGGATGAGCGGTGTTATTTTGTTTAGTGTCAAAATTTGCATCCTCTGTTTTGTAAGTATCACGGGATCATGTATCACATGCACAAAACCACAGGAATATAATTAATTTCGGAGTAGCTGATGGTCCCATCATTAACTGTGAAGTTGTCGGAATTAATAAGAGGTTGCTACGGCTAGCACACACTGCACCCAGCTATGGGAAAACAATATATGAGCAAGGTTATTTGCCACAAGGGTTTGTTTAAATATTAGTACCTCCATATAATAACTAATTTGGGTTTATTAAAGAAATTAGTTATATTAATTATTTGTAACAAATGCGATTTGGTTTTTTTAAAATATCATCTTGTAAGTATTCTTAGATAAAAAAACTTCTTAATTAATATGTGCAATTCATATAATAGAGATATTTTGATAATAAGAATATTAATAAATTTAGGAGATAAAATAAATTAGAGTCTTATATTTAGAATCAAATCTAACCCCAACTAGCTTCCTATATTAAGGATGATGGTACTATATATACTGAACTATTATTGTTTAAACTTTCACCATTCAATTAATCATTTATTAGTAACAAAATATAACTCTTGTTCGTCTCAATCTAGCTGTGGCCTAGTATTAAAACTGAAACTCATTGTTTAAATATGTTCTTGTGTTTGTTATAGTACAATGGATTAATACTAATAATAGAAAAAGTCAACAGAAATTAGTTCAACACTAATGTAATTATAATTAAATTAAATTATCGGTTATATTTTATTGATTTGTTCATTTGAGGAAACCTTCCAAATATCATTATAAAATTTTGTACCTTAGGCAAGGCCAACCTAGCTAGCTTGCATTAGACACAAACATGATCAATCAAATGAAACGTTGACACGACAACTCATACCTCATATAAATATAAATCATCACCATCATCATTATCTTTTGTTTAATAAGATTCCTCATTGATTGATTAAAGGAAGCTATGGCTTCCAAGCTACCTTTTCAAGGTGATTACCTGTTGCTGAAACCAGAAGAAGCGAGTGTGTTAGATCTCATCCGCCTCCTGTTTTCTTCTAAATTAGATGACAGAAAGTTCGTCGAGTGCCCGGTAGAGCTCCGGTACACCGAATTCCGACATCGATGGATCCTCTTCATCTCCGTCGCCCTTCAAATGGCCCTTCTTGCCTCCAAACGGTCTCTCGACAAAATAGGCTCGATGGTGGAGACATGGCTCAACCTTCTTTCATTCAATGGTGGCTTCATAAGGCTTCTGTTCAACTTTCTCAGAGGTTATTAATTAATTCGTCTCCATGACCAAAATATAAATTATTATTATTATTATTATTCACTAAGGCCTTCCTTCATCTATATATGGCTCAATGGATGTGGATTATTAATGTGCATATGTATGCAGGATCGGTGAGATTGCCGGAGAGATCATCGGCAAAGTTTACATCGGTGGTGGGAAGCCTTGACTGGCGAATGAAATTAGACATGAATATTAGACCTGAGGATACTAAGTATAAAGGGTCGTTGTCTATGATGGCCTCTAAATTGTCCTACGAGAATCCAAACCTCGTTGAAACAGCTGTCAAAGATTATTGGGATGTACGTTCATTTTATTTCATTGCCCTCGTGTTCATCATCAGTACTGTCTCTAGACTGTATAAAATGTTAGCTGTAGAGAGAGAGAAACCCATCGTTTATTTAATTATTTTTTCTATTATATGTTAATGATCTGATAGGCCAACAGGGTATTATTGTTTAATTTTCTTTTTCTTTATGATGGTTACTGCAGATGGATTTCTTGGGGTTCTACAGATGCTGGAACGGTAATTACAAAGCTAACTACTCTTGAGTAATTTTTGCTTTCAAGATACGAAATATATCTGAACCTAGCGAGTACTTCATAGGCGAGATAATCTTTGATTGAGTTGGATTTTCTGCCTAGATATTAACTTTTTCAACCTGAATTACTTAAACTACGATGATCCCTGTTCAATATGCATGCTTTTTTTTTTAAAGCTTAAATCACATGTTGAGCAAAAGAGAAAAAAAACAAATATAGAAAGTTCAGGCTAGCTATGAGCGTTAATTCTTAGAATATGACTTTTACATAGGCACGAGAATTCCCACCTAACCTTAATTTGTTGGAATTAAACTTCTGTTTATTTAATTGTATAAATTTATGTGACCTAATTATGAACGTTTTGAATAGAAGAAGAATCTCACGGGGAAACTTAATTATTAGTAATATGAATTTTTTAAAATAATATGTATGTGTGTGTGTAGAATATAGATTGTAGATTAAAAAGGCATGCATATAATTTTTCATGAATTCTCTATTCACTTGTATATCATTGATAACCATATGGTTATATATTTTCTCTTATTAATTACCACCGCCAGCATTGATTCAAAAACGAGACTGCATAAGAAACTTTGTTTGATAAAGGTAAAATGAGAAACAAAGATTTTTGAAATTTAGGTTTGTTACTGAGAATTGATAAAAATAATAACCATTCTTGATAAGTAATTCACAACTTATTTTATGAGAAATATCTAATTTAGGATTTTATAATTTCAAAGTCATTTTTCTAATTTTTCCTATATAAAAGTGGGACGTTAGCTTTTTTTTTTTGTCAGTGTTAGCATTATTAATTAAATCAGTTGCTTTATAGTCAATGATCTCATGTTAATAATACCTCTACTAGAACCTTAGCTCCTCATATATATATATATATATATATATATATCTTAATTTATCTTAAGAATTAATATTTTAGATCAATTTTGTAGCAAAAAATAAATAATTACGAGCATTTATTCTCAATGTCAAAAAATTTTTTTGTTGTGGTCAACTTAATGTCTAAAAGTTGAACTTTAAGGATTGAAAAAACAAATAAATGAAATTAAAGTGAAAGACAATTTGGGATTGTTAATTGTTTTTCCCCCTAAAATTGAAACATTTGATACTTTACTGAAACGTTTTTTAGGAATTTTCTTGTCGCCGGTTCCCTACTTATTTTTTTCAATTAAGGTGAGTCACTTCCCTCTAGGAGCCATGTCATTGGCAGTATTATTATATTACAAAAAAATATAAATATTGCCAAGCATCATTATATTTTTTTTATTATATGATGTGTGGGTGTGGGTTGGTTGGTTGTCACTGTAGAAATAAAATTTATAAATATATACACACACTTTAACTGAAAGGAAATTATGAACTTGAAGTTCACTAAATAATTTTTTTTATCATCTAATTAATTATTTCTTTCTTTCTCTGTTTTTTTTTTTTTACCTCATAACCTGTATCCATCTGTTTGGTACATTTTTACCTCTTTTCATTTTGTAGGCGCCAACAACAAACGGGTTATTATCACTCTAATAAATATTTTATTCCGCTCATTATTGATTATCAATGAAGTAATAGTAGACAAAAACAATGTTACTTGATCAAATTATCAAATTTTTATCAAGTTTCGTTTATCAATTTTTTTATCTCTACATCTGCAGTTGGTATAACGTACATGCATAGTTTAGATTCTAGTGGGAATTCTTTACACTCTAACTAAAATAAAATAATGATGTGCAGAATACCAGCAACGTGATTCCACGCGAGCAATCATGTTGCAAGATACAAACTCTGAACCCAACTTGATCGTAGTGGCGTTTAGGGGCACAGTGCCCTTTGATGCCGACCCATGGATCACAGACGTGGACGTTTCTTGGTACGAAATTCCCGAAGTGGGCAAAATCCATGGAGGCTTCATGAAGGCCTTGGGCCTCCAGAAGTATGTTGGGTGGCCCAAGGAGATAGACCAAACCGGCAGTGAGGCCCAACATAAATTTGCATACTACACAATCAGAGAAGAGCTGAAACGGATTCTGCAGCAAAACGAGAGTGCCAAGTTCATTGTGACAGGTCACAGTTTGGGAGGAGCTCTTGCCATTCTGTTTGCGGCAGTTCTAACACTTCACGACGAGGCATGGTTGCTGGATAAGTTAGAAGGCGTTTATACGTTTGGCCAGCCCAGAGTTGGGGACAAACATTTTGGTGATTACATGAAGGACAAGTTGACAAAGTACGATGTGAAGTATGTAAGGTATGTGTATGACAACGACGTCGTGCCTAGGATCCCCTACGATGACAAAACCCTCTTCTTTAAGCACTTTGGTCCCTGCTTCTTCTTCAATAGCCTGTATCAAGGGCAGGTATGAATTTATGAATCAATAAGGTTTTATTGTATGTGTGTGAGTGCAATTTGTTAAGAGGTTTGTAGTTTTTGCATTGAGATGCAGGTTTTGGAGGAGGAGCCAAACAAGAACTACTTCTCCTTGTTGTGGGCCATACCCAAGAACTTAAATGCAGTTTGGGAGCTAGTGAGAAGTTTTATTATCCCGTTGGTTGAAGGTGGGGACTACAGAGAAAGTTGGTTAATGAAAATATTCAGGCTGATTGGATTGATCTTTCCAGGATTATCGGCTCATGTGATCCAGGATTATGTGAATCTTACTCGATTGGGTACATTAGCTGCATCTACGAAGCTAACAAACACACAACATCCCAAGGATGAGTAATGTTGAAGAAGTGCTGTTTTGTTTGAGTGTAACTGATCAGTAGTATAATAGGATAAGGCCTCTAATACATCAAAAAAAAAAAATTACGGGATCTGGAAGCATGCAGATCCTACCATTACCACCTCCTTCTAGTCTGCTTCTTTTGAGGCCTGCGTGCCTTGTTTTGTTGTTTTATTTCTGTTTAGTCGGGGGGGGGGGGGGGGGGGGGGGGGTGGGAAGCAAGTAATACCTTTTATAAACACAGATTTTTTGTTTGAAATAATTATGCAGGATATTTTAAATATCTTTTTAATCAAAGTATTTCAACTTTTGCACAAAACCTCCAGTGAATTATGGAATAGAACCCATAAATTAAATACCACCTCTTATAATCTGTACTCCTCTTTATTCGTATAATTTATATTAGATAAAGATAAAATTGAAAAGTTATTGAATTTTATGGTATAGTTAACAAAATTTAATTTTTTTTAATATGTGTGATATATGTTATAAATACCATACTACTACAAAAAACATAAAAAAAACGTCCTAAATTTGACCCATTTAACGTCCTTTTTTCTAGAGATGTCTTGTGAGGTGTAGTAAAAAAAAATACTTTGGACGACCTGAATTAAATTCAGGTCGTCTTATGTAAGATGACCTGAATTTAATGTAAGACGACCTGAATTTAAATTCAAGTCGTCTTACTGCTTTTTTTTTTTAAAAAAAAAAACCTCACGGGGTTGGCCACGGAAGAACAAATCAAATTCCAGAAATACTTTCTTTTTTATGTTACAAGCAAGAAATTCCAAAACCAACAAGAACAAGAAAAGAACACAAAGAGAGTAATCGAAACAGAGAAAACAATGAAGATACAATGAAAAAAAGAAAAGGAAAAAAACCTAACAAGTAACTAACAACTCGCATTCTAATCCCCTAAAATGGAAGGAATAATGAACAAGAATGCAAAAAACAGATTAATTTTAGATCTGCAAGAGACTTGGTATTCATAGTATCGTCTTGGAGCCACGAGGAGATTTCTAGATCTGCAAAAATTGGTGCCCTCTCAGGTCTAAAAAATCAACAAGAGTCAGATCTGGAAAAACATTTACTGACAGTAATGTTTTGGATGAAATCGATGGTGACTCTTGTTCCGAAGTGCAGATTCTGGCGTCTCGTTGCTCGGTCTCCTCGCGTCGTCTCCTCGCCCAGCCAGATGGAAGAGTGTTGAAAGAGTAGGAATCAATCGAAAGAGAAGATGGGGTGTAGAGGAGAAAAGAGGAAGGCGTATGTGTGCAGATCGAAAATGAGAAGAGGAAGGCATACGTGGAGGTATCAAATGGTGTGCAGAGGAGAGAAGGGATAAATGAAATTAAAAAATTTCATTTTAGACGACCTAAATTATTGTTTAGGTTGTCTAAAGTCTCAAAAAAAAATTTAGGCAACCTAAATTAATATTTAAGTTGTCTAAAGTCTCAAAAATAATATCAATTTTCAAGATTTTTTTGGAGCAAAAAAAAATCCTAAATTGTGCCAAATATTTCATTTTAGTCGACCTAAATTATTATTTGGGTTGTCTAAAGTCTCAAAAAAAATTTAGACAATCTCAATTAATATTTAAGTTGTCTAAAGTCTCAAAAATGATATCAATTTTCAAGATTTTTTGGAGCCAAAAAAATCCTAAATTGCACCAAATATTTCATTTTAGTCGACCTAAATTATTATTTAGGTTGTCTAAAGTTTTAAAAAAATTTTAGACAACCTAAATTAATATTTAGGTTGTCTAAAGTCTCAAAAATGATATCAAATTTCAAGATTTTTTTGGAGCCAAAAAAATTTTAAATTGCGCCAAATATTTCATTTTAGTCGACCTAAATTATTATTTAGGTTGTCTAAAGTCAAAAAATTGCTATCAATTTTCAAGAATTTTCCAAATATTTCATTTTAGTCGACCTAAATTATTATTTAGGTTGTCTAAAGTCTTAAAAAAATTTTAGACAACCTAAATTAATATTTAAGTTGTCTAAAGTTTCAAAATTGCTATCAATTTTCAAAAATTTTCCTGCGCCAAAAAAATCTTAAATGACGCTAAATGATTCATTTTAGATGACCTGAATTGCATTCAGGTCGTCCAAATTCGAATATTGACGTCAATATTGACGTCAATATTCGAATTTGGACGACCTAAATGCAATTCTGGTCGTCTAAAATCCAATATTGACGACCTTAATTTAATTCAGATCGTCAATGTTAAAAAAATTTAAAAAAACAAAACCACTTACGGCGCCAAACAAATAAATTTTATTCCAAAAAAAATCCCATGGCGCCAAAATTTATTTCAATTTGGGCGACCTGAATTCAATTCAGGTCGTTTAAATTCAAAAATTGACCTGAATTGAATTCAGGTCATCTAAATTCAAATATTGACGACCTGAATTCAATTCAGGTCATCTAAATTCACGACAAAAATGGTTTTTACTCCAAATAACATTAAATGCCATGGCCCCAAACAAAAAATTCTCGCGCGAAACTACTTAAAGCGTCCTGAAATTATGTTAAAACGCCAAAAATCAATTTTACAAGTCCTAAATTTTTATTCAGGACGCCAAAGGCTCATTTTCCTTCCATATATTTACAAGAATGCCACTGCCTTCATCTTTTATTTCCCATTTTTAAATAATGACGTTTTTTAAGATAATGATATCCAATTTTTGTAGTAGTGTTATAAATAATATTAAATGAGTATTTGGTAATAAAGCCCTAAGCGGTTGGGCCTTATTAGTTGTTTGCAGTTTGCCCTCCTGAAATTACAATTTTTGAATCTCAAGCCGAAAGGCCATGAAATAATTGAAATGATACTACTTTATGTTTTTAATATAAGAGTGCGTCGACCATTATTGAAATATTAAGAAAGCTGAATAAGTTATTTAATCATAGCGTGATTTATATCATTATATTATAAACTTCCTTTATTCCTTATTATAAAGCACCAACTAACAATTCTTATAAACCAATAAAAACAGTTAAAGTCATTAAATTTGTCCTAAAATTTAAGTAATTTTCAATATTACCCCTACTAAGTAAACTTTACTCTAATGTCATATTAATTATTAATCTCATTCACTATCCTTATTAATTATGGGTATACATGGAAAAAAAAATAATGCTCCTTAGCTTGGAAACAAGCAAGTGCCTTATAAAAAGAACCAAATACACTTGTTAGTTAGTGCATTATAATAAGGACTAGAAGAAGTATTAGTTTATAAGTCAAGTAAATTAATTTGGGGAAAAAAAAGAGATAAATATAAACAGTTTAATGTTTTAAAAAGCAGATAAGGTTTTGGTGTAAGCATTTCATTATTTAATTAATATAAAATTCAATTTAAAAATCATTTTAGAATCTTTTACAAAATATTGCTAAGAATGTTAAAAATTAAAGGGTTAAGGGGTGTTTTTGCTTTGGAAATTTTCACCGAGGGGTAATTTTATCCTGAAAGTTTTTTGGGGGGCAATTTTACCTAGGAAGTTTCAAAAATGGAGTAATTTTCCCCTGATCGTTATCTCAGTGAATTTTGACCAATAATTAATCAAATATGTTAAGCTAGCAGTCCATGTGTCATTAACGTATTTTTTTGTTAAAATGCAATTTTGTCGTGAAAGTTTAAATCTAATTTTGAAAAAAAAGATTAAATAAATGACACATAGACTTCAACTCAAAAGTTTTCACCTTAACAAGAATGACATAAATGACACGTAGACTACAAGCTTAGTATATTTGGTAAACTAATAGTTAAATTTAACTAGGATAAGGGATTAGGCAAAATTGCTCCATTTTGACACTTGTGGCCCATCTAACTTCCAAGGGCAAAATTATCCATTGGTAAAAATTTTTGTGGCAAAATTGCCCTGTAACCCAAAATTAAAATAAATTGCAAGATTTGAAGAAGGGAAGCCCTCTGTAATTTTTGTGTGGCTAAATACAGTAATCTTTCTCCTGAGCCACTATCAAGTGCTAGATGATGCTAGATGTGAATCCTCTCCTAGCTAGAATTCGTAATTGTAAGAAAACTAAAATGAATACAAACACATGCACGGCCTCTTATAATGGCTGGAACGTACCGTTTTGGTCGGAGGTGTAATAATCAGAGGAAGAGCACTGTGGCTGATGGTTATTTATGTATTGTCAGTACTGGAAGTAATAGCTTCTTTCATATTGATTTTGATGTGTTTTGGAAGCAAATTAAAAGACTCAATGTCATTCCTAGAGTCACTTTGTTCCTATGGAGGTGGGTTGATGAAGCTTTGCCTACTAGGATGACTCTGCACCGTCACCATATGGAGGTTGATGTCAATTGTTCATTTTGTTCACGAGTCAAAAACATATAAACCCTTTTTTTTTTGGCATGTCCTTGGACTTGAGAAGTTTGGTTGGTCAAGTGTTGGCGTTTGGTATGGAGAATTTGAGCTTTCTTCACCAGGCCAATGGTCTCTCAATGTTTTGCAATGTAACTCTGTTGAGGTGGGTCAACAAGTTTGCTAAACCTTATATTGTTTTGGTTCTCTAGAAATAGAAAATTGCTTCAACATGAGGAGGTGGAATCGTTGAGAACAATTCAAATGATTTCAAGAAAATTTAATTGCTATCGATTTTGTAATATTTCAGCGCCTCGCTTTTGATATTATTTGCTTTGAAAACCCGTTTCACTGCTCGTCTGAGGGCTTGTCCTTTGGGCAAGCATCTTGGCCGTGTAGATGAAATTTGGACGATTCAAATTTATTTTTTTAACTAATAATTTTTAAATGAAAAAAAAAACATATTTACAAAAAAAAAATTAGTTTAGAGATTATCTTTATTTTAGATTTTCTACTTATTAAAATATTTTTTTATTAAAAAGAAAGAAAGAAATCTAGACCCTTAATTATCAGGGAAACGAGTTCGTCCGCTTTGGGGATCACTCTTCACGGCTTTAAAACGCATCAAGAAGGAAAGGTATCCAGATACTTATAAGGTGTTTTTCGTTCCCCTTTCCAGCTGATGTGGGATCTCACAATCAACGACCCAACAAATCTCTCTTCCTCAATTATATTCTCAGGGGACTATAACATGCTTTGGAACAGATCTTATAATTCAGCAGATGCCCACATTTTTTATACCAGGTTGGAAGCTTCGAGTGAGTCGATTGCGCACTCATGTTCAAAGCAGAAGGAAAATCTTGTTGATTTCCATTTTCTTCCATGAAGCCTTATTCAGAGAAATTTTCTATGACAAACGACCACAACTATATCAATGGGTCTTCATGAGTGCACACTTGCGAAGAGAATTATTGTTGTTTACGACTCACCATAGAGTTATCATAATGCACTTGCACGGGATATAGGGGAGGGCCGGGCTTACCAGGCTGCTTCAGGGGTCAACGATTAAGCATGATGGAGGCTCGGGCCATTATATGTGACTGTTTATTTTATTGAAGTTATTTCCTAGTCATAGTTTTCTTTAGTCTAGATGTTTGGTTGTCTCTTTTTATATTATCGTATCCCATAGAAAAAGTCCTAAAAGACCACCAATTGCAATGAAAGCGTAAATTGACTGCTACTTCAAGTTATTATAGGCATGTCACTTCACATCAGTTGCTGAATATGTACGTACATTATCTCGCTAAGGGACGCGGCTTCATTTCACTGCGCTAACCGTCCTCTGCCAATCTCTTCCTTCAAACAGTGCCGTTTTGACGCAAAAGTGACCCAACTGCTTCTTTTTTTTTTTCTCCCACATATTTTAGGATACTGTAGATATTAAAAAGACACTTCAGGATACTGATTGATACTGAAAAAATAATTCATGATCTTGAAAAATTATTTTAGAATGTTGAAAAATATTTCAGGGTACTGACTGGTATTAAAAAAATACTACAGGATACTGACTGAGGATATTGCCGGTACCGAAAAAATATTTCATGATCTTGAAAAAAGTATTTTATGATCATGAAATATTTTTTCGGTACCGGCCAGTATCCTCAGTCAGTATCCTGTAGTATTTTTTTTTTAGTACCAGTCAGTACTTTGAAATATTTTTTTAACATTCTAAAATAATTTTTCAAGATCATCAAATATTTTTTCAGTATCAATCAATATCCTGAAGTATCTTTTTAATATCTACAGTATCCTAAAATATGTGTGAGAAAAAAAAAAAAAAAAAAAGAGCAGCTGGGTCACTTTTGCGCCAAAACGGCGCTGTTTTAAGGAAGAGATTGGCAGAGGACGGTTAGCGCAGTGGACTGAAGCCGTGTCCCTTGCCAAGTGGTCGTTGGCTGAAGCACCGGGATACAACCATTCCCGGCTTCTCTTGAGGTCTGCGTGCCAATGAACAGTGCAATTAGCCAATAACTAATGGCCCAATATATTTAGGATTAAAGGCCATTTTTGCCACGGAAGTTTCCCAAATAGAGCGCCCAGCACCCGGAAGTTTTTTGGGTACCAAATTTACCCCGGAAGTATGAAAAAGGTAGCAAATTTGCCCCGGAAGTATGAAAAAGGTAGCAAATTTGCCCATCCATTAATTTTGACCGTTAAGTTTGACTAACTGTCCATGTGGCATGCCACCTCATCACACGTGGCATGCCACCTCATCAACCAATAAAAGTTAAGTATCATTTTTGCCCTGGAAATTTTCATTCAGGAGCAATTTTGCCCCGGAAGTTTTCATTGAGGAGCAATTTTGCCCCGGAAGTTTACAAAAGTAGCAATTTTGCCCTTATTTCTTCCAATATTAAATTTGACTATTAAATCAGTCAAAGACCACACATGTCATGCCTTGAAAAAGTCGAACTTGGAGTAAGAGAAGGAGATCCTTGAGATGTTGAGCTCAAGGTAGTCAGAATTTGTGAAGCCGAACTGGTCACAGGAAGCATCACTTATGATCTAAGCAAATGATCAGCCAATATAAATTGTAGGGCCAGCCTAATTAAGCCCGAGGCCCTCCAAGGCCGACCCTGCAGGTCCAACTTCAAATTTTTGGCTTATTTTTCAAGGGCGAGCCCTGTAGGGCCTGCCTGATTAAGCCCGAGGCCCTCCAGGGTCGGCCTTGCAGGTCCAACTTCAAATTTCTGGCTTATTTTTCAAGCCCGAGCCCTGTAGGGCCAGGGCTTAAACTGGTCCAGTCCAATTTCCCGGCTCTAGTCCCTGTGACCAGTTTGGCTTCACAAATTCTGACTGCCTTGAGCTCAACATCTCAAGGATCTCCTTCTCTGACTCCAAGTTCCTCCTTTTCAAGGCATGACATGTGTGGTCTTTGACTGATTTAATAGTCAAATTTAAAAGAAGGGCAAAATTGCTACTTTTGTAAACTTCCGGGACAAAATTGCTCCTCAATGAAAACTTCCGGGGCAAAATTGCTCCTTAATGAAAACTTCCAGGGCAAAAATGATACTTTTGATTGATGAGGTGGCATGCCACGTGTGATGACATGGCATCTACGTGGACTTCCGTCACTTTTGGGTAAATTTGATACATTTTCAATACTTCCGGGGTAAATTTGGTACCCGAAAAACTTCCGGGTGCTGGACGCTCCATTTGGGAAACTTCCATGGCAAATTTGATATTTAACCCATATATTTAAGGCCATCGAACGTTTGGGTGAAGCTCTAGCTAGAAAATGTTCATGGGTTTTATAGGATTCTTGAAGATTCCAGAAATGGCAAAAAAAAAAAGACATTTGTGGGATATAGTTAGAGACTAACATCTCAAGACCTTCGTAAAGATTCACTACAAGAAAAAAGGTAAATACCGACCAATTATTAGAGGCGGTTTTACGTAAACTGCCTCTAAAACACATTTAGAGGCGGTTTTATCGGCAGAAATACAAACCGCCTCAATATTATGAAAAAATAGAGGCGGTTATCTTAATCCGCCTCCAAATGGAACATATAGAGGCGGTTACTAAGGCGTTTTTGCCCAAAAATCTGAATCATTCCGAGGCTGTTATTATAAACCGCCTCTAATTTACATTTAGAGGCGGTTGTGGAGGCGGTTTGATTTTTATTATTATTTTAAAAAAATTGTTTGCATCGTTAATATATTCAGAGAAGGGAAAGCTTTGAGATTGAAAACCCCAAATCCCTAGCTAGGACCATTGAGAGAACACGAGTTGCGAACGTACCTCACTAACTCTGCCTCAAACCCAGATCTGTTTCTCACAGCCTCTTCTCCACCATCTCCTTTCAGCTTTTCTCCGATTTTGGCCTCTTCTCCGAGCACCGACAACGCAACCACCGAGGTCAAGCACAGCCCATCCTCAGCCCATACGGCAACCGGCAGCACTACTCACAGCGTGACCTCCCTGCATATACAGATGGCCTCCACGGTCCTCGACATCTGGAGGAAGTTGTTCGTATACTTGGAGTTGTTTGTCTTTACCCTTCTAGGTGTCGATTAGGGTTTTTCTTATGCTTCTGTGGATCCCGCCGGCAAAGAAAGCGAGGATGGAGCGATTCTCTGGGTGTTGGCCGTAGCAAGGATAACTGTGAATAGGTGTCGATTAAGTTATTTACCTAGTCATGACAAGAGAGGAGCAAATGGGTCTAACCTTTTTTCTTTTTGTGTGTTTTTTGTCAATGTATGCCAGGGCCTTGAGAATGAACCACTGTCGCCGGGAGAAACTGCAATCGTTGCTGTGAGGAGTGTGTACCAGTGTCTACATGAGAAAACCCCCCATTTGCATATTGTTGATGCACACGACGAAGTGACGAGCTGAAGGTCTGTTTTGAATTTTGTTTAAATTCTGGAAGTTAACTGAAGGATTTGGGTCGAAAATAAATTCTATCAGTGTTTAAGGGTTTGGTTGAGGGGAACAAAAAAGAGCCAAGTGGTACACCGAAAATGCCAAAGAAAGTTATAATTATTCTACATTAGTTTCTATTCTGTTTGTAAGCCCTTCTTCTTGTTGTTTTAATTTATCTAGGTTACAGGAAGGGGAAGCAAATCACAACTCTATATTACTGAATCTATTGTTAGGTTTTGATAGGCAACATTAATGAAACATTTGCTTTAAGCACATTTCTTTGGGTTCTCTTTTAATCTTCAGAGAAAGGATAAGAAACTAGCCAACGATGGATATGGTGTAGAATTTTAGTATAATGGTGAGAAGTATAGGTTAGTGATGGCGATTAACAATGCTTCGAAGGATTGGCAAAAGACGTTAAATTCAATTTGCTGCTGCTTCTTTTTTCTTTTCTTTCATTTCATATCTTGTAATACACTTGTAAGTTGGAGTGTATTTGCATGTTATTATTAGTTGCTTCAATATAATCTAAAATTGACTTCAGTCGTTGTTATTGTAGGGAATTGTTTTTTATTATAATCAGTGGTAGTCTAATTTGATTGAAGGAAAGGATGAAAGTAGAAGTCTGACAAGAATAGGTACTAAAGTTTGCTCTTAATTTGGATGTCATGTTTTAGGTCTTAAATTTCTTAGATAGTCATTGGCCTTTCATAGAGGTTGATTTAACAAGGTATTTATGTTTCATACCCCAGGTATACTCCGATATCAGATCCAGAATCTAAAGGATACTTTGATTTGTTGATCAAGGTATGTCACTGATTGGGGGAATTACAGTTCACGTCTTGTTATTTCTTATAGAGCACAACTTTCTTTTTTTTGGTCAAACTTATAGGGCACAACTGAAACAGCTGCTTGAGTGCTTTCTATTTCAAATTGTTGAAGGTATACCCTGAAGGAAAAATGAGTCAGCATTTTGATAGCTTAAAACCAGGCGATGTGGTTGAAGTGAAAGGGTATATCATCTGCAATATTCTTCGAAGGATTGACTGAATACTTTTCTTGCCTTAAAGGTATGTCACTGATTGGGGGAATTACAGTTCACGTTTTGTCATCATCGAGAATGTTATTGCTTTTTCCAGGCCCATTGAAAAGCTCCGATATACTCCCAACATGAAGAAGCATATTGGCATGGTAAGTCAGGAGATTATGTCATTCATGGCCAATGATGAATTCTGTGATTCAGTGTTGAACTATTGATTATCATGATTTAGATTAGTCAGCAGTGTGTATTTTTTTACCATGCTTGTGAACCTGGTGGAGGGTCCAACTTTTAGTTGTTAATGGCAGGTCATGGCATGTGGTGCTGTGCTTACCATGCACAAATTCATTGGATGCAACACCATGGCTTCTAGAACTTATTTTTCTAAACAGCGCAACATGCATCATTAAAAATTGCTATTGTTCCAATAATCAAATTCTCTTATATATTTTTGTCGCCTTCGCTTATCCCCGTAAATGCACTTTGTTGTTTCAATTTACTTGTTTTTTTTTTTAATCTTGTTGAAAGTGTTGATTGGTTATGGCATATATTGTTTATCAAATTCAAGTTCATGATGCTGCATCTCAAAAACATGGCTAGTGACATTTGGTTTTTGTAAATATGTTTAAAAAGTTCAACTCTGCTCAAATTTTGTTTGCTAAATGCTAGACTGCTTTCTTTGTATTATACTTGATATATGATAAATTGATAGTCATATTGATGCCATGATGCAATGAAAAAATGGCTGAACAAAGATAATGTAGCATTTGATGTTTGTTTTCAATTTTGTTTCAATGTATCAGGATGCAAATTTGGAGTCTCCAGGGCTCAGAAGATCTTCTCATGCTAGTCATGACCCGCATTGTGACGGACCGGATTCATCACCTCATATTCCATCTCCATCACCACAACCACAACCTTCAATATTTTATTTAGATATTGATTTTGGATAGTATTGTTGTCATTATCCAATGTTTAGCAGTTAAGACTTTGTTTATGGTTGTTAAACATATTTTGTTCTATGTATGGATATGTATGCTGAAATGCAATAATTTTTTTTTCTTGATACATCAAATGCAACAAGTTATTAAAAAAATTATTGAATTGAAACTGTAAAAAATTACCTATTAACTACCTTTCGTTATTAAAATTAAAAAAATATTAAAAAAGTAAAAAAAAATTATTTTTATATATATTGGTTGATAAATAACCAGCTGCAAACCCTATGCATAACCGCCTCAGAATAGCATGTTGAGGCACATACAGAACCGCCTCTATATCACATTCAGAGGCGGTTAATACAACCGTCTTTATATCACATTTAGAGGCGGTTAATACAACCGCCTCAAAATATCATTTAGAGACGGTTCACTAAACCGCCTCTGAATGCTAATTCAGAGGCGGTTGTACCAGCGGTTCCTTTAAACCGCCTCAGTTTGGCTCCCGACGGTGGTAACTTCGACGTTTTTTCAACTGCCTGCTTGTGCAATTAGAGGCGGTTTGAACCGCCTCTAAATGCTCATAAAACCGCCTCTAAATACCAGTTTTCTTGTAGTGATTTTCGAAGTGGGTTTTGCATCTATTTCTTCGCCTTTTTAATTATACCTATCTCTAGAATTTCTCCCAACCCAAAGACAATGATAGTAAGACCGTTAAATCACCAAATCATGTCTAGCTGTTTTTCTAACTTTATCAAGTAGCGAAATAATATATAAGGAATTCGACCTAAAAAAAAAAACTAATATATTTATGTAAGGAAGAAAAACTGCACCACCGAGACCTATCACTTGACCTCTCTCGACTCTATGCACATCACTTGTCATTTTGGTCCATTGACCCTCTAAAATGGAACAAGGAAATTAGATTCATCGGTTTAGATGTTGAATTCCGTCACATTTATATATCCATCTCCAGAATTTTCCACGACCCACATGCAATCTTTGAAAGATGATAAATCTTTTAAATCAACATATCACATCTAATTTTATTCTTTTTTAAAAGTTAGTTAATTAGTAACTGGATAAGGAAGATAAAGTATTAATTGCATCAGCAACATTTGTCACGTACGATGATCTCTATATTATATTCCTCTATTCACCCACATTTAATCAGTTTCTCGTACTATTTTGATCAACCCTCCAAGAGGAGATTAAATTACATCCATTGGTTTAGGTGATGAATTTGCTCGCCTCTATATATATGTTTTTAAATTTCTCGCAACGCAGAGACAACCTGTTCAAGATAATATATATAAGACCGTTAATCAACACACCACATTCAATTCGTCTCCTCATTCCCGGTAACAATACTAGGAAGAGCAACGTACTGATAATTTCACCAAACGGAACGGAACCCATCGTGTCATTGAGACACCTATATCCTTATCTTGAACCTTTTCTTCACACATCAAAGGCCTCCTAGATGTTCCGCCGGAGTATATTTAAATTAGAAGGCCTTAATTTTTTATACATTATAAACATATATAAAATACTCACTGCAGTCCTTAATATATATAAGATATATTTAAAGAGTAAATTTCATTATTAACTTGTCAATTTTAGAAGTTTGGAAAATTTAGATTGATGATGGCTTAAAATAACTTAAAAGGACATCTGAAACCCTTTTTATTTCCCATCAGGAATCATTTATACTTTTTATTTGGATATTAGGGCTATATGTTATTCTCAGATCGATTAGATCGTTAACAGATTCCAAACCTTAGAAAAACAGTCAAGTAGAAATTCATGAAAGTCCCTTAAAACACATTGGCCTCAAGGATAATAATGTGTTTTTTGGTGTCCTGTTCAGTAACAAAAACTAGGGGCATGATGGCTATCTTCCCTCTTCAATTAGCTTGTTTGAATTCTTGTTATAGAGGGATGAATTGGTTTTGACCCTAAAGCCACTTTAATGGAATCCTCACGCCTAACAAAAAACATGATCAACATGCGTGGCTTAGAATTCCAACAAAGATTTGACATGATCTAACATTTTAATACGTCTAAGATCAGTCCGAGAGACTTAAATTAATTATCCAGCTATATCTCCCCACCTTAATATTTTAGTCTCCGCACTTTCGATCTAGCATTCCACTGAAAAAAAACAAAAAACTGTCGTTTCCTCTAAAAACAAACCACTACAAATGTTACATTTTGTAATAGTTTTGGTGGAAACCGCAACATATTTGCGACAGAACCACTTGCACTAAGACACATGCTGGTTAGGGCACGAACTTTGTAGCGGTTTATTTATTATAACCGCTACAAAAATTCACGCCAAGCTGGCGTCAAATTTGAAGCAGTCCTTTTGTTGCATTTTCCTAAAAGGAAACCGCCATAAAAGTGGCACCATGTGGCGCGAAGGTTGTGGCAGTTCATGTATGGCGATTTATAGGAAGAAACCGTTACAAAACGTAAAGAGTCTAAATATTTGCACGGTTCAGCCTTAAAACTGCTACACAATGCAAAAAGTTTAAAAAGAAGAAACCACTACACATTTGAAGCCTATATAAAATGTTTTTCACGCAAATTATTATGTGAAAAATTTGCAGATGAAGCTAAACATTGGTTTCAAAGTTGTTTTTTACCCATGAAAATATGCAAATGGGTTTGCTTGGTATCATGTTACACGTATCATATTACTTAGTACCACATTTGCAATTTTTCATGTGGTGGCAACTACTTTCAAACTAATATTTAGCCTCATACTGCAAATTCTTCACTCTAATAACAAAACTTGTAGCGGTTATTATAATATGCGCTATAGATATTTCAATAACGAATTGTGTAGAAGTTATTGAAACAACCGTTACAGAGACCGCTGTAGAATGCAAAGAGTCTTGTTCATTTGTAACAGTTTATGCCAATAATCGCTACAGAATGCAAATAGGTGGTAAACGTGTGTCGGTTTCCTACAAAAACCGCTATACATTTGAAGCCTATATATATCCCTCCACAGAAATTTTATTCTGTGAAGAATTAGCAGCAGAAACCAGACATTTGTTTAAAAGCAGCTGCCCTCTTGAAAGTAGCAAATGTGTTGTGCTTTGTATCATGTTACCTAGAATGACATTTGCATTTTATCAAGAGTGGCAACTGCTTTCACACCAATGCATGGCTTATTGCTGCTGTTCTTCAGACTCACAATAAAATTTGTAGCAATTATAGATTAAATCACTACTAAATGCAAACAGTCTTGACATTTGTAGCGGTTCTTGACAAAAACTGCTACAAAATGCAAATAGTCTTCATATTGGTAGCGGTTTATGTGACCACTATCATGCGTCACGAGGAACGAGGGATATTGTAGTGGTTAAAACTGCTACAAAAGTTCACGTGTTTAAGAGAAACAGTAACCCACGTGCATGCATTTCATTCTCACCACACACATTTCTTTCTCACGTGTTGTCTTACAACGTTTAACTATAGTTTTTAACGAGTGATGGCTTTAGGAAGAGGTAAGGGAAAGGACATGATACAAGGTAGAATGCCTCAACGAAGGGGTAGCAGTATTAGAGGGCAGCATAGCAGTAGAAATATCCTCATGCCACCACAGCAGGGGACCCCGCCTTAGCAAATGTTACACAGGAGACAAGTATCGACCCCATAGGTAAGGGAGGCGACCTTACCGCTACCTAATGATCTTGAGGAGGTAGAGATTAGTTTGGATGACTTAGACTTCGACATTCCCTTACACGAGATGGAGCAATGGGACCATGGGGAGATCGCCGAGGAGTAGGGGAACCCTCGACCGTGATCTTTGCGGTCAACTGGATTTGACATACAAGTTGAAGGAAAAGTTAAATATTTTTTAAATAAATTTAATATTTAGATTCCATAGGTTTAGATGTGTAGTTAAATGTAATAAGAAAATGTTGTGAATTGTGCAGATGAGCAGGGAAATGTAACATCCCCAATTTTTAAGTAAATCAGTCAATGAAATATATGAATTTTTCACCCAGTAGTAGTAGTCGGTGGTATTTATTTTCCAACAGGATAAGTTAATTTTTGGGGAAAATAATATGGAATTATTCGAAAAGGTGGCTAATAAATTTGGTTATAAATAAATTGAGATGGTAATGTCAAGAAAGCAAAAATATATTTTTCCCTCAATATTCTTATATTTTTCATCCAATAAAAGGAGGGGAAAATTTTGATGAAAAATTAGTGGAGTTTTAATATAAGTCTAAATTGCCTTTGAAAGGTAGACATTAAGTAGATGAGACTTAATTAATTAAGAGCAAAAGTTGTGCACATCAAATAGGCATGGAAGAAGCTGAACATATTGTGTGAGCAAAGGAAACAATAGTATACAATATATTATTATACTCCTTTAGAAATTTCCTGGACGTGTGGATGAAGCAAAAGGGGAATGAAATATATAAATAATAATTCCTACTCCTTTAAAACCATCGTACCAGGGAGGAAATGGCATATTTTGGATAAGACAATGCCATATTAATTTAGAAGTAGTGGCCCACGTGGAGAAAATAGGAAAACACTCAGAAATCTTTTCTTCACTATTTCCCAAACAAAAGAAAGAATCAAGAGGAAATAAATAAATTAATTAATTAATAATTACTTGCTGCTCCTCCAAAACCGCAGAGAGAAGGAACCGAATTGATGGAATGGAAAAAAATAATAATAATAAGTGTTATATCCAATGTATCAGACGTGAGGAGCAAAAAGGGGGGTAATAACAATAATGCCTAACTTCCTACTCCCTAATCTCCATCGGTTGAGAGGAAGAGTGAAGTGAGTGATGAGACAATTTGAAATTAATGAAGAAAGAGAAGTGGAGGCGCACATTGTTAAGGCAGAGGAGAAATTTTTTTGGTTATCTTCCAACGTTCCTGACGCAAACCGAAGGAAAGAAAAAATAATAATTTTTAAAAAAAAAAAAAAGAGGGAAAGAGAAAAGAAATGAAGTGAATATTTCTCTTATATTCATTGGTCATTCAGACGTGCACAATCAAGTGACCAGAGGAGCACGAAAATTTGTCCTTTCAACACCCCTTTAAGTCGGTTCTACAAGATTAAAGAGAATGAGAGGAAATTTCTTTAGATTTTTCTAAAGAATTGGAGAGTGTTCAAGAGACAAGTTGGGTCTAGAATAATCCTTGGAGAATTATTTAAGGAACTCACCTCCTCCCTTTGAGGTTGCTGTACGAGTTCAAGAAGGAGACTAAAAATCAACAAAACACAAAGAAAGCCAAGCAGAAACGTGCAAGGGGGAGGTAAGGTTTTGGGTTCTTATTCCACCTTCTTCTACCTACTCTCATGTAGAGGCGGACCTAAGTGTTTAATTGGGGGGCCAAGTGCCCCCCAACAAATTTGAGATTTAAAAAAAAAAAATAGGACTCATATAGGAATAGCTGCCAAATGTGTATATTCAACATATTCAGGAATAATACATGTTTTTCATTCTGAAGGTGCAACATTTCTATATTTGACAGCTATTCCTATATGCTGGATTTCCATTAGTAGTATTAGTATTATTTGTCTACTTTCCTTGAATTGATACATGTTTTCCTATATTTGGCAGCTATTCCTATATGCTGGATTTCGATTAACATTAGTATTATTTGTCTACTTTCCTTAAATTAATACATGTTTAAATAATTGTCTACTTTTCTTGATTGTTTAGTGCCTTATATTGAAAAATATATATTTGATAGCATTAATAATAAGACAATTATGATGGAATTCTAAAACATAAGGCCTAAAAGGATGACATTGTAATTATTTTTATTGTAATATACTTTTTTTAATTAAAATTTATGTACTTGAACCTTTTTTTTTGTTCAAAATGTACTTAAACTTACACTATCAATATTTACTTGATTTTTTTTCTTATTTATATTATTTTGTTTTTAATGCATTTAAAACTTTCCTTTAAAAAAAAAATTTCGGGGGCAATCCCCCCACCACTTGTGCCCCCCATCTGTAATTTCCTGGGTCCGCCACTGCTCTCATGTAAACTAAGACCTTAAGGAAAATATTTCATGGTGAGTTGAAGGTTGAGGCTGAAAAGGAGGAAGAAATATCTCTAAGGATCAAAGTCTCAAGTCAGTAGAAGACCAAGGTCAAGTAAGTAATAGCCCTAACTACTTTATGATCTTACAATTTCTAAATTAGGAGTGTCTGTTCCTTGAGTGTATAAACGTTGGGTCTGACTAGTTTATGAAAAGGGTGAGTGGAGATTCAAACATGAAGTTTACGGGTTAAGAGGAAATATCAGTATAATATAATGAGAGTTGGTGGGTAAGAAAATGAAGGACTGATTACTTGATTCAGAGAAAGAATTTCGTCCACCTCTTACACACCATGATCTGATTCGTTTTTTTTTTTTAAAAAAAAAAAGTTTTAATGTCTCTAAAGTGGTTGAAATGATTACTAGTATGAGTAAGCTTGGATTACATTTTAGAATCAAGAACAAAGGCTTCAAAACCGTTGAAAGGTGCTTATTGAAGATTTTAAGAAGACAATCAGCGTTCTGGTTTATCATATAGACTTATCAATAATGATTTTCTTTCTAAGGAAAAAGGATTTAAAGTTCTGAAGAATTGAGAAAGGCTTATTCTAAATAGAAGGAGTTATTTATATCTATATTATATTTTGGTTATTTTAGGGACATTTTGATTTCAGTGTTGGAGAAAAATATTTTATTGATATCTGTAGTCAACCACCAGGTAGTAACCTTAATCCTCATGTGTTCTGTATTTCTTTATGTTTGCTTTTTCATGATTGTGGACCCATGTCTCCTAAAAAGGGACATGCATTTGTGTGCATTCAGTGTGGTTTGGGTTCGGAGCCCGACTATTGTGTTTTTCCTAGCGCTGTGGATCCAAGGCTTGCTTTGTTAAGCAATCATGCGTTTATTTCTAGGACATGTAGTCCTTCCGCAGTTAACACGGTATACTTGGTATGTTGTATTTGTGTTACTGCGCGTTTGTTACTGAATGCTATTATTTGGTGTTTTCCTAATTATGGTTACATACATACACTGCTTATGCATTACATATGAGATTAACGGTTACTTTGGGATTCATTTTTGAATCCCAGATTTTTTGTAAAGCTTCAGGGAGTACTACGAGGGCTGTATCTGGAGAGAAGGGTAAGACTGTTGGGCAGGAGTAGGTGGAGTTGATGGTGGCAGAAGAAGTTTATTTTGTGATTTATTTTGAAATTGGATGACCGTATATTATTTTGGGCTTTTTGGCATCGATGAATGACTGTATATCTAACCCTTTGAGGATTATATTTTTCTATTTACTTTTAGTTATACCAGTATTGTCTGAAATCTAACCGGGACTGCTCTGCCGCGATAAGACTCTGATGCATGAAAATAAATAGTAATTAAATGATATATGGTAATTATTAAAAGGAATCCCTCTATCTGCCACCCGTAAGGGTGAGGTCGGTAGGGGTGTTACAGGAAACATCACTACGAGAAAGCGACGTGGTCGGTTTCAATGTGATTAATTGGCCACGTGTCATAGTACCATGGAACGAGCACACAAACCAGCTAAACAAGAATAACGGTCACCTCTTCAACCGCTGGCTGAGGGAGTTTGGTAGGAATTGGTTGCTCTTTCCCATTCACTTTAAGACTTTGAAGCATGTTTTGGCGGAGCCGAAGAGAAAAGCTTGGAAAGAAGTTGTTACGGTAATTAATTGTATTTAATTAAAGTATAGATGTATATAGTTTAAAATTTATTGCTTTATAATTAATAATAAATAATTTAATTGTTATACAGAAGAAGTTTGCGATCCGTGACAACAAGGAGCGTTACGCAATGATAAAGATAGGGTACAACTAGAAGAATCAAAGGAATCATCTTTACCACGTGGTGAATAAGGATGGAATGATTCCTCTAGACCAGCTACATTTTTGTTTAATTTTATAATTTTTAATAATTAGAAATTTTATAATTATTATCGAAACGTATTTTAATATTTCATCTCTTATGTAGGCTTTTGCTTAGAGGAATACCAGGATTTGGGAGTTGCAAAGGATATACCACATGGCCGGATCCAAGACTTTTGTTGTCACCTATAGTGAGCTGATATTTTTTACATTTAAATTATTTTTTTATATTTAAATTATTAATTGTTTTATTTTAAATACAACTAAGTTGATTTTTAAAAAAAAAAATTTGGAGAGGAAAGATCAGGAGGAGAACTGCCAAACGGACTATGGGGAGTTGTAGACCCACAAACACCAGGATGGGACACATACCTCTTAGCAAGTAGAGGAAGTCATTGTAAGTGATATACATAAAAAAAATATATAATTATGTAATAATTTACATTCATGCAATTGTTAGATTAATGTCTTATAAAATGCATGTGCCAAGGGCAGATTATACAGGTCCAAATAGAGTTGCGCCGGTCCCAGAACCAGGAGCACAAGAGTCTGTGGGTCCCACTGCCCCCTTGAAAGCTGGTCTTGGCCAAGTTGAGCACTTTGAATGCGTTATAGGTATGGGGACAGGCGTAAGGCCTAGCATGGTCTACGGCAAGAGCGCTGCCGCTGAGGACATAACCTCTTCAATTGGAACCTCCGGCTTAAGAAGGCCGACGAAGCACATGCTTCTGACGATGGTTGAGGAGAAGGTTCAAGCAATGGCTTAGGTGATCTGTGCAGATATTACCAGGAATGTTATCATGCAACTTCAAGACCAAGTTAGAAGTTGGTACACTTAGAATAGGCATAGCTGAAATTTCATCACGATGGCGTATTCTTGGATGTTTCTTAGTGAGGAGGTTCCATCGCCCTTGGCTCCTCCTGTTTTCATCGTCGATCCGCCCCCTCCAGCCCCTCATGCTGATGATGACGATGGTGGTGTTACCTTTAATCAGCACGTTGATCCTGCCCCCATTGAAAGAGGACCTGATGATTAGGCTTCATATAGTTAGTTAGGTTTTGTTTTTGTTTTAGGACATACACATCATGTTATTTAAAATGTTTGATATAGTTCATTTATGATATAAGATGACATTTTATAACGGGCCTGTTTGGAGAGAGCTTTAAGTAGTTTAAAGCCAGAAAAAAGTAGCAATAACAAAAAAGCCAGAAGTAGAATATTTGGGTCGGGCTATAAGTTTACTGGACTTTTGTAAAAAAAGGTCTTAAAAGTCAGTTAATGAAAAAGCTCCATGGGATAGCTTTTTCTAAAAAGCTCTTAGTTTTTTTATGTGGGCCCCGCCACTTCTACTACCATCAATCCAAATACAAATCATATTCACAATTTGACTTTTTTTCCTACCGAGCTTCTAAAAAAGTCAGATAGAAAATAAGTCATCGCTCTCACTGCTAACCCAAATAGGCCCAATATATAATTAATGCTTTTTCATACTTGTACTAATATATTATTATGTAACATTAATTATATTATATGAAAATTATTATTGAAAATATATTGTAACTTGTAAAATATTTTTAACTTTATTATTTCTTCATTACCTTCAAATTTCTAAAACTAAATTGAACATATCAAATAAACAATTTCAACGTTTTGTAACGGTTTAACTTCTATAACCGCTACAACAATGCAAACCTTTGAAATTCAAAATATTTGATTTCGCCACTTTTGCAGCTGTTTTAGGACTTAAACTGCTACAAAATTTAAAATTTCAATTTTTACTTTCCTGCCTGATAACAATCACACTTTTGTAGTGATTACACGAGTAAAACCACTACAAATATAAAAATTTTAAAATTTGAACTGGCCTTTATTTTTGTAGTGGATGATGTAGCAGTTTTTTGTCAGCTACAAAGTGTGTAGTGGTTACTTACTGTGATGGTTTTTTAACCCCTACAAAGTGTACAATAGTGCATTTAAACATCTCAACACTATTATTAAGAGAGAACTAAACATTATCTCTTCACTTAGCTTTTATGCTAACTTTATTTCATGGATAAGTCATGGATTAAGTTGCTGTTCATCAATTCTCTAACATATTTAGCTAGATTGAACACTTTCTTGAATTTCGCATTCTCATGCTAGCTGTGATGGGATTATCGTATGCCCATGTTGTCCGTGAGAAGACAGTGGATCTTGATTATTAGTACAAATCTAAATAATGAAACATTAGATATAAGCAATTTTCGAATGGAGGAATCTAAGGCATGGAATAGTGGAATACAGGCCAAACACTTTGAAGAATTTATAACACTGACTTTCGATCTACTTATCAATTACTAGTAATTAACAATTATTTGAACGCGTTCCGCTTGGCTGGGATTATATGATTTCCTTCAAGCTCTAATTTACACCTATATTATATTATCCATCATATAATGAAGTTGGACTGAGTTTTTTCATCATCCGAAAAATAAAATCAAAATTTATAAAACATCCTCCATGAAATAAATTTTTCAAAATTGTTTATTATATGCATCATGTGATCGCTTGCATCAATTCTATTCCTTGCAACTCGAGTTTTATTCCGGGTACGCGGAGAAAAAGAAGCCTGAGCCAATACTCTCAATAATCAATCCATTATATATAATTAATCCGAATCAATTTAATTATCAAAAATTAGAATCATGACAAGTGCCCACGTCATGATTTATTCTTCCAGGTAAAAAACAAAACAAGGACTAGTCACGACTTAAGTTGGAAAGAATACGTAAGATGGTGGGCAAAGATACATGCGCCGAAAGTTTGGCAAATACTGGTATCAAATGACGATGGTATATATGTATCAGTCACTCTATTTCTTATTATAAAATACCAATTAAGAAATATATTTAGTCTTTTTTATAAGGTATTTACTTATTTCTAAAGAGCATTAAATATTTTTTCCCATGCATGCATATAATTAATATGGGTAGTGAGTGAGTGTAATAATTAATATGATATTAGAATTTAGTACAATTATTAGAGGTAATATTGAAAATTACTTAAATTTTAGGACAAATTTAATGACTTTAACTGTTTTTATTGGTTTGTGAGAATTATTAGTCAGTATTTTATAATAAAGACCGGGAATATGTAATAGACGCATGATTAGACCCATATTATCACCTACTAAATGATCGAAATATTCAGGCTGCTGGTTGGATTGAAATATAGTTCCTAGATTATCAGTTCATCATACATAGTAGGAAAAATGACTTATAATCAATCTGACTTACAGAAAGGTCAGGTTAGTCAATCTGACTTATGAAAACGTCAGTTTAGGTAAAAATCAGATTATGAAATGTGATTTATATTTGGATTGGTAGTAGCATAAATAGCTTTTGTAATTTAAACTTATAGTCAATCTGAAATATTTTTGAGCGTACTGACAAAATACTAAAAATATACTTCAGGATAATGAACAGTACTAAGAAAATGTTTCATGATCTTAAAAAATTATTTCTAGTACCAGTCAGTATCCTAAAATATTTTTTAAGGTACTGAATGGTACTAAAAGTATACTTCAAAATACTGAACGGTGCTAAAAAAAATACCTGATGATCTTGAAAAATTATTTTAAGATTCAGTACAAACTAGTACCATAAAATATTTTTTAGGATACAAAATAGTACTAAAAATATATTTTAGAATATTGAATGGTACTAAAAAAAATATATCTCATAAGTCTATAAGCAACTTTTCAAAAACTCTCTAAAATAACCTTTTAAATATAAATAACTTTTGTTCTATAAGTCTGATTGAAATAAATTCTCAACCAAACATTTTTTTTAAAAAAAAATCCCATAAGTCCAGTCATAAATCCGATAAATTGATCGCAATCGGCATGCCAAACATGCATATTATCTGCATCGGCATCTACGAAAGTACCCCAAAATCCACAAGCATTCCAAGGATGAGTTGTTGTATTTTGTCAGTATGTCAAAATTTAACATCCTCTGTTTTGTCACGGGACCACGTATCACATGCACCAGACCACGTGAATTAATTTGGGAGTAGATGATGGTCTCATCATTTACTGGGAAGAAGCTGTCGGAATTAATAAGAGGTTGCTACGCCTATGGCTAGGACACAAGGCACGTCTGAATCCTCTCCTCATCAACCCTCTCATTATCTCTTACAGGCGGATCCTGGTCGTCAAAATTTTAATCCAAGGGTTCAAGATGATTTTAAAAAAAACTGCGTGTAGTTTTGTTAAAAATAATTCTAGATCCTTAGATCAAGATTTACTGATGATGAAGGATAGGCAGACAAATGATGAGGAGTATCTTCTTCCGACACAAGGCGCACGTACAGCTATGGGAAAACGATATATGAGCAAGGTCATTTGCCACAAGGGTTTGTTTAAATATTTGTTGCTCCGTTCTTCAATATTTGAGTTTAATAACTAATTTGGGCTGGCTTAGAAAATTACTATATTAGTTATATTAGTTGTTTGTAGCTAATGTGATTTAGTTTTTAATTTTTCATTGCAACTATTCTTAGATTAAAAAAAAAATACTTCTTAATTAATTTGTGCAATCAATTGAGAGATATTTTGTGGGAAAAAAATATTCCATCTATATTTTATTATAAGGCGTTAACTAACAATTCTCATCAGAAACTAATAAAAATAGTTAAAGTCGTTAAATTTGTCCTAAAATTTAAGTAATTTTCAATATTAACTCTACTTATTGCATTAAACTCTATTATCATATTAATTATTATTTCCATCCATTACCCTTATTAATTATGAGTATACATGAAAAAAAATAATTTAATACTCTTTAAAAAGTAAATGCCTTATAAAAAGGACTATATAGTTATATTCGTTAGTTAGAACCTTATAATAAGGACCAGAGGGAGTATTAATAAATTTGAAAGATAAAGTAAATTAAGGTCTTATATTAATCTAACCTCCAACTAATTAACTTCTTATATTAAAGACCGTAGTACTATACTAAACTATAATTGTCTAAACTTTCATCATTCAATTAATCATTTATTAATGTCAAAATATAACTCTTGTTCCTCTCAATCTAGCTGTGGCCTAGTACTAAAAACTGAAACTTATTGTTTAAATATGTTCTTATATAGTATAATTGATTGATACTAAGGGTTTAATATTATGCTTTTGCTGTAGAAAATATTTTTAGGAAAATTATAATGAAGGACCTAAGAAAAATAATATTTATTAATAAGGACCATAAAAAGTAGTAATTATTTTAAAGGACCAAAAATTAAAATATTAAAATAAAAGGACTAAATTACCCTTTATCAGATTTCCTATATTCTGATTAACTAAATCTGGAATGATTTTTTCTTCCTATCTTCTTATTAACTGAATATGGAATGATTTTTTCTTACATAAGAATCTAAAGTAATTAATATATGATAATAAATAGATATTAATTCAAATAATTCTTTTCCCATCGTAGAATCACTCCAGATTATTATGCTAGAGAAAAGATAGGAAAGATGGAGCTTTTTATGGTTGTGGCAAAAGAAGCCTCGTGCGTTGTGCAACCGTCTGCAGTGTTAGACCTGAGATTTTTTGTGCTGAGGCAACCAAAAGTACCTGATATTCATTCAATATTACCAGTTGTTCCATTCCCAGATAAACAGAAAATAAAGTAAAAGGCTCTTAACTCAGAAAAACCCCATCAAAAGAGAAGAACGTGGTTAAAGAAACCAAATCCCTCTTTCCTTTCGCTATAACCATAAAAAGCTCCATCTTTTCTATCTTTTCTCTAACATAATAATCTTGAGTGATTCTACAATAGAAAAAGAATTATTTGAATTGATATCTTTTTTATTATTATCCATCAATTACTCTAGATTCTCATGTAAGAAAAAATCATTCCAAATTTAGTTAATGAGAAGATAGGAAATCTGATTAAGAGTAATTTAGTCCTTTTATTTTAATATTTTAATTTTTGGTCCTTTAAAATAATTACTATTTTTTATGGTCCTTCTTAATAAATATTATTTTTCTTAGGTCCTTCATTATAATTTTCCCAATATTTTTCTATTACATTCACATAAAAGTGAGTGAATCTCATCATAAAGAAAAATATATATTAGTAGGACCCACTCACTTTTATGTAAGTATGACAGAAAAAATATTTCTGCAGTAAAAACAGAAATGTTAAATCCTAATACTAACCATACAAAGAGTCCACGAAAATTAGTTCAACATTAATATAATTAAAATTAAATTAAATTGTTGATTATATTTTATTGATTTGTTCATTGAGGAAACCTTCCAAATATTATTATAAAAATTGGTACTTTAGGCAAGATCGGAACGTGTTTCCCTACTCTTCCAAAGGATGAGCAAGGCACGCTCGTCCTTTGGGCTGGCCGTCCAAGAGGTCTGGAATATTTTCAATACTAGTAAGTATCTTGACATATCTTTTTAGTATCAGTTAGTACTCTGAAATATTTTTTTAAAGATTCTAATATTTTATTTTTTTTATTTTTCAAGATCATGAAATATTTTTTCAGTACCAAACCGTATCTTTAAGTATCTTTTTTGTACCAGCCAGTACTCTAACATAATTTCTCAATATCATGAAGAATTTTAAGTACCAATTAGTTTCCTGGAGTATCTTTTTAGTACCAGTCAGTACTTTAGAATATTTTTTCAAGATCCTAAAAAAATATTTTAGGGTGCTAACTGTTATTAAAAAAAATATTTCACGATAATGACTGGTACTAAAAAGATACTTCAAGATATTGACTGAAATTTTATAAAAAAGAAAAAGAAATATATATAGATCATCGATGGCCAATCCAAGAGTGCGCCCTGCAAGCCCAAAGGACGAGTAAGGAAATGCGATCCAACAAGACCAACCTAGCTAGCTTGCATATAGACAGAAACCTGATCAATCAAATGAAACGGTGAAACAACAACTCATACGTCATATATAAATATAAATCATTACCATCATCATTATCTTTTGTTAAATAAGATTACTCATTGATTGATTAAAGCAAGCTATGGCTTCCAAGCTACCTTTTGAAGGTGATTACCTGTTGCTGAAGCCAGAAGAAGCGTGTGTGTTAGATCTCATCCGCCTCCTTTTTTCTTCCAAATTAGATGACAGAAAGTTCGTCGAGTGCCCAGAAGAGCTCCGGTTTACAGAATTCCGACGTCGATGGATCCTCTTCATCTCCGTCGCCCTTCAGATGGCCTTTCTTGCTTCCAAACGGTCTCTCTGCAAAATAGGCTCGATGGTGGAGACATGGCTCAACCTTCTTTCATTCAACGGTGGCTTCATAAGGCTTCTGTTCAACTTTCTCAAAGGTTAATTAATTCGTCTCCATGACCAAAATATGATTTATTATTATTCACTAAAGCCTTCCCTCATCTATATATGGCTCAATGCATGTGGATTATTAATGTGCATATGTATGCAGGATCGGTGAGATTACCGGAGAGATCATCGGCAAAGTTTACATCGGTGGTGGGAAGCCTTGACTGGCGAATGAAATTGGACAAGAATATTAGACCTGAGGATACCAAGTATAAAGGGTCGTTGTCTGTGATGGCCTCTAAATTGTCCTACGAGAATCCAAACCTCGTTGAAACAGCTGTTACAGATTATTGGGATGTACGTTCATTTCATTTCATTGCCTCGATCTCGTGTTCATCTTCACTGTCTCTAGCTAGACTGGATATAACCCACCATTTATTTAATTATTTTGTCTATTATATATTAATGATCTAATAGATCAATATTATTTTGTATGTTATATATTAATGATCTAATAAGCCAATAGGGTATTATTGTTTAATTTTCTTTTTCTTTATGATGGTTATTGCAGATGGATTTCTTGGGGTTCTACAGATGCTGGAACGGTAATTATAAAGCTAACTCTTGAGTAATTTTTGCTTTGGATTTTCTGCCGAGGATATGAACTTTTTCAACTTGAGTTACTTAAATTACGATGATTCTTAGCTTGTTCAATTTGCATGCATTTTTTTTCTTCTTTTTATAGCCTAAATCACATATTGAGGAAAAGAGAAAAAACAAAGGGAAAATTTTAAATAAATACCGCCTGAATCTGTAAAACCCCCAGAAACCCGTCGAATTTGTAAAAGAACTGGAAGGTGACAATGATTTTTTAGGGATATGCAAATTCGAGTGAAATTACCCTTTAACCCTTAGTTTTAAATATATTTTTAAAAAAAGTAAATACACCCCAGGCGGTGAGCCCCACCGCTATCGGCCGCCACCTCTACCGCCGACCGCCAGTGGAGGTGGTGGCTGTTGGCGGTGGAGCCTACCGCCGGGGGGGGGAGGTATTTACTTTTTTTTAAATTATTTAAAACTAAGGGTAATTTCGCTCGAATTTACATATCCCTCAAAAGTCATTATCACCTCTCAGTCTTTTTACAAATTCAACGAACTTCTGGGAATTTTACAAATTCAGGTGGTATTTATTTAGAATTTTCCCAAAAACAAATATAGGGAGAAAGTTCAGGCTAGCTATGAGCGTTAATTCTTAAACAAGTGTGAATGAACTGTAAAGTTTCTCAGGTGAAAAATAAAATAAAAATCCTTGTCCAAAATTCAGCTAAAAAATATACCAAGGTCTAAATTCTAACTTTTCTCGTTTAAATTTTGACGAATAGAAACACCGAAATTCACATTTGCCATTATTATTTATTATGCCCCTTTTAAATATTCTCTATTGAAGCACTGAAATGCTTTTTCTTTTGGGGGCAAAACTGTCTGGAAAAAAAAAAGCTGGCTTTTAATGGGATAATAACCAACCCAAAGTAGCTTCATCAAAAAACCCACTTTAAATCAAAGTCTAAAGCCCATTAAAAACCGAAGCCATACTAAACAGCAATATTTCTTGCTTATGCTTTTAATGTGCTTTTAGTGTGCTTATTTTATCTTTGAAAGCTATGCCAAACAGGCACATAGGCACGAGAATTCCCTCCTAACCTTAATTTGTTGGAATTAAACTTCTGTTTATTTAGCTGTATAAATTTATGTGATCTAAGAAACTTTTGAATAAAAGAATCTCACAGGGAAACTTAATTATTAGTAATGTGAGTTTTTAAAAATGTTATATATATATATATATATATATATAGAGGGAAAAACACTTCTCATGTTGTAGGAGAAGTATTTTCTCATATCACACACATAAAATGTTGGAACCCACATACATATATAATTAGCATTTTATATATATGTGTGTGTGTGTGTGGGTCCCAGTATTTCACGTGTGTGTAGGAATCTTCTTCTTTTCATGTAATATGAGAAGTTTAAACCCCAATATATATATAATAGGTATAGGTTATAGATTAAAAGGCATGCATATTTTTCGTGAATTTTCCATTCACTTGTATATATCATTGATAACCGCCGCCAGCATTGATTAAAAAAAAAATGAGACTACATTAAAAAAAAAACTTTGTTTGATAAAGGAAAATGAGAAAAAAAAAATTATAAGATCTTAAATCAAATTTGTTATCAAAAATTAATAATATAATAACGAGACTTAATAAGTAATTTATAATTCATTTTATAACAAATATCTAATTTGAGATTTTGTAATTTCAAAGTCATTTTTCTATCATTTTTCCTTGATAAAAGGGGCACATTAGCATTTTCGTTTGCCAAAATGTTAGCAATTAATATTAATTAAATCAGTTGCTTTATAGTCAATGATCTTATGTTAGTAACCTCTGCTAGAATCTTAGTGCATGATATATGTATGTACACACATACTTACATACATATACGTATATATGTATGTATACACATATATGTATGTATAGACATACATATAAACATGTGTGTGGATATCTCATTTTTGCCTTCTTAAGAATTAATATTTTAGATCAATTTTGTAGCAAAAAATAAATAATTACGAATATTTATTCTCAATGTCCAAAAGTTGAACTTTAAAACAAACGGCTAATCGTATTATATATAACACTCATACAAAAAACAAATAAATGAAATTAAAGTGAAAGAAAATTTGGGATTGTGAATTGTTTTTTCTCTAAAAGTGAAACTTTTTTTTTTTGGCTCGAATAAAAGTGAAACATTTGACTCTTTACTCAAATGTTTTTGAGATTTTCTTGTCGCCGGTTCCCTACTTATTTTTTCAATTAGGGTGAGTCACTTCCCTCTTGGGGCCATGTCATTGGCAGTATTATTATATTACAAAAAATATAAATATTGCCAAGCATCATTATATTTGGTTATTATATGATGTGAAGGTAGGTAAGTAGGTTATATATATATATATATGCACACTTTCACTGAAAGGAGATAAACTTGTAAGTTCACTAAATAATTTTTTTTCCATCTGATTAATTATTTCTTTTTCTCTCTGTTTTTTTAATCTCATACTTATGTTTAAGAATCTTATATTATTAATGGATCAATAAAAAGGTTGGAGTAGGTGATGCGGGATGCTTGTATCCATCCATTTGTTGTGCTTGTTTGGAATCACTTTTAATATCTCAAAAGTGTTTATTTATGTAAATTTTTTTTTTTGGCTCAAATTTTATTTATGTAAATTGAGATAAATCTTCTCTCACACACTTAACTCGTATACTATAAATTATAACTGAAAAGATACTTCAATGTTATTCTAAATAAATGTACAGTTGACCTCTGTTAATTTTGTAGGCGCGGACAATAAGTGGATTATTATCAATCTAATGATGCCCCAAAATATTTTATTCTACTCATTATTGATTATGAATGAAGTAGCGGACAAAAACAATGTTACTTGATCAAATTATCAGATTTTCATCAAGTTTCGTTTATCAATTTTTTATCTCTACTTCTGCTGTTGGTAGAAAGTATATGCACAGTTTAAATCCCAGTGGGAATTATTTACACTCTGACTAAAATAAAATGATGATGTGCAGAATACCAGCAACGTGACTCCACGCGAGCAATCATGTTGCGAGACACAAACTCTGAACCCAACTTGATCGTAGTGGCGTTTAGGGGCACAGAGCCCTTTAATGCTGACCAATGGATCACAGACGTGGACATTTCATGGTACGAAATTCCCAAAGTGGGCAAAATCCATGGAGGCTTCATGAAGGCCTTGGGCCTCCAGAAAGATGTTGGGTGGCCCAAGGAGATAGACCTGACCAGCAGTGACACCCAACACAAATTTGCATACTACACAATCAGGGAAGAGCTGAAACAGATTCTGCAGCAAAACGAGAGTGCCAAGTTCATAGTGACAGGTCACAGTTTGGGAGGAGGTCTGGCCATTCTGTTTGCTGCAGTTCTAACACTTCACGACGAGGTATGGTTGCTGGATAGGTTAGAAGGCGTTTATACGTTTGCCCAGCCCAGAGTTGGGGACAAACAGTTTGGTGAATTCATGAAGGACAAGTTGACAAAGTACGATGTGAAGTATGTAAGGTATGTGTATGGCAACGACATCGTGCCTAGGATACCTTACGATGACGAAGCCCTCTTGTTTAAGCACTTTGGTCCCTGTGTCTTCTTCAATAGCCTGTATCAAGGGCAGATATGAATAATTTATGAATCAATAAGGTTTTATTGTGTGTGTACAATTGTTAAGAGGTTTGTGGTTTTTGTATTGAGATGCAGGTTTTGGAGGAGGAGCCAAACAAGAACTACTACTCCTTGTTGTGGGCCATACCCAAGAACTTAAATGCAGTTTGGGAGCTAGTGAGAAGTTTTATTATCCCTTTGGTTGAAGGTGGGGACTACAGAGAAAGTTGGTTAATGAAAATATTAAGGCTGATTGGATTGGTCGTTCCAGGATTATCGGCTCATATGATGCAGGATTATGTGAATCTTACTCGACTGGGTACATTAGCTGCATCTACGAAGCTAAAAACGTAACACACAACATTCCATGAATGAGTAATGTTGAAGGAGTGCTGTTTTGTTTGAGTGTAACCGATCAGTAGTGTAATAGGATAAGGCCTCTAATAGTGCAAGACTTGACATAAAAAAGAAACTGAAAGATCTGGAGGCGTGCAGATTCTACCATTACCACCTTCTTCTAGTCTGCTTCTTTTGAGGCTTGCTCTGCCTTGTTTCGTTAAGTCGAAGAAAAAGCAAGTGATTCCGTTAATAAACAAAGATTTTTTGTTTGAAAAATTTATGCAGGATATTTTTTTTTTTTAATCAAAGTATTTCAACTTTTGGACAAAACCAATAGTGAATTATGGAATAGAACCCATAAATTAAATACCACCTCTTATAATTTGTACTCCTCTAGCCTTATTTCTGCTCGTCTAACCTTATTTATTGTGTTGATCGACTTTATTCTTATAGAGTATAATATATATTAGATAAAAATAAAGTTGAAAAGTTGTTAAATTTTATGGTATAGTTGATGAAATTTAAGGTTTTTTTTTTTTTAAAATATATGTGAGATATGTTATGAGTAATTGCTAATAATACCATGAGCTATTGGGCCTTATTAGTGCCTGTTTGGCATAGTAGCAGATGTCAAAAAAAGCCCAATGCAGGTGAGTAAAAGTCCAACGGGGAAAAATAGACTCCATCAAAATAAGCAATATACGATTAAATATATATTTGTATGCCGCCCGACAGAACCTCGATCCGGACTAGGCAAGGCGAAGCTCTGATGAACCGGGTGCAATAGCAAAAAAAAAATTATTTGTATGCCTTCTAATTTATTCATCAAAATATGTCAAATTAAGTATTTTAGTGTTTTGTAATTTTTCTTATAATAATTTAATTTTTTGTCAAATTTAAATTTTTTTAATTACTACAATATATACACACTCAATAAGATTCATGTCATTTCTAGTCATTTTTTAATCACAAATAATCATCCAAATAAGAGCCCATTTGGGGAAAAAAAAAGTCACTTCTTCTACCGCTATCCTAAACATAAATCACATCTACAATTTGACTTTTATTTTATCTTCCATTTGCAAAAGCTAACAAAAGTCATTTCTGCCAGGGTTATCCCAAATCAGCCCTTAGTTGTTTATAGTTTGCACTGAAATTACAATTTTTTATTCTCAAACCAAAAGGCTATGGAATAATTGAAATGACACTACCTTATGTCTTCAAAATAAGAGTCAATCAACTATTTTTTAAGAGATTAATGAAGCTAAATAAGTTACCTAATCATAACATATGTTGTGTATCATTATATTATATATCAGTTTATAAGTCAAGCAACTTAATTTAGAGAAAAATGATAAATATGAACAGTTTAATATTTTAAAAATCAGACAATGTTTTAAAATAAAAATTTTATTATTTAATTATAATAAAATTTAACTTTAAAAATCATTTTAGCATCTTTTACAAAATATTGCTAAAAATGTTAAACATTAAATGGTTAAGGGGCATTTTTTATTTGGAAGTTTTCCCTGAAGAATAATTTTTTCTTGGAAGTTTTTCGTAGGGCAATTTTGCCTAGGAAATTTTTAAAATGGAGTAATTTTACCATTACCATTATTCCAATATATTTTGACCGTTAGTTTATCAAATATACTGAGCTGGCAATCCACATTTCATTCATGTCATTTTGGTTGAAGTGCAAATTTGTTATAGAGTTTTGAATATACTTTTGAAAAAAATGAAGTAAATAATGTATGAACTTCCGCATGAAAGTTTTTACCTTAACAAAATTGATGTAGATGCCACATGGACTGCTAACTCAGCATATTTAGTTAACTCATCGTCAAAATTAACTAGGATAATGATCAGAGCAAAATTACTCTTTTTTTGATAGTTCCGGCCGAAAAACTTCTGGGGGCAACTTCCCCCTTAACCCAAAATTAAAATAAATTGCGAGATTTGAAAATAGAGGGGAAGCTCTCTGTAATTTTTTTTCCCTTTTTTTTTTTGGTTGCTAAATACAGTAATTTTTCTCCTGTTCGAGACATTGTCATGCGCTAGATGTGATTCTAGCTGGAATTCGTAATTTTAACAAAACTAAAATAAATAAAAACACACCCCTTATAATGGCTGGGACCGTGTTGGTTGGAGGAGTACTAATCAGAGGAAGTGCACTGTGGCTGATGGTTATGTTTGCATTGTCAATTCTCGAAGTAATGGCCTCCTTCATATTGATTTAGATGGGTTTTGGAAGCAAATTAAAAGACTCAATCTCATTCCTAGAGTCACTTTGCTCCAGTGGAGGTTGGTTGATGAAGCTTTGCTTACTAGGATGACTTTGCACCGTCACCATATGGAGGTTGATGTCAATTGTTCATTTTGGTCACGAGTCAAAAACATATAAACATTTTTTTTTTGCATGTCCTTGGACTTCAGCAGTTTGGTTGGTCAAGTGTTGGCGTTTAGTATGGAGAATTTGAGCTTTTCTTCACCAGGCCAATGGCTTCTCAATGTTTTGCAATGTAACTCTGTCGAGGTGGGTCTACAAGTGTGCTGAACCTTATATTGTTTTGGTTCTTTAGAAATAGACAATTGCTTCAACATGAGGAGGTGGAATCATTGGGAGTAATTCAAATGATTTCAAGAGAATTTAATTACTATCAATCTCTCCCTCAGTTAGATTCTCAGGGGACTATAACATACATACTTTGGAACAGTTCTTATTTTTCAGCAGATGCCCAGAGTTTTTATACCAGGTTGTAAGCTTCGAGTGAGTCGATTGCGCACTCATATTCAAAGCAGAAGGAAAATCTTATTGATTTCTATTTTCTTCCATGAAGCCTTATTCAGAGGAATTTTCTATATCAAACGGCCACAACTAGATCAATGCGTCTTCATGAGTTCACACTTGCGAAGAGCATTATTGTTGCTTACGACTCACCAGAAGTTATCACTAATGCACTAGCACTGGTTTACCAGGCTGCTTCAGGGGCAACGATTAAGCATGATGGAGGCTCAGGCCATTATATTTGACTGTTTATTTTTATTTAAGTTATTTCCTAGTCATAGGCTTCTTTAGTCTAGATGTACGTTGGGTTGTCTCTTTTTATGTCATCGGAATATCCCATAGAAAAAGTTCTAAAAGATCACTAATTGCAATGTAAACCGTAAAGTGATGCTGCTTCAAGTTATTATAGGCATGTCACTTCACATCAGATGCCGAATATGTACGTACATTATCTTGCCAAGTTGTCGTTAGCTGAAGCACCGGGATACTACCTTTCCTGACTTCTCTTGAGGTCTGTGCCTTGTTTTGTTTTGTCGTTTTATCGACAAAAAAGTTAAGTGATACCTTTTGTGAACTAGGATATTTTTTTAATACAAGTATTTCAGACTTTGCACAAAACCTCTTGTGAATTATGGAATACAACCCATAAATTAAACAAGACCTCTTATAAATTATGGTAATAGCTAATAATGCCTTAGGCCAAATTATCTGTTTGCGCTGAAATTACAATTCTTGAGACTCAAACCAAAAGGCCATGAAATAATTAAAATGATACTAATTATGAATGTTCTAGTTTTATTGAAGTCTTTTTTTATCTCAATTCTCGTTGACAACTCCTTTAGTAAGTGATTAACAACTGTAAATTTTGACGACTCTATGAAATCTATTCGACATCAAAAAATTTTATGAGACTTTTTTAATATTTTCTTAGTCTTTAAAACCTTAAAAGGATTTTCCCTTCTCTTTTTTAACATTAGTAGCTACGCACCTTTGAGGTCGCTAATGACTAACGCGCCGTCATTTGGTCAGAATGAACAGTTTCCTCTAATTGAGACATGCATAAGATTCAGGCTCAAGATTGGAGGAAAGAATAAATTAATAGGTCGCTAATGTTTGGCTTAAGTACATACATGTCATTAGATTACACTTGACCACGAACAGTAGTCTTCGAGGCAGAGAAGTTTACGAAAGAAAGCTTATTTCTAACGTTTGGCTTAAGTACATACATGTCATTAATCAGTCACTCTCAAGGATAAGGAAACCTGGGCCTTCCAATTTTGTGCTTTCCTCACAGAAAGAGAGAGAGAGATAGAGAGAGGATTTAGAACTTCTGAAGTTCGCCAAATTCAAGCCTTGAATCAAATAATTTGTCATCTACCTACTAAAATCATTCATGACACGTGAATAATCCAAATGTTCAACCGTGCATCATATAAGATCTAACGAAATGATGTTTGCAGTTGAGTATTTAGATTGCTCACTTGCAATGAATTCAGATGACAAATTAATCGATTCAATGGTTTGGACTAGACAACATACAGATTATAGATTTATTGGGAAAACGAAAATGAATACCAGACCAGGTGCTGATGTTACTAACTGCAAAACTTCAGTAACACCGAGTGTCAAAATAGTAACTGTTCTATGTTGCACAGCATTCACTCAGATGCATATAGTCCATTCAAATCCTTCATTAACCTGGTCAGAGTCACAGAAGCATTAGGTCTTCTGTTAGAGTAGCGTGCACAAGCTTAAGTATAATGAACAGTGCAATTAGCCAATTAATGGCGCAATATATTTAAGGCCATCGAACGTTTGGTGAAGCTCTAGCTAGAAAATGTTCATGGGTTTTATAGGATTCTTGAAGATTCCAGAAAGGAAAAAAATATGACATTGGCGGGATACAGTTCCACTTGAAATTGATTCCTGTACAACTATCCATTTTACTTTCCAGATGCATATTGACAAAAATCAAAACTTTCCAAATTTATGCGAAAGCTCGGGTTGAGCAGCTTACACCTAAAATAAAAATTAAAAACCATTGCATTAAAGATATGAAAAATAAGCGTTTTCTAAACAAGAAGGTGAACATGGAAATTTACCCAGCATCACATGTACAGTGAAATAAACAGTGTAGGATGAAGCATCAAAAGGCGTGGCAGGTGAAACATCCACTTAGAGAACTCATCTGGCCGGGTCTACGGAAAGATAGAGCCCTGTGGAAATTTCTCCCAACTTGATGGGCCTGGTTGTCGGAAACTGAGCTTCTCATTTCCTGAGCTTTCTTCTGAGCCGATTTCAGCTTGTTCATAATCTTATCCATAGAAGATGATCTTTTCTTCTCCAACTTCATCTGAAGTAAGAAAAATAATAGTGAGCATGTTGCTCCGTAAATTCCTCTTCCGGGGGGGGGGGGGGGGGGGGGGGGGGGAGAAGCCGTTAGAGGGGAGGGGGTGTTCTGGATAAACAAAAGAAGTTCAGCAGAGCTGGGGACTAAAGAGGATAGTATCAAGAAAAAACCTCTAGTTTCCTTATTGCCGCCTCAGCTTTCGCCTTCTGCAAGTTCTCCCATGCGGAGATTCTAGCTTCCTCCCTCTTAACCCTTACAGTTAAATTAGCCAGCATTTAGGAAGAAAGAAAACAAAACAAACATGAAGCATTCATCAACATCATATGGTTATCAAAAAGATCTTTGGCTCCTATTCAAGCAATTTAAAATATTGTCACGCAACCCAAGAACTTCACCGGAGTAACGTTACTATGAAGTAATCCTTAATTAATTATCCATATTGACCAAGAAAGATTGAACCGAATTTATACAATACCGAAGCGGACATACTTCGAAGCACTCTTTGCAGTTTTAGAAACATCCCAGGCTGAAGACTGCGCACTTCTTTCTTTCTTTTTCCATTTCCCAACAGTTTCCGAGCCTCTACCAATGAATAGGGCTCTATGTTTGTTCGACCACCGGGTCATGGTGACATGTTCATCTATCTGCACATCCCTAATATCCATATTATTAGAAGAGGCACTCTGCAAATCAATGATGGGCAGCTCAGGCGTGAGCGAGACAGAGAAGGAAGCCCTCATGCTGGGAGAGGAGCATGAACTACCCTCTGGACTCATCTGGGTGGCCATGTCTCTCCTCGAAACAGCACGAGAGACATTGGTGGCCGCATCTTTACGACCATCTAACTTTTCCTCTGTGTATCAAGACAATAGCCAGAGAGCAAGATCAGATGCATTGCAAAATAGTTAGCAAGGCATTTGTAAAGAATATCACCATCTATATTTGTGATGACATAAGCATACGGTTATTTACATTTTCACTTAATTTCAAATATCTAGCTATTATTAGTGTCCAAGAAGATGCTAGCTCCTATCGAACCACCTAGCAACAGTAAAAACGGAATAGTTCGCATAAGACGGACTAACTAAATGAAAGCTAGGTAATGAGACTTCATGTCAAATTCATCGAAAGTCAACGCTTTTGGGCCATGCTTTAAACAAGTGACCTTCCAGTGTTGATTTCGTATCGACGAATATAATTTTAAGTATGACTTCACAAATATGTCAAAATTCAGTGTAAGATAAGGTCCAAGGATGGATGAAATGCCTTGGGAAGATAAAGATAGCTGATTCTGCATCTCAGAGCATCCATGCACACTAGCAGAGCGGGCCATGCAAGGATCTGCTCGAGTCGGAAGTACTCCACCATGACCACTGCAATGGATTGTCAATCCATCGGCTCGTATAACACCGGCTGTAAATGGAGAACCAACCATGAAATTTCCAGTATCTCCACCTTCTACCATGGCCACTGCCGGTGAATAGAGAGAATGATACGCAATTCCAGGGGGACCAAGCGGACCACTCTTTGACTTTGGCCTCCTCTGGGGTGGTGGAAGGGAACATCTCCCCTTACCATCTCCTGAAATAGGGCTGAAAATCCATCTCTCAGCATCTTCCCATTTTGATGGCAATGTTCTTCCATTATTTAAAGGCAACAGAGCCGCACTGACTTGCTTTCTGGTAGCACTGGTATGCGAAGGAACTCGCTCAGAGCTCCAACCCTTCTGCGTTACCACTCCAGTTTGCCGATAATTCGGTGTTCCTGGACTAGGGAAATTGTTAGACCTGCGAGTTGATACTGAACTCTTCTTCATGGTTCCCAGTCGAGGTGAAGATCCGGCTGCATTGTTCAGATCTAAAGAAGCAGGCCTGCGCCGGTCTGGCTTTTTCAATAAAGCTTCAGATCTTGATCTCCGGTCTTGGCATTCTTTATGTTATACATGAGCAAAGGAGGATATTAG
This sequence comes from Acacia crassicarpa, assembly GCA_034222035.1. NCBI lineage: Eukaryota > Viridiplantae > Streptophyta > Magnoliopsida > Fabales > Fabaceae > Acacia > Acacia crassicarpa. The sequence goes on from JAWXYG010000003.1 coordinate 11,915,203, forward strand.
ATTATCGGGATTTAAAAAAAATAAGTAAAGAGCCTAAGGCCCAAGCTTTGCTACGGATGGTAGTTTGGTACCTTTAAGGGCCAGGGAGAAAGAGTTTCTAGCAGAATCCAATTCCAAGAGTTGATTACTGTATTCAACGTCGTCAACATCGCTGTCTTCCTTTTGAGCTGCGTGAAATGTGTTTGCATACAGGGAGTGAGACCCGTAGGCGAATCTTAAAGAAGTTGGCAAGGCCTGGTCGCTTTGCGAATTTTGGATCTTGTAAAATAAAAAAACAAAACAAATAACAGTACCTTTTGCTTTTTCTTCCTCTCTCAAGAAGCGACTATGCTTCTTGTTTGCTGAATGTTTGTTTGGATCTGAATCTGGATCTGGACCACTCCAATTCTGGGTGGGAGAAAATTCGTCACCATGCATTGCCAATTGCTGAAAGAGACCCAAACTTTAACACTAAGAATTGGACGAATCTCAAATGTTTGAACTTAGATTCTGATCTATTCAGACGCGTGTCAAGGCAGTTCGTACTCTGAAATGGAAGGTTACTATTTCCAAACATTTAGAAATAATCCTCTCGGGAATTTGATTATTTATATTATTAACAAGTCCAAAATCAACCCAATGAAAAACCAGGACGCTCTGATTAGCTCAGTTATTCCAAAAACAGATTAAAGGGGAAAAAGAGTTGAAGTCGGGTGACATTTATAAGAAACAGAGAAAACAAGTTGACGAAATTAAAAGTAGTTCCAGTGTACGACTTCCACGGGTGTATTTCACTGCGAGAAAAATATAATAGAGAAAGCAGTGATATAAGAGAAAGCGAGAAGGGAACAAAGGACCAAGTACCAGGGAGATTTCGGAGACGAGAGAGTCATGATCATGAGCGTCAGATGCAAAGGAACAGCGATCGACACTAGCAGAAGCAGAGGAGAAGAGACTGAAGTTAGATTCAAGAGTAAAGATAACAGAATCCGGACTACAATCGCGAGGTCTGAGTTCCACCCTCGACGAGGATCGCTCCTGAAACCCCAACTCCGGCATTGCTCAATGTTTGAAGCAGCGTTCAGAGTAGTCGAACGGAGTCACGGAGAGAGCCGACAATCTGCATTGGCGCGTATCAAAAAACCACGAAAAGGACCCCTGAGATTCTGAGAATATGACTTGTGAATTCTTATGGAGGGCCAAACAAGCAAGGGATTTAAGGATATAATGACGTGGGGTTCGTGAAGAAAAAGAAGAGTGGGCTGGACGCTGGAGTGAACGGACCATCCAAGAAAAAGGACAAATGATTTTCGGGTGGGGAAGATGAACTTTTTAACGCATCTTTCTCTCTCAGGTCTCAGCTAATGCTAATTTGACCAGAGCATATGAGCCTTTGACTGCAATTTTAACATGATGATATTGACAGGCTGGGTGGGGTCGGTTCTAGTGCTTAGGGCTAAGCAAATTAATTAGAATATAAGCATATAGATTAGTACAGTAATTAGTAACTAATCTCTCCACTACAACAGGAAGAGCATGATGATTATGTCTGGCGTGTAAGTTTATCACTGCATACTTTCTGCCTCTGAGATTAAATTAAAATATGATTACCCTTGTCCGTACTAATTAACAAAAGGGAGAGATGAAGATTACTTTCCAGGCCTCGACACACGAAAGAACAGTATAAGCCATGGTGCATTTACAGAAAACTATCATATCTTCCACTAATTACGCGCCACTACCTCCAGTTTACCACGACCCGCCAAAAAAGAAATAAAGTCAAGCATTACGCATCATTATTTATTTGAACTAAATGGTAAATCATATAATTTTATTTTATCAAAATTTTTTGTTTGTAAATAGGACATTAATAAATGGGATAGGATATTGTTACAACCTTTTTTTTGTTACAATCAATGTTACTACCACTTTTCCACCGTTAGATCAGAATCTTAATAGGAGAGAGAAATTATATAGGTAAATGAGATTCTGATCTAACGGTGGAAAAGTGGTAGTAACATTGGTTGTAACAAAAAAAAAAGTTGTAACAATATCCTATCTCTTAATAAATTATAGCTAAAAAAGATTTTTCTTTTTCCCTCCTTTACAAATAGCAATCTGCTATAACAAAAAGGGATATTTATTTATTGTATACCAAAAAAAAAAAGGGGATATTTATTACGAAAAGTATGGACTGACGATTCCAGAAAATAACATTGTTTGGTCACAAAAATTAATAATGTGGGGCGTGGGTTGGATCATGAATGGGTAGTAAAAAAAAAATTTTTGGGGGTGGGGGGGGGGGGGGGGGGGGGGGGATTTGAGACACCTAAGCTAACACTTCATGAAACCTTATACCTATTACAATCATGACATAGTTGCTCTTCTAGATCCTTCAAAGGTTGATAGATTTCATGGAACCCTTATCCTTTTTTCAAACCTCTCTTCGCTAAGTACTTCATTACATTAGGGTTGAGCAACGGGCAGGTGGGACTATCCCGTGGGATAATCCGTGGCCCACCCATTGGCTAAACCCGTATAAAAAAGGATTAAATGGGTACGACCAAACCTGTCCAGGGACCCCGGTTATGTATTATTTTTTTCGCCTAGGATAGGCTTTTTTTTCATTGTTTTTCAAAGAAAAAATATCCATATGCCTCCAAATTCAATCATCAATGAGTACCTTTGCTACCAAAAATTGAGCTGAGGCCAAAAGTGAGCTATTTCAGTTGAAATTGAGTTGAGGCCAAGAGTGAGAGTTCGTGATGAGAGGGAGAAGTTGAAGGTGAGAGGGAGAGGGAGAGGTCAAGGGCAAGAAGAAGAGGTTGGAGCAACTCCGACGATGTTGAAGGCGAGAGGCTAAGAATGGCGAGCAACCAACCGAGACCGCCACTCCAGCAAGACGAGAGTGTGAGTAGCTAAGATCGATATCGAGAGAGACGAGAGATGGAGAAATGTCGAGAGGCTGAGCTTTGGGTGGGATCAGAGACTTCAAGAGAGGCTAAGATCGAGAAAGATGAGAAATGGGGAAATGTCGAGATCGAGATGAGCTTCGGGTGAGAAAGGACGCAGGCTCAAGGCAAGGTTGAGGGCTATAGGCTGAAAGTTGGCCAGGGTCGAAGCGACATAAGGACTTCGGCGAGACAAGAGCCAGAAACCTAGTCCGAGAGGCAGAGTCAGTGAGGGATCGGAAGGTTACTACCTTACGCCCTTACTAGTTTAGGTTGACTGGTCAAGGTCTCAAAGAATTGGGAAATGGAATAGGAGATCATGTAGGACAAGGAGTAAGTAAGGGACTGATCTTATGTCTCTTTACTATCTTGTCTAGAGTCTAGTTATCTAACTTTTCTAGTTGTCTCACACTCTCACTTATTTGATATAAGTGATATCTGACGTAAAAAAAGGTTTAATATACAGGTAAAGGGCGAGTGTAGGTGCCCCGGTGGTTAACTCATCCCCCTCCCGTTTAATATAAATGCGTAAGGGCAGCCCATTACAGGCCCAATCTGGGTGGGTTTAAAACGGGAGAAATTTTACGGGTCACGGGCAGTCAGGCGACTTGCATTTGCTCACCCCGACGCTGCACAATTGCATGATCTAGGCACATAGGTGATCCTTGTTGTCTAGTCCCTTTCCAATAGTTCTTTAACTTCCATAAGAAGATTAATGTCCCTGTGGATCAGGCCATGGTTGTGGAGAATCAAGTCAAGACACTCCTAGGAATCCGTTTCAACCCAAACTTTTATAAGTCCCGTAACCCATGTTATTTTTAAACCAAACAAACAAGCCCAAATTTTTGCAAACAGCTCATCCCCATCTTCAATGTGATATAAAAGGCCTTTTAGAAATTTGTTTGTTGAATCTCGAAAGAGACCCCCACAAGCACTTTAGTAGTAGTAGCTAATTATGCACCATCAACATTCACCTTCACCCAATCCTCCTCTGGTGGTCGCCATGATTCCAAAAAACGCTTTTGTAAAACTCATTACAAAACTTGTCAAAATCATTACTAAACTTTTGAATCTCTTTATAAAACTTGTCAAACTCGTTATTTACTGTTTACCTTCTTTTTCTTAGCCTCTTTTTCAATTAAAAAACGCTTTTGTGAAACTTATTACAAGATTTGTAAAAGTCATTACTAAACTTGTGAATCTCATTGTGAAACTTGTCAAACTTATTATTTACTTGTTCACCTTCTTCTTCCCCACCTATTTTTTACCATTTATCTTCTTCTTCCTCAACCTCTTGCCTTCCTCCAAAATCACCAATTTCAACCTTCCTCCACCTTCGCCTCTCTTCCTTACCAAGGACAACTATCACTCTTCCATATTAACCAACAACACCACGATTTTAGAGGCAAGACAGGGTGGGGGGAGAGCTCAAATAACCTTTTTTTTGGAGCTTGGTCTTGATATCGTTGTGGAGCTTCCGTTCATCATCGCTAGTGAGCCTCTTGTCATTGCCATGGTGGCAAAAAGAGGAGGAGGAAGAAAGGGAGAGGGGGGAGAGAGAGAGATGATATAATAGTAAATTCATCAACATTTTAAAATCTCAATTTCATTAGTGTCGTCTTTATTTCCTTTACAAATGTTTACAGACCTTTGGAGTTTTGAAATTTCATGTGGTATTTATACATCATTCTCCCCTAATAAAGTCTCCTCATAATATGAGACTTTGCATATAAATTTAGAATGATTATTTATAGTTTAAATTACACTTTACTAGAACTTTTCATGAAATTAAAAATAAATAAATCATACTAATAATGGTGAATCCCTCACTCATTATTAGTTGTTTGTAATCCATGACGCAATATGGGGGAAAAAAAACATGAACAATGAACCAGTGACTTGACGAATAATTTAATAAAAAAAATGGAAAATAAAAGTTGTATAATTACTTAATGGGAGAATCCGAGATAAGTATCATATGAAATGTCAAAATCCTTAAAGATCTGTTAACATTTATAAAGAACACAAAGGTGACTGAAATTAAATTGAGATTTTAAAATGTTGATGAATTTACTATTATTCCTTTTCCTCTCTTCCTCCCTCGACATCCTCCCCCCCCCCCCTCTCTCTCTCAATGAAGCAAAGGTGACGATGAAGGTGGAGCGAAGGTGGAGATAGAACAAAGTGAAAATGGTGGAAGAAACCAATTTCTACTAAGCTTTTTTAGTTCCTGACGAAGTTCCACATTTTCTGATGAGTTCATTAGTTTTCCACCAAGCTTATGATTTTTCCAAAATTTGTGGCCTTTGACAAAATTTATAATGGGATTCACAAGATCACTAATGGGTTTGACAAGATTTGTAATGATTTTCGTAAGAGCAATAATCTTGACTTGCATGTTTTTATCAGCATACGCTTTTGTTAAAACCATTACTAAACTGGTCAATCTTGTTACGAATTTTGTAAAACCCATTCCATTGTTCACCCTCTTCTTCCTCAGCCTCCGACGAGATCATGAGTTTTCCGGCAAGCTCATGAATTTTCCAACATTTGTAGCATTTGACAAAATTCGTAATGTGATTTACAAGATTAATAATGAGTTTGACAAGATTCGTAATGGTTTTCATAAGAGCAATAATCCTGACTTGCATTAGTTTTCTGGCAAGCTTTATGAAAACCATATTTGATCTTGCAAACCTCAATACGAATCCTACCAATCCTATTATTAATATTGTCAATCCTCTTACGAATATTGTCAAATGCCACAAAACTCATGAACTTGTCGAAAGCTAAAGAAAAAGAATATGAACAAAAGAACAAGGTTCACAAAATTGTAATGAGATTAATAAGTTTAGTAATAGTTTTGATAAGAATTATAATGATTTTGACAAAAGTGTTTGCGAATGAAAACATGTAAGTCAGGATTATTGCTCTTGTAAAAACCATTATAAATCTTGTCAAACACATTAATCTTGTGAATCCTATTATAAATTTTGTGAAATGTCAGAAATGCCACAAAATTCATGAACTTATTGAAAAACTCATGAACTCACCAAAAAAAAAAAAAAATCTGCAACCTTTCCTGGAAAATGAAAAGGTTTGGTGGAAACTAGTTTCTTTTACTATTTTCACCTTGTTTTACCTTCACATTTACTCTACTATCATTGTCGCCTTCACTTCAGAGAGAGAGAGAAAGAGAGTACATCAAAGTGAAAGAGAGAGAGAGGGTGAGGAGAGAGGAAAATATATAAAAAATATTTTGATAAAATCATTTAAATTTTAAAATCTCAAATTTTGTCATGATCTTTTTTTTTTTGGTCGAAGTCATGATCAATCACTTCTGTGCAGACGTTTTGATTTGAGGCTTGGGAATTTGATATGATATGTAAATGAGATTTGTCCTTACATTAATTAGGACTAAGCTTGAAAAATCTCTGTTCCACATCTGTGAATAGCGAAATGCCAGGCTCACACATGTGATGTGATGCCCGATTCTGACAGCCCCACTGAAAAGAAATTAATGTAGCTTGGCACCGTATAGTATTTTTTTATTTCCCGCAATCATTAAAATATAAGATATATATTTATTATATACTACTACAGCCAAAGAAATTGACTTGGAGTTCCCTGTAAATTATACTGTAATTCATTATTTTAGTGTTACTGCAGTATTCGCCATCTTTTCTCTTGTTTGTTGCCTTCAGCTCATCTCCCAGAAAATTATTGCATACATGATTCATAACAACACAAATGTCGGCAACAAAATATAAATATAATTTGGCCCAGAAAAACTCCCAAATAGAATTACTGGTAACTTTGGAAACAAGGATGTTCATAGATCATAATACGATAATTGGACTTGGACCGAACTGGCCCGGCTTGATCTGAATTCAGTTGACTAATAGTATCCTATTGAACACTTGTAACGATGGTACGGGGCGGCAAATAAATAGTGAGGGTGGAACATTTATTTGCCGGGTTCAATTTGCAATGTGCAAAGTACTCGTACTGCGAAATAAACACGCATTTGAGATATTCATATTTGGTCTGTTTGGTAAAGCTATCCATAGCCAACTAATAAATGCACCGTCACCTTTCAACGACAAAATTTACCCATCAAGAGTTTACCATTTGAAGCCCCCTCACACAGAAATCCAGCTCACATTACCATTGAATCCAACATGACCTGACTCTCTGCAGCTTGGACCCCTCCCTAGTCCCTATCTGTAAAAGCGAGTGGAACAGTTTTCAGGATACGTCCAAAGCTTGACCACTAAATGACTGCATTATAATGCGCCTCATAAACTTGGTCAGTTCGTCCTTTCTGCATTTTCATAACGTGCCCCATTTTCCCCCTTAAAATGTTAGTTGCAAGGTAAACACCTCTCATTAACGGTTCCAACAGTGAAAGACATTAACTCCAATACCCCCATTGTTGTGCACAAAGTTGTAACTTGTAAACGACTTGCAAGTTCGTTTTCAGGTGAATTAACTTGTTATGGAAAGAGATAGATGGTGGATTATTTACTCCTTATAGCCAATTACTCCAATTTCCTTTTCTTTTTTGTCATTACCAACCACACAAACTTCTGAATATTGCTATGAATTTTGAATCTCAGCATATGTGCATGTTTTGTTGACAAAAGAAACGCTATATTTCTATGTAACCTTGCTGGAGCTAGGAACCTTGTAAGTGCAAGGCAAGGGTTATCTATATGGAAATTTGTGATCTAAATGGAAATTGAGTGTAGGCAAGGGTTGGTGCTCGTGCTGCGTGGGCTCCCAACATGAGCCTCAGGACCCGGCTTCAGTTTTCAACTCTCACCCACGAGTTGGTTCCACTACCTAAGAAATTGTGGGAGGGACAAATTTATATTTTATAGACGTTTCTCGCCTGTCGAGCCTTTTAAGAATCCACTCACGCCCCTCAAGTTTGGTTCGATCAATTAGTATTGCCCTTCGTTAATTATTAGTGGGCTTACATAAGATCAGGTTGCTAGCCTGTGTCTTTCTTATTTTTTTAGCAGTCCTTTTTCAAATAATGAAATGGAAAGTCTTCAGGGCTTTCTTCAATTGATCTTGTATCTAATTCACAACTTCTATGGACATGGTCTGTTCCGGAGAAGATTAAAGCTTTCATGTGGTTAGCTCCTTGTGGAAAAACTCATACATTGAAGCCGAAGATGCAGGGAGGATTGGAGACATCTGCTGCTTGTCCTTTTAAATACAAGATAGATAAAGACTTGATGCATATGTTGCGAAACTATATTATTGCCAGGGATTGCTGGAAATCAGTGGGTTAAATAGGAAAAAGGGAATACATTCTCTTCTTTACAAGGGGCGGATTGGATCAAATATAATATGACTCGTGCAATTGACAAAGAATATACGAAGAAAGTTCTGTGGCCAATCTTGTTTGGTACCTTTACTTGGATGCATGGGTATCACGCTATAAAAAGTTGTTTGATTATGAGGTGACTGATGTAGGATTGAATGCACAACATAGTTTCTTTAGAGTATGTTCGGACAAGGATATTCTCAGAACATATAATATGAAGAAGAGGAGTAATAGTTCTCATACAAATCTAAATCATCATGAAGAGGATTTCATCAAAGTAGCAGTTGATGGTTCAGTCTTAGAGGATGAAAGAGTGGGTGCAGAGGTTGCCTTCGGGATCAAAATGACGGATAGCTTGTAGACTTCAACTGCAACTAGTTAATGTTCCTCAGATTTTACGAAAATAATTGGTTGCATTCAGAACCTATAATTGTGTTGGTCCAACAGATATAAGAAGATTAATCTAGTTACTAATTGTATGAAGACCATAAATCATATGTTGTGAGGATGTGATCGACATCATCCTTTTAAGGACATTGTGGATGACATTAAAATATTTTTTATAGAGATTGGCAAGTTATGATCACTTACAGATATAGAGATACCACAATTATTATTGATCATTTTGCCAGATACTCTCATAGAATAGATGAAAATTTTTGTCTATTTAATCAACCTCCTCCTCCTCTTATTCAAGAGGCGGACATTAATGAAGAGAAGGAGTCTTTACCGAAAGATGTTGTAATGTCTCTGTCGACAATGTTGACAGTTTGATTCCAGTTTTCTTCCAAAAAATAAAATAAATAATAATAAAAATTCACAGCTTCAGATTCCTACTCCCTTCATGATCTCGTGAATATGTTTTCCAAGTTTGGTGGTCAATGACATCACTACCTATATTTTCTAGGAGTGTTCAATGCAGCAAAGCCAACTTCACCAAAGAAAAATACTTGCTAAATTAGGCACGGTGCAATAACTGCTTTACATAAATCAAGACATCTACTGTTGCCATTTACAGATAGAACAAAAACATGTATTGAACTCCAAAACTTCAATTTCAAAATAACCTGGGCTAATCAAAATAAATTTTCTCCACCATGGAACAAAATGTTGTTCATGCAATGGAAAAGAACTAGAAGAGGACTTGTACAAGTTAGCGCCTTCCAACTGTTGTATCACTGAAGTAGGCAGTTACTGCCTTCAGTTTACCATTCAAAAAGACTTTCTCCACCTGAGATCATTATAGCAAATAAGAATTGATTCATCCAGTTAAATACATAATCTGTTGAACAATAATGGCATACAAATAAAATAGTTAACCTTAAACAAAACAAAAATAAAGATTGTTCCATTTCACCCATTTTGTTCTAGAGGTAAAATGGTTTATATTTCGCCCATTTCACGTCTTTGCCCCAAATTTGTAGTCCTGAATATCTAAAGGAAGATTCGTGCAATTCTCAGCCAAGCACAAGTTTATAATAGTTAGATATATATAGAATTTGGACCAAAATCACTGTATAATCCATGTTCATCTCATTGAATTTGCACTTCTTTTTCGGGGAAAAAAAAATCTCCATTAAATCTAATTCTATCATATTTCACAAAATAGTACTGGAACCAGGTCGTTGAAGTCCAAATTAACATACTGCTGTTACATAATGTTGACGTTGCTAATATAAAAATCCCAACTATTCTCACGCCAAACAAAGAAGGAATGAAGTAAAGCAAAGCATGACTGGAATAAATCGAAAAGGATCAATTAACTTTGGATACCCTTCTGTTAATACCTTCTACTTTCAATACAGGCACAAAATCACATTATGAATTGCTTTTAATACATTTATTTTTCTTTTATCACATCCTCCATAAGCAGATATCCCAAAACCATAATCTACAACGGACATTTAGGGGTTAGAGGAACACAATTAGAAGGTATATTTATGAGTGTTGAAGGAAATATCAAATCACCATTCTCACCCGTTTTTTTCCCAAAAATCTTTTTATTCCCCCATGGGGGTGGGCGCCTTGAGAACCAGGTTTCCACTAGAAAGTATATTACTTAAAAAAGGAGTTAACCAATACCTCTAAAGACCATGGAGGACAGGCAGATAGAGATAATTCTGCCAATTGGTTCAAGTCAATATTTTTCGGCAGGAACATCACAACTTTAGAAGCAATTTCCTTCGCAGCTCTGAAGAGAACATATCTGCACATCAAAAGTTCAAAGAAACAGGAAAACCAAAACTATTTAATCTATTTGAAAAGACAAAATGAAGAACCCCCCCCCCCCCCCCCCCAAAAAAAAAAAAACCAACCCATCATGTGGTTTAAGCATCGTCTTCATGTCATAAGTCATAACTTTGGCATAATCAGGTCCCCCCCACGGAGGAGATAAGAAAACAGTATCAGCCTGCAGGACAAGCATTTTAACTGAAAATCACATATATTTTTGGTATAAACATGATGTTGCTGATTAGTTTATGAGTAGATAAACAGAGAGAACTAAGCATGACAATGTCATGACCACAGCTTGCCCACCTGGAATAAAAGAGTACAAGAAATATCTGTCATGGATAGCAGTGCATGCATGTGCATAATGAAAAGGTAAGCCTACTCATCATCCATCTAAAACAGGTTCCTTTTCAGATGGTTAAGGAAGGCTCACGAGCAATCCTCCCCCAATCTCCGCATTTTCTTTTCTAAGATACTCATTTTTTAACTTTTTCTACAAGTATCTCTCTGATGTCACTACAATTGTCAGCATTAGATACAGAATGGCACGAGCCCATGATTAGTACTATTAAAGTACAGGAATAAAGTATGATTTAAATTCTTATAGTGAAAACGAATAAAGCGTAATGTCATTACTACTTATCTTCGATATCCCTGTTGATCACATTTAAAACATACCAGAAGTAAGAAGCCTAACCACAAAATATCAAATTATGACTTTGAACAGCCCACGTAAGCTAGAAAAGATATAACAGCAAGTACAAAATAGTCATTTATCAACTTTTGTACCTTAAACTTCGGTGCCAAAAGGAAAAAGTCTCCTATAATGAAATCAATCTGATCACACACTCCATAGATAGAAGCATTATGTGTTGCATAATCAATCTTCCTGGGATCAATATCAATTGCTATCACATGTCTGCATCTGTAAGTATCATATCAAATAATAAATTTCTGTCTCCAGATATCAAATATCTCTCAAAGAAACGAAAATGTATCAGGAAATGACAAAAACATTGGACAATTACAAGATAAAATCTAGAAAGAAAACAACATTTTCTAGCATTTGAAGGTCTAAAGGCTCTCCTTAGCAAAAGGATTTCTTTACTCTCCTGTCACTCTACCTACAATCTTTTAAACTCAGCTAATGACATTTCTGTCTCCTACCTATTCGTTCCATTCCCCAGACACATGTAACGTGTGACAAGTTAGTTACGCATGGGGCCCCTCGACCTGCAGCACTTCATCATCCCTCTCACAGCTAAAAATAAATAAATAAATAAATCTCTGCATTGTTTCAGATATATACTGTAATGGGTAGAGATCCAACAGACAAGGACCATCATACATTTTTTTTATTTACCGAAAATTAATCAGTCCTATCAATTTGGAAGAACTAAGCCATACTGAGCAGCAACAAGTGACTATTTAGTACTCACTGTTGTGCAAATTGGATGGCATTTCCACCGACACCAGTGAAACAATCAACTATGATACCACAAGCACAACGTAATGCATGATGCTGCGCAATAGGCTCTGGAGTGACAGAAAACCATCCTTCCTCATCCATTTGTATACCATGATCAAATCTAGAAAATAAACTATATCTCTGAAGCCAATATTTGCCAATAGAAGCAGAATACTCTCCATGCAATTCTTGAAATTGGGGACCTGCAAAATGAAAAATCAATAGATTAAATAAGCAGCAGCATTAACAACGTATTACAAGTACTGGAAGACCTCAATGAATACAATTTGTTATACTGTTTCCTATCAAGGTAGGAAGCAAAACATATGAAAAAGCACTAATGTTTCAAGGCATGAAACTTCTAAAAATCAGTTTTAATCAATCAATCAAGCATCTATCTTTGGTTAAAAACGCTCTCTATCCAATAATGACAGTGCACGCATACAAGATAAAGAAAAGAATTATCTATGCATGATCTGAATGTTAAAGCTTGGATCATAAAATCACTATAGCATGGCAATATCTCCATGGATCTAGTTTTCTCATTATTTGACAGCAGCAAAGCATTAATAAAATTGGAGCCACATAGTAGGGGGGAGTTAAGAATTAGCAAAGTTATCACAGAAGCTAGATGATAATAATGTAACACACCTTTAGTTTCATTATACAATCTTCTCTGTCTTGGTTTTCTTTTCACTTTCATTTCCTGTATTTTCATAGAAGAATCAGATTTAGCCTGCAACCCATTCACAATGGGAATGGTGATATCCAAGCATGTGTCATTACCCTCTGAAGTTGGTTTGATGCACCTTTTGTGAGAGCTGCAAAGCATATCAAGTCTGAGGAGAGCAAGTAGAATATAGAAATCAGAAAGGTGAGTTGAAAGAAGCGTTTTCTGATAACTAATACTTTGTATTTAATGGTTGAAGCACTTTGTTAGCCTTGCAAATTAAATGAGTTGTCTTGGAAATGTAAGTCTCATTAAACATATCAAGGACCGATAAAGTATCCAGTATAAGCGTATAACCTTACAAATAAATCCTTTCCAGGGATGATCATAACATGATAAATTAAGGTTGATGGATTTACATCCCTTATACTGGGTTTAGGTACTAGATGTAATACCTGATGCTATAATCCAGGGCATCTGACATTGACCAGAATGAAACTCCATCATCACAGCTACTACTGTCAATCAATTCGAACGATTGACCTTCACTCTGTACACTGATATCAGATATCATATTGTCAGACTCGGAACTAAATCCAATGTCAATTGAACTCATATCTTGTTTAGCTACTTTATCTACAATCAAAGATTCCTCAAGGGAGTTAGTCTTGTTCTGCGAACCATTCTCATCTGTTGCTGCCACAGTGGCACCATTATCCATTTCTGTACAACCACTAATTGCAAGATGTTCCATCCCTGGGGGTGGGTCCCATGTGGATACTTGTGTTCTGATATTATAAAAGTAATTTCTCTCATAGAAAGTATCCCAATAAACCATCCATTCTCCAGGTTCTCCACAGTCACTTGAGTCAGCAATCATGTCGCATCCAGTCCCTTCTGAAGTCATAGGAAATGAATCTAATTCATGAGTCATTGGCTGTGAAGTAACACTGTCACCATTGCAAAAGGTCTCATGTTCCGTATCTTTGCAAACAACTGATGAAACTTCCAAGCATTCATGATCAATCAACTGATCACCACCTTCTATTCCACAAAAGCTCACACCAGAAACTGTCAAACTGCCTTCACCTCCAGCAGAAGATCCAAAAGGTGAACTTGATGCAACTTTCAAATCATCACTTAACAAAATATTTCTAATTAATAAGTCACCATCCTGAGCGCCATCAGTTACATCCTCATTTTTGTCATCATGATTTTGCTCCCTGATAACATCAGGCAAAACACCAGTATAAATTGCTGCATTGTCTTCTTCAATGGAGACACATCGAGAGTTATCAACACCCACTGAACCATCACAATGACATGGTTCAGTTTCACCCAGCATTGATAAACATGAAAAAGAATGACTTGTATCATCACAATAAATGTCAGGAGATACAACCTCCTCTACATTCACTCTGGAAGGCACCTCATCTACTGGATCATGATGATTATGTTTACCCTTTCTTTTGCCTTTTAGTTGTCCATGTCTCTGTAATAAGATAGTTCAAAGATATAATTAATATCAGCTTTGAAAGCAATTAACAATTAGATAAGGAGTATGATGAAAATGATAAAGGATAGTGAACAACGATGCCTACATTTAAAATTGTTAGCAACAATTGCTATGGGAAAATTATGGCTTTTGAAAGACACATATTCATAACTGAATGTCCTCGGTCTCAACTGCATGTGTCATTCAAATGTGCTCCGGAAAGTGCACTTAGGTTGTAATTATATTATGTTTGATTGTGAAGATTTCAGGCATTGAGTGACTTGAAATACAAACTTACATGTTTGGCATTATTTAAAATATTTAATTAAAAAGAAAAACATACTTTTAAGGAAAGCATTCCATCAGAAAGATATAAGAACGTTTTTAGGCAACTAAGCATACCTCCTTATTTGTGTGAAAGGAAAGAGGAAGCCCCAATGCACTCATCTGCCTAGTAAATTCCATATCTTCAGAGAACACCGGCATAACAACATAAGAGAAGAAAACTATTAAATACAGCTCCAAGCACAGTCAAGCACACGAGCACTGTAAAACATACTGACAAATAAGGGCACCATATTTTTCCCGGAATAAAATGCTTGTAGGAAAATGTTTTCTGGTGGTTAATACAATGTTGTTTTGGAAAACAACTGCCAGTTTAACAAGAATGACTTTGGTTTGACGGAATATTTCTTTCTTTCTTTCTTTCTTTTTCTTGTTTTTCCCCCTCAAGACTGCTTCGTCCATTTTCTGTTAAGAGGTGCAAAAAACTTGCAGGCAAATCAGGAAATCATTCAAAAACTCCGATAACACAACTGAGATATTAGAAGTTCTAGAGAGAAGGAGAAACACTTGCCTTCAGTAGTAGGAACGAAGTGTAAGCCTTTACCGTCATCAGCTTCAGCCAATCTCTAGGTAAGATAAGTGTTAAGAAACCAAGTGAACGAGAATTCAGATAACAAATACAAAAAATTAGAAATAGAAACATTTAGTTCAACAAACGGCTAGAAAACCAACAGAGCGCTCGGCTGATGATGAAACATGCGCGCCATCGTCCCTGCAATTAATGAGAGCGTTAAACAGAGGAAGCAAGAAAAGGGAATAGATAAAGAAAAGACCTAGCATATCAGTGAGAGACAAAGGAGTAGTACCATAGGAAGACTTGGGTGAGCTTGAAAAGAGAACCAAGAGCTTTGATGGAAGGGCCATAGCATTCGGAATCCGCGGTGTCCATCCTATAGTTCAGTGAGAAACCACTCGGGTCACCTCGCAAGGACACCAGCCCCTGGATTCCCGCTCCTCTCCCGCCGGGCGGTCACTCCCTTTCTATCCCGCCTCCGTCACTGTTGCATTTATTTTTTTAATTTTTAATTAGGTTATGGTTTATTTTTATTATGCTAAGTTGTCCAAAAAAAAAAAATTTAAATATTGCTCCCCCAAAAGCTTTTTTTTCTGATGGTTTAAGTACCAATTTTGCCTCTGAAGTACGAGCCCAGGAGCAATTTTGCCCCTTAAGTTTTTGACAGAGTAATGTTGCCCCTGAAGTATCAAAACGAACAACGTTGACCGTTAGGATTTCTAACGGAGGGATAACATTGCTTCGTTTGGATACTTTAGGGGCAACATTGCTCCACCAAAACGTAGCAATATTGCCCTTGAAGTATCAAAATGGAGCAATATTGCCCCTCCGTTAGAAACCCTAACGTTTAATGTTAGGGTTTAGGGTTTCTAACGGAGGGGTAACATTGCTCCGTTTTGATACTTCAAGGGCAACATTGCTCCGCCGAAAACTTAAAGGGCAAAATTGCTCCGGGGCACGTACTTCAGGGGTAAAAATGGTACTTAACCCTTTCCTGATTAATGTGACCCCATAAATTGTAAGGTTGTACTCTCTTCGGTCCTTATTATAAGGTACCAACTAACAATTTTCACAAACCAATAAAAACAGTTAAAGTCAATGAAATTAACCTACAATTTACGTAACTTCCAATATTATCCTTGCTAATTGCACTAAATTTTAATATAATAATAATTATTACTCTCACCCACTACTCTTATTTATCAGGGGATACATGGAAAAGAATAATCAATGCTCTTTGGGAACAAGCAAGTGCCTTATAAAAAGGATTAAATAAACTTACTAGTTAGTGCCTTATAATAAGGACTAGAGGGAGTAGCATTTTCACCATAATCGCTAACCAGAATAAGTTTGACGGTTAGTTGATCAAATATGCTGACTTGACAAGTCCACGTATCACTTACGTCATTTTTGTTAAGATATAAATTTACCCTGAAAGTTTTCACTCTAAAACAATGTCACCTCAAATATATATTGGGTTCAGTTTTGCTTAAGAAGATTTTGAATTGTAGCGATGTCACCTTAACATTATAAAGAATTTAATTTGATTGTTAGTTGACTAAATATACTAAGCTGATACCGTAAATAACGTTGAAGAAGAAGCTATAGATAGAAGAAGAGCTCACATTTACTCGAGAGTAATAAATAAAAAGATTCTATCACCATATCCAAGACACACTTGGCATTTAGCAAGATTACCAAGGACAAGGCCACTAATAACCATGGTTATCAATCCCAGACTGGAAACTAGCAGTTATCGTGAAACTAGTCCGGAAAAGCATAGAAACTGGGGACAAAGACTTTTTTTTTTTAAAAAAAAAAACGTCGAGCAAAGAGCATTTACAAATTGAGAAAGAGAAAGATGGAGAGAGAAATAGGAAGATGAGGTCAAAGACTCTAGGTGTTGTCGGCTCCGGCATTGAAGGCTTTGAGCGTCATTGGGCTTCGGCATCAAATACTCCGAGTTTAAAGACGACTTGCAGAGACATGGAGAGAATAGAGGAGGAGGCCAGTTGCATGGCGGAGATAAAGCTTTCTTCGTCCTCTTGCAATTACCTGGCATGTTGTTGCTTGAACTTATATGAGACTTCAAGGAAGGAGGAGCCATGGCTAAACGGTTAAAACGCTAGAGAGAGAGAGAGAGAGAAAACACTGAAATATTGTGAAAGAATCGAAAAAGTGAACAGATTATACAATGGAAATTTTTGTATTCAATGGATATTAGAGTAGTAGAGTGGTCAAACAATTTCATTCCCAAGGACATTAATAATGATGTGAAGAAGTGATCATTCCCAAGGACATTAATAATGACATGAAGAAGAGAAAAAACACGAGTACTTTGTTTTATTCAATAAACATAGAGTAGTTATCCACCTTTTTATTTTTAACCAGAAGATAGTACTTTGTTTTATTCAATAAACATAGAGTAGTTATCCACCTTTTTATTTTTAACCAGAAGATTGGTAGATATTAAAGGCTTATATATATACAGTATATAATCATATTAATAAGTTTGAAATCCCTACTTTCTAACCGATTTAGCTTCAGTTTAGTTCTAATTTGACTTCAGCCTTAACCACTAACACTTAATCCAATACTCTGATCGGTTTAGTCACCGGTTCGGTTTTAATAACCTTACTAATAACCCTCTGTTATTGTAGCTCAGTGACATTAGAATAAATAGGTACCTCTTTGATTCTCTCTTTATCGATGCTTTTACTTTTTTAATGTTTTCCAATCATTCATATAGGATACTTTTTAAAAAAGAAACATCCTTATTTATAAAATAATATAACTTGAAAAAAAAATTGAAGTGAATAACATATAAACTTGTCAGATAAGTATATTTAGCTAACCCACGGGTAAACTTAACTTAGAAAATGTCAATGAGAAATTGCTACATTTAGGACTTCCGGAGTAATTTTGCATCTAAATTCAAAACAAAAATGACATAAAAGTCATGTAGACGGTTAGATTGGCATATTTATTCAACTAATAGTCAAACTTAACTTAGATAATGACCAGGACGAAATTACTACGATTTAGAAACTTTTAAGGCAACAATGCAATGAAAAAAACACCTAGACAAATTTGAGATATTTTTTACTACTTTTGGAACAAAAATGGGCATGCACCATTTTAGAGCGCAAGGTTCTCTCTCTTTTTCCGTACAGAGTCCTTTATTTAACCTATTTCACCAACAAGAATATTAAAAAAATTTGCATAATTATATTCAATTCAATATATTAATATTACCCATAGTTGCATTCATGGTATAAATATGCCCCCAAAAAAAAATACCAATAGGAGTTGGTTAGGGTCATAAGCATATTTACTTATAGGGATAACACCAGGAGTCAGGAATTTTAATGTCCGAGGCAAAAATAAAAAGTTATATATTATAAATAAAAGTATTTGAAATACGATACAGACCTAATATATATATATATAAAAGGAATTATCACATAATAGCCCCATTTGCATTGGGCTTGAGCAGTCCTAATCTACTAAGAATGGACTATGTATATTCAACCAAATTATTCCCTCCAATCATAGTACAAGACATATTTAGGGAGTTGATTTTTATCTAAATACAAGACATAGTTTTCATATTTATTTACAACAATAAAAATATAGTGAATAAAAAAATTAGGGAAGATGATGACTATGATATTTTAGAAAATACATGTCAAATTAACTTATTTAACCAACTTATTTGATTAATCTAAATTAGATTAATATGTCTTATATTTAAGGTCATAGGAGTATTAACTAGATTTTTAAACTACAAATAATGAAATACAATAGAATCAAACAAGCTTAACTTATTAATCTTGTGTATACATGTAGATATCTCCTTATATTTTGTTAATGTACAACAATTTCGAACTCAAAAGTAAAGGATTAAACTAAAGCCAAAATTTTGCGAAACTAGTATATATTGAGATCAAAAGATAAGTAAGTTATATATAATAAGTTTCTCTTACCGTGTTGAGCCAAAAAAAAACAAGTTTCTTTTATACGTGGGTCTATTTGTGTGCAATCAAAATATTAAAATAAGCCGCAGATAAAAAAAGATATCTCCTTATATATACTTTTTTGAAAACTTTAGGGGAGACGGGGGTCACCTCTAAGGCCCTAACCACCGAAACCGCCCTTGAATAATGCAAGTTATAATCTTGACCAACATAATTGTTGGAACAAGGAAAACCCTTTGCTATTTTTCAATTTCTTAACAATCAAGTGTTTTAACAAAGTTGGGTGATATTGATAAGTTTTAAGACATCCAGCGATATTCAACCTAAGAAAATTTGTGGGACAATATTGCTATTCCCTCTGGTCCTAATTATAAGACATATTTAATCGATTTTGAGGAAATTAAGGAAAAGAGTTAAATTAGTTAATTTTACTCATTTTCCTAAAATGCATTTATATAAATTTAAAATGACAAAAGTAAAAGTGAATCAACATCTACCACATACTTCTCTCACCTAAAATTTTCCTTTCCACACGCTTTCTAATTAAAATAATGATCTGGCTATGAATACATATATATGTGTGTGTATACATGCATATGTATATATATATATAGACACACACACGCATGTGCGTATATATATATGTGTGTGTTTCTGCGTATATATATCTACACACATATGCGTGTGCGCACACACATATAAACGCACACCCACGTACTCACATACACACATACATACATATATATATGTTTGTGTGTGTATATATCTACACACATATGCATACACACTGATAAGATTCCCGAAAGGAACGGATGATCGGATCAACTAGGAGTGGAATTTTCGCACCAGAATTTTCAGCCTCTGACGCGTCCTAAAGAACGGAATGTATCTCGCGCTACAGACCTCGGATTTGAGCACTTCCAAAACGACCTGAAAGATGACGACCTGAACTACGATTTTGACTCAAGAAACACCAAAAAAGGTTTAAGGAAACTGAAGATACGGAAAAAAGAAATTTGACACGAAAATTGCAGTTTGGGTAGGCGCCACAATTCCAAAGAATTGATAAACCCAAGAACGCCACAAGGATCGAAACCCTTGATAAGTTCAAAGATTCTCAAAAAAACCCTAGAGAACTTATCTCTCACCAAAAAGGTTAATATCTCAATTCAACATCTGCCGTTACAAATGCTATGGTGTTCCCTTATATGGACAACATCTATATTAAGTTTAACCTAATATGCTTACACATAAAGCCCAATAAGCCTTATTACAAAAGTTTAACTAAATGTAAGAAAATAAAACTAAATGCAGAATTTGGGCTAAGGCCCAATGAAGCCTCCATGCATATCCATTGAGGTTTATTCTTCAAGGTCTTCAATTTGGAGCCTTTTTAGTTCTTGCTCTTGTCATTGGGTCTCCAAGACCTTGTATGTCCTCCACGTTTGTTGCCTTGGTCATGCCGCCTCCTATGTCCGCATCATTCCCTCCTTCTTTAGAAGAATTTGTCCTCAAATTGCAATCCTCATTTTCGTCTTTATGCACTTCCTTGAAGAACAAATTTGCAGTGTGGATTGCATCATCAACCTCTTTAAATTCCTGCAACAAATCAGAAACCTCATTCGGAAGAGAGTTAGTAGGACTTGCATCTGTAAAATTATTCTCTTTACTCAAAAGTAAGAGCATTGGCTTTTTTAAATGCATTGCCTTTTTCACCTCTTTTTCTTTTATAAGCAAATTTGGTGCTTTTCTCTCTTCCTCTCCTTTTTTTTTCTTGCTCTCTTCTACTCTCTTTTCTCTCTTGCTTTCTTTTTTCTCTCATTTTTAGATTATCCTCACTAACTTCTCTTGGTGTCAACGATGCAAGAATAATCTTGCGTTCCTTATGAACAAAAGAGAACTTGTTGGTGTAACCATCATGCATAGCTTTCTTATCATATTGCCAAGATCTCCCAAGTAGCAAATGACAAGCCTCCATTGGTACCACATCACATAGAACTGTATCATCATACTTTCCTATGGAGAAGTTCACCTCCACTTGTTTGCTTACGGTCACTTCACCATCCTCACTAAGCCATTGAAGCTTGTATGGCAGCGGGTGAGGTTTGGTTTCCATGCCCAATTTAGACACCATTCTAGCACTTGCAACATTGGTACAACTCCCTCCATCAATAATTAAAGAACATACCTTCCATTGGATAAGGCATATAGTATGAAAGACGTTCGCTCTTTGACTATCATCCATGTCTTTTGCTTGGCTACCCAACATTCTTCTTACCATAAACAAATCTCCTTCTGGAATTATTTCTTCAATATCATCTTGTGAAACAGAATCTGAAGAAGCAGAATCTTGTGAAGTAGAATCTGACGAAGACTCGCTAGTAAGCTCTCCATCCTCTTTAAGTAACATGGTCTTCTTAGTTGGACATTCTGAAGCTATGTGACCTCTCCCCAAACACTTGAAGCATTTTATTTCACTACTCCTTGTCTTTTTAGGGACCTCATTGGATTTAGTTTGAGTCCTTTGAGGTGTAGCAGTGGGATTGCTTGATGAAGTACCTCCCTCCTTATTTCTATCCTTTCAACTTGAAGAATAAAAATTTGAAGAGTTTTTCCTCATGACACCCTTTCTCTTGAGTTGTTGTTCTACCTTACTAGCTTGCTGCACTAAATCCTCCAACTCCACATAATTTTACAACACCACAACATCTCTTATATCACTATTCAGCCCATTCAAGAAACGTGTCATAGTAGCCTCCCGCTCTTCACTAATATTTGCTCTAATCAAGGACACCTCCATCTCTTTAAAATACTCATCTACACTCTTGTTACCTTGTGTGAGTCTTTGAAGTTTATTGTGTAGGTCCCGATGATAATGGGAAGGAACATATCTTTTTATCATTAGCCTTTTCATCTCCACCCAACTATCCACCAACGGTTCTTCATATCTCAACCTCTCCTTTTGCAATTGATCCCACCAAATGAGAGCATAATCACTAAACTCCATGGCTGCCACCTTCATTTTCTTCTCTTCACTATAATTGTGACATGCAAATAAGTGCTCAATCTTCATTTCCCACTCTAAATAGGCCTCCAGATCACTTCTTCCCTTAAAAGATGGTATATTAAGCTTTACTCTCTTAATTCTATCCTCTCTAGCATCATTCTCATGATCTCTTCTTCTCCTTCTTTCATCCCTCCCTCTCTGTTTATCTTCATCATGATTCCTCTGATTTTCTATTCTCTCAATTCTCTCATATAACTCCTCTGTGTGTTCTCTCATCATCCTTTGCATTTGAGTTGTAATGGCTTCAATCAGCAACCTATTATCTTCACCACCTGCCATAATTCAAGGAAAAGAACAAGAATAAAAGTAATAGGACCTTACCACTCGCTCACGTGTTTACACTCTTAAAAATGTATCACTCGTGTTTGTTGCTCTCTATAAGGCTTTTATGTAGTGTGCTCTCTTGCCTTTTACCACTCAATAGCTCTCTTTAAGTTCTTAACAGAATCTCCAAGAACACTCAAGAGTACAATCCCAAACTCCGGAATTGGCGGTGACTCACAATACAATTTGGACAAGATGTCAAAGAAGACAACAAGACAGAAAATCCAAATCAATTTGGAGGAATTATTCAAGGACACTTTGGACTCAAAGAGGACAAGACAAAGAAAATCCGAAACAATTTGAAGGAAACACTTTGAACTTGATTCACACGTAGTAGTGTGTGTAATTGAATAATAGCAAGGTGCTGTATAGTTATATTTTTTTTCTCTTCTTTTTTTTTTTTATCACAACTGATTTTTTTTCTTTTTTTTTATAACACCTGATTCTTTTTTTTTTAATCACAACTGATTTTTTTTCTTTTTTTTTTTATCACAAAGAGGAATTTGTGATTTTGGGATCAAACTTTGAAATTCTACTAATTCAGAATTGAATTAGTAGGATTCCCCACAGAATGAGCTATTACTTAACACACTAACAACACACTACTCAAGAAACATGAATCAAAAGGATTAAAATTCAAGAACGATGATGAACAAGGGATGAACACCAAGAACAAAGTGTAGAAATATGTGAACTGAACAAGAAATTGAAAGGAAAAACAACTAAAAGATTGACAGAACAAACTAAGAACAAAGAACAACGGCTAAAACAGAATTTCACAATTCAAAAATCAAAACACACATTTTAGGGATTAGGGTTACCAGGTTGGATGTAACCAATCAAGAAAAGATAACCCAATTCCAATCCTAGAACCACGCTCTGATACCAAATGATGTGATTCCCGAAAGGATAGGATGATCGGATCAACAAGGAATGGAATTTCGCACAAGAATTTCAGTCTCTGACGCGTCCTGAAAGAATCGACCATATCTCACGCTACAGATGTCGGAATTGAGTGCTTCCAAAACGAGGTGAAAGATGACGATCTGAAACACGATTTTGACTCAAAAACACTGAAAACGATAAGGGGAACGGTAGATACGAAATGAACAAATTTAGAACGAAAAACTAGATTAGAGGTGGGCGCCACAATTCCAAAGAATTGATAAGCCGAAGAACGCCACAAGGATCGAAGCCCTTGATAAGTTCAGAGATTCTCAAAAGAACCCTAGAGAAGCTTGTCTCTCACCAAAAGGTTAAAATCTCAATTCAAATCTGCCGTTACAAATGCTATGGTGTTCCCTTATATGGACAACATCCATATTAAGTTTAACTTAATATGCGTACACATAAAGCCCAATAAGCCTTATTACAAAAGTTTAACTAAATGTAAGAAAATAAAACTAAATGCAGAATTTGGGCTAAGGCCCAATGAAGCCTCCATGCATATCCATTGGGGCTTATTCTTCAAGGTCTTCAATCTGGAGCCTTTTTAGTTCTTGTTCTTGTCATTGGGTCTCCAAGACCTTGTATGTCCTCCACGTTTGTTGCCTTGGTGATGCCGCCTCCTATGTCCGCATCACACATACCCATAGATATACATACATACATACATGTTTGTGTGTGTGTATATCTACACACATATGCATACACACACACACACACACAAAAACACACCTACACACTTATAGATATATATGTGTGTGTGTTTATATATACACGCACACACATATATCTACACACATGCATATATATTGACAGGCACACACCTACACAAATATGCATATATACACACACACACATTGTAATACCTCCAATTTCTAACCGTTATAATAACAAAAATTTAAATGATTTTCATAAATAAATTAATAAAATTCGAAATAAACAACCTTGGGAGTGTTACCGCCGCACTTGTACTGGGACAAGTGTAAGGCTACTTATTACAAATAAGGTAAATTCAAACTTAAACAAAATATATGTGTTTTTAATTAGAACAAAATAAAGTAAAATAAACAGCTGATTGTGCTCCTCACTTCTCACTGCTAGCCCCATCCCTCGGCACCTGTTTCACTAAAATTCTGCTCCCTCGAAGGATCATCATAGCCCACGAAAACACACATCAGCAATTGCTGGTAATTATAATAAAACACAATCTATATAGCTCAAATATATTAGTCAAATCAAATATACAATCACATGGCGATTGAATCAACTATTAATTCTAATAACCATCATGTATACATACACGTACATATATTCACATCGGATCAAATATTGTTCATTATCTTCATTAATTTCATATAGACCCGGTAAACCCTGCCAGTCTATTTAGTGGGAAGAGAACCATGGTAAACCCGGGAAACCCTGCCAGTTTACCCTGTGACCCGGGAAACCCTGCCAGTCACAAATCATCAAATTGGCCATCATCAAAACATCTCTTCCTAGTGTGCACACCTCTTCCCAAAGTTGCTACTAGTGTCCCGGGAAACCCTGCCAGACACCACTTTGGGAAGAACGGATACTATCATTTTCACATCAGTGGCATAAAGCCCAAAAGTTGTGTTCATCACTTGGGAGGTACCGTCCCAAGCTATCCTCCCACTATTAATTCATTACAATCACACACAATCAGGAAATTCAATCTTATCATAATTATCAATTTCTTTATTGAATGTATCGGTTACTCAAGGGCATCATGACTTTCCAAATTATTTAAGAGTATAACAATTCAAATATTCGATACAATAGCTAACACATATTATAACTCAAATACCTATCTGAGTAAAGTCTAATTATTTAAAATACACACATAATCAAATTCCCTATTTAAACTATAATTTAATTACTCACTACAGGTTCCTATAAGGTTGTCATAAGAAATTTCCATGACCATTATTTAAATCCCTGGCTATACTCATTATCCCTTTTTCTCATGGGTTCCTATGAGGTTGTCATGAAAAGTTCTCATGACCATCATTTAAATTCTTAATTTTTCATTATCCATTTTACTCATGGGTTTCTATAAGGTTGTCATGAGAAGCTCTCATGACCATCATTTAAATTCTTGGCTCTACACATTATCCATTTTACTCATGTGTTCCTATAAGGTTGTCATGAGAAGTTCTCATGACCATCATTTAAATCCTTAATTTTTCATTATCTATTTTACTCATGAGTTTCTATAAGGTTCTCATGACCATCATTTAAATCCTATGAACTTCTACTCATCATCCCTTTTTATATTAACCTAAGACTCATGAGGATTAGAATTACCTATCAAAGTTTTCATAAATCTAACCTAAGACTCATGAGGATTAGAATTACCTATCAAAGTTTTCTTAAATCTACTCATGGGATTAGAATTACCTATCATAAAACTACTCATGGGATTAGAATTACCTGGTCTCTGTTTGCTAGCCTCCTAGAAAAATAAATTGATGAGAGTCCGGAAGGAGGATTTGAGAAGAGAAGACAGCGGAGAAGAAAACTATCGAGCGTTGCTAAGTTTAGACGGCTAAACCTAAGTTTATAATTAAAATTTAGGGTTTAGCTATAGGCTGGGCTTTATTTTATTATTTCCAATTATAAAACAATACAATTAAATATTTAAATTTCTATTATTACTATAATTATTTTCAATTAATAAATTGTAAAATAATACACACATTATTAAATTCTAATATTTATTTACTATATTATTATTATGAAAAATTCGGGGTATTACACACATAAAAACACACTAACACACTCAGAGATGCGTGTGTGTGTATTGGGGGGCACGTGTGGAGGTACACAAATGTATATAAACACAGATGTGTATGTGTATATTTATCTATGTGTTTGTCTCTATATATGCATTAGTAAATTAACATCAATTAATCAATAAATAAATTAAAATTCAATAATTTAAAAGTTTCATTAACTAAAAGAATCTATGCACTCATATACATATGCTCACCAAAAACTAAATATACTTAAAAGAATAAAATAAGGGTATTTTAGAAAAAATTAACAAAAATTAAAATGTTGTCATATAATTAAGACCAAAACCAACTTTCAAATGTTGTCTAAGACCGGAGAGAGTATTAAGCAAAAAATTTCAAATCAAATTTGAATCATAATCCAATTATTAAGATGAAATGAATGTGAGGCTGCATATTTAAGAAAAATAAAGAACTTTTAATTATTGTTACTTATTCTGAAAGAAATAGAAAAAACCATAAAAAAAATACCACTTGAGTTTTAAAATTGGCCATTAGATTAACAATAATAACAATTAAGCAACTCAACTTTTTTTTTTTTTTTTGAGATTTTCCACCCAAAAAATATTTTTAAATACGGAGAGATGTAAGGAGGGTGTTCTCCTGCGGCTCCGTGGCAGCAGCTACGGTCAGGAATGGAAGACGGTGAGATAGAGGAGGGGCCGGTGCCAGTGGAAGTAGAAGACCAACGTGATGGACAGGCAGCGGAAGAATGCAAGTCGGAGGAATATCCTTACGAAATGCTGCAGAATAGCAAAACTTTGGTAGAAAAGATCGTTGCTGAGATGCTCTCTCTTAAAAGAGAGGGTAAACCTAAGTCGCAGCTCCGAGAGCTAGTTACTCAGATGTTCCTCAACTTTGTCACTCTGCGCCAGGTCAATATGCTCTTCGTTTTCTCAGCCCGCACCCTTTTACTGCTTTAGGGTTTATAGCTAACTTCGCGGCTTAAGTTGTGTGTAAATTCAAAATGAATAATACATTGATTTACCTGGGTGTATAAAGCGGGACAGCGAAGTCTGAGGTTAAGCACCCAACGGGTTTATGGCAAGTGTAGAATATATAAATTGTCACTTCTGAAAAAAATGAAAAGGCATGAAGGCCGTGCACTAAGGTGATGAACAATTTTGATTTCAAATTCGGGAGGAGACGAAACCATTGAATGTTGGTTTAATAGGGACATCAATTTCATATGCGTGATCCGGCAATGATGATTTTCGTGGAGTGGGCAATATGTTTTCATGTGGACTTATGAGAGGTGGAAGTAGTGGAAGTTGTAATGAAGCAAAATAGGAAGAGCATTGAAAATGGGAATAGATAGAAAGGTTTTGATGCTCATTCGTTGGTGCTTTTTAGAGAAATTGGAAAATGAAAAGTTTGCAAATTACATTAGCCCAAAGAAAAAAAAGAAAGAAACTCAGCGCATTGCATTTTCAACCCGTTTTAATTCCTTAAATACTGATGGCTGGCTTTTTGCTTTTATGCCATTATTTTTCTCCTCCAAGCAACCAACCATATAATAGATCTCCTCACAATTTAAATTCAGTATTATTCATCCCCACCAGGCTATCCTCTGTAACATATCTTCGACACACATTATACAACAATGGGTGTTTTAAGGAATTTCATCAGATGGTCTTCACTGATATAAATAAAAAGTATACGGCTTTCTAGCTGGATTTGAGATTACAATTACCATCTAACTATGTCAATATTGGCTGTTTTTCTAGCTATACTAAATTATGGTAACTTATGTTTTTTTTTGTCTGCTAAATAATTAGCTTTTCAATTGTATTGCCTGAACTTTCTCACATTGACAGCCTCATGCACCACATTGACAAACAAACTAACTCTTTTCTTCAATGTGTCCTTTATCTTCAGCATATGAATTGTTATGCCGCACATATTAGTTTAGCTCCGTCCATTTTCTCTTTAGGAACTTTATGCATGGCATATTTTTACTCTACCCCTGGCTTTGAAGGGCGCTGACCATCCATCTATATCTCTGTTCGAGGTTCAACTATTTAATGTGCCAAGAACCTATTTCTTAAAATTTGCACCTTTTTTGCATTAAGCTTAAGGCATTAATTTGTTTTCAGGCAAATCGTTCCATCTTGATAGAGGAAGACCGTGTTAAAATGGAAACAGAACGTGCAAAGGCACCTGTAGACTTCACATCCTTGCAGCTTCACAACCTGATGTACGAGAAAAGTCACTATCTTAAGGCAATAAAGGCTTGCAAAGACTTCAAAACAAAATACCCTGACATAGAACTTGTACCTGAAGAAGAATTTTTCCATGATGCACCTGAAGATATAAAGGAATCCGTATTGTCTAATGATAGTGGCCACAACTTGATGCTCAAGAGACTAAATTTTGAGATATTCCAGGTGATATTTTGTTATCCTCTTTCAATCAGGTACTTGCTACTTGTCTCTATGGGCCTGTGACAAATAGCTATGAGGTGGATTTGAAGGAAGGAAAAGAAGTTAAGATAAATTTCATGTTTTTACATGATGCCATTGGTCCCACTTGTGGCATCTTTTGCGCTTGTTTTCATGTATTGACATCTCTCAACTGATACGTTGTTAAAGCCTTAAAAATGATATGCTTGGTAAGGAAAATTGTGGTTTAAAAGATCTCAATAATTTATTCTTGGAGGAGCTATAGGGTCTTTGACATGGATTGAAGAAGCTGAAGTCTGAAACTTTAGACTCTGATAATTTTGTGAACTCCTGGGTTCACCTCTTGCAGCAATGAAATATATTGGAACCAGTGAAGCTTTCGATGATTGCAAGTTACATTTTATTATGCCTCTTGCAAAACTTCCATATTAACAAATAGAAGGATTATTGGAGAAGAATAAAATGCCCTTTGTGTTAAGCATCTGTAACTTTTTTATTAAAATGTGTTGTTTACTCTTGATCAGTTATGGATTAAAGTTACTTGATGGTTTTCTTTGTGTTATGGATTAAAGTTACTTGATAGTTTTCTTTGTTATGTGGATTGACTTTTATTTTGTGTTTGCCTGTTGGGTGTGACCATGCCATATTAGGTAAGTATTTTAATATGCTTCTGGCTGTGCCATGTTGATTGAAAACTATTAACTTTAATGTTCCCTCATTTTTGCGCTTGTTAATGACCTGCCTTTATGTTTTTTTACCTGGTATTAATGACTAACGTGTTATAAAAATCTAATTATGAATTTGTATCAGCGCAAAGAGCTTTGCAAGCTTCATGAGAAACTGGAACTGCAAAAAAAGAGTCTTTCTGAGACCATTGCAAATCGAAAGAAGTTCCTCTCAAGCCTCTCTTCACATCTCAAGTCTCTTAAGAAAACATCCTTGCCAGTGCAAAATCAATTGGGAGTTTTGCATACTAAGAAACAAAAGCAGCATCATACAGCAGAGTTGCTTCCGCCACCTCTTTATGTGATTTACTCACAGCTGTTGGCTCAAAAGGAGGCATTTGGAGAATCCATTGATCTGGAGACCATAGGAAGCATCAAAGATGCTCAAGCTTTTGCCCGCCATCAAGCTCAGAAGGACCCTGGTAATAAAGAGTTGACATGTCAATTCTAGCAATTATTCAAAATTAATCAGATAAATGCAGCTGGAAGTGTGTCTACTTAATTATGAGGCTAACCTGTGAATATATTTTTGATGATTCAACTTTAAACTAGACCGTTACTCGAACATTTAGATTTTAGACCAACATTAGTGTCAAGTTTCCATGTTTGCTACTGGCTGAGATTACGGGAGAGGCAGTTTTATTAGTAATATCTAGTATTCAATTACTGCCATTTCACCCTGGTAAAAAAGTACTGTCATTGCAGTACTGATTTTTGTTCCATGTTTTATTGGCTCAATTGTAGTAGGTTCCTATCAGGTTCCTTGTTCAAATTTGACATCAATATTATCTCTGACCCAAAACTGAACACCCAGAAGTTTTGTGACGTGTTATTATTTACTCAGGCATTGCCCCCATCGTGGAAAGTTCCAAAATAGATGATGATGCACCTGATGAGGAAGAAGATGGGCAGAGGCGGAGAAAACGACCAAGGAGGGTTCAAGGCAAGGAAAGTCTTGATCAGGCCGGAGTATTTCAAGTTCATCCACTAAAAGTCGTCCTCCATGTGTATGATGATGAGAGTTCTGATCCCAAGTCAGCAAAACTCTTTACTCTAAGATTTGAGTACTTGGTGAAATTGAATGTCATTTGTGTCGGAACCGAGGCATCTAATGATGATCCTGAGAATGATATCTTATGCAATTTATTCCCTGGTGACATGGGTTTTGAACTTCCTCATGTGGTATGGATATATCCTTTGCATGTCATTGGCTTGTTCTTCATTCTACCTGATTTGAACTTTCAATTCATGTCATTATATTCTTTTTTAATGCAATTCAGTCAGCCAAGCTGTCCGTTGGGGACTCTGTTGTGTTCAATGGCCATAGAACTTCACGACCTTATAAATGGGCACAGCACCTGGCAGGTATTGATTTCTTGTCAGAGCTGTCTCCTCTACTACTATCTGGCTGTAAAGCATCAGGTTACAGGACAGAGAATGAAGGTGTCACATCTGGGCTTTCACTTTATCGCCATCAGAACCGGGTACAGACAATTCTAAAGCGAATTCGTTCACGTAGAAAAGCTCAGTTGGCTCTTATGTAAGTTGCGGTTCTTCTATGTTTCTAAAGTTTTATAATATGAAGACCCTCATTGATACCCAATGAAAGATAAAATCTATTACTATAATGTTATCAAATCAAACCTCTGCTATAGTGTGACAAATGGTCATATTTTTCTTTGCCCCCTCCCTTCCATGTTTTCTGCTCATTTAAGATTGTTTTCAAATTCAACATGCCATTCTAATTTGGAGGGCTTCCCAGTATTTTGTTTGTGATTGAGCATACCCAAGTTAAAATTTGTTGTATTCCTTTGCTGGGTTACAGGGAGCAGCTTGAATCTCTGGTGAAACTTGAGTGGCCTCTTTTATCCTGCAAAGATGTTCCATGGGCTATGCACACTCCTATATGCAATTTGGATGTTTGGTCACCTGTAAGATCCATATCAAATGAGTCTTCATCTCTGGCAGTTGTGGATAAGGAGGAACACAGTCAGGAACCAATGGATGTTGATGTAGGTGAGAAATCTGCAGCCGCAAAGGAGGAACTAGAGGGTACAAGGGAAGATGGGGAACTTCCATCTTTGCTGCCTAACATCTCTTTTGTAGGTGATGTCAGGC
This sequence comes from Acacia crassicarpa, assembly GCA_034222035.1. Lineage (NCBI taxonomy): Eukaryota > Viridiplantae > Streptophyta > Magnoliopsida > Fabales > Fabaceae > Acacia > Acacia crassicarpa. The sequence goes on from JAWXYG010000003.1 coordinate 11,946,569, forward strand.
CACCTTATTCAAAAGGATCTAGTCTAGACCATTCCAAACAGCTGAGTTTAATTTCGAAAAGCATCACTCCCCATCTTAACAAGGTTAAATCACGAAGTTTCAAGAACTTTGATGAGAACTCTGACTTTTTGCTGGATGATGAGAGTGATCTTGACGAGCAATCACTAATTGAACCAGAACCTGAGGACATGGCAAATGATCATTGCTCCAGAAAGTCTGAGATTTCATGTATGGATTATGGGGTCAAGGAATTTTGCTTTGTTCTAAGTGGAAAAATTGGGGTGGATAAGAGGAATGTGAATCTAGAAGCAAAGGTATGTGAGCCCTTTTTCTGTCTGAATTGTCAGTTGTTGGTTAATCAACATGTTCACCTAGGTTTTACTTCTGTTTCTTCTGACAGATCAAGATCAGTATGGAGTATCCTCTTAGGCCTCCTCTTTTTGCATTGACTCTCTGCCCTGCATCTTCTGGGAAAAAACATCAAGATAATGATGATTTGGACTGGTACAATGAACTTCGTGCTATGGAGGCTGAGGTGAGTAACTGATGCTAATCCTGAGAGGTATCATTGCAATAAAATCACCATACCTCAGGGATGTGAATCTTTAAGGGCGGGGGATTCATTGGAGGGTAATGCAGTATGGTGTTTAAGCTTATAGTTACATCAATGGGTGAGCCAGATGTTTGACCCCTGCCGGCCACAACCCCCCCCCCCCCCCCCAAAAAAAAAAAACAGAGACAGAGAGAACAGGGGGTAGAAGAAAGCCATCCTGCGGATTGTTACGGCTTTCTTGATTTCTTTTATCTCTCTTTGTGGCGATATTCATGTTTCCCTTTTCTCAATTGTAGGTCAATCTTCACACGCTAAGGAGGCTACCTGCAGATCAACAAAATTATGTATTAGCTCATCAAGTGCGTTGTCTTGCTATGTTGTTTGACTATCACTTAGATGAGGCTTCCCCATCATCTGGAGGGAAAGGTTGCATCTCTGTAGTTGATATTGGTCTATGCAAACCAGTAAATGGCAGGTTCCTGAATAGATCTTTTAGAGGAAGGGATCGAAGGAACATTATCTCGTGGAAAAACTTTGATTAACCCTCAACGAATTCCACTAATCAAGGTCTGGAGGTGGTAATATATACTAGATAAACAGGGCTTATCTTGATTTAGCTGAAGAGAATGTACTTTTTGTGTTTCTTAATGCAGCCATGGGATTTCAATTTACTTACCGGACAAGCAAACAGGACCGTGGCTGTGGTAGAGCTTCTATGGTTCAACTCAACCAATGAATAGGTGTGGTTGAGTGGCGGACTAGTACGGATACACTTCTGGGTTTACAAGGGCAGTTGCTCTGTCGGATTTTTTATCTCAATATCTTCTTATGTGGATGCTTCGGAGACTAGGATGCAGTATTTTATTAAAATAGTACTCATATTAGGGGTCGTAATTTTGTACTAGATTCTATTTGTACAGGATAGGTAATTTAATTGTAACAATTTCTTACAGAATCCGACTTACAAAGTAATAGTCAAATGTTTTTCTATCATCTGAAATCCCGAGGTGTCATCATTGTCATTGTAGTTTGTATTGTCTATGCACGTTCCGGAGATAATGTCTGAAGCCGAGTCATATCGAGTCTCCCTAATCTCATTTATGTTGTAACTTTTTTGGGCTATTAGTACGGGTGAATTCAACTGAAATACGCAATGTTCACGGTATATTCGAGATCCCACGTACTACAATTGTTATGTGCTGATAACAGCAGAGATCAGGAAAAGCGACCTCAAAACGATAAACAGATTTCATTGTCGTAATGTTCAGTAAGTCAAACAATAAAGAATCTGTATTCATTGCCTTCTTGTAACGCATTTGATTGTTAAAGTTCATTACGTGGTACAGAATTCAGTAGTATACTGTATTACTATTAATATGAGGCGTTGAATTATGAGTTGCAACTGTATGGCCTATGGCCTCCTAGGGTGTCTTAAAATACAAACAACAGTATCACACGTATTTCTGGCAGCCGCAACAAGTAGTTTTCGCGTTGATGCAACTAGAAAAATGACCGGCAGATAACTCGTATACTCTGAACCACCAATTGTGTTAACTTTAACACCAAAACCTTATTATGTATCCCAAAATCACGTCCAGCGAGGAGCAGACTGCGCAAGATTGTAACTAAAGGGCAACGGGGGTATGAAGTTGGATGTGTGCAGAAACATATTCACACGATAATCTAGAAACTACCTATGAATCTACAACAAAATGTTGTTTTATACGTATGTACACTAATCTAAGATACACGGCTTTCAACAGTGGAGACGAAGTCCCATTTTCACTCTACCATGGTCCAGTTTGTGTTCGTCTTAAGCACCTTTTCTTAACTCCTTGTTGCATATTCGTCATCTCCTTTACCTGGATATTACCAAAAGCCACAAAATTCCGGACAAAGATATCATCAGTCCTCATCGCATTATGAAATTTACTTCTAACAAACATGTTCCACCATGTCTTTGCATACTAGAGTATAATTTTTTTTTTTTTTTGGTCAAAGCATACTAGAGTATAATCGGCAGAGAACAAATGGCAAATACTACAAATTTGAAGCAGCAAGCACTTCCAAAAAAGCAATCTCTATGTCGTCACAATTTATTACGGGGAAAAGAGAACAGATGTAATCTAATGTACGGCTGGTTCGTATTTCAGGAAACTGTACACATACGTAACATTTCTCCATTAACAGAAAACTTCTTGAGAAGATTTCCTCATTAATACATTGGCCAATTTGGAACATTCTATCTTTGGACAATTATTAACTATATGCATGCTAGTTCTTAGTCACTCAGTGCATACATGAAACTGGAAGAGTTCCATATAGGTGACCAAACAGGCTAAGTATTTATTTGGTGAAATTGCTCTAAGGACCCATTTTATACAAAAAAGGAAATGAGATTAGGAAATCTCCCTCTCATAAACAGCTCTATTTCAGGGGTAAAAGCTACTTTGATATTTGCAAACACAACTAAGAACATTTTCCCTCGCCTTTTCCTTTTCCTTTAATCCCTTTTTCAGGTATCAAATGCCGCCTAAGAGTAAGATTCAAGAGGCAGGAAAAAAGCATGTTATATGTACAAAGTGAAGACCATGACATCACGTTATTCTGGGCAATTAATCTAGAGATAAGGCACAATATCGGAAATGAGGTGGCCAAAACAAACATATCAACTAAATAATGAAGAAGCAAATTAATCTGACATATAAGAAAAGAAAATGAACCAAGGGATAACTTACTTGATTCTCTTGCAATTCCATGATTTCTGCCTGCAGTATCCAGATAACAGCCCATTAATAAAAATAAGAAGAATGAAAGAAAACTTAAGCCAAATAGCTGTATAAATAAGCATGCCAGCATCTGTTGCTGACAAGTAGCAATAGCTAAACTTACCTGCTTCCTCCTAAGTTCTTCATTCTCCTCTTTTAACTTTGCAACTTCTGCCTCCAATTCCATGGTATAGGCCTGGGAGAAGGGAACGTGGAAATGGGAGACTGAATTTGCAGTAAACATCTAGATAAATATATATACATATATAGCATATTGTGTACTTTCTACACATATCATATCCCCACTGAAACCAAACTCAAAGGTGAAACCTACTGAACTTATAATCAGATTCTATGTCTTTTAACAATGCAACTGTTTTTAACGTTTCCTACACCAGATGATCCATTACCTTGAAATAACCCGCATCTTTACAACTTCTCATGACCGTAACTTCTCAAAATCTTTCCCTTTCATCCAGTTCAGATTGCTATCATATTACCATTCTTGCTGCATAATCTTTCATGAATCTAATTTGGCATACAGCATGTACAAACAGGATAAAAGCAGAATGTCAAAGGCTAGTAGTATTAGTAAATAAATAAAGCAAATCCTTCTATTGTCTTTTGACAACAACAAGCCTTATCCCACTAAAGTGAGCTACCCAAATCTCAAAACTCCCACGTATTTTCTTTTAATTTTGAAAAAATTGCTTATGATATTAAACCTTCTCGAAATAACCTACACGCAACGTTGTTGTAGTTAGGATCATGGGAACTCTTCTCTGATTCAAGTTATTAGAAGCACATCTACATTTACAGGCACATTTAGCCATTGGCGGACAGTAAATAGAAGACGGTAGTACTAGAGTTAAGGACATGCATACATAGTCTTTAGGGAATTTCACATGATAAAAGCAATTGTCTCAAATCCTCCCTTGTATTTTGAAATGAAGGGGGAAAATATTTATTCTATTGCACCAATAATTCACTTGAATGCGCAGTTGCAGCAACCTCAGACTGCTTAATTTAGAATAATCATGAGAAAGATGCTGGGTTGGTGGAAGATGGAGAAGAGGATAAAATGAGGTTCCAAAACAATAATTTACCTGCTTGCGAGCCCGGGACCTAGCAGCAGACTCTCTATTCTTGATCATTCTCCTCTGCCTCCTCTCAATAACCTTCTCCACAGCCCCACCATTTTTCCTCCCTCTTAAACCACCATTGAACACATAAGGAAGTGGCGAAACTGACGAATTGTCATCATTACTCCTTCCCATATCATCGCAAGACAGCTGATTAGCTGGTGATCCTGTGGTTACGCGAACAGCCCCAGGTCCTAAACCAACCATACCCATCCCTCCACTTTGCAATGCAGAACTCTGAACCAGATTACCATTCAGACCCTGATCCATTCTACCTGCCATTCCACCTCTCATCCCCTGATTACCTAGCTGGTTGTTGTTTGTTAATGGTATTTGACCAGCAAAAGGCATGGCAGGCTGCTTAGGAAATATCTGTGGCTGTGGTGACTTTGGATTCGCAAGCTGTTGCTGATTCGATCTAGCACCGTTTACATTCAACGGCAAATTGGTGCGAGACTGAAGAGATAGTTGGTCATTATTCCCAGTAATTTCGTTTGCCATTAAGAATGCACCCTTATTCATCTGCTGAAAATTCAATCCCATACCACTATTATTTCCAGTACGAGATAAATCGGGGAAATCCCCACCATTTGACTTTCCCATCAACTGTGCTTGTGCATCTTCTCTAACAACCCCGGCTCTCACCAAGAACTCTTCCAACGTCACCTCTCCCAAAGTCTGCTGCCTCTGTGGCAAGGTTGGAGCATCCTTCCCCGCCGCACCATAGTCCTTGGAAATATTCTTCCAAACCTCGTCTACGGTTTTCTGGCTAAGTGTTCGCGGCAACGTCAAGGAGCCTTGTCTCTGCAAATGCCCACCAGAGGCACTTCCGCCCTGTTGACCACCACTCAAGGAAGCCATTGTTTGAACCTCTTCAGCAGTCCAGATGTTCTTGAGCAGCTCATCCATGTTCATCGACCCAAAGTCCTTTCCCGAACTTCCCATGGTACTCACAAACTCATCGAATGTCAGGGAGTAGACTGACGGTTGCCGTGTCAGAGGAAAATTTTCCGGTGGCCTCCAGCCGCCGGAGTTTCCTCCTCCATGGTCGTTACCGAAGTTCATTTTAGTCCCAGTCAAGGCAAAATCTGAACGAAACAGAATCAGAAGCCCATCCAAGCTTACACCGGCACAAATCTAAACAAGTAAATACTCCCCCTCAATTCCACAATCAAGCAAAATAAAATAAAGAAACAGATTCACTGTACAAAGAACCGATTGACGATAATTCACAATGAAATCCCACAGAAGCCTAACTTCAGGAATCAAGTAGAACGAGTTCAATGGTCTATGACCAGATCAGAAATCTAAAGTTTCCATGTTCAAAAGCACAATTAGACTACATCCACACGCAATAATCCACAATCGGAATCAAAATGGTGGAAAATACTATTGAGCCAGGTGTCCCTAACCAGAAACACAGCGCTAATAACGGCAATATCCTGATAAACACGAGGCAGTGTTTAGAGTGAAGACAAATTTCATTTTCACAAAAGACGAAAATAACAGGAAGAATCAACCCAAAAATGCAAAATCGAAGGACGTTTGAAAAAAAAAAAAAAAGCAGCAAAGGAGTAAAGAACAGGAATACGAGGAGGGGGGGTTGGATAATGAGATCTCAAATCAAGCACAAATAGGGGAAGAAGAGAGAAGTGTAATTACCTTAGTACAAGTTCTAAAAATATAAATGGGGTAGCGAGTGGGGAAGGTGGGTGAAAGGGAAGAGACGCCAAGTGTCGAATGTCCGTAGTGGTTCTCCATTTGGTTGGCTTATAAGAAAGACATAAGGTGGGGGAACACTGCACACTGCCGACATCGGAACGTGGACCAATCATCGCTGTTTTCGAGCACTATGATGTGACCTCCACCCAATCAGATCCCACTTTTTCCATTGCAGAATCCAAGCCGTACACGACTCCTTCATCACAACGCTAGTGGCCTCCCATGGGGGCCTCCGCCGTCTATCCCCAACTGCATAACCAACAACACTCTCACTCCCCCCCCCCCCCCCCCCCCCCCAAAAAGGACAAATTCATTTAATATTCTCCCAAAATTTCAAAATTCCACGATCTCACCTCCTACTACGATCTACTAGAGACTAGACTACTACCCTGAGGGTGATAGGGATTTAAAACAGACAATATAAAAAATGAGATGCTGGTGTCTTTCAGATATAGAAATTAGTTAGGATTGATTTCATTGTAGATACTTATAGTTTGATTAAATTTTGACATCAATCCTCATAATTTTAATGGTTAGTTTTGATTTATATAGGGGAGGGAAGGGGTGGCTCCGCCCCCTAAAATTACATAATTTGACTCAAATTTTTTGAAAATTATGATTTAGCCTATAAGAATTTAAATACTTTCACTTAAGCCCCTCTTACAAAGTCTTATGAGAAGGGACTAAAATGAAAAAATGAAATACTTATGAGGCTAGAGAATAATTTTATAAAATTTTGGGTCCAATTCTATAATTTTCTCCTCCTAATTTCAAATGTTGACTCCCTGATTTTTATTCTATAATTTTTACCCCCCAAAATTTCCATTCCTGGCTCCGTCCCTCGATTTATATAGTATCATAAGGATTTAATATCAATTTAGGCATATGAATAGAACTAAAACTTATTAAAAGTGCAAGGACTAGTAATTAAACTAAGAACAAATCTTTTTATGAAAACAATAAGGATCAAGCTTAATGATTTAAAACTATCGTTAGTAACGATAAAACTCGATTAAACTATAAGGACTAATAATAGTATTAACTCAGTTGTTTAATGAATAGGTCTAGACAAGATAGTGGAGATTAGACGATTGGGTGATTCATCAATAGATAGGTTGGCAAGTGCAACTATGGTATTTAAGGATACAAACTTGTCTGTAAATAGTGATTGGAGCTTTTAGAGGCAACTTTTCAATAATAATTTATTGTATATAAGGTAAATATGTGAGAAGAATTTTATCTCTAAATAAACGAAAACATAAAATCTCAAACAAACACGTAGAAGTACATAAAACGTTTGGCTGAATGTTGAGGGGAATTGAAGTTGAGTGAATGCGTAGTCATAGATAAGTAAATTGTACTACTACTAGTACTACAGAATTGATTGCCTTTCCTCTCGTTTTGGTTCCTTGTGTCAGAAGCATCGCTCCAAAAATGGTAACAAAAAAATGTTCATTGTTAGTTGCCTCCCCTCCATGGGTTCATTGCAGTGCCTTGGGAATTCCCTCCATTATCTACTCTCCTTGTATGTTATCCAAACAAGCTAAGGCACCTTCCAAAAGAATTTTTAATTTAATACATAATTTCTTTTTTTTTAAAACATAAACTACAAATCAATTACTCTCTCATTATTCTCAACTTCTGAGTGATGATATAGTTTATTTAAAACTCTAGTGAAGAAATATTTTTAAGGAAACCTAAAGAAGAGGACACAGGGTGATGGGGTTGAAGCACGTGAAATGGGAAATGGGAAAAGGGTTTGAGGCAGAGAGATATTTACACACATGAAATTAAAGTAGGAGAAGACATAATTAAATCATATGGCGACTTGGCTTGAATTACGTGGTCAACAGGTATGTATATATATGCCTTCATTCTTATCCTCTTACTATTTGTTTATTTTGGCCTCACTTTATATTTTCAACACTTGACCGCTCAACAATTTGGCCTGTCTTCATCTCCAAAGTTGACAAATTTTAGCTAGCTGTTATGCAATTTAAATATTAAAAAATTTCCTCATTTTAGAAATGAGCACGTATTCTTTTTATATATATATATATATATGAGATATGATATTCTTATTACCATTTTTTGTTACTACCAATCTTACTACCACTTTTCCATCGTTAGATCAGAATCTCATCTACCTTTATAATTTCTCTCTCCTATTAAAATTCTGATCTAACGGTGGAAAAGTGGTAGTAAGATTGGTAGTAACAAAAAATGGTAGTAAGAATATCCTATCCCTATATATATATATTTTTTTTCTGTCTTCAATTAAATAGTTTAGGAAAATGAAGTCGGGTTCAATTTCTCAGCCACTTTAATTTTTTCGCGGGTACTGTAACGGTTTTTTAAACTATAATGGCTCTGTTTGGGTTGGCGGTAGGAGCGGTGGCTTAAAAGCTACTGACTTTAGAAAAAGCTCGGTAGGAGTGGTAGCTTAAAAGCTATCTAATTTGTGTTTGGATTGATAGTGGTAGAAGTGGCGGGACCTACGTCAAAAAGCTGAGAGCATTTTGGAAAAAGCTGCATGGTGGAGCTTTTAGCTTAACAGGTTTTTTGAGCGTTAGGAGCTTTTTCTTAACGCTCAACCCAAACAGACCAAATGAGCGTTAGCAGCGTTAGTGGACTTTTTTTCAAAATTACTGGTTCTAACGCTTCTAACGTTCTAATGTGGTGCATTCCAAACAGAGCCAATATTTCAATGGAGCGTTTTGGGCCGGAGTGTTCGAGGGAGCGATCGTGAATCTCACGGGGCAAGGCTCATTCTTGCTGACTGCGATATGGTGAGTCCTTTAGCTTTAATATTTCAGATCTTTCTAGTCTCGTGGTGGTTTCCAGTGGCTCGGCATAGATCTGGTGGTTTGTTTTGTTGTTGCAGAAGTTTGACGTGTCGCTGTTGCCGACATTGGTGCGTGCTTTTCACCTCTCAGCGGTGGTCGTGTGGTACCCTCAAAACTGCTCTGAGGATAGAAGTTGCGTTCCTAAACGAGATGGGACTATCGTTTATCAGACTTATTGTGTTGTCTGAAGCTTTTTCGTTCTGTTCGGCGGTGGCGGCGCATCTATCTGTTTCTTCTTTGGGTTTGGTTTGTGACGGCTGTGTTCTCTTTTCCTTGGTAGTTTAGAGTTGGGGTAATTTAGGGTTAGAGTTTATCTTAATTGGGCTTTTATCTTTTATGGTCTATGGACTTTTTGTAACTTTGGATCTTTAATAATACTAGTACTCTCTTTTGCAAATAAATAACTGGGGTCAGCCTGCGTTGGTCAAAGCACTGGGGAGATATTCTAGGGATTTAGGAAGCAGTGGTAACGCTGGTAGAAGTACAGCCGTGGATTTAGGAAGCAGTGGTAACGCTGGTAGAAGTACAGCCGTGGAAGCATGTGTATTATCTGGCCAGTATCCCCTATGGATTAGGCTCCAAGTGCCCTGCCCTTGAACTGTGGGTGAGTCCAATCCCTTTCTTAAAATTTTCATAGCCAAAAAAAAAAAATCATAATAATAAAATAAATAAAAAAAAGTGTGTGTCTTGTTCCTTTCCAATGGGAAGGTTACGTTAGAGGTTTTTTTTCCCCATAATAGGTAAATTTCTTTTTATTAGCATTACAGAGAAGACTAAATAAAGCTAAGGTCCCTAATCAACTACCGTTTTCTGAAAAGGAGGTGGTGGCCGGTGGGTGATCATTAGAGGGTTTTTTTTTTTTTTTTTAAAACATTCTTTTTAATAAAGGTGTGATTAGATTAGCGGTAGTAAAAGTGACTTTTTTTTTTCAATTGGACTTTTGTAAACTTAAGATAAAATAAAAGTCATATTGTAAATGGGTTCCGTTAGGATAATGGTGACAAAAATGATTTATTTTCAATTTGACTTTGCAAACTTAAGATAGAATAAAAGTCAGATTGTAAATGTTATTTGTGTTTGGAATAAAGGTAGCAGAAATGACAGTTTTTTCTTAGATGAGTTTTTATTTGGATTATTATTTAAAAAGTCAGTTGAGATAGAAAATGACTAAAAGTAGTATGAATCTTATTGAATAACGTATACATATATATTAGTTGTATATATTGTGATAATTGAAGATAACAATTTAAATTAGATTAAGATATAATTTCATATTACTAAATCTCAAAATGTTAAGGTCAATTTAAGATCTATTCTTCAAGTTCAAGATCAAAGAAGGAGACCCAGCGGCGAATCACTCCTTGCACGCATGCAAGAGATGTGACCGGCTCCAAGGTTCGGACATTTTTCTATGGCTGTGAGTCTGAGACACGAGCACGAAGAAGAGACGAGGAGTAAATATTCATCGCAGTGCCAGGACGGCAAAACAGAGGAGTGGGAATTAAAATCCTATTAAATGCTCGGTTTCTCAACCAAAGTTGTCAAATTCACAAGTTTAAGCAAACTTGTGACAGTGACGTAAACTCGTGAACTCGAATCGTAAACTCATAAGAGTTTACTTTTATTATTAAATAGATATTACTAGTGTATAATTAAATAATAAAAATATAAAAATGACAATAATTTGATTTAAACATATTTTAAATCCAAATAATTAAAATTAAATCCATCAACATTCATCATTTATCATATTTAAGAAAGAAATTTCTATATAAACCTATTGAGTATAATCAAATCAAAAAAGTTAACATAAGTTTAAGAGTAAGTTAACATGATTTTGTAATCTAGAAACGTAAAAATGGTAAAATCGGTATATAAACTCGTGAGTTTAACTAAGTTTACAACTAGTACGAATTTACCACTGACTCGACTCGTTTTTACAAACTAGAAGCATCGGTTAACTCAAATCAATTTGCGAGTTTGACAACTATGCCCTCAACACTCTTACAATCTCATAGGCAACTTTTTTCAGCTTTCTTTAGAAGTCATTTTTTTCTCATAAACCCGGTTGATAAGATGCCAACCCAAACACCATATTCAAAGGAACTTTTTTCCCATCTGTGCTTTTTTTCTCCCCTTCCACTGGACTTTTAAGACGTCCCAACTCTTCCCCCAACAGCTACAAAAATGCCCCTACAGACATACATGTTCATGTGAAAATATAATACTCGCCAATGACCAACATCTACTGGGAATAAGTGGAAAGGAAATTGTTCTCCTTTAACCAAGTCTTATGTTTGAGGAGTGGGAATGGAAAAATGGTGTTAGGAGCTCTTCCCTCACTACTGTCGACCCGACTTAGGGCGAATCCAAATTTATCCGAACCGAAAGTTTCAGTGAACTAGTTGGACAATCAAAATAAAAAAAAAATACTCGAGTGAATAAATAATAAAAGGAAAAATGATAGAAAAATACCATTTTAACTTCAAAATCATGTTGACAACACTGATGAGATTGACAAGAACAATAAAATAATTGATAATTCATTTTGTTGGGAAATCACCTATATGAGATTTTGAATTTTTTTTCTTAAGATTAAAAGGGAAAATCCCTTTAAGGTCCCAAAATACCAAAAAAATGTCAAGAAAGTTTCCAAAAGAAATTCTAATATCAAAAAAATCTCCTTCACAAATTCACAACTCTTTTTTTTTTTTTGGTCAAACACAACTCTTTCAATAGTAGGGCATTAATAACTCCTTCCTTCTATGGGTTATAACCCTGGAGACTTTTTAATCTGAGATGACAGATTTTCCCAAATTAAAATGCATGCTGGCGTGTGCCCACGCTCAACATGCACATGGATATGGACCCCACACGCGTGCACATAAAGTTGCACATGGGTCCCTTTTTTTTTCTTTCCTTTTTTTCCCCCCTTTTTTTACTTTTTTTTTTTTGCTTGCGCCCCTTGGGATGCATTAGGGGACTTAATGGCCTACATAAACTCCAGGTAAAAGACAAATGGGTCGGGCTTTGACTAGCAGTTACCTTGCAACAATGGGTTATCCGACTACATATATTTATGTAACAACAAAAAAACTACTTATGCTACTTAGCATATACTGGTATATAATAAAATAACCCAATACACACACACACTGTAACAAGAGGACAAAATAGGAATAGCCCATATTAATCCCCAGATCGTCATGGACTCTTGGCCCAACTCCAGTCTTTTCAATACTGATTGCTGTTACCCGTCCTTTCTTCCTTCCTTTCTTTTTTTCCGCATTCTCTGTTTTATCCTTTAAGCGAATTTCACAGAAGTTGAATCCATCACAGGTTGTAATTATACAAATATACTTGACATGAATAGATAGATATGTTGCTAGTAGTTGGCCCAAAGGGAAAAAGGAACAGGCATTTCACTAGGAAGGAAAAAGGGTGAAGATTAGAATGGAAACATCTTCAAATTTAGAGTAGATACCAAATGACAGATGATCCATGCAATGGCTATTGTTACCACTAGAAGCGCAGCAACATATATATATATATATATATTACATTAACAAATCCAAAAATCGCTAGCGTGCTTTCATGTTCAAGTTAAGCCAAACCCTATTCAGCTGATACCCTCGCTGGTGAGTTGATGGCTTGATGCCATACAATATAAGCTGCAGAAACACATGTTGTCGGTTACATCTCCACTGGTACGCTACTCGCTTAGAGGCACCATCTAAAAAAAGAGCATTTTGAAATGGATGATGACACTGAGTTTTAGAATTCTGACAACCGTCAAAACAACTCAAGTCACACGTATAAAAACCAATTACCTGGTTACCTGGTCATTGTATTTAGCATCAGATTCCAAATATTTTAGCCTTTTCACGTTACTGCTTCTCTCGCTTCCCTCTTCACCTTCCACTTCTTCATCAACGAAGTTCTGATCTGACATCTCTGCACCAATTAGATCGCCTCATTAATATATTGGTGGGGAGGGAACTGTAAGACATAGTAAAGCTAAAACACTGTGTGAAGCAAGGAGAGCTAGCCACATGTGGATAGACTTGCAACATATGAACTATCACAAGAATCAGCAGCTATGGATCAATACTGCCATGAAAGTCTGAGATGACAGAGCAAATTGTGAAAGATAAGTTTAACAGAGGAGACAAGAAAATTTGGAGCACCTGTATCATCACATAACGCATCTTGCTCAGATGAGAGAGATTTACAGATGTGAATGTGCCCTGAACTTGTAGGTAATCCAGAGACAATACCCCTCCTCCTCTGGCCTGAGCCGGTCGCATCCATTATAGAAGTAGCAGTTTCTTCAATTGCAGGAGATGTAACACTTCCTTGTTTGCTTGAAGATCTGAAGTGTTGAATCCATGGATTTTCATTTAAATCATGGCATTCATTAACTCTTTTTATATGAGGATTTTCTCTTTTGAAGTTGATGTTGTGCCAACTGCCACCTCGAAGCACCTTAAACTGCAATGAAATGGATCAAATGACTAAGCACAAAGAGATAGATAAAATGTAAACAGATCTTATATGCAGACAAAACTGGTTTTCAAATATTTAAGAACAAAAGAAACAGTATAGACCTGGCCAGAAGAGGGGTGAGAAGTGCCTTCATGGGATATCCGACCAAGAATCGCCCTGGAATCATATAACTGGTTCACAAATGATGCTTCCATGGACTTCAGATACAGACTGTGTTTCTCATTTGTCCACTCAGCCGCCATTGACAGAGGTTCTGCCTCTTTTATGCCCTGAGATGAACTCCCAAAACATTAACATACAAGAAGTCTATGCAGGGTAAAAATAAGCATATCATCAATAAATTACAAGCTTCTATACATTGAACAGTTGCTTCAAATAAATAAAAAGGGTCAGATGATTATAAAGGGACATTGTAAATGTTCTGAACAAAGAAAAAGTCCCCAAGTTTTTGTTTTCCAAAAAAAGGTTCGTAACTATTTAAACGAAGACATACATGATATGTTGTTTGCCACCAAAAAATACCAAAAACACAATTAAAAAGGAAAAAAAAAAACATAAATGGTGTGTTATAAAAACCTTCTAAATTCATAAAGGATCGGAAGCTTCATATCAAAATCAGGAGGGGAAAAAAAAAATTCTGGAAAATTACTCCAACAGGAGGAATCCAGGTGTGACAAGTCTTCAACGATTTTGAAAGAAATTTGTCAGGTTTCTAACTGATCAGATACAGAAGCAATCTGAGGAATCTTTATTTATTTATTTTTTTCCCAAAACAGAAACAAAAAGAAAAGAAAGATTGAACACGGGGACAAAAATATTGCATTTTTTTCAAATTAAAAGAAAATTTCATTACGAAGATTGGGATTATACTGTTATTTAATATTTGTTATGTAGAATGTCTAAGAAAATTTTATAGAAACGGAAAGAGCCATCGCAATAACAATACTACTAAAAAAAAAGAGTTGTCTTTATTTAAGGTCAATGAAAGACACAATCCCATGGCGTTGTGTTCTTCTAAATTTGTCTATTTCCTGCAGCCATGAAGAACCAATATAATATATAATAACCTAACAGCATAAGTAACTACAATCTTTCTGATTCATCAAAAACTGGTGAATCTTATGGTCCGATGAAGAAGCGAGGAAAATTACAAGAGCGAAGAACGGAAAGAAGCAATTCGGAATCAATTGAAAAGCAGAATTAATGAAATATACCTGCTTGAGGCCAGAGGGAAAAGGCGTAAACTCGGTGGAATCGTTGTGGAGGGCGGGTGGAATCGTACGAGTTGGTCGTTGTCTGGTGCTCTTCTTCATGGGTGAAGGAGAAGAAAATGGAGTAAGAGAGGAAGAGGAAGGCGAAGAAGATGGGAGAGGTGGAGAGGGGCGGTGTTGGGGTAAAAAAGGAGGTCACAGTTGTCCGCACTTTTACACGTGTCGTGGGACCTTCGCATCGCCACGTCATCATACCGGACCTCGACAAAGTAATGTGATATTTTTATGGGATGGACTGCATCAAAAATATCTGTTATCCTCACGTTTATCAAAGATTGCGACGCTTCTCGTGCAATTATTCACCGGAATAAACCGTTCTTTTTTCTTTCTTTTTTTTTTTTCTCTTTTTTTTTAAATTTTTTTTTTATTTTATCACCCGTGTCTGGTTTGTGGTCCATGTTATCTCTCTGAAATTTGAATTTGAGATCGAGAAGAATTTATTAAGACATTACACCATTAGACCAACGTATATCAGTAAAATAAACCATTCTTTTATTTTAACTTTCTGAAGAAAATATGGGATATAATTTAATTTATTTGTATTCTTTGAATATTTAATTAATATATTACAGGTGGCGTGTGGGGGAAGAAAAAATCGTAAGAACGGAATCACTGGGTGAGACCCACGACAACTGAAACTCTGCTGGCGAGATCTAAAAACAAACGGCTAAGAAAAACGAGATATTTATATGAACAGGTGTCTCTGTTATTGAGGTTGTTGTGATGAGCCAACCGAACTCTTTTGCCTGCAGTCAACTGATGATAAGATCTCAGGGGCTTGATATTTTATACCACTACGGTGCAATATCAGGTAAGCGTATCACTAGCACAGTAGCACCTCATGAATCGCCGTGCAGGTTCACTAATGCTATGCTTTTAGACAGAGAGACAGACACACACATATAACACACACACATATATATATAAATTCTGCTAATTGCTTATTATTATCATCTGTTATGTTCACTGTGATATATGAGAGTCTTGTGATTATTTGTACTTGTTTATCATGTGACTGGGCTTTTAAGGATATGCATGGTAATGCTATCGGAATGGTTATTAAAAAAAAAAAAAATCTATTCCTAGGAATAAAAATAAATAGGAATTGTATTTGGTAAATCTGGTTTTTTTTTTCTTGAGATAAATTAGTTTATTTTTTGCGCTAGAGAATAAAAAAATAAAAATAAAAATTTATGCTCCAGAGCAGAAAATCAGAATCACTCTTCTCTAAAAATAAAAATAATCCTTCAACCTTGCTTGCATATTGAGATTCATGGAGAAAGAACGATTCGATTCTTCCTCTTCTTGTTCGGTGTTGTGATATACTTGTGGATCTCCACATTATAGTGTGACTTGGCACCACAAATCCCCCAATCTTTGCGTAAATTTCTCTCTTCTCTCGCAGACGCCTGTAATGGCCTATCATCTATAAAGCCACATTCTTCTACTTCGGTCTTTAGTTGAGGTGAATTCGACCAGAAGAAGAAGGAAACCTAACAATCTTAGGTAATTTCAGCGGAAAGGAAAATGTTGAGCGCCGATCTTCTTGAAGAAATTACAGAGGAGATATTGATGAGGCTTTGAAATCCCTAATTCAATTCAAATCTGTGAAATCCTAGCACGCATAAATCGCTAATCCATCTTTTATTGCCAGACAATTTAAATTGTACGATTCGGTCATTGAAAATAACAGCCTTCGATTGATATTCTGATGGCACAAAAAGCTTTGCATTTCTCTAATTTCTGACCAGGAACCCATCAATGTAGAAGTTCCATTTCCTAAGAAGGATGATGTGAGTTTCATGTTAGTTTATGGTCAATGTAATGGGATTTTCTGTTTCTATGCGGTTTACGGAGGAGATAAAGCTGGTAAGTTCAATTTGATTCTATGGAACCCAAGAACAAGAGAGATGAAGGTTCTTCCTGCATCTCATAATCATTCCAAAGACATTGATTGTATCATATTTGGGTTGGGGATTAATCCTGTTACAAAAGATTACAAGGTTGTTTGATTTGGGAATTTGACTTTTGAAGGAAGAGAACACCCTCCAGTTGAGGTGTATAACGTCAATACTGATTCTTGGAGACCTGTAGATACTGTTGTCCCTGCTTATCGACTGGGTTTTCCAAAATGCAGGGCTTATTTGAATGGTTTTTACCACTGGATATTTGTGGACTTTAATGATAGGGGCATTTTGTTCTTTGATTCCAGCAAGGAGTTTTTTGGTAGGATTCAATTGCCTCCTGAAATTGCTCATGTTCATGAATCAATTGTTGCTGTGATTGATGAGAAACTTGCTTATGTTGTTGCTCCATATAATATGATCTATTGTGGATTTGAAATATGGGTGATGAATGAGTATGATGTTGAAACTAGTTTTTTTTTTGGTCGAAATGTTGAAACTAGTTGGAGTAAGAAATTTTGTGCTAACAAACATAATTATGATTTTCGAAGTAAAAATAAAATGAGTTAACAAACGAAATTCTGATTTTTAAAACTCTTCCAAGGTACAGAATCAGAAAAAATTGTTTCATCTCAAAAACAGTGCTAGGGAAGAAAATGATTGCTATGCACACCCTAAATCTCTTGTCTACGACTGTTATAGATTTTTTCTTTAGAAAAAGGAATTGTTTTTAATATATAATCATTACTTTCAGTTTTAAGCCTTGCACACATCAAACCTCATGTTTTAGATTTTTATTATTTATTATACAATTTATTGCTATCCTATTTTTTAAAATTCTTTTATATTTTCTATTTATTTTAATACATGTGTTTTTATTGTCTGTATGAAATAATATTAAGCATTGGACGATAAATATTTTTGTCAAATTTACGAGTTGACTCTTCGAGTTTACTGTTTTTATGTTTCTAGTTTACCAAATCGAGTTGAGTCACTGGTAAACTCGTGACCGTTGTAAACTCTGTTAAACTTATGAGTTTATACACCGAGTTTACTGTTTTTACGTTTTAAACTTATACAACCGTATTAACTCATCCTTAAACTCGTGCTAACTTTTTTTATTTGATCACGCTCAGCGGCTTCATATGTAAGCTTTATAAAAATTTCATTGTTAAATATGGTAAATTTTGAATATCGATGAATTTAATTTCAATTATTTGTACCTAAAATATTTTTAAATCAAATTGTTGTTATTTTTTATATTTTAATTATTTATTATACGCTATTAATATTTATTTAATAGTAAAAGTAAACTTTTACGAGTTTACGGTTTAGATTCCCTATACAAATTTATGTCATAATCATAAATTTACTTAAACTCATGAATTTGACAAATTGATATATAAATATGCCCGCTGATACCCAGACCAACTATTAAATTGCGTTGGTTTTGGATCTGTCTTTTGATGATGGGCGCGCAAAATATTTAATAAAATTGTTAGCTGATCAATTAATTGTATTATATTGATATCAAGGACCCATACATTATTCACAAGACGAATGAAACATGTGATACCCCTGGTCATAAATGTAAGATATAATTGAATTTTTTTTTAAAGAGATTAAAAAATTTTAATAAGTTACTTAATTATATTATCTATTAGTTTGTTAATCAAATAAATTAGTCTAAAGGAAAAAAAAATAAAATATTATAAACTAATTTAATTGATTTCTTTAATCTCTCTAAAAAATCAACTTTATTTTATATTTATGATCAGACGAGTATTTCTTGTCATAAATATCTCACCCGCTAATACGCTGATTGAAACTCTTTCTATCTCTTTTTTTCTCATGTGAAGACGTGCCTAAATATAATAGGCTTTTGTTACATGGCGTTTGAGGCTCGAAGTCAAAAATTATCCTAATGGAAATTTGGCGTTGATTTAAAGATGGATTCAAATTTCTTGTAGAAACGTTATGTTTTCTTATGTCAGATTATTGGATAGGTATAAAATCATATAAAGGGACCTTCTGGTCTTCCAAAAGTTTCTAGAAATTCTCAGGGAAATGTAGTCACAGTTACTGGCTTTACTAAATAGACAGTTTTTTTTTTTTTTGCATTTAGGATAATTGTGATTTTGGCAATTGTTATTCTGACGAGCTAAAGGTTTGTTATGTTGGCAGCAGCCACCAGCAGGTGGTTTAAACGGTCAATTCAGGAACCAGGTTTAGTTTATATATCCATCCGTCAGTTTACGCTTTGCTTGAGGAATCAGTATTTCACTCACACATTACCTTGTTTTGCGAACAGCTGCAGAACCTTTCTTCTTGGTTTTAATATATGTGTCCCTCTTCAACGCAGTGAAGAGCTAATTAAGGACCAAGGATGTCACTACTGTCCCAGATTTCTCCAATTTTTTCATCTGGTCCTTAATCAATCAATCCTACTTTAGGGGGTGCTTTACAAATGTTAATGCCTCCGGTAAATAATACTAATAGTTTGAGGTTATAAGTAGGATTAAACTCATCATCTCTTACTTGTAATGAAGCTTTCATTCCACTAGGCTACTTTTTTTTGGTCAAGGGTGGGCAAATTTTTTTTTTTTTTTTTTAAAATCATTTGGTCATTGTTTCCCCTTCGAAACTTAGAGGGTAAATAATTTATATTCTCAACAAGTATGATTTATGAGATTTGAATTTGTATTCTTTTCTTTATGGGGTGAGACCCTTTACCACTTCAACCAACAACCAGGTAATTGACTGTGCAAGTTACCCAGCTATGTTTCGTACTAGTCAAGAGATGATGAATGGTTTGGGCTTTTGGGCCTTTATTTAAGGGCCCGATCCAACAGCAAAGTACAGGGTTGAGGAGAGTGCTTTTCTTGGTGGTTGGATAATGAGGGGATTGGGCCAATGAGGGTGGTATAATTGACTAAGCTGTTATCCTTCCCCTAAAAGGGCTAAAAGGGAGGAGGTTTGACACCCGTTGGTCGATATAAGGGCCTTGTTGGTGGACAATCTATAATTACCTCTATAAACATTCTTTCAACCTGGAGGTATATCCTAACCTAATAAAGAACTGGTGTCTTTCTCCATCTAAACTTTTCTTTATATAAAAAAAAATGCAGGATTTTGTTATGATGCTTTTCACAGCTGTCACTTGATCAAGAAGGGGCCCCCGGGTAAAAAAATGATCACTTTATTTGTGGTGAACGAAACGAAGCTACCAACCATCCTTCAGCCTTTGGCGGCGGCCACTTTTGCTGTCCTTTTATTGTCTATCCTAGTTATTCCCTCAACCCTCAATTATAACATCCAGTTTTGGGCTAGAGTTAATGTGTGAAATATTTTTTCTTCTCTCCAATCCTGTCCTTAATTAAATGTAACGAGGCAATCCCTCCGTACAAAGTTTGTCTCTGTTATATTTAGAACTAAAAATAGTATGCTAAAAAGTTTGATATCATGAAGATGGTGAAGCTAAATAAATTACTTAATCATTTCATATATTGTGAATCTTTAAATTATAATTAGTTTATTAGTCGAACTAATTAATCTGAAGAAAAAAAATAAAAATATAAATATTCTAAAGTAATTTAATTAGTTTTCTTAATCGCTTCAAAAAAGTCAACTAACTCTTATAATTAGAACCGGAGGGAGTAACTAATATTTTTAAGGCGATGACAATAAAACCTTTAAGATTGTTTATTATATTGTGATTCCATTTATTACGTTGTTATTTCTTGGGGTGAAGTAGTACAGTCATCCATTTCCAGATCACCACTAAAGCTTTAAACCAAACCTGGCTTTTCAAATAGCTAGTTGTCACCTTCATGATTTTATTGTCGTTTCATGTAATTAAGTGTGTTACTGGTATTTTTAAAAGTAAAATAGTTATTGGTCCCAAAATTAGCTCCTTTCGAATCACGTTTTGATTGTCGACGTGGGCGGCTAAAGCTCCGGCGGCCACCGGTGGAGAGTTTTTTTCTCGAAATAAACTATGGACTTTGGTCGTTTCACAACAAAACTTAATTTCAGAGAAATTCTTAAAATTCAGGTTAATTCATATTTTGAAGTCTTGAATTGAAATATGCATATTTGGGAGGCCTTTTTGTGTTATTCTCATAAAATATAATGTATATATAGTTAATGTTAAATATCTTATTTTTTATATAAAAAAATATAATTTCTTCCCAATAAAAAAATCCTTAGTTGTAAAGCACAAATATCTTGTCCTTTACATTCATGTCTCTGTTTCATGGATTAAAAGCAGTAAAAAGATATACGGCTGAATGGATGACAGGCTTAAAAACTAATTATTAGAGGAGATTGCTTTTTATCTAGATAAAAAAGATCTTTGAGAATAACAATTAATTTTTATTAAAAATCTAATTTGAAGTGTTCATACTATATAACTTTAATGAACGTATTTCTTCTTATTTCTATATAGATGTCTCTTGTCGGCAGGTACTGCTAAATCAAATTGGAACACATTGACAATGATGCAAGTCCCATAATTAATAAAGGCATTTTTTATTTTAGTTGCACGACGATTATTTATTTATTTTCTTTTTGTATAAAAGAATAGCTGTAATTTGTACATTTTCTTTATTATATCCAAAGAATTAAACCTAGATCTGGAACCATATTACACAGAAAAATTATTTTGGGAAAATTTCAGTCAGTCCATATGAAAGCAATTTTATTATGGTTTAAAGCTGCACTGGAATTTCAGATTTTTTTTTTTTGAGTTGATTGAAATAAAATTATTTTGCGCATGGGCTGACTGAAATTTTCTCAATTATTTTCTTTACCGTTTTTTAAACGAAATTATATTGTCATTACCTAAAGAGGATAAAAAGGTGCATGAGAAGAGTTGGGCTTCTCAATAAAGACATTCTGTTACGTTACTCAATTTGTGAACGTCCTCTAAAAGTTTCACTTCGATCTCGTCTTCATCGTCATCCATGACGTTCATCGAAATTATTTTCACTTCTCCAACTTGATCCACATGCTCAATGTACAACACATGCTATATATATATCTGATCCAATAATAATCATATAGCAACTGACTTATCCTCAACAACAGTCATATGGTGCGTAGGGTATGTCTGTGGTTTAAGATATTTCTCCTTGGACAACTTCTCGATATCCACGCATGTTGTCTCGCTCAATCAAATTAAACCACACCTTCAAAATAATTACATCTAATAAATGTTATATATGTCGGGACAGAGGTTGCACAAGGTTGCATAAGATCGCTTACAATCAAACCTATCATCTCGTTCCTCAGACGTCGATGATGTGCCGAGCAAGGGGCAAGAGGACGCAAGGGTGATGATTGAAAATCACTCCAACTTTTTTATTTTTTAAATATTAAAAAAAAATTAATCGTGTAGATGGTGATTGCATTAGAGATTTTCTAGTCAAGAAGGTTGGCAATGCAATGCACACATTCCATCATACATTGACGAAGGCGTATTTGCAAAATCCTAAAGAGGCTGACGAGACAGAAGTTCATGCGGATCTTTGGTTTACTATCAAACTAGATGATTTGAGAAATTTCATCATCTCACGTTGCCAACCCGACATTCTAAGTAATTGTTATTCGCAATTGAAAGATTTGCATATTTTTGTTTAATATTAACTCAAGTGATATGTGTTTTTGTTGAAATTAAGCCGGGTGAATAGGAGGAGGGTGAAGAACAATAAGTATCTCTACAAGGGAGGGCAAAAGAGATATGTCCTGAAAATATTGATACAAATTAAATAAGGTATCTTATATGTTCAGTTTGTTCATATATACACTTGGTCATCTATATATTTTAATATCTAATTTTCATTTATTGTTTCCTTTTCGCACAGTATTTTAATATCTCTTGCATGATATTTACCAACTCAAAAATGGAAGAAGTGGCTGGAGATTTGGCAGCATCTATGCAACATCAGTTAGAGCGTAAATATTACATAATATGATTGTAAATTTAATGATTTGTTTAATTTTTTTTAATGTTTTGGTTTTAATTGTATAACATGTCCATGACTGTAAATATATTCTGATTTGTTATTTTTTTTTTGTACATGAATGAAAGTATAAATATATATTGTGATTTGTTCTATAAATGTATATGCAAGGGATCTTGAAAGCAAACCACACGCCCACGCCCCCTGGCCAAGTTTTTTTTTTTTTTTTTTAAAAAAATCACAGTTGTTACCCAACAACCGTTATTTATGTCAATAATATATAATGGTTCAGTTGTTTGGAAAGCACTATTATATATGTTAGTGGATATGCAACGATTGTCAAAATGGAACCGTTATGTATTATGTAAGCATTATCATATATTATGATGGCTGTTTACGTGTGCCTAGGGGTGAGCAATCGGTTTTTCGGTGAAAACCGAAAAAACAGAAAAACCCATAATTCTGCCACCGAACCGAAACCGAACTACCTTAAAAACCGAAACCGATTTAACTGATTTATTTCAGTTCGGTTTTATATATAATTTGGTTTTTGGGCTTTTTTCTAGGCCTTGTTGTGGGCCTTCTTATTTTGGCTAATTCTGTAAAAAAGCCAATCCGTTTTTTAAAAAAAAATTCAATTCAAAGCTTTGAAACCTCATTAGTTACAATAGAATTCATTTATAAAAAAAAAAAAAGAATAAGAAAGGGAAACAACCAGAAGAATTACAATAGTTAAAGCTTAAGAATTATAACAACTAGAATTACAACAACTAGAAATTAAAATTACAAATGGGAAACAAGGGTTAAAGGTCATTTTTGCCATGGAAGTATTGCTAAGGGAGCGCCCAGCACTCGGAAGTTTTTTGGGTACCAAATTTGCCCCGGAAGTATGAAAAAGGTACTAAATTTGCCCCGAAAGTATGAAAAAGGTAGCAAATTTGCCCATCCGTTAATTTTGACCGTTAAGTTTGACTAACTGTCCACGTGGCATACCACCTCATCAACCAATAAGAGTTAAGTATCATTTTTGCCCCAAAAGTTTTCAATGAGAGCAATTTTTCCCCGCAAGTTTTTACTAAGGAGCAATTTTACCCCGGAAGTTTACAAAATGTGTCAATTTTACCCCGGAAGTTTACAAAATGTGTCAATTTTTCTCTTTTAAATCAGTCAAAGATCACTCATGTCATGCCTTGAAAAGGTCGAACTTGGAGTCAGAGAAGGAGATCCTTGAGATATTGAGCTCAAAGTAGCCAGAATTTGCGAAGCCGAACTGGTCATAGGAAGTACCACTTATGATTTAAGCAAATGATCAATTTATGCAAACCAAGGTTCTTAAAACCGGACCGGTCGTTGAACCGGTTAAGGTACTAGGTCAAGGGTCAGTGGGTCAGACCAGAGTTAAACCGGGGCAAACCGGTGAGAATAAAAATTTCATGTTATTAATATGAAATCATTAAAAAAAAATCTTTTTTTTAATACCACCCTTCGATAAAAAAACATGTCTCACTGCACTCATATACCTATTAAATAATGAGTTAAAGTATGTTGGGTACCTCTTGAAGGGGAAAAAAAAGGTATGTTGATTTCCAGTCTGAACCGGCCGGTCCGGTTTTCAAAACATTGATACAAACGTAAGTGATGCTTCCTTGAGCTCAACGTCTCAAGGATATCCTTCTCTGACTCCAAGTTCCACCTTTTCAAGGCATGACATGTGTGGTCTTTGACCGATTTAATAGTCAAATTTAATATTGGGAGGAAGAAGGGCAAAATTGCTCCTCAATGAAAACTTCCGGGCAAAATTGTTCCTTAATGAAAACTTCCAGGGCAAAAAAGATACTTTTAATTGATGAGGTGGCATGCCATGTGTGATGAGGTGGTACTTAACGGTCAAAATTAACGGAGGGGAAAATTTGCTACCTTTTTCATACTTCCGGAGCAAATTTGATACCCAAAAAACTTCCGGGTGCTGGGCGCTCCCTTAGCAAAACTTCCATGGCAAAAATGACCTTTAACCCCGGGAAACAATTCCCATACAGCACTTTCCTGCGCTATCAAAGAGCACAGCAAACCTGGGCACATCTTCAACATAATAACCAACAAAAAACCACATGCACTCCCTAAACCCAAAAAAGAACCTTTCAAGCTGTGCACCACCCTCATCTAAATTCATAAGACATTCACTTGGGTACAATAAAGGAAAACAATCAATCAGATAGCTACAAGCTAGAAAGAAAAGTCGCCTAACCAAGAAATACGAGCATACCGAGGATCCCCAAGCAGAGTCTAGCAAGATGGAGCTTCGATCGAACAACCTGAGAAGAGGCAGATCGAAGTCGCAAATCAAGATTCCGATGAGAAGTGAAGAGAGGAATACGACGGGAAGTGAAGAGTTGAGATTCCGAGCGGTGAAGTGAGTGAAAGCATGACTCTATTTGTGCGACGATATTGGGAAATGGGAACCTGAGAAGTGAAGAGTTGAGATTACTAGCGGCGAAGTGAAGAGAGGAATAAGACGGTCGACGGGAACTGAAGAGCTGAGCTTCCTAGCGGCTGGGATTCGCTGATTAGGGATTTAGGGTTAGGGATGAGATGAGCCGTTTTCGCTGTTCGGTCAAGGGTCAAGTACTCAAGTGGTCGATTTGGGGTTTCGATTTCTGAGTTTTGAAATTTTAATTGCTGATGGTGAAGAGAGAAGACGCCAAGACGGGTAGGGACTAGGGTTTTAGGGTTTTCCAAATGGATTGGGTTGGGTGATTTAGGTGGGCCGTGGGGGTCTATCTTTTTTTGTTTTTTCTTGAATGTTTGAAGTTTGAACCTTGGCCGGCTACATATTAAACGACGTCGTTTTACATATAATTCGGTTTTTCGGTTAAAACTGAAATAAATTTAAAAACACCGAACCGAAAACCGAGATATACCTATTTCTTAAACCGAACCAAAACCGAAAACCGAAAAACCAAACACCAAATTAGTCGGTTCGGTTTTGATTTGCTCACCCCTACGTGTGCCCATTAATTATGATTACAACTATGGGCATATTATGGGCTTACCGACGGGTGTTATATTGTAACTATTATAATAGGTACGAAATAAATAATGGTTCAGAACTGTAAATATATATGATCTGTGTGGAGTTTTTATAATGCCTGCATAGATAACAGTTTAGAACAGTTATATGTACTGCTTAACAATCGTGGTATTGCGATTTCTATACGATTGACATTAAACTTATCATTATCAGTCAAAACTTTCTTTTCTTTTCCTCTCTATTTCTCACAAGAGTACTATGACTCTTTTTCACAGCTTGTTTAGAATATTACTTAACTAACAGAAGGTTTGAAGATATGAAACAAAAATTAGGTGAGCCCTTATACATTGTTTGTAAGAAGTCCTTATGATAAGAATATATCGCAGTTTGTTATAGGCTTATAGCCTGTATAGCTTGCAAATAAATAGAATAATTTGTTATAATTATATTGCCTGTTGCAACCTTTTTTTTTTCTTTCTTTCTTTCTTTCAATGCCGGGTGCAACTTGGTGATCGACCGACAAAAGGATATAAATTGATGAAGTCCATGGAAGTATTCAGTTCATTGATAATATCACGACATGCCCGTTGAACACTACGATGAAGGTACTAGATAGAATCGATAGTGGAGATTTTCTTAGGTATACTCAACAGGCCACCACATATTCATGCGCTGCCCAAATGATATCACGATATATTTCTTCTGATTATAAATATAAGGCATATTTAAGAGTTGATCTTGCTCCTAAATAAATATAAGATATAGTTTTTATATTTGTTAATTTTTCTTATAATTTACTTCTATTGATACTTCCTCAACAATAATCAGAGAGGTGAAGAAATAAAGGAAGATGACTATGATATTTAAAAAATATATGTCATATTAATTAACTTAGTTTAATCAAATAAACTAAATATACCTTATATTAAAGATCAGAGGGAGTATCAAATATTTCAACCTGCAAGTCAACTTACGTGGCGGTTTTTCCTTCATAGAGGGTACACCAGCCCGTCCAAAATACAAGTCATATAAGGAGTTATTAATTGCACATTTTCACTTTTATTGGTATAAAAAAAACTTTTAAAATCAGATGAAAAACGCATTGTAAGACCGGATATGGGATCAGTCTCGATACATGCAGTCATAAAAGTCTATTATTGTTAAAACCAGATGCTCAATCGATCTTATATATAAAAATACTTTTTAGACCGGACCTTTAAAATAGGAGATTTTAAAAGTCAAACTTTTAAAATATTAGGTCTTAAAAATCCCTTTCTAACGTTACTAAAAGAAGAAAGGACTTTTAAGACCGGATGTGTGTTTTCACATCTGGTTTTAAAGATCCTATCTATAACAAAAAAAAAAAAAAAAAGACGAAAGGCACAAGTCCGACCAACGAAATGGGTTTTTCCATTACGAATAATACTCAAATCCTCACCATCATGACTCACCCAAGGCCATGAGCAAGTAAAATCATCCTAATATTCAGAGAACTGAAGCAAAATTGACCAAATCCATTCTCCCACAAAGGCTCAAAGGAGTTCTTAATGATATTGTGTCTCCTTTTCAAGCAAGCTTTATCAAGGGGAGGCTTATTCAGGATAATCTCATTGTTGGACAAGAACTTCTTCATATCATGAGTAAGAATAGAAGTCGGAGAGGTCTTAAGGCGATGAAGATTGATCTCGAAAAAGCTTATGATAGGATTAGATGGGACTTTTTAAAGCAAGTTCTTGTTGATGTTGGCTTTGAAGATTCCTTTATTCATCTGATCCTATCCTGTGTTTCTTCTGTTCAATATAATGTACTGTGGAATAGCTCTCAGACTAAGTTCTTGACCCCTCAGAGGGGCCTTCGCCAGGGGGATTCCATGTCCCCCCTTTTGTTTGTTCTATGTATGGATCGACTTTCGCATCTTATTTGTGATGAGGTCATGGTAGGTAATTGGAAAGCGATATCTACTTCTAGGAATGGGCCTAAGATTTCGCACTTGATGTTCGCGGACGATATTTTTCTGTTTGGTGTCGCCTCGATAAGATAAGTTGAGTATATGATGTCTTGTCTGAAAAAATTCACTGATGCCTCGGGGGGTAGAGTGAATAGATTGAAGTCCTCTTTGTTTTTCTCGCCTAGAGTCTCTATTCAAGCCAGAAATTCAATCAGGGATCTGACTCAAATGAATATCTCGGCTGAAATTGGGAGATATCTTGGTTTCCCTTTAACCAGATCCAGGAGAAGCAGGGAAAAACTTAATTATATTGTTGAGAGGGTGCAGGCTAAGCTCTCGGCTTGGAAAGCGAGGTCATTATCCATTACAAGCCGTATTACCCTGCCAAGTCTGTTTTAAGCTCCATCCCGTTTTATCCTATGCAAGTTGCTAGACTTCCTAGGGGTATTTGTCTGGAAGTGGAAAGACTCCAAAGGAACTTTATTTGGGGTCACGACGAAACTCGATCCTGTTTTCATTCGGTGGGTTGGGATTGTATAACGCAACCTAAGGAATTTAGGGGCCTTTGTTTTAGACGATTACAGTCTTTCAATAAAGCATGTGGTGCCAAACTTGCTTGGAAATTGCTATCGGGAACTAAAGGGCTGTGGGCCGATGTCCTCCTACAAAGGTATATGATGCGGGAAGGGGACTCGTTATTCTCTTTCAAATCTGGGGATTCAAAACTTTGGCGCTTCATTGTTTCACAGAAGAATACTGTTGATTTGGGTACCAAATGGTACATTAGAAATGGGCAGATGGTTAATTTTTTTGATGATCGGTGGTTGTTTGAGGGGAGAATTAAGGATTTTTGTGTTAGAAATATTTTTGAGGAGGACACTAATACCCAAGTGGCAGATTGGGTCGTTGATGGCTTTTGGGATTTATCTAGACTTGCTAACATTGTGCAGCCATCAATTATGTCGAGACTAATGGCTCACTTGGTTCCTAATCCTGAGGCTGGCCATGATATCATGATTTGGGGTGCTTCTAGTAATGGATTATTCTCTACTAGAAGTGCTTATTTTCTCATTGAAAATAATCCAACCACTTCGAATTGTAAGTTATTCAAACATGTGTGGAAGTGGAAGGGTGCGGAACGGATTCGAGTTTTTTTGTGGATGGTTGTCTTAGATAAATTGCTGACTAACACTAGGAGGAGTACTTGGTCTAACGCTGATGCAAGTTGTGGCTTTTGTCATAGTCAGGTGGAGGACACCATTCATATCTTGAGAGATTGTAGTTATGCTAAACAGATGTGGCTTAAGCTTGTTCCAACTAGGTATGTTTCTATGTTTTTCTCAGCTTCTTTAAATAACTGGATGGCGTTGAACTTATATGGTAAATTTAGTGCTGAAATGGGCCCTTGCTGGTCTCTGATCTTTGGAGTTTCAATTTGGAAACTATGGCATTGGCGGAACGCTTTTGTCTTTGAATTTGATTTCAAAAAACCCTCAAAACCAGACTTTATTATTTCTCATTGCTGGAGACATTTTACATGCTTTAATTATGCTTTGGCTGGTTTATTTAGGTGTCAGAACTCTGCTGATGATACGTGCTGTTGGCAAAGATCGGAAGATGGCTGGGTCAAATTAAATACTGATGGTGCAATGGTTTTAAGCACTTCTAAAGCTGGTTGCGGTGGTGTTTTGAGAGATAGTTCTGGTGTATGGATTGCTAGTTTTTGTAAACAATTAGGTATGTGTTATGCTAGGGAGGCGGAGGAATGGGCGATTGTTGAAGGTTTATTGCTTGCATGGGATTTAGGAATTAAGAAAATCATTGTTGAATCTGATGTAGCGGAGCTTGTTTCCTGTCTCGCTGGGAGCCAGTCCGGTATGATAGTTTGCTGGTTAGTAGGATTAGGGAACTAATGGTTAGAGATTGGTCTGTTTCCTTATGCTTTATTCCTAGAGATTTTAACAAACTTGCTAATGCCTTGGCCAAATGGGGCCTTTCTAAGTCTAGTATCTTTAGTGATTGTCCTCCTTCCTTGAAGGCCATTGCTGATCAGGATTGTTCGGAGCTTTCCCCTTCTCTATGTAATTTCCTTTATGTAATTTGGCTTCTAGCCTCTTCTGTTATCAAAATAAAAAATAAAAAATCCCCACGATGCCAATTCATATCCACACAAACTAGATGTAGAAGAATTGAGGAGCATTATACCACACAAAGGCCACAAGAATTGAATATTGAATACCATTGGCTTAGCCTCCCTTACTCATCCATGCGCTTCACCTTCATTATGAGCACTTCATCCATTTCTTTGTCATAGTTAGTTGCAGGTCTCAACCATCTCAGTTGCAGATCATACTGGCGATTCAAATCTCCTGGAGGAACCTTACCGAATATCCGCTGCAACCTTGTGATTATAGCAGTGTCAATCCTCTTTGAACAAGATCTCACCCATGTCCGCCGATCGATTCCAAATTTGACCACCGCCTAACTCCTCCCACCCAACAATCACCTCCAATCTCCAATCACTACCCAAAAAAAAAAAAAAATCAGTTTTTGCGACGGAAAAAATCCATCACAAAAAAGGGTTTTTCTGTCGCAAAAAGAATTTGTGACGGATTTCGTCTGTCGCAAAAAAGCTCGTCACAATTGCAATGGAAAATCGAAAATCCGTCGCAAATTTCGAATTTTGCGACGGAAATTAAATTCCGTCGCAAAATAGTGACGGAAACACAATCCGTCGCAACAGACTCTATGTCCGTTGCAAATCCCAAGGCATTTGCAATGGATCCTTATTCCGTTGCAAATCCTAAATTTTTTTTAATTTTTTTTTAATTTTGCTTTTTTAGATTAGTGGAATCACTAATTTTCAATTTTTTTTAAAAAATAAAATAAAAATTTGGAAAAAATAATTTTTATTTTTTTATTTGTTTTATTTCAAAAATGCTTATTCCTATCGCAAATTTTGTTTTTGATATGTTTTTGAAAAAATAATTAAAAAATTATAAAAATGACATTTAAAATTTAAAAATATAATAATAAACGTGTATTTGATAAAAATATATAATAACAATCAGAAATAGTTTACATAGATAAAACAAAATATAAATAATATTGTTTAAACAGCATCATCATCATCATCATCACCAACACCAGGAGCCAGCTCCGTACCCTTGTCTTTCATTAGGGACTTAAGTTGAAGTTGCATAAGCTTCATCATCTTCGCTTGCTGGCTCATCTGCTGCCTCATCATCTCCCGTTCTTGGAGTATCTGCTGCCTCATCATCTCCTGTTCCTGGAGCATCTGCTGCTTGATCATCTCCTGCTCCTGAGTCATCTGCTGTTTCATCATCTCCTGTTCCTGAGTCATCTGCTGTCGTGTCTCGTTAAGCTCCTCCACCAATGCCTTCATCTTTTTTATCTCATCTGCAAAAATATTAGGAAGTACGTTTATTTTTTGTACATCATTTAGATGGACCAAGGAATGAAAATGTAACAATCAGTAGCAAATGTATAACATTTACCTACAGAAACACCTTCAGTGCCGGATGAGGAGCGCTTCGTTTGCTTCAGTCTGCTGGCAAATTATCCATCCATATGTATAACTTGTTGACGAATTTTTCACAAACAAAAAAAGAAAGAAATTTAAAATATGAAATTCATATTCTAATTATACATTTCAAATTCTATATTATATATAAGAAATTCTATAATAAAATAAAAAATATAAATTAGAATACTCTAATGCTAATAAAATAATTATATAAATATAAATATATATAAATATATTAAATAAATAATATTATATTCATATTCTTATTTAAAAAAAAGAATATACTAATTAAATATTCTAATAAATTGAAAAATGAAATAGAAATATTTATTAAGATATTAGAGATTATTAAAAGATATTTCCTAAATTGACATCTTCCTAACTAGTTTGATTACGATACATATACAAAAGCAATATAATAGTAGTAACTTAAAATGTTAAAATAGAATCCGATGTTCACCCACAATGAGAAAAAATTATTTCATGCATGTACACAAAATAAACAGAACATGTACACCTTAATTTTTTACCACGACATAACCATACACAGAAAATTTCCAGAGAAATCAGAGGCATATGACTAATAAAGACAACATCATTATGATTATTTTAACAAGGAAATTTATGACATCAAAATTCATACATGCAATTGCAGTTTTAAGTTTTGAAATTTTTCTACCCAAACTTTTAATGAAAGAACGAATATTGAATATTATAGGAAGTTGTTAGGCTTACCTAGAGGTTCAGACCACAAGTAAGGAGTGCCAGAGGTTGTGAGGCCAAGGAGGAACAAAGGAGAACCCAATCACGAACTAGAGGCCGTAGGTCGCAACGAGGAGGACTGCCAGAGCAACAGGAAGAAGAAGAGAAAGGGGGTCGGCGATAAAGGGAAGGGGGTGGGGGACGTTGGAAGGGGGAGGGGGTGGGTCGACGATGGAAAGGGAGGGGGGCTCAGCGGTGGAAGGGGGTGGGGGACGATGGAGGAGGGGAGGCGGGGTCGGCGATGGAGGAGGGGAGGGGGGGTTGGCGATGGAGGCGTGGGGGAGGGGGGTCGGCGATTTTTTGGGGGGGGGGGCTAGGGGACAATGAAAAGGGGGGAATGCCACCGATCTGCGACGGACAACATGTCCGTCGCAACCCCCAGCTGGGGGTTGCGACGAATTGACTTTGGAGTTTGCGACGGATTTTACTTTTCCATCGCTTTTTTTTTTTACGACGGAATTTTATTTCCGTCGCAAATACTCAAATATTTGCGACGGAAAAAATTCTATTGCAAAATCCGTCGCTATTTACGATTTTTCTAGTAGTGAATTGTCCCTTTCCCCATCAAAATCGCCCATCGGCACACTCCATAGCACCCAAACACCAATAGACACACCCAAAAGAGTCTCCTACTCCCACCTGCCCATCGACGAAAAAGTGACACAAATGGTTGCGTCTCTAAGCGAGGATGAATACCCCTACTTTTTTTTTTTTGGGGATAAAAAAGAGACATCTCATCTAACCATCTATGGGCATACTATCCCTACTACACTCAATATTAACAATCCTTGCTAAAGTCTCAGACGGCTTTAGACTTCATAAAGACCCATCCTTAACTCCAAACCACTCTTCGCTAGGAGGTCCACCACAGAGTTGCATGAGTGAGGTACATATGTAATCCTGGTTTCCCAGTCCATATTCAACATCAATGAAACTTCATGTAGAATGCCAGAGTCTATATGTGTCCCCCTACGTCCATGGAGTACAAGGTCAAGGCATTCTGTGGAATCGATTTCCAGCCAGACTTTCTTGAAACCCATAGTCCATGCCATTTTTAGCCCAAGAAGACACGCCTAGATTTTTGCAGTTAACCCATCTCCCTCCTCGATAGGATGAACGAATCCTTTAACGAATCTCTTGACATTGTTCTTGATCAAACCCCCACAAGCAGACTTCATAGCTATAGCGGAGAATGCATCATCCATATTGACCTTCACCTAGTCGCCTTCTAGGGGTCGCCAAGACTCACGAGTTGGGGCAAGAGAAACGCCCTAAACTTGCAACCCTGCTAGACGATCATTAGTGTGAGTGAGTCTCTCTACCATCGCACCAGTACTAGCAAGGATAGTGTCATTAGGTATAAGTTTCTTCTCAAAGACATACAGATTCCTTCGACGTCACAACCACCAACACAGTACTGTGAACTTGGAAGCCCACTGCTGACACGTTTCTAATTTGCCACGAAGATTCCACCATACCTAATCGGAGAGGTTCATATTACAGAACATACGCCATCGGGTCAGCACCACTTGAACACCCCTACTTTGGATGGTATGAATATCTACAAAATAACAGAAGTAAAAATGAAACAGGTCAAAGAAGACAAAATAAAAATTGCGAATCTAGAGAAGCTAAAACAAAAACAAAAGACAATGAGAGCAGAGGAGGAGAGAGCAATTTTCGTGCTATCAGAAAATTTTTTAGAGAGGTCCTTGAGATGAGGTTAAGGAGAGTGCGAGGCGAGATTTACAAGGTCGAAGAGAGGTTAAGAGAGCGAAATTTAATTTTCAATGTAGGAAAATTGAAGATTCATCTTTTAAACTTTTTAGAACGGACTTTTTAAAAATTCAGTCTTAAAAGTAAGACTTTTTTTTTAATTTACAAAACTGCCACCTATCATACTTTTTGGACTGGACTTTTAAAACATTAGGTCTTATAAGTAAGACTTTTAAGACCTTATATTTTACATGTCTGCTCTAAAAATTTCTTTATATATTTACGGAATTGCTAGTGGTTATACTTTTTAGACCTGATCCTCTATAATGTGGTCTAAAAACCACTTTATATATTTACGGAACTGCCACCGGTCATACTTTTTAAACCTGATCCTCTATAATCCGGTCTAAAAATTTCTTTATATATTTACGGAACTGCCACCGATAATACTTTTTAGACTTAATCCTCTATAATGCGGTCTAAAAATTTATTTATATTTATAAAACTGCTATCGATCATATTTTTTAAAAACCTTTTTTGTACAAGTGTTTTATCCTTATTTATTGGTGATACAAATGGAGTGAGGAGAAAAATGAGAAATGTAGGACATATTTGAATAGAGACAAAGTTGAATTTATTTTAATTTTAGAAAAATTTTATGACTTAATAACCTTTCTCAAATTCAATTATGGGTTTAAAAGTGATTTATATTTTGAACCTAAAACCTTCTGAATTTAGATGAATATAGGGGGAGCCAAGAGATTTGCGAAACAAGGGAAATAATATGGGAATTCATAAGGCGCAATTCTCAAAATGTTATCAAAATAAGTACATTCCATTTAAAAAGCCGCCAACTAAGGTGACATGGAGGATAAAGAAAGGGCTTGTTTAAAATAGGGTTAGGAAGCCTAAGAAATTCGGTTGAGAAAAAGGGAAGCATAAAGATGCTTTTTTTCTTATCTGCTTTTTATATACTGGTCTTTTTAATTAGAGGGGTGAGACATTTTTTAAATTTTATTTTTATTTTTTATATATTTTATTTATTTAGATTAAATTATATACTATTTTCTGGAATATTTTTTTTATCCAGTATCTCAAATTAATTAGTTTTCAATTCTACATTAAAAAATATTTGTCCTGTAACACTAGTATC
Source organism: Acacia crassicarpa (assembly GCA_034222035.1). Taxonomy (NCBI): domain Eukaryota; kingdom Viridiplantae; phylum Streptophyta; class Magnoliopsida; order Fabales; family Fabaceae; genus Acacia; species Acacia crassicarpa. The sequence goes on from JAWXYG010000003.1 coordinate 11,981,398, forward strand.
CTGAAAACTAATTAATTTAAGATACTGAGTGCAAAAAAAATTTCAGAAAGTAGCACATAATTTAATCTAAATAAAAAAAATGTTTCATCCCTCTAATTAGAAGGACAAACATGTAAGAAGCATTTAATGTGAACTCGAGAAAAAGCTAGTTGAGGGGAAAAATATGTGTTGTATAGCTTTGTGGGCAACTAACTTTTTACTTGTCTAAGGTTAATGTAACTATTTCTGATTTCTGATTTTTCCCTGTATTTAATTTTTTAAAAAACTGACTTCTCAATATACTATTAAGATAAATTTTTGTTAGACTGGTTTTTTAGTAAAAGCTCAGGACACTAAAGTGACTTTTGCCCAATTTCTTTTTATAAAAGTCATTATTTTCAATATTAATCCAAACAAGATTGGGCTGAGCATAAATGATGTTATCCTGTCATAATACCTAAGAATTTCTCCCCATATATAATGTCCCTCTCGTTCGTCAATTAGGGGCCGCCATATACCCTTAAAATGTTTTCTTTCTTTTTTGGCCCTTTTTTCTCTTAGATAATGAATGAGATTCGAACAATAATTCATCAACTTTTTTAACACGCCCGCCAGCTGGGAAAAATGGCGATGTGTGATCACTAATATTGCGTATCTGTGGCTCCATTTGCTGCATCTTTTGCGTAAGCAAATGGGGTCCCTTTGAATTATACCACACACTCTCACTCACTGATTGGGACAGAAATATTTTGAGGTCTCTTCTCTGATTTCTTATTAACCACAACTTTCATAATATAAGTATATATCTTTTTTTTTTTGATACAAGGTGATAGGGGAGGGAGATCGAACCCAGGACCGAAAAGTGGGAAATTAATCTCAATATCACTGCACTACTAGTAGTGCTGGTTAAGTATATATCTTATTCCTTCCTCGTTTCACTAACTGGTCGATTCACTATGATGATGCACCAATGGCTCTGCGTGTTGTGTAGGGCTTAACACTTACAAAGTTGTAAGGACCCTACCCCACTAATTATTCATTTTAGTGCCTTTTTCTTTTCTTGCTGATTGATGCTTTGCTTTATGAATGTTTCTAGTCCAGCAGCCACCGAGCCGAGGAGGATAAGAGCGTACGTGGCTTTCGACTTGTCATATTTCAAATTGAAGTTATTACAAAAGAATGTTATTATTTTGCATACGAAAGTACTGAAAAATCTGACCTACAGTGCCTGTTTTTAATTGTTTCAACTTGAAATAAATTGATAAATTATGCAGTAACTCTATGTCTTTATTCATTGATGGTGTAGAATACTTATAAGGTGATCCATAGAAATGTTTAGTCTAACTAAACCTAATAGAATATCTCCTATAATCAAGGAGTATTCAAAATTCAAATAAGTATTTGAAATTCAAATAAAACTACATAACAAAATAATCTAATAATCCTACTAATAATAATAAATAAGTATTTAACCTAACTCTAATTAGTGTTAGGGTTTCAGCTATCATAGCGGCTAAATAGGGTCCAACTTCTAACACTCCCCCTCAAGCTAGGGAATGGAGATGTTGATCATTCTCATCTTGCTTTTAAGTACTTTGAATTTCTCTTGGATGAGTGACTTCGTCATAATATCTATAATTTGCTTTCCTAATAGAATGTAAGATAGATTAATGATCTTAGCTTTCATTTTTTCTTAAATGAAGTGCTTATCAATATCCACATGCTTCATTTTTGTGTTGAATAGGATTGTGAGCAATTTTATTTGTTGACATATTATCACACCACACTTTAAAAGGTCCATCGGTCTCTGCTTTAATTTCATTTAGGAGTCGTTAGATCCACATCCCTTCAGATAAACCCAAAGACAAAGCTCTATATTCTGATTTTGCTGAAGTGCGTGAGACAACTGGTTGTTTCTTGCTCTCCATGTGACAAGATTTCCCCATACATATGTGCGGTAACCTACAGTAGAACGTCAGCCAACCTTGGGAACACCCCAGTCAGCATCAATATATAACTCTTACTTCCTTTAGCAAAGAATAAATTGAGTCCTGGAGTCCTTTTGAGATATCTGAGGATTCTATATGCTCCTTCTGTGAGGTTCTTGAGAATTGACTCACAACACTAATAGGGAACCCTATATCAGGTCGTGTGTGAGAAAGATAGATTAACTTTCCCACTAACTTTTGATATCTTTCTTTGTTAACTATTGTACCATCTGGTCTAATGGTTAATTTTTGGTTTAGCTCCATTGAAGTACAGGCTAGTTAGCTAGATCCTAGCATGCCTGTTTATTTTAGCAAATCTAGAGTATAATTTCTTTGTGATACATTGATCCCCTGTGGAGTTCTTGCTACTTCCTTTCCTAAAAAATATCTCAAGGATCCAAGATCTTTGATTTCTAATTCAGTGGCCAACTTCTTTTTCAATATGATAATTTCTTCTGCATCATCACTAATTACACCAATATCATCGACACAAGCAATTGAGGTTGTTATCTTATTACCATAACGTTTGATAAAAAAGGTATCATTAGACTTACAGTGGGCATAACCCCAAGACTTAATTGCCCAAGTAAATATTTCAAATCAGGCTAGCTCTTGGTGACTGTTTTAACCCATAAAAAGATTTATATAGTCTGCAGACTTGATGTGAGTATTTAGAAGTTTTTACCCCTAGAGGAATCTCCATATATACCTCATCTTCAAGATCTCCATGAAAAAAATGCATTTTTCATATCCATATGATAAAGATCGTCAATCCAAGTTTGCAGCCACACACACATATATATAAGTCCGGATGTAGATTCTTCTATAAAAAAGTTCTTAGGGAACTCAGTGATATAGATGAGCTTGTCAATGACTACCCTATGACTTTTCAATATATGGTAACATTCTCACTCAAGTCCCAATGACTAGAATAAATATAAAAAAAGTCTCAGTGTGGATTTTTCTATAAAAAAAATTCCTTAGGACCTCAGTGACATAAATTAAATATGCTTGCATTGTCAATGACTACTTTATGACTTGTCAATATAGTCACATACATCTTTCAATGAAAGCTGTTTTAATTAATATAGATATGCTTGTTAATGGCACTCTATAACATATATGAGCTCGCTAATAACCACTCTATAACTTATCAATATAGTCACTTGTCAAAAAATAGGCTCACATTTGGAATATATATAACTAAGCTCACTAGAAATTGTTTTAATAGAGGAATTTATATTGTGACTTTTTTATAGAGGAATCTACATTGAGATTTTTTTAATATTTTTTCTTGTCCTTGGACCTTTGTTAGATTTTCCCTATGAATATTTCTCCACGTGATTTTAAAATTTCAAGAAATATTTGTTGCTGGTGGGGTTACATGTAGTGCAGGCTATTCGAGTACTATTCAGGCATTTTGTTAGTCCTTTTCACTGGTGACAGATAAATATGTATGTGTATATATGTCATTTTCGTCGCTTATATTTGCAATGGTTTTTACATTATATTATTGTGGCCAAACTCTGCAAAAGCATACAATCAAAATTATCTGCATAATTATATTAATTACAAGTAACGGTAACATTTTTATAAGCCGCGCATTTTCAAACAGATAAGATTACGTTGTACAGTTTCCCTCAAAGCAAACTTTCAAATCACCGCACAACGATGCTGGACATGCACTCTGCAAATTAAACCAGCTAGATCGATGGATTATAGAGGAAAGCTTTCTAGCTTAAGGTCTTTTTTGCTGATTACATAAATACGAACAAATACACATAGTAAGTTGTCAAAGAACGACATATAGTGAGACGACAGTGAATGTCCATATACACATATACGTGGATGTCTATTGCCTATGGCTTGGTGACTCAAGTGACCCATCGGATGTGATGAGAAATAGACACGTCGCCTTATAATTGACAGCCCAAGTATCTGTGGGTAGATTTGGCTGTCAGGCTGATACCGGTCGATTCATTCATGTTCCAACACGTTTCGGAGGAACCCACGATATGTGCAGAGAAACAGACGACACCTGTAAAGGGTTTGTCATACGGACACGGGCCTTGGCACTCTCACCTTGCACGATTGTTAACGTTGAAGGAAACAACGTTCCCAATAAGACCAAACCAGAAGCAGTGCGAGAGGGATTATATAGATGGAATATGTCTCTATTAGCTGGAGGGAGTTGCAGAGAGAATCTAAGCAAGTGGCGGATACGTCACTTTAATTAGCACGTGTTCAGTCTTCAAATAATGGAAACAACAACAGCAAACCTAGCTAGCTAGGGTTTGGTACATATGGGGGATGTGATTGGTCACGTATACATTCATTAAAATTAAGGTTACGCACTATATGTGTTTCGTTACTAAATGCCACAATATGTTTGGTCAAAACTCCGCGCTATATATATCATTGCGTGTACCATATGCTTCTGTTTGTTCTTCTCACTCCCTCAAAGGTCGTTGCGTACTTTTCCACTGACGTTTTATCTGTCCAGTTTTATTGGCAGTTACTTAAGTACTCTATAATCATCTTACCCGGATGTATAAGTGCTTCATTCTTCTCCATTAATTCTCCATCGAAACGCATACTTTTTATTACGCTCATGAATCCGAGTCCAAGGCCACAAATTATCAGACTTATGACGTGGATTTCACCCCACACACAGACACACATATTCTATATCAGTTCCAAGTCTTGCCATATCATTTTTTTTCCCCGTATGAATAGGGTAAATATGATTTGCTTGGTTTGCTCATCCGGACCTGTTCATATGTATCCCAAGCCAGGGGCGGATTCAGAAATTTACAGAAGGGGAGGCACAATTAGCAGGGTGGGGGGTTCGGGGGCAGCGCCCATGAATTTTTTTTTTTTTTAAGGAAAGTTTTAAATACATTAAAAAAAATATATAAACAAGAAAAAAATAAAAAAATATTTATGAAATCAAGTGAATATTAATTATGTAATAAAAGAGATAATTATTTTACAAACCTGTCACTTAGAAAAGCAAGCCTAAGTACAGTTAGAAATGCAACTATATAAATTACAATGAAGAGTGGACACTCGATAAGTTCGAGTACGTATATTTTAATAAGAAAAGTATATTACAATAAAAATAATTATAATGTCGTCATTCTAGGTCTTATCTTTTGGAATTCCATTGTAATTGTCTTATTATGATTGTTATCAAATACATCTTTTTTCAATATAAGGCATTAAATAATCATTCAACCATTTATCCACATCCCATTACGAAGTATAGTCTTAATGTATCAAAAGTAGGCACTTAATTTAAAGGTAGGCAGCAATCATTCAAACATATAATTTTTTTTAAATTTTTTTTTAAAAAAACAAATTCAAGGGGGGGCACTTGCTCCCCTTATCAAGTATGTGGGTCCGCCTATGTCCCAAGCTCGAGTCTTCTCGCGATCTCAAAATAAAATAAAAAATAGTTATTTGTAATAGGTATGTGTTGGTTTCTTTAATTAAATACCTTCTTTAATTACATACATTGAAACTATCCGCACCCTTAACGAAAACGCCTTAGTAAGTGTCAACAATAGGAATAGTTTGACAAAAAAATTATAAATTTAGGAGATAAAAATGATTAAGATTTAAGACCAAAGTAAACCCTCTAAATAGCTCTTATATTTAGGAACCCTCTAAATAGCTCTTATATTTAGGATCAAAAGAAAATATAATTAATAAACATATTCTTAACATATTAATCAATAAATAATGATGAAAACGAAGATCATACGTGCACACAAAGTTACGTGAGATTTGGCAAAAATGAGAAGAAGAGGCAAACGGCTAGGATTGAGATTGCAAGTCAACGTACATTTTATCTTTCAGTGATTGTAAATTCGTAATTATGTATACGTACACATACAAAAGAACGCGATGAGAAACCAATAGACAAATTAGGAAACACAATCGGAGAATCACAATTGAATATACGCTAGGCTCAAGTTATGAAAAACGATAGAGTAGTAGGTAAATCAAGGAACACTAAATTAAAATATATTTCATTATTATGAGAAGCCAATGACAGTGTGAATAATTTTATGATCTGAAGTCGCCCGGTTCAGAAAAGATTGTTTATATGTCTGGGTGGAGGCAATAAAATTAGAATGGACTGAAAAATAAATTATTTCCTCCAATCCTAAATATAAGATATAGTTGATTTTTTCCTAAAAATTAAAGAAGCTAAATAAACTACTTAATTATATATTAGGCACAATAATTTGAAGAAAAAACGTTAAATATAAATATTTTAAAGTAATTTAATAAATTTTTTAATATCTTAAAAAATCAAATTTATCTTATATTTAGGACCGGAGGTGGTATATTTCATAAGACAAGGACAATAAAACCAGCCAAAAAAAAAATTAATTAGCAATATTTATATTATATCATAGGGGAACAAAGCAAAACATAAAATTGTGGAGATCGAAAATTCGTTCTTGATGTCAATAATGAAAATGAATTAATAGCCAAGAAAAAGTCTGAATTTCAATGATTAAAAGGTTGGTCCAGAAAATACTTATCGAGAGATTCTATCGTGCAAGAAGTGTGTGGCCGAGCAAAAAGGTGGTGAGGAAAAATCTGGGTAAAGAAGGAAAGCATGAGGCGCCGAATAGAAAGAAATTCGTGGGGACTGAGGAAGCATGTCCGTGGGTGGGCTAGGAAGTCTCTGGAAATGGACCAAAAATCTATTGACAGGTGCCACTCCAGCTGGCCTCATGATGGCATTGGTCAACTTCAAACTCCACCTTCACCTGTATTCAGGTGATCCATGGATTTTGAGATCCCCCTAGGTCAGCTTCTGCACATTTTTTTAAAAAATACTGTGGATCCCACACTTAAGAAACTTCCAAGACGCCCTCTCGCACCACCGTAAATATCTAAATAGGGTTTTATTCTAGTTTGAGTGTATATGTACATGATGAGTTGTATGAAATATTGTTCATGATGCAGGAAAAGATTGTACAGAGGATCTATCAGGTCTGATCTTCTCCCAAGTTGAGTTGTATGTTGGAAAATTAAAATGTTGATCAAATTAAGATAATGAAAGGTGCCCGGCAAACAAAACATTCAATATTATTTGCAAAGAGATTTTCTGTATTCTCATGTCTGGAAGTAAGTGGACTTCAACGAACTATTCCTAGTGATTCGAATTTTTATGCTTTTATACAAAGTCACCGGCCACGCTTCGTCGTACGATAAAATGACAGTAATTCAGAGCCACATTACATCTCACATGAAGCACCGGCCGGCCAATACGACCCAACCAACACCGCTCATGACAAAACTCGAACTGTGTTGAGTTAATTACAGAAAAAAAAAAAAATACTACCTCTAATCTTAAATATAAAATATAGTGTATAGTATAATTTGTACTATAAACTATATCATATATTTAGAATCAAAGGAATCCTATAAACAAACTACAAACATCAAAACATATTCAAAATATTAATTAATAACTTCTAATCATAAAATCCTTTAATTTCGTTCACCATGGCCACTTCCTCGTGGGTCGGTTGAAGCTTGGCAAGGAATACGTAGTTGAAAAGTATTACTTCTTTTCAGTTCTAAATGTAGGATATAATTTAACACTACAAACTATATACTATATTTATGACTTGAGTATTTTTTTAAAAAAAAACTTAAGATGTTTTTAAAAAATGAAAATTAGGTAAAATCACCCTTGGAAATCTTAAGCGTACCCTGCAAACTTTGTATGTGATTTAAGTCATGGTACTGTGAAGTATTAAATATAAATATTATTTCGGCAATTGAGGGATTAGTCCTCTCCATCACCAAGTACATGTTTTAGTCAGAGTGAGAAAAATATATTTACATAAGTTAAGATTAAATTCTTCTCACACACTCGTACCTCATAAAATCATAAATTACGTTTAAAAGACAGTTTTTATAGCCAAACCAAATGGGCACTAACCCTTGTTGGTTACGTTGTTACATTTTGACTAGTCAAAGCATATTAGAGTTTTTTTCTTTTAGCTAAGCATATGAATCTTTTTATTAGAGGTAATCTTATTTAAGGTATTATTAGACGTTAAATATAAACATTTCTTCTAACAGAAATTCAAACTTTGATTTACTGCATTGCGAGGCACTATTCCCTTCTTCTACTAGACCAAACTTACCCGTTGTATCCGTTGATATATTATACGGTGTAGTTGCTTACGCCAAGAATTTCTCGAACCTCCGTTTCCAAGTCTTTGGGCTCGTTGGACAGAAGCACCACCCCGACCCTACGTGGACAAGCACTACAGGTTCGGATATCCTGCCAATTCCGACATGCCGCACATTAGCTGGATGCCACTGCCCCATCCAATTCCCTCGACTAATTATGTAACCTGAAACTAATCAAACTATCCTGTCCCATGCATGTCCCTTTGGAATTTGACTCATCAAATTTGTAATTTGTTATTTATCCATTGTGTGTGTTTTTCTAAACAAAAATTATAGTCCCTTCATTTTTTTAACTAGTTATTTTTCAAAGAAACTTATAAATTTTATTCATATATATATATATGTATGTCTTTTTTAAAATATAAGAGAATCTCTCACATCTATTCCAAAATCTCTATTCGTAGGCACCATAACTAAGATACCTAGACATCAATGACACTTGGTCGGATTAGAGATGCTGAAAGAATGAAGAATAATAGAGAGCGCTACTTGCAAACGCACCAATATGATAGCATTAGAAAAAGAAAGATAGAAAACAACTATAGTTGACAATTGATAAGTTCAAACTAATATCCTAAAATAAGAAAGTTAATTAATTATCCATATAAGCGTAGAGACACGATCAAAAGATATAATCCATAGCTAATATAAGAAAAAGATAAGGAAATCTCAATATATAGGATGGCGCGCAACGTTTCAATGTCCGACATATCTGGCTAGCTAGCTAGTTGGTATTGCTTTCTCATGGCATTAATTGAATATATTTATATTATATGACGTTAAAATCCGAAAACTATGACATAATTATAGTACTCTAATTTCTTGGAGGTGAAAGAAAAAAGAAACAAAAAATAGGGAAAGTCAATTAGTCACGCTAGAGACATAAATAGTCATAGATAATTATGAAATTACATCATTTCGAATGGGATAAGAGAGTTCCAATAATATATATATATATATATATATATTATTCCCTTAATTGAAGAAAGGGAAAATTCTAAATAAATACCGTTTGAATTTGTAAAACCCTCAGAAGTCCGTTGAATTTGTAAAAAGACTGAAAAGTACTAAGGATTTATGAAGGATATGCAAATTCGGGTGAAATTATCTTTTTGCCCTTAGTTTTAAATAAATAAATTAAAAAAAATTAAAAAAACCCACCCCCCCACCGCCAGCCAACCACCGCCGTCCACCCCACCGGCCGGCGGTTGGTGGGGTGGGGTTTTTTCTTTTTTGTTTTTATTTATTTATTTAAAACTAAGGGCAAAAAAGTAATTTCACCCGAATTTGCATATCCCTCATAGGTCCTTGATACTTCTCAGTCCTTTTACAAATTCAACGGACTTCTGGGGGTTTTGCAAATTCAAACGGTATTTATTTAGAATTCTTCCTTGAAGAAATAATTGGAAAATAAAACAACAAGTACAAAAATGAGTAATAACCCTCAATAGATACTGGTATGATTCAATTCAATATTTTGTTCGTTTAGGTTTGATTGTGTTGTAGTTCTATAATTTAGATTAGGTTTATCAATGGATGAACTACATTGATGATATTGACCTCAAAAAAGAAACGATGGTTATTGATAGTCCACACATAGGTATTGCTCCTGTCAACAATTTTTTGTTCTTATTATAAGGCATCGACTGTCTCTAACTGACTGATTTATTGAGTTTTTTCCATTATGCCCTCAATACATCATACATAAGAGCATTATTGCGCAGCACAGTGAATAAAATGGTTTGGGCATAATATATTGATAATATATTACAAATCTTGGGTATAAATTCTAAACATACATATATTTTGCTACAAATATCCCTTGACCAATTTGGAACTGGTCCGACACCTCCATTTGTTAACATCCGCCGCCTTATCCTGGAAGCTACATCCAATACCTGGAAGCTACATCCAATATGTTGTACAATTCACATGTAGCAACAGGGGCTAGAATCCTGAAGGATCTCAGAGTAACATATTAATCTCTAGCGCAATGCATAAATAGTGTATAATAGTCATTCACAATCATGAAAATAAACAATACAGCATTTAGTATAAGCGCAATCACATAATGCACATAACGTCGACTGCAAGGCACGGCACATAGCAAGGCTCTTAATGCACACAACAATTCCCCGAACTACCAGTCATATATGCACATAGTGATGACTATAGAGCACACAGCAAGTTCCAGATCCATAGCGCTGGGAAAACAACCATAACAATTGAATGCAACAACGCGTGTCCCAAACACGAATCCACAATTATGGTACAAACATGCATATACAGATATACAGAGTACGTGAGATTAGAGTGACTACCGGTATGTTTTACCTATTCTCAAATTAGCTCCCGATTCTCTCGTCACTCCAGGTAAGTATTGAATCCTCTACTTGTTTTCCATAGTCGGTTCTCCGTTCCGACAGAACCTCCATCAAATCAAAGGAGAAATCGACCCTTGACTCTTTCTCTCCTACTCCTTCTCTCTCTATTTTGTTTCTCTCTCCTTCTTCCTCGGTCCAGAACGCATCGTGTGTCTGGTCTAGAACGCATCAACACAAAAATTGTGTCATTATTAATTGTCATGACTTACTTTATTAAAGTTACTTTATTGGTGTTTACTCAGGATTTTGCTCGGGGTTCTTCTTATAATTACAGCACGCATCACAAGACCTGCCAAATGACACCACATACCAGTGTCTTCTCCCAAAAACGTAGGGCTCACATATTTGCCCAAGAAATGTCATGTGCTACTTGGGAGACCTTGGCAATATGATAAGAAAGTTACGCATGATGGTTACACCAACAAATTCTCTTTTGTACATAAAGAGCGCAAGATTATTCTGGCATCCTTGACACCAAGAGAAGTTAGTGAGGATAATCTAAAAATGAGAGAAAAAAGAAAGCAAGAGAGAAAAGAGAGTGGAAGAGAGCAAGAAAAAAAAGGAGAGGAAAAGAGAAAAGCACCAAACTTGCTTATAAAAGAAAAAGAGGTGAAAAAGGCAATGCATTTGAAAAAGCCAATGCTCTTACTTTTGAGTAAAGAGAATAATTTTATAGATGCAAGTCCTACTAACTCTCTTCCGAATGAGGTTTCTGATTTGTTGCAGGAATTTAAAGAGGTTGATGATGCAATCCACACTGTAGATTTGTTCTTCAAGGAAGTGCATAAAGATGGAGACGAGGATTGCAATTTGAGGACAAATTCTTCTAAAGAAGGAGGGAATGATGCGGACATAGGAGGCGGCATGACCAAGGCAACAAACGTGGAGGACATACAAGGTCTTGGAGACCCAATGACAAGAGCAAGAACTAAAAAGGCTCCAGATTGAAGACCTTGAAGAATAAGCCCCAATGGATATGCATGGAGGCTTCATTGGGCCTTAGCCCAAATTCTGCATTTAGTTTTATTTTCTTACATTTAGTTAAACTTTTGTAATAAGGTTTATTGGGCTTGTTTATTGGGCTTTATGTGTAAGCAGAATTAGGTTAAACTTAATATGGATGTTGCCCATATAAGGGAACGCCATAGCTTTTGTAATGGCAGGTTTGAATTGAGGTTTTAACCTTTTTGGTGAGAGGCAAGCTTCTCTAGGGTTCTTTTGAGAATCTATGAATTTATCAAGGGCATCGATCCTTGTGGTGTTCTTGGGCTTATCAATTCTTTGGAATTGTGGCGCCTACCTGTAATCTGCAGTTTTTGTTCTAAAATTTATTCATTTCGTATCTCTCATTTCCCTTATCGTTTTTCAGTGTTCTTTGAGTCAAAATCGTGTTTCAGATCGTCATCTTTCACCTCGTTTTGGAAGCACTCAATTCCGACATCGGTAGCGTGAGATATGGTCAATTCTTTCAGGACGCGTCAGAGGCTGAAATTCTGGTGCGAAATTCCACTCCTAGTTGATCCGATCATTCTTTCCTTTCGGGAATCACATCATTTTTTGCTTCAAATCGTAAAATAGAAGAGTTAAGTGAATAAAAAACACAAAAGAGGTTAATGGTCAAAGGCAGTGGCGGACCTTAGAAGGGACAATGAGGGGCCATGGCTCCCCACCCCCCCCCCCCAAAAAAACTGTTCAATTTTTTTTATAAATTTAATATAATATAAAAATGTATGTTATCTTATATATTAGACTTGTTAGATATACATTTGACCCCTAAATATTTTTTAAATTATTTAATGAGTATACATTTGGCCCTCCAAATATTTATACCAAGGTCCGCTACTAGCCAATGGTAAAGATTTCTGAATAGGGAATGGTAAAGATCTCTAAATAGGGTTTATTTTGGAATGTGTTCGAATCAGTGTTAATATGAAATCAACGGGTATTTCTTGCTATATTGCTCAAAAGAATTGAACAATAGGCTTAGCAATTGGAATTGAGAAAATTCTATTCCTGTTGTTGCAAACATTCGATGTACCGAGAGATAAAAAAATAGAGAAAATTGATCACATGTGTGTCCCTGTTGTTGCAAACATAAGATTTACTTTTGTCTCTACCCTTATCCATATAAGGATACAAACACAATATAAAGATATGATCCATAGCATATAAAAGAAAAAGATAAGGAAATCTCAATATATATATAGCGATGGCGCGCAACGTTTCAATGACTAGCTAGCCAGCTAGTGTACATAGGTATTGGTTCTCATGGCATTAATTCTTCGCACTTCTTTGAGCAAAAAAAAAATTCTTCGCACTTAGATGCGTGCGTCATCCTTCTAGATCCTGTCTTTGTTTATTTCCTTTGCTGATAGGTCTGTTTTGTCTCAGGTCAAACCCATTGAGACAATATTTCCTCTGCGAGTTGACCCAACTCCACATTAATTAACATCGGATGATCCGGTAGTCTAATGATGATTGCTCATTTCTCGTCTCTTGACTTAAGCCTAGGGTGATCATGAGTCCCTTTCGTTTGACTTGGCTCTAGGTCAGTTCAGAATTATTCTGCTACGTACGCCATTATGGGTCCTTCAATAGTCCAAATCTCATGTATGTTAAACGTACAAATAATGAAACTAGCTAGCAAAACGAAATCTTATTATTATGCATGGGTCCTTTCCGAGGAGAGAGCAGACTAAAAGAATGGAAGCAACGTAACACCAGTTGACGTAAAATAAAGTCGAAAGTCAGAGGCAACATAAATTAAAGGGCGGTCCATAATCGAATTATGGTCATTTCTATATAATCTTCGACCAAAAAAAATTTCTATATAATCGAATTAAAGGTTGCGCACGTCACTCCGGACTCCTCTACCATTAGTTTTTGTTCATCATATCGGCTAACTAGTATTGTTTTATCTATATACAGTTTAAAATTTGAAAATTCATTTTTTGAGTTTCTTTTATATTTCATTTGATCATATACATACATATTAATATTTTAATATATTGAAAGTTGTTACCTGATTTTTTTTTCATTGATACTTAAAAATTTCTAAATATTTGAAACATTACATCATTTAAAATAGTCTCTTATACAAAATATTAAATTTACATTGAATCGTATTATTACTAGGTCATGATAATATATTCCAATAAAGTAAATTGCTTGTTTTTTAACCTAATAAGACAAAGTAAATGATTCGTATATATCTAGAAGATCGTGGGAAGAAGAAAAAGCGAGTCCTGTAACATAAATCGGATTGAGGGAGTGAAAATCGACAGCTAATTTCAAACAGAACCCGAGTCCACGTCATTAAGTATCGTATTAATAAATATATTTTAATTAAATCACACATACTAAGGAGGGACGGTTAGCTTAATGATTATAGGATACATTTTCAACTTTACTCTTATTTATGAATGAGTATCTTTCAACTCTTTTCTCTTTATCTATTTTCATTGGTATAATTAATGTGAAAAAATTGTCACAATTTCATTTATTATCCTAAAACTCAACTTATAAACATAACTAAATTTTTTTAGTTAAAAGAAATTTATACATAAGATCAGAGTGGTACAATTTTATATATTTATATTCATTTTATAAATAAAAGTAAAGAAAAAGTTCAGAAAAGTACCATTTGAACTTAAAAAAAACTCTAAAAGATATGTTAACAAATGAAAATGACACATAGATCACAAGGGAGATCAATTTTTAAATTCGAAATGTTGTGTATTTACCAAATGTTCTTTTTTTTAAGGAAAAAAAAAAATGCAAGTCCCTTCACCAACTGGAGCTCCCCTACTATTAACGTTACAGCTCTAATGACAACTTAACTAAGGCGTCGTTGACAAATTAAATAAATCCAACCCCACTGTTAACATGGATACTGAGAAATTTGTCTCATAGTTATATATCTTTGTATCTTACACCCTCCTTATAATTTTTCAATGAAACGATGGCATGAATAAATGAATATAAAATAAACCCAATTATGTCGATTTATCTTGTTATTAAATAAAGGGTTAATATGATATTTAGTCTTTTAAATTTGTCTTGATTTTGATTTTCATCTCTCAAATTTTAAGAGAATTTGATCTTTTAAGTTTCATTGGGTTTAAAATATTGATACCTATCATTAAATAAAAATCTGGACTATTTTACCCTTTAAGAAACAAAAACTAAAATGAGTGTAAGATTGAAGAACTAAAAATTGTATCCAGCTATAAATAAATTCTATATATTTACTGTTATAAAAGGGAAAAATCTGAAAGAAATAATGTCTGATTTTATGGTGCCCAAAAAATTAAAAAGAAATAAAGCCTCGATCTTTCATGGCATCCTCATCAGGATCACAACGTGTGGCGTGGGGGCCATCTTTTTTTTGTGAGGATCCCCTACGCAGAGTTTTCCATTTGAGTTTTAAAATTCAGATCACCAAAAAATCTGCTTTAATTTGCAGGCCATGTCCATCCTCATCGTCACGAGTAGCTGTGTACTAATTCCCCAAACTCTCTCATTTCGTATATAGAAAACCAATAACAGCATCTTTATCCCTCCCACCGATTCCTTCGTTCTATATTGACTCACGTCTACGTGTGACGTCCCTCCCTCCCTTCTATATAATCCCCTCCCTCATTCTCCACACTCACACACCTCTAACATTCCCTGCATTTCTCTCTAAATCTTCACTTTCTCTCACAATGGATTCGTTTCTTGCTTTCTCTCTTTTATTATTTCTCATACCCTTCTTCTCTTCCCTCTTCTTGTTCTTCAACAAGAAACTCACAAAACCCCACACCAGTCCCCAGCTTCCTCCTGGTTCCATGGGATGGCCCCATATAGGAGAGACCCTTCAGCTCTATTCTCAGAACCCCAATGTTTTCTTCGCCGCCAGACAGAAAAGGTTTCTCCTCTCTTTGTCCTCGCTCTTGTTTTGTTTTCTTTCTTTTTATTTCGTGGTTGTTCTTCGTTAATGCGACGATTGAATTGATTCACAGGTATGGTGAAATATTCAAGACCAACATTCTGGGTTGTCCCTCTGTGATGCTGGCTAGCCCCGAGGCGGCTCACTTCGTGCTTGTGACTCACTCTCACTTGTTTAAGCCTACGTATCCTAAGAGCAAGGAACGTTTGATTGGTCCCTCTGCTCTGTTTTTCCACCAAGGCCAGTACCATATGCGTTTGAGGAAGCTCGTTCAGGATTCGCTCTCCCTTGAATCACTTCGCAAATTAGTGCCTCATATTGAATCCTTGGCTATTTCCGCCATGGATTCTTGGGCTGACTCGCCACTCGTTAACACATTTAGTGAAATGAAAAAGGTAGATTCTTCGTCTTTCTCTCTCTCGCTGCCTTTGTGTGTACGTATATACCAATCATTGGAACGATTATTATATTGTTTATATTCCAACATCGGGTTGTTAGGTTTGCTTTTTCTGTCATTTCCTTACAGTACACCCACATGAACTATAAGTATGTCATATATGCGGAGTATAAATTAACAAGTGTCAATGATCAAGTGGTTGTTACCCCTGAAAATGCTTGCAGTTTTCTTTCGAGGTGGGTATCCTCCTGGTTTTTGGGCATGTGGACCCCAGGATTAAAGACGAGCTCAAGAGGAATTACTGTATAGTAGACAGAGGCTACAATTCCTTCCCCACCAGCATTCCAGGAACCCCATTCAAAAAGGCACTGTTGGTAAGAATTAAAAAAGAAAAACTCCTTCCGGTTTATTAATTATGTCATAGCTATATGTGTGTTATGACATTGGAATGTTCCTCTACCACTGAGCCCTGAATGAATATATATAGGCAAGAAAGAGACTTGGCGATATCATAAGAGAGATAATTAGTGAGCGAAAAGAGAAGAAACTGCCTGAAAAGGATCTCGTGGGCTGGCTATTGAGCTGGAAAAATGAGAATGGGGAAGTCTTGAGCGATGAGGAAATCTCAGATAACATAATTGGGGTGTTGTTTGCTGCTCAAGACACTACAGCTAGTGTCATGACATGGATAATAAAATACCTGCACGATGAGCCCAAACTTCTGGAGGTTGTAAAGGTATGTATGATTTATAGGTTAGAACCTCTACTTTGACTTGATGATGCTTTAATTTCCCAATAATGATATGACTAGTTCCCGGTCTGCAGGCGGAACAGAAGGCTATTCACAAGTCAAATGATGAAGACAACCTGCCATTGAGTTGGAATCAGACAAGGAGCATGCAAATCACCAACAAGGTACACAGTTACTGCTAAGCAATATTAGCTTTTCAGAATATGTATATATGTTGCAACGTACAAGTAGACACAATGTTATTGATACGCCTAATTATATATGTGGGGGCAATGAAGAAAATAGACACTACCTCCGGTTCTAAACGTAAGACCTAATTTGTAGTTTAAATTGTACTACAAACTAGTCTTATATTTAGGGCCGGAGTAGTAAATTAATAATGAAAGAAGTTTTAGTGGACTGTTGTGGTTATTTTGCATGAGAGGCTAACAATGGAAAAACCGTGGACTTGCTCAGGTTGTCTTAGAGAGCTTGAGAATGGCAAGCATTATATCATTCGCTTTCAGAGAAGCAGTGGCTGATGTAGATTACAAGGGTAAAACTCAAATATGGGAATGAAGTTTAAGTACAATGGTCCTTATTCAAAGACTTTATCATATCTAATGGAATGACTAACTTGACTATTTGAAACAGGGTTCCTAATACCAAAAGGCTGGAAGGTTTTACCTCTGTTCAGAAACATTCATCATAATCCAGATTTTTTCCCCGATCCTCAGAAATTTAACCCTTCTAGATTTGAGGTATACATGCATGTCTGAACAGTCTAATTCGCTGTGTGAAAATATGTGTATTTCAACATATTTTAAGACAGCTGAATTTATTTATTTGTAATGTATTTGTTGTCGTTTGTTCATATATAGGTGGCACCAAAACCCAATACTTTCATGCCATTTGGCAGTGGAGAACATGCCTGCCCCGGCAATCAGCTTGCTAAGCTGGAATCCTTGATTATGGTCCACCACCTGGTCACTAAGCTTAGGTAATGCAACTAGGAAAGTAGATGAAGTGAAAAAAAGGGGAAAAGAAAGTAGCATTTGTAGAAGTATACGAATAAAAAAAAAATTAAAATTAAAACCGGAGCTGAAGTAATGGTCAAAGGTTAACCAAGTACTTGAAAGAATCAAATGATGAACAAGGTTTAGATACAGTGAAGAGAAAGTAATTAGAAGAGGTAGGTGGTAGGTGAGAGAAGAAAAGATGCTGGAGGGTGATATTGTGTATATGATTACTAACAGTAACTCTTTTGTACGTGTGTGATTTATTTTTTAGGTGGGAAGTGAAAGGATCACAATGTGGGATTCAGTATGGCCCATTTCCAGTGCCTGTGGATGGATTACCAGCCAGATTTTGGAGAGAAGAATCTAACAGCTAGAAAGCAGCATGCAAAGCATCTCGTCTTAATCATAATCCTTGATCTGCCATCATTCACTTTTTCTGTTATTCCCATTTTTCTTCTGTAATTTTTCCCTAGCTGTTATAAAATTCTTGCCCCTCGATCCCCATTTTCCTACCATCCCATCACTTTGCCCAAAAAAGAAAGTAGGAAGGAAAAAACCTCAAACGGGGGAAGATAATTCTTTTTATCTTCAAGCAAGATATCGGATAATCATGACATATTATTAGATTTAGATCTGATAATAAAAGGGGTAATGGAGCAGAATGATGTGCTGATGTGAAGTTTAAAAGATACTACTTTCAATCTTTCAAAAAAGATCTAGTTTTAGAATGTAATTTGCACAACAAACTAAATCTTATATTAAGAATTAGGTGTAGGATGTAAATGATTAGGACTAGCTCGTGTTTGTACGTGTTGCATGAGTAACATGACATAGCGAGAAAACTAGAAAACACACACGCCCTGGCTTCCAGGGGGATTAATGATTCGTAGAGAAGAGGCCGAGGTAGAGCCACGTTTTGCCTTGCGTGATCGCTTAAGTCATTTTTTTGTTTGATTCATGCATGATGCTTGCATTTACTCTCTCACCCTCTATGATTGGAGCATCCCAAGGACCTCTTTGCTTGGTTTATCTGGTTCTTGTCTCTTCTGCTTCTTTGATATTTTGCTTCTCAGGACCACCCTCCTTGGCCTCTTCTGGCCTCCTAAACCTATGTCCCTTATATTTTCTTCACCTGAAATACAAACACTAGGTTTCGTATTCCCTTATGACATTCATAGCTCGATGGTAGTTAGGACCTGTTCTATCTCTTAAGAAAACCGACAACTGCCCTTCAGAATAATAGGAGCAACGAAAAAGGTCAGGGCCTACTCAAGGAACTACATGTGCATAGCGAATTATCTTGTATTTCTCAAGTCTAACAACTTCAGTTGCTTCAGAACTGGCAGTCCACGCTTTTCCTTCTCTTCCAAAAAACGGTTAAAGTACTGCTCCAGAAAAAATTATGCCAGTATATAAATTGAAGACAGAGACGTGAAGGTATACAGAAAAAACTTCCCACAAATGAGAAGGGATGAAGTAAAATATCCGCAATTATATAACAGCCTTGATCAGGTGACTGCAACACTTGATATCTGACTGTGTATGTGAATATCCAGAAACAGATAATTATTCTTGTGTTATTCATGTTTAACAAAACTTGAGCACGAAGTTATACATCAACCCCAAACTTGCCCTATCGCTTCACGGTCAACTCAAAATATCTTGGACTTGAAGAGATGAATGCTTGAGCAAGGCTTCAATAATCCTTTCTTTGTCCCTGGTTGCAAATGCTTCCACCAGAACCCCATTTTTATAGAAATGGAATAGAGGCACACTCTGCATCAGTTCATTTAACTTTGTTCGGTGGATCGAAAAAATCAATGGTAAATAAAATACAGATGCATGAACACCTAAGGTTAGCTTAGATGGTAAAAGCAGAATGTGGTGTGGATGTTGGTTAAGAGTTCAACCTCTCCTGATGTAATCAATTAAAAATAAAAAAAGAGCACATAGGGATATTTAGTGGAAATACAAAGAAAGTGATTTGAAAGAAAAGCTGGTATGTGGTTGAGAAAGGCAAGAGGTTCTCAAATGAAAGGAGAAAAGGACATTCTGTACCACTGAAGTCACTCAAACAAGTAGAGAACCATTGAGTTAAATGTAGTCAGGCGATCAAATCAGTCAGGTGATTAACTATCCCTCAGGTCTCTATCGTAGTGAATAGAACTTTAATTTAAATCAATCAACAGATATAGTAAGGGAAGTACCCTAATTCTAATTCGTTCAGCAACCTCTGATTGTTCATCATATTCGTCAATGACCTGCAACCAAAGGCATTGTCAGTCCCCTCTGAAGAAAAAAATGATCATCATCTCACATTTTTCTAAAACATAGATGAGCAAAAGAAAACGCAAAAGGATACTAACATTATGCTTTAAAAAGATTACAGGAGCTTCATGATCACCAGATTTCTTGCACAGTTTAGAAAAACCCCGCTCAATATACTTGCAGCTTCCGCAAGAGGTGCGGAAGAAATCAACCACAACTAAAGATCCAGCTTCCTTAGCCTTGTCCAGGATTTTGTGGAACTCTTCATCAGTTTTGAATTCTCTGACGCATTCAACGGGACAGAGATCATCATCTTCCTCAGACAAGTCTTCTTGGTAGTCATTAGCAACTCCAATGTTACAAGGGCCAATAGTTCTGTGCCTTCGTTTTATTATGGGTTCAATTTTCGCCCTACCAAGACATAATTTCTCGTGAACATGCCCAGAAACCAAGCTGAAAACTGCATGGGAGATTCTAGAAGCTAGTTGGTTTTGTGAAAGTCCCTCACTGAAAAAGGACTTGCCATACATAAAATTATGCCTCTGCAGGACAACCTGCGGCATTCTTCCAGACAAAATCTAATGTGTATTGGAAGGAAACTTTGATCAGGGAGACAGTGCGCTGCCCAATACAATAGAACCAACGGGTTTCTTACGCATTCATTTCCTGTTAATAAAAGCGTTATCACAAGGGAGGGTTCGAAATATTATCAAATCTATCAGGAATGTATATAAAAATCTATGCGTGTGCCAATTTAAGCTGAATAAAAGAGCTATCAAACAAACGAGAAAGCTTATAAATAATCAGGCGTCAATGTTTCGGAGACACGGTTCATCGTTAAATCAAACATTGACAACAACCACAAGTTTGACAAACAGATCCCTCGGAATTTCGTGAAAGCAGTAATCTGTAACTTCTATGAGTCTGTTCGGAAAAGCAGCCAGTTGCAACTGAAGCCGAATCTGAGAGTGAAAAAAAATTATGAATTGGTAGGTTCTGGGTTGAAAAGAAAATGAAAAAGGAAAACAAAAAATTAGCAGCCGTACGTTAGCATTTTACTTGTCTCCTGAGGATAAGGTTCTTCGTATGCTTTCAGGAGCAAGACGGGCTGAAAGATATGTTTTCCCTGTAAAAAAGTCTGTCGATAATTTTAAAAGCAAAACAGAAAACCTGAGCAAGAACAAAATAGTTTCGCAGCAATCATTTTTTTTAAATAAATCAGTGAAAGTATTAAATACATTTCGGAAAGTTTGGCAGCAATACCCAACATTCCAACAAGCTGAAAAACTGATATAGTCATCACCGATTCTAATGGGTCATCGTGACTTTATTCCGAGAAGATCAGACAAAGGAAAGGCACAATCACTTAAAATGCAAAAATTAATTAAAAGGAAAAAAAAAACGGTAAAGAATACATAGAAGGAAGACAGTGCGTAGGAAAAACGAAATGGGGCAAAGCATTTCAGTTGGGGAGGGGAGGGGAGGGGAGGGAAGGTTACCGAACAGTCGCCGGCGGCCGTTGAGCGGCAAACTCTTAGCGGTACCGTTACCCAGAAACTTCAAATGGCAAGTTGACACGCAATCACCCCCTCGCCCACCCCTCACTGCTTTCTTCTCCAACAACCCGAATTTTCACCAATCAGCTTACGACCACCTTTTATATCAGAATCAACAGGAGGCTTGTTTAGAATACGATGAAGGCTTTAAAAAGTAATTTCATTTTTTTGCTCGGTTATAAAAGTAATTTCCAAATTATGATTCTCGGCATATAAGCTAAATATGTAAAATAAATTTTGTCCGAATATTTTTAAACATCCTAAACATAATTTCAAACAATATTAATATTAATGTTCTTCTCAAGATGTGTACAATTTAATTTTTAGAAGTCGAGGTTTATTTATGAATGAGATTGAGATAAGATTATGTAATTTAACTTATAAAACATGTGGTCGTGAAAGCTTTCAAAAGATTGGAAAAATCTTAGGCGGGTACATCTAAAAAGAAAAATCAAAGATATACATTATAATCTTTTTTTTTTTGGTCAACAATATACATTATAATTGACTCGATCGTACTATCACAGTTCCCACTTCCCATAGAGATTTGATGTGGTTTTGATTAATTCTTTTTTTTATTATTATTATTATAATCTTAGGCGGGTCTTGATTAATTCTTGAAGCTGACTGGTATTTCTTTTGCTTTGATTTTTTTCCCCTGAACAACAAAAACGTTTACGCCACCTGGGTCTATGATTGGTTGGGCCTCCTTTGTTATTAGCGCAGAATTGAATTTAGAGAAGGCCCACTTAAGCCCGATTACTTTTTTTTTGGGTCGAAAAGCCCAATTACATATTTACCGATTTCAGTTTAAAAATGATTTCTAATATTTCTCTTCTGTTATAAAAATAAAGATATAGAAGAAGTAGAAAATAGAAGACAAAAAGCGAGAGATTCAAGAGAGAGAGATTCTCATTCAGTTTGTTCGGTGTACATTTGTGAGGAGGTAGGGGACTATTTATAGTGGTGGAGAGTGGGGAAGTTTTCTGTAGCTTCTACTCACTCACCACTATGAATGTAGTGGGTGACTACCCACTCCCCACCACGAAGCTAGTGGGTGATTATCCACTCCCCACCATAACAGTAGTGGGGGTCTTCATGCCCATAATGGGTCATCCACATAATATATTCATAACACTCCCCCTTGAATGTCCATTATGAATGTGCCTCATTAAAAACCTTAACTAGGAAAAACCCAGTGGGATAAAAACCTAGCCAAAGAAAAGAGTACATCATCCACTAATATACTTTCTAATGCTGCCTCATTAAAAACCTTTCCAAGAAAACCCAGTGGGACAAAACCTAGATAAGGAAAAAAGAGTACAGTGTGTATTGATTCCCCCTTTTGACAACATCAATTGAGATCTTTAAGTCTTCGAAGGCCGATTCCATTGACAAGCTTTTCAAAGGTTGTTTCTGGAAGTGATTTCGTAAATAAATCTGCTAGATTTTCACTTGAACTGATTTGTTGGATATTTATTTCATCATCCTTTAGAAGAAGATCACGAGTGAAGAAGAATTTTGGTGAAATATGCTTTGTTCTATCACCTTTGATATAACCTTCTTTAAGTTGAGTAATACATGCAGTATTATCTTCATGTAGAACTGTTGGGACCAATTTACCTGAAGATAAATGACAAGTTGTTCGTATGTGATTATTACTGATCTCAACCATACACATTCTCGACTTGCTTCATGCATTGCTAGAATTTCTACATGGTTAGATGATGTGGCTAATATAGTCTGTTTCATAGATTGCCATGAAATAACTGTACCTCCACATGTAAACAGATAGCCTGTTTGTGATTTACCATCGTGAGGATCAGACAAAAATCCAGCATCTGCATAACCAACCAGTTCATGCTTCGATACATTTGAGTAATATAACCCCATGTCCATAATGCCTCAAAGGTAACGAAGAATGTGTTTTATTCCATTCCAATGCCTTCGTGTTGGGGAAGAACTATATCTTGCTAATAAATTAACGACAAATGATATATCAGGCCGTGTGTGATTGACAAGATACATTAATGCTCTAATAGCACTGAGGTATGGTACTTCTGGACCAAGTAGTTCTTCTTTACCTTTGTCATTAATTACTCTAGGTCGAAATGGATCTTTATCCACATGCAAAGACCTTACAATCATTGGTGTACATAATGGATGTGACTTATCCATATAAAATCGCTCTAGGACCTTCTTTGTATAAGTTTCTTGATATACAAAGATCTCATCCTTTAGGTACTCGATCTGTAGTCCAAGGCAAAATTTCGTTCTACCCAAGTCTTTCATTTCAAATTCCTTCTTCAAACAATTAATTGCCTTTTGAAGCTCTTCAGGAGTTCCAATGATGTTAATATCATCCACATAAACAGCAATTATAGCAAATTCGTTTCTAGATCTTTTAATAAAAATGCATGGGCATATTGGATCATTTTTGTACCCTTCTTTCAACAAATATTCTTTAAGACAATTATACCACATGCGCCCTGATTGCTTCAAGCCATACAAAGACTTATTTAACTTAATTGAGTATTATTCTCGAGAATTTGAATTAGATGCTTCTGGCACCTTGAGTCCTTCAGGGACTTTCATATAAATATCGTTGTCACGTGAGCCATACAAATAGACAGTCACAACATCCATTAAACGCAAATCAAGTCCTTCATTTACTGCCAAGCTAATCAAATAACGAAAAGTAGTTGCATCTACTACTGGTGAATACGTTTCTTCAAAATCAATGTCAAGTCTTTGTGTAAAGGCTTGGGCTACAAGACTGATAAGTGAATATTTTATAATTAAATAAGTAGAGATTCTGAGATATATTGATTGATTTTATTAATATCTTATGCTTATTTAATTATCTTTTAAATACTTATCTATCTTTTAATTAAATATAGGATAAAAGAATATTATAACAGAAAATCTATTTATATCCTATATTTTATTGTGCAAGAGATATTATAAGAAGATAGAGATAAAAAGAAATCAAATAATTGAATCTCAGGCAAGCATAGGCGTAGCTTTCATCTATGAATAATATAATATAATATCTTAGAGATATTATATTTGATGAAAAGGCATTTGATGATAAATCTAGGGAGATTTGGATAAAAACGCACACAGCCAAGAAGCAAGAATTATTATATATTGGGAGCAAAGCACGCACGGAATCAGAGACGCAGAGCAAGAACAATCTAGAGGCGAGAAAAAAAAGAACGACGGAAAGAAAAATAAAGACAGAGCACGCACGCGGACGAACAATCAACACGAGTTTGATTATCTCTTTCCTTTTGTTAACCTAGCCATGCGTGGCTAGTTTTCTTTTGTAGTTGGGGAGAGGATGAATCCTATGTGAATTTTTAAATATTTGATTGAATTCTTGATTGATCTTTATTTTCTTGATTGAATGAATTATCTTTGCTTAAAGCTTTCTTAAAGACTGATCACCTTTTAGATTGTTCATAGGTTGGTGTATGACAATAGAGATGTTGGTGCATTTAACTAGAACCGTTAATTCATCATAGAGTTGTATGACCTAGACATAGGCTTACGAGTTTATGCGATCTCAGAATTCTGGTAAAAGTATGATCTTTCTAAATAATACTAAGACATTAGGTTGTTTTCAAAGATAACGGACTAAGGTAGCATCAAGAAATTGGGACTTAGTCTAATTTTAGAGAATTGATCGTCAATCATGAGAATAATAATCAATTAGGGATTCAATTTAAATATTTAGAGGAACATAGGGGGATTCTCATCCCTAACTGCGTTTTTCTTGATTTTGGAATACTCATTTTTTTTACTCTCTCTGTTCTTGAGATTCATAATTTTAGATTCTTTTTCTTTATTTAATTCTTTAATTTCTATTTGGTTACAATTCACTCTATATTACTCATTCGTCCAACTAAAACGAAAATAGTGAAATTAGTGATTGGAGTACTATTCCTCGTGGGACAATCTTTTTCTCACTACTTTATTACTTATAACGACCGGTGCACTTGCTGAAGTCGCTATCAAAGACGTGCCTTATATCTTGTAATTTCACTCTTTTCATTTCTTTTTCTTACAAAGACCCATTTGTATCCAACTAGCTTTACATCTTCAGGTGTATGGACTACATGTCCAAATACTTTTCATTTTTCTAATGATTTCAATTCTGCATTAATGGCATCTTTCCATAAAGGCCAATCCTTTCGTTGTTGGCACTCGCTAATGGATTTTGGCTCTTGATCCTCATTATCAATCATTACATCATATGCTATATGATAAGCAAAGATATCGTCAACTTTGACTTCATTTTGATCAGATCGGATACCATTCATAACATAGTTTATTGAGATTTCATTGTTTTCACATATTTCAGGTACCTGGGTCTCTTTTGGGACTATAACATTCTCTTCTGGAAACATCTCTACTAGAGATAGTAACTCTTCAAGAGATGGCTCTTCTAGAGCTACTAACTTTTCTCGATT
This sequence comes from Acacia crassicarpa, assembly GCA_034222035.1. Lineage (NCBI taxonomy): Eukaryota > Viridiplantae > Streptophyta > Magnoliopsida > Fabales > Fabaceae > Acacia > Acacia crassicarpa. Next base: position 12,007,352 of record JAWXYG010000003.1, read on the forward strand.
ATCCTCGGCTTGACCATCTATATTTTTAGCTCCTTTTCTCATTCGAGGATTTTTATCTTTGGAACCGATGGGCCGGCCACGCTTCAGGCGTGCTTTAGATTCATTTATAATATGTTGTCCTTCAGGGACATCAATTCGAATAGGAGCATAGGCAGCTGGGACATGTGACTTTGTCACTTTCTTTGGGTCAGTAAATGCTTCTGGCATTCGATTAGCTAAATTCTGTAAATGAATTATCTTTTGAACTTCTAGTTCACATTGCTTTGTACGAGGATCAAAATGAGCCAATGATAATTCATTCCAGCTAATCTCTTTACCCAACTGCTTATTTTCTCCCCCTAATGTTGGGAAAACTGATTCATCAAAATGACAATCGGCAAATCGTGCCGTAAATAAATCTCCTGTAGATGGTTCTAAATATTGTATAATTGAAGGAGATTCATACCCAACATATATTCCCCTTCTTCTTTGTGGACCCATTTTAGTACGTTGAGGTGGTGCTATTGGCACATAGACTGCACACCCAAAAATTCTTATATGGGAAATATTAGGTTCTTGACCAAAAACCATATGTAAGGGGGGAACCTTTGAGTAACTAGTTGGCCTAATACGAATTAACATTGCTGCATGCAAAATGGCATGACCCCAAGCAGAAATTGGGAGATTAGATCTCATAAGTAAATGTCTTGCAATGAATTGCAATCGTTTAATTAATGATTCTGCTAATCCATTTTGCGTATGAACATGTGCTACAGGATGTTCAACATCAATTCCAAGGGACATACAATATTCATTAAAAGCTTGTGAAGTAAATTCACCAGCATTATCAAGACGTATTTTCTTGATAGGATAATCAGGGTGATGTGCTCTTAATCTAATCAATTGAGCAAGTAATCTCGCAAATGCCAGGTTGCGAGAAGATAATAAGCAAACATGCGACCATTTGGTTGATGTATCAATCAAAACCATATAGTATCTAAATGGTCCGCATGGTGGATGTATTGACCCACAAATATCTCCCTGTATTCGTTCTAAAAATGTGAGGGACTCACATTCCACTTTGCTTGGTGAGGGCCGAATAATTAACTTTCCCTTGGAACATGCAGCACATGAGGATTCATGGGATTGTGGTATTTGCTTACACTTCAGGGTATGTCCAGATGAATTCTCAATTATTTGTCGCATCATGGTTGACCCTGGATGGCCTAACTGGTCATGCCAAACATTAAATTCATTAGTAAACTTCTGGTTTACATTGGCAAACTTCTGGTCTGTATTGGTAAACTTCTGGTTTACAATAGCATGTGTTTCAATTGTGCTTATAAATGTATAATACAAACCAGAAGAAAAGGCAGGAAAACTTTCTAATATGCATTTTTTACCAGAAACTATATTTGTGATAGCAATACATTCTTGATTCCTTTTAGTCGTTGTTTCTATATGGTATCCATTTCTGCGGATATCTTTGAAACTCAATAAGTTTCTTTTAGATTTGGTAGAATAAAATGCATTACCAATACATAATTTTGTTCCTCCAGGTAACAAAATATTAGCTCTTCCGGAGCCTTCAATCAAATTTATATTATCAAATATAGTTTAAACATTGGCTTCTTGCATTACCAAGGAAGAAAAATATTTATCATTTTTTAGTATGGTGTGGGTTGTTACGCTATCAACGAGACACAAATCTTCAGGATTGATAATATTCATTCTTCATTAAAGGATACATGAAAATAAATAAAACATAATTAAAAGGAATACATATGATGGAAGAAAGCTTAAACATACTGAAACATAACAATTTCAAATGGGAAAAGATAATCTATGCTAAGAAATCTGCAACATCCAAATGAGTAAAATCAAGATCATCAAACTCAGAATTCTCAGCCTTATCAATATTCAAATGAGTAAAATCAACATCTTCAAACTTGGAATTCTCAACATGATTTACTTCAATCTTTGACCCTTTGCCCTTACTTTTTAGTGATTCTTAGTAAAGTTCAACTAAGTGTCTTGGCGTACGACAAGTACGGGACCAATGACCTTTGCTACCACAACAATAGCATGCATTTTCAGCATGTTTGTTATGCCCACTAGTTCCACTAGTTTTCCTTTTGTGGTGCTTATCACTCTTTCCCCACTTTGGGTTTCGGAAATTTGATCCACCACTATTTGGACCACGCCCACGCCCACAGTTGTAACCACCTTTACGTCCACGTCCTTGCTTATTAAAGGATTCATTAGTTACTGCATTCGCTTCTGGGAATGGAATTAAGCCTGTTGGACGAGATTCATGATTTTTCAATAAAAGCTCATTGTTTTGTTCAGCCACAAGGAGACAAGAAATTAATTCAGCATATTTCTTAAAACCTTTTTTACGATATTGCTGCTGCAGGAGCAAATTAGAAGCATGAAATGTAGAGAATGCTTTTTCTAACATATCTTCATCAGTAACATTCTCTCCACACAATTTTAATTGAGAAGTAATTCTGAACATGGCTGAGTTGTACTCGCTCACAGTTTTAAAATCTTGCAAACGCAAATGAATCCATTCATAACGAGCTTTTGGGAGGATGACCATCTTCTGGTGGTCATATAGCTTTTAAATTGTTCCAAAGAACAAGTGGGTCTTTCACTGTCAAATATTCAATTTTCAGACCTTCATGCAAATGGCGGCGTAGAAAAATCATGGATTTGGCTTTATCTTGATTAGATGCCTTATTTCCTACTTTAATTGTGTCTTCCAGACCGTAGGCATTCAGATGGATTTCCGCATCCAGCATCCAAGATAAATAGTTCTTCCCGGTAATATCTGTTGGAAATTATGCCTTAGGGGCAAGTCATTGTTCTCCATTAAGTTATCATTTCATACGCATGTTTATGTTGGTAACTATATCCTTGGATATATCTTATAGATTATCCTAAATGTTCCTGATCGGTCATCTACGCAGGAGCGAAGATGAGTTAAGACCAGTATGACTTTGATGAGGTATGGAGATACGAATCAAAGTCATAGGCACTTGTAAGAATACAAGGTGCTGGACCGACCCATTATGAGAAAGCTGCATGGATTAAGTCATAAGCTTATCTCATGTATAACCGCGTCACGACGCCCTATGACCTGAGATCATCATGGATTCCTACATGATGAGTCACTGGTCTTTGACCTAGTCAAAAATCACCTTTGACCGGGTGATGATAAAGGCTGGGATCGGGATCAGTGGTTTTCATGCGGAGGAATGTGAATGGTCAAGATGGAATTTGTCCCTCACATTTGTAGAAAGATAATATTGGGCCCCTCGATGAGTGAGTCTAAGAAATGTATGACCATACTATGATGGAAAAGAGTTTCCATTTCACTTTTTAGACAACTCGAGAATCGAGAAAGTAGTGGTCAAGAACAGGAAGTTGACATTATCCATGCCTCATCCTTGACCAAATTATCGCGTGACAAAAGGGACGTGACATGTTTGTACGATAGGTAGTATCGTGTTATCGATCCCCATGTGAATTGGGTAGTCGCAATGTCTTGCTAGAGGCCGCTTATGACTTGTGGGCTGATACAATCTTGGTCCACTGCCAATCTCATATGGGCCTGCCGGATCGCACACAAGAATAATCCAACACGGGTAAAAGTGTCCAGATTCATTTAATCTCAGATTAATATGAGATTAAATGAATACTGAATTTAATCTAGGATATATATATGTGTGTGTGTGTGTGTGTGTGTGTGTGTGTGTGTGTATGTGTGTGTGTGTGTATATATTAAATTAGAAAATAATATAATAATATTATTTAATGGAGATTATAATATTATTATATGATATTTGTTTTATATTTAATTTATCGGATAAATTAAATATCTAAAAGAAATAGAGATATTATATCTCATTTGATTTTCGAATAAAGATATCATTATCTATTTAACTTAAATTAAGATATTGTATCTCAGATTTAATTAAATAGATAGATATCATTTCTCGGATTTAATTTATAGAGATAAATTAAATCAGAAGGCTTTTAATTTGAATTAAATAAATACATTAGATTAAATCTATCAGATAGATTTAATTAATATATTTTTTAATTAAAATTCAAAATTCAAAATTAATGGGGATTAATTTTGAATATAATACACCATGGGTTTAAAAAAACCTACAGGACTTTTAGTCAAGCGTATTAGAAAGCCGCGAGAAACCCTAGAACAAAAAAGGAGAAAGACGCACAGTTCGAGGTGCTAGCACGCTGCCGCGTCCGTGTTCGGAGATTGTTTGTGTGGATACCAGTAGAGGAAGCCGATTCTAAGAGTTGTCTTCTGCTGATCGAGAAGGTAGCCACCAGTTCAAAGAGAACGAGACGCGGACGAATTCACTACAATTTGGGTTTTCTTGATCACCATGAGAAAATGTGCGCAAAGATTTGTGTAGATTCTTGAGCTACTAGTTCGCTAAAATCAAAGGAAAACCTCCTGCTCCAGATGATTCTGAATTCTATAAGGTACGATTCGGGTTTCTTGACCTTGATTTAAACGCGCCTGGGTGATCCTCTGGATGGGATTCGTAAAATATTTTAATCCACTGCATGTACGGATCCCAACAGTGGTATCAGAGCCAACTCAACTCGCGTTTAAATTGGGTTTTTCTACATGCTATTATATGTGATATATATGCAAGAAACTGAATTTTTGTATGCAAGAAACCTAATCTTTGTATCAAGAAATCGAATCTTGTATGCTTTATAATAAAATAGCTACGTTAGGGTTTGAATCATTCAAATTCGTAGCCACATATGAATTGTTCCGAGCGCACAATATTCGGAATCGTCCGTCATGTTCGCGCGCATCGAAGACATTCTGAATCGTTCAGAATTTTCGATCATGCTCGGACAACACCCCTGGGTGTTTGAAATTAAGTTTTATGAAACTCTCTTTCTAAAGGAATATGATGTTTTCAAAAGCTTTGGGGGCGCTCTTGCTAATCGGCTAGCGGGACCGCCGTAGGGAACGGCTGATTGTTTGTAGCGCGAGAAATGAAATTGTTTGTAGTGTGAGAATTTAAATCATGATATAAAGTAATATAGATTAGAGAATTTTAATCATGAATTTTACATATTATGACTTACCTTTCAAAGTGTTGTTTGGGTATGGTGAACAAGATGGCTCTAGTGTTGTAAATTTTAAATATGGCCTGTGTGCCATGCCTCTCTCTAAATCTCTTCTCATCTCATTCCCCTCGGATGTGAAACGAGGTTTCTAACTATGTCATTTCTTTTATTATTTAGAGAAGTCCTCTCATTGGCTTGAGGGGACTACAGGTTAGATGAGTCATGTTGTTCACGAGTTTTAATTATGTTTTAATATGATCACTCCGGATGGGATTTGTAAAATATTTTAATCCGCTGCGTGTACGGATCCCAACAATATCAAGAGCCACAAATTCAAGTTTTGCAAGGTTTGACATGTTTGACATGGTTCAGACTAATTAAAGAAATAAATGGGAATTATTAGAATATTGAATATAAAAATCACTAATGATAATAATAGGAAACTCACAAAAAAATAATAATAAAAATAATTCATAAAGGATTGCAACAAAATTAAAATTTTATGGCTTCAGGCCATTTATCTTCAAGATAAATAAAAATTGAATATTATGGCAATAAGATAGAAGATAAAAGTTATATAACTTCTGTCCATATAATATCAAAATGAGAGTCAAGGAAATATGACTTCTGGTCATATAATAAGATGGCTTCTGGCCATACTATCATAACAATACTAATAATATAAAAGAACTCATAAAGGAAATCAAAGTAACATAAAAAATATATATATATATATAAAAAGGCAAAAATAATCTCAAATCTTAGTCATTTATCTTCGGGATAAAAGTTGAATATTATGGCTTCCAGCCATAAGATATAAGTTAAAATCTATATGACTTCTGGCTATATAGTATCAAAATTTTATGGCTTCTGGCTATTTATCTTCGGGATAAATAAAAGTTAAATACTATGGCTTCCAGCCATACAATAATAAGATGAAAATTATATGACTTCGGATCATATAATTTCATTTTTTAAAAAAATCAAAGGGTATGGCTTCTGGCCATATAATATTAAAATAAGAATTAAAGAAATATGACTTCTAGTCATATAAATTCATAATAAGAAATCAAGGGACGTATGGCTTCTAGCCATACTATAATAACAATATAAATAATAGAAAAGAACTCAGATAAATAAACGTATATCTTTAAAGAAAGTAGATGAAATCATCATACCTTTGTTAGAGCTCTCGTGCTGATAACGTGTTATAAAAATAAAGATATAGAAGAAGTAGAAAATAGAGACAAGAGCGAGGGATTTAAGAGAGAGAGAGATTCTCATTCAGTTTGTTTGGTGTACATTTTGTGAGGGGGTAGGGGACTATTTATAGTGGTGGAGAGTGGGGAAGTTTTCTGTAGCTTCTACCCACTTACCATCATGAATGTAGTGGGTGATTACTCACTCCCCACCACGAAGCTAGTGGGTGACTACCCACTCCCCACCATAACAGTAGTGGGGATTTTCATGCCTATAATGGGTCATTCACATAATATATTCATAACATCTTCCTCTTTCTTGACCTCGTGTTTATTATTAAAAAATTTATTATGATCATATTACATTTACCATTAGTCCATCGTCATAAACGGTAAAAGTAAAATTAGGCCATGTTTATCTATGTTTTCTGTTTTTAAATTTTTAGAACATTTTGTAAAATTATCTTTTAAAACAAAATTTAATCTAAATATATGTTAAGTGAAAGTTGCCAATCTACAAATTTTATATTATTTTCATTGCAAATTAACAAGTTATGAGTATTGGAAGCCATGCTTAATTAAGAAAAATATAAAAACTTAACAAATAAATTAAAAATATTTAATAAATTTACAGAAACTTATATATTAACTGTTTACCCTTTTTATCAGGGTTAAATGAAGTTATGAAACACAAAAATATTCAAGACGAACATTGTGTCTTTGGAGCAACTCCCGTTCCCACGGAGGGATGGTTCCAACAGGGGGGAAATGACACTTTTTTTCCCACTTTTTTATAAGAAAATTGCAAAATTACGTATATTTATAATTTTTTAGGAAAATTTTAAAATCCTCAAATCATTCATATATATATATATATATATTACAATTATTGACGCTACACTACACTTGTGAATTTGTGATGACAAATTCCCAACTTATTTTAATGAAAAATCAATAATTTGAGATTCTTTTTTCATAATTGACTTGGAGAATTCGGGAAGATTTTTGGTGAAGACACGTCACCAAAAAGACCACATTGGGATGCGTGAGGCTTTCCTCATCCGATCCTGATCCTGACCCTGATCCGCTGAACTAAATTGGGAAAATTCGTTTCAGGACCCCTGTTAGTCAAAAAATTCTAGAAAAGGCCCAAAAAATCTGAAAATTCGTAAAAAAGCCCAAGGATTCTGACAATTCCGAAAAAGACCCTATCAGAATTTACGCAGTTGTTAATGGGGCTGATCAAATTGTTAGCGGGGTACTGATTTAGTTGTTAAATGAGCTGATTTAGTTGTTAAAAATTTTATTTTTTAACAACTACATCAGCCCATTTAACAACTAAATCAGTATCCCGCTAACAACTTGATCAACCTCATTAGAGCTTTTGCCAGAATTATCAGAATTCTTGGGCCTTTTTACGAATTTTCAGATTTCTTAGACCTTTTCTGAAATTTTTTGGAGGGGCCTGAAACTGATTTTCCCAACTAAATTTTTGTCCCATCTGTCAACCTTCTCACTTATAAAGATTATGAAGTACGAAAGCTTCGAGTGATCATCGCAAGCAAGTTCGGAGAAGGGCAGGTAGAGACAGGCGAAGGTCATGGCTAATTCCACCACCGATTCGGAGCTTAAGTCCGATGCTATCATGGAGCAGATGAAGCAACATCTCTCCACCGACGCCGGCAAACAGCTTACATCCAAGATTGGCCTCGTCTTTCAGATTCAGATTGGCCCCAAGGTCCTCCTCCTTTTATTTTTCTGTTTTCTTCGATTTCCCCTACTATCTTCATCTTTTCACTCTTTTTTTCTTAAACAAATTTATCTTTCCTGCATCTATTACAGAAACTTGGAGTCAATGAGGTCATCTACACCGTTGATCTCAAGAAAGGGGAGGTCAAAAAAGGTTAGGTTTCTCAATTTCGTCTTGTTATTCCCTATATTTCAAACAATTGATTATTTGTTTCTCCCTATAATAATTTCATCAGGCCTTGTCTTATAGCTGCATTGATCAGGAACTTGAGCTATGGCAAAACTTGGCCTTCGTGTGAATTTTATTTTACAAGGAATTGTTGAATGGTTCCTCATGTTCACCTTATCTATCTGATACCCAATCAAATTTATAGAAGCACATGCATCCCTTTACCAAAAGGAAAAAAAAAAAAAAAAAAGCGCCTAGCTCTGTCACCGACAGAAGAATAACATCATCTGATGACAGCAATGATGAGAACGGGTAAATCAAAGTAACAATGTAATCAGGGGAAGAATATGATATACATAGCAGGAAAATGCGTGTTTTAGTGTGCTTTGTGTATGTGCTAATTACTAATTGTGACGTTCAAACCTATTCTTCTGTCACAGTAGCAAAGTTTGTTACTAATCTGTTAAATCCATACTGCAAATTAAGTAGTTGCTCTGACCCAAGACAAGTGTGGATCTGTAATGTTGTTCCGCTACTGGACTGTTAAGCATTGTCTTGTATTCTGTACATGGATGGGAACTTCAATACTTCAAATTTCCTCAAGCTACCATAGTTGTCCTCTACGTGTTTACATTGATCTTACATCTTAGGCTGTGCATTTGACCATTTTCTCGAACTAAATGAGTCATATTATGGAAAGAACTTTGTGAGTGGTATGTTTATTTGGGTATGTGGCTGTGTAGGGCCATACGAAGGAGGGAAGCCTGATGCCACATTTTCATTTAAGGATGAGGATTTTGTGAAAGTTGCTCTGGGCAAAATGAATCCACAGATGGCTTTTATCAGGTATGACCTTTCAATGCATCCTTAGGTTCTTGGCTTTTCTTTCTGGATAGTTCCTCTCATGAGATTGAGCATTTTAATCAATTGCATTTTCTGAGATTTTAACATGAATCTTTTTGTAAAACTAGAATCTTTAAGTAAATCTGTACCACTAGTAATTCCAAACGACCGTCTCTTTTCCGTTCCTGTACTTTTTGTGTGAAAGTAATTTGTGGAGATTTATGAATTCAGGGGTGCAATGAAGATTAAGGGAAGTTTGAGTGCTGCCCAGAAATTCACGCCAGATATCTTCCCAAAGCCTTCCTCCAAGCTGTGAGAAAAGATGGCTGTGACTCCGTGCACCAGATTTCTTCATTACCCTTCCGCGCCAATCAAAGAAAGTAGATAGCCAGTGCATGTATTTAATTTACACGTATCATCCTTCATAAAACAATATATGGTTCGTAATTGTATCTGTTCTGAAGTACGTTGAGGTGAACTTATTATTTTTAATTAGGGGTTGAATTTATTTTATTTAAATTTATTTAAAGATGCACATGGTGTTATTTAGCAGAGTACGTCCTCTTCTGCACAGCGCCTATGAGTTGCTGTCGTATCCCAAATTGCTTTGTTAAATGTTTCATCCAATGTTAACAAACTTGACTTGGAAAAGCCAGTGCAAATGTAGAAGCTGTTTCTTTATGTGCACTCAAACTCTCATTTGTTGTTTAAAACTTCATACTTCGGGATGCCTGATCACCCCATGTAACCCGGAAACTGGCCTGCATTCTGTTTTAAGACCAAACATTGATGGCTAATTTCACTATTTCAACAAGGAGGTGGCACTGTACTTCAGTCCATATACTTTTAGTTTACGGTATCTTTTTTGAATCAAATCAAATGTGATTTTATCGTTGCACCCTTTAGAAGATATGTATTTTTAGGTCCTTTTATCAGATGTGAATTCATGTTTCAGTTTCGAGCACTTGTTATGAGATTGATGAACATGGCGAGTAAAACATTTTTATAGCTGAGTAGAATATGAGTGTTTGAAAAAGAATAACAAGTTTTATCTTACTAGATATGATGGACTAATATCATTGCGTGCTTTCATCAATCAAATCCTTAAAAATGTTGTAAACTAGAAGAGGATGATTCAATGTCTACGTTATTCTTCGTACCTGAAGTTTGAATTGTGCAATTTCCCTTCTACTCCATTTAGTTTCTTGGTCCTTAACTCCCACCACCATCAACTATATGCAAGACAAGGTCTCATTGTTTCAAGTACCAAATTTGATTTTGCTCTCACAGCCAGGGTTCATTTGCCCATCCCACCCCAACCGGCGGCATCCGTCGATAAGTGGTTGACACCTTTTGCTTATTCAACACTAAACTCAAGCGATGATGCTACCAGTCTACCACACTCACTCATCTGTTACGTAGTACTGGCAATGACCTAGTGTTAGCACAATATTTTTGTCGATCAATGTTCAAATGTGATTTGATGAAGTTTTATGTTTTTTTTTTTTTTGATACAATGAAGTTTTATGTTTTTTTTTTATAGAAGAAAAGTTTTAGAGGGGTTCGGTATCAGTCCCCCACCAAAGCCAGGACACGGCCTCGGGTTCTTTGAGCACTTACTGGGGACTTACGAGACCGCCTACCAAAGGAGTCCCAACGACGACAGTGAGGATCGAACATACATCTCTTTGGGACTTGACTAAATCTCTTACCATTTATGCCAACTCTCTTTGGCAATAAAGTTTTATGTTTATTGTAAGGGCTTCACGTAATCCTTCTCTTTTGTCGGGCTTAGGATGACTGGCTACGAAAAAATATAGATAGATACTACATCCAAACGTCCAGTATTTGATATAATATTCATTTTGTACTTCAGTTTATAGATTCAAAGCTAAAAGATATTTTTTGTTCTTTAAATTTTATATAAGGTATATTTTTGATCCCTTAAATTTATAAAGTATACTTTTGGTTTTATATTTCCAACCCCATTAATGTTACTAACGGAAAATGTTGACGCAACAAATAATTGTTCAGTGTTCAGCTAACAAATCATATGTAATTTTTAATTTTTTAATGCAATATATTTATATTATTAAGGGATTATCATTTCTGCTTTTAAGGCAGATAATTTTATCTGCCATAAGTTAAACGACATCGTAGCACAGCGCATATCGATAAGAAAACCTCACTTTTTCTTCATTCACGATGGGAAAATAAAATGAAGTCAACAACAACCTTTAGAGAAACTGAGACACAAACAGAACAATCCCAAAAAAAAAAAGAAGAAGAAGAAGAAGAAGACCTTTTTTACTGTTGGACAAACTACTGAAGAGAACCTTTAAGAACCTGTCTCCATGTTGCCAGAACTAGAAGGCGATAACCAGAATCCATTAAAACCTGCCTGCTTTCATCAGTTTTGAGCTGAGACACCTCTGAAAAAACAATGTACGGTGGAATGAAGAAACAACGCATAGCAGCTTTGGTTTGGGATTATTATTCCAGCGTTTCCAATGTACGGTGGAATATCCAAAAGAAATCCCTGTGCCGCGCCGTCAGACCCAAAAGAAATCAAAAGACTGACTCTGGCTTTTCTTTCTTCACGCTAGGTTTAAGAAGAAGTGAGGTTGTCTTGCGCTGTGTGTCGTTTAACTCATGGTAGATAAAATTACCTGCCTTAAAAGCAAAAATGATAATCCCTATTATTAAACTAAAATAAACCGACAAATCATTGCAAATGAAATCGATGTTTTGACATTTAAATTATTAAGCTACAAGTTTTTATATTTAGATTATTAAATTATTTTTTTTAAATACAATTGAGGTTTTGATATTGATTGCTTCATTATGTTTTTAAAATATTTTTTAATTTATGCATATATTAATTTTAAATTAATAATATTTAATCACACATTCATCATTTATGCTTATATAGTTATGAGGAGATGAGTTAGAGGTGTCAGTGTTTTCCATTAATAACATTAACGGTGTATGTTAAAATTATAAGAGCAAAAGTATATAAAGTTAGGAGACCAAAAGTATGCATATTATAAACTTAAAAGATTAAAAATATATTTTAGTGTAGATTAAAAGGGATGTTATGTTGAGGAAGAAGAAAGGATTTTGATAGAATAAATTCAGCAACATAAGTAGACAATCCTTGCTCCATTTCTGTAGATTTTGATTTAAATGATATATGAATTGTTCGTCCATTCTTGCCAGTGTGGGACATTTATCAACTTATCCAGATTGGCATGGTTATCCTAGAGAGAAGACTTATACCGTCTTCCTTCTTATGAGTTTATCATCATCCAAATTCCCAAATGAACGATTCATCTTAGACGCCAAACCCACCGGGTCTTCTTTTTTTCCCTTTTGCACCAATCAATCAACACTACCCTCCAAACTATCTTCCTCCAGACAAGACTTTTTTTGTCTGTTATATATGGCTTTTGAGTATTACCTTATATTTTAACCCTCTAATAAATTCGCACAGAAATTAAAAGAAGCCGTCCGACTTGACTTATGCAGTATGTACACTACTAATTAATCATAATAAATTTCCCCTTTCGTGTAAGGCCCGCTATGATCAAACGTGCTAATAATGCCCGATCCGACCAAAAAAAAAAAAACTACTAGTATAGTTGATTGCGTGTACACAAACAACATGCAAAATCAGCAGCTGAGACAGATTGTCGTTTATCGGGATGGTAAATGAGCTCACTTTTTCGGAACACATTTTCTCATCATCCTTCTGTTGATTGGGAAGATAACTAAAAGGTTAAAGTATTATTGTGATTTTTGAGATCGGTTGGACGGATATAATTTAAAGATTATAAGAGATGATGAGAAAAAGAAAATAAAAAAACCAACCCTAATTTTTCTTACCCTAAAAACGGTCCTATTTAATCCAATCAAAGTGAAACGAAATAATTATACAATGGTTTTTTTTTTTTTGTTGCCTACCCGGTTCACCGAAGATTCGTCCTGACTAATCCGAATCCGACCCGTGTTACGTACCTGACTATGGTGGGAGAGTCTCCCAACAAAGATTTTTTTGCATTCACAACGAAATAATTATACAATAGTATTGGTTTCTGCAGACTAATCAACAAAATAATGCTACTATAAAAGCCCATGCCGACGCACAGGCGCAACACAAGCACTTGGCAGAAGCGCCATTACAGAAGTGAGGCCATGGCTTCCCTCCATTTCCTCTTCGTATTTTGCCTCTGCCTTTGCTTCTTTCCCCTTTCCTCCTCCGCTGCTCTGCTCTTTCAGGTTTCACTTCTTCTTTGTCTTGTTTCCACCGTACAATATCAATTGAATTTAACTTGATCGCAAGCATAATGGCACACGAATATCAATTATGACAGGGTTTCAACTGGGAATCAAGTAACAAAGGAGGATGGTACAACTCCCTCAAGAACTCCATCTCTGACCTAGCCAGTGTCGGAATCACCCATGTTTGGCTCCCTCCTCCTTCTCAATCCGTTTCTCCTGAGGGTAAACTCCAATTGATTGATAATAATTACCATTTCTCTTTCAAGTTTTGGTCACGATGCTTTGTTTTTTTGACTTGTTGCCCAATAACCAATTCAATCAATTGATTCCCTTGATTGTCAATTAAGGATATCTCCCGGGAAGGCTATATGATCTGGATGCCTCCAAATATGGTTCCAAGGATGAATTGAAGTCACTGATCGCAGCTTTCCACCAGAAGGGAATTAAGTGCTTGGCTGATATAGTCATCAACCACAGAACTGCAGAGAGGAAGGACAGAAGAGGAATCTACTGCATCTTCGAAGGTGGCACCCCTGATTCGCGTCTCGATTGGGGTCCATCGTTCATCTGCAGAGACGACATCGCTTATTCTGATGGCACCGGAAATCTCGATAGCGGAGAGCCATTCGAACCCGCGCCGGACATCGACCATCTCAATCCTCAAGTTCAGTCAGAGCTCTCAGATTGGATGAATTGGTTGAAGACAGAAATAGGGTTTGATGGATGGCGTTTTGATTTTGTAAAGGGCTATGCTCCCAATATCACTAAAATTTATATGCAACGAACCTCACCAGACTTCGCCGTTGGAGAAAAATGGGACTCTCTGTCTTACGGGCAGGACGGGAAGCCTGCGTATAACCAAGACGCTCATCGTGGTGCGTTGGTGAATTGGGTGGAAGAGGCCGGCGGAGCTGTCACCGCCTTTGATTTCACAACCAAAGGGATTCTTCAGGCCGCCGTACAAGGGGAGCTATGGAGGTTGATTGACCCGACTGGGAAGCCGCCGGGAATGATCGGGACAAAGCCAGAAAATGCGGTGACCTTCATTGATAATCATGACACAGGTTCCACACAGAAACTTTGGCCTTTCCCTTCAGACAAAGTCATGCAGGGATACGCATACATTTTAACTCATGCCGGAACACCATCAATAGTATGCTTTCTTTCTCCAATTTCATGATTTATAGTTTATATGATGAATATTGTTTTTTTTTTTTTTTCTTTTTTCCAAATGTGAAATGTTAACCAGAAAAAGCTGTCTGTAATGTTTTTGTTTTACAGTTCTACGACCACTTGGTAGATTGGGGGCTGAAGGAGGAGATAGGGAAGTTGAGTGAGATAAGGAGGAGGAACGGGATCAATGAGAGAAGCAGTGTGAAGATCTTAGCTTTTGAAGCAGATCTGTATATGGCAGAGATGGATGGCAAGGTCATCATGAAGATTGGGCCTAAGTGGGATCTTGGAGGACGCGTTCCTTCTAATTTTCGACTCGCCACTTCGGGCCAAGACTATGCTGTGTGGGAGAAACCTTCTCAACAGTATGTTGTATAATATCTATTTTGAGCCAATAAAACCCCACACTTAGCTCTACTTGCTCATACTTACATGTTTGTTATTGTCTGATGTTAAAATATGTGTGCGCACTTCTAAATTTACCTATGAACCCTTTAGAAATTTTTGTATAATCTCTTAAAATATAAATTAAGATATGTAAATTTGGGTTAATACAATGTTTTATTTTTAATTCTAAAATGTTAGCTTCAATAATTTAATAGAAATATAAGTCATTTTGCCCCTCCAACATTAAATCAGTCTTTCTATTTAGTTTATTAAAAAATTTAATAAAGCTATCATTTAAATCAGGACAACCATATGATTTTATAGTAGATTTTGCAGACGATGACCAGTACGTAAAGAGTGATGATTGATCCTTTGAATCAGTTATCATAATATTGCTTGTAGCCTTGTACGCAGTAGCTTCTTTGCTCCTTGCATGAAACGCCACGGAGCCGTGAGAGGTTTGCGTGGTTTCCCTGTTTTGTATTGTACGTCACACCGCAGCTCACTTCAGTTCGCTGAATTTTTATCCACAGTATTTGTGTTACTAACAATCGACTACTTCGGTTTAAGTATAGTTGTATGGTCAAAGCTTAAACTCGATCGAAACTATTGATTAAGCTTAGAATAATTCACAGCTAGTTAATTCAAGTGCTTAGTGGTCCAATGATGTGTTTTAAGGGTCTTTTTAACTTATGATCTTCAAGATAAATTTATTAAGATTTTTTCAAAAAATGTATTTAATGAGTATTACAAATTAAGAATTAATTATTCTCAGATTTATGCCAAAAAATTATTGTGAAAGCAAACATGAAAAGAATATGCAATTTTTTTAATGATATTAAATAATTTATTGGGGTATGAAATAATTAAAAGTGTCTTAGTTATGATTTTAAACAATGGAGTATGTTTGATCTTTACTTCTATATGTTATTTATTAAATTGAGTATTTTTGTTAAGAAATTGTTGGTTGAAGTGGTAAACAGTTCAATCTTATAAAGAGGAAAGCATTTATTGAAAGAAGTGCAAACCCTTTACACTTATTTTTACTTCATTCAGTCAATTGTTTTTTTTTTTTTTTGCCCTCCTGAATCAATTGGTATTAACTATTAAACTACGCAAGATACAAATGGTAATGTTTGAGTAAGAAGCATTTCGTTGTTGTGTGCCAATCCTCCCATGAATGTTCCTGTTGTAACGTCCCGAATTTTTTAGTTTGGAGTTATAATATTATAAGATAAATTAATTTATGATAATTAATACATCAGATACTTAGTATAGGAATAAATTTCTAAAGATAGAATTTAATATTTTTTAATATTATATTTTAATAAAATATTATATATATATATATATATATATATGTATGTATGTATGTATGTATGTATGTATACGATAGGGACAGAGAAAGAGAAAAATAAGAAGGTGAGAAAGTGATAAAAGGAAGGAAGAGTCAAGAAAAGAAAGGAAGAAAAAAAAAAGGAAGAAGAAAAAAATTATTATATATACAAGTAGGTAGACCCCACTTCTTTTGACATTTGGGAAGGAAGTGCTGGCAATTGAGGAGCGGCACCTCAATTAGCGCTTCCTCAATTAAAAAATGGGTAGGCGCCGTTCCTGCCCAATGAAAAAGTACGGAGATTTTTGTATAAATCCCCCCACCACTTACATAAACACACACACACATACATACTTTCGTCAATCATAGAGGAGAGTGTGATAGAGAAGAGAGAGAATGAGAGTTAGGTGATAATTATTTGGGAGCCTTGTAGTAGCATTTTGGTGACTATCTGGAAACTAGAGGGTAACAAGTAACTCTAAATATTCTTTCATATACTTGTAAATTGTAAATTGTGTATGATTGTAGATTATATTACTTTTATAGAATGAATTATGTGTATATGTATTATACTATTATTATAATAAAAGCTGAATATTATAGTTTTGTACCCACGAAAATTTCATTTTTGTGCCTAAGAAAACTATAATTTTGTACCCAACAAAAATTACGGTTTTGCCCCAAATTTCAGAAATGACAGTTTGGTCCCGAAATTCAAAAAAGACAGTTTAGTCCTTCAAATTTCAAGTATGACAGATTGGTTCAATGAGATTTTATAAGATGTTTGGTTTATTTTGTAATGATATTAGATATAAATGGAAGCATATTTTAATATACTTTATTGATATAATTATCATAGCGGCTGTAGATATGATGAGTTGGAGTGAAAAGGAATTTGAATGATAAGATTTCTTTATGTCATCACTCAATGCACAGTGGATGGTACTTGTCAGAGCCTCATCTTCCATGTTTTCCTCTAGCCGAAATTGTATTTGAGTTGTGGGACATGTGACATTTCCTTAGTTGTTATTTTTAAGGAGAGAAGCCATAATTCAGACTTAAACTTTATATCTTTGGCCGGATGTATCTTAAATTTTGGTAAGCTTGGAACCATTCAGTCAAATGAATGAGTTTCCGTTGGACTATGTATTAGCCTATTGGTCCAATTAGCAATACAAAGGTGAACGGTAATATAAGGGAGGCTGCATATTGTATAATTGTATAGTTCACAATTCGATATAACGATGATTACTTTTGCAAAATAATTTTTGTATGAAAAAATATGGTATATACAAATATATTTGAAATCAGACCCTACTTTTTGTCGTATGTAATTTACTTGTGTGCGGTAGAAACTTTCAGTAGTTATTAAGACGTGGAATCTCATTCTATATTAACATTTTTCATGTGAATATTCTAGTGGGGAGCAAGGGAAGACACATGGAGTGAGCTTTGAAGGCTCTTTGGTACTCCTGTAGCTTATATTATTTTTATTTGTCATGACCCTAGGACTTTCCCATTAAATTTGGCTCTGAAAAATTTTGGAAATTTATTATGACTTTGTAATATGAATTTTATTTGAAACTGTTATGTACTTTGGTGATTTGGATGTTAAGCGTCCGCATTTGGGGTATTCCAAATATTTTGACCAAATTTTTGGGTGTTGAAATTGAGGTATCACACCTGTAATATCCCAAAATATAATATAAGGGCTAAATGTATTGAATAGGCAATGGAAATAATGATGGAATTGTCCCTGAACCATAACACATAGAGGGAGCGAAAATTTGGTATTTTTGATGTCACCAATAGATTCTACATGCAAAATAGCGTGGGAATAACCCTGGTTATAATCTTGAATAGATTGGAATGAGTAACCAAAAGTTGGAATTTTGTTATGGTGCTGTCAGATTTGAGTGTCCGGGAGGCAATCCATTTGTGATGCATCTTTGACTAATCAAATGAATCCATTGGCTATGAAACTTTCTATACTTCAAGTAAACATGATGATCTTTAATATTATATATAATATGAGGAAAATAAATTAGTATATTAGAGATTATGAATTTATGAAGTTAGGCAATTAAAATTGGAATGATTTTGTGGCAGTAATGATTTAATGAGAATTATGGATTTGTGTGAATACAATTGGCAATGGGAAGCATTTTTCCTAAAATTAGACTTAATGAAGGTCATATATCTTTTGGAGTCACTACAGTGAGATATATGTATATAAATATATGAATTTTCAAAGTTGATTGAAATTTTGCGAGCTTTTAGCTTTTGTACGAAAATAAGAAAGTGAGGGCAATTGGTAGTAAAGTTAACTTCCAAATGTTAAGATAAGCACTTCGAGTTAGTGAAGGCCCCTTTAGCTACATGTTGGGCTTAGCACAATAATATTAATGATTATCTTGAGATAATGTAGAATTTGGATAAGTAATAACTCACCCATCTAAATGAATATGTAATTATAGGATACGATATCTCCCTAGGACAACCAAAGGACTGGGAACTAGTTCAATAATTAGAAAGACCAACAAATAGTAACTTTTATATGTATGTAATTATGCATGAACTCTATTAAGCATTCAGATGAGAAGTGCAGAGGCCCAATTAGATACCCAGCACTGTGGGAATGAATCAGTGGGGCTTATGATAGTAGTTGATGCTACATATCATATTTATGTCTGAATGTTAAATGTATTGTAAGTGCGTTTGGTGGTTGACTAGTATATTCATTGTTTGCATTCTCTATGAGTGATAATTGTTACTACTGATATTCATTTGAATCTCACCCTCTTTCAAATAGCCAAACTAATTACAACATGAGCAAGAAGCTCAAAGACGAAGAAGGTAAACACAGACAACAAGTAGATCAAGTCTGAAGGAGTTTAATTCTGTCGGTATTGCTATTGTTTATAACTGATTTATAGCCGCCAATTTAAGTTTATTTTCTATCTAAACCCCTCTTGGTGCTTTATAAACTGTGGTGTTAAAATTCCTCTCATCATTTCTTAGGTATTTTTAACAGGCTTATATGCTGTTGATGTCTATCATATGAGGCCAGAGACCTTTCAGGCAGAAGGATAATTAAGCATATTGGTATTGTTCTGAACTGCTATTGTATATGAAGAATCTGTTTTGGTTTTAATTAATATTATTTTGGTTAAGATTAAAACAAAATTAATTAATGTTACCATCCAGTAGTAACAGAAACAGTCAACTATCTTCATACATACATACTCCCTCCGGTCCTAATTATAAGAGTTGGTTGACTTTTTTGAAGAGATTAAAGAAGCTAATTAAATTATTTTAAAGTTGTTTTGTTTTTATTTTTTTCTTTAAACTTATTAGTTTGACTAATAAACTAATATATAATCTAAGAATATTTAACATATGAAATGATTAAGTAACTTATTTAGCTTCCTTAATCTCTCCAAAGAAAGTCAACTAGCTCTTATAATTAGGACCGAAGGTAGTATATATATTAAAATGAAAAAACATTCTTCCAAACTATCCATCATCAGAATCTGTTTGAGTGGGGTTTAGGAAGAAGATTTTTAAGAAATATAAACTTTTAAGTCTGATTTAATTAATGTAGAAATCAGATACGCATACACGGGGTAAATAATTAAAAGTGTGGAAGGAGAATTGGTTTCACATTTACTTCCGAATTGGCAAAATCATTTTTCTAATATATTCAAACTTTATTTGCGGTTTGTTTCACACTTAAAGTATCTGTAAATTTGTAAAGTGATGTTAATTTTGATTATGTTTTTATAACTTATCTCTTACTGGTATTATAGATAATTCCAAAACTTGTGAGCCTTATCCCCAATGACCTGGAGGTTTATCCTGTGGTGTTCAAACTTTTAACTAACAGCTTTAATGTGCCATTATACTCCAGACTTTACTTTAGATTAGTTTTTGGAAAATAATTTTTACGATTTACGAGGTAAACATGTAAAAGAAATTTTATTTCGACTTGCGAAAAATAGATTCTAAAATCATGATTTCAATATTTGCCAAACACTCAGAGGCTATAGCAAGGAGCAAGTCCGAATTCACTCAAAATGCAAATAATAAAAAATATACACATTGTTATAAATATTATAATTATGAGTGGATTCCATAATACTAAAAAAATAAGATTTTGATCTTCCAACTCATATATTAAATGACATTATGCCATATATATAACCCCAAATGAAAGGATTTATACTATTTATTATTGTAACCTCCAATATAATTTTGCATATTTTATCATAATGTTGATTTATTCTCCTACTTATAATATTGTAACTGTTTGAAGGGTTAAAGACCTTTAAATAAACGATTGATACAAATAATTGGATGTATATATATATATATTCTCACTTACTCCTCACCTCTACATTTCTTTCCTTCTTCTACGAGCGTTGTTGATATTTACCTTCAAAATTTTCATAACACGTTTTATAATGCACTACACCAAATTTATTAAAATTAATATTTACCTTCAATATTTTTTATACATATATAAATTCGTTGAATGTAGGTCCTTCTAGACGAAATCTGTTCTTGCAGATATATCTGAATTTGTTGCCAAATGAACAAAATAATTTCTCTATATAAAGCCACACTCCGTCACTGACACACAAGCGCTGATCAGAAAGTGAGGCCATGGCTTCCATCCGTTGGCTCTCCATATTCTGTCTCTGCCTCTGCTTCTTCCCATTTTCGTCAACATCTGCTGCTCTGCTCTTTCAGGTTTCACATCTGTGTTTTTGTTTTCCCTCACAATAACATGAATTTAATTGAAATCACCATCATAATCGCACACAAGTAAGTTTATTATATATGTTTGTGGTACAGGGTTTCAACTGGGAATCAAGTAACAAAGGAGGATGGTACAACTCCCTCAAGAACTCCATTTCTGACCTAGCCAATTCAGGAATTACCCACGTTTGGCTCCCTCCTCCTTCTCAATCCGTTTCTCCTCAAGGTAACTCCAATTAATTGATATAATAATCACTATAATATCTCGATCTCATCACTCAATTTTTGGCCATTAAGCTTTGCTTTTGACTCTGTCATTGAATTGAAGGATACCTTCCGGGAAGGCTATATGATCTGGATGCCTCCAAATATGGTTCCAAGGATGAATTGAAGTCACTGATTGCAGCTTTCCATGAGAAAGGGATTAAATGCTTGGCTGACATAGTCATCAACCACAGAACTGCAGAGAGTAAGGACGGAAGAGGAATTTACTGCATCTTCGAAGGTGGCACACCAGACTCGCGTCTCGACTGGGGCCCATCTTTCATCTGCAAAGACGACACTGCATATTCTGACGGCACCGGAAATGCTGACAGCGGCGACCCATATGACGCCGCGCCGGACATCGACCATCTCAATCCTCAAGTTCAGTCAGAGCTTTCCGACTGGATGAATTGGCTGAAGACGGAAGTAGGATTTGATGGATGGCGATTCGATTTCGTAAAGGGCTATGCCCCAAGTATCACCAAGATTTACATGGAACGAACCTCGCCGGACTTCGCCGTCGGGGAAAAATGGGACACTCTGCCTTCTGGGCAGGACGGGAAGCCTCAGAGTAATCAAGACGCTCATCGTGGTGCGCTGGGGAATTGGGTGGAGGAGGCCGGCGGAGCTGTCACCGCCTTTGATTTCACGACCAAAGGGATACTTCAGGCCGCCGTACAAGGGGAGCTATCGAGGTTGAAGGACTCGAACGGTAAGCCGCCGGGAATGATCGGGATAAAGCCAGAAAATGCAGTGACCTTTATTGACAATCATGACACAGGTTCCACTCAGAAACTGTGGCCATTCCCGCAAGATAAAGTAATGCAGGGATACGCATACATTTTAACTCATCCTGGAATACCATCAATAGTATGCATTCTTTCTCCGATTTCTTGCTTTATATGATGAATATAATATTAATGTGTTTTAATGGTGAAATGCTGTTTCTTTTTTAATAGTTCTATGATCACTTTGTGGATTGGGGGCTGAAGGAGGAGATAGGGAAATTGAGTGGAATAAGGACGAAGAACGGGATCAACGAGAAGAGCAGCGTGAAGATATTAGCAGCAGAAGCAGAACTATACATGGCGAGTATAGATGAGAAAGTGATAATGAAGATTGGATCAAAGATGGAACCAGAGGGTTCTGTTCCTTCTAACTTCCAACTCGCTGCCTCGGGCCAAGACTATGCCGTGTGGCAGAAATCTTGATCCTCTTACCATGATCGTTGCAGAATATCGTTAGCAAGAAAAAGGTGGCATGTAATTTGAATCGTGCTTTTCAGTGTTTCACTACGTCGTGCACAGTGTACTGTACATGAATCCGAATAAACGTGGCCATCTAACTCGGATTGGGTTCTCCCATTATCTTTTTTTTTTAATTATCTTTTATTATCCTTAAATCATATCTCTTCAATTAATCACAATATTACTTTAACATCTCTTTCCTCTTCCCAACAACGGTCTAGATACGCCGCTGATAAGGAAAATTGAGAAAAATGATAAAGAGAAGGTCTTCTGCCATCCAACCCAATGTAATTTTGCTATATATAGGGTTCTTTTGAATGAGTTTTTTTGAGAAAAAAACACTTTTTAATGCAAAAAATGCTTTTTAAATTAATTTATGTGTTTAGATTATATTTTTTTAAAAAAGCAAAAGTCACAAAAAAAAAAACCAAAGTGCTACTTCTTTTAAAAGTTCCAATTTGTAACTTAAAAAAAAAAAATTGGTCAGAATAGTAACATATATTGATACTAGTAATAAAAGTTACATATAACGATTACACTGTGATAACAAATATAAACGATTACACTATGACAACAAACTGAAAGAAAACAAATCAGAATAAGAAGGCTAACAAGTACAACAACGCCAAACCAATTGAAAGGAAAGCTAGTCACCACAAAACAAATAAGAATAAGAGCAGCTTCAAAGACTTCATAGGCTTTCTTGCCATTCGAGGTTAGAAAGGATATGGAAGAAAGTGCTGGTTCCAAAACCCACCCGATCGGGCACACCTCCTTATAAGAAAAAGCTCCACATAAGTCAGCTACACAAACACCACAACTTGGGGAACAGTACAGAGAACACCCAACCTCAGACGAAACAAGACAAGATAAATCTTGAAGAGAGCTCTTGCTCATCCAATGAAACAACCTTGGTGACATCAACCACCCACCCAACAGATATTGGCTAACATAAGTGATATGGATTCGCCCCCATCTATCAATCCTATCTATGGTTTTCTCCCAGATAATGCACAAAATAATAGCAACTATCAATAAAACCCTTACCCCAAAAACACGAATCCAATCCACAAAAAAGAACACCACCATAATAACCCATAACCACACCATCAGGGGACAAACACAGACAACAATTGACCAAATCCAGAACATCAGGAAACATAAATAAATATAAAGCAAGAAAAGAAAGAAAAACAAGAAAAACGAACAGAACGTGAAAACCGAGGCACCCCCACCACCGGAAACCGTCGACAAGCCAGAGACCACCGGTGCGTAGGCGACCACTGCCAAGGAAGAAGCCACCGTCGAACAAGAGGCCACCGACGAACCAGGAAGCACCGTCGGAGAGGGCATCAGAGCAAAAACTCCCACCGCCGAAGACGAGGGAGGACCATCAACGCAACCATAGAACAGAGGGCCATCGGAGTTGGGAAGGCGGTGAAGCCGGAGACCAGAGGAGAACCGGCGCCGAACAAGAAGGACGGCCACCCTTCTATATCTCCATTTAGGCCTAAAACCCGCCTGCACCTAACTCAAAGAAGGCCGATCTGTACGTCGGCTGCTATTGTGGCTTAGGAGGAGGCTCGCCGGCGAAGCAGAAGCCCAGACGGAAGAGATCTAGGGTTTGGCACGGGAGAGAGAGAGCGATACGCGAAACTCCACCCGTAATTTGTAACTTAAAAAAAAATAGTTTTTTAAAAGCACATCCAAACGGCCCATAGTCCGAGTATGTTAATTAATTTCTCATTAAAATATATTTTTATTTTATGAAAAAAATAATGATAAGAAAATGCAAACTTTAATTTAATCCTTTAGTAAGAACTACCACAGGCTTAATTTTATATTACTAAAATTTATTTTCATTTTTACCATCTAAACTGGCGAAGGTGATTTATATAGTGTTGGATATTTTGTTTAGGCCTTTCTTTGACCAACTTTATAAATTCGGTCATTCTCCCATAGAAAATTACATAAATTAGGTCTGCATGTTTAGCAAGTAGCTAATTAATACAAAAAATATACATATAAATATACCGATATATAAAATTAAGCAAATATTTTTTTATTTTAAAAACTTAAATAATAAAATAGATGATGCTGTATGATAATATAATTGTAATAAACACTGTAAGGATAAATAAAATATAAATGAAAACGAGACAAAATTACTTTATGAATAAGAAGTATTTTTGTCTTTTAAATAAAATATATTAAAAATAAATTATTGATGATAAATATGTGTGTGTGTGTGTGTTACTTATTTTTGGGTGAATTTCTGAAATTACTTCAAGAGGTATCGTATTATTTTTGGGTGAATTTCTGAAATTACTTCAAGAGGTATCGTATTAAGACTGATAAATTTATGCTGTCGCCCAAATTGTTTTTGGCGGAAGCGCGTGTCTTATACGACCAATGTTCCATAGAAAACTCAGACTTGTGGGTCCTAATACGAAAATTTACTATTTGGATATCATCATTCATAAATAATTAAATGGGCTAAGGTTGAATTTTGTGATGAGGTTTTACGTTCGAGCTATGGATGTCTAGAAGGCTTTTGATCAAATTTCGTTTTGGAAGTATTAAAAACAAAATTAAAATCACCCTAGCTGTTATAAAATAAATGTTGACATATATTTAAAAAAATTAATGTTGACCCTTAATATTTTTAACAAGTTGGAGAACATTGCTTATTTTTTTATATATACCCAAAAAACAAAAAACCTCTCTATACTCATATCTCCTATGCAAAAATTTCAGTAACAAAATTAAAACTCACCTTTTCCTAAATCATAAATTTATTCTAAACAGGTAATTTGGTTATCCCAAGTTCTTTCCCTTCAAATGAAGACTCGGCCTCTTAAGAATAATTTCAAAAATCTGCGGTCAAATCAATTTTTGTTTTTGTTTTTTACTACTACCTTCAATGCTTATTAATAGAAGAGTCAATTAATTTTCTTTTGAGAGGTTAAAAAATTAAAACTAAATAATTCACTTTAAACTATTTATATATTTTTTTTTTCCGAATTAATTAGCCAACTTATAAACTTATACCGTAAAATACTCCGATCATTCTCTTGTTTTCTCTTAATTATACAGACCTCCTCTCTATTTTGAAAAATATACTTAAGTCTAGACAATTGACTTCACTAAGAATATTCCAAAAATATATTTTTTAATTAAATTTTGTATAAAAATAAAATTTATTTACTATTTTACCCTTCATACTAAATCCCTAGCTTTACTTTTATCTTGCATATATTTATTTTGTCTTGCACATTTTGACTAAGATTGTTTTAAAGAATTTAAAAGTTTTTTTTTATCTATTCCTTAATTTCTATTTTTATCTTTACAAATAGTTTTTTTTTAAAAATGTTTTAGCATTGGTTAATGTAAATATCACAAAGGTTGAATATTCAAGCAAGTTTTTAAATAAACATGTGCTTGATCAAATGTATTTATAAATATTTGTGAAAAAAGTATTAAATTATAATTTTAAATTACACATACAATAATCTCAAACTTATATAGTTTATTGTATTTGATAAAAATATATGTGCTTAATATATATTTTAAGTCAAAATTAATTTATAATATCAAAACTAATTAATAAATTTTTTAATAAATTAAAAAGCTAGAAAATCTATTAGAATAATTTTTTGGTTGTATAAATTTTGTTTGTGTGTGTCTGTGTGAAACTTAACTCTCATCAACTAACATTGTAGGTGGGTAGAAATAAAATTTTAAAATATAAGGGAGGTTTGTGTAATATACATTTTACTTTTAAGGATATAAGTTTCTAAAATAGATGAGATGTGTGTATAAATTAAGACAAAACAGGAGGCTGGTCAAAGTATTTTACTCAAATTTATATATAATATATAATATATACTACATATGTTATAGTTCCTTAATTAAAAAAAAAAACAACCGACTTTTATATCATTGACCAAAGATAGTATAATGTTTGCGATAACAATCATGGTCTTGTTCAAAGCCGAGGAGTTCAGGGCTCCGGGGTCCCCAAGCCTTTAGGTTCCATAAATTCCACGTCGTGTCGTGAGGGTTTCGCTTACTCGCAGTGGCATATATGCGCGATATTATTTGCCTAACAGTGTAAGAGATGGTTGGCTCTGTTGATTTCTTCCTTCATTTAATATATTAATATATTCACTACTAGATCAAATTTCAATTGTTGAGATTTATTTTATTATATTTATCATGGTATATTTTTATTTTATTTAATGTTATAATACTGTTTTTATATAGTATTAAATCCTACCAATTGAAATTTAATTTAATAATAGATACATGCACTAAGTAGAGAGGAAATGGAGAGGGATGAGTCATGAGTGGAAACATTCCTCCACTATGCTTTCTAGCATGTTTATTCAAAGCTCTTCCTTGTAATTAATGCATGTGCAATATTCTGACTTTAATTTTCTAGATATATACCACTCTGATCCTATTTATGAGTCTTTTTTGACCAAATCACACATACCAAGGAGAGGTAGATAGCACAATGATTATGGGGTAAATTTTCAACTTTACCCTCATTTATGATTGGGTACCTTTTAACTTTTTCTTCTCTCTCTATTTTTATTGGTACAAATATGGGCAAAATTGTCACAAGTTTATTTATTTGGTCAAAAGGGACTTATAAATAGGACCAAATTTTTTTAGTCAAAAGAGACTTATAAATAGGACCAGAGTGATAGTCTGCTGTTATAAATGCTGAAATGCATGCATGTTCGCAAACCTAACTTAATTATGAAGAAAACAGGGATGGCCCCATAGGCCATGCATAGACGACCAGTCTTGACTTTTTAGCCCCTACATATTCTCCCTCAATCACTCCATGATTTCATGTGCTTGCTAGCTACATCCTCTCTTTTCCATTCATTGTTATTCATCTTAATCTTTAGTTACTTGTTTGGATAAATCATATTTTAAGAATTTTCCCTTGATTAATAGAGGGGCTTTGGGCAAAATTCAAACATAGGTAAATAATTGGAAACCCATGCTTAGTTTTTGGTTTAACAATACTAATGAGGGGGCATTCCAGAATACGTATAAAGATTGCGACTTAAATTTTAGATCACTAAAACATTCGAACAAATACTATAATAAGCACAGTTTAAATATTATCATTACAAAAAAAAAAAAACATCGTATTAATTAGAAGTCATGGAATTACCCATAGAAAAAATTCCATGAAAAATTACCTACAAAATCCTGTAGGTAAAATTACCCACAAAATTCTGTGGGTAACGGAAATTACCCATGGAATTCTGTGGGCAATATAATTGCTGTGGGTAATGAAAATTACCCATGAAAAATTTCCGTCTACAAAAAAAGGCTTATTTTACCATATATTTTTTTACGATGGAAATTTTTTGTGGATAATTTTTATTATCCATGGAAATTACATAGAGAATTCCATGGATAATGTCACTTATCCACGAAATTTTGTCCGTACGTAATTCTATGGCTAATACAATGTTTTTTTTGGTGTATTGTTCGTCTTAACGACTAATTGACAAACGCAAAAAAAAGGTCTATTAATTTTGTGCTGCGAAATATTTTAAAATATATTTTAAATTATTATTTAAATATTTCAGTTTGTATTATTTTTAAAAACATAACATAATATTTATTTTTCCATTTATTTATTATTTTATTACGTGGGTCAATTAGATTTTAACGCGAATTGTCATCTTTTAATTAACTACAGACCTTTTAAATTTTGAAAATGAAGATATATATATATAAAATTCTTAATTAAAATCAATGATACATTGATCATTGATGATATCAATCAAGTTCATGGAGTTACGTAGTCAAGTCTAAAACTTGAAAAGTCGTTTTCCGGCCCAGACATAATCTCATATTCAATGCCTAACAAATACCGTACAAGAGTGGAAACGCGTATTAGATCCTTTGAAATTTCAAAGGATATAGCCATGGGTGATGCCTATAAATATCCGAGAATCAACCTCAAACCTCAACGCAAAATCTAAGAAACATGAAGTCTCTCGCCTCTTTCTCTTTCGCCTTCTTCTGCATTTCGCTTCTCCCCTCTTTCTCCTCCTCTTCCATAGTGTTCCAGGTAGCACCCCATATATATTCATTTCCTTCATTACTCCTTCACTTTTAATTGATACACGTACACATGCACACACACGTATGCATATATAGACACACACACTTTGTTAGAGATAACATTTGTGAAATTAAATGAGTAGTTAGTTACTTGAGAACCTAGTTTACATATAAAGGGTCATGGTTGATGTATTTAGTATGTAGGATAGCAAAATTCTCTATCACTGTAATAATAGAGAGGTTAATGTGAATCTCGATTTCTTTAAAGAAAGAAATCCGTTTTAATTAGGTTCCTAAAGTTAAAGGTTAGCTATTAATAATCACCTCAAGTAGATTATACTTTATACTCTTATACGATTCCTTATGTTTATGTAACTGGTATATATGGATTACAACAATGTAGGGTTTCACCTGGGCATCCTATGAGAAAGCAGGAGGATTTTACAACTATCTCAAGACCCAAGTGCCTTTAATTGCAGATCTCGGAGTCGACTATGTTTGGCTTCCTCCTCCCTCCAACGCTCACCCTGATGGTCCTCAAGGTCCGTACCCTTATAAAACTACTTAGCACTTTTTGATCGGTTCTTTCAGCATGGTTGTTGTAAATTGTTGTTTTATTTCAATGTATACATATGCATTCAAACGTGCATGCAGGATACTTGCCGAAAAGGTTATATGATCTTGACACCTCAAAATACGGTAACAAGGAGGAATTGAAGTCGCTGATAGCGGCATTCCGTGAAAGAGGAGTGAAATGCATAGCCGACATAGTCATCAACCACAGAATGGCAGAGAGGCTGGACGAAAGAGGACTTAGCATCTTCGAAGGTGGTACTCCGGACGACCGTCTCGACTGGAACGTGTCCGAAATCTGTTCCTCAGATACAAAGTTTAAGGGCGCCGGAAATCCCGACACCGGCATGGACTGGGGGGATGCACCAGACATCGACCACATCAATCCCAGAGTGCAGAGAGAGCTCTCTGACTGGATGAACTGGCTTAAGTCGGACGTTGGATTCGTAGGATGGAGGTTCGACATGGTCCTAGGATACGCTCCAAGGTTTACGAAAATCTACCTGGACAACACCAAACCCGAGTTCGCTGTCGGAGAGCTTTTTGAGGCGGTGGCCTTGGGCTCAGATGGAAAACCCTTGGCCAACCAAGACCCGCATCGTGCTAAACTGGTGCAGTGGGTGCAAGACGCTGGTGGCGCCGTCACAACCTTCGACTTCACAACCAAAATGGTGCTGGGCGCCGCCGTACAAGGTGAGCTGTGGAGGATGAAGGACGCTAACGGGAAGCCACCGGGAATGATCGGAACCGACCCGTCCCACGCCGTCACCTTAGTCGACAACCACGATACTTTGTCCCAGAGAATCTGGCCCTTCCCAGATGGCAAAACCATGCTTGGTTACGCTTACATACTCACTCACCCAGGCCATCCCTCCATTGTACGTATCTCGTTTTTCTTTAGTTATTTATCCTAAAAGTTTTTGCTGAGAAATAACGTTGATCAGAGAGTTTTTTAGATTAAATGTTAATATAAAGATTTTAAAATATTGTAATGTTGTCCAGTACCACGCTAAATAGTTAACATCGATGGTCAATTTTTTAACGGTAAGGGAAACATTAAATTTTAAAAGAATTTCAAAGAGTAATATTACTTCCTAAGAAAAACTCTCTAAAATAGTAAATTTTTTTTTATCATTTATGGAAGTTTTGAAAACTAGCATTCCCTTCGTCCATTTTTCTTTCACATTTCTCTCAATCCAAAGATAGCATGAGTAGTTCTAGTTTGTTACAGAAGAATAGCTAGGGATATTGCAGAGTTGCTTACTCTGTGTTGCGTTTGTGTTTGCAGTTCTACGATCACTACATCGATTGGTTAGAACAACGAGCTCCCATAAAGAAATTGACGGAGATAAGGAAGAGGAATGGGATAAGCCCAACGAGCAGCATCAACATTCTGGCTGCGGATGCTGATCTGTACATGGCTGAGATAGACAAGAAGATCGTCGTCAAGATTGGACCCAATGGTGATCTCAAGAACCTTCTTCCTCAAAATGCGGTGCTCGCTACCAGTGGACAAGACTTCGCCGTTTGGGAACTCCACTGACGCCCCATCACTACTCAACTCGGTTTTATTAATTAGCAGCCCTCTCCAATAAACGTGAGGCTGAAAAACAAAAATATGTCAATTTCATTCCCATCAATAAGCATAAAATAAATAAATTTCTTATGGCTGCGGAGGAAGTAACAAGGAGTTGAGGGAGTACTAGCAGTATTTCTTGTCTTTCTAATCATAAATGGAACGGATCAAAGAAATGACAGTTTGTTCATCTTAATCAGATTACCAAGGATTGATTAATTAATGAGATCGTTGAGATGAGCAGCCTTGCGTCTTATAGAGTGGTACACTATCGCAAGGGAAAGATGCTGTGTCATGTTTTCTTACAGATATTTGCAGTTTATTGTCATCTTATCACATAATAGACGTAATTAAAATTTAAAAATACTTAGATTTCCTTAAGTTCCTTCTCGTGGAGTACTAAACAGCTAGAGTACTTGCCCCTTCTTTGCATGTTTCTATTTAGAAATTAAAAGATAACAAATTATACATTATAATATTAAAAAAATAATTGATAACTGTGTTGACCGATGAGAGCGTTGAGTATATGTTACTACTAATAAATTCAAAACACTCCCAAATAACCACAAAAAAAAAAAAATATATATATATATATAGCGCTGGCTTCAAGAAATATTAAGACCGTAATTAGAATATCTGACATCTAATTCCTAATTAAAAATAATCAAACTGCAATTAAGACTTAAAATATCTGCAGCATAGTACTACTAATTTTAGATTGCAATTAAATTGCTGGCACATAATTAATTTTTTGATAAGAGCTGGCACAGAATTATGATAGAGAATAAATAGCATCAAGGAACAAGCACATTAATCATGGTCCATTGGACTTGTCTGTCCATATGATTTAGAGGGGGATGTGAACACTGAACAGAAACAAAATCAATTTCATCCAAGTGGAACGCCATTGGACCGTTTGGTGTGACCCACTTAGTTTTGCGAATCCCTGACCCGGGTGGGCCGCGGGTAACCAACCGGCCATGCCCGGTAGCCGGTGAATACGTAGGGGTTTCCTGCCTTCTTTGTCTCTGTCTTCAATAGCACCATTTCAAAATTCGCCGATTTCAAATTTTGAACTCGCGCTCAACGTCTTCTGCATCTTCTATCTCCGCTCCTCAGATCCCATCTTTCGGATCTTCCAATCCTGCGCTTTTCAATCCGAAGCAGCAAACATGGGTGGGGCTCACAGTCGTGAAGATTTAGAACTCTCCGATTCTGACGAAGACAGTTATTCTCCTAACCACAGCGATGGAGAAGCAAGCTACCAGGATGCCGAAGAAGAGCACAAACATTCTGCGGACCGGAGAAGTAGTACTCCTTCATCACTCGATGACGTGGAGGCGAGGCTTAAGGCCTTGAAGCTGAAATACTCATCTTCCCAGAATCCTAACGTCAAGAATGCCGTCAAGCTCTACCTTTTTGTAGGAGGAACCACCCCCAAGGCTAAATGGGTCACTTCTGAAAAACTCACCACTTACAGTTTTGTTAGGACCTCCCGGGTTGACGATGGTGATGGAGGCATTGACGAAGATGAAGGTGACGAGGAAGAAAACTCATGGTGGGCTTTGAAGGTTGGTTCGAAAATTCGAGTGAAGGTGGATACCGAGATGCAATTGAAAACTTTCGGGGACCAGCGTCGTGCTGACTTCGTTGCTCGTGGTGTTTGGGCTATGAAATTCTTTTCTGAAGAAGATTATAAGGCGTTTGTCGTTCAGTTCGATAACTGTTTGTTTGAGAACACCTATAGCGTTGAGGCGACGGAAGAAAGCAAACTTAAGATTTATGGTAAGGATTTTATTGGATGGGCCAAACCAGAGGCTGCTGACGATTCTATGTGGGAAGATGCCGAGGATAGTTTTTTCAAAAGCCCTGGTTCTGCAACGCCAACGCCAACCAGAGCAAACCAAGACTTGATGGAGGAGTTTGAGGAAGCAGCAAATAGCGGGATACAGAGCTTGGCGTTGGGTGCGTTGGACAACAGTTTTTTGGTTGGTGATTCTGGCATTCAGGTTGTGAAGAATTTTGCTCATGGAATTCATGGAAAAGGTACTTTTGTGAATTTTGGTAGTGGATATAAAGGTAACGGTACATGTTTGGTAAATGCTACGCCCAAAAAGACTCTTCTAATGAAGGCTGAGACTAACATGCTCCTCATGAGTCCAGTTGATGCTGGGAAGCCTCATTCAACCAACCTTCACCAGCTTGATATTGAGACTGGGAAAATGGTAACAGAGTGGAAGTTTGGAAAGGATGGGGTCGACATTACAATGAGAGATATCGTCAATGATAGCAAGGGTGCTCAGTTGGACCCTTCAGGATCTACTTTTCTGGGATTGGATGACAATAGGCTTTGTAGATGGGATATGCGTGACCGCCATGGAGTTGTTCAGGATTTGGCTAGCTCTAATACCCCTGTTTTAAATTGGACCCAGGGGCATCAGTTCTCACGAGGGACCAACTTTCAATGCTTTGCCACTACTGGTGATGGTTCCATAGTTGTAGGATCTCTTGATGGGAAGATCCGTTTGTATTCAATCAATACAATGAGACAGGCCAAAACAGCTTTTCCTGGCCTTGGTTCACCCATTAAACATTTGGATGTAACGTTCGATGGGAAATGGGTCGTGGGTACTACTGACACCTACTTGATCCTTATTTGTACTCTTTTCACTGACAAAGACGGGAAGACAAAAACTGGTTTCAGCGGACGCATGGGAAATAGGATCGCTGCTCCAAGGTTGCTGAAGCTGACTCCTCTGGATTCACATTTAGCTGGAACAAATAATAAGTTCCGCAATGCTCAATTTTCATGGGTAAGGACAGTATTTTTTCTGTTACTGCTCGACAATGATATAATATATCCCGTGTTTGGCTTTGGCACAACAAATTCTTCAATCTTGAATTGCCGTCTTGTGTTTGTTGAATTCGAAATGCTAGTTAGTGTTTCAAGTCCAACTGTCTTTCTGACTTGCCCTGCGTCTTCGAATTTTTTACTGGTCCATGGATAAGTTTAGATTTGCCTATCCGATGATTAATTAAACTGCTTAGTCAATTGAAATTATGCTATATCTGTGGATGTTACACTGACTGGTGCTTAGACCGTTTAATGCAACCTTTTTATCTCCTGTTTGGCTATGGGAGTCACAGAAAATTCTATGAAATTTGGAATTCTATTGCGTGCTTACTTTCATGAGCAGATATTGATAAGCTAGTCTGACCGGGGTTTAGATCATTTTGATTAAAGCAATTAAATGCTCATCCACTTGATCGTTTAAATTGCGTGGTTTATTTTCAAGAGATGATTGCTTGCTTCCAATTGTCAGAAACTCACTGCTGTGCTTATCCTTTTGGTGTTGAAAAAATTGCTCCTGACTTTAACTTGAGATGCAGTTGTAGGATATTGTTAGATGTCATTTGGATTTCTATGCTCATGTTCACAACTTCACATATACTGACGCATTCAATCTCACCGGTTGTCCAGGTCACAGAGAGTGGAAGGCAGGAGCGCCATATAGTGGCCACAGTGGGGAAGTTCAGTGTGATATGGAACTTCCAACAAGTGAAGGACGGTTCTCATGAATGCTACCGTAATCAGCAGGGTCTTAAGAGCTGTTATTGCTATAAGATTGTCCTTAGGGAAGATTCAATTGTTGATAGTCGTTTCATGCATGACAAGTTTTCCGTCACTGATTCTCCTGAGGCTCCATTGGTTATTGCAACCCCAATGAAAGTTAGCTCACTCAGCATATCCAGCAGGCGATGATACCCTTGATAAGCATTATATTTTGGTAGTCAGCTTTTTCGTAGCTTAACTGCTTAAGTAGTGACACAAACATTCTAGTTTTCTAAGCGTTTCATTGTGCACTTCGCAATTGTATGTATGATGCCTTTTTGAATGGGGAATTAGATGTAGTTGTTGTCAAGTTGTACCAGTGTATTCATTAACAGTTCTCTTAATTTGTAATGTTGGACCTGAAAGCTGGAATCTCAGTAATCTCATTTGTTTCTGCTCGGATATTTCCTTTTCCTTATTACGAATCTCGAGTTTATTACTATGATTTGAACTCATGATTCGTTAGGTCTGAGGAGTGACCGTAAAAACAAGCGAGGAATCGAAGGGCAATAGCAATACTAGTTGTGACTGTCTGGTTTTCTAACACCTTTCTTAGTTGATCATGGAATATGTAGAAACAAATTCTGATTTAATTAGAATCTTGGAGCCCATGAAGTCAGTAATGATTTCTAAATAGTTAGATGCTAAAGGTTGGAGAACGAGTTGGTATGCCAACGCCAAGGCCTCAGAAGCAAACATTTCTTATCCTTGTGTCCAATGTCCATGGATAAGTGGGACCATGTTTTTTGTCTTGTATTTTTTTTCCCCCAACTGATACAAACAAACAAGCCTATGATTATGTGGTATTTGTTGTGGTAGTGAAAGTGGAAATTTTGAGTGCTTAATTTGACGTCCTTGAGTACGAGAGAAGATAAAGAAGAATGGCCTTAGCAACAGGAAGAAGCTTCCTTTTGCAGCCATGCTCTTTATCTAAAAGCACGAGCATTCATAAATCTCCAGCATGTGGCACATCCTCGTGGCTCAGGCATGCTGGTGCAGAAATTACAAAGCCTTGTAGGCGAACTTGTATTGCAGCTCAACAACGACCTACGTGGCTCCCAGGGCTCGATCCTCCCCCTTATCTTGATGGAACGTGAGCCTTCAACCTTTCTCACTTCTAATTCTTCGTCCTCCTCGTGATTTTTCAATGAACACCATTGTAAGTTTTACAGTTTGGCTGGAGATTTTGGGTTCGATCCACTGGGACTTGGAGAAAACCCGGCAAGCTTGAAGTGGTATGTGCAAGCAGAACTGGTTCATGCTCGCTTTGCAATGATTGGAGTCTCTGGAATTCTGCTGACAGATGTGAGTCGCATCACTTCAACTTTTATTTTTCCTTTTGGATTTTGGTATTAATCTGTGATACTTACGCTTTGAAAGAATTCATAATTTAATTTCAAGTTCTTACGCTCTACCTATAGTTACAACGGTAATTTTATGTACTTCCTGCTATCAACACTGTTGTGCAGACACTTCGCTTCGCCGGACTTAAAACGATACCAGTTTGGTACGAGGCCGGTGCAGAAAGATATTTTGCAGATGCAAAGACCCTGCTCATTATCCAGCTCTTTTTGATGGGGTAGAATCTTATTCAATGACAATTTACGGGAGAAAAAATTGGGGGCTTTTATATATATATTTTTCCTGTTTCGGATAATGCATGAATCGGTCGTCTTTTCTTGGGCAGCTTTGTTGAAACAAAAAGGTACATGGATTTCGTTAGTCCAGGATCTCAAGCTAAAGAGGGATCCTTCTTTGGACTGGAAGCTGCATTTGAAGGTCTAGAGCCAGGGTATACTTGATCAACTAAAACTTGTGCTCCATCTTTTTCTAATAATCTCTCTTTCAATTTTGATTCCGTGAGTGTGTGACTCTGTACTTTATTGATTGCACTGACTACTGAGCATGAATTGGGTCTCTTCGTACCTACCATGATGCACATAAGGTTGATGGTTTATGTTTCAACAAACCAGGTACCCTGGAGGTCCATTGCTAAATCCTCTTGGCCTGGCTAAAGATATAAAAAACGCCCACGAATGGAAACTTAAAGAGATTAAGAACGGTATGCTCTTCAGTTTTCAAAGTTTGCATAATTATTTGAACTGATTGTAAGGCTTAATTCCATGCTGGTAACTCTCGCACTTTCAGGGAGACTTGCTATGGTAGCGATGCTTGGAATCTTCGTGCAAGCTTCAGTGACTCATGTTGGACCCATTGATAACCTTGTGGAACATCTTTCCGATCCGTGGCACAAAACCATCGTTCAGATCCTTGGCAGCTCTAGTTAACGGTGCTCTTCTCTGTTGCGTGTAACATACAGATTATTTCCCCCTCAGCCAGTCAACCACTAGTATAAAGAGCAATGGTGAATTGTATGCATTACTGCTAACGTTTTTAATTCATTCATCAAAGTATGATATTGATGTGATACAGACAATAGAATAAAAACTTCTATGGTTCAAAAATAAATTGGATTCGTAAATAAATGGAGCTCCAACTTCTAGACTAGCCACTGCAAAAGAAACACAACTTCACAAAAGCATATTTCAGCATATCAGAAGCGCCTATACACAAATCAGATCCGTCTTATTCTCTCTTTTCACCAAGAATGGCGAACTTATTTTTCGTCCTTATAAATTGCTACCAAGCAAGCGACCACTCGTATCATCGGAGCACAAACCAATCAACCATACATATAATAATCACCCAAATTATACAGGTTCAACATAATTTAACAAGTCTGAGCGGATTAGAGGCGGCTTTTAATCCTTAAAAATGGACAACAGAGGGTTTAGTTGGGGAATGAAGTGTTACAAGTAAGCATATGAGAAGAGTTTTGTCACAATTTGCAGAAATGGCTTTTAAAACCGTGCTTTGGGTGTTACCCAAACACTCATCTCAGTTAGAGAACAAGTATGCCGTGCTAATTCACTAATCTGAAATGAAAAATGGGTTGGGTTAAGGTGCAAATTCATCTTAAAAGTTTTCGCTAAGAAGTATTGTCTCTCATAAGTTTTTTTAGGTTTAATATTATCTTAGAAGTGTTAAAATGGAATAATGTTACCTTTACCGTTAAAAGTTAATAGTCAATATTAGTTGTTTAATGATACATGACAATATTGCTATATTTTAAAACTTTTGAGTAACAATGAATTTCAAAAATTCACATATGAAACATCTTCATTCAACTGTCCATATTTGTTGTTTTTTTTTATTTAAAAAAAGTTAAAGTATACTTTTAGTCCTTTAAGTTTACATGAGGTATACATTTGGTTCTTTAACTTTAAAAAGTATACTTTTAGTTCTATAATTCTAACACCGTTAATTTTACTAACGAAAAATACAAATTTAAGTGATAACGGTGTAAACTTAAGTGATGACCGTGTAATTAAATGTTATTAAACTTAAATTTAAAATATGGGTAAATTGAAGAATAGATAAAATTTATGTAATTAAATATTATTAATCATCATTTGAGTTCGCTTCGTCAATGTTTTCCATTAGTAACATTAACGGTATTAGAATTTTAGGACCAAAAGTATATTTTATAAAGTTAAGGGACTAAAAGTATATCTTATGTAAAACTTAAAAGACTAAAAGTCTACTTTAGCCTTGCCAACGCCTTAGTAGCGTAGTGGCATGGGGGTTTAGCTCCCCTTCCCCATATCCAAGGTTCGAACCCTGTCCCCTCCCCCTACTATATGCATATAAAAAAAAAAAAAAAAGTATGCTTTAGCCTTAAGAAAAAGAAAACTACCCATATTGGAACTGGGCTTGTGGCCCGCAGGTTAAATGTAGAAACCTGCCAATAGCTAAAATGTTGGGCCCGTCTATCATGTAGCCAATACAAGTTACTTGCCTCATTCGCCCACAAGACTTTCTCGTCCTTCATTTCTTCTAACACACAGAATCATGAAGCATGTGAGTGAAGTATCTTGAAATTAAGGAAGAAACTGTAAGGAAAACTAATTTTATGCAAAGGCAAATCATTATTATTTCTATTTATCACCTTGCAAGTGTTTATTATTTTTCAAAACGCATACATTTTGTCCGCCGTTGATGTTTGGAGCTGGACCACATTTGAGGGAAGCAGACACTAACTGATTAGTTTTACACCACTTTTGGGAATCTGATCGAAATGATAGTTGGTGAAAATAAAGTCAAAACTTACAGAATGGCTGGTCCAAAAGTCTACTTATGATAATTTCCTACAGATAAGGGTGGGTGCACATGACGTATTAAATAAATAAAGCACAAAGAAAAACGTTTGAGTTGTTTTAATGCTATAAGCCATACGGAAAAATTTAAAAAATTGTAATTAAAATAATAATAATACCACTAACAAACAACGATAATAATATAGAGGTTCGTTGATTGAGTAGGTGCACCTGTCCATGGGTTTGCTCAACCATCGTTGTGTGATGGTCAATTAATTCTCTCTCACGGACTTTTGTATTCCACCCAATCATTTTTCAAGTTGCTGCTTCAGAAAATTCTGGCGTTTCCGTACTCTATCTGACACTGACCCCTCACCTCACAGTACTTAACTCCAAAATTTTTCCGTTATATGTAACTAAAAAACCTAAATTAATACCAATGAATAAACAACAGGAACATGCCGGAAAACCGGTCAACTAGACCTTGATCCGGTTTGATTTAGCATTTGGCTAGAGGGTAGGGTCGACTCGCCAGAGTCAACCTGCTAGGTGAGGCAGGTTGCCCGAGTTTTGTTTTTGTTTTGTTTTAGAAATGTCCCAATAATAAAGGACATTGTTTTGGGACATTTTTAAAGGGGGAAAAATGAAAGTCGGGTCGGTTTACATGATTACCCAACTCAAATATTCACCTTTCACGTTTACTACTATAAAATATGGATGCTATTATCTTAAAAAACGTCCTTTTAAAAAAAAAAGAAGTAAAAAGTGAAGGCGATGACATTGTTGTAATTATTTACTTGAGTTTGAGACTTTAGACGTCCTAAATATTAATTTAGGACGTCAAAAAATTATTTTGGGCTACATTCAGGACACCTAAAATCAGTATTTTTGGCGCAATTTGGGATATTCGGAGAACTTTTTTGTGCCAGAAATTTTTATGGCGTTCTGAAATAGGTTCAAGACGCCTAAAATTAGTATTTTTGGCGTGTCAAAAAATTATTTTTGGCGTCCTATAATATATTCAGGACGCCTAAAATCAACATTTTTTGCACAATTTAGGATTAGGAGAATTTTTTGGTGCCAGAAATTAATCATATTAAATCAACAAAATTGAAACTTTTACTAATCAAATCAAAGAAATTAAAAATAATACTAATCAAATCAAAAAAATTGAAACTTTTACTAATCTAATCAAAGAAATTGAAAATAATTAAATCAAATCAAAAAAATCGAAAATAATAATAATCAAATCAAAGGAATCAAAACTTTTACTAAACAATTCAAAGAAATTAAAAATAATAAAATCAAGTCAAAGAAATCGAAACTTTTACTAATTAAATCAAAGAAATTAAAAATAATACTAATTAAATAAAAAAAATTGAAACTTTTACTAATCAAATCAAAGAAATTGAAAATAATCAAATCAAATCAAAGAAATCGAAAATAATACTAATCAAATCAAATCAAAGAAATCGAAACTTTTATTAATCAAATAAAAAAAATTGAAAAAAATCAAATCAAATCAAAGAAATTGAAAATAATACTAATCAAATCAAAGAAATCGAAACTTTTACTAAACAAATCAAAGAAATTAAAAATAATCAAATCAAATCAAAGAAATCGAAACTTTTACTAATTAAATCAAAGAAATTAAAAATAATACTAATTAAATAAAAAAAATCGAAACTTTTACTAATCAAATCAAAGAAATTGAAAATAATCAAATCAAAGAAATAAAAAATAATACTAATTAAATCAAAGAAATTGAAACTTTTACTAATCAAATCAAAAAATTGAAAATAATCAAATCAAATCAAAGAAATCGAAAATAATACTAATCAAATTAAAGAAATCGAAACTTTTACTAAATAAATTAAAGAAATTAAAAATAATCAAATCAAATCAAAGAAATTGAAAATAATCAAATCAAATCAAAGAAATCGAAAATAATACTAATCAAATCAAATCAAAGAAATCGAAACTTTTATTAATCAAATAAAAAAATTGAAAAAAATCAAATCAAATCAAAGAAATTGAAAATAATACTAATCAAATCAAAGAAATCGAAACTTTTACTAAACAAATCAAAGAAATTAAAAATAATCAAATCAAATCAAAGAAATCGAAACTTTTACTAATTAAATCAAAGAAATTAAAAATAATACTAATTAAATAAAAAAAATCGAAACTTTTACTAATCAAATCAAAGAAATTGAAAATAATCAAATCAAAGAAATAAAAAATAATACTAATTAAATCAAAGAAATTGAAACTTTTACTAATCAAATCAAAAAATTGAAAATAATCAAATCAAATCAAAGAAATCGAAAATAATACTAATCAAATTAAAGAAATCGAAACTTTTACTAAATAAATTAAAGAAATTAAAAATAATCAAATCAAATCAAAGAAATCGAAACTTTTACTAATTAAATGAAAGAAATCGAAAATAATACTAATTAAATCAAAGAAATTAAAAATAATACTAATCAAATCAAAGAAATTGAAACTTTTACTAAACAAATAAAAGAAATTAAAAATAATCAAATTAAATCAAAGAAATCGAAACTTTTACTAATTAAATTAAAGAAATCGAAAATAATACTAATCAAATCAAAGAAATTGAAAATAATACTAACCCGATCAAATCAAAGAAATAAAAAATATATATTTAAGATGCCTAAAAGGGAAATTGTGGCGACCTAAAATAAATTCAGGTTGCCAATTTCAGAATTTTGGCGACCTGAATTTAATTTAGGTTGCCAATTGTAGAATTTGGGTGATCTAATTAAATTCAAGTCGCCAATTTTAAAATTTTGGCGCCCTGAATATTAATTCAGGTCGCCAAAATTCACTGCCATAAGACGCATCGACACGATCATTTCCCTCTCTCGAAATCGCACACACTTCACTCTCCGCCTCCTTCCCCAAGTCCGATATCCCTTCTCCTTCGTCTCCGCCGCACCTCAAGCTGCTCCGTCTCTCATACTCCCTGGCATGTCTCCTCCGTCTCCGCCACTCTGCGCTTCTGGCTGTTCCGTCGTCTCTCATACTCCCCGGCTCTCTCTCACTCCGCCTCCTTCCTGAAACCCAAAACCAAGCTCATGGGTGCCGACGACAAAACACATCTGGATTCAGGTACATTGGTCTTTGGGTTGTGTAGATCGACAAATCTAAGTTGAGAATGAATCTTCGACAGATCTGGGTTGCAGATCGACGTCGATCTCTTCCTCCGATGGAGGTTCAAATGAATCTGAAATTTGAATTGATTATGAATCTTGATCTTTGTTTTTTTGGTTGAATCTGCTAATGACATTTGGAATGTGCTATCGACAGATGTATTGTCTTGTAAAATTTGATTTTGAATATATGATTGTGGATCTTTTTTTTGTTTAGTTGGAACTGTTAATGACTTTTGAATATGCTATCGACTGATTTGCTTGGTTTTTTCCATGCTTACCACTGTTCCTCCGTCTTCTGAGGTTGCTCCTCCTTCTGGAAGTATTTCTGGAATTTGAATGTTGATTTGTTGATCTGCTCTTCTTCCTCGGCCACCCCGAACTGGGGGTTTTTTTTTTTTTTTTTTAAATGCAATGCGGTGTCCTAAATAAATTTTATTCATGACGCCTTACATAAGGCGTCCTGAAATTTACGCCAAAAGTAATTTTTTTTTAACTACCCCTCATGAGACGTTTCTAAAAAAAAGGACGTTAATTAGGTCAAATTTGAGACGTTTTTTATGGTTTTTTGTAGTAGTGTCTCATTTTGCTGAGTTTGAGAGCCTAAACCTCCCTTAAGTCTTCACCAAGAGGATCAGAAAAACCAGAATTGTGCCCTAGCCTGAAGAGGCTCTCTTCTTCTCGACTCTGCAATGTCAACTCTGCGAAATTGAAGTTGACAGCAAGCGACAAAGGTGAGCGTCAACGACGAACTGTAACTATGAGAGCGAGGTGCTGAACTTGTAAATTCAAACTTGCGACTGTGATCTGAAGCTATAACCGAGCAGTAAAAGCACCCACTTCTTCCTCATTTGAAATATTCTTCCTCTTATTGAGTACTTTTACTGATCTTTCATTATCTTGTCATTTTGTGTTGTTATAGGAATATTGATGCTGCCACTGGTTCTAATCTTGAATTCGTTTGGAAACCCATTTGATTGGATATAGTTTAATTTCATAGACAAATAGTGATCCAAAATACATAGTTGTGACTTTTGAGTTGCAAGCAAAAAAACCCGAGGTCCAGTCTGACCCGACTCATTCAAGTCTAAAAAAAATCGACCCAAGACACTTTGAGCATACCAGACTGGTCTGGTCCAGTATGACCCGAATACACACATATTTTATAACACATAGTCACACACCAAGCCTTTGGAAGCGACACATTGTATGAAGAGACAAAAAATTAATCTTCTCTATATAGATCTAAACTACAACACACAATTACACACCAAGCCTTTGGAAGCAGCATTTTACATACCGCCACTTACACAAGGAATGCTTGGGGTTGGGGAGAGAGAGAGAGAGAGAGAACGCCGCCTTTAGCTAGTGGGGGGTGGGCGTCGTTAGATCCGGTGGGGACAACCCAACCCAAGAAGTCCTCGAGCTTGGGGGCAGCTCCAACAAAGATGACATAGCCTTCTTTTCTCCCCACCACGCTGTTGATCTTGCAGCCTCCAAGGAAGATGGCATTGCCATTCTCATCTTAACGAGTTGTGAGGACAACGAGGTAGCTAGGATCGATGAAGATGAGGAAGAAGAAGCCAAACATTTGCTGAAGAAGAAGATGGAAGAGAGGAAAGGGAATAAGAAAATTGTGACTGATGAGAGAGAAAAGAAAGAGTCATGTCATTCTTGTGACTGCCCTCTCTGCAGACTCAAATCTGAGCGGTAAAAAGTAAAAAGACTATTAAAAAGTTGTTATTTTGGATCAACACAGTGAATTGACAATGACAATTGGTTTTTTTTTCTTTGGCTCAAAATGACAATTGGTATTGACATTAAGATCCTTCATAGGATGAATGAAAAAAAAGAATGCATGTACATGAAAAAAAAAAATTCCTAAAAAGTGATAGAATAAGTGGACTTGTACTCATTCTTCAAGGGTTAGCAAGAACTAAAAGTCCATCATTTACCCTCTTATTAATGAAGTGATGAGACTTGTACTCACTCTTCCAATTTCTCTAGCAACTACTGAAAGATCTTTCTTTACTATAAAGATAATTAAGAATAGTCTTCGAAATATAATGAAAGATCAATTTTTTTGATGATTCTTTGATTATACACATTGAAAAAGAAATGATTTTGAGTTTTAGGACGGAATGGAATCAATTATATATAAGTTTAACAATATGAAAACATGTAGAGTAAGAGTCAAGTAAAATGATCTTAATTTCTGTAATAAATTTCTTTCAATTTTTGGTATATTAGGTCTATATTGTATTTTAAGTACTTTTATTTATAATATAATATTTTCTTTTATTTTCGCCTCCTGTCATTAAAATTCCTAGGTCCGCCACTGTGGAAAAGGGCACAACATTACCACTTGGGCAAGGAAGCTCACCCTTGCCCAATCTAAAATGACTAGGGTTTTTATCTTGCAAGGCTGGACATTGGGCTTCATTTACCTTTCGGACTAGGCATCGAGCAGTGGCCTCATTATTTGACATTTGAAGGAGTGAATTGAAGAGAAATAAGACAAGTTATGATCCATTAAGACTATGAGTCTATTGATGACTTGGATTTTTGGGTAACTGAAGAAGCTCTCATTCCATAATTTAATGATGAATTGAAGATGCATAAAATCTTGTAGGTGTTCTTAATAATGAAGGCATGGCAATTTCATCAACTATGGATAGGAAAATTACCCATAGAATTCTGTGGTTAAAAAAAATTTCCGTCAGAAAAAACACCATGGCTAAGTTTACCCATGGTGTTTTTTCCGATGGAAAATTACCGGCGGAAATTTTTTTTACCCACAGAATTCCATGGGTAATTTCAGTTACCCACGAAATTCCGTGGGTAATTTTTACCCACAGAATTCTGTGGATAATTTTTTACAGAAAAAATTTCGTCGGTAATTCCGTGACTAATTTTATGTTTTTTTGTAAGTTGTTTTTATATACAATCATTGATATTAATTATTGCCATGCATATGCATAGGTGACCAAGACAAGACATGTACATTGTTGAACCCCCGGCTTTGAATGATATGTTACTACCACTTTTGCTTTCCCCAATTGAGCTTCTAATGCCTCATCTCCACCAATAGATTTCCTTGATGAGTTGTAGAGTTTGGTGTCA
Source organism: Acacia crassicarpa (assembly GCA_034222035.1). Taxonomy (NCBI): domain Eukaryota; kingdom Viridiplantae; phylum Streptophyta; class Magnoliopsida; order Fabales; family Fabaceae; genus Acacia; species Acacia crassicarpa. Next base: position 12,052,184 of record JAWXYG010000003.1, read on the forward strand.
ATGATTATTAAGGGGAACAATATATTAGCTAAAGATGACTGATGAATGATGATTAAACTTGTTATGTTTTAACTATTTTGATATTTGTTTTGGGTTATGTTTAATGAATGATGCTTAAAATTTTTATATTTTAACTGTTTTGATGTATTTTGATGTTAGTTATAGGTTATGTTTGAACTTTAAAGAATTAACCAGCTATATTAACTTTTTTAATCTTAGTGATGACTCGATGGTTAATATTGTTATTGTTAATTAAATTGTAATATTTTAATATGTCTGGTCTGACCCTCGGTTATATCCCAGTTGACCCATTAACTTTTAAACCTGCGCCACAACCTATTTATTAATGCTCGGTCCGATTTTCCGATTTTTTTTCCTCAATTAGTACTACTGCAAGATTAAGGGTGGTTGTTGAAAATATGATTCTTATTTGATGACCCTACTTCTGCTAACTGTTGGTTGTATATATCATTACGAGTTCCTTTTGCAATAATATATATACCTACAAGCTAAGAAAATCATCGACTACTTTTATCATGCAGAAGCTTTAACATGCGATAATTTGAAAAAGAAAATAATGTTGTGTTTCTGGTACTGCATGCTCTCACCCAGCACGGATGTACTTTTTAAGTATAATACTTTAGATGTCCAAATCAAAGCAGATCTTCATGCTCGCTAACGTATGAAAATAACTATGAAGTTCTGTCATGAGAAAAACGATGAAAATGTACGATAAATCATCATGCTCATCACTGACGCATGTAATTTTACCGACTTAGTATACATGTAAAGTTTATAATTTTATTATACAATTCTTATACTATCAATATTTAAAATTAAAGAACCTATAACAAATAGTGTTATTTTCAAGTCATAAATTAACACCACAAATTATATTCTTACAGAAAGAAAAAGGCAAAACTCTTTTGATATAATGCAAGGAGCCTCACCTACAGGGACGGACCTACATGGGTGTTAGGGGTGGCCCCGCCCCCCGTAAAATTATAGAAATTAACCTAAAAAATTTAGAAAATTGTATTTTAACCTCATAAAATTTTTAATTTTTCTACTTTAGTCTCATTAAAAGTTTCATAAAGAGATTAAAATGAAAATATTGAAACATTTATAAGGCTAAACATAATTTCATGAACACTTAGGTTCTATTCTATAATTTTCGCCCCCCTGATTTCAATTCCTGGTTTTGCCCCTACTCACCTATTTTCGTACACACCATAGCTGAATACCATTATATATAAAATATGATTTTGAGATAAAGAAATGAAAACATTTACTAATAGCTTGACTGTTTGCCCTTTAATTAAAAAAGAGTCAGAAACGAAAAGCCTTGTAAGTTGTAACTTAGTTGTACGAGAGTATCTTCTAAGCGAGAGGTCACGAGTTTGATACCACCAATAAGTCTATAACACCATATCCATAGTTTGCACTTACCCCTTTAATTAAAAAAGGAGAGAAAGAAAAACATGTAGTATTTTATTTGATATTCTAGGGGTTGGAATTGGAAGAGGGTTGATATATAGTACGTAATAGTGTAATACCCATGTTCCATTTTGTGTATAAAGAACCAGGGCAGAACAACATATTGATATCATTATAAAATGTACAACAACAAAAAACAGTGCAAATTTCGAGTATTGTCTTTCTCAGACCGATGCTAATGTCCTAACCCAAAAGACGATTCTAGTTGGGAAGGAATATTCAAGAATTCAGGAATTGAAGGTATCACTATTCACACATAAATAAACTATGCATGGAAGATGTCCAATAAATTCTGCGTGTGCGCCATTCAAATGGAAGTAAAGCGCGCAAAAATGCGCCGGGAAAAGAAGAAGAAGAAGAAGAAGAAAACGAAGATGGCATAATACAAAAATGGAGAACTCTAATCCATCAAAAGAGAGCCAGCTCGTCTGGGATCTGTAATATTGATTTTCCAGTGCTGATCTGGAAATCCCTTCTTTCCGGCCTTCCTCCTTTCCCAATTCAACTCCGTACGACGTCGTCTCGTCAATCTACAGAAACTCTGCAACTTCTCATCCATTTTATCGTAGAGCTTCCACCACCTCCGGTGAGCCACGTCGCTCGCATACACACGCTGATCCTCCACATCCCAATTACAGTCATAGTCCCTGTAACAATGCCACGGCTTCAGCCCTAGATAGTGAATCGCGTAGACCCTCGGCGGATCCGCCCCGAACAGCCCATTCTTTACGCTCGCTTCTAACGTCGTATTCGCCCAGAAATTCTTGAGGAAATTCACCCTCCGCGGCAATCTGTGCCACCACACGTAGATCTCGTTCAGAAACCCCTGATCTCCTCCATTGTAAGAAATGATTTCGTCCCGGCTGTCCATCAATACACGGAAGGTACAATTGGAAGGTTCGATAACCATAACGCCGGAGTTGAAGATGGATTGGTCGTTGCCGGTGGCGGACATTTGGGGGAAGTGGAAGAGGATGTCGAGGTTGCGGAGGACGATGATATCGGAGTCGATGAAGATGACCTTGTCATAGTCGGTGAGCTGCCAGAGGCGGAACTTGCTGTAGTTGTACTCGTTGTAAGTGCCATTCTCGGCTCTTGGATTCCGAATGCGGGTGATGATTCGGATCTTCCAACCCGCATCGGCCAGGGCCTGGCGTTTGGTAACGGAGATAGATTGATCTATAAGGAGGATAAGGTCGCGTTTGGTTCCGGTTTGAAGGAGGCTTTGTGCCAATGTAATTGCCCCACAAACATAGGATTCAGAAGAATGCAGAACTGTGGCGTAGGCTTCGCGTTTCACTCTTGTTCCACCTGCCACGCTTTTCCGAATCTTCGACAAGTCGTACACTTGGTCAATTCCTGAAATCAATGCCATTTTTCTCTTAATATTTTTATTTATTATTAAAAAAAAATGCAAAAGATAAGGTTCAAACGATTTAAAATAAGTGGGAAAACGATTTGTTGAAACTTAAGCTAAAGGACACTAGCTTCCCACCCACTCGCTGACGCTCTCTTCATAGTATATTTAGTTGTTTATATGACATGAGAATCACGAAAACGAATACCAGGAAGCAAATGGTCCGATCCGATCTAACTTTGTTTGCTTCGTAGAGAAACAAAAATAAAACTAAAAAATTGTTATTTGTAACCAATGCCTACTCTATAATGATAATGTTGTTGTAGAGTATCTTTTATTCATTAAGAATGCTCTATCATGAATAAATGATATGTATGTTGCACCTTTCTGAAAGTTCGATGTATCAACTTCAATTATATAGCTGTCGTAAAGTAATCTAACCCATCAATTATTCAGTTTATTAATTTAATTTTAAATATTTCGTTTTAGTTTAAACCATGGTAGGTAAAAAAAAACATAATTATTAATTATTTTTATAAAAAATCCGACATAAAAATTATTTGTTTTGAAAAAAAACCAAAAATACTGTTGTTGTTGAGTCTTTAAATATAAAATTTTAAACATCTTAACATTAAACTAATGGCAACAAGCAAGCGCCTGTAGCTCAGTGGATAGAGCGTCTGTTTCCTAAGCAGAAAGTCGTAGGTTCGACCCCTACCTGGCGCGTGGTAACTTTCTTTTTAACTTTGTTTGCGTTGCATTATTACTTACTTGATGCAGAGAAAGCTTTTTCTTAAAAAAAAAGTTAAAAGGAAGGGTAAGGTGAAAAAAAAGAGATGTGAAGGCTTACCTTGTTCCCAGAGGGGCAGAGCCAACTTACAGGAACCAACAGGCAATGACATTTTGTTCTCAAGCCTCTTCAGCTCTGTTTCATAATACCACCACTCACCTACCTGCGTCACCAAATCGTCACATCTAAACAGCTCCATCATTGGTCTACACTTGCTCCACAATACCACCTTCGTCTTCCAATCCCAGTCCTTCTTCCCTTTCTTCACCGCCAGATTCGCCGCTATCAGATGAACTTGTAGCCTAAACACGTCCCTCCCCCACCCTTCCTCTGGATACTTGCACGGCAATTTTGCCACGATCATGTCCATGTTTTCGTATGATTCAAACTCCGGCATCGGTATCTCCGGGCACGACGGAACATCGCTTTCTTCTTCCTCGTCTATCCACTCCGGGAACAAATCTGTCCAGTTGAACATCTGCGATACCCTGTCGAATTCAACATGTATTACTTCTCCTCTTGATCTCCAATCTTCGACATCATCTTCATCCATGTTCACCATTCCTATCTTCATCCCTTTCCCCATCTCTCGAACGAAGCTTGGTACCTCTACTTTGCTCGCAATACCCTTTGGCCTCCGTGAATTTACCCGATGAGGCTGCTCCAATACTGCTTTCATTTTAATGCTGTTTTCTGCCTAGAATAATGATCAATGACCCATCAGAGAACACGTTTAACAGAAAGATGAACGTTGAAGACTTAATAACATGTTACAAGGTTTTGAAATAAAAACGTAATAGCAAAAAGACCCATTAAAGCAGGCTCACCTTACCTTATGATGGCATTCACGCAAGGAGCATCTCACCACGGAGGCTGCATTCTCGAAGTAGATTGAAGAAGATGGCCGGAGAAGAAAGGCTGCGTAGGCGATGAGAAAGAAGGCAAACAAAACCAAATTGATCCTGATGATTAAAGCTTTGGATGGTGTGGTCTTCACCATCCTTTGGAGCGCCGAAATTTCCATCCGCTTGGAGTAATTTTTTGCAATGCCTGGAACGGGAACTAATGTATATATCGGGATAGTTTCCCAACTTTTTAAGTATAAAAGCAGTAGTTCAGCATGATGATTAATATAAGAAGCAAGGATTTGGAGATAGTTGTTAGAGAATTAGAGAAAACCTTAAGCAAGGCTGACCATTTATTCAGCTCCATGTGTCTACCCTTTATCTGGAAACCCTTGTAAAATCACCAAAATATCCTCATGTTTTCCACGTCTCAGCTTAGTTAATTTGGAAGGAACAAACCAGGTTCAACAAATGGGAGCTCAGTTCAGATCTGAGGCATAAAAGGGAAGGGTAGAAAAGTAAAAGCAGAGGATAAATGCCCGATTAAGATCGGTATTACGGGCTGGTAAGCCGGCACGCCCAACAACTATTTGGTTGGGACGTCAACTTCGAACATGAATTGCCAATAGATGATAACAAGTCCCTTTTTTTAAGATGATCTGGTTCATTATTTAAATTATAAAGGTCTGTGGGTGGTGCGTCAGTATATCAGAAGTTACCAAAATGCGTACATTACATGTTTTGCACGAACACAACCCAGAAGAAAGGTAAACTATCACATTTTTCTGATCGCAACCCATCCTTCCTTACGATGATTAGACTAACTGGGAATGGGGCCAACTTAAAAAAAGGGCTGAGGGCTATCAATCTACAAAGAGATGGGTGGGAGAGGAGGTCAACCATGACTTTAGTACTCCCTCCTCCTCCTTCGATCGTAAGTAAATATAAGATCTTTTTTATTTTTTTAGGAGAAGTTAAGGAAGTTAAATAAGTTATTTAATTATATCATATGTTGTGTATCATTAAATTACATATCAATTTGTAAATAAATCAGACAAATTAGTTTGAAAAAAAAAACAATAAGTATAAATAATTTAAATTAACTTATTTAGCTTTCTCAACTTTTCCAAAAAAGTCAATAAAGCCTTATATTTTATTTAGGATGGGTAGTTTGGTGAAATCACTCTCAGGTGGTGAATTGATTATTCTGACAAAAACTGATTTTCCTCAGCCCAAGGACAATGAAGTTGTAAAATGTCAATGTTAAAAAAAAAAGGTATAAGAATATTAAGCTGTACATATACCGATAGAAACTCGAAACATCTTTCATAAATGAAATATGTAATACACATAATATAAGCATTCTATTGACCTCCCATTGAAATGGATGTTAGCAGCTCTGCTCTCTCTCACATACACAAATATCTTGTATTCCGAGAATCTCTGCATCAGACAGACTTTCTTTTAGGCAAGGAGAGAGGAAGAACGCAACAATTGATGGGCAGAGAGTTCCAAGCATCTTACCCGCTGGATGGTGAGAACAAACGCACGCAATTTGCTCGGGAAACAACATAAAACTATGGTTAGCTTAAGTTGCACCCTGGATTCAGGCAGAAATTTCTTCTACGTGTTGAGAATAGCTTTTTCCGGGAGGAATAAAAATCAAATCTTCCCACCCAGAATTCCTTTCACTCATCTGCATTGAAGAAGGTTGAAAAATTGGTAACACTCATTATTTCATAAATTTTAAGAAACTTAATTGTTCCCAGACAAAGTACCTCCATTTTTTTCAGTACATCTTCCAAACTGCCGACCTATTAAAGGAAAAGAAAAATAAACTTCAAGTGAACGATAAAAAACACAACTAAAAAAAGGTGCTGTAAAAAATCTACTCCACCAAATTAATTCTCTTGGACATTAACATTTACTCTCACATGGTCTGATTTCAACTTTATCAAATTGCTGAAAAACTATACTTTTGCAAAACACAATCCTGATGATGTATTTGCACTGTGGGATTCAGTGGGTGGGGCTGATTCACCGCCAAAACCTTATACATAGTGTTGAAGAATGTAGTTTGATGTATTAATTCCTTTATTTGGCTAATCCAGAGATTCAAAAATACCCCACCGGATCCCAACCCAACAACAAATTGGGCTGGGATACTTGGGTTGAGCCTAGTTATCAATATGACCAAGGGCATGCCACCAGTTACAAAAGTACGAAGTTTGTACCTGCACAAGTATGTATCGTTATGATAGAAAATCTAAAACTAAGGAAGAAGACTGGGGGATAAGAGTAAAGATCAAATGGCAAATCTTGATGATTAAATCCAAGAACAAGAACCCCAGGAAAAATTTAATTTAACATAGCTCTTGCACAAAAGCTAAAGATGCAAAATCAACTTTTTTTATTTTTCTTAACAATGTGAATAATCAAATTCCAAATTTCAAGGATAAAATTTGTAAGGACTTGTGAGGACGATATAAAACATCATGCAGATTTTGTTAGGATGCTAAAAATCATATCAATCATTTATTAGAATTAATTTAAAAACCATTTCCAAGCTTCTGACAGTCTAACATACTCAATGAAATAAGGAAATGGATGGCAGATTTTATACCATAATATGCTGAGAAATTCCTGCTCCTCTAGATGCCCTAGACACCTTAGATAGTTCCTTCTCAATATCTTCCTGTACATTTAATCAGTAAGATATAACATCAATATGATATAATTCCGCACATCCATGTAGCCATTGATGTCAAAATAATTTAAGTAAATCCGAAAAGAGATTAATGGGTGAAACAAACCTTTGAGAAGTATACAGGACAGTATCGCTTGTTCTTCTTCTTTACAACCAAAAGGTCTGACTGTAAGAGTGTAAGAATATTAGTCAAAGAGGTAAACTGGCTTATAAAGAACCACCCCAGAATAACTTAAAAGGACATTGTATGCAATTTAGAGCTTACAGGAAGGAAAAATATGCTAATTACAAATTATGCGGGGGCTAAAGCTATTTAGCTAACAAGGGGCTGAGTGGAATGAAGATGCATTGGAATCATAGGTGATAAAATTTTACCACTATATATATATATATATATATATATATATGAGACAAAGAGACATGCTCACTTGCACTATTTATGCATTATAAACACCAAACCCTCCGTCTTTTTCTCTAATTCAAGAGAAACAATTTTCTTAAAAAAAGAGAGTCCAACCATATAATACTACAAGATAGTGTAGGATTTTTTTACTTTGTAAATATAAATAATCTTACACAATATTTGTACCAATATAAATATGTTTAGAGATCTTAAATTTAATAAACAAGATAATATACCTGAAAAACAGGAACTCCATCAAAACCACTCTTACTGGCTGCTCTCAACTGTTAAAGAAGAAGAACAATATGAGAAACAAAGTTACAGCTCAGCAATCCAATGCCGAGTTTACAATTTCTTCAAGTGCAATTGAGTATTATTTGTGTCAGAACGCCAACTAACACACTGAAGGTTGCCAGCATGCCAGATTGAAGTTTCTTTATTCTTATAATTTATATTCTTGTCTATTGGCTTAGCTTTAAAGTATTGTTACTGTCTGTCAATAAAAATACTAGTGAGGGTTTGTGGACCAGAGTGAGTGAAACTTTTACAAGAACCATTCGAGATTCTAACCTCTAAAGCATTCTTTATCTGAACAGGATCTGGCAAAAATCGGAATGCAATGCCTTCAACCTTCAACATATATACCTACACCGCAAAGAAGTATATCATTACGTAAAAAGAGGATTCAAAACAGTAATTTCCCATTACAAGGTGCATTTCAGTTGTCGTGACTGGCATGAGGTTCCCTGTTTAGAAGGCCGAACATAAGGTCATGGGCATATAAAGTATAAACCACAGGTATATGGTCAAAGACCAAGACTAATCGGTCACTAATAAATATGCTAAATAAGAAAAAGGATACATTACTATAGCTCTCCCATGCCTGATACAACACTTCCCTCTATTATAAAGGGACGAACTAATCCTCCAGAAGCTAAAGTATGAGCAAAGTACCCTCTATAATATTGATTTCTTTGATTAAAAATGTTTTTCCTTTTTTTTTTTTTGGGGGGGGGGGGGGGGGGCGGAGGGGGGGATGTTTTTTACCTTTATTTTTATGTTTTGTATTGGGAACCTATGTTGCACCGACACTGACATGGCATTTTCTATACGTTACCGATACACGATGTCGACACGTTACTTCAAAAATACTAATATTTCGACACGTTCCGACACGGCTTAGTATTAAATAATATTTTTAATATAAAGAGTATATTTCACATAGAAAGAGTGTATTTCAACAGAAACCGGAAAAGGACAGGGAAACAGGGGAGGAGAGTTAGACATAGAGCCTCAGAGAGTGAAACATTGAAACATAATCATAGTCCACAGACAGATTTCGCACAAACACAAATCACACAATCACAGATATTTAATCATCCCTCTCAACTCTCAATCAGAGGAACTTCCACTACCGAGAGAAGTGAAGAATGGTAGAACAGAGACAGACGCAAAGACTGAGGAAGAAGAAACACTCACTGTCAACTTGAGAGAGATGAATCGATGATTTTGGCTTTGTGAAAGATGGACTTCAACTTTTGATTGAATTACAAAAATGCCATTTGAATTTTTGACCGGCATAATTCACGAATCCGGATTAAATTTGCATATCCGGAGAAACAGCGTGTCGGACTTGTTCTTTTCTTCAAATTTGCCATGTCCGTGCATCATAGTTGGGAACCTTAAAGTTAATGTACTCTAAATTTTTAAAACCGATTATTTTATATTGGCAAATAGCATGTTTACCAATTGCTATAATGTATTAATATACAAGGATGTTTTGGTCAAAATAAGTGTAATTGCAACTTATCTTTGATGCAAGGAAATGTGCAATGCAATTTTAAATTTCAAGCATGGGAGTGTAGATTCTCAAAGGAGTTTGGTGAGACTCAAGGAAGAGCATGCTTAAGGTATAAACAAAGCAACTCCAGAGTTAACACAATAATCTGGGCATGGGGATCCCTTATATAACTTTGAGGGTTTCCAACTAAAAACAGTGATTGATGCAAATTTCGAATATAATGTGGGTGTAGAACATGGTAGTCTCTTAAAAGTAAAGATTATAACAGAAGTGATACAGTATTGACAGTAACACGCCAATAAGCTAATGCACTCAGAATCCAATTGCAACAATAAGTTAAATGCGCTATCACCCAGAAACCTTGGTGAGTCATGATTACAGAAGACTTACTAGCTCTAACCCAATCTAAAAGTAATCAGCATAGTGAAGTAATCGGTACCCTACAATTCTGCAAAGCATTCTACTGTGGAAATTTTGCTTTATAATGACTGACTCGCAAAAGCATAATTGACATGGGATAGATATGACAGAGGAATAACCTGGTCAAGAGTTATGGGGACAACCCTAGGCTGGCCTCGCAGTTCCCTTTTCCGCGACCGAACCTTAAAAACCAAGCAACAAATTAGCATGCAAAAGAACAAGTCTTAGAATAAACAGAGCAGCGTGTGCATGACTCCAAATTCCAATCATAAATGCACAAGTGTGAATTTAACCAAAACGCAACCCTTCATACAGCGGAATCCAGATGCAACGAATTCTTAAAACAAGAAAAAGATAATAGCATTTCCACTCAGCAAAGATGAATTTTGCATAGGCATTTCCCATTTACTATTTCTATGGAAAAATAAGAAGGTAAAGACACAAACTTGCGCAAGAAAGGCTTCAGCGTCCTCTTGGCGAAAGCAGAGCAACCCAATAGACTTAGCTCCATCAGGATCAGAAATTAGAACAAACTCATTGTTAGAATTGCTAACTGTGTAGACAGATGTGCCGGAAAGGGACTTAGCGACGTGGTCTGAGCTCAAAGTAGCAGCGATGGCGTTTTTGGGCTGTGCCAGAGAGGCGAACGGAGGCGGAAACGCCAGAGAAATAGAGGGACGCGGCCAGTTGCCAGCGAGCCGCTTGGTTTCTTCGAATCGGCTCGAAAGCTCAGCGCCCAGACGGACAAAGTGCTGATGGACAAAGGTGGAAAACGATAGCAGAGGGTTCGTTGAGGACTCCATGTTCAAACTTGGAGACATGGAAGTCTCGACTAGAACGCCAGAGAGTGCAAATAGCTCCGTCCTGCCTCCTCTTCTAGCTGCCAGCTTGCTGTTGGATAAATTGGTTCGAAATGGGTCCGGCCCGTGTGGCGTGCCCGATTGAATAAGAATGCTCCAAAAGGCCCAATACGGGCCATGATTGATTCATTTGATTGGTCCATCATGAATTCTAGATCGCGTTGCCTAGATTCGGCTAATCATTTTATTGCATTGTGAGCCTTCGATTTTGGATTTAACTGGCGAAGGAGTCGGATATTTTCACTAAAAGAAAGGGGGTTCAATTGTAGAGTTGGTCAAGGCGCTGGGGGGAGGGCATCTTAGGGGTCTAGGAAGCAGTGGAAACGTTGGGAAAATGTGGAGGCATGTGTACTCTCTAACCAAGTATACCCTGTAAATTGGACTCCAAGCACTCTGTTCTTGAACTGTGGGTGAGCTCAACCCTTTTCCTAAAATTTTTTAATAAAAGAAAAAAGTTATTGCGTTGTGGTAGTGTAACTTTGGTTTTAATGTAAGCTACTTAGCCATCTTTCATATAAAAAAAAAAAAAAAAATTTATTGCGTTGTGTGTCTTCATTTTTTTTTCCTGGACTTCTATCCTTTTGCTCTTTCCGTTAACCTTTTGTAAAATTATTTTATTGTGCAGTTTTAAATTATCATAACTAACATTTAGTATTTTTTAATGTATTTATTTATTAATAATTTTTTTAATAAAACATTAAATTTGGACTCCTCAAATTTCAACATAAAAGTTGAGATTAGTTGTTGGGGAGAAGAGGAGTGGAAGATGATGGTAAAAGTATATGAGGGAAGTCAAGTCTTTTTTTTTTTTTGGTCTTTATTATCAATTTACATATTGAGTTTTGACAAAGCTAAACTCCATGCTTGAAAAGCAGGAGAAATATATATAGGGGGAGGAATACTAACAAGGAAAACTTTTCAAAATAGTAAAAAATTTTATTATTTTTTGAAGTTTTCTCTCATAATATTCTTTTCTCCTTATTGTTCTTTCCATCCAAACATTGAAGAAAAGAAAACCAAATCATTTGCTTTGTTGAGTCTCACGTCTATGGCCTAACATGGTGAGGGCAGGAGGCTAATTGACTTTGTTTGGAGGTAACCCCACCCGCTACTCGCACAAGGGTGCCATACAAGCTTTAGGCCTTAATTTTATTTTTATAAGAAAAGTAAATGTAAATTCCTCAATGTTAATATAATCTAATTGAAGGGCCGGGCATCTTTTGCTCACACCACAAAAGAGAAAAGAAGGCATCTTTTCCAACAACGTACATGTGTAGATAGAATAGCTAGCGAGGGAGTCCTGTGTTGTTGTGCGTAAATCCTAAGGTAGATCGATATGGGATATTTATCGTATATTAGATACCGAGCAAGTGTAATAAAAGGCAAGGCAGGCTGGTTTGTCCTCATGCATTGCACCAAATAAGCCTGATGTGTTATTCAAAAAGAGTAATATCTGTCGCCCCCAAGAAAACAGTCCAATAAGAAAGAGAAGACTTGGAGCCATGTGTGATGAAGAAGCCATTCAAATTTGTTCAGCCAACAAATTAAAGTTAGGCATGCATGCGGAGACCAAGGGTGATGCCAACTCATTAATTATATTATTCACCCACTGGCCACTGTTGAGTAATTATGCTCCCTTTGGTCAAATGACTTGTACATAATATAAGTTATTTAAAGAATAATTAATGTTTTTTTTGTTTATTTTACCTAAGCAACTAATGTTTAAATATGTCTCATTATATTTTTATTTCTCATTCAAAATCTCATTTAATAAGAGTAAGGTTGTAAATTTTCTTTAATTTAAAATAAATTTAATGACTTAACTATAATTTTTTAGTTATATTGAATTCATTAGAGTCACTTATATTATGAATCGGAGGAAGTACACCTACTCGATCCTATTTTAAATCTAAAAGTTGGTTAATTTGTAAGGCGTATGTGAAACATGTTTTAGAAAAGATGTGTTTTTTTAATAACTATATTGAGTATGTTATTACCTTCAGGTCAAAAAAAAAAAAAAAAAGTGAGTATATTACCATATGGACTTTTTCACTGTTGTGTTTTCGCACGATTCGAGGTTGTTTGTTTGGATTTCGATGGAATTAAATATGATTGTGTGGAAGGCCTTGTATATAAATAGGAAACAAGAGGCTTATGGCAAGCACGCAGCAATACGAAGGAGCAATATGGCGTTCATTGAACGGAGTGTGCCGTGTGATGGGAAGAGAGTGATGAGTCTGGAGGAGTTCATGCGGTGGCTCCGAAGTTTTGATTCCGATGGCGACGGCAGAATCAGCCGTTCTGAACTGAGAGAGGCCGTGAGACTCAGCAGAGGTCGTTTTGCTTCCTGGAGGAGCAAAAGAAGCATCAAATCTGCTGACACTAATGACAACGGTTTCATTGACGACAACGAGTTCAGAAATCTTGCCCACTTCGCTGACAAGTACTTGAACATCAGAGTCACTAACTTCTGATTTTTCTTTTTTACTTTCTTTCTTTCCATGCTTTTGTTGCAACTAGTCTCTGCTGTTAACTAAATGTGCTTAGTTGCGTTTCTGTTATGTTAATATGACAGCTGTCATCACGTGTCAATGTAAATGCCATGTGGCCCACCTCTGTTGTATTTTCTGTTATACATCTGTTACTTTCTTATCTTTGATATTAACGTCTCAGAGTCTATATAATGTAATCTGATCATTCAAGTTTAAACAATTGATTCTTCTCTTGAATTATATCTCAAGATATTAGCATGGTATCAAAGCCGTAGATACACCGAAGAAGCTCTGTTTTCTGGTCATCTACCAAGAACAGATACGAAGGCATTGGCGGTGATTCTTCTCCGATCTAGGATTGATCTATCACCATAAACAATGTCCGTCACAGCTCCTTCGGTGTTAATCGATCCAGGCCTGAACAACCGTAGCTTTACAAACAAGAAAATTACCGTAAAGCTTGATGACTCAAATTACCTCATATGGAAGCAGTAGGTGTATTTCATGGCGAAACAGCATCGCTTATTTGCGTATCTCGATGGATCTGTACGTATACCACCGAAACGCGTTCGTAACACTGAAACTGGTTTGGAAATTGACAATCCCGAGTTTGAAACGTATGAGCAGCTCGATTCCGCACTTGCATCTTGGTTGCTTGCATCAGTCACTCCATCTGTTCTCCCTGATCTTGTTGGACTAGAGACGTCTTCTCAAATTTGGCTAAAACTGAATTGACTCTATTCAGATAAGTCTGACTCTAAGATCCTGTACTACAAAAATCTCTTGACTAATCAGAAGAAAGGTGAACTAAGTATGAGAGATTATCTAGCCAATTTAAAATCCATATGTGATCACCTAGCTCTATTAGGTGAACCAGTGGCTGATGCAACTAGGATATCTCACATACTAAATGGACTCACCATTGAGTATGAATCTGTTATTGCCATCATTAATGCCACTAAACAGAAGTTTGACTTGGATATTGTTACTACAATGCTGTTGGATTCAGAGGCAAGACAAAAATCATTCATTGCAAATTCGATCTCTCAAGCGCACTACGCTGCTGTGACACCGAAATACCTGGATTACACTCAAAATTATCCAATGGTGTTTGCTACACAGTCTAATGCAAATGCTGTGTCAACTGGCTCCAACAACCGTGATCAATCATACGCAACACCTTTTAGATCTCAGTTCAACAACAATAGAGGAAGAGGTCGTGGACGAGTTACATTTTATCAGAATCAGAATAGGCCTTCTTGCCAGATATGTCACAAGATAGGTCACTTGGCCGATGTCTGTTATTTCAGGCATGAGCCAGCCTCCAATAATCGCACAGCAACTCAGGTACACTATACTGATGCAAGTAATTCTTCTTATTCACTGCCTTATAATGCATATGATGCTGATAATCATTGTCACTATACCAACTGGCCTGATCAATATACTGAGATTCCTGTGAAGTCGTTACAACCAACTGTCAATACTTACAATCAATGCTCTAGCTCTAAGTCAGTTAAATCAGCTGCTAAAATTGCCTCTGCACCTGCCACTATGTCACAAAATTCAACTGATCACATTACACCTCAAGCTTTCGTTGCAAGTCCTGAGATCATAACAGATGAAGCTTGGTATCTTGACTCTAGGGCTACTCAACACATCACACATTCAGCCAATGATCTTCAATCAGCTGCACCTCCAAAAGGTAAATGCACTGTCATTGTTGGTGGTGGCAATAGCATTCCTGTGACTTATATTGGACATGCATTCTTGAATGATTCAAATTCTGTTTTAAGTCTTAACAAAGTATTGTGTGTTCCATCAATGCAAAAGAACCTGATATCTATTGCACAAATGACAAAAGAAAATGGTGTATCAATTGAATTCTTTCCTCATAAGTGTGCAATTAAGGATCTGCAGACGAACCAGATCCTCATGACTGGAATTGAGACCTCTGGAATGTATAAGCTAAATGCAGAATCTGTTGCAAAAACAAAATGTTCAAGTACTGCTGGAAAGGTGTTTGAAGAACAACAATTCTCCAGTCATTGTCATTATGTCACATCCTCAGATGATTTTACCTTGTGGCACAGAAGACTTGGTCATCCACATGAAGCAACTGTCAAGCATGTTCTTAAGTCCTTTAATCTTGTTCTGAATAAAACCTACACAGATATATGTACTGCATGTCAAATGGGAAAAAGTCATAGACTCCCTTTTCTCTCTTCACAAACTGTGTACAACAAGCCTTTTGAACTAGTCTGTATGGATCTATGGGGTCCAGCCCCCTTTATATCAAATAGCTCTGCCTATTACATAGCGTTTGTGGATGCCTATAGTAGGTTTACGTGGGTATATCTACTACATAAAAAATCTGATGCATTAACAAAATTCAAAGAGTTCAAGGCATTTGTTGAAACACGATTTTGTACAAAAATCAAACAAGTTCAAAGTGACAACGGTGGGGAGTTTCTAGCTTTCTCTCCTTTTCTCACTCAATGTGGTATCCAACACAGACTTACGTGTCCATACACATCAGAACAGAATGGCCTTGTTGAGAGGCGTCATAGATCAATTGTTGAAACAGGTCTGACCTTGTTAGCCACTGCATCTTTGCCTCTTTTTTACTGGGGAGATGCATTCCTAGCATCTACTTTCTTACTGAATCGGTTACCTACACCTGTGTTACAAGGACTCTCTCCATATGAGAAACTATTTGACAGCAAACCAGACTATTCTATCCTCAGGGTATTCGGCTGTGAGTACTTCCCATTCCTGAGACCATATAACAGCCATAAACTAGAATTTCGATCAACCTCATGTCTTTTTCTTGGTTACAGTACAAACCACAAAGGCTATAAATGCTTGGATAGAACCACGGGCAGAATCTACATCACTAGACATGTACAATTTAATGAGAATACATTCCCTGCTCAATCTCAATTTAACATCAGACACACCTCCAATCAATCATCAGATTCAGTCCCAAGTTTTAAACCACCAAAAATATCTTCAACTCCTAAAATACCACCTATCTCTACACATGCTTCTGTATCTAATTTTTTGCCACTCAATTCTCCTTCTGTTACTACATCTCCCCACACCATCAATACTCCCATCCGAAACTCCTCCTCTCAATCCACCTCCTCCTCCTCTAGTTCACACCACCCCTTACCCACATCTACTCAAAACAGCCATCCCATGATTACCAGAAGCAAGACAGGTGTATTTAAACCTAAGATCTTCACTATGACAGAAGATATACATATACCAACCAACATTGAGGAGGCTCTAGCTGATCCTAATTGGCAGAAAGCAGTTCAGGATGAATATGAAGCTCTTCAAAAATTTCAGACATGGGATCTGGTTCCTTATCCTACTGACAGGAAAGTAATTGGCTGCAAATGGCTTTGTCGTCTAAAAACACATGCTGATGGGTCTGTTGCCAGATACAAAGGAAGACTAGTTGCAAAGGGCTACTCTCAAGAGGCTGGAGCAGATTTTCGTGATACTTTCAGCCCTGTTGTTAAAGCACCCACCATTAGATCACTGTTGACTCTTGCTGTGACTAAAAATTGGAAGCTACATCAGGTGGATTTCAATAATGCCTTCTTAAATGGTGACTTGGAAGAGGATGTTTATATGGAACAGCCACCGGGCTTCATCCAACATGACTCAGAGGGTAAAATGCTTGTATGCAAACTGAAAAAAGCATTGTATGGCCTAAAACAAGCACCTAGAGCATGGTTTGTTAAACTGAGCTCTTATTTGAAGACGTTGGGATTTAGTTCTGCAAAAGCTGATTCTTGCCTCTTTATAAACAAGATTGACAGTGAGATTACTTATCTAATTGTATATGTAGATGATCTAGTGATCACTGGATCAAGCGAAGCTACAGTTCAAGAGCTTATCAGTAAAATGAGTGAAGTCTTCTCATTGAAGGACTTAGGTGAACTGTCATACTTTCTCGGAATTGAATTTAACAGATCAGCTAGAGGGATTCATTTAACCCAGAAGAAATACATTCATAGTCTACTTGCAAAAACAAAAATGCTTGAAGCTCATTCATATGCTTCACCAATGGCAATCAATGTTCAACTTTTTCCCAATGACAGCTTGCCTTTTCCTGAACCACGGCTGTACAGAAGCATAGTTGGATCCCTTCAATATCTTTGTTACACGAGATCAGATATAGCTTTCACAGTGAACAAACTCAGCCAATTTCTACAAGCGCCAACTGTCAAACAATGGGAGTGTGTAAACAGGCTTCTACGGTACTTAAGTGGTACAAGTACACATGGCTTATTAATTAAACCAATTCAACAGCCCCTCATACAAGCGTATACTGATTCTGATTGGGGAGGAATTACAACCAAGAAAAACAAGAAATCTGATGAAATTGAAGTGCTTCCTGAGAACAAGAGATCCACCAGTGGCTATTGCATCTTTCTAGGTGCAAATCCAATCTTGTGGGTGTCCAGAAAACAACAAGTAGTTTCAAGATCTGCCACTGAAGCAGAATATCGCAGTGTGGCTGACTCCATTACCGATATAATGTGGGTTTTATCTCTATTAAAAGAAATGCACATTAATGTAGTTAAAACACCTTGTATATGGTGTGACAATACAGGCACAGTGGCGTTAGCATCTAACCCATGCTGCATTCAAAAACAAAACATGTTGAACTCAACGTCCACTTTATCAGAGAAAAGGTAGAAGCTGGTATAGTGATAGTAGGACATGTTCCCTCTGCATATCATATTAGATTGCAGATATATTCACCAAACCTCAAGTGTACAGTATGTTTGATTTCTGCAGATATAAGTTGAACATCATAGCTGCAGCTGAAGTGTACAATGGGGAGATAAGATGAGCTGAATTTCAGCAGGAAGAATGTTAACTAAATGTGCTTAGTTGCGTTTCTGTTATGTTAATATGACAGCTGTCATCACGTGTCAATGTAAATGCCATGTGGCCCACCTCTCTGTTGTATTTTCTGTTATACATCTGTTACTTTCTTATCTTTGATATTAACGTCTCAGAGTCTATATAATGTAATCTGATCATTCAAGTTTAAACAATTGATTCTTCTCTTGAATTATATCTCAAGATATTAGCATCTGCGATGTGGTTTGTTTGAATTTTGAAATAAATCCCCGGCATCAGACGCACTTCTTATCGCATTATTATGATATGTAAAACTTAGAAATTATTTTGTATATTGTTTTTATTAATAATAAGAAAAAGTATATACTAATCCTAAACCTGTAGTAAATTACATGCATGCTTCGCAGTTCGCATATTCAATTCACACGCCGGCCTGTGGTTCAAGTCAAACGTGTTTATTTCGGTCACGCATGTTTAAATGTTTGACCATTCTTTAATATTAGGTTCATCTTATTCAAGCTAGATCTGCAATTCCCTTATTATTGCATCAAATTAAATCTGTGACTTAAAATAACCTAATTACAAAATAATGGTTGTATCTAAAATGAAAAGAAAGCGCCTGGGCTGCTAAGCACTATCTCATGGCAAACAATGGTTCATGATTTGTCCAACCGGTGTTCATAGAATAAAGCGATTCCACCATACTAACATGTTTGGTATGCAATGAAAGAGAAGATAATTTGATGGGAAAATTTATATTTTGTAGGTTAAAAATGATGATAGATAGATAAATAGGAAGAAATTCCAATGATACCATATATTACCCTTAATCAGAAAATACATATATATTTATTAATTATTAGTTCTTACTAAAAGAAATAGTTAATAAAATTAATTATAGATTATTTTAGTTATTACCATCCGTCGTAATAAATAACGAATTTTTGTTTAATTTAATAGTTTTGATTAAAATATTCAACTAATTATCATTTTGAATGTGAGATCCACTGAAAGAATTTGGCTTCCCCTCCCACACAGTGGAGGTGGCAACTACTGAGTGAGTGATAGTGAGATGCTACCTACAGAACGACTGTTTTCCCTTTCCAGTTTCACATTATTGCAGAGAACTCGTTTAACGCGCGTTGGTTTAACTCGTTTAACTGAGTGAGTCATATGCCATGTCTGAATGAGGGTACACTATTAAACTACCTCAATAACATTGTGGAAAATAGTTAAAGAAATCAGTTAGGGAGAATTACATTCAGGTGTTAAGGAAGATAAAAAATCACAAGCAAATCTCTTAAAATCTTCAAATTGCATTGAGGTTGCACAAGACATGAGTTAGATGAATTTGAATTAAGAAAAGACTACTCTATACTTATTAATTTGAGCAACTGATGATAAGTCATTATATTGAACAATCAATTCCATGTCAAGGTGCCGCAATGACAAGTTAAGGTAACCAACAACTTGAGGACTTGTTAGTCATTGCGGCACCATGACTTGTAATTGGTTACGCTGCCAGCTGCTCAATGACTTGTTGTTGGATCCTCAAATTAACAAGGGTACAATAATATTTTTTTAATTTGAATTAATTTAACTTCGACGCGTGATACTTCAATACAATTTGATGATTTCAAGGTATATATTTGTGATTTTTTTTTCCTACTCTTCCTTAAAACTCGAATGTTATTCTCTCAAATCAATGTTTAAACTTTTACACTACAAGGGCATAACTGAAATAAATAATTTAATGTATCGAATATAAGTTATTTGTACTATCTCCTAATATGGCCCAAACCAGCTATCTCGAAATTTCCCTATTTTTCAAATAGGAGTGAGACAGTGAGTATAATATATAAATTTCAACAAGCGGCATGAATCATGAGTAAGAAATAATGCAACATATTTCCCAAACAATTCGATGATGCATAGAATAATATTATCATATGAAAACTAATCTCTTTAGTTGTAAATATGCTCCTTCCATTCACTTTCTAGAAGAAATAAGTTGTCCTTATTATCAGTCACTAAGTGGGCTATTAATTACATTTTTAAAAAAGATTTCTTCTATCAAAATTTCAGTGCAAATTTCTTTTTTCCCTGCTCCTTAAGACATAATAAAATGTTACTGTAATTACAAATGAATTGTAATCCATGCATCATTATTTTCAACGGAAGCCATGGCCAACAAATCACTCTATCGCTGGTGGAATATAATGTTGCTGTACTTTCTGAAATCAATAAAATTCGAAAATTTTCGCCGTGAATGAAAAATGTGCATGCACCACGTTGTGCTCTGTATTATTCCTTTTTCAAGATGCCTTCTCGTCACAGAAAAGGAAAACTTTCGTTCTCGGCAGGTGGTTATTAATTTTGACAAAGAAAGGTTTGGTGGTAAATTAAAATAGTAGGAAAAAGGACAGCAAAGCATGTAATTAAGGATGGGGGCAAGATGGAATGGATAGTATCCGTACAAGATTCATTCACCTCTTCCCTCTCTTTCCATATTTTTCTCAAAGAAGCAACAAAAGCAGTATTCTGTTTTCAGTGGTTTTGGTTTGTTTTAGAATGATAAAAAACTTGTTGCTATTCCGCTGGTGAAAAGTATAGTAGTACTGTTGTTGACATTAGTAATTATCACAATTATAAATTGTTAGAAGTATCAAGGTGATAATAGTTGGTTAGGATCTTATCTTAATGGGTTAAGGTCTTGTATTGGTTAATCAGTTATGTGATCCGATGCTCCAGAATCAACTACATATTTGTTTATCCTTGAGGTTTTGAGGGCTTGAAGAAAGTTACACTTTTTAAGTAGTAACACAAAAGTTACAATATCTAACATGTATCTCACAACTACTTGGTATTCCAAAAATACCATTTTGGAGAGTCACAAATAGGCACACTGACCAAAAATGAAAGTGGCAGTTTAGGGTTCAAATTTCAAAATGATAATTTAGTCCTTAAAACTGCAGAAATATAATGATAGATTAGTCCTTCAAATTTCATAAATAATATCTTAATTACAAATTTCAGAAATGACAAATTGGTCTGAAGAAGAGGGTCGACGATGAGACTAGCCGCCTTTTAGATGTGGGGTTCTCCGAGCTCTAAAACTTTTGGCCTTTCTATTGTCTCTTTGATTCTCTGAAATCTCCGGTCTTCTTCCACAATGAGAGTGAATGGATGTCACGATGACTTCCCAAGATTTCCAACTAAAGATTCTTACAATCGATTGCACGCTAGCTGATTGAAAAAATGTGGATCGTGCTTGGAGAAATTAGGGCTGTGATGACGCATTTGCTACTTGAGATTTGAAGAACACGATCTTAAATGGACAAAATTTGGGTAAACACGATCTTTAACATAGAGATGCGATCACTGTGGCGGTGGCCTTCTGTGTCACTGCAATCTAAAAAATGTTGATGGACAACAGCGCTAAGAGGAGGGCCGATTTTCACAGCGGTGATCACAGGGTGTAGGGGTTAATGCCCGACAGTGTGATCGGTAGTGAGTGGAATTGATGGCTTTAGTGAAACTCAACGGTACTCGGAGTTTTGGCGGCGTCGGAGAAATTAGGTTAGGCTTTGATTATTTTCAAAGATGCTTTGATACCATGTGGACAATTTGTGAGAGAAATTATATTCTCATTGCTTCAAATATTGTGATACAATAGCCTATTTATATACAAAAGAGAGGTACATAATAGTAAAGACTAATGAAAACTAATAAATACTAATAATTGCTACTAATTACTATTAACTAAAAACTATTAATAAATAGAGAATATTTACAATAAATACACTACACTCCCAAGTTGATTCCCTATTTCCATGTGGTTCATGTGTTATTATGCCTTCAAACACGGGCGACAACATATCTTGAACAGAACAACATTACACTCGACAGTAGGACGAATCTTTACTGTTCTTATGGAGCACAAGATTCTTAATTTCTTTGACCTGTTGGGATATATACTACTCATGGACCTCATAGAATTTCAATTCCTTCGTTTCTTTTCACACCATTTTAACAACTGTGCATTTTTATAACTGAAAATATTTAAAATTTGTAAATTAAAATTAACATATCAAACGATAAGGGCGCAATTCAAACAAAATGAATTATGGGGACTTGATTTAAATTAAAATTGAGATAAATTATAAGGACTTGCCTACTAGTTTCCCCTGTTGCTGTTGCTGTTGTTGTTCTAATTCTTATTCTTCTTCTTCTTATTATTATTATTTTGCTCGAAATCCTTCTTCTTATTATTTGGTATGTTAGATTTAGTAATTTAGGCTCGGACGTATTTATCATTCGATATGATGTGAAATGAGTATGGCTTCTTTTGGGCCATACACGCATGCATGCGGGATTTAATTCTTTATGATAGATAGCATGGAAGCGCAAAGGCAGCCGGTTTGTGCTGATACAACGCATTATAGAGGATTTGTAGTAATCTAATGATAATTATATGCCCCTAGAATTAGAATTTCTGAATTCTTAATCTGTAAGAAGCATATACTTTTTGCCTGCATGTTGAGCACAGGAAAGCGGCTGCCACTAACTTGTTTGGACAGTTTAATATCTAGTACTATCGTGCTGGAAATCTTATTCTTTCGAATAAGGAATAAGCAAAAAAGGCACAAAATAATAGAAAGCAACTAATTAATTATTGCAAATATATGTAATTGGTACATGTTGATCACCCCAACGGGCACTATAAATTAAATAGGGAAGGCCTTAAAATAAAGAAGCACGTAGCTAGCAAGAAGTAGCAGAGAGGGGGATCATATATATATATATGGCGTTTATAGAACGTGGTTTGACGTGCAACGGGAAGAGAGTGATGAGCGTGGAGGAGTTCAAGCGGTGGCTCAAGAGATTTGATTCTAACGGCGACGGCAGAATCAGCCGATCTGAGCTAAAAGAGGCGGTGCGACTCAGCGGAGGGCTCTTTGCTTCGTGGAAGAGCAAAAGAGGCATCGAATCTGCAGATTCTAATCACAATGGCTTCATTGATGACACCGAATTCAGAAATCTTGCCCACTTTGCTGACAAGTACTTGGACATCACAATCACTAGCTAACGTGCGTATGAATTATATACTCCTTCCAAGATGTAATGTAAGAGCCAATTGATTTTTTTTTTTTGAGTAAAAAAAAAACTAAATAAATTACTAAATCATAATATATATTGTGCCTAATTAAATTATATATCAGTTTATACATTAAATAAATTAGTAGTTTGAAGAAGAACAATAAATATATATATTTTAATATTAAACATAAATACTTTAATGAACCTCTTAAAAAAATATTTGTTGTATTTCTTTGGGACATCTTCGTTCCCCATTTCCATTGTTCTTTTTAGAGAGTAGTTTCATGCTTTTGTATATTCACCCAAGTTAAACGTACGTACGTACGTGTTTTAATTTTCTGGGTAAAACATGTTCAACTGTGTCTGTACTGTTCAATCTTAATGAAGAAGTGCTAATTCTTCAATTTCCTTTCCATCTAATCTGTCTCTGCAATGCCAAGAATCTTAATTCCCTGTAGGACTTAAAACTGATCACGCGAGCCCTTATATATACAGATATAAATGTCCTTCTGAGTTCTGACTGCCAATGCGCAAAGCGCGCACGAAAGTGTTCTTAATTAATTTGGCTGTATATTTTTATATATGATTAAAAAAAATTATATATTCTTTACTCATATCCAAACTAATATAATTAATTTTCTATTACTTTCTTTTCAGTAGCTAGGTGTTTCCCCAACTTTTCCATGTCCGAACTGTTCAATCATGTATGTGCGTGTGTGTATTTCAAGGTTTCTTAATTTAGACAATGAAACATATGCCTATGTTGGAACCAGCGAATCAGCGATGATGGGAAATAGATTTAAATGAGAAGTTCTGCTTCGCCCACAAATTACATAGGTTCAAATATCATATGGAGCTGAGCCAAAAAAAAAGTATCATATGGAGAGAAAATTGGGGAGGATAGAAAATTGGGAGCGAAAACTTTCAAATATAGTACTTCCTCCGATCCTAATTATAAGACGACATTTGAAAGTTGGTTTTGGTTACTAATTAATTATAAGATAACATTCTAATTTCTGTCAATTTCTTCCTAAAATACTGCTACTGATACTTTCTCAATAATAATTAAACATAATAATAATTTAATAATACACCTATATATTCTATAAAGCAAGTAATACATGTAACTCATTAATGTCACATACACTTTAATTATACTGTTTTTTTAATATAATTTTGAGCAAAATTGAAGTACAAGGATTATGATACTGTTAAAAAAATATTATGAGTATATTATTAGGAAAATAGGCAAATAAATACAATTATAGAATAATATATGAAAAAAACGAAACATACCCCCAACCCCAAGGATTGATCATTCAATAGACTCAGTTATCTTTGAAATAGGTTTAGGAATCAATGTAATAGTCAACAATTTTTTTTTTTTTGGGGGGGGGGGGGGGGGGGTTTTATCAACAAAATATTAAATCCTTAGCCGCCCATCCAGCGGTAACAGAAAAGAAAATACTACTAGATCGGTGTACGTGGGATTAATGTGTAATTAGCAAAATAATTTCA
Source organism: Acacia crassicarpa (assembly GCA_034222035.1). Classification (NCBI taxonomy): domain Eukaryota; kingdom Viridiplantae; phylum Streptophyta; class Magnoliopsida; order Fabales; family Fabaceae; genus Acacia; species Acacia crassicarpa. The sequence continues at coordinate 12,076,861 of JAWXYG010000003.1, forward strand.
TAGTCCCTCATATATGAATGAGGAATTATGTGAAATCAACAAGGTAATTGAAATGTAAAATTTATATAAAGTCATTTTAGGAAAATAAATAAAATTAACTAATTTAACTTCTATCCTTAATTTTTTCAAAGTTAATTAAATATGTCCTATAATTATTAGGACCGGAGGGAGTAATTTTCTTTTACCATTTTAGTATGTTTTCCTTTATAGTATTCTCTCCCCTATTTTTCCCTTACCTTAATTTATCTTCATCCAATCATAAGTTTTATATTTCACGTGAGGCTGACTAGATGCGATGGGAAAAGTTAACTCCAATGGTCGATAGATCGAGGGAGCCTTTATTTCCTTCCAATTTCGTCCTAAAGGAATTATGGAAATGATGATATTTTATTATTAATATTGTATTATCAAAGATTATATATTTATGGGCATGTTTGGGATAGTATCAAAAGTGGCAAAAAGCCCTGTGGATGCTAAAATAAACCCAGCGACAATGAAAAAAAAATGTTTGGCAAAGCATCAAATGGTGATAAACTTCTTGAAAAAAAGTATGGCTTATGGGTGAAGCCACTTTTGAAGCTTCTAATCCATCACCATCACAATGGCTTCACTTTTTTCTGGGAAATGACTTTGCAGGACAACAAATAACTATCTATTGTTCCAAGCTACTTTAATGGACAACAAATATGAGTAGTAAGATCTACCGTGCAGGACAACAAATTTTTTAACAGTAGATAGTTATATTTTGGTATATTATTTTTTTTGTTTGGTAAAATAAAAACAATGCATGAGATGATGTGGAGATATCTTAAATACAATTTAAAATGTGTGTGGGTGTAATACTCTCCTTGATCCTAAATATAGGACAAAATTTGTAGTGCAAATTCAATATAAAAAACATTTTTCAAGAGTTTTTAGAGAAATTTACAAAAAGGAAAAAATCAAATATCTATTCATATCCTTTTCAGTCATTTTTCATCTCAATTGACTTTTCAAATGTTATGCCAAACAAGATCCTATTTGAAAAAAAGGTACTTCTGTTACTGCTATTTCAAACAAAAATCCCATCAATAATATGACTTTTAGAAGAAAAAAACCCATCAAAAAAAGTTCAGTAGGAAAAAGTTATTTCTACAATTGTTATCCCAAACGGGCCCTATGCTGTAATTAAAATTTGATAAAAACAAGTTTTGGTAAATTGAGCCACAGGAGCTTAAGGGGGTTGAGACTCACTATCACATTGTTAGTTAAAAGTCAACTTTTTATTAACTGCACTAATTTTTGTTGTTGGCAATTTGATGACAAAAATATTAAAATTGTACAATTAAGTTAAATCCTTTTAATTATCAAGTTAATGCACGTATGTTAGCATTTAAAGCCATTTTCTTAGTACTTGTTTGGCATGATATTCATGCCATCAATTTAGCTACGTTAGAAAATGAAAAAGCCAAATAGATCCCCAAAACCATGTTTAATTAGTATAACATTAGGTCCAAACGACTTTTTGCCAAAAGCCAAGTTAAAATTAAAGATTGGTTGTTGGGGCTTATGAAATTGTATTTTCAATATACTATTCAAATAAGCAATTTTATTAAACTCGTGATAAGAGGTAAACCTAAATCATAAATTCGTAAGAGTTTAGCTCCATCAAAAAATAACTATTAAAAATATATAATTAAATATAAAAATACAAAAATGATACAATTTAGTTTAAATATAGTTTAAATCTAAATCATATTGAAATTAAATATATCAAAATTTAATTTATAATCTCCATCATATTCAATATAAAGCTTTTTATAAAATTTATATGTATAATTATTTAATATATATTGAAAAACATCATAAATTTAACAAAAATCATAATATGTTGGATTAGCATCCTCTTCAAATTCTTTATAGTTACCCATCACTATTAAAACTGATTTGTTTAATAAGAAAATGAAGAAACTAAAGGATGGAAGAAACTTAATTGAAGTTTGCTCTAAATACCAAAAGAAAGGAGATGTTAGTGAAAGGTAAAGAATGAGCATTAATTAGGGTATTTAATGGCAATATTTTCTAAAGGTTAAAATTAAAAGACAGACATGCCAGTAAAAGGTGAAAAAAATCAAAAAAAGACACTTGACCCAAAATGTCAATCAAACTTTCTCTGAGCTGCCTTCACCCTCAGTCCCTCACCACTTCAATATTCTTTAGGTTCGAAGTTTGGCTTTAAATTTCAAAGTTCAAACTTTAAATGATATATAGTATATAATATTTATTTAAAACAAAGTACAAACCTGTACACTGTCATATTGCTCTGTGCCTTCACATTGTTTTTCACTATCTCCCCTTTCTTTCTTTCTTCTTCGTCTTCTCTCCCCGTCGCCGAAAAACCATATGGAGAGTTGCAGAGCAAAGAAGGAAAAATTTAAAGGTACGGACTTGGAAAAATGATAACGACCTAGGTATACAACTGTACTTTATATTTTCTCTTCTTCTTTCCCCCATGTTTCACAACTCAGATCTCTAACTCGCTCGACTCGATTTTGAAACAGCGAGTTTACTGAATTTAACCGAATTTATAAACAAGCCAACTCTATTTCCTAACCTATGAATTATGCAAACTCGGTCAAACTCGTGACTTTGACAACAATAAAAATAAGTATTAGGTTGACTTTTTTATAAAAGCGCATCTAAACATAAGTTATAATCATATTAGTTGACTTTTACCCAGCTTCAGCTTCCACGTTATAGTTGGGATAAAAGTCACATTTTCAAACACTCATCCAATAAATTGAACGCTTGTTTTAGCCATTGGCGGTAGTTACAGATCAAGTTTAATCTAATGTTTGAATGAGTAAATAGTGCTAGGAATATGTTCTAAACAATATTGGGGTCTTCAAATTGTATTAGCTCATATATTTTGAACTTAGTCAACATTTTTTTGACCGAATATGATCAACGTTAGGGCACCCAAACAGTAATACACAATTCCTTACTCCACTAGCGCAGAATCCGAATCTTCTGACCGTAATTACAGTCAATTAATGCACAAATCATAAACGTTATCTAGCAATTGGTCTTGGGGTCCTTTAATTTGTTTTGTGCCTAAACCTTGTGCTTCTCCTTTTTTGTTTTGCATTTCTTGGGTCATGCATGTATTTAGCAGCCAAGACACACATGTTCGTATTATTATATTATGTATACCAATCTCCACCCCCTCTCTATAATTAAGTTTCGTTGGCAATGAATTTAGAAATTAAGAAATATGGACACGGCCAGAAATGTGGCTGTCCTAATACATCGTAACTTACTAAAGAAGTGTGAATGTCCCAACAGATTACATTTCTTAATTTGCCAATGACGGTGCAACTTCTAATATTATATAGGTGTGTGTGTGTGAACAGATAGCGTAATAGGATTCTTATTCTCCAACAGCGAATTAGAAAATATGATAACGTGAATGGAGTATTATATTTATGTTATTGGCGCATTTTTGTCCCACTAGAAATGTGTGATGATATAAATAGGGAAGGCTTATAAATCCGTAGGAGAATCACACCAGAGAGAGTGAGAAGGAGAGCGATATAAACATAATACGAGTAGAATGGCGTTCATGGAACGGAGTGCACTGACGACGGATGGGAAGAGAGTGATGAGTCTGGAGGAGTTCAAGCGGTGGCTCCGGTGTTTTGATTCCAACCGCGACGGCAGAATTAGTCATTCTGAACTGAGAGAGGCGGTGCGGCTCAGCAGTGGGCTTTTTGCTTCGTGGAAGAGCAAAAGCGACATCGAATCTTCGGACGCTAACCATAATGGCTTCATTGATGACTGCGAATTCAGAAATCTTGCCCACTTTGCTGAAAAGTATTTACACATCACCATCACTAGATTTTGAAGTTTCTCCGTTGTTGTGTTTCTTCACTTTCTTGTGGTGTCGCAATTCATTTGTTCTTCAGAACGCGGTTCCGCAATTTTCAGCGGGCAATCCCATATGAATCTTACCTAAGTGACACGTTTTTAATTCCCTTTTTCCCCACTCTCACATGCTAAACGTGTTTGTATCGTATAAGGATCCATTGCAAGCATGCATATACTATACGTACTTGTTCAATACTCCCTCCGCTCATTAAATTAATATATATTTATGTAGTAATTTGATTAGATTAAGGAAATAATTAATATGATATGCATTTTCTAAAATACCATATGTCTCATCTTCTTTAATTCCCTTCTCCTTATTATTGTTAATTAATGGAGCATTAATTAATAGGGATAAATTAGTAAGATAATGACAAATATGAAAATTATGTCTTATATTTAGTATCAAGATTAATTCCTCAAATATGTCTTATATTAAGAATAAAAGAAGTATACTATGCCATCAGGCACATTTTAGAAGATGTTTGGTAATTTCAATAGGTATGAAATAGTTTTCCAATATATGCTCTTGCTTAATAATGCTAACGAGAGACAATAGAATTAACATATGACGATTGGGTTTTAGCCCTACTATGGCCACTATATTATATTACTAATCTTAAATGTTGGACATAGTTTATACGTAGTAGAAATTGTACAACAAACTATATTCTACATTTAACCGGAGGAGTATATATATTGGGAAAATTTTAATCAGTTCCTCTGTAATAAATTAATTTCAGTTAATCCTAAAACTTTTTTAAACTTCACTATGCACCCATAGTCAAAATAAAATTGATTTTTATTGGTAAAAAAAGGATGATGCCCTTACTTTATTTGTCTTGTAAATTAAATACTTATATTTGTATTGTGAATTTCTATATTTGTCTTGTAAATGACCAAAATATTTTTAATTTCCTATGTTCTTTTGAATCTATTTCTTTGTCTAGTAAATGTTTATATTTATCTTGTAAACGACCAAAATATTTTAAATTTTCTAGATTCTTTTGAATTTCTTTATTTGTCTTGTAAATCTCATATTTATCTTGTGAATTTTTATATTTGTATGGTAAAACACCAAAATATTTTTAATTCCTTATGTTCTTTTGAATCCTTTATTTTAAGCTTGTAAAGTATTTGTTACACTTTTTCCAACTTTCCCTCTTCATTGTATTTATTTTCTCGCTTACTTATTCTTTCTATATAAGAGCATAGTTTGAAAAAAAAAATATTTAATGTTATTAAGTAATTTTAATTGTTTTTTTATAACCACATATCAGTTATTGAAAGTTTATAATTAGAGACGAAGAGAGTAAAATGCAACATCAATAAGAAAACTGAGTGTAAAATAAATGCATTGAGATTTTCTCTAAATTATAAATGAAGACCTATCCTATATATATGTGGAGTTGCATTTGAAAATTACCTATTATACTCCTCTATCTGATTCTATTTGTAAGGCACTTCTAACATTTTTCATACAATCAAGGGAAGCCTTAAATCTCACCAACTTTGCCATCAAATTCAATAACTTTCAAAATCCACCCCTACTTAATATATACAATATCAAATGAAAACAAAATCAATACAATAACAAATAAAGGGTTAAATTGTACATTTACTTTAAAACTTTAATGAGCTGAGGTGTCTTATAAATAAGACCAAAAAAGCTTCTATTTCTACCATATAAATATGTCCAGAGGAGTAATAAAAACTTCATCATTCACTGATTGGGCTTTAGAACAAACTTCTTTGTTTCCCTTTACTACTTCTAGCTCAAAATATAAGAACCAAATAAATGAATTACGCAATTTGAAAATATTAAAATTGGTTAATAACAATAAGCATGTAAAAAATATAACTTATTTTTCTTAAAAAAAACCCCTTATTTATGGAGAGGGAGAGTAGGGGTGGAAATAGGCTAAACTAAGCAAGGTTTTATCTAAATAGGTTTGGGCCTGTAATAAAGATTTAAAACATGAGCATGGGTCTGAATCTACTTACAATGTAGATCTTTTAATAGCCTGTAAATAGCCTACTTAAAATATAGATCTCTAAATAACTTTTAAAACCTATGTCTCTAAATTCATATATAACCCTTCACAGTATTATTTACAATCATATATTATGTCTTAAAAATCTAACATCCATTTTCGTCGTAATATAAGGGCATAGTAAAGAAAAGATAAGAAAATCTAGTGATTGTAATTGTTTGAGCAAGTAGGAATAAGAAAACTAATCTTCCATTAACTAATGAGATATATTTTCTAAAATTGACCAAGCATAACAAGTAGTATGTAAAACTGGACTTTATTAGTTCTTTTACTTTTCTTACATAAATTGGGATAAACTCCTCCTACTAAGATTATAATTTTCCATTTGGTAGTAAAATAAACTCATATAAATTATTATGTTTTAGTGGACGACGCAAATCAAAGGAGAGGGATTGAGTTAACATTTCCATCTCGAGCGATCAAAGAAAAGAGAGATAGAGATGAATGATTGACACAAAACAAGTGCTCAATGTAATATTAAGGTCAATGTAAAAAAAAAAAAAAACTTAGGATTAAGGTTAAGTTAGTCTATTTATAAATAATTTATAAAATTATTTAAATGATATTATATATATTTATATAATAGTATCAATAAAAAAAAACTAAATAGATTAGGCTAAGTTTTACGTAGGCTAACCCGTAGGCCCCTGTTAAGGGCTTGGATGGCCTATTTCCACACTTAAGGGTAAGTGGGAAAGGGAATGAGTGAAAAAAGAAATGAAAAAGAATGAGTGAAAAGTTAGATTAAATGAGCATATAATTAATTAGGTGTAAAATCTAAAAAAAAAATAATAATAAATGATGAGACATATACAAAGTAGATCATATATAAAAAATCACACCCTTGTTTGACTCCTATATCATCAATCAGATGGAGTACTCTCTTTTGGGGAAACCCACACCACATTATTCCCTTTAGTGCGTATATTATTTTTATTTTTTGGTATAGGTCTGCTGATTTAGTCCCTAATGTATTTATTATTTGATCTAATGCGAAGAAAAAAGTGTAAGCGCCGTCAAATGCCTCAACCTATGGAACGTTTTTACACTTTTTCATTAATCATTATATTTGACCTAAAATGAGAGTGAGATATTTATATTTTGTGGTGATGAAATTAAATAAAAATTCATTAAAAAAATCAAGATTATTGCACCATTTAATTTTAATATTTTATCCACATAAAATATTAAAATGTCGCTTATTTAATGCAGAGTCTAAAGATGAATAAAAAAAAAAGATAAAATTACATTTGAGAGAATTAGGGTATTACAAGACAATGAGCTTTAGAGGCTCCTTACCAGAAGAAGAGGAACAACAACCAAAAAAAAAGGGAAGAAAGAAGGAAAGAAGAAAAAGGGCTTCTCCTGGGGCATATGCGTGCGTTTGCTGGATTTATATTTATTTATGATAGATATATTCCAATCGCTGATAGCATGGAAGCGTAAAGGCAGGCGAGTTTGTGCTGATCCAACGTATTAGAGACGATTTGTAGTAATCTAATTATAATTGGAATCTCTGAATTCTTAATCTGCAAGCAGCCTATACTTTTGCCTACTAGTTAGGCATAGGCCGGAGATACAGGAAAGCGGCAGCCTCTAATTTGTTTATTTATATAGTATCGTCCTCGAAATCTTATTCTTTCCAATAAGGCATTCATTATTGCATATATATGTAATTGGCACTTGATGATCAGCCCCAATGGGCACTATAAAGAGGGAAGGCCTTAGAAACCAGAAGCACATAGCTACCAAGAAGTAGCAGAGAAGAAAGATATCATATATATACACACACATGGCGTTCATAGAAGAACTTGGTTTGACGAGCGACGGGAAGAGAGAGATGAGCGTGGAGGAGTTCAAGCGGTGGCTCAAGAGATTTGATTCTAACGGCGACGGCAGAATCGGCCGATCTGAGATGAAAGAGGCGGTGCGACTCAGTGGAGGGTTCTTTGCTTCGTGGAAGAGCAAAAGAGGCGTCAAATCTGCAGATTCTAATCACAATGGCTTGGTTGATGACACCGAATTCAGAAATCTTGCCAACTTTGCTGACAAGTACCTGAACATCACAATCACTAGCTAGCTAACTTCTGAGTATGTATATTTCTATTCACCAAGTTTTTCTGGGTAAAACATGTCCAACTGTGTCTGTGCTGTTTAATCTGAATTAAGAAGCGCTAGTTCTTCAATTTCCGATCCGGTCAATCTAATCTGTCGCTGCAAGGCCAAGAATCCTGATTTCCTCCTGGGGGTAAACTGATCATACGAATCCTTATATGTATACATATTCATATATAACGTCCTTTTCTTTCTGACTGACAAAGGCGGGTGCGAAAGTGAATGGTTCGATTCTTTTAACAAAATATTTTATTCATAGTCTATTAATTTTCGTAAGTGTTCTTAATTTATCTGTATGTTATTTTTGTATATGATCAAAAAAAAATGGGAAAATTATAATGAAGGACCTAAGAAAAATAATATTTATTAAGAAGGATCATAAAAAGTGGTAATTATTTTAAATGACCAAAAATTAAAATATTAAAATAAAAGGACTAAATTACCCTTAATCAGATTTCCTATCTTCTCATTAACTAAATTTGGAATGATTTTTTCTTATATGAGAATCTAGAATAATTGATGGATAATAATAAATAGATATCAATTCAAATAATTCTTTTTCCATTGCAGAATCACTCAAGATTATTATGTTAGAGAAAAGATATGAAAGATGAAGCTTTTTATGGTTATAGCGAAAGGAAAAAGGGATTTGGTTTCTTTAACCACGTTCTTCTCTTTTGATGGGGTTTTTCTGAGTTAAAAGCCTTTTGCTTTATTTTCTGTTTATCTGGGAATGGAACAACTGGTAATATTAAATAAATATCAGGTACTTTTAGCTGCCTCAGCACAAAAAATCTCAGGTCTAACACTGCAAACGGTTGTACAACGCACGAGGCTTCTTCTGCCACAACCATAAAAAGCTCCATCTTTCCTATCTTTTCTCTAGTATACTAATCTGGAGTGATTCAACGATGAGAAAAGAATTATTTGAATTAATATCTATTTATTATTATATATTAATTATTTTAGATTCTCATGTAAGAAAAAATCATTACATATTCAGTTAATAAGAAGTTAGGAAGAAAAAATCATTCTAGATTTAGTTAATGAGAAGATAGTAAATTTGATTAAGGGTAATTTAGTCCTTTTATTTTAATTTTTGGTCCTTTAAAATAATTACAACTTTTTATGGTCCTTCTTAATAAATATTATTTTTCTTAGGTCCTTCATTATAATTTTCCCAAAAAAATTATGATATTCTTTACATGTCCAAACTAATTTAATAAAAAAAATTTATTACTTTCTTTTCAATAGGTGTTGCCCTACCTTTTCCTTGTTCAACTTTGTTCAATCATGGATGCGTAAAAAATAGGAAAATTTTCAGTTAAATACCATTTGCACTTGAAAAAACCCCCCAAAATATCTATTAAAACATTTAAAAAGGACACATAGGTCACAAAGGAGGAATATGATACTTTGAAACATTGTGCTTTTACTAAAATGCCCCTCACTTTTTTTAAAAGAAGGCAAGATCCCTCGTCATTTGGCGCTCCCACTTCAGCGGGTCGAAGCTTCAATAACAACTTAAGTAAAGTGATTACTACTTGGGCATAGAAACTAACAACTTGAGCTCCTTAAACTATATCAGGCGTCATTATGTTGAATAAAGGTAATGACAACTTCAGTTTAGCAATTAGTAACTTGGGAGTGCAAGTTGTCAATCTTCATTCTCAAATTGTCATTGTCTTTAATCAATTAGTTAACCACGTCTGACAAGGTTTAGAGAGTTCAAATTGTCAATATCTATACCCAAGTAATTAATTGTTCTTTCATTCTTTAAAAAAAAAAAAACTTGAGAGGCATTTAATTAAAAGCATAACATTTCAAAATCTCATACTCTTCCTTTGTAACCTGTATGTCATTCTATATTTTAACATACCTATAGGTTTTATAAGTTAAATGATATTTTAATTTATTTTTCCCTGAAAAATATGCCTACATTACACCAAGCAATGTGAAAAAGATTTAAATGAGAAGTCTTAAATATATGACATAGTTTGTAGTATAATTTGCACTATAAACTATATCCTATATTTAGGACCAGATGGAGTATTAAAGATTATATATGTATTATATAAGTAGTTTTGAGGTTCATAAAGGTTAGGACACACTTCCAATTAAAAAAAATTTATTAAAAAAAAACACTTACAAAGACACTTTCAAATTATCAATTAACAAAGTTCTCATATCAACAAAAAGATTTAAACTCAAAATCTTATGAGGTTATAGGCCAAGTCCTGGTTGAACTAACCTTTGTTGGCAACTTTGATGACAAAAATGTTAAATTTCTGAAATTAAGTTAAATCCTCTTAATTATCAAGGTTTTTTTTTTTTGGGGATAATAAGAGAGGCTAAAAGCCAAAATATATAAACAAATTACACAGAAAGGGGAATGAATCCGATATCATCCCTATCAGCCTGCAAAACCCCTAAAGAAGAAGGGCACTCACTGAATATACAAGATTTAGTAAGGCCCATTTCAATTATCAAGTTAATGGCAAACGTGCATTAGAAGTCATTTTTAGTACTTGTTTGGCAGGAGTAGGACATTTAGGTTATCAAAAGCTAGTTTTAAAACTGAATATGGCCATTGGAACCCAAAACCATGTTTGGCATAAAGTTGGGGTCAAATGACTTTTTTTTGGGTGAAAAACAAGTTAAGACCAAAGTTGGTTTTTTGGAGCTTGTGAAAATTAATTTCTTTTCATTTCAATATCATGATATATCACTTCATTGTTGGCAAAAAAGATCATCAAATTTCAATCAAACTGACTATTGCTATAAAACCGTATTTAGACATTAGTCGCGTATACTAATTGATCTTTATCTCAACTTCAGTTTGCAAAATACGGTTAAAATAAAAGTTACTTTTGCAAATAATTAATCCAAATTAATTTAGTGCTTGCATTTTAGTCCTGGGCGGTAGTTATAAATCAAGTTTGAATCTAATGTTTGAATGAGAAAATATTGTTTGGAATATGTTCTAAACAGTAGGGGCTTCAAACTGTTTCAGCTCATATATTTTGAACATGCTCTCCACATTTTTTTTTTTTACCAACTATAATCAGCATCAGGGCAACCAAACAGTAATACCATTCCTTACTCTACTAGTGGAGAATCCAAATCTTCTGATTGTAATTATAGTCAACGCACAAACCAACGTCATCAAGCAATTGGCCTTGGCGTCCTCTGTTTTGTGCCCAAACCTCGTGCTTCTCCTTTTTTGTGTCGTCATTTCTTGCGTCATAGTATACTTTGCGGCCAAGACACATTCATGCATGCTTGCATAACTTATTTCATGTTAGTATTATGTAATTATCTTGTTGGTAAGCAATCTATAAATACTTCTGTAAACATTTTTGGAGTTCGAAAATATGCTCTGGTCCTAGTGAGTTTCCATGAACTCACCTAAACCTTTATGCACAAAAAAATGTTAGTATTATGTATACCAATATCAATAGGTGAGTCAAGCGAAAGGGGTTAATTTCTCACACAAAGAGAACTGGTTTACTTGCTAAGCAAATTTGTTTAGCAAGAAGAGCTAGGCAGGTTTGGGTTATCATATTTGATTTGGACCATCTAGGTCCAACTTTTTAAAAGTCTATTTATTTTTTTTTAAAAAAAAAATTGTTTTAACTTTATATAATTTAAAATAAAAATAATTTCTTAACTAATATATGTTAAAAATAATTTTTTATTTAAAAATTTATCATTAAAAAAAACTTAGATTTAGACTGTCGAGATCAAATCTAAACGGCGCAGATCTGCTTAGCTCTCCTAGCCAAACACTTTGCTTAGCAGGGAAACCATGTCTTCACTAGGCAAAATTTGACTGAATCAATATTTGGATCCTCATTGGAAGAGATATGCTTGTATTTATTGCTCAACAATGACTCAAATATGATTGTTTCCAACGGACGATTGCTAAGAAGAATAAAAAAATGTATACCAATCCCCCTCCCCTCCCTCCCTCTATAATTTTCGTTTGTAATGAATTTAGAAAGTACTATGGAGACAGCCTGGGTCTCTTCATTATAGATACGACACCATCTAGAAATATAAAGGGAAGGGACTGTCCTAATACATCGTAACCTATTAAAGAGGCGTGAATGTCCCAACAGATTACATTTCTTAATCTGCTAATGACATGTACTTTTGCTTTTTTGGTTTGTTACAGTGGGATGGGATAGGATTGAGGCGGTGCAACTGCTAGTAGTATATAGGTATATATGCATATAAAAAAAACATGCCATATATTATAGAGTAATACAGACGGATTCTTGTTATATTCTCCAATATAATAGCGAATGAGCAAATAAATATTATAACATGAATGGAGCATTATTTTATGTTATTGGCGCATGTTTGTCACGCTATAAATGGGGTGATATGAATGGGGAAGGATCATATATCAGAGGCAAATTATAGGATATAAGGAGCAATACATCAGAGAGAGTGAGAAACAGAGCAATATATATGTGTAATAGAATGGCGTTCATGGAACGGAGTGCAGTGACGAGCGATGGGAAGAGAGTGATGAGTCTGGAGGAGTTCAAGCGGTGGCTCCGGAGTTTTGATTCTAACGGCGACGGCAGAATCAGCCATTCTGAACTGAGAGAGGCCGTGCGACTCACCGGTGGGCTTTTTGTTTCCTGGAAGAGCAAAAGGGACATCGAATCTGCAGACGCTAACCACGATGGCTTCTTCCATGACAACGAATTCATAAATCTTGCCCACTTTGCTGACAAGTATTTAAACATCACCGTCACTAGGTTCTGAAGTTTCTCACTTTCGTGTTTATTGTCGTATCGTAATTCATTTGTTCTTTAGGACGCAGCTCCGCAATTTTCAGCTGGCAATCCCATATGAATCTTCCCAAAGTGACCCCTTTTCAATTCCCTTTTTCCCCATTCTCACATGCTCAACTTGTTTGTATTATAAGGATCCATTTCAATCCTATTCGTACTTGTTCTATAGTATAGTCCCCCATCGAAGATGCATAAAGCATTTGTTATTTTCATAAGTATCAGATATTTTTCTATATCTGCCTACTCAATAAGGGTAATGAGAGAGTACAGATTAATGTCATTAGATCGAGTTTAGTGTTGTTAATAGGGTAATACTCAAAATCACTACAGTTTTGACTGGTATGTGTAAATTAATTAAAAGTGATTAGTATTTGGGATCAGAGTAGTATTTTATCCACCACAATTTAAAGAATCTGGCAAGTGGTGTATACGGGCTGTAATTTTCTTAATTCCCCTGTTCAACGTGCTTGTAGACTAAGGATCTAAAAGGAGATCGAACTCTTCAGCTTCAAAAAATTTGAATGCCTAAAAGAAAGGGAGAGTGTAATGGCCATAGAATTTCATATAAAAAAATGGAACGTGCAACTGGAGAAAAGAAACCGAAGAAGAAACTCGCTTGAGTTTTATATACAAGCACGATTTAGACAAGCAAATGAAAAGTGCTTAACTAGGGATCACTAGTGAGAAACAATGCTATATTTTAAAAAATTGATCATGCCCAAGAATTTCCAGCGACCTCTTACTCATTTATCTGTTGAGTGTTCACACACGCAAGTACTTTTTCTGACTTCACAGCATGAACAAGGAAGAAGATGATGGCTTTGAACCAGGAGGGAGGAAATTATCCTGCTCTTTCACAATCCTTCCATCATTCGCCTTTTGCGTGCCAATACATCAACCATCTATCTAGTACATGCTATGTGCAGAACGAGAATCTTGAAGCTACCAGCCTACCACACAGATCACCTGAATTTGTCAACAAAAATTTATAATGCTGGTGTACAAATGTACACCTAAAGTCCTAAACAATATCTGTTAAGGTTAGTTGAATTAATGTCAATGGAAGCTTAAAGAACCAGCCAAACTAAATGAGAAAGCTTTGAAGAGGTTAGAAATTAATAAAATTTCTGACTAAAATGACACTAGTGCAGATATTTAAGACGCATTGAAAGATATATCTAACAAATCGGAGTCGGAAAATTCCTCCTATATTTGGTGCTAAGAAAGAAATTTACCCAAGTGATTCTTTAAGTGGCACCTTCACCCATCCCTCCTCAGACCAACTCAATCAAGCAATGGATGCCCCGAGGCTATTTCAATTATTTAAAACAGGAGGAGGTAGCTTCCAGTAATTCCATGAATTAAAATCCTCCTGCATCCAATGTAAAAAAAAAAAAAAAACAACAACAACAACATGATGTGTATCTGAACAAGACACGAATTTGATTCGGGAAAATTACCAGACTCCTACACTCTGGACAATGAAAAGAAAATTCTTCTAGGACTAAACCTGCTCATATGTGTCGGTAGGGGGGAACATCCCATGCACGAGAGCATGAAGCGAAGTATAAGATTTCTTGTCATGTCGGTGGTTCACAACAATCTCTCCCTGCAGACTCATGCATATAGGAAAGTTGCTTGACATATAATTATATTTCATATACTTCTAGAACTTTTTTTAAATTAATTTAAAGGACTTTATTTACCTTCGGATTAATAATGAAGATTTTCCCTCTTGGAATTCCAACTTTGAGGTAGCTGATCTCATCAGTATCTCTATTTCCGAAGCCAGCATAAAATGGGTTGCATTCAGGAGGAAAAAGTGCCTTGATCTCCTGGAAACATCAAAAGGCAACCATATGACTACATGTGAAGTTCAGTGATGCACCATGACGTGAAGTTCAAATGTTTGAAGAATCTTTTTTCTGGCTGGCCCTGAGGAACAGACTGGTTACTGGCGGATTGAGATGTCATAGAGGCATAAGTTAAAGGTCAGAATGCCCATTTGGATGCAGCCAGTAAGATGATGCCATTCAGGCCCTCAGAGATTGCAGTAGCGTCGGAGATCCCCAAAAAAACTGGTGTCTCCAATCAATGAGACCATTTTTTCTCTATAAACCTTCATAACTGGTTCGTAAGGAACTGCAAGGAAGAGACAGGTACCAGAACGGCAGGAAAAATTCCGTGGAAGGAAATGTATGTATATGGTTGTTGGACTATGTGGCAAGTAATGTTATTTGAGGTGGTAAGCGGCCTTACTCTCATAAGGAGAGCACAAGTTTGAAATTCGGAAAGCGCACTTGTGGGAAGAGACGACTCAAAGCCTCAAAAGGGATATCCTTAAAAGTTAAAAAAAAATGTGTAGTAAAATTTTTGAACACAAGGATAAATCAGGATGTAATAATGGGAAAATGTAGATGATCAAGCTTGTATGAGACGAGGATATAAATGGTAATGGACATGAAAGAATTACTCATTGGAGGCTACCAGGCCAAGGGGAATGGTGCATGAACGTTGATGAAACCTCTAAAATGGATGTTAAAGCGTTGTGTGCTGAACTTGTGAGGGACGACATGGTCAATTGGATCAGGGGAAGGTTTTTATGATTGGAAGATCGTGGAACTGTGGGCTATGAGTTTCAGCCTTCAGATCTGTTGGCCCAAAAGCATTAAGAAGATACAAGTATTTTGTGATTCAGTTGACTCTTTGGAACTTATAGCTAGAGAAAATAACTCAGACCACCAATGAGATAAGAGACTTGACGTTACAACAGTGGAATGTCCAGATGACAGCTTGTATCATGAAGCTAATGAATGCATCGACTGGATTGCCAATGAGTCCAATGGAGAAAATATGATTATTAATGTTTTTGATGTACCTCCTGGTAGTATGAATTTAGTTGTCACTAACAGGAAATTCACTGTGAGTGATATGTAGTTAACCATTTCCTGGCTTCATTTGCTCGAAACTAAATAAATAAACCCCAACCCCTTGTGGACTATAAAACTTATTCTGCCACACTCACTTATTGGATTTAAAATATTAAAATTATGTCAACTGAAGTAATTGAGAGTGGGAAACTAACCTCCAAGCTTGCGATTTTAAACTCATGAGGGGTCCTTCTAATAACTGGAAATGGAAAAGTAGGAAATCTTAGTTCACATATTTCAGAGAGGGAGAGGGAGGCATGGCCAAGGAAGCGTTCAAAATGTCTATTGCACCATTTAGTCATGTGTCTTTGTTTCACTGCACAGTACTGATACATCAATGATGGTTTTTCAAGTCTTGTCATGATCCTTTTACAATGCTAAGTATTAGCAATTTGTGTTGGAACAAAGGCATACCAAAAGGTGTAGAAGACATTTCAAAACCAGCCAACGAATAGGGATTAGAAACAAAAAGAACTCCAACTTATGAGGAGGGAAAATAAGGAAATAGGAATAGCAAAACAGATAAGATAGAGAACAAATTAAATACCTTCTCGATATAGAGAGGGGAAAATTCCATCAGGAGAAATAACTACAGGACCATCAGGCAAAACTTTTCCATCCTACTTATACAAATGTGATAAGAAGTGTGAATTTATTTTATACTTTTCTTTACTGAAATTAAAAACCAATATTTGATTTCTAAACATCACCTGCTTAAGATTAACCAGGAATTGTCTGGTTAGATAGGCCTGAGAAATTGATCGAGCACTGAGAAAAAGTAGCTTGTAACCATTTTCCTGCAAATTTTGAAATACAAAGAGGAAAGGGCAATCTGTTATAGGCCAGGTAAGGGAACTGTTGATCGTAAAATCCCCCAGAAAATCAACGAAGAAATGTTAAACAACCAAACATGTAAATGAGAGCCTAAAGTGTTCGGGAATTAACTGAAAGGCTACCAATAATCTGCTAAGAACCCCCTGCTAAAAAACTTTGCTCATACGCAGCACGGTAAGATCAGTGTGTTAAATATTTACCATAATGTGTTTTCACATAGAAATTTGATACATAAATGCAACAAAGACTTGAAAGGTACTTAATGTCAGTTAGAGTTAGCCGTTAGTGAATCAGTTAGTTTGGTGCTAATTGCCCCCTGACCCCTGCCTCGCATAACCCCATTGTATTTGACAGTTTTTGACATGTAATGGATTTCTAGAGAATTATTTCAGAAACTTCTCTCTATCTCTTTCTGTTCTTCTCTCTTATTCCCTCTCTTCTTCTTCCCTTCAACCCACTAATCTTTTTACTATCCCTAATCTCCAAAATTTATATTACAAAGATCTATCAAAATTGCAAAAAATCTAAACACATGAGCAAGATAAACAAACCTTGATAGCTGAGAATAAATGTGTAACACCTGTCTGTGACCAGTCTACTCCCACTAAAGGCATGACCTGACCTAGAACGTCTGACCTATTAGTGATAAAACAAGAGAAAGGAAGGGGGGGAAAAAAAAGGATCGTCAAACTATATAGCAGTGTTAAAACTGACACAACAAAGAGAATATAAAAAAAGAAAAAGAAAATAGAACCAAAAAATGAATGTTTACAAGATCCTGCCAGAATATAAAAATAGTTTCTTATTCAATAAGTACATACTTTGTAATTGTCCCATCCACATCTGAGATCACTATACGACTGTTCCATTTCCATAAAAACATTTGGGCATCAACCTGTTAGAAAGGCTTAAAAACATAAAGTACATGAAATAATTTTGAAGGAAATGTAGGGATAGATTCATGCACTTAAAGTAAAATCTCAGCAAAAAGCACAAACGCTGACTTGTTCATCCTCCACCATCCCCATAGAGAAAGTGAAGGTTACAGTGTTCTTCCCTTCCTTTAGATTCAAGGAAGCCAGCTGTTCAGCTGTTGGTGTCTTTGCCCTAATTAACTTTTGCAATAGCTTGGGTTTGAGCTCATTTTTGTCTGCATCTTTGTTGATTGAACTCTCTAAAGCATTAGTATCTTTGTCATCAACAGCAGGCACCGCAACCTTTTCAGAACTTGATCTCCTGAAAGAGAAAGGCCAAAGCTTCCAGTTCCCACTAGGGGAAGGGTTTTGTGCTGATGGGACACCTGTATTATTTTCTCAACTTGGTTAACTAGTATAACATGCCTTTCAGTTCACATATTTTTTTACTTTCAGAAGAAATGATGAAAAATAGGAGGAGCTGCATCCCATCAACTGTTATGATGGCCAATCTTGAAAACAAGCCTATTATCCCTTGCTATTCAGGATCTAGAAAAGGAAATCTATCAATGTCCAATTTTTCATGATCAAACGCTTTAGAAGTAGCATTAGCTAGCATTCCTTCATATAAATAAATGCTTGCAAACAGATATATGTGTAAAGCACAGTATAGCAACTACCTACAGCAATTGCTTAAACAGTACTTAAAAAACCATAAAAAGGGGGAAACCATGCCAACTTGATCTGCTTTCATAGAATACAAGCCTAGCTGTTAACCATAAAACTGTAAGAGATAAGTTGCTTCAAAGCATTCTCGCAAATTCTTAAAAACCAGTATGTTTGGTTTTATCTAGAAAAAATAAAACTATTTGGTACACTCTGCAAGAAACATATGTGCATAATATGTGAAAATCTTGATTGCTTCAAGTAAAATAAAAAGCATAAAATATTACCAAGGCGAGGATCTATATTTGTACTTTTAACATCCCCCAAATTATCGTTGTCCTTGAAACCTGATTCCTCAGGTAATAATTGGACATCTGGTTTTAGACATTTCACATCATCTTTCCCAAATGAAGGCTGCTTCAAGATATTGCATGCTGAGTCCTGTGAATGAATTGAAGGATGACATAGATCATGCTGGTCCTCAGCATTACTAAGAGAATGCAAACTACCGGACAAGGATTTTGTCTGCTGCATGTCTTCATCTCCACCACCCTTATTATTAAGGGCAACTGTAGGACTGGATGTTACTCTCAGTTTTTCAGGATCAGCAGTTTGACTTTCTGGAGATAAATGAAAACTGTTAAAAATTTATCATCTTTGTCTACATATTCAAAGGAGACTCCTGATGTTGATCCTTGAACTGTACTCACCAGGGTCACTGAAAATAAAATCTTTTTCCTTTGGATTTGGATACGGTTGTCTGCTTGTTTTTCCAAATACACAATCTCGAGCAGACTTCGGAGACGTCAATGAGCTTGAAACTTCTTCAACCTTCACAAATTTCTCTTCTAAAGCTTGGTTACCCAGGCTGCTGTCAGGTGAAGTAGCAGCAGCACAAGTTGATCCATCCTCCTCAGCTGAACAAGGTTCTATATCCAGATTGATCGCTTGAGTTTTTGGTAGTGCTGTTTGGTCTTCAATATCTACCACAATAGACTTGCTAATACCAGGATGAGTACAATTTGATTGCTGAGAAGTCTGAGAAACCATCACTTCAGGCATCATGACATCAGCATTTTTGGTGACTTCCTCATTTTTGGTAACCTAAAGAACTTCAATATGTCAGCGTCAACTGAAAAAGAAAAACTTCACTTTATTTAGCATATATGTTACAGTTATTTTCACTGATGATTCAAAAGAATGTACTTATATTCTTTCCTAGTCTAACGTTGATTGTTGCTTATGAGCTCACCTCAGGTAGTACTGTTGTCGCTTCCAAATCATTGACCGTTCTCTCAGTTATAACTTCCTTCTTTTTCCTGTCATGTTCAATGGGTAGTACTGTTGTCGCTTCCAAATCATTGACGGTTCTCTCAGTTATAACTTCCTTCTTTTTCCTGTCATATTCAATGCCCTCTACAATATCACCACTCATTGATAGTTCTGTTATCACTTCAGATTTCTGCTTTGAAAGGCTAACTTCAACCGTAGTGCTTGAACACGATGAGCTTATACCGTTACCTTCATTAAGTCTTGTGGGAACTTCAAGTTCAGGGTTGGAAGAGGGGCCTTCTTGCACATTAAGGTAACGAGCTTCATCGCGTAAACTAAGTTGGTTTAAAGAATTGTCCATGTTACCACGCTGAGATTTTCTCTTTTGAGATTGTACACGATCTTTTCGAGGTGGTCTATGACCAGCAAGATTGGTAGACCACCTTACCTCCAACAGGTCGGCTGCAATCTCAGCGCAATCCAATGAACGTGCAGCAATTAAATCATTATCGCCAATGACAAGCGCACCTGCCACTGATCCGTCAGAACTAGTTCTGGCAAGCATGTTTCCTGTGTTCATGTCAACCTGATCCATATAATTTGGTTTATCTGATTCGAAAGAAAAACTTTTGGACTTCAAATGCCGCTTATCCAGAATATCTGTCTCATCCCCAGAAGATTCTCCCTCTTCCACTTCGATCTCCCTGAGAAAGAAGGCTTCCCCTTTATGATCCATGGACATATGGAAGTTTGCTTCCACCCCATTGACATTAATGCTGATGATCCTCTCTTCTGTGGTTAAGACGCCATGGGACTTCCCAAATCGGACGTACCATGGCGACGACTTGAAGCTCCCATCTTGCTGTTCAACTAAAACAATATCTACAGCGCCACGAACGGAGCCTGACACAGTGGATACACCCCGGCTAATGTAGCTGCCTAGCCTCCCCACCACTTGCATTCTCACAAATTATTCTAATCATTAATAATTTCATTCCAATCGACCCCGCTTACGAGTTACGTGTTCCAACCCATGAAGACAACTTAAACACGAGAGCCCGATCCATCAGAATAAACAGGAAATTCGTATTCTCCTTATCTGAGAAAAAAGAAAAGCACACGCAATTAATAATTTTAAATTCCCCTAATATGAACAAATCGTGATTAATATCAATGGATTTTCACAAAGACATCGATGGAGAAATGAACAGTTGCAGAGATTTTGCCAAAGAAAAACGTCATGAGTAAAAAAAAAAAAAAAAAGATATGAAAATCAACAATTTGAGATTCTGTTCTTGTATGCACACGAGAGAAGGAAAATTAGGAGAAAAGACATAGTAACATGATCAGACAGCAGTGAAGGGGGAAAATGGAATCAGCATAGAGGTGGCGAAATGGAAGAAAAATTGGATTCAACGATCCGAACGCTGGGAACCAACATTGATTCATCCGTCATTCACTTGGCTACGGTTCTGTACCAGAAGTTGAAACTTGGAAGTAACGTGGAAAACGAAAACTAGGTTCATCTCCAATGTTCAGACTTCAAGTCCGTAAGATAAATTTTGAGTGATCCTCCAAGCAATTAATCGAAGTTTCGAAGCGGAGGTGGGAGGGCATGTAGAGCGATGAGAAAGCAGGTCTCAAATCTAAAGCAGACTAACAAATTTTGAAATTTCCTCTTTCTCTATGATCGCATCGTAGCATGCATTATGCATTAGCGTGGCACCATGATAAAAGGTTCGCAATCGCTTGCAATTCATTGCTTCTCTCACTAAGATTGCAAAGGTCAACTCTTGACCAAAAAAATATAAAATGTATTCAAAACGCCTAATCAGGGTCAGCATCCTCAATATCAATATACCACCTTTAAAAAAAAAAAGTGAGATTTGGTAGTTATTTGTAATAAATATATGTTAGATTTTTTAAAATTTCATCTTTCATCAAGACCACCCTAAAAAAAACTCCTTTAATACACGTAACTAATAAGGATACTTATATTCTGAGCAAAAAATAATAATAATAAGGATACTTATAACTTTATATTTAGAATCAAACCTAATTCCCAACTAGTTGTTAATAAGGACACTATTACTATTATTTATAGGTAAAATGCTTTGATATAACCCCACAATATAACCAAGAGCTACTGGCAAAAACAAAAACCAACGGGCCACTCTACTTTGTTTTTTCAAACCTTTTTTTATTTGGAAATTTTACAGTTATAATTCGATTCTTTTTTTTTTCAATAGTTAAATAAATATGTCATTGAAGAATATATTTATAGAAAAAATATTTCTCATGTCACTGGAGATAGAGTTATCTCCAGTGATCCTAAAACTACGTCGTTTTGAATTAATGAAGGGTATGTTTGTAATTTCAGGTGAGTTAATGAAGGGTGTTTCTGTATTTGCACTCTTCATTAATTCACCTGAAATTACAAATACACCCTTCATTAATTCACCTGAAATTACAAATACATCATTCATTAATTTAAAACGACGTAGTTTTAGGGTTACTGGAGATAACTCTATCTCCAGTGACAAGAGAAATCCTTTACCCTATATATATATATATATTAAGGGAAAAGTATTTCTCCAGTCACTGGAGATAAAGTTATCTCCAATGACCTCAAAATTACGTCGTTTTGAATTAATGAAGCGTTTATTAGTAATTTTAGGTGAATTAATGAAGGGTGTTTTGGTAAAATGTATATGATTAAAAAATAAATAAAATTTCAGAAACACCCTTCATTCATTCAAAACGACGTAGTTTTGGAGTCAGTGGAGATAACTCTATCTCTAGTGACCGGAGAAATCATTTACCTATAAATTTTAGATGAATGAATGGTGTATCTGTAATTTTAGATGAATTAATGAAGAGTATTTCGGTAAAATTCATATGATAAAAAAATAAACAAAATTATGGAAACACACTTTATTAATCCAAAATGACGTAGTTTTGGGGTCACTGGAGATAACTTTATCTTTAGTGAGTGGAGAAATCCTTTACCCATATATTAAAGTGTGGTTATTTATTTTATAGTTAATTTTTTTATTTAAATATTCTTAATTATATTTTTACCGAAACATAATCCATTCGATATTTTAGAGGGTAGTGCATGCAAGTCAATGAATTTCAGTTAAAGGAGGCCTTTGGATGTATTATTGTAGATAATTTTTGATATGTTATCGATGCGAAAAAGAATTGCCTGACAAGAAATGTTATTTCATGAGTTGAGATTTGAGATAAAATCATACTAAGCTAGTGGTACTTTTATAATGTTCTTAAATCCGACCAGACCAAAAACTAGCAGTAAACGGATTCGGTCCGGACATTAACTTAATTCGATGGTTTAAAAAAAATCAATTTTTTAAAATTTTCTTTAAATTTCATATTAATTACCCAGAAAATTTTTAATTTTCCATTGATTTAGTACTGAGTTAGCTCCAGTTTAAACCCCTAACCCTGACCCTAGTACCCCGACCAGTTTAGTGGCCAATCTAGCTTTTAGAACCTTAACTTTTTAGTCATCAGATACAAGAGCAAATCAAAAATCAATATTTGTAATTTTCACGATCATATCTCGATTTTTGAATGGAGACATATGCTTCTATTATTTTTTTCTAAATTCTCTTATGCTTTAACTAATTCTATTTCAGATCTAACTTAACTTCTAATACATGCTCTATACTTCTTTTTTCTAGGGTATATCCAACAAGTCATGTGAGATAATAAATAAAGTTCACAGAATGAAATACTCCTCTTTGTAATTTTTTTTGGTCAAGGAACTCCTCTTTGTACTTATTACAAGTAACTGCTAAGTCCCAATTGATTCACATATACCAACAAAAATGGTGAAGATCGTTACATTTATCATAAATTCAACTAATATTTAGTATTATTTTTATAAACTACACTAAACTTCAATATATTAATTTATAACTTCTTTCACTACCCATATTAAATATAAACATATATATAAAAAATATTTAATAGGATCAGACTTAAATAGAAGTTAGAGAGAGTATTTAAATACCTTCTCATCAAGAAAATATTTTTAAAAAATCTTAAAATGATACCACTTAAATTTTAAAATCTTAAATAGATGATATCTCAATAAAATAAGTTGTAATTACTTTATTGTTCTTATTAATCTCATTATTATTGTTGTCAACAGAATTTTAAAATCTAAGTGGTCCTTTTAATTTATGATTTTTCTATCGATCTCTTATAGGAGGTGCAAGCCTTCTAATAGAAACGAGAGGTGTTCAAAAATACAAATGCTACTAAGACGTAAAATCCTAAAAAGATACCATTTAAATTTTAAAATCTTAAATAGATGATATCTCAATAAAATGAGTTATAATTACTTTATTGTTCTTATTAATCTTATTATTATTTTTGTCACCAGAATTTTAAAATTTAAGTGGTCCTTTTAATTTATGATTTTTCGATCGATCTCTTATAGGAGGTGCATGCCTTCTGATAGAATAGAAACGAGAGGTGTTCAAAAATACAAATGCTACTGAGACGATAGCGTACGGCTTATTGGAAAACATTCTGAAGATTTATGCCTCTGTATTGTTCAATCTCCAGATATAAGAAGCTGGGTTTCTAGGTTCGAAACCCATATATGGATTTGGATTATCCCGCCTAGTGCAATTGCGCCGCTCAGTGGTCCTCATACACATCTTTCCATATATCTCATTATTATTACCATCCTTTTCATTAATTTATTCATTAATCATCCTATCATCTTTATCTTTCCTCAGAACCTCCCTCCCTCCCTCTCTCTTGGTCTGTTCAGAAAATCGCACCTTGGGTAAGTAAACCCAGTAATTTTTGTGCTTGTTAATTATTTACCCAAACACGCACTGATGGTATATAAGGTTATAAGGATGATCAAACTGGGGACCTCTCGTTTATACAGAGCTTACATGTCACTGGGCTTATTTAACGATTGTTATATATGTATACAGCTATCACACCCAGTTTCGAGACCCACATGGTGCAGACCACACCTTTTCTGTGCGCCCTACCATCTCTACATGTTTCATGATTCAAAATGCTTATACTTTCTCCTTCTTCCTTTTCCAACGCATCTGACTCCTTTTCCAATGCATCTGACACCAGACATTTCTTGACCTTTTTGTCTTTATTCTCTTTGTTTGGTATCAATCAGTGAGTGTATTTAAACTGTCATTTTGATCTCATCAAATCATCCTGTATTTAACTGTGTTATAAAATGGATTGAAGTTTTATTATTTTCCTTGCAATCTTCAGAAGATGTGTGATGATTGATGAACAAGTTGGCGCTATAGCTCTTTGCATGTCACTGACAGACACAGTACGTTGTAGCCTTACCCCTTTCTTAGAATTCTGACGTGACTGAGACAAGATAGAACCCCATTATTTGGCTTGGAATCGGATATATATGGTCCAGTTTGTCTCAGTTTCCACTTGTGTTGGATAAAATTTTGAAAAAACACACATGAAAAAGGAAAAAGAAAGGGAGGAAAAATAAGGAAGAACTTGGTAGTGGCACAAACTCTCAGACGAGACACTATGGGTCGTCTACAGTAGAATGTCAGAATTAACATAGGCACTCACAGTTCAATAACTCTGACGTATATATGGCTGTTGTGTGTTTATTACCGATATGTCAGAGAATCCATGTAGACAAGTACGGTGAAATAACAACAAAAAGCACTACAGTAACTTGGTGCTGACAATGTGTCATAAACCGTTAGCGAGATAAATATTTCAGAATCTGTACTAGATACTCTGCTTCAACTGGGCTACAAGCCCAGAAGACAGGAGGTATTATTCGCCCTTTTTTTATGGTTTGAACTGAAAGTAATAATATTCTTTGTGAATTGAGATGTAACAACTAAATATTACACAGTGGTGCTTCCATAAGGGATCCGGCTAGGAGAAGTACATTATCGTTTATGTATCTAATTATGCACAAAATATCAGATAAGGGGACAATATATAATTATGAATGAATAGGAGAAGCAGATGCTAATTAAAAACTCTCTCTCTCTGAATCTACCCTTGAATCAGCATTTGAGTTTATCATCTTTGGCAATTGAGTTTTTGCAGTGGGCAATTGCAGCTTGAATGGCAGCTTGGAGCTCTTCCATGGTACTGTCACTAGCAGGAGGGAATGTTGGAGTTGGAAGCAAGAGGCCGCTGTTTGTAGGCGAAGTCCTCATTGAAGCGGGTGCTGAATACTCTCCTCCTCTTCCTTTGACCACTTCTCCCTTGTTTATGGTACTCATCAGATTACCTGAATATGAATAAGACTGTCTGATTTTCTCTTTTCTCCCTCGGAAACTCACAAGTGGCTGCACCATTCTCAAGTACTTCTTCACAATACGGACCATATCAAACCTCACCTTCCTCTTGTGCTTCTCTTTATCATCTTCTTCTTCTTTCTCTGTAACCTGAAACTCTTTACTCTCTCTTGTGAATCCGAAGATTGAGAAAGACTTGGACTTGCTTCCTCCCTTTCTCGACCCACTCTTATTCCTCCTGCTTTCTTGGCTGCTATTACTGCTGCTGTTGTTCTTGTTGATGCCGTCATCTACGGTGAAGTTGCTCTTGTGGCTGCTAGTGGTGCTTCCATATTCCCTAACAGGGAGGGTGAAGCTGTCCATGGAAGTGGTGGAAGAGCGAGGAGAAACAGGAAGGTGAGAGAGGAGGTGAAGAGGAAGCAAGTGGCCATGGAAAAAGATGTCATCTGCAGGGGATAAATCAAGAGCAAATGAAGAAGAAGAAAGTGGAGGTTTGGATTTATCTGGGGTTGTGGCTGATGATGAGCAAGTGTTGTGCAGAGAGATTGTGAAGGAGAAGTCATGAGCAGGGGAAGAAGATGCTGATGAAGATGATGCTTGTGCTTGCTTTATTCCACTCTCTTCCCTTACTAGCTTGGATCCTTCACTAGTTTTATTTTCCACATCCTTTTCTTCAAACTTTTGGTGCTGATGATGCCTTTCCATCATTAATAAGATTCTGCTTAAGGCTAACAAAGATTGGAGACAATAATAATATATCTGAAATTCTTGATCTGCAACTTTTTTCTCAGTGGTGAACGAAGATCAGGTGAGGGGTCTACAATCTTTTCATGTTCTATGGATGTCAACAAAGCTATGCCTATCTAATGGGAGAGATAAAGGAATCCTGGAGAAGAGAGAGAGATTGTGAAATTAACTGTTTGATATTATCATGAATGGAGGGAGAGATGATATTGATAGATTTCACTCGTGTGTTAAAAAAAAGTTGGTGCCTTTGTGGGGGCCAAGGCAAAGCACAAGTGTCCAACAGCAATTTCGGTAGTGATATTGGAAATGAGGTCAGAAGGATCCAAATTTTGGCCACTAAAGCAAAGATGGGATTGGCATGGCTTAGCAAAACTTGGCTTTTGCAGTGAGAAATGTCCCCTCTTGAGAGAGAGAGAAATATAAATATAAAACCCCTCAATATCAAAATGGAATCTTTCGAATCCATTTGCTCAAGAAAATTATCTGCTTCTTTCACTGTCATGATTGCCTCTTTCCTCGTGAACGCGCACAGAGGAAAAAAAATGTTAATAAGCTATACTGTCAATCTTAATCTGATAAATATGAAATAGGTGATCTATTACAACAATTCATACGGGTAATAACATGTGGTCGAGATAGAGTAGTAAAATCAAATTATAGAGTATTGTTGAGCCCCATTATTGATGAACACGAAAACTCAAGGAAACAAGAGGACTAACGTCTCATGTGAAGGTAGCCCCCCTTTCAATATGGACACGACGATGGGGACGAATACTGTATCAAATCGATTTAAGTTTGAATCTTCTGCATTTATAATAGTTGAACACATAAATATAAAAATATAGAATTAAAGCGTGAAGAGCAAGTAGAGAACGAACTATGAACTGACACGGAAAGAGAGAAGGAAGGGGAAGAAAACAGAGAGGTAGGGGAGAAACCCACATTATAAGTTTAAGAGGTGGTCCACAACTCCACATTGTAGTATAAAGGAATTTTGTACGCAAGGTTCAGGTCAACATCTTAATCATGAAGGCATTATTTGGTTGGACTGTTTCATCAACCCCACTTATATTTTTTAACTCTTAAAATCCCATATTTGTGATGAATTCCTCATTTTAAATTAGATTCCAAGACAAGAGATCGAGAAAATTGCAACATAGAAACAGACACTTGACATTTCACACAGTGATGCCTTTTCCTTTGGATGGGGAAGCTCTATCTTCTCTGCTTCTGATATTAGCCATTCGATTCAATATCCATCGATCCTTTCTCTATCTAAAGTTCAAACTAATAGGCAGGGAGGTCGTAGGACTAAAAGCCAACAAGAAAACATTGTTACAGTCGTGTTTTTGTGTTCCAATTTCAAGTAGCCAGAAGTGGCACTCACACTGAAATTAGATACTGAAACATGAGGGAAAGTGACCGTTAAGATGAGCTTCAATTAATTTTTCTCATGATGAGCTAATCTGGTTGTGGTGGTAATTAATTGTTGTTGGACAATAGCTGGTGAATATCCATGTGGAATGCAATTCAAAGAGACATTGCGTAAGAAAATTAAATGTGAGTCCAATGCATTTATATCCAATGACTTGAAGATAATGGTGATTGCTCTCTGCTTTGTGGTCCGCTGTCAAATTACCTCTTAGCTATTTAAGACAACAAACTTGAAAACTTGGGCATTCCTCTATGATCAACATTACATACACAGAAATAGAGGGGCATAGTTAATTAGATCACTTCTCGAAAGGGTTCATAGTCTTCTGCTGTTATTGCATGAAATCAATACAATAACAATTATAAAACAAGCTGAATAAATAAGGATCGCGCTCCTTTTACACGTATAATAAAATAATAATTTATTTAATGATGGTGGCAACTATCGTGGTAATGTCGACAACGTTGTTGCAAAGCTGACAAGGCGGTGATAAAGAAAAACAAAGAAGTACAACAAACAGGCAACAAGAGGGAGTTCATTTCTTTACTTATTCTTCTTTCTTCTTTTCTTTTTTGTCTTTTTCTTTTCTTTTTTTCTTTTTTTTTTTATGGGTGAATGTTGCAAATAGAGAAGGTTCATGTCTAAAATATGTTTTACAATTTCATTCCTCCGCCCAACTCCTCTTCAGATTTTTTATTTATTCTGAATTCCGCCCCCAAAGTAATCTGGTCTTTTCACAGACAGCAACTAATAACCAAAATAAATCAGTACTAACTTTTACGACAGCTCACATGCCACATCCATGAAACTGAGAACTACCTTCATATAACAATTAACAACATATGATCAGTGGTGCCGTTGCATGCAATCGTAGCAAATGAAAAATATATATATATATATTTCAATTTCCAAATTCCAAGCATGACTATTACATTTGATGTTTGTCTGGCGAAAGGAATGACCAAAATCAAATGCTACAACAATAAATAATTCACAATGCTTTAAAATATCTCTAACCTATTGTGAAATCGAACTCTAGGAAGTCTAATTAAACTCCGTATATCACATTACAACGTAAGTCAATTTTCCATACATATGAATATAAAAAATACAGTACCTCCGCCATACTCTTCTATGCTATACAACACGTAACACAGCCTCTCACAACACATGGATGGTTACCCTTTCACTTCCTCCAAGTCAGATTTCTTCTAACAAGCTGCTATTGGTAGTCTACATTTGCCGCCTTAAAAAATGAGAGAAAAATCCATATGAATTTTCACATCGAATAAATAAATAAATCGAAATTCAGAGACGCTCCCATGATAATAGAAGGGAACCATTGTGGCATGGAGGTTTTTGACCTCCCTGTTATCTGAACCTCCTTCTTTAGCACTCTCATTAAGCAAGTAACTATACACGAGAATTTGTCAGTCACTTCCACTGCTAAGTCTATCTGGAAACGAAAAACCAAAAGGGTTATGAACAAATGAGTCTCCAGACAGACAGATAAATAGAAGAGTCGAGCTTATTAGGAACCTGAGGTTCTTTTCCCTTCCATTGCTTCTTTCTTCTCCTGACAACTAAAACAAAGAAAAGGTCCATCCCAGTCACGCACTTTTACACCTGCATGAATTGAAATACCTTCTCCAGGTTTGATCTCCTTTTGACATACCGCACAAACAAACAACTTGAACATGTGGCGGAGCGGGTATTTTGTATCTAACCTGCAGTTAGCATGATAAAATTTTCATGTCACGAGGCATAGAGCTTCAGAGCAGCTGCAAAATTTAACAAGCATGTTACAAAACTAGACCTCTCTGAAAGCATAGCAGATCCTTCCTCGTACAGTTCCTCTACCACATCTGGTTCCTGGTACTCTTTGTCATTACAAGAAGATGATTCAGAGGACTTTTTTCGAAACATTGACTTCAACATTTTTCCTGCCTTTTTCGGTTGTTGCACAGGAGCAGGTGGCTTCTCTTGTGGTAATATATCAACAATAATGCAGGTAGTATCATCTCTAAGTCCCTTCGCTTGCAAAGCTTCCTGAAGGTAGAACAATACATTAAAAGAGTAAAAATAACAATCATACCACAGAATGGCAATACTAAGTGAGACTACAGTCCACTGCATAGAAGGTTCAATTCTGGGATGTAAATGGATATATTTAGTGGGTATTTATCCTTTTTGGAAACTATGACAGAAAAAACGCACAAAACTTCTGGTTCCGGTTTGCCTTATTTAGGCAAGGATTTAATTTAAGCAAGACCACATTATGACCCAATCACCCAAATTCTGTAGCGTTAGAGAAAGATTAAAAACTTAAATTTATTATTTTAATATAATATTTGGGTATTAAGTCTAGGTATAATGAAAAAAGATGCCATTAACCCTAATCCATTTACGTCCCAAGTGGTTTGTGGAGAAATCATAATTTAGTTTTACGGCCAAAGTGAAAAACAAGCCAACAAAACCCATTTTGTTATATGATTCAAAAGATCTAAGCATACTCTAACAAGAAGGGATGCTGCATCATCCGCTCCCATGCCACGACAACAATCAAGGGCTGCTTCTGCTGTCAAAGCATCCCAAACACCATCACTGCAGATAATAAGCCTGCCTCCAGCTGTGGACAGCTGCATAAAATGATGCCAAAGGTTAAAAGCCACAATTAAGGTATCTAGAGAGGAGGCGTATTTACAGTAATAAAGAAAGAA
Source organism: Acacia crassicarpa (assembly GCA_034222035.1). Taxonomy (NCBI): domain Eukaryota; kingdom Viridiplantae; phylum Streptophyta; class Magnoliopsida; order Fabales; family Fabaceae; genus Acacia; species Acacia crassicarpa. Next base: position 12,107,561 of record JAWXYG010000003.1, read on the forward strand.
AAACTCAAGTTTTTAGAGCACAGTAATATGGAGAGCTCAACCACTCTTCCCCAGTTGGATTTTTTTAAGATTCGCATCAAATAATTTTTTACCACCGTACAAAAATCTCAAGAGGTTGGGCTTTCTAGATCAAATCGCTGTCTTTCACAAATGCATCAAATTATGTTCTTTGGGGGGGGGGGGGGGGGGGGGAAATGACAAGATGAATTAATAAGCTTGATGAAAACTTCACATGTGTCTTGTAATTTGCAAAAACCTACAACAGAAGATACTTGAGAGGGGAGGAAAGGTGGAGAAAAGATATTTCCAAGGTATGAATTCCAGAAATTATGCAACAAAATAATTGTTTTTTTTTTATATGAGATAGAAAAGGGAAACAACATCACAGTATTAAATGATAGGGTTAAATAGCAATTTTGCCCCGGAAGCACACGCCCAGGAGCAATTTTGTCCTGGAATTTTTTTTTTTTTTTTGTTGGGTGCAATGTTGACCCAAAAGTCTAAAAACGTAGCAATGTTGCCCCTCCGTTAATAACCCTAACGGTCAAACATTATTGACCGTATTATGCAGACGTAGATTGTCTATGTAGCATCTTTGTCACTTTTTTAAGTAGCAATTTTACTTTGGAAATACACGCTCAGGAGCAATTTTGCCTCGGAAGTTTTTTTTTTTTTGTCTCAATGTTGCCCCAGAAGTCTAAAAACAAAGTAATATTGCCCCTCAATTAACAGCCCATTGACCTCATTATGCTGATATGGATTGTCTACATAGCATCTTTGTCACTTTTTAAAAAAAAATCTAATTTACAAGTCAAATTCATAAAATACTACCTCCGATTTTAATTATAAGAGCAAGTTGATTTTTTCAAAAAAATTGAGGAAGCTAATTAAATTACTCCAGAGTATTTTTATTTTTATTTTTTTCTCCAAACTAATTAGTTTGACTTCTAAACTAATATAAAATCTAAGAATACATAACATATGATATAATTAAATAACTTATTTAGCTTTCTTAATCTCTTCAGAAAATGTCAATCCGGCCTTATAATTAGGACTGGAGGTAGTATGATTAAGTAATTTATTTAGTTTTCTTAATTTCTTCGGAGGAAAAAAAAAAGTCAACCTGGTCTTATAATTATAATCATGTCACAATGGAGTAGGGGTGGCATTTTTTTTTTAAAAAAAAAGTAAACTTAACCTACTCCTTCTTCCCCATAGCGTCCTCCATTCCAGGCATTCCCCAATCAAACAATAATCACTCACCTTTGAAATTTGTCCAGAAAAATGTTTTGAACAAATCAAACAAAAAAATACGAACAAATTTGTCCGAACAAAAGATCAAATGAGTACATCGCACGCAGTTCAAACGAATTTTTCCAAACAATAATCACTCGCCTGAAGAATTATCTACGCGAATGATTAACGAACCTCTGGTGCATTGTAAGTAGAGATGACTGAGAGAATAAAGCTTACAAAAAGTGTCAAATACAATTAATTAGGGCTGTTAACAGAAGAGCAACATTGTTGCTTCCAGGGCAACATTGAAACCAAAAAAAAACTTTCAGGACAAAATTGTTCCTAGGCGTATACTTTCGGGGCAAAATTACTACTTAAGAAAGGGGCAAAGATGCCACGTAGACAATCTACGTCAGCATAATGCGATCAACTAACATTTGATCGTTAAGGCTGTTAGGGAGGGACAACAGTGCTATGTTTTTAGACTTTCGAGGCAACATTGCTATGTTTTTAGACTTCCGGGACAAAATTACTCCCAAAAAAACTTCCAGGGCAAAATTGCTCCTGGGCGTATACTTTCGGGGCAAAATTGCTACTTAACCCCAAATAATAGTATAGAACTATATACACAGAAATTGGCTCGTCAAGGGGGTTATATTATTTATTCACATATATATATTGGGGCTTATATTATATATTCATATATATATATAGCTAATCAATAATCAATTAAAGGTTAAAAAAAGATGGTAAAGACCAACCTTCACTTGCTTCACATACGGGACAGGAACAATATATTCACCAATATCCATATCACCGATGGATCTCGAAAGACACAAGCCGCCAGGCCAACACCTCAAAGGACCAACCTACAAAATCAACTATAACAGTCAAGCAAAATAGTACAAATCAGTCAAATTTGTTCAAGAAAGATAATTGGCAGTCGACAGTGAAAATAAATTTATCTATCACCATATATGGTCACTAAAACTTTATACGGAAAACAACAATTCCTCAGAAGATTGTAAAGTGTTAGTGATCCCTTATAATGATGGTCCTATGCATAGCATCAAGCATCATCCTGTGACCAGTGTATCAACAGGAGGTAAATCATTTTGATTCAAGCAGAGGGAACTGTATTTGCATCTCCATTGACTGTGGTATGATTAATCAGTTTACTTTTCTTACTCGCTGGTTATGTAGCTTAACTGAAAAAACATCATAACTAAAATATAGAATAACTAGATGCATTGGATTTATGCACAAGGCACAAGCAGAGCCACTTTCTTTTGGCTGTGAACAGGTAGGTAAATAATGCTTTTTAGCACAGCCAGTACCTTATGGGGTAAAACGGAGCAAGTATGATTAAAAGAGGGTGTACCTGTGCACCTCCACCAGTATTTAGACGACCAACCTCACCGCCACTAGCAGTTATACGCTCCCTCCTAACAGAAGGAAAACAAAGTTTGAAGCTATGCTGAAATAAAATAAATGCAAAACACCATGCAACAAAAACATTGATAACAACTTACTCCTCTTCATTAGTTTCAAGCCTATGATCTGCTGACAAGTAATATATCCCACCTTCAGAAGGCTCAAGTATGCAACGGGAATCACCAACTGATGCAACTGTAACAACCCATCCTTCAATAATCACAAAGGTTGCAGTTGTTCCTGATTTTTGTCCTGTAAATGTGAAGGAAACAATGTATAAAAGTCATGCAGGCAACTAAACAGATTAAAAAATAATCAGAAAAAAATGTTATATTTGGATAAGAACTACTTAACATAGTAATAGTTTGGTCACAGCTCATTAACACGAGGATATAAACCACTGTTCATCCAGAAATTACAAAACTTCAAAATTCAAAATGAATGCTCAAGTCAAATCAATGTCACAATTAAGGTAGTTAGAGCTGCTGTCCTAAACAAGCCTGGATTTATACTGTGTGTCTAAAAAGAGTTGCAACATTACAAAAAGAGCTTACATGGAAATGCAGAGAAAAAGTCAGACATTCTCATTTCTGATTGCAAACTTCCTCATCAATGAGGATTCAAAGTATAGCAAATTTGAAAATATTGCCATAGTTAAACAAATAAGAGAGTTCATCAATCAGTATGTATCCCTACAAAGTCTTTTATTTCATTTTCAATATTTTTAATTTTCAGGCTATGCGATGATCTAGTGATAATTAAAATGAAGATTCATGTTGGAGTACAAAAATTTGCCTCTTACAATCAAATGGTTACTTGGTTAGTACAGAGGCCTTTGGAGAAAATGCCATAAAGGAAAGTCTAGACATACCTTTCTCTTGAAAATCTTTATCAGTTTTGACAAAGCCTGCAACCAAAGCCCTAGGCAATGCTGACACCCACTCCTCTCTGTTAAGCTCTGTGGGAACCGCACTTAAAACATTATTTAAGAGATTCTCCTTGGCATAAATTGCAGCAGCAGATCCATTATGCCCATCAAATAACTGTAAAACTTTGGAATTAGTATTCCTAGCAAATAATAGAAACAGAAGAAACTAGGGAACACGGTATAGCATGTCGAGGCAAAAATGAATAATTGAATCCACCAATGGCTGAAATTCTTGTGATCAAACTTATTATGATTGAATAATAAAAGACAACATAAATAAATATACGGCAATCCAGTGCATGATGAAGTATGAATATAAACCCATAAACGAAAAAACGATACACTCGACGCTACGTAAATAAAAACTAAAACTAGCCAATCAACCAGCAGCACGCTTAAAATCATTATATTCATTGGCAGCTTTTACTGTCAATAAAATCATCATGTTTCATCCTATCATAGCAAAATAAGATACTTAAAAGGTTTAAGTGTACCATTCATTATGTCATGTTATAAAGCAATAACCATCACATATAGACTCCAGATGTATTGCATCAATATCCGAGATAAGTTATAAACTTATAATCCAGGAAATCCCAATAAAGGTCAACGTGGTTGACATTCAAAGTATAAAATTTCAAGGACGCACCCCAAAAACAGAATAAGTAGACACCCCATCTGCCGCCGCCATTTGGCATTCCGTCTTTATTAGCGTGAAATCTTCGCCTTTTTTGCTCTCGCTGGATTGACCATGCATAATTTCTGGTTTCTCAATTTTCTCGTTTGCCAATTCCCGCTTCAGTAGCACCGAAAGGGGGACGGTCTGGTGTTCATTCCTTGCAGACATTTTTCGCGCCCCTCAGCCTTATAATTCCAATAAGACCTACCGCAGAAGAATGCGCACAGGATTAATCCTCCATGCGTTAACAGAGCATGCGCCTGAATAAATACAAATTCGCACACACAAGTAACATCTTAATATTCTTTCCTTTTCCCCAATTTCTATTTCAATGCTGATCGAGCATGTATATTCATTTACTTATATGAATAAAATGCCAACACGGCGATGGAACATATGCCAACCGCCCGAAATGGTGAGACACTGAACATCGTCGATCGATCAGAAATGAAATTGCAAGCGATACAATAATGAGGAAAACTTCACAAAAATCCAGGAAATTTGATTCGGATATAAAAAGCCCAGGAATTAAATACAAAACCGAATACTAATCAATGAGTTTAAAAAACAATGTAAAACACGGCAGATAGCAAAAAAATGTGAACGGCGGAAGGATAAAGGGATTGGAAGACATGAGAGGAGAAAGAAGAAGAAGAAGAATTTACAGGAAGAAGAAAACAGAAAGAATGGTGATCAGGCGCGAAAAGAATGAACCACGCTGAATTTCACTACTATCGGTGATCGAAATACGCGGATCCCTGAGAAAATTCCATTGTCGATAGACGAGGACTTTAACGAAAGACGGAGGGAGAAAGAAATATAAAGCGCCAATGAGCCATCGTCTACCTTTTCCTTTTCATTTTCGGGAAGAAGGGGGGAAGGGAAATCACACTCAGCTCTCAAGAACAAGATAAAATTACCAAAACGCCCCAAAAGAGATTCTCCTATTAAAAATTCTCCCTAGGACTACATTGATATTAATTCTAAACGTGAAATTACATTATTAAGTTATATGATCAAGGTGTAAGTACTTTGTCAATCATCACTTTATGTATTGTTAAAATAAGCATATACACTTATCAAAAATCTTGTTGGAAGTTAATCCAAAGTCTGACCTGATAGGACGTCGAGTTGAAAAAGTCAGCTTGAGGTCTAGTCGGTCTAGTACCAGCCCGAGGTCGGACTAGATCGGACCGGATCGGTGCACTGCCTGGACTAGTCCAGGCAGTCCAGTTTTTTCCCTAAGTTTTTTTTCTTGTTTTTTTGTTTTTTGCCTTCTTAGGAGACAATATTTTAGCTTTGGTTCCACCAAACTTCCAAAAGTAATAAAAAGTGACGGGGTGAAAAGTGATTCCTATAAGTTAAGAAGCACATTAGAATGTTCAAACTCCAGTGAGTGGTTGAGTGCAATGATGATTTATAGAATAAAATAAAATCGGGTCAGACCGGACCAATCCAAAGGGTCTAAACCCCTGGACTGAAACTGGACTGAAGTCTAGTCCAACCCAAGTAGTCTGGTCCGGTCCTACCCAGTGAAATTGTCTTTCACCATTTTTTTTTCACCCGAACATGGTCGATTGGGTCCACGAGACCACCGGGTTTCTGGACAACCCTAAAATATACTTATCAAAATAAGCACATAAACCCTAAACTCTTTTGTTGCCAAGTCTACATAAAAATGATAAATTTATTTGCCTATTTTAAATTAAAATGTGTAAAAGATGACAAGTTTATGTACATATTTTAAAAAGTTAATATGCCTAAATTGACAAATTATAAATTGGTAAGTGTATGACTACTTTAACAACTTATAAAATGGCAAGCGTATTGTCTACTTTAACATGTTTATGTTCCTACTCTGACAACATATAAAATAACAAGTTTATTTTTCTATTTTGACAAGTATATGTGTATATTTTGACAAGTTTGTAAAACAACTCTGGTTAACAAATGCATTTTATCTTAACAATACATAGAGTAACAATTGACAAGTATCTACGCCTAATCATATAATTTAATAAATAGGGTAAGAAAGGAATTTCATATTCAGAATTAATATTAATGAAGTTCTTACTTCTTAGGGAGTTTTTTTTATAGAAGAATGTGCTTTAAGACTTTTCTGTAATTAATTTTGGTCTTTGGGACGTGAGTGTGATTTGCCCCAAAAAAAAACGGAAGGTGATGACGTGGCAAAAGCTTCGCTTACTTCACAGTCGCACGGAGCCATTTACGAATCGATCCAGCTTAGCCACATTCGATGTCCATCGTTCTTGCTGGCATACAATACAGCTGCCAAAATGGATTTTAGGCTGTGTCACAGATTTCTTAACCTTTTTTACCCCTATTGCACAATTTGTACGTTATTTGAAGTCAATCTGAATAATTATGTATCTAATTCTATTTTACTCTACCATATACTATTATTCTCGTTTATATATGAGCCAAGATTAACCTGCACTCGCGGTTCTTATTATGACGTAAATGCTGATCGCATATTTGAGGCTCGTACTTCATAGGAGTCACAGACCAAAATACGGGTGGCCCACATGGGGACATAAAAAGCGTCCCATAATAATCCTTTTTTGGGATTTTCCTTAATCAGACAAGTGATTGGTTCATTATCTGAGACAACTCGCTTATCAGCGTGCTTTTAATATTATTATTATTTTTTTTTTTTGGTTCCCTTTCAATTCATACGCGCTGATTAAGGACAGACAGACCCACTTTGGTCAAACGACAACCTGGTCTTGCATGACGGGGAAATTGCCGTTGCCGTGACCAATGCGTGCGACCCCACTGAGTAAAGTGGGCCCATGGATGGGCCCGTTCTTAATTGGGACAGCCCAATCCAATTATTATTTTTTTCCTAAACCATTGACCCCCAATTTAGGAGACCCCGAAGTCACCGCACTGATTATCGCTCACACAAGTGTCAGCCTCACAGCTTAAAGTCAATACTCAGTAGGAGTACAGTAATATATATAATATGAAAATTAAATTATTAATTCTCTGTTTCGTTATTAATTAAAAATATATATATATCAACATGCTTGGTACTGTACGATGAGGTCTTTGAGTGCGGTGGTTACATGGCAAACTGCGCGTGAAAGTACACGAACATCAATTATGCAGAGCATAATGATAACAGTTCCATCTTTGTGTGTCTGGATCCGTTATATTTTATTTGAATTACGAAAAACTGCGATACAGAGAAACTTCTTGGAGGATCTGGGTTCGTGTATTGCTCACAAGACGCCATATCCAGAACAAAGAGAATAAGTATAATTATTGTTATTTATAATGATATTCTATGCGTTTAGCGTATAAGATGCTCCACTAAGAATTATGCTTTTTGCAAGCTGGGACCATCAATTCATCAATCCATCCACCACCGCATCGGATATTTTTCTTTTTTAAAAAAATAAACATGTAGTTCATTACAGCTCATCACAGCTTAACGGCCCCACGATTAACGTGCTCCAGTAAGAACTTGCAATATGGTTTGTTTTGAAAAAGACTATCTACAGAACCAGTTTTTAAATCATGATTTATAGTATTTTTTTTTAATCTAATTTATAAGTCCATTTTGGTTAAAAATTTTGGTCTTTACTATTAACCCAGTTTCAAAGTAATAAATTTTTTTTTTTTACTTTTTTGCCCCTATTAATTATAATAAACAAAAATAAATTTATTCATGTTAACTTTTGGAACCAATTATAGATAAGGACAAAATTAAAATTAGAAATTTAGTCCATAATTAATTAGTTAACTAACTCTTCTTAGTAAATACGTTAGGAGAGATTTATCTCGATTTACATAATTAAACACTTTTAGTGTTTAAAGTGATCCAAAAAGCACGTAACCCAAATCGAATCACCAATTCGGACACGTAGAACCAAACCAAACGTTGAGGGGCAAAAAAAAGTAAAGACAAGCACTAGACTACAATTCCAGTTAATTACCCCCTTGTCTTGTATTGCTTCCAATACATATCTGACACGTGGTAATTTCTGATCGCACCCCAATTTACACACAACTACTCATGAGTCTGAAGGCAATATTCTTATTCTTCTCTTTAAATCTTGAGTTTCTGGGTACAATAATAGAAATTAATCAAGAATGAAGATATGTATGGATTAAACGATCATGCTCACTCTTGTACGAGTAGAGATGTACAAAACAAGTTGTCTCTAGATCTGTAATAGTCTGTACTCATATTTTGATCTCCTACATAAGTTTAATAAGGACCTGAGCCCAAAAGCCTAATTACCACATAAGCTACTTCGTACCTGTGGAAAAAATTGCACCATAGGGTTAGTCAGGTAACTTAGCAGAAAAAATCAGGATTAAAACAAGTGCTGACTTCGATAGCTGAAGAGGCAAATGTATAGATCATGTTGATGCAGTATTTTCAGTCTCAGCATTAGAAAAACAAGTTTAGACAGCATTTGCCGAAAAAACAAACAAACAAACAAACCGAAAATAAAGAACCTGAGGAGAAATTTAAATGAAGCCAGCCAGCCCAATTTAGGAGTGAACCTAACCGCATATGCGACTAGGGACATCATTAACTTGAGAAACAATATTACTTCTTTGATCTTTAATACAAGACTCACTTTATAGTTCAATTTTTTTTATTTATTAAATCAGGTCTTATATTGAAGACCAGAGTGAGTTGGAATTAGTATTATATATGCGACTTGGAGTAAACAGGCTAAGCAGATAAGACCTTATACATGCAGTGTCAAGATAGTAAGTAGCCAATGAACAGAACCTATCTGGAAATTTACATTTTCATTCCAACCAAGAGAAATTTCTGAGCCGACTAAGAGGAAAAAAAATGGCATTGACATCAGTAACATCATATCCAACTGAAGATGCAATCTAAGATTCAATACGTTCACCAAGTAAAAGAAATACCTAGATTAATTTGAAAAGCTCCAAGTGCAATTCATTTACAGAGCTAATTGCTCTCTGTAGGAGTAGGACTCTTCACTCTAATAATGTGCACCTGGAAGAAAATAGAGAGTATGTTAACTCTGTAACTGAAACAAACAACCACGAGTAACTACAACTGTTTAAATATCAGCAAAAATAAGTAAGCCAGCCAGCTAGTAAGAAACTACCTCCAGTCTTTAATAAAAGAGTTAGATAACTAATCAGCGGATATTAAGGACATTAATTGAATTGGTTATTTATAACAAATGAATCTAGCATTCCCTAAATTACATTATTTAATCATGTGCATTTGAACTAACTACAATTGGGAGAACCCTTAATTAAAATGTGTAATCATAGCCAGGTTATATATGCTCAAGTATAGAGAAGATATAGTGGGTATGACGATATTAGAATCAACCATCAAGTTCCAGGGTTTAACCAAACTTACAAGGTTTTTTATAGAGAGTTGGCATTCTAACCCGACTCTAATTTTTCTATTCTATTCCGACATGTTGATAATGCATGAAAACTTTGTTAGATAGCTTTACAAGATTCCTTATCTTGTTGTACTACCCTATTACTGCATAAGACAACCTATTACAAGGCTATCTTATAACTTTGAGTGAAAAAATATTTCAAGACACTAGGTACTTTTGTTTTCTTCTTTGGGCAAAGTTGTAAGATAGCCTTGTAATAGGTTGTCCTATGCAATAATAGGGTAGTACAACAAGATAAGGAATCTTATAAAGCTATGTAACAAAGTCTTCATACATTATCAACTGTCAGAATATAATAGAAAAATCAGAGTTAGGTTGGAATGCCAATACCCTATAAAAACCCTTGTAAGTGTTCATTATAAGACACAGTTCGAATCTTCACTCCATTACCTTTCATACTCTTGTATTCAGCTTTCTGAGAAATAAAATACAAGATATTTTGGGTAAGAAATTATAAATTTGATAAACAAAGTAGATTGAGGTCTTATACTTAGAATCAAAGTGAACCCTTTATTCAATTCCTATATTTAGGACCAATAGTAAGATCAAGCTCAAAGGAAGGCCTAAATGAATCAAAATTCAATCTCGCGTCACCTTAAATGCTGTAGTTCTGATTAGCTGAAAAACTAAGGCGTCCCCATCAGCTAGGTTATGAGCAACGGCAAAACCCTTCCATCCACCGCTGAGTCCAGTTTTACGAGCCAAATATACCGTGGGATACTCATCCCCCTCTTCATCAATCAAAGTAATCATTTCGTCCCGCTTTGGAAGATGAGTCTTGCAGAACTGGACTGAAAGACCCTATTGTCCAACATTGCCACTTTGGTTAGCCCTTTATAGATTGCAGGACATATATAATAAACTGGACTGAAAGACCCTATTGTCCAACATTGCCACTTTCGTTAGCCCTTTATAGATTGCAGGACATATATAATAAACAAAACACCAATTTTCTAAGCATTCAAGGGAACTGTTTCTCTTGTGCAGTACAGTACAGAGGTCACAGTTACTGCTGATGCAGGGCATAGAGGATTTTAGGTGTTTCGTAACAAGACATAAGTTGAGAAAACATGCTAAGAAGGACGTCTTTTGAAGCGTGAGAAAACTAAGTTTGAGTGAATCAACAGAGTCAAAAACAGATACATTTCGATTTTCAACAACCTTGATATGATTTAAGCGCTAATTTAAGAATGGAACATAGAAAAATGTAAACTAACATTAGAATACCAGAACATTACCACTTACCAGCCAAAATCCCCCGCTTACATGTGACGGAAGCATTGACTTTATGAATGTCGGATATTCAGTTTCTAAATCCGCGAGTAACTTCTCTGCTTTTTCAAAAGCTTCCTCTCTGGCCTCCTCTGAAGCGTGTGCGAAGTTTGATAAATTTCTTTTGGTCCCATAAACCCTACATACGTGAAGTATGTCAACTATCTTCTATCCAACAAAAACAAAAAAAGAGATCATTACTTGAGATCACGAGTACCTTCTAGGTATTGCCACACGATCAATAAGCACCTGTCGAAGATGAAAATCAGAGACCACGATGCAATCAAATGCAGGGTAAACTAGAAATCATAAATGGGAAATGGAAACATGAGAAAAGCTCACTTCTTTGTAGACAGGAGCAACCATGTTTGCCACCCGACCAGACCTCCTTACAGCAACAAGCATTCTTTCCGTTGAGCGAGATTTGGTGTGCTTCATCTGTTGTAAAACGAATAAGGAAGTGCGTTATAACGATTTTGATACAGAACAATGTAAGAGGTTAGAGAGCAAAGAGTACAGGAGAGGGTTTGGGAGAAGGGGAATTTCGGAGGGCTAGAGAAAGCTGGGTCAAATTGAGGGCTTCGATTCGCTTCTTGTTCTCCTCCATTCGTTTGCGGCGACTCTCCTCGTAGGATGATAGTTTGGACGCCACCATTTTTGTAAACGCAATCTTCGATCACACTGTGCTTTCTTGCGTTCTGCAGCTGAGCCTTTTGTGCTGCGAGGGCACTGCAATGGAAGTTCAAGTGACCGTTGGCTTCCCACTAGCCCGAGTATGGGCACTGGCTTCATGGTGCCGTACACACCCTACTCCTACAGCCCTACATAATTTGAATCCCATTACTAACTATTAACGTTAAAATGGAAAACTTTCCATAAATAGTTGTTGGAAAATTATAGGGTCAAGGAACGAAAATACACACGAACTTTTTTTTTCAGGAGTGCCTAGTACTACGAGCTTTTTTCTAGATCACAGGCTGTTAGTTAACCGTTAACTTGGATGGACGCTGACATGACGCTGATTTGAACTGACAAGTTGATTTGACACACTGACGTGGAATAAAAAAAATTTAAAAAACTAGAAAAAGAAAATTCAAAAAATTAGGAAATAATTAAAATAATTAGAAAAAAATTAAAATAATTAGAAAAAAATTATAAAATAATTAAAATAATTAGAAAAAAATTCAAAAATTAGGAAAAAATTCAAAAATTAAAATAATTATTTTAAAAAAAATACCCTCGCAAGTGGGCCCCACCACCGGCCACCCTACTGCCGCTGCCGGCGGTCAGTTTCCGGTGGCCGCCACCCCACCGGCAACGGTCGGTTGCCGGTGGCGGCAGTCGGTCGAATAACCAACTAGTGAAGGAGGAGTTGTATAGACACGGGCCAATGTAATTGTGGGAGATGTACTAGGGTAAGCTGTTCATTGAAAAATAATACTAATTAATTAATTAAGATAATCTTCTTGTCAATTCTCCCTACAGAGATAAATCTAATCTGATGTGTGAAATCTGACTAATTAGAAAAAAAAATTAGAAAAAAAATTAAAAAATTATTTTAATTTTTTGATAAATCAGCCAACGGTAGGGTGGTGGGGTCCACTAGCGGGGATATTTTTTTTCTAATTTTTTGAAACTTTTCCTAATTTTTTTTTCTAATTTTTTGAATTTTTTCCTTATTTTTTTTAAATTTTTTTCTTTAATTTTTTCTAATTATTTTAATTTTTTCCTAATTTTTTGAATTTTTTTAATTTTTTTATTCCACGTCAGTGCACCAAATCAGCTTGTCAGTCCAAATCAGCGCCACATCAGCGTTTCATCCAAGTTAACGATCAACTAACGGCCCATGGCATTTTCGCTCCCAAAACGTAACCACATATATAGTTTTGATTCAAAAAAAAGATCGTGGTGTTGGGCGCTTCTGGGAAAAACTCGTGTGTATTTTCGCTCCTTAACCCAAAATTATATATATTACTTATAAATACCACCGTAAGTGCTATCTAGGGGTGTTTAAATTCTGGTTGTCCTGGCTCAGTCTGGGATTGAGATGGGAATTAAAATCACCCTTGACATCTCGATCCCTGTTTTTTTAACTTATAAATTAATTTATCCTTTTATTTTTTTTTATTTTTACCCCATAAACTAAATTATTATTTGATAAGATATATATCACATCTTTAATTGAAGTCAAATCATATAAAAAATTGTATACTTTGAATTATATGAAATTATAAGTTATGATTTTGATTACATGAAGAATTTAAGAGTTATTAATGTGCAGTAAATTGATTGTGGTAGATTGATTTTGGTATGTGTTTGAGTTATTGGATTAGGAGCAGTGTGATAATAATTGACTTTGATGAGAGGTACTAACTGTCCTCTTATTTTGCATATTTGTATGATGTTTGTGAGTAATTTTTAATTATATAAAAATAAAAGTATGAAACTATGTTGAGAACGCAATTGTCTTATGGGATTTATTTTCATGGAGAAATGATTAGTGATATTATATTATATGAATTTGTGTGGAATTATGAGATTACAAATATTCTATTAATAACATATGAATTAATAATGGTATGGGATAATCCATTGTCATTTTATCTATTGAGTATTTATATGAGAGGGGATGGTGGATGTGGATTTAAAGGGAGATTGTTTAAAGAGGAAATCTTTTTTTTCTCAGAAAAGGAGGAAATGTTTGCGTGAAATCTTGTACAAAAAGAGGAAATAGGGTGGTGGGCTTTCAGGTGTATACTGATTAGTCCTTTAACCCATTTGTATTTAATAAGGCTTTGACACTCCACTAGTACATTAGAGGTGGAAGGAATCAATGGTTTGGTGTTCTGTGAATTTTTTGCCAGTCCATATCACTTGTCAGTGAGCTTGTTGAGTTGAACTACTAATCATATGGATGAGTACTAGTCCATGGGTTCAGTCAAAGGAAATAAGGTAGAGAGGATCAAGAATAAGTTTTGTGTATTGATTCTTGTATACTTATGTGCTAAATATAAAAAATAAGATATTGATATTGTGAATTGATATATACATATATGTCGCCATGTGACATTTTTAATAATGCTACTATTTTATAATATCTTACTTGACATCTCACGAGCAATTACTTGTATACTCGATGAGATTGATTGATTGTTACTATTTTTCAAGTGATACTTCTCATGTGAGTCCATTAGGGAAGGATTCAGAAGCTTAAGCTACTTCTACTAACAGTAGTACTTCCATCTTTTTCATATATATATTGGATTATTTTATATTGTTAAGTTAGGGCTCATTTTGTATACTATAGTTTATTTTGAATATTTTGATAAATGGTGAATGATTTGATCAAGGGATAGGATATTGTTACAACTTTTTTTGTTACAACTAATGTTACTACCACTTTTCCACCGTTAGATCAAAATCTTAATAGGAGAGAGAAATTATATAGGTAAATGAGATTCTGATCTAATGGTGGAAAAGTGGTTGTAACATTGGTTGTAACCAAAAAAAAGGTTGTAACAATATCCTATTCCTTTGATCAAACCCTTAATTAGTTATTATTTTATAGAGAAATGGAGGATGTTACACCTCGCGGGGTGTTGCCGGTGAGCAGCGAGGGTAGAGGTTACTTTAAAAAAAAAAAAAAGAAGAAGAAGAAAGAAAAGAAAAGAAAGGTGTAAGAGGACGTTTATGTTATTTTCTTTTAATTTCAAAAATGACAAACAGGATCTAGTACTTCTCTAATAATATTATGCATATTGGAATTACCTCTCTATCTTTTACCATTTTTTATTGGTCCTTATGTAGAAAAATTTTAGTACTATTTTTTTTTTGAGCATTCGGTGTCCCAGGGCAAGCCATCTTTTAGGCATATCAACGGCCCCACACTAATCCGAACTAAGACCGGGTTGGCCTCCAACTAAGACCGGGTTGGCCCCTATCGGGGGGAAGTCTCTATCACCCACACACGTTGTATTCCCACGTCTCGAACTTAAGACCCGTGGTTAAGATAGGACAACCCCTTACCAATTAACCTAAGTGTTTGGTGGTATTTTCGTACTATTTTTTAATTATATCTTGATCTGCCCAAATGTAGTCTAAGACACGTGCGAAAACAATAGAGGACCGATAAAAAGACGTAAAGAGAGTAGAAAAATTGCCTTAGAGTAGAGATACAGTCATACAAGTCTCACCATCTAAGTTACTATTGCAATTAATATAAGATATATTTAATTAATTTGATTAAATTAAAAAAATTAGTTTAATTAGTTAAAATGACGTATATTTTTTAAAACACTTTAGTAATCTTCCTTCATTCCCTCATTCTCTCTCCTTCCTAATTATTGTTGAGAAAGCATCAATGGAGGTAAATTATGAAAAGATTGACAAATATGAAAACTATGTCTTATATTTAAAATTAATATCAAATCTTCAAATATATCTTATATTAAAAACCGGAGGGGGTATTAAATTAGATTATGTACCTCATACCTTATACTATGAACTATGAAGAGGGGAATCTCCTCTCTTTTCTCCTCCTTCTCTCTGCATTTCATCTTCTCCATCGCATGCTCCCTCGCCGGCGGCTTGTGCCTTACACACAAGCCGCCGGCGACCACTGCCTTTGTGCCACAGACGAGTCCGAGTGGTTGTTGCGAATCCATATCTTTGATCTGCAGTCCAGGTGCTTTGGAGTCCAGATCCTTGATCTATGGTCCTCTCCCTCAGAGTTCTGTCAGACGTGGCTTTCTCTCGTCCTTGTGGCGAGCCCTTTCCTCTCCTCTTCAGATCTGATCTATGAAAATGAGATTTATCTGCTTTTTTATTACTTTTCTGTGTTACTGGGTTGTCTGGTGGTGTTTTTGTCTTATGAAATAAGGTAAGATCTACGTGCAAATCCTCTTGAGTGAACGGCTGTATGAATGTTATAAGATCCGATTCTCTCTTGGTAGTTCGGATCTGCGTTCCTAGGGGTAGATCTAAAGAGGCGTTGCTTGTTGTGTGGCAAAGGTCACCAGATCTGATTCAACAGAGGAGCAGAAGATTTCTTCTGGACATCATGGGTCTTCTTACGTCTGAGGTTGGGTTTTTTGTGTTCTTAATCCTAATATGGGGTACCTGTACAGCTGCTCTCGTTGCAGCTAATGCTTATAAGGAGGTGTGCCCATTTGGGTTGGTTTTACAACCATCACCTTCTTCGTTGTCACTTCCAACCCCAGATATTGAGGAGGCTGCTTTGTCTATGATTCTACTTCTACTTCTAAATATTTTATGTACGGTGATTTGGCTGTTTTTGTTGTTGTTTTTGTCTTGGATGTATTTTGTTATACTAGATCTGACTTTACTTGTATCCAGATATTGTACCTGTTTTTAGTATTAATATAAATAGCTTTCCGATAAATAAATAAATAAATAAACTATGAAGAGGGGGTCTGATACTTTATTTTAAACTCTTGCATTTTACAAGACAAACATCTTAGCGTCCTTTAACGCCAAATCACATAAAAATAAACCAATCCAAACAAACACTACATCATTCTAAGACCAAATGAATCATATACTCTTTTTAGTCGTTAATATAAGATATATTTACCTTAAGTTTGTTAAATTAGTTAATATAATATATATTTTCTAAAATATTTTCCTTTATTCGTTTTTTCCTTTTCCTCTTTGATTATTATTGAGATAGTATCAATATGAGTAAATTAAGAAAAAAATTAATAAATATAAAAACTATATATTATATTTATGACCAATTTCAACTTCACAAATACATGTCTTATATTAATGACCAAAATAAGTAATATTTTGTAAAATTTATTGCATAGACTATTGATTGATATATTGATTATTAGTCATCCTCACTATATCTTAACAAGTCATCTTCACATATTTTTAATAATACAATACAATTTATCTCTTAAAGCTTTTTTTTTTTTGGGCTACTTTTTAAAGCTTATTTTTTTTTTAATAAGCTTTTTAAAGCTTATGAATACAAAGTATTCAAGATTTATGAATCACACCAAATAAACACCCCCATGGGCAATCTCATGTCTCTCTCTCTCTCTCTCTCTTTTAAATTCTGCTACCATTCCAAAATTTTAAATTTTAAGGTCTGAAACTGCTGTTGCCATTAATATGGCTTCGCCAGTCGCCAGAGATACAATAGATTACATCGTGCCATCCTCCTTCACCCCCCCCCCCCCCCCCCAAAAAAAAAAAAAAAACCCACTCCATCCTTCTATCCACATTTGCGTGACGAAGTCCGCAAGAGGACAGCCCAGAGCCCAAAAAGAACAAAGAAGAAACATAAATGAGCCCATTAACAAAATAATTGTGATGCCCAACTTGACTCTCCCCAAAACTAGGAAGTGATGAGCCTTACATCCGATTGAGAACCCGGTGGTGACAGGATGAAAATGCAACTTATGATTGCATTAGTGACTTCTTTAACTGATCCCATTTAGTTTCATTAGTCAAAATCAACACTATTGATTGACCTCCAGCAACACTTTCTGGAGTGCTTCAGCTGCCAGAGGAATGAACAAGCAATCTTGACCATCGGAATGCCTCCTAACCTTAACCAATTCATGGTCTTTAAACTCAGTTAAGTGGGAATTCAGCGTAACCTGACTGCTTACAAGGAAGCGTTCTCGGCAGACCGAGTAAAGATCACTGATTGGCATGCCTGAATGTTAGAGGCAAAAAATTAGCAAAATAATATATATGCATCAGCTATTATATTAGATGAAGAACTGGCAGCATATCCAAGAAAAGTTGAAGTAACTTGCCTTCCTCATCAGGATGAGAGAGTTGATGTTCTGCAAGAACTTTAAATACACTCTGAGCGTTGGGTGTCAAACTTTGTAATACTATTGCGGCTGTTTTAACACTTTGATTGGAACCACCCTGAGCGAGAATCAAAGGATAATACATGCCTTCAACCTTGTATGGGGCAAAGGTGGGGACGTGATGCCAGCACCAATTAAATTGTCGGTGAACCATATTCTTGTCCCAGACTATAAACAGAACCAAGATGGAAATCCTTAGGCAGTAGACATAAATACAACTACAAAATATTATTTCATCGTGCCACACATGCATCATTACTTTCCTGAGAACAATTTTAATAAGATACTAGTGCACACAACATATACCAACATATAACAGCAACTAAGTCTCGAGAAAAATTTTAGATATTGGGTATTCTGAGGGGTCAAAAGTTAGCAGGTAATCCTGTAGTCCACTTCAAACCAGACTACCAGAGATAATAACATATGCACAAAGGACTTCATACAGCAAGGCGACATAGATCAAGAAAAAAATTAAACATATTTGGTTCTGCAAGAGCATTCAAACTTATTCTGCATTGTCAACTGACAATAAATACCTACAAAAAAGTTTACACACACAGAGAGAGAGAGAGAGAGACCGCATCATTAAACTTCTATTTACACGCTGAAAAAAGTAATTCAAAATGAAAAGAAGAAAATAGAATTATCCAAAGTTCCAAAACCTGAAAAAATAATAGAGTCAAAGAAGATTATAGTAGTTCTAAAGTTAGAACAGAGGTGAATATTTCTTGATAACATAACAACTGAAATAGTAAATATACTTACGAAGAGGAGCATTTAAATGGTCAATCGAGGCAACAATACGAATATGGGAACAAGCAGCTAGCCGAGCAAGATATTGTTGGGTTTCGTAGTCTCTTAATCCAGGTCCATCAATATTGTGAATGACAACACAAACAAAACAATTTTCCTCCTCTGTTTCTGCTCCATCCAAAAATGCAAGAAGGTCTTCTATGGATTGAGAACTGAATGGCTGCTCACTTTTGAAAACCTTCTGTTTAGTTTTTACTTGATCTGATAACACTTCAGCTAAAGCTATCATGACCTATATTCAGAAAAATTAACATTTGTCATGCATCATGAGGAGGACGAGTTCTTATAGTGTGGTAGTATTTGCATTTTCTTTTCTGGTTCTGTTAAAGCATGTATCTTTAGAAATGCCAATGCTAAAAAGGTACCTGTTTTAAGTTAATGGCTGGAAGATAACCATTGATAACAATTACAGAATGTTCAGCCAACGCAGTTGAAGCAAAATCTTCAAGTAAAGCCTTCTTAGACCCAAAGCCATACATTAGTAAGGAAAAAGAACACCTAGTTCATGAAATGGGGAGGAAAAGTGAGTGTCTAATCTACAATATGGTACGATTTATCTAAGTGGAAGTCTAAACAAATTAAAAGCTATGATGCAGCAAGAATGGACATGGACAGAAGACGCATTATGAATCCCTACTTTAGTTAGCATAAGGCTTTGCGCCCTTGTTTTAAGGTTATTTTGGTTAAGGGATCCCGTTAACCAGCAATATTGAGGTACAGAATAGATCTCTGTCCATATAGAAAATAGGGTTTTCTAGATTGTTATATAGTTGCAAGTCATGCGCTTATAAAGCAGTCGTTTAATTCTGTGGAGTTCATCTAAATCTAAGGCATTTCAACAAAAGTGCTGGTAAACGCATTGTGGTATAACTAGAAAAACAAGAGAAGCATTAACTTTTGTATCAAATTAGTAATAAGCAGGAGAACAATACCTTAGGGCGAAAACCCATTCAGAATACATATTTTTATAACCATCAATTAAGGAGGTAATCTCCTTCTCATGCTTGGGCTCAATATTGGCTGCTGCAGCCCTCAACTCCTATACGTAGGAAACATTCTGATATAGCAGAAACAAAAGTGTATAGAATGAAGAGGAATGAGTCCTAGTGATTAAAATATATACCTGTTCATCAACAATGTCAATCTCGGAAAGCTTGTGAGTTGATTTCTTGCTCGAGGAGCCCAATTCCTTTGCCAGAAAATAATTTCTCGAGAACCCCAATTCTCCATCTTCCTCCTCACTGTTGATGTCCATACCTCTAAACCCAGCTAAATCTCAAGACAGGCTCTTAGTTTTTCCAATCCCTACTTCAAGTCAAATATGCTCACTAAGATATATTGGTTTAACACCAAAAGAGAGGGAACAGAAAAAATAAAGAAAATCAAAATGCTTGAAGAAGACCTATGACAAGTTACGACAGTTGGTGACAACGGCAGCAGGGAGCAGGGTGCCGAAGAAGGGGGCAGAGAGTGGAATCATGCCAATAAGAAGGAGAGAAGAATGGGCGGGAAGGAATGAATAAACAGAACAAACCAGACAACAATAAGACAAGTTCATCTATAGCTATGTGATCCATGTCAAGAATTTTACCATAATCAGAATCAAAAAACATGCTACAAGGGGGGAATTTTGACCATATGCAATATGGGGGGACTATAGCATACTACATGGATTAGTAAAGGATACTGCAGACATGAAGCACATGCAACACAATTGGAGGATTGGTTTTGCAATATTTCTGAATGGAGTATGTCATTCTTCTCAAAGACGAGTGTAGGAACTAACAAGTTTAGGAACTAGGTAGCCTCCTTTCCAAATAAACATTTTTAGAATGGGCAGGAAATACTTATGCCTCTAAGCTGCAATAACCAAGTTAAGACTATTCTGCACTTAATCTAATTCAACCAAAGCCATCCGATCTTTGACCTAGTGACAAACAGAAACCATTTCATGGATTAATTTTCAGGAGAAAAAAAGGAAATAAAAGTTTTAGTGGGATATCATCAAGTTCATGCTACTCCACGTTATAAACAGCGTCTATTTTTTATTTATTAAAAAAACACACACACACAAATTTGGCATAGAAAAAAGGGACAA
Organism: Acacia crassicarpa; assembly: GCA_034222035.1. NCBI lineage: Eukaryota > Viridiplantae > Streptophyta > Magnoliopsida > Fabales > Fabaceae > Acacia > Acacia crassicarpa. Next base: position 12,128,313 of record JAWXYG010000003.1, read on the forward strand.
TATATCTTCTTTCAGATTAAGTTCAACATACAATGATAATTACATCCTTCAAATCAAACACAAGAATTTGGCATAGAAATAGGGACAAAGATATTTTTTTTTTGGGGGGCGGGGGGGGGGGGGGGGGGGAATTTATCCCTAACATATTCGTTCTGCGATAATGAATAGGCCATCAAAATCCCTTATTCTTATATAAATTAAGTCTTAAATCTAACCTTAACAATCTAAGGTTAATCAGATTAGCATAATGGGTCTATACGATTTCAGAACAAACTAGCAGCAATAACCGCATAATATTCTCTTGTTTTGGATTGCATCTATCAAAAGTTACTTTCTCTTACTCCATGGATTTCATCTGTATCTTAGCATCCAAAACCAAAAGAGAGAAAAAGCACTAAGCAGAGGAGGGAAACACACCTGAACGAAGAAGGCTTGATGACGAGGTGACGGCGAGACAATGCCTGGGGGCACGCACACAGAGACGCCGCAAGAGAGGCGACTATCGAGATGGAGTGGAGGTCGAATCTGAGGTGGAGTGGAGTTGAAACTTGGAAGCACACAATCGATTTGCGCGCGAAAAATCAAGAACGAAGGAGAAGAGGGCGCGAGGGCAGACGCCAGTGAAAAATGAGTTTTCCCTCCGAATCTTTTTTTTTTTTTTTAATAGATGTTTTTCCTCCAAATCTCTCCACGCATGGGATAGAAATTTGGGAAAATCCATATGGGGCCTTTTAAGGCTTTTTCACCAAAATAAGAAGAATTTTTTTTTTTAAATCAGATTAAAGCTGATTGGAAACATTTTACTAAAGTAATGCAGTTGGTGGCGCAAGAGCAGGTTACGTCACTAGTGGCGCAAATAAGGTTCACGCCACTGACAGAAAAGCGTACTTTTGCGTTAGAAAAGTGTACTTTTTGTGTCAGTGGCGTAAAGAAGGTTCACGCCGTGAACCTTCTTTACGCCACTGACACAAAAAGTACACTTTTCTAACGCAAAAGTACGCTTTTCTGTCAGTGGCGTGGGACCCTCTCACGCTACTTCTGACGTAAGTTTGTCTGACGTTTTCAACAGCATTGCATCAATCTGGTAATTTTTTTTTAAAAAATAATTATTTTGGTCAATTTCCCGCCCTTTTAAAGGAAAAAACTTAAAAAGGGCCCACATTCTGAAAATCCTAAAAAAGGCCTTAGAGCCCTTTTTGACATCTGAATTGGAATTTATCTGTCAACGTATAAGCTTGTCAGTGGCAACTTTTTGGAATTGAAGTTTATCCGTCGACGCCCCAATTCAGATGCTAAAAAAGGCTCTGGGCCTTTTCTGAGATTTTCAGAATATTGGGGCCTTTTTAGGTTTTTTCTTTAAAAGGGCCCCATATAGAGTTTTCTTATAAATTTTGGAATAATTTTTTTTTCCTTTCCTTTTCATTTTCACTTGCCAAAAAAATAATTTTTCCTTTCAAAAATTACAAAAAAATTGTTGATAATTAACTTTTCTTCTAGTTTTCTTTGTTCCCTCGTTCCATCCAAACAAGGGTAAGGCCGGAGCCTAAGCAATTGATATTATGATTTGTATTGTTTTTTTTTAAAAAAAAAAAATCACTTCTCTAAATTTTGGAGAGGTCAAGTAATTTGCAATCATGGTATAGGAAAATTTCCACAAGAACTGTCGTAGAGAAACAGGGACCTTTTAAAAACATAATAAAGAATAATAAGTATAAGAGATTGTTTTAAGAATATTATTACATTTAAAAAATATTAAATTAAATTATTGCTGTATTGCAGGAATTAACGCAATAATTTAAAACAAAAAAAAATCCGTTTAATTTAGCCGAAGTGTGCAATTGACTCTCAAAAGATTAATGGTTGTAAGGCAGAGCCGAACAATGTCTACCGATTCAATTACTAATATTGTGACCTATGCAGTAAAAAAAAAAAAAAGGGTTTGATTTATTAAATTTCTGAGTTTGAAATGCAAATATTTTGTACTACTTATATCACAGTTATTTTAATCCCTAAAAAATAGTAAAATACAATTGATATGGCTTTTGCCTGGACTCTGATTTTTGGTCTAGACACTTCCGCTTCAGGTTTATATAAAGCAACCTGCACTTGTGGTACATTTTGTTGTGATTAAATTTCTCAAGTCTATTTATGGATCTTTCTGATTCTTAAGAATGCATTTGGCGAACATGATGCCAAATACAAGATTCTGTTAACTAAATTACTATACAAGATACTATTTACAACGTACACGAAGAGTAGGTAAGAAACGAATACACGTGCAATACCGAACTATGCATCAGTTATTAACTTCATGTGGACTTGAGTTTATCCAAGTCGTAGGCTTTCTGCATAATGAACATAGATGCATTATATTAAACAGTTAGAATAATAGGCAAGTATTAAATGCACCAATACGAAGTACTATCTCCTTTGGTCTTAGTTATAGAAACATTGTTCAATTTACACTATAAAAGTATTCCTATATTTGGATCGGTGCGAGTAATATTTTGGTTTTGAAGCATAAAATCGAGCTTACCAGAACACAATGGATACCCTCAAGAAATGGTCCAAGCAAAGAAACGAAAATCTTTATTTTCTCGGTTTGGGTATCATAGGTTTCATCGCTTGCCTTGAGGAGATCTGTGAAGGTTTTAGTATCAGGCACTAGTTTCAAAGCTACCTGCGACATTATACATGTTACCTTAGCAGACAGTGAAGATTCAGAAGCAAGACAAGCACATTCATTCAGGAGATCAAAAGAAACGTGTTACTCTAAAAGCAGCTGATGAAATCCATCCATGCCACGGTTTTAGAGTGATGTTATAAGCCTCTTCCACTGCTTCCTCCATTTTTGTCTCAGAATCTCTTGACAGTGTCTGTAATAATGCTGAGGCGAAATCCAGGGATCTGCAGAGCAAACACTTAAGTTTGTTACCTAAGTGAAAATCACCCAATTATTGCGAGGAACAACATATTGCGTTGATAATTTTTATCACCTAGTGAGCCAAACAAAGGCCTTGCTGCAGCTGGCACCCTTCTTTGCCTTGCCTTCACTTGTCTCGGTTTTCAAAATCTCGACCAGATTTGAATTCAGTGAGGGATTTAATTCGAGAACCATTTCCAATCTCTGCAGCGAAGTAGTTTTTCAGTGGTTGCTCTGTAGATTAACCTAAAGTGAAGGGAAAGTAACTGAGACCTGGAGATTTTAGTTGTGTGCCTCACCTTGATATTCTGATGCATATCTTGTCTCAAAACAGCCATTGTTGGTCCTATCTTATCTGCACAAGCATCAATCAGAGAAAATTAAAACTTGTCAGGCAAACATTTGGGTTTAAGAAGACAGGGATTAAGTAAACCAACCCAGAACTTGTAAAATCAAGTAACACAGAGATAGGAAAGGTTTCGTGGGGATTAGGGCAGCTTCATGATTATCTCCAGGTTTAACCAGAACCAATACTGAAAGCTCTTCAATGGCAGAGATTATCTCGGAGCTCGACCTGATCTCTGTACTCTTCTTCTGCTTCATTTCTCTCACTTTCCCTGATTCTCCCTCCTATCTGTGTTTTGTCCGGACTCAAACTACATATAACTCACAATTAGATAGCCAAATGCTTATATTAAATTAAATACCTTTACTTCGACTTGCTAACAGTAACCAATGGCCCCAGAATAATACACAAACTCAGAAGAGACTCCTATTCCGATGAAGGGGACACGAGTACTAAATAAAATCAAGTGGCGGCCTCATCCACGTTGAGCGAGTCTCTCTTTATTTTTTTAATTATTACATTTTCTTGGAGGGGCTTTAAATCTTAATATCTACGGCTATGAATTTTCTGTGTGAGCCATTGATGGTGACCTTATATTTGACCTTGTAGTGATCGTCTCTAATCATACTCCAACCTTATGTCAATCCAGAACATTATCACTGAAAAAACTAATATGTCAATCTAGAATATTATCGCCGAATAAACTAAACCCACGTAGGTCCCCTACCTGAAAACGATATAGGCCATAACTGTTTCACAGATTTAGGCCGAAGAAAGAGGATTACGAGAAAATCCTCTTCTTGGACGGATGAATCAGGAACCGTTGATAATCTCCGGTTGGATATCCGGCTTGGTCTGGAGGAAGACTAGAGAACCGCTGTCTTGTGAGTAGCTCGTGGGGCTTGGCGTGACACGTGGTAAAGCGTGAATTGAGTGGAGGAGACGGGGATTGCGTCATGATGTGGGCTCCACACTGGGGATGAATATGGTAATAATGAGGCCCATGGCATATGGTGAATGGTCTAAAGCAGTTTTATCAAAAAAAATAAATAAATAAAGCCGAACCATGTTTTGCATTTACTTGACTTCTTAAGTTAATGCAAATCAGAACGCAGGAAATGGAGCTCTCAACGATTGTGCCGGTTTTGAAGCCATCTTCGGTCGAGGAAGTTGATTTGTTACAGCGAAGTTCAAAAAAGATAAAGAATGGGGAGGTTAGTAATGCTAGTGATGAGTGGCCAATGCTTGCCAAGGGATCGCAGAAGATATGGGATAAGGGCCAGTCATTTGCTGAGAAGCTTAAAGGAATCAACAAGGATGAGGTTACGGGTGGTTCTCCTGGCGAAGACCCCATCCTTTCCGATGATACTATCTCAGATAGCGAAGCAGAGAAGGAGGACAGTAGCCCACTATGTGTGATAAAGGAAGATCCCAACCGTAACTTTCCAACGTTCTCATTCTCTGGCAAGATGAAGAAGAGGCTTTATAAAGCCTGGAATAGAGCTGTAATTGTCAAGCTTCTTGGTAAGGATATTGGTTATAAATTACTTCTCTCCATTTTCCAGTCCTTATGGGCTAAGCGTGGTATCATTAACCTCATCAACACAGGAAATGGATTTTTTGTGGTAAAACTCTCTAACAGAAGATTATTGCAATGCTCTTACTGGGGGTCCTTGGATGATTTTTGATCATTACCTACCATGGGAGCCTCAATTCCATCCTAAGAGAGCAACTGTTGATAAAGTTGCAGTTTGGGTTAGAATGCCTAATGTTTTCTTGGAGTATTATGATCGTGAAGCTCTATCCTGGATTGGAAATAGAATAGGGGACCTTATTAAAATAGACATGAATACGTCTGGGCATATCAGGGGTCACTATGCAAGAATTTGTGTCTTAGTGGACCTTAGGAAGCAGCTGATGGCGGGATTCTCCATTGATGGTGAGGATTACTATCTGCAATACGAAGGCCTACATGGTTTATGCACCGAATGTGGAATTTATGGGCACAGTAATCTGGAATGTCCTGCGGTTAAGAAACCTTATAAAACAGGGGAAGGTTTGGAGGCTGGGACTCATCTGGAAATGACAGCAGGGGTTCCTGGTGTAATGGCCCAGGGAGTTGACATGGATGTTTGGAAGGTGGTGCAAAAACCACGGCGCCAGAAGAAAGGCCCCAAGGAGAAATTGGTTGGGGTGTCTTAGGCGACCAACGGTGGTTCTTGGTTTGAAATCCTTGCTGGCGTGGAAAACAGTGATGGCGGCAATGTGCAGGGGACGTCTGTGCAATCTGTACAGGAGCATGCTGAGGTTAGCGGGATTCATGAAAGTGGCGCTAACAGAGGAGGTAGTACGGAGAAAGCTTTGAAGGTGAGGAAAAGTGGTGGTAAGAGAAAGGGAGACAGGAAGAAAAGGTGACGGGTGGAGGTAAAGAGCAGGAACTTGTCAGGCAGGATCTGATGAGCGAGAAAACTACAAGGGATTTAGTCGTTGGGGAGGTGAAAAAAGGTGAGAAGCTGAGGTTGACTATGGGGGGCTCGAAAGCAGAGAAATATCTCATGAGTGATATTCAAAGTTAGATGTGTGAAGGGGACAAGACTGGTCCGATGGTCGAAACTCCCTTGTACGAGGTTCATTTTGCTGCAGAGTCCCTGGACCCGGGGGATAAGGATGTAGCAGTGGGCCTAGCTGGTAAGTTCTGGGCCACTCCTGAGACAGTTGGGCCAGACTTAGTTATGGTGGATAATAGTGTGGAACAATTGGGCTGCCTTCGTGTACTCCAGGACTCTCTTTGTCCTAAGTATAACGCGGGGGTTGTTGGGCCTGAGTTAGACATGACTGAAGATTGCAGAGTGGAAGAGGATACCATCTCGTGTGTCCCTGAGACCCAATAATTTAAAGGTCTATCTGGAATATCCCAATGGCCAACATTATATATTGGAACATTCGGGGTGCGTGTGGCAAGAGAGTTGTACAGCAGGTGCATACCGTTTACAAAGGCTCAAAACCGGTGATGGTAGTTCTGACTGAAACCAAATGCGAAGACGACTCAAGACTCCTTCGTCTGAAAAGATTTGGGTTTGACGGCTTCTGCTATGTTCCGAGTGTAGGGAGATCAGGAGGCATAGTGGCGGTGTGGCAATCGGAGCGTTTGGGTGTCTCGGTTCTCAGACTGGACCGACAGTATATCTACTTCCTTTGCTCTTCAGATGAGGTTCCTTCTTTCATTTTTACAGCGGTATATTCTCTTCCCCCCTTTCAATCCAAAGAGAGTCTGTGGAACGAATTGAAAAATCTGTCTCTCATTATTGCCGACCCTTGGGTTATAATTGGCGATTTTAATGATATTGCTTTTGCCTCTGAAAGAGTTGGGGGCTCTAGGCCTAATGTGTCACGAATGAATGTGTTTATGAGTCGTATTAACAACTATAACTTAAGTGATCTAGGTTTTTGTGGTTCAAAATTTACCTGGCGTGGCCCTTGTCAGGTAAACTCGTCCAGGTTGTTTGAGCGGCTTGATAGAGCTCTGGGTAACACAGTGTTCTTAGCGTCGTTTAGCAATTTCTCGGTGCGGGTGCTAACTCGATTGAAGTTCTCTGATCACAACCCAATTAGATTGTGTCTGGGTGAAGAAGGATCTCAAAGACTTCCAAATTGTCCCTTTCGTTTCGAGGCGATGTGGCTGAATCATGAAAATTATAAGCCTTTCCTTCTTGAAAATTGGAATTCGCAGGAGGGTATCAACTCAGCTTTGGCTCACTTTCAAGATTCAATTACCTGGTGGAAGAAGGACGTGTTTGGGATGGTGGAAAACAGGAAGCGACGGCTCATGGCTAGGTTGGATGGAATACAAAATTCCCAAGCCTATCCATATTCCAGGTATTTGTGCAACTTAGAGAGGGAACTTCAGGAGGAGCTGCACAGGATCTTGGCTTTGGAGGAAATTAAATGGTTCCAGAAGTCTAGAGATATGTGGATCAGTAATGGTGACCGTAATACAAGATATTACCACCTCAAAGCCAAAATGAGGTCACAAAGAAATAAAATAGTTGCTCTTAAAACTGATTCTGGTCAGTTGATTGATTCGGAGGAAGAGATGAGGAGTCTGGTAGTACAACATGTTATGGCTTTATTCTGTGATGTTGAGGCTGAGTCTGTCCCTTTACAAACCAGGACTTCCTTTCCAGTTGTTGATTGTGCTACTGCAAAGTACCTTGGTAGGATTCCATCTGATGAAGAAATCCGGGAGGCTATGTTTTTAGTGGGAAGCTTCAAAGCCCCAGGAATTGATGGGTTCCCTTCTCTTTTCTATAAGAGCAACTGGGAGACTTTGGGTCCTTCTATCTGCTCGTTTACTAAGAAGGTTTTTGATGGGCAGGAATCTGTAGCTGAGGTCAACAAAACTCTCATCTCCTTGATCCCTAAGACTGACAACCCTGTCCAGGTATACCATTTCAGGCCCATTTCTTTGTGTACTGTGCACTATAAGTGTATTACCAAGATTATAACTCTTAGACTGAAAAATGTGATGAATGATCTAATTTCCCCGTTCCAAACTAGTTTTATCAAGGGTAGGCATATCCAAGATAATCTAATTATAGGACAAGAAATTATGCATACTATGCGTAACAATAAAAGTAAAAAGGGTTTAATGGCTTGGAAGATAGACCTAGAAAAAGCCTATGATAGAATCCGATGGGATTTTGTTGAAAAAGTGCTTTTAGATGTGGGCTTTACCTTGGACTTTATTAAACTGATTATGTCTTGTATTACCTCTGTGTCTTATAATGTTTTGTGGAATGGGAGACAAACTGAGTTCTTTTGTCCTAAAAGAGGTCTCCGTCAGGGGGATCCTATTTCTGCATTACTGTTCGTTCTTTGTATGGATAGGTTATCGCATCTAATCTGTGATGAGGTTGCTGATGGATGTTGGAAACCGATAAAGGTTACTGGTTCAGGTCCTGTTGTTTCACACTTGTTATTCGCTGATGATTTGTTACTCTTTGCGGCTGCATCAGAAAAGCAAGCGACTTGTATGCTCAAGTGTCTTGATTTATTCTCTATGGCATCAGGCAGTAAGGTAAACAGGGGCAAGTCGTCTATGTTCTTTTTCCCTAAAGTCCCTGAACAAGTTAAGAATCGTATCAGAGGGTTGACACAGATGAAGATTTCGTGTGATATTGGGAGATACCTTGGCTTCCCTCTCTCTCGGTCGAGAAGAACGAAGGAGGAGTTTCAATATATTGTGGATAGGACCAGAACAAAGTTATCCAGTTGGAAGGCTAATTGTCTTTCACTTGCAGGGAGGATTACTTTGGCTAAGTCGGTCCTGGGCTCTATACCGCTGTATCTGATGCAAGTAGCGGTTATCCCTAAGAGTATTTGTCATGAGGTGGAGAAAATTCAGAGAACTTCATTTGGGGTCATGATGAATCTTCTCAATGTTATCACCCTATTGGGTAGGAGCAAATCTTGAGGCCTAAACAATTTGGGGGCCTTGGTTTTAGAAGATTAGAATCAGTCAATAAAGCATGTGGTGCGAAAGTAGCATGGAATTTGATTATGGGGGCATCAGGTTTATGGGTTGATGTTCTACAACAGAGGTATATGCTACGGGATGGAGATTCACTGCTATCCACTAAACCAGGAGATTCGAAGGTGTGGAAATTTATTTGTTTTCAAAAAGATGTGATTGATAGGGGCTACAAATGGCAAGTTCGAAATGGACACTTGATTAATTTTTTTAATGATCATTGGTTGTTGGATGGGAAACCGCTGAAGGAGGTTTGTACAAGACAATTATCGGCTAACGAGGTCTCATCTACGGTGGCTGACTGGACGAATAATGGAGCCTGGGACTTTGAGAGGCTCTCGGATGTATTACCAGCTGAAGTGCTTGGTAGGCTTATAGCACAAATTCCTCCCTGTGAGCAAGCGGGTCTGGATTTCATGATGTGGGGTGCAACTAAAGATGGTTGTTTCTCTTTGAAGAGTGCCTATGGTATGGTTGAGAATTTCTCCCAACTAACAGCCTATGTTGGTTTGAAGGAGGTGTGGTCTTGGAAAGGTGCAGAAAAGATAAAAGTGTTCATGTGGAAGGTTTTCTTTGATAAGCTTTCAACAAATGAACGAAGAAGCCGTTGGGGACCTGTCTCTAACCTCTGTGATCATTGTGGTTGTAATGTGGAATCTATTTTGCATATTCTGAGGGACTGTACCTATGCTAAACAAATGTGGATAAAGCTGATTAATCCCTCTTACAGCAGGGCTTTCTTTAATCCTCCTTTGAGAGAATGGCTAACTATGAATCTTAAAGGTAAGGGAGGCCTTCCTAATTGGAGTTCTATTTTTGGGGTAGCAATCTGGTTGCTGTGGACTTGGAGGAATGAATCTATTTTTGTTAGCCCTTTTGTGAGACCTCCTAATCCTGTGGAAAGGGTGTGCTACTGTTGGAGGAATTTTGCATTAGATTTGGACCCCCAACATGTTATTTCTCTAGCGTCAGATCTGCCTAGTGTGGGAAGAATGGGGAGTTGGGTTAAACCTCCAAATGGTTGGAGCAAGTTGAACGTCGACAGCGCTGTGGTTCAAGGGTCCTCCAAAGCTGGTTATAGGGGACTGATTCGGGACAGTGGGGCCGGTGGTTGTGTGGTTTTACTAAGCAGATTGGTGTTTGTGAGGCTCATGTTGCAGAGGAGTGGGCCATCCTAGAAGGACTAACGCTGGCTTGGGATCTTGGGATAAGACAATTAATCCTTGAATCTGATGCGCTGGAGGTTGTCAAGTGGCTGCGAGATGAGAACTCCTCTAATGGGAGCCTTTTGTTGATGAATATAAGGGATTTAATGAGAAGAGATTGGCAAGTATGTCTGTGTCATATCTCACGCTAGGCAAACAGTGTGGCGGATATTTTGGCTAAACAGGGTATCAACCATTCTGATGTGCTGGAGGAATGCCCGGGGTCGCTGAGATCTTTGGTGGCCCGTAAGTGCTTGGGAATTGTTTCCCCTTCTTCTTAGTTTCTGTTTTTATTTGGCTATAGGCCATCTTCTTGTATTTAAAAAAAAAAAGTTAATGCAAATCAGGTTCTTAAGTAGTTGTTAACTTGTTATTATACCCCTTGTCCTTAGATTTAACTGAGAAAGGAATCAGACACTCTTATCAAAAGTTCTTAAAGGAGGGGGTTCGATCCTAGAGTTGGTCAAAGTGCTGGAAGAAGCATCCTAGGGGTTTACGAAACAACGATAACCCAAGTTGAGGTGGAGACATGTGTATTCTTAATCCTGAATTTCTTACCGAGTGGACTCCAAGTGTCTTACCCTTGGACCGTGGGTAAACAACCCCTCTCCTAAAATTTTTGTTGCAAAAAAATAAAGTAGTTGTTATTATAAGGTATTAATTAATATTTCCGATTAACTAATAACAATAGTTAAAATTATAGATTTTATCTTAAAATTTGATTAATTTTAAATATTATTACTATTAATTGAACAAAACTTTAATATCAGATTAATTATTACCCACCCCCGCTATCTTTATTAATTATGAGCATATATGGGAAAAAATATTTAACGTTCTTTGAAAATAAGCAAGTGCTTTACAAAAATGATCAAATATACTTATTAATTGGTGCCTTACAATAAATACTATAGAGAGTATCTACTCAGGGTTCAAGCCCACTTAGAAAGTATATGATATGAGTACGCTGCTGGTGATTAGAGTTGGGAAATCGATGGGCTCAACCCTTTTAAGCTCTGACCCTTTAAGGGTCAAACTTGAAAATTAGAGTAGTTTAATGAAATAAGCCATGTAGGGCCTCGGGCTTAAAATGGCTGGCTCTAAAGGGCCTTGGGCCGGCCCTGCAGGCCCTTTTAATTTATTGTTATTATTTTTTAGATGCATGGATTCATATTGATAATAATTTACTAATTTATATGTATTTTGTATTTGTTATAGAGTTATTTATGCATTTAAGTACACATATACAAATATATAATAACTATACTCTAATTTTATGATTTAGTTTATTATTTATTGCAAATAAAGATTATGAATGTATTCCTCATACGAGAGAAGAAATTCATGATATTCTTACTTATGAAGCCTACTCAAACCGAAGCACGACCAAATGTCGTTGAAATTGTTGATGGTGACGAAAATGACGACAATAATAGGTCATCGTACTAATGTTGTCTAGTGATATGTTTCTTATATTTTATGTGGGCTATTTGTGAACATAGTTTGCTTTTAATTATGAATTAATGATTGTGCTTATTTGTTGGATGATTCGTGTTGTTTTGATATCAATGTTGATAAAATTTATTTAATAAATTAGAACTTTAATTGTTATAATTTATTAACTATATTTATTTAGAAGAAAGAAATGGAGGAAAAATAGTTATAATTTGAAATTATAACTTCCAGGCCTTGATGCTCTCGGGTCGGACATTGAAAAACAGATATTTTTCTTACCCCGAGTCTTAAAGGGCCAGCTCTACTAGACCTTGATCCTTTACAAGTCGGCCTTGATTTTTAACCCTACTGATAATGCATATCCAGGCCTTAAAAAAAAGAAAAGAAAAAGGAATAAAGCTAAAGTAGCCTTTACGTTGATTTGTGGATAAACTAGCCTCTGCCACAGTAATCTACACCAGTATTATTCATTTACACAAGTACAAATGCATATATAACGCTACAACTAGGGAAGGCACCATCCTCTTCAGTCTTCTCGGCATAACACAACTTCAAGACGTTTTCTTGTTAAGGATGAACACGTTTTCTTGTACGTTTTTTTTTTTTTGGGCGAGGAGTTTATTTTGTTGTGTTTTAGTCGATTAGTTGAATATATTATTATACCTGTTGTTTCGTATATATACAATAATTTTGCATCAGTTGTTTATTAATTAAAATAGGTTCCAGTTCCGCCAGCTTCTGCACTGTGACCTGGAAGAACTTTTCTTTTTTTTTTTAAAAAAAAAATAGATAATTATGCGATCAAAGTATTAAACGGCTGCATTATTTATTCACTAATAAATAAATACCGTTTAGAAGTTAAAAAACTTAAACTTAAATCGTCCAATTATGAAATGTAAGTCCACATATATATGTGTGTGCATGACCAAGAACCACGTCCTTTAAAAGGTTGGATAGCAGTATACGAAAAGCAAAGGGGTAGCATTAACTACTTCATATATATCTCACACACACACAAAATATATTTATAGGGATAGGATATTGTTACAACCTTTTTTTTGTTACAACCAATGTTACTACCACTTTTCCGCCGTTAGATTAGAATCTTAATAGGAGAGAGAAATTATATAGGTAAATGAGACTCTGATCTAACGGTTAAAAAGTGATAATAACATTGGTTGTAACAATATCCTATCCCATATTTATATATGTAATATGTCAACGATTGTTTTAATTTATTTCTTTAGTTTCCTTATTTTTTTAAAAATCTTGCACGGAATTATATTTTGATGTCACGGATGACGTACGATTGGTTGATAGAGATATTAAATGGAATGGTAGCTTCTGATGCTGCCCTACTGTTCAAGTGTTCATTCATAGCTGATCCATGTTATTATAAGCATTAAAGGATAATCATACTCCCTCTCGTCCTAATTATAAGAGTTAGTTGACTTTTTTAAAAAAATTAAGGAAACTAATTAAATTACGTTAGAGTATTTTTATTTTTATTTTTTTCTTCAAACTAATCAGCTTAATTAATAAGCTAATATAAAATCTAATGATATACAATATATGAAATGATTAAGTAACTTATTTAACTTCTTTAATTTCTCCAAAGAAAGTCAACTAACTCTTATAATTAGGACCGGAGATAATACCATTTTATGAATAACATGAAACTAGCTTATCACAGCTTTTATATCTTATATTAATGGTTTTAATTACCGGAAATACTATTAAGCTCGTAATCAAGATTAATGTACATGATCTTCAACCTAACAAAAACATGAATCAATAGTAAAAGCAATCAAATTGTATGGAATTTTGATGTCATGGATGACACTTGGGTTAATGGAATGGAGTTGAGCTAATTCTTCATTGCGTGTGTAATGTGCCCCCATTATTGAACTGTATTTTTTGTCCTTGATGATGCCTGACGAATGAGTTATATTATCTATAATCTATAACTTATAAATAACATTATTGAATATAAATTTTGTGAGGTTATTGACATGACTGATCGATATTAATGGTTGGTGTGTCAAACCAAATTAAATTGAGCCAATAGCCAAACAAAATCGACTACTAGTTCTGTCCACCGTTTAATTTTTATCACGTTGAGATTGAATTATTCGATTTACTTTGAATCAAACCAAAACATCAAAGACAAACAGATTTCTTGAGGGACAAAATGGTGATAAAGTGTGCAACTATTTTGAGGTTTCGTCGGACGCCAAAGTGGAGACTTCTCTCAAAGAAGTTTTTTGTATTCACAAAGACTCGAAACCGAGACTTTTTGCTTAAGTGACTAGAGCCATTTTCACTCAGGCCAACTTCCGCTAGCAAAACAAACAGATCTGTTATGCTTTTTTTTGCCTAAAACTGTACCAGACTGAATATTTGAAGATCTGTGTTACTCTTCCGAGCAAAAAAAAAAAACATCCGTGTTAATCTGGGCTCTAAAATAATTTTATTTTATTTTATTCCTATAGCCAAAAAAAAAAAAATCGTTTTGGAACTTGAGCGCAATAGTTCAAGGTGCTAGATGCTGGGGCCTAGGTGTGGGCCTTTGAGTGATTATATCCCAATGAGGTTATGTGAGCCCAGCCCATTAGATTCCCACAAAGGAGGTTGCAGAGCGGAACGAGGACCAGAAAAAGATATCGTTTATCTGCAGCGGGGTGATGACGGAGAGGGAGAATTGAGCTCGTCATCTTACGGTAGCGTTATCAGAAATGACTGTAGCTCTGGGCGTGTCTTCGTTAGGCTCGCTTTTAGTGCATTTACCTCGGCAATTAGTTGTTACTTCCCCTGAAGTTTTGCGAGTACGTTCTTTTTCAAAGTTGGGTTTTCATTCTTTGCAGTTAAAGAGAGCTTCGTCCCCAAGAAGGATCGTAATCCGAGCTGCCAGAATGGAGTCCACGAGGGTCACCTTGGGTTTTAGAGCTCCGGAATTTCAGGTGGCTACTCTCCTGTTCTTGTTTATTTGTTTGTTATTTGAGCTAGGAATATACTAGTTCTTGAAAGAAGTTAATCTCTATTTTCCTCCTGTATTGTTGTTGGATGGATTTAATTAGCTTTCAGAGCCTCTCACTGGGAAAATATGGAAATTAGAAGATTTTGAAGGACATCCAGCCCTTCTGGTAAGTTGGCATGTGCTAGATAGGGCCTCTGCCTTCTGCTGTCGATTATTTCTGCCTTTTATCATATCTGCTTTCCCCTTTTGTTAGTCTTCGACTTTTTCCGTGGTTCTTTCCCATATTGGGGTCTAATGAGTGGTCAAGTTTCAGTATCCTTACAGAATTTAGAAGTTAGCTTCAAGTTATATTCACCAGTTTGTCAGTCTAAGAGATTGGGCACCAGTTAGTCACTGAACCTGGCGATATTTTAAAATTAACTCACTGACTTGTGAAGAAAATACTTTTTGTAGAATGCTTGCTAGATGCTGATTCCCGTTTGCTTCATTGTGAGTTTATCTTGATCTAGTTAAACTATTTTTTTGAGCAAACATCCTCATGACTCATGAGAATTCTTTTTGTTTATTTTCATTAACTGTTCAGCCTTATTGTAAAAATTTATGAGTGTTTTGGTAATAGTTACCTCTCTAGTGGGAGTATTTGCTAATTTAATGAATGGTCGATCTCCTTCCTTGCTTTCAAGTTTCAATATTGATCATGCTTTTCTTGTTTTAACATATGCCTTTTGTTTTGTGTTCATACAGGTCATGTTTATATGCAATCACTGTCCATTTGTCAAACACCTGAAAAAAGATATAGTAAAGCTTACAAATTTCTATATGCAGGTAGTGAACTTGTCTGCCTTAGAGGAAATTTGTTCTTTCTTTTAGCAGCACTGCAGCAGCATCTACTTGCATAAGCAAAATGTTAAAACAATTGTCTTTTGTCTTGCTACAGAAAGGTCTTGCAGCCATTGCTATATCTTCAAATTCTGTGACCACACATCCCGAGGTTCTTGTAACTTCATATTTGATAATAAAGCTTTTTTAAAGATATGGCATCATTTGTCCAACATGGGATTGTTCCTCACAGGATGGACCAGAATTTATGGCTGAAGAAGCTAAACAATTCAACTATCCTTTCCCTTATCTCTATGATGAGGTATGCTACCGTAAATATCAAAGCGTTCATTGTTAATCATTTGCTTTAATAATTGCACAAATGCCTTTCTGATTTTATTTGTTTACCCCAATCATCAAGAGATTTTGATAAAATCTGACATGATAATAGTGGAATATGTTGGAGTGCAGTCCCAAGATGCAGCAAGAGATTTTGGAGCAGTCTGTACTCCGGAATTTTACCTTTTTAAGAAGGTAATCACTTCTAGCGTACCCCATCTCTTGGAAATTGATAGGTTAAAATCAACCTTATGAGCTGGCATGTGAGCATGTCAGTTGCCTTTGTGGTTCAGTTTTCCTGAATTTACAAAGGTGTGTTCTGGAGAGGTGGTATCCACTTCTTTCTTTGAGACGCTAAATCAACCCTATGAAATGACAGGATGGTCGGAGGCCGTTTGAGCTAGTTTATCATGGGCAGTTTGATGATTCACGGCCCAATAGCACTGTGCCTGTTACTGGAAGGTTGGCTTCTTTAACGCTGAGCTTAATTGAACTGTCAGCCGATGGATCTATCTAAACATGTGGTAACCTCTACTTTTGTTTTTCTGTGTTAATAAATAAAGGGACCTGAGTTTGGCAATAGATCGAGTTCTCAGCGGCCAGCCAGTACCATCAGAACAAAAGGCCAGGTAACACGCTTTGCTATTCCTCTCAAATTGTTCGGCCATCTTTGGTCACCACCATAAATCATGATCACGTACTTAGAGTCGTCATTTTCTTTTTGTATAAAGCATGGGATGCAGCATAAAGTGGCACCCGGGGAAGAAGCCGTAATAATGTGAAGTGGTGAACTGCGAAAATCTCTCTCGAGATCTTTCTGTGAGTTCTAGTTTCTTATTCTCTCCAAGGTGTTCCGAGATTTAGTGATTTACGGCCATTGTGATTTTACTGTTTCATTTCATCACCTTGAGTTTCCAAAACGTGCTGTTTAACAGGCAATAATGTTGTGCTGGTTTGATTCTCCTGTTTGTATGTTCAGGAGATGCGCTTTTAGAGGGTTCCAGGCTCCGTTGTGTCATGAAACAATTGTTTTTGCCCCCCGTTTATCAGCATATATTGCAAGTTTGCAACTTGCAACCATGGGTTCTATTTTGTAAATCTACTGGAAATTGTCGTGTTAATAGTTTTTGTACCATGAAAACTTGACGTTTGACTTTCTTCGTGGGCTGGTTGTGTTCTCCATCGGCGTTTTTCTTCATGTCGTTTAGAATATAATCCTTTACGTCAGTCACTAAAGGTTTCCTATATAAACTTTGTTTGAAGAATGTGTCCAAGCCGTTACTGATTAGTTTCAATGGTCATAGTTGCAGAGCAGTGAGACTGAAAACTAATCAAGTTTACAGCCAAACAAAATGAATAAAATACCCGGCCAACTAACTGTAACTGACTGGTATCACTCTTATTTATAACAAATACCATGTACATCACCTAAGTGGGCTAGGGCCAAACCTATAAGTCCAAACTATACATAAGTATTCAAATACTAATATTCTAACACCCCCTTTAAGTGGGGGGACTAAACAAATTTATAGTGCCCAACTTGCGAACACAATTATCTTGACTTTTTTTACCAAGTGGCTTCGTCAAGGCATCTGCCAACTGATTCTTAGAAGCTACATGTAGTAAGTCAATGATACCTTATTGCAATTTTTCACGCACGAAGTGACAATCAATTTCAATGTGCTCCGTATGCCTTGAAATATAGGATTATTTGTAATATATATAGCTGCCTTATTATCACAATGAACCTAAGCTGATTCCATTCCTCTTACACCAAGATCTTTCAACAACCAAGTAAGCCAAACTATTTCTGACATCGATGTCCCAAGGGTTATATACTCAGCTTTAGCCGACGACTTAGAGACGGTATACCGTTTCTTTGACTTCCAACACACCAATGACTCTCCCAATTTAATGGCGTATCCTGTGACTAATCTCTTAGTGTCATGACATGCTGCCTAGTCCGAATCCACATAGCATTGTATGCTGAATTGATTTTCTGAAGAGAGAAGAATACCAAGTCCCGGACGACTCTTAAGGTATCTCACAACACGAACCGCCGTAGCCATATGTGACTTCCTTGCAACGCTTATATATTGACTCAATCTGCACAACATAGCTAATATCAGGTTTAGTATTAGTAAGATAACATAACCTACCAATCAAATAGCGAAAACGCTCTGGATCTGACAAAAAGGATCAAATTTGCCCCTTCGCTTTTGTTTGTATGAGCATACTTGCTAGTATCATGTCTCACATGTCCTTCGAGACTCAACCGTGTGCTCTTCTCCATGGGAATGGATAATGGCTTTGCCCTACTCAACCCCATATCATAATGAGATCGAGTGTGTATTTTCTTTGGTTAAGCACTATTCCCTTTTTTGAACGAGCCAACTCCAACCCAAGGAAATATCTTAAATGCCCTAGATCCTTGATTTTGAATCGACGGTGCAAATAAGCTTTAATATCCTCTATTCCCTACATATTGTCTCTTGTAATAACCAAATCATGTACGTATGCCAATACAAAGGTTATTCCATAATCATCCGATTTAATGAACAAAGAATAGTCATATTTGCTCTGCCTAAACCCCTTTGAATCAATGCATTAGTAAGTTTCACATTCCATTGCCTAGATGCTTGCTTTAACCCATACAAGGATTTGCTAGGTTTACAAACTTTATTTTCTGTGAAAATTTTAAATCCTTGTGGAATGCGCATGTAAACCTCTTCATCTAAGTCCCCTTGCAAAAATGCATTGTTGACATCCATTTGAAAGAGATGCCAACCATGCATAGATGCAATAGTGAGGATGGTCCTTACGATTACCATTTTAACGATCGGGGAGAAGGTCTCAAAATAATCAATCCCCT
This sequence comes from Acacia crassicarpa, assembly GCA_034222035.1. NCBI lineage: Eukaryota > Viridiplantae > Streptophyta > Magnoliopsida > Fabales > Fabaceae > Acacia > Acacia crassicarpa. The sequence continues at coordinate 12,146,779 of JAWXYG010000003.1, forward strand.
CTTGTTGACTGTATCCTTAGCTACTAACCTTGTTTTATACCTTTCAATGTGTAATACCTGAGATTTCATTATTGAATTTTATTTCAGTTTCGAGGACGAAACTTGTTTTAAGGAGGGTAGAATGTAATACCCCAGATTTTATTATTGATTATTAATAATAATGTAATACCCCATATTATTATTATTGGTTAATAATAATAATAGATTAAAATAATAATAATAATAATAATAATAATATATTATAATCTAGAAATTTGTATTGTTTGTATTGTTAATTTATTAATTGGGAATAATTAAAAGGCCCAGCTTATAGCTAAAACCCTAGATTTTAATTATAAACTTAGGTCTGACCACTTAAACCTAGCGAACTCTCAATACTTTTCTTCTCCACTACTTTTTCTTCTCAAATCCTCTTTCCAGACTCTCATCAAATTATTTTTTAGGAGGCTAGCATAAACAGAGACCAGGTAATTCTAATTTCCATAAGTCTTAGGTTAATTTTATATAAATTTTGATATGTAATCCTAATCCCTAGAAGGTAATTCTAATCCTCATGAGTCTTAGGTTAATTCTAATCCTTATGAGTCTTAGGTTAGTTTTATGTAAATCTTGATAGATAATTCTAATCCCATAAGTCTTAGATTAGTTTTATGTAAATTTGATAGGTAATCCTAACCTTTAAAACAAACTTGCGTCTTGTGCTGATTCTTTTCTTTGCATCCTGTGTTGCCGTTGAGTATATGCATATGTGCATCTTGCTGCTTTTGATGAATATAGTGTAAGATTTTTGCATATTGCTACGGGTCCCAAGCCCTTTTGTTTTCCTTTAGTTGGACCTTTTGACCAATACATTTATTCCATTAGATTACATGTGATTCCAAAATCCTCCTTCTTGAATTACGTGATGAGTTTTTGTTGAAAATCTTGTATAGATGAATATATATCATGATTGTACGTGTGTTCCGTGGGTTTTAGTTTGCGGTACTTCTCCTCGTTTTACTATTTGTTTCTTTTACAAAGTCATTTAACATTAAATGTAAGATGCTTGTAGCCTTGTGCGTTGCTGTTGCTCTAGGTTCTCTGGATATTATCAACTATAATATATTATGATAATATAATATACTATACTATGTTAGTTGCGCATGTCGTATTATTTGATATTTCTTTTATTTATTTATTTTTTTTCTTCATATAATATCTCCTTATAATAAAATAGATATGAATAGATTATATGTAAAATATCCTTATATCCTATATTTAATTAAGATAATAGAAAAATATATAAAAGATAAGTAAATAATAGAAATAATTTATGAGTTTATTTTGTGTGTATTTTAAATAACTTAACCGTGGGAGGATAGCTTTGGGACGATACCTCTCAAAGTGATGAACACAACTTTTGGGCTTTATGTCACCGATGTGAAAAGATAGTATCTGTTCTTTCCAAAGTGGTGTTTGGTAGGTTTCCGGGACACTAGTAGCAACTTTGGGAAGAGGTGTGCACACTAGGAAGATATGTTTATGGCTAATTGATGATTGTGACTGGCAGGTTTCGGGGTCATAGGGTAGACTGGCAGGTTTCCGGGTCTACTATGGTTCTCCTCCCACTAAACTAAATGGGTTGGCAGGTTCCCGGGTCCAAATGAAATTAATAAAAATTAATGAATGATATTTGATCCAATGAGAATATATAGATATGATGAGTAATGAAATTGATATTTTAGATTATATATATGTATATGATTTTTTTTTTTATCATCATGTGGATATTATTATTATTATTATTATTATTTTCTCTATTTATTAGGATTACCAGCTTTTAATGATGTTTGTGTTCATGAGCTGCGATGATCCTTCGGGGGGGGGGGGGAAGAATTTCAATGAAACAGGTGCCAAGGGTTGGGGCTAGCAGTGAGAAGTGAGGAAGCACAGTCAGCTGATTCTGTTTACTTTATTTTATTTTATTCTAATTAAAAACACATTTTTGCTTATGTTTGGTTTTATATTATTGTAATAAGTAGTCTTGCACTTGTCTAGTACAAGTGCGGCGGTAACACTTCCCAAGGTTGAAATTCTGCTCCCCCGAAGGATCATCACATCCCATGAACACAAACATCAGCAAAAGCTGGTAATCCTAATAAACAGAGAAAATATAAATAATAATAATAAAAAATAAAATATCCACATGATGATAAAAAAAAATCATATACATATATATAATCTAAAATATCAATTTTACTACTCATCATATTTGTATATTCTCATCGGATCAAACATCATTCATTAATTTTTATTAATTTCATTTGACCCAAAAACCTGTCAGTTCATTTAGTTTAGTAGGAAGAGAACCATGGTAGACCCGGAAACTTGCCAGTCTACCCTGTGACCCGGAAATCTGCTAGTCACAATCATCAATTATCCATAAACATATCTTCCTAGTGTGCACACCTTTTCCTAAAGCTGCTACTAGTGTCCCGGAAACCTGCCAGACACCACTTTGGGAAGAATGGATACTATCTTTTCACATCGGTGGCATAAAGCCCAAAAGTTGTGTTCATCACTTTGGGAAGTACCGTCCCAAAGCTATCCTCCCACGGTTAAGTTATTTAAAATATACACAAAATAAACTCTTAAATTATTTCTATTATTTACTCATCTTTTATATATTTTTCTATTATCTTAATTAAATATAGGATATAAGGATATTTTACATATAATCTATTCATATCTATTTTATTATGAGGAGATATTATATGAAGGAAAAAATAAATAAATAAAAGAAATATCAAATAATACAACATACACAACTAACATAATATAGTATATTATATTATCATAATATATTATAGTTGATAATATCCAGAGAACCTAGAGCAACAGCAACGCACAAGGCTACAAGCATCTTACATTTAATGTTAAATGACTTTGTAAAAGAAACAAATAGTAAAACGAGAAGAAGTACTGTAAACTAAAACCCAGGGAACACACGTACATCCTGATATATATTCATCTATACAAGATTTTCAACGAAAACTCATCACGTAATTCAAGAAGGAGGATTTTGGAATCACATATAATCTAATGGAATAAATGCATTGGTCAAAAGGTCTAACTAAAGGAAAACAAAAGGGCTTGGGACCCGTAGCAATATGCAAAAATCTTACACTATATTCATCAAAAGCAGCAAGATGCACATATGCATATACTCAATGGCAACACATGATGCAAAGAAAAGAATCAGCACGAGACGCAAGTTTGTTTTAAGGGTTAAGATTACCTATCAAATTTACATAAAATGAACTTAAGACTCATGGGGATTAGAATTACCTATCAAGATTTACATAAAACAAACCTACGAGTCATAAGGATTAGAATTACCTATCAAGATTTACATAAAACTAACCTAAGACTCATGAGGATTAGAATTACCTTCTAGGGATTAGGATTATATATCAAAATTTACATAAAACTAACCTAAGATTCATGGGAATTATAATTACCTGGTCTCTGTTCATGCTAGCCTCCTAAAAAATAATTTGATGAGAGTCCGGAAGGAGGATTTGAGAAGAAAAAGTAGTGGAGGAGAAAAGTATTGAGCGTTCGCTAGGTTTAAGCGGCCAGACCTAAGTTTATAATTAAAATCTAGAGTTTTAGCTATAGGCTGAGCCTTTTAATTATTCCCAATTAATAAATTAACAATACAAACAGTACAAATTTTTAGATTCTAATATATTATTATTATTATTATTATTATTATTATTATTTTAATCTATTATTATTATTAACCAATAATAATAATATAGGGTATTACATTATTATTAATAATCAATAATAAAATTTGGGGTATTACACAATATTACTAGAAGAATTATATTTAATTTTAAAGACCCATTTACAACTAATGGCCCGTTTACCTTTAGGAAGGGAAACAATATCCCATGTTCGATTATTTTCTAAGGCGGTCATTTCCTTATGCATGGCCTTCATCCACTTAGGATCCTTAGATGCCTCTTGAAAAGTAGAAGCCTCAATGAGTTTATGACTACTTAACAAATAATTCTTGTATTCCTTCGTAATATTGACATATGAGATATATTTATGAATAAGATACTTATAACCGGTTTTGAGTGTCTCACTATAACCGACTGTTTTTTTTTTTAAAAAAATACAATAACCGACTGTTTTATCACTCTTATTTATAACAAATATCATGTACATCACCTAAATGGGCTAAGGTCAAACCTATAAGCCCAAATAATAAGTAATACTTTTACAAAATACTAATATTTTAACAGAGATGTATACGGCATTAATACAACTTTTCTTGACCTTTTTACCAAAAAAAAAGGGAAAATTCGTTTGAGGGCCCTATTAGGCAAATAATTCCAAAAAAGGCCCACAAAATCTGACAATACGGAAAAAGGCCCAGAGATTCTGACAATACCCAAAAATGCCCCAAGATTCTGACGGGGGCTGATATAGTTGTTAATGGGGCTGATATAGTTGTTAACCGGGCTAATTTAGTTGTTAAATTTTTTTTTTAACAACTAAATCAGCCCGGTTAACAACTATATCAGCCCCCCACTAACAACTATATCAGCCGCATTAATAACTCTGTCAGAATTTTGGGGCCTTTTTCCGTATTGTCAGAATCTCTAGGTCTTTCTGGGTATTTTCAGATTATGTGGGTCTTTTCTGGAATTATTTGCCTAATAGGGCCCTCAAACGAATTTTCCCAAAAAAAAAAAAAAATTCTTGACCTTGATAAATACAACTTCAGCGATATAGATTTTTAAATTTCAACTGATAACCAAGCATTACAATGGCCACTCATGCTGCATAACGTTCTAAATTCTAATAATATATACTACAGTAAAGTGAAGAGAAGCGAATGAGAGGAGCTTGAGCCGGCGAGCGAGCACGCAGTTCTCTCATAATTACACAATGATTCAGAGCAAAAAAAAAAAAAAAAAAATTACACAATGATCAAAAAGAATCCATACATGTAAGTCTATCCAAATTTGAAGGGAATCTAAGTATGCACCCCAGTTCTCTAGGTTTACTGAAATATTTTGAACTCTGCGTGGATATTGAGTTGACTTCAATTTGAATAATATTAAAACATCGAGTATTAAAAAATAGTTAAAAGTGCACTTTTAATTTTTTTCTATAAAGTTTCAGTTTGATCTCTTAAATTTTAAAACTGTTATTTCAATTCTTTAATCCTAGCATAGTTAATTTTAAATGGTAATTTTTTAACAATCATTGTTATTTTAAAAATTAAATTTAATAAGTTAAAATTTGAAAATATTCTACCAATATTTGAAATTTCAGTGTTAGTATTTCTTGTTGACCATATTAGGGTTACGAGATTGAAAAAACATTTTATAAGATTAAGGGATCATATTCTAAATGAAACATTATGTGGAGTTGAATGTAATTCCACTTTTACCCAAAAAATATTATAAAATATAATATATCATAGGAATTTGAAAAAAGGTTTCTAAAAAAGGCTAAATAGAAAGGATCTGAGCCAGAAAATCATTTAAACAATTTCAATAATAAGCATTTAATATAAATTTTTGAATTTGATTTTTTTTTCTAAAAAAGGTTTTATTTGTAGGTGCAAATAATTAACAGTTATTGATTCAAAGCAAACCCTTATATTAGTGGAAACAAGAATGTTACATGTGATCTCTTCCAATGATTTATTAGTACTATCATCCATATTTTTAACCTTTAAAAGGAGCTCACACATTTGTCATATTTTTTCATGGTTCACTTAATGAATCATTATTACTCCCTCGGTCTCTAAATATGAGACATATTTACCTAATTTGATTAGATTAAAAAAGTTGGTTGAGTTATGTAATATAACATATATTTTCTAAAACACCTAAGTAATCTTCCTTAATTCCCTCGTTCCTTTCATTATTGTTGTGGGGGTATCAATACGGTTAAATTATGAAAATATTGACAAATATGAAAACTATGCCTTATATTTAGGACCAAGATCCATTCCTTAAATATGTCTTATATTAAATTCTAGATAAGTATTATCCATATTTATTTTATCATTTACCTTAACGAAAGTAACATTTTTTGACCCAACCTAGTGAAAGGAACTCACATACTCATCATCATACCATAAAGATAAAGATCCAATTCACAACTTCACACTAAAAAAACTTAAGAAGGTACAGTTGGGCAAATGATCCCACTAGTATTATTATCTCCGGTTCTAATTATAGGAACACTTTTTATAATACAATTTGTACTATAAAAAAGTGTTCTTATAATTAGTGTAACACCTCAATTTCAATGCCCAAAAACTTTGTCAAAATATTTGTAATACCTCCAACAGAGTTTATCCATATCCGAATCATCGGGTTGCATCACCATTTCCAATAAAATTCATAATACATAATCAAAATAAATTTCAGAAAAATATTTCAGAGTTCAACACAAAACGGAAGTCTTAGGTTCATGGCAAATAAAATAACATAACATAAACTATAGGAGTACAAAAGAGCCTCCAAAGCTCACTCCATAGGTGTCTTCCCTTGCTCTCTACTAGGATATTCACCTGAAAAATGTTAATATGGGATGAGATTCCACGTCTCAGTAACTACTGAAAGTTTCTACCGTACACAAGCAAATTACATATGACAAAAACATGGGCTAGTTTCAAATATGTTTGTAAATATATATATATATATATACCATAATTTCTCATACAAGAATATTTGCAAAAGTAATCAATATGTCGAATTATGAATTATACAAATATACAATGCAGAATGCAGCCTCCCTTATATCACCGTCCTCCCTTATACCGCTGACTGGAGCCATAGGCTAACTCATAGTCCAATAGAAACTCATTCATTTGACTGAATGGTTCCAAGCCCACCAAAATTTAAGATACACCCGGCCAAATGTATAGAGCTTAAATCTGGACTATGGCTCCTCTCCTTAAAAATAACAACTAAGGAGGTGTCACATGTCCCACAACTCCAATGCAATCCCGGCCAGAGGAAAACATGGAAGATGGGGCCCTAAAAAGGTACCATCCACTGTGCACCGAGTGGTGGCATAAATAAATCTTTTCATTCAAATCCCTCCTTACTCCAACCCATCATACAGCCGCCATGATAATTATATCAATAAGATCAAGTATAATAAAACATACTTCCATTTATATCAAATATCATAAAGTGGTAAATCAAATGTCTCATAAAAATTCGTCGGTCTAATCTGTCATTCTTGAAATTCAAGGGACCAAACTGTCGTTTCTTAAATTCGGGTCTAAAATGTCATTCTGAAATTCAGGGGCAAAACTGTAATTTTTGCTAGGTACAAAACCATAATACTCATTTATATTATAATACATATAAACCAGTCCATATTAAAAAGTAATTTGTAATCATACACAATTCACAAGTATACGGAAGAATATTCAGAGTTACCTGTCACTCTATAGCTCCCAAAAAGTTACCGCAAGGCTTACCTACGTTCCTTCTCCCTCTCTCTCTCTCTCTCTCTCTTTCCCTACCTTTCTGTGAGTCTTGAGTGTTTGTGTGTTGTGAAAGAAATGAGAAGAGATGAGGTATTTATAGAGTTCGGGTCTCAACTAGTTTTCAAAAATCACATGTCCATCTACTACACATCTACCATTTATCTACCATTCATTTGTCCATCTACTACACATCTACCATTTATCTACCATTCATATATCCATCTACCATGTAACTACACATCTCCATCTACCATCTAACTACCATTCATATGTAGCTACCATACATATCTCCATCTACCATCTAACTACCGAATACCCATCTTCCGATCAAATATCACATGCTTATCTACTTCATAACTATCTACCATTCAAGTTAATATCCGATTTCTTATTCGCCCTGCCGGTCACGGAAATGACTTCCGCAAACACCAGCTTCTAGACAAAAATTCATTTGTTTGTAATATGTCCTGACCTAAGAAACTTAGTTCATGGTTTTCTAGATAGGATTTAATTTCTATCAGTTCTCTCTCTTTTAGATCATTAATGGTACTTAAGTGTACTTTGGTCATTTATGGTAATTTCCCCAGAGTACAAAATACTCCCGTGACATTTTTTTTAATATTTTAATGAATAGTAAATACGTATATGTGAATAGTAAATACTATTCATGTACGTATTTGTGAATAGTAAACACTATTCATGTCCAAAAATTACTGATTCCAAATTCGTCATTTTCAAAAATAGGGCCTAGTAGTCTTCCAAAAATAGGCTTATTTTCTAGTCTTTAGGTCCAAAATTCGGGATATTACATTTCTCCCCTCCTAAAAAAAATTTTGTCCCCAAAATTCGATATAGTAAGAATTCTACTTACCTAATTAAATAAGTAAGGATAGGATTGTCGCATGCTCTCTTCCGTTTCCCAAGTAGCATCTCCGGGAGCCATTCCTTTCCACACAACCTTTACAGTCTAATAGTCTTGTTCCTCGATTACTTATCCCTTGCATTAACAATCCGCTCCGGCTCAGCTTGATATGCCATGTTATCTTTAAGTCCTATCTCTTTCCCAAACATGCTCACCAGGCACACAACACAATTATACAACATTTCATTCATCATGTTCCCACAGTGATATTCAAATATAGGATCCACTAGTTCCTTATTTGAGCGCTTGGTTACACTGGCCTCACAGACTGGTACATTCTTCCTTTTTCTGCTTATTTCATATTATCACAACGCTGGATATTCTGATCTTACAGCTTAAGGAGTTACCCTCAGGCCATACTGACCACAACATGATATAGTCTGATTATTCTGCCAACCTTAAGACAAACTTTAGACACACACAGGTCTAATGTTACAATACTAGGCACATAAGTCTTATAGCCTAGAGATACCACCACATGCAAACTAGCTCAACGGGTATTACCGCCTCGAGCCTCTGCTCTTCTACCCTATGCTCAAGCTTCCTCAATTCAAGTTCTCAAACTAGCTTTTCTTGTATAGCTCAGTAGTTAGCACGTAATACCTAACTTAATTAGTTCAGATTTCTAGACTATTCTATCATTTTCTGTTCCTATATTAACATAATTACCATTTGCACCGCTTTTCAATACAAAACATTAGCGATGACAGTCATGTCATTACTTCTTCTATGTTGTCTCAAATTCAACTTCCTGATTTTCAAATTTAAATATTTAAAGTTTTCTGTGGTCGCAATACATTTTCAAAATCTCACTTTATAAAACTAGTATTTTCATAAAAAGCATATTCGCTGCCAGTTTAAGTTCAAGAAAACACATTCACTATTCAATCTAGCTTTCATCAATGGCAAGTGATTCAAAAATGAATATTTTAAATATATTTGGCAAGACCCAGCAAACCGAGTATATTCATAACAGTTTCCAGCCTCTTCTAGCTTGTACACCTTCCACCACAATCATAATTTAAAAGTCAATTCTTGTTCTAATTTCGCAAGGATTCATTCCATGAGACATCATAGTTTATAAATGTCGATTACAAACTGGTCTTAAATCCTGTTGTAAATATTGCGTAAAAATTTCCAAACACAGCAAGTGCATTGGTAAGTTCAAAATTCAAATACTCAAGGACCTAGCAACTATTTTAAATAGTCACCAACTCCGAATACATTCCAGGTTCCAACTTATTCTACTCAACTCATCCATGAAACACTCAATTCATTATTTCTAAAGAAAGATTCTATTATCAAGATCATTTCCTATGCTAGTTAAACAGTTGGCAATCTCTGAACACCTTATACATATTGGTATCACATTTTGTTCCCTATTTCTCTCCAATCAATTAGTACCATATTCTAATATCTCAATTTATTCAATCAATTCAGTCTCCTAAAGAATCAATACAACTGTTAAGTTGAACTGTTATATTACATTTCTACTAGTAGCAACCCTCTAGATCCCCTACCAACTTTCAGATTCATCATCCTATTTCTAAAACCCCGATTATTCATACTAGATTCATCATACTCCATAGTTTATATCATTTAAGAACTATCCTCAAACTTTCCCCAAAAATGATAATTGTCAAATTACAAATCAACTCTTAGAACTTTAATATCAGCAAGACAGAGATATCATGTGTCCTCAATAATATCCATAGAACATTCATGTTTCACAATTCCTAGACTAAGATTTAAAACATTCAAATATTATTCTCACAATCTCAGCATTGTTCACATGATTCGAATTCAATCCTTAGTATCTCAAAGACATATACTAAATATCATCTGTTCCTCTCATAGTTATCTATTAATCACACCCAAATAACATACTAATATTATAACATAAATCACCGGATTTCATACTTTCATAATTAGACATACTATCTTAACTCAGATTGAATTCAAGTCTATTCCCAAATATTCCCAGACATTAATAGTCAAGTTTACAATTTGATTCTTATAACCTCAACATCAACTGATAATTCGTGTTTCCCCAAAAATACCCATTATACATACTAAGATCATGATTCACAATTCCTAATCTAATTCTTGGATTATACGAAGACTATCTACAATCTCAGCAGCATTCACAAGGTTCTAATTCTACCTCAACCTGCAATATCACAAAGGCTCATTTCGGTCTTAAGTTCTATTCAGCTTAGATTAAATTAAAGCCTATCCTCAATATTTACTATATTCATTCTAACATCTTTCTGGCATTCCTAAGGATCACCATTTCATACCTTTCCATCGATCTTCCAACATGTTTATCCAAAAACCTTAGTCTTTGAATTATCTGTGACAAATTCATAGAGTTCTTCGGATACTCAGAGAGGGAAGAATGCTCTCGGGTTAATTGGCACAACTCATCATCATTTCAAATCTTCGGATTCTCTCCGGTTCATCTAATATTATTAGGAAGTCACCCTTCCCAAGATTACTATCACCTTAGCACGCTTACGCTTAAAATCCTATTTTTAAGTGCCAAATCCGACATCTTGAGTCAGCTGCACATCCAAGACAGATTTCTTAGATAAATGTGCGTATAAACGTCCAAACTTAATTTCTTAAAAACACAGCTAGCAATAAATGCCATAGCGATTTCTGTCTGCAAAGGTCTAGGAAACTGCGACCCCTAACGGTGGCTAGGGTGCACTAGGGTGCGGTGCCATAAAATTTCCGCATAACAACAAAGTCTGCATAATTATGAGCCAGCAACAGATGAGAATCCAATGCTGCTTAACAAAATCTAGACGTTACTAGCCCAGCTATAAACCGAGTAAAGAAAGAGTAAATGTTTCATGTTCTCTCAAACTTCACAAAACCTCCACATATTCATTTCCTCTCCGATCGTAACCTTCATTATAACCTTCCACATTATCCTTAAACATGGCCGGTTCAAGTAACTCTATTCCAGTCTCCGATTCATTCAACCCTTTCTTTCTTGAAGCCTTACTTCATGACTATCAGACTAACATGTTGTCTGATTTGTCAAACAATGCATCATACCCTTATTCTTCTTTACTTCCCCAAAATCCCGTAAGTATGAACGTTCATTCATCTGCCTCAACGATTAACATTCCTACTCCTCCTCCAAGGATACAAGATTCTATTTTTACCACCACTAACAGAAAGGAATCTGAAGCAGGTCCATCAAGGCGACCTGTCCAAAGGTGTCGTAATGTGGCAGAACTTATGGAGTCTACGGTACCTTCTCAACCAAGGAATCCTGAGACCACTAATCCATTTTCATGTGGTTGCTGCCATGTTCTACGAGAGATCATTCATACCAATGGACTTCAATACCATAAACTTGAAGTTCATGGGAGGATTGGTATGATATGCCACGCTGTCTTTCACCAGGACGTACAAGGAGGTTCTTACAGTCCTCAAGTATTTGACTTTGGTAAGAAGAATTTAGATGATGTCAAACATTTTCTAGAAAATTATTGTTTGAATCAAAAATCTTTAGGGTATGTCCTGGTGTCGGATCCCCTATCAGCCTACTATGAGGCCCTCTGTGTTGGTTTGGAATGGACTAAAAATCAAAATGAACTCCCTAATAGTTCATTTCCAACCAATACAGAAAATATATCCAATAAAGGAAAAGAGCTCATGGTTGTAAATAATAATCCTTCAGTCCCCATACCTAGTAATCCATACCGATCAAGAGCTGAACAAAATATTAGAGCTGCATCAATGTCAATAGATGATCTTAGAGACTTCTTCCATTTACCTCAACAAGAAGCGGCTCAACAAGTTCGTCTATGCAAAAATGTTCTAATGAAAATATGCCATAGGGGAGGAATAAAGCATTGGCCGTATGTAAAAATTCGAAGCACTATGAAGCAAATAGCTAGATTGAGAAGAACAATGTCTTCTGATGGTCCTCTCTCAAGTGCAGCCACTCAGGAAGAAATTAATAGACTTAAACTTGAGATAGTCGAAGCTTGCGGTGGGATTGTACCAACTGTTGTTCTTGATGCTTGAATTAATATAGTCTACTCTTCTTAGCCTTCTTGCTAATGTTTGTAATCTCTATTCTAGGATTCATAAGGATTTTCGAGTTTTCCTGCCAAACTCAACTTTATCTATTAAATTCACACTTAAGCAAGTTATTCTAACTTATCGTTTAATCAAAACTATGTCGGTATACGGTTATGGTATTGTCATCTGTTAATCATATCAGTTAGCTAGGTAAGTGTAAATCTAGTGAAAATCTCTTCATGTTTTTCACAACGGCAACTAATTGAATAACCATCAAATAGGGACTTAGTCTTTCAATCACTTTTCTAGACACCAATGGTTAATAAAAATATTCATCCCCTAAAAAGAAATTTTAGGCCTACAGAATCCAATATTCAATAAATTTTCTACTTACCATCTTCCGCAACCAGGCTCTTCATTATCAATCACTTGAATATTTCTTTTTTTATTAACCCATTCTTCTCCTATCATGAATGTCACAAGAAAATTAGGTAAATGTAATCCAAAACTATAAAGGGAAGTGCACATGTCATGATATTTAATTTGCCATGACCTTAAAAAAAAGTTTTAAGAAAACACTTTTGAAAATAAATAAAATTGTCATGGAACGTTTAGCTCTGATACCAAAAATGTAACACCTCAATTTCAATGCCCAAAAACTTTGTCAAAATATTTGTAATACCTCCAACAGAGTTTATCCATATCCGAATCATCGGGTTGCATCACCATTTCCAATAAAATTCATAATACATAATCAAAATAAATTTCAGAAAAATATTTCAGAGTTCAACACAAAACGGAAGTCTTAGGTTCATGGCAAATAAAATAACATAACATAAACTATAGGAGTACAAAAGAGCCTCCAAAGCTCACTCCATAGGTGTCTTCCCTTGCTCTCTACTAGGATATTCACCTGAAAAATGTTAATATGGGATGAGATTCCACGTCTCAGTAACTACTGAAAGTTTCTACCGTACACAAGCAAATTACATATGACAAAAACATGGGCTAGTTTCAAATATGTTTGTAAATATATATATATATATATACCATAATTTCTCATACAAGAATATTTGCAAAAGTAATCAATATGTCGAATTATGAATTATACAAATATACAATGCAGAATGCAGCCTCCCTTATATCACCGTCCTCCCTTATACCGCTGACTGGAGCCATAGGCTAACTCATAGTCCAATAGAAACTCATTCATTTGACTGAATGGTTCCAAGCCCACCAAAATTTAAGATACACCCGGCCAAATGTATAGAGCTTAAATCTGGACTATGGCTCCTCTCCTTAAAAATAACAACTAAGGAGGTGTCACATGTCCCACAACTCCAATGCAATCCCGGCCAGAGGAAAACATGGAAGATGGGGCCCTAAAAAGGTACCATCCACTGTGCACCGAGTGGTGGCATAAATAAATCTTTTCATTCAAATCCCTCCTTACTCCAACCCATCATACAGCCGCCATGATAATTATATCAATAAGATCAAGTATAATAAAACATACTTCCATTTATATCAAATATCATAAAGTGGTAAATCAAATGTCTCATAAAAATTCGTCGGTCTAATCTGTCATTCTTGAAATTCAAGGGACCAAACTGTCGTTTCTTAAATTCGGGTCTAAAATGTCATTCTGAAATTCAGGGGCAAAACTGTAATTTTTGCTAGGTACAAAACCATAATACTCATTTATATTATAATACATATAAACCAGTCCATATTAAAAAGTAATTTGTAATCATACACAATTCACAAGTATACGGAAGAATATTCAGAGTTACCTGTCACTCTATAGCTCCCAAAAAGTTACCGCAAGGCTTACCTACGTTCCTTCTCCCTCTCTCTCTCTCTCTCTCTCTTTCCCTACCTTTCTGTGAGTCTTGAGTGTTTGTGTGTTGTGAAAGAAATGAGAAGAGATGAGGTATTTATAGAGTTCGGGTCTCAACTAGTTTTCAAAAATCACATGTCCATCTACTACACATCTACCATTTATCTACCATTCATTTGTCCATCTACTACACATCTACCATTTATCTACCATTCATATATCCATCTACCATGTAACTACACATCTCCATCTACCATCTAACTACCATTCATATGTAGCTACCATACATATCTCCATCTACCATCTAACTACCGAATACCCATCTTCCGATCAAATATCACATGCTTATCTACTTCATAACTATCTACCATTCAAGTTAATATCCGATTTCTTATTCGCCCTGCCGGTCACGGAAATGACTTCCGCAAACACCAGCTTCTAGACAAAAATTCATTTGTTTGTAATATGTCCTGACCTAAGAAACTTAGTTCATGGTTTTCTAGATAGGATTTAATTTCTATCAGTTCTCTCTCTTTTAGATCATTAATGGTACTTAAGTGTACTTTGGTCATTTATGGTAATTTCCCCAGAGTACAAAATACTCCCGTGACATTTTTTTTAATATTTTAATGAATAGTAAATACGTATATGAATAGTAAATACTATTCATGTACGTATTTGTGAATAGTAAACACTATTCATGTCCAAAAATTACTGATTCCAAATTCGTCATTTTCAAAAATAGGGCCTAGTAGTCTTCCAAAAATAGGCTTATTTTCTAGTCTTTAGGTCCAAAATTCGGGATATTACAATTAGCACTGGGGAGGGAGTATTATTTATATCTAGCACCATAAGAAAATCAAGCTACAAATTCCGTTTGCTTTGGCTGTAAGTAAAGATATGCTTTTCTTGATATTCTTTTTTTCTCCTTATTTTTTCACTGAAAGGCAATTTGTCAGACACCCGGATCAGAGAAGATCGTATGGCTTCCATCAAGATAATCCATCCACACAAGTATATTAGGCGAAGCAATTAACTCTCGAAAAAACTTGTCTTCTTTGAGGCACAACGCTCTCGAGTTGTCATCATCAGCGTGACAAGTCCCCCTTTCTGATTTCTGGTATGCTCGTCAGGCGAAATCTATTATTTAGGAGACACTTTAATGGAAACCTCCTTTCATTGCCTTTGTCGTTATCGTTTCTTTAGTACACTTGTTCTGCTCCCAAAGATTGTGGGGTAGGTTCTTAATATATGCATCCATTTTGTATCATTGATCCCGCCCAATTAATACTTGGATTCTGCCTCCAAAATACACGTGTAGAGTCTGATCATGTATCTCCTGTAGCATAAATTCGCTAAACATGGTAGGTTGGTTGTGCAAAGAATGAAAGCGATTGGTCACTGTTTCTCGTATGATTGCTTTTTTTTTTTTTAATTGAATTCAGTTTCGTGATTGATTAAAACACCAAATCTAATGAAATACCTAATACTGTAGCCTTTTTCCTTTCCTCTTTTCCTGCTTTACAGCTTGATGGTTTGGTTAGTATCAGCTGCAGGCAATTCTTACCTTATATAATATGATGTAGTTCTATATGAGCAGAACTACATCTAGATGCAGTACCTTACCTTTTAATTTTTCTTGAATGGGAAAATACATTGTGATTACTTAACGTTGGTGATTGCTTGAGTTCTTAACTAGTGGACATCTGATCCATTAGACTATCTGTGGGCCAAGGATGGTCTCCTATCACATGACTAAGAGCTAAGTATCTTTCAAGAACATGGAGCACCAGCTCACTCTCTCTCTCTCTCTCTCTATCTTCACAGAAATCATTGTTGGGGACATTTGAGAGTGTGGTGGCCCAGATGCTTCTCTATGATTTTCGCCCTCTATAAGGTTAACGCCAAGATAGGCCCTATCAGCTAGGCTTTTCTCTGGCCCTTCTCTCCATCCATTTGGATGCTATGTCTGTTTCCTCAGGTTCCTTATCTTATTAGCTTGTAAGGTTAATTGAACCTTTGAAAGTCTAGTTACTTTTATCACACTATTCAATATGTTTACTTCCTCTGCCATTTGTTGTCGGCAGAAACAGGTTTTTAGACTGTTAAGAGAGAGACCTGAGTCCTCAAAGAATGTTCTTTTCTGGACTGGATTATGCTGTACTCTATGGACTATGGCTATATGACAAGGCTGTTGCAGCTACACCCGCTTGCAATCAATGTGTTTGAGATAGTGGGAAAACAAAAACAACAGTTCAGGAAGTGAGTAAAAGCCTAACGGAG
This sequence comes from Acacia crassicarpa, assembly GCA_034222035.1. NCBI lineage: Eukaryota > Viridiplantae > Streptophyta > Magnoliopsida > Fabales > Fabaceae > Acacia > Acacia crassicarpa. Next base: position 12,163,384 of record JAWXYG010000003.1, read on the forward strand.
GAAAAATAGGTGTTTGATATAGCTTCCGTGGCTGATGGGTTTCTCCAAAACAAGTTACTTTTTTTAGAAATAACTAGAAGTCTTTTTTTTTTTTCTTTCAGTTTCTCAAGAAAAATGTTAAAGATAGGTGGTTTAATAGTAATGTACTATTAACTATATATTTGTATGCATTCAAATTTAACTATTAAAATATATTTAATTAAGTACTTTATATACAATTAATATATATGTGTGTGTGGTATTCAATAAGATTCATATTATTTTTAGTTATTTTCCATATTAAATAATCATTCAAACAAAAGCTCATTTGGAAAAAAGACAATATGACTTTTATACTATCTCCCGTTTGTAAAAGCACATTTAGGGGGGAAAAAAAAATCACTTCTGTAGTCTCTATCTAGGGCCCAAATATATATTATATAAGACGACGAAATGAAAAGGAAACATAAAATGCACAAAAGAATAGTATGAAATGATACTCATATTCTATGAAATGGAGGACTTGTAAGGATGCATGATTCCAGGATCTCTGGTTTGCTTTGAACTGAAGGGTTAGCCTGTATATGTATAGCTTCCATTCAAAAGGCAGAAATTTGAAAGTGCTATTTGATACTAATCTATACAATTATTATGTCACTTGAATGAACATATATATAATGTGGGGGAGGATTAGGAAGAAGATGACGAGGACGTTGATTCTATTAGTGGTTCGCATGATCTGGAGAAACTTGAACAATGAACTGCGACTTTTGGATTGGGGACTGCCCCTTTTTGGAGAAAACTTGGTTTCTCAAAATTGTCAGTTTCATGTCTGATCTCCTTGAGCATTGCGGTTACATCTTTCATGGTGGGTCTTTCTTCTGGGGATGGATTTACACACAAGAGAGCCACCCCTAGGACTTGAAGCATCTCTGGCGTTCTAGTACCACATTGCAATACTAGTTGCTGGTCAAGAATGGATGTGAAGTCCTTTTTCTTCTCTCTGATTTCCCTGTTAACCCAAGTGACAATGTGGGCACCCTCTGGAATCCTATTATCAGTAGGTTCGATGCCTGTCAAAACCTCCAGAAGCACCACACCATAACTGTACACATCACTCTTCTCTGTGATCCTTAGGCTGTATCCATATTCTGCAGTTCCACAGAAAAATCCTTAGATTATTTGTCATAAGTCAAATGGCATGGAGGATGAAAAAACAATAATAAAAAAGTAGCGTTTTTAACAAATCAATGATACATGACACAAAAAATCAATAACTGGTTCAAAGAGCCTGAGAGCAGGTAAACTTACCAGGAGCTATGTACCCATAAGAGCCTGCAACTATGGCAGAGGCTTTTGAACACTCAGAGGAATTCACCAGTTTTGCAAGACCAAAATCTGCAATGAAAGCTTCAAATTGTGGTCCTACCAAGATGTTGTTGGCCTTAATGTCCCTATGGACAATTGGAGGTATACAATCATGATGCAGGTATTCTAAACCATGAGCTGCTCCCAGTATGATCTTATACCTTGCATCCCAATCCAAAAACAATCTCTTTTCATGGAGCAAACCACACAAACTCCCATTGCTGATATAATCAAATAGGAGTAATCTCGTTCTCCCATTGTTACAGCATCCTAGCAGCCTGACTATATTTTTATGCCTTATTGATCCCAAGGTCTGAACCTCTGCAGAAAACAAATCTCTCTCTGGTGGCTCGTCATTCTTTATTGGCCAGAGCTTCTTCACTGCAATTATCTGTTTCGTTGGAGTCTCTACTCGATAAACAATCCCTGAGCAACCCTTTCCTACAACGTTTGAATCTGATAACTTTGTGATAATGTCATTGATGGAGAAGTTAAGTTTTTGAAATGGAGTAAAAGTCCATTCCATTTCACTTTCTTCATCAAATTTCCTCTCAAATGTGGCCCCATGAATTCTCAGAGCAAAAATTACTCCAAAAGTAACAAACATAGCTGTTAAAATAACACCAAGAAAAGTGTAAATAATAACATTTCTTACTGACTTGATGCCTTGGTGATTTTGATTCATGTCGCACCTGCTAATGCAGAGCTCAGGGTTACCAGCAAACACAGCAGCAGGGAGATCATGAAAGAACTTTGTATCTGGAAGTGAACCAGAAAAACTATTGTAGGAGACATTCAAAGACACTAAATTGTCAAGACTACCCAGTATTCTGAGGCTGCCTGTTAGCTTGTTGTGGGAGAGGTCCAAGTTGGAAAGTTTTGAGAGATTTGAGAAGCTCTCTGGAATAGGACCTGTTATAGAATTCAAACTCAAGTTCAAGAGGATATCAAGTCCTTGCAATTGGCCAATCTCATCTGGAATGGAACCAGAAATTCTGTTGTTGCTAATATCCAGCAACTGCAAATTCTTACAAAGGCCCAGTGACTGAGGGATCAAACCTGTAATGCTGTTGCCACTGATTATTAACTTATTTAAAGATGTAAGCTGGCCCAACTTTTGGGGAATACTTCCAGTTATTCTGTTTGTAGAGAGATCTAAGACATTCAGAACAAGTAGGAACTCAAAGGAGGAAGGAATTGTTCCTTGGAGCTGATTCTTGTGCAAGTCAAGCATTTGTAGCTGATTGCAATTGCCAATCTGGTCTGGAATTTCTCTACTGAGTAGATTATCTGACAACTCAAGAAAGCTCAATCTGCTTAAAAGACCTATTTCTGGTGGAATTGGACCAGAAAGGTTGTTTGATCCCAGCCGTAGCCTGACCAAGTTGGTGCAGCTTCCAATATCTGGTGGAAGTTGACCTGAAAGTCGATTTGATATCAACAATAGTTGAGTTAAGTTCTCTAGATGAAAGAGAGAACTTGGAATTGACCCAGTGAGGAAATTGTGTGAGAGATCAAGTGCCTCAAGTTTCTCACAGTTGGATAGTTCTGTTGGTATGCTTCCATAGAGTTGGTTCTGCCAAGCAAAGAACAAGGTCAGTTCCTTCAGCTGTCCCATAACAGGTGGAATCTCGCCAGAGAATCTATTGTTATCTAATTCAAGCTGCTTCAGTCTGGAAAAATTGCCAATAAAGGAAGGTATTTCTCCAGAAATGTTATTATCAGAGAGAAGAAGCTCCTCCAATAAGAGCAAATTTCTAAGAGTCACAGGGAGCTCACCTTCCAAGGAATTCAAAGAAAAATCTACAACCACCAGATTTGTACAGTTCCCCAAACTTTCTGGAATGGTGCCAGTTAAATTGTTCTGCCATAGCATTACTCTCCTCAGGCTTTTCATGGAACCCAATTCATAAGGAATGTCACCAGAAAGCTGATTTTCATACAGAAACAAATTCTCCAAGGCTGAACAATTATGAATCTCTGGTGGGATATGACCTGTGAGGTTTGCTGTGTAGACAGAAAGCGTCTTGAGATTCTTAAGTTCTCCTATACTTGATGGAATCTCCCCTGAAATCCCAGTATCTGCAAGACCCAGCAAAGTGAGAGCTTTGCAGTTTGAAATCTGCATTGGAATTTCACCGTGGATTCCCTGATTTCCACCTGCCCGAAACATTTCTAGATCTTTCAAATGGCCTATCTCTCCAGGAATCTTGCCAGAGAGCTGGTTGTCATACAGTTCCAGCTGACGAAGCTTGGAACAGTTCCCAATTTCTGTTGGAATCTCACCATGTAAGGAGTTTGAATTTAACCTCAACCACTGCAGATCAGATAACTTTCCTATTTCTGCAGGAATTGTTCCTGATAAAGCATTGAAGCTGAGGTCCAAAGAAACCAGAGACGACAAGTTACTTATTGAACTTGGAATCTCACCAGTAAGATTTCCATTTGAGATGACAAGAGTAGTGAGGTGACCAAAAGAGAGGAGCTGTGTTGGGAAGCTGCTACGAAGATTAGTAGATGTTATTATAATATCTGAAACAAATCCATCTTTGGAACATCTTATATAATCCCATTTGCAAGGACTCTTGTCGTTTGGATTCCATGAAGAGAAGAAGGAAGTACCAGAATCAGAGGGATTGAAGGTTGAAAGCCATGAAAGTAGGGAGAGACCTTCCTGGTTCAGAGTATAGACGGATGGAAACAAGGAGACATTAAGAAACAAGATGAGGAGAGTTATTGCATTGCTTGACATGATGAGGTCGGTGTGCTCCTACTGTTGTATCTCATCTAAACTGCAGTGCACTACTAGTCTCTCAAAATTACTCTGCATGTTCCCTTTATCATTGAGAGTTGGATGTTGAATTCCCATTACGCCATTTAAAGTTCATGATAAAGACGTAGACTGTTCCTTTATTCTCCTTCTTAAAACAGTGTATTTTATTTTCTTTGAAGCAAGTTTATTTTCAAAAACAGAAGAAAGAGACAAATTTGAAGGTTGGCATAGTAAGTATGGTAAAAGGTGTTGACTTGGTTAAATAATAAATACTAACAACCATTTCTTTCAATAATTCTTGTTTTTACTTGAGCAAAAAAAAATTCTTGTTTTTAGGAGTTAGACTGAAGTTTTAAACTATAACATACTTCTTCCGATCCTAAATATAAAACAAAATTGATTTTTTTGAGATATTAATTAAGCTTATTAAATTACTTTAAAACATTTGTATTTATCGTTTTTTCTCCAAACTATTTTGCCTAATATATAAAAGGGTTTATCGTTTGTCATGTCACTTGACATAAAATTATATCAAGTCACCTGAAAACTATGTCGTTTTAGAGTTAGAGGAATTAATGAAGTCTCAAAACGACGTAGTTTTGAGGTTAAGGGAATTAATGAAAGGTATTCTAGTATTTTTGTTTTTGTATTTATTACCCTTCATTAATTCCCCTAACCTCAAAACTACGTTGTTTTGAGAGTTCATTAATTCCTCTAACCCCAAAACTACGTAGTTTTGGGATGACTTAACATAATCTTATGTCAAGTAACATGACAAACGATAAACCCTATAAAATGATATATAATCTAATGATATATAACATATGATATAATTAAATAACTTATTTAACTTCTTAAAACTCTCCAAAAAAAAGTTAACTTTATCTTATATTTAGGACGAGGAATAAATAGTGACTTGTAATGTATCATGTACCACGTTTCTATCATATTAAACAAAATTTTAATAGAAGTTTCAGCTGTATGTAATGGAGCTATTAGCCAGATGTAAAGTAAGAGAATATCGGCTGTGAAAATGACTGTATTGGCTTATATATTGTTTTCTGGATGGTAACTTGCCTGATACAAATAGGACAATATAACTGGGATAACAGGAGTGCTCTTCTGAACTATTGCGATTTTTTTAATCCTTTAAGAATATCTTGGTCTCCTCCTCTGTTTTTTGTTCCCCCCTTCTCTTTTAGTGATAACGTTCCTTTTATTTATCTATTTACTTAGGGATTATATTTTGCACTTGTGGCAAAATTTTATTTGTTGTGAAGCACGTAACAGCAGTTTTTCTTCTGCCTAGTCCTTTTAGGTGCAAATGACAGTAGTTGCTGCGAATTTCTGAAGCCACCATAACGATGGTTCATCTAATTCGGCATAACAATCCAAGATCTGAGATGGACCAGGCAACACCCAACAAATAATAAACAACAGGCTTATTAATTAAAGAGAGAAAAAGTGGTAGAGACCACAAAGCCTCAACCTTTTCTGTTATATATGCATGGTGAGGTCTCAAAATCATGTTATTTTGATAAAGTCGTTTCTTATCATGAAAGTCAGCCAGTGACTTTCCAAAACAACAGCGATATAGGTGCATATATACCTTTCTTCCATTATATGCATGAACCTTCCTCAAATTCCAATCTTCCACTGATCTAAATCTAACCCGTGTAATTTCTAATGGTCGTAGAACACCGGAACCAGTACTATTGAAGCCTCCCAAGAAAATGAAAATTCAGCAGGCTTTCCTGTAACTATAGTGGAGGTGTGTGGAGACATAGATATGTGGGTCATATCATGGATAAGGGTTGGGAAATCTATTGAGATATTTATTATCAGTCGCTGAATTATTACCGAGTGACTTATTCGTCGTATATGATATGATACATAGAGATGTGTGTGTATTGTGTGGTGGTGTTAGTGTGAAGAGAACATCAAAGAGAACTTTGAAACAAAGAAAACATACAAACAGAAAAAATTAGAAGGCAGAAAACGATCTCTCAGGATCACGGGTTTGGCGGAGATGTCAAGTGAGACAGCTATGGCCCAAGTTGTGGATTTGGAAGGTGGGGGCAAATCATTCCCCAACCACAACAAGAGGTTACACACTAAGCTTCTCCAATATTGCTTCTTCTTCTTCTTCTACCTTTCCCTGCTTCCAAGATTGACTCTTTCTATCTATCTCCCTCTGTCCACAGGAAGCGACAAAATAAGGTGGCAAGTTACTCTGCTATTCCCTGTTACTGTATGGTAAGAAATTAATTATTCATCAGATGAATCCTTGTCCATATTGATAGTACTAAAGCCCGGACTGGTATGTACTCTTATCAGTGAATGTTAGGTTGTTTCCCATAATACAGAGAAATACGAGTGGCATGTTAATTATTAGGGCTTTGTTTATGTATTGGAACGATTGAGATGAGGACGTTAATAATAGTGAGGTGCAGAACAGAGTGAGGGGTCCACCGTGTTCTCCTGAACTGAGCGTTATGGTTCAAGGAGAAGTGTGATTGGCCAGCATGGGCCACTTGGGCACATGTTAAGTCGTCTTTTCGTACTATTATTATTATTTTGTATATCCTTTTTTTAATGGCCACAAAACTTTCAGAATTATTTGTATTTGTTTTTCACCTATTTATAAAGGATTAATTTCATTTACAAATGATGTAATAATAGTAAGCACAGTATAGAATGTTAAATGATTATATTAAAATATGAACACAATTTAATCTTTTTGTGTGTGTATTTTTATCTGATTAGCCCTTTTGATTTACGTTGATAATATTTATCATAACTTTTAAATTGGGCCCATCAATTTAAGTATCTCTTGAAGGGTTGAAGTGATGAAGTTAATAAAACTTTGTATGTTTTATTTTATAAGTGTTTTTAATATTTTTTAAAAAAAGAACATAAAAAGCATATATTTCACATACCAACCGATCCCACACAATATAGTGAACTGAGTTTTGAATCCAAAGGGAAAGGAGGTGCCCACATTTCATATTTAATAATGTTTTGAACAGGTATTGAAATGAAGGACACTTGGGCTTATTTTTCAAAAAAACAAATAGCTTAAACTTCACAGTTTTTTTTTTCTTTTTAATTATATATCAAAACTTCAAAAGGTTACCACTCTAGCCTTATTTGTAAGTGTAATCTGAGATTTTTTTTTTTGGGGAAAAAATTGCACTCAGGTCCTAAGAACTAGAAAAAATATAAAAATAGTTCTAGTGTAGGTTCTTATATCTAAAAACTCCCTAGGGATTGCAGCGACATAGATTTCAAATGTGAAATTATGTCATGGTTCAAATTGATTAAAAAAGGAAAAGAGAAGCAGAAGGGCTTGTCAATGTAGGCATATATACTTGTCAACAAAAGCTATTTTAAATTGTATTGGAAAAATGACATTAGTTTATATGGATGAGTTTGTCAATGACCACTATATGACTTGTTAATATAGACACATACAATCGTTAACGGGAGCTGTTTTAAATTAAATTAAAAAAAAATTACATTATTTAACATAGATGGATTTGTCAGTATAGACATATACACTTGTTAAAAGATGCCCATACACTTGACAATGTGTGTGTTTGGGGTAATGATGAGAAAAGCTACTTATTCTCAATCTAACTTATGGAAAAGTAAGATTAGGTAAAAATCAAATTGTGTAATATGATTTATGTTTGGATTGACAGTAACACCAATAATTGTTGTGAAATTGAAACTTGTTTGGAATGGTGTTAGTATGAGTGGCTTTTAAGATAATTATGAGGGAAAAATTAAAATTAAAATTACAATAAAGTGAAAAATGCTAACTTTGAAAATTTAGCTATAGTAAAATACACAATTTAATAAAATAATATTATATAAGTAACTTGATCACATGTTTCGTACAATTTGGTTGGTAATTGTGTCACGAATCTGATGTATTTGAGTTGAAGATAATGTAGTATAATTAGTCATGGAAGACTATTCATCTATACTAATTGTTCTGTTATAAGAACACAGATGGCCAACCTCAATGGGTTAGTAGATGATTTATATAGGATCTGTTGCACTCTCTGGGATGTAAGTAGGTTAACACTGAAGAAAAGATGATTGTTTTATGATGTCTATAAGGAAGACACCAAAAAATATCAGATGATCACTGTGCTACACGAGAATGACGATTAGCCAAAAGGGGTGGGGTTTGTGCACAGTGAGACTAAATAGTAAATAGTAAAAGATGATAAATTGAGAGTGTGCACCAGTGATGTTAATCTCCTAGTTATAGAGATTACTTTAAGGTTTTGGCTCTTGTGCTATGCACGTCTCCAGGTTTGAATGCTTGCTCCACTATCTGCGCATGCCTGCTCCACTACCTGTACTGTCCGTAATTATATGTTGATTAGCGTTTTACCTGATTATGGAGGGATTCTGCCATAAAGTGTCCTTATTGGGCTGCATCATATATGGGCCCAATATATGAGTCCATAACACTAATATTATCTACATGACTTATATTCCCATGTTTAGCTTCGACGAAATTAACATCTGTTTAATAATTTCTCCTAATAAATTTATGTATGAACATTTCTCCTAAATAATTAAATGGAACCTATTGTGCCACTTACCTGACAGAATGTTCACGCTGTTTAAACAAAAAAGTTTCACCCATGAACACCTCAATCACCCTTTCCAGATTTCCAAGTTTGTCTTCATTGCCTCTCCAATCAAAGCCGCCAAGAAGAACATTGGTTGGCAACCTTATTCACTTCAGTGGGAAACCTGAGGCCAGTAAGACCCAAAACCTCTTAAAGCTTGAATAATGTCCTATCTGAGAACAAAGTCACACTGTGAACCGCTACTGGGTCTAGATTCTGATGTCGCCGAGCTCGGCGCATGTTAGCCTTGAATATATTGAACCTGTATTCATGCTCTCCCTTAGACCTGTACCACTTCCTGAACCTATGCTTGAACAAAGAAAAATGGTCCTTTGCACCCAATTGGTGATCGCTGCTGAGCACTTGATGAATCATCAGGCCGTTGTCATTCTTGACCGAGGAGACACTTTGATTTCTTATTCCTCTTGCAATCTGATTTTTGCAAGAGAAGTGAGTTCGTGAGAGAGATCTGTTCATGTCTTCGTCAAGATCCGTTCAGATTAGAGAGATAATTCAAAGAGAGAGGACGAAGCTTTTTGTAAACATTCGAGAGAGAGAGAGGCACAGTTGATACTTTGTGTGTGGGCTAGGTGCAACTTGCTTTTTCAGAAGGAGCTTTCAAAAGCTTCAAATTTTAGCTTCTGCATGAGGAGCTTGGGTGAAAAGTAAGATTGAAAATGAGTTTTTTTTTTTTTTTTTTCAAAGTTTTCCCAAACATGTATTTTTCAAAAATGCTAGAAGCTTGATTGAGCCTTTAGAACGCAGGCCTCTCAATCGCGTTCCCAAATATAGGCAATGTATAATTTGTTAGTACAGACATATAATTTTATCAAAAAGAAGCACAAACACTTGTCAATCCATAACTTATCAATATAGGAACATAAATTTCTTAAAAGAAACACATACATTTGTCAATTTATAATTTGTCAATATAAACAGTATAAATTAGTCAAAATAGGCACACACATTTGCAAGCCTAAGGGCAAATTGACTTCAACTATCAATTACAAAGATTAAGAAAGTAATTTCATATTTAGAATCTATATCAACGAAGTTAATTGATAGGCAGTTTTTAATTAAATAGGGGAATCTACACTAGGTCTTTTTTGATATTTTTTCTAGTCTTTGGGACCTTAGTGCAATTTTCTAAAAAATTTTGGTCCTTATTATAAATCTACGTTTAGAGTAATAAATAAAACTATTACAATTTTGCCCCTATCAAAAAAAGAAAGACAAGAAAGAAGTGAGAAACACCGTTCATAAATGAAGACAAAATAAAAAAAATTTATCAATTTAATTTAGGCTAAAGTATACTTTTAGTCCTTTAAGTTTACATAAGGTATACTTTTGGTTTCTTAATTTTATAAAGTATACTTTTAGTCCTATAATTCTAACACCGTTAATTTTGCTAATGGAAAATATAAACTTAAGTGATAATAGTGTAAACTTAAGTTATGACTGTGTAACTAAATGCTATCAAACTTAAATTTAAAATATGAATAAATGGAAGAATATATAAAATTTATGTAATTAAATTTTGTTAGCCATCACTTAAGTCTACTACGTCAACGTTTTCTCTGTTTGTAATATTAACGGTGTTAGAATTTTAGGATCAAAAGTATAATTTATAAAGTTAAAGGACTAAAAGTATACCTTATATAAAAATTAAAGGACTAAAAATATACTTTAGCCTTTAATTTATAACTCATTGAGTTAACTAATTTTTCATGATAAGTGAGAGTTGATTCATCTGTACTTATAAATGGGAACTGGGAAGAGTGGTTCAAGTTCAATAGTCCCTCTACCAAATTTGACAATTGATATAAACTAACAAACCTTACCAAACCAAATTAAAGTTGCCCCTCACATGGATCACCCCTTGCACGGTTTGAATATCGAAGTTGTCAAGCATCGAGAGATCAAGTAATTAAACGGTTATATCAAAAAAAAAAAGTAATTAAACGGAGAGAATAAATAAAATCGAAAGAAGCAAAAATTCATATATATTGTCAGTCATCACTGGTCTTTTTTCCCCTCTTGAGATTTTAACTCGGAGTTTCTGTCTCAATTATTAATTGAAATGATTTCAAAGGATTCAACCGCAGGGATGGTTCCAGTATAAAATCAGACTTATTAGTAGCGTGTGTGGGGTAGTTGAACCGCATGTCTTGGAAAAATCTGCAAAGAAATAATGAAATATTTGTTTCAAGTAGTAACACTGTGTTTAAGAGATATTCCGTAATCCCCTCAATTGATACGAAGCAGTACTCTCCTGAAATTAAACGAACCCTTTCTGGAACAAAACAAGGTGACTGAACAAGTAGATGATAAAGTAACTTAGGAAGATATCACTATGACTTCTTATTCTCTTCTTATAATGTCATGATGAGGGTATTTATAAATAATGAATCGATACCTTAAAGTTGTGTCTGTGGAAACACTATACCTTTAAAGTAAAGTTATAATCATTTGTTGAATTTATGAACCATGTTCATTCATAAACTAGTACAAATCCTTTAATATATTAGAACATGAGTTCTCAAAACATATTTATTTATTTTAAAACATTCCAATAATATACACAATATTTACAACAAACCGGGCCTAGGATAGCGGTTGAACCCACATGGTTCTTAAATAGCTACGTATTGCTCTCCTTCACTACTCACTTGGCCATGAAAGTATCTGTAGAGACTCACAACTAGTGGCAGAATTAGGAAATTATTTTAACCAGGCTCAAAAAATAAACATATATATTAAACTATTTACTAAATAATATCGCATAACATTGAAAATATAAATAATAACCAAAAATTATAAATTAAAAGATAATATAGTAAGTAAAAATCCTATGATGTTTGGAAGAAGACTCATTACAATGTGCATCACTTTCAAAAATTATTTTTTTAGAAATATCACTTTTTGAAGTTATTTTCTTCTTAAAAAACACATCTATACTTTTTTGTGTATTCTTACTCATCTTTTTCGACCTACAACAAATTTGGTGACCGAAAATATATATTGTTGTTAGTGTTAATTAGTATCTTGTGTCACTAATTAAACATTACTTCTTATAGTACTACTCAATCCACAAAATTAACATTTAAATGCACATACCACTTACGTCAAAACAAAATAATTGGAGAAAATAAAAGAAATATAATATGAACCCCAAAAAATATTTTAAAAAAGATATACAAATCTGATTCATTATAAAATCATAGGACAACCAAATAATAAATCTAAACTGATAAAAATTAGTTATTAACCATCCTCTACATATATATAGTCATCTATTGTCAAAATTCAAAATTCTCTTAAATCACAACCCTAAAATTTTCACTAATTAGTATAATACAAAGAGAAAAACATATAAAATAACTTTCATAAAATGAGTGAAGTGAAAAGAAGTGATTTTGTGCACTTACTTAGTCCTTAAAATGAAGATGAAAAATGTCGGATATAAGATGATACTAACATTTTCAGTAGATACCTCAAACAAACACTTTACTTTCTTTTCACAATACAATAAGTAATGAGCCAAACATTGTCTTAATGAAAAAAGAGTATAATTATAGAAAAGTTAAGAGATTAACTAGGACTAAATTTTTGTTTAAAATATAATATTATATAATACATACATATATAAATATATAAGATAAGAGAAGGTCAGTTAGTCGTAACATGGTTGAGCCACTGCTCACAACCTTCCTCTGCCCTCTAAAGCTTAGCAAGAGAGACACCATAGCCTTGCTGTGGAGATTGACGTATAAGAATTCCTAACCAAAACTGCTCATCTCTTCACATCACCATCATTAACTTCTCTCGCTGTCTTTAATAATGCTGCCAATAATGCTCCTTATCATGACTAGACCTATAAGCTGACATTTCTGGTTGACATTTACGTTACTTTATATCTCTCTTGTGTTTCTAAAATCTAAATAATGCAGATCAGATTTACTATTTAAATAACCTCATATGTCATGCTCTTCACGGTGTTATTCATATATGGACAACATCCTATAGCATTAAAAGTGAGTTCTCTGTTACCTTTTCCTCCCTAATTTTAGGTCTTAAATAAAATAAAGGGGTTTTTTTATTACTGTGGTAGCTTAAGAGGAAATTAATGGACCTAGTAAATGATATGTAGATCAAAAGTCTCTCAAAGCATGTTTACGATTGAGGTGATTTGTGATTGGTGATAGAAATTAAAGAGGTTTTTGTCCGTAACATTTGGAGGTAGGAAGAGAGGAGCAGCAATAATGGCTGGATTGAGCAATAATATCACCAATTAGGTTTCCTGTTTCTTGTAATTGAGGGTCCGGTTCTTGTCGCTTTCACGATGATTGATCAGAAATGTGGGAAGTTCAAAGAGAAAAACACACACACACATATATATATACTTGTACACAAAGAAATTTGACATATTTCTAGCAGAGCCTCTGAATCAGCGTACAAGTATCAACCATATGATCTCCAAGGATGGGAAAAAAAAAAAAAAAAACACACTGGAGCAGCTTGTTTGCCTTATATTGTATGCCCAGACAACGTGACGGACATGCTAAGCCTTCCACAACAACAACTTTTCCGATAACTTAGGTTTTTGTTCCAGAATCTGACTATGTACCAAGCACCATCATTCATAGTATATACTTATGCTGAAGATATATAACATGGGCCCAACCCTTGTTTGAAAATTATGTAATTAAGGTCAACAGCAGGTGCACTTAAAGCCAACTTACCCAGCCCATAATCTTAATAGATTCCTTTCGAGTTATTGGGCTCATGCTGATGCACTATTTGAAAACATCGTGTAACTAAAATCTATAAATGAACAGTGGCCGGAAACTTGTTTCGGATCTGTTTGATTAAAATGGGTATCTGAGAAGGAAATTCGAAAACAGTTAGATGATGAAGCAGCAACATGGTAGGAATGATTTAACCAAAAAAAAAAAAACATGGTAGGAATAATGTGACACGGTATACAGACATCATAGAGTGAGCTGAGTCCACTGGTAAATTCCTCTATTAGCACACAAATGGACGCAATAATAATTAAGTTATAGAAGCTGAATCGTCGTGTACGTGTTTGTATATATATGTGTATAAATATATATGCCCTCAATGACCAGAAACAATCCCTATTTTTATTTTACAAGTCTTATTCCACAGGCCACAACTATTTCCTATAACCATCCAACGTACGTTTTCAATGCGTCACCCTCTCTCCATAACTGCTTTTGTCCAATTCATGCATCACTTAGCTTCTTGCCAGCTGCCAACCCATAAATATCCAATTTTCCTACTGTTATTTAATGACATCCTTGTTTGAGCTCATTTGTTTCCATGTATCCAATACTTGTCTTTAATTTAAGATAATTATAGAGAAAACAATGAACTAAAGGCCTTTTTAGCCTTTGGCTTAATTAGTACTCCCTCCGGTCCTAATTATAAGAGCTAGTTGACTTTTTTGGAGAGGTTAAGGAAGCTAATTAAATTACTTTAAAAAAATTTTATTTTTATTTTTTTCTTTAAACTTATTAGTTTGACTAATAAACTAATATATAATCCCAAAATATTTAACATATGAAATGATTAAGTAACTTATTTAGCTTCCTTAATCTTTCCAAAGAAAGTCAACTAACTCTTATAATTAGGACCAGAGGTAGTATATGTTAATTTTCTGCAATATAAATGTATTCTTAATTAAGTTGGATTTCTTTGTACGTGTGTTGGATCTTGAGCTAAATAATAACTTATTCTATCCCCTTAATTATGGTTTTACTCTCGACCTCGATCGTGCTAATTAATGAAATGTATATGGTCGATCTTTTGTCCCCACCAGTACTTCATAGCTGACTAGTCTCATTGTACATACATGCATACATCCATACGTGTATATAAATAATTAATACGAGAAAGGATTTGCTATATGCCATTTTTGAACGTACTCATCCAATCATATTTATAAAACACTTCCAAAATTTTTCACACACATCAAAGAAGACTTTAATTCTCATTAATTCTACCATAAAATTTAAAAATTTTCCAACTCTATCCCTACTTAACATAATATCAAATGAAAACAAAGTGAGCACAGTAATATAAATGGTTAAATTATGTATTCACTTTGTGCTTTATAAAGTGGGAAAAAAAGCTTGAATACGTTTCAAAGAAGAGTTGGCATTTAAGCCACTGAAGCACACAACTTTATTTCTACTCTCATTCAATGTTTATTGTAACAAGATCTATAGCATATACCATTGATTTTTTATCCACAGACTATATATATCTATAAGCATTTTATTTTTGTCTTTGAAGTAAAAGGAAGAAAAAAATTAAAGAAGTAATGGAGTAATATATATATATATATATATATGAATTGGGCCTCATTAAGGATCGAGAGGCCTTGAAGATGAGAAGGCCTGCAAAGTAGGAAAATCGAAGGAATTCCAATTCCAGGAGTAATCGGCGATGATAGGAAATTGAGCAACTTCATCATAATTGAAAGGCAAGGGATTGTCCAACTCCTCCGGCAACTGCATCAGAGGTGGTGGTGGTTGCCACATGACAGACGACGAAGACGACGTCGTAGCATCAGACAAGCAGAAAACATCATCTTGGACCACTTCTCCGCCGTCACCACCACCTAACAAGCTCTCCCACTCTAACTCAATTCCACTCATCACCGACGACTCGTCTCGAGGAAAAACCATGCCTTCTCCCTCTACCACCGGATCGGACGGCTGAGGCACATCGTTACCAGAGCTCAAGTAATTAGCAAAGACCACGGCCATGTCAATATCGGACCCGTTGGTGTCGGAGTTAGTAGGAGCGTAGTTGGTGGAAACACGCTGACTTGGCGGGAGCCTTGTGGTCTTAGGACGGCGAGATTTGCGGGAACCACCGCGAACAGGGACGTTGCGGAGGAAGCCGCCTTTGGTCCAGTAGCGCCGGCAAGATTTACACAAGTACCTGGGCTGGGACAAGCTGTAGTTGTTGTAGTAACAGAATTTGGTGTTGGAAGAAGAACAACGAGGGCAAGGAGGAGGAGAAGGCTCCACGTGGTGGGGCTTCCACCTGGGGAATGGCTTAGCATCAGACGACGCAGCCGAGAATTCACAACTACCCAACATCATCGTACACATCAAAGGAACAGATCGATGTATGTGAAGTACCAGTGGTGGAGAGAATATTGAGGTCTCAGAAAGAAGGAAGAAGGGTCGTATTAGGATTTAGGAGTGAGAGCCACAGAGCATGTGTGTTGGTGGCATGGAGGGCAAGTTATAAGAGAGCAGAGCAGAACGTGGGGGTAACGTCCCAAGCAAGGAACAGGTGAATTGACCGGATTGGGTGATAATTCTATTAAAGTAATCAAATTAAAACTTGCTAAAATGAGTAGAGTAAAAAAATAATTTGTTTTTTTTTTTAAAAAAAAAGTTAAAGAAGAGGGTTTTCTTGTGAGGAACACAATATAAAGTATAAACACATTGGCGCGTGGAATGGTGAGACGTGGCATATAGGGATTGGGGGAGAGGGGGGGCTGAGAAGAAGTCAAAGAGGGTTACATTTGAAAAGTAGGGAAGCCATGTGGGCCATGCAAGAAGTGCGTGTCAATCACACATACAGTGATGAGCTATACATGCATGGAGTGTTCAAGTGCGGTGCATGGGGTCACGGGGAGAGCAAGAGAAGCCATGAGCACGTGCCCCTGAGAGGTACGTGGCATATCTTCCTTAACCCTAAATCCATAGTTGACCCTCCAAATTAATTAATATATTAATCAATTATTAGTATCATAGTAACAGCCCATCCCCGCGTATACTATATATATTACTGTCTTTTATTCCAAAAAAGTGAACAGCCTTGTAAGTGAAGTGTTGTTTATCTTCGTTTGAATTATCAAGGATTAATTAGAACCTAAACCCTCAAAACACCTGAGCAGTAGCAATGCTATAGTGACCAGATCCGTTAATCCTTTAAAACCAAACCCCTATAAAAGAAGTGTTGTTTACTATTTCAATGAATTCTTCCACCCAATATTAAGCTCTATTCGGTTATTAATATAAGTTATATTTACTTAATTTGATTATATTAAGAAAGTTAGCTAAGTAATTCACCAATATAACATGTATTTTCGAAAATACCCTAGTCAACTTTCCTAATTTCCTCATTCTATTTTCTGCTTGATTACTACTCCCTCCGGTCCTAATTATAGGAGCTATTTACCAGAATTTGGAGAGATTAAGGAGGGAAGTTAAATTAGTTAATTATAATTATTTTCCGAAAGTAACCCTCCTGAAAATTAAAAATCACATAAGGCAAAATTAGTTGAATTGTAAACTGCGCATCTTCTCTGACAGAAAAAGAATCTACGGTTAAGCAGCTAAACAATTTGATATGTATTTATCTGAGAGATATCTAATAGAAAACTGGACATTACTTTAGAATTATTGTTCCATGGTCATAAGCCTCTTTTCTTTTTCTTAAATAGGGGTATTATAGGTAAAAATTGACAAAAGTTAAAACTTACCCTTATAATTAGGACCAAAACCAACTCTAAAAAGTGTTCCTATAATTAGGACCGGAGGGAGTATTAAGGAGCATCAAAATAGTGAGTATACGAAAATTATGTATTATATTTAAAATAAAAATCAACCTGATATGTCTTATATTAATAAGTAGAGGAGGGAGTATTTTGTTGTTGTTGGTTTTTTTTTTTTGAAGAGAGCACTGATTGACCTTGAAAAAGACTATCCACAAAAAGTTAAATGGGAAGAAAGTCGAGTGATCAAGTACCTGATACGGAGCTCCTCTTCTGGGTTCTCCATTTTAAACTTGTGTGTTTCTTCATTCTTCAACCGTACTTCTTTGACAACTTATACCCCTCATCACTGTCACTACTACAAACCCATGCCTGCCACCTCTCTGGTCATGTAATTAACTTACTATCTGAATTCTTAATTAATAGTATGATATTAGAATCAGGTAACAACTGAAAAAGTCGGCTATAATAAATTGCTACATGGCCTGTATATGGTTTGGTGGAACAAATAAAATAAAATACCAGATGATGATACATTCATATACAGCGATGGCAGAGGCGAATATATACAATAATTATATATGGGAAAGAGAGATCCCAGAAATTAACATTCGAAGCACGTGGGGAGTTTAACGTTGCTTTCACTTCTGTTGTTCTCGAGGATCCCTCTCCTCCACGTCTCCTTTTTATAATTCCTTCTCTCCGATCTCTTGCCTTTTCTTATTTAAACCAAATTTATTTGAATATATATTTTGATAATATTCATGCTGTATAAATTGTATGTGTTTCCGTTTCCCAGCAAATTACAGTGCACATCCTAATAATAATAATATTCAAAATTTTACTATCCTGCGTTCCCATGCACTTTTGCTTCCAAAAACCATCATGCTTTAGCCGGGCTATGTAACCAAGAATATACAAACATAAATTATTATAATGTTTCGATCACTTGGTTGGGCAATGTGGTCGAACGAGGGGGGGGGGGGGGGGGGAAAGAGTAATAACAAAATAATTAGCAAGTTCAACAACATATCTTAATCCAAATTAAGATGGTGAGGTGTTTCGTGATATTGGAATAGCCATGTCTCGATTAATATGATAAGTGAACTTTTCCCACCTATCCCGACTCTTAAAGATGTCCCAACCCTACACAACAAGAGATCGATGAGACAAAGTCGGGTTTGGGAGGATCCATTCGCTCATCTCCCAAATGAGTCAAACAAGATTTAAAGTCTCAAAAGCATTAATCAGCTTAAACATGGAGACACACAAAATATAGTTTGTGTAAGTAATCTAATTCATATACAAATAAAATATGATAACTTTCATAGAAAATTCTCATTGTAAATTTATTAAACTAAGTTTTACTTTTTTTTTTTAAAAAAAAAACACTACTAAGGCCAATAATTTTGGTTTAGCAAAATCTAAAATGGTACTGAAATATATGTTTTTTTTTTTTTTGATATAATACTGAAATATATGTTGATGCTTAGAAACGAGAATAGACGCTTAGTTTGTGACTGAATTCATGAACTCCGGTGACATTGACAAGTTTTTTGGTATAAAAAGAGGGAAAGCTTGTTTTTTTGCTATTGCACCCAGTTCATCAGAGCTTCGTCCTGCCTAATCTGAATCGAGGTTCTGTCGGGTGCATACGTGGGAAAGAAGGAAAGCTTGTTGTTTGGGAAATCTTTTATTGTTTTTAAGAGGGCCTCAAGGCCCATTCAATTGAACAATACAAGTTTATTGAGGGAAAGCTTGTTTTTTTTTTGCTATTGCACCCGGTTCACTAGAACTTCGTCCTGCCTAATTTGAATCGAGGTTCTGTCGGGTGCATACGCGGGAAAGAAGAAAAGCTTGTTGTTGTTTGGGAAATCTTTTATTGTTTTTAAGAGGGCCTCAAGGCCCATTCAATTGAACAATACAAGTTTAGAAGAATGGGCCCATAAAGCCCAACTAGAGATATTCTCAGAAGGCTAAACTAAAAATGAAGGAATGGGAAACAATCTTACCCGGCCCTTCGAATTTTGGGAAGTGCATTATTTTTTCTCTCGAGAAACTGAAAACTTTAAATCTCCAAAAAAAGAATTGTACCGAAAAATAGAAGAACTACATCCTTCTTTGTTCACTTATGCAGAGAGCGCCACAAAACACCTTAACTTACGCTGCACCTCAAACGTTAATATATATGGATATAAATATATAGTACCTCTGTCCTTGTTAAAGAGTATGATGATTGAATTGTGTGGCTTAAGATAATGATTAAAATTAGTTAAAAATAATAAGTATGTCAAAAACAAACATTCATTTTTAAGTATGCTTTCATTTACGAGGGGAAAATAAGAGAGAAAAATAAAATAAATATAGTTATCACCAACCTTTTAATTAATATAATTCATATAAGTAATAAAGGGGGAAAAAAAACTCAATAAATGTTCAAACAACTCTATCAAACTTTTATAAAAAAATATCAAGGATACTAATTAAAAGGGATGGAGTCATTGTTAGAAAACATTTCGTTATCTGAAGAGGAGGAGTATAATAAGGACGAAACAAGTGGTTGAGTTAAGTTTAAAGTATCGTGCCGACTTGAAATTAAGGTGAGGGTAGCTAGCCATACGCGGATAGGCCATTACGACTTAATTACGAGCCTTAAATGCTACAGTTATGCGAAGATATTTATAATAATGTGTGAGCTCTAAGTCACTCAAAAAAAGGGAAAACCCTTCCATTGTACCAAGAAAAAAGAACAACTAATGGATGCATTCTCATGCGCCTGTGTTTCAATTTTCAATCTCGTGCATAAAACTTAAATTAACAGTATTTTTTTGGGAAAAAAAAATTTACATTCCTATTTTTTTAAAAGATATATTTAAATTTCATACTAGTTTTATTTTTAAAACTTGTATATTTTAAAATTTAAATATATCCCTGTTACGGACCGGCCCAATAGGCCCAAGTCCAGACCTCGACCCAATAGCGCTTATGAGGGAATTCGCACTATGTTAGGAAGGGATCCGTGATCCCCTATTTTTAGGATCTCATTAATGAAGATTCCCCTACAATCATGGTAACAGCCAATCAGCCCTTGACGGCTCAATCATAGATATCCCCCATTAATAGGGAGATACGCGCACCAAGCTCCTCTATAAATAGAAGGAAACTCTAAACAGGTGCACATGTTCTATCTTATGCTCTTATTACTTTCTGCCACACAGAGCACACACCCCACTCCCCTGGCTACGTGCCTTCCAGTTTGCTACGAACTACGTGGACTTTGATCCCTTCGAGGGTACGTAGGCCCTAGGCTTGACAACCTAGTCAAGTTCAATCTCTGTGTTCTTCATACAGAACATTGGCGCCGTCCGTGGGGACTGTAAACTTCAATCCCCATGACTACTGATGGTGAGCACTAGAAGCCACAGCAGAAATCCCCAACTGATGGGAGGAGACCTACAAGCCAGCCGCCCGCCGCCAGCCCAGCCGCCGGCACCACCACGGAGAGGAAACACCCCAGAAGGACATGTTACTGACACGATGACTTCCTCCCCTGAGAGGGAACAGCCGCTCCATGAGGAGCTGCCGCAGCAGGAAGACTAGCGACCACAAGGAACACCCGCGCCGTCTCCAACGCGTGATGTCCGGGCAGTTGATGCCGACGTCCGCATGATGCGAAGGACACAGGAATCGTTCCTGCGGCGCTTGGAGAACAAGGAAAAACACGATGACCTGCAGAGGCGGGCTGACTTTGAAGCTATCGGAAAGATGATCCAGGAAGCGCTCGAGAAGGACCGCTGCGAGAGAGGCCGCCGCAGGGGTCATGGTCGTACAGGAGAGCCCCGGCAGGTGACAGCAGCTCCTCGAGCAACTTTGAGCCGAGGAACCCACGCCGCGGCAACGGCGAACCGAGGCGACGCCCGAGTGCAGACCGGGGCAGACCACGGTCCCCGGGAGACAGAGAAAACCACGGTGTCGGTCCTAACCGCACTGATCGGCAGGCAAGGGAGTATCGAGATCGAGAAGAGCCCCGCGCGGAGGACAGAACTCCGAGGCCTCGCCACGGATCACCTCGGGAATATCGCGTGACTTACCTGTCGGAGACTGGAAGATCCCCGTTTTCGAGGGAGGCGGCAACCGCCCGCTTCCCAAAGCGCTTTGATTTAACCACCCTGCCGAAGTACGATGGGAGTCAGGACCCGCGCAACCACTTGGTCACCTTTGAAAAGCTCATGTGGGTCCGGCAGATCAGCGGCCCAGTTATTCAGCGCCTTTTTGCAGCTACTCTGGACGGGCCGGCACACAGATGGCTGACTTCCCTCCCGGACAACTCTATCCGAGACTACGAAGACCTCGGACGTAAGTTCGAGCTGCATTTCGCTACCAGCAAGAAACAGCCGAAGACCACCTTCACACTGAGCAAGGTGAGGCAGAAGAAAGGCGAGACCCTGCAAAAGTACCTAGACCGGTTCCGCGACGTGGCCATGCATGTAAAGTCACTGCTTGAGGACGTCCATGTGCACTGCCTAGTCAACGGATTAGACCTATCATCCCGGCTGGCTCGCCATCTATGCAAAAACCCAGTGTACACCTTGACTGAATTCTACACCGAAGCCCAGAAGTACCTGGAGATGGAACAGATGGAGGCAGCCAATGCCGATGAACCCGAACAGACCAGGAAGAGTCCGCCCAGTGACGAGGAACGACCAAGAAAGGCGAAGACCGACCACAGACGACGGAGCCGAGACAGCCGAGCCAAGGCTGACCGGGCCGACCAGAAGGCCAAGTATGACAGCTATACCCCGCTGAATGTCCCTCGGTCCCAGGTATGGAAAGAGGTAGCCCAGACCGAGATGAAACGGGTGGAGAGGCCGAGGCCTATCAGAGGACGCTCCAACACGGACCGATCCAAGTTCTGCAAGTTCCACGACTGCAACGGCCACACGACCGACGAATGCTATGACCTCCGCGACGCTATTGAGAAATTCGTGAGGGAAGGAAAGCTACGTCAGTACGTGATCAAGACCCAGGGAAGGGCAAGGGGGAAACGCAGTGACCGCGGCCGCTCCAGAAGTCCGCCCAAGGAGAACCGAAACCCAGGAAAGAGGCAGAAGACGGCCTCAGACGATGAATTTCCCGACGTAGACTTCCAGTGCAACGTCGTAAGCGGAGGATTTGTCGGAGGAGGGGACACTATAAGCCAGCGGAAGAAATACCTCCATGGAGTGCTGACCGTCCGAGACCTCCCCAAATTTAAGGAAGATCCCAAGAAGCCTAGGCCACCCACTTTGACTTTCACCGATGAAGAGCTGAAGGACGTCATACCCGGACACCTAGACGGACTGGTAATCACTGGAACTTTGGTCAATTGCCGCGTTAAAAGGATTTTTGTGGATACAGGAAGTTCGGCCGACATAATAAGCTGGGACGCCTACAAGAGGATGCACCTCGACCCTGAAGATCTCAAGCCGTGCAAGACCACACTGGTCGGCTTCAACGGCGAGCAGTCTTTCCCAAAAGGCTACGTCGACCTCAGATTGACCCTCGGTACTAAAGAAGCCTTCAAGTCGGAACGGGTAAGATTCGTGGTCGCCAACTTCCGGTCCCCCTACAATATCATCCTTGGCAGACCAACGATCCACAAGTGGGACATACTAGTGTCCACCAAGCATCAGAAGATGAAGATGGTGAACGACAAGAACCAGATAGTCGTGGTGTCCGGAGACCAAAAAGAGTCTAGGCAGTGCTACTTTGAAGCTCTCCGGGTCGAGAAAGGAGGACCCTCGTCTCCACATCTGCTCGGATCCAAGGAGCAAGTGGCCGAAGCCGGCTCGGGAAGAAGATCGCGGCAGCAGGTCAACATGGTGGAGCTCGACCTCCGAGAGCTAGATAACCTGAGGCCAGAGCCGGAGGGAGAGCTGGAAGAGATAGTGCTAGGCAAAGACCTGTCCAAAACCGCGAAAATAGGCCGAGATATGGAGGACGGCCTAAAGGCTCTCATGATCCGCTTCTTAAGGCAAAATCAAGACGTCTTCGCATGGACCTCGGCCGAGGTACCCGGCATCGACCCCCACTTCTACTGCCACAAGCTCGGCATATGGCCGGGGTCAAGACCCGTGGCCCAGAAGAAGAGGAACATTGCAGATAACAGGCAAAAGGACCTGGAGGATCACATAGAAGAACTCCTAGAGGCCGGCTTCATTCGAGAGGTGCAGTACACCACCTGGCTATCCAACGTGGTCATGGTCCTCAAACCCAGCGGCAAGTGGAGAGTCTGCGTCGACTACACCAACCTCAACAAGGCCTACCCAAAGGACTCATATCCGATGCCTAACATCTATAAGCTCGTGGACAACTCGGCCGGGTACCAGCTCCTCTCCTTCATGGATGCCTACTCCGGTTATAACCAGATCGCCATGCATCCAGATGACCAGGAAAAGACCGCCTTTATGACTGATAAGGCGAATTACTGCTACAATGTGATGCCCTTCGGACTGAAGAATGCCGGGGCCACCTATCAGAGGATGATGAACCGGGTTTTCGACGATCAGATCGGGCGCAACATTGAGGTCTACATAGACGACATGATCATCAAGTCGAAGCTTCCAGAAGACCACATCCGGGACCTAGAGCAGACGCTTGAAAAGTTAAGAAGACATCGTATCAGGTTGAACCCGGCCAAATGTGCCTTCGGAGTTCCGGTTGGAAAATTCCTCGGATTCATGCTGACCCATCGAGGGATCGA
Organism: Acacia crassicarpa; assembly: GCA_034222035.1. Lineage (NCBI taxonomy): Eukaryota > Viridiplantae > Streptophyta > Magnoliopsida > Fabales > Fabaceae > Acacia > Acacia crassicarpa. The sequence goes on from JAWXYG010000003.1 coordinate 12,187,443, forward strand.
AGCCAACCCAGACAAGTGTAAGGCCGTGCTCGACATGCAGCGCCCGAGGACGAAGAAGGAGGTACAGCAGCTAACAGGCCGGCTAGCCGCCCTGACGCGGTTTCTACCAAAGTCGGCCGAGAAAGCCCTACCTCTCTTCAAGTTGCTGAAGAAGGAGACTCGAGGCGGCTGGAACCCGGACTGCGACGCCGCCTTCTCAGAAATCAAGAGATGCTTGGCAACCCCGCCGGTACTCACAAAGCCGGACCCCGGAGAAACCTTATTCCTCTACCTCTCAATCGGCAACGAAGCCGTAAGCGCCGCCCTAGTAAAGGAGTCCGAGACCGGGCAAAAGCCGATATACTTCATCAGCAAGGCGCTACAGAGCTCTGAACTCCGGTATCAGAAACTGGAAAAAGTGGCTTTCTCCCTGCTTACCGCGGCACGCAGACTCCGGCCCTATTTCCAGGGACACCGGATCGTTGTTCGAACCAACCAGCCAATCAGACAGGTTCTCCACAAACCCGACTTAGCCGGGAGGTGACCAACTGGGCCATAGAACTCTCCGAGTTCAACATCACGTTCGAAGCCCGCCAGGCGATTAAGTCCCAAGCACTTGCGGACTTCATCTGAGAACTCACACTGGCCACTACAGATGATGGGATTTGGAAGGTCTATGTTGATGGCTCATCCAACGCAAAGGGCAGCGGCGCAGGAGTCATCGTAAAAAGCCCACAGGGGGTAGCCACCGAACATTCTCTGTAGTTGAAGTTCCAGACCTCCAATAACCAGGCTGGGTATGAGGCCCTTTTGGCCGGACTACTTCAGGCCAAGGATAATGGCGCCCAGCGGGTAAAGGTTTTAACCGACTCGCAGCTCGTCGCGGCTCAGGTAGACGGCACCTATCAGGCGAAAGGCCCACTAATGGCAAAGTACCTGAACAAAGCCAAAGAACTCATGGCCGAGTTCAAGGAGGTCACAGTTTCCCATATACCCAGAGAAGAGAACGCTTGGGTTGACATCCTCTCTAAGCTCGCCAGCACGAAGGGACCAGATAACCATAGGACCGTGATCCAGCAAATCTGACGGAGCCGAGTTGCATCATGGCCATCTCGGCCGGGGCCGATTGGAGGAAGCCAATTGAAGACTACCTCGAGAGGGGAATTATCCCAACCGACCCGACCGAGGTAAAGAAGCTGATCCGTGAAGCCGCCCTCTACGCCATGGTGGATGATCAACTATACAGGAAGGGACTCCATTGCCCCATGATGCGTTGCCTTGGCGACTCAGAAGCGAAATACGTGCTGGCCAAGCTACACGAAGGCGCCAACGGTCACCACATGGGGGGCAAGGCACTCGCCTGGAAAGCATTACGCGCCGACTACTATTGGCCCACTATGAGTCATGACGCCATGGAAAAAGCCAAAACGTGCGACAGTTGTCAGAAGCATGCTAGGATAATATGGCCGCCACCCTCGGAGTTGAAAGGAATGCCAACCCCCTGGCCCTTCTACAAGTGGGGTATGGACATCCTCGGATCATTTAGGCCGGCACAAGGGCAATGTAGATGGCTCATCGTCGCAGTTGACTACTTCACTAAGTGGATCGAAGCAGAGCCACTCGCCACAATAACCTCGGCCAGAGTGATGAAGTTCTTCAGGCACAACATCGTCTCTCGTTTTGGGATACCAGCCGAGGTCGTCACGGACAATGGCACCCAATTCATGGACCATCGGTTCCAAGCACTAATGTCCAACCTGGACATCAAGCAGCACTTCTCGTCCGTGGAACACCCCCAGACCAACGGCCAGGCTGAAGCCGCCAACAAAATCGTCCTGGACGGACTAAAGAGGCGAATGTTGCAAGCCGAGACCAACTGGACCGAGCAGCTCCACAGCGTCCTCTGGGGATATCGCACGAGCGTGCAGTATTCGACCCAGGAAACCCCGTACAGGCTAACCTATGGATGCGAGGCAATGATACCGGTTGAAATCGGACAGCCATCCTGGAGAAAGGTCAGAGCCAGATAGGAAGGGCAGGAATCGAATGACGACGCCTTAAGGACAGACTTGGACCTCATCGACGAAATCCGGGTCACGGCTCACTGCCGGGAGCTAGTCGCCAAACAACTACTCGCGGCTAAGTACAACAGAAAGATCCGACCCCGGTCTTTCAACCGAGGCAACCTCGTACTCCGACGGGCCGATATAGGCAATAAGAATGCCAAGGACGGGAAGCTGGCGGCAAACTGGGAAGGGCCGTACCGGATCAAGGAAAAACTCGACGGAGGAGCATATACCCTCGAGACTTTGGCAAGAAAGCCAATCAAAAGGACTTGAAATGCCGACAAGTTGAAGATCTACTACAGCTAAATCCTTCCTTGGCAGTGTTTGTTTACTTAGCAATTGTCCCTTTTGCCTGCATGTCTTTTCTTTTCGTTTAAAGTCCAAGTTATGTCATTTCTAATTACAATGCTTTGTAAAGCCCCTTAGGGCTATTTTTCTTATCAATAAAGGATCCTGTTGAGCAAATTACGAATGTGCACAGTACTCGCTTAAGCATGAAGCCGAAGCCGCTAAGCTCGGCCCAAAACAATAAGTCGAAAGCCGAGGTCCACAAGCCCGGCACCGGCGAAAGGCCCCGAGGTTGTGAACCCGGCCACTAACAAAAACATCTAGATGTACGAAAACCAGCCGTTGTACTCCGACAGGCATTGGTTAGAGCTCGGCGAGGGCGCCATCCGTGGCCCTTCGTGAAATTGACGCGTCAACGCTCGCCCGGCTAAGCAAGCAGCCTACCATGCCGACCCTGATCAAGTCAAAATGTCCGATCTCAGGAAAATGAAGCCTCGATTAGACACGTGGTAGCCCTGCCCTTACGCCGGCTCGAATTAATCCGACTACACGAAAGTTGGAGTCCGGCTATTTGAAAGCCGGGCCGAGGCAGTACGGTTAGTTAGGCCTGTCGAGGCTGAAACAAGACAACCTTGCCCTAAACTCCCGCACACCAAGTGTGGTAGAGTGCGTGCGGCTTGCAGCCGATACAAAACAAAACTTGGACAAAAGAGGGACAAATCTACCCATTGTCTGTGACGTCTATACGGCCTATATGGTCAAACACACACAGACGGCTGACAACCAGCTGCACTTAGACAAAAGAGTGATAAGCTTTCCCATTGTCTAAGGTACCCAAGCTCAGGAAGCCGACCGAAATTTGAACCTAGGAAAAAGAGCGTTCTAATTACCCATTGCCAGGGAGCGGCCCATACCCGCATAAGCGTACACAAACCAAGGTAGGAGGATGACGTCGAAAAATATACCATTCGTTGCCTATGGTACCTAGATACGCATTTAAATCGTTCGACAAAGGGACGAATAGCAGTCAACGAAAGGCAGGCTAAGACAAGAAAAGCTATTATCATAAAGTCTGTACAGAGGGCACGAAGGCCCGAGTCGTTCAAAAAAATACAAGGGCACCAATGCCCAAAATAAACAAAAAGCAAACAGAAGTAAAACTACTCAGGCGGGTCGGCCGCGGCATCAGGCGTCTCGGGGGGAACGACATCAGCAATAGCCGGATCCTCAGCATCACCCTCCACCTCCGCAGGATCTTCGGCGACTTGGGGCTCATAGGGAAGGAAGGACCCGTCCTCCTTAACAAAGGCACGATGATCGTACCCTCCCACCTGAAGCTCGACCCCGGGATTGAAATGCCGGATCTGGAGTAAGGCCTGCTTAAAGCAGACCTCGGCAGTCTGCACCAGGACATCAGTAAGCTCCTGGGAAGTCACCTTCTCTGCAGCAAGGGCTTCTTCAACCGCCTTCTTCTCCCCGGCCAGAATAGCCAACCGCTCCTCCAGAGCCTTGATTGCAGCCCGGCTTTCGGACCCCTCCTTCAAAGCCTGAGCATGCTCCTCAGCAACCCTATCGCCCTCCATACGGGCGAGTTGAAGCCCTTGGTCAGCTTTTACAGCCGCAGCCTTCGCGGCATCCCGCTCCACCCGAGCGGCAGCCAGCTCCACCCGGACCCCATCCAGCTCCCCCAGGGCAGCATCCCACTCGGCCCAGCCCTTGGCGAGCTCCTCCCCTACCGACCTAGCCTTGGCCTCAGCCACCTCCAGCTCCTCCTGCAGGTCGCTAGCAAATGCGGCCTTGGCCTCCGCCGCCGACAAACCCTTAGCCAACTCCTCGACCTGCGCCCGCAGCCTCTAGACGTCGGCATGGGAACGAGCATATTGCTCCTGGACCAGAATCAAGGCTTGGTTGTATCCCACCGCCCGGCAAAGCTCCGCTTGGTTCCTGTGCAGCTCATCCAGGGCCGGCCGAGTCAGTGTGGCGCAGCCGGTGAAGTGTTGGGGAGGCATGAAAGCGGTAGAGACCTCAGGAACTACCCCATCGCGCCATAGATGGCCACGAGGGAGAAGAGACTTCGGGAGCGGTGGAGGCGGAAGCGACGAAGAGGAAGACAGATTCGGCAGGGAGGCAGAAGGCTCATCGACGAAAAACTCAGCCTCAACCTCCCCATCAGAAATCGAGCCCTCTTGCCCCTCAGAAGCCTGAGACTCAGGCGCTGGGGTAGGACCAACAGCAGCAACCTCCTGGCCCTCCAGAGCCGGAGTCTCCACCACGGGAACGGCCTGTGGTGCCGTGACGGAAGAAGGGCCATCAGCAGCAGAACCCTTAGCCTTCTTGGAAGCTGGAGCAGCGGGAGCACCGGCAGCAGAAGAAGCCACCCGTTTCTTCGGGCGACTCGAAGGCGCAGCGGCCGCTCTTGACAGGCGAGCGTACAACGGCAGGTCATCCATAGTCCTAGCTGAAACAAAGACAAACAGAGTAGGTCAGAATCCACAAATTCAAAAGACCAATACTGAAGCAAAAACAAACACAACTGCTAAAGATCCTACAGGAAGAAGGCAGCGGCTCGGCGGATATGTAGAAGCCAGCCGGCTGTACACCATACTCGGCCACCAAGGCCTCAAGCCGTGGCAATACAAAAACCGATTCCGGCAGTAGATTTTCGAGCGGAATCTGGTAAGAGATGGCCTTAGCCTTGTAATGACCTTCCCCCCAATACAACGGGAACCGACCGCCCTCCTCCAAGAACCACGGCCGCTCCCCCGGGACGGCCTCAACCTTGAAGAAAGCCCCCTTAAACCGTTTGAAGGAGTCAGAAAAGGGCGTCATCAACTGGCGCTCCGGGTTGACCCGGAGGGATACCATGCCCCTCAACTTGTCAACCCCCTTCGACGGGCTAGGGGTAAAAGGTCCGAAGAAGTGGAAAAAGAGGTTAGTGGTACAGGGGATAGGGAACGGAAAATGGTCGCACAACCGTTCGAAGGCAACTAGGTATCCCCAACCATTCGGATGAAGTTGGGTCGGGGCAAGGCGAAGATGCCGCAACGCCTCCATTTGGAAGGGGGAGAAAGGGAAAGAAACTTGGACCCGCGTCAAGTAGTCCCGGTAGAAGAAGAAGAAGTCCGGCTGACCCTCGGACCGAGCCGCACAAACAGGCTCCTCAGGCCCCGGACGCCTAAGCACACATCCAGGCGCGGCCGGGACCTCCAGCCGTGTTATGTCCGCCTCCGACATCAGTGACGTTGTAGCAAGCACGTCGTGCGATACCTAGCCGTATCGACGAATCAAGGCTTCGGGCGGACTGGAAGAGTCCGAACCACCGGCCTCCGAACACTTTTTAGAAGATCCAGACTTTGGAGCCATAAATAAGCCTATATGAAAATAAACAAAGCCGGTATTAGCAAAGAAGCAGAAATACCTGGCACAGGCATAACAGCAGGTACAAAAGACGGTCGACTCGGACGAATGGGGACGTGTGAGGGAACAACCGGGGCAGACCAATGACGACACGAGCCAAGCATGGCAGAAGCCTCGGCATCTCTACCACCTGCCATCAATGCGGAAGCCTCCGCCAGGCAGTCCCAGCAGGGACCGGCACAACCCTCTGGGGCGGACGTCGGGCGAACGGTAGAAGAACCCTCGTAGAAATTCAGGGGCTGAGCCATCACCGCCGGGGCCCCGAAACTGGAAGAGGAACCAACCCAGGTCCCACCAGCCGGCTCGAGAGGAAGAGCCCGTGCAAGCGGCCGGAAAGGATGACGTGGAATAGGAACAGAAACCCTTCCCGAAGACGGACGAGCCCCAACTCGCACCGGACGCGCGGCGCCACCTCGGCGTAAAGGATCCAGAATCCCCGAAGTAGGAGGCTCACCCCCAAGAACCCAGAAGGTCATACGAGGAAGGCACGCACGGAGAAGCATTTCCTCCTCCGGCGTCAGCAACGCCCGCGGTCGCGGAACGCTTCTGCCTCCCGCCATAATCAAAAGCCTACGGTACTAGAAACCGGTGTTTACGGGAAGCTTGGGAAGAATTTCGAGTACAATGACAATAACAGAAACCCAGAAAAACCCAGAGTTCTTGAAGAACAAAAACACAGACAGCAAGTCCCAGTATAAACGGTAAAATACGGGAAACTACCGAACAAATGCACAAAGGAATAAGCGGAATACCTGTGTAAGTAAAATGAAAGAGACTGGAACGCTGGAAGACGGCGAAAGTCTCAAACAAAGAGGAATCCCCACTCAAGCTCTAGAGAAATCAGAGAAATTTCTGGGCAAAAGAGTGAAGTAACGGGAAAAAGTAGAAACGAGAAGAAAGAAGGCTATTTAAAAGCCAACACAGGGGCACGACAGTCTATTCCCGCACAGACGTGGCGGGATTGGCACGATGTAAGCGCAATAAATGCGCATTAGCCTCGAAAAACGAGAAGGCGCGGCGGTTGCAGACTCCCTCCACTAAGGATCTGACAGCTGTAAAGCCGCAATAATGACTCACGTGGGGGAAACCCGAAGCGTCCGGAGAATCCCAAAAGGCAAATGGGCAGAAGGCTCGGGAAGGGTAAAAAATCGCCCGAATGAGAACGAACCCGGCGTCCTAGGCAGGGCAAGAACAAGTTGAGCCGACCACAGTTCCGAAACGGAATGATGGCCGCGGCGGCCAAAAAGCCGACCCATTCCGCACTGAGGACCTCGGCCATAATGAGACCGGGGCACTAAGCACCTCGGCCGTCCAGAAGCCTGAACGACCAAGCTGGGGGGTGACTGTTACGGACCGGCCCAATAGGCCCAAGTCCGGACCTCGGCCCAATAGCGCTTATGAGGGAATCCACGCTATGTTAGGAAGGGATCCGTGATCCCCTATTTTTAGGATCTCATTAATGAAGATTCCCCTACGATCATGGTAACAGCCAATCAACCCTTGACGGCTCAATCATAGATATCCCCTATTAATAGGGAGATACGCGCACCAAGCTCCTCTATAAATAGAAGGAAACCATAAATAGGTGCACACGTTCTATCTTATGCTCTTATTACTTTCTGCCACACAGAGCACACACCCCACTCCCCTAGCTACGTGCCTTCCAGTTTGCTACGAACTACGTGGACTTTGATCCCTTCGAGGGTACGTAGGCCCTAGGCTTGACAACCTAGTCAAGTCCAATCTCTGTGTTCTTCATACAGAACAATCCCATACTAGCTTACTAACATAAATATTAGTTAAAGACAATAAAGACGTAGGTATGTATTCCTCATTCTCAATAATTATACACTTGTTTATAATAGAGAACATAAATAGTGAGTGAAAAATTATTGATGAAAGTTAACGAGTGACATATATATTTAAAAAGAATTAAAATGATTAGACCAATTTAAACTTTCAAACAAAAACAAAATTGAGATTGATACAAGTATACTGAACAAGTAAACTGTTAACTAAAACATTTTTTTAAATATAATTACGTTCTCAAAGATATATATGCATTGACTTTGATGATAAAGATTAAATTGACCGGCATTAAGAAATAAATGATATATGCAAAGTGGGTGTATTATACCCAACTATAAAATACTTGGGGTCTGAAACCATATAATCTAAAGCTCTTATATATCTCTCTGCAATCTCGTCTTAATTAACTCTCGGAACGAAGGTCAATCATATAATATAAAGCTCTTATCTCTCGTCAATCTCGGTTTGTGTACTCACACATCTTTAAATTTCAGTATTACTTATATTGTATGCTTTTAAATTAAATTAGAAATGGGCTGTACACGCCAATCCTATAGATATAGGAGATTATTCAACCCACCCCTACCTTGCTCGTGTTCAGGGGTTTATTAATTATTTGGCCATTAGGTCAGTGCACTCATGCTAATATTGCATGTTTAATTAATTACAGGTAGTACTTTTATGCCTGTAATTATAATTATATAGTTTATTCGCTGTTATTTGGAGCTGTTAATAACTGATGCACAAGGCAAACCATTTGACTGTAAATATATATATATTTTTTTTTGGGGGGGGGGGGGGGGGGGGTTATATATGCAGGAAGAAGAGTTCTTCAATACAACTACGTACCGGGCGCAGAGGATACAATTGAAAAGTATTTTGTAGTGAAATAATTTGCAGAATATATATATATATATATCCTACTTTATTGTTCGAATGTTGTACCTGGTATCCCTTGTTACTATTTAGTAAATAAACTCGTCATGATGACAGGAGGAAAGCTGTACCAAGTAGTGTTGCAACCTGTTTGGTGGAGTAGGTTTGTTGATATTTACTGCTGTTTGAAATTAATATATAAACTTCAGTCTCTTTATTATATATATAAATTTGAGTACATGTAAAAGAAATTCCTTAAATAGTAGGAGTGTATATGAATATATAACGTACGCATGCACTTACCGCGAAGACAACGTCACGTGCAAATTATCAAAGTAACTTTCAGCTCGTTTGTTTAATCTTTGAACTCTGAAATTAAATCTTACTAAACGAAAGAAGGGTCCATCGACGCAAGCCTACACGTATACAAGGTGGATCTAGTTTTAAAACCTCCAAGAACAACACTAGGAAATCGATAGTCTCGAATAAAAGAATTGTTCTGTAAGTTGATTCAGGTTGACTGAATAAATACGAATGATACTCTACAGTGTTAGTTTGAATCTCAATCTCATTATTTATATAAAGACCTATATATAGGTAAATAATATAGTAGTACATTTATAAATATGTATATGAGTTAAACCTCTAAGATTATGGGTTTGTTTGAATTAGCATTTGAAAACAACGTTCATATAAATCAAAACAAGCCTCATTTCATATATGTTGGAAAAGTAACTTTTACTTCTAACCCAACGAAACTTCAAACTTAAATGGATGGATAAAATGCTTCAGGCAAAAAGTATATAAAAGAAACTCAAACTTGATGATATTCATGCTCATGCATACATATCAACTTCCACAAAAGCCATCTATAATGTTTCAACATTTCAAAGTTTGGGTTATAGTGTAAAAATACTAATGAATTACATAAAGTGCTTTCAATACCATGAACGTTTCGAATGTGCAAAAATATTTATGAAAATTCAAAATGAAAGCAAATTAATTAAGGAGCACGTACAGTTAAACATTTTTTGCATATATATGCATATGTAATGGTATTTATGATACATTTAATGGTGCGGACATTTTTCTCCTATTTTGATTGTTAATTGTTGCACATTAAAAAAAATATATGATGCTTTTTTTATGAAGGTTTATGAGTATTTTGGGCTGTTTATTAGCTTTTCTTACATTGTTTTGTTTGAACACAATTACTCACCACACCCTGTTCCATTTGATTGATGTCCGTCCAACGAAACGAGTAACTAATTAAGGTGTCATTAATTGTGTGAACAAGGCCCAAGCGTTTAATCCTGTAACGCAGTTAGCTAGTGTGGACCATTGTTGAAAATATATGCCCTGACTCTGACTATAAGGATGAGATTAATTGACCGGCGTCCCCTTTCTTTACACAAGTCCTTATTCAAATAAATGCTTTTACTGTAACTGATTAGGAATCAAGGAAATCAAAGTTTGATTAAGCTCCTTCAAGAAATTAAATGAAACAGTCTGATTAATAGATCATCAGGACCTCTAATGCCTTAATATTATCGGGAACAACTTAAAACCCATCAATTTCTACTTTCTAATTAGTACAGGAGAATAATATAGGTAATAGAGAATAACATCTCTGTAATGTTTTCAATAAATAATTTTGGAAGTTGATTATAACCATTTTGATATTTACGAATTTGCATACTATATATTATAATTGTTTTCATAAATTATATGATATTTTGCACTATCACATTATATTTAAGTATAATCAGACTTTACAGTTGGTAATTTTATTGGGTTATTTTTTAATCCATAAGGATTAAATCCTTAATCGTATTTAAGAAGAACTAAATACCTTCCCCTCGATCCAACATCTTAGAAATTTTATCATATTTTAAAGTCATAAAAATAAGATATCCTCATAGGGAGCGCATAAACTTCAGGAAAACTCTTTTTTTTTTTTTTTTGGTAAATAAAATACACACTCTGTCATTTGACAAACTCAGTTTGGAATGATAATATTTAATCTTATTGCTTACCACTAAAAATGTCTAATTCAATCATTGAGTACAAGTCAACCAACAATTTATTAATAAACAAGCGTGGAGAAATAGAAGTCGGTCACGTTCGAATCATCAAGTAGTCCACCTCATTTTAAAAGCTACAGATATGCCATGTGAAGTTGGCCCCCAACACTGAATATTTAAATTCTGAAAACTGGCTCCACAAGCATATGTACTGTGCTTCAATTCTGGTGATTATCAATTAATTAGTCCTTATTTCCATTCTCCTTAGACATAAATACGCTATTAACCGATAAGCAAAAATCATTATTATCATAGCAACAACTTCCAGTTCTCTCCCGAATTTAGTCTCACTATTATTTTTCACTAAATGAGACTCACTGCAACCTGATGCAGAAGTTGAATCCACACATCCATACTGGATTTTCAAAAGCAACCTGTAAGTGTGGTAGTTGAAAGAGAGGTAGCGAATCCATGACATAAACCTTGGCACTTTCTGCAATCACAAATACATAATTAATATAAAATAATCAATTATCAAACATTCATGTATTCTTATTAAAGATTTTTCAAAAGGCAGGTCATCGTTTTCTTGAACTTTTGCTTTCCCTGCTGGTTTAACTGAGTTGAGGAGGCATATTTAGGATGATCATGAAGATTTGAGGGATATTACTAGGGAACAGATATACATATACTGATACACACACACACATATATATATTGTCTTACTTGGCTAAAGAATCCACCAGTTAGCATGAAGGTCATGACAACGATTGAAGCTAGTGTTGTAGCTTTCTTCACGTCCAGAAATGCTGCACTTATGGTTTGTCCAAGACCCTGCACTTATTGTGCACAAAATGCTTTGTGATCATCTCTAAATTATACTTCACAAGGAGGTAATTAATTACTGGCATGCATGCGGTAAAAAGAAAATTACATGAGCTGCTAGAACACTGAGGAAAATTGTGAGGACGGTGACCGAAAATGCAGAAAATTGCAGCTTCAAGCCAACCATGAAGTAAACAATCAACATGAACACTGGAGGCATTAGAAGCTCCATTGGGACATCACTGGTGTTCTTAGCTAAGAAGTAAGCACTGAGTTTATACATGTCAATCGATCTCTCTTTCACTAGCATTGCTCTTTCTTGTGGGAACATGAAGACAGCAGTAAATAGAGGATAGAAGCCCCAGAACACAGAAAGGAAGAACAATAGCCCTGCCTGCAAGACAAGCAAATAAGCAAATTTTAGAAGTTACATTATATTTTGAGATGACTCCAACAAATAGTTATAGAGCTTGCCTGATCATGGAGAGAAGAAGAATCAGAGTTCCACCAAAGTAGTCCAACAATAATTGCAATTGATATTACTTGGGTTACACGCAGACAGCTGAAATACTCGTGACGCCTCTCCCTAATGCCTCTCATGAAGAGAATGCAAAATTGTTGAGACCAAGTTGCTCCGAAGTCCCTCACCACTGGCCTGCCTTGCATCATCCCACTCTGATCTCCCCTTATAGTCACAGGTTCCAGAAGCATTGCTTTCTCTCTTTCTGCAAGCCTTATTTCATAGGCCTTGACAAGAAACTGCAGGACCAACAAAGTCATATTTTTAGTATGTTGTTTGAGTACAGTATTGTTTTGATTTTGATCCATTGGAAAACTCAAACACACTTCAGTGAAATGGCTGACCTCGTGTACATCAATTGGGGAGGGTGTGTCGTTTTTTATGTTGAGTCTTCTGATTCCACATTGGAACTTATCCTCAAGTTCTGATGGGAAAGATTTGTCAAACATGTTGCCATTTGCAAGGTCAATGAGGAACTCTGCCGGGTTCATGGCTATTAATGGAGAACAACCAATAGAGGAGAAATACATCATTGCATCAGATGCTTTTCCAAAGTACAAAGTGCTTCCTTTTCCCAACAGAATCAACTTGTCAAACATGTTGAACAGTTTACTTGACGGCTGGTGTATTGTTGTCACCACTGTCTTTCCCTCCTAATACAGAAACAAAATCAAGAAAAATGATTACTGCTTCGTCCACTCAGAAAGGAAAAGAACAGATGAAAGACATGGTAGTACTTTTGCAATGTTTTGAAGAATCTGAACAATTCTTGACGCTGTGGTTGAATCTAGACCAGATGTCGGTTCATCTAAGAACAGAAGTGATGGGTTGAGAAGGATTTCTGTGCCAATGCAGACCCTTTTTCTCTCACCCCCAGAAACCCCTCTAATAAATTTGCCACCAATTGCTGTATCTTGGCATCTGAAATAGCATATTTAACATTTAATTTGTCACACCCTATGTGAAGAGTATATTATTCGGAGACTCTGAGTAAAAGGGGAAAAAGATAGTACCTTTCGAGGCATAGTTCACTTAAAACATTCATAACCCTCTCTTTTTTCTGTGCTATTGATAGATCCTTGGAGAGACGGAGCAAAGCTACATATGTGAGAGTTTCCTTGACTGTCAGATGAGGGAACACAACATCATCTTGCGTTACATATCCAATCCTGTGTAAAACACACAATATGTAATGTATTGGGCTCAAACAGCTTTTTCAATTTTGAAGTTATTATGATTTCAAAAGAGCCTGCCTTTATTAATTATACCTCTGCTTTAATGACTTGGTATATGGTTTGTCATTGTAAGTGATAGAACCCCCATTGAACTTGGTCCTTCCGCTCAAGATATTGAGCAATGTTGTTTTACCACCTCCTGATGGTCCCATCAGAGCAAGAATCTCTCCTGGGCGTACTGATCCAGTGATCCCATGCAGAATATGCTTTCCTTCTTCAGGAGACCTCTCACCTTTCTCTGGAACCTTGTATTTCACATCTTCAAACTGCAAGACAATGGAACCACTATAAATTATACGCATATAAAAATGGAAGGTAAGAGTTAATAATAAACTTGTCTATTAAACTTATCACCTTCAGATGTATTGGCAAGCTAGGTTCCATGTGCATTCTTGTCAACTTGCATGAATCTGACTCCTCCTCTTCAGAAACATCAGATGCACCAGCTTCATCTGAAAAACAGAAGAAATCAAGAACAGCTCATTGTATGATGATGATTCTCACCCAACAGGAAGTTTAATGTTCGCATATATGAACTTTTCCTACATAACTGTTTCTTACTGCATTTGGGGCTTGGAAGCTTCAAGACTTCTGAGAGTTCACGTGAGAGTGAGGCGGGGGAAGTGAATGAAAGGGAATATCTTAATTCCTTGCTAGAGGAACCAATTTTAACGTTGGAATCCATTTGATGATAGCTTCCTGCAACATTATTGATTAGGCCATCAATGTTGATCAAGAATTGATCACTCAATGATTTAGCTTTGCGAATGACAGTTCCACCACCACGCGAGTTGTCCGCCCTCTTGTCGAAGCTCAAACTGTGAGCTGCAACATTCTTGTTTTCTCCAGTCCGAGAAATGTGAGAACGTGTACATCCAAACTTTCCATGAGCCATGAAAGTTGCATCACTGCTTAATGTCAGCTCTCTCTTCTCCTCTTCCATTTTTTAAAAGGATGTCTGTTAGATAAAGCACACAAATTAATCACTAGTCAGTGCAAATTAGATAAAATATATGTAAGGTTAGGCAAAGTGATATGAATATATAGTATGTATATGATAAAAAGTGTCAAGAATTTGGAAAGGGAGTTACTTGAGGAATGTACTTGAAGATAGGAATGCAGGACAGTCTATCGTGCAATCTGTAAGGCCATGTAATGTGCTGAATATATATATAGGCCTTTTAAATTGGTGACTTTGCCCTTTGTCAAGGGCATTCTATAGTGACAATGATCAAATACAATATCAAAATACAAAATCTAAGCCACTTTTATAAATTACGGATCCATTCTTCACAAATTTATATGATATAAATGTGTCTAGTTTGTGTTAAGACAGACCAAAGTGATTGGTTTAGAGTGTAGACACTGCCTTCCGTCTTTTTTGTTTTCTCCTCTCTCCCCCCATCCCCGGTGCTTGTCAAAAGAGAAAAAGATGTTTGTACGTATGCATATCTATAACTATTTGATTTAACGTTCACCGACAGACACACATATTTTCTTCAGATTCAATACGACCAAAAGAAAAGGCGGTGCCCAAGATGTTAGGGAATGTCAGAATGAGAGTAAATTTTTTATGGGGCCTCAGAATGGCTGAAGCGTACAGAAACCGCAATATCCTTATATAGCCATGTATATATTGTTCTTTTCCGCATCACCATTAGCATATTCCAAGCTTCATGAACTTATCTAACCTTTAGAGAAATAATAACTTAGTGTTAGTTAGTTTAATGAATCCATTTTCATTGTATGGTCTTTTAGCTAGTATGGCATTAGCTAAAACAGAGTGATTAGAACAGGGGAAGCTGTTTTGGTAACAAATCAATCTGGCAAACCCAAGATTTCCCATAAGAACTCAGCCAACCTGCGACGAGTTCATGAACAGTGATTAGGTTGTTGAATTAAAGGCTTAGAAGTAGGCAACGAGGAGGATTAAAATTTTGATTCCATGTGCATCTGCAGTACAATGATGATATGAAGAAGGAATGGCTGTGACTCGTGATAAGCCACAACCCACAGAACCAAAAGAAGCCACAAGTTGATGGAGGCCTGACCAGGAAACAGTGACATGCAGCCAACTTCACGTACTGTACGAAGTAGATACGCAGAGCTTTCTAGCCAAAGCTTATAAAGATTGATGCCAAACTTAGCCTCATATCATTGGGCACAACACGTGAACAAGTGATCCACTAAAACTTGAGAAGAATGGGAAACGACCCTTCTGTGGTCGAGACAAGAAAAGCGAGTTCACTGTGGGAATAGACTGATCAAGGAGTACGAGCTTAAAGAGAGTGGACGATACTGAGTGAGATGTCGTTTTCGCTAACGTGAGCGGAGCTTATCGGTAATGGCCGGTACAATATCGAAGTACATAGAGAGAGAGAAGCGTGTGCTTCAAGAGAGTTCGATTTTGACGGCATATGTGTGTGTACGTTCCTTTACATTAGGTGATTAACAGTTCCGACCATGGCCACCGTTTTTCCATGGACCACCGCCACCAAATTCAAGCAGACCATTACATGGATGCGCTTGACGGCTTGAGTGACGTTATTATATATGTCCTCGCAAACCCGCCATATTAGAAGGTAATCTATGTAATATCTATCAAACATGATATACCACTGTAACCTGATCAAGATCGAGTATTGGTGTTTGAATAGAGTGTATGAGTCCAGGAGTAAGGATTGGCGGGCCCATATCTATCAAACACGATGTTATGGCCATATGGGTGAGTTGAGATGAAGGCGCGAGTAAGGAGACTCTAGTAATAATATTTTTGTTGGTAAAGTTTAAATCCGAAATCTGAATCAAGAGATGGTTGTTTTTATTGCCATGGAATCAAGAGATGTTGAAACCTTACAATGGGGAATGTCCCAAAAAGAAAACCTTTCACCGGAATCAATCATGCTTCATTCTTGTGGTTGTTAATATTTACTGGGGAATTACCAACCGACAGAGACCAATGTTTGAGTGTCGTGTGCGGGAAAATTGTACACTACATTTAATATTGGATAAAATCTTGAACATGACTGCTTCCTATAATAAGTTAATAGGTATCTTCAACTTTTTTTTTTTTTCCAGAAAATATGTTTCATTAGAACCAGGGGCGGAACCAGGATTTAAAAATAGGGGGCGAAAATTACAGAATAAAATCTAAGGGAGTTAGTATTTGAGGGGTGAAAATTATAGAATTGGACCTAAAATTTTAGGAAATTATACTTCAGTCTCATAAATATTTCAATATTTTCAGTTTAGTCCCTCCATAACACTTTTAATAGGGACTAAATTGAAAATGTTAAAAATTTTATATGGCAAAATCACAATTTCCTATACTTTTGAGTCAATTCTATAGTTTTAGGGGGCGGTGGCCACCCCTAGCCCTCTAATTCCGCCCCTGATTAGAACTAAACAAGGAGAGATACAAGCTTAAAATAAAAAGTTTGCAAAAAGGGAAACCAAATACATAACAATACAAAGAACTTTAAAAATAATATAACCTTAAAATAGGTGAGAGGGAGTCACCACTACAGCGAAAAACTCTATTGCTTTTATAATTCCTTCATTAGATTTTGTGGGTGCAATTATGTTTTAGAAAGGTTTAGAAGTTGTTTGGGAATAATTTGTTACATAAGAGTGCAGGGTGTAGTAGTGAATTTTTCTCTATAATAAATACCCCCTTGTTAACTGATAATTAGAATTACTATTTTTTTCAGCAAAGTATCACCAAAATTAGTGATTGGAGGAGGGGTTGGGGGTGGTTTAGGTGAGGGGCCCACTGCCATTGGGATCGTTGAGAGGTCCAACCAAGGTCAAGCTCTAGGACACTAGATAAGACCCACTGCTTTGCTTTTTTTTTTTTTTTTTTTAAATGGGACCTAATGGTCCAGATTCGAACCCTAATTGAGGCTGGTAAAGGCCAGCGGGCATGCCATCGCGCTACACTAGGAGCAGGCCCCACTGCTTTGCTTTGACCCTTCTCAAGTCTCAACCATTCACCTAATCCAACTCTTACTTCCATTTTAATTTCTTCATTCCTCATTTAGCGCAAGACAAACACGACCATGCATTCATAAACAGCATCGTTTTTATCTGTCCTCCGTTTTCTAGAAACTAAAATGAAAGGGCAATACTATGAACGGTAGGTTAAACAAGTTTAATTTTTTCCGTTATTGGTACTTACAATTTTTTTTTAATTGCTCCTGGGATATATTGTCCTTGTTTATTAATTAATTAACCTAAAGCTTGTGTCTTGGATTATTTTCTTCAATAAAACTGTTAAAACAACCTTCAACTTTTATAAAAAAAAAGTAACAGTAACCATAGACTATCTTTTAGAGTAAAAGTAACTATAGATTTTCAAAATTAGGGTAAAACGTACTATTAGACCTAACTAACTCCCATATCTATTACAATTTAAAAGTATTGAAAAACACTATTTTAATTGAAAAAAAAATTGTGGCTGCTATGCAATCTTATGATTTTTCGTCTCATTTCCTCTAACAGTTTCTCTCTCTCTCTCTCTATTCTTCATTATCATCACGACATCACCACAACACCACCACCATCTACAATTCCAAAAAAATCAAGGGTTTATGCAAAAACAACTGTTAGAGGAAGAGAGATGTAAAATCACCAGATTGCACAGTAGCCATAGTTTTTTAGTAAATAGGGGAATTTCAATATTTTCATTTTATAATATATAGAAGTTAGTCAGGTTTAACGGTTTTGTCCTGATTTTGAAAGTTTATAGTCATTTTTTCCCAAAAAAATTGTTTATTGTTACTCCTGCACTTATCATAAAAGTTTAAAGTTATACTAACACACTAACCATTTTTTCCCCTTATGTTTGATTTTTTTGTAAAAATAAAAGTTATTTTGCCTTGTCCTAGGTCTTGGCATGGACTGCGGTCTAGTGAAAACTTAATTCGGTCAACCTTAGCTGACGCTTTCCATATCTTGTGGTAGAGGCGTAAAACCGTTTGATGAAATTTTCAAATTTTTAATCAAATATTACCTTTAGTGCTTAATATATATAAGATCTAGTTTGTAATTTAAATTAAATTACAAATAAGATCTTATATTAAGCACCAAAGATACTTCTGGACCCCAAAAAAAAAAAAAACACTAGAGATATTAATAAAAGTTCAGTGTTTTGGACAAAAGCTCATATATGGTAGAGCCATGCATACATAATTTTTCCAAAAAAGGCGTCAATTTTAATATGATTAATATTAGACTAAAAATTGCACTATAAATATAAGTGGTGCTTCCTATTTCATGGCTATTGGCTAATAAGTTGTGCCATTGCAAAGCTTGAGACACAAGTTTTTCTGATCCCGTCAATGTTGAAAACGTAGGAAATAGGTAGCCAGAGCAAAAGAATTGACCAGTTAAAAAGCATCATGGGAAAATTCAACCTCTATGCTATCTCTCTCAAGATATTAAAAGCAAGTAGTTAATGTCAGTATAATTAATTAAAAGTTATAATTCCCCACGTTAAGCCCTCATTTATTTTATTAATAATTCTATTAAAAGAAAAGAGAGCAAGTAATCGGTTTTTAAAAAAGCAAAGAAGGCTGTGAATACAGAAGCGCGAGAGGTATATGTATAGACGTACTATAGTGATTAGAAATGAATTAGGAAGAGGGTTTGTTTTAATTTTAATTAATGAATAATTAAGGAGTATGATGTAGAAGTAGAGTAGTTGACATGTTAAATGAGAGTGAGTACGTAGCTAGGGTAGTTCAGACTTCAGAAGCTGCTGATGAAGGTGGTGTTGGTTGGGACTTGGGACAAACTAACCAAGTCATAACTTATATATAACATACCCCATAGTTAATTATTCTTTACAAATTAATGTCTTCCTTCCTTATTATTATATAACATGTTTTTAATATATTAGAATCCAAATTCTAGTAAAAATTAATCTCTCTTTATTTCAATCATATATCTATATATATATATATGCATTTTCTTACTCCCTAATTTCGATCACCCTAATTTATAATTCTTTTTTAACCTAATCGAACCATCTAGAACAATTAAGGGTCAATTCAAAATTTGATTATATAAGGGCCAAAGTTGAAATATATGTGTGTGTAAAGTTAGCATAAATTTTGGACATGACAATGTAATATAACATTCACCAATAAGATATATAGTTGACAAAAATTTGAAAGGTTGGGATGTTGATGCGTCATGAACGTTCTCCTACAAGCACTTTTAGGATTGAAATTTGAAACCAATTCAGAAGCCAATTTTTTCTACTTTTTTATAAGCTATTATCGAAAAATATATTTTTTAAATTCATTTTTATCTTTTTTTTTTCCTGAAACTATTCTTCAAAAACATGTTCTTAAAAAGTACTTTATGAAGAAGCACATTCCGAAAACTAAAACATTAAAAACAGGTGTAGGAGGCATGAGAATCGCCTATTTAGCCTGCCTAACCAGGTCGATAAAAAGCACAAGTTTGCATAAATTTGGAAAATAAAAATGCATAATTCCAATTGCCAATATGATAATTAAAAAATTTTAAAACTTGGGGGTCCATGTATCATGTCTTTTTCTCAAGGAAAATTATCATTTAGTCTCTATAGAAGCAATTTTATTTCAATTAATCTCTAAAAGATATTGAAATTTCACTATTGTATCCCTTGAGTCAAAATGAAATGAAATTTTATTGGTGAAGATAATTATGTCCTTGTTTTGTTTTGTTTTTTTTCAATTTTCTTATTCATCTCCCCCCCCCCCCCCAAATACACACACTATTTGTCTAATAAATTTTCTTATTTATCTTGTGAATGACCAACATTTTTTAATCCCCTGAATTCTTTTAAATCACTTTATTTGTCTTATAAATATCTTTATCTTTGTTAACTCGATTTTTTTGAATTTTTTTATTTATCTTGTAAATACATTTATTTATCTTATAAATGCTATTATAAAAAAATAAAATAAGGGCATGATTATCTTTTTATTCATGAAACTTAATTTTGTTTTAATTTTAGGGGTACAATGAAATTTCATAATCTTTTAAGAGTATACTAAAATAAAATTTCTTTCATACGGGGACTAAGAAATTTTCCCTTTTTCCCAATTCCTCCTCCCTCCACGGGTAAATATATATATATATATAAAATAATTTTTACTTTATTTAATTTCTGTTAATTTGTATTACAACCTATAATTTATCTCTCATGCGCATTTGGTTCAAATGCAACACGTACAAACTAACCCTAAATCAAATTTTCGGTACATATACTGATACTAAAAACTCCATGTATACCTCCGCTGATCCAAATAATACTCTTGTCGTTTTTCAATCTCAAGTTTTTTCTTCAAAGGATAATTGTAAACAAAAACAAAAACAAAAAAGGAGCTAGCTGGTGCTTTGACGCAGGTGGGAAAAGCATAACAAATGGAGGAACCATATATATCATGAAGAAAATCAAACCTTAAAAAGAAGTAGAGTAGTTAATTAATCCCAAGTCGCAACCTGCTTTTACTTGCCCAGCTAGCAAGTGGGTATGCATGGATCTTCCATTTGGAAAACTTTTTGGCTCCATTCATCAACATAGATTAAATTAATAATTAATCAAATGCCTAGACTAGATTAGATATCTTTTTAATATATATACGTGCAGGTTGCAAATTAAAGGATTAAATTAATGAATGAAGTGGGTAATTTGGACTCTGAAAGTGAAAGTGGAAAGGTATGCATGAACGTTACGTTGCAGGAGATAGGTAGCTGGATTTAGATAATGAAGCCGTCAAATGAGACTTGTGATTCAGGAGCCGTGACGGCGTAACAAAAGCCTTCTAGATGATTATTATTTACACATTTAGATATGTCTTGTAAGCTAACATTCAACGTAAAAGTAAATTTCAAAACAAATTGAAAACCAAGCTAGAAAGATTCAAGAAGAAGGAAGATCTCACTTTTTGTGCCTTTACTTTTTATAGTGTTAAATAATATATTAATGCAGAACATTCTATGGCAAGCCAGGCTTTGGATTTCTCCTTTTGACACACTTCTTTATAATATGTGAAACAACAAATTACGTCTAAATATAACATAGTACCAAATTTTTTACTAACTCTAGTCCTGTGGGAGCTAATTAGATAGTTGATTTTGATTCTAAATGTAGAACTTATTTCACATATTTATAATATTTTTCTATTTTACCCCTGTTAATTGTATATTAACAATATTCCAATAAAAGAAAGATGGAGAAAATTAAAAAAAATTAGGGTGTTTTTTTGGGGATGTCATATTAATTAATTGAACTAACTTCATTAATATAATTAGATATTAGGTAAATATGTCTTACCCCGAGAGGGAGTAATTAAAAATCTTAATTACTACATATTTTGTTTCATCATGCTGGACTGCTTGATGCACTATCTGACCTGGTCTTTGTTTACAATTCAATTGTTTTTCTGTATATGTTACGTGTTAATTTACAAAAAGAATAAATCAAACAACTAAAGCAAACAAATTAAGTTTTTTTAGAAGAATAAAGTGCATATTTGCTTTAATAAAATAGTTTTCTGAGGACCCATCCAATAAAACTATAGTTAAATATTAAAAACTATGAATTCTAAGTCGGGAATAATTGATCATCAAGTAGGGCCTAGAGCGGGAAAAAAATTAAGGACTTCAGACTTGTACCATTATATGATGCAGACGAACGGTTGGATGTAGATGATCCAAGTCTTGATAGCTTCTTTCTTTTTTATTGATGAAGTTTGGATCGGTCGGTCATGAAGAAACAGCCAATTGTCTTAAGATTGACCCAACTATATATATACAAGTAGTGTCGCTATACGCATGCAAATCCAATTCTTCATTCTTGAACTAATTATAATTGAATTGAAAATTACTTAGTAGGAAACATTTTTTTGTTCTCGGAGAGGGTTTTTATAGATCGACAATTTGCTGATTCTGAAAGATTTTGTTTGTTTGTTTGTTCTGTCGTGGGAAGCATAATTGCCGCGAGTAGAGCTGTCAAAACGGGCCATTTTGGCCCGTTAGGCCCTAGCCCGCGTGGGTTAGGGCCAAAAAGCCCGCAGGGCCAAAAAGCCCCCATGTGAAGTAGCCCACACGGGCCAAAAGATAATTGAGCCCTAAGGGTTAGGGCCGGCCCGCGGGCCAAAATTTTTTTTATATCTATAACACATCCATTCATTTGTATTCAGATATGGAAATATAATTCTGGAAGATTACCAAATATTATTCTTAACTCTGTTCAAACATATTACCAAATAGCATCCACAAATATAAAGGTGAGGAAAAGCTTCATGAAAGAAACATCATTTTCTACCCTAATAACCACCCAGAATCTGAATCATGATCCCTTGGTGTTTTCATCCCTCTCTAGTCTTCAATTTGAAATTCTTGATGCCCCTTGGGATTCTGCTGTTAGTGCTTCTTGATGGGTAATTTTACAATCATCTTCATCTAAAATTCACAATCAATTAAAATACAATCACTCAATTAAGCAATCAATTCCAACATAACCGATCAATATTATAAGTACATATAAAACATTATGAAAATTAACACAACATTACCATCAGGATTGAGTGTAAAACCATGCAGCCAATTCCTAGTGCAAATCAACATCTGAAGATTTTCAGGAAGAGTAGAACTTCTATATTTGGTAAGAACACGCCCACCAATACTAAAAGCAGATTCTGATGCCACTGTAGTAATGGGGATACTTAACACATCTCGTGCCATAATACTAAGTGTGGGGAACCTACTTTCATTTAGTCTCCAATAGCTAAGCACATCAAAATCTTCACCTTGACCAAATTTAACTTTTGGTTCATCCAAATAAAGTTCTAATTCACTCTTACCAGCAACATACATGCTCTCGTTCTCAAACATTTCAAACTCCTGCAAAATATAATATATCAATTATCTAGATGAAACAATAATGAAGAAAATATTAATTTAGCATAAAATGACATACCCTAATATATAATTTTGATTTTTTGGGCATACTTCCTTCTCCACTAGACTTGTGCAAGATATTGGATTTGTTGGATGATAGAGAACAACTTGATCCTTTGAGATTGCTTGCATATTCTTCATAAAGCTTCTCAATCTTTTCTCTCACATTTCTAACCTTATCATAAGAGGTTGAAAGATCCAGTTTTGAATAACAAAATTCTAAGAAAACAAGCTTCAAGCGCGGGTCAAGAATAGCTCCAAAAGCTAGGACTACACTATACTGCTTCCAATATTTGTCAAACTTCTCTTTCATTCTCATTGACATATCCCTTATAACATCATCATCACTACACAAATTTTCATTCAATATGCACTCAATCTTCCAAACCTGCATAAAATACAAGTTAGAGGTTGGATAAGATGAGCCTGAAATCATGTTTGTAGTATCATAAAAGGGTTCCAAAAATTCACATATTCTCTCCCCTCTTCTCCATTCTTCTTGTGACAAAATATATTTATAATTCCTATCTAATACTTGGAGAATGTCAAATGCTTTTTCATACTTGAGCGCACTTTCTAGCATCAAATATGTTGAATTCCACCTGGTTGACACATCCATTCTCAAACCAATACTTGTGTCTATGCCAGCTTGTTCCACGCAATCTTGAAATTTAATCATCCTCGCATCTGATGCTCTCACATACTTAACACTTTCTCTAATTTTATACAATGCTTCAGTAGCCACTTTCAAACCTTCTTGAACAATTAAGTTAAGTATATGCGCAGAGCAACGTATATGAAAAAACTCACCATCACACAACAATTTGTTTTGCACACGAAGATGATTTGTTAATATATGCTGCATGTTATCATTTGCAGCAGCATTATCCAGTGTAATAGAAAATATCTTCTTCTCAATACCCCATTGCTTCAAGCAATCAAACAAAGTAGTTTCCATTTCAACCCCAGTATGTGGAGGCTTCATTCGACAAAAGTTCAGAATCTTACTAATTAATCTCCAATTATCATCAACAAAGTGAGCTGTTAAACAAATGTAACCTTCACTGGTAGTTGCTGTCCAAACATCTGAAGTTAGACACACTCTATTAGGAATCCTGGACATGCTTTGCTTAAGTTTTTCTTTCTCTTTAACATACATTTTCCGAACATCTGACACAACGGTATTCCTAGAATGCATCACAACATTAGGACTAATATAATTTATCCAATCTCTAATCATCTCATACTCAACAAAATTATAAGGCAGATCATGATAAACTATGGCTCGTGCAAGCTTTTCTCGATGGACCTCTTGATTAATCTGTTGTGTACTAGACTTTTCATGTTGCTCATTTAATTCAGAGTCTGTAAAAAACTTACAAACGGGAATATGACGACCCAAATGTGAAGTTCCATAGCTACTTCCAGTCTTAGGATGTCTACCAATTACATATTCAGCAGCACAATAATTACATACAGCCTTTTCAAAACCATCCTTGTCCTTACCAATTTTTGTAAAATGCTTCCACACATTAGAGATTTCTTTTTTATTTATCTTAAAACTTCCAGAAGCTTCAAGTGGAGTTTCAGATTGAACTTCATCATCCATTATAAATTCTGCAAAAACAATTTTTTTCATGTAAACACAAATAATAAATTTATATTATAATTTCTTGCTTGAAATAATTAGACTTGTCATGGCATAGAAGGTATGTGTAGGCTAACCTGGTATATGCTTGAGCAAAGCTTAATCTGGAAGCCTTAATATCTAGCCTCTCCAAATGAATCACAAGCTAAGACGTGCTCGGTCAGGGAAGCAAAATGTCAAGGGAAGAAATAAGCCATCCTAATGTCTGAACCAGGGAAGCAAAATCAAAACAAGAAATAATCCATCTTAAACTAAATTATATCAAATTATAGAGTAACAGAAATAAGCTTCTTTTTATTTTGGGCTTGAAGCCAAGACAAGATTGAATGCTACTGAACTTGCTCATAAAGAAAGCAGAAAAATGGAAGGCAGAAAGAAAAACAAAACTTTTAATTGATTCTGCCTGCAAGATGAAACATTTGAGGCAGATGAGTAACAAAGATGAGAGATAATGTATCAGAGTAAATAAACAAAAATTAATGGTGAATGGCTTGCTTGTAAAAAGTAGTGGAGGTGGTATAAGTATTATACCATCCAGCCAGAGTTAATAGAACTGAAGGCTATTCACCATCCAGAGTTTGGAAGAGTAATACTGCTTTTGAAAGTGATGTTCCGTAAATTGGCCTCAAAATCTGGATCTACAGTTCATGAACAATTCAAATTTCTACTTACAGCAGCCAAATTCAAAATTATGAGATGCTCTGTTTCGGTGTTTCCTTACTTAACACAAGGGCAAAACAGGAAGAAGCGTTCATTTTCGTATTTAAAACTAAAAAAGGAAAAAAGAGCAGCGTAACAGAAGCAATAAAGAAAACGAATTCTCCAGACGCTTCTAAACAAAGAAAGAAAGAAAGGCATGGAGGAAGAAACTTACATTAAGCTGGCCGGTGTAATTGGACCTCACGGTCTCGCTTTCGTCGCAAAGCCGATTGAAGAACAAGAACCTCCGAAGACCAAATTTCTTCACGAACCTCGAGAGGAGATGAAAGAAAGAGAGGCGACGCTGCTGATCGACAATTGCACGACGGAATCGTACCTAGTATACCTAGTATACCATTAATCGGAAAACCCAGACAAGTGCGAGTGTGTGACGAGAAAGAGGGCTGAATTATTGAACTGGGTAAATTTGAGGCAAATGTAATTGGGCCCGCGGGTAGCCCTATCTTAGCCCCATAAAAGTGGGGCTTATTTTGGGTTAGGGCCAAAAATAACCCCATCTTATGTGGGCTAAAAATATAGGGGTTAAAGATGGGGTTTAACGGGCTGGCCCGTGGGGCTCAGCCCGTTTTGACAGCTCTAGCCGCGAGAGCTTAATTGAGTTCAAACATCATATTCACTCACGAACTTTTTTACTCCCTCCGGTCCTTTTATACTCACTAACTTTTCTAAAATATTTTAGTTATTTTCTTTAATTACACTCCTCCCTAGTTCCTCGTCTACTTCATTATTATTGAAAAATTATCAATAAAAAAATTGACAAATATCAGAAATAAATCTTACATTTAACTCTAAGTATGTTTTATGTTACTCGGTCCTAATTATAAGACATAGTTGACTTTTTTAGAGAAATTAAGGAAGCTAATTAAATTACTTTAGACTATTTTTTTTTTATTTTTTTGTTCAAACTAGTTAGTTTAACTAATAAACTAATATATAATCTAAAGATGCACAACATATGAAATGATTAAGTAACTTATTTAGCTTCCTTAATATCTCCAAAGAAAGTCAACTATGTCTTATAATTAGGACCAGAGGTAGTAATTAATAAGGATAAGATGGAGTATTTAGAAGAGATAAAGTGATCAGAAAGTGTAATTATGAAGCTAATAAAGAGATAATTAAGTACTACTTTCTCCGAGGAGCTAGCTCTTGAATATGAAAGAATATTGGGAGGAAGCTAGTTACACGAGACGTCATTATCTCCCACTAGCTCTAATTAGGGAGATGAATGACCCGTTCAAACTTAAAGGATAGACAAAGCCAGAGTCCAAACAAGCACAACATCACGAAACCGGCCTCGCTCTTGAATTAAACCCTTAAAATATTAAAGTTAGAGGAAGCCAGAGTTTACCAGCGAATAACGCACACACCATTAAAATATAATCACCCGCCCTAGCTAGCGTCTCTGTTGACCAGGGATTTCAGTAGTAATTTTTCTGCCTTTGGCTTTATATATATATCTATGTTCATCCTCCTCCTCCTTCTTAATCTTCTCATATGAAAATTGAAACTTTATTATTGGCAGCATATATATGGAATTCCCAAATCCCACTGGGAAATCTCCCAGAAGATCCTCAGAACTTCAAGGCCCTCGTCCCACACCTCTCAAGATCAACAAAGAATCTCAAAAGATCAAAAAACCTCCACTTGCTCCTCCAAATCCTCCTCGCCAACCCATTATCATCTACACTGTTTCTCCCAAGATTATTCACACCACTCCTTCTGATTTCATGAGCCTTGTTCAACGCCTCACTGGATCTCATTCTTCTTCTACCTCAACTATTCATGATCCTTTTAGTGTTGCTAATGGTAGCGACGTCGGCGCTACGGTTTCTCCGGCGGCGCGTTTCGCGGCTATAGACAAGGCTGCTAGGTCATCATCGCCCAAGAACTATAATAAGTTGCAGCATCCGAATGAAGAAGAAGGGGTAGAGTTCAATAAGGGGACCACCACGACCACGAGCAAGTCTCATGGGATTTTGTCACCGGGACCCACTTCTCTGTCTCCGATCCCGTCAAGCTTCTTCCCGTTGTCGACGTCGGAGCCCGGCGTGGTTAGTCTTTGTCATGATTTCAGCCCCGTGCTTCAGGGTGGTCTCATCCCTAGCCCTTCTAATTACTTTGTGTCACCTCGTACTATTGATTTATTCAACACTTTATTCAACTAGCACTGGTCAATAAATTCATAGTGTTTATGTTTACTTTCAGTTTAGTTTAGACATTTGGTTTACACATTTCATGGTGTAGTTAGTTTCTCAGACAAACGAGGATTGCATATAGACACACACACGTACAACACAAGTGCGCTTAAATTGGAAATTTGGTTTGATTCTCTTGGATGCTAGCAGATTGGAAACTTCTCGATGGCATTACCATTGATGTATCTTCCTCTCATAATTAATTTCCTTTGATATTAATTAAGTGGGCCATCTATAGTATCTGATGAGATTAATCATAGTTGATGTTTCATATATATATATATATATATATATATATATATATATATATATATATGGCACTGGTTGGTTGGCATTTGGCAATATATATATGATTGCTTCCCGTCTTTCTGTGTTGTTTGCCCCTCCCTTCGTTTTATGAAATTTATATATTTTTTTTAAACTGAATTTAATGAGATTAATTAGTTTCGCCATTTGCTCCTAAATGTCTGGTACATTGAAATCGAGGGGATCGGAATACTTGGAATTGCACATTGTTCTTTGTATCAAAATCATAGATATAGGCATGCGAATCTTGATCATTAAAACCCTACAAGGCTATAAAACTCACAAATATAGCCGGCCTAATTAGGGGAACAATAATTAATGTATCTGGAAAACACAATTAAGTCTACTTCTAGAAGACATTCAAATTATTTAGGCATTCATGATGTTCAGCTTATTACAATAATATGAACCGCGATTGATGTAATTCGTGTAATGAAATGAAGAAATCTGTGGGTATCTATACATTTTTTCTCAATATTTCTTTAAATTTTGGGACAATTACGATGTAATCCCACCAATTTAGGCCCTCTAATGTTCTCCCTCTTATGGCCTTTATAATGTTTTAACTTCCCAAATCTTTTTTCCTTTTTTTCTTTTAATATAGATTGATATTTTATGGGCATGAAATGATGCATTTTAATTTATTTTTTTTATGATTGTTTAAGGGAAAAAATACTTTAAAATTCTGCTCCTTTGATTTATTTTATTAAAAACCGTAAAAAAATCAAAAATAATAATTGAAACAAAGAAAATGGAAATTTTTTTTAGATGTTGGGGTATTATATAAAGCACCAGAGAGCACTAGAGAAATGCACAATAGATCCCCCAAACCCGCAATTCCATATAAGCCGTGTAATAAGAAGGAAGGGGAAAGAGAGAGAGAGAGAGAGAGAGGAGGAAAGCACACCAAGGTCCCAATTAATATATATATATATATATATATATATATATATATATATATATATATATATATATATATCAAAAAAGTCTAATGATAAGTGAAAAAGCAATCATTGAAAAGTGAATGATTTACCATTAATAAGTTAATTATTTGACTTTTCTGATATTATTTTTTTTAATTGGGATCTTGTTGTCATTTTCTAAAAAAAAAGAAGTCTCATGACAAGCGAACAACATGCAATGATAATGTATGTGATATCTTGGAAACACACTTATTGAGGGAGACGAAAACAAACTATTGACTGAAAAAAACATATGTATGTGATAGGAAATTATAATAAGTCATGACATATTAGAAATTCAAGGGACTTCTTAGTAACTAATTTTTTTATGTGGGGCTACACAGTAAATTTTATTCATCACATATATACACTAATTGATGAAGCAGTAGAGATTTAATTAGATTAGATCTTAAAAGCGGAAGATATTTATTAAGAAGGTTAAGGGCATTTTTATTCTGAAAGTTTTTTAAGGGGAAATTTTGTCCTAGAGTGTCAAAAATTGAGCAATTTTGCTATAGCTATTATCCCAATTAATTTTTACTTTTGTTAACCAAATATAATAAGCTAGCAATTCACATGTCATTCACATCATTTTTATTAAAATGTAAATTTGCATGAGAAATCCATATGTCATTTACTTTATCTTTTCTTATAGTTAGATTTAAAATTTTCCAGGCAAATTTACACTTTAATAAAAATGATGTGGATGACAAGTAAATTGTCAGCTTAGCATATTTCGTCAATAAATATTAAAACTAGTTGAGATAACGGGCGGAGTAAAATTCCTCCATTTTTTACGTTTCAAGGATAAAATTGCCCCATGATAAATTTCTGGTGAAAAATTGCCTTGAAGTAAAACCTTATGAGGCAAAAATACCCCTTAACCGTATTAAGAATAATTCTGTGAGAGACGACAATCAAAACCAAAATGTGCTCTTTCGGTGTGTGAGTGATGATGTTTAAATGATCCGGAAAAAAAATGAAATGTTGACATTAACTTGAAGAAAATTACTTACCGAAATGTTTAATTAGTATGATTTCACTAGAGATTCCAAAATGTGGAATAATTTTTATTGTAATTACTTAAAACACTGAGAGTTCTAAATTAATTTTTGTCCAAGTGACATGATCATAAGGAGAAAAAAATGTGATAACTCTTGAATATAATGGAAGTTGTTAGGTGATAATCCCATGAATACGAACTAAATTGTTTTTAAAATACTTGTAACGCTGGGATAACGATGTCCTGTTTGGAAATACATGGTATACATATATATTAATTGAACAAGTTGAAAATTATGGTTAAAAAAACAAGTTGAAAATTTATGAATGCCCCTAAAGTCAAATTAAAATCATATTTATTAGCATTACTCGGGTAGAACGGTAGAAGAGAGCTCATCTATATTGTTTTTATGGCATGATCAAAAATATATATATATTGTTTTTATGGGTTTCCATTTTTTTTACCCCCAAAAAAAAATCCCTAAGAAAAATTTCATACTATTAGCTCAAATCGATCGTCATACAAAAATTATAAACTAACCATCTTAATTTTCCTCTTCATATTTTTTGCTAGATTGTGTTTGGTTTGAGGGGAAGGAATGAAAAAAGAGAAATTTTTGCTCTCATCTTTACTAAATAGCTCAAAATTTTCAATATTTCAAAAATATATTCTCAATAAAAAAAACATTCTTTTCATTAATGACAATTTAGTCAATATATTTTTTAAGGTCTCTTCTTTTCCCCACAAACCAAAAACAATATAGTTTCCCACATACGCTAGATCTGTCATGTATATGTTCGATAGATGTGTTGGTTAAAGTCAATTTCTCAGGAAGTGAGTTGAACGCCCGTGGTAAATTTGACTTTAGCTTTTTCTCCCTGAGTTTCTGAACATCTAAATTCATTAATATTGAACGATTAATTGATTTATATGTTATTAGAGATAGAGGTATTCATTGGACACAACGGAAACTAGACATGCCTATTCTGCGTCGCGTCTCACAAAAGCTACATTATAACAAATTTACCCCCTGCCCCGTTCTTGTCAAGATCGGGATCAGGATGGGACCAGAACAATAACAAAACGTCCCTGTAATTGTATGGGCATGAGTTAGATGTTGAACCTAGATGCTTAAAAATATAAATTTGTAATTATCCTTTTTTTTATTAGTTTTAGATTGAAAACATGATCAAAAATAATAAATTATTAAAACATAAACTTACAAAGAGTGATGAGCATAAATATTTATAGTATTTTGTAGAAAATTAGGTAAGTAGCAAAGATGGCGACACTATGCAAGCCACTGAGAGTTTTTTTTTTTTTTAATAGATATTTATAGTATTTTGTATTTAAGCTATAACCAATGTATGATAATATCTTTTTATATAGGTATTAGTTATATCTTTAATAAAAATATTAGATATATTATATATATTCAACTAATAACAACATGATCTCGAAGGACAAAAGGCCAAGATGGAAAAAAGCCCGTCTTGCATCCCGTCCTATCCCAAAATTTATCGTTATGGGTTGGTTTTATTCTAAAGTGACTAGGATCATAATGGGATGGTCCGGGCAGGTCGTAAGTGAACACCCCTCATTAGAGAGACAAATGGGACTAGCCGGAAAGTGTCAAGTTGCGAAGGACAAAACAAAATCGATGTCTATTCGAAGCCTTAAAAGACATGGACGATGAGAAGATAAAATTGGGACCCCAAAGTCAATAGTTTAGCTCAGATACTCAACCAAATATTTGTGTTAGTACTACTTCTAGTCTTAATTATAAGAGCTAGTTGACTTTTTTTTTTGGAAAGATTAAGGAAGCTAAATAAGTTACTTAATCATTTCATATGTTAAATATTCTTAAATTATATATTAGTTTATTAGTCAAACTAATAAATTTGAAGAAAAAATAAAAAATAAAAATACTTTAAAGTAATTTAATTAGCTTCCTTAATTTCTCTAAAAAAGTCAATTGGCTCTTATAATTAAAACCAGAGGGAGTAATAAATTGTTGGCGGCCATGACAGAAAGATTTAGTACGTAAAAGTGAACAACCCTTTATCATCAAATTGCTTTATAATATACTCTTTCCGGTCTTAATTATAGGATAAAATTTGTAGTGCAATTTATATTACAAATTTATCATATAATTAGGACCGCACGGAATAATAGTCATAAGTGATTGATGTACATTTTCCATCAAGGGGTGTTTTGATATAAATTAAAATTAGACGAGGACTTTATTTTTTCTGGGGAACAAAATGGCACCAAATAGAGTAGAGTTTTTGGATGGGAATCACACCATATTTATAATATTAAGAGATCAATATAATTATCATTGGCATGTTAACTTTAACATACTCCCTCCATTTGTTGTTTTTGTATTGCGTTGTTTGAAAGCATATGTTGCTTTACAATTTTACTTCTTTTGGTTTCCATACGCTTGCTGATCCATTTCAGTTTGTCTTGTTTCAAAATTAGCACTCGTGTAGCTTTAGAATTCCCATTTTTGGTTTGTTCATTTTCGATGCCCTTAACATAAAGGTTGATTTTTTTAAGAGTTTAAGGAAACTAAATAAATTATATTCAAATATTTATATTTATCATTTTTTAAAAAAAATTAATTAGCATAACTTATAAACTGATATATAATCTAGTGATATATAACATATACTATTATTAAATAATTTATTTTACTTCATTAATCTTTTTAAAAACAAGTATTGACTCTTATAGTTAGAAGTAACGTTTAATTACTTACAATCTCCCATCCCCCTCTAGATATTAGATTTTTGCATAAAATGAGTTTATTATGGTTCATTGTTAATTATGGAGTAATATTTTGCATTTATTAATATATATTTCTTTTTAATTCATGTGTAAAATTTTAAATGACAGAAGGATTGAAACAAAGAACAAATATATGCTTGGTTCCCATCATCACAGGACTTTTGGTGAAAGGATAAAATATGCTTGTTTAGGATCACTTTTAGACACTCTAGAAGTGTTTATTCATGCAAATCAAAACAAATCTCATATCACATACTTATCACATATACTGTAAATCACAACCATAATTGAAAAACTACTTTTGAAAGCTTCAAATCAACCAACATGTGTTTTGCTGATATGATTAGGTAGCGGCATGGATTTCATCATTTTTCTCCTTCTCAAGGCATTACATACATAATCACTTCAATTGCTCTCTATGTAGTTTTTTTCATCCGCGACTTTTTAAACTGAAAAAAGTGTTCAACATAAAAAAGGAAGAAAATTTATGGTTTTTAATTTTAGTCCATGTATATATATATATATATATATATATATAACGTTTCAAAAGAATCGCCTCCCTCAAAAAGAGAAGCCTTGTGTTAGAAGCAATAGGCAGATTGCAAACGTTCCTATAGTCTATAGTAGAACGTTGTCATTCAACAATTGTACAGAAGCATCAATCTAGATAGCTTATAAAGGAATAAATAGGACGTCTGTACAACAAATAAGGTTCAGGACTCTCACGATGGGCCATTCAGGCAGTGAGCTAATGCCTTGTCCGTATCATTATCATTCATAATCAAGGCTTCCGCAATGGTGCTGGTTGCAAACCCCATTTCACGCAACAGGCTGTAGCCTTTAGCAAATTCTTGAACCTGAAATTAATCAAGCAATTGGTTAAGGCAACTTAAAAGAATTGCAGGTAATTAAAAGCAATTTGTGAAAAATGTTATGCATCTCTTCTAAAAAGTATTCGCATCCATCACATGACCTTATCAAGTCAAGAAAAATCTTGCCCGTGATAGCCAAGCCCAAGATCACAGGTAGTGATACTTGAATGGGAGGTGAAGTCAAGGTCAAGGGTGAGAGGTAGGAGGTAAGAAGCCAGAAGCGGAGCGTGATCAACTTCAGTTTGCTCCAACTAAACTTAAGGGTATTTCCTAAAGAGTTTGACCTCTCAAGAAGTCGCCATTGAATCTCTTTGATATGAGCGTAAAGTAAAATATCATTCCCAAACAGACAAATCTGGAAGTGATCTAACATTAAGAGACTTAATATATCGTAGCAGAATCTAAATCTAAATCTCACTCCAAAACCTTTTCCATTAAGGCCTAAAGCACAACGACTATTGCAATGACATCCATCACTTAAAACAACTATTAGACTTCGTACAGCCATAGATCCTTCATAGTAAAGACGGTGGATTTTGGGAAAAGAAGAACCGGGGGTAACCGGGGTTTAGGAGGGGCAGAAGATAACCATATGATTCGCAGATCAGACAGAACCTATGCAAATATACCAACTCTGAAACAGCAGGTAAAATTGCTCTGTAACTCAAACCATATTAAAACTTAAAACATCATTTAGTGGTTTTGGTGTACGTGATCGGTTCGTCCTACCAAAATGGAGCAATCACTTTTCATCAAATACAAGGCAACAACCTCAGAAGGATAAAGGAGGGAAAGATTTTAATGCAATATGGTGTCTATGCTATTCTTTGGAGCATTCGGTAAGAGAGAAACATTTGTGCTTCAAGCACCTATATCTGATTCAAGTATTAATTATTTAAAAGTGGCAGATAGGAAATAATGACCATACTTTCCAGGAACGCCTATCAAGGCATCACATGCATAGTGAGATACAGGGATCGAGCATATACCTTGGTTGGATTATCACCATAATGGGCAACAGCAATTGGAACAGCCTCTCGGTTCAGCCCTGAAGCAATATATTTGCTAACAATAGGATCTGAAACAGGGCCCTGCAAAACAAACGAAAAAAATAATAATGTCCATTTCTCATATCAAGAGCTGGAAGATAATTGAATAGAGTAAAATACACTAATTCCCCTCAGGTGTGGTGAAGTTAATTTTCTGCACAATGAGTGTCCCTTCCAGAAATAATTATTGTGCTATCTACTGTTATAATATTATAATCTTCATCTTGAAGTTTATTATTATCTCAGTTGCCTTTACAATCATAAATCAAATTATCATGCTAAAATTATAACAACAACAAGAAGAAGGAAGTCATTTAGGTGGGGTATCTTGATATTGCTAAAAAAACATAACTTTGACAAACATTAAATTGGAAGGAAGGTTTCTGCAATATATACACAAATGTCAGCAGTGCCCAGGGAAATATAAGGCTTCTGTAATGTGTACACAAATGTTAGGAGTGCCTGGGGAAATATCTGAAACAAGAAGGGCATCAACCATCAAGTGTAACTTGGCTCCATTTAGGAGGATGTTCAGTTGTTCACGTTATTTACTTTTCAATAAATTATAATTATAATAGCCCATTTTTCTTAAAAAATGGATTTATTTTCAAATAAGTATATTAAGTAACATATACCAAATTGCAGTATAGCATGCGCCCACCAGTTAGAGGATTCACTATCAAAATAAAGAACATACCTTTGGTGATGCAGATTCAACACTCTTAGCTGGAGGAATCTCCATAACAAATCTACTCCAATTGGAGTTTTGCTTCTTCTCTGCTTCTGCCAAAACTTTTCTCTCCAAGTCAAAATCAAATTGAAAGTTGCTGCGTGGTATATCTCCACCATGTGGTAACAAATGAGGCTACGCAATTGGCAAAACCACAAAAATAGTTTATTAGATTGTTACCATGGAATTAAGTCATGAATCATGATGCAAAGCAGGATCAGCCAAAAAACATAAGAATGAGAATAAATCAATATTAATCTCTTAAACATAGATGTCAACAAACCACATTGGGTAAAAAATTGTCAAGGCAAATATATTGATATATAATCTTCTGCCCCAGCTAACAGAGCTATAATATACTTTGAAACAGCCACCTTCGCAGACTTGTGAAATATTTGAAAGCAATAAAAGTACAACAGGGCCAGCAGAGAGACGGGTATTGCATCTCCAATAACTCCTAAAATTACCATATGAAAACCAGTGGAAAAGAATGTCTGCTTGCTTTCAAACCAAATTTTACTCAATTTTACCATATTTACCAATAATCACGAACCCAATTCTATGGAAAAAATAATCAATCAAAATATACCCAAAAATATAATGATGATTCATACTAGATATGGGAAGTCATCAATCTCCACACCCAGGACGCAATGCAAAATGATGGATGACATAGACAATAAAAAAATCTAATTTCCTGGAAGAATTAGAGGTGCAGCAAATGCAATGGAAGAAAAACTAGAAACAGGATGAATTTGAAGTTCTTAATCCACACGAAAATTTAAGATAAACGGCAGCCAGTACTTCTGTACTTGCAAACAGAAATTTAACGCAAGCAGAGAAAAGTAGCATCCAAATATCTAAGTTGTACTACAAAAGCGATTAAAGATATGTAAGGGTAATTCAAATGGAGGAAGATCCAGAAAAAGAGGTGCTTTGAATTGAGATAAATAACTAATTACCGAGAAAACAAGGTCCACAACAATGAAATAATGCCCCTTCAAAGAGGCTTACAAAAGTAAATGTAGGGCAGGCGCATTCAAGGACAAATGTCGAGGAGCAAAGCTTCATAGGAATAAGAAACAACACATACACTACAAAGTACACAACTTCAAGTTTCATCTCCAAGATAACCTAACGAACTCATTTCAAATCAAAACTTAAGATTGCAACAATAAAAGTAAATCTTACCGGCGGAGTGATCCTATATTCTGGCTTTAAAGCAACCTTAATGCCCAATCCTGCTGCAAAAGCAATAAGAAAAACATCATGATTTAGACGATGCAATCAATTTAATCACAGAACGAGACCTATCAAGTTCCTCATAATTTTCCAGAAAGATAAAACAACGTTAAACATGAAATTTTACGTCTATTTTGATTCGGGTAATCAAATTACCACGGCCCAAAAGCCCTAACACTCTGTCAGATTCAGTTCAACAACAAACATGGAACCTTACAATGTTCCAAACGACCGATTGCATATCCTCAAAATTTCTTATCTTAATTTCCGATGAGTATAGAGAGTTGTAAAATTAAAACAGAACAGAGAGGAGAAGGGTGAATACACGGAGCGGAGGGGGGAGAAGTCTGATGATGCGGTGAGGGACGGGCGGCGGGAGAAGGTGCGGCATGACCGTGCTGGCCGACCTTCGGATACATCGAGGGGCCGTACATGGGGTAGGTGGGAGACGAAGACGACGATGATTGACGGAAGATTGGAACCTGCGCCTCGTGGGGGGGACCGGACCTGCTTCTGAGATCGTAGTTCATGACCTCGCGGGAAGGAAAATCTTTAGCGGCAAGAAGAGGCCCCGACGCGTGAAGTGTAAGTTGCGATTTGCAAATGCCACGTCTCACCAACTTTCGTAATAATAAACTTATTTAATTTTTTTTTGAGAGATTAAGAAGATTAAATATATTATTTTAATCATTTTATATATTATATATTTTTATATTATTTATTAAATTAATAGTCAAACTAATTAATTTTAAAAAAATACTATAAAATAATATAATTAATTTCTTTAATCTCTTTGAAAAAGTTAACTATATATTATAATTAGAATATGGTAACTTTTTTTATTTTTTTATTTTTTTTCCTATTGCACCCGGTTCACCAGAGCTTAGCTCTGCCTAGTACGGATCAAGATTCTGTTGGGTACATACGCGGGGACCTCTTCTAGAAAAGTTTTCTATATCTATAAGGACTCAAACTCGAAATCCCTACTTAAGCTGCTAAGTCCCTTCCTTTTTTAACTTGAGCTAGTACTAGTAACCTTTTTTCTTTTGGGCTGCGTTACCATGATTTAATAACACAATTCTAGACTTTATGGTAATTACAAGCTCTCTTTTTTTGAGCAAAAAAAAATTACAAGCTCTCTTTTTAAAATAAAAGTTAAATAGAATATTTTAAATCTAAAAATATCTCAATCTATTTTATTTTAATTAATTTATCAAAATTATAAATAGATATATCTGTTTCATTTTTTATTTATCCAAATTTATATATAATTTACAGAAATATAATCTAATAAGTATTGAGAGGAAGTTATATTTTTAAGAAAATAATGGTTTTTAGCTTAATACCATTATACCACTATCTAATAGTATCCAAATCCAACTTATCAAACTAGTGTAAAAATCTTTACATGAAAGATATTATAAATAAAAATTATTTAATTTAGAATAACATTTTCATTTATAGTGCCTAATATATATATATATATATATATATATATATATAATCTTATATTATATATATTCAGTAAATATTTTATAGGAAAAATGATAGAGAAAAAGAATTTGGAAATTGTAAAATCCCAAATTAGCTATTCCTTATAAAATAAGTTGTGAATTGTTTATCAAATGTAGTTATAAAATCATTCCATTAAAACTCAATTATCTATACACTTAGTCAAATATTCTACTAATGAACAATATTATAGAGTAAAAAAGAGGAAAACTTGAACCCAAAGGTCTACCACCGTAAAAAAGATTACAACTCATCTTTCAAAAATTAATCATGGTAGAAAAAGAGTTCAACTAACCATTTTAAAACAATACCAAGATAATAAAGGATTCAAATCACCGCAAATATCTATCCAAGATGAAAAATAATAAAACTTCTCAATTAAAATTTATGATGTTTAATAAAACTCTCCTCATCGCTTTATAAATTAAACCATAATTAATCAACACACTTGGGCCTTCGTCTTCTTGAAGTCTGTAATGTAGTCATTCAACCGCTAGCTCAACATCAAACTCAATTATCGAAATACTAAAACAACAATTTTCACAAAAATCCACTTGAGTTACCCATCTAAGATAGAAAAATAGTATAACCCACGCCATAATAGCTTATCAGAGTATGTAACATGAGTCCTATAATGGCAATACATAACAATTCATCACATAAACAAAAAGGAGGGGCCTTATAAAGATTATTACAATAATCAAGCCTCTAGAGCTTGCCTCAACTAATCAACACAATAACTATTACTTGTAAAATGTTCAATCAACGAGGTGAGACAAAAGTCTTAATAGTCAGCTATCCAACTCATTACACATGCTAATATGTATTCACGAGGTGCCAAGTGGAACAATTTGTATAAAGTATTGGAGACATAATTCACAAACTTCCAAATCACAATTTTTATATCATAGATTATGTATCATGATTCTCAAGGTGCCTCCCATCAATTCAACCGAACCACCTTATTTTTGCCAACTAGACCTATGGGCTAAGTTATTACCCATGTTATTGGCCACTCAAAACCTCACTAGTCAAATGATGAGGACCAGCCAAAATCCACAGAGTTCATGTCCAAACAAATGGTCTTTTCCCCTCGTTAAACTAATAGAGTGTTGCAACCCCTTATTGAATCAGTGGGGCAGTCTCTGATTGAACTAATGAGACAGAGAAAAGCCAACCATCATACGCCAATGAAGGCTACAGCACGTGGTGGAACAAACTACTTCATCTTATCTCAATCTAACCATCACAATAATTAACAATAAATGACTCAGTGGAAATTTTCAAGATTTTTGTATTCATATCATGTTATTCAAATCATTTTCATAGATATACCATAATATCTCAATTCTCATCTCAAGCACACACATACATATTTAACGATTGAAATTATAAAGTTCCACAAGGCTATTTTTATCAAAATACTCATCATTATAACAAATTTTTCATTCTCGATGAACATTTCAAAGTACTCATTAAATATCTAATTGATATAAATATGCCATTTTTATCTTCATAATCATTTTATTAAATACACACAAACATTATACCAATATACATAACAAGTAGAAAATGATTACCTATCATCTAAATTAAGTTTATCAGAAAATTAAAAGCCCAAGCCCAAGAACAATTCACAAATCAATCTATAACAATTAGTTGGAACCACAATTTAGTATACAAACTAATTTAGTGCTTACAACAACAATTTAGAGGCCTAAAATCTCTCTAGAATCGAACCATTAGTTTTCATTTATTCTCATCAAGCAAAATCTCCAATTTATTAGAGCTCGTTTGAGAGTAGCTTTTGGAAAATGACTTTCACAATTTATGAGGTAAAAATAACTTTTAGAGAATGGTTTTTGAGATTTTCAAGGTAAAAATGATTTTTGGAAAATAGTTTTTGGAAAAATAGTGTTTGGATAACTTCAAAACCTGAGTTTTGACAAAAATTTGCTAAACACCCCAAAATTCTCTAAAAGCTATTTTGTCTGAAACCTAGGTTTTGGCAAAAGTTTGCAAAACACCCTTCTAGATATCAAAACTTAGGTTTTATCATAACCTCACCAAACAAATTTTTTTCCAAAAGCTATTCTAATCAAAACTTATATTTTGAAGCTAAAATCTAGGTTTTGTGGAAAGCAACGTTTTTCTGCTTTTTCTCTCTTCTATGCTATCATCATTATTTTTTCATTATCACTCAGTATCCTTAGGATATTTTTTAGTACATTTTTTGTACTCTTAAATATTTTTTCAAGATTAGTCATTATCCTGAAATATTGTTTCAATATTCTATTTTTTTTCAAGATTGGGAAAATTTTTTCAGTATTTTTTTAGTACCCATGAGTACCTTAAAATATTTGTCAAGACCAGTTGGTATCTTAAAATATTTTTTCAAGATCTTAAAATAAGTTTTTAAGACCAAAAGAAGTATCTTTTCAGTACCAGTCAATATTAAGTATCTTTTTAATACTCGTCAGTACTCTAAAATAGTTTTTCAAGATTATTTGGTGTCCTGAAATATTTTTTTAAATATCCTAAAATAAATTTTTAAGACCAAGAGAAGTAGTTTTTTCAATACCAGTTAGTATTAAGTATTTTTTTAGTACCCGTCAATATCTTGAAATAATTTTTCAAGATTCGTTATTACCCTAAAATATTTTTTTAATATCTTAAAATAAATTTTTAAGATCACGACATCTTTCAGGGTATGAAAAATGATTTTCAAGATTCACGAGGTAAAAAGCTTTTGGAGAATAGCAATTGAGATTTACGAGGTAAAAATAATTTTTAGAAAATGGCTTTTAGATTTATGGGTGTTTGACAAACTTTTATAAAACATAGGTTTGATGTAGAATAACTTCTGGAAGACTTGATTATCACCTCTTCAATTTATTTAAAAACACCTGATTTCCTATGCTTAAAGATTCGCCCAAAATCCTCAATATTCACGTTTTATCAGTTCCCAGAAGCTCCTTTGAAATTTAAATAATTGGGTTAAGTATCCACATAAAAGCTTTTCATAATATTTAAATAATCGTAATATATTAATTATAAAAACAAATATTCTAACTTCTTTTTTATTTAATCACATCAAACTCTATAAATTTTATCATTCTTCTAAAATCATAGTTTGGAAATTATATCTTAAAAATCAAATTCTATTTGATCAAAATTCTCCTCAGACAAATAATTTCATAATTTACCATCTAATAATCCCATTAAACTCAAATTATATATCGATAATTATTTATGATATTAAATTTTATATTTTTATTTTATAAAAATAATTAAATACCTTATAAAAGTATAATCAGGCCTCAACTAGATTAGGATTTTCTACTTCAATTTTCAATCATATTTTATTTTATTCTCAATTTTATATTTCAAAATTTCACACAACCTATTTGATTTTCTTTAAATCTCAAATCAATTATTAATAAATCACATACTAAGGTTACCTAATCTCATAAACAAATTTCGGGATGTTATCGTAGTCATTATCTTATCTTTTTTAAGTAATATACTTCATTTAAGATTTTTCAATTTTTGGGTCTTTTTTCCCTATCATTTTTCCTATTTTATATTATGATGATCGAACTATCGAAGTACTCTTTGCATGTTAATTTTCTTTTATATTAGCATTAATCACCTATACAAGTTGTCAACAACACCTTCTAGGGGTAGCCATACTTAACAACTTGAGTATAAATCATGACAATTTTAGAATAATAATTAATAACTTGGGTATACACGTTGACATTTAGAGTACAAATCTCTCTACTCAAGTTATTAATAGTTATACTCAAGTTGTAAGCGTTGTTGACAACTTGAGTATAATTATTAAAAATTTGAATATAAAGATTAACAATTTGCGTATTAAGCGTTGTTATCAACTTGAATATAGGCAATCATAACTTCATAGTACTCCCTTTAGTTCTAAATATAAGATAAAGTTGACTCTTTTTTTTTTTCAGAGATTGAGGAAGCTAAATAAATTACTGAAGCTAAGTAAATTACTTAATCATATTAAATGTTGTGTATCTTTAAATTATATATTAGTTTATAAGTTAGATAAAATAATTTGGAAGAAAAATGACAAATATAAATATTTTAAATTAATTTAATTAGCTTCCTTAATCTCTTAGAAAAAATCAACTTTGTCTTATACTTTAAGAACAAAAGGATAGCAATTAGCAAATTAGGTATACACATTAATAACTTGGGAAGCTCAAGTAGTTAATTCTTTTATTCAAGTTGTCATCGAAACTCCGGCTACCAACATTGAAGCTCCAGCAGCCAGCTTACCGGCGGGGTGGTGCTAGCCGATGGAGCTCTAGCTGTAACATCCTAAATTTTTTAATTTTAAGATTTAAGATTAATTACTTAAATTATAGGGCTTATTGTCCTTGAAAATTTTAGGAAAGACTAAAATTCAATTGAGAATCTGATAGCCCACACGCACACATACTTCATCCCTTTTCATTCAGCCCACACCACTTCAGCCCACACACTCAATTCCCACACTCAATTCCCACACGCTCACATCCCTCCCAAACTCTATCAGCTTCCTTGTGTCTTCCCCGTCGAAACACGTAAGAGCAGAGAAAGAAAAAAAAAAAGAGGACAGACAGAAAACCAGCAACGCCGCACACTCCTTGTCAGCGTCTTTTGCTTTCGGCTAGCCTCTGAGCACACGCAAGAACAGTATTGCCAACGGCGCCATCCTCCTCTGAACAAATCTCACCAAGTCCAACACCAAATGAAAAACCCGTTGGTTATTCCTCCACGGACCAGACCCTTGATCCAGTATAAACTTGCTGAATGTTTAGTTCGTCCTCATTGTCTCAATCAAAGAGAGAGCCGAAGGAGGGTTGAGAGCGAGAGACAGGAAAGTTGGACGCTGAGTGAGAGCAAGAGAGTTGACACTTAGAGAAAGAGAGAGTGAGAGACCAAGAGTGAGATGTGAATGAGCTGTGACTAGGGACCGAGAACTAGAGGCTTCAGCTATAAAGAAAGAGATTGGAAGTTGCCCACAAACCAGAATAGATCAAGGTAAATTCTAAACCTCTTCCCACCTAAGTCCTAACTACTGTATTTTTGCACGTAAGTTTTTGGTGGTTGAAGATTAAGAAGTCAAGGGTGGGTTCTGGTTTGAGTGTTGAAAACTTAAAACATTTAGAACCTTTCATTGCATACATGAGTTGTAATTGGTTAACACTGGAAGCTTAAAGTTCCATGCAAATAATGGTGGGTTCTAATTAATTATTGCTGAACCACGAAGCTTGCTGTTCGGTAGCAATACACTTGCACACTAAGAACATATGATCAGCAAGGTTTCATGTGCATTTCATGTTGTTTAGATCATAAACTGAACCATAAACCTTTGTTTTGAAGTATGGGGTCGGTTTTAAGAATGTAAATGTCATGGGAAGTTCAAATTAAATGCTAAACATGAAAATAGAAGCTGCTGTCATTTTCTGGAAAATGAACTTTGCTGCTGGAACGGTGATTTTCGAGCAAGGGAAAACTAGGGCAAATGAACTTATTTAAAGATGAAATTTTGAGGACATATAGTCCACATAACCATCTTCACATCAAGCTTTGAATCACCCAAAAAGGAGGTCTGTAGCTCAAGATATAATTTTTCAAAGTTAAGCTAAAAATCTGCAAATTTTCGGTAGGGTTCTGAGGCAGCAAAATGGCGAAGCATTTCGGACCCAGTAAAACTTTGAGTTTTGATCTGAAAGTTTTACAGCAGAAAGTACACTCCTTAAGCTTTAAAATAAGCTTTGGTTCACCTAAAACGGATGTCTGTAGCTCAAGTTATGATTTTTCAAAGTTGAGTCAAAAATCTGGGAAAATTCCTGGTATGTTTCTGGTGTCAGTGGATGGCGTTGGATTTCGAACTGACTAAACAAAATCATAAACTCGTGATATTTTCCAGTCGAATAGTAGACACATAGAGGTTTAAATTGATAGGTAATTCGTCGAATTCCGATAAGAAACGAGGGAGATATGATTTTCCAAAGTTTAGCCAAAATCTGACAATTTTCTGCAACTTTCGGTGACCAGCGATTTTTAAGCTTGATTTTGAAATGGCAACCGTTTGAGTCTGATCTTGAAATTTTTACAGTGGATAGTAGACATCTCAAGCTTTCCAAAAAGCCAAACAACACCTAAAACAGAGGTCTACAACTTTAGTTATAATTTTTGGAAGTTAAGTCACAATTTTGGAGGGTAGATTTAAGTATTTAGATCTTCTTAAGAGCAACTCTAGGGTAGTATGAAAAATATATATATATATACATATATATATATATTAATAGATATTTATATATGACTTTGCAGACTCTCATTGAG
Source organism: Acacia crassicarpa (assembly GCA_034222035.1). NCBI lineage: Eukaryota > Viridiplantae > Streptophyta > Magnoliopsida > Fabales > Fabaceae > Acacia > Acacia crassicarpa. Next base: position 12,231,837 of record JAWXYG010000003.1, read on the forward strand.
AGTTTTGGTGTGACACTTGTGTGATTGCCTATATACTAGGGAGTAACAGGTAACTCTGGATATTCTTCCATATACTTGTGAATTGTATGTGATTGTGAGTAACTATCTTTTATTTAAAATTAAAGGACTGAATTATATGTATATGTGTATGTATTGTAAATTGATATTTATATGAATTGAAGCATGAATTATTGTACCTTGAGATTTAATTATCTTATTGGTGATTTAATATATGTATTGCATGGCGGATGCATATGTGATGGGTTGGAGTAAGGAGGGACTTGTATGTTGAGATCTTTACCACGTGGTATGTCATCACTCGGTGCACAGTGGATGACACTTGTCAGGGCCCCTTCTTCCATGCTTTTCCTTTGGCCGGGAGTTGCATTGGAGCTGTGGGACATGTATGGGACACCTCCTTAGTCGTATTCTTTTAAGGAGGGGAGCCATAGTCCATACTTAAGCTCTATACCTTTGGCCGGGTATATCTTAAGTTTTGGTGAGCTTGTAACAGTCCAGTCAAATGGATGAGTTGCTATTGGACTATGTGTTAGCCTATGGCTCCGGTCAGCAGTTGAGGATGGACGGTGATATAAGGGAGGCTGCATAATGCATATTGTATAATTGTACGGTTTACATTGACATAGTGATAATTAATGTTGCATGAAAGTATGGTATATACAAATATATGTGTAATCAGCCCTTTACTTTTTGTCATATGTGATTTGCTTGTGTACGGTAGAAACTTTCAGTAGTTACTGGGATGTCAAATCTCACTCTATATTACCAATTTTCAGGTGATGGTTTTAGTAGGGGCAAGGGAAGGATCATATGGAGTGAGCCTTGAAGGCTCGGTTGTGCTCCTAGAGCCTATGTTATGATGTTTTATTTGCCATGACTTCAAAACTTCCGCTTCGTATTTTATTATGAAATATTTTGAGAGTTTATGATGACTCAAAAACCTATTTTGGTTTGACTCAGTTATGTAATTTTAAGGATTTGAGATGTTGAACGTCTATGTTGGGAGATATTCGAAGTGTTTTGGCTAAGGTTTTAGGTGTTGGATTTTGGATCGTTACACTAGCGGCTGATAAGGGTTCTTGCCCTTTAAAAAAAAAAAGGGGGATATTTTGGTGAAAACATCCAAACTTCAAAAACCCATATTCATTCTTGATGACATGTATATCATTTTATTGATTTAGCAGACATTTTGAGATTTTAATAATTCAGATGGTATTTTTGTTCCGTTTTTCTATACTATATAATCTAGAGTCGATACTTGTTTAATTTCGATTGTTCGACTAGATTTGCTTAGCTTTCATATGAGATAATTGGACTTGTTTGGATTAGCCCTTGAACGTGGAAAGCTCTCTAAAAACTTATTTAAAAGCTTAAGAATCAGTTTGAGCCTAAAATAATTTTTGGATCGACAATATAATGAAGTCCAAATAATTTTTTCCCCAAAAGCCAAGTTAAACCTAAAGCTATCTTTTACAATTTCCAAAACCTAAAGCTATATTTTAGAATTTCCCAAGTTACAGGAATGCAAATGACAAAGTGAGTATTCAAATTAACCTTTTCTTTTTTTTAAAAAAAAAACATATTTAAATATAAAGCACATTACACTAATTGAGTTTTACCTTAATGTTAGTTTACAAAACGCAATTTGCATAAAAGTATTTTTTTTACAAATGTTAATTATATTGAAACCGGCCCCAGATGGATTTAAAACTTCTTTGACTATTTTCATTTTGATCTGTCATGAAAGTCAACGCCTTAATATTGTGTAATTTTCTGCATAAGTTGCCTCTTCTTTATAACATATGGCCGTCTCGTGTTGTTTATTTCCTCTGTTTATAGGCTGACAAAACACATGCAGATGGGGGCTTATTGATAATATACAAGAAAGTTTAATGCTCTCTAAAAATAATAAATTAAACTTGGCTAATCATTTCCTTGTGAACTTATATAATCATTTTCTAATGAACTTATATAATTATGTCTGACACCTAATACTTTCATATTAAATCATGAAAGAAAATCGTTGATCTCATTATTAAAACTACTTCATAAGAAAGCCTCCAGCTAGGAATCAAACTCATTCACAATATGTTCCATGCATTCATGGTTGATGCAGCTCGAAGTCACATCCGCTATCAAAAATAAATTTACTGTATATAATTTCACCCCAGTTACTCTCAGCACACATAGCTTTTCAATCTTTTTAATAACAAGACGGCATATAATCAGGATTTCTTGTTAAAAGGTCATGATCATGAAAGTTTGGGGCATTTGACTACTTTTTTCTCATGTGTGAAACTTAAAAGGTCGCTGTTGATTGTACAAACAGGATATTTGTCCAAAGAGACGTTGCTGCATTTTGATTGGTCCCTCATGCTTTAAGGTTTAACCCTATTGCTTTCGGTGGAGGAACATCATGCATGGAATCAAATATGGAGGCTCCCAAAGTCAACGCTTTCTGTCTCTGAACAAGACAGCTACTTTTTTACCACATTAAAATACCAACGACCAGAAAGTTGCCCGTGCGTGAGGGACTCGTCTCCGTCCTTCTCTTCCCTAATGCGTATTTTCATAACAGTTTAAAAGAAAATTGAACCGATTCCCGTCAATGCCAACTATACCATGTTATTCAAAGCTATATATTAATTTTCTAACTTAAAAACCTTATCAATTAGAGTTTAAATTTCGACCAAAAAAAATTAGAGTTTAAATTAGCTCCAAAATGCCACCCCACAGCGTGGCTGTGCTGGACCACATGCGGTCGTCTTACGTGTAAACCAGAGCTCAAAGACAAGGCCCGTGAGGTCACTCCTTGTCCTGTTTTTTTCAAACTCAGAATCCTGCAGTTTCTGCCTTTCACTCTTGTTCTATCTCCATTGTTTTTTCCCACTCCTATCAACAACTCTAACGAGATTAGAAACTAAAACAAGCAACTGTCCATTGTCTAAAACAATACATCGCTTATATTCAAAGTTTATGAAGCATTAATCATCCGTATCTCTTTGGTACAATGTAAGTTATATTATATATATTGCATGTTGATCTTCATATTATTATATTGCATTATTATTGGGTTCCTACTCCACATGCCCCATCCTGTTCGTGCGGCATAAAATATTGTGAGACCTTGAACCTCTAAAATGATTACAAATATGGATTCAATAGTCTTGTTTTGCATGTGAAGCTGCCGATTCCACAAGCATATACCAGTTCATCTTCCTCATCACGACCAATTAATCCCATCATTGCAACGAACACCACCGATTTTGGATTTTCGCCCATCCCAACTGCTTCTTAAACACGATTTGTGTCCTGTTTCTGATATATGCTTCTGGCCCTACTAGATTTCTTCTTGCAAACCCAATTCGTTGCTTGTGAGGAACATTGCCGGCTAACTCTGGATCTTGATCTAGCTTCCGTGTTTTGGAATCCACTAGTAAGTATTCTATTATCTTTTTTTTTTTTTTTTGGCTTTATGATAATATCAAGCATGGATTGTGTTCTCGTCTACTTTATACAGATAAGTACCAACAAAATATTGGGGAGAAGATTTTTTAGTTTCAAAGCTTTCTGTATGTTGAGCTAACAGTGTAGGTGAGTTGAAATTTGGGTTGATTAATTTGGAATTCAACCATGAGCTGTTTAATTTTGACCCGCAATTTCAGGGATAAACTTCATTTTCATTGAATTCTCTAAACAAATCTCACCTAGTTTGGCTTTTGGTTCATCTTTGAATAGATATTAATACCGTTGTTTAATCCTCCAATCATCTGTTTTCTCTCCAGTTAATTAACCACATGAAGAGGCGACCAGGATCTTGAGGAGGGTCCTTTGTTCAAGTTCCTTGAACAACGATCTAACCATCTTCATTTAGGCCAGAGAAAATGGGCAAGGAAATGAACCTGTTGATAACTTTATCAGCAGCTTTCATCACTGGGGCAATTTTCGGAAGTGTTGGCGCTGAACCAGTGGAAGATAAAAAAGCGTTGCTTGATTTCTATCGCAATATTGGTCAGTCTCATCCTCTTAACTGGGATGAGAATTCCTCTGCATGCAACAGCTGGAGAGGAGTGTTCTGTAACAGTGAACAATCCAGAGTCATAGCACTCCATTTACCGGGAGCTGGGTTGAGTGGTCCAATCCCATCTAATACTCTTAGTCGTCTCTCAGAACTTCAAACTTTGAGTCTTAGATCCAACAGACTAACGGGTCCTTTTCCTTCTGATTTCTCTGAGCTTAAAAATTTGAGCTTTGTTTATCTCCAGTTCAACAAGTTTTCTGGTCCATTACCATCGGATTTTTCTGTTTGGAGTAATCTTACTGCTGTCAATTTGTCCAATAATTCTTTTAATGAAAGCATCCCTTCTTCCATTGGAAAATTGACTCATCTCACATCTTTAGTCTTAGCCAACAACTCTCTCTCAGGCGAAATTCCTGACATCGATATTCCTAGCCTAGAAGAGCTCAATTTAGCCAACAACCACCTTAGTGGGGTTGTGCCTAAATCCCTCGAGAGATTTCCAAATTCAGCTTTTGCTGGTAACGACAATCTTACAACAGAAAATACACCTCCTCCAGCTGTTCCAATTGAACCACCAACTGCTCCACAGAAAATGAAAACCACACTAAGCGAGCCTGTATTGTTAGCTATTATCATTGGTGGCTGTGTGATATTGTTTCTGGTGACTGCAGCTTTCATGCTTATCCGCAGCTATCAGAATGAACATGAACAAGTGCCAGCAGTGAAGTCAAAGAAAAAGGAAGAGTCACTGAAAAAAGAAGCATCTGATGAAACTGAAAGTCAAGACAAGAACAAGATAGTGTTCTTTGAGGGTCGCCGTCTTGCCTTTGACTTGGAAGACCTGTTGCGGTCATCTGCTGAGGTACTAGGAAAAGGAAGCTTCGGGACAGCATATAAGGCCGCTCTAGACGATGTAACCACGGTGGTGGTGAAGAGATTGAAGGAAGTGGTGGTCGGAAAACGTGAGTTTGAACAGCAGATGGAGGTGGTGGGGAGGATCAGGCACGATAATGTGGCTCCACTGAGGGCATATTACTATTCTAAGGAAGAGAAACTCATGGTGTATGATTATTTTGAACAGGGTAGCGTTTCTGCAATGTTGCATGGTATGTTAAAGCCTTTTCTTCCATCATCTTCCTTGCACCAAGAACAATTACTTCTTTCAATCCTTAATAATATAAAACATAGTTAACTTTTTTGGAAATATTAACAAAGCTAAATAAATTATTTTAAACTATTTATATTTAATTATTTTTCTCCAAATTAATTTGTATTACTTATAAACTGCACAGTACATATTATAATTAAGTAATTTATTTAGTTTCTTTAATCCCTATATAAAATCAACTAAGGTATATATTAAGGACTAAATAGAGTACTTGCCTGATATAATGCTCATGCATCTCCATTATGCAGGTAGAAAAGGGGAAGGCAGGGTTTCTTTAGACTGGGATAGCCGGATGAGAATTGCAATAGGAGCAGCAAGAGGGATGGCTCACATCCACACACAACATGGAGGGAAACTAGTACATGGGAACCTAAAAGCCTCAAACGTCTTCTTAAACTCTCAAGGATATGGCTGTGTATCTGATGCAGGTTTGGCCACGTTAACAAGTTCAGTACCCTTACCGGCACAGAGAACTGGAGGGTACCGTGCACCGGAAGTAACAGACATCAGAAAAGCGAGCCACGCAGCTGACGTATACAGTTTCGGGGTGCTGGTGCTTGAGCTTCTGACTGGGAAATCACCCATACACGCCACGGGGAGCGAGGAGGTGGTGCATCTGGTGAGGTGGGTGAATTCTGTGGTGAGAGAGGAGTGGACAGCGGAGGTGTTTGATGTTGAGTTACTGAGATATTCAAATATCGAGGAAGAAATGGTAGAGATGTTGCATATAGGGATGTCTTGTGTGGTGAGGGTGCCAGAACGGAGACCAAAAATGCAAGATGTTGTGAGGATGTTGGGGGAAGTTCGTAAGGTGAATACTGGAACCCAATCATCCACAGAAGGTTCCACCCCGACCCCACAAGCAATTACTGAGGCATCTTCTTCGTCTGTTCCACAATAACATTCTTTAGTGTTCAGTCCATTTGTTGTTAAGATGTATGCAAGTTTAATTTTATCTGCCAAGGGAAAAATTGTTGATTGATGTCCAGCGTCTCTTTATTGTTGTGAAATTGATGCCTGTTGTTGGCGTTGAGCAGCCAGATGACGGACTCCAGCGACATGAAAGATTCTTTGTATTTTTTCTATTTTCCTGGTCTCTTGGGCCATTACAAATAGCCTTGTTATTTTGGAAAAACTGTCCAAGTTGTGCCCCTACTCCTTACGATGAGAGAGTTCTTGAGATTATTATGGTCGTTTGATTAATGAAATTTGAAGCCATTTAAGAACATGAGAAGTTTGCACAGCGCAAACTAATTTAGTTGTCCATTTCAATATGCAACCATTTGGTCCATTTCAACCAGAAGAAAATGACAAGAATAACAACCATGATCTATTTTTTCTACAATTTCTCTTTTGTTCCAGCCTCAAGTTTACTGGATTCACAAACTAGCACGCAGCATCTTGGATCCGGTTGTTATTCTCAAGTGGCATGAGAATGAGATGAGATAGTGGAGAGATGATAACAGATTAACAATTTACATTCAATGATCTGATAATCAATTACAATCAAATTGAGTATATAAAGTCGGAAGAGTGTCAGCTGAGCGAGCCAGTTGGCAATAAAGAGAATGAAACAAGATTGTAAAAGGGTGGCAGGCTAAGGATAAGAACTCCACCGGATCCATGTGCCATTTTCACTCATCCAGAGAAATCCGCCAATCTGGCTTTCAAGTAAAATTTTTACATCATGTGTATGTATGTTTCATTGTTTCTTTCATTTTGAAATTTGAGGTATCAGAATTGCAGGGAAATTTCAGACATTCAAAAAGAGAAGCCAAACTATGCCCGTGAGAACCTTGCTCACACAATCACCCGATAATCATTCACTGTACGTTTCTCCTACTAAGTTTACAGACATCACAAAAGAGGCACTGCAACTCACTTCCTCAAAATTCTCGTTTTCACACCCCCTACAATTAAAAAAGCAAAAATAGCTTCACAAAATGGAGGCAGAAATTACGCTACACTAGAGAAAATAAGAATGGATAGAGAGTGGTGGCAACATACCTTCAACTTCCTCAAACTGGATTTCCTTCACAATGTCAGACGCAGCATTATACTCAAACCTACAAAGGAATGGCAAAACATTATTTAGTGAATGATTGATTAAGACTTGCAAGTCAAAGTGTAAGTACGTAGATCATTTGATTGTATAATATGGAAGACAAGGAGTCAAATTTAGCACAACAATCTGAATATTTTCAGGTCAAAAGTGCCTCGAGGCTCAATTCTAATATGCCCAACCGCTTAATCTGAACAACCACATAGATAGCATAGTAGATCACTTGAGCGAGAATGAAGCATTAAAGAAGGAATAGATTGGAATTCAAGAACATACAGCACAGTGTGATAGACGTAAATTTCGCTTACCTATTGGAGAAAACCACATCAAGTTGATAATCAGATGCACTCTTGGTAGCTTCTACTAACACAGTGACGATTTCAGTCTTTCGAGTACTGGCCATGAATAGATCATACTCTGTTGGAATTATCACTGCAAAAAAGTTATCACTTAGTTCGCTCAGACACATCCTCTCAACAGCTGCAAGGGCTATCCTCCTTTTAAGCGCGCCAGTTTCTGGGTCGATAATGTAAATGGCGAAATCAGTAATCAAGAGAATATTTTTCTTCATCTTCCCCGAGCTAGTGAACTTCAAAACTTTATCTGCAAACAGAACTTGCTTGTCCCCTGTAAGAACATGAGTGGAGATTAGAATTCCATGACTTAGTAAACCGTATACTACATCTTCCTCTCTCCCACCCCACTCCCTCTACAACATTTATCAAAAAATGCACAAACATGATGCATGACATCCTATAAAGCCAAGAAATAAATAATTGAGCATTTTCCTTCGACACTGAGGATCAGAATGGACATTGAATGAGATGCTTTGGCACTTTTCAAACTTGTCTATAATAATCTTGCATCTCATTGGTTTAAAATCCCTGAATTTATATATTGATTGAATATTTAATATCATGCTTCAATTTAATTTTTCAGTTTTTGATTCCGTAAAGGTCTCGCCTTCTTGTAGATACCATACCATACAACAAAATTGATTAAATTAATAGAGTTACCCTTCGATTTTTTGGTAAACCCTTGACAGACGTCACATTCAAGAAGAAAAATAGAACTCCAGACTCAAGCATTGAATCATTGACCGCACTCGTCAGAACTGTCTGGAGTTGAAGAACTACATCACCTAAGATATATTTCGCTCCCTAGTACCTCATACCCTATGTTGTCTTTCATACATAATATGAAATATCAACAAAAAGGGTAAGTCAAATCAGTATTCTTCTATTTCTTTTCAGTGATCACAGTATGGTGTGATTATTCAGCACCATGAAAGACTCCTGTGTCTATTTGCAGAAACATGACTCACATTAGCAAACGCACTAGGTAAGAGCTAAGATCAATCCAAATTATCGTTTAATGTGTCCTATAAGAAATTACTAGAATTATAAGTACGTGCTTATATAACAGAAGAATCATCCACTAACTGATGGCAAGTGTTAATTGGCACTAGTAGCACATGTCCTTGTTATTGAACAAATCAATAGTCACATTAAATTATCAAATTTCCCAGTCAACAAGCCCTCAGTAAAAGATCACCAAAATCCGCCAGATTTCCACAATGCTAGTTTCAAGAACACCGAACTCAGCAATCCACACCTATCAAACGAGTTCTACACAGCCGTAACACGATTTGATAAAAAGATATTTGCGTTTTAAGACTGACCTTGTTTCTGCAAAATTTTCATCAAAAAGGGCTGTGAGGGAACATCGACGTAGTCCCCCTGAAAATCTCTGTGAAGGGATGCCTTTCGTCGGACCTTGATGCCCATGAATGGCTCCTGATCTTCGGAAACACTTCCGTTGGAGAGACTCAAGCGCAAATTTCCCTCTTGTTCAAAGTCGTGATCGTATCGCGCTCGGGAGGAGTCTTCATCGTCGACATCACCGTCTTTGGGAGGATCAGATCTGGAATCTTGAATCTGGACCCGTCTCTCCGTCCTGAATCGTTCCATATAGAGGTGGAGTTTTGGAGCAGTAAGGGGATTCGGAGACGGAGGGAAGCGGTGCAGCCAGCGAGTGCGGTACTAGTTGATGCCTTTGCGAGTTGGCGGAGCCAGATTGCAGTTGCTGAGTTGCGTGAGGCGTGACATGGTGGGACCACTTGCTCCTGATCCTCCTAACCTTCTGGTTCCAGCTGGCTCATGCGTCAGCGAGCCGCCCGTGTGAATTGTGAGCCAGAAAGGTCCAGCTCCGGCTAGGCGATTGTTTCGGCCTGTTTGGTAAGCCGGAGGGGAGATTAGCAAATTTTCTTATTTGGTATTTCTTAGGTTTTAATTATAGAAATATTTTCGTATTGTAAATTGTACCATAAAAATGTTCCTATAATTAAAATGGTAGTATATTTTTTCTGTTAAACCTTTCTAGAAACTGAAGTTTCATGGTCTCACCCTAGTCACCTTGGGCCCATCAATCTTTTTTTAAAGATGCGAAGATAAACTCCCTCCAAAATTAATAGTTTTTATGTGAATAGAGACACTTTCGGACATATTTACTCTTCATAAGATATTTTTTCTATAATTACAAAAAATGTGATTAAATTCAAATTTCCATAATAAATTTGAACTTATACGATAAATTTAAACTTGGCGAACAAATATTTTAGAGAAGTTTCCTTTCTTTCTTTTTCCTCTTTAAATCTCTCCCATATCAAATGGGCCCTTATTGATTCTTGGTGCTCCCTCGCTCCCTTACTTTTTATAAGAACGTTTAGCAGAATTTTGGGATTCAAAGTGTAAAAAATAAAACCATATTTTATTAAAAATACTCTTATTCATGATGAAATAGGAATAAGAGAGATAACAAAAATGGGGAATTGAGGAAGGTAGAAAAAAGTAAAAAGATAAAAGTAATAGGTTTTATGTTTGTAAAGATTTATTATATTAACACTAAGTGGAGGGGATTAAATAAGGGCAAAAATTAATAAAAGTAAAAGTAAAGGAATGATATACGTGTGAGGGCCTTTTTTTTAATAAAAAGTAAAGGAGTAATTTGATATCATTACATTCAATTGAGAAAAATAATTCACCTGTTAGTTTATCTCAGTTCATTAATTAATGACATTTTGGGGGTGGGCATAAGTCTTTATGCATTTTATTTATATAAAATAGATAAATATCTATATTTTTTGTGTGCCAACATTTAAAATAACCACCCAAAATGTCAAATAAATACAAATAACAACCATATAAAGGAAGAGATCCAAATAAAAGGATTATGATCAACTTGTTGACCCAAATCATGTCCAACTGACTCAAAACAACATGTAAACAGTGAACATGAAATTTGAATCTGTCACAAGATAAAGCCACGTTAAAAATACCAAGAAAAGTTTGTGTTGTTGGTTCTGTTGAGAGAACGGCACAAAACGTGTGAAAGTAATCAAATCAGATACTTCCTTCGTTAGTGTATTTGGATGCGTTATTCGTCTCTTGTACACATCTTCATTCCTCTTATGCTGAATTACATTGACGAAGATCGTAATTCCACTTAACAAATCATCCTATTCGTCATTAAGCTTAAATTGAAATAGGGCTTCTTTGTATTTGCATCAATTTGGTTAGCAAATCATCCTAAAACATTAATTTGAACTCGTAACCTATTTCACTCGTCACGAGCCATGAGGGATACAAGATCTTGTCAAAAAATAAATACTCAGTAGACATATATACTTAATTTGATTAAATTAAAGAAGTTAATTAAATTAGTTAATATGACATATATCTTCTAAAACATTATAGTTATTTTACTCAATTTCTTTATTCCTTCTCGTATTTGATAATTATTGAGGAAGTATCGATAGGGGTAAATTAAGAAAAAAAATGACAAATATTAAAAAAAAATTTGTATGTATTAATTTTAGGACCAACATCAATTCATTAAATATATTTTATATTAAAGGTTGGAGAGAGTACCAAATTGAAATTTAAGATTTGAAAGTAATTAGCCAATGTCAGTCTTGTGTTTCTCAAAGTAGCGTGTTTGAGAAGTTGACTACGAGCCTGTTTGATATGACCTTTTTAGGTATGTTCACGTAAGTTGAGATAAAACTTTTTTTACATACTTATCTCCTATACCGTAAATTATATAAACTTTCACCACTAATTTAAACAGACACACACGTAATTATCGCCATAAAGCCAACCATTGCAAAAATGGTTAAGAACTTAAATACGGTTGAAGATTCTTTGTAGTTTCAGCCCATTTTTAACTTCGTTCTATAAACTTTTTATCAGAGCTTTATACTTTCACCTATTTTTAATCAAGTTCTTGTAATTTCTTTTCTTTTTATAAGGTTTTTATTGTTTCAGATCGTTGTAGGTTTTCTTAATTTTAATTTATTAATTTAATTGAAAGTAAACAAACGAATAATGTTAAAATATAACTTATGAACAATAAATTTAAGGGAAAAATATTTATCTCGTCACTCGAGATAAGTTATCTCCAATGAACCCTAAAACTACGTCGTTTTGAATTAATGAAGGACGTGATTGTAATTTTAGGTGAATTAATGAAGAGTGCAAAATTACAGAAACACTATTTATTAATCTAAAACAACATAGTTTCGGTGGTCACTAGACATAATTTGTCTCCAGTAATTGGAGAAATAATTTACCCTATATTTAAATTAGTAAATCTTATTTAATTAATGGGTAAAAGATTTCTTCAGTCACCGGAGATAGAGTTATCTCCAGTGACCCCAAAACTATGTCGTTTTGAATTAATGAATAGTGTTTCTATAATTTTGTTTATTTTTTAATCATATAAATTTTACTGAAACATCCTTCATTAATTCACCTAAAATTACTAATAAACCCTTCATTAATACAAAACGACGTAGTTTTGGGATCACGGGAGATAACTCTATCTCCAGTGATTAGAGAAATAATTTTCCCTTAATTAATTATAATTCTATTATAGTTTTAGAAAAATGTATCATAATAATTAAAATTTTATAATCATAAAAATAAATAAAATATCGAATTTAAAATAAATGATATAAATACGTGTTTAATAAAAAAAATATAAATAATATTAAAATTTCAACTATAATAATAATTTTTTCTTCAAATATAATTTAATTATAATTAATTAAGAATAGTACTAATTAATTGTATTAATTATATTTTGAATTATATGATTATTAATCGAAATTTATTATCCATAAATTATATTTTAATATTATCCGTTTATTTAAGTTTCAATTAAGTTAATAAACTAACATTCAAAAAAAATCTACAAGGACATGATGAGAAATCTTCACGAAATAATAAGGACTTGCTAAAAAAAAATTACAAGAACCAAATCAAAAATAAGTGAAAGTATAAGGACCTGAGAAAAAAAAAACCTATATATTAAAAAATTGTTGAATTTATAAGTGCTTGCAAATTACTTATTTTTTATTTGGCTAAAGTATATATTTAGTTTTGAGGAAAAAAAAAAGTATATATTTTGTCCTTCAAGTTTGCCTCTGGTATCATTTTAGTCCCTTAAGTTTGTAAAGTGCACGTTTGGTCCTTTAATGTTAACATCGTTGTTCTGACTTAACGAAAAATATTGACTCAACAATTTTAAGCGATGACTATATAATTAAATGCTGACTAAACACTGCTTATATGTTAGTATTTTAATAAATTAATATTTTAAATCCTATTAATTGAAAAATATTTAATCTTCACATATTATTTTATGGTTTTTTATAGTTTGTGAAGATTAAATATATATTTTTTGTCAAATAAGATTAAATATTTTTTAATTAATAGGATTTAAAATATGAATTTATTAAAGGGATAGGATATTTTTACTACCATTTTTTGTTACTATCAATGTTACTATCACTTTTCCAATTTTAGATCAGAATCTTAATAGGAGAGAGAAATTATAAAGGTGGATGAGATTCTGATCTAACGTTAGAAAAGTGGTAGTAACATTGGTAGTAACAAAAAAAAGAGTAGTAAGAATATCCTATCCCTTTATTAAAATATAAACATATAAGGATAAATTATCAGTATTTAATTGTACAGTCATCGTTTAAAATTGTCAAGTCAGTATTTTCCGTTAAATCAGACTAACGATTTTAACATTAAAGGACTAAACGTGTACTTTACAAACTTAAGAGATTAAAATGATACAAGAGGCAAACATGAAGGATTAAATGTATACTTTAACCTTTTTATTTTTATTAGTTATTACTAACACATAGATATACAATTTTTATAAATATTACTACCTCCGGTCCTAATTATAAGGCATAGTTGACTTTCTTTGGAGATATTAAGGAAGCTAAGTAAGTTACTTAATCATTTCATATGTTGTGTATATTTAGATTATATATTAGTTTATTAGTTAAACTAATTAGTTTGAAGAAAAAAATAAAAATAAAAATAATCTAAAGTAATTTAATTAGTTTCCTTAATTTCTCCGAAAAAGTCAACTATGTCTTATAATTAGGACCGAAGGGAGTATATTTCAATTAAGTTATTATATCAAAAATAAAAATGAGAAAAGCAAGTGATAAAAAAGATAAAAGGGAGGACGTCTTCTTTTCGCTAAAAAAAGGACACCCATCTTCTTTTCGCTCTCTCCCTCGCTAAACCCTAATCCCGCCGCTTTCTCTTGGGTGTCTGCCTCGCCGGCGGTGTCTATGCCGTCGGCGAGCCTCCTTTTGGTCCACCAACGCCGCCATAGTGTAGATCGGACCCTTTGGAGTCAGGTGAAGGCGAGATTTAGGTTGGAACAGGGATATAGGGCGGTGGCCGTTCTCCTTCTTCGGTACCGGCTCTCCTCTGGTCTCCCTCCTCAGTGCCTTCCCTTCTCCGGCGGCCGTCTGTTCTGTGGCAGCAACGGTGGCTCTCCCTCGTCTTCGACGGTGGGAGCTTTTGCTTCTCCATTTCCTCCGATGGTGGCTTCTGGCTTGGTGGTGGCCTCTTGCTCGGCGGTGGACCCTAGCTCGACGGTAGTCCCCTGCTCGGTGGTGGTCCCTGGCTCGGCGGTTGTCTCCGGCGGAGGGGGGGTCTCTGTTTCCTTTTTCCTTTTGATTTTACTGCTTTATATTAATCTATGTCTTCTGTTGGTGTGGATTTGGGCATTTTGTGTTTGTGTTTGTCCTCTGTTGTTGTGGATGGGGGTTATTATGGTGGTGTTCCTTATTGGGGATTGGATTTGCCTTCTTGGGAGAAGGGTTTTGTTGATGGTTGCTGCTATGTTGTGCTTTATCTATGAGATTACCATTGCTAGGATTGTTGGAGGGAGGCAATTTCAATTCTTTTATGTTTACCAAAATCTGTTCGGTGGGTGGTCTATGTCACCAAGTCTGTTTAAATGGATGAGCAAGAGTTTTCTCCAGGGCTTCAATTGTCCTTCTTCATCTGTGGTTGGGTGTTCTCTGTCCGGGTTCCCAGATGTTTATGTAGCTGACCTATGTGCAGCGTTTTCTTATAAGGAGGTGTGCCCGATCGGGTGGGTTTCGCAACCAGCACTTCCTTTCATGTCTTTTCTAATCTCGGATGGCCAGGACGTCGATGAAGTCTTCATAGTTACTTTTACTCTTATTTGGTTAGGGGTGACTCGCTCTCTGTACATTTGGTTAGGTGTTTTTGTATGTGTTAGTCCTTCTATTTTGATTTGTGTACGTTTAGTTTGTTTAGCTTGGTGTGTAACCGTTTATTGTAACTTTTTTCAGTAGTATCAATATATGTTCGTGTTCTGACCCAAAAAAAAAAAAAGTACAGCGCTCCAAGCCGAAGGCGCGAATTCAAGATTTCGACGGCGTTGACGAGGGTTGTGGATTGAGGACCACCGTTCCTTTTCGGCGGCCACTTTCGGCATGAGAGAGAAAAAGGGAGGGATTTCGTACAGAAAACGCCAAGTAGGGACCCATTCTGCAAAGAGGAAATAAATTATCAATAATAAATAAATCGAACAATCGAATAATAATACAATAAATAACAATAATAATTAATGAGAGAGGCAACAATGCAATACAAGAGAGAGAAGAAAAGGATAGGAGGAGAAGTGGATCGTAACCAAGCCTTGAAAAATTTGGCCAGAGAGAATCGATTCCGAAGCCGCCCCAGACATTTATAAAAGTCATCGTCCTACGCCTTCCATTTTCATTTTACTCCTTGTTTCTCTACTCCTCCTCCTCCTTCCTCACAAATCCGATCCCAAATCCAAAGGCGTGAGGAGGATCTCTCGGTTTTCTTTTAGGTAAGATAATACATCCCTCACTTTCTTGGTTCCTGGTGCTCCGTGTATATTATGCGCTTATGTATTTGTTGGCCTAGGCTTTGATCTAAAACGATTTTATATTTTTGCGTAGGTTTCGCGATGGCCTCCAAGCGGATCTTGAAGGAACTCAAGGATCTGCAAAAGGATCCTCCCACATCCTGCAGCGCCGGTATTGCACTTCTCAATGCCTCTGGCGTAGTACTCTCATTTTGATTTTTCGTTCTCGTAATTGCCTGGATTATTTGGCTCATGCCTGGGTTTTGCATTTTCGTTTAGAAAGGAAAAATCGGTGCTAGTTATATTCGATGGCTGTTATTTAAATTTTGTAGTGATGCGTGCTCATGTTCCTTTCTGTCTGACATTTCTGATTGCTCCTGGTTTCGGTTGATTCTGTCGACATGGAAATGATAGGTAAATAATATTTTGGGACTTACCGCCGATTGTGGAGTCTTCTTACATTTAGGATATTTCGTATATGGGGGGTTATCGGTTCTGTTTTTTAATTTTAATTTTATTTTTATTTTTTTACCTTTGGGGTTATGGGTTCATGGAGCATAAACTGATAAAGCCAAGGTCGCGTAAATGGCACTGAAATCGAATTAGTCTTATACTTAACTTTAAATTGGAGTTTGTATCTTAGGAAGATTGCTTGATCTTACAACTGTCTTGCTGAATAATTAAAGCTGGTTAACAACGCATTCGTTTGGTTTTATTTGCTTTTTAATTGGTTGGATGTGGCTTTTATTTGAAGTCATGTTTGCCTTTTTTAGTAGACCGTGTCATGCCTCTCAGATATTACTCTGCCGAGTATGCATTTCGTTTTCTTACTAGATTTTGCAGTTATGCATTTGTATTTTCTACTTATGGCTGAGTAATGTTTAAATTTTCCATATCGCCGCGCAATCATGCTACCATTATTATGATCAATCAGCCAGATATGTGATATTGGTATTTCAATACTATTCTTGCTTTTATTACTCTTTTGGGATCTCTGTGCACTCTGTGCACTTTGGTTATGGCATGAGGATGGGGGCGAGAATCAAACTAAAGTTTCTTTTGTAATAGGGTTCTCTTCTTTATCTTTGCCATTTTAGTGATATGAGGTGTCTTCAAATTTTAGTCAGTTTTTTAATAGGGAATGATTGGTTCAGATGAATTAAGAGGCATGTAAATATATAATTGCTTTTTCTAAAATGCTATGGAAAGTCGTCACTTGTTACTGTGACTTAAACCTGGGACGCTCAAAATGTACGCTTACTACCCAAGCTAAGCAGGGTAGCAATAATCATGCATGCTTAGATCCTCTCTGCAGTCAGCTAAAACTACTGGAATTTTGACTTTCTAACTTATATAAGCAAACAGTCTGTTCGCCAACTGCATGAGATGTTTCATTTTACTGTTTGATGTTAGCAATGTGTAACTTATAGTTTTGTTGGCCTTCTTTTTCATGTGTGCTTATATTGTGCATCATCATTTGTTTCTAAACATTGAAGGTCCTGTTGCTGAAGACGTGTTTCACTGGCAAGCAACAATTATGGGCCCTCCAGACAGTCCTTATGCTGGAGGCGTTTTCTTAGTTACAATTCATTTTCCTCCAGATTATCCCTTCAAGCCACCAAAGGTTCGGAATTCATTCGCTCATCTATTTATTGTTGTACTAGTATTGTTTTCTTGTTTCCTTGTTCACTGTCTTTACATGTTCCCCAATTCAGTTTTACTTCATGATTGCATTTGACTTACATTTAGTTTGTATTTTGCCTCCTGAGTCCTGAGGCAGGTATATGAATTTTAAACCCGACATTTTTGTCATTTGAACACTAATTCCCTGACAAAGTAGAATATTATGTTTGGGGTTAAGCTTAGAAGAAGCATGTCATTTATGACCCAATCTAAAATTTGATCAAAATGTTTACTTTTGGATTCAAGTTGCATGCTTTATTTTATATAAAAAATTTTATACTGGTTCCTTCAGTATGTAAAAATACTTATGGATCCCTGGATTGTACCCCTTGTTACGTTTTAGATTGAGCTCTTTTTTCCATCTTGCAGGTTGCATTCAGGACGAAGGTATTCCACCCAAATATCAATAGCAATGGAAGCATTTGCCTAGACATACTGAAGGAGCAGTGGAGCCCTGCTCTAACAATTTCGAAGGTTTGTGTATTTTTTGTTTCAGATAATGGGGAAAAAAGCTTCATTTCGTAGAAAATATTTTTAACTTTCCAAAGAGATTCTTCTATCAACTTGGATTCTACAATTTTTTAGTGGGTGGTTCCGTGTAAGGTCAATTTACATAACTTTCTGTACGGTTCTGATATAGGCCAAGTCCATTACATTCTGAACGGGCTTCATCGCACTGTACTGGTCAATGAAACATAATTTTATTTTATGTAGTCGGGGTTTTATGCATCATCAATATAAAGTCCTATTTCGTTTACGTTTTGGAATTGCAACTAATCACTGCTTTGCTTTCTTCAGGTGTTGCTCTCAATCTGCTCCCTGTTGACGGACCCAAATCCTGATGATCCTTTGGTCCCAGAAATCGCCCACATGTACAAGACAGACCGAAACAAGTATGAGACCACTGCAAGAAGCTGGACTCAGAAATATGCCATGGGCTAGGAGAACTGAGATGATGTGTGTGAGGGAGATCTGTGTTATGAACATTTGTTGTCTTCAATCTTGAATTTGATTATGGCCTCCATTAAAGATGTGGAGGGGGTTTAACATTTTTCTTCTCGTGTATTACAAACGTACCTTCCTCCGACGCTGATATGGGGCCTAAAGAAAACGTATGACTAAATTCGTAACCCTGCTTTGATATCATCAAACATCCATGTTGTTTTGATGCCTGTGAATTGACTGAATTCAAAGTAACTGTGTAACTGAAAAGGAGTTTTTTTTTTTAAAAAAAAAAGAAAAATAATTGCATTGTACTCTTCCAGTCCTTGATGTAATTTGAACTAGGTCTTGCATTAAATGGAAGGAAGTTTCTTTTAGGATGGAGGTGATGAGTGGTCTTCACTCTTCATTATAAAAATTTACATTTCGTCTCGTTTTTAAAGTTGAAAAGATTATTGAAGGTGGAGTTGAAATCATCTTCGTAGTTGTAGGGTCAATTATCATCTTTCTTCATTCGATTATTCTAAATATAAGATAGAGTTGAATTTTTTTTGAAGAGATTATAAAAATTAAATAGGTTATTTAATCATATTATATGTTGTGTATTTTTAGATTATATATCAATTTATAAGTTAAATAAAATAGTTTTAAGAAATAATGACAAATATAAATATTTTAAAATAATTTAATTAGCTTCTTTAATCTCTTCAAAAAAAGTCAACTTTATGTTATATTTAGAACGAGATGAAAAAGAGAAGGGGGTTGGGAACTATTCAATTAGTCTCACATATTGTGCCATCGTACGTGTTGTGTATTCATAGAATATAAATGAAAAGGCATACTAATACATGCATGCATTTCTGCGTATATATGTTTCTGTTTTAAATGATTATCTGTTTCTATTTGTAAGATAAAATACAAGATTTGAAGAGTGTTTAGTACTTTTAATGTTTGTAATAGATGACTTGCCATAGATTCTGTATTCCCCGGGTTAGCAAATAAGGAGGGTATACTAGTAATGTATAGAAAATGGAAGTAAGTTTAAGACATGAATTAGCAAAATTAGTATGATTGCTATGTGCATGAGATTCTAAACTCCGGATAAGAATTTAAACTTGAATTGGAACTCACAAGAATTTACTTTTATTAATAAATAGATGTTAAAACTTAAAAGTATAAAAAAAATGATAATGATTTAATTTAAATATATTTTAACTATGAATAATTAAAATTAAATCCATCAATATTTATAATTTATAATATAAAAGAATTTCTATGAAGTTCATATATAAATCATTTGAATATGATCAAAATGAACAAACTAACATGAGTTTAAGGATGGATTGACAATATTTTACAAGGTAAAAATATAGAAATGGTAAATCCAATGTATAAACCCATAAGTTTATGGTTAGCACGAGTTTAAATATAGATAGACTTAATTTTATAAATTAGAAACGTAAAACCGGTAAATTTAAAGAGTCAACTTAAGAGTTTTACAATAACATGCAAGAACTAAGTATTTATCATGTTTATGGCAATGGTTGAAAATATAAATCCAATTTAATGCAGTATATTGACTTTTCTAAAGGCATATTTAGAAAGTTTCTCAAATTCTTTACATATTTAATGTTATAAGTACCTTTAAACTACTCGTAATCTTTAGTTCATGTGAGGTAGTTGAATTAGACTTGTATTATGAATCAAACTAGTAATTTCGTTGTTTAAATAGAAACTCAGGGTGTAGATTTAATTGAATTAAAAGACCAAGTTGAAATGAAAAAAAATTTCTGTATTTTTTCATGATAAAATGAACGTGTCTCTCTCTTTCTTTTTGTTCTCCTATCACAATAGAACAATTTTATTAACAGTCCCATGTACCCTTTCGCAATGCATGATTCAAATAGTCGCTGAATACACTTATGTTAAAAAAAGTGAGCGACGTTAAGCTGTTAATTCAATAAAAAAAATATGATATATTAATATCATTGGAAAGGTCAAATGTATATAAAAGTATTTTAACAAATTTAATATATAAGATAACATACCTTTTTATATTATATCAAATAAAAAAAAAAGTAAACATCATATTCTATGATCTTGTCCCTTAAAAGATCCATCCCTGATTGAGATGGATAACGAACAAAACTAACATTAGAAGGGGGAAAGGGATATCATCAATCTAGCCTCGTTACATCATATTCTATGGTCTTGTCTCTCTTTTTTAACCGGAACCTCCGGTTTTAAATAATCCGGATTTGTCTTGAGTTGAGCTCAGGGTCATGAAGGAAAAGCTCTCTACACTATTTTCTTCATTCTCACACCTCACATCTCAAATCAAAGACATAACTAAGGGAAAACAAATCCCTTTCCACGTAATTTTCCAACAGATGTTGGTATCGTCCTATCTTCTTTGTTTGTTTGTCTTTTTTTGGACATAAAACGATGGCTTAGTGCCTCTATTGGAATAAGGAAATTACACTGGAAGGGAAATTAATCCCAAGCATTCTTGATCTAGCCAAGACCTTAAGAAGGATGGACATAAGTCTAAAATAATAGATTTGGATATACCCAATTTAGTCAAGGCGTCCGCAACTCTATTATATTCACGCTGGATATAGCACACCTCCACTTGCCAATTTTTGTGGAGAAGATCTCTGATCTTCAAAAGCTGGAGACTTCCCAAATAGTGGTTCTGATCGAGGATTAATTTCAACAACTCCTCTGCATTTGATTCGATTATCAACTTCCTTAAACCCATGTCCCAAGCCCTAAAATAGCACACTCTTCAGCAATGTTAGCGTGGCTAATCCCTAGCTCTTTAGTAAAGTCAACCATCCACTTTCCATAATCATCCCTAATAACTCCCCCACAACCGGCCTTTGAGGAGTGCAATGCCATAGCTCCATCAACATTTATTTTACACCAGCCAGGAGGCGGTTTCATCCAACCCCTAAATTCTAACACATTAATTTCCTCTAACAAACCATCAGAATCAGATACAGCAAACCGAGGCCAAATTAAAGAAATGACAGCTCCAGGATTTTGAGGTTTCACAAAATTACAATAAAAAATAGAACAATTTCTCCATACCCAAAGTTGCCAAACAGCCACACCAAAGAAAAGGTTCCAGTGTTTGCTCCACCGTATTCCCAGCGAGCCTTTCAGATTCATACCGACCCATTGCATCAGATTAGCAGAGAAAAAATCTGATCTAAATCTGGGCTCCATTTCATCCAGCCACATATTTCTGGCATAAGGGCAATCCCTTAATATGTGGAGAATATCCTCTGGACCAGAGTTGCAAAAACCACAGAGAGCTGACACCTGTGACCATGAACTTCTCCACAAGTTAGTAGGGAGTTTATTTAGGCACACTTTCCATAACAACAATTTAATTCTCTCAGTGCCTTTCCAATTCAAGATAGACTTAAATAGAGTATTACGCAAGAGAGGGGGATTTTTCTCTATGAAGAAATAAGCACTCTTAATAGAGAAGTTTCCATCTATCGATGCACCCCAAATTAAAAAATTACCTCCAGAATTAGGCCTAGGTGGAAGGACTGCCGCCAAACAATTGATCCCAGATTGATTAATAATGAGAGAAAGTCGAGCTATGTTCCAAGATCCAACCATAACCCAGTCTCCAACCACCGAAGAGTCTTCATCCTCAGACAAAGTTTGCAAGCAAAAGTCTTTCAGCTTAATACCCATACCTAACCAACAATCATGAAAAAAGTTGACTGTGTCTCCATTCCTCACTTGCCATTTAGCACCTTCATCCACAATATCTCTTTGTGAACAAATAAAACGCCATAGTCTAGAGTCCCCTTTCCGATAGTTGAACAAGGACTCTTCGTCTCTTAACATATATTTTCTATAGAGAATGTCAGCCCATAAACATTGCGAGCCAATTGTTAATTTCCATGCTAACTTAGCTCCACATGCCTGATTCATAGATGAGAGCTTACGAAAGCCCAAGCCACCATATCCTTAGGACGCGTGAACTGATCCCATCCAACATAGTGCAGGTTTTTTGAAGATTCATCATGCCCCCAAATGAAGTTGCGCTGCAACCTCTCAAACTCATTACAAACACTCCTCGGTAGCCTCGCCACTTGCATGGGATACAAAGGAATAGCATTAATCACAGATTTAGCTAAGGTCACTCTTCCTGCCATAGATAGGCATTTAGCTTTCCATACTCCCAGCTTGGATCTGACTTTGTTGATAATGTATTGAAAATCATCCCTCCGTCTCCTGTTACGCGACAAAGGGAAACCAAGATAGGACCCTATCTTACAGGAAATATTTATTTGAGACAAATTTTTGATCAATAGCTTAGTTCCCAAAGGTACTCTAGGAGAAAAAAACAGCGACGATTTAGCCTGATTAATTTTCCCTCCTGAAGCAATCATTAAATCTTGCAGGCAGTTCAACATACATCTAGACTGCGAAATAGTGGCAACTCCAAATAGAAATAAATCATCAGCAAACATTAGATAGGAGATCTTAAGACCAGATTTAGAAACATAGATTGGTTCCCATAATTGATTCTCAACCAAGTCACAAATCAAATGAGAAAGCCTATCCATACATAATACAAACAACAAAGGTGAAATTGGATCCATACATAATTGATCTAGTGTCCAAGTCATTTAAACTCTTATAACCTTCAATTACTGAATTGTGAAAATCAACCAGAAATCACATTTATTATCGATAGGATAATGAAGAGCATATGCCGCAAAGTAGGGTCTCATCATTTTAACTGCATAGGCAGCTGTCCTTTACTTTGTAACGTTGGTTTCTTCAGAAATGGAAAATTGTATTTGTGGGCACCTCTTGCTTTAATTCATTTGCAATGTTCATAATATATTATTTCACTCTCTTGTTCAAATTGCTTCAACTCACCTCTCATAAAAAAGCTGCGCACTACTTCCATTATTGAGAGATGTCATGAAATATAAATTTAATTCCACAAACATTTCTTATATTTAGGATTATAGGCGTTTGGATTAGCAATAATTGAGATGACTTTTTTTCAATTTAACTTTTACAAATTAAGATAGGATAAAAGTTAAATTTTAATTGTAATCTATATATGTTTGATTGACGGTGGCAGCAATGACTTCTTTTTAAATTGAAACTTATTTGGATGGTTCTTTAAAAAGCAAGTTTATATGAAAAATGATTGAAGAAGACATGAATCTTATCAAATAATACACATATATGTATGTGTATTTAGTTAATTTATTATTGAAAAACTATTTACAACACTGCAATACATAATTTATTATTAAATACTTTAGGAGGCAAAATGCAATCAAAGAATCAAATTAAGGATAAGAAAAAAAAATAGTTAATTTTTTCCAAATCAAATTGACTATATTCCTTAGGAAGCGTGAACTGATCCCATCCAATATAGTGCAGGTTTTTTGAAGATTCATCATGCCCCCCAATGAAGTTGCGCTGCAACCTCACAACCTCATTACAAACACTCCTCGGTAGCCTTGCCACTTGCATGGGATATAAAGGAATAGCACTAATCACAGATTTAGCTAAGGTCACTCTTCCTGCCATAGATAGGCATTTAGCTTTCCATACTCCCAGCTTGGATCTGACTTTGTTGATAATGTATTGAAAATCATCCCTCTGTCTCCTGTTACGCGACAAAGGGAAACCAAGATAGGACCCTATCTCACAGGAAATATTCATTTGAGACAAATTTTTGATCAATAGCTTAGTTCCCAAAGGTACTCTAGGAGAAAAAAACAGCGACGATTTAGCCTGATTAATTTTCCCTCCTGAAGCAATCATGAAATCCTGCAGGCAGTTCAGCATACATCTAGACTGCGAAACAGTGGCAACTCCAAATAGAAATAAATCATCAACAAACATTAAATGGGAGATCTTAGGACCAGATTTAGAAACATAGATTAGTTCCCATAATCAATCCTCAACCAAGTCACAAATTAAATGAGAAAGCCTATCCATACATAATACAAATAACAAAGGTGAAATTGGATCACCCTGACGTAAACCCCTTGTGGGAGCAAAGAACTCAGTTTTCTCACCATTCCACAACACATTGTAGGAAACTGATGACATACATTCCAAAATGAGGATACAAAATTACAGTCAAAGCCCACACCCAATAGCACCTGTTTTAAAAAAACTCCAACTGATCATATCAAAGGCTTTCTCTAGATCAATCTTTATTGCCATAAGGCCTTTCTTACTTCTATTCTTTTTCATAGAATAAAGAATTTCTTGCCCTATGATAATATTATCCTGAATCTGCCTGCCTCTTATGAAACTAGATTGGAAAGGCGAAACTAAATCATCCATCATCCCTCTCAACCTCATAGCAATCAACTTAGTAATGCATTTATAGTGAACCATGTATAGAGATATAGGTCTAAAATGCGATACAAATTCAACATTCTCCTTTTTAGGAATCAAGACAATAAGGGTTTTATTGTGGTCGGATAAGGAAATATATTACCTTGGAAGGCATTTTTCACAAAACTGCAAATGGAAGGGCCAACAATTCTCCTATCCTCTTTGTTGGTATCGTATTGCAATGATTTTTCAATTTTGTCGTGACCACCGCGGCCTGCCAAACAGGTCAAAATAAGACACCAGAAGCGAAATAATAAAACCAACAAAAACTGGAGCAGCACCTTGTCCCTTATGCTGACTGCATCCATTTGGACTTGGGCCCACTGTAGGCCCTCTAAGATTATGACTCTCAGACCATTTTAAAATGGATCAACTCAGCCCATTTACAATACCGTGGATTTAAACGAACAAGAAAGCAATGGCCATTATTGTTTTGAAATACAGGTGAATATTAAAACTCAAAAATACAAAGTTCTCTATAAGAGAATAGTGTTGGGAGATTTTTTTAACCTTTTTCACTTGTGTCACTGTCAGCATCACAATACTATTTAAATTAATTAGTTTCAGGATTTGTGACCATTTTCAATTCCCAACTTGCAAAGAAAGAGAAGAGGGGGGGGGGGGGGGGCAAAGACATTAATGAAGAGAGAGAATGGTTCATTAGGGAGTGGTAGGGGTCTACCAAGCCTTTCGTAGGGTCGTTTCAGTTGTGGTCAAAGGGTCAAACTTTTCGGCTGCTTTTCAATATTCCAAAATTGCCCATATCAACCCCTTCAAACGTCCCATGTTACTTCACATTTTGTTTTTATATTCCTTTTATTAGCTTCAGAGGATTTTAGCATTAATTTTCATGTTCATATTTTAATGTACGTATTTTAATTAACGTACTCCTGTGTCCTACCCTTACTCTATGCTATTGTATCCTCTTCTATTTCTAATAATTTTTCAATGTTTATCTTCTCCACTAATCCTTGATGGAAGATATTTTTACCTAGTTAGCTAGCGCCTTAGTAGCGCAATAGCATAGAAGTCAGTATTAATTGGTATCCTTTTCCTATGTCCAGGATTCGAACCCTATCCCCTTCCCCTATTATGATGTATAAAAAAAAAAGTTAGTTAAATTAGTTAATATGACATATATTTTCTAAAATAAGCTAATCATCTTTTTCAATTTTCTCATTCTCTCTCTTCCTTGGTTGTTGTTAAGAGAGTATCAATATAAGTAGATTAGAAAATAAATTTGATAAATATGAAAAAATATGTTTTATTATATTTATGACTAATACTAACTCTTTCAATATCCTATAATATTTAGGACTGAAGGGAGTAGTATTTAGTAAACTAAAAACAGAGGCACCATTCATCAAGGGTTTTTTATTAAATTATACTACGGAATTATTAATTTTTTTCCCAGTTATACTACAGAATTGAACCACATTGCTTTAAGATTATATCTGCAGGGTCAAGGACGCCATAAAATAGAACCTTTTAATTAGAGAGTCACTGAAAAAATAAGATGGTTAAACTGAATCAGTATTTTTTAATATTAAAAGAACCCAAAGAACCAACGCGCAAGCTTTTAAAAATTCAGAAAACATTCGTTCAAAAACTCGGCCACGCATAGGATAGATCCGTTGGTGAAGTTAGCACAACTAGAAAAGGAGATCACGTTGAACTTTTTTAAATCATCGAGGACATCTCAGACTAAGCTTTTGATGCCCATAAAAAGGAATAAACTTTAGGATGAAAGTGAAACTTCATTCAGTGAACCGACGACAAGGAAAAAGGGGGTTTTTACTGCATCTGAACCATAAAACTATAATTTATAAATGTAAACTTCATTTTGTTTAGCACATTCTATATTTGTTTCACAATGCGTTCGCTTTTTTTGCATGTTTGTGTGATCAATTAATGTTATGAAACATGGTAGAGATCATTCAGTATATATGATCAATTACAAACAAAACTAAACAGTAATTGGTTCTAGTGAGCTAAATTATTTTTGATGCTAAAATTCAGTGAACATTTTTCTTGGTCATACCTTGAGCAATGCAATAACTCAGCTCGCCGATCAAGTATAATTATTAGTCTTATCATTTGAAAGAAACATACATATACGTCAACGTATTTATACCTTTTTATGTCTCCTTGCTGACCTTGATAATAACACCACTACCGCAGCAAGCTAACAAAAAATTAACGGACAAGAAAGCCTAGGAATGCCGATATCTAAGTATATATCATATGTGCTATGCTGAGAAGAAGCCAACCCACAAAGCATTGCTTAAAGAGTTAATTAAAAATTAATAATGTAGTTAACTATCTAAAAGACAGTGTATTGACCCATGTCCTGTGTATGTATAATATTATTTCTTTTCACGGCTCTACTGAATATCTCATTAACTTATTCACAACCTTACTTGTCCAACATGCATACCTATATATATACACAGACACATGATATTGTATTTTCATAAACAATGAATTAGGCTGGCTTTTCATTTCACTAAAAGAAAAGAAAAAAATTAAATACAAATCTTGCAGATTGGTCGTGCCCACGAGTGGGTTCAAGGGGCATGGCCCCTGAAAATCTGGTTCATATTAGGTTGTAAAACTAAATACCTAATCTCACTTGCGTATGTACTTGTGGTCTTGTCTTTTTCTGAGGACAAAACCACACAAAAACCGTACCTGAAGACATATATAATAACTAATATAATCACTGCACTAATCAATGAATGAATCTAAACAGTGCAATTTTACAAGTGGCCACTTAATTAAGTTCGATGCATATCTGATCTCATTCTTAGCTGGACTTACAGATGATTAGTGAATTTTTAATCTTAAATGATAATATGAAGCCCACTGAGAGCGTTAGTTGATTATAATGTTATCCATAGAATGACGAATCATACAGCAAGTTAATTAGGAAGAGGAATCATAAGACATATTATTCATTTGTTTGGGGGAGACAAGATGCAAAGAAAATCACATGTTTGGCAATAAGAATATGTAAGGGAGTTTTTAGCTTAGAATGTATGGAATACGAATAAAGTTCAGTGATATCACTTTAATTTGGCCGTATTGGATTCTCTGCGCATATACGTACAAATTATTATTAGTGAGCTTTGCTTTTACAAGACATGTTCTTGTAGGAGTTGAGCTTTTTGATCATTTACCAAATCTCCCTTTTTTTCTGGGTTTAGCCTTCCTTCATGTCTTCTTTGGTTTTGGTTTTGGTTTTTCCTACTTTTTTTTTCCTTCAAAGCAAAACGAAGAAGGAAAAAACTGAGAGGGTGGTGGCAAACCAGACATTATTCTGTATGTCGGTAACCAAACCCATTTTGGCCACCTTTATTCTTAAATCATGGGATTAAAGTTTGGAAGATGACATCAATTATGGGTCTTGCATAAAATGTAAAAGTGTGTATGAATCCACTTTCTTTTCCCCCTCTCCTACTCAAAGTCTTTCATTTTTTACTGATTACAAAGTTTCTATAATTAAAAGATAGTAGTATACGTACTTTGGAAGATCCCAACTCCCAGATTATGTATCCTCCCATTTTCCCCTCTTATTCAGAAAAAATTTGGATTCCCAAGTGTAAATCAACGCATTAACAATATGCTTGTATGCATGTTTGGTCCAAGGGGGGGAAAAACATGTTTTAAACATAATGAAACCGTACATTGTTTGTCCCTTCATAATTCCTGTTAACTCTTGTACTATAAGATATTGTTCATAGCACCTGACGAATATATAGGATCTTATATGTCGGACATGAGTTAGTACCATTTACTCCTTCATGTCATTATATTTGTACTTTAATATTATTATCTAAGAATTAAAAGAAATACTAAATATGTAAACATATAATATGTGAACTTTTTACCAAATTTATTCCTCATTTATTGCTAACAACATGCCTCTAAAAACATTAGTTTATTTCAAGGCTAAAACAAAAAAGGTGATATTGAATATTTTCTCGAGATTGAGAAAGGACATGTAATATGAAATAATGAAGGAAGTTTTTTACTCTAATAGATATCTGATAGGGTTGATTTATAAAAGCAGAGGTGAAAAAAACAATGAAGTACACGTGGCGTTTGCAGGGCAGGCGTGAACAACGGCGGTGAACAGTCAAGGGTGTGGGGGACAAAACCCCTCCTCAAAGGAACAGTGTAGCGCACTAGCTAGTTGCCGCCTAATCCCATCTTCATTATTTCTTTAACTTATCTTTCCATCCCTTTTAATTCTATCCCATAATTTTAATTTCCTAAGTCTCTCTCACACACACACACACATATATATATATATGTGTGTATGATGTGTATGATCAATGTGGCAGGTGAATAGTAAATTTACAATAAATAGTGGTAATTATTTTAATCCTAATTATATGATAACATTTAAAAGTTGATCTTGATTCTAGTTACAGAGCAAAGTTCTAGTTTTTGTCAATTTTTTCTTTAAATACTCCTATTGATACTTTCTCAATAATAATTCAACATAATGATAATTTAATAATGTCCTATTAGATTTATAGTTTTATTCCTAATATCTTGTTATTTATTTTCTTTAAAATACAAGAATATATTTCAATGGAAAAGAGGTTTTAAATGTTTCGAAAACACAAATGTGATATTTATTTCCTAACATCGTTTACTATTTACTTTTAAATATTTTCATATTTTAGGTTGTCAATTGAGTAGTTTATAAATTCTGATTTTATTTTATAGTATTCAATATTTAGAATTGAAAAGTTTTGTTATAAATTAAGCTAGGAAAAAAATAATGCCATGCCTACTAATAGGTTATTTGTACCACCGAGAAGCCTATTAGAAGGTATTAGCAAATTAATTAGGTGTTGATGGTAATGTGATTAGTATATAACGATTATGTTTTTCTTAGTATTTAGAACTCTCAAAATACTGTACAAATATGCTAGTTTTAACTATATTTTAAGTGTGTTTTTATGATTTTTTTTAATAGATTACATCTTAAAGAACATATATCCTCTGTTTTTTAAAAAATAAAGTTATTGACACATCCATCCCACTGGCATATCGTACCTATAATAGTTTGTTGTGTATATGAAATTAGAACTCAAAATAAGAAACATACATATCGAGATTCTGGTCACACGCGTTTCCAACCTCTAAAAGCAGATTAGAAGTTGTTAAGGGAGATCGACAATGCCGAATTGTATAAGAGCTTAAAGAAGTCTTGTGAGGTTGGAGAGGTCCAACATGCGCAGGGACTATAGATTCAACAATCTTTTGCTGATGTTATTTTAAATTTTAAATAAGTGCATTTTAGGAAAATAAATAAAATTAACTACTATCATTAATTTCTTCAAAATGTAATAAATTTGTCCTATAATTAGGATTGCAGAGAGTAATGTTTTAAGATAAAAGAGGAAGAGGAATCTAGGATTTTTTTTGTCTTTGGGATTATTCGAACAACACTCTTGACTCTCCAACCCCAAGCTTTGATTTCCCTTCCTTTTGTTTTTGGGTCCTATTTATTTGAACATTTTATCTGTTTTTCCTGCATTTCTCCTCTGTGCTTGTTTTTTTTCTTGTTGGGGTGGTAATTGATTCACTGAGTGAACGCTCATTATCTTCTTTGATTGTTTTAAAATTTTGATTGGTTTTCTTCTAGCAGTGATGATTTGACTAACATGTATTTCTTCAATATGTAATGCTTCCATTGTAAGCAACTGATATCTCCAAAAATGGGATTTTTTTGTGTGCTGATGAGAATCTCTCATACCTAGTGTTCCTTGTTCTAATATATTATTCAATGGCATAAATTTAAGTTGCAGCTGATAGGGTATAGATATTTGACAATTTAAATATAGATAATGACAATTTAAAAATAACAATCAACAAATTAGGTATACATATTGACATTTGAGGAGTTTAAGTTATCAAATTTATATACCCAAATTGCTAATTACAATACTCAAATTGTCATTACATATACTCAAGTCGTCGACAATACTTGATAAGCGTTAACAACTTAAGCTATGCAATGACAACTCGAGCATAGCAATTAGAAATGATCCCTATTAGACGTCGTTGACAACTTAAGTATAAGAATTAATGAACATATAGAGATTGACACATTAAAGAAAACGCAAGTTGTTAATCTCTATACTCAAGTTGTTATTGCCGATACTCAAGTTGTTCATGGCCTTTCTACCTTACTAGGCCTCGTTGACAAATTGAGTATGAACAATGACAACTTGAGAATATTAATTAGCAATTTGGGTATACATAGTAAGATTTGGGGAGTTTAAATTGTAAATCTCTATACTCAAGTGTTTAATCGTTTTACTCAAATTATCATTTGAATTTTGACCATTGGTGCCAGAGCTCTGACGGCTAGCCTATCAATGAGGTGGGGTGGCGATGCACAGATGAGAATTCTTTCTTTTGAAAAAAGTTTGTGGGGCATTTTGGTAAAAACATATAAAATTTAAAATCCAATATTATACCACATCTATTTTTTGTCTTTTCCATGTTTTAATAGACCTTTTGGGATTTTCCAAGTTCAAATAGTATTTTATTGGAAATTTCCTTGTTTAAAATTTGTGACATTTATTATATTTCTAAAACACTGATTGTATAATTTCAAAAATGTTAAACTTTACCTTTTTTTAAATTAAAATTGTATTTATATAGTTTAAGCTTCATGTGGACATACGTACGGGGGTGCATGTGCGTGTCTATGTGGATATAAAGGGCTAAAACAGTGGATAATTGGCTCTAGAATATCTATCATTTATGCTTTTATGTAGTCCTTAATTAAGTTTATATAGTGCACTTAGCATTTCAATCTTAAGATCTTTAGTCTTGATTAACAAAAAATATGCTAACTTATCAAACTTAAATGATCGACAACCATGCAATTAAACATTGATAAAGCATTCTTGCATTTTAGTCTTATATTAAAGGTCTTGTAATTAAACTATAGGCTTACCGTAAAAATACAAGCATGTTTGTTAGAGCTTTTTTCCCTATTTGTCACTTTTTAAATAAATAATTACCATTTTGCCACGGTTTTAAAAATATTTCTCCATCACGGTTTAGTCGACTAAAAGTCGTCGGGTCCTTTTTTTTGGATGACCACGAAATTTAGTCGACTAACCTACTCTGTTTAGTCGACTAAATTTAGTCGACTAAATTTCGTCTGGAGGGTTTTTAAAAAAACCCGCGATATTTAGTCGACTAACCCGACGGGTTAGTCGACTAAATCTATATAAATTCAAAATAGAGATATTCTATCTACTACTGTTTAGAAAAATGAATTTATCATTTAAAAAATCTTGAAAATCTTCAATTTCGGCTATTCAAATTAAATTTGAACGATTCATCCAACAAAAACCAATATTTGAAGTAAACTGTAAGATCGGATGGGGCTAATATCTAAACTTGATAAACAAATGCCCCAGTATATTATATATGTTGATCATATATATGTTCTTGTTTCGCCAAATATATATTTTTATAAAAAGCTGAATTTTATATTTTATTAAAATTGAAGTTTCTTGTCGAATTTAATCTATTGATCCCAAAAACTTACTTTTACTTTTATTTAACACAGCTCGTAGGATTATATACTGTAGAAAATATTAACTGCTAGCCTAGATAAACCCTTATATCTAGATATAGATCTTAATATCTAGGAATTACAAATTTACATAATCTTCTAACTAGATCTTAAGATCTCTCCAACAATCAAGATTATAGTGAGAGAAAATTTGCCCTTAATTATTTCGAGATTCCAACAAAAATATTTTATTTTCAAGAAACAAATGCCCAGTATATATATGTTGATCAAATATATGTTCCAGTTTCGCCAAATATATCAAAAAGCTGAAGTTTATCTTTTATTAAAAACAATTAAATTCAGTTATATATGTTTAAAGAAACAAATAAATCTTTTTTAGGTATAAATTATTTTTTTATTATATCAATGCCCCAGTAAATATTATATTGCTGTTTTTTTATTAACCTTTTTTTATATCAATGCCACGGTAAATTTAATCTAGTATATTACATTTGTTTATTAAATCCAGTATATTACATTTAGTCTAACCCTCCAGCCGAGATTTAGTCGACTAAATGAGCGGTCAAAAAAAAAATTAAACCACGACTTTTAGTCGACTAAAAGGTGGTTTAGTCGATTAAAAGTGGCAGATGGAGAAATATTTTGAAAAGAGTGGCAAATTGGTAATTATTTATTTAAAAAATAGCAAATAGGGAAAAAAGCATGTTTGTTAGTGTTAAATTACACAGTTATTATTTAAATTTGGTGTGTAAACATTTTCGTTAATTGCGACTAACGGCATAAAATTAAAAGATTTAAAATACA
This sequence comes from Acacia crassicarpa, assembly GCA_034222035.1. Classification (NCBI taxonomy): domain Eukaryota; kingdom Viridiplantae; phylum Streptophyta; class Magnoliopsida; order Fabales; family Fabaceae; genus Acacia; species Acacia crassicarpa. Next base: position 12,264,760 of record JAWXYG010000003.1, read on the forward strand.
CTTTATAAAATTAAAAATGCTAAAATGAAACTTAATGTAGACATAGAAGAATGGAAGAATAGTTTAACCAAGAATAATTGCAGGGCAACAAATTCAAAGCTAGGTACAATGTGACTACACTGGCGTGGGTTCCACAGCTGGTATCCCCTCCTTTATTCCAAAATAATTAGGTACAATAGTATAGGAGTTACATGAAATATATTACAACTCAATATAAATTTTTAACTAACAAAATTTTCAACCACAATTATTATAAAAAATAAAATTATAGTTAAGGAGGGAAAAGAATCTAACTAAATATTTTTTTTAAAATATGCTTATATATACGTGAAGAATTAAAATTCCTACCTTCTAAAGTCAGGTAAATAAATATGAAATATGTTCATAATTGTGAATTAAAAGAAATTGTTCTGTTAATGTATATAGAAAACAGTTGCAAGTGTCACGATTATGATCCAACTGAAAGTTAAAAACAGGTTTTTTATAACTTTCAAAAATAAATTACTTTCACATAATAATTTCCCAAAAATGAAATTTAATCAAATCTAAAAGTTGTTTTTTGGGACAGAAAATCTAAAATATTTCCAAACATATAAAGTTAATCAAGTTCAATTTAGAAAGATCTGTGCTCAAACGCTGTTACTGTACTGTAATCAACAATAACAATCTTAATTTGCGGGGACTGTCTGGTACAGCTCGTATAGTATTAGTATAGTATATTAACTAAATGTGCTGCACTTTTGTGCAAGTTCCTGGAAGCAAATACAGATTCGTTTTGCTTTATATACACACACGCACACGCACGTATAAACTAAATAGAATCTGAAATTTACAGTAGTCTTTACGAAAAGAGTTGCATGGAAAAGGCCTTTTATTTTAGCCATTTTAATTTATGGGACCAAACTTTGCTTTGAGAATGGTCGAACATGGGAGTCAGAATAACTGATACCAACTTTTAATTCTCCCACTTCCTACTCACTAAATGTCGGAATAAATTAAATCTGAACTGAGTGAAAAAGAGTCTAATATATAAAGTTAAGTTTCTGTTACTTTCAACTCCATTCATAGATTTTATTGTAACTTTCTCGGTTAAAAAAAGGAAAGAAAGAAAGATCTCTCACATGAAACTTTCTTATATATGCATGACGCTCTCCCTTTTCCACAAGACTAGTAATTAAATTTAGATCCCATGCATCATGCATGCCTATGATCAGATAAGTAATCATTTATTTATTCAAGTGAGTCGAAAATTTTGCAGAGACAAGCACGTGATGTGCTTCAAACAGTAGTAGTGAATCTTGTTTCACAATCCTTTCATTTGAAAATTTGAATCCTGCCAAAGGTCCCCTCTATATTCAACTTAACATATTATAGCTGTACATATAGCCTTATCTTTTACTCCATCATTTTTCTTTCCCTAAGTGCTTTTGCAGGTTGTGTGGTCGTTCACTATAATATAATATAAATAAGGTTAATATTATTGTTGGTTATTTTAATTTGCTAGATTTTTTGAGTTAATGCCTGTAATTTTAGCTCAAACTATGTTTTTATAAAATTATATGGATTAAAATCAACAATTTCAAACTATAGAGACCGAAATCAAAGTTTGATCAAACTGTAAAGATCAAAATGATATTTAATTAACCCTATTATATAAGGAAAAGAGCCATGTGTAGGGCTGCTTCGTTCCTAAATCTGATTCTTGATCTTGCACAAAAATAAGCTTGAAAAGAAATAAATTAAAGCTGCATTTCAAGAACGAAAGAAGAACAAAAGATGACTTTAAACTTTAAATTTAATCTCTTCTACAGCAAAAATAAACAATTCACTCGTGGGGGATGAGAGGATTCTCTGCTACTTACTTTGGAATAGAAAGTGAAGGAGAATAATATAAACCATAAAAGTATACGAAGGCAAATCATTTTTCCCCCATCACAAAGGAGGAGGTAAAAAAAAAAAAAAACAGAGAAATATAATGGCTTGCTTTTAATTTACCCCTTTTCACTTTTCCTGGGTTTCCTTTTATGGCAATATATTCATTGCAGCATCTTTGTCAATTTATAAAATTCTTTTGTATAGAGAGGAATAAAATTTAAACTATTTTTTGCTTTTAATTAAACATTTAATTGGATTGCCCTTCCCTCTCAAGTACTGAAGAAAGAGGAAATTAAAGGGGAGGGACAAGCACGTGCCATGTTGACTTGCCGACTGAGGCTCATAAGATCAGAAAAATCTTACCTACCAGGATGATGATTCCATCAACTTTCACTGTTTAGTACTAACTTCTATCAGTTTTCCAAGTTACCCTGGACAAAAGTGGAACCCATGATCATTTTACTTTTTGTCACAGAGATTTTTACTGTAAATTAACCAAACCAGAACAAAAAAGTGAGACTCATCTTCCAAACATAAGTAATATATAGAGTGATATGATTAAAACAGAAAGAGCTACATCATAATAGCCATAAATACACAGACACAAACACACTTGATAAAATAATTATAATATTTCATTTTCCTTTTTGGTCTCAAGTGGCCAGCCTTGTGGCTGAAGACTGTAAGCGGGCGCACAGAGAGTTAGCTGGAGAGAGTAAAAGAAAACCAACATCTCTTGCTTGGAAGAGAAGCTTATTATTGTGGAGGGAGAGTAAAAAAGAATTATAGGAGATGAATAAATGATTAATATTTGGATATATAAATATTAATTAGTATATTTTCTGGAAGCGATCGAAGAGCAGCAGAGGTCTTTGTTTAAATTTTGGTTGGGGTTATATAGGAAAGCGAGCTACGTTGTTTGATAATGAAGCTGTAACACAGATATTAAGATGTCCCACACATGATAATAAAGCTTCTCACCTCTGAACCAAAATGACCCTTCTTTTAAGAATAGATCTGGCTTTCATTTGTTTATTTGTATGCGAGTTACCTGCGGTTTATTTGCAGAAACATGGGCATGGCTCATTTGTTTAAATCTAAATCATCTGCCATTCTTCCTTCTGTTCTAAACTAAAGTTCAAAGCATACAAAAGGAACAAGAGGGGGGAAAAAAGAAGCTGTATTTTTCTTTTTATTGTGTCGGTGAATTTTTTTTGTCTCTGCATCACCATTTTTTTAATGATATTTCAGGGTGAATAAACAATAAATGACAATTTGTAAGACCTTTTGTATATTTTCCTCTGTGTTTGATATTCCGCGCACGCACCCGGCACCCCTCGTTTTAAATAATAATTTTTGAATTAGTTTAATATTGAATTGCAATGAAACTATATTCCAGATCTTATTATTAATTTTGAGAAAAGTTTAGAATGCTATTTTGTTGGGAAAATTATCGATCAAGAGAAAAGAAAAGGCGAGGATAAAAACTTTTTGGGAGACTCAACTCAACCAATAAAAAATTTCTCAATAATACATGAATAAATAAGTTAATTAATTAGTTTTTTTTAATGTGGTACAGTTATTTTTTTCCCATATCACTCATTCCGGTCATAATTATAAAATCAAGTTGACTTTTTTAAAAAAAATTAAGGAAGCTAATTAAATTATTTAAAAGTATTTTTATTTTTCTCCAAACTAATTAATTTGACTAATAAACTAATATATAATCTAAGAATATATAATATATGATATGATTAAGTAACTTACTTAACTTCCTTGATTCTCCAAAAAATGTCAACCTGATCTTACAATTAGGACGAGAGGTAGTATATGACTTCATCTATTTTCTCTAACTAAATACACTATGATATATTTTTTATATATTAATATACATATATTGAAATTGTTGGAGGAAACACTCACACGCACAAAAATCAAAAGGACATACATACATAAAGGTGCATGTTAGTTAAATAAATAAATAATGATAGCCAACGTACAAGTTGTTCGTTAAGGATGGTAAGGGACTTCATCTTGTAAGGAGGAGAATATACAAGTTTGAAGAGGTAAGAACCTTTTGCTCTTTAACTCTCGACAACTAAAGAACATACAACGACAAGTTTTAATATAAGAAATAACAACAAGTTTTTCCTTCTCGTTTGGCATTAAGACTTATTGATAATTAAATCTGTTACTTAGTCCTCATTGTAATTCAATTCTCCCGTTTAAATATGGGTAAAACTGAAAATTTATTTCATTTTCAGATAAAATTAATGACTTAATCACACGCATAGTTTCAAATAGCCAGCTAGAGTTGAATCATACTAAGTATGGGATTAAGTATGCTATGAGTCTCACATCAAAAAAATATCACCAGTATAATATGATCCCCTAATGAGTCAGTCTTTCTGTAATGTGAGCGAGCATCCTTTAAACTGGTCCTCACAACAGATTTGATCCTGTATGTGTGATGGAGTATCTTAAGTAAATAAGATTAGGGAGTAAAATAAGAGAGTAAATAGGAGAGGGAAGGCGGTGACACGAAAATCAAAGGCATCGATTTACGTAGAGACAGCGGAGGATTTGGAAGAAGAAATTGAAGAAGAGACGAAGACTCACATTAATCACATCTTCACAAGAATCCAACATGTTGCAGTACCTTGGACTGCATGCCCCCATTGACTTCATTCATTATTCATTAATCCCTTAAATTAATTAATTATGATAATTAATAGTTAGAGAGAACGTGAGGCTGATGCAGACGACGGGCACTAGCTAGCGAACTTGCTGTGTAGTATGTGGTGGTGAAGGGAAGAAAGTGAGTCAGCATTAGGAGTGATCTGAGGAGAACGACGACGTTCTCGGGTGATTCAACGTAATTAATTAATTAAGACCAGAGCAAGTTGGGGGTTTGTCGAATACGGTGTAGCTAGGGAGGTGAATGAAGAGGAGTGAGTGTCTTTTTAACTCTTTATACGTAAAAGCCTCGCTTGGCTCAATGTAAAGACAAGACACTTACAAAGGCCATTTGCCTATATCACTCACACACACACTTATATTACTTGCTCCTTTCAAGGCTCCAGCCACTTCACTTTTTGTCTTTTCTCTCTTCATCCTTCGCATCTTCTCTCTCTTCAAAGTTCAAAACACACACTCTTCTTTTCGTCCCCTTGTTTTATGTGACCTCCCTCTTTTCTATATTGTCTGAATTCAACTGTCTTCTCAAAATCTCCAACACCTTTTTCTCAAATTGCATTCCCTATCTTCGCATTTCCAACGCTGTATCAGTATAACTAAAAAGTTACCATTCCACATGTATATATATGTATGTGTGTGTGTGTTTTTTTCCTTGGAAAAAAAATTAAAACATGTACTCCTTTTTGTTTATTAATTTACAACAAATAAGAAGTGACACCTCATTTATTAAATATATCTTAAATTGAATTTTTTCTGTTTTATCCGTATTGAAAAATGTATTTGAAAATCTAATGAGTAAACAAAATTAGAGATGGGCATTAATTATAGGGAAAGAAATGAAAAATGAGCGTCAATTATCTTTCAAGTGACTTACTTCCTCCGTTCCACAATATAAGTTTCTTATAAAAGAATAAGAATGATTTAATCTACAATATAAGTCAATTATATTGGAGAGCCACTGATTTTCCCCCCCCCCCCAATTTTGTTCATACCCTCCGGTCCTAATTATAGGAGCAAATTTTGAAGTTGATTTTGGTTCTAATTATAAGAATAAGTTTTAACTTTTGTCAAATTTTTCCTATAATACCCTTATCTATACTTTCTTAATAATAATTAAAGACAATAATAATTTAATAATATACTTATATATTTTATATAGTAAGTAATGTTTGCAATTCATTAATGTCATATACACTTGAATTATATTTTTTTATAGAATAATTTTGAACAATTTTTATCATATTCTTTTCATATTACCCCTACTAATACTTCTTCCACAATAATTAATTTAACACTCATCGATTCGACGATGCTGGATTGTGAGCTTGGAGAAGTCAACGACGTCAGACTGTGAGCTTGGAGAAGTCAACGACGCCGGACTGTGAGCTTGGAGAAGTCGACGAAGACGGACTATGAGCTTGGAAAAGTCGCGGAGAGTATGGACAGAGCGGGGCTAACGATGGAACAAGGGGTTTCCTTAATGTCATTTTAAATTTTAAGGAAGGGTATTTTAAGAAAAAATATATAATTAACTAATTTAACCTCCTTCCTTAATCTCTCCAAATTCTGGTAATTTACTCTTATAATTAGGACCAGAGGGAGTAATTAATCTTTAAATATCCTCTCTCTCTCTCTCTAAACCTCATTTAATATAGGTAAAGGTGTAAATTTTCTTCAATTTATAACAAATTCAATGAGTTTACGATCAAGTTCTAATTATACTAAATTTGTTCAAGTGACTTATATTCTAAACTAAATAAAGTCTATTTTGGATCAAACTATTATTCTAGAAGTGCATATATGGTGGACCGGAGAGAGTACATTCCTTAATAAACAGAAACAATTACTTCCAAGTTTTTTTTATATCTATTAAAATCATTTTATATTTTTAAACGTATGCTATACAGGTACTTCTCTTGAGTTTAGTACAAATTATATTGGATTGAAGTCAGGTTTGTGTATCTATATATTGGAATTTTGAAATATGTGAGAAATCAGGACAGAGAATTTCATAAAACGTAAGAAAACTTGGTAAAACTTACTTATTAAATAAATGGTGGTGTATATCCATCCATGCTATATATAAAAATACAAAACAAAGTGTAGACAATCAATAATAATAATGAATTTATACGAGGAGGTTATAATATAAATATGTAGTGTGATGAGAAGAAAGAAAGAGTGAAAAAGAGGGAGATTGAGTGACGAAGTGAGGGGTAGCGTGGTAAGTATGGAAACAAAACAAGGAAACATGAAATGATAAAGTCACGTGAATGTATTTAATTACACTCTCACACCCATGTTTTACACTCCTCTACTGTTCCCATTCCTTTTCCTCGTCACGTGACCCCCCATTATTACGTCCATGCCCCTCTCCTCTCCTCTCCTCAACTTGCAATTTTTTTTTTTTTTATATACCTACCATCAAATTAATTAAACACTCCTCACAATATTCTTAATTATACTTATTCACTCTTTATTTTGCCACTTGGATACTACTACATCTCTCTACGGTTCTAAATGTAGGATAAAGTCTATAATACAATTTGTACATATTTAGGATATATTGGAGTATCTTTTGTTAACTCTAATTCACTGAACAATTAGTATTTAGATTTGCTTTAGTATTTCTTAATTACCCTAATATTTTGAAAAGTTATATTAATTATTTCTTATAACAAAAGAAAGAAATGATATTAATGTGGTTGATTAAATTAAAGCTGTTTTTGTGTGCGGATATTTATGGTTGTGCTGCACTATATATATGTGTGTGGGAAAAATGCAACACGTCATGTGAGTAGTCCCTGATCCCGGCATCATCACCCCTTAGACATACATATAGGGATCACTCTTTATGATAGACATCGCCACATATATATTTATGGACTGCAAATTAATTAATTATTTTAATTATTTTTTTTTTGACTTTTTATCCGAAGAATAATAATTATATTCAAGATGCAACTACATACATTATTGTCATTCATTCGGAAAATGTGATTCACAAAAGCAAACCAAAATAGATCTGAGTACAAAGCGATGGTGCATAAACCAAAATAGCCATTCCCTTCCAAATCGGCAAAAAGCAGTCCCTTGAATTTATGTGCAATTCGATTCGCTCCCTAGTTATTATATTGCCTTTAATTTCTTCCTTTAAAAAAAAGAAAAGAAAAAAAAAAGGCGTGAATTGTGAATAAGAAAGGGTAACCACCAATCATGGTGTGCCACATAACGACGCGATGTGATACACGAAGTGGGGAGAGGCAAGTCATAGGCACCCACCACCATCACTGAGTTTTTTCCACTTGATGCGTCTTCTTTCTATTTTTGTTTATTTTTTCGTTATTTCTTAAAATTGCTGAGCTGAGATAGATATACAACCAAACAGGGTCCGGCCTCTTTGTTTTATGCACTGTTTTCGTGGTACAGGTTTGTGTGACGTTTTCTCACCGCCGGTTCCGGCTTCCATTTTTTTTAAAAATTAAATTGACTCAATTAGAGTCAATATTTCCACAGTGATGCCTTGTCTTTGAGATAGTGGGCTGCGAAAATATCATCGGATCCAGTATTTTTTTTAATATGTTTTATTACTCTCCGTAAACCGGATCGGACAAGGAGTTTTATGCCCTAATTTATATCGCCAATTTAGCAACATCCGTACTTGTTGGAGCTCTTCCACAACAATCTCACGCTGCTTTCACTTGACTTGTATTATTAACCACAAAATAACTAATTAAAGGGAAATTTATTCGCACAAAACAACACTTAAAAAAATAACAATATTTAGATGTTATTAAAAAACATTACATGGATATAAACTCGAACTTTGTTGGCTGTTTTTAATTTGTGCTATATATTTTTTTTTGTATTATTGAAAAAAAAAATTTGGATATATGCTGAAAACGGAAAACAAACAGCAGAAAGACAATTTCCTTAAACAAATAAATAATTATAGAGGAATGAGGTCACACGCCTTTTATTAGTTAGTTGCGCATAATGGAAGCTTTTTAACGGACTTGTTACGGTCAATAATCCATGGGGTACAGCGGCTAGTATCTTAAGTGGTCCATCCTCATTAATTGAAGTGAACTAGTGTACTACTTTATGGTTATCTTTACCAAAATGAGTCTCACAAAATCATTCACCGCGTACATATAAAAATTATTAAAACGTGATTAAAAGTTTTGGGAGGTAGAAAAGAATAAAGCAAGAACGGTGGTTCGTTTCAGTTATATTATATCGGAGGAGGAGGACTGGAGGAGGTTGTGATGGTGGTACGGCGATGGAAGTGGGGCCCACACGCTGCTGTGGAACCACTGGCGCGAGCCATGTGTGCGCCTCTGCCCGTATCACCTTCCGCTAAACCACGCCACACTCTTCCTCCTTTATTACTCTCTCGCACGCGCTCCTCCCTCCCCCAAAAAAAAAAAAAAAACTTTCCTCTCCTTCTCTCTTTTGTTGTGCCCCAAAAATGTTACCAAACTTCTAAAGCATATGGCTCTTTTCTCTTTAGAATCAGGAACCCCCAAAAAAGAAAGAGAGGAATATAAAATTTTTTAGACACTTGTATTGAACAAGTGAATATTACTATGTGATTTGCTCAATTTGTCCTGTATGTTGTCATATTACCTACTATGTGATGATTTGCACAATTTGTCCCGTATGTTTATAACTCACATGCTTGGAACGTAATCACTGTATTAAACGTTGACATTCTCGATCAATTACTTGATTTATAATAAACGATTCCATTGCCTTCCATTTATAACCTTTCCTTCTTTGTGATTTCTCTCTATTTTTTAAGCCCAACAACATATATACTCAATATTCCTATATGTACAAAAGGAAATAAATCCAACCTCATAATCATCCAACTAATAAAATATATTAAATTTCAATCACACCCATTCATTCTCAATTAACGTTACTAGTCTTAATTAAATTTTTTATTCTTGGAAAAAATATAAATTATATTCAAACGTTACTTATGTGGGTCAAAGCAGGTCCTCCCATTTGATTTCCCTTTTTTTTTTTGGGCCGTATCCAATCATTACTTTAAACATACGCAAAGCTCCATTTACACAATGATGGATACTGAGGACTATTAATTTTTTTTTTTTTTTTTAAACCGAGCAAAAAAGGACTATTAATTTTTCACTTGGAGATAGAGAATGTGAGGCACGAGACCCTCCGGCGCGTAAGAGGGGTAGTTCTCGATACAAGAAACGGTGAACAGAGGAAAAACCCAGAGACGTACAGAATCGAATTGTAAATGGCGGCGAATTCTAGGTTGCCCGCCACGTTAGTTCTTAGCTGTAAAAAAGTAAATATACTCCGTATTTTTTCAAAAAAAATCTGTTATTCAACGGAACCCAGAAATCCAAGTTTAAAATTCATCTTTAACCGCTAGGGAAAAAAATTCATTGGCCCACCATATGGTCACTGGCCAGCACAACATGAAGTGTTTCCAGAGCGAATTACCCTCCACCTTCCCGCCTTAATCACTTGCGAAGAAAAAATCCCCATGAAACTATCCCCGACAGATACTTCCACAATTTACCCCTCTCCTCTTTTCTCTAAAATTCTCTACCTTCACATATTTTACCTATTACTTTTCAACTAAGGTCCGTAGTTTATATAATATTATTTTGCTCATTTTTTAAATAATAATTTTTATAAAATATTTAAATAGAGAAAAATATAATAAAATACCACTTAAATTTTAAATATTAAATGAGTGATTTCCTGAGTTATCAATTGATATATCCTTATAATTAATACCTATACTCTTCAAGTCAATATGACTGATTTAAAATTTTAAAATTTAAATAATATTTCCTTATTTTTTTTCCATACTCATACCTCTTTTAGTAATTGTACATGTATAAGTTATTTTAGCAAACATAATTAAAATTCCCATAGCCACTACAAAAAGTATCCAAATAAAAATAACAATTAATCGGTTTCACTTTAAACAAGTATCACTTATAAAAATTAGAGCCACAGAATTCACTACTAATACAAAGGAGCACTTAGTCAGCAAATCTGGAACATAAATCAGGGGAAAGGGTAAAATTAGGATCAAAGATCCTTTGGGTTGGTCAAAAAATTAGACCGATTAATATGAAGTGACCGGGTGTCGACCGGCATGGCGATGTTGGAGATATGATTACTCACCACCGTTGATGAGAATTCTCAATATTCTCAGGTCGCCCCTGTGGGTCCCATTTTTGGCCACGTGTCAAAATCCTGAGGATGCGACGGGACGGACTTACCATATCTCGCTGTTCTCCATCACCACGATTCATCTTCCTTTCACCCTCCACCTCTAGTCTCTGCCTTGTAAACGGCGCAGTGTGAAAAAATCAGAAAGATTCGTTACATTTGTTCGCGGAAAAATATACAAGTGGGTAGAAAAAGTGATTTGCATTAAATTTAAATTTTTTATAATTAATTAATTTCCGATCCATCCTATAAAACACAGCCATATCGGTGTTCGGTCCCCTCAACAACTAGAGTGTTGGTTCTTGGTTCTTGGTTCTTGGTTCTCCATTTGAGCGCTCTTACCCATTCAAACCAGTAAGCACGCTCTCTCTCACTGCTTTGTTCTCCATTCCCACAGCCACACATACAGAGAGTGTCCAGGACCCCAGAATCTCTCCATCTTTTTCTCTCTTTGATTTGTTTGAATCCCTGATATTCTTCTTCCCATCCACCAAACAGTTTGTTTTCCCTTTTGAAACTTCAAGGAAAGTGTCGCCGAGAATCGATCAAGATTATCGGAATCCCCTCCCCCAAATAATTCTCCTTCGGCTTCTCCTTTAAGCCTTCTATTGTTCTCGCTCTCTCAGGTTTTTCGCCTGTTCAGTGGTTTCTTTCTCTCCTCCATGATGTTAAAAGCTCCTCTTTTCTCTTTATTCCAATCTCTTTCTCTTCTGTTTCCGTTTCTTCACTGACCCCCTCCCATTCCGTTAATACTATCATTATTGCTTTTCTTCTTCTCCCCCCCTTTGGATGTCTTTTTGGCAGATTTATCTACAAAAGACCTTTGGAGTGCTCCTCTTAAAGTTTCAGTCTTCTTCTTCACGGTTCTCTTTTATTCCCAAGACCGGGCCTATTTGTTTCGCCCACAATACGCTCTGTTTGGAGTAGAAAATCATGGAACAGAGTATCCTATGCAAATACACTGTCCACGAAAGTGTCACCAAGAAGTACACCAAGCCGGTGGCCGCCAACAAGGCTTCCGATATTCACTGTCCCTTTGAGCCCAGGGTGGTACGGATATCCGTCACCGATCCGGACGCCACCGACTCATCCAGCGACGACGAAGGAGAGTTCTGCTTCAGTCGTCAGAGAGTTAAGCGTTATGTGAACCAGGTCAACATCGAGCCGAGCTGTAAGAGCGCGGTGACTTCCAATCCGCGAAAGAGGCCCGCCGGAGAAACTCAAGCCTGCCGGCGGCCGGTGAAGGTTTCTTCTACTAATAACGGAAGGAAGTTCAGAGGAGTACGACAAAGACCCTGGGGGAAATGGGCGGCGGAGATTCGAGATCCCGCTCGTCGTGTGCGCGTGTGGTTGGGCACATTCGACACTGCGGAGGAAGCAGCCATAGTTTATGACAATGCAGCGATCAAGATACGCGGACCAGACGCGTTGACAAACTTCGTTACCCCACCACCGAGGGAAAAGCCGGAAGAAGTAGAAGTGGTGGTGAAGCCGGAAATCAATGTGGTGGTGAAGTCAGAAGCGTCAGGCTCCGGCTACGATTCCGGCGACGAATCACATCGTCTGCCATCTCCCACCTCCGTGCTGCAATTCAGAAGCAACTGCAGCGAAGAGACCGAACCCCAGAGGGCAAGCGAACCGGAGAAAGAAAGTGAGGCGGAGACAGAGGCGGCCGAAGTGGAAGATGTGTTCCGGGAGTGTGAAGGCGAGACGAGTCAGTCAGACGAGAGGGTGGACTTGTTCGGGTTCGACATGCCAAATTGGGAGCAGGTGTTCGATTTCTCAACGCCAGAACCAGAATACTCATTACTGTTCGAAGAACCTCCTCCGTTCCTGGGGGAGACTTCGATGTTGGCAGAGGAAGATTTCAGAGTGGAGGATCTGTTGGTGGGGGATTCAGATTTTGATCTGGAGAAATCATTCTCGCCCTCGAACCTGTGCCAAATGGACGATTACTTCCAAGACATATTGTCCGGTTCGGACCCTCTGGTGGTGCTGTGAGACCGCCACTCACTGAGTAGTGGAGTGTGAGCTCTGCTTATTGCCGCCGTCTGTGGCCACATTTTGGTCCGGTGGCAGCCATTAATATGAGTATGGATGAGAGCATTGTTTGTTAACCAGTAGTATATTATTATATTTGTTTGTCTCTAAAATCTCCGTGATAAATAGCAAAGCGGAGAGAGTTGAGTGAAGTTTTGTTTAAGAATTGTAATGTAATTTACAGTTGAGTTGCTGATTAATAACGATAGCCTTGGTCGAGAGTGTAACATAACTGCGAATCCATTAAATGTATCAAGTTGTTCTGTGTAATCCCGATCTATTGTCATCGTCATTCTCGTAATGGGATTGGGAGCAAAAGTTGCAGGTGCCAACCAAAATCAAAGTGCAAGATATTTTTGTGGGGATTTAATTTATTTTTATTTTTATTCTTTAAAAAAATGGATGATATGGGAAAGGTGGTGAGGAGGGAAGGCGGTGATTGCGGTGGTAGGCGGGAGGTGTGAACGGCAGGCCATAAGAAATGAGGAGGGAAGCGTTGAGGCAGAGGCGTGTGGGGCAGCTCCGTTGTTTTTTTTTTTTGGGTATTGATGAGAGAGAGAGAGAGAGAGAGGGATGGCCGCAAAGCAGGCGTATAAAGGTTGAAAAGGCAAAGGAAGGAAGATGAGGGAGTGAGTCACTTAATTGTCCCTACTCCAACATATCCTCACACCTTTTTTTTCACCTCCCATCCAGTTAAAGTGAAAATGATAATAGAGGACGGAGCGTGGGGAGTTAGAGTAATATAGAAAGTGGGGTGTGGAGTCAGTGATTGATGACATAAAATGGGAGTGTGAATGGTGAACGTGTGGGGAGATGTGGCCGGCCGCCCTGGGAAGGTCAAAGAATAGGTGAGGAGATCTTGTGATGGAGTGAAGAGGTAAGGTCCCATGACAGATCTCAAGCATATATACGTGTATGTAGTCCTGCATACAGTACAGGACAAAAAGGAAGCTAAGCTTGATTTTGACACAATTCAAGATTCCCACATTCTCCATTCTTGTGCAATGTTATTGTTTAATTAGTACACATACACAAAGGGATCGGAGTGTGATGGAGAAAATGAAAGGAGTGGGAGTCCCACACACATATATATAGAATACATACAAGAGATCTAGCTAATTGCTTCACTATCACTCCAAGGACATGAATGATTATGATTGTGTCTGAAGCGATATATTATGAGAGCTAGGCAAGGCTCCTTCCGTCCCATGTGTTAGAAATGAGGAAGCCATTATTAGTGTCACGCCCTCTATTCAATTCAGACTCACTAGTCACTACCCATCTGTATCTGTTCTAAGAATCTAACCATATGTGACCATCTCTTATATTATTATTACTATTGATTTCTCTGTCTCGTGATTGACATACATACGCCCACATTATATTCTCCCCACTTCCCTTCCTTCTTCCACATCTCATGTCTTCATTTTGGTCTGGTTTTCTCAACTTGCAAATTCCACACACAGATAATTGCATGCATGGGCTCCATTTTCAGCCTGTAAATATATAAAAGAGGGGAGTAGGTAGGTCAAACATAATCCCAAGCTTTTTCCCACTCTCCTATTATTCCCCTCTTTAACCACCTTGCATTGTCAATTACTATTTCCCTCCATCCCCACCTTTATGCCTTTCTTTTTGAGATACCCAATATGTCATCACCCCTCCTTTCTCAACATCCTTTCATTCTTCCACAAACTTGACCATCTTTCGCCTTATCCATCCCCTCCTAACACATACTCCTTCCAGTCTAGCTACACTATGGGATGTTTTAGAATATAATTAAGTTACCTCAACTTTAATTAATTAATACTCTTTTTCTTGTGATTAATACTCACTTTCTAATTTTGCCCACTCGTTGTTTCCTCTCTTTCTCTAAAATAACATTCTCAAGAATGATGATAGTTTAAAAAAAAAAATATTTTTTATGACATATTAAATGGCTTAACTGTGATTTTATATATACTTTTTATAATACAGTTGAAGTGCCATATATTGTGCATGAAAGGGGGAGTGGTCAATATGACCACTTCTCATACTTGAGCCTCACATCAAAAGGTTTCCACTATGAATCATTCCCTCTATAATCAAACTCATAACTAACCAAAGATTGACCAAATGCATATTCACTTCTATAACGACTCTACATATAAGATTTCATTTTTTTCCCCTTATTCTTATGAATCTTCTAACTCTGAGACCGTTCATTTCATACATAAATTAAACAATGTCAACTTTGGAATTATAAATGTTGACAAAACATTTATAGATAATGACGTTATAAAGACTAATTTTTTTTTTAAAAAAACACTTATTGGCCCAAAAAAAATATCATTTCATATGTTAGGCCGATGAAAGGATTCTATAGTTATTTTATAAAATCAATAAATTAAACTTAATTTTTCTATAAAATTACTGTAGGAAACTTTTGAAGATTTACGAAGATATCTTGATGATATAGAACTTTGAGGAAAAAGGCGTATCATCATCATTCTCGAATCGTTCTTTATTTTTTTATTTTTTTGGGAGGATGAAGTCGTCATGACTCATGAGTCTCCAGAATCCACCAACCACGAGAGAAGAAGCCAAAATAATAAATAAATAAATAAATAAGGGAGAAAGACAGAGTCCAGCGTGGCGAAAAGAGAAATACAGTGGAAAATGACAACAACATTATTCCAACACCATAATTCCCCTTGTATTTGTCTACGAATGAATCCTATCATTCTCACAGCTACCAAGCTGGCAACCTGAATTCCCATTATTTGTCTTTTTCAAACTTTTGTATGCCAATAATCAAACCCCACATCGTGCCTCCCCATATTCCTTCCTCGTATTCTTATGATGAATCGTATGCATACGATGTGTTTGTATGTACGCATGTACATACGCGTGAATTTTGAAGGGTAAATATTTATATGGATTTTAACAATGGAGCTTAACGGAAGAGTAGTGTTGGAGGTGAAGGTGCGAGTGTATATGGCTTGTTACGTTGGAATTGAATGATGTCGTTTTGAAGCCATCCCTACTTCTGGGACACAAAGTTTACCAGCTCAGCCTGCAGCAATAAAACCAAGTGGTGGGTTCATTTATATTTGAAGTTCGTTTTCACGTATTTTTCTGGTCTCCAACCTGATGAGGTTTCCTCTTTCAAATTAATTTATAAATATTGTTGCTGCATTAACTCAACTCTTCAATTCACTGTCTGCTTATGTACCAGGCTTCTCTCTGCTCCAACCTTCCACGCATTCAAACATCTCACCTAATACCTTGTACGTTCTTCAATATTCATGCAACTACTGTACTGTGTCACGTTATATTCCTATTATTTAGATTCACTCTCTCTTTTTTCTTAGGTGGGTTCTAAATTCTAGCCTTGTGTCTATTTCTTATTCTGAATTTTGCAGCATAAGTCACTGGCATGTGTAAGAAAGTTGCAGGGACAGAATAATACGGCTGCAGGAAACCACGCTCCTGCGGAATCATTTTTCTAAATCTTTTGACCCACAAATCAATATAGCAATATAAAAAAATATTTTTTATGAATTGTTTTTTGACAAATTTGGGGAAATGTCACACATTTAAAATTTTGTTGGTCATAGAATGACCTAAATTAGAGTATCGCTATTTATTAAGTACAAAATTTACAACAGACCTTTTGTAAATCCTTCTGACCAATAAAACTTTCAATGAGAGACTGTTTTCCAGTTTTTTCCTTTATTTGTATTCATGCCACTATAGATATATACATGGAATTGATTTACTTCATTTTTTAACAATTCATTTGTTTTTCTCAACATTGTGTTGTTATAAAAAGAATTTATAATCCCTGTACATTGGTACATATAAATATTGAATTGCATTAAATAATAAAACAACAAAATTTTTCTCGTTGCATTAAAATTAGCATGATAAATAATCAATACCAAAATATATTAATATATAAAATACATGAACTCTGAGCAAAAAAATAAAATAAAATACATGAATGAATATGTAAATAGTTTGTATAATACTTAGAATTACATAAGTAAGTTCGGTTATATATGATTTTTTTAAAAAAAATTATTGAATTTTGTAAAATTTAAGAAAATATATAATGACAAAAGTAATTGTGAGGAATCAAGCGGCAAAATATCATGATTTTAAGTTTATTTTTTTTGTTTTCGTCGCGATGCACAGTTGCTATGGTAAGATAGTAATAGTACATCAAAGTATTCGAAAATATCTATTTTTTAAGAAAAAAAATGTAATTTAACCAAGCTCCAAAAGGAACACTGTTCATGATTAAGCACCAGAATGGCTAGGAGTGAGGACATGTCTGAAATGATAGTTTCATGATTGGAAGGAGTTCTAAGAATTTAAAACATTATCTTACGAAACTCATTTCAGTATAAAAATATCTTCATGCTCATAAATATATATATATTTTTTTTAATGTCAAAGTTTCATGATATCTCCCTTCACGTGAGATATAATTAAATTCAAGAACTTCCTTAATTCGATTCACTACCCTGCACCACCCACATCTCCAAGCACTGTACTATTTATATGTAGTTAGGCTACTTTCACTGTAGTTGTTGGGTGGTGCAATTATAGCCTCGGGCCCATCACTTTTAGAAAGTATGTATAAAAAAGCTTATAATGACCTGACATTTTTAGTAGTTTATTGAATTCTTAAAACCTATGTGACTTGCCAATAGTCCATAAGTCATGTACAGAACCCATTATAAGGTCTCCTTGTAATCTGAAGGTGCTTCTGCCATTTTACAGGCACAGGCATGCAATTAATAAATTATTCAATCGAGCTGGGGAATTCCATGAAAAGACTTGTAAAATATTCTAGCTACGACGATCGACCCTGATTGATCTGAGAGAGACAGTTTCAGTTCCGTATTGGGTTTCATTTTTTGCTGGCAGTGATTCACAATGATGGTGTTCTGTTAAATGGGTACGAAGCAAGAGAGGTGTCGAAGAGGAAGAGGCAATTCACAAAAGAGGAAAGTGACAATATAATGAGAATGAAGCACAAACCCTTTTTTGAATTTTTTTTTTTAATATATAGATAGATAGATAGAACAGTGAATGGAGGAGGACTTCCGACAATTGTAAAAACTGGTGAGGCAATTACAAGATTTGGGGTGTGCGTGTGTGGCCAAGACTTGACAAGGACGAAGGAGGTTCAGAATTGTACTGTGCATGTAAGTTAGGGTTTGTTTTGTTTGGCAGGAGGAAGGGGCAGGAATTTATGGGGGAAGACGAAGGGTGGGTGTGGCTGCTCAATGTCAATCATGTAAGATTACGAGTTGCAATTAAGATGGTACCTTGAATCAGACACATTGCATGATATAGTATTTTTTGCATCAGGCTAATATTCTTATGAAATTACGGAAAGGGAGAGAGATATTGTATTAATGGCGATCATGTGATGATATAATTTTAAAATGAAGTCGTGTACTTTTTAATGGTTGTGTATAATTAAGGAATTTATATGAAAATTTCTATAAATAGTAAAACACTATAGCTCGTTTGGTATGATGGATTTAGAAGGGAGGGAAGAGGACGGACAAATTTACGTGAGTTTGATTGAAAATTGAAGAAGGTTAAAAGTTTTAAATTATTTTTTGTAACGTACTCTTTTATCTTACTTATTCTTTTCATTTTCAATACCCAGGGAACTCTACATACTATATATAAAGATGTATTTTTACATATATATATATATATATGTTTATGAATCTAACAAGTGGTGATAACTTTTAATAGAAGCATCACTTCGTGGTTTATAAATATCATCACCATTAACCTACTTATACAGAATACACCACACAACAACTGTCTTTAATTGCACACAAAAATTAAGTTAAACTATCACTTTATAAAAGGCATTGTTTTATTGAAATAAGTGTTGGGAATGCAACCCATACCCAACTTTTTATTGTATCCTACAAGAAATTTGTGTTTCAATCCAAATAACAATCTTAAATAGAATTTTTTTGGTGGGGTTGGTTCTATGGGAGTACGTAAAAGAAGAAGAAATGAAGAAGAAAGTAATGCGCAACGTCTTCAAGAAGTTGGCAACACTTTTGTTTTGGCTTAATTCGCCCCCACCTACTTATATCTTATACCATACAAATTGGATTGATAGATGAATTTTTTACAAGATACAATGAAGATTCTTGAATATAGATTGCACTCCCGACACTTAATCCAAGGCAACAATGATTTCATCTTGTGCACACTCAAACAATGACAATGAGACTAATCTTTTTTTGTTGTGTGATGTATGGTGATAGGTATTTGTAGACCTCAAAGCAACACCTCTTCACTTAAAAATTATAACTATTTATTAGATTCATAAATATCATATGTTGATTCATAAATAGGCATAATTTAAATAACCAAAAGTTATTTAAAATAACTTTTTCATAAATTATTATACAGAGTTTTCATATAAACAATACAGAATTTCCAAGTGGTGGTTAGATAGCACACTTTTGGTAAATACATTTTCACATGTGTATTTAGAAAAACGATCTCCCGGTGTGATGATCATCATCCTCATCTTCTCCTTCGCACCAGATATAGTGAAAGTAGGAAAAAGACAAGAAATGAAAGAATAGATCTTGGACAGCAAAGACACGAAGGCAGAGGGAGGGAGGAAAAGGAAGGAGAAGCCGGTAAACCATAGAGCAGTAGATCTTGAGTGCTCCGTCAGAGATGGAGGATTACGCAGCGGAGGTAATTCTGCCGGCGTTAGAGAAGTTGTGGATGATAGGGACAACAAATGAAGAGGGAAGAGCAAGTTAGGTGGGGAATTGAAGAATGGAAGTTAATTACTCTCACTGTGTGTCTCTGTGTATCAGATTTACCCCCAAACATGTCCCACCGTTCTTGCCTACCTCCCTCTATTATGTACATTAATTCCTGTTCCAGCTGAGAAGACACATTATTAATTTAGTATCTGCACCATCAACACGTCCATATAAAAATCCTATGATAATATTTTATTGATCGGCATCGCCATTAAACCAAAGAAGAGGACATCTTATGTGGCCATATTGGGGAAGGAGTAACTTCGATCCCAAGAAGCTAAAACAAACCGCACTAGAAGTGCGGATATCAGTTGGTGTGTATTTATTTGAATTAGTTTTTAAAAAATAGTTTTTATAATTTTCTAGGTAAATATATATGTAAGAGGAGTTTTGTCTCAACTTACGAAAAATGAATTCTTAAACTACGATTTCAGAAGTACCAAACATCTATTTAAACTATGCATGTAGGTGCTTATCGTGGAACATGTAGCGTGATCGTGTGCGAACGGCCCCACAGACTGTGATCCTTAGCCCCTCTCACCCACCAACATCAATGCAAGTCCCAATTTCAAATCGATTTTCCCTTACTACTACCATTATCTTCATAGTCACTCTTATTTTAAATATAAGATATAATTAATATTTTTAGAAACATTTAAAAAATCTAATCAAGTTACTTTAAAATATGTATATTTATTTATTTTTAAAAATACACAATATATTATATAATTAAATAATTTATTTAGCTTCCTTAATTTTCTAAAAAAATAATAAAAAAAAAGTGTAACTCTTTAGGAGGGAATACTTTAATACACTTAATTTCCCCATCCACACTCTTAGAAAATCAGGACAAAGATTTTATGTTTCAAAAAGTAGGATCAACGTATGGTCGTAATTTCCATATATACCCAAAATAAATACGAGACTGAGATCCCTTCGAATGGGTATTAAAAGCAAAATCCACATTTGACTCTAAACCGTCGCATATATTCAAAAGGGGGCCCTTTTCATCAATTTCCTTCCAAATTAAATGCATTAGAGAGAAGACAAATATATTGGTAATTAGTAGACATTGATCGATCGTTTCAAACAAGGATCACAATTCTCACGAAACCTCGAATGGAAAAGGACAGCGTCAAAATATGAATACCTATTTTGTTATCCTTTCCATTGTCAAGTAGTAAGAAATTAAGCACAAGAGACGATGGAGAGATTTGATGTTGATATCGCACTCGTTCTCTTTCACAATCTCATTACATGTTTTCAAACATGAATAACTAATTTTATAATAAAATGTTACGGTCGGGCCGTCCCTAGATAGAAGAAGAAGTAGAGTTTGAATTCACAACTAATTTTTTAGTTGATGGGATGGGGGCCAAATATCTTTGCAAGTTGACCAATAGCTTTATACGCACCTGACACCTTCCAATCTAGACACAAGATCTTTTGATGGGCCTTGGGAGATCATTAAATTAAAGTTTGAAAAGCAAAAGTTGGTTAACAGCCAAGAGAAAAAGGAACAGCTGAATTTGGAGAATGATGAGGAAAAGTTCGACAGTAAAGAGTTGATGTGTTTTCTGGCTGTCGATACACTTATTGCGTAATTCTGATCTGGAGATAATATGTGTGTCTGTGTGTGTTTGTTTTATCCATCCGTTTCATGCAAGTGTTTAGACGTGGCTCAATTATCACGAGGGCTAATTATGACTTCAAACTTCTTATGCTGCTTTATTTCGTTGTTGTCGCCTTTTTTTTTTTTTTTAATGATTTAACCTCTAAAAAAGCATGGGTCAAAAGGTTAACAGGAACATTTATGTACGCAGATAGGGGAAAAAAAAAAAAAAACTTTCCGACATTTCTTTCGTTGACATTTTTCCTCAAATCGCGTTTTGATTAAAAGTCCGAGCCATCCACATCCGCGGGGAAGTCCCAGTGTGAAGCAATTCGACTAACAACAGTTCGATCCATTTTTTAAGAACGTGGGGAAAACAAAATGGAAGTAACTTCATGTCCATCCAAAATTTCAGCTTCATAATTATTTTCTAATTCTGCAAAAAAGGGGTCTTTTTATATTGTTGTTCGTGTCAAATTGTAATACATGTATCTGAGTAATCTGACGCAACAAATCATCCTCCCACTTGGGAGGAAAAATTGAATTCCCAATAAAAGACTTCATCAACCTTCGCAAATTATTAAAAAAACATATATTAGTTTCGGAAACAGGTCGACTACCAAGAAGCTGGACATTATTGGTGGGAGCAGATTTTCTCCTCTTCCCTCTCCCTCAGAATCTCATCTAGACCGTCCAAATTTTGATCAAACGATCCAGATTTAAAAAAAAAAATTTGAAGTTTTGTCTTTTTCGAAAAAGACAAAAGTAAAATTTTTTTTTTAATCTAGACCGTTAGATCAAGATTTGGACGGTCCAGATGGGATTCTGAGGGAGAGGGAAGAGGAGAGAATCCGGATCCCATTATTGGTATTGCCTAACCAAGTTATAGACAATCGGTCAGCGGCCGCGGCCGCGAAAGAAAAATTTCTTCCAAGTAAGGGTCCATTCAGCTAATGGACCAAAGTATTGCACGAACTTGGAGCCCAAAAACCGACATCAGGCCCAAAAATAAATCAATAACGTGGTAATGAAGTTTTTATTACCTCTCTTTCTCAATCACTTTTTTTTTTTTTGGGGGGGGGGGGGGGGGGGGGGGCGTTGTTGTGGGATCATTCCTAGTCCTTCTATCTGGATCCCTCACCCCACCCACAAGGTACTCGGATTTTTTCTAAACTCTCAAGGTAAGGTAGTCAGGTTTTTTCCCATTGAAATGCAAGACAAATCCAAGCAAACATCACTTCATTTTCAATTTTCAAATTAATAAAAATAAAAAAATAATAATAATCCAGATGTTCTCGGTATGTGCTTTGAATCACCAAACCCATGATTAAAACAAGAAAAAATTAGGAGGAAAGGGAAAAATAGATTGGACCTGAAATCGAAAATGGCACCAATGGTTTCACTGAATAGAGTGAATGTTATTGTGATTGGCTTTGGTTTTGGTGGGAAAAAATCACTGGGATTTGCCTACCAAATCGCTAAAACCTTGAAACAAAGTTCCTATTGCAACAAATTCTCAATCACCAATGGAAACCAAAAGGATCCTAAAACTGTCGAAACTAATGAACCTGTAGATTGGAGAAGAAATTCAACCAGAGAGTGGCAATTCTCAAAACATAGGTTCCCTTTTGAACAGATAGGAAGGTACTTCGAAACAACGAAGGAGGGAACCGTTGAAGTAAACTTTCGGAAGGCGGAGGGACAACTATATCTGACGATCTACTGTCGCCAGTTCCACCGGACGACTTCCGATTGAAGATTGTAGCGAGAATTTTGCCTTCCACTCTGCCTCAGTAATGGGGTGCGTCTCTGAAAGAGAGACCTAGCTGACAATTTGAACACGTTGCATCTTCATCATGTGTGATGCCACCATGGTTGCGGGTGGAGAGAGGGATCTAGATAGAAGGATTGGGAGTGAGGATGACAGGAAAAATGAGATGAGGCGTGACATAGGAGATATTTGACTGATTTAACGGTCAAACTTAACATTGAATGACGGCCAACAGAGCAAATTTGCTGTGTTTTATAAACTTTCATAGTGAAATTGCTCAAAAAAAACCACCTTGATACGGCAAAACTTCAAAGGAAAAATGACTCTTATCCCACGTAAAAATTTAGGCATAGGGATCAAATGTCTAGGACATAGACGAGTTCTTGTGCGCGTTGTTGGCCCAAAAAAATGAGCATGGTGTGCCATTTGCAATGATGACTCTAAAGGAGTCCACATAGCATGCCTAGTTTATTTACATGTTTATTATATGTTTATATATTGTGTTTATTTAGATTTAAACTATATATTGTTTTTTGAGATGTTTTTTACATCCAGTATCCTAAATTAATTAATTTCGTAATATTGGTGTTACAGACCTAAATAAACACCAGTATTAGAGGTATGAGCATGTAATAAACATGTAAAATCTAAGCATGCAATGTGGACTCGACTCCAAAGCCTCTATTTTTTTTTCCCCTAGTTTACTTCTTGTTTCCTTTTTCGTTTTTAACGCAGCACCATATCAGTAAATGTTGGAATCAACATCTTCCATTCTTCCTAATATACACATGATCTTGACCAAAAATTTTTGTTGGGGCATACAAAAAGACACGTTGATTCATGCGTTGAAACAAAACGACGTGGAACCATTTGTGGAAGTGTAAGTAGGTCGGTTACAAACACCTAGTAGGAGGAAATCCAATTTTATCCGACGTCCCCAAAGGGACACTTTTGTGATAAGGAAATCAAGCATACTACAGACCATGTCATTGGTGACATGTAAATTAAATTCAAATCACTAAAAAGGAATGGATGGAGGGAGAAGAAAATCTCAAGCAGCGGTTCATACCATTTAAGCACTTCCTAACAAATTCAATTATAACATTGGAAAGGCAACCTTTTCCAAAGAAAACATGACAGCATCTACTTCACAAGAAAGTATCCTAAGCAAACAAGTGAGGGAATGCAGCAGCCGAACAAATAAAGATTCGCCCTGGCATTTCCCTCATCCCCAAAACACCCAAAAAAAAAAAAAAGACTAAAAAAGGAAGGCACTAACAGATTACAGTCTATCAGTTGGATGATAGAATATACGTGTTAGCCTTCGAACGGAAAACAAACAAAAGCATTAAAAAACTCTCCAAGTGTTTGCCACTCAACTTTAAAACCGATAGGGTACAACCGTACAAGTATACCTACCATAAGCACTCTGCTGTAACCTCAAATGGCATAAAAAATCATGGCGGCAAGGGAAAGCTTCAATATCTGAAAATTTGACCACCCATTCACTAAGATCAGAGAGTAAAAGAGCACTTTTTTAGTGCCTAGCCCCTAGCTAGCAATAAATTCAGATTCCGGGAATGTGAATTAGACGAAGCGCCCTCTGCTTGAAATTTTCTTCTCCCAGTTCTGTTGCTGTAAAGACTATTTTCTTGCCTATATGGAAGCTCCTGATATGCTACGTGATGAAAATGTAGCATAGCAACCATGCTAACAGCAACCAAAGCAGCATTGCCCACTATTCCGCTCATAGTATCCAATCTGAGGGCTTTTTTCACAAAATTGACACTTGAAAGGAAGATGTTGATAAAGATATTAGATTTCTTCTCTTGATCAGCCGTGAAATTCTGAGCAGGAGGACGGCATGGTTGACCACAAAGGTTTTCCTGCAAAAGAACACAGCCTGTGCCCTGTACATCTCCAACAAAAGCCAGAGCTTCTTCAATGACTTTGTACTTCTTACCATGATGGTCTGCCAATCTCATTGCAAGAATCATTCGGCTTTGTTCTAATCGGGCAATTGCGGCATCCCTCTCAGCACGCTGCTGTGTTTGAATGGTCTGCACATTATTGAAACAAATTCAACTTCAAAAATGGTGATCTCTACAAGTCATAGTAAATGGCAACAAGTACCAGTAGAATCCTTCAAGACAGATTAATAGAGTGCTAAAATTTCTAATATACCAGAAGAAGCTAAAGGATAGACAAAGTATCAATAAATTGGGTCCATTTTACCATTCACAAATTACTTCAAAACACAGGGATCCAACACTACGATAATAATTCATCATAAAAAATTCAATGTGGTTGAAGACTGCACAGTCTCCAGCCAATCATTCAGAACCTGACAATATAACAGAAAAAATTCTGGCACATCCAAGGAAACTAGCTCTTCCCCACAAACCACTTCAATTTCTCCCCTGAACAACCTCCTCTCTCCATTCCTTCTTTTTTCCCGGTAATTTTTTCTCCTTAGTCCTTACAGAGGCCATCATTGGGTTCCCACGGACACGTTGACTTATCAAAATAATTTCCTCTTCCAGTCTCTGCACTTACCTGGGCTTATAGTGAAAAAAGTTTCTAAAGGCCTGAGGTTTTTCTAGATTTGCTGAAACAGTTCCTAACATTTCTTAGCAAAGGATTGATGAATGGAATGCTCAGCTCCTAAGTCCTAAGGTTTGAGAAGAAACCAGAAAATGGACAAGTCTATTGCTCATATCTATAAGTAAGGATTATCCCTTCGGATCATTTTTAATTTCTGTGGCACCTTCAGTAACTATACAAACTCGCCTTTTCATGGAATAGAAGATTTTAGCATACTCATTATGCAAAATTTTGTTAACGCACTGGGCCAAATGAAACTGGCAGTTGGTTAAACAACTGTTCAGTGGTGGGGATAAAATTTAAACACATCAAACTAACTGTCTATTTGCAGCAAGTGCAAAAAACCCGAACTTCACAAATGTTCCACTGAATTTTATTAAGGACAATTCCTCATTTTCCTTTTCTCTCGTCAGCTTACATGGTGAACCTAGGACATAGTGTATTGTCATGTAATTCATGTCCAAGGCACCCAATATCAGGCATAATGCATGTATGAATGCAAGCAAAATATAGTGAAGCAGGTTAACAATTTGAAACAAGGGATTTAAGTTTTGAACTACAAAATTTTATAAGACGATTAACTCCTCATATGAAGCTGATTATACTCCATGCATCGGCCAGTGACATGCTTAATCACATTTTTGAAGTTGAGGTGGTTCTACAGTCAATGCACACCCAAACCTACACCACTATTCTCGTAATCATATCCTGTGGCTTTGTGTGTCACTATTACGTGTTTTTTTTACCCCAAAGAACGCTGAACTGACACTGAAGTAACTCAATTTGATTCATATAAAGTTGCTAACAGTTAGCAGTTTATGATTTAATCTCAAATAACTGTAAGAATTAGTAGCCCCCTACTTCTCAAGACAAATTATAAGATAAATCAACACACTGGTTCAACCAGTTTCACAGCAGTGATTTTAAGGACTTGGCAAAGAATAGTTCCGAAATTCTGGCATTTTCTCGGTTTTTACTTTTCATGCATCAAAATTGGGAAGGAACCCTGCGACTGCATCAGGCAGGCAACCTAAATGAATCGTCATGATCACCAATTCAAAGCAAAGATAGTAAAATACAAACGGAATCTCATTTTCTCGCAATTCTGTTTTTGAAATTTCCCGCGAGAAACGATAAAACATAAAACCTAGGGGCAAGAGAAAATGAAACTCACATGGTAGACCTCAAGCTGATCTTCAAGGTTCTCGAGCGCGGTCCTGATGGCGTTTAGACTCTTGGCCTCCTGAATCAGCGAGTCGTCGGCTTCGAGCCGAAAGTCCTTGACAAAAACAAAGCCAAGGCCATCGTCGGATGAGGATTTATTATTGGGGGATTTGCGGAGGGTTTTGATGGAGTTGAGGAAGTGAGTTCTGGAAATGGAGTGGATTGTGTCACTGAGCTTGTCGTGAAGGTCCCAGATTTTCTCCAGAATTACTTCGATATCCTCCATCTCCATTTCCCACTTCATTTCATACCTTGCAATAGAGCCAGTGCGTGCTCCGGAGGACACAAGAAGTTTTCTTTTTCGGGCTCTCAACGTCATGTCGTCTATACCCTTCTGGAATTTATGGAAGGCTGTCGTTGGCGCTTAAAACGTCAAATAAAAATGGTCCCCACTCCCCAGTCACCTCTACAATCGATTTGAATAATAATACTAGTAATTGTTTTAGTTCAAAATAAAAAGGAAAAGTGGAAAGATTCCAGCTCGAATTTGAAGGCAATTCATAAACTCTTAACATGGAATAATAAAGGGAAAATCCGTATGGAGGCCCATTTAATAAAGATAAACCCAAAAAGGGTCCTAAGAAAAGTCAAAAGTCATAATAGGCCCCAGGGCCCTTTTTGACATCTGAATATGTGGTTAAATGACCAAAAGACCCTCACTAACCTGCCAAGAGAGAGGAAATTTCAGAATCATTCCCTCAGTCTCTCTCTTGAATCGTTCTACTCTCTCCCGTGTGCTCACTCTCACTCTCGCCTTCATCTCCGCGGCCACTCTCGTCTCCGACGCTGCCGTTTGCGCTCATGTGGGAAAGGTAAAATTGTCAGGCCATTTATTCTCCTGTGTGATCTCGTCCTTTCATTTGTCGAAGGCGTGAACCCTAAGTCCATTCGACGCCTTGTTTGACTAGATTTGAAGCTCATCACTTTCGCAGTCGCAGCTAGATTTGAAGCTTGAGATCGGTCTCCATTTTCGTCTATAAGAATCGAACAGCCGCAGTCGCTAAATTGGTAATTTTCTTTCTTCTGATTGACAAGCTTTTTCAGTCTCAACTTCACGTCTTCGGCTATGCATGTTTTGCGTTCTCTTTTCTTGGAGGCTATTCAGTTTATGGTTTTGTTTAGTTGGTTGTTTGATTTTGCTTACTTCACTTCTCAGATTTTGTTCGGACTCTGTTTTCTTAATTTTTTTTTGGAATTGATCCTTCCATTGCATCAATCCTAAGAGGGATGTTTTGCGTTTTGTTGTGATGATTATGTTGTTGGTATATAATATTTGCTACTTTATGATGATAACTTGGGAAAATTATTGGAGATTTTGTTAAATTCTTCAAAAGCAAGGAGTGGGTACTCGCAGATTTAAATAAAGTTCTGTCGTGATGATTATACTGTTGGCATATAATCATCTTTATTGTGGAAATGATATTTGACTTTCGAGCAAAAAAAAAAAAAAGAAAAAAGAAATGATATTTGACAGTAGCAATTGGGTGGATTATTTGAGATGGAATGTGGGTAGTGGCACATCTGCATCTTATTCAGTTTTTCACTGCTTGTGTGTTATTTGGGTTGATGCTTTGGCTAGCTATCACACCTCTTAAATTTGACTTTGGCTAGTTTTTTGAAACTGGACATTTCAGGCTGGCTTCATTATGCCACAATCAGGGTGATAGATGTTCTTCTTGGCCTTTATTGTGTTCGGAGTGTAGGTGCTGAAGGGGGATGTATGAACTGCTTGTTTATAAACATATGCTCCTTGTAGATTCAGCCTCGTGTTGTGTCATTTGAAGAGGATCCGGTTAAGTTTTTTGGCATTAGTTTCTATAATAAACACTTCTATTTGCCCGTGAGATGATAATTGTTATTTTTAGTTTTTCAAAATAAACACTAATTTATTGGGAAGTATCAGATGTTGTTTACTATGGGCTAACTTTCTCATTTTGCTCTATTTTCCTACCTTTGCTAATAATCAGTTGTTAAGAATCCTTTTATTACAGATATTTCATACTTCTATATGGATCATACTTTTAAGGCTTTCTGAAAAATATGTTAGTTGTTTTAGTAGAAAAAAGCAGAGAGCCAATTTAGCTATTACAACTACAACTTTAAAGGAATTTGGCTCGACCGCATAAACCGCAGTGAGATGGTGATGAATGATAGGAGTTGAGAGTTGTGCTAAAAAGGGGGGAAAAGCAGTTTTATGTCTTACTAGTTCTTTTGTTTCTTTCTTAAATTCTATCATCTACCCTGATTGTTATGGTTCTTAAATGTAGGTTTTAATTATTAGAGAGAAACTTGCAGAATTATATGAATCTGAGGAGGAATGGTCGAAAGTTGCTCAGTGGCTTTGTTTTTGTTTGTCAAATTTTTGCCAGGTTGATTGATGATACATTTTGACTATTTTTGCCTATGGACTCAAATACTCCGATGTCTGATGAAATTTTGATGAGTTTTTTCTTTCATTCTATAATCTCAAGCATGAATAGATAAAATGTTGAGTCTCCCAATCTTTTTTGGTATTTGTTTCTATCATTTTATATAATGTCATAAGTTTAGATAAATGTGGCTAATTTTGTTGTAGTTTTGGTTTGGTAAATTGATTTGCACTTTTGCTAAGTTTACAATTTGGCATCTGCTTTGTTTAGGGCATAATTGGGCATGGACTGTTGTTGATTAAATGAGGAAAAGAAGGACAAGACTGAGCTTCTCCCAATCTTTCTCTCTAGCTACAATCCAAAGTGTTGTTTTTGATTGAGGACTTCCACAAGCAGAAGAAGAGACATTGGGGGCATATACTTATTAGGACACATTGTAGTTGATCACAAATTTGTATTCAAGAGGATGACATCAAACCTTCTTGTTATTTTGTAAATTGTCTACTAATAATGGACAAGATTAAGTACTTCAACAGGTGTTGCTAACAACAATATCAGTCCCTAATAACAATAATATCAGTCCCTACAATAATAGGAGCCACTGACAACAATATCAGGGGTCGTTAACAACAATAACATTGGCCACTAATAACAATAATAGGGGTACTGACAACAAAATCAGGGCTGATGTAGTTATTATTATTTGCTGATATAGTTGTTAAGAACGGCTAATGTCAGTGTGCATTAACAACACAGTCCAAAACCTAATTGAACGGCTGATGTGGTTATTATTATTGTTGTAAATGACCCCTGATTTTGTTGTAAATGACCCCTGTTATTGTTGTAAATGACTCCTGATGAAGTAGTAAATGACCCTTGATATTGTTGTAACTGACCCCTGTTATTGTAGTAAATGACCCCTGATATTGTTGTAAATGACCTCTGATGAAGTAGTAAATGACCCCTGATATTGTTGTAAATGATCCCTGTTATTGTAGTAAATGACCCCTGATATTGTAGTAAATGACCCATGTTATTGTTGTAAATGACCCCTGATGAAGTAGTAAATGACCCCTGTTATTGTTGTAAATGAGCCCTGTTATTGTAGTAAATGACCCCTGATATTGTTGTAAATGACCCCTGATGAAGTAGTAAATGACCCCTGATATTGTAGTAAATGACCCCTGATATTGTAGTAAATGACCCTTGTTATTGTTGTAAATGAGCCCTGTTATTGTAGTAAATGACCTCTGTTATTGTTGTTAATGATCCCTGATGAAGTAGTAAATGACCCCTGATATTGTTGTAAATGACCCCTGATGAAGTAGTAAATGACCCCTGTTATTGTAGTAAATGACCCCTGATGAAGTAGTAAATGACCTCTGTTATTGTTGTAAATGACCCCTATTATTGTAGTAAATGACCCCTGATGAAGTAGTAAATGACCCCTGTTATTGTAGTAAATGACCCCTGATATTGTAGTAAATGACCCCTGTTATTGTTGTAAATGACCCCTGATGAAGTAGTAAATGACCCCTGTTATTGTTGTAAATGACCCCTATTATTGTAGTAAATGACCCCTGTTATTGTAGTAAATGACCCCTGTTATTGTAGTGAATTTGATATCAGGGGTCATTTACAACAATATCAGGGGTCATTTACTACAATAACATGGGTCATTTACTACTTCATCAGGGTCATTTACTACAATAACATGGGTCATTTACTACAATAACAGGGGTCATTTACTACTTTATCAGGGGTCATTTACAACAATATCAGGGGTCATTTACTACAATAACAGGGCTCACTTACAACAATAACAGGGGTCATTTACTACAATATCAGGGGTTATTTACTACAATAACAGGGGTCATTTACAACAATATCAGGGGTCATTTACTACTTCATTAGGGGTCATTTACAACAATAACATGGGTCATTTACTACAATTTCAGGGGTCATTTACTACAATAACAGGGGTCATTTACAACAATAACAGGGGTCATTTACTACTTCATCAGGGGTCATTTACAACAATATCAGGGGTCATTTACTACTTCATCAGGGGTCATTTACAACAATAACAGGGGTCATTTACTACAATATCAGGGGTCATTTACTACAATAACAGGGGTCATTTACAAGAATATCAGAGGTCATTTACTACAATAACAGGGCTCATTTATAACAATAACAGGGGTCATTTACTCTAATATCAGAGGTCATTTACTACAATAACAGGGATCATTTACAACAATATCAGGGGTCATTTACTACTTCATCAGGGGTCATTTACAACAATATCAGGGGTCATTTACTACAATAACAGGGGTCATTTACAACAATAACAGGGGTCATTTATTACAATATCAGGGGTCATTTACTACAATAACAGGGGTCATTTACAACAATATCAGGGGTCATTTACTACTTCATCAGGGGTCATTTACAACAATATCAGGGGTCATTTACTACAATAACAGGGCTCATTTACAACAATAACAGGAGTCATTTACTACTTCATCAGGGGTCATTTACAACAATAATATGGGTCATTTACTACAATATCAGGGGTCATTTACTACAATAACAGGGGTCATTTACTACTTCATCAGGGGTCATTTACTACTTCATCAGGGGTCATTTACAACAATATTAGGGGTCATTTACTACAATAACAGTGGTCATTTACAACAATATCAGAGGTCATTTACAACAATAACAGGGGTCATTTACAACAAAATCAGGGGTCATTTACAACAATAATAATAACCACATCAGCCGTTCAATTAGGTTTTGGACTGTGTTGTTAATGCACACTGACATTAGCCGTTCTTAACAACTATATCAGCAAATAATAATAACTACATCAGCCCTGATTTTGTTGTCAGTACCCCTATTATTGTTATTAGTGGCCAATGTTATTGTTGTTAACGATCCCTGATATTGTTGTCAGTGGCTCCTATTATTGTAGGGACTGATATTATTGTTATTAGAGACTGATATTGTTGTTAGCAACACCTGTTGAAGTACTTAATCTTGTCCATTATTAGTAGACAATTTACAAAATAACAAGAAGGTTTGATGTCATCCTCTTGAATACAAATTTGTGATCAACTACAATGTTTGTTATTTGTCCCTAGAGTCACTTATAAACATTAATACTCTAGATTAGCTGATTAAATTAACTTTGTTTGTTATTTATCCCTAGAGTCACTAATCCCTTATTTGTTTCCTAGATTTTATCCCCACTAAATTAACTTTGACTTAATTTAATCAGCTAATCTAAAGTATTAATGTTTATAAGTGCCTGTCGGTCCACTTACACACCTACCTCAAATAATTATGCAATGTCTCACACAATTAATTAAGATGCAATTCAAATCGGGTTCACTCTAATTTGACTATGCGGAGCTTCTAGGTATATGTCTATCCTAGACGCAAATTAGATTAAAACCTAATTTCTTTATTAGATTTAAACCTAATTCCACATTATTTAATCCCAAGGTCAATTTAAGATTCCCTCTTTCAAGTCCAACCCTAAATCCCCAAAACATGCTCAATGGTGATCAGTCAATAAGCAATAACAATGAACACAGGATTAAATAAACTGAAATAAAATTAAGCAAAACTAAAAAGTGGGAATAATCTCTAAAACCCAAACAAGTTCATAGATTCTCTAGGTTGCAAAACAAACTAGCCACACATGGCTTTATTCAAATCCATAAAAACAAAAGGAAAAAATTAAAATTCAGATTCAAAGAAGAAGAAGAAAGAAGAAAGAAAATTTCTCCGTCGCCTCCACAGTCCTTCCGTCCTTCCGTGGAGATGATGAAGGGAATTGAAACGCTCAGCCTCTACTCCTTTGCTTCTTCGTTCTGTGTCTCTCTTGATCTGCTCCGTCTTCTCTTTTGCTTGTCTCTGCTTCCTTATTTATAATAATTTAGATCTTGGGCCATTGATTCTCTTTCACTTATTACAAAGATATCTCATATCTTGTAATTTACTCCATCAGATCACACAATTGATTTTGTTTCTATTTTTCTTGCGTGAGACCACTGAATTTGACTGATTGCATATCCTCTTATTGCCTTTTTCTACTTCATTCCAAATCAGCTAATATTTCCTGCAAAATAAAAATAGGATATGAGTAGATTTTATGTCGATTTATTCTTTGATCCCAAGTTTGATTTAATTATGGAAACATTCATAAAAGATAATTAAATAGGTATATAATATAATAATTCCAATTAAATCTCATAAAATATACACCTATTTAATTATAAAATATATACTCATCAAGGGTCTTTTTTCTTTAATTTGCATATTCCTCATAAGTCCATGTCACTTTTTAGTCTTTTTACAAATTCGATGGGTATCTGAGGGTTTTACAAATTCAAATGGTATTTATATGTAATTTTCCTAAAAAAAATAAGTCTTCGCCAATTATTAAATTCTCAACCACGAGCCCTAAGGCCTAAAGCCAATGTCTCGCCAGGGATCAAAGTGTTTTTTTTTTTTGGGAATTTGTTTCACTTTGGGTGCCAAGTTTTTCTAGCTCTCTTATAGGTAAAGTAACATGTGAGATTGTGTAATTATCAAAGTAAATATTTGCATATATAGTAAAGAAAATTAGTGGAGTAAGGATGTGAAAATGTTAAATAGTTATTTAAAAAAAAAAGAAAAAGAAAGAAAGAAAGAAAGCAGAAGAAGGGTGTCAGAAACGTACAGGAGGGGGGGAAAAAGGATAATAATAATAATAATAATAATTAATAAAATATTAATAAAAAATAAAATAACAAAAGTGGTAGTGATGCTGCCACGTTTGGATTACTTTTTTTTGGGAGCAGATAATCTCATTGGCCTTTTTCTCCTCTTCTCTCAGAATCTCCACATTTCACCTGTCCAACTCATCTGATGGTTCACAATAAGATTTTAAAATTTCATATTCTTCCCCATCCCTTTCGACTCCCTCATCACTTTTCCTCAAAGTACCAAATCCAAGGAAGCTGATCTTCTCAGCCTCCCTGCATCACTTTTCCATTAGAGTACCAATTCTTTCAGACTCGCTAACAGGAAGCTTCGCTTCTACTGATGATGAAATATCCTAACTTACAAACCAAAGAAAATTCCTTGCATTTAAAATTTTAAAGAAATTAAGAGAAAAAAATTAATTAATTTTCAGTTCTGCATTTGTAACACCAGTATTATGAAAATTAATTAATTTGAGATACTGGGTGCAAAAAAATATCTCAAAAAGTAGCATATGATTTAAATCTAAATAAATACAATATATATAAAAATTTAAAAAAATTGCTTATACCTCTAATTAGAAGTATAAGCACATAACTAAGCACATAATTATAAACACCACATGTGGACTCGTGTGTGAGGTGAGCGTGAGAATGGGTTGGAACTAGCGGAGCGAATGTAAGGCGGTGGAGAGAGCTGATGAGAGGAGGAGAAAAAGAAGGGATTATTTGAGTTTTTAAGGTACGTTATTTATTTTTATAACATTATTTAGATAGTTAAATTAATTTCTTTTCGATAAACTTTCTTCATAAAAGTTATTCTATGTATTTTTCTCTTTCTAATGAGAGTAATATAGTATTGATTAGTGAAAATTTGGGGATTAGAATTATAATAAAGTTTGAGTTTTGATAATAAATGACTGTGTATATCAAGAACACGATTAATAAGTTATTTTAATCAGTTGGTAGTTGTGGGAATTTAAGTTTATTTTCTATCTAAAAGAAATTAGGATTTATGTCATATAGGATATTTTTACTGATTATATAAAAATTTAAGCATTTAGTTGGAACACTAGAGGTGTTATCTAAGGTTTAATCGGTTAGTTTTGCTAAATCCTGAATTACATGAAATTATGAATTGGGATTTGAGATTTAAAATTAGAGATTGATATGATTTTGAGTATGTGGTTGTTTAATAAATTGGATTATACTTATAAAAGTTAATATTAGGTTAAAATTGAGGAATAGATGAATTGTTAATTTTTCTAGGAAAACTAAAGTGAGATAATAAATTAATTAATTATGGTATTAGTAATTTTTTTGTTAATTATATTAACATATAATTATTTATTTATTTTTAAAGGGGACAGATTTTCCTTACACTTAGTGTCGTGTCAAGAACTTGAGGTAACCATGTTCCACTTATTGTAATTGCTTGTATGATGTTTGTGAGTGATTTTTAATATATGAAAACTATATTCTTAATGTAGCTACCTTGTGGGATTTTATTTTAAAATGTGGCTGGTGAAATTGTATTATTCATTTAATATGCCAATGAGTACTTTGAATGGTTATTGAGTCAAAAAATTGTGATATTATAGGGTTTTGGATAATGCACTTTTGTTATAATTTCGTAGATTTAAAATGGTTCTGTCATCTTAATGATTTTTGAGACGAAGTATTATTTTTATAAATCATGTTTGAAATCTTATATATACATGCCAAGATTATGATGATGTGGAGTGGTGATGGTTGTGAAGTGATGATGAGAGTTATTGTGTATATAATACCACGTGGTATGCCACCACTTAGTACACAGTGGTTGGCTTTGATATTTTCAGGACCCTTTTCCTTTGGTCGGGTTAAGGGTCAACACTTGGGACAGTGGCACCTTTCCATATTCAAAGGAAAGGGAACCTATGGTCTGATATGAGTTCTATAGTCATTGGCCGGACTGTATCTCATTATTAGAGAGCTTGGTGTTGTATTGTCATAGAGACTACACCTATTACGTTACAGTTCATGGGTTCTATCAGCGGTTATAAGGATGGGGGTGACAAGGATTATCAGGTTATCGATCTGTTGCTTGGCATGTTATATATGTGATTCATGGTATGAAATTTTTATATAGAAATTTTATTACAGTAATTGTGATCTGATAATTTTGTAAATTTGATATCTAATACTCGTTATTTAAAATATTCCACTTGGCACCTCACTAGCACATATTAGCATTTACAATGAGCTGGATTGATAGTTACAAATATTTTTCAAGTGATAGTTCTCGTGTGAGTCAATCATGAAAGGTTTTGGAAGCTTAAGTTACTTTTGCTAATGATAGTGCTTCCACCCTTTTTGATATATGTTAAATTATTGTATATTGCCGCATTAAGGCTCACTTGGCATACTCTAGTATATTTTGGATATTTTGACCAATTCTAAAGCAATATTTAGTTTAGAAAAACATAGGCCTAGTAAAATCTAAGGCTTAACTATGTGCCCAAAACATTTTAATAAATGGTTTAATCAAATTAGTAATTAATAATTATCCTTTAAAAATGGGAGATGTTACAGATACCACTTAGATAAAAAAAGTATTACTGGGTGTTAAATATATGATACAATTTATAATACAAATTATACTATAAATTATATGTTATATTTAGGACATGAGGAACAATAAGGAATGAGTGACCGCCCCAAAAAAGTTGTTATATTTACCAATTAAATCGCTCCACAATCCCTTGAAAGTTGTCACAGAGTCCCCCCCCCCCCCCCCGCGAAAGTTGTTATCACTGATATTGGTCTTTACCTGCCAGTTATTTAAGCTTCATTAATGAATTCACCAATCTTTTCAACACAATTGAAAACTAAATTCAAAGCCATTCACATTCCACTCTATATATGGTTGTTGTGCATCAAGACAGATAAACTCTTTTGGTCCAAATGAAATTGAACAAGTAAATTTGGGTAAAGGAGTAAAAATACATATATGCTTTACTCTCGGGAGCGCCCAACACCACATACTTTTTTCGGGAGTATACCCATGTGGTTAAATTTTAGGAGCAAAAATCACACCACCGTTAAAACCTAACTTAACAGTGCATTTACAACAGAAAATGCCATATTTATAACAGAAAATGTTATATTTACAACAACATTTAAACACCTGAATTTTGAATATAGAAAGGTCATTTACAAAAAAAAAAAGAAGAAGAAGAAGCTATATTTATAACAGGAAGTTCCATATTTACAACAAAATTTAAAATCTGGTCATATTTACAATAGAAAATGCTATATTTACAACAACATCTAAACACCTGGATTTTGAACATAGAAAGGTCATTTACAACCGAAAAATGCTAGATTTACAACAGGAAGTATTGTATTTACAACAAAATTTAAAATCTGGCCATTTACAACAGAAAAAATCATATTTACAACAGGCTAGATTTTAACGGTGGTGTGACTTTTGCTCCTAAAATATAACCACATGTGTATTTTTGCTCAAAAAAAAAACATATGATGCTGGGTGCTCCCGAAGATAAAGTACATGTGTATTTTTGCTCCTAAATCCAATAAATTTTTATCAAACCATCCAAATTAAAAACATATATTTACAAATAATAATACAGATACTAAGGGTGAGCATGGTGCTCAGATGCCCAATACACCCGCCCAAGACCAACAAAAAATTACCCAACCCTACCCTAAAAAAGTGGCCCAAAAAAAACTTGGATAATTTTGGGTTGGGCCACTAACTGGGCATCGTGCAGGGGATCTTGCCCTGCCCATTTGGTAATATATTTGTTGGTAATATATTTGTAAAAAATATATATAGTAAACAATTTCTTAAGAAAAAAGTAAAGAAAGATATAAGGAGAATCTCATTTAAATTCATTTGAAATACCCACATCCAAATTTAGGCCTGCACTTTTAACAAATTCCTAATCATGCCTGAATTTAACATTCTACAAAATTACTATTAAAATATGAAAATAAATTCAATTTCGGAAAATACCCAACTACAATTAAGAAAAATATAAAATATTATTTTATTAAATGTTATATGCTTGCCATTCAAATTTTCAAACAAAAGCTAAGAAATTGAGATGGAAAGTGTTACGGACCTATATTAGGCCCAACGCCTGGGTGGCCCAACTAGGAACATACTATATATCAGGATCTACCTACAGCATAAGAGGATCCTATCTTGACGACAATCCAGGTATCTATTCAAATCGATATCTGGTAGTTATGATATTAAGGATCTCAGATCATATGGCCCGCGAGATCCAACCTAAGGTAAACTCTATAAATACAGAGGTCAAACTCTAAGGTACACACGTTCTAAACTCTAGACTATTTACATACAGTTATCACTGTGCACACACACCACCCTCTTCTGGCGAGAGCCTTATTTGTGCACAGTGATCCTACGCTCTCCTGGTATCTGTTCTATAGATACTCAAGCTGAGCCCATCGATCCTAGATCAAAGCACTAGCCCAAGGCTAGACATCCGTGTTGTACACCAGA
Organism: Acacia crassicarpa; assembly: GCA_034222035.1. NCBI lineage: Eukaryota > Viridiplantae > Streptophyta > Magnoliopsida > Fabales > Fabaceae > Acacia > Acacia crassicarpa. Next base: position 12,303,280 of record JAWXYG010000003.1, read on the forward strand.
ACAGGGAATCCGATATATAATGGATAGCATGAATGTTACGGTGGAAAGAAGAGATTTTGTTTGAGTGACAATGAATACATATAATGGTTAAAAAGGGAAAATAATGAATTAATAGAAACAAACATTAATTAACTTATGTATTAATTGTGTATAAATATAATAAGAGGTATTATATATTGTTACCGACTCATGAATAATACTAACTCTTACAATAACATTGACTACACGTGGCTTGGATGATTGATGTGTAGAATCTAAGAAAATATTTAGTTACATTATGTATGGTTAATGAATTACATAATTTATTGTACATTTTATACTAATTTATATTAAATGCACTGCTAGTCTTAGATGGTCTATGAAAGTTTTAACATTTAATTATTAGTTACATAAGATAAAAAAATTTGTAAAGGAATTTTTTTCCTGTTGCAATATTTGCAACGGATTTGTGTTTTCAGTTGCAAATTGAGACAAAATATTTTTTCAATTGCAAACTTTTGCAATGGATTTGTGTTTTCTGTTGCAAATTGTGACGGAATTATTGTTCCATTGCAAACTTTTGCAAGGGATTTCAATTTCCGTTGCAGCTTGTGACTGAATACTTTTTTGTTGTTGCAAATGTTTTCAACAGATTTCATTTTCCGTTGCAAAAGTTTGCAATGGATTTATTTTTCCGTTGCAAATTGCGATGGAATTCTTTTTTCGTTGCAAATTGCAACGGAGTTATTTTTCCATTGCAAATTGTTGCAACAGATTTATTTTTTTGTTGTAAATTGCAACGGAATTCTTTTTTCATTGCAATTGTTTGCAAGGAATTTAATTTTCCATTGCAAATTGTAATGGAATTATTTTTCCGTTGCAAATATTGCAAGGGATTTAATTTTTCATTGCAAATTGCGACAGAATTCTTGCAAGGGATTTAATTGTCCGTTGCAAGTAGTGACGGAATTCTTTTTCCCTTACAAACGTTTGCAACGGATTTCATTTTTCGTTGCAAATTGCGATGGAATTATGTTTCGGTTGCAAAATTTTGCCACGGAATTATTTTTCTGTTGCAAATTGCGACTGATTTTTTTCTGTTGCAATTTTTCATTTTTCGTTGCAATTTGCGACGGGTTTTTTCCCGTCACAAATTCCGTAGTTATTTTAGTATTTTCTAGTAGTGCATGCTAATCAAGGTTTATAATCGAACATCAATGCATGTTAGAAAATTATATATAGAAAGGATCGGTTAATATAATACTCCTTCCGGTCCTAATTATAAGGCATAGTTGACTTTGTTTGGAGAGATTAAGGAAGCTAAATAAGTTACTTAATCATTTTATATATTGTGTATCTTTAGATTATATATTAGTTTATTAATCAAACTAATTACTTTGTAGAAAAAAATAGAAAGAAAAATACTCTAAGGTAATTTAATTAGCTTCCTTAACTTCTCCAAAAAAGTCAACTATGTCTTATAATTAGGACCGGAGGGAGTAGTTAATTCGATCACGACAAAATTAAAATACATATGTTAAATTAAGTGATTTCATATGAAAGTAAACGAACAAACAATTAGAAGCCTCCTTATTTTTTTTGAGGAAATTAAAGAAGCTCCCAATTAAAACCTTATTATTTTGATTTGTGCCTCAACAGTCAACACTCACTGAATCCTTTTATTTGGTTCGCATTCTTCCACATATTTATTAACCTTCCCATCCATGCATACTATATATATACTGTCGTTACATTGTCTCGGTGTGATGGCGACTTCCCTGTGGAATCATCTCAGAAGCCCTGGAAATTTGAGGGTTTGGTATTGTTTTATTATCCTCGCCGCTATTCTCACCGGAGATTTCCTCCAGCGACCTTCCTTTGGTTTCCGTCACCAAGAACGAACAGAAAAATCCAATCAGGTTGGTCACCCCCAAAAAAATCATGGCCGTCTTGATCTTCTTCATATCCCCATCCAACGTGTACGTCTGTACCCCAAACGCCGCCACAATAGCACCGGCCTTCCCCGACGCTGCACTCAGCGCGTGACACGTGGACCTCACTCTCGTCGGAAACAACTCCGCCGGAAGCACAAAGGTGGTAGTGTTGGGCCCAAAATTGGCAAAGAAGAAAGTTAGCCCATACAACAGAGCAAAGAGGTACTTCTCCGTCTTGAGCTGTTCGTATCGAACCCCGATTATGAACATGAAGAAGGACATCATGAAGAAGCCAACAAGTTGGATCTTGTAGCGTCCAATCTTCTCAATAAAGTACACTGTGAACCAATACCCTGGAAACGTGCCCAACAAGGCAATCACAAACATGGCCGTTGACGTCTGACGAACTTCCTCTAAAGCACTCATAGTCTCTGGCTTGGCAACCAGCCCCGTACTTGAGAAAATATCCTTCTGGGTCAAGTTCTGGCTGTAGAACGCGATGTCCAACAAGAACCACGTGGTCATCGTCCCTATCAAATGCCGACCATGTCGCTGGAAGAACTCTTGGGAGAACAAGGTGTACTCGTTCGCGGCTTTCATCTGACCCAACTTTTCTTGCTCGGCTTGGATGTCAATGTCCAAAACTCTGGCCATATCCACAGCCGCTTGCTTTGCATTTCCTTCAATGAGAGCCGTGTAACGACCTGTCTCCGGCATCTTCATTCGCCAGTAGAAAGTCAGCGCCGCCGGGATGGCTCCAACCATGAGAACTATTCGCCACATAAAGTCAGCTGCCGGCGGGGTCGACGACACGGGGTCTTCCTTAAATGTGGGGGCAGGGCAGGCGTCTAAGAAAAGTTTGGAAACTATGGTGGACACCAACCCAGCGCATATGAGTCCGACGCCTTGCATGGCAAAGACGGCGGCGATGAAAGCACCACGTGTCCTTTTGTTGGCGTATTCTGACATGATGGTGGCGGAGAGTGGGTAGTCGCCCCCGATGCCGAAGCCGAGCCAGAACCTGAAGAAGCAGAGAGTGGTCATCACGGCCTTAGAGGATGTACCTAGCGAGAGGCCTGAGCAAATGGCACAAAAGAACATGAGGACGAGGGTTATGCCGTAGACTTTCTTGCGGCCGAGCTTGTCTCCGAGATAGCCGAAGAATAATTGGCCGGCGAGGGTTCCGATGAGAGCGACTCCGGTGACGGCATTGTTGACATTGCGGGGAAGTGCTCCGGGTTTGCCGGATTTATCGATGGTCGGGTAATACAAGCGTCCTAAGAGTTTGGAGACGGTGGTGATGCAGAAGAGATCGTAGGCGTCAGTGAAGAAGCCCATGCCGGCGATCACGACCGTCGTTACGTGGTACCATTGGGTCCGGGCTGAGTCCAGAGATTCCAGCACCGCCAGGCCCATTGTGCCTCTCTAATTTCTACGGTGGTTCTCTGGGAAATTTTGGTGCTTTAGTTAGTTTATATATACAACGGGAAGACGACCAGCTCTATGTTTGAGGGGATATGAACAAAGAACATTGGGTTTGATACGTGGCATTGATATTCCCTAGCTTGCATCGGTGACATAAATGGATATCCGTTTTTTCTAGTTTAAATGGTTTGTTACGAACAAGAGCAATGCTATCTAGTATACACCGGAACTGGATTCCTGGTCTATCTTTTAGATAGGTAGGGAGAGCTCATCCTATCTGGACTATTCAGATGGGATCTGAACAGTTCAGATTTAATGTTTTTAGTTTGGTTATTTTTAAATGAAAAAAATTATTTTTTGAAAAAATGTTAGTTAAGAGATTTTTTTTTTTAATGGGTTAGATCCCGCCAATAACAAAACCGTGAGACCTTGTGTATGCTAAAACGGACAACATCTATAAGCGGACGCCTGAGATATTACAATTGGTATCAGAGTCAGAACTCAGATTATATACACCCCACCTAGGTAAACTCACTGCTCTCTTGGCCTTTTCAACCAAAACAAATTCGCGCCATCAAGTTAAAGTTCTTCCCGCCTTCCAGGCAGAATATATGTTGATCTGACTAGCTATCATCATCGTTTTGATTTGTAGTGGCATCCATATGTAGAAGATTAAGAGGAAAACAAAAGATATATGCTGCCTCCATTCTTAATTACAAGAATACTTTTATAGTATAAATTTATATTACAAAAGTGTTCCTATAATTAAAACCGAAGATAGTATCTTTTTCCTGGTCACATAAACAACTAATAATAAATTTTTTTTTCTTTTGTGAACAAATTTTAGAAAAGAGGTGGAGCGAACTAATCTAAGGTGGCAAGCCATGTCTCCTCTAGAAAGTGGCTATAATGCACCTTGTCGAGGGTCTCTTTTGATTGCTGCCGTCTTTAATATACTTCGACGTCGGTGAACAAGCCCATGCTTGTGATCGGGTCCCAAATATACAAGTTAGCTGAATGATTGCATTTCTTTTGAAATATAAGATATCAACTCACTTTAATTTGTTTCATTTATATATTTTTTTAATAAATTCTCTTTATTGATTGTACATGTTAAAGGAAGTTTGCATCTAGAGTTAATTTCAATGTAAATGATGTAAGGGATACTTTAGGAGATCCCAAACATTTTTGGCAAATAATTAGTTTAACTAATTTTCTTAATCTATTTTAAATAGTTAGTTAAATAAATCTTATATTAGCGACAGGAGGTAAAATGAAATATATAAAATTTTTTTAAAAAACAAAGAACACTACAGCACATCATATGTCTCTTGGCTAATGCTGAGTTGATCAGTGCGTCTGTATTCCCTAAGCCTCACGCTGAAGTTTGGGATACAATCATAATCCGAATAACTACTCGGTACTTTTTTTTTAAAAAAATAAATCATATAAAATTTAGGTTTATAGTAAAATGTATCCATGTAATGGCCTCTCCTTCTGTTTTCTTTTTGAACCACAAAGGGAAGATCATAAAGGAAAAAGAGGGTATGAGAAGAATTTGAATCTTTTCATTTAAAGCAGGGAAAATGATAAAGATTCAAGTCCTTTTCTTTAACTGAAAATTGAAAAATACTCCTCCTAGCAAGAGTCCAAATCCTTCATTTATATCATTTATATTGACATCACAACTTATTTATAATAACTGCCATTATTTGTGTAATGCCCTCAAAATTTACTTAACGTAATAATTAATTAAGGGTTCACTAACAATTAAGTAATGCTCATCTTTTACCAAAATATATAAAAGTAAATCAGAGTATGTAAAGTGAGCCCTAATGTGGCAATATACAATCATCCAACGTATACCAGAAGATGGAAGTACTACTGTCAGAAGAAGTAGCCTAAGCTTCCGAAATTTTCCCTGATGGACCCGGACGAGAACTATCACCTGGAAAAATGTGGTAACTATCAATCCAACTCATTATGAATACTAATATGTGCTAGTGAGATGCCATGTGGAACAATTTATATAACAAAGTATTTAAAAATGTATATATAATTTGCCAATATCCATATTACAAATCAAAATTTATATATCACAGTTTTCATTAATATAATTCCCAATATACCTCCCACCAATCCAGGCGAACCGCCTTATTTCCTCCGACTAGACCCATGGGCTAAGTTACATTCATATTACTGGTTACTCAAAAACTCACTGGTCATGTGATGAGGACCGACCAAAATCCTCAGAGCACATGTCCCAGACCATGGGTCTTTCCCCCTCATTGAACTAGCGGGGTGTCGTACGCCCTCATTGAACAAGTGGGCCAGTCCCTCATTGAACAGGTGGGACAATATAAAGCCAACCATCATGCATCAATGGAGGCCTCACCACGTGGTGAAATAAATTACTCTATTTCCTCCCAATTCAACCCTTTTCAAAATTATCATAATAAATATTATAATACCAAAATTCTCAATTCTTATACATAAATAAATAAATATGTATATATTCACAATTCAAATCATAAGGTTCCGCAAGGCAATTTCTATTAAAATATTCATAATCATTTCACAAAATACTCACAAACAATATACTAGAACACATAACAAGTGAAAAGTGGTTACCTCTCGTAGTAGCTAACTATTATCACACTGCTCCTAATCCAAAAGCTCAACACACGCCAAAATCAATCTACCAAAACCAATTTACTAATCATTAATAACTCTTCTAAAACTCTTCATAAAATTATAACTTATAATTTCATAAAATTAAAGATATACAAATTATAATAATAAATTTGGAATGCTTGAAGTGGGCAAATTTTGACAGCACTAAAAAAATCAGAGAGAGACTATTGAAAATATTAATTCTCCTTTTGACTTACTATTAATTAATAACTCCCTTTTCTATTTATTATTTATTAGTAATTTTCTAAATTATTCGTTCCATTTTTACTAATAGTAATAAGAATCATTATTAATTTCATTTCTTAATAATAATAATGATCTATTTTATTATTATTATTATTACTACTATAATTTTACTTTTTTTTTTGGTATTTCTCTTTAATTATTTTAAATTCTCAAAGGTTATCCTAACACTTTAATTTGGGAGTTTAATAATACCACTACTACGTAAAGTATGCTTCATAAAATCTTGAGTTTAAAAAAATTAACACTAATTAAAAAAATATTACTTATAAACTGGCATATGTTATACAAAGTAGTAAGCAAGATTTTCTTTTTAGTTCATGGTGTAAATTTACGTATATGTTTTTATATATATATATATATAAGGATCACCAATTAGTCAACCACCAAAAACCTTTTCTTCTCTTTTAATATATATATCCAACGCCATATAGCAATGTATTCCTCTATATATGTCATGCAACGTACATATATCCATACATTAATATAAACCTTGTACAAATGATTTGATAGTATGCTTCTTCTTCATAGTTCACATGCAACGGCCTACACTATATAAATACTTTCTCAAATCATCTTCCTACATGACTATGCCTTACCCATATAGATACAAAACACAATATCAGCAAAATATATCAGTTTTATACATGGTTTTTAGCTTCCTACAGCAGCAACTATCTATATAATACAAGCTTTTCACCCCACTATTATTAGCTGCAGCGACCATATATTTTTCTCTCTTCCTTCCTTATATGCAGCGATGGTACAGGTGTATTATGATCATGGGTTCCTTTTTTTTCCCCCTTTTCTTTCTTATACCGTGGGGTTTCTTTTATATATATATATATATCCTTTAATATACTGATATATCTATGGGTACTAGACAAGCAAACCAGCGAAAAATATAGTTTTGGGACTCACCTCTGTTTCAGAAACTAGATACAGAGGGAGGATGAAGAGGGAGGATGAACCGCGCCTGGACCTTCCTTTGTCCCTTCCTACGTTGACCCTTTCTCTCTCTCTCTCGTTCTCTCTCCGTTCAACGGTGATGGTGCAGCTTGAAGATAGGGAGGATGCAGGGCAATTGAGTATATATATATATATAGTGGCTGGTGGTTTGATCCGAGGAAAAAAAACAAAAAACATCCAATGGGTTTCTTTTTGGCGTTGGGCTAAATGAGATTTGCTGAGGGAAGGAGTAAGGTGCTGGTGATATGATATGATGATAACGTGCGAAGCATAGGTTGATATAATCTCACTGACAGATCATCCTTTGCAGTTTCGTGTTAGCTACTTCTGTTTTTTTTCCCCATTTTTTTATTTATATTTAATGCCTTTTTTTTTTGCTCTGAAAAGATACGTCTATTGCTAAACCATCAACCAAAGTCCAGAAACAGATACAAAGCAGAACAGATACAAAGGAAACTAATAAGGAAAACAATGCCACCAAGGGCCAAAATACACAGCACAGGCTATCTAAGTACTAAGATCTCCCATTTTAGTGCTGGAAGAGGTAGAATCATCCACAACAAAAGACGCCTCCGGAGCATCGAGGGCCAGAATAGATACCAAGGAAGGTGTTGGTTGAGTGACCCACCCGATTGGGCATACCTCCTTATAAGAAATTGCTGCTAAGAGATCCGCAGCTCTATTACCCTGATGAGGAGTAAAGGATAAAGAAAACCCGACCTTGTTTGCAAAGAGACAATTTATATCATGAATAAAACTCCGACTCTTCCAGTCACACAAAACAGCAAAATTAGTATTAATATAAGACACAAGCATTTGACAATCAGACTCAAAGATAACATTATCATGCCCTAGATCAACTGCTAACATAAGAGCCCTTTTCAGAGCAAGAGCTTCCGACATAAATGCAGATATAGACTTGATCTTATCAACGAAACCCTACTTAAATAAGCCAGTGTGATCACGGCATATAATCCCAAGTCCAGCTCATTTTTTACCAAACCCGAAAGCACCATCAATATTAATCTTCAGCTGACCTACAATAGGAGGTATCCAACGGATTCTAGCTGGATTAGGAATGGATCGAATGCCCCTAGCTGCCTTCTCCTTCTCATATTGGCACCAGAATTCCTCATTACTTCTTTTTGCCGCCTCAATCACCACAAAAGGATTAGGCACCACCTGATTGAAGACCATTCCATTCCTCTGTTTCCATATCAGCCATACTACCCAACAGATTAAAGACAAATCTACCTCAGTTAATGACTTCAACTTAGAAACCATCAGCCACCAAACCTTGAAATTAGTGACGTTAGACCAGTCTATCCTTGCCCCCAAGCTGCTCCCAAACCAAACACATCTGGTCCATGGGCATTGAAACAACATCTGTTCGATACTTTCTACTTTCATTGCACATATAGGGCATAAATCAGATACTGAGCGCTTCCTCTTAAATAAGGCTTCATTAGTTGCTACAGATCTAGTCAGCAGACGCCATAAGAACTGTTGAACCCGTGGAATGGTTTTGACCTTCCATACCGTTTTCCAATGCTCTGGAGTAACTACCACAGAGGAGCTTGCTGTATGCTTAGCCGCCTGGACCCTACTTTTCTCATTGTGAGAACTTTTTTTGACACTATAAACCCCATCATTAGATGCAATCCACACCAGCCGGTCCCCCAAGCCATTAGTAGGAATTGGAATAGACATAATGGCTGTCTTCACATCAGCCGAAACCAGATGATCAATCGGCGCTAGGTTCCACATGCCATCCACTATGAGGTCCTTCACCTTCCCATTAGTGACTATAAACTCCTCATTGTTAACCGACTTCAGAGGAGGAGGTATGCCCAGAATCCAATTGTCCCCCCAAATCTGGATATCCCGGCCATTCCCCAAATCCCAGACCAACTCTTCTTTCATAGCTTCCCGACCATCAATTAAACTGGACCAACACCAAGACGCTCTGTGGCCTTTCCCAGCATCCATGAACTCGGATTGAGGAAAGTAGATACTCTTCAAGACTTTAACCCAAAGGTCTTGAAGGCGGTTGAGGAGTCTCCAAACAGTCTTGCCCAATAATGCATTATTCATAACTATTAAATCACGAAAGCCCATTCCACCTTGATTCTTACCCATAGTTAGGTAATCCCAAGCCTTCCAGTGTGTACGCCCTCCGAATGCATCTCCATTCCACCAAAAATTAGCCACCAAGTTGTGAATTTCTCTGCAAGTCCTTAGAGGGAACTTAAAACAGTTCATGGGGTAAATTGGTATGGCTTGAATGACTGCCTTGATTAAGACTTCCCTTCCCGCTGATGATAAGAATTTATGTCCCCAGCTCTGGAGCTTATTAACGACTCTTTCCCTTATATAGCCCAGCGCTTGTTGTTTTGTTTTACCCCAGATGCTTGGGATCCCTAAGTACTTGCCTGGATCCTCCGCAATCGGGATATGCAGCATCTCGCTTACAGCCTCTCTTAATTCCGATGGGGTATTTGCCGAGAAAAAGAGACTGGACTTTACCAGATTGATGACTTGCCCTGATGCTTTACAATATTGCTGAAGAATTACTGCCAAGTGAGCACAATTTACTCAATCAGCACTCGTGTACACCAAGGCGTCATCCGTGAAGAAGCTATGTGTTAGAATAGGGCAGCTGAGGCTCAGTTTGATTCCTTTCAGTATCCCCCTCTCTTGGCTCTTGGAAAGCATAACTGATAGGACCTCTGCAACAAGAATAAACAGATATGGGGACAAGGGATCCCCTTGCCGAAGGCCACAACTAGGAGAGAAAGAGTCCACCGATTCCCCGGATAAACATACATTCAACTTAACAGATTTAACACATTTCATTACAAGGTAAACCCAAGCATCACCAAATCCAAACCGAAGTAACACATGTTCTAAGAAATCTCATTCAACTCTATCATAGGCTTTGTTCATATCTATTTTGAGGGCAAATTCATATTTACGACTAGTTTTCTTCAGCCTCAAGTAATGATAAACCTCATGAGCTATGATGATATTATCCTGAATGCAGCGGCCCGCAACAAAGGCCCCTTGGTTAGATGAAATGCAAGCATCAAGTAATGGTCTCATGCGACATGCCATAATCTTAGAAATAATCTTATATGAAAAATTACACAAACCTATAGGTCGAAATTGCGATACATGTTCAAGTTTAGAGACCTTAGGGATTAGAACAAGGTTAGTCTCATTGATGGGTGTTAACATCAAGTGCCCCGCAAAAAATTCCATCACTACCTTACAAACAGAATCACTAACCACCGGCCATGAATTTTGATAGAACGTACCTGAAAAGCCATCTGGGCCGGGGGCTTTTGAGCCACCAAGACTGAATGCTGCCATCCTAATTTCTTCCCGGGTAATTGGCTTCAAGAGATTCAGGTTTGACTCTTCAGAAATCTTTTTATCAATATAAACAAGGGCCGGTTCCATCTGATTCTCCCCAGAGGATGTAAATAGAGACTGGAAATATTGAGAGATATTGCCAGACACTTCCTTTTTTTTAGTTAGCCATGTACCAGCATCATCCTTTATACTAAGGATGCCATTTCTTTGCCTTCGCTGAACCGTTGACAAGTGAAAGAATTTTGAGTTTTTGTCACCCACCGTCAGCCAATTCACACGGGACCTTTGCCACCAGTACTTCTCTTCCATCTCCAGATTCTTTTCAATTGCCATTTCCACCTCACTAATAGCTCTCGCCTTGTCCTCAGTTAGGACACCAAGATACAGATTAGCCAATTGGGATTTGAGCTTAACCAACTGTTTCGCATAGTTTGGAAATTCTTCCCTGCTCTACCGCTCTAAATTTTCCTTGCATTTAGACAATTCACCAGTAAAGAAGTCCAGAGCAGACCTATTATACAAATCAGCCCGCGCCCAGCTACCACTCACCACTTGTTGAAAGTTATCATGATGAATCCAGCTTTCCTCGAAACAAAATGTCCTCTTCTTCTTCAAAATATCAGGTTGGCACTTAATATACAATAAATGATGATCCGAGCCAAGAGGTGTGACATTGAAGACTTGGATATTAGGGAAGGATTCCTTGAGGTAGTTGTTCCCAAGTGCCCTGTCTAACCGTTCCCATACTCTGTCTGGCTCGTCACGGTTATTGCACCATGTGAATCTATATCCATTAAACCCTAAATCTGCCAATTCGCATCCAGATATGAAATTTTGGAAGTGTAGAATCCTCCTTCACTCCCTCGGCCTACCTCCCATTTTTTCTGATTGAGCTAGTATCTCATTGAAATCTCCTAGACACAACCAGGGTTCAAAAATATTTCTACTTATCCGTGTAATCTCCTGCCAACATCTCATCCGTCCCTCTTCAGTTGTAGGGCCATACACGAACGAAATGTACTTAGGTGACTCCAAATCATCTGCTTCCACCCAAGTGTGAATCAAATTCGCAGATGAAGCAAGAATATTGACTTTAGTCGGCTCTGACCACCACACCGCCAAACCACCACTCTTCCCCAAAGGATCCACCATCCACTCTTCAGAAAAACCGCAACGGCGCCTGATTTTCCTGATATACTGAGCTTTCTGCTTTGTTTTTGATAAGAAAACAATTAGGGGTTTTTTCCGACGACACTCGTCTTTTAAATTCCGAACTGTCAGGGCAACCCCCAAGCCCTGACAGTTCCATGCCAAGATATTCATGGTGAATCGGTGGTTGGTCCCATCCAACCACCGGCGTTACGAGAAGAAGAAGAAGATAGCACCTCATCAGCACTAGAAGAAGGTAATACCTCATTATCAACACCACCCCCATTAACCCAACACGATGGAAAATCAATCTCAGTTATTATCGGTTGAGCCTCAAGCCTTATCAGATCCACCGATTCCTTGCTACGCAAACAAGCTTTCACTGACCTGTAACTCTTCCGCCGTCGCCCTTGTGCCAGATGGTCAGTAGGTTTTAGTTCAGAGAGTGTTATTGGAGACTCAAATTCCAGCTTTCGCTGTTTCTTGGACATTGTCGGCCCTAGATCCGATTCGCAATGACGTTTGAGGGTAATTCCACGCAAAGAGTGGGCCATGGCAGAAATCGGAGATAGGCTGATTAAAGGTTTCACTACATTTTCCACGGGCTCGGCCTCAGATGGAAATTCTACTTTGTAAGGGGCTTTAACGACTTTTCTTAATGGGCTCTCAGAGTTATTACTAATTTCCCTATCAATTTCGGCCCACTCCAGCACCGGGCCCACCTCCACATTACCCAACTTCCCATCCTTCTCTACACGGAGCCCCGGATCACATTCTTGCTCCTCAAGACATCCCCGTGAATCCTCCAGAATCGCCACATTAAATGCATCCCTCTAATCCAGGCCAGCAGGTATCTCAGAACTCGAGCCAACCACCGAAAGAGAAGGTAGTGTCCTAGCTTTCTGACAACACACCAACTCCATACCATCCTGACCTTCCGTCTGACCTCTATCCCTCCTAGGACACGCCTTGTTCCCCTTCGTACTCTTCATCTCCGGTGATCCATTATGGGGAGAACCATCCGAGTGAGATCGCTGCACCACGAAACGTGATTCAATCCATTCTTCATTACACACTACTAGCGCCTCCTCTAATGTATTCACAGCTGGAGTGCCAAGCCAGCTTCCAAAATCTGGTGCAGAACCATCATCAACCCCTTGTCCCGCTAGGAGCTTACATCCTCGATTATCGTGGCCTATGCAACCACACTTGTAGCAAAACGACTGCAGACGTTCATACTTAACCGTCACCCAAGCTAGATCCCTCTTCTCTCGTGGTACCCAAAAGCCAGGTGTTAAGGCTTCCTTGATAGGGATAATCGCTCGAACTCGTATAAAGCCACGGCTAAGTCGGCCTTCCAACATGGGTTTTTCAAACAGTACCGTCTCTCCCACCAAGTCCCCCAGAATCTTCGCATTGCTGCAATTAAACGTTTCAATAGGGAGCCCATGAAACTGGACCCAGAAAGGTGCAACATCAAAGTTTACGTCTCCAAGTACCATGCAATCCTCCCACACCTAGAGATTTAGGAGATGGCCAAGAATCGACCACGGTCTCCCCTTCAATATCCGTATATAGTCCTTCTCTTCCTTAAAACAGAACAGAAAAGTGAGTTGGCTTCGGTCCAAATCATGTATCTCTACCTCCTCATTCAGCTGCCAACCCTTCTTAATCATAGCTATGACAGTGGGTACATTTAAATTTTTACTAGTTAAAATCTTTCCGACGAGCGTAAGGACTTTAACTGCATCAGACCTGTCGATCGAAAGAACAACTTGCTTACCCTTCCCATCACGACTTCTCTGCCCCACCTCCATCTCTACTAATCCACCCACACTCCAGAAACCCTCGTACCTACCTGATACCCGAACTCACACCCACCCAGAGACCACACCAAAAGACAATAGAGATGAGGAGGCCTTCGTTCAAAGAACGTCGACCAGAATGGGATACCAAGAACCCCACCAACCCTCACGCAGTAGAGAGAAAACACTCACGCGGGAGAGAAAAAAAAGTCTGAACAATAAAGTCGTCATTTAATGCCTTTTCCATGTTGGGTCTCGGTGAGGTTAAGGCTGATAGGAATTATTGAACAAATGAGAGAGTATGGGCTTGAGATCATCTAATGGGTTGAGATAATATGGGCCAAGGTGTTTGCTATCATTCTTTTTCTTATCAGCATGCTCTTGTACGTGTTAGGGAATGAAATTGTTTGGTATTATTAATGGGTTTATAGGTTACATATATGGTTGGACCAACTGTTGGAGTATGAGAGCATATTTAATCTACTGGACTATATGAATCCAAGCTTTTGGGCTATAAATTGTACCCAATGATTTGCTTATTTAATTGAAATCTTGAATAAATATTATATACATGCTAGAAATAAAATTCTTAATCCTATGTAAGGATTTTGTTTCTCAATTAAATTTCTTTTGGCCTTAAGATATTATCTCTAAAATATTTATGCCGAAACTTATTCCCTAATTATTTGTCCTTAATTTATGAGAAAATATGTCTTAAATTCTAATAATTAATTTCATAATTATTTTAGGGCAAATTTTACAATTGAATTTCTCATACAATATTTAAATTTCAAATCCTCGAAATTTGGGATGTTACAATTTGCCCATAATTAAGAGAACTTTGAGGCAAGATCAAGATTCAAAAATAGTTGATGTGATTCGCCTTCATAAGAAAAACAACATAAATTCAAATTATAACTCCTATAATCAGGATGGCGCTAACTCTCGATAAGAAAAAGCTTGCTCTGGTTCCCTATTCTGCTGAAGAGGAGGATCTGCTGGTACGTAGTTCGAAGAAAATTAAGAATGGTGATAGTATGAGAGTGGATGAGGAGTGGCCGGCATTAGGAAGTTCGGGGAAGAAGGAATGGGTAGGAGGGCAGACGTTTGTGGAGAAGTTGCAGGGAATAAGTAGTAAAAGTACTGGAACTGATGATAAGGTGGCAAATGCTGATCTTACGGATGACACTATGTCTGATAAGGGGGAGAAGGACGTTGAAGATAGTGAGCCCCTTTGTCAAATCATTGAGGATCCACGTAGAAACTTTCCTACATTTTCTTTCTCTGAGAAGATGAAGAGAAGGCTTTATAAAGCTTGGAACAGAGCTGTGATTGTGAAGCTATTGGGCAGGAACATTGGCTATAAGCTACTGCTCTCAATATTGCAGTCGCTTTGGGCAAGGAAAGGGGTCATCAGTGTCATTAACATTGGGAGTGGGTTCTTTGTGGTGAAGTTTACGAACAGGGAAGACTATTTTAATGCCTTAACGGGGGGTCCTTGGATGTTGTTTGACCACTACCTAACAGTTCGTCCATGGGAGCCCCAGTTCAACCCTAGACGAGCAACCATTGATAAGGTGGCGGTGTGGATTAGGATGCCGAGTGTATTCCTGGAGTATTATGACAAAGAAGCTTTAACCTGGATAGGTGATAGGATCGGTGAAACAATAAAAATCGATATCAATACATCTGGTCAACTCAGAGGTCATTATGCACGCATCTGTGTTCTAGTTGACTTGAGCAAGCAACTGATGTCGGGATTCACACGGGATGGAGAGGAGTATTATGTGGAGTATGAGGGGTTGCATGGACTGTGTACTAGTTGTGGCGTGTTTGGCCATAAGGCAGAGAGCTGCAGTGCAGTGAGAGGAAATAAAACAGGGGAAAAAGGTGGGGAAGGAACTGTGGATGCTAACGTGGTGAGCAACACTTCGAAGGAAATTGTAACCTCTGACCAGGAGGTATGGAAGGTGGTTCATAAACCAGTTAGGAAGAAAAAAGGGGGAAATGAGAAGCAGTCAGAAGATTCTGGGAAGCAGGGGAAGGGATCCAGGTTTGACGTCCTGGCTGTTGTTGAAGATAAGGGGCATTCAGTGGAAATTGAAGGGATCTCGAAGGGTAATTTGGGTGTTCAGGGTTCTGACTTGGTTGGTGAAGTGGACTGTCCGAGGTTGGAGGCTGACGTACGGAAGGAAAAAGGGAAGAAGGGATCTATTAGGAAGCAAGCTAAAGGTGAGAAATTAATTAGAGTTGACAATGTGAATGTGGTGGCGAAGTAGAGTACACGTAGGGATAAGAGATCTAGGGAAAGGGGTTAGAAAGCAAAGACTGGGTGTGATTCATCCAAGGGTACTCACGTGGAAAATCTTATGGTGAAGAATATAGATGTGGGTAAGAGTAGTGGGATTAGGTCAGAGGGGAAGTTAGTGGGCTTGGACCCAATAGACAATAAGGAAACGGATCTGGTTGTTTTTACCAGTCAAACCCATGACCCGGGTGATCAAGTTATGGGGGAAAGTTTGGGTGGTCGATTTTGGGCGAGCTCAGATGATTAGGCAGGCCCAGATGATCCAGATGACGAGATGGTCAAAGAAACACCTATGGAGGGGTTGTGAGGTGATATTGGGCTTCAATCCCAGAGACTTTAGACCAGTGTAATCTGATTATTGTAATTAATCCTCATGATTAATTTTTTGTATTGGAACGTGCGTGGAGCGTGTGGAGCCAAATTAATTCAGAATCTGAGACTCATGTGTCGGAAATCCCAACCAAGCATGATTATCCTTTCTGAAACAAAGTGTGAGATGGTGAGTCGGCTTAATTGTTTGCTCAAGCTAGGGTTCGACGATATGGCATTTGTGCCGAGCGTAGGCCGATCAGGCGGTTTGGAAGAATTCGATGGTTAATGTGGTGGTGGGGAGATCTGATCGCCAATTCATCCATTTTGTGTGTGATTGTGGAAGGGGGATTAAATTCCGGCTCACGGCAGTGTATGTGTTGCCGAATATTGTTTTGAAGCGCGAGTTGTGGGAAGAGCTCCAACGCCAGTCATCATCTTTGTCGGATCCTTGGGTTACAGTTGGGGATTTCAACGACGTGCTTATGGCATCGGAAAGGAGTGGAGGCGGTAGTCCGGATGTGATGAGAATGATAATGTTTAATGACTGTCTGGAGAGATGTCGATTGGTAGACTTGGGATCGGTTGGCTCTAGATTTACTTGGAAAGGACCAAAGGCGAGGGCTACTGTCGGCTTTATGAGAGATTGGACCGTGCGATTGCTAACGACAGGTTTGTTTCAGAGTTTCCTAACTGTGTTGTTCAGGTAATGGCACGAACACTTTTTTCTGATCATAATCCATTATGCTTGAGATTTGGTGAGCAATCTGTTATGAGTAACATTGACCGATGCTTTAGGTTTGAAGCAATGTGGCTTCTTCATGAGAATTACAATGAATTCCTGGAGAGGGAGTGGGCTGCTTGGGAGCCTCTTGATCTGTCTCTATCTATTTTTCAGAATTCTTTATATTCTTGGAACCGTAATGTGTTTGGCATGGTGGAAAAGAAGAAGCAGGTACTATTGAATCGGCTTGATGGTATTCAAAACTCTGGTGCCTATCCTAATTCTCAGTTTCTGTGTGAGCTTGAGCTTGAATTACAGAATGATTTAGATCGCATTTTGAAACTTGAGGAGATAAAATGGTTTCAAAAGTCCAAATTAGTTTGGGTCTCAAAAGGTGACCGCAATACTAGGTACTACCATCTAAAGTCCAAGTTTAGAAGCAG
This sequence comes from Acacia crassicarpa, assembly GCA_034222035.1. Classification (NCBI taxonomy): domain Eukaryota; kingdom Viridiplantae; phylum Streptophyta; class Magnoliopsida; order Fabales; family Fabaceae; genus Acacia; species Acacia crassicarpa. The sequence goes on from JAWXYG010000003.1 coordinate 12,320,637, forward strand.
AAGGAATAAAATTTTGTTGCTTAAAAATGATAGAGGGGATTGGATTGATGATGTGGAGGGTCTAAAATCTCTTGTTCTTAATTATTTCAAGGATCTTTACTGTTCTACGCCGAGTGTTGGTGTTCTTGATACTCGAATGGGTTTTCCGGTTATTGATCCTCTAATTATGGAAAATCTTCATGTGATCCCTGATGATGAAGAAATTAGAAGGGTCTTGTTTTCTATGGGGTCCTATAAAGCCCCAGGTGTGGATGGCTTTCCGGCTATTTTCTACAAGTCTAATTAGGGAACTGTGGGACAAGCTCTTTGTCAATTTGTGAAAGATGTTTTTCAAGGCAGGGTTGATTTTGCAGAAGCTAACAAGACGTTGATTTCTATGATCCCTAAAAAGGAGCATATTGAATTAGTCTCCCATTTTAGACCGATTTCCCTCTGTACGGTCCATTACAAATGTGTGACTAAATTAATAGCTCTTAGATTGAGAGAGGTGATGGCTGACTTGATTTCTCCATTCCAGGCAAGTTTCATCAAGGGGAGAGGTATTCAAGATAATCTTATTGTCGGCCAGGAGGTTCTCCACATCATGAGTAAAAATCGTAGTAAAGGAGGGCTTATGGCTATGAAGGTGGACCTTGAGAAGGCATACGATCGAATTAGCTGGGCTTTTTTGAAGCAAGTTTTGATTGAGGCAAGGTTTGAAGAAAAATTCGTGGATATAATTATTAGCTGTGTATCTTCCGTCACGTACAATGTTCTTTGGAATGGTGCCAAAACAGAATTCTTCTCACCTAAGAGAGGATTAAGACAAGGAGATCCCCTCTCTCCACTTCTATTTGTGTTGTGTATGGACAAATTGTCTCATGTCATATGCGATGATGTTGATTCAGGTAGTTGGAGACCTATAGTGGTTTCTGGTTCCGGTCCCAAGGTGTCACACCTTATGTTTGCTGACGATCTACTCTTATTCGGGGTGGCTTTGGTGCGTCAAACAGAATGCATGATGAAGTGTATATAGGATTTTATGGTGGCCTCTGGTGGCAAGGTTAATGTATCTAAATCATCAGTTTTTTTTTCACCAAGAGTGCCATTGAGAACGAAGCGTAGGATTATGGATATTTCGAACATGCAATGTTCAAGTGAAATTGGGAGGTATTTAGGCTTTCCTTTAGCCTGTAATAGGAGGAGACGGGAGAACTTTCAATATATCATTGATAGAGTTAGAGTGAAGCTTAGTAGGTGGAAAGCTAAATCTCTTTCTATGGCGGGGAGGATTACGCTTGCTAAGTCTGTGGTGAATGCTATTCCTATCTATCTGATGCAAGTTACAAGGCTGCCCAAGAGTGTTTGTGTGGAAGTGGAACGCTTGCAACGAAACTTTATCTGGGGCCATGATGAGAATGAAAGGGGTGCCCATCTAATAGGCTGGGATCATATAACTAAGCCTAAGGAGAATGGGGGTCTAGGTTTTAAAAGGCTTACTTCTATGAATCAAGCTTTTGGTGCAAAATTGACTTGGAAGCTTGTAGTAGGAGCTAAAGGGTTATTGGCTGATGTACTTTGTAGTCGGTATATGCTCAGAGAGGAGAGTTCTCTTCTGACTTATCGAAAAGGGGACTCAAGCTTGTGGAAATTTATATGTTCTCAAGAGCATTTAGTTGAGAAAGGATCTAAATGGCAGGTCAGAAATGGACACTCTGTTAAGTTCTTTTCTGATTGTTGGATAGGTGAGGGAATCAAACTTCAGGATTATTGTGTGAGACAGTTATCAGAAGTTGAGCAACAGTCTCTTGTAGCTGATTGGGCGATAGGGGGAAGGTGGGATCTAATGAAGATGGCGTCGGTTCTTTGCACTGAGGGGATAAGAAGGGTGGTGCCCGTTCTACCTCCTGTCTTGTCTGCAGATAGTGATTCTCTGATATGGGGAGCGTTCCCTGATGGGTCCTTCTCTGTTCGAAGCTGCTATGCGCTGATTGAACCTACTCAACCGGAGATTTGTGATCCTTTATTTAAGTGCATTTGGAAGTGGAAAGGAGCAGAAAGAATCCGTGTATTTATGTGGAAGGTGGCGATGGACAGACTCCCTACTAATGTATGGAGAAGCAACCGGTCGTCAGCCTCTGCTGTATGTGCTTTTTGTAATTCTGGTATAGAGGATATTTTGCATATTCTTAGAGATTGTCATTATGCTAGGTGTATGTGGTTGAACTTGCTTGATGATAATTTTGTGTCTGCATTTTTTGCTGCTAATCTGAAAAGCTGGCTGGATCTTAATTTAAGGCGTCATGTTAGTAGGAAGTGGGGTTATAGATGGAAGCTTGTGTTTGCTGTTGCCATCTGGAAGTTGTGGGAAGGGAGGAACAATAGCTTTTTTTATAGTAACTTTCAAAAACCGGTGAATCCTTCTGAGGTTATTTCTGGCACATGGTTTAAGTATGTAATGTTAAATGAAGCTGAGCCTGAGTCTCATGCAACCAGATCTCTCGGATTGGGCTGGAAAAAACCGCCTGATGGGTGGGTTAAATGCAATGTCGAGGGTGCAAGATCAATGATAACTTCTCAAGCGGGGTGCGGAGGTGTATTAAGGGATTCGAATGGTATGTGGGTCGCAGGTTTTCATAAAGCAATTGGGGTGTGTCAAGCTTCAGTTGCAGAGGAAAGGGCAATTTTGGAGGGACTTTTGATGGCATGGGATTTGGAAATTAAGAAAGTGGAAGTTGAATCTGACGCCACCGAAGTGATACAAAGAATCCTTGAGGGATGTTCTGTCGCTGACAGCTTAGTGATTTACAGATTAGAGAATTAATGAGTAGAGACTGGCAAGTCATTTTGAAGCCTATTTCTAGAGATGTAAATAGTATTGTAGATGCTTTAGCTAAATTAGGTCTCTCTAATTCTTGTATTTTATCTGCTTGCCCATCTCATTTGAGATCTTGGGTGGAGCTTGAGAGTTTGGGAGGAAATCCCCCTGTTGTGTAATATTTTATCCTTAATATAGGCTTCATGCCATCAAAAAAAAAAAAAAAAAAAGAACTTTGAGGCCATATATATGGGGAAAAAGTGTTTACTATTTATGTAATTTTTTTCCATTATGACATATCTAGACACTTGTAGAAAATTTCATAAATATCCAAAAATGCCTTTTAAATACAAAATATTGGGAGAAATTTTTATTCCATCTCAGTAGTAATTGTTACGAAGTAAGCCACAAATAAGCGGTCTGAGCGTTTGTTGATTTTGATTCCCCCCATTTTTTGAGTGGTTCCATTTTAATGGTATTATAGGCAACACCATGCACATATTCAAGGGTTGAATGCTTATGATCGGCATACAAAGTTCCTAAATGGTATGGTCTGAGCGTTGAATCTGCAGAAGGAGACGCGGCTAAGGTAGGGGAGAAGAAGCATTTCTGTCTTTATATTTTAATCCTTAAAAATAAAAAATCATTATATTAAATAAATATAACTTGCATATGCTTATTATCGTTATGCTTTGTCAGCATTTTCCGTTAGTGAAAGATAATGGTGTCAAGGCTAAAGAACTGAAAACACAATTTATAAATTTAAGGGGCTAAAGAAAAAGAGTCCACATTACCTGCTTGTCCTTACCTGCTTCTCTTTAAAAACCAAGGTTCTGAAACCCGGACCGGCTACTGAACCGGTCAAGGTACTGAGTTAAGGGTTAGTGAGTCAGACCGAAGTCAGACCGGAGTCAAACCGGTATTAATTAAAAAAGATAAAATATTCATATTAATAATAAAAATATACTTTATATAAATATGGGAGGAAATGTAATAATATTATATTGATTTTTTTAAAAGAGAGAGAGAGAGAGATCACGTCTTGGACTTAGAAAATGGCAGAGATTTTTTTCTCCATTAAAAGTTGAGTTCACGGGTTTATTGATTAGAGGGAAAATGTCAAACTCTTTATTACTGTCAGGCAATAGACTTTTTGAGTTTATTCACAATTCTCTTTAGCGGGTGGCCTTGTGAACACGGATGCGATGAATAGAGCTAAAGCCGCTTCCGACTCCATCAGTCTCTCAAGTCTCACCGGCGTAGATCTCACTCTCCCAGCGTCTCCCCACGTCGCACACTAACAGCATCTTCGATCTTCACGTCGTCAATCTCTGCGATTATCTACACCTTGTCGACTCGCCATCGACTCTGAAATCTGAATCCATCTTTTCTGCAAGAGTGAGAGATGAACTCAGATCGCGATCTCCTTCTTCCGTCTTTCAACCAAGAAGCTCCGACCTTTCTCCGTCTTCCTCCTTTCAACAAAAGAAGCTGTGACCTTCGATGAACCCAGATCTCGATCTCTGTCTTCTACTCTTTTTTTTTTCCAAATACTGGGCTGACTCGGTGACTGTCCAACTCGGCCGGTTCAGGCCGAGTTGGACGAGTTGACTCGGAGTCACCGAGTCAACCCGAGTTTTCCCCAACTCGGACCGGCTTCCTGGCCGGTTCGCCGGTTTCCGGTCTGAACCGGCCGGTCCGGTCCGGGTTCCTAAACCATGTTTAAAACAGTGCGTTTTGATAAATGAGAGATGAGAGAAATCTAACCGTTAGTTTTAATTTAATCTGACCATTCATTTTTTGTATATCCAGCGTGCGATCACTCTCGGGTGGAAAAAAAAAACAGAGCGATCACTCTCCATGTCGAACCGCAATCAACCTCCATCGGCGACGCCACCTCGAGCTGCTGGTGCTGTTGCTGTTAGCAGCGTAAATACAAATCCAATAGTGAAGGGCGCGTAACAATATTCCAATCCTTGAAAGCCAGTGAATTTTAGAGCCTTTGAAACGGTTCTCTGTTTTTCCTTCCCCGCGAGTATATAGCATGATGACAGGATAATAGGGGTATTAGTTGCCCTTGTTCCTCTTCTTCAATCACTCAATCACTCTCTTTCAGAATGCCTAGAATTTGTTGTGATTCAGTGAATGAAGTAAGCAACTAATCATCATTAAGCATGCCATTGCTTGTTCTCTTTCGTTCTCGATTTTGAAGCGCCAATATTTGGCTGAGGTTTGGCTGTAAATTCTAATGCTTTGTTCACCTGCTCATCTGTTGTAGAAATGGTTGCTGATCAGGCATCGACACCTGAGTTAACAAATACCTGCTGCGCCGGGGTATGGTTCTCATTACATTTCTCCTTTTCTTTGTGTTTCTGAGTATTTGCTGTGTCAGTGCGTTTTCTTTGTTTTTGCGTCGGGGTCTGGTTCTCATTACGTTTTTGGTGGAGTTGATTGATGCTAATCATAACCATATAATTTTTCGCTCTTTCATTTCTTTACTATCACACCATCTTGGAACTCCAAAAATTTTAGGGTCCTGTATTTAATTGTTTTTCTCTTGTTCTGCCTCGTGTTGATATTATTCTTTCGTATTTTCTTCTCCCCTCACATTAAATTTCCTCTCGTGGAAAAATGATTTTTTCTGCAGAGACCTCTGTTTTGTTTTTTCATTTTTTGTTTTCTTTTGTTTTTCTTGCTGGTTTTTGAATAGCATGAAGTTGATTTGTGCATTGTGACCTTTTTATTAATATGTCTATGCATTGAGTACAGAATATATCTTCTTTCCTCCACTTATGATCACCTAATCTGTAATGGATGCAACATACCATGAAGAACAAGCGCGGGCAAAAATAGAAGAAGAGGAAAAACTTAAAGAATTCAATGCTAGAGTGTCTTTGGAGAATGAAGTCAGTAAATTAAAATCTGAGGTCGTTGCATTACAACAGAGTTGTGGCAGTAATGCTCAGGATGGAAATGAAGATATTAAGAGTTATCAAGCCTGTATATCTGATAGAGAGAAGGAAGTTAGTAGGTTGAAGGAACTTCTGAAGATAGAGAGAATAAGGGCTGATTCTGAGACAATGAATGCTGAGAAGGAGAGAAAGAAAGCTGCTAAGGCTTGGAAATTACTGGAAGCTGAGAAGAATAAAAATGTTGAGAAGGCAAAGCAAATTGCCAAAATGGAGGCTGAGAAGGCTGGGGAGCTAAATCGAAATGCTGAAAAGTTGGCGTCCAAGATGAAAGAGTTTGCTGAAGATAACTTAATGAAGGCCATGGAAGAAAAGCAACTTGCTAATCAGATGTCCCAGAAGTTAGAAGAGTGTGAGAGGACAAAGAAAGATTTGAAGCAGGAGATATCTGAAGTTTCATCCCTAACTTGATGGAAAATTTAAAATATGAGAAAAGCATATATTGACAAGATATATCAGTAAGTTCTGCTCATATTATCATCATCACCTTCTTGCCAAGTTTCTAGACTATCATCAATAACTGATTAGCAATTGAAGTAGATGATATAACATTTATCTTATACATGGTAGAAAAAAGGAAAAGAAACTGAGAAAGCATTTGTTTTTTTTCCCCCAATATAATGCCTACAACAATCCGGAGTCCATCGCCGACGGAGGTTGATGAGGTCGACAGATCTGGAGAGTGATCGTTCTGTTTTTTTTTTTCGCCCGAGAGTGATCGCTTTGTTGAAAGACGCTGAATACACCAAAGATGAATGGTCAGATTAAATTAAAACTAACGGTCAGATTTCTCTCATTTATGAAAACACACCGTTTTAAAGAGAAGCAGGTAAGGACAAACAAGTAATGTGAGCTGAAAGAGAAACTCAAGCAAATATAAAAGACCAAACCTCTACTTTAACCTAAAAGAACAAAATATCCCAAGAGAACCTTAATGTGTGTATGTGTTGGAGACTTTTTCAAACCAATTAGGTGGATCGATCAAATGAAAAAAAAGGGTTAAACCGATTTGGCTTGTTCGCCTCGCAAGTGTACGAGTTTCGCAAGTAATAAAGTGATTAGTAAAGTATCGTTCCCACGAGGATTTGTTTAACAAATTGGTCAAGCAAGAGGCTTAGTGAATTCAATCAAGTTGAGCTAGAACAAAGTTTTGAGTTGGAATAAGAATTTTTAAAGAGTTTTTCTAAAACTAGAAATTGCTAAAGGAAAATGACTTTTGATTTCAAAGATAATGGAGCCTAGGATTCTTCTTCCCCTTTTACATTTCATAAAACTTGGTTAACTTCCTCTCTAATAGCATTTCAATACATATATGTGTTAGTCTAGGGTTCAAAACCACTTGAAAACGCTCTCTCAAGACAAAATCAAGTTTCTCTTCTCATTAAAATGCACAATCTCTTGCTACAATTAGTGAGAATCAATATTTAAGCAACAACCCTAATGTGACAATGCAATGTTAGTAAATATATCTCTATTTTACCAACAAACCATCCATTTATCAAGTAAACTTCAAGACAAGCATGATTTCAATCAAGTTCTACACCTAGATTAACTCTCTCGAGTCAAAACCCAAGTTAATAAATCATCTAAATGAAGGCCAATCACTTAGAAGCATTAAGCCAAGGTTGAAATCAACACACACATATATATATATTTATCTACCAAAAGAGATGAAAGTCCAAGTATTAATCCATACAAAGGGTCAAAAGAACCCTAGAATGAAAGGTTTAGCTACTCATGTTCAAATACAAGGAGATTCTAAGCAAAGAAAATGAATACATGAAGAAACTAGGAAGAAAAAAGGAAGAACCAAGGTGAAATCCCCAAAATCTCTCTTGAGAAGAGTACCCACGCCTCCAAAATGCTCTAAATCTTCCTCCCAAGCTCTTCCCTTGTGTGCCCACTTGTTTCCTTAGGTTAAGAGTGTGTTTTTTGGCCCTTCCCTTTGGGTTAAATAGGGTTTTTCTATTTCTGAAATGAAAAAACGCGTAGCTGTACTTTCAGCACTTTTTCACGACTGGCCGCGGCCAGTGACACAGAGAGCTACTTGCTGCGGCCAGTTGTACAGGTTCTTCTAATTTTGCACTGCTGCACATTCTTTCTTTCTTTTCTTGTTTCTTGGTTCTTATAGAGCTTCAAAACTTGTCTCCACCTTCCTACAAAAGAGGAAGGAATTATCAATTCTCAATTGAATCACAAACTCTATAGGATATAACAAGAATTTCTTCGATATTTGCCTTATACTTTCATATGCACATTTTCCTCTATAACTTCATTTCTATGCACATTTTGAACTAAAAATAGCTAAAAGGAGAGAGAAAATGTTCTGGAATATTGTCAATTTCTAAGAGTTAACAGTCGAGTCCCATCTCTACCATTCAATATTCTAAATTATAGTTGAATTAGGCCGAAAACGAACGTACAGAGATAAGTTTTAAGTGGCATGTCTCCATACAATTTAGGGTCTGTCTGAATTAGGGTTATAAAAACACGTTTACGTAAATCGAGAGAACTTCTCTTATATACTTATCTCATACATCATAAATCATGTTGGAAAAGGCAACATTCACCTGAACATTTTTGCTTACATCACTTCACTTCCGATTTGTCATTCAACCAGTTGAATCAAATTAATAAATGTTCTGTTGTAAAACACAGATGTCTAGCCTTAAAGAACTAGTGGATTGTCTATATAGGATCAGTTATACTCTTCGGGATATATATGCACAGACACCAAAGAGAATATGATTGTTCTAGGATGTCTATTAGGTGGACACCGAAGAATATCAGATGATCACTGTGCAACACGAGAATGATGTTTAGTCAAAAGGGATGGGGTGTGTGCACAGTGAGACTGAATAGTAAAATAAGATGAATAGAGAATGTGTGCCTTTTTGGTTAACCTCCTTTTATAGAGATCACTGAAAGAGATTTGTCGTGTCTCTCAAAATAACCAGATTCAATAAAAGATTTGAAGTAATAGGGAACCTGGGTTGTTTTCCCAAAGAATTTGCAGCGGGTCTGAATGGACAGTAACAGGGAAACAGAAACAGTAAAAATGAGGGGGTTTTTTATTCAAACAGATTAGAAACGAAATAAAGGGAAATAGAACGAAATAAACAGAAACATATTAAAATTGATCAATCCAACATTTAGATTCCAGAGACTTCCATCATTGAACAAAATATAAATAACTCAAGTTTGGCTCTGGAGAACCAAGATCTCTACATTTATCCAGAAAATCCCTTGACTAGACAATCGCCTAGAATATGTCTGAACAGTGGCGTCCCACTGTGCGATTGCACATCAAAACTTAAACCTAGTTCGAACTCAGTCCTTGGGATAAACCAAACCGAATATTAAATATAATATTCGAACTATTTCCAGAAATCGGATCCGATAATATGAAAATAGAAACGAATTAAATTACCGATAAAGCACAAGTTTTCTGGACGAATCATGGAATCCTCAACGTTGGGTTAATCACAGAAGTTTAGTCAAGCATGGCTAGAGAAAACAGCAAAAAGACGAAGAACGCGAAGAATATTATAGAGAAAATTAAATTTCTGTATTTCCAATCCAAAATTGTCTAAAACATGTATGAATGTGTGTTGGCGGCTGACCTAACTAAATAAACCCTAGCTGCCAAAACGAAATAGGCTTTACAAGTTTGGCCCAAAACAGAAATAAAATAAAAATGGACTTTAATTACAAAATTCGAGCTCAAATAAAAATCCAGCAAAATTTATATGATTTCGGCTCCAAAATTGACCGCCTTCTTGTCCGAATTTGCCCTTTATGTCTTCATAACAATTGTAGCTCTTCGAATCATTTGAAATATGAAACAAGAATGAGGCTAATCCGATGTCTGGTTCGAGAGTTATGGTAAAAATAGTGAAGCAATGTCAAACTGGAATTTTATTATTAAAAATGGCTAAAATCTAATTAAAGCCCAAATAAGTATAAAAACCATTATTTATTAACTAAAAAGTCTTAAATTATTAATCAAGAGATAAAAAGAAGTGTATCAAATATTCAATTATCAATTACCTTAGGGTTTGTTTGAAATATGAAACAAGAATGAGGCTAATCCGATGTCTGGTTCGAGAGTTATGGTAAAAATAGTGAAGCAATGTCAAACTGGAATTTTATTATTAAAAATGGCTAAAATCTAATTAAAGCCCAAATAAGTATAAAAACCATTATTTATTAACTAAAAAGTCTTAAATTATTAATCAAGAGATAAAAAGAAGTGTATCAAATATTCAATTATCAATTACCTTAGGGTTTGGACCTTGGGCTTTGTGCGCCTCTCAGCCCATGTTTCAGCCTACTGTGCACTACCTGCATGTCCCAGGCGCACTACCTACATGTTCCATAATTATAGCCTTGATTATAGGTCAATTAGCGTTTTCCTTGATTATGGAGGGATTCTGTCATAAATTGTCTTTGTTAGTTGGACCTCATATACGAGTCTATAACAATTAAAAAACAACAACACAGCGAAGTAAAACTTTTGATCCAAATCTCTTCTAATTCGAAAGCAAACCAAGAACCATTGCATCAGCCATTAGGTGAGAGCAAATACCAAGAAGGATAACAACAAAAATACCACAAAGGCTTCAAAATCCTTAAGATACAGCAGTAATGGTCACAATAAGGACTACAGAAGGCAGCCACACAACCAAATTGCTACACGACAATCTAAAAACAAACAGATGAGCGAACCAAAGAAGGAAAGATACCAAACGAGGCTTCAAGGTCCTCCAAATACAACAGCAAACGTCACACTAATGACCAAATAAAAGCAACAAACATCCCAGTGACCAAACAACAAACTTTAACTTCCAAAAGACAAACAACTGGCGAACCAATAGCCAAAAGAGAAAGACCTGAAAAGATAAACTTAGAATTAGGCTGCAGAACCACCTGGAACAGACTGTGTTCGAGGAGTTGATCACGGAGAAGCAAGCAACATCGCAAACGTTGTCGAAGAGAAGCCTCACATGTCAGCGCGTGTAATTGTTGGTGAACGTCGGGGTGGCACGTAAAGACACATGTGCAATTGAATCGGAGACTAGTCGATGAGGTTCCGCCGATCGAGATCTTATGAGTCCAGTAGGGTGGCACGTGGGTCACAAATTAGAGCACAAACAAAAACCTGAGTTCTCTCTTGCACACACTGTCACAAACCGATGTAGTATTTAAAAAAAATATTTGGATTGGCAACCCGAAAGCTTCGATACCATGTAGAACAAAGAGAGAGGGATGAAGTATAAAATGAATTCCTTATTTATTCATATACACAAGAGAGATGCCTTAGAGTTAATGAGCCTATTATGATAATTGATTTCTATTAATTCCTAATCTTTGATTCTTTGTGATACTAATTTATAATATGTACATTAATTATATTAATATTTGCTAACAATAATAAAGACTAACCCAAAAAAGAATGTGATGGTCCAAGGCATGAGAAATCTATAAGGAGGTTAAAGCATGGAAATTCTTATAAGAACTTATGAAAATCTTATCCACACTTGTGAAACTCTTATAAAAATTTGTGAAACCTTGTTTTGAGGAATTTCGATTTGCAAGTTGTGAAATTCTGTAACTTTTGAAATTTTTTTAAAGAATTTGTGAAAACCTTGTCTGATCTTGTTAAACTTTTAACATAACTTGTGAACTCCTTATTAAATCTTGTGAATTTTGATTTAAACTTGTGAAATTATTTAAGGAAGTTGTGGAATTCTTTTGAGAATATGTGAAAATCTTATTTAAATTTGTGAAACCTGTATCAGAACTTGTGAAACCCTCATCAAATCTTAAAAATTTTGATTTGCAACTTGTGAAATTCTTTTAAAAACTTGTGAAAGCTTTTTTCGAACTTGAAAACCTTTATCAAATTTTATGAATTTTAATTTGCAACTTCTATGCTTCTTTCATGTAAAAACCTAATTTGACGTTGTGAAACTTCTATTATAACTTGAGAAACCCATATTAAATCTTATAAATTTTGATTTATAATTTATGAAATCACAAGTTAAAAGAATCATTTTCTTGAAAATCCAAATTTTCCTAAGGATTATGTCAAGCTTGGGAGTATCAAAAGACCTCAAGGGAATTCCAAAAGCGAAGGTACCATCTTAATCCAAATCTTCATGCCCCACCTCATCTTTCTTCTTCTTCTTCTTCTTAATCGATGACTCCTCTCTCCTTCTCTGTGAGTCCAACGGGATCGATAGACTGAGAGATCAGATTACCTCACACAATTCGATGTTCATAATCATTGGTGCTCGATGAAATGGGAAGCCGAAGTCAGCTTGAACCAAATGAAGGAGCCATGTGATAAATGACATTACCAACTCACATTTCACACCGTTGCTAGAGGAGGCTGCCATTGACGTTGTTGGAAGAGGTGGTCTTAGCCTGATTGCTAGACCCTCTCTAACATGGACCCGAAAGAGAAGAAAGAGAGAGGATAAAAAAAGGCGAAAAGAGACTTAATGCGGGTATTTGTCTCATTTTCTTTAAATTTCAAAAAAGACAAATCATTTACTAATATCTCTTTGGTATTATAAATATAAGAAGCACCATTTTATCTTTTTCTATTTTTAAAGTTCTTTTTGTTGGATTTTCCTTTCTAGTCCCCCCCCCCCCTCCCTCAAAAAAAGAAAGAAAAAGTGGCACACTGAAATCTTATGCATTAGGAAACAATTCTTAAATTTTACCGGTTTTGAAGCTGCCACCATGTACACTGTTTGGCTGGATATTTCCTTGTTTTTTTTTTTTTTTTTTTTGCTCAAAGGATATTTCCTTCATGTTGAAAGCCTTTCTCAAATCTGAAGCGTCTTTTTACATTTTAGCACAAAATTCCCTTTTCGTATCTTATTTAATTGAATTTTTATCCAATTTCTTTCGTTTATTTTAATAGAGGTCTCACTTTGCTGATAATATAACATTTTATCTTATAATCAAAAAGGGGGGAAAAAAACAGACACAGACAAAATTTGGTGGACTAATCAGTAAATCAAAATTAGATTGACATGGGAGAATAAAAATGTATCCAAGAAAGCACCATTCCATTTACATTTCTATTTCTGGGTTTCTGGTCAAATACATATAAGCGTGCACCTCAGACTCAGAAACGCTCCCTAATCGGCCGGCGGCTCAATGAATGAGATAAGTGAGCACCAGCGCCACCAGCATCAGGAGATACGCCACCGCTTGATCCACCGATGTTCCTGCACGTTTCGATTCACCCATTTAATAATTATCAAAATCATCTAAAAAGCTAGCTACACTATGAAACAGATTGATGCATGAAGAAGAAGAGAGAAACCATCGCTTGTGGGAGAAGGAGCAGGAGCCGGAGATTGAGCAGAAGAGACGGAGAAAAGGGCGGCGCAAATGAGGCCCACCAAAATGATCAACCCCAATGAAGCGTTTGAAGCAGCCATTAATCCTCTCTCTCTCTCTGTTTTCCCTTCAACGATTTCTCTCCCTCCCTCTGCCTTCAAACTTTAAGACAGAGAAGAGAGAGAAAGGCCCGATGCACAAGTTGTGGGAGAGATGTTCGGCTGGTCAAGTTGAACATTCATCATACTTCCCTTTTATAATGTCCTCATTCTTCTCTGACTCATTTCTCCTTTTTGTGCGTGTCATTCTTACGCTAAAGTCACGCTATTCTTCTCTGTATCGTTCCAATTTTATCGGATGTCTCGGACTCTCACATGCCTCCCCGCGCTTTCCTCTCCCTCATTCCTTTCCCCTTCTACTAACTTGTGGTTCCCGTCTTCCTCTGTAACCTGTGGCTTACAACTTACATCCCAACATTATTCACCTTTTTCAGCGCGCATATATATATATATATTAAAAATACAAGGATTAAACCGTTGGTATTAATCTTATTATATAAAAACTTGGCCACCGTCTGTGCAGTTCGATGGTTTTATTTATTTATAGAGCCATTCCCTCAAATCCATCTGCATTTATCTTGCACAATCATCATAATCTGTTTGAGGTTATCAATGCATATCTCACAAATCCGTTTGGTAATTAAATAAGGAAAAACATTTATAAAACGGTGGGACTCCATATATATATAATTCTATATGTATATGTGGGTCCCACCATTTTATGTGTGTATGGCATGAGAAAACATTTTTCGTACAACATGAGAAATGTTTTTCCCTTATTTAATTACCAAACGGATTTGTGAGATATGCATTGATATATATAACTCCTACAAATCCATCTGCATTTTATGTGTGTAGGAATCTTTTTTCTCCCATGTAACATGAGAAAAGTAAACCCCATTAAATAATGCCCCATCTTAATATAAGACTTTTTTTTCTTTTTCTGAACAGTAATACAAGAAATATTTAATTGACTTGATTAAATTAGAAAAGTTAGTCAATATAACATATATTTCATAAAATATATTACTCATCTTTCTTAATTCCCTTATTTTCTCTCCCCCTTAATTATTGTCGAGAAAGTTTTAACAAGGTTAAATTAGGAAAAAAATTGATAAATAAAAAAATTATATCTTATATTTAAAACTATATTTATAGCCCATAAACTCCATAAGTGTACGGGCCGTATCAAGTAATAAAATAATAAGAAGTAATAAGAACAAGCCGTCAAGTAATAAAGTGATAAGAAAAGTATCTTTCCCACGAAGACTCGGTATCACAACTTTAGTTAAGCATTAATCTCATAATTTCGTTTAAGTTGAGCAAAACAAATTAAATTTAATTAAGATAAAGAAATTAAAACTAAAATAAAAAGAAGAAAACTACCACAATAATCAAATGAGTAACCCATAGTCATTAATCCCTTATTAACTTCATAAACATTGTTTTCACTAATTTAATTAGCTTTAATATCAATTTTTTTAATCTCGAATATAAATAGCTATAAGTACATGTCGGTCCAGTTACAACCCTATCTCTTGAGTATAACTTGTTATGTTTAACATAGTTACTTAAGAGGCAACAAAAATCGAACACACTCTTCAACAATTATATGGGGCCATTAGGTTTATGTCTATCCTAACCGCAAATTAAATCGTGATTTAATCTCATATTACTTAATCTCAAAGCCTAATTAAAATCCCCTTCGTCAAGGTAAATCCTAATGCTTAAAATCATATTCAATGATGGCCAATCAATAAATAGATAAAACTAACCAAGATTAAGTAACCAAAATTAATATCAAATTTAACTAAATAATGAAAACAAAATCCAATTTACCCACAAGTTCATAGGTCCTCCAGGTTGCAAAACTAACTAGTCACACATGATTCTAATAAAATTCATAATAAAAAGACAAGAATTCAGGTTCAAAGAATAAAGAGAGAGAGGAAAGAAAGATTCTTCGTCGCCTCCACAGTCCTCTTGTCCTTCCGTGGAGATGATGAAAAGAAACGAAATGCTCAGCCGCTACTCCTCTGCTTCTTCGTTCCTTCTTGTTCTGCGTCTCCCGATCCTCCTCCTCTGTGATCTCCTTCACTGACTTCTTTCTTTCTTCATATATATAACCTAAATATAACTTAGGCCATAGGATACTGATTCTCCTTTTCTTATTAAAAAGATACTCCCTCCGGTCCTAATTATAAGAGCTAGTTGACTTTTTTGGAGAGATTAATGAAGCTAATTAAATTACTTTAAAGTATTTTTATTTGTATTTTTTTCTTCAAACTTATTAGTTTGACTAATAAACTAATATATAATCTAAGAATATTTAACATATGAAATGATTAAGTAATTTATTTAGTTTCCTTAATCTCTTCAAAAAAAATCAACTAGCTCTTATAATTAGGACCGGAGGTAATATCTTATATCTTGTAATCAACTTCATCAAATCATGCAATTGAATTTATTTCTATTTTTCTTGCGTGGGACCACCGAGTTTAGCTGATTGCATATCCTCTTAATTGTTTTTTCTACTTCTTTCCAAATCAGCTAATATTTCCTGCAAAATATAATAAGAAATAAGTAGATTTTATATCAAAATATCTTTTTATCCTATAATGATAATGATAGTAAGGTATATAAAAGATAATTAAATAGGTATATAATATCAATAAATTCAACTAATTTTCATAAAATATACACCTATTTAATCATAAAATCTATACTTATCATAAATAAAAATATATATATCTTATATTTAGAACTATATTTAGGACTATGATTAACGTCCCAGCAATATCTTATATGAACAAGGGCAAGGAGTACAAACAATCAAGTCTACCATACATGAACTACTATCCCTACGGGTATTCAAGAAAGTAAACGCGTTTACATAGCCTAGCCAGGACTGCACATACTTATATATATAAACAAACCAAAAAAACCTATTGTCATAATAATCATTAGCAGTAATATAATTAGTTAATTACACCACCTAAGAGGCTAATTAATTCGAAGTATATGTTGCTGGCCTATGTACTCAAGGAAAGAGAGGATCTTCTTTGTTTTTGTAGATTTCAAAAAGTTGCTTTGAGTAACGAAGAGCCATTGTTCTGCAGGTTTCAACTCCTCTGGCATCATATTCCTCCAATTCCCTTACAGTCTTTTTCACATCGCCCAGGGGATCTCCATCGGTGATGAACTCAGCCAAAGTACTGCCTCTGCACAAGTCAAAACACAAAAAGAAAGATTATGTAAGAGTTGATCTCAGAACATGCACATAGAGAGTAGAGGCAAGCATGAATCATTAGCACTCGGTTCTCATATGATAAAAGCCCATGTCCAATAGCATAATCTATCACAGATATCTTTTGTGCCTACCTGAAAGCATCAACATTGTTGAATCCTCTATCATTGTAGTGCAGTGATCCCTTCATCGTCCGTTCCTCGGAAGTTTGCTGCCGATAAAGCGTACATACAGCCTTCATGCATAGTTGAGGATCCTTTCCAAATGCTGCAAGCATATCACCCTCAAATTCCCACTTCCTTTTTGGGAATTTATTCCTTTGGATTTGTGAAAGAATATCTTCAAAGTCCAGATCCTCATCGGATACATCCTGTGAGTCAAAGCCTACCCCACTATCAGATGCATCATGCGGCTTATTTGACGTGTCTTCAGATACATCATCATCACGGACAATAAAACCTCCTAAGCTTCCCTCCTCATTGTCTGATGAATCCTCTTCCAGTTCATCATCGTTAGTCTCCTCGTTCAAAGGGATACTTTGCTCGTGCTTGTCCTCACAAGGTCCACGTGAAAACTTTTTATCTTGCTGACTCTTAATTGCACATTTTCCATGACGCACTAGACGCCGCCTATGGGTTACAGTAACATTGGCCTGGTCATCCATAGGAGATGTGACAGACACTAATTGATTCGAATCGTGTCTGACTAGATGAGCACCTACTTTCAAAAACTGCTGCATCCTCTTTTGTTGAGAAATTGGCACATCATCATCATCATCACTTTCAGAGTCACTAACAACATTTCGAGCTCGTTTCCTCTTACATGTTGCACTAAATTGGACATCTGTGCCAGAATTCAAATCTTCATTGTTTTCACCATAAAAACACCCTTTCAAACTGTTATCAGACAACTTGTCTTCATCTGCAGCAACATGCGTTGAAAAAGAAATGTTACCGCTATACTGATTATGCAGCACTGGCTGTTGGGTAGTATTAGGTTCATCATCACTGTCAATAATGTAAATTAAAGTGCTAGAAGTAGGTTTTGCACCCCTAGGTCTACATGAAGCCATCTTGTTACTAGGACTCTGCTCATATTCTAATTCCAGACGTCTTCTAGCTCTCCTGTGAAGCTGTGCTTTGCCATGTGAGGGATTTCCCCAACAGGTTTCATTAGGAGGGGTCCCTATAAAGTCTCACAGATAAGGAGATACAAACAGACACTGTCAGGAATTGCTTATATGTCTAAATTTTGTAAGTAACAAATTGATGCCTGATAAATTATTTTAGCCTCTGGAAAATGTACCATAGTAGAAACACAAGCACACAAAAAACTTAAAGATATTTGGTACAAAAAAAAAAAAACTTATTTTAGTGTCAAAAATCTCTACAAGACTTGTTATAGAAGTAGCTAGCACAGAAGTTGGCCCAAATGACACTTGCTGATAATTCTTGAGAATGTCAAAACTGCTTAGGAGGGACAAATCACTAGATATACTCTAATTATCAGAAGTTCAAAACTCATGAAACACAGTTAGCTAAACCTTACTAAAAGATCAGACCTAAAAATCCTATCCAAAGAAAATTAATTCCATGCTATAAAATGAAACTCATAATCACCTAGATGTGAATGTTCTTCAGGTTTAACCAAGACACTATCTCGCTTTCCATTTTCTTCATGACAATCCAAATTGACTGATTTCAGCCGTGACTCCAATGCCTGAGATTCCAATTTCTTGAACCTTTCTTTCCAGACCTGAGCCTCAGTCTCAGCCCTTCTCTTCTCAATTTCCAGGACCCGTATTTCAACTTTCAGTAGAAAAAACTTGTCTTCCGCATCATTCTCCTCTTCTAAATCAACAACATCATTTTTCTTCTCTCTTTCACCACTCAATCTGATCCCTTTAAGGGCTTCAACCGCTGTGCTCAAAGACTTCAGATTATCATCCATTTCAAATTTTTCTTTTTCTAGCGAATTAAGTTTAGCCTCAAGTGCTTCACAATACTCCATTTTCTTCTGAAGCTCCAATTCCAGTTCCGCACACCTTGCTTCAGCTTTCACACTTCTCTCTTCCAATTCATTACACTGACAAATTTCTCCATTGTTAACCCTGCAGCTTATCATTTCCATATCTCCCACTTTTCCCATAGATATCTACATCAGCCCCAAAAGTTCTTTCAGTCCAGAAAAGGCATCATATTTTCCCTTCTTTTATTCTCTCGCAAACCTGCATTCATAATTCCCAAGCAATAAAAAAGAAGGATACTTCATCAACTTCCTTGTGTTACAAATGTTCAAACTTTCACCTTATTTATCACACAAATCTCATGTGTTACTTATTATAAATTTTAATTAATATATTTTTTAGAAGATTTATTTGATTAATATCTTGGAAGAAAGAGGAAAAGAGAAATGAGGAAAACCCCAACCTAGGCTGCCAAAAACACTAAAAGAGAAAGCAAATACAACGGGCAAGACAAAACCAGCCCGAAATCATAACAAAATAGTAATCAATAGAAAACAATGTCATCCCCCCTCCCCCCGGGGGGGGTCAAAATACGTCCATCTGACGTTCAAATTCATTACATACTTTTTTTCCTTTTTCTCAGCACCCAACGGCAGTCGGGAAGGGAACGGGAAGCACAGTCAGTTACCATAAAGATTCTAAGTTCTTCCAAACTAAGCACAGTCAGCTGTGTTGAATTTTCTCAATTATCAAACAGAAAAACAAAAAAGTTATCTTGCAATTGTTAAAGACTGAGACGAACTTACACACAGTTAACTTGCAGAGAAAGCAGGAAAAATTTTCAGAAGTCACAGCCGACAAAAGGGAACCTTGAGGACGTCGTTTATCAAAGCTTTCTCGATGGCCGTTGGCATGTTAAAAAAGGTACCAGAGGATCTGAAATGAGAGTTGAGGCGGAAAAGTAGAGCGGAGCGTCCCCAGCGTCAACCTTTTTTCCGGTCGATTCATTGGATAGATTTATTAACCAATTTTAATACCATTTGAATTATAAAAATATTAAAATATTTACTAAATTAATAAAAATAAATAAATAAATAAATAGGTAATTTAGTAGAAATTTAAAATTTTGAAATTTGAATACTGACAATTTGAATATAGGCAATGATAATTCAAGAATAACAATTAACAACTTGAGTATACATTTAAGGTGTTTAAATTATCTATTTATATCAAAGTTCCTAATTCTTAGTTGCCTTTTGTTTCAACTTGTTAGAATAGTTTTTGCAATTTACAATATAAGTAGGTAATATGAGTTTTGTCTGGACTTACGAAAAACATATTTTTTAGAGACACCCAAACAAGCACTGATACTCAATCTGTCAATATCTAAACTTCAAAATCTCATATCCTACTAAATCACTAATTTATCATTTCAATAATTTAGTAGACATTTAGATGTTTTTGTAATTCAAATGATTTTTTTTTGTCATTTTTGCTTAAGTCAATCCAATATTCAATGATAATGAATTATATTTGGTAAAAAAACAAATAAATACCTGTTGAACTTCAAAATTTTAAATAAGTAATTTTCTATTAAAATGAATTGTCAATTGATATCATCTTGTAACTAATACTTATACTCTTAAAGGCAACACACCAACACCACGCAGCTTGTAGGGGAGTATAAGAAATGCTTGGGGGCGAATGGTTGATGGGATTGAACAAATCCCTTGGTCTTTACTAGGCATGTCCAAAAAACCCGAGGTCCGGTCTGACCCGTCCTGACCCGGTCTGACCCGACCCGGTCTGGCTGCAAAAAAAATTGGTCTCAGACACTTTAAGCAGACCGGACCAGACCGATTTGCTCGGGTCAGACCAGACTTCGGACCAAGGGCTCAAACCCCTTAGACTAGTCTGGTCTGACCCGAATATATATATATATTAAAAAAAATAAATAACACACACTCATCCAGTTTACCCTAAGCTCTCTCGTACACTCACAGATCTGATCTCCTCATTCCCCCCCCCACCAACTTCAAGCCAGAGGTAGTCTGATTGAGTCTGCTGATTCCAATCTTCTTTTGGCATATCGCTTTGGAAATCATTCTGGGTTCAGTTCGTGTTTCTGCTCGCGTCGTCGGCATTCATTCTGGGTTCTTCTTGCGTCGTTGCGTCGTGGGACAAAATTGAAATCAGATCTCGCAGACACAAGCGCAGATCAGATCTAATCTCCCTTGCCGACATCGCTAAAGCCAAACACTCCCTTGATGCCACCACCTCCGAATCGATAAGGCTGAGGAACTCTTCCAGATCTTCGGCGAGACGTCAAGGAGTTGAGCAAGGGAAGAGAGAAAGCGAGAGGGATGAGATTTCTTGAAAAGTCACTTGGACTGAGAAAGCGAGAGGGAGGTTCCAGTTGTGGCCTTCTGTTTAGAACCTCACTAGGCTAAACCAGCAGGTTACAGGATCGATCCTTGGAACCATTCGATTTGACTGACGAGAAAGCGAGAGGGATAAGAAAGCCAGGAAAAGGGAAAAAAAATCACTTGGACTGCTTAGGCCAGTCCAAGCAGTCCAGTTGGGTTGGTTTGGTCCAGCCCGAGCTTGGGCTGGTGCTGGACCGGACCAGACCTCGGGCTGGATTTTCGAGCCCGAGGTTCTACCTGAACCAAACCTCGGGTTGAGGTCAAATCCGGTCCAATCTAGTCCATGGATATCCCTAGTCTTTACACTTTTGTTGAAGCTGAAATTCACGCTATCATGACAGGGTTAAATACAAGACATTAGATGGGCTTACAGAAACTAATTCTCTATTCTGACTCTCTTGATACTGTCAACATTTTTATGAGATAATGTCCTATTGATCACTCCTTAAGAGACAACATTTTTCTCTTGTTCTGGGACTGGGACAAGGAGTTACACCATATTTCAAGAGATAACATCTAATGTGCTGATTATATGGCCAAAAAAGGACATAGAGTTTCTATTGATGCTGGAGTCATTCTGATTCCAACAATTTCCAGATGATGCCTTGACATGGCTTTGAAGGAATAATGGTCCTGTCACTAGTACTTTTTCTTTCTAGTTTAAGGACTAGATTTTCATAGTTTAGTTTCTTCTTCTTCTTCTTTCGAGCTTTGGCTAGCCTGTATTACTCCAAAAAAGAAAAAAAGACAAAGACTGATTTTGAAATTCAAGTGGTATTTTCTTGTTTTTTCCTCATAATATTTTATATGGGAAAACTGAAAAGTTGTCCAGAATTTTTTAAGCAATATATTATTTATATACTCTATATAAATTAAGTTTATAATTCTTTTTGGTAAATGTTTCTTTTTCAAAAAGAAAAATAAAAAGCTAATTAAATAGGCATGTTTGAGTTAGTATTTAAAAAACATATTTATGCAAGTCGAAACAAAACTCATATCCCATATATACCTCATATATCATAAATTATATTAGAAAAACAACTTCTACCATTAATACAAATAAAAACTTATATATATATATTATGTTGATCAAGTTCTAATTTAAAAGAGGCCTATATGTTTAATTAGAAACGTGGTGTTGATGCTGGTCAAAAAAAAAAAAAAAAAAAAGAAGCTGGTGTCATCATGGGTGGTTGCATTCTTTGATGGCTCTAGCAACGTGGGGGGAAGTTATAAGCCGCACATTAGTCCCATGCATACAACTAACAACCTCAACCTCAATGGAGGGACATTCCATGTTCTGTTCTTTAATTTCTTGTCTTTGACTATTTTTACGCGATCATCCTCCCCTTACCCCTATCATGCCAGCACCCTTCCCACCGAACTAAAGAGGTGGTCTTTCCTTTTTTTTTGTCAGTTTGGTGTCTTGTACTGTTGTTATCATTTATTTTGGATGTCAAGGAATAATGATGGAAGTTGGCTCCTCCAATGCTGCTGAAACTACACAAAGCTAAGTAAATACTCCCTCGATCACTAATATAGAAATTAGGTAACTAATTTTTATAATAAGTTAATTACACCACCTAAGAGGAGTATACGTTGCCGGCCTATGTACTCAAGGAAAGAAAGGATCTTCTTTGTTTGTTGTAGATTTCAAAAAGTTGCTTTAAGTAACGAAGAGCCATTGTTCTGTTTCTGCATGTTTCAACTCCACAGGCATCATATTCCTCTAATTCCTTCAGTCTTTTTCACATCGCCCAGGGGATATCCTTCGGTTATGAACTCAGCCAAAGTACTGCCTCCGCACAAGTCAAAACACAAAAAGAAAGATTATGTAAGAGTTGATCTCAGAACATGCACATAGAGAGTAGAGGCAGGCATGAATCATTAGCACTCAATTCTCAGATGATAAAGCCTATGCCCAACAGCATAATTTATCACAATTGTCTTTTGTGCCTACTTTAAAGCATCAGCATTGTTGAATCCTCCTCCATTGTGGTGCAGTGATCCCTTCATCGTCTGTTCCTCGGAAGTTTGCTGCCGATAAAGAGTACATACAACCTTCATGCATAATTGAGGATCCTTTCCTAATGCTGCAAGTATGTCACCCTCAAATTTCCACTTCCTTTTCTGGTCTTTCTTCCTTTGGATTTGTGAAAGAATCTCTTTTAAGTTCAGGTCCCCATCAGCTACATCCTGAGAATCAGATTCTACCTCACCATCATATGCATCATGTGACTTACTGGATGTGCCTTCAGACACAACAGAATCATGGTCAATAAAATTCCATAAGCTTCCCCCCTCATTGTCTGATGAAACCTGTTCTGTCTCATCATCGTCATCAGTCTCCTTATTTGCCGGGATACTTTGCTCATGCTTGTCCTGGCTTGGTCCACATGAAAACTTTTTATCTTCCTGACCATCAGATACATTGTGTGAATCAGATTCTACCTCACCATCAGATGCTTCTTGCGACTTGCTAGATGTGTCTTCATAAATAGATTCATCAGAATCATGGACTATAAAATTACTTACCCATTGTCCGATGAAACCTCTTCCAATACATCGTCATCAGTCTCCTTATTCATAGGGATACTTTGCTCATGCTTGTCGTCACTATTTCCACATGAACACTTTTTATCTTGCTGACTCTTAATCACAAATTTTCTGAAACGCCGCCTATCGGTTACAGTACCAGTGGCCTGGTCTTCCATAGGAGATGTGACAGTTCATTCGAGTCACATCTGACTTGGTCGGGACTTACTTTCAAAAACTGCATCCTCTTGAGTTGAGAAATTGGCACATCATCATCATCATTTTCATACTCACTGGTAAAAACATTCCAAGCTCGTTTCCTCTTGCATATTGCAGTAAATTGGACATCTTTGCCAATTCAAACCTACACTGTTTCCACCATAAAAACTCCCTTTCAAACTGTAATCAGACAACTTTTCTTTCTGCTGCCGCATCACGTGTTGAAAAAGACATGTTTCCGCTGTCCTGATTATCCAGCACAGGCTGTTGGTTAATAAACCCAATAATAGGTTGATCATAACTGTCAATATGCCAGTTTCTGTTTTCCAACATAATTTACTGTATACAAGGTAAATTTAATTTGTAAAAGAGGTTTTATTTTTCTAAGGCCAACCCAAACATGCCAAATGTTAACTTCACCTGATCTGATATGCTCAAAGACTTCGGTTTATCATCCATTGCATTTTTTTCTTTTTCCAGAGAATCAAGTTTAGCTTCAAGTGCTTCACAATACTTCCTTTTCTTAAGCTCCAATTCTAGTTTAGCACACCTTGCTTCAGCTTTCACACTTCTCTCTTCCAATTTCTTGCACCGACAAATTTCTGAACTGTCAATATATACTGCAGTTTATCATTTCCATATCTCCTTCATTTTACATACGTATCTCCATCAGCCCTAAAAGTTCTTCCAGTCCAAAAAGTTCATCATACTTTCCTCTTTTTTCCCTCTCTCTGAAAGCTCGTTTGAGAGACCTGCATTCAAAATTCTAAAGCAATAAAAAAGGAGGATACTACAAACTTGCAAAGTTTTTTTTTTTTTTTTAAATCATCGTTCTCTCATTGTTCCGCGTAATCTTTAAATTATGTCCTTACATTTAATTTGAAAGGTCATAATACTACTTTGATTTTTCTCACATCTTTTCCATCAATGGCTTGAATAGGCTCATAAGGAATAATGGGGAAAAAGGAAAAAATCATAAGAGCATCTTTCTCCTAAAATTTCTCCATTTATTACCTTTATGTATTTTTCTCACCACCCAACAGTAGTCGAAAGGAACCCCCAATGTACAGTCAGTTACCATAAGGTGTATTTGGTTTGGGAGAGGCGATAAGAGGAAAAGAAAAATGATCCCCTTCCCTCATTTCATTTAAAATTTTAAACGAGAGGGGAGCCAAAATCTTAAAACACCCTCCCCTCTTAAAATAAACAAAAGGTTTTTCCTCGTCCTCTTCTCTCTAACAAACCAAATAAAATAACATACTCTTCCCTCCCTCCCGTAGCTCTCCTTCTCTCCTTCCCCCTCAAACCAAACACACAGATTTTAACTTCTTACAAACTAACAGGACTAATTTCAAAATTATTCTCTAACTTCTATAGCAAAATTATCCCTGAAATTGGTGAAAACTTCCGGAGAAATGCCCCTTAACCCATCCAACTTTAATATCATGACGTAAAATAAATAGTGAAATATATATATATATATATATATATATATATATTGATAAAAAAATATATATTTTTTTTTAAAGAAAAGAGTGAATAAAATGTGATTGGACTTTTTTAAGGTTCAGATTTCACACCCAGCTAGTACTTGCTTTCGGGCTTGCTATCTGATTGGGCCGAGGCATTGTGTGGAGTCTTTTACTCTTTTTCCTCCTGTCAGCTTTTCTCTCAAAGACACACTTTTTTTTTTGTTTTTTTTTTTTTTTGGTTGGTAAAGGAGAGACACTAGGCTTTATATATTACTAGGAATATTAAATAAAAAGTCCCATACAATCTTTTGAAAATGCAGTCCTTAGACTATCAAGACACACATTCAAAACTACTGATCTAGATAAACCCTCTTTAGCCATAGCATCAGCCAAAGCATTTTGGGCACAAGGAGCAAATAGAAGCTTCACTTCCCATTCCTTCCTAAGCATTCTCTTGATCTGTATGAAAACCATACTACCAGTATCATCATTCCTCTGGCCTCTGAGCCTGCCAACCACGCTTTTACAATCAGAGTCCACCAAAATTCTCTTGTATCCCTTATCCCATGCGAATCTCAGCCCCAAGAGTATAGCCCATTCCTCTGCCTCCTCAATCTCGTAAATACCCAAAGAATGTGAGAAACCCAGAAGCCATTCTCCTTTATTATTCCTAATTATAATACCACATCCAGCTTTTTTGCAGGCACGTTTACCAGCTCCATCCACATTAAGTTTGACCCAACCAACAGGTGGAGGCAACCAATGCATTACAACTGAGCTCTCCGCTGAGTCTGTACCAATACATGATCTTCTAATAACATCAACAGGGAAAGAAGGCTTTTGGAAATCATCCTGAAAAATTTCATTATTCCTCCATATCCACAAAAACCATATTGTGACTCCCAAAATTTGACTCCAACTTCACAGATTGTTGCTTCCTACTTCTTCCTTCAGATTAAGAATCACCCATTCTTTCAAGGAAAGGGAGAAAAAAAATAGATACATATCTAGGATTAATTAATGCAAGCCAGATCTGATGTGCATAATAGCAGTCCCTAAAAATATGTATTTCATTTTCCACAGCTGCTTCACAGAAATCTTCAAGATGAATTACTCCACTTTTTGGGCCTCAATCATCAAGACCTCGTGAACGCGGAAGAAAAAAAAGGACAAAGGCAATCTACAGGTTGGATCTAATGAAAAGGCCATGACTTGATGAGCCTCGATATCCGACTTAACTAAATATCTTTGTGCAAAAAAAAAAAAAAAAAAAGCTTTTGCTGTTTTGTTCTACAAAATTAATTACTCTATCTAATTTTTAATATATGACATGTTTATAAAGTTTACCTTGATTCCAAATAAAAGACATATTTTTTATATTTGTCATTATTTTCTTGATATTGATACTTCCTCAGTAATAATCAAATAGGAAATGGAATGAAGAAATTAAGAAAGATGATTAAGGTATTATAGAAAATACATATCATATTAACTAACTCAACTAACTTTTTTAATTCAATCGATTAGGTAAATATATATATCTTATATTAAGGACAAAAGGAAATACCATTAAATAATCTGAACTGAAATACAAGAATTGCAAGCTTGGTTTTTATGCAGGAGACTAGTCGAAGGATGAAATGGCCAGCAAAACGCAATGTCAGTTATGATGGGCAGCAGCAAAAGACGCAGGCAAATGCGAAAAAATTAGACAGATACTACCTTCAGTAACTTTTTTTTTTTAATAATTGAATTGGATTTTATATTAAAGATTGGAAGGAGTATTATATATAAGGTAAGATTGGGTTTTGTGGTTAGAACTTAGAACTTAGAACATGATATACAACCAGAACATTCGCCTGAAAGTGGAAAAATTAAGGTTTAAAACAATGTGCAAAGGTGGTTTCATCAAACACAAAAATAGATGGAGGATGAGATTAATTGGAAGGTGCATGTGGTGCCAACAAGAGCATATATATATATATATGCATAGAAAACAATCATGAGCTTTTTTTTTTGGACAAAAAAACAATCATGAGCTTACCAAAAAAGGTCCGTCCACATCTATACTCCTTCTTTAATTCCAGAAATCATGACTTCGCAGTGTCATCAGCTTTTTCTTCCAAACGAGTAAATAATTCACGTTACATGCTTCTCTTTTACATGTTTCTTTGATGTTTGTCTCTTTAATTAGAGGGTTGAAACATTTTTTTATTTTTGTAAAAAATTTTATATTTTTTATTTATTTAGATTAAACTATATGATGCATCCTGAAATTTTTTTTGTACCCAGTATTTCAAATTAATTAATTTTCATGATATCGGCGTCACAAGGAAAATATTTCTGAATACAAGGTTAAACATTAATTAATTTGAGATATTGAGTAAAAAAAATATTCAGAATGTAGCATATAGTTTAATCTAAATAAATAGAATATATATAAAAAAATTTAAAAAATGTTTCAACCCTCTAATTAGAGAGATAAGCACCTAAGAAGCATGTAAGAGAGAAACATGAAATGTGAACCCACGAGTAAACCAGTTGGAATAAAAAAAAATCATTAACATTGGTCCTTCCCCTCCTTCCTCCGTTTCAAAATCCCCATATGTATGTTTCTATGTTCTATTCCACCGCTAATTATTTGCTTCTTTGCCTGCTACGGCTACTCAGTTAATTCCTTTCTCGTTATTCATGGGGATTTTACAAGTTTTTAAACCAAAGTAAGCTCCATTTAATCTTCATATGTGTTTCCGATCTACTCCTATTTTATTAGTCACTTCATAGTTTTGAAAAGCGTTAAATTGTTCTTTTAAATTCCCTACGTTGGAAACTTTAATACTCCCTTTTAGTCCTTAATATAAGACATATATATTTAAGGAGTTGATCTTGATTCTAAATATAAGATATACATATTTATTAATCTTTTCATGAATTATCCTTATTGACACTCCCTCAACAACAATTCAAGAGGGGAGGTAATGAGATAATTAAGGAATATGACTAGGTTATGTCATATTAACTAGCTTAATCAATTTCCTTAATCTAATTAATTAGATAAATATGTCATATATCAAAGACTAAAGGAGTATAATAGTGTTGAAGGCAGTGAAAAAGAGTAAAAATTAGTATGATAATAGTTACATTTAATTGTTTTTATTAGGACATGAATAGGGGCGGGCCAAGAATTTTAATTAAGGGGCAGAAATAAAAATATTATATTAGAAATAAAAGTACTTTAAATACAATACAAACCTGATATATAAAAAATTGAAAGAAATCTATTACAAAAATTAATATCACTTCACTTGACTCTTACTCTACGTATTTTCATATTGTTAAACTTATATTTAATTGAATTTGTGTCAAAACTCAAAACAATTTCTTTTTCAATGTATGTAATCAAAGAATCATTAAGAAATTGATCTTCCATTCTATTTCGAAGCCTATTTTTTATTATCTTCATAGCAGATAAAAATCTTTAAATAGTTATTATAGAAATTGGAAGAGTGAGTATAAGTTTAATCACTCTATCAATAAGAAAGTAAATGATATAGACTTTCCCATTCCTGCTAACCCTTAACATAATTCATGATGTAGTTGATAAATTAATCAAATATGGATGTTTAGAAATGTCAAGCTCAAAATGGTGTAACACCATATTCAAATGCAATTTTTCTTGTTCTGTAAAATCTCTAAAATAAAATTTATCAACAAGTTTGTAAATATCATTACTGTTAAATAACTTATACATGTTTCTTGGATCTAAAGACACGCTCAAAATAAGTAATTTAACAGTATTATCATTGAACCTGCCATTTAACTCTTACAATAGATAATCAATTGTAGCACCAAATATATTTACCCTATAAAATTTTTTTAGTAAAAAAATCACCTTGTTCATTTTGAGTATGACCTCTCCTTTCAATATATTTTGCATTCATATTTGGAATGTCTAGATTCCTACCTCAATTTTAGGGGGGACAACGGCCAACTCTAGCCCCCTAGTGCCGCCTCTATACATGAATGATAATTATTTAGTTAAGAGTGACAAATACATTTAAGAATGGCAATTTATTAATGGAGATATACACAGTTAAGAACGGGCATGCATATATCAATTGATTAATGGAAAGATACATAACGGGGTTGTAATACTTGTGCTCATTGTTGTAAAACTCTTAAGTTGGCTTTTCAAGCTTACTATTTTTACATTTCTAATTTATAAAATTGAATCAAGTCACTGATAATCTCGTGACTAGCTGTAAACTCAGTTAAACTCATAAGGTTATCGTTTTTACATTTCTAACTTATAAAACATTGTTAACTCACATTTAAACTCGTATTAACTTCTTTGTTTTGATCATGCTCATTTGCTTCATGTATAAATTTTATAGAAATTTCTTTGTTGATAATTATGAATATGATGGATTTAACTTCAATTATTTAGATTTAAAATATATTTAAATCAATTTTTGTCATTTTTTATATTTTAATTATTTAATTATATACTATTAATACATATTTAATGGTAAAAGCAAACTATTACAAGTTTACGATTCAAATTCACGATACGAGTTTACGTCATTATTACGGGTTAGTTTAAACTTAAGTTTGACAACCTTACTTGTGAGTTGTGAATATTAAAAGGATAATAAAATATACAAGGCTGTGCCGTACACAATATTAATATGGAAGGACCCATTTTGCTGAACTGCCTTGGCTAAACTATCATGACCAAATATTGAGGCAGCTTAGCTTCATTATCATGCCTATATACCCTTCTCTAACGAAAGGTTCCTTAGGCTGCATTGAATCATGCCACCTCATTAATCTCCAAGGAAAATTCAAAAAAGAAAACTTCCATATATATCTCAAATTTAAAAATATGGGTACATTAGAATCCAACATCATGGTGTTCTTTTTTCCGCAAAATCCAATACCTTACTCTTATTTATGATGTATCCAGCACCCTAATTGTAACATCCTGAATTTTGGACCTAAAGACTAGAAAATTAGCCTATTTTCGGAGGACTATTAGACCCTATTTTTGAAAATAAATTATAACTCAAAATCCTTGAACTAAGTAGTAAACAACTGCACATATTATGAATCAGTGAATTTTTGTCTCGAAGATGGTGTCACCCGAAGTAATTTCTGTTACCGGCAGTGTCCGACTTAAAATCTTTGACAGATTATGAAATACCCTGAATGAGGTCAAAAATTCAGTTGACCCAGATATTTTTAAAGAGGAAGAATAGAGCTTCAAGGCTGTGCTTCCGGATTTTTGAAATTTTGCAAAAGATCACGCGATCAGAACACCGAACAAGGGATTTTATCAGTAAAAAAAAAACACTATTTAAATTATTAAAATAATAAAAAAAAACAGCCACGAGGTGCACCTCGTGTGCCTTTTTTTTATTTTTTTAATATTTTGAAAAATTACGCAAATGACCCAAAAACAAGAAATTACACTTAAGGACCCATTTTCCAACACTATAAATAGAGGCCTCATTTCTTCATTTTCTTCACACCAAACTCAGATCACAATGGTTGAGTTTAAGAGAAGAGTGAGGATTCTTAGAGTTAGAGGGAGAATTTAGAGTAAAGTTCTCGGAGCTGGAGAGAAGGAGTAAGAACTTCAAGGGTAAGTTCTTTGGTTTCTAGTCTTAAGATTTGGTAGTTTCTTTTGGTAATTATAGTAGAAATGCCAGATAGAGTTTTTTCTGAGTATGCTCTGTGGCTGCAGCTTAGTCTGATCTGTCACATCAGAAAAGAATTATTCTTGGGCAGTAATGTTATTTACCAATACAGTAAATACTATTTACCAAACAGTAAAAATTATTTACCGTCACGGTAAAAATATTTTTACTGGTACTATTCACATGAATAGTGAATACTATTCACATGAATAGTAAATCTTCAACGTAGAATTCCACAAGTATTGCAAAATTAATGGTCACTGATAAAAATGATATTATAGGATATCCGAGGATTCCGGAGTCAGATTCGAAGGAAGTCCGTATACGTGAATAGTGCCGTATACGTGAATAGTATCGTATACATGAATAGTAAATTACTATTCACACCGAACGGAGGTACGGACGCGTATTGTAACCTTAACTCTGATGCTTATGGTATGCTTATATGTGATAGATAGTCTGAAATTCTGTTTTTTTGAAAATTGATCATACACATACAACTTGATACGGGTTATAGTCTTGATAACGCCGTTATGTTTTCCTAGCGCTGAGGACACGGATGTACACCGTGGCACTGGTGAATAGTGCAGACTATAATAACATGCATATTGCAGTGGCTGTGTTATGTTATTATGTGAATATATGAATAATGTATGTGATTATTGCTGTTTTGACATGAATATCTGTCATACATATTTGATACATAAGCATGAGGTTAACCGTTACCTGAGGTTCAATGGGTATTGAACCTCAGCTCTTACTGTAGCTTCAGGATTTTCGGAGTGAACAGAAACAGAAACAAGGGTAAGCAGCAGGCAGAAGGACTAGCTGGAGAAAGTCCTGTAGATATGTATAGTCTTTCGAACTCTTTGTATCAACAAACCAGTACACTACAGTGGTTGAATATCAGTTACTTTGTATTTAAAATCATTTCGTTGCTCAACTCTGGTTAAATTATTTTGAACTCTGATCAAATAATTTCGAAAATGCTTTAGAAAAGTTGGGGTGTTACATTTTGGTATCAGAGCAGACATCCTGGCACAGAATTAACTAAGTTACTCCAAACAGTCTGATATCTAGAAAGGGGTTTTGTGGTTGGCAATCAGTTTCCTTGAATTCGTCGAGCCTTCCACAAATACACCTGCCTAGTCGGATTGTCTGAGTAGCGAAGTTAGGTTCTAAGCTTTCAAAAGTGTTTTATCTGGTATGAACCCGACTCAGTTACAGTAAACCATTGGTGCCGAAGGTAGGGCCGAGTCTATGTGGATCAGCCAATCAGTCACCCTAGCACGGTGAGGCTCCCATGATAGACGCCTACCTGGCCAATCGGTTTGACTAACTAAGTTAGGCTCTAAGCCATGGTTTTAAAAGTATTTCGAAAAAAAAAACAAGTACAAGTACTGATACAATACTGGTGTTGTGATACAAAAAGGACGTACATCCTAAGGAAAAGGGTTAGGCTCGGGAGGCCTTGATATAGAGTAGATGGCACAGAATATGGTTTCTGTTGTTAAACTTTAAGACTTTTGATATGGGAATCGGAATCTAAGTTAAATCCCCGCTCAGAGTTTCAAGGGAAGTGGTACAGAGAAGTCGGTACGACTTAAGTTTTCCGGTAGACAGTAACCTACTGTTTAGGTTTCCCTTGGATAGTAACCTATCGATTTAATGTCCTTGTCAAAATAATAACTTGTTAAGGTACCCTGAGAAGAAAATCCCTACCTTGTAGAGGCCAGACACCATGCGTGCAAAGGGGCGTGGCTCCGGGGACGAAGATCTTTTGATTAAGTCCTTGACGGTGGTGATCAATTGACAGAAGAGGGAAAGTACCCAGTAATTCTGGGGAGACAGTTATGTCATACTAGTGCCTATGAGAGTTGTAGGTACCCAGTAGTAAGTATATCAATATTAGTACCAAGAATCAATAGACATTATGAAGTTAATATTGCTTAGGCGAGAGAAATCTCAGAACTATGACCCCTGTGAGAGTGGGAACCCTGAGAAAATATGAGTGAGTTTTGCCTAGGTTCCAAATACCTAAGAGATAGTTCCTTAACAGAGCCATACGAAAGCTGGAAACCTCAGTAGCCACCAGGTTATGGTCTCAAGGTGGGACCAAGAACCATAGAGATGTTAGTGGCTAATAAATTCCCTTTAAAGTAAGTGGCTACCCGATAGGGAAAATTGAGTTAAGGATTATGCCTGGAGCTAAACAGAAAGTGAAAGTTTACAAATAGAATGACCCTAGATAAGATGGCAGACATAGAAACAACGGTTTATGAAACTACTAAAGGATAGGAACCTGTTAAGATTTGAGTTCCCATTATAATGATTCAAAGACGATCACTGGCGCTACTTATGGAAAGTTTAATCGGAGAAGGATACCTACGGGGAGTTCTGATCTAGGAGGTTTACCTACAAGGATGCTAACCGGAAAAGCTGACTGGTCTGAGAAGACTGAGTGAAGCGCCGAGTAATGTGCCGTAGAGCAGAGCCACCGTGACGACGAACCGTAGAGTGGGGCCGCCGTGGCAACGAACCATAAAGTAGAGTTACCAGTGCATCAGTTCTCAAGGTAAGTAAATTATAATGAGTCTCACATCGAATAGGTTCCCCAGAGTGAAGGTTTAAGTAATCTAGTATATCACCATGGTTTACTCCAATGCTATATAGTACATATTGTTAGACAACAAATACGAGAAGTGTCCCAAAAAGCTTGTAAAACCCGAGGATAACGGGCAAAGTTTGGAATAGCCAGATGAGTTAAGTAGAACAAACTAAGTATTATACATATGGTTTGAGTAGTCAAGATCAGAGGTCCGGATGTATGTAGTTAGTGATGACCTTCTAATGTTAGTTGTTTGATTCCTAAGTAAGGTTTTTTTTAAAAAAAAATTGAATTTTTGAACTTACCAATGCACCTGCTATTTTGAAATTTTCGGAGTTTACTTTCAAATTTGTGAAATCGAGTTTTCAAATGAAATATTTTTTCAAACAGAATTTGAGACCACAGTGATGGTTATGATGTTGTCTTGTACAAACGGTTTTGTTAGAACCCAGAGTTTGAAACTGAGTTTTCAACTATGTTGTGGTAAAGTCAGTACAAAACTGGAAGGACAGAAGCTGTTGTAGATGTACACAGTTTGTTGGGTCTGCCAGATGTTTTAAAACGTTTGAAATCGCTAGCCTTTGATAAATGTTCTCTTTGAACAAAAAGTTTTTGGAGGGATTGTGTTTGAGAAAATGGAAATCGCACCAACAGTGAACGCACCCAATCCATAACACTTTGCCGAGGGCATATGTTTTGTTTAGTACAACCTGACTGTCTATGACTGGACTGAGTTCCGCTAGATAGGGTTGCTACTTTATGTGCCAGTGTGAACACTGGGTCTCCTGAGAAAGGGGCGGAGGTTCTCCCACATTGTTGATAATACTGTTAAAACTGGATTTGGGGATTGGGAGAAGGCGCTCACTGTACCAAATGGTTAAAATAATGGTGTGTACTCTCAATTGTAAAATTTTGTGAAATAAATTAGCTCCCTCAAAGATATGTGCCGGTAATAAAAGTTTTTGAAAATGATCCGGCAGTGAAAAATGTTTTCACGAATTTGTGATGGCAGCGATTAAATTTAAAAATGTTATAGCACTATTACTTTGTGGTATAGTGCAGATTGTGAAATGTACTGAAACCACGGAAAATTTTTCATGTTTGAAAATTTGAAAATGAGACAAGAAAATTTATTGAATATTGGATTCTGTAGGCCCAAATTACTTTCTAGGGGATGAATATTTTTATTGGTGTCTAGGAAAGTGATTGAAAGACTAAGCCCCTATTTGATGGTTATTCATTTTGTTGCCGTTGTAAAAAGTATGAAGAGATTTTCGCTAGATTTACACTTACCTAGCTAATTTATATGAGTAACAGATGACAATACCATAACAGAATGCGGACATAGTCTTGATTATACAGAATAACTGGCTTAAGTTTGAATTTAATAAGATAAAGCTGAGTTTGGCAGGAAAACTCGAAAATCCTTATGAATCCTAGAATAAGAGATTACAAACATTAGCAAGAAGGCTAAGAAGAGTAGACTATATTAATTCAAGCATCAAGAACAACAGTTGGTACAATCCCACCGCAAGCTTCGACTATCTCAAGTTTAAGTCTATTAATTTCTTCCTGAGCGGCTGCACTTGAGAGAGGACCATCAGAAGACATTGTTTTTCTCAATCTAGCTATTTGCTTCATAGTGCTTCGAATTTTTACATACGGCCAATGCTTTATTCCTCCCCTATGGCATATTTTCATTAGAACATTTTTGCATAGACGAACTTGTTGAGCCGCTTCTTGTTGAGGTAAATGGAAGAAGTCTCTAAGATCATCTATTGACATTGATGCAGCTCTAATATTTTGTTCAGCTCTTGATCGGTATGGATTACTAGGTATGGGGACTGAAGGATTATTATTTACAACCATGAGCTCTTTTCCTTTATTGGATATATTTTCTGTATTGGTTGGAAATGAACTATTAGGGAGTTCATTTTGATTTTTAGTCCATTCCAAACCAACACAGAGGGCCTCATAGTAGGCTGATAGGGGATCCGACACCAGGACATACCCTAAAGATTTTTGATTCAAACAATAATTTTCTAGAAAATGTTTGACATCATCTAAATTCTTCTTACCAAAGTCAAATACTTGAGGACTGAAAGAACCTCCTTGTACGTCCTGGTGAAAGACAGCGTGGCATATCATACCAATCCTCCCATGAACTTCAAGTTTATGGTATTGAAGTCCATTGGTATGAATAATCTCTCGTAGAACATGGCAGCAACCACATGAAAATGGATTAGTAGTCTCAGTCAAGGTAGAAGCAGGATTCCTTGGTTGAGAAGGTACCGTAGACTCCATAAGTTCTGCCACATTACGACACCTTTGGACAGGTCGCCTTGATGGACCTGCTTCAGATTCCTTTCTGTTAGTAGTTGTAAAAATAGAATCTTGTATCCTTGGAGGAGGAGTAGGAATGTTAATCGTTGAGGCAGATGAATGAACGTTCATACTTACGGGATTTTGGGGAAATAAAGAAGAATAAGGGTATGATGCATTGTTTGACAAATCAGACAACATGTTAGTCTGATAGTCATGAAGTAAGGCTTCAAGAAAGAAAGGGTTGAATGAATCGGAGACTGGAATAGAGTTACTTGAACCGGCCATGTTTAAGGATAATGTGGAAGGTTATAGTGAAGATTACGATCGGAGAGGAAATGAATATTTTGTGAAGTTTGAGAGAACGTGAAACATTTACTCTTTCTTTACTCGATTTATAGCTGGGCTAGCAACGTCTAGATTTTGTTAAGCAGCATCGGATTCTCATCTGTCGTTGGCTCAGAATAGTGCAGACTTTGTTGTTATGCGGAAAATTTTATGGCACCGCACCCTAGTGCACCCTAGCCACCGTTAGGGGTCGCAGTTTCCTAGACCTTTGCAGACAGAAATCACTATGGCATTAATTGCTAGCTGTGTTTTCAAGAAAATAAGTTTGGACGTTTATACGCACATTTATCTAAGAAATCTGTCTTAGATGTGCAGCTGACTCAAGATGTCGGAATTGACATTTGAAAATAGGATTTTGAAGCGTAAGCGTGCTAAGGTGATAGTAATCTTGGGAAGGGTGACTTTCTAATAATATTAGATGAACCGGAGAGAATCCGAAGATTTGAAATGATGATGAGAATAGTATCTATGATGATACTTGGTACCAGAATTAAGAGAATTGGAGTGATAGACAAACCCAGAAAATAGAATTTTTCCTGGATCACTAGTTGGCATGCTAGTACAAAGGAAGAGGTTGAATTATAGAAAATGAAATGGAGCATTTGTGAAATGTTCCCAGTTTAATGGAGCTTTGAATAGTAGGATGTATGCTAGATAAGCATGTATAAGGAAGAAGTATATTAGAGGTCTAGATAACCTTTTGAGTTTATATGTTCAAATTTCGAGGACGAAATTTATTGAACAGGGGGAGAATTGTAACATCCTGAATTTTGGACCTAAAGACTAGAAAATTAGCCTATTTTCGGAGGACTATTAGACCCTATTTTTGAAAATAAATTATAACTCAAAATCCTTGAACTAAGTAGTAAACAACTGCACATATTATGAATCAGTGAATTTTTGTCTCGAAGATGGTGTCACCCGAAGTAATTTCTGTTACCGGCAGTGTCCGACTTAAAATCTTTGACAGATTATGAAATACCCTGAATGAGGTCAAAAATTCAGTTGACCCAGATATTTTTAAAGAGGAAGAATAGAGCTTCAAGGCTGTGCTTCCGGATTTTTGAAATTTTGCAAAAGATCACGCGATCAGAACACCGAACAAGGGATTTTATCAGTAAAAAAAAAACACTATTTAAATTATTAAAATAATAAAAAAAAACAGCCACGAGGTGCACCTCGTGTGCCTTTTTTTTATTTTTTTAATATTTTGAAAAATTACGCAAATGACCCAAAAACAAGAAATTACACTTAAGGACCCATTTTCCAACACTATAAATAGAGGCCTCATTTCTTCATTTTCTTCACACCAAACTCAGATCACAATGGTTGAGTTTAAGAGAAGAGTGAGGATTCTTAGAGTTAGAGGGAGAATTTAGAGTAAAGTTCTCGGAGCTGGAGAGAAGGAGTAAGAACTTCAAGGGTAAGTTCTTTGGTTTCTAGTCTTAAGATTTGGTAGTTTCTTTTGGTAATTATAGTAGAAATGCCAGATAGAGTTTTTTCTGAGTATGCTCTGTGGCTGCAGCTTAGTCTGATCTGTCACATCAGAAAAGAATTATTCTTGGGCAGTAATGTTATTTACCAATACAGTAAATACTATTTACCAAACAGTAAAAATTATTTACCGTCACGGTAAAAATATTTTTACTGGTACTATTCACATGAATAGTGAATACTATTCACATGAATAGTAAATCTTCAACGTAGAATTCCACAAGTATTGCAAAATTAATGGTCACTGATAAAAATGATATTATAGGATATCCGAGGATTCCGGAGTCAGATTCGAAGGAAGTCCGTATACGTGAATAGTGCCGTATACGTGAATAGTATCGTATACATGAATAGTAAATTACTATTCACACCGAACGGAGGTACGGACGCGTATTGTAACCTTAACTCTGATGCTTATGGTATGCTTATATGTGATAGATAGTCTGAAATTCTGTTTTTTTGAAAATTGATCATACACATACAACTTGATACGGGTTATAGTCTTGATAACGCCGTTATGTTTTCCTAGCGCTGAGGACACGGATGTACACCGTGGCACTGGTGAATAGTGCAGACTATAATAACATGCATATTGCAGTGGCTGTGTTATGTTATTATGTGAATATATGAATAATGTATGTGATTATTGCTGTTTTGACATGAATATCTGTCATACATATTTGATACATAAGCATGAGGTTAACCGTTACCTGAGGTTCAATGGGTATTGAACCTCAGCTCTTACTGTAGCTTCAGGATTTTCGGAGTGAACAGAAACAGAAACAAGGGTAAGCAGCAGGCAGAAGGACTAGCTGGAGAAAGTCCTGTAGATATGTATAGTCTTTCGAACTCTTTGTATCAACAAACCAGTACACTACAGTGGTTGAATATCAGTTACTTTGTATTTAAAATCATTTCGTTGCTCAACTCTGGTTAAATTATTTTGAACTCTGATCAAATAATTTCGAAAATGCTTTAGAAAAGTTGGGGTGTTACACTAATGTTATTTTCTTGATACATTCATCAGCCTCTGATATTATTTTCTAGTTAAATCCAACACCCTAATTTGATCTATGGTTTACGGTACTTGATGCACTTTGAATAAGATTAGTGTGTTTGGGAGAATCAAAATAATAATACTCCTCTGGTCCTAAACATTCTAATTTAGAAGTGGATTTTGATCACGAATGTGAGATTTTTTTTTTAATTTTATCTGTTATATTTATCATTTTTTAAATTAATTGGTTTAACTTATAAACTAACATACAATTTAATATTACACATAAGTATTCTAGATAGAGATAATGTCTCAAATATAATGATTAAGTAAGTTATTTAGTTTTCTTAAACTACTTAAATTTAACAAATAGATCTTTTATTAAGAATAAGAGGAGTACATTTGTAATAGGTTGGATAGCTAATATTAGGATGCTGCATGCCTGTATGTCACTTTGCTAAGAATATTCATATATGAAACAAATAAAGTTTAAAATTTATTGTAGACAATTTCAAGATTTGGAATTTCAACTGCACAAAAGTTATAATTTAGAAATTCAAATACGAGGGGAAAAATTCAATTTTAGAAAGTACAGTCTAAAATTTGTATCCAAAACTTTGAATATGTATTATTTTTTCCATGAAGAATCCTAGAAGCAGTGGGGATGATCAAGAAGTAGTTATCAGAAGATATGGAAATCTGGATGTGATGGGACTCACAGTCGAGCACGCTTCATCCAATTCCATCGCCAAAATACTTATTAAACATAATTTCCAATACTCTTCACATATCTTTCCTCGCCGGCGTGAGGGCTAACGGACATGCCGGGAGTGAGAGAGAGAGAGATTGCTCAGGTGAGAAGATAGCTGTATTTATGTTTTTCTCATATATTTCATGGGTGCTCTTCAATGTCTCCTCTGTTTGCCATATCAATTAATCAATGAACTTTCTTTTCTCTCTGGGCCCTGACCCCACCCCACATTCATTTCTCTTCTTCAATTCCTTTTTTAATTTATCTCTCTTTTTAAATTTTGTTCCATTCCCCCTCAGCGTTTATATTTTAAGCATCATTGATGGATGG
The DNA here is from genome assembly GCA_034222035.1 of Acacia crassicarpa. NCBI lineage: Eukaryota > Viridiplantae > Streptophyta > Magnoliopsida > Fabales > Fabaceae > Acacia > Acacia crassicarpa. The sequence goes on from JAWXYG010000003.1 coordinate 12,360,235, forward strand.
GTTATGATTGAGATAATAGAACAAGCACTATACTCTATCAAATCTTTGGTATAGAGTACCAACTAACAATTCTCATAAATCAATAAAAACAGTTAAATTTATTATATTTATCCTAAAATTTGAATAATTTTCAATATTACCCTCATTAATTATACTAATCTTTAATAATAAAAAGGAGCAAATGCATTTATTACTTAGTGCCTTATAATTATAATAAGGATTAGAGGGAAATAGAACTGATCTAGCCAGTTGTTGTGAGTCTTTTAGGTTGTAGATGTATAGGGGTGACACATTTATCTACAACGTTAAAGATAACCCTAGACATATGCGGAGTAGCTTGTTTATCTTGTTTGCTGCTTGCTGACACATTAATAGCAATGACGGGTTTTAGGTTTCAGAACATACACATTCAATTCGCCCTTATCTGTCACATTATTTGTCTGATTAGGCCTTTGCTAGGGACTCCTTATTACGTCATTTGGCCCCTAGGCCCTAGCTAAGTCCCTTGTGCTCATGTGTGAATTAGGAGTACCTTAATATGCACATAGAGAGAATAAAACTGAGAGGGAAGGCCTGCATTATGACGCCGATGATTGAAAAGTCGAATGTTGCTATAGCTAGCTATAACCTAGAAGACAACGTAACGATGTTTAATTTGTAGCCTCTAAGCACGTTAAATCATTGAAGCTAGATAAGAATTCTGTAATTAATATGACATACATGATCTATACATCATGCATGCAGTTATAGAAAGTAAGAAGTGTCTTTCACACAGTTGAGGGATGAGGACCCAGTGATTAAACGCTAGAAAGTTGGTTTGGGAAATGACATGTTTGTTTAAGTACGGAGAGAGATGTTGGTTGAGGGTGAGGTAGATGCGAAAATTGACACATGAGAGGGGGGAAATGGACGCATTTGGAGAGGAAAGTCCAAAAAATGAAGCTCTGATGAAACTTGCAATTACTGCTCACCTATATGTCACACACTCGTACCACCCACCCTGCCACACAAGTGACCCCTCATTCACTCAGAGAGATAATGAGAGAGCCTGTGCGTTTGTGTTGTGTGTATAATAATTAATTGTGTAGTGTTTGGATGTGTGAGTCAGTGTGTGATTTATTTATATATAGTGATTTTGTTTGATGGAAATTGAAATGAGGGATGATTGGGGACACGGAGATGTCGTGCCTCCATATTGAAAGCCCTAATAAATGGAGCAATGAAAGCTTGGATCAAAATGGAGCAATCACTCTGTCCTTATCGTTATAGCTACCCTCTGCTTGGTCCTGTCATCCCCTCTCCTCCATCTCATTGTGCATTTTGTTCTCTTCACTTGCTTCCTCATCAGACCTCCATAAGTTTCAAACTTGGATATATAATCAATTCCATTATATTACTATAACTCATCCAATTCATCCTGTAAAATTGAAACTATGACACACTCACACACACGTAGAAAGATAATAAAGAAGAGGGAGTGACACTTGAGACTTTCACTTTTGTTCCAAGCTAAAATAAATAGCTTAACCGCCCACTGCCCATGGACTCACCTCAAGCTTAGCTTTGTGATTAGTACTCTAACATCTCAAAGTGGCTTCACAAATAGAGGAGTGAAGAATAATAGAGGCTTTTTTGGATAGAATCTAACAAGTATGGATGTAATATACACACACACACACACACACACACACACAATGCTTCATTTCATGGGCACAACATCGATATTCCCATATTTGTCTGTCTTTTCTTTATATTACGGCTTTTGCTTTGAAGTTTGAACAGTGACATTGATGCTGCCCTTTTTGTTTCTGGTTTAATTCCCTATAAGGAGGGTAACTTAACTTCTCCTCAAAATTCTCCCAACTGTCATCTCTTCCAGCTTCTATATACATCTGAATCTAATGGGCCTACTCAGATTTCTGAATCTTCATATCAGACACATGTAATTACTCTTCTTTTTTGTGTGCGCCCGCCCTGTGTGTGTGCCAACTCTTTGAATTAATTCATAATGTTCCCCACACTGAATATTTAAAATTATTATACATGTATGGGTGAAGAGTCCCACGTTGGGAAGGTTACCTTAGCTAGAAAGAAGGGTTTTCTAAGACCTTAGATCTTTCAATTCCAACCGTTAATTTTGGAGGCAGGTGTGGCCTGATTCTCTCGACGACTACCTATACTTGTTACACCAGCGTTTTGAGGTTACCTTGAAAAGGGCCTTATCAGGCTTATATATCAGATGCCACCACTTAAGATTATTTATAAGTGAATATAATTTAACAGTAACACTTAAGTTTCTTTCTTTCTTTTATTATTATTATTTTTTTTTTTTTTTTGAATGAATCAACAAGAGGGAATAGTTTGAGTACATGGGGTAGGTAATCGAAAGGGTAGGTACAAATAAAGGAGTAATGTAAGACTGGAAGAAAGCTAAGGGATGGAAGAGTAAAGATGAAAGTGGCAGAATGGGTTCAGTGTATATATTTAATTTGAGTGGGCACACCCAAATTACACCTTACTGATATAGCCATGAGATATTCATGACATCCCCTGGTAGTATTAATTAACTATATACGTATGCATGTATTCAACTTTAAATATTTCATTCTCCATTAATGATTATCTAAATTTAAAATATAGTGAAGCAACAGACCGTACATTTTACAAAATAAATGGAGAGCATGTATTTAGACACAGAGAGAGAAAGATGAAGTAATATGAGTACCTGCTAGGTAATTGTGAGATATATACAGAGATCTCATACAGCTACGTACCACTTATTTATTTCTGTTAGAATGCACTTTCTTCATTCACTACAATATAAGCAGAAAGACCAAATTAAAGGATCAGAACAGGGGTATTAATAATGAATGGTATTTGTGATGTGTCACTCTCTCTCCAAATAACAAAATATTTATTCTTCCGTTTTAATTATATGAATTATTTACTAGGATTTGGAAAAATTAAAGAGAGAAATTAAATTAGTTAATTATAATTAATTTCTAAAAATACCCCAGCTGAAAATTAAAAATTACATCAAGACAAAAAGTAGAATAATCGCTCGTGTATTTTTAAATAGCAACATCGTCAGATACGGGAGAAGAACTTTATGGACAACGAACACTTCGGTGCGTTTAGAGAAGCAAAAAGTAAATAATGGCTCGTCCAGTGAAATTGTTTTGCTGGCTTGAACTTATTTCGAAAATATCTAAAGCATGGGCAATAGAAGGCTGGTCCTCATTTCTTATAATAGGCCAAAAGAATTATTTTAATGGAATATTAAAATTATTTTATCTAAAACAAAAAATAAAGTAGAACGTCTCACTTGATAAAGCGTGTTGTTAAATTAATCATTGTGGAGAAAGTAATATTAGTAGGAGTGATATGAGAAAATATGACAAAAATTGCTCAAAATTATTTTATGAAATAAAAAAGTATAATTGAGGTGTATATGATATTAATGAGTTGTAAACATTATTTACTTTATAATATATAGGTGTATTATTAAATTATTATTGTCTTTAATTATTATTGAGAAAGTATCAATAAGGGTATTTTATGAAAAAAAAAATTAACAAAATTTAAAAGTTGGTCTTATAATTAGAACCAAAACTAACTTTAAAATGTGTTCCTATAATTAGGATCAGATGCAGTAATAATGATTATTTCCACTGGTGGATGCATATCTACTACGTACCTCCGGTCCTAATTATAGAAACACTTTTTTAGTATAATTTGTACTATAAAAATGTTGCTATAATTAGGACCATATGAAGTAATCTTAAGAGCTTACTAAGAGGAGCAAAATAACTAACACAGAAAAATATACGTAGATCAATATATATATATATATATATAATGGGCTTATGATATGTGCAGTGATTGCAGGTAAGGATTTTTACAGTGAGGTTGATACTGCACTATTTTGATTCATAATTCCTAAATTGGACTTATTTGATTTATTGTTGCGATTAAAGAATAGAGAATCTGGTAATTGACTCCTAATTCCTATATGGAAATAAATCACCGCAATCTTCATTTGCCTGTTTGCTGGAAATCACAATCAACATTGTCTCAATAAATCATCACGATTGGTAATTGATTCCTAATCCTACATGGAAATAAATCACCGCAATCTTCATTTGCCTATTTGCTGAAAATCACAATCAATATCGTCTCAATAAATCATCGCGATTTTTTGATATTATAGCTATTACGCTTTTTTTTTTCCAACGATATAGCACAAAACGGTGTAGTATCAACCTCATTGCAAAAACTCTTACCTACAATCACTCACTGCACACATCATTCCCCATATATAATATTCAACACACTAACTTTCTCCATTACTCAATTAATTTAGGAAAAATGATACTAAAGTTTCAATTAAGAAAAATAATATTAGGAAAGTCTCATAACTTGCCAATAACAAATAGAAGAGTTACTTGGGACTTTTCTAATACTCCCTCCGGTCCTAATTATAAGACATATTTAATTGATTTTGGGGAGATTAAGGAAATGAGTTAAATTAGTTAATTTTACTCATTTTCCTAAAATGCCTTTATATAAATTTAAAATAACAAAATTAAAAGTGAACTAACAACACCTACCACATATCTCTCTCACCTAGAATTTTCTTTTTCACATGTTTTCTAATTGAAATAATGGTCCGATTATATATACATGTGTGTGTGTAGATACACACATATATATGCTATGAGTGTGTGGATATATCTACACACACACATATATATATATATTGACAGTTACACACACATATATGTGTCTGTCTCTGTGTGTGTATGTCTATATGTATTTGTGTGTAAACACACAAACATGTATATAAACATATACACACACATCTGTATGTGTATTTATATATGTGTATATCTATATACATGCATTGGTAAATTAACGTCAGTTGATTAATAAATAAATTAAAATTTAACAATTTAAAAGTTTTATTAACCGGAAGAGTCTATGTACTCTTATACATATACTTACCGAAAATCAAATACACTTGAAAGAATGAAATTGAGGTATTTTAGTAAGAAATTTATAAAAATTAAAATCTTGTTTTATAATTAGGACCAAAACCAACTCCTAAATGTTGTCTTATAATTGAAAGTCGGAGGGAGTATTATTTTTATTAGTTGGGATCTCAATATCATTTTCTCATTCATTTACTATATCTTCAACATATTCCCTACTCAGCCTCATATAGAAATAGAACCCTTAGAACCCTCTCTTTCTTCTCGTTGCTCACTCTCTCTCCACCTCTAACGGCTCTCTCGTAGAGTTGAGTCATTTTCTCTGCTCTTAGTCTGATACTGCCTCTGTTTTCTCTCTGCATCCAAATCCCATGGGATTCAGTGCGCTACACTAAGCTTGCTGAATAGTTTGAGAGCGACATCTTGTTTACTCCTCTCTCTTTATCCTAACTATCCCCATTAATCCCTCTCTATCCTTATCTCTCACGCAGCTTTCAACTTAATTAGACCCCCAAAAGAACCTTAGCTTCAGCTGAGATCATGGACGACGGCTTCTCTGATATTTTCGAAGACAGAGACTTAGACTTGGGTGGAGACGACCTGCTTGCTATTTTGGACTCCCTCGAGGACTTCACCAATTTCCCTCCCGTTGAAGAATCCCTTGCCGTTACCTCAAAAACCAGAGGCAACAAGAGACAGAAGCTTTCAGAGTCATCATCTGAAGAACCTAAGATATCTCATATCACTGTGGAGCGCAACCGAAGAAAGCAAATGAACGAGCACTTGTCCGTCTTGAGGTCCCTCATGCCTTGCTTCTATGTCAAACGAGTAAGTAGTCCATCTTAACTCTGCTTTCCACCTTCATCAATAGAACGCATGCTTGGCTTTCTTCCAAATTAAGAAAAATCAGTGGACTTTTATGGGATGCATAGTCTAATTAAATTATTTTGAAATATTTATATTTATTATTTTTCCTCTAAATTAATTGGTCTAATTTATAAATTGATATATAATTTAATATTATACAATATATATTATTTAATTAAGTGCTTTATTTAGCTTTTCTAATCACTTAGAAAAAAGTCAATTAGGCCTGTGAAGTAAATAACTTACTCATTCCTTATTAGGGTGATCAAGCATCAATAATAGGAGGAGTGGTAGAGTACATCAACGAGTTGCAGCAACTTCTGCAATCCCTAGAGGCCAAGAAACAGAGAAAGGTGTATAATGAAGTTCTGAGCCCTAGGCCGGTGTCAAGTCCGAGGCCTTCGCCAAGAGTGATGCCGCCGGTGAGCCCTAGGCTAAACCTACCCATTAGCCCAGGCACACCACAGCCAGGTAGCCCCTACAAGCCCCAACAACCCAGACTGTCCACCTCTCTAGAACCTTCTCCCACATCTTCTGCTTCTTCCTCCATCAACGACAACATCAACGACCTCATCGCAAACTCCAAGTCCTCCATCGCCGACGTCGAGGTTAAGTTCTCAGGGCCCCACGTACTCTTGAAAACCCTATCTCCTCCAATCCCTGGACAAGCGTTAAAAATCATCTCCGCCCTTGAAGATCTGGCCCTCGAAATCCTTCAGGTCACCATCACCACTGCTGAACAAGGCGTACTTAATTCATTCACCATCAAGGTACGTATAAATATCTTATGATTAAGCTTTGAATTACTGCGATATGAGATATTGGCTCAAGTATGGTGGTAGTAATAAAGAGTATAATAGTAGATGTTTTGTGACAGTACGTACATGCACACTGATCACTGAACAGTATATTATTTACTGCATGTGCCTGGCCTGGGTTGTCAGAAATCTGTGATGAGGTCATTGGGATATCTAAAAAGATTGCGTTTAAGGCTCTAATGCTGTTACACACAGTCATGTGTTTTAAATACTGATAATGCAGGATTCAACTCACCAAACTTTTTTGTATATTATTGAAGTGTTCTTGAATTTATTGGTCTACTAATTATGAAGATTTGATTCTTATTATGTAGATTGGAGTAGAATGTCAGCTCAGTGCTGAGGATCTGGCTCAACAGGTCCAGCAAACTTTCTCGCCACATGGGATTCCCTCGTGACTTCTTAGGGAATCAAGGTAACACGCAGTACTAGACACAAACTCGTTAATATTACTAAATAAATTTTAAATATGTCAAATTTATCCCTTTTTTTTGTTCACGTATTTAAAATTTATTTAATACTGTATTATTTAACGAGTTTGTATTGTGTCTGATATTACATTCTGGCTAGTCCCATCGATCCCTCTCATTGGATCAATAGTAGTGCGTATATAGATAGCTGCACAGCCATTAATTTACTAGCATTTTCTTGTTACTGCGGACTCTTGTAATTGGTCAAGAGGGGTGTTAGATTTAGTTCTTGTAATTGACTGCTGTCAAGTTTGAAATTTAGTTTATGAATTCAATTTTCATTTAATTTCCCAGAAATAAGACCAAGCAAATACTATTCATTAATTATATTTTAGCAAAAATTGGAGTGGGAAAATGATCATTCTCTCCGTCAAATGAGAGAACTGGTTGTCTTCCTAAATGAAAGCCTTCAGACTCGTTAATCTTATGTCTGCTTGTACTGCACATAACTATTGGGAATGACCTAAATATTTAGACACGCACTGTTAATATCATAACATTTATGTGTCGGTTTGAATACAGGAATGGACAAAAGTTATGGGTTTGGGAATCTTTTCAAGTACTGGCCATGATAAAAATAATGCATCTTTGTAGTTTGATACCTACTCTCTAACATAACAAGATTCATAGTCTACGTTTAATATTTATTTAGAATTTTATACTCTCATCAATCAATTTAATAATTAATATGTCAAAAGAACAGGGAAATTAAAGGGTGAAAAAAACAACAATTCTCAGAATGGGCCAACTACATTAATTAATCATTAAATTGTACACGCACACAACTACCATTTTACGAACATTGTTCAAAAATAGGCCATCTCTTCTTTTCATCAATGAAATAAATGCCGGATCTCCGTCACTATCTGTCCCCAAAAAATGACCCACCATGTTTCTCCATTAAAATGTTTTGAGAAAGCTACACCTGGGAAATGGTCCTCTTTTGCTTAGAAAACCCACTAACCTAATTTTTACCATTAATTTATTATGTTCTGCCATTTTAGGACTCATTTCATTATGATTTAAAGAACATTAATTTAAGAGGAGAATATAATTAATGACAATGCCTCAGCAAAAACTATTTCCCAACATAGGGTTTGAACTTTGAAGTGAAGGGGGAAAAAAACAAACACTTGTGTTCAGAAAAGGTTTTACTTGAATTAACACTGGGAAACCGAGTTTTTTTTTTTTTTTTCAAAAACTGGAAGTTGAAACGTGAGCAAGCGCAATACCATCTGAGCGACATCCCCTGCTTCTATTAAAAAACCAAGTTTGTCAAGGAGGGCCACTCTGGAGAATTGAGATTCTATGTGAGCCCACATTAATTGATGAAGACTGTATTTTGGGCCTAAAACATGTAATCCCCGATCATGTCAAGACTGGACCATTATCTCTCATTTAGTTTATGATCCAGCTATATTTTGCCTACAAGGAAGAATTTTGTTTTTGAATCAAAGAATTGTTTTGCTGTTACAGGCTCTGTATCTTTAAGCCGCAAGTGGGAAACTCCTCATGAAAACTTCATTAAATTAAATATGGTTCTGTATTGCCCACTAGTTAATTTACCTCTGTTTATGGCCTAGGCCTCCTTGTATACTCAAAAAGGAGCAGTTCTTTTTGCATGAAAATCTGTATACCATCAATAACAAAAGTCTACAAACCATAACAGACATCAAAAATAAAATCTATAGCACTATTCTCCTGTCCTTCATCAATAACCAACTCTTAATGGCGAGGTGGTGGTTGATCAAGGAGGCTGAAATTCCCTACTAAATTATGAGCAAGTTTAGCTAAACTATCCCCTATGCTAATGGACTCTCTAGAAACTTTACGAATTACAATATTCCAATCTCGATATATGGTATACAGGTGGTCAAGACATATATAAAGAAATGTTATTATTTCTCTTCCTTCTAGAAACAAATACAACTGCTTGCTGCCTTTTATCATATGCTTATTATACTACAGAACTGTTTTTTCTGTTATTCTGAATATGGAAAAGTAATTAGAAGAGTCGGTGGTTATCGAAGGTGAAGTTGTGGCCGTCATATCCGAACTGATCAAAAGGCAGGTCAAAACCAACGGTTGGGGAGTTTGCGGCGGAAGTAACGGCCGAGATTGTGTCGTTGATCTCAGGCCCAGAAGTTGCCATATTTGGCATCTCAGCCAAGGACATGTTATTGGCTGAAAAGTAGGTTATTGCCGATGTGGCTGGGGACATATAGGAAGGATAAGAAGAAGTAAGGTTTTCGGCAAAATTGCTTTCCAACATGGAGGAGCTTGTAAACATTTGGTTTTGGTGATTCAAAATGGAGGAAGTTGAACCTAAAATAAGTGAGGTAAACGATGATTGCTGTGGATCGGGAATATCTAGGTTGTCGGTTTGGACTCTGAGGCCAGCTCGAAGGTTGACAAGTAGCTGTTCCTGATGAGGATCTGCAGCGTTTGGATGATTCAGTTCATGGGTTTCTTGAGGGCCAGATGGAGGAACCGCAATGTATGAGGACTGTGCACAGGTGTGCTTCCCTCTGTAGGTGATTTCAAATATATTGGGGTCTTCATCAGATCTTTGCACTTGCTTCGTGGCCAAGCATCCCTGAACATTTCTATGGGTGCATCTGTAATAGCCTCTGCATTTACACCAAATGCAGTACTATAATTATTAGCCACAAATGACCCACATATATATAAATAGTTGATCAATAAAGATTATATATATACAAGTATACCTGGGAAACTTGGCTCCCAGAATATCTTTCTGGCCATATTTTCTCCAGCTATATCCATCGTCAAGAGTGCCTTCCACTGCCATCCCTGGGCTAACTCTGATCTGCTTTGTCCACCTTGGCATGCTTCTTCTGAGATAGGTACAAGAAAGAAGTTCATAGAGATCTATCAGAAAATGTTCCTTTAAGTTGGAGAGAGATATGTGTTAACATTAAGTACCTATTTCTGGAGGCATTCTGGTCTTGGAAATCTCTGTCGGAGTCTTCGCTGCGAGGACTGCCACTAAAAGGTGGTGACTCAGAAGTTGGGAGTCCGACCCGAGTGGGGTTTGACGGTTCACCCACCGACGACGACCCACCATGGAAGTTTACCGTAGCGAGTGCCCTTTCAAATGCGGCTATGATGCTCTGGATCAAGAAGTCGGGGGTTTCTTGGGAAGACGACGGCGCGTGGAGGCACATCTGAAGTCGCCTCGCCAGCTCCCTGCCTTGTATGAGCTCATTGATAAGCCTACTTTCCCACTCTCCCATGTTGACCTTGTCCATTATGAATCAACGATAGACTTAAAGTTATACCCTAAATAATTGGTGGAAGAATTTGAAGGTCGTCGTCAAAGACAGGGCTTTTGCAGACGCATGTCAGAGAGAAGGCCAAAACAGGGGATGAACAGAGACAAAGACGCAAGCCAAATATTTGAAGTTGGGTTTTGAGACGTAGGTAGGATTTTTGTGTGGGTGGATCTGAAGATGATTCAAAATGATTATAATAAGTTGAAGGTAGAGAATGAAGGAGAGTTCTGTGAGATTTTAAAGGGCGAGTGATGAAGGGGAAGTTTGACTGAGGAAAATGGAGAGTTGAAATTCAAAAGGGAAGAAGGGTGGGACTGGTCTTTGGTCATAGAAAGGGTTCAAAGGATGAAGGATGAGAAGTCTGATTGCTGACCACTTCTATTATGCACAAAGCTTCCTTGTGATTGGCCCTTGATAATTTAAATCAGGGGAATCTCAGTTAGCCCTGAAAATATGATATAATTTCAGTCAACGCTCAGTTCACCCCATGGGTTAAAATAAAAATGAAGTTTTTGGGTGAAAATATAATGATACTTTTATTTTATTTATCTTATAAATTGTTTTATTTGTTATGTTAATGACTAAATGTCGGTATTTATCTTGTAAATGGTCAAAATGTTCTAATTCTTTAGGTCTTTTTATATTCTTTTATTTATCTTGTAAATGTCTTTATTTGTTTAGTAAATGTTTATATTTGTCTTATAAATTTTTATATTTATCTTATAGATAACTAAAATGTTTTTAATTCTCTGGATTTTTTTAATCTCTTTATTTATCTTGTAAATACCTTTATTAATTTGTAAATACTCTCCTTTTTTAAAAAAAAAAAAAAGTATCATTATCTTTTCCTCTATAAAATTTAATTTCAGGGTTAAAAAACTTCAGAAAGTTTTAGGGTTACTTTTAAAAAATATGTCACGTGGTTATGAATGAAATTTTCCCTTTTAATTAATTTACCGGGAAAAAAAGTGAATAGAAGGATGGGAAAAACGAAGACCAAGAATCTTCAAAATAAAATAATTTAGGTTTCGACCAAAAAAATAAAATAAAATAATTTAGGAGCTTCCGCGTCGGTACTGTTTCTGCATTTCCAAGTTCCAACGTGGCTGTCCCTTGATGAGACCAACCTGTGACGTTTCTCCCCTACGTCATCATCTCCCTTCTATTTTTTTTTTTCTTTTGTATTCTAAGAGATAGTCAAGGACAGAGCCAGGTTTGTGGGTGTACAAGTAGTGGTGGGATTCGAGGATTCGCCCCCGAAAATTTTTTTTAAGGAAAGCTTTAAACGCATTTAATCGTCCTCAGGCATTTCAAACCTTGAATCGTTTACTGCTATTATAATAGTACTATATGCATCATAATCGTCCTCAAGCATTTCAAACCTTTAAATGTCCCTTTTTCAAATAACAAGGGGAGAGTTAACATTTTTCAAATAACAAGGGGAGCTATAAGGAGCATGATCTATCCCCTTGCAAGCAAAAAGAGATACCCATGAACTCCTTTATCATTGAATCTGTGCAGAATTAAAATGACTCTTGAATGTATAGCTTCATTCCTCTTTATCCAAACCAGATTGAGAAAAATAATGTTTCGATTGACAATATTAGTGTCCTGATTTTCTAACAGAGAATAGATCATATGTCTGGGCAAGAGTGAGCTGGAAAATAGAATTGGGAACAGACTTGGAAAATAGAAATTGTGGTGAGATCTTCGAGCGCCTGAGTGAGCTGGTGCCAGAGCAGAGACGGAGACACCGACGACGGAGGGAAATTTTGGAGCCGAGAGCGCGAGGACGGATCTTTGGAGCTGAGAGCGCAAGGACAGATCAAATACGAGTGGGTGAGAGTCGAGAGGTTTGGGCGACGGCGATTTGGGGATTGATGGTGAGAGTCGAGAGGTTTGGGGGTGAGACTGTGAGAGTGAGAATTGAGAGGTTTGGGGCTGGGGGGACGGGGATTTGGGGAGGTTTGGGCGACGCCGCGACGGGGATTTGGGGGTGACGCAGAGTCGCAGACGGACAGGTTTGGGGCTGGGGGGACGGGGATTTCAGATTTGGGGATTGAAAAAAAAAAGAAAAAGAAAGATGAGGCCATAAGGGTATTCGAACGGGGGACTTGTAGCTGCCTCTGGATTGCCTTAATCAACTATCCCAATTAGACAAATTGTAATAGAAGTCCTTTACTAAGTATATATTTTTCAAATTTTTCTGTCTGCACTTGCTCATATGGGCACTAGTGTGCCTCCGTCCCTGGAGGCAGTACTAGGTATCTCAGCTGCTATTTTGTTTTGCCTTGGGAGTGGTAGTACATAGATTATCATACGCTTCCATGTCTTTCCGTTGTGTGTTTGAATTAATTTTTAAATAATAGATTTTATGATTTTAATTTTTGACAAAAATTTTATCTCAACTTATTTAAAAAAGGTTAAGTAGTAAATCTTTCCCTAAAGTACACGCTCAGAAGTAATAAGTAATGTTGCTCTAAAAAATTTTTTAGTCTCAATGTCGCCTTTGAAATATCAAAGCATTACAATGTTACCCTCTCCATTAACCACGTTAATTTCCACCATTAAAAAGCCACGTCACACTCCTATATGGCACTCAAATTGCCACCTACTTCTTCCACCCTCTCCCCTCCTATTCACCTCATTGTCTATCTTCTTTCCTCCCTCTCCTTCCTCTAGCGTTCACCGACTTTTCCTCAACTCAGATCTCACTGTCCTTCATCCACTCCCTTCTCCCTCACAGTCGACGCCTCCTCCCTCACCGTGAATGCTGGCAACGGCTTCGTCGGCCCTTGCTTACCCCACTACTAGCTTAGATCGATGACGCCGATCTTCAATCTCCCCATCTCAGGTAGCAAAGCTCTCGTCTTCCTTAGATCTTGCCATCTCAGCTCAGATCTTGTCAATTTTTCATTATTCATTTTTCTGGGTTTTTCATTGCTCAGCTCAGATCGATGATGCTAGTCTTCAATCTTGCCATCTCAGCTCAAATCTCGTCGATTTTGCAATTCCATCGGGACCTCCACCATGTGCATGTAGATTTGAGACATTATGAGAGGAAGAGGGAGGATATGAGATCTAAGTTAAATTTTTGGGTTTTCTTCTTCCTCTGACCCACAGATCTTTTGAATGCGTTTTATGTTTTATGATTATAGGTCTTGAGGTGATTGTGTGCGCCTTTGTTTTCTTAAGGGAAGGTCTGGTAGAGGCGCAGATCATATGGCCAAGGTGTTGGGTAAGGGAGATGATCATGATCAATCATGCTCGCAGCCAAAATGAATGCAATGTAAGGGATGAAGATTGCCGTGACCTTGAAAAATCCGATCGGGAGACAGAAGAAAATGCCAACTGTCGTGGCAGCCACCGTGATGAGCATATGGATTTCTTGATTATAGATTTAGTTCATTTTTTGTTGAATTCTGGATTTCTTGATTATTGCTTTTGGTGACGATGAACACTGAAGAAAGGAGAGGGAGGAAAGAAGATATATAGATGATGAGGTGGATAGGAGGGAAGAAGTAGGTGGCAATGAGGTGACGGTTTGAGTACCATGTAGGAGTGTGGCATGGCTTGTTAATAGTGGAAACATGGTAGTGAAAGCGTAGTTTTTACGTAAAAACGGAAGGAGAATAAAAAACCGTAAAACGTAAAATCGTAAAATAAAACGGAGTTTTTACTTGCATATGTATATAAGGTATCTGCCTTCATACACACATATACTGATCAATGCAATATCAATCAAAATGTCTAATATTGTCATTGATCAAACCATATTTTTTATATGATTTTACATGATTAAATTGGGATTTTTAATGCATTTTCTGGGACATTATTATATGATTAAATACTAAGTTGAGTTAGGAACATTTGTATTGAATTAAGTGTAATTAGGGGTAAAATGATCTTTATTTATTAATTACAGAAAAGGACCCAGATGTTTTTGAAATTTCAGTTTTGCCCCAAAATAGTTTGAAAATTCTCACTTTAGTCCCTCTCCAGAACTTTTAAAACTTTCACTGAAGTCCCTTAGTAAACTCGGCGCTTTTTGCAAAAACGTTGCGTTTTTATGCTTTAAAGCGGCGCTTTTTACGCTTTTACCCCGGATGCGTTTTTTCCACCACGTAACACGTTTTACCCGAAAAAAAGCGTAAAAGCGGCGTTTTTTGCGCCTTAAGCGCGATTTTGACTACCATGAGTGGAAATTAACGGGGTTAATGGGGAGAGCAACATTATTACGTTTTGATACTTGGAGGGCAACATTGAGACTAAAAAAACTTCCAAAGCAATATTGTTCCTAGATGTATACTTCTGAAGCAGATTTGCTACTTAACCCTTAAAATAATAATAATAATAATAATTAAAAGTTGCACATTTTTTATTAGTTCAAGACTAGCTAAAGTATTCTTTACCTTAACTTTTAGTTTAGTTCCTTAATCTTAAATCGGTAAGTCTTATTTAACCAAAAAAAAGAAAAAGTTAACTCAACAAATTAAATAATAACTCTGTAGCTAAATAAATCATTCTTAAATATTTTATGATAAAAAAATTATTGTATATTCCAACAGTGGCACCTCACGATCACATTTAACCATTTGAAAAATAATACTACCTCCGGTCCTAATTATAAGAGCTAGTTGACTTTCTTTGGAGAGATTAAGGAGGCTAAATAAGTTACTTAATCATTTTATTTGTTGTGTATTTTTAAATTATATATTAGTTTATTAGTCAAACTAATTAGTTTGAAGAAAAAATAAAAATAAAAATACTCTAAAGTAATTTAATTATCTTCCTTAACATCTCCAAAAAAGTCAACTAGCTCTTATAATTAGGACCGGAGGGAATAGTACTTAATTTAATTTTAACTCTCACATTTAAATTTGTTAAGTGAGCATTTTCTTAGGGAAAAAGTCAACATTTTCTATTAATAAGACTTATCATATGTGTTAAGATTAAGAGACTAAAAATGTAATTTACAAGTTTAGAAGACTGATTGAAACTTAATTTATTCTTAAGAACAAAAAGGACAAAACTTACATCCAGTGCCTTATACCTAATTCTTTCAATGCACCAATTAAAATATGACACCTGGACATTTTGACACATCAGCAATTAACTCCGTTACCACGACCAGGAAACCTTCGTCTCTGTTCTTCCTTTTTCGACTGGTTGAACCCTAAGCATCTCCAGCGGCGTTCATGAGGTGGAGCTACGGTGGCGATCGTGGAGGAGAGGATAAAGCATCCTACGGCAACGGCAACGACTATTAATTTATAGGATGGCGAAAAGGATTGGTGGCCGAGGACGACGGCTCGAACTAACGGCAGCGCGATCAGCGAAGTTGGGAATGGTTGAGTGATATTATTCCTGTCAATTTGTTAATATTTTGGGTCGTCTTTGATTTCGGTGCACGAGCTATATGAAACGCTAGGAAATTTCCCCCTTTCGCAGTTCGGATCCTAGTCTAATCATAAATAGCGTTTCTGATCACTGTGTGACCAAGTTTGATTCGAACTTTCGAAATCTTCATTTCGAAGATATCTCAGTGACTTAAATTTAGGTTCTCTGCCTTTTTCCCATTCACAATTGTTCTTGCGGTGCACTCCGCTATGAAGTTATGTGAGAGAAGCATGTTTGAGCTTCATCTCGAAGCATTTTGAGAACGAGATTGAAATTTACTAACTATCGGAGAGAAATTACTCTTCCCCTTGAAACGGCAACTTCGCCCGTCAAGTTCCTCTTCAGTGCCGGTCAGTAAAGAAATAATCGAATACCAGCATCAACAACAATATCTTATGACACAAACACTAGCTGTAAGGGCTTTGAGCATCTTGTGGACCTACGACAGATTTTTATTTATTTGAGCCCTGTGTTTAGTAACTCATCTAAATTTCTTTTTTATTTTTGGGTGTTAAAAATTCGAATGGATTCGATCATGGGAAAGCCTGTGTCACTGGAGATGCTTAGGACTCAACCAGTCGAAAAAGAAAGAACGGAGATGAACGGGGTTACTGGTAGCGGAGTGAATTGCTGATGTGTCAACAATGTCCAGGTGTCATATTTTGATTGGTGAGCTGGTGTGAAAAAAAAACGCCGACCATTTATTTCGCAAGAACGGTGAAGTTAATTAGGACAAAATAACAGTACGCGTGAATTTACGTGAATTTGAATTATTGACTACTATATTTAAATTGAACACTTGATAATTAACAAACTATATCCCGCCACGTGAAAAACAGTAATGATTCGATTTTCAGATACATTGCATCATCGCCCCTTTCAACGTAGCATGGAACTGAAATTGACAGCTTCTTAATTCTTTTAATAAAACTTTAAACACGAGCATCAAACAACATGGGACTTCCGAACAAAAAAAAAAACAACAACATGGGACTTATATAATACTCCCTCCTTCGACCAAAAAAAAAATATATAATACTCCTTCCGGTCCTAATTATAAGAGCTAGTTGACTTTTTTGGAGAAGTTAAGGAAGCTAATTAAATTACTTTGGAGTATTTTTATTTTTATTTTTTTCTTCAAACTAATTAGTTTAACTAATAAACTAATATATAATTTAAAAATATACAACATATGAAATGATTAAGTAACTTATTTAGCTTCCTTAATCTCTCCAAAGAAAGTCAACTAACTCTTATAATTAGGACCGGAGTTAGTATATATACACGAATCTGGATTCTGGTTGTTGTTTAATAACTGAGGTTTTTTTATTTGCACGTGTTGCTCCCTCTAAACGCGCATAGATCTCATAACTAAACGAACTTTAATTCTTTTGACTTCTTGAATAAATATTCAAATATAAAACTGAGGTTGAATCTAAAGTCTAAACCGCTCCAACTCAATGCCTCCTAATGTTGAACAAACATTTCTAATGACTCCCGCGTTTTAACTTTTTGTACGTAGTACTCACAAATCTTCAAAATTCATTTTTCTAATTTAAAAATCATGAATAATTTAGTTTTTATAATATCGCGTGGCACACAGGATCCAGTATGATTCGTTTGATTTTATTTGACATATGATTCATGTTTGGTGGGCCCTATCCTTGTGACAGCAGGCTAAGTCTCACTTTTGAAGAACTATTCAATTCTAGAAAGTTTAGACCAGTTCAGACGCAAATGATTGCCACCAAACAAGTTTGAATTGCATAGAGTTAAATTTAAACCACAGAGCCTTCTCTTTGGGTTAGTTCCCTTGATCACAGATTACAAAGGAAATCGGTGGTTTGGTATGAAAAGGGATGAGTCAGCGAGGGAAAGACTCGCCGCAACATAGCAACAGATCAGCACTCTGGGCCCTTCACGAAGGTTCCGAATCTTAGACTAAATCAAAGGGCTCCCCTGTCATTTCACCCTCAACATCCTCAAGTTTTCCAGTGTGTGTTTTTTTTTTTTATAAAGATATTACAAGATTTTTTTTGGTATAAAAGATATTACAAGATATTCTTCAAGCATGCACATTCAGGGATGAAAATGGCGTATTATAAGATAATATAATGGGCTGTTTCAAATATGAATAATTTGTTTTAAAAATTCTGAAGCTCGAAATGGAAGAAACACATATTCCTGTTCCTAAATCAACATTGGGAGCAAGTGAAAATGAACTCACGCTCACTTAATCACATTCTCGATTTGAGACGTAGGAATAGAAAAAATGGTGTGTTAGAAACTCTTCTCCAATGAATAATTGTAGGCCCGGCTCGGACGAATCTAAACCAAGTGAGCAACCAAAAAATATATATTCCTGTTCCCAAGAACGTGGCTTGAAAACTCTAGTAAGTTCGTTCTACTATGAGGAGACCGAGTGTTAGGACAGAATATTCAAATAAAACAAATAAATAATTTTTATATATGGAAGAAACGATTAGAGATATTCCTAAATGAGATAAGATATTTCAACCAATGACTATGCCCGAAGTTTCCTCCCTTCTTGCTCACGAGACTAAGACCCCTTTGACTCTGTCTCTCATACAAGTTTCAACCTTCGAGAATCACAGATCAAAGCTGAGGAACATGGCGTGGCGTGTAAGAGGCCACATACGTGTCGTTGGCATCCAAACAAGTCGTTATTCAAACATCGGCGCCTCAATACCAAACCTCAATCTATCAACAGGATTCCGTACTGACGAACTTACTTGTAATATAGATTATCTAATTAAACCAGGGCTAATAACATTGCTGCTGCAATTTTATGATTTTGGTTTCATCTAGTTTCAAATTTTGACTTTTAGTCCATATACTTTTATAAGGACTTTGTCCGAGCAGTATATCGACTAAAATCAAAAGTCATTTAAAAGTATTTGGGTCAAAACTCATTTGATGTATGAATTTTCTGCAAAATACTATGAATACCATTTACAATGGCGGAATACACTCTCAACACTCACAATAATGACTTTTATAAAGTGGTAATTTGATTTTATCTTTATGTGCACTCAAGAATAAAGACGATAAGTTTGATTTCTTCTTATTGCATGATTTTTTATGTGATATAGAATGAAATGATGTCTCCTAAATTAAAGTAACACCTCTTCAATTAAAAGTCACAATAATTTGTTAGATTTATGAATCTCATATGTTAATTCGTGAACATGAATATAAAGAGTTATACCTTTATATTATGTAGAGAGTTTTCTTTTAAACACAATTTTCATTGAGTGGTGGCTGCCACACCTCAGACTATAATTTTTGATGCATGTCTTTAGCCACTGAAGATATATAACCTTGAAGACTTATAGTGTTGAAACTTTTTATACAACTCTTCTTATAAATCCCTTAATTAATGAACATGACTTTATAAAATATATATATATATATATATATATATATATATATATATATATATATATATCTTCGTTTTAAATATTTCTACGTCTATAATGAACAACATAATCTGTATCAAATTTTATTATATGTTACCATAATATATATATAATCATTCTTACGTGTGGCATGGAGCCAGCAACTTTTATAGTTTATGGCTTGAGGAGGGCACATATATGTATGGCTTGTTATGTATTTATGGCCATGTAAATAGTGGAGAATTTTGAAAACACAAATGATTTGCATGTGTTATACAACGCATGGATTGTCCTGGAAGATAATTGCGTATGCTCGCACATACAAAGCAGTAAGGGGTCAAAAAATTTTGATTTTTGTGAGCTGAGTTTTTATATATAATTCGTCACTTGATTGATTTAATGGTTTGAAATTGTTATGCTAAATTAGAATTAATTTAGCATAACACATATCAGCAGTCAAGACAATTTACTTATTCTGAATCAGCTGGTGCCGCCCAATTTTATTTTTATTTTTTTCCTGAATTTAAATACGCCAGTTATACCAATCACTGGTATTAAAAAAAAAAAAAGAAAAAGAAGAAGAAGCTAATTTAGACTGCCCATTTAAAACCGCTTATGAATTATACAGGTTACATCTTGTACATATTAATTAGTAGACTGCTTAGAATTCATTAATTAAAATGACCAATTAAAAAAAATGAAAGTTTTCAATACACTATTGACATTCAATCTCTTTTTGAAATTCATACTAAATTTTCCCCATTGGTTGAAGCCACACTAATCTCATCTTTTTTTCTTTTTGAAAAAAGAAAAAGTTATAGGACACTTGTCATATAATGTTTTCTAAATTATCATTAGTTTATATTTGTGTCAATTTAAAACTTTATTTTCTTTACTCATTTCTTGATGTCTGGCGCCAAAAGAAATGAGTGATAAATAGATGTTTTTAAAGGGTAAATTACGCAATTTAAGAAGGATAGTTTGGTATATACAAGAAAAGGCCGCAACGTCAAAGCTCCGTGATCCACTTAAATTAAAGTTAAATTAGTTCATGGTTCGATGAAGGGCGACGTAACCAAGAGACAACCTCTTATATTGGGTCCCACATAAATTTGTGAGAATTTGTGAGAGGCTGAGAACCAATCACGTGTCCAAGATGTCATCCACAATTTCGCTCCAGATATCTCCTCCCCCACTCCAAAAGCGCCACGACGTTCTTCTCGCTTCCAGCTGTCTGCCACGTCATTTACTTATCTTCCAAATCACATCCCACGTGTGCCATCTTTCACCATAGATCAAATTGACCTTCGCTACTGCCCGTTGATTAATCATACATATTATTTGTGGACGCCGTAATTCTTGTGATTCAAGTTTAAGACTCCAACCTCACGAACTTCTTACACATAGATTCTTCGGGAAATCAGTGTACATCCACTTTCTGAGAGCTCGTCGCAACATCATCGCACCTCAATCTGACTCAGGTACTATGTTTTAACCTTCAAATCGCTGTGCAGTTATCTATCTTGAAGTATTTCGTGATCAGTTGATCGTTGAATCGCTGAACTTTATACCGAAATCTTGAGGCTTTGAAGAGCTTTTCAACATTTTAGCGGAACTGTTTGGTAGCTTCCGTTCTATATTTTGTTGATTAATTGTGTTTTGGAGTGTTTTTTGTTTCTCTAATTCGAGATTGATAGATAGAGAAACACAGAGAATGGTGTCTTTTGTACTAGTAACGTTCTGTGCGTGAAAGTTACAAGTGCAAGTGAAGGATCTACACTCTTCAGCGACTGAATTGTGTTCATTTTTGTTATATTGTCTACAGAGGCTGTATTTCAATCAGTGAAATTGAATTATAAGTTATACACTGTACACTTTTAGCAAACATTCTGGTCAGCAAAAGTTAAATTTTGGTTTGGTGTATCAATGTGCATTGTTTGGGTTGATTAGCAAGGCTACAGTCTTCTGCTAACATAGCTAGAAAGAACCAGAGATTATATAACGCCATAAGTAAGCTAGCTGGGAGAATTTGCTGCGTATAATCACTTTCTTCCTTTGGTACGGGAATTTTGTTTCATTTTTTAAACGCACTTATGGTTGGTAGTCGTTTGGAGCCTTATGGTGTATAGAGTAGTATTCATGGTGGCAGAGTACGTGGGTAATTTTGGACATTCGATTTCCTTTTGTTGAGTTTTTGAAGGTTTTTTAACTAGTTTTTGAACTTGGGTGGGACGATGGAAACTCCATGGTAGAAAAGCTCACATAGAAAACTTTTCCTCATTTGTAGGATCTGTGCACTAGAGATCTGCCTATTCATTTCAATACTCAGCTGAAACAAATTGTTATGGGAGTTGTGACTGTATCTAGCTCAGCTGCTCGGACTCCTTTAGGACTGAATACAAAATTTTCAAGTCATTGGCCTGCACTGAAGAAACCGACAATTGTAGCATTTAAAGGAGAAAAATCCAATAATACAGCCTTGGTTTCACCTCAAGAGCAGATTCCTCTACTGATAGAAACAGCTAAGGCACACCGTAAAAGGATAGCAAAATCTAATAAGTTACCAAAGAGAATGAAAGCTGCCCTCACTAATGAAGCATCCCCATCCGCCTTGGATGTGGATTACAACGAAGCTGCTGCCAAACTTGAAAATATATTCAAACTCAGCCCATTCTCTGATACTTGTATTGAGGAAGATGTAGATGGTAGGATCAAAAGAGTCTCACGAAGAAGGAAGAAGACTGATAGTGACAATCAGATGAATAATGATAGTGTAGTTAGAAACCAGAATAAGAAGGTCAAACGATTGAGTCTTGACAAGAGAATTGCGTTAAAAAAGAACAAAAAAGAGGAGGTGGCTGCTCCCACAAGAAAGAAAAGAAATTTGAAGAGTAGAGCTGAGAAAATTGATGAGCTTGTTAGGGACTATTCAGCAGGAACCGATTTAGTTAGCTTGGACTGGAAAAAAATGAAGATACCCCCAGTTCTTCCCTCGTCAGAGCATACTTGGTTGTTCAAGTTGATGCAACCTATGAAGGTCAGTTGTGATTTTCTTTTCTCTCTGGTTTTTTCTTTAAAAAAGTAGCTTGCATTTTTTTGTTCTTCTTTCCTGATTTGATTTTTTTCTCAAGGTAAAAATGTGTAGCTATTTTCAGGTCTGCATGTCAAGAATTCATTTAACCTAATTGCTTTAGCTTCCAAGTGATGCTAGATTTAACTTGAAGCATTACAAATTTATTTTAACATGTTCTTCGTGTTGAACCTCTTGACTTGAAGCATTACAAATTCCTGTGGGGAAATTTAACTTTACATGGGAATGGGAGCAACATATATCAAATCCTAACTTATATTCATTCTAACATTATCATTTAGGGTCTCCTTCGAGTAAAAGAAGAATTACAAAAGGATCTCAAAAGAGAACCAACTGAAGACGAACTAGCTGCTTCAACAAATATGAGCAGCATTCAAGTGAAAAAAGCAATTGAAGTCGGTCGAGCTGCACGCAACAAGCTCATAAAGGTAACTAAAATGTTTGTTTAAAGAGATTCACAGTGGCGATAACCATAAATGTTTTGTGTGCCTTTATTTCTTTTGGGTTACATTATTTTTGGAGTGATTTGCTGATATTCTATGGAAGAAGTAATACTTTAACACATTCAAAAAAGATATAATACATTAACACTTAAGAAATCATACTGATATTGTTGCAGCACAATCTGCGGCTTGTCTTGTTTGTTATCAACAAATATTTTCAAGATTTTGCAAATGGCGCAAGGTTCCAAGATCTTTGTCAGGCAGGAGTGAAGGGACTTATAACAGCGATTGATCGTTTTGAGCCAAAAAGAAAATTTCGGCTATCCACATATGGCTTGTTTTGGATAAGACATGCCATTATTCGTTCCATGACCCTCTCAAGCTTCACTCGTGTCCCCTTTGGACTTGAATCGGTATGGTTTCTTCCTTAATAAGCTAGGCCTTCAAATTTTGGGTGTAGTATATCATTAAAATGCCATTATTCTCTTTTTTAGGCAGGCAACATTTTCCCTATTTAAACTGGCCCATACCCCATAGCAGTTTTGCAATGTTAAAAAATTCTAATCATCCAGATTGGTGTCATTTAAATAAGGCAAAATCCATGATCGTGTTCATTAGCTATTAGATTTAGCAGGATTTTACATCAAGACTAGTCTGTGAAAACTGAAAAATGTATCTTATTCTGGCTGTTGGTATCCCTGCTCAAAATGGGTGTCATAAGATCCACAACGTTGGAGACCTATCTTAGTTGATTTGGCTGCGCCTGACGCCTGAGTAACATCTGCTCATAACTTCAGTACTTGTGATTGAGCAGGTTAGGGTGGATATTCAGAGAGCAAAGCTTGAGTTAACATTCGAGCTTCAGAGGTTACCAACAGAGGAAGAGATAATAGAAAGAGCTGGCATTTCTCCTGAAAGATACCATGAAGTAATGAAGGCCTCAAAACCTATACTTTCCCTTCATTCGAGGCATGCAACTACCCAAGAGGAGTTTATAGATGGAGTCACTGATTTTGAAGGCGTTAATAGCGATGGCAGGAGGCAACCTGCTGTTATTAGGCTCGCACTCGATGATGTGGTAATGGTCTAATCTCCAAGAACTGTACCTTGATACTGTATAGCTCATTGTAACTGGTCATTCTATAGGACTATATTCATAATTATATTGTGCATGGTGAACTTCCAAAAGACTGTTGAATTTGTGATGGATTCTGCGCTTGAAACATGTTTTGAGAAGTATGATGAAAAAAAGGAAAAAAGCCTTGTTTCTCAGTGGTAATGCTTGGGACTAATCTTCGAACATTTCTGGCAGCTTGATTCCCTGAAGCCGAAGGAAAGCTTGGTGATCCGACAAAGATATGGACTTGATGGTAAGGGAGACAGAACATTGGGGGAAATTGCTGGGAACTTGAACATCTCAAGGGAAATGGTGAGGAAGCACGAAATCAAGGCTTTGATGAAGCTCAAGCATCCTGCCCGGTTGGACTATCTTCGTCGTTACGTTGTATAAACTGTGTATAATGTATATGCTTCCCTTCTAGAATTGCCTGCCATTATGGATGGTAGTCCCGCGTTATGCAGCCATTGACGCAGGTTGATACTTGATTATTTGTACGTCATTTAAGGGCACCCAAATGTAATAATCCATCGATCCTAAATATAAGATAAAATTTACTTTTTTCTTTAGAGATTAAGGAAGCTAATTAAATTATTTTAGAGTATTTTTATTTTGATTAATAAACTAATATATAACCTAATGATACATAACATATGATACGATTAAATAACTTATTTAGCTTCCTTAATCTCCTAAAAAAAAGTTAATTGTATCTTATAATTAGGACCGGAAGGAATATGTGAGACATGAGATTGCACATAAATTTTCACACAACCACCTATACTTGTCACATGTAATATTATTATATATGTATATATTTCTTTCCTTTGGATGAGGCTTTTTCTTTGCCATACACTGGGCTTGTTTGGATTGAGCATTAGTAGAACGTTAGGAGCGTTTGCGGTAGAGTTAATGAACTTTAGAGAAAAAGCTCAACGTGGTGTGTTTGGGTTCGGCGTTAAGTTCACTGGACTTAAAACTCCTAACGCTCAAAAAGCCCGTTAAGAAAAAAGCTCCAGAATCCAGCTTTCATCAAAATGCTCTTAGCATTTTAATGTGGGCCCTACTATTTCTACCACCCTCAATCCAAACACAAATCATTAACTCTACCGAGCTTTTTTTGAAGTCGGATAGCTTTTAAGCCACCACTCCTACCACCAACCCAAACAGGCCCACTATGTGCTAAAGATGTTTGTTTATATATATATATATATATATTTGCTATAGACGTTCTTTCTGGCTCGTTTGCGTTGAGCACAACCAATAGAATTTTTTTTTAATATATAAAAGTTTAGGTGGGGATAGATACCAATACCCCACCAGGGTTAGGGCATGTCTTCAGATTCAAAGAGCACTTACAGAAGTACTTACAGATCGCCCACCAATAAGGCCCTTACATCGACCAGCGGGTATCAAATCTCTTCCCTTTTAGGGTGAAAGCCGACATCTTAACCAACTGTGTCAGTCTCAACTTTTTTTTTTTTTTTTGCTAAAAAAGATGGCATAGAGCCTACATTACTCAAATAAACATTACACCGAAGGGAAAATTAATCCAAGCACTCTGATTGACACAACCAATAGAAATTTTCGGTTCAATTGACACAACCAATAGAAATTTTCGGTTCAAGCCACCGATGTGTCCGAATCCGAACCCATTTAAACTTTGACCCAATATTGAACAGCGTGTGGGCCGTGATAGTTTTATCTTTCTGGGTCAGATGTTGGGAACTATTGTTTTCCGTCTACCCATTGGACAAGAGCCCAAATTACTTCTTTTTTTTTTTTTTATACAAAGAGCCCAAATTACTTGAATCCCTTATGGATATCAAAATATTATGAAGATCCCATACTCCAAATCTTTTTAGTTAGTTGATATATATATATATATTGAAGTGAACTCATTCTTGTCTTCTCGTTTGGATTAATTTTAAAAGAAAGCACTTCTGCACTACATACTACACGAGGCAAATATATGTAAAAATAGTTGCCTTGAGAAAAAGTGTTTTCTAATATTTTTTGTCAACCGATACAAAACTCCCCCCCCCCCCCCCCCCAATACACTTATTTTAAGCTAGTTGGAGTGCGAAGTTGCGGAGTAGCAACCTATTTTTTTGGGGGACATAGCAGTATATGTAGATTGGATGTGTGATTTGACTTGGGAAATCCGATGGGGAAAGGGACAGGAAGAGCACTTAATGTAATATTTGGAGGGTGACTTGAATCCAGGTAAGCTGATAATATGGTAGTGGAGTTAGGCATGATGAGTCTAGAAAACAGGAAAAGGCTTCGGCTTTCACGAGTGGGAAGACATGTTTCACGAAAGGAGTTCTGCAAAAACTACATTTGAGTCATTTTTTGTCAACATACTTTAATGTTATTGTTTTGTGGGTGTTCCTATTTTAACAATCATTGTCTTCCCCTCTTAATATCTCCCCATTTTTCTTTTGTCTGCCCATGCATGCTGATATTTCTCAGATCTCCTCCTCTGTTTTTGTTTTTTCAAGTCATTTAAATGTGCTTCAAATGATTTACTTTTATTTTAAAAAATTAAATTAGATATAACTTACGAGTACATGTTACTAAAAAATTGCATTTTTGAGTAATCTGACATCATTTGGCAGTAAAATAGCAAAGGTGGACGGTGGGGTTTCAAAGGCAATGTATATAGCAATATTTTCATCATAATTTAGAGAAAAACAACTTTATTTAAACAAATAGATTATTGAGTTGAAAGGACATAATTATTGAATTAGTTTACGGGGGCGGGGTCGCAAGTAGAAAATTTTGAATGGAATTGCGCAGCAGCCAACAAGAACAGAGATAGATATTCTAGAATGGAGTTTGGTGTCTCCCAACGCATGTCCACACGACGTGGCCTCTCCCTCTATCTCTCTCTCTCTCTGGTTTTTAGTTGAAGACTGGATTCGATGCATTGTGTCGGCCAATCAGCTCATGCATCTTTGAGAATACATTTTACGCCAATCAGCTCATGCATCTTTAATTTGGGAATACATTTTAGATTGAAAAGTTTAATATGTGAGAGGAGTTTTATCTCAACTTATAGAAAAAGAATTTTGAAACTATCATTTCAGAATTACCCAAACACTCACTAATACGTTATAACTTTGGGTTGATTTCAATATAATCTGTTTCTTTATTGGCAAAAAAAAAAAACTTTATATATATACTAATATATTATTTTTTATTTTAAATATATAACATAATTTATAATGCAATTTATTCCTATATTTAAGAATATTATTAGGGGGACAATATTCGGCCTCCCATCAATCTACTTCAACAGCAATATTTAATTCCTATCTGTACGGTCAAAAAATTCCGTGGGTCCCGATATATTAGTATATATTATTCAATAAGGGTTGTGGGCTACAAATATTTAATAATGCGACTTCTTTTATAAACTTTATATTTACTTCCAGTTTTATGGGTTTTATCATTTTTCCCGTGTAATATTTCTTATTATGCATTATGTAAAATTAGAAAAATGAATTGTACTCCCTCCGGTCCTAATTATAAGATAACATTTGAGAGTTGGTTTTGATCTTAATTATAAGACAACATTCTAACTTTTGTTAATTTTTTTCCTACAACACCCTTATTTTATTCTCTCAAGTGTACGTATTTAGTTTTTGGTTATTACATGTGTGTGTCTATATACAGATATACATACATATATACATAGACACACACACACACACATATATATATGCGAGTGAGTATGTGTACTATACATTTATGTATATGTGTGTACATATATAAACACATACACAAACATATATATGTGTGTGTCCGTATGTATGTGCGTGTATATATATATATATATTTGTGTGTGTATTCATATATATATGTGTAGATATATGTATGTATGTGTGTGTGCATGCTTGTCAACAGGGGAGGATCCATAAATTTGTGGAAGGGGGCACCATTGGTTGGGGGGTTCGGGGGCAGCGCCCCAAAAAATTTTTTTTTTAAACAAAGCTTTTAAATGCATTAAATTAAAAAATAATATCTCCAAAAAGGAGAGAGACGCAAGCTCAAACCACCGGATTCTCAATTGAATGTTTTTCGCTTGTTTCTTCTCATACTTTACGAGTGAGGATATTTTTTATTTATTTATATTAAATTATATATTACATTCTGAGATATTTTTTTACATCTAATATCTTAAATTAATTAATTTAAGATAATGTATGAAAAAATATTTTATCTTGTAATATATAATTTAATCTAAATAAATAAAATATCTGAAAAATAAAAAATGCCCACACCCAAGGTATGAGGAGGAACAAGCACTGAAAAGAAAATATGGCCGCACCCCCAAATTAAGGTAATGAACACATAACAAACAGCTTAATTTTTTTTCCCAGGGAAAAAAAGTTTTTCCCAGGGAAAAAAAGGCATAAAATGAGAATCAACACACCCAATTAAAATACTATATTAGAAGCCGAACCGCAACGCATAGATGGGATCAACTGGGAAAATAGAAAAAGGAGCAGAGGCACAAGAGGCATGACTAGGGAAAATAGAGAGGACAAACCCCCCCACCCCCCCCCCCCCCCCACCCCCAAACAAAAAAGTTGAAATTTAAGGGTGGGCACGTGCCCCCAATTAAGTATGTATATCCGCCTCTGCCTGTCAATATATATTTGTGTACATATATAAACACACACATATATACATATATGTGTGTGTGTATTCATATAGATGTGTGTGTACATATATATACCTGTGTGTGTGCCTATCAATATATATGTGTGTACATATATAAACACACATATACATACATACATACATACATACATACATATATATATATATATATATATATATATTATATATTTGTGTGTGTATTCATATATATGTGTGTAGATATATGTATGTGTGTGTGTGCGCTCGCACCCCTGTCAATATATGTGTGTGTACATATATAAACACACACATATATACATATGTGTGTGTGTATTCATATATATGTGTGAAGATATATGTATGTATATATGTGTGTGTATCAATATCTGTATGTATACATATATACACATATATAGCAAGACTATTATTTCAATTAAAAAGCATGCGGAAAGGAAAATACTAAGTCAGAGAGGTATGTGGTAAGGGTTGTTAATTCATTTTCATTTATGTCATTTTAAATTTATATAAGGGCATTTTAGGAAAATGAGTAAAATTAACTATTTTAACTTCTCCCCAATCTCCCCAAAATCGGTTAAATGTGCCTTATAATTAGGACCGAAGGGAGTATTATTTATATGTCTCTGCATTTTTAAAGCTTTAGTATGCTATTAGGCATATATCCTCTCAATCAAAATTAAATATGAAATCACATGTACATACGTACATACATATAATACATATATACATACGCATACAGATAAATGTCTTTTTGTTGTATTGTATTAATAATATTATTTTTTTTATAATTTTCTTCTTAGGTTATAATATAATACTACAGAAAAGTTTTTTTATGACCATTATTATAGAACCTATATAATATTCTGAACCGTAATATATTGAAGGCAGGGGCGGAGCTACATTGGTTTTTGTGTGGACAAGTGCACCCACTAAAATTTTCATAATAAATATATATTGTGAAGGAATATCATATCAAGTTGTCAAGTGATGTAGTTGGTTAGAGGTTTTCACACTTAACTAGAAGTCTCTAGTTTGAATCTTGCTCTCCTTCTCTCCTTTTTCTTGTTTTTTTCATTTTCATTGTTCATTTCTTCTTTTTTCCCTCTTTCCCTTCTTTTTAGGCAACAATATGACTTACTTTAATGGAACTATTTAAATGATTTTGAAACTGACTTAAAAAAATTTATGGTCTAAGATAGTCATATTTTCTTTTCTTGTTCATATTCTGTTTTTTAATGCATTTAAAACTTTCCTTAAAAAAATTTTCGAACGCGCTGCCCCTGAACCTCTGAGCCCCCAAACCCCGAACCCCACCACTAATTGTGCACCCACAAATATAAAATCCTGGTTCCACCACTGATTGAAGGTATATATAACAATTCTTTGTTAATAACCATATTGTATTGCCTTTATTTTTTATTATGTAGTTATTTTTATTATTTGTTTTTAGGAAAATACATATAAATACCATTTAATTACTAACACTTTAAAAAAATTTATTAACACTTGTAAATGACAAAGAAGTGATAAGGGACTAAATTGGAATTTTAAAGTGCTAGTGATTTTACTGTATTACCCCGCAATTTTTTAAATAAAGAGAAAAAGAAAAGGGCACCTTGTCGAAGCACGATCCCCAGCCAGCTAATGAAGCTCTGGCGCCGATCCCACCCCATTGGCTTGCATGTCATCAGAGCTCTAGTAACAACTTCAATAATGTGATTAACAACATTGGTATAGAGATTGACAACTTGAGCTTCTCAAATTGTCAATGTGTTATTAATTGTTATTCTAAAGTTGTCATTGCTTATACTCAACTTGTCAGTGACACTTGATAAGCGGAGTGTTGACAACTTGAATATAGACAATGACAAATTTATTATAGCAACTAACCAAAAAAGAAAACAAAAACTGAGCCCTAAACATGGCAAAATGGGGTAGTTGTTGATTGTTCTACTCAAATTGACATTGTTTATATTTAAATTGTCAACGATGCTTGATAGGAGTGTTGCCAACTTGAGAGTAGGCATTGACAACTTCATAATAGCAATGAGCAAAACACAAGCAAAAACCAAAAACACAAATGTAAACCCAACCACAAACAAAAATCAAATTCTGTTGATGACTAAAATCGAAGGAAAATCAACCTCCAAGTAAAAGGTCCTTGATCTCCCACAAGTTCTTGTTCTTGGTCCCCCGACTAGCTTCCCCCTCATCCCTCTCCACTAATTTCCTTAACCCCAAAGCCTTTTCTCTCCCTCTCCACCAATTTCTTACAACTGACAACTATAACCATTCATCCATTTGCGTAGTTCTCTACTGCACCGGATCTCTCGTCTCCGATGAGGCCCTTTAGCTTCTTACTTTCGTTGCTCGCATCTTCACCACCAGTGTTTGGTGGTGAGGTTGGTGGCTGAGATCAACGGTGACCAAGAAGGATAAGAATGATAGGTTGGTGATTCTGATCAATGATGAGAGCCAAATCTCACCATTTCCTAACAATGAAAGCAAGATCCAAGGTGAGAGCTAGGGGAACCATCAAAATGATAATAGGGACCAAGATTGACGAATAAGAAGGCTGTTGGTGACTGAGATCGACGGTGAGAGCCTGGGGTACCGTTGACAAGATAAAAAGGAGAGGTTTGTGGAGGATGGATCAGAAAAAGTGGTGAGATCTAAAGCACAGGGAAGGAGATGACAGGAAGAGGGAGAGAAGGAAGAGGTGGTGAGTTCAAACGAGTAGCGGAAAAGAGGGCGAGGAGTCAAGTGAGAAAAGAGAGGGAGAAAAAGGGCGCAGTTTTAATTTTAGGGGCATTTTGTTCATTTGTCTCAAACATTAAAACCCAAATTTCCCCTCAATCCCTTCTTTGTCCTTTGCAAGTGTTTTCTGGGTTTTGGAAGTTCAATGGTATTTATGTGTCTTTTTCCCTTCTTTTTACCATTAATATTTATTATCTATGATGAAATATAATCAAGATAACAATATTAAATAGAAAACTTATATTTATAGGATTTAAAATTCATTACATTATTGATAAAAATAATACATTTTGATAGAAATTAATAATTTAAACATTCCCATGATAGATTCTTCTCTTATAAACGAGGCGATGGTCTAAATGAGACGATTGAAAAGTCCTTTTTTTTTTTAGTAGTGAGAAAATCAATTAATAACATTTTTTTTTTACAATATTCTCCAATGTCTTTGTTATAGATTGTCCATAGATCACATAGCAGTGCACTCCAAGAGTTCCCGTCACATATCCTTTAACTGTTAAAGGATAATATAAATATAAATACAAGAATATATATATATATATATATAATAAAAAGGCTAAATTATACAAAATCCCCTAAATTTTGAGTCAGTTACATACATTGCTGTTAAGTGATCGTTATCATTTTAACGGAAATTGTCACGTCCGGTTATGAGATGACATGTGACATCTTGTGTTAATTTCTAATTTCGTAAAACCCGCTAAACTTTGAATAATTGCAGAGAACCCACTAAACTTTAATCAGTTGCAAATAGGTCATTGACATTTCAAAATTTAAGTTTAAGTAGTTTTTATTTATAATATTAAACCAAATTCCGTTACTTTTATTATTATGATAAATTTATTAAGTTTTATCACTATCATTTGTCAATTAAAATAGTTTTCTTGTATGGCAAAAACTAGAAGAATAATATTTAAAAACATATAAAAATAAAATCTCATCATTTGTATAACATTTATTTATTTTCTAGGGATAACTGAGCATTGATGGTATAAAAATGCCATCATTTATGTTAAATATATTTTTGGGATGATTGGGCAGTAATAGTTTAAATATTACATGTGTTATAGGATAACTTTTGCCCTCATTAATTTTTGAAAAAATCTCAAGAAAATACCGTTTGAATTTCAAAATCTTAAATAAGTGATTTACCAACAAATAAGTTATCAATTGCTTTACTGTTCTTGTTAATTCTATTAATGTTGTTGTCAATAGTGAAGACGAAATATCACCTAAGAAGGGGTGACTTGGGTGATTTGAAAAACTTTGCAAATAACTTTTGTAAATTGAAAACGACAAGGTGAGGATAGAAGAATAACAGACACAGAATTTATACTGGTTCGTTCCAAACTCTTTCACGATTACATGCTCTGTCTCTCGAAGTAATCCTCTTACCAGAATTCACTCCCCTTTACAAGTTGTAATAGATATACAACATACTCATGGTCCCTCTACCTTGAAATTCTTACAAAGATAATGATCAAGTAAGAAACTCTCTCACAGAGTATATATTGAATCACTGAAGTACAGAATATCTAAATATATTACAGAGTATTGAATGAAATAGTAAATAGCAATAAATTCGATTGAGTGTTGGTAGTTTCAGTAGTTGCTCCATATTGAATGCTTCACCTTATATTGGTTGTTGCAATTAATGACTGTCAATAAGCTCTAATGAATCCATTGTGGGTATTGAATATAGCCGTTAGGCCGTGAAGTTTATTCGTCACTCATAACTTTGATTTTGCAAAACTTTCACCGTTTTTCTGCCACTTTGACATTCTTTTTTATTTGCCATAATACTCATAGGAATGGGTATAGCAAAAAGTTCTTTTGGTTTGCCCAAAGTTGGTTGCCATGTTGGTGTCTGTTTTCTACAACTGCATTTAATGCTCTGACGTAATCATTTGCTTTTTGGTAATCTACTATTAATCTTTCATGTCATCATCTGAAACTCATTAATACACTGGTTAAATATAGTTAAGAAGAGTAATGAGTGATGATAAGAATATAATAAATCACAACCAATGATTTAAGCTTTACAGACATGGTGATTTACTGAGGCACAAAAGGCAGCTCGAGTTTTCATTAACTAACTTGAGTTTGCCTTTTAGAACTCGAGTTAGGATAGTCTTCTTCAAAAGATTGTTTGTTTAAAAAGAAGTTCAACTGAGATCAATTTTGCAAAGCGTGACTCGAGTCTTAAATTGCTGACTTGAGTTGATAACTCGAGTTAGGTCTTCACAACTCAAGTTGTCAAGTTTTGTTCTAACAAACGAAGACTGAGTTATGTTGCAAGAATGTGTTTAACCAGAGGCTACTCAAGTTTTGAAATCCAAACTCTAATGTGTGACTCGAGTGCACAAAATATAATTTGAGTTTCGAAGATTTGTATTTCAAAAAATAAAATTGAGTTATGTTGGCAAAGACGTATACTTGAGTCTTGAAATGTTAACTCTAAATAGAGACTCAAGTCGCAAGATTGTAACTCGAGTTTTGGCATGTTAGGGAGTTTTGGTTGAAAAGATAAGATTTAGAGAAAGCCATCAAAACTCGAGTTCCATTTTATCAACTCAAGTCATTTACTCGAGTTTCATAAAATGAAACTTCAAGTGTGCCATATGCTTAAATAAAAGATAAAAGTTTACACATTACCATATCAATTCGAGTTTGGCGCTGGTTACCAGAGTTGTTAGCTTTGATAGATTTGTCACTGAAAGCTTCTCACTCGAGTTTTGAACAGTTAACTAGAGTTGTCAATATTGTAAACAATTTTGCGAGTGATTTTAAAAGCATTGACTCGAGTTCTTAAACCAAAACTCAATTATGTCTTAGACAAACACATCAAAACACTTTCTTATTCAAATCTATATTCTTTACAAGTGCCATTTGACACTTTCTTAAGTGACTTGAATCATTAAATCTATATTCTTTACAAGTGTCTGTTGTCATCAAAACATATTGAATCGATAACTAATACACAAGATTTTGAAGTTCAGGTGGTATTTTTCTGTCATTTTCCTTTAATTGTTTTTACAATAATCCATATTTTTCTTGAATTAGCGGTTCAACTTTTTTTTCCCTTCTAATTATCATTCTTCTAGTTTTAGTTATACTAATGAACTATTTTAATTGACAAATAATAATAAAAATCATGATACATTTATTAAAATGACAAAAGTGATGACATGTGGTTTAATATTATAAATCAAATTTTTAAGGGAGTTAAATTTAAATTTTTAAATGTCATGGAGTTATTTGTAATTGATTAAAATTTAGAGGGTTCTTTGCAACTGTTCAAAGTTCAGAGGGCTTTTATGACATGAGTAATTTACACTTCATTCCACGTAGTATACCACGTGTCATCTCATAATCTAACCTGTCATTTTCCTTTAAAAAGATGACGGTCACTTAACGGCAGGAGGTTAATAGTTTAAAATTGAAAGTTGGCGGTTAAATTTAAACTTTAAAATATTAGGAGGTTATATGCAAAGAACCCAGAGTTCGGATGGTTTTGTATAATTTAACGTAACAAAAATAATCAAATGTAAAAATTCAAACAAATTTTCAAATATAACTTTGAAAATCAAAATATAGTAATTAAAATAGGCAAATATAAAAACTTGAGCAAATCTCATAATTTAATTCAGCAAACCTGATTTTAACCTACGGTTTGGGTAGCTAAAGGTTAAGAATGTGAGATAATAATAAAAAGCTCAACATTTTACCTCATCATTTGGTCTGTGTTCTCTGCTTTCTCTTATGTTTTTTCCTTTCTTTTAACTCCAAACCAATTACCATCATCAAATCAAATATCGTAATCGCGACCAGCGACCTTGAACATCAACTAGTAAGATTTCATTATATAAAAAATAATAATAAAGTGAAACTAAAAAATTTAATTAAAGAAAATGAAAGCTTACACAAGTAAGAATCACAATAAGAAGAAACTATAAAGTGAAGACCTATGGTAGTGGTAGAGGATAAAACCTGCAACGTCAAAACAAAACTCATGGAAAAAAGAGTATAAGACCCCTATGCAATGGCAGAATTTGGAGAAAAAATTTAGGAGGGCTAATAGTGGTGAGAGATTTGGGGGTTCGAAAATTTTTTTTAAGGAAAGTTTAAAATGCATTAAAAATGAAAAGAAAAAAATATATATTCATGAAATTAAGTCAATTAACTTCATTTACAAGTATAGTGTAGAATGGGTAAAAGCATAGTAAGGGATACATCACAAAAGTAAATTTCACTGATAAGCTAAAAATTTCAAGTAATTATAATGAAATATAGAAAAGAATGACAAAATTAACATAAATCATACAAGATCCCACATGAAACAAAGATTGAATTATAAGCCCAAAGATATAAAAAGAGGGGAAAAAAAGAAGAAGAAGAAGTTGGGGGGCCAAAATTTAATTTTACTACTTTGGGGGCCAAAGTTGTATTATTACACTAAAAAAAAAAAGTTCCACTAAAAAATTTTAAACATTTTTTTTTTGGGGGGGGGGCCATGGCCCCCTCTTGTCATATATAAGCTCCGTCTCTGCCCCTATGGACGCTCAAAAAAACGTTTGAGAAGCAGTCTAAAGAGTTGTGTCAAATAAATTTTTTTTAGAATTCTAGCTCCTTATATTTGATTTTTTTTATATTCAAAATCCCGCCTTTTTATTAAAAAATACTTAACAGAACCGTAACATATTGTTAATTTTTTTTTTTTTTACAATCCCACTTCTTATATTTGATATTTTTTAAAATTATGCATTTATTTATATTAAAGAATACTTAACAGTTTTTCCAATTTTTAGTGAAGAACCATAATATACTGCTAAAATAATTAACGGTTCTCAATAAAAAATCATAATGTATTATTAAATAATTTATATTTCATATCTTTTAGAATCCTACCTTTATTTATATTTTTTTAAAAAAACTTAAATGTTATTTGTGAAGAACCATAATGTACTGTCAATTTTTTTTATTATCATGCCTCCTTATATATATGATATCTTTCATAATCCTACTTGTATTTATATTAAATAATACTTAATAGTTCTTCAAATAACTATAATCTATTGTCAAATTATATTTTTCAAGACTCTACTCCCTTATATATGATATCTTCATAATTCTACCTTTATTTATATTAAATAATACTTAACAGTTATTTATGAATAACCGTAATATATTGTCAAATAATTTTTGTTGTTGTTAAGTATTCTTGAAAAATATATAATTGTTCATTATAAAGAACGGTCAAATATTATCAAATAATTTTTTTTAAAAAAAAATCCTCCCTTCTTATATATGACAGCTATCATTTTTAACCGTTAAGTATCTTTAAAAAAATTAGAAGTATTTAGGAATCATACCTTATAGTTAAATATTATAATTGTTATATATTTGTTTTTGCTGATATAAAACTGAAAACAAACTACTTGAAAGTTTTACATAACGGTTAATTCATAAGAATTGTTATTTTTTAGAGTAAATGCATGATGGTTAATATAGTTACAACTTACAAAGGCTATAGTGTTGTTTTCACAAATTCCGCTTCTCACTATATGGCAATATACATATTTAACCGTAGGGTTTTGAAATTATATATTATTGTGCGACCTTTACCTTAATATATGTAACGTTTATTCACTATAAATGGCATTTATTAAACGTAATATATACGTGAATCTATAGTAGTGACATTTTCTACTCCCCGCTGGTTATTATTTTAAACATTTTATAAAATATGACGAGGCCAAGAACTTTTTCTCTGACAATTCTTTATGGAGATGAGAATTGAAACTACTGTTGTTGAATGAAGAGGAGTTTGGAAGAAAATAAGGATAGAAGCACAAAATTTTATTATATTATATAGTCATGAACTTTAATCCGATCCTTTTTTTAAACTATACTCTAATTTATTGAGTTTATTTATTTTTAAAGCTGATTATGTACCATTTATTTTATGAACAAGCATTTACTATTTTTTCAAATATTTGTCATAGAATTTTAAAAATCATTTAAAATATAATAAAGCATTTCTTTAATATTTTTTCCAGAAAAATAATTAAATTTTAGGATGAATTATGCTTCATGTGTATAAGTTAGGATATTTATAGTTAGGAGAAGGAAATGGAAAGAGCCAAGCAAAGAATTGGCTATATTCTGTTCTAAGAATACAGATGTCTAACTATAGAGGGTTAGTGTATGGTCTATATGGGATTTGTAAAGCTCTCCAAGGTATGTAGGAGTTAATACCAAAAAGAGGATGATTGTTCAATTGTGCCTATGAGGAAGATACCAAAGAATATCAGATTATCACTGTGCTACACAAAAATGACGATTAGCTAAGAGGGTGGGGTGTGTACACAGTGTAACTGAATAGTAAGAAGATATGAATCGAATGTGTGCATCTGGAAGTAATCTCCTATTTATAGAGATTACCTAGGGTTTCGTTCTGTTGGCTGGGCGTTCGTTCCTCAGGTAACATGCATTTCCACGTTCTGCAAATGCCTACTCCACTATCTGACTCATCCTTGCTCCACTACCTGTACTGCCGGGATTAACATCTTGTTTATAAGGTATCTTCTACTTTGGAGACCACAAGTGTCTAACCTTAGAGGGTTAGCGAATGATCAATGTATGATTAGTAAGTTCTTCAAGGTATAAAGGAGAGGGATACCCAGGAGATGATGGTTCAGTAATGTCTATGAGGAAGACACCAAAGAACTTCCAATGATCACTGTGTTACACAAGAATGGCGTATAGCCAGAGGGAGTGGATGTATGCACGGTGTGACTGAATAGTAAAAGGATATGAATCGAATGTGTACACCTTGTAGGTAATCTCCTATTTATAGAGATTACCTAGGGTTTTGTCTGTTTGGCTCTGTATCCGCTCCGCATGCAATATACTCCTCCACATCCTGTAAATACCTGCTCCACTATCTGACACGTCCCTGCTCCACTACCTGTATTGTAGGGATTAGTGCCTTGATTATAGGGTGATTAACGTTTGCCTGCTTAGAAAAGGCTTTCGTATTGGTACACTTGTATTGGGCCGGCCCCATATCGGGGCCCAATATACGAATCTGTAATAGGATGATTAGCGTTTGCCTGCCTAAGAAGGACTTTTGCCATGGTGTATCTCTGTTGGGCCGCACCATGTCAGAGCCCAATATACATATCCATAACAGGCTAGATAATGACCTTTCGGATATGGTTAATTACCAGAAAAGTTAGAAAGCGGCAACATCATCTTCCCGCATGCTTGGTGGGAGTAGAAGTTAGTTATATATATATAAGTATTCATTCAGGGCAGGGCCACCCTTTTTATTAACACTATCTTTCGGCGAAGAAAGAAGGAGAAAGAAATAAAGGCATGATAAATTAAATATGAAATGACAGTATATTTAATTAAATCGTAATAGAGACAGGTTGGTCCTAAAATGTTTTGTAAAATAATTAGTTACAAATATTTTTTTGACTGCTGTAAAATGTAAATACTAAAATCAATTACTTGAAATAATTAGAACTGGTTGGCCAAAAAAAAAAAAGAAGAAGAAGAAGTGAGTTATGTCTTGTAAATTTCTTATTTATAATCAAACACCCTTATATTCATAACACTATATATTAATCAGTTTTTATAACTATTTTTTAAATCAAATTAATGTTAAATTAATCTTTCAGAATGCAAATATTATTTAAAAAAGAAATAAGGAAATTTATTTGCTATGCAAGGGATAAATCTTTTGAAAGAATAAAATTTTGTTCCTCACTTTCCCCAAAGGGTGCATAAATATTTGCTCACCAATTTTAACTGATTCTTATATATTCTTATCTAAGCTTTAATTTAATTAGTAAGCGTTCGGATTTAGATGATATACATCTTTAATTTAAAGATGGTGCTCATTAATTAGATTATGTGGGTCATCCTTAATTATAATTGAGATCACACACACGAACATATATATATAATATAGATTTAATTTGAAAACTAAGGGTGATGTGATATATGAAATCCCATTGGATTACAAGCAAAAAGGCTTGTCTTTTATATTTGTTAGGACATATTACGTGTGATATATAAATGCTTAAGTGGACATTAACATTTTTTTGTATGATAAAGATTTTGTGACATGTGCCTTTGATTGAAATAGATCTAACGGTCAACAAAATAATTTGGGATTTCATCTAAAAAAACAATAATAGAACACTACCAACACCAAGCCAACAAATGATTGGTTTGGATAAGGCTATTCAAAGGATCTCGATCTCGGTCCCAGTCGTCCCGATTTGGTTTGAGGTATTTTGGGACTGAAATGTCTCGACCCCGTTCAGGACGGGGGTGTTGGGATCCGTACACGCAGCGGATTAAAATTTCTTGCGAATCCCATCTCGAGGATCACTCAGGTGCATTTAAATCAAGACTTAGGAATCCGAATCATACCTTTGGAGAATTCGTTCGTGTTTCGTTCTTTCTTTAACAGGTGGGCTACCTCCTCGATCAACAGAAGACAACTCTTAAAATCCTCTTCCTCTACCGGTATCCACACGAACAATCCCCGAACACGGCTACGGCAGCGTGCTAGCGCCTCGAATTGTGCGTCTCTCTCCTTTTACGCTCTAGGGTTTCTCGCGGCTTTCTAATACGCTCGACTGAAAAATCTCGTAGGTTTTTCTAAACCCGATAGACGTATTATATAATTAAAATTAATCCTCATTAATTTTGAAATTCGAATTTTGAATCTGTTTAATATAGTAATTAGATCCATCTCATAAATGTAATCCAATATATTAAAAGCCAGATTTGAAATCTGAATCTTGAATTTAGATCAAATCTAAATTAAAAGCCTTTTGATTTAATTT
The DNA here is from genome assembly GCA_034222035.1 of Acacia crassicarpa. NCBI lineage: Eukaryota > Viridiplantae > Streptophyta > Magnoliopsida > Fabales > Fabaceae > Acacia > Acacia crassicarpa. The sequence continues at coordinate 12,400,457 of JAWXYG010000003.1, forward strand.
ATCATTATAAATTAAATCCGAGAAATGATATCTATCTATTTAATTAAATCTGATATACTATATCTCAATTTAATATTAAACAGATATATGATATCTTTATTCGAAATTAAATGAGATACAATATCTCTATTTGTTTCAGATATTTAATTTATCAAATAAATTAAATACAAAACAAATATTATATATATATAATATTATAATCTCCATTAATAATATATATATATATATATATATATATATATATATTAATTTCGAATTTATATATATATATATATCCTAGATTAAATTCATTATTCATTTAATCTCAGATTAATCTGAGATTCAATGAATCTGGACACTTTTACCCGTGTTGGATTATTCTTGTGTGCGACCCTGCAGGCCCATATGAGATTGGCAGTGGGCCAAGACTATATTAATCCACAAGTCGCAAGTGGCCTCTAGCAAGACATTGCGACTACCCAATTCACATGGGGATCGATGACACGATACTACCTATCGTACAACCATGTCATGTCCCTTTTGTCACGCGATAATTTGGTTAAGGATGAGGTGTAACGCCACAATTTTAATACCCAAAAACTCGGTCAAAATATTAAAAATACCTCCAAAAGGTTTAACAATATCCAAATCATTAGATTACATTACCGTTTCAAATAAAGTTTAACCCTTAATCAAAATAAATTTCAGAAAAATTATTTCAGAGTTCAATACAAAGCGGAAGTCTTAGGTTCATGGCAAATAAAATAACATATCATAAACTATAGGAGTACAAAAGAGCCTTCATAGCTCACTCCATAGGTGCCTTCCCTTGCTCTCTACTAGGATATTCACCTGAAAAATGTTAATATGGGATGAGATTCCACGTCTCAGTAACTACTGAATATTTCTACCGTACACGAGCAAATAATATATGACAAAAAGATATGGGCTGATTTCAAATATATATGTAGATTCCATAATTTCTCATACAAAATAATTTATACTAATAGTCATCAATATAGAAGGTAATAAAACATATATATCTCAAAAGTTCTCTTCTCATGTCTTTACAGATTATTCATCATTATATCAAATTCTTGAACTGTTCAGAAATGCATTATGCAGTATGCAGCCTCCCTTATACCACCTCCATCCGTATCCGCTGACTGGAGCCATAGGCTAACACATAGTCCAATAGAAACTCATTCATTTGACTGAATTGTTCCAAGCTCACCAAAACTTAAGATACACCCGGCCAAAGGTATAGAGCTTAAATCTGGACTATGGCTCCCCTCCTTTAAAATAACAACTAAGGAGGTGTCACATGTCCCACAACTCCAATGAAATCCCGGCCAGAGGAAAACATGGAAGATGGGGCCCTGAAACAAGTACCATCCACTGTGCACCGAGTGGTGGCATAAATCATTCTTATCATTCAAATCCCTCCTTACTCCACCCATCATAATACAACCGCCATGATGAATATGTTTACTCAAAATAATGCATTATTATACCATAAAGTTTTATACATCAATATGCGTATTTATGAATAGTAAATACTATGCGTATCTGTGAATAGTAAAATACTATGTGTATATGTGAATAGTAAAATACGGTATATATACATGAATAGTAAAAATGAAGAGTACATACGGTATGTATACGTGAATAGTATTATGAATAGTAAATACGGTATACGTGAATAGTAAAATGAATAGTAAATACGGTATACGTGAATAGTAAAATGAATAGTAAATACGGTATACGTGAATAGTAAAATGAATAGTAAATACGGTATACGTGAATAGTAAAATGAATAGTAAATACGGTATATGTGAATAGTAAAATGAATAGTAAATACGGTATATGTGAATAGTAACGTACGTATAAATAGTACCTCTGCAAATTTGCAAATCAAAGTTCCCACACCAGATCTTAAAACCATAAATATTTTCTAAATATTCTTGCCAAAATAGTAAACAAACCAATTAATAATCATACATAATTCACAAGTATAAGGAAGAATATTCAGAGTTACCTGTTACTTGCTAATACCCGAATCTCCAACCAGCTATTATAACTCTCAAGCAAATATCTCTCTACTCTCTCTCTCTCTCTCTACCTCTCTCTAAGGCTCTTAGAAGTTGTGAAGAATGAAATGAAATGGAAGGTCTATTTATAGTTGGAAAATGGGTCTTTAAGTGTAATTTTCGTCTCTGGGTCGTTTTACGTAATTTTCCCAAAATTATAAAATGAAACTTTCCCGTGACTTCTTCAGCCGCCCCGTGAAAGTTTTAAAAATTTTTAATAATATAATATTATAATTTAAATAGTAAAATATTATTACGTGGGTCCCGCGTGAATTTTTTTCAAAACTCACGAGAAAGGTTGTCGCTCACGGGAAGTTTGCAGAGAATTATTTTGGCCGTGGGTCCCGCATGTTTTTTTTTTTTTTTTTCTTTTTCCTTCCTTTCTTTTCTCTTTCCGATTCTTTCCTCCGTCACTTTTTATCTTTCTTCATTCATACTACTATATATAATATATTACTATATAATATGTTTATTATATTATTAAAATATATATTTAAATTCTAACCTTAAAAATTTACTCATACTAAATACCTAATAAATCAATTATCATAAATTAATCTATTATAGTTTCAGGTAAAAAAAATTCAGGATGTTACATTTCTCCCCTCCTAAAAGAAAATTTTGTCCTCAAAATTTCGCTATAATAAGAATTCTAACCTATTTAAATAAATGAGGATAGGTTTGTCGCATGCTCTCCTCCGTTTCCCAAGTAGCATCTCCGGGAGCCATTCCTTTCCACTCGACCTTTACAAGTCTAATGGTCTTGTTTCTTAATTTCTTGTCCCTTGTATCAACAATCCGCTCCGGCTCAGCTTTATACGTCATGTTATCCTTGAGTTCTACCTCTTCTACTTCTATAATGTGGGAAGGATCCGGTTGGTATTTCTTCAGTTGCGATACATGAAAGACATCGTGAAGGTTCGCAAGCTGTGGAGGTAATGCAATTCTGTAAGCTACTGGTCCAATTTTCTCCAAAATCTCATAAGGACCCATAAAACGAGGTGAAAGCTTCTTTGCTCGTATTGCTCTACCAATGCCAGTCATTGGTGTGACTCTTAAGAATACATGTTCGCCCACCATGAACTCCAACGGTCGTCTTCTCTTGTCAGCATAACTCTTCTGTCGACTCTGAGCAGTGAGAAGTTTCTGTTGAATCACCTTAATCTTTTGAGTCGTCTCGTCCACAAGTTCTGGACCTATTAAAATTCGCTCATTCAATTCCGTCCAGCAAATAGGAGATCTACATTTTCTCCCATACAAAGCCTCATAAGGTGCCATCTCAATGCTGGAGTGATAACTATTGTTATATGCAAACTCCGCAAGATGAAGATGATCGTCCCAACTTCCTTTTAGTTCGATTGCACAAGCCCGCAACATGTCTTCCAGAGTTTGAATAGTCCTCTCAGTCTGCCCGTCAGTTTGAGGATGATAAGCGGTACTATAACTCATCCGAGTTCCCATAGCATTCTGCAATGCTTTCCAAAATCGTGAAGTGAATCGTGGATCACGATCAGATACGATGCTATTCGGTATCCCATGCAATCTGACAATCTCCTTCATGTAGATCTTTGCTAGTCTCTCCAATGAGTATTCTGCTGCAATTGCTAGAAAATGAGCTGACTTAGTTAACCTATCGACAATTACCCAAATGGCATTATGTCCGGATGTCGTTAGAGGAAGCCCCATGATGAAATCCATAGAGATGCTGTCCCATTTCCACTTTGGGATATCCAAATTCTTTAATAATCCAGGAGGTTTCCGATGTTCGATCTTGACTTTCTGACAAGTCAAACAACAAGTGACAAAGTCAGTCACATCTTTCTTCATGCCCCGCCACCACCAATTCCGCTTGAGATCATGATACATCTTGGTTGCTCCGGGATGGATAGTGTATTTACTCCGATGTGCCTCTTCTAGTATGAGCTTTTTTATTTCTCCATCATTAGGTATGCACACTTTTCCTTTATACCTTAATATCCCATCTCTATCGATCCCAAATTTCGATTCTTTTCCTTCTTCAATATCTTCCCTCACGTTTAATAGATACTCATCTTCGAGCTGAGCGAATTTAATCTCTTTCCAAATTGTGCTTTCAATAGTTAATGCTTCCATGGTAGCGACCAAACCTGACATTACATCAATAGATGTACTTGGTATCTCCTCGAGCAATTTATGTTCTCTGATCATCATCTGGGCTACATGGATTGTCTTTCTACTTAAGGCATCTGCTACAACGTTCGCCTTTCCTGGATGATACTTCAATTCGAAGTCGTAGTCCTTGATAAACTCCATCCATCTCCTCTGTCGCATGTTGAGCTCCTTTTGGTCGAACAGGTACTTTAGACTTTTGTGGTCACTATAAACCTCGAACTTTGAACCGTAGAGGTGGTGCCTCCAAATCTTCAGAGCAAACACTACTGCTGCCAGTTCTAAGTCGTGAGTAGGATAATTCCCTTCATGTGGCCTTAACTGTCGAGAAGCATAAGCTACTACCCTACCATTTTGCATTAATACACACCCAAGACCTTTCTTGGAAGCATCTGTGTACAAAGTAAAGGTCTGAGCAGGATCTGGAATTATAAGTACTGGTGCCGTAGTCAACTTAGTCTTCAAATTTTGAAAAGCTGCTTCACACTTTTCGTCCCATACATATGGTTGACCCTTCCTAGTTAACTTTGTCAAAGGCATAGCTATTTGCGAAAAGCCCTTGATAAATCTCCTATAATAGCCAGCTAGACCTAGAAAACTCCTGATCTCAGTCACGGACTTTGGTCGTTCCCATTGGAGAACTGCTTCAACTTTAGTATGGTCCACTGCAACACCTTCAGCCGATACGACATGGCCTAGGAATTTTACTTCCTTCAACCAAAATTCGCACTTAGACAGTTTCGCATAGAGCTTGTGCTCCTTCAACACTTGTAGCACGATTCTAAGGTGCTCTTTATGCTCTTCTTCATCCTTAGAGTAGATAAGGATGTCGTCAATGAAAACCACTACAAATTTATCTAGATATGGTCGGAAAATTCTATTCATGTAATCCATGAATACTGCTGGAGCATTTGTTAGCCCAAATGGCATAACAAGAAATTCATAATGGCCATATCTAGTTCTGAATGCAGTTTTTGAGACATCTTCAGCTTTGACTCTCAGTTGGTGATAACCTGATCTGAGGTCGATCTTGGAGAATATGGATGCTCCCTTTAACTGATCAAGTAGATCGTCGATCCTGGGTAAAGGATATTTATTCTTTATAGTCACTTTATTCAACTGGCGATAGTCAATGCATAGTCTCAGGCTCCCATCTTTCTTCTTCACAAAGAGTACGGGCGATCCCCAAGGAGATACACTGGGTCTGATAAAACCCTTTTCTAACAATTCTTCGATCTGCTTCTTCAATTCTGCTAGTTCCGATGGAGACATTCGGTAAGGAGCTTTAGATATAGGTTCTGTTCCAGGTACGAGATCAATAGAAAATTCTACTTCTCTCTCTGGGGGTAAACCTGTCATTTCTTTCGGAAATACTTCCGGAAATTCTTTCACCACTTCAATGTTCTCTATCCCTTCCTCCACTTCTGCTTGAATGGAGAAAAACACCATGTACGCAAGACAACCATGATGAACAGGCTTTTCATCTTGTACTATAGACAACAATTGTGGTCTACTATGACTCATAGAGTCATCCGCAAGAGAGATAGTCTTCCTCTTGCAGTCAAGGATGATGTCATTAGCTGACAACCAATCCATTCCTATTATTACATCGATACCCTTCGTGGGTAAACAAACAAGGTCTATATTTGAGATCCTATTATTAATCTCAATCGTACAATTTAAGCAAGCCCTAGAAGTTTTTACTGAAGCTCCCGCCGGTGTAGAAATAATCATATAATAAGGCAATTCACTCACTCTTAAATTCAATCGAGGCACACAGTCGTATGATATAAAAGAGTGTGTGGCACCAGAATCAAATAAGGCTTCTACTTCAAGACCTTGGAGTTTGAGGATACCTTTAATCAGATTTGGTGAAGCACTTGCCTCCTGATGTGATAGTGCAAACACTTTCCCTGGCACTGCAGTTCTAGCATCCTTGGCTCCTCGAGGCTCCTCCTCACAAAATCTGGAAATGTGTCCTGGCTTTCCACAGTTGAAACACGTCACACATGGTCCTTGGTGTATTCTTCCACACTTGGCACACATCTGATTGTTGGCGGTGCTTGCAGCAGGAGCTGTGGATCCCCTATATGAACTCTGACCTCCACTGAAGTGACTCCTTTGAGGTCCTTTGAATTGACTCCTCGGTGGTCTGCTGAAATGACTTCTTTGGGGTCCAGTAAAATAACTCCTCGATGGTCCACCAAAGTGATTTCTGGATGGTTGGCTAAACCGCGTATTCACATTACTGAAGTTGTGACTCTGCTTCTTAGTAACTCCTCCCGTTGGTCTCATGAGGTGTGTAGATCTGGCCTGAAAACCCTTCATCTTCTCAGCTTCCTCTTCTCGTTTGTTCCTTGCTATCGTGCGCAGTTTGTCGCATATTTCTTCAAAATCCCTTGTTTCATCAAGGAACGGTGATAGAGCTGTTTTTAGGTCTGGCCTAGCTTTTTCAACCAATCGAGCACTCAACCATTTAGAGTTGTTCTGTGAATATCCGCAGAATTTAGACAACTCTAAAAAGCGAGTAATAAATTCGTCTTCATGTAATTCCCCTTGCCTGAATGTGAGGAATTCAGTTTCTTTCTCTATTCTGATTGAAGGGGAAAAGTAATAATTTTCGAACTTTTCCTTAAACTCTTCCCACGTCATCTCAGCATTTCCTTTTGTTTTGGTGCTTTCCCACCATTCTTCAGCTGCTTTCTGCAACAATTGTTCAGCAACCATCACTTTTTGTTGTGAGCTAATCTCGATAACTCTGAAAATCTTTTCTACACGCTTCAGCCACTCCAGTGCTGCAATCGGATCTAGCTTCCCCTCGAACATCGGTGGAGTAAACTTCCGAAATTTTTCCCAAACCTCAGTAATAGGTAAGGGATGATACTGAGAATGAGAACCGCTACTACCTCCATCTTCAGTGCGAGAATGACTTCCTCCCCTTGATTGATGGTCAGAAGGTGTGACTTCCAGAGCCTTCTCCTTTCCTTCCTTACCACCTTGGCCTCTTCCTTTTGCTAGTTCATCCTCGTGTCTATTCACTTTCTCTCTCATCTCCAAGATGACGTCTCGTAATTCTGCCAAAAGGGCATTGTTATCCTGAGGATAGGGACCATCTTGATGCGGAGGGAGACCTCTTTGGGACGGAGCAGGGGTTGAATTAGTTCTTCGAGTTCTTGCCATTATCTCCTCCTATGATTAATACTATAAGGACACTAAACAAATAAAAATAGCTAAATAAATTCTAAATCTAACAAAGGGAAGTGCTCATGTTATGATATTTAATTTGCCACGAACTAAAAAAAAAATTTTAAGAAATCACTTTAGAAAATAAACAAAATTGCCATGGAACCTTTAGCTCTGATACCAAAAATGTAACGCCACAATTTTAATACCCAAAAACTCGGTCAAAATATTAAAAATACCTCCAAAAGGTTTAACAATATCCAAATCATTAGATTACATTACCGTTTCAAATAAAGTTTAACCCTTAATCAAAATAAATTTCAGAAAAATTATTTCAGAGTTCAATACAAAGCGGAAGTCTTAGGTTCATGGCAAATAAAATAACATATCATAAACTATAGGAGTACAAAAGAGCCTTCATAGCTCACTCCATAGGTGCCTTCCCTTGCTCTCTACTAGGATATTCACCTGAAAAATGTTAATATGGGATGAGATTCCACGTCTCAGTAACTACTGAATATTTCTACCGTACACGAGCAAATAATATATGACAAAAAGATATGGGCTGATTTCAAATATATATGTAGATTCCATAATTTCTCATACAAAATAATTTATACTAATAGTCATCAATATAGAAGGTAATAAAACATATATATCTCAAAAGTTCTCTTCTCATGTCTTTACAGATTATTCATCATTATATCAAATTCTTGAACTGTTCAGAAATGCATTATGCAGTATGCAGCCTCCCTTATACCACCTCCATCCGTATCCGCTGACTGGAGCCATAGGCTAACACATAGTCCAATAGAAACTCATTCATTTGACTGAATTGTTCCAAGCTCACCAAAACTTAAGATACACCCGGCCAAAGGTATAGAGCTTAAATCTGGACTATGGCTCCCCTCCTTTAAAATAACAACTAAGGAGGTGTCACATGTCCCACAACTCCAATGAAATCCCGGCCAGAGGAAAACATGGAAGATGGGGCCCTGAAACAAGTACCATCCACTGTGCACCGAGTGGTGGCATAAATCATTCTTATCATTCAAATCCCTCCTTACTCCACCCATCATAATACAACCGCCATGATGAATATGTTTACTCAAAATAATGCATTATTATACCATAAAGTTTTATACATCAATATGCGTATTTATGAATAGTAAATACTATGCGTATCTGTGAATAGTAAAATACTATGTGTATATGTGAATAGTAAAATACGGTATATATACATGAATAGTAAAAATGAAGAGTACATACGGTATGTATACGTGAATAGTATTATGAATAGTAAATACGGTATACGTGAATAGTAAAATGAATAGTAAATACGGTATACGTGAATAGTAAAATGAATAGTAAATACGGTATACGTGAATAGTAAAATGAATAGTAAATACGGTATACGTGAATAGTAAAATGAATAGTAAATACGGTATATGTGAATAGTAAAATGAATAGTAAATACGGTATATGTGAATAGTAACGTACGTATAAATAGTACCTCTGCAAATTTGCAAATCAAAGTTCCCACACCAGATCTTAAAACCATAAATATTTTCTAAATATTCTTGCCAAAATAGTAAACAAACCAATTAATAATCATACATAATTCACAAGTATAAGGAAGAATATTCAGAGTTACCTGTTACTTGCTAATACCCGAATCTCCAACCAGCTATTATAACTCTCAAGCAAATATCTCTCTACTCTCTCTCTCTCTCTCTACCTCTCTCTAAGGCTCTTAGAAGTTGTGAAGAATGAAATGAAATGGAAGGTCTATTTATAGTTGGAAAATGGGTCTTTAAGTGTAATTTTCGTCTCTGGGTCGTTTTACGTAATTTTCCCAAAATTATAAAATGAAACTTTCCCGTGACTTCTTCAGCCGCCCCGTGAAAGTTTTAAAAATTTTTAATAATATAATATTATAATTTAAATAGTAAAATATTATTACGTGGGTCCCGCGTGAATTTTTTTCAAAACTCACGAGAAAGGTTGTCGCTCACGGGAAGTTTGCAGAGAATTATTTTGGCCGTGGGTCCCGCATGTTTTTTTTTTTTTTTTTTCTTTTTCCTTCCTTTCTTTTCTCTTTCCGATTCTTTCCTCCGTCACTTTTTATCTTTCTTCATTCATACTACTATATATAATATATTACTATATAATATGTTTATTATATTATTAAAATATATATTTAAATTCTAACCTTAAAAATTTACTCATACTAAATACCTAATAAATCAATTATCATAAATTAATCTATTATAGTTTCAGGTAAAAAAAATTCAGGATGTTACATGAGGCATGGATAACGTCAACTTCCTGATCTTGACCACTACTTTCTCGATTCTCGAGTAGTCTAAAAGGTGAAATGGAAACTCTTTTCCATCACAGTATGGCCATACATTTCTTAGACTCACTCATCGAGGGGCTCAGTATTATCTCTCTACAAATGTGAGGGACAAATTCCATCTTGACCATTCACATTCCTCCGCATGAAAACCACTGATCCCGATCCCAGCCTTTATCATCACCCAGTCAAAGGTGACTTTTGACTAGGTCAAAGGTCAGTGACTCATCATGTAGGAATCCATGATGATCTCAGGTCATAGGGCATTGTGACGCGGTTATACATGAGATAAGCTTATGACTTATACCATGCAGTTTTCTCATGGTGGGTCGGTCCAGCACCTTGTACTCTTACAAGTGCCCATGACTTTGATTCGTATCTCCATACCTCATCAAAGTCATACTGGTCTTATTTCATCTTCACTCCCGTGTAGATGACCGACCAGGGACATTTAGGATAATCTATAAGATTATCCAGGGATGCAGTTATCAATACGAACATGCAAACAAAAATGATAACAAAAGAGAATACTATAAATAACTTAAATATCCAAAGTACAATGAATTGCCCCTAGGGCATAATTTCCAACAGGGGGCAACCGGAACCAAAATCCGGGCTCTCCTTTGAAATCCCGGGTCCTAGTTTTTTTTAGAAAAACTTTTTATCTCATAAATTAAACTGTGTTTTTATTTCTTTTACCTCAACTCTATATTCTTCATTTATTCTCACTCATATTGTAAGCATTAAGGTTTTAAGTTTAAATTTCATTGTTGATGTTACCGCCATGAGGTATGCACTGACTTTAGTGAGCCTCTAGCTAGAAACTCCACCTAAACATTTGTTGATAAAAAAAACAATGAAAACAAAATGACGTGACATTAGAGGTATATATGCGGCAATCTCGGGAAGTAATGAGGTATCATATCGTCAACATATCTTTTAATTTCCTAAATTTAATTATCAGAAAAATTTCTTCATATTCTTTCTTCTTGACTACATTAATTTAGAAGATAAGGATAATGAATCAATTCTTGCTTTGTCAGGTGTAGAAATGCTGTGAGTTGAGGAATCAATCAAGTCGTAAACAAAGTCATAATGGGAGGACACTGTTTATTGTCAAAAGGAATCCATAATCCATATAGTAACTTTGATTTATATGCCTTGTACCATTACTAGCTAAATTGAAATGCTTGGTGTAGCTGCGCGTGATAGCACAGCCCAACTTGGCCGGCTACAAGAATTCCAGAATCTTATCCCACGTTCACACTATTTCCACCCTTTAAACTTTAACCATCCACTCTTTCAAACAACTTGTTTTCTCTCTCTTTTTTTAAATCATTCCACTCCCATTTGTGCAACTCATGAAGTAACTTATGACACTGACAATCTCTATCATCATATCTTTCTACACATCTTTCTTCTTCTTTTTAAATAGTCTACTATTTTTTTTTCGTTTAATAACTTATATGATTCGAAGTGTAACATATATATATATATATATATATACACATACGGTGCATAGGTCAAGAGCTAGCCTACCCTTCTTTTTGTTTTATATATAAACCAATAATGGATTCGATGTTTCAGAGTATAAATTCCACTGTAATACTGAGCTCTACCATGATCGCCAAATGTGGAGTATTTCTTTGTGTATTCATTTTCCCTAAAAGCCAAAGGAAAAAAAAGAAGAACAACAATTGGCTACAACAGTTACTATATATGTATTAGCTTTATGAATTGACAACGCATAATCGAGTTAACTTGTTCTTCTTAATTGCTTTGCATTGTTAAATTATTTGCACTACCCAACAAAGAAATCGAAGATATGTATTTAAGTGATAATTTAAAAAAAAAAAAAACAAGCTAAGGCAGCGGATGACATATTTTACCGTATATAATTTGAGAGATAACATATACAATACGTATGGTATGGCAGAAAGCTTGATGGATATTCCCTGCACATTTATAATAAAATAGTAAAATACAAATAACGTCAACAGATCGAAAAGGGTGGACTATATTATATCTAATCCTAATTCATATCCCACTAATCAAGCAAGCACATTAATTATTAATTAAACCTAATGCATGGTTTTCCACATGCTATATCTTGAATTGGTCCCTAACGTAATCAATTATGTGTTGTATTTTCGTGTATGTGTGTGGGAATGGCTTTGGTCATTCCTGGTTTTAATTTTCTCCATCAGGATATTTAAACTCTCCCAAAAGGCATTTAACACGAAAAACAATATTCTTCTCCACGCATAATTTCCATCGTTTTAATTTAATTGGGTCACGTCAATTGGATTAATTAAACTAGTACAGCCCCCATGGTCTATACTTTCACACACGTACGCCAACAAACATTGATGCAAATTAAACCAATATGATTCCGCGCATTTTCATCATTTTTAAGAAGAAAAAGTTTTTAGTAATGGGATGTTCGCTTTGGAGTTTATGGGCAAGTTGTCTTTAATTAAAGACAAAAGTTCAAACTTTCATCAAACATGTACTAACATATTGAACGGTGGCTTTAAGCACGAGCATTTTGATACCAGGTTGGACGCCTAACACTCGTGGTTTTCCTCAGTTGTCCTCCTAGGTTCAACCCCTACACCTTCCTTTTAGCTTACCAGCCCACTTTGCGCCTCCCTTCATATTAATTAATTTCTATAACAAATTGAATCAATTCAATTCCTTCTCATCACTTCATCATCAGCATCTGAATTTACTAATCCAGAAATTCATTCATTAAAATTCAAATTATTACTGTATTGCATAGACGAAATTAAAAAACTTAGACTTTAATTCCTCTTTTATCAATTATGGCAAAGGTATATATTCTCAAGTAATTTAGGTTTTTCTGGTGAAATGAAGTAGAAAAAGGATGATTGAATAATATGTGATGATTAATGATTGGTCATACTCCCCCAGGACCATCTGATGGCTTAACTAAACACATTAATTAATTAGTGTTGACTTGATTAATTCTAAACGCGTATGTTTGTAATTCTACCGTTTTGCAACCTGTTTCTTTATATAAATTCAAATTTCAATTAAACAACGTAACGTTGACGTCCTTCGACATCAAAATATCTTCCAGGACGTTTTGGTCAAATCAACCCACCTCCTGTGGGCGCCGCACATATACATTAATTTCAGCCCCTGATGATGGAAACTATTATCAGTCGTTTTCAGTGAATTATGTAATTAATTAATTTAATTATTCGCCACTTTGCAGAGCTTCTATTCGTGTTTGGTCTCCAATACATCCCAATCCAAGAACAGCACTTTGAACTTGCATGTAACGTTAAAAATAGGGCAAAGGAGTAAAAATGTATATGAAGTTTGTCCTTGGGAGCGTCCAGCACCACTAAGTTTCAAAAGGAGCAAAAGTAGACACAAAGTTATGTTTTGGAGAGCAAAAGTGCCACCGGCCGTTAGTTGACCGTTAAGTTGGATGGAATGCTGACGTGTCGCTAATGTGGCGTTGATTGGGACTGACATGCTGACGTGGACGATGATGTAGATGCTGACATGGAATTAAAAAAATTCAAAAAAATTAGGAAAAATCTCAAGAAATTAGGAAATAAATAAATACTTAGAAAAAAATTTAAAAAAAATTAAATTAATTCGGAAAAAATTTAAAAAATTCGAAAAAAATGAGGAAAAATTTAAATAATTAGGAAAAAATTAAAAAATTTATATAAAAAATTCAAAAAAGATAGGAAAAAGTTAAAATAATTAGAAAAAAGATTAAATAATTATTAAAAAATTAAAGTAATTCGAAAAAAATTTAAAAAATTATAAAAAAATGAGGAAAAAATTAAATAATGAGGGAAAAAAATTATAAAAAAATTAGGAAAAATTCATAAAATTAGGGAAAAATTCAAAAAATTAAAATAATTAGAAAAAAAAATTAAAATACCCCCGCCAATGAGCCCCACCACTGATCACCCTACCGCCAGCCACCGGCGGTGATCGGTTGCCCTTTATTATATACTCGGCGGCGGTCGAATTAGTTGATTTTACTTATTTTTTTAAAATGCCTTTATATAAATTCTGTACCTCAACTACCTTATTGATTTCACATAATTTCTCACTTATATCAATAGGCATCTTTTAGGAAGAAATTGACAAAATTTAGAATATTGTATTATAATTAGGACAAAAACAAACTTTCAAATGTTGTCTTATAATTAAGACCGGAGGGAGTATATAATAAACGAAAACTGATTGCCGTCGCCGGCCGGCGTTAAGGTGGTCGGTGGTGGGGCCCACTGGCGGGGGTATTTTAATTTTTTACTAATTATTTTAATTTTTTTGAATTTTTTATAATTTTTTAAATTTTTTTCTAATTATTTAAATTTTTCCCTAATTTTTTTGAATTTTTTTATAATTTTTTTATTGTTTTTATGGTTATTTTAATTTTTTTCCTAATTATTTAAATTTTTCCTCATTTTTTCGAATTTTTTAAAAAATTTTTAAATTACTTTAATTTTTTTTCTAATTATTTTAATTTTTTCCTAATTTTTTATAATTTTTTTAATTTTTTTCCTAATTATTTTAATATTTCCTCATTTTTTTCGAATTTTTTAAATTTTTTTCGAATTAATTTATTTTTTTGAAAAAATTTTTTTCCTAATTTTTTGAGATTTTTCCCCTTTTTTTTGAATTTTTTAATTCCACGTCATCGTCCACGTCAGCATGTCAGTCCCAGTTAACGCCACATCAGCGACACGTCAGCATTCCATCCAACTTAACGGTCAACTAACGGCCGGTGGCACTTTTGCTCCCCAAAACATAACTTTATGTCTACTTTTGCTCCTTTTGAAACTTAGTGGTGCTGGACGCTCCCAAGGACAAACTTCATGTGTATTTTTGCTCCTTTACCCTTAAAAATAATATACACCCGAATCAAACATGTTATTCCACGTTATTATCATTATTTAACCTGTATAATGGTGAGTGACTGTAATTATATTAGTCAATTAATCTGATTGCCTTAGCTAATTCCACTCATCAAAAGATATCTAATTTAAAAACGGTGGAAGAGCCCCCTCCTATTTGAACATAATTAGTTATTAGATTTACGTTGATTGATTACATCTACTATCTCTTTCTTTAATATAAGATCTTATTTATACGATAAATATCTTCTTATATTAAGAACTAGAACTAATATGCCTATATAATTTAATTTAAATTTATTATTATACTATTATTTTTAAAAGATAACTAAATACTTTGAAGAGAAGGCTAACAGTACACTTTGACGTTACAATTTTAGTTTGCGTGAACACTGTGCTTCACTATATACTACTAAATTATACTACCTTGGTGTTTAATATAGAAGACAATTGACTTTTTTTTATAGATAAATTAAAAAAGTTAATTAAGTTACATAAAGTATTTATATTTATTGTTTCTTTAAAATAATTTATTTAACTTATAAACTAATATATAATTTAATTATATATAATATGATTAAGTAATTTATTTAATTTTTTGTAATGTGACTCCACATATGGAGTAAGTAGGTAATAAATTTTGACTCGAGTGGTATAAAATACTACTATTGTAGCTGACATCTGGAATCGAATTGAAGAAAATAAAAATTGACTTTTAATTTGTCAACTTCATTGCGTTGGTGTTCATGCATGCGTTGCATCCATATGGATAGGATGACATATGTGAAAAGGATGCGTCGTCGTTTTGGTAAAAACCCTTATTATGACGAATTGAACGCAGGATACAATTTGTATGAATTAGCCTATATATAACTGACGGGCTACGGCGACTCAACTTAGCAAATAAAATAAAAGTATGACTATTGCTGATTGCACGCACAATATATAAAAATCAAAATCGACTTCTATTAGACATTTATATTTTAATTAAAATTGGTTAATTTTTTTTTTTAATTTTGATTTGTAATTAAGATCGATAAATTTCACGTAGAATCTCCTACAGTGATTTTTCTTGTCATGTGAGATATTATTTTTCTAAAACCAATTGATTATTGTCCATAATAAGAATTAGAATTACACATAAATACTGAGACGATCTTACAGAAAAAGTATGATTTATTAGTTTAGGAGGTTCTTGTTGGTAGAAAAAGGTTTACGTGGTTCTTGTAAATTGTAATCCTTGTTTTGGGATGTGCTTTCTATGCTTTTATATTAATTAAAGGCGCAATGTGATAGAGATTGAATCAAAAATCATATAAGTTTGATAAGTTTGATGTGAGTTGATCCAAAGTAATTAAAGTTATCAGAATTCAGAAGCGACAAGTCTCTAAATTATATTCTTTGAGACCCCGAAAAAATGACAAGCCAAGAATAGGGAAAATATTAGAACGCATATTTAATATTTATTAGTATTTAAAGTCTTGTATATACCCTTGTAACACGCAACATTACAACGTAACTACTGACTAATGCTAGCTAAATCCAAAAAAAAAAAAAATCTTATCAACAAAAAGCGCAACCAATGTTTTACCCTTAATTAAGAAAGAGAAACCTTTATTAATTAACCTCTCTTTCTCTGGTGAGGATTCAATCATCCCACGTACTCTTAATCTATGAATTAAAACCCTTTATATATCCAGATTCGGATCACTAAATATAATTAATACAAGATGTTAACCAATTAGTGTAAGATTTAATTTATTAAATTAAAAAGAGAGTGAGATAGTCACGCTTGATTAATGTTATTGGGGAGGGAGGAAGGCGTATGGAGGAGGTTAAGTTGAAAATGATATGCGGGTTGGTAATGTGACCCCACCATATCCTTCATCCTACTCATGAACTACTCGGCAGTGACACGGATCCAACTTCGTCACAAACAACTTCACCAATATCATTCATCCCCACACACATGTACACACACACACTCATCCATGATATGTTTCAAAGGCAGATCGAGCTAGCCAGGTCAAAAAACATAAAATAAATAAACCCTACCCTAAATCCTTAAAGTGGCGAAGCAGGAATACCAGGTCTAAAACAACAGCAACAACCACATGCACAAATACAAATTCAATTCTATATACCCAGCCATCCTTAACAAATCACAATCGTAAGACACCAACGTTGCTATCATCAAACTCATCCAATTGGCGCCTGCGCAGCCCATGTGAAGTCTCTGCATAAAGCTCCCATTTTGAAGCCTCCCTCCAGCTAGCTACCTCTCTTTCTGCCTTCCCACTGTCTCCCTTCTCTCTTTTTTCCTCACCATCCCATTCACAGCTCATAATTATGTACAAATATTTTTAAAAATGAGATTTTCACTTAATTAGTGTTCATGTTAAAAACCTAGTTTCCTGAGGTATGCCACGTCAAGATGACGCCGAACCCACTGTTGCATTTCTCGCGTCAAGATAACATTTTTTTTATGTTCCCACTTCCCACTGTCTTGGGTCCCGGAGCTTAATTTATGTACTTACTATACAATGTTTTCTACATTCTCTGCCTAATGCGAGGGTCCACGTGCAAAATTGTCAACTTGAATTGCCCCTTTGAAATTGTGATTATTATGAGAGTGAGAGGACCGCTCACAGAATAAATGCGAAACATGCTCCATAAACAGGGACGTACTATGTTCTCTTTCTCCAACCTCAAATCAAAGGTACGTTTCTCCATACTTGGATCAATCTCGATACCTTGTACAGTGTATTCGATAAGACGTAAATTAAAAAATAATGTGATAAGTATTAGGAAATCTTGCACATACTAATATTTAACTGCATTATAGTGCAAGATCAGTGACCATATTTTGGTATGATCTGCAGCATGGATATGTGATATATCCACTGAGAAAAGCTGGTTTGGCACCAACAAATATAATGAATGAAAATAAAGCTTCACTCGTATATATATTGGGGATCGCATGGAGGGGAGGCCCAACCGAATCACCTGCTCTTGCACTAATTCATTATTTAATCGTATAACCTTTCTCGTTTTTATTATAAGACATCAAATAATAATTTTTATCAATCAATGATAACAGTCAAAAAAGTGTTTAAAATTGTTTTAAAATTTAAGTAATTTTTAATATCATTCATACTAATTACACTAAACTCTAATATAATACTCGTATTAATTATTATTTCATTCCTACTACCCTTATTAAATACTACATTTATGGAAAAATTAAATTATACTCTTTGAAAGGAATAAACGCCTTATAAATATGACTAAGAATATTTATTAGTTGATGTTTTATGATAAAAACATAAGGGAGTATGTATTATTGAAGACCGATAAAATAATATTAATTAAATGAGAAGTGTTCATGTACCTAACCTGTCACTAGTTCGTGAGTGGTAAATTAGACAACAATCAAAATTTGTCTATATTATTATGGACCTCCCATTAGTCATGACGTTTCCTTCTTTGGAGGACCATCTGTTTTTTCATTTCTTTTTTGGGATATATATATATATATATATATATATATATATATATATATATATATATATATATATATATCATATTGAGTTGGAGTCTGACTGGGGTCATGGTCATGAGTCATGACTCCAGTCACGTGACCCTCAAATTTGATATTGTACGTAACACGTACTTGTGTTATCTTTTTTGTTGTTGTCAGAATAGTAACATATATTGATATTAGTAATAAAAGTTACATACAACGATTACACTGTGACAACAAACATAAACGATTACACTGTGACAACAAACTGAAAGAAAACAAATCAGAATAAGAAGGCTAACAAGTACAACAACGCCAAACCGATTGAAAGGAAAGCTAGTCACCACAAAACAAATAGGAATAAGAGCAGCTTTAAAGACTTCATAGGCTTCCTTGCCATCCGAGGTTAGAAAGAATATGAAAGAAAGTGCTGGTTCCAAAACCCACCCGATCGGGCACACCTCCTTATAAGAAAAAGCTGCACATAGGTCAGCTACACAAACACCCCAACTTGGGAAACAGTACAGAGAACACCCAACCTCAGACGAAACAAGACAAGAGAAATCTTGAAGAGAGCTCTTGCTCATCCAATGAAATAACCTTGGTGACATCAACCACCCACCCAATAGATATTTGGCTAACATAAGTGATATGGATTCGCCCCCATCTATCAATCCTATCTATGGTTTTCTCCCAGATAATGCACAAAATAATAGCAACCATCAATAAAACACTTACTCCAAAAACACGAATCCAATCCACAAAAAAGAACACCACCATAATAACCCATAACCACACCATCAGGGGACAAACACAGACAACAATTGACCAAATCCACAACATCAGGAAACATAAATAAATATAAAGAAAGAAAAACGAGAAAAACGAACAGAACGTGAAAACCGAGGCACCCCCACCACCGGAAACCGCCGACAAGCCAGAGACCACCGGCGCGCAGGCGACCACTGCCAAGGAAGAAGCCATCGTCGAACAAGAGGCCACCGACGAACCAGAAACCACCGTCGGAGAGGGCATCGGAGCAAAAACTCCCATCGCCGAAGACGAGGGAGGACCATCAACGCAACCACAGAACAAAGGGCCACCGGAGCTGGGAAGGCGGTGAAGCCGGAGACCAGAGGAGAACCGGCGCCGAACAAGAAGGACGGCCACCCTTCTATATCTCCATTCCGGCCTAAAACCCGCCTGCACCTGACTCAAAGAAGGCCGATCTGTACATTGGCTGCTATTGTGGCTCAGGAGGAGGCTCGCTGGCGGCATAGACGCCGCCAGCGAGGCAGAAGCCCAGGCGGAAGAGATCTAGGGTTTGGCATGGGAGAGAGAGAGAGTGATACGCGAAACTTTTAGGGCTCAAATACTACACGTACTTGTGTTATCAGAAACACAGATTTTTCTTTATTTACACGCAAATAAGTGTCCTCGCACTCTACTAGCATAGCACAATTATGCGGTGTATGATTGTGAATTGAATGGATACATATATATTGTGCTACATATCTAGAAATAATGAAGAAAAGCTGTGGTTCTCACTTCTCAGTTAGCGATAATGTAATTATTTAACTTCGAAATCCTTTAATTTGTTTATCAAATTAAAAGAGGAAAGATGAAATTATGTATACGAAAATAGCACCCCAAAAAAAAAATGATGAACATGAAGCAAGGCCACCTGCATATTGTTAATTCTGGTTCGTTATCCTGGGATTTTGCTCGTACTTTTTAGCCATTTCCCATTATTTCTTATAAACCCTTTTTATAATATATATAAATGTTGTCATTTCTCTTGTAGTTGCCTGTCTTCGTCGTCTGCTTTTCCCGTCACTGTTCTTCATATACTTTTTGATAAAAATCTTTATTAATCTGTCCCTCCTTTCCTGCCTCTCATGAGCTTGCCCTTTTCTTTTTCTAAGATATATTATTCAAATTACCCTCATTTTTCTATCTATTATGCAAAATTCAAGGTGAATTGGCTGTTAAAAATTCATAAATACACTTGTGATAAATACTAGTATTACCGCGGAGGTGTGGAAGGATAACAGTCATAAACGGGGAACAAGATTGATAAATAAAATATGAAATTCCAAAAGAGAGAGAATACTTTTTTTTAAAAAAAAAGGGAATAATAACGGAAAGAGGAAGTAACCATGAATGTGAGCCATTCAATTCAATTCAGAGGCATAATGCTGGCCAACTCATGATGATGGCCTTTGCGTTTTCCCAAAAACGACAAAAGGGCATGGCGTGTGGCTCAATCTGTACTCTTAATGCTCCTAGCTGCCTGCCTGCCTCCCCTCATTCGTTCTTTTAAAAAATATTGTTGAAAAATCTTCAATCATTTAAAATTTATTGTCTAAAAGAACTTAAAATTTGCAAACTACTACCCTTTTGATACTAGACATAAGATAAAGTTTATAATCTAAATTACATTATAAACTTTATCATATATTTAGAATTAAAGGTGCCAATACATGTACAATGTAACCTCTTTTTTAAAGCATGTAACATTCCTTTAACTATATACGAAATGAAAAATATTACACATATATAGCTGATATGCAACATGTATAGCTGAAAAATAGTTATATATATATACACAGCTAAAGAAAACTTACACATGCTCAAGAACCTGAGTGTTTTGATTTTTCTTTTTGGGGGTTGTTTTAAATTTTGCAGCTATCAATATTCACTTTTCTATTTGGATTCTACTGTTAATATAATTAGACCAGCTGTTTTACAGTCAAACTTTGTTTGACACAATTTTTAGTTGTGTATAACAAATCTTTGGCTGTGAACAAATATTTTCTATTTTGCACGTGGGTAAAGAAGAATCACCATCCGGTAAAGATAGCTAGATTGCACTTCACCGCTTAAAACAAAATTTAGTTTGACCAAAAAACAAAACAAAACAAAATTTAGAAATAAAGATTTGTCAGAAATTTTCTATTAAAAAAAATCTATCCGATTTGGATACTGTTTCAACTACTCCATATAGCAAATTCATATATAGCACAATAGCCTTATTTTTCAAATGATTGGAGCTATTATATCAACATGAAATATTTTATTATTTTTTTCTGAGGTTGAAGTCTTATTGGGTATGATAATTGCTTAGTGGGAGAGGAGGAATTTGCTCATGTCTTGTTTTCTATATAACTTGGGTTAAATTTTATTTTACATGATGGCACACTTTTAATTACCTTAGAAATTATAGTTTGGAGATCATGGGTTCAAATATTGAAAATTATTGGAAATAACATTTTCGCTTATTGGGGTACTTAAAGGCTATATATATGCATCTATTTCTCTCTAAACCCAACTTGTTGGAAGTATTGTACACCGGGCCACATTTTTTGTTCGTAATAATTCCATTAAACCCTAACAAAACTGTTGCTAATGGCCCTGCATTTTATAGCGCATTTACTTGGCATGTTTCTGATTCGTCTTTATTATATGCTCGGCCAAATCTTAGTCTTTTATATATATATATATATAATCATGGGTCTCGATGCGAAGTCTACTTTTTCACGAGACCCTTTTGTCGGTAACCCAGTGCATGCTGTTTGTAATATTATACTCCTACCATGGAATTTTTGGGGAATATGCATATGATATGCGGGAAAAACAAAAACAAAAACAAAAAATGGTCTGACGTGGCAACTCGAAAACGACAAGATATTTTGGAACTCCTGCGGCTAGATATTTATTTGTTTTTCCGTCTCTTGTAGAATATAATTAGACTTATAATTATCAAATTTTAAAAGTAGACACGCACGGTCAAGTGAGTAAAGCTCTAGGCCTATCGGTGCATGTCCATAAACATAAAACACATATCTTTTCATTATATCGTACGTATCATGTGTTTGATAAAAATATCTACTTTTTGATAAAAAGTATCGATGCGTAACTATAGGTTAAAATATCTTAGTACCATAATCCCTTGTTATATATGAAAAATCAGATTCTAACAACATAATATCATTCTAGCAGAAGCATGTGCAGAAACACAGATCAGGCTACTTCTAAGTATCAACATCAAATGGGAATATTATATGCGTTTTTCATAAATAAAATATATGGAAGGGGTTTATAGTAATGTTTCTTTTAAATTATATGTGTTCATTAATAAGAATATATTCACAACATATAGGATCGATATATATATCAGTGTCACTTTTTTGTGTAGCTGCTGATCCATCCACAGAAAAACCAGCTAGACCTATTCGAATATGCAAATAAAAAGCTAGCCAAGCTATACACGCTTTGCTCAAATTGAACGGTCTAAGGTCATTGTGATTCATCAAGTGGATATATATTTCATCCATCACCATCCCAATTTACATACACCCTGGAACAGATTTTTTTTTCCTTTCTTTATCTTCTCGAAAGATTTTAATTTTGTAAACAAAATATATCTGAGGATATAATCGATATATATGTAACTTCGCTTTTGTCACATGTATATGATATTTCTGTATAGTCAGAAAAGTGGTGCTGTTTTGCTACTTTTGATGTATTATAGGGCTAGGTTTTCATAATCTAGTCTCTATCGTTCATTTCAAGCTTTGGCTTGCCTCTTCTATGTAAAAAAAGAAAAGAAAAGTGGTGCTGTAAATTTGACCCCTCCATCTGCTTGTTGCAGGTGAAATTTCGTAGGAAGGAGCGGGTCCAGCTATGTACCAAGTCAAAAGTTGAGATTCCTTTTAATTTGCCCACTTGAATGCCATAATCAGCACATCATATCCACAGCCCTCCCTAAAGTATTTTTCGGTAACACTTAATATAATTAATATATTTGTATAAATAAAAATTACTTAAAGATATTGAACTCATTAAAATTAGTTCAGGTGATATTGAGTTTTGACGTGGTTAAGTGTTACGAAGTTTTAAATATAGAATAAAGTTTAAAGTACAAATTTTGCAATACAAACTTTATTTTATATTTAGGTACTATCATTCATCATTCTATTAATCTAGTGCTTGAGACAGATTAAGCATTTAACATCACAATCTTTTATCAAGATATCGTTTGTTAATTTACATTGAATTTATTGGGGAACACTCACTTTCACCTGTTTAGTCTACTAATGCCAAGCGCCTCATAGCGTGATGGCATTAGGCCAGCCTTAGGAGCTGGCCTTCCCCCTTGTTCAGGGTTCGAGCCCTGTCTCCTCTTCCCCTACTGGCTGTATCAAAAAAAAAAGTCTACTAATTCTCCATGTGGTTCTCTCTCTCTCTCTCTCTCTCTCTCTCTCTCTCTCTCTCTCTCTCTCTCTCTCTCTCTCTCTCTCTCTCTCTCTCTCTCTCTCTCTCTCTCTCTCTCTCTCTCTCTCCCTCCCTCCCTCCCTCCCTCCCTCCCTCCCTCCCTCCCTCCCCCCCCCCTCCCTCCCTCCCTCCCCCCCCCCCTCCCTCCCTCCCTCCCTCCCTCCCTCCCCCCACCATCAACAAAAACAACCTGCCCTTGTTGCTTTAGTTGGATTATAATTCTGGTAGTTTCTTTTGATAAATTGAGAGCAGTATGGAAACCAGAGATGTAAATTTTCTTATTGTCATTAATTGCTGAGCATGATATTAATTTGTCTCATTAGATAATAATTAGCACAGTAGTTTTTTTCCCCCCTTTTTGTTCACTTTGTGTCCCCACCTAGATGGTTTAACTAATTAGAAATCCTTGGCGGTTAATTAACCTCATACAGATATTTGTTTGCTGTCAAAAGAAAGCTACATGCAATAATATAACAAGACGCCAGGCTACTCCCGATTGACGTGCAAGAATTCAAACCCGTACCCTCAAAGCATTCCTCATTCCCACTTTTGGTCTTGTTACTTCACGAGGCGGTTAAAAAAGGGGGAAAAGGATGAAAAAACTATGTAATTGTCAGACAGATTGAGAAATGTTACTCAAATGGACATACATAATAATGATAAATAATCATATATTACCCATAATAAAAGTATCACCTTTACTTTAACTTTTTAATTCATTTCTACCATGCAATCAAACCCTGTTAAAAAAAAAAAAAAAATAGAAGGGCTGACACTAACTAAGGTTGGAGATTATTATAAGCTGGATAGAAGAGCTTGCCATTAGATTACAAGACGTTTTGGCTTGTGCAATCAACATGAATCACTTTGAATAAGGACATTTTTCATTTATGAAAATACGTTAAGTCTGAGAAGATAATTCCACCGGTTATAATGAACTCTTCAGTCTGGAGGCAGCCAAAATACACTCCCATGTCTCTAGAAAATGGAGGCCACATCACCAAGAACAGTGCCCTTCATTGAGTAAATTTTTTAACTCATTATTGGTGTCTTTAATTACATGTCACCAGAAAAAAACAGACTCCACTCAACAAATTGTACCAACCAGTTCTCAAAATTAATTTTATAGTACCCATTAAGGGTTGGGTCTAGTGATTGAGACTACTCATAATATGGTGAACTGAAAGTTAGAATTCATGTGAGAGATCAATATCGATGTGCTTACATTTAGTGGTTGATAATATCTTAAAAAGATATTATGCTTAAACAAAATCTCCAAAGTACTATAAGGATAGTTATCAAAAAGAAAAAAGGATGGTGCAGTTCTGGTACCTTGCAGTACCGTTTCATACACAATACACGCATTCTGTGCCTGTAGTATCGTTATCCTCCAAAGAATGAAAATAAAAATCGATAATAAATGAAATTAGGTAGTAGCCTCTTGTGTGTTGTGCAAGCTGATTGCATTGAACAAAGTTTGGCGTCCACAAGTTTATTGAAAAAGACAGAGACAGCACTTCCTCCTTATTTCATTAAAATTTTATATTTCCATGTCATTTCTTTTTTTTTTTTCCTTCACCAAAGATGGCAATTATTAAATTTGCAACTAGGCTTCCAAGTACTCTCGTGGACCTATAAATACATCAGCTTCCAAGCCCTTCTTCATATCATACTCATTCATTCTTTCTTTCATATCTCCTCTCCTTTCATCATATATCAAAGAACTAAAGATGGCACAAACTTTTCGCATGGCCATTGCAATTCTTGGTATTACTTCGTTCTTTTTCTCAGTACAAGTATCCGATGATATATATCTGCGAGTCTTCAACAGAAAAGTGATTCATTCTCTGTTTCTCCCCTCTTGTTTTTTGCAGGGAATGCTGCTTCAGTATCTCTCTATGCTGCTCCAATGTAATAAACTTTCCTTTCAATTTTCTTGTCTTCTCTCATTTGCAGACGAGTGAATCAAACTATACTGAGAAAAGCTTTTGACACGGTTTTTTTTTTCCTTTCTTTCTGTCTGCAGGGTAACTTTCAAAAGGGTCATAAGGAAAAAAAGCACTGAGGAGTTTTCATGTCTTCCTTACATCATTGGACTCTTGAACTGTCTCCTTTTCACTTGGTATGGCTTGCCTATTGTAAGCAACAAATGGGAAAACTTCCCTCTGGTCACAGTCAACGGAGTCGGGATTGTTCTTGAGTTAGCTTACGTTCTCATCTACTTCTGGTATGCTTCCTCAAAAGGAAAGGTAATTATAATACTCACAAGTGTGTCCTTACTTCTTCTGCTTCTTCTTCCTTTGTTCATTTTGCATGTATAAGAAGACAACAGAAGACTTACCAAAAAAACATATATTTCAGTTGAAGGTGGCCTTGACAACAATACCAGTTATCGTATTGTTTTGCATAATCGCTGTCGTCTCAACTTTTGCCTTCCATGACAACAAACACCGAAAGCTTCTCGTTGGAAGCTTTGGCCTCGGTGTTTCCGTCGCAATGTATGCGTCTCCGCTTGTGGCCATGGTAAGTCAACAATATTCCATAGTCATTATTACAAAGCCAGAAACAGGGGAGTTCATAACTCACACAATGTCGATTTCATTTTTTTGCAGAAGAAGGTTATAAAATCCAAGAGTGTGGAGTTCATGCCATTGCCATTATCATTGTGCTCATTCCTGGCTGGCAGCCTCTGGATGACTTACGGACTTATGATCCGTGATATATTCGTTGCGGTTCGTATTCTAGTTTCTTCATGGCTTCATAATAAAACTCAGAATAAGAAGAAGATTTGAGCACATTGATTTAACATTCATTTTACCATAACTTTGACAGGGACCAAGCGTGGTTGGAGTTCCCTTAGCCATTCTGCAACTTGTCCTCCACTGCAAGTACTGGAAAAGAAAACCTTCATCAGAAGAAGAACCAAACAAGCTCAACATGGAAAAGGGAGATGTGGTGATGTCAGTAGTAGAGGAAGGTTCAGAAATGGTGGATTTGGAAACAGGAGAAGCAGAAATGAAGATGTCAAATGATCCAGTCAGCAAGATCAACATAACAACAACTAATCAACAACAACAACAACATTAGGCTGAAAAACTCCAGCAAATTCTCCCTGATTTTGGGTTTCATGTCTACGTTCTGAATCAATAAAATGTCATCTTTTTTATATTTCGAGCAAGTAATTTGATTTCATGATTTGTATTTATCCCATAAATTTAGTGTACTTTCCTAATAAGACGGGGTCATGCGTGCTTTTTTTCCCCGGCGAACTGGTTTTGCCGCCCAGCTCAAGTTTCTAACGCATGACTTGCTTGTATTGGGAAGTATACTTACCAAATAATAAGGAACGATGACATTCAAAATCTACACTTCACGATCTTTTACTCATACTTAATTTTTTTTATCATATATATATATATAGTTGGTTAGTTTGATTATACGCAATGCATCGAGAAAAATCATATAGCTTGATATATACAACTCGAACAACAAGATCAGATATATATGGAGACAAAGAATGATTCTGCAAGCTATTATATTGAAATATTGATGATATGAAGTTTATATGACCACATTATATTTTAGAATACAGAATATTTTTTTTATGAGGCCTCAGGAATTAAATGTAAGGAACCAGCCAAATTCTCATGCAATAGCCAATAGCAACCTACAAGCCACCAACAAGTTGTCACCAAACCCGTATGACCAGTGCTTTCACGTACCCTCTCCCTTTCTCTCTCTTCTCCTTGTTATTCTTTTTTTTTTCCCCCCGGCGTTTGAGATTTCGGGCAGGGGGCTCTAATTTGTCTCACCTTTTTCCTTCTATAATTTTAAAAATTCAAAATTAATAATTTATAAATTATTATTATTTGTTAAAATTTTATCTGGATGATGTATTGTTCATAATTAAAGTAAAGCAAAAAAGAAAAAAATAAATCTACTTTAAAAGTTATTTTCATGATATTTTATAATTATAAACTGTTCAAATCAAAATTTTAACATATTTTATGTATTTTTTAATTTTGTAAAGTATTAAATCTAAGTAATTAAAATAAACAATGACGAAAGGGAAAGGAATAAAAGGAGTGGAAGGAAAAAGAGATCAACAGCTAGCCCACTTGAGAGTGAGCAGTGAGTTTAAAATTTGAATTTTGTGAAGTCAGCGGCAGATCGAGAGGACAAAAGTTGAAACCCCATCATCTTTCTACTTGCTTCAGGCCTCTGGATTTCTTCCAATATGAATTATAAATCAATGAAAGCATCCCATGTTTCACTTTAAAGCTGTGGTTCCAGTGTCATACACTATTAAAAATATGGCAATATGACCTATCTGGGCTGCGTATTTTATGTTTCCCATGCCACTAGTAATAATGTTATTTGTATTCATTAACATGTACTAGTATTCATGTTGCTCCTGCCAAAACTACGTAGCAAGAAACTTGGTTTTTAAACAAAAGTTTAATGTTTTTGTTTCAGCCTGTCATAGCAACAGATTTTTTTTCCTGTCACACTAACTTAAAAGTAAAAGTAAGTGGGTCTCATTATAAAAAGAAAAGAAATAAAATATTAGTAGGACCTATTTATTTTTTGTGTGAGTGTAACAAAAAAAATTGTAACAAAAACAGAAATATTAAACCAAAAAAAAAAAAAAACTTAGCACTCCCTCGGTCTTTGATATAAAACTTATTTATTTAATTAAATTAAATAAAAAAATTGATTCATTTAGTTAATATGACATGTATTTTCTAAAACATCCTAATCATGTTCCTTAATTCTCTTATTCAATTGTCTCATTAATTCTTATTGAGAGAATATGAATATGGGTATATTGCAAATTATGAAAATTATATTTTATATTTTATAAATAATTTCAATTCTCTAAACATGTCTTATATTAAAGATCGGAAGGGAAGGTAGTATTTATTTAGAAACCTTATACTCCCTCCGGTCCTAATTATAAGGCATAGTTGACTTTGTTTGGAGAAATTAAGGAAGCTAATTAAATTAACTTAGAGTATTTTTCTTTTTCTTTTTTTCTTCAAAGTAATTAGTTTAACTCATATACTAATATATAATTTAAAGATATACAACATATAAAATGATTAAGTAACTTATTTAGCTTCCTTAATCTCTCCAAACAAAGTCAACTATGCCTTATAATTAGGACCGGAGGTAGTAAGTTATTAGTTGATCTTGACTGGGCTATCTGATGAGGTTATTCGAGAAAAATTGTACCAATAGTGTATAAGATTTCACCTCTTTTAATTATATACGAAGTCCTATTTTCATATAAAACTAGATATTGTATATAAAAAAAAATAAACATTGTGCTTAATTAATCGATGTTTGAAAAAGATAGGAGAACAGATGATGCTTTTTTGAAAAGAAAAAAAAAAAGTACTCCGTCCAGATCTAAATATCAGGCCACTAGTCCACTTGACTATTTTCCTACGACATGGAGAAGTGGGTTATCTGCACCAAAGCCAGCTGAATTAACTTGGCTGATATCATGCAGAATTTAAGGGTCAATTGGCCAGAGGAGTCATTATTACAACAAAATTTTAATGACAAATATAATTTCTTGAATGAAAGAAATCAAGTTAAAAAATTGGAAAATTTCCCTCTAGAAAGGTAGTCGACAAAGCATTTCAGGTTTCACATGCCCGTATAATTTCTCTGTACTTTAGTATTTTTTTTGGGCAGGGGGCTACGAGGATGTTCACACACTGGATCCTGACCCCTGGGGTGATAACCAAGTTACAATGATAACACGTCACCATTCTCAAACAGTAAACTTCTCGAACCACGACCGGGAGTGTCAAAACCTTTTTACTGTATACTTTGTTCGTTCGTGCCTGTGTCTGATTCTCCCTGCGAAACGCCTCACTCCCAATTATTCCTTTCTCGTTTATCCCACAGCCTCATCCTCATCCTTCAATTCTTGAGCTAGCAGTCTCAGCGCGTTTGAGTCCCAATACTACTTTCCACTTACACACCTCTCATCTCCTGCTAGCCTGGATTCACATTACCTAGTAACATTCCAATCTTCCAGCTGTTTTCTGGTGCGCCCACCCTCGTTCTTCGTGCCAAGACACGCGTCTCCTTGTCGTCTTTTATATATATATATATAAAAGTTTAGGTGGGGTAGACACCGACAGTACCCCACTAGAGTCAGGACATACCTCCAAACTCAAAGAACCTTTACAGACCTACTAATGAAATTTTCACATGGACTAATGTATATCAAACCTCTTTTTTTTTTAAGGTGAAGGCCAACCCCTTAGTCAATTATATTATTCTTTAGCTCTCCTTGTCGTCTTGTTAACATATCATTGTCCCATTAACTTCATTGTATATTGTTGAGCCCACAAACCCGCGTAACATGTGTCTCGATCTATTCTCTTATACTTCGACCCAGCCAACACATCAGATCCTCCTTCCAAGTAGGCCACCAAAAAAGTGCTTTTTGACAACAAAAAAGGATTTTGTCGCTCCCTGTTTCCTGTTCCTCATAAATGTGAGCCCAAGCTAAATGGGTCATAGGCGGTCCATTATCGCAAGTGATGAGTTCCAGTGCCGCCACGTGTCGCACTATGAAACAAAACTCGGAACTCCATGCACGGCGCCACGTGTCCCTCGCTTTCATTCCGCAACACCGCCGCATGCTCCCTTTTCCCCCTTCCTGGAGCGCGCGCGAAAGCACTGTTTCTTACCGCGCAGGGAATTTCTTATCGGAATGGTGAAGCTCGCGTCGGCACGAGATTTCCGGACCTATGGATCCGGCATGACCCGGAACCGCTACGAGTATATCAATGCGGGTCTCTACTTGTTTGCTGCCGTAGTACTCACTTGCGGGTTTGTGGCTCAGTTATCATCCGAACCCAAATCCGGTCTCGTCCTCCTCCTCATTGCCTTCGGCCTCATCTTCATCGTCAATTTACATGATCTTATTGCGCATCTCGCTGGAATCGATTTCCTGTTATCGTTGATGGAGTTCGATCTTCAGCTCGCGCTTGTCGAGTTTGGAGTTCCAATATTTCAGGCCGTGGGTTCGCTTCTCTCCTTTCTAGGGATTTTCTTCATTTTCATTCAGGTAAAATATCGAGGAAGTTTCTCTCAATTATTTTATTGAACGAATTTTTTCTTACAACTTCTCCGAGAGACTGAGGTAGAAACATAGTGGATTTACGTGAATGTCTAAACTACAGTGTGTAGCTCCCCTACATGTCTCGTTGAAATTGACACGATAGCCTAATCGAAAACACTTCGTATGTAATTCGATATTGATAATATGCAATATTTACATTTGTTGTTGTTGAGTGTGGTGGTTATTGCACAAAATGAAGGAGGAGAAACGTTTTGGTTACTTCAAATTGGAGAGACATGCTCTGAACTTGCTATTGGCCGGACCTCTGTTATGGGTGATAGGATCTATCCACAATTCTTGCCAAATTTATGAGAGGGCGGACGGGCATGTTCAAATCTTGCTGAACAGTGTGCTTATCCCGTTTCTGATGGGGAGTTTGCTGTTCTTGCTTGCTGCTATTCTCAATCATTATGAGCAGTCTAGTGTGATCCGCCATGGCCTCCACTTGCTTGTAAGCAGTCTTCTATGAATAATTCTACTTTCTTTAGTTGTTTATTGCTTGATGTCTCTGCTGTCCAGCAAATCACGCGTTATGAATTGAATTATTGCTTGATACAGAATCCCAGAGTATTTGATTCGAAGGCGGTGTTATTGAGAAAAGACCAAATCAATAATTTATGCTGAATTGCTATGCTTATTCACCATTTGCCCCCAAAACAATTAAACATTCGATAAGAAGGAGTAATATGCTATCTAACTTTTTAAAGACCAAGTTGTTCATTTAATGTCGGTACAATATTTCACTAAAGCAGCCATAGATTCTTGTCCTTGTACGTGCTTGGTTGAACTGTATTCATAAACAGAGTTGGGTGGGTTGGTCTTATTCATTTGATTAACGAATGTCAGCTTCTAGTAAATCATATCAGACATGAATCAAGTTGAAGCACAAAATAGAGATCCTAACTTTGAAACAGCCAGTTTCTAGTTTCTAATTACATGCTGTGTGGGATATAATGATTAATCATGATGGTAAACTTGAGAGATTTTGTATTTTGATGATGGATGCAGGGTGGGACATGGGTGTGGCTAGGGATATTTGGAAGCATGTTGCTGTTCATGGGTGGATTGACAAATGTAGTGAAAGTGTTCAAGATGCAGCAAATCGATGGGCTGAGGCAGGAGAAGCTGCGGGGTGGGGCACAGGAGAGACTAATGAGTGAGAGGGAAGGAAGGGCGCCTCTGATTCTGGAAGACCAGAGAAGGAGAACGCGTCATGTGGTGGAAGACGCCAAAATCGTTGAACCTGCTCCTACTCCTTACAAGGACGTTCTTATTGGCCACACTGACACTCCATGACCATGATGATGCTTCCTCCTCGCTCTCTCTCTTGCCATCGATGCTCCCTTCTGTCACACTCACTACCACTTCCTCTTTTTGCTTATTTTTTCACATTTGTTTCTCTCACCCTTTTGTAGCCAATGTCTTGCTTACAATTAATAATAACTAATAACTAATGTTGCCTTTGCGTGACTTGATGCACGAATTTTCCATTTATGTTATAAAGCAAACAATATTTAAAAAAAATGCACATGTCAATATTAACTTTATATAAAATTATGTAGGACTTTTTGGACACTGAATTGATAAAAAAAATTCGTCTTCAAGAACTAAATTGACAATCGAGACAAACTTTTTTTTAAAAAAAAAAAAAACCGAAGTTTCATTATCCTTAAAATTATAATCAATTAAACATGCCTTAAAAATGTTATTATTTTTTAAATTAATAACATAACATTAAAGTATATTTGTTAATTTAAAATTGGTATATGCATTATGAAAAATTTAAGGTGAGTTGTAAGACTTTTTTTTTAAAAAAAAAAAAAAAGACAAAATGATGTAAAAAGAAATAACAAGGTCTCTAAGTTACAAGTAGAGATGGGACATACATTCCAATAACACAACTCAGAGATTGTCCTAACAATAACATTCAAAAAAATCAAATATAGTAAAGCTGGGATTTCTTGCAAGTGTTATTAAGTCCTTGAGAGGAGTCATAAGGAATGCAGGTGAAGTATTTGTTGACACAGTAGAAGACTAATTGATAAAGTTCCTAATAAAAAATAGAGCAACATGAAGATACTTGAAATGAAAACTTGTTCTGGGATGGCCTTATTTTGCCATAAAAACTCCTTTATTAGAGAACCTTGATGATAAATAATTCCATGACAATAATGTTTCCCAAGACTTTTTGACTTTTGGAATATAATGTACTAGCCATCATCATTTATGAAAAGATGGGACTCTAATGTATTGTTTAAAGTGTTAGACTGAATCAGTGAAATAAAAATGGGGAAAGTCAGACTAACAAAATTAACTGCCCTATTGAACTCCTTTAATCGATGTCATTGGACTATCTCTTTTCCCGTGATGCAAAGCTAGATTTTTGCTTTCTCCAAATGAAATTCAAGAGGCAAATCACATGGCTTACTAATTGAGTATGACTCCAATCTCAACAAAGTGTCATGTAACCTACACTTAAATTCAAAAAATGAAAAGTTAGGTAGTCATATATTAAAGCACCCATACCACAAACTCCTGGTAAAAAGCAGGAACTAAAGAGATGCTCCAGAGATTCTTCAATATCATATTCAAATAAGCAAAGAGAATGTGAGGGGCTATAATTCCAATTTAAGATGTCACTAGAGGACACAACATCATGTAAAAGCTTCCGTATAATAAGCAGTTGATTATATGGAAGTTTTAATCTCCATAAGAACTTCTAAAAAATATTAGTTGTTGCAACGATTGGTGAATGCATATGTGATATCTGACTTACACCATCCTTGAAAGTATAGATCCCTGCAATATTGCCTGTTCAAATGAATTTGTTAAGGAAATTTAGAATAGAAATAGGTGGATCCATAATGGCCTTAGCAATGGTTGGTGAGTATGGGAATTGAAGTTGTTGATGATTTCATCTAAGAGTATGAAATATGCACTAATAGATAAGTTATGTATTGGATACTCAATAAGGTAGCATGATCCTAATGTATGGGCCACCAAAGGTGATGATTAATGGAAATTGAACATCCATTCCCTATACACGCCATTTTAACTTCTCAATTATGACAGCTACATTTTCAAAAATTCCCTTCCCAAAAAGAATTATAAGGGATCTTGATAAAAGATGTACTATCAAAATCAATATACTTAATCTTTAAAATGGAAGCCAACAAGGAATGCCAAAATCAATATACGTAATGTTGAAAGTGGAAACCCACAAGGAATGCAATTATGATGAAATTATTTGTCAAAGTTGTTTTGTCAAAAAGGCTTGATTAACAATCCTAATGGGTTTTAGACTTGAGCCTTCCTTATAATGGGGATGAAAAAGATAATGCTTTATAAGTAGATTGATTTTCCTTCAAGAAGTAGAAAAACCCTAGAGAAAATTAGCACAGCTGGTGTTAATAAGATCACACACGTATTTGGGTAATTAGATGCAAGACAAGATATGTATGCCTGCTGAAGCCAAAATAGATTTGATGAGAGTTAATCTTGAGGCTTGTGATAAGAGCTTGACTTGCCATATACTGAAATGCGAATTCATAGAGTCAATCACTTATTGGTATATTAGGCTTCTACTTCTACTAGCATCAATCCAAGTGCTTAGGTATTTTCCAAATATTGAAGAGAAATAAAATTCCAACAGTTTCGAGAATCAGACTCTTCTGTTAGCATATGAAACATTAGGACTAAATACAAAGAATATTTGGTTCCATTGCTACATTGTGTAGGCCACAAGTCGTACATATCAAGCAACATTTTAGCAGAACAAAAATTAAATGTTCTGTTTTCAAAGAAAAAAGGGAGTTATCTGCATAGGGTAATTAGTATGAGACAAGAAATACTCTTTCACAAATTTTGATCCCCTTCCATTGAGTAGTGGATTCTAAATTGGAAAGCAAGCATGAAAGTACAATAGCATAAAGAATATGTAAAAAATTAAGGTGATAAATGATCACCTCGATGAATATATATATACCCTGATTAGGAATAACCACATGAATTAGTTGCCCATTGAGAAGAATCTGGCATGAAACAGTGCAGATGCATTGCACAATTAAATTTATCCACTTAGAAATAATTATGAATTATTATGTTTTTAAAGATGACTGAAATAGATAGATCGATGGATAATTATATTTGTTTTAAAACAAGCACTGGTGGGAGCAACAACTTACAAAACCATTAGAAAAATTTCACGTGGTATAAAGATGATTCAACTCCAACTGAAAACACTACACTAAAGTAACTAGCAAATGAACAATCATTTTAATTGAGATAAAAAAAAAACACTTATTGCATCACAGTGAAGTTATATCTAGGCCACCTGAAAAAAATATGTATTCGCTGAAATAGAATACTCCCTCCGGTTCTAATTATAAAACTTAGTTGACTCTTTTAAAGAGATTAAGAAAGTTAATTAAATTACTTTAAAATATTTTTATTTTATTTTTTCAAATTAATTAGTTTAACTAATAAACTAATATATAATCCAAGGATACACAACATATGAAATGATTAAGTAACTTATTTAACTTCCTTAATCTCTTCAAAGAAAGTCAACTAGGTCTTATAATTAAGACCGGTAGTACTAATGTAACATTCTAATTTTTATATTAGGAGTTAATTATAAATAAGCAAAATTAATTAATCATGACACATGAATTTATTACATAATTGTCAAAATAAATATTGTCATATAAAATGTCATTTATGATAATAAAAGAATTAGTAGAATAACGATGTAAGAATACTGAATAAAATAATAATATTATTTTATTGCTGTTAAAAAAAAGAAGAAGAAGAAAAAATAAAAATGATTGTGAAATTAGTTGGACCTTTTGAGGTATATTTCTCTTTGAAAAAAATAGAAAGAAAAAAAAGAAGGAGACGGTGGATTGCAAAAGAAGAAGAGGAGAGGGAAAAAATGGTAATAAAAATAGAATATAAAACGTGCTGCCAACTTAAGGTTAAGTTTGATTTGAGGGGAGGGGAAGGGAGAGAAAAAAGGGGAGGGAGAGAAAAATTTTGTGGGGCCCACTAACACACAATTTTGATCCCAATTTCTCATCCCCCCATTTTTTTCCCTCCCCTCCCCTTCCCTCAAACCAAACTTACCCTAAAAGACCATGTAATGCTTGGATTGCATTTCCCCAATCCACCACCTCCCCCCTAATTAGTATAAATAAGTGTGTCAATGTGAGTGTCCGGGAGAGAGCCAGAAATTAGCGCATGAGGAGGAACCGGACTTGCTCAGTATCCAAAATTCTCAGTATCTCAATTTTTAGCCATTGGATCAATCTAACATTCGATAATGTGCCACACGATCATGCTTTTTTAATTAAAAAATTTAAAAACTTTCTAGTACCTTAAGAATATTTCAATACCTGAAGTATATTTTTAGTAGCAGTCAGTACCCCGAAATATTGTTTTAGGAAAAAATATTTCAGGGTACTACTAAAAATATACTTCAAGGTATTGATGGTTTTTTTAGTAGCAATCAATACCCTAAAATATCTTTTTAGTATCAGTCAGTACTCTGAAATATTTTTTGAAGATCTTAAAATAATATTTTAAGATCATGAAGTATTTTTCACTAGCAGTTAGTACTCTAAACTATTTTTTTAGGTCTAAAAAAATATTTTAAGGTATTGACTCGTACAAAAAAGATACTTCATGGTACTGAAAAATACTTCGTGATCTTGAAAAATTATTTTAGAATCTTCAAAAAAATATTTTAGAAATATTTATTTCAAAATTATCTAAAAGTGGTTCAGATTTTTAAAATTTTTAAATTAAAAAAGCATGATTTTGTGGCACATTATGGGATGTTAGATTGATCCAATGGCTGGAAATTGAGATACTGAGGGACGTTGAGAATTTTGGATACAGAGGAAATCTGGTTCCCGCCTGATGGTGAGGAAAGAAGGAAGGAAAATAAAGAATACGAGAATATTTTAAGGTTCGTTATTTATTTTATAATATCATTTAGATGGTTAAACTAATTTATTTTCAACAAATTTTCTTCATGAGAGTTAGTTTACGTATTTTTCTCTTTCTAATGAGAGTAATATAGTATTGATTAGTAAAAATTTTGGGATTAGAATATTGGTAAATTTTTTAGTTTTGATAATAGAAGACCGTATATATGAAGAGCACGATTAATAAATAACTTTAATCAATTTAAATTTGTTAATAGGTTATTGTGGAAATTTAAAGTTATTTTCTATTTAAAAGAATTTAGGATTTATGTCATATAGGATATTTTTACTGATTAAATGAAAATTTAAGCATTTAGTTGGATTACTAGAGATATTATTTAAGGTTTAATCAGTTAGTTTTGCTAAATCTTGAATTTTATGAAATTATGAACTAGTATTTGATATTTTAAATTGGATATTGATATGATTTTGATTATATGGAGAGTGTTTAATAAATTGGGTTATATATATAAAAGTTAGTATTATGTTAAAAATTGAGAAATAGATAAATTTTCATTTTTTAGGAAAACTAAAGTGAGATAATAGTTTAATTAATTATTTAATTATAGTATTAGTGGTTATTCTTGTTAATTCTATTAATGTATAATTATATATTTATTTTTAAAGGAGACTGATTTCTATTACGCTTAGTGTCGTGTCAAGAACTTGAGATAACCACTTTTCACTCATTGTACTTGCTGGAATGATGTTTGTGAGTGATTTACAATATATGAGAACTATGTTGTTAATGAAGTTGCCTTGTGGGATCTTATTTTTAAAATGTGATTGGTGAGGTTGTATTATTGATTTAATATATCAATGTACTTTGAAATTGTTATTGGGACAAAAAATTATAATATTACATGTTATGGATAATGAACTCTAGTTATGATTTTATGAGCTGAAATAATATTGTTATCTTAATGATTATTGTCACAATGTATTACTGTCATAAATCTTGTTTGAAATTTCATATATTCATGTCAAAATTATGATGACGTAGAGCGGTGATGGATATGGAGTGATGATGGGAGTTATTATGTATATAATACCACGTAGTATGTCACCACTCAGTGCACAATGGATATCTTTGATATTTTCAGGGCGCTTGGTATGATCCTTATCCTTTGGCTGGGATAAGGGTCAGCCCTTGGGACAGTGACACATTTCCATATTCAAAGGAAATGGAACCCATAGTTCGATATGAGTTATGTGTCTTTGGCCGGGCTAAATCTCATCATCGAAGAGCTTGGTGTAGTCTTATCATAGAGACTAAACTCATTATACATGGATTCTGTCAGTGGTTATAAGGGTGGGGGTGATAAGGATTGTCAGGGTATTGATCTATTGCTTGTCATGTTATATTTGTAATTCGTGATATGATATTTGATTTAAAAATTTTGATTTGATAATTTTGTGAAATTGATATATAGTACTTTGTTATTTAAAATGTTCCACTTGGCACCTCATGAGCAAGTATTAGCATTTACAATAAGCTGGATTGATGGTTACAAATATTTTTCAGGTGATAGTTCTCATGTGGGTCAATTAGGGAAGGCTTTGGAAGCTTAAGTTACTTTTGCTAACGGCAGTGCTTCCACCTTTCTGGTACATATTGAATTACTGTATATTGCCACGTCACTAGGACTCACTTGACATATTCTAGTATATTTTATATATTCTGGCAAATTCTAAAGGAATATTTAGTTTTTAAAATATCGGCCTAGTAAAAATCCGAAGCTTAATTGTGCATAAAACATTTTAGTAAATGATTTAACCAAGTTAATAAATAGAGTAAATACCATACTTGGTCCCTGAAAAAAATCACGGACCCCTTTTTGGTCCCTCAATAAAAATAACTCATCCCGTAATCCCTGTAAAATCCAAAAACCGTCCACGTTAGTCCTTCCAGGTTGAAGAGGACACATGCAGTGAAGTGTTCTAAATGTGGTTAGAGATTACGGGATGAGTTATTTTTACGGAGGGACCAAAAAGGGGTCCGTGATTTTTTTTTCAGGGACCAAATAAGATATTTACTCTAACAAATAATAAATTATCCTTTAAAATGGAGGATATTACAACTAAAATATTTGATGTAATACACATAACTTGGTACAATGTTTGAAATATAGTAAGGGGCTGTTTAGTATTAGTATGAAGGATTTGGGGGAAGGGAGGGAAGTAACAAATTTTGTGAGTTGGATTTAATAAATTAGAGAGGTGGGGTTGAAAGTTTTTGATTGGTTGTTTTTACTCTTTTATTTTATATTTTGTCTTCATTAAAATTTTATAACCTCACCCCTCCAATTTTTCAAAATCCAACTCACAAAATTCCCCCCCCCCCCTATTTTCCTCAAGTCGAACAAACCTTAGCCCTATTTAGTTTAAAAGGATTGAGTGGAAGGGAATGGAATGATATTAGCTAAATTGTCATTAATGAGGAGAATATTTTTTTTTAATTGAGAGTATATTTTTAAAGTATTAAAAAATTTCTATAGACTATTTAGTAAAAAGGAAAGGAAAAATTTCTCTCTTCCCCTCCCTCTCTTTCAAACCAAATAAGCGCTTATATGGATAATGTTTTAATCAAATTAAAAGAAACGTTTATAATCGTTTTTCCACGTAAATTGAGATTTTGTTAAAACAGCATATTCGGTTGATCCACATCAGACTGCTCCTACCCGATTCACATTCTACGGCCCACGGGGACCAAAAGGAATAGGTAGACGGCGTAACGTCAAGAGGATCCATACCTCCCTTCTCCCTTCTCCCTTCTCCCTTCTCCCTTTCTCATCCACCTCGAAGTTTGCGTCTTCTCGGAACCCTAATCTGGGCAAGACCACACATCTCGGACATCTTCTCTTCCGATTGTTACAGGTTGTTATTTCCTGTTTTACTTCCCGATTTGACCATTTTTTCTCATTGCTTTTCGTTTTCGTTTTCGTTTTCCTTTTTCTCCCCTTCATTCCATATCTTATCCTTTTCCGTTGCCCTAACCTATATCTTGGATCTTGATTAGACGAAGCGTCTTTTTAAACAGCTGAGAATCGATTGTTCATACATGGACGTATTGTTAACACAGGAAATCGTTTACCTGAATTAACTTTTAACTTCGAGGATATCCTTTTAATTGGTATTACGTCTTCCTTTTCATTCTATCCATGGCCTTTTTAATTCGGAATTGTAATTTTGGCTGCAGTGTGTTTTTTCATAAATTATAAAACGCTGACTTTGTTTCCCCTCGCCTCTTGCCCCATCTGTTGGTGTCCTAGATTTTTTGCCCTTTGTGTCAATGGTTGTTGACTTCATTAATGGTTATATAGGAAGTAGTTAGCTGTACTTTTGAAGCTATTTATGCTTCCTTTACAGGATATATGATTGTGAATAGTTTGTAGTCCAAGTGACTTCAATATTTTCTGGTTCCTTTTAACAGGCTTAGGATTATTATCTCAAATGGCATCAGTGTCTAGTCAGCCACAGTTCCGTTACACGCAGCCTCCATCCAAGGTGCTTCATTTGAGAAACTTGCCGTGGGAGTGCACAGAAGAGGAACTGATTGAACTTGGGAAACCATTTGGTAAAGTTGTGAACACAAAGTGCAATGTTGGAGCGAATCGGAATCAGGCTTTTATTGAATTTGTGAGTGGAGTATATTTTTTCTTTTTATTTTATTTAGCCTTTTACCATTGATTATGAAGGCATAAAACCCTTCCTCATTGAGGAAGGTCACATGTTTGACCCCGTGCTTGTGTTGGGTGTGTGTTCAGTTGTTAATATAGAAAAAGAAAAAGTGAATACTTATTGGTGACGAATAGTGTATTTCAATTGTTAATATAGGGCAAGAAAAAGTGAATACTTATTGGTGACGAATGGTGTATTTTATCTTCTTTAGGCAGATTTGAATCAAGCTATCGCAATGATATCATATTATGCCTCATCCTCGGAGCCTGCTCAAGTACGGGGGAAAACTGTGTATCTACAATATTCCAATAGGCAAGAAATAGTAAACAACAAAACCGCTGCTGATGTTGCTGGGAATGTACTGTTGGTAACAATTGAGGGTGCTGATGCACGCCTTGTCAGCATTGATGTTTTGCACTTGGTAAGCAATTTCTTGGCTGTCTGTTCGTGAAATATAAGTTGTCACCATGAGGATGCTGGTATTTTAGTTTTGTGATTAGGTTTTTTATTGTCATGCTATGGAAAGCTTTTTTTGACATGTATGCAAATGAATCAGCAGGCCCATGTCAAGGCAATATCTTCGATGGCAGCTTAGTGCATGAGAAAGAGCGCATGTGTGTTTGTCTCTTTTCTCCTTTCCTTAACACTGCCTCTTTCTTCCGTCTTCTCCCTCCAACTCCTACCATTATTATAGTTTAGGCTGTTGCTTGGATTTTTTTTTCCCCTTTTTTTAATCCTCGTGTATCCTAACTTTGGTGACTCATGATCTGTCATGATTTTTTGCATGTGCGTTTTGTAGATTCAGTTTCTTCTTCTGTTCTATTAAGTACTTTAATCTTGTTAATATTATTGTTTCATGAGGTTGAGATTTCACCAGTCTTACTGAAAGTAGGAAAACTTTGTCCTTAACCTCTTGGCTAATGCTTGGTTATCACACGATTTGTAGTTGAGAACCTTGTGGCTGTAGCTTATTTCATACTGCCGTTGTATGAATTTAAGTGGTGTCTTATAACTTTATCTTCGACTTTGTAATTAATTTGGTGAAGCAAGTTTGTTGCTGAAAGTCATGATATAAGCTGAATCACTATGCAAAACTGTCTTTTTTTCTCCGAACTTTTTTAAGCTGTTAATATCAGAGTTTCTGATAAACCTTTGATAACCTTATACTTGTTTCTTCAAGTTTCATTATCTGTTGGTGTTTACTTGCTGCAGTAGATTTATGAGACACCGAGAGACTGAGCAAAAGCATTCTTCTGAAGGCTATTAAGGGGATATAATATTTTGCTGAAACATGTGTTGTGATGTTTTTTTTCAATTTGCTTTTACTCATTGATGCTTTTTCCACCATCTGCGCTATGCGGTAATTGAAGTGGGGAAATTTATGTTAGTAATGGATCTTTTTTTGTAATCCTGGATTTCTAGATTTAATACTTTTGCTCAATTTTACACCTTAACTTAAAAAGGCATCAGAAATTGATCGTTTTATGTTCAGTTAATAAGAACTAGTACTACAGTGTATCATTTTCAAAGTACGTTATTTGCTGATGCAGGTATTTTCAGCCTTTGGATTTGTGCATAAGATTACTACTTTTGAAAAGACTGCCGGATTTCAGGTTTATTCACAGATTAATTTTGTTAATTGAAGGCATGCATATATAAAACGTGATCTCTGGCTTATTTTACATACCACTTTTCAGGCTCTGGTGCAATTTTCAGATGCAGAGACAGCCACTTCTGCGAAGGATGCTTTGGATGGTAGAAGCATACCTAGGTATCCTTTGTGTTACTGTTTTGGCATGGTACTTTCATTTGCTATCGACTTTAAGGTTGTACAAGTTTTGTATATATGCCAAATTAGATCACTAGTGGGATTGTTGCGCATTCATATTTTAGCATTTTCTCTATTGATGCATCTGTATGCGTTGGTTTAGATGTATTATGGTTAGTTGTGTCATCTCAAAGACATGTGATGTTTGAATTATACGTTTTGTGTCTGTGTATGTAACTTAGAGAGAGAGAGAGAGAGGGTCTGTTTGTTGGGTAAATATTGGGGAGTGAGGTTCAGGGTGGGTTTAGGCAATTAGTGAATTTGTGTGTGGAGAGTCTGTGGTCTTTCAAATACCAGGGGAAGGTTTTTGTGTGTGCTTTTTCGTGTTTTCTGCTTATTTTCAGTATTTGAATACAATTGGTGGTTTGGGCTCCATCAATATCGGTATTGTAAGATTGTTTAAGTATGTTCTTGCCTACTGAAGCTTTGTGGGATTGTATGGAAGATTTAAGTCTTACATGTCTGCTTCGGGATTGTGGCCAAGATGCGGAGATCTTTTTTATCATTTATTTTTTTAAGAGAGGGTAAATGCAATGTTGGCCCTTGGGTTGGTCCAAAAGAGGCAAGTACCCTTCCTACCTGATAACATGAGTCGTAGCTTGTGGTTATGTGCAGTTCTCTTTGTCTAGTTCATTCTGTAGTTTGTCTTCTTGACTGTGCTTAAGTATCATGAATTATTAAGTTTTTATCATGGGATTTGTGTCTTTTATGACATATTTACAGTCCTCAGTCAGATCTCACATTTCAGTTTATTTATCCTTCACCCAATTCTACAAAAGGTCTCAATTCTGGAGGACCTTGGTGTTAGGCTTGACTGCCAATTAGTGTTGTTATTAGAACACCCCTTTGCTTCAATGGTTAAGTTGTGCCTGCCATGCATTATTATTGTAAAGGTTTTGTTGGCTTATGATGACTGGTTAGTATTGTATTACCTTGATATCAGGTATCTGCTCCCTGAGCACGTGGGACCATGTACCCTTAGAATTACATATTCCGGTCATACAGATTTAAGTGTTAAGTTCCAAAGCCACAGGAGCAGGTATTGCTGATTTTTTTGTGCAATTTTAGGTTTTTATTTGCTTATTTTCTTTGCTGCGACTTTTGAG
Organism: Acacia crassicarpa; assembly: GCA_034222035.1. NCBI lineage: Eukaryota > Viridiplantae > Streptophyta > Magnoliopsida > Fabales > Fabaceae > Acacia > Acacia crassicarpa. The sequence continues at coordinate 12,443,672 of JAWXYG010000003.1, forward strand.
CTAATGTATTTCTGTTGCAATTTTTGTTTTATTTCATTATTGTAACTGCACTTTTTCTTGCTCTAGAGACTATACAAATCCTTTCCTTCCTGTTGCTTCATCAGCCATAGATGGAAGTGGACAGGTAATGTTTTTGGGGGAGTTTACGTATGATTTGAGGGAGTATCAATATTATAGATCTTCTGGCCTGTTTGTTTGTGCAGTACTAAGCTTTTCAAATTCTTTTTGAATGCTCACTTCATGCACTGAAGCAAGGAGTGAGCCCACTTCCAAGGGTTTCCAGGCTTGCTGACTTGCAGTTTACTGAGACATGTGTTTGGGTTTTGCAGTTTGGTGTGGGTTTGGATGGGAAAAAGCTCGAGCCTGAGAGTAATGTTCTTCTTGCATCTATTGAAAACATGCAGTATGCTGTAACCTTGGATGTCTTGCATATGGTATATCAGACCACTATGATTTACTTTTGAGAGTTAATTTGACCTGGAAGTTTAGTGAATAAGATCTTTTTTTCCCCTTTGCATGAGTGCAGGTTTTCTCTTCTTTTGGGCCTGTCCAAAAGATTGCAATGTTTGACAAGAATGGTGGTTTACAAGCTCTGATTCAATACCCAGGTAGGGTTGTATGTGGAACTTATATTCATCTTGCTGAGATAGTTTGCTTTTGCTGTTTAATTTAAAGTGTTATAAACAAGCGAATGTGGTTGCCAATGTTGTCTAGGTATTAAGGTACTCTTTGCATCCCTAAGTTTTTGCTGACTTTTGTTTTTGTCCCACAGTGAAGTTTGGTTCAATATCATCCTCAGTGTTCATAAACTATCCAATACTGTCTTTTAACTCCGTTAACTCCATTTATGTATCTTACCGACCTGCCCAAACAGTGATGAATGTATGCTTATTCTATTTAGAATTACGGGCATTGCTTTATATCACTCCAACAATGATGAATGGCTCTGATGGCTTAATTTGTTATATGTGAACTGTGTCTGCATGATGGCATCTAATTTTGGTGTCATTGATGTTTAGATACATTTTTACTCTACCGCCCCCACTTTTAATATTATATTTGTGTGTGTGTGTGTTGCTGTTTGAGAAGTTTACATGCCATGGTGTACAGATGTACAGACTGCTGTTGTGGCCAAGGAAGCCTTGGAAGGTCACAGCATTTATGATGGGGGGTTTTGCAAGCTACACATCTCATATTCGCGTCATACTGACCTTAGCATAAAGGTACTTTGCTATAAAATAAGGGGAGCTACTTGACTATATTGTTTTTTGTGATTGTTTGACTTTGCCCTTGAATTATAAAGAAGTGGTAATTGATTATGTAAGCAGAGTCTGTTCTTTTGTTTGGCTGTGTGCGCTTTTGTTAATTTTTTGGAAAAGAATGATGAGAAACAGTTTGGCCAATCTGTGTGTGTGTGTGTGTTTATGGGCTGTTTCTTCGCAAAGAGGTGCACGTATTAGTAGTAGCTTTAGGGTTGTGATGTTGATGGTTTGTTGTGTATTACAGGTTAATAATGATAGAAGCAGAGATTATACCATTGCTAATGCACCACCAGTTGTGGACACTCAGCCCCCTATATTGGGGCAACATCCGGTCCCCATGGGCGGCCCTGCTGTTCAATACAACAGGGCTCAGTATGTTCCAGGCCCTGAACAGCCTTTGATGCACCAGCCTCAGGCTGGATGGGCTCCAGCTGCTCCAGCAGTACCTCAATCTATGCCCCCGCATGTGCAGAATAATCATTACATGCCACCTGGCTCTGTGCCGCCGCCAATGGCTCCTGGAATGCAGTATCCAAGCCATAGCTCAGTTCCCCCTACCTCAACAATGCCCGCCTATGGATCTGGTCACAGCCGATAGCATGTCTCTCACATGAACCTCAAGTAAACCAAAGAACTTGAACTCTGAAATTAGGGTTCAACTGTCCTACACGGGCCTGACATGAATTCTGAATCCGCCTAGGCCGCATTTTATATGCCCCTCCTCGCTTTTTTTTTTTTTTTTTTTGTCTCTCGTTGCTTTTGGGATTTGGAAGTTATGTAAGCAATTGGTGTGGACCTTTTTGTTGACTCACCAATGACATACCATGGAACAAGAAGTTCATCTTTAACTAATCTTCCTCGTTCCCCCTCCTTGTAATTTCAGAACTCCAATTTGTATCACGGGGTATGCACTATGCAGCCAAGAATTAGTATTAGGAGGGTGGCACATCTTCCTGTTGGGTGAAATTTTTTGGGAACTGAATAACGTGGAAGCATTTTGCGGAGTTTCTGTCATTACATGCAGTTTATGGAATGGTATTGTCAGCGAGGTCTGCCTATACTTAATCAGAAACTGTGCATGGTTGGAGGCTTATCTGCTTCAACTGATTTTCCATTTCAAAACGCTCTCAGATTAAGTTGATAAATGGCCAAAACTTGTTTTCCGCCCCCGAGTTAACGATCAACATTACGGTCCATTTGTCCACGAGCAACGTCGTCATAATTCTAATAAAGAGTGTATGAATAGTTTAAGAGAACTAGAGGGAAAAACATGTTTTTAACTCTCCATTATACTTTCTCACAAATATTGTTTTACTCATCGGAGGATAACATTGCCAAAAACAATTAACGTTTAAAAGGGAAAATCACAGAAAAAACCCCTGAAGTTGTAAAATCTCAAATCAATAATTTACCACTAAAATGAATTGTGAATTTCTCAACAAGGTAGTCAATCTCTTAATTAATTATAATTTATCTGATTCAAAATATGAGATAAAGTTGATTTTTTAAAGAATCTAATAAAATTATTTTAAAGTATTGACTAATAAATTGATATATACCTTAAACATACATAACATATAATATGATTAAATAATTTATATAGTTTTCTTGATCTCTCTAAAAAAAGCCAATCATGTCTCTTACTGGTCCTAATTATTAATTTATTTTGATAAAAAAAATTTAGTCCTATTTATAAGTTAAATTTCATGTAATAAATGAAATTGTGAAAAATTTACATATATTAATTGTATTTATGAAGATAGTGAAAAAAGAAACAACTGAAAAATATCCAATCATAAATAAAATTAAAATTAAAAATTTACTCCTTAATTATCCTCTAGATTTGGTCAAACTTGAGTTATTAATAGTACTAGAGTGGTGTATTCATGGGACATGAAATAGTAGAAAACACGCTTAGTTTAACATTTTGGAATGTTGGATGTCTTCTCCCATTAAAGACGGAGAGTATTGGAGACTACAGTAAACACGTCAGCGACTCAACGGCCTAGAATCGAGTACGAGGCAGTACAAATGCATCCCCATTCCCCACGGAGGGAAATCTTAAGCCGGCGCCAATTTTGATGCCAATGATAAGGCAACGTCCTTTCTCTGATGCGACGTACTCGCCTTCTCCAATCGGGGAAAGTGAGCTCAGTGATAAATGTAAACCCTAGCAATGACAACACCTCAAGCTTCGCTTTTCTATAAACCTCACATACAAAGCGACAGCTTCATACACCATTCTTCGTCACTCTCCTTTCCTTTCATTTTGTCCCTACAATGCTATACTTATGAGGTCAGCCTCGAATTTCATAACCTGCGATTTCGCCTGCGAGGTACGTTCACCTTCTGTACATCTCGATGGGAGAATGTGAGTTCACGGTCTCAATCAAATTTTATGGGAGATGATATCAGTTCTGTTGATGAAGAATCGGATATTGATAGAACTGGTGGGGGAAAATTCAGGCATAGGGGAAGTCATTTTGGCTTTTCCTAGAAGACTTGGTTTATGCTAACAATGTGTAGAAAGGAGGACGGGGATGCGGAGTTGCCGATTCTGGCGTTTTTATAGGGTTATGGGCGAGGACGAGAGAAGGCTTTCCAAAGGCCTTCTTTTATTTTTTAAATTGGTGGCATTTCGGGAGCGAGGAGCGTTTGGTGCTCTTAATTGCTGAGAACGCACATCTCGAGGATGCGGCAAAAGCAAACTGCATTATTTGTTGAACTCAATAAACACAGCTTTGGCTATTCACTTTGGAAGTTTCTTTACTAGTCTCTAGGGAAGAACGCTCAGTTGATGAATTCTTTCCCCAAAACTGTTTAGCGTTGTTCATGAAGCTTTGATGTGTGTATTCCTTGATTTTCTTCGATTTGGCTTCTCAGACGTTAGAGCAAAATTTTAAAGGAGAAAACGATGTGGCATACTTAATGATGCCATACCGAACTTCAGCGCAAATAGATCTTTAATCTCTTCTTAAACCTTGCATAAAGGCTGAAGGAGGTTGGACTGTGTTGGATAAAGTGGTTGATAAGTAATGTAACTTGTTGTATGCTCTTCTACTTCTACAAGAAGTCTGTCTCAAAAATTTCAGTATCATTAATATTATATTCAGATCTAAAATTTTAATTATGTATTAGTCCTGAGTCTGTTGTCGAACAATTTGAACAAGGGATCGTGCAGTAGGCAGTAGAGGAGTTGCTGAATATCTCCGAGCCATTGTCGTCACTAATGCCATTTCTGAATATCTTCCAGATGAGGATTTTGTAAAGCCTTCAAGACTTCCTACCTTGGTAACCAGTTTGCCTCGTTGACGACCTTCTTTCTTTTATAGATTTTTTGTTTTCTTTTATCTTGAACAATGTCCATTTATCTGTTTTGCTCTTCTATTGCACTTGGGAAAATATATTTATTTCTGTTAAGATCAAAGTGGTCAACTCAAATCTTTTCTATTGTTATGGCAGCTCGTAGGATTTTTACATCAATACATGGGACTGAAGTTAGAACATTGATTTTATAGTTGATATTTTCTTTCTTGGTTTCTTGACTGAATCTGACTTAGTCTTCCCACTCAAGATAAAGAACTGACATGATAGGTTGTGTAAAACGGGAAATTTAGAAATTGTTTCAAATGTATGTATAAAAAATTGAAGTTAGTAATTCATTTTTAGATTATTTTTCGTTCTGTTCTGTTAAAACGCATGTTAAACTATGCGTGGGCCAGATACGCATCATTCTGACATGATGGAGGCTGATGAGAACACAAGATGCAGCAATAGAGGAACCGCCACTCAGAGTCCGATGGGGCAAATGGTAAATAGAATATGATTTTGTTATAAAAATGTCATCCAGCCGCAGCGTGTTTTAAAAATTAAGGGTCTTATTGCTTGGGTATTGATCAGCTAGAAATTTGGGTTGTTGCCAAGAATGTTCTGTGAGATTGCAAGTACAATAGATGAGTGGACAAAGGCTGTGCCACATAGAACATGTATGTTTAGGCTGTGCTACATAGAACATGTATGTTTCTTGTTTCTCTCTTGGCTAATAGGCCTATATGATGCTAATTCATTGGTCAAATGATTATTAATCAGAAATTATTTCTACCTGAAGTTGTGAAATTTATTAGACCCGATCAAGTGAGTAATATATATATATATATAAATCTGAAAGGTCTTGCATTTAAAATATTACTGACTAATAAGTAATTTAGCCTGTACTCGGTATTGTCTGTCTATTATCTGTGTTTCCTTGCTTGCAGAAAGTCAAAACATTTAAGGACGCGAAAGGCTGTGATGATGCAAAACAAGAGATTACGGAAGCTGTGGAGTATCTAAAAAATCCAGCTAATTCCCTCCGGGGACATCTGATAAAATTGGAACGATAGATACAGAGAAGATTAGCATGGCCCTTGCACAAGGATGACACTTCACAAATCGAGAGAAAAAAAAAAAATCCAGCTCACACTCCTGGAAGTTGCAGAGGTTTGTAAAAGTTATTTCATCATTGTAATCAGTTTGTTTCGGCTGCATTTCAGCATTTGGATTGACAAGGCAGAACACTCGGCAACATGACCGAATTGATCCGTTTTGCGAAACTTCGACCTAATTAATCTAAATAGAAGTTTGGTTATTATTGGATGGACTAAGTTGGAATTGGATTCTGATCAGTTTTCAGTAGACGCAGGGGGTTTAAGCAGCTCCGCATGTGTGAAAATTGGATGGTTCGTTTGATATTTGTATATTCGTTGCAATTTCTTGTAATATTTACACGAAATATATATGTATTGTTTTTACACCATAAAGTACTTGAATAATTTAGCTGAAATGATCGAATTTGCAACGGGACTTCTCTTTTTGCAGAGGTAATAATCTCTTGTTGGGTCAGAGAGAGAGGGAGAGAGAGCTAATAGTCAATTGATGTTCTTATTACCAACTAACGTTATTCGTATCTGTTTATTAGAAGTATCCTCAAGCACCAACTGTTGATTTTACTGCAACTTGAAACTACAACTCCACCAATGGAAACAATTATACTCACCAGCACTTATATACAAGACCCAAGGCCACGCAGAAGCGCCTAGTGTTTCTCCTTACACTGCACTGGATTCAGACAAAGTCTGATTATGCTGATTAACTAATTTAAGACATAGATAGACCATAACATATAACAAGGAAGATTATAAATAGCAAACCATAGTAGTCTAACACTGCTACTGTGACATAGATGGAAGTAGAATCATTGCCAGTCTGTCTCCTAAGCCCTCCCTGATTGGAAAGCCCCTGAAGCTTCATCCATGGCAGCCAAGTTCTGACACTCCTTAATCATCCATTTCTACATCGGATCGGTTCGGTGCGGTCCTGCACGGCCAGCCCTTCTGAGACATCAGCAAGTGACTTGAGATTGCATTTTATTAGGGCTTCAACAAAGTAACAGGTCTCGTCCTTAGTGTTGCCCTCAGGTACATCCACCACAAAAGACTCAATTACCAGTGTGCCTGGCCTTCCCTCGATAATTTCTGGGTGGAGAGACATGATAGACGAGTAGTTCTGAAGATTAAAAGATGCTTCTTAGATTGCAGCCGAACCCATTACTTGCAGGAAGTGAGGCTAAGTTATAAGAGTCAACAACTTACAACTGTGCATTTGCAATAAATTTACCAGTAAACCAAAATCATTTCACTTACAGGATTCGACAATCGTTTAGTTCAGGGAGGATCCTATACAAAATATATCTTGGCATTCAATTAAAAAATGGTATTCGATCAATGAATTCTTAACTAAAAGGCCTCCTTTATGGTTACCAATATCACTAAAGATCTTTAAAACTTCCAAAAATTATTAAATACGAATACATATCTTCTAAAAATTAAGTTGCTGCTCGCCTCAAGGAAGTTAGAAAAAAGTGTAAATTTTGAGCACCCCAAGGATGCATTGCCTAGTGCTCCCTTTAAAATGGTTGCTGCTTTTTTCACAAGAAAGAGAAAAATTCAAATACTAAGAACAATAATCACTACTTAATAAGAAGATATTTCATACCCTGAGTCTATGATCGCCACCAATGATCCTGATGCTAAGGACATGTTCATTGTCATCAAGAAGCTCCAATCTTTCAGTGCTTGTGGTAGCAGGAAGCCCTGACTTGACATCAACTTCTCTAAGACTCCCAATTTCAAGGTTTCCCTTAACAACACACCTGCTCACGAAAGGCTTGTACTTTTGTGGTTGGTCGAATCTCCTTACCAAAGACCATACCTAGAGAAAGCAAATCTATACACCATAAATAAGCAAATCACAGGACAACCTTATTAACTAAACGCAATATAAAAGAGGGAGTTAATATTGACAGATTAAGGCCAGAAGTCTCAGTCATAATGGCTCCTGCTTTTTCCAAACCAACTAAAAAAGCACAAGAAGAATCAAGCCAAGTCATAGAAAAGAGGGGGAAAAAAAATAGAAATTTGCCAGTTCTCGCTTATTGTCTGATTCACCCATATTACATTTCTACAGCAAATAAACCAAGTTAGTTAGACTTGAATATTTCTTATACCGCAGAGCATCAACCATCGAGAACCTTGCACAAGCCCTTAACAATATCTTCCACTCCATCAAAGCAATTACACAAAAAAAGGTGAGAAAAGCATTATCTAGTGCAGGAATTCTATTTGCTAAGCTAGAGTAATGACTATCTTCCACTTAACTATGACCTAGTACAAACAATTGTTGCGGCCTGAAAAGATTAATGGCAGATCGAATGGTCTTGATAACATGTCGACCCAAAGATAGAGAACAAAAATAGGATGAGTTCTTCAAATGCGTTTTTTTTTTTTGGCGGGGTAAGAATATTCGAATGCTTTTAATGAAATCAGCTCAGATTCATTGACCTTTGGTCTATAACCCCATTGTTCCCTCCCAATCAATTCCCCTCTCTCCCAAAAAAGGGAAAAAAAACCCGAAGAAAGCATCAACAGCTGCAACAAATCCATAACGCTGATCCCAAGATACCTTGGTAAATCCACCGATCCAATAAACAGGGAAGGTATACCCTATGAAGAAAAACACACTCCTAATTTGCAGTAAGCTCATCTGGATTACAGTGACTCTTGCAACTACAACTGAACGGAGAAACACGAGAACATAGATTGAATTGGGATAAAGTGATTAGTACCAGAGGAACCGGCGCTTTGATATGCTTAACGAGGGCAGAGCTACACTGATTCTCTCCGATATCATGTGTATGGTGCCTCCTTATGCACTCTAACTCCAAACTGCTGAATCCTCTATGTCCAAACCCATTAATATTCCCATTCATCTTTCTCCTCGCGCAAGAACCGACGCTACACGACCTGTACCAATAAAACTTCCAATCTCTACAAGAAACAACCAACAACCACCATGAAATTCGGATGCAGGACCGAATCGCGTTAAATCGCCGATTTCGGTTACACGGAGCTAAGATCGTCGCGGGCAGAAGCTTCCAGAAAAAGGACCGATTTTCAGGGGAACAAGTTGTGTACGAGAGTCACCGCCATCGATGAACTACCGCATCGCAGGTCCCCTATTAATTTATCTTAAAAAATGAAGAATGTGTATGAAAAGAAGATTATTACTGTGACATCAAAAAAAAATGATATAAACAACAAAAAGTAATTCAATCAATTCTGTTGACACGCGTTCCACTCGATCGTGTTATTACGAACACGCCATTGCTTTGTCCGTTTCTGCTACTGTCGTTTTTCCGACCAAATTGCCCTCCACTTCACCTCATATTTACGCTTTCTTCATCAAAATAGTCCAGGAATCGTCCCAGTTTATATATTATTGGACGAAACAATAGGATATTTTGATATTTTGTGATCTAAAGTATTTGAAGTGAAGAACTTTTTACAGAATTAAGTTTAAGAATTGTCAAAAACAGAAGGGAATGTTTTCTTGTCTTTTCCCATTTTTTGACGGCCTAATTATGGCGCAACAAGTACCTAGGCCGTTGAATTCAAGGCGGCAGCCTTAACAGTCAGTAACAGTCAATTCACCAAATAGGAGGGAAAAAAAAAAAAAACAAAACAAAAGAGATGGTTGATGTGTTAAGCAGTTCACCGCCGAGTCAATTCTGAGGAGCCCATTTATCGTAAGTGGCCTAAGTCGTAAAAAAGATTATACACTTGATAAAATAAAATAAAATAAAACCAAATAGAGATATTAAAGCCTTAACATGTGTGTAAAAAGCTTACATAAGTATTTTAATTCAGTAATGGAGTATAATTTTTAAGAACTTGTAATTATGTTGATTTCTCATATGATGACGACGTGTGCTTAATTAGTAGTAGTGTAGTTCTATTCTAAATGCCATAGACGTTCCCATCATACCCGTGAGCATTAAATGGATTAATCTGTAAACTCTCTAGTTTCAATTCACTTTCGGGAGACTTCTGTCATTCAAGATAAGTAAATAAATAAATAGAAAATTAATGGGTTAAAAAGAGAATGGATTCGTACCTTCTACAAAATGTTGAGTTACTAAATGTTTAACAATTACAAAGAAATTATGTTAAAAGAATGTTGGCAAAAAAATAAATAAATACGGTGTGAATTAGGAAAACCTTACAAAGTTTATTAACATATGAAAATAATAAATAGATCTCAAAGGAGAAATTTGGGTTTTTGAAATATTATGTTTTTACCAAAATACATCTTAAGTTTTTGTTTTTTAAGAAAGGACCTTCCCCGATGCTAGAACTCCGCTAGCTAGCACCACATACCTAGTTGGCAAGCCTCCAATGGTTAGCTGCTGAATCTCTAATGACAATTTGAATAATAGGATTAACTATTTGGGTATAGAAATTGACTACCTGAACTCCTTTAGCCTTATTAGTCATTGTTGACAAGTTGGATAAAGGCAATAACAACATAAGTATAGTGATTGACAACTTGCACTTACTAGGTTGCATATGGCTTTATTCAAGTTATGATTGTATATACTCAAGTCGTCGTTGTCTTTTGAACTTGTTAATGACACATGATTGTGTTAAGGGAGCTCAAGTCATGATTGTGTTAATCTCTCTACCCAAGTAGTTAATCCCATTACTCAAATTGTCGTCGGAGCTCTAGCAGCCTGCCAGACAGGAGAGCTCTAGCTCTGACAATGGTGAGAGCTCTTTCCTTTTTTTAAAAAAAAACTTAGGAGGCATTATACTAAAAACACAACATTTTAAAATTTTAAATTCCTCCCTTAAGAGTATATATTTATCATTTTCATGTGTTAATAGACTTTTTGACGTTTTTCTAACTAATACGGTATTTATTTAGAATTTTTTTTTTCAAGAATATTATGTTCGAGATTATTCTTTTACACTTTTTCTTTATTTTAGCTGGGTGATATCATGTGATTATGAAGATAGAAATTGCCATAAAAGATGATAGACGATGGGGATCCACATGGATGATGTTAGATCATAATGAGCAGCGGTACGGTGTAGCAAGAGAAAGATGAACAATATGCATTTTTTTGGTTTTTCTGTTCCTTTTTCCCCTTTTAATATGATCAATTATCGCTCTCCCTTCCCTTTTGAACTTTTGGCACCTGCACCATAAAAATTCACAATCCATATACGGTCTCTAGAAATGTTGTTTCAAGATGTAATTTTTAATTTGATAAATAGGAACAGACTTTTAATTTTTTTGAAGGTGCATGAACTTGGGAGAGTAGGATGTTGATGTTGACTTGAAAGGGAAAACAAAAGTAACGTGGAGGCCTATCCTTCTTAAGTTCTATCTTCTTCATCTCATTCCATAACTGCCCTATCGCCTTTTCTTTTTCTCAATACTCTCCTTCTGTGTGGTTCTCATGCGACTTTCAACTTTACTATGAAACTTGACTTCTTGTTTTGTTTACGAGGTATAGGGTAGCTTAGCATGCCAGCTTGTCGTTTCCTTCTCATGTCAAAACTAATTATGTCTTTATTTGTCTTTGACATCTGATGCTTTTTAATCTGGAAGCTTTTGTTACATTTTGATTCTGCTCACAGCTAGTGACTCTTCTTATTTGGTTTTTGGTTTTTAATATAAGAGATGTTTAAAAGTTGATTATGGTCTTCAATACAAGATAAAATTTTTATAGTTATCAATCTTTTTCTAGTTTACCCTTATTAATACTCCATCAATCATAATTTAAAAGAAAGAGAAATAAGGGAATTGAGGAAAACGATAAAGTATTTAAGAAAATATATATCATATTGACTAACTTAACTAACTTTTTTAATATAATCAAATTAGGTAAATATATCTTCTATTAAAAATTGAAGGGGTAACTCTTTGGGCCACTTGCATCTAATGCTTTTTCTAGATCATGTTACCACATATCTATGTAACCGATTAATCTAAATCGAGATTTTACAAATTGCGATCAAGATGTCTCTTCTTAAAGATCTTTTTGAATAAGGTGAGATTTAAAGTCAATTTACCTACTTTATAGTTTAGCTAGTACACAATTATACCAAGTACGGGGTTCTACTAACTTGTGACTATCACTATATGTTACTGCATATAATATCTCTTTTAATTTCTGTGTTTTCTTTTATATAATATCATTACTCACCATAAGAAGAGATTGCATGTACACCTTACAAATCATTTTGTTTTTCACCAAACCGACCTCTTCATGAAAAGTAGATGGAGGTTGTTCCAAAATTTAATAATTTCGTACAATGCTATGAGAAGCTTTGGTAAGATGATTGGCAGCTAATTAAGATGCCACTTCTCAACATGGCACACAAGAACTTGACAATCTCCACCCAGGAGAAACTTAGCTTCTTCAACTATATCTATGAATGTGTAATTAATGTCGCAACCCCTAGTCACTAAACTAACAGACAAAATAATAAAAAAAGGAGTAACATCTTTCTATATCCTCTTGACCAACATAAACATAATTCATAAATCATACTCCTTCTGGTCCTAATTATAAGATTAATTTGATTTTTTTTAGAGATTAAGGAAGCTAATTAAAATACTTTAAAGTGTTTTTATTTTTTTCCTTCAAACTAATTAGTTTAAGTAATAAACTAATATATAATATAAGGATACATAACATATGATATGATTAAGTAACTTATTTAGTTTCTTTAATTTTTTTTTTAAAAAGTAAACATAGTCTTATGATTAGGATTGAAGGTAATACCTAACAATTCCACAATAGTTGGAGGAACCCTCGTCAGTTTACAACTAATAAGTTCCCACGATGCATGGTTGTTGGCGTCATGAACAACCCCTTCACATCCACTACTTTGCTATTGTAAAACAGAACCATCCACCTCTGGTTTGATGAAACCTTCCGGAGTACTCTGAGTTCCCTTATGGTAGAGAAGCTCTATTTCCATAGAGCTCACTTCAGCCTTGCAATTCTAAACTTTTTTTTTTTTTTTGGTATTCCACTCGGTTCACCGGAACCTTCAGTTCCAACTAATCCAGATTTCGCTCCGTATTGGGCCCACGGTTGTAGGGAAAGAGCTTCCAACATCCTTTTTTTCATTCCTAGCTTCAAACTGAGGATATGGTGGTGGGAGAGCAAACCCCTTACCATTTGCTCTCAAGCTATATTGGTAAAAAACTTGAACCAAACTTGAATATACTCTGTAGAAGCTGGGTTGGGCATTTTGACAACCACATTGGAGCCCTCCCAAGATAGGGTGCCACATCTATAAGTTCAAATATGGCCGTCAGTTTCAATAATACAAGCATTTATTTTACAAACATAAAAAATATTCAGAATACCGTTTTAATTGCTACTGCTTTATTGGCTTCTGGGCAACAATCAACTGATTCTATTAATTTATTTTGGGAAAATCAACTTTAAAAATGTTTTTAAAAAAATGTGTTCTGAATATTCATAATGTAAATAAATGTTAGAGTCTAATTAGTCCTTTTTAAAATTAAAAAGAAATGATATAATAATCCCTAGAAGCTTAATTTTCACTTTGACAAAATTAATTGTTAAAACCTTATCCGAACATGTGAAACTTTTATTAGAAGTTGTGTAACCTTTATCAGATCTTGTGATTTGCAACTTGTGAAATTTTTTTTGGAACTTGTAAAAATATTGCTCGAATTTGTGAACCCTTTTTCAGAAGTTGTAAAAACCCTTATCAGATCTTGTGCAACTTATGAAATTCTTTATGGAAATTATGAAATTCTTTTGAGAATTTGTAAAAACTTTACTCGAACTTGTGAAACTTTTATAAAATATTATGGATCAAAAATTACAACTTGTGAAAATTTTTAAGAAAGTTGTGAAATTATTATGAGAATTTGTGAAACCTAATCAGATGTTGCAAATTTTGATTTATAACTTATGAAATTCTTATAAAAAATTATGAAAAATTTATCTAAACTTATTAAAACTTTTATTAGAAGGTGTGAAATGGCGCCTTATATCATTTTTTTTAATTTTGAAAATGACGAATATACACTGACACCTCTTTAATTTTATGAATATTCAAAAATATATTTTTATCTTTTAACATTTTTAAAATTCTTTTCAATGGATTTTACCCTTTATTTTTTAAAAGTCCAAATGTGCCCGTCACTTTCAAAGTTGAAATGTTAAAATTCTTTTCAAAGGATTTTACCACTTATTTTTGAAAAGGCCAAATATGCCCGTCACTTTCAAAGGTGAAAACTTCTGTTATTGGTGTACTTTTAAAAGGAAACGTTTGTTTAATATAAGAAATATTTATTTAATTAAATTAAATTAAGAAAATTAATTATATTAGTTAATATGATATGTATTTTTTAAAAGGGATACTAATAGTAGAAAAGTGATAGTGACTAAAATTGGTAGTGACAATATCTTATCATTTTTTAAAATACCTAGTTACATTTATTATTTCTCTCATTCATTTTTCTTCTTAATTCCCTCATTCTTTCTCTTCCTTAATTAGTGTTAAAGGAGAAAAGGAATGATAATATAAAACTGTATCTTATATTTAAGATCAACATCAACTCAATAAGTATATCACATATTAATATTAATGAGGGTGAGAGGATGGAAGAGTAATCTTCCTTCGCTACGCAGTTTTTGGGATTGTTAAACCTCGGCGCCCACATTAATTCAATGCATGCAAATTTTTGGGATTCAGTGCTTCGATCTGTCTTCTGGTTTTGCTATGCCTACAGATTCCCTGGTTTGCGAGCAAAGAAACTGTCGCAATTTTTTGTTCTGATCGGCTTAGATATGTCAGCTTCTGATTTAATTATTATGCTTATAACAAAATATTAAGTACTTCTCTTTTCTTAACTCCAGACCAAAAGGTAAAGGTCAAAATCACTCAATACCAGTAATTATTATAAGCAAACTTGCATGTCTAAGTTGCAGGCGTGCTTCAATGGGCTGCTTCTGAGAGATAAAAGCTCTATAGCAGCCAGCCAGAGCAGCAACGCTCTTTCTTGAACCCTACTTATAAAGCTCTAGTAAATACCAAAAAAAACAAAAAAAAAAAAGCTTAACTTACATCTACAACCCAACTACTTTAACAACTATCCCACTTTTTTCAAAATCTACAGTGGGAAAGTAGTCAGATTTGTATGCACAGCAAAAAGAAAAAAGAAAAAAAAGAAAAAGAAAAAACTCAATTTCATGACTTAATTTATACCCCTTAACCAAAACACAAAGGCATGTTAATTGGAGCCAATAATGGGCTGCCTCCATTTCGCCAGACGTGACAAGAAAATTAGCACTTCTGATGGGTCTCGCAGAGAATACAGAGCTTTTGTGTCCTTTGGAATTGAAGACACTACAATTGGATAGCCTTGTCCTCTCTTTTTTATCACCTACACATACAATGTTGATTACTTGTATTAGAGACATATATATCATTAAGGATAGTTATGTATGATCATGACAACACCAGCTCAAATTTAAACCTTAAAAGCATCTTCATCGGTTCGATCATCGCCGATGTACACAGGAAGGATATTGCTGGAACTGCTTAACCCTAGTGTGTCCAGAAAATATTCCAGTGCATGACCTTTGTTCCATTCTATTGATGGCCTTATCTCCAGAACCTATATTATGATGAGTTAAATATTTCGATCATTGACCACTCAAATCAATAAGATTGATAGTGTGTGTGTCTGTAGGCGTAGGACATCATGTTCATGTACCTTTTTACCCTCAGTTAAGCAAAAGTCTGGATGTTTTTCAAGCACAGACTTCACCCTCTCTTCTAATTCAACATAGTCCTGAATACACAAAATTAAATAGCTGTAATTGCATGCTCACTTGATATTTTCAGAGAAAGATGATGAACAGTAAGAATGAAGAAGGTTACCTTTTCTTGAACTTGCCGGAAGTGTACAGAAATGCAGAATCCATTGTCCTCTAGCCTTGCACCTTGTATGCCTTTGATTTTATTCTCCAACAGTTTCAATATCTGTTTTGCTCAATATTTGTCAAAAACCCAAATTTAATTAGTCAAGAATTGTTCAGGTGCGGATTTTTCAAACCGAAGCAAACAAATATGAAGCAATAAAGAAAATTTAAGGCACTTGAATTTGTCTGACCTCTCGAATTGCAGGCAAAAATTTCTTCGCTGGTTGAAAGGGAACTCCATTGTCCTATTAAAGACCACAGATTTGCTTTAATAAGTGAATCATAGGGACAAGCAGAGAGCGAACCTATTTTTGTACTTTATCGCCAATTCACATGTTGGATCACCAAACAAATAATAAAAGAACAAATTTAAAGTAATCAGATGGAGACAGTGAAGATCAAGTGACTCTCACCTTTGTGGTGTCGAGGGCCATGTTATAGTGGTCGCCATCAGAAGATCTAGCTGGCACTGATGGTACCATTATATCCATCCCATGACTTCCAGCATAATACACATTATTTAACTTCACAAAGTCTTTAACCTGCATGTCAAAGGATAGATAATA
Organism: Acacia crassicarpa; assembly: GCA_034222035.1. Classification (NCBI taxonomy): domain Eukaryota; kingdom Viridiplantae; phylum Streptophyta; class Magnoliopsida; order Fabales; family Fabaceae; genus Acacia; species Acacia crassicarpa. Next base: position 12,459,859 of record JAWXYG010000003.1, read on the forward strand.
AGAATATATAAAGAAAAATATATTAGTTACAAAGATCCAATTAATTCAAGTCCGCTCTCAACTTACCTTGTCTCTGCTTCTTCCACTAATGATTACAGTTGGGAAATTTTTAGCAACTTCACACACTGCTGCACGCATCTGGCATTAAGATTGATCACCACACACAGTTGAAGAAAAGTCTCACAGAAAGGAAGGGTACTGCCCAAAGAAAAACTAAAAGGAAAAACCGTGTGTACCTCCTCAGACATAAAAGCACGGTCAGGGTCATTTACAATAGGTGATAAGGTTCCATCATAGTCTAAAAACACAACCATGTCCTTCCCACTTGCTGCTTTCATCAATCTATCAAATGAACGCAACCCTGAAGGATGCCTCGCCTGTTCATTACGTCAAACACCTGTTAGTCTCATTACCAACTTCTAGAATTTTCATGAATTGCTCTGTGTGTTCATATACTTTGTTAGTGTGTGTGTGAGAGTATTAGTATAAACTTGTTTGGTTGAAACGTACCATCCATGAATCGTAGGACGAGGGAATGGGTTTGGCAACTTGCACTTTGGTGGGTTTACTTGAATGGGGTGTTTGGAATCCCATTGCCCCTTGCAGCTTGCTTAGCTTCTTCTTGATAATCTATGAGGAAAGAAAAAACAAGGCAAAAAGGGAAATTAAAATATTATAATCCTGTTTAGTTAAGAATCTAACCCTTAATTAATGAAAAGAGGGCATGTTTCGATGATTACCTTGAAAGTGACAATGAGAAGCAACATGAATTTCATATTGATGCTATAATTCTCCAGTACTAATTCTTTCCAACGCTGATTACCTGCAAAACAGAACAGTAACGGATTCGAATTTATAGACGGAACAATAATTTCATCTAAGCATTGATGAAAAAAAAAACCAACTGTGTGTGTAAAGAAGGGTAATGCCTTGCGGAGGAATCTGCTTGCACTTCAGATGGGCCGATAAATGTTCACCATTCGATGGGCTTAAAGCCCAATACCAACAAATAACAATCTTGGCCCAAAATCTAACACATGATCTTTCTAAACCGGACACTAACTCGCGCTCCATAGTTTTGGGCCCAACTCATGGGGACCAAGAGGTGGCCCCCTTGATCGGAGTCGGTGATATTGACTGACAACTATCTCCAACTCCAAACCTTTTCAGCCTTCAACTAAAATATTCACAAAACTAAATGGAGAAGACCTTTTCATTCCTTTTTTTTTTTTTTTGGGTCAAAACCTATAAAATTCTACGTATTTAATTTATGGGGACGCTGCGACTGCTCTGAGTCGGTGAAGAATAAACAAATACCATTCTATTCTATTTTTTCCCCTAGTTTTGTTGGTTTCTGGTTGATTGAATTTCAAAAGCAGAATATTTAATTTTTTTTGGTTAATTTTGGTGATAGCAGCAGAATATGCGTTCACACACACATACTAAGTCTACTTGCAAACGCGGAATTTGTATTCGTACGTCTACGTCGTGATTGAGTCATTTCAATTTTCTTTAATTAAAGCAAATAAAAGAAACTTTCTGATCAAATAATTGTCCGCCATGTGACATTCAGGTAATTGTCCGCCAAACCAATAATTTTTGTTTTGTTCTTTTATGCTTCATGATGCTCTTGGATGGAAATCTCTCGATTTGAGAGAAAATCTACTTTGTTCTGCAATTTCTTAAAATATTCACCCAAAAAATAATAAGAAGTCGGTTTCTCCAGCGAACAAAAAGAAAACAGAAAGAACACACACACACCCACACACACATATATATAAATCAGAATCAAGTACAGGCCAGTTCAATATTTAAAAGCCGTATATAATGAATATGAAGGAATTAAAAAAGATTGCGGAAGTCATTTTCGTGCAACAAGTTTAAGAATAAATTTGGACATGGGATTGCAGATGTTTTTACCGTGGGCCAAATAATGAACAGACATGAAGGTCGTTTTCTAAGAGGGGAGGATTTTTGAAACAAAGAAAAGGAAGTACAAGTGTCAACGGTGAGAAAGATAAAAGTAAAGAGGAGCACTCATATAATTGAAACAACAGTAGAAATGACGAATTGTCTATATATATAAGAAAAGGGAAGATTGGAATGATACTGGCGTCCTAAAGGAAGGTATATTAGTCGATTCTGAGTAGGATGAGAGTGACACGATCTAAAAAGCTACAAGTTAATTTCAGCCTACCATCAAGGGCCCTTACTTTTAAATTTTGGCTCCACTCAACGATCGCTAACCAAACTTCCCACCTCCCAACTGATTCAGTTTATTTTCTTTTTTGACTGACCCATTTTTACAATATAGTAGTATTATAAAACTAGAGTTTTATATGGCTTTTAATTGATGTCAGGGTTTCAAGAGAGCAACAGTAACCGCAATATTATACGAACTAGCTAATTAAGAAAATGACCTTTTTTCCAGTATATATGTGTGTTTAAGGAAACATAGTTCCTCGCCTACAGGGCAGGAACAGAGTGCTTGACCAAACCAATTCCAAATGGTGAACACTGACTGAACAAGACATTGTGTACAGCTCTCTGGTTATGGACAATTATTACAGAGCCACAGTCAAGAGATGGTCTTGTCCATAAGTATAACGAAATGAGTTATTATATACTATGAAACATGAGTATATTATAGAATACAGAAGCAAATGCTGCGAAGCTAGACTAATACAGCATCTGTGTGCTATGTATCTTTCAATTTCATGTAAATAAGAGGAAACAAGTTGTTGAATAAAAATGTTTCCTCTTGAACATCTAAAATGATATATTTCCGTAGAAACAATAATAGGTTTTACCTGCCATTCAATAAAGAAATCTTCAGCCTTACTTGGAAAAAAAAAACTAAAATTTATAAAGATGCAATATTGAGAGTTAATTGCTGCATGAAAATGAATAATAATGAAAGATTCCCATCATATAACACCAACCTTCATAATTAAAATTAAAAATATAGAAACTTGAACCAACTATGAATGGTTGCGAACAATACATGTGTATGTGTGTGTGCGAGTCCAGTCATGTTATTTGCTTTCGGATACGCCCACAGAATCAAGAAATCAGAAAACATGCTAAAGAAAAACAGGCTGGAAGCTTGGTTTGTTAGGTGAAATTCTTATAAAGAACAGACCATAAGTTTGTGAGCAGGGTTGAGAAAAGGAAAAGAAAAAGAAATAGGAAGATCACAAGCAAACAAAGGGAAAAGGAAGAAGCAGACAAATGCCACGCACCAAGATTACACGTGTAGCATCTGAAATCAGGAATTTACTTATACTTTTTTATCAGTAAAAAAAAGAAAGCAAGAGGGGAGGATAAGACAAGAAGTCAAGAAAAAAAAGGACTTGACTTTTGGAACCGAAAGTGTGAGAACAAAAAAAAAAAGAAAAAAAGAACAACTAACATTAGTGAAAAAAGTAACCTCCTGGATATTAGTTTAATAATAATAAGAGAAGACAAAGATATTTCACGCGTCGCTTAAGGAAATGGTTGACACAAAAAGCTTAAGCATCCCGGAGTTTTGAGAGGATGACACGTTTCTGTGAGTAGGTTGGTCTAACAGGAAATACCAGACTTGCTATTTGCTAACCGGCCAGGACGAAGGGTAATGTAAAGTATATTAGAAAAACTAGTTGGATCTACAGAATATGATTGAACTTCTCTCTAACAAGAATATTATAACCAGATCAACTAGCTATAGTATTCTGGGAAATGTGTGATCAGGCCTAATATATTAGTTATATCATTGTCAAATATTATAATCAATGATAGAATAAGTCCAAACACATCAATGTAATTAATTAATTGTAAAGGCCCAATGCATGTCTTACCTAGAGGTACACCAAGTGGATCTGAAAGATTTTCTTTGTGAAGCTTCCCTACCTAATCGTCACCTAGATATATATTATAATTATAATAAACAAGTATTGAATGGACGAACAAGGGACTAGTATGGGAAGTTTACGTACAAGGACAGCCGCCTAGGGTTGAAACGACCAAGGGTACGTATGGCAAATACTTTTTGTTCAAACCATAAACTATTAGCTCTGGTAAATGAATCCTAGTATTATAGTAGAGTATTAAAAAAATACATATATAGAATATAGTTTTTTTATTACCCAAAAAATAGAGATATTCCGCGGGCAAAGAAACCATCAACTCGGCGGTATTATCTATCTCTGTTCAGTCTTCAGATGCTGCACACTTCTCCAAAATCAATTTTCCTTTGTTACGTTAAATAAAAACAGAAAAAGATAAATCTATCTATCTTATAAACAACAGAGATATCCGCGTTGGCTACCAAAGAGTGAAAGACAATCCAGCAGTCAATTTTTACAGGGTAGGACGAGAACAGCTTGATATCAAGATCAGACGCAGTTCTTGAAACTAGCTAGAGTGCTAGACCCCAAATATACTAATGGAAACTCAAAACCTAGTTGAAATCTCGGTGTTCTCTAGTAATGCAGATCAACCCCTAAACTTCAAAATGCTAAAGCAGGAGGAAAAAAAAGGAATCCTTTTAGAAATAAATCCCGGAATAAGTGATTTTTAGAACATAGTAACCTAATAACGGTGGTAGTTATTCTAAACTCTATGAGGGGTTGACACGAGTAAGCAAAGTGCATGCAACAGATGCTGTCATGAAACAAGTGGCTATCGGTACATGCTCCTATCACAAAGTACCTCCTAACCGTTTCGAGGGTAAGATGTCTTTTCACCTTTACCCAGGGCTAGGCTAGGCTACCTTTGTCCTTATCTAGGGCCTTGTGCCCCACCATTTTCAGACCCTTTGCCGGATCGTTTTAACCCAACACACGCACATCTCATCCATACACGTGGTGATCTGACTACACGGGGATAATTCCTGTAAGCCCGATGCACACGGCGGTCGTGGGGGTCAGATCTCCCCAACCAACACCTCTGAAATAATGTCGGGAAGTGGACCAGCAAGGCCCAGTCAAACGGTGGGCCCACGTTTGCCACGTGTACGGCCCATAAGCTTGACAGTTGCAGAATCTGCGCGCCAAAAGGAAAAACCTGCATAACCGGAGAAAGACACGCACACGAGGGTGAAAGGGTGCCTAGGTCAAGCATAACAGCGCGTGACACTAACACTCCCCCCTCGCCGCTGAAAATTTGAGGCGCTAAGGGTTAAAGGGAAACACGCGCCACGAGTAGCGCGTGGAGAAGCGGTGGGAAAGTGAAGGTTGTTTAGAGGTGGCGGAGTAAAAAGGGAAACAAAAAACGAATTCCAACCGCTTTTGTGGATACCCGTGCAGGAATACTATTAATTTCCACCCCATATCAAAACGAATAGGGAAGGAAAACCGCATTTAAAAAAAGAAATAGGGAATAAATTAAGAGAAAATAAAGCGGGGCGGTAATTGTGTATAATGAGAGATGTGAGTGAAAAGGAATCAAAATGATTAAGAATGTGCGCCGAGCAAGCATGAAGTGATCGAGAACCAGAAATTGCAGAAAACACAGACTATTCACACCGACAGATTCAAAGCAATTACAGATAATAAAATAATAACAACGATAATAATAACGACGCAAGCGAAAGAGGAATATAATGAGCTTAATTAGCTAGGGTGAATAACGAAAATGAAGAGAATGCAAAATGACAGAATAATAATGGAAGATCGATCATGAACAGAGAGAGATATAGAAGAATTAAGAATCGATCAGAAGAAAAAACATAAAAGGAAAAGAGAGAAGGAGAAGCTTACCGATCGAAGAGGAGGAGGGGGCAAGAGAGGAGGGAATGAGAGGCAGAGAGAAGATGGGGAGGGAAGAGAAGGGAGGGAGGGGAGTACTTATAGGATGGAGGAAGGACAAGTCCCGGAGGTGGGCCCATCCTTTGATTCCATTAACTGCTATATTTTGATCTCCTTCCCTTATAATTCCTTTTTTGATTTCTCCATAATAATTAGTATATTCTGCATTTTAATGCAATTACCTATATAGGCCTACATTGCCCCTCACTCCCTCATCAAACTCGTGAGTTGACTTTCTAAGTTTATCGTTTTTACGCTTCTAGCTCACAAAAATGAATGAAGTTAGTGGTAAACTCGTGCTAGTTGTAAACTCGGTTAAATTCACGAGTTTATACATCAAATTTACTGTTTCTATGTTTCTAACTTATAAAACCGTGTTTAACTTGTGTTGACTTTTTTGATTTAATCATGCTCAGCGACTTTATATAGAAATTTCTTTATTAAATATGATAAATGATGAATGTTGATGGATTTAATTTAATTTATTTGGGTTTAAAAGATATTTAAATTAAATTGTTGTTATTTTTATATTTCAATGATTTAATTATACACTAGTAATACCTATTTAATAATAAAAGTAAACTCTTGCGAGTTTACAATTGGACTTCATGATATGAGTTTACATCACTGTTACGAATTTGCTTAAACTCGTGAGTTTGACAACTTTATTTCTCCTTAATGCAATCCAACATCTTTCTAGTTTCTGCCACCATCTCTGCTCTTTTCACTCAGTCTTTCTGATTGGTCGTCTTTTTTTTTTTTTTTTCTCCACTTTCAAAATGGGTGAAACTTTCGGTTAGAAATTTTATTAACGAGAGGGACATAAGCTAAAATACCGGTACCATATCCATAATTTCTATATATAAAAATTCATCATGTTTTTTATTTTTATTTTTATTTTTTTGGATTTTTCTCCAATTTTCTCTTAAAATTTAGCTGTTGCATGTATTATTGCGTTAAGGTTTATGTGGTTCAAATATTTTTCAAGTACATTCTTAAAATACTTTAGGATATTATATGCTTTTAAAAAAGGCTTAAGGGCCAATTTTGCCTCTGAAATTTTCGACATAACAATATTGCTCTTGAAGTTTAAAAACATAGTAATATTGTCCCTCCATTAACTGCCCTAACGGTCAACGTTAGGGTTTTTAACGGAGGGGCAACATTGTTACGTTTTTAAACTTCAGGGGAACATCGTTCCAAAAAAAAAAAGTAATTTTGCCCCTGAAGTTTAAAAATGTAGCAATACGAGTTTAAGAGCAAGTTAACACAGTTTTATAAGCTAGAAACGTAAAAACAGTAAACTCGGTATATAAATTTGTGAGTTTAACCGAATTTACGACTAACACGAGTTTACCACTGACTTGACTCGTTTTTGTAAGGTAGAAATATAAAAATGGTAAATTTGGAGAATCAACTCGTAAATTTGACAACAATTATTATTAGCCCTTAGCTCTTATACAGAAGCTAATTAAGCTAATAGAGTTAAATTAAATGATTTAGTAGAGAAAAATCACACACACGCACATATGTACTAAATTAAAAATTAAAGAAAACTACAGATAGTTCAAGAATGATTTTCCTTTTTTAATAAATGGTAACCTTTTAATTTTTCAGATTTCCATCTTATTATCGATATTGATTGTTTTAGACTTTTAGCTCTTTCAGCTTCCCATATATACGGATCTCTAGTGTCAGCCGCTGGCATTTCTCAAATTGACCAAATCTAACTTCTCAAATTTGATCAAGAAGACTTTTCTCCCAAACAAAACGGAGTACTCATTCACTCATAACTTAACCATTGCGATGCGTTGGCAATAATTGACAATGGTGCTGCTATTGACACACGCATCTTTTTCACTCTCTTGTACTCCCTCCGGTTCTAATTATAAGACATAGTTGACTTTTTTAGAGAAATTAAGGAAGCAAATTAAATTAACTTAGAATATTTTTTTTTATTTTTTTCTTCAAAGTAATTAGTTTGACTCACATACTAATATATAATCTAAAGATATACAACATATAAAATGATTAAATAACTTATTTAGCTTCTTTAATCTTTCCAAACAAAGTCAACTATACCTTATAATTAGGATCGGAAGTAGTAATATAATATACACACACAAAATTCCTTTGAATAAGACATAGGCATGGCTATGTATGTTATCAATTAAATTTAAATAAGGGTCATGTCTTGAATTTGCAATCTTCCTGTCGTCACTTTTTCTCGCGTGCGCGCGTGTGTTTTAATTTCCCAGTTTAACCATCAATATATATATAGTTGCTCACGAAATTGAAAATTTGCTTGCTTTACACGAAAACAAATCTTTCGATCAACCCCAACAACATATTGTTATGTGCTCTGTTCGTAGGAATACACGTACTCATACGTATGTATGATTTGTGTCTCATGTTTCAGACATTAATTTAAAACTTTCATTGATTGTTTATATTTGCTGATATATATACAAAGATGTTTATTCAAATAGTGTAAATGATATGTCTTTTTTACCTGTCCAAATCATCCGTGCTAATATGTTAAAAAATAATACTCCCTCTGGTCCTAATTATAAGAGCTATTTGATTTTTTTGGAGAGATTAAAGAAGCTAATTAAATTACTTTAAAGTATTTTTATTTTCTTCAAATTTATTAGTTTGACTAATAAACTAATATATAATCTAAAAATACATAACATATGAAATGATTAAGTAACTTATTTAACTTTCTTAATCTCTCCAAAGAAAGTCAAATAGCTTTTATAATTAGGACCGGAGGTACTACTAAACATTGCACTACAAACTAGGTCCTAAATACCTAACTAAATAGCTAAATTACTTTTATTGAGGTTAATTTTGGTATTTTATAAGAAACATAACTATTTTTATTAACTTCATTAATTTATGTAAAGTTGTTATTAAGTACTTATAATAAGAAAGGGAGGGAGTGCTTAATTACATTATTTTTTTCACCAAAAAAAAAAAGTTCTGAAAATATAAGTTTGACATATTCTGACATTAACTATTAATGTTTCAATTCAATTTGAGAGGAGTATTTTATTAAGTTATGGAATGATTAATTAATTTTGCAATAATTCAATAGAGATTGTAAATAATAGCTGACGTACGCATAGAGAGTTATTATTATGGTGATATTTCATGATCAAATTAAATGATTTTTGCTTATTTTATAGTCTGAATTAATGGCTATATAATAGGTATGAAGTATTGAATATTGATAATTCAATAGAGATTATTAATCACTTTGTTGGCAAAAAAAAATTGTCAATCTCTTTGCCGTCTCATTACAGACTCACGCATGACAAGGTTGATTGTGAACAGATCATGCAAAGTTGCAAAGTCCCTTGTTATTCCATATTAATGTGTATCGTATACGCAAAATAAAATGATATAAGGGATCCAAAAGAACGTATTCATTTTTTATTATTTTTTACGTTGTCAATCATGTAATTTTTTAATGTGTACCGTTTTTGACACGTAAAAATAGAAGAAAACCCCCCGCGGCCGTTAAAATAAAATTAATCATAAGGAATTATGTTGATTTGATTAGGTATTATAAACAATGTTGTCTCTAATATACTCCTTAATTAATATCAAGGAATTATTGGTATTAAAATATATGTCATTTTGGAAAATGTATGTTGTATTAACTACAGTATTTTCTTTCTTTTTTCGCCCTTGTCTATAATAAACATGCTCCCTCTGTTATTTACTTATTTTATTACTTTTAAATCTCGTTCTTAAGGAAACATTTCTAGTCTTAAGTATAAATTACTTTACATAAATGTTTGTATATTTAATATTGTTTCTTTTCAAATCCATCCTGCAAATTGTCAATGCAGGTCTGTTTAAGGTGATGATTTTCATTATGGAAAAAGATAAGAATTTATTCAACTTTAAATTTATTTTAACAAAATGAATTTTTCCATAATTTTGATGAAATGATTACAAGTTATAGATAATAATTAATATGTTTTTAGAATTTAATATAAGTAATAAGAGTAGGGATGGATAGTATAGAAATTATTTTTCGTCAAATTCATTTATTAGTCTTTTTTTTTTTCTTGCCAACGGTTAGCCAAATTTATTTACGTACTCTCTTAATCTGTAATATATGTAACATATATATTAAGTCTATATATTTAAAAAAAATATTCCATTAACTAATAGTTTATTCCGCCAAATCAAATTCAACAAAGATTCTGGGTGGTTTAATTTAATTAAAAAAAATCTCTGGCAAGGCAAAAAATCTCATCATTTCACAAACAAATTAATGAACTTGCTAGCTTGATACTTCTAAAAATACACTTCCTCTGAGGGTGGGAATATGTCAAATCTCTATCAAACGGCCTGCAGCCTAATCTTTTTAAGACTTGGTTTGGGCTGACTTATTTGTTAAAAGGGCTAAGCCAAAACTTATTTAAAGGTTTAGATGTGTATATAGGTTAGACCTATCTTGTTAAAACATGATTTGTTTACACATTAAATAAACATAATTATATTTATATCATATAAATAACACAATATTTATTTTTAAAATTTTTATATTCTAATTTCAAAGTGCACAAAGTCTACTTATAACCTTCAAAGCATGCAATATGAGGCTTTTTTAAGAGTATACATTGTAAGTAAGCCTTTAAGAAGGTTTCAGGCTCAACCCCTCCTTATGAAGGCTCAAGCTTGAGCCTAAAGAAGAGTTGCATTAATTCAGGCTTAGGCCTAGACTCAGACCTTTTGCCCCGTTACAGGGGATTAGGCCTATTTAGCCAAAACCTTACCTAACTTATTTCCATGCCTAAGTGGATCGCACAATAGGATCACAAAGTATATAAGAGAAACTAATTACATCAAATTAAATATGCACGCCCAAACATATAAAAAATTGGATTAAGTAACAAATCTACTTCAGAAGTATAAGCTCATGAGCAATGTTACCTTGAAAGTTTTTCTTGTCTCAACGTTACTCCGCAAATTAAAAAAAAAATGTTGCCTTATTCCGTTAAAAAAGTAATGTTGACCGTTAACTTTTTAACGGAAATGAATAACATTACTACGTTTTGAAATTTTCGGGGCAACATTAAAACAAGAAAAACTTCTAGGGTAATATTGCTCCTTAGCGAAAACTTCCGGAACAAATTTGCTACTTAACCTTAAAAAATATGATCGGATTGAATTTTGTTGAAATCAAAATTATATCAAACTTATATTAATTGTATCATCATTTCAATTGACACTAACCTATATACGGTCGAGATGAACGTAAAAACGTACAAAATTCGTGAGTTATACATAATGGAATGCATTTGTTTTTAAACTTCATGCAGCACGAAACTTACAATAGGTTGCTGTTACAGACCTACATTAGGCCCAACACCTGAATGGCCCAATAGGAAATATATCGCATATCAAGATCTGCCTATAATAAAGGGGATTTTATCTTATCTACAATCCAGGTATATCTAAACGTATATCTGGTAGTTAGCATATTGGGGCCTCGAATCATAGGGCCTAAGCGACTCAACCTAAGGTAAACTCTATAAATACAAAGGTCAGACCCTAAGGTACACAGGTTCTAACTCTGAACTATTTACATACAGTCACAGAGCACACACCCCACCCCTTTGGCTAAACGCCTGTATGTGTCTCGAACTACGTGGACTTTGATCCCTCTACAGGGTACGTAGCCCTAGGCATTGCTCCTAGGTCAAGTCGGATAAATCCTGTTCTTGAACAGAACATTGGTGCCGTCCGTGGGGACCGTAAATTTCGATTCCTGCGACCAAAGATGGTCAATACCAGAAGTAACAGTCAGATGCCTTTGCACGAGTAGTTCCTAAAAATCCGCAGCAGCAAAATCAAAAATCGTAGCACCTGTGAAGGGATTCAGAGAAACAATGGTTGTTTGAGCAAAGAATTTGGTTTTGAGTTGCTTCACATGGGTTTTCTTTTAACTCTCCATGTGTCCACATGATGAGAGAATAGAAGGCAGAATCCTCATCCTCTTTCCTTGGGAACCCATGCTTTTCAACTCTGGCATAAATTTAGATGCTCTATTTGGACCATAAGCTTCCACATGACGAGAAGATAGTATGAATGATCATCATCCTCTCTCCTCAAGAACCCTGGATCGTCATCCCCTCTCCTCGAGAACCTAGGAGCGTCATCCTCTCTCATTGGAAACCAGACTTTTCAATTCTGGCATAAATTTAGATGTCCTATTTGGATCATAAGCAACCACAACATTTAAATTCTCCATGTCATTTAGTTCAAAGAAGTTATTTTCACAACTCAGGGATGTAGGGAGGTCAATAATAGGATCACTTTATGTTTACCTTTGCTATATCTGCTTTAAGTTTGTCTTTTCTATATTATTCATATTAGAGAGAGTTAGCGAATTACTAAAACCCTTCGAATATATAGCAATAGCGTCTGATCTCATTGAATTATTATTTCTTCTTTCAAAATTGTTGAGGTAGGACAAACAAGCAAATCGAGATAGCCGAGGTTGTTGTTAAGCCAAGGTTGATTCAATGCCTATGATGTCTCTACTCCATCGCAATAGTCAAGGTTGATGATACGTTGAGATGAGGAGGTGCCGAGACGCCGAGGTACACCGAGATTGTTAGATGCCGAGGCTCAGGGAATACCGGGATATACTCTGAATGCATGTCGAGATGTACCCTCGACTGAGATTTGTATTTCCCTTCTCCGGATCTAGTTGTTTTGAGGCAGGGCAAATGAGCAAATGGAGAACTCTATCAAGCATTTATTAAGCAAAAGCGTTATGTTGTAGTAACTCCCTAAGCTACATCCAGATGAGTATCACCCTCTTTATCTTATAGTTGCTCAATCTTTGCTTATTATCAATTATCTATAAACATGTATGAATTCATGGTAAAGAAACCAGTTTTCGAAAATCATGTCCAAGCTATATATGCATGAATCCGAGGTACACCAACCCATTTTCATGAATCAAGTCAAGTTTATATACATGTATGAATCCGTGGTAAACAAACCTATTTTCGTAAATCATGTTGCGATGGCTACGGCTGCCAAGTCCATTTTAAAGTCCTTTATTGGATTACTTGCGACAACAATACCGCCAAGTCTATCTCAAATTCCTGTAAAGGAAAAGAAGTCAGACCCGGTTAACTGAATCTAGTTAACGTTCGAGATCTATGTAAAGTTTTGAAAGTGGACCCGGTTACACTGAATCTAATTAAAATCCGGGTTGTGTGAAAATAACGGTTAAAATGTGTCTCCTTGGGAACAAACGTGTTTCCTCGGGAGCACGGTAAAACCGAGATAAAGGTTAAAACGTATTCTTTCAGAATGCGGTAAAGCCGAGATGAAGGTTAAAACATATGAATATTATGCGCAATATCTTTTTGACTTTGTCCCAGTCATCAAATGGAACCTGGTTACACCGCATCTCTGTCAAGCCAATTTCTCCACTAGTTTGTGGCTAGTATGAATGTTTTACGGGAAGCGAAAAGAAGCCGAACCCTGGTTACACTTTTAATACAATTAAAATCTGGGATCCGCGTAAAGCTTTGCAGGTTGGAAACCAAGTTCCGTGTGGAGTCCGTCCCTACAAAAGGGAACGAAGGCGGAACCCGATTAAACTAATCACAGATAGATTCGAGTTCCGCGTAAAAACAAATCAAGGGTTACGACAGTCGTAATGGAAGAAAGGGTTATGACACCCATAATGGGGGGGAAAAAAGGTTACGACACCCATAATGGAATCTCGGATTACGACACCCTTTTCGGATAAACAAATTCTGGGTTACGACACCCATCATAGATAAACAAATTCAGGAAAAATTTTGCGGAGGAGTCCACCTCCAAAAGAAAAAGAAGAAGGACCCCAATTACACTTAATAAAGTTAAAATCCGGCCCCGTGAAAAAAACGGTTAAATTCGTGTTTCCATGATCAGTTTGGAACCCGATAACACTAAAAGAACGGTTAAATCCGCGTTTCCATGATCAGTTCAGAACCTGGTAACACCAAAAGAATGGTTAAATCCATGTTTCAATGATCAGTTTGGAACCCGATAACATCAAAAGAACAATTACATCTGCTTTCCTTAATTGGACCCCAGATAAACTAAAAATTATACAGTTGACTCCGCACTCCTTAATTGGACCTCGGATAAACTGAAAATTATCCAGTTGAATTCGCGCTCCTTAATTGGACCCCTGATTGACTGAAGATTATCACTGAATCTGGTTAAAATCCGGGCTCCGTGTAAAGTTTTGCGGAAAGCAAAAAGAAGGTGGACCCCGGTTACACTTGACAAAGGAGCGTACATACTCGAAACCTTGAGAAGGAAGTCAATCAAAAGGACTGGGAACGCCGACAAGCTAAGAATCTACTATAGTTAGACCTCAGCTCCGTATTCCCACTATGCCGAACACAACGTGTCCGATTTCGTTTATCTCTTGATTTCAGTATTTTGATTTTAATTTTACATTTATGATCATTCTATTTCCTCATTTAAAGTTGTTAGCTCATTGAAGCGGATTATTTAATGAAGAACTCCTCAGTGGAGATTCAAATTTTGCACTATTGATAGTCTAAAATATTACACCGTAGTCATTACACCCAGTCAGAAATAAAACCCATTTTAAGGGATTACACCGAGACTAACGTCTCTAGGTATAAGAGTTACGTGAAGTCGCTATTACATTCCCTCACAAAATTGATGCATCAAAAATCGCTCCTAGATAAGAAGGTGAATTGTCATTCTCACCCTGATCAAGTCAAAATGTTTAAGCGTCACGTTTCCTACACTACGGCTAGACATGTGACAATTTGCCCTTATCTTGGTTAAGATCCTGGACAATGGAACCGGAACACAGTGAGGCGGTTAATTTAAAAACCCCTACCCTTGATACCCAGTCTTTAGTACTAGAAGACTATAAGCAAATTCGGCATAATACTTTCTAGACCTTGGCCCGGTCATTCAATAGAACTTTGAACATACATTCGAGTTCATATAATCAACTTACTGTTGAAATGTAGATAAAACTTGGACTGGAGATCTAGGTTGAATAGTCAATGCACCCCGATAGCCCAGAGCCCTTGACTGCTAGGCTGGGGGGCAACAAGATAAGTGTGGCATTGTAAAGCTGTTAGCGACATAAGCAAATGGAGTCTATCTCTCTTTACGACAACTCGGATTGGGAGAACCCGGCTCTACAACAAATAGATCCTGGAAGCCCGGTCTACCATAAACAAATATCAGATGCCCGGTCCATTCATCTTCAGGATAATTCGGACTGGGGGAATTCGGGGCTGCAGCACCCGGAAACCCAAATGATTGAGGAAGAAGAGATCCCGACGATCATGAAAAGAAACCGACGAAGTTTGAAAATAGATTAACCTGGACTACATGTCTGGGGGCAATTCAATTAGAATACAAGTAAATCCGGGGTTCGTTGAAACTCGGATAAGAACTTGATCAAAATCAAACAAGTTGTAGCAACTCGGATACGATATCCAGGTTCAATAACAGATCTACCCCAGCAGCCCAGAGCCCTTGACTGTCAGGCTGGGGGGCAACTACTATACAGTTGTCAATGGTGTAAAAAGAACTAACGGAAGCCCTCACGGGTTATTTGAATTTTCAAATCTTATCCCGATTGCTTGAACGTTACTAGTGAAAAAGCATGTTCACCATCAATCGAGGTCGAGGCAAGCGAAAACAAAGAAAGAGGGAAAGGCAAATAGATCCTGCCTTGTGAAAAAACCTATCGCCTAAACAAACAAATCGGTAGCAGAATAGGAATGAATCCAAATTAGTCAAGACTCAGACAAAAGCAAATCAAGCTAAAACAACTTGGATACGAAAGATCTCGACCTCGAAATTAGGCAAACCGCCTCGACATTACCTCGGATCTTTGAGACATTACCTCGGATCTTTGGGGTAGATGACTTCGATAGCCGGGATCAACACCTGGATTCAAATGCAGGCGAACCATCTCGGCATTACTCAAGATCTTTGAGACAAGGCCTCGGATCTTCGAAGTAAGCTGCCTTGATAGCTAGGATCAATGTAATTCAACTCAGCAATGTAAGGCTCACGATAGCAAAGCTTAGCTAGTAAATGTAACCCAGTAAAACCGACTAGGGGCAAAATACATCCCGGCAGCTCAAAAGCTTGAACTACCGGGATGGGGGCAACTATTACGGACTTACATTAAGCCCAACACCTGGATGGCCCAATAGGAAATATATCGCATATTAGGATCTACCTATAATAAAGGGGGATCCTATCTTATCTACAATCCAGGTATATCTAAACGTATATCTGCTAGTTAGGATATCGGGGCTTTGAATCACAGGGCCCAAGCGACTCAACCTAAGGTAAATTCTATAAATACAGAGGTCAAACCTTAAGGTATATAAGTTCTAACTTTGAATTATTTACATACAATCACATAGATGATAGAGCACACACCCCACCCCTTTGGCTAAACGCCTGTGTGTGTCTCGAACTACGTGGACTTTGATCTCTCTACAGGGTACATAGGCTCTAGGCATTACTCCTAAGTCAAGTCCGATAAATCTTGTTCTTGAACAGAACAGTTGCCTTTTTTCAAAAAAAAAAAAAAAAAGAAAGACTAACAATGAACTTAGTTCCTTACTATGAAAAACTCAAGACGTTCCGTGCAAGTTAGACGTAGCCATATTTCTTCGATTGATAATAAGATTCTGTCAACTATAAATTCCTTATTAATACAAAAGAAAACATTAAACTATAATCTACAAGTCGGTGGAATATTGACCAATTTAACAAAGAAAGTACTCCATTGTTCTAGTAGTACCTAATACCACAACGTTACTTTTGAGATTCAAACTGCTACGACTAACACATTAAACAATTTGGAATTCCACATTATTCTTTTTTAAATATATATATTTTTTAAAAAAATTACTCCTCCAATTCTAATTATAAGAGTTAGGTGGAAGATCTATTTTGACATCCATCAATTTGTATCTCTAATATTTATCATTTTCCCCAAAATTAATTTACGAGAATCATCTCATATTTGTTATAGTTAAATAATTTATTTGACTTTGTTAGTCTAATCAAATTAGTTACGCAACTCTTGTATATGTCGTCTGCTGAAAGTTTCGATGGAAGATTTGGTGGCATATTCTGTGTTCACTAAAGCATCACTTACCAAAAACCACATGCTAGATAATTTATGACACTATTCTGAGCATCTGAGGAGGAGGAGGAAGAAAAAGGATCGAGAAGGTCTGGAAAATATACAACAGTTTCATTCGATTCCATGTGATAATTACACAAACACCCCTACAGGTCTAGGTCACTTGTAAAGGAGGCAGAGAACTTAAGAGTTAAGAGCTAGGAAGTCAAATGTTCAGAAATCTATTCATTAAATATAGAATCGATTGGCTTTGTCTTACAAGGGGGGTGGAACCTTGACAACTCTCTCTTTAAATTCCTTGAATATGACCCACTTAGGGAATTTTCTATGAACCTTCCTCAGCTTCATTTGTCAAACCATTCATATGGCTTTTCATTTAATAAAAATCAGAATTGAGAATGTTGCTTGGGATTCTCGTTCTCATGAAGAAGATGCCTTTTTGCAAAAGTGCTTCCGACAAAGAGACACAGTAAAAATACTATAATACTACTATGTAATCTTCTGAATCGATCCTTGAGTGGACTAAGTCCACGAGAATCTAAAACATCAATGTCTTCATAAATCATTCAAAGCCGGCAAGGGTGCCGTGTGATTTTATTAGAATTAACTAATACTACTTCCGGTCCTAATTATAAGACATAGTTGATTTTCTTTGGAGATATTAAGGAAGCTAAATAAGTTACTAAATCATTTCATATATTGTGCATCTTTAGATTATATATTAGTTTATTAGTTAAACTAATTAGTTTGAAAAAAAAATAAAAATAAAAATAATCTAAACTAATTTAATTAGCTTCTTTAATTTCTCCAAAAAAGTCAACTATGTCTTATAATTAGGACCGGAGGGAGTACCTTCTTGATGGCCAAGTTTTACGTATCGCATCTTATGGACGTTATGTTACACATCTAAATTGATATCTGAAATACTCTTGGATTGAATAACGAAAAGGGCGTTTTTTTTAAGAAATTAAGATCAGAGTTGTATTTTTGTTTCCTCGCTTCTTGCTTTTGTGATGAATTGGACGCTGAGCAAAACTCAAATAGTTTCAGTATGGACTGTAACAGGCCGAATCCCGAAGAAGAAGAAGAAGCTCCGTATTCTTAGTTACACTCTGACCAGGATTTAACTTGTTGAATGTTGATTTTCGCGTATTATATACTATGTCAACTAGTTTTGCCTGGGCTGTGAGCCTGTAAAGATTTTAAATTCATCATAAAAAAGCATTATTTGTTGGGTCCCACCAAGCGAAACCGGTAGTTTCTTGGTCATCAAGTCTATAGTATGAATCAAATATGTCCTGGCAATTAATAAAAAAAGTGTGTTTTGACTTTCGAGAACGGGATCAGAGTTTGAAGGTTGATTCGGGGAAGGCGGATTTGCGGTTCTGTGAAGAGGGGCTGAAAGAAAGTATTGGCTACATTAGGTTCTGGTGTGTTTAGGTTGCACTTGTATCTGGGTTTATTTGCTTTCTTTTGAATTACAGGTTGTAATCAGGTTTGATTCTGTTTTCTGTTTTTTTTTAATATTAATAAATTCACATTTTTGTGCCAGAGAGAGAGAGAGAGAACTGGATTAGGAGGTGCAGTACAGTAAATGGATTAGTCATTAGTATTTCTTTTTTTTTTTTTGGTCGATTAGTCATTAGTATTTCGTAGTAGGAAAAAAGTGATGCACTTTTGGGTAAATTTTTCAGGAAACCAAGAAAGTTAAGCTATGGCATGCTTGAGTTCAAGAAAATACCTTACACGTTTTAAATATAAGAATTGCGCTTGAGTGGTCTCGAGTTCGAGTCCTTGTGGATGCAGAAAACTCTTCTGGGAGAGGTCCCCATGTATGCGCCTGACAGAACCTCGATCCGGATTAGGCAGGGCGAAGTTCTGGTGAACCGGATGCAATATAAATATATATATATATATATATATATATATATAAGAATTGCACTACAAATTTTATTATGTATTTGGGATCGGAGGTAGAATTAAATAAGTGGAGGTAGTTAGTTAGATGGAGAGCTATATTGAGGAAAAATTTAGTATTATTGGTGCTTCATTTATAACAAAGATTGTGGATGTTTTATAATTAGTGGTGGCATGACTAGATGGAGCATCAAAATAAGAATTGAATATTTATCTATATCAATAGGCTATATTTAGAAAAATCAACATATATTATGGCAAAAAAAAAAAAAGTCAACGTATACATCCCATTTTGTTCCTCTTGTGGGGCTTCTTTAATAGTGGGCTGTCCTGGACTCAACCTCGCTTGCAACCTTAAAATATTAGTACTCACTCCTTTAACCCCTTTATAACTTTTTTTTTTTTTTTTAAAAAAAAAAACATATACCCCTTGTCTTTAGGTTTAACTGGCAAAAAGGTTGAACATTTTCACTAAATCGAGGGGTTCAATCCTGGAGTTGGTCAAGACGCTAAGAGAGACGTCCTAGCTCCTGGATGCCTAAGTAAATGCTTGAGGGTAATAAACGGCTCATCCTGCCCAACATTGATATCACCTAGAAGGAAGGGAGGTTTCGTCCTGCCCAACATTGATATCACTTAGAAGGAAAGGAGGCTTCACCCTGCCCTTGAATCGTGAATAAGTTCAACCATTTTCCTAAAATTTTCATATTAAAAAAAAAATGTAACCCATCAAATTAAAATCATGACCATGGAATTAATATTGTATAATTGTCCCACATTAATATTGTATAAATGTCCCACGTAAAATCATATTGGAACATGTGTATTTAACAGAAAACGGGACCTTAGAACCAAACCAATTCTGTGCATCTTCCCACAATGCGTTGGATTTTCACATTGGGCATGAAGCTGCGATTTGGGAAATGAATCTGTCAATCTGATACCACTAATAACTCAATAGATCTTACAGAAAATGCCTGTCTATACTAAAACAAGGAAAGGAGCACCGGGTTGTCACCACGTGACAACGTAATTTAAATCTTTTTGCCAGCAGCATGGACACATTGACCTTTGACTATGGACATACATAAGTCTACACATAACATTCTCAAAGTTGTACAGAAAAACGGAAGAAGCTGTGGATCACTTCGATCCAATTATGAACCAAAAAAAGCACTATGCATGATCCGGGTCAAGCTTACAAAATCAAGAGTCAACTAAGAGGGTGTAGTTTCATCAATGATCAATATAATTTTTTAAGCCTATTTGCATCATCCGTCACCTCAACTGACTTTTCTATTTTCTGTAGAGTCATCTATCAACCTTTGCTATGTAAAAATCTCGTTCAATTGTTCCCCTCCTCTTGTTTCTAAAGCTTTCTCCATTTCATTTGAATTGGGCAAAGCGTCTTTGACTGGCCTTTCAGCACCCGATCCCTCGTTAGGTTCCGTAGTGGGTTGAAGAAGGTCTAAAGGAGTAGCTGCTGGATCCAACTCTCGACAACCCTTGGGAGCATTATCAGCTTCTTCGCCTGAAAGCATGTAATTAGGAACCTGGTGTGAAAAGCGAAACATCTCCCCTTTAGGAATCTTGGTCACACGATCAGGGTCAGCATGCCTTCTAAACACAGTCCTGAAATCCCGAAGCTTGATCAATGGGGCAACTAATACCCCAAGCTCCTCGTCAAAATCTTCAAGCACCTCCACCATATCATATTTGTGTATCACTTCGTCTGGAGTCTGTTCGTCCCAATCAGGAGACCAGTCCTTATAAAGAGCCCATACTTCCCCTCTCAAGGGAAAGATGCGAATGACCCCCCTGGTGCCTTTTGTCCACCTAACCTTGTGTGAGAATGAATTTAATGACTCGGTTATTTCATGCCTGCCAGTCCTAAAGTCCCCACAAGTTTTAGTAAAACCAGCACCTATCCAATCTATAGGACCCAATTCACTGTTGCTTCTAGAGTTAAGCCAGCTTATTCGCATTCTAAATGGCTCCATGGATATCACCTTATGAATTCGAGCATAATAACGGGGCATTCCATCATCATCATCGTAAGCAGCCCAGACCTGGTCCTCACCAAATGCATTTTCAGTTCTATCCAAGTCAAAATTGTGGAAATCAGGATCAGGAACATTCATTATGATGTAGGATTGA
This sequence comes from Acacia crassicarpa, assembly GCA_034222035.1. Lineage (NCBI taxonomy): Eukaryota > Viridiplantae > Streptophyta > Magnoliopsida > Fabales > Fabaceae > Acacia > Acacia crassicarpa. Next base: position 12,480,922 of record JAWXYG010000003.1, read on the forward strand.
TCCTCCTTAACCGCATTATCAGATGCATCAGGGAAAGAATCAGCTTCTACTTGACTGCTATTATTAAGAATGGACTCTCTATGTTTCTTCGGATCAGATGTTTTACCAGTCATTGCGCTTTTTTGTCTCTTACTCTCTTTGGACTTGCTTGTGATCTTAGATTGAGCTAATTTCCATTCTTCAAGTTTCTTACGAATTTCACTTTGTGCTTTGTCCACCAACATATTTCGGATTTCAAACAATGACAACTCTCTCGTACTGTTAGGCTTCATGCCTGAAAAACCATAGCTTCTTTCAGTTTCCCAGTTAGCTTTTCTTGGATCAGAAGCATATCCCGTACCAGCTGCTCCTTGGCCCATGGTCATATGGTTTGCCATGTATCCTTTAATACCATTCATACCAGCATCGTCTGTCCTCCTCCTCTTCCAAGGTTTCTCCACTTTATGAAAAGAACCATCAGCCCTCTTAGACATTTGACTTCTCTCCCATTCAGCAATAGACGGTGCTCCCTCTCTCTCTCTTCTGACTTTCTCACTAGCCTGTTGCACAACACTTGCAGCTTGAGCAGCAACAGATGATGATCCATCCACACCACCAAAACCAGCCATGCTAGAGTGAGGGCCCCACTGAAAATTTGTTTTACCATATGACGACATGCCTGAAGCACCACCGGCTTCCAAATTTTGAGGAACTGTATGATTTTTTCCTGCATTGGCTTGATTATTACTTGAAGCATGATGTCGAGAACTCTGATGCTGCTGACGAGAAGACCAGTTTGTTGACTTGAAATAGTTGGGAGGTGGCTCCTTCTCTATAGCCAAGAAAGCCTCATTACAATTGGGACATAGAAGTCTATGATTCAAATAGACCCTAAGGTATTCATAATGAGTCCTGCATCGATTACAAACAGTCCAAAACGTGTCAGCCTTTTTCTGTGGACGAGGAGCTGAGGCATGGCGTGCCTGGGCATTACTATTTCCAGCCCTCACATTTGAAGTTACATTCTTGTTAAAATTATAAAAACCATTTGAACCAGGTACTTCTGATTGAGATCCAGCATGGTTGGGAGTTTTATGTTGAAAACCTTTCAAACTCCTCTTCAGGTTATATTCTAGTCTCTTGGTTTTATCCGACAACAAACTCCATGCCTCTGAAACCAGCTTAAATGCACCCTCTGCACCTAAAGACTTGTTTTTATCTGGGTGAAGAGTAAGAGCCAGCTTCCTGTACTGTTTTCTAACTGTCTCTTCATCATCAAAGGGGTTCACTCCAAGTATACCATACCAATCCATTTCTCCACTAACTTTATTCTCAGCAGAGATATAAACATCAAGGTTGGTCAAAAACTGTGAAAGACCATCCAGTGCAGGATACAAATTTAGAGCCTTGAGAGCAAACTTCTTAGCACCAGCATATTCCCTGTCTGAAAATTTCTTCTCTGCTATTTCCTTGGCCCTAACAGCCTCATCTTTGTTGCAATCCATCATGTTCCTTCCTCAACAACTTGATGTATTTCTTCCTTGCCTAGCTAAAAGAAGGCAGGAATTTGACTAAGCATTGGATTCTATACCATGCCACCTTTGATTTATTGAAACCCTAGAATCTTGTACCTGATCAAAAGGAGAAAGAAAATGAGACATGTCACTCACTGAAATTAAAATTAAAAAGAAAATAGATATGTGAAAGGCATCTACTAAGAAGTTAGTACTGGCACAAGATAAAATGTCTGTATCTCATGTGATCATCCAAATACCAAATGTTACCTTAAACTTGTTAAGATTCATCCAGAAAGGGGCAAGTACACACATGGAGACTGTGATTTACAGAATGACCTTGAGTCCATTGGACCCATAGCTAATGGGCCGAGCTGGTAACTAACCATTGGGCTAAGGTGTGGTGTGTGTGAGAGAGAAGGGCTATGAGTTGTATATATTTGAGGACTTAGGGTTCCGAGACAGTACGCAATCAGTGAGTGTTGTTTGGGAGATACTGTCACCTCTAAAATGCTAGAGGAGTATGCTTATTTTCAGCATTCCTAGGTTCTAGCCGCTTAGATCATATTATGGCAGTGTTTGTTATCTTTTGAATATCGTTTTGGACTTGGAGAGTCCTGCCATGTATTATTTCACTGAACTTGTTATCAAGCGGCAGGAACTCGAACTCTGACTATAGCTAGCTTGTTAGATCACATTTACAGACATGGAAAACTATTGATATCCTGGTAGTAAATTATAACATAGAAATAGACCAAATAATGGAATTGAGAGAGTTGGCAAGTAGTCATCCTATAATAAAAGAAAAGGACAGGCTAATGGAGTCTCACACAAGTGATCCACAAGTTATCCTTGAAGAATGTAAAAAAGTCACTTATGAGAGAACTCTGGAGCTATTTGTCTAACAAGGATGTCATTATAGGAAGAGCTAGTTACTCAAATTCTTGAATTATGATTGTGCGTCCACATGTTACTTTTGTCGTGGCATTCAAGTTTCTAAGTCTAAATGTGTTTTTCTTTTAATTTATCTGGATTTTGTCCATATTAGGACTATAGCGGTAAGGTTGTTGTCATGTGACCTAGAGATCACATGTTCAAATCTTAAAAACAGTCTCTCCGGTTGCAGAGTTAAGGCTGCATATATCTATCATTCCCCAAATCCCACCTGGTGGGAGCCTGGTATTTAGTAGAAGTTTAAATATTCTCTTGCTATACATAAATGTTAGAATTAAAAGTTGTCAAGATCTCAATCTTGATACTAAGATTGCGCAATCTTATGATCCTACTCATAGCAATCAATTCCAATCATATACAAGATCCAACATCTACTAGAATCACATCGGGATTGCAATCCAGTCCACTCAATCCTATCTTGGAAACTTACCTTCAATTATTTAATTTTTTTTTAAAAAAAAATCTAAGCCATAATAGTGTCTCCTAGCATAAAGAAGAATTGGCTTGTTTAATGACGGATATTAATGCAATTACTACTTGGTAACTGTTTTTCCACTCCCTTCTGGGCAGAGTTTCTAACCTGAACAAAGTTTTAGAGTTCCCCTAATCCTTACCAATGGCTAGGTCCTGCCATATCCTTTCTTTACCTTATTTCACTTTTCCTGTCTTTCTATTGAAGAACAAACTTGCTTTCTTTTCCATTTTTCCTTTTCGTGGTGTTAGAAGGTGCTATAGAATTTAGATGGGAAAGAGAGAGAAAAAGAGGGACAAAGAGAGAAAGTGGAAAAAGAGCAAGAGAGCACAGAATAATCTGAATGATGTCAGTCTTATTGAATCACAAATCAAATCATGTATGCTGCCCTTATTTATACGCATAAGTCCTAATAGATATAAATCTTACTAGATATCCTAATCTATCCAAACCTACTAACATAACTAAATTATATCTATTCTGGCCAAAAAAAATAAATAAATTATATCTAGATCCTACTAATATATTTAAGTCCTATTTAAACCATTTCTTATTAATAATTATAATTACATAACAAGAGTCCCTCCCCTGAAAGACCCTTGTCCCCAAGAGTCAAGAATACTGAACATTAAAAAAAAAAAAAAAAAACAGACCACATTAACATCATAATTAGACTCCCTTTAAACCATATCAGAACATGTAGCTGAGTAGGGAGGAACTGAATAAACAAAGCCCATTTAAAAACAAGAAAAGACAGCAGCAGCAAAGAAGCAGGAACGGATGCCAACAAAGAAACCTAGAGCACCCTCCATCCGGAAGAGACCAGTAGTTTGAATCACTCCAGTAGTCCAGTAATTACTTGGCCATAGTTGCAGTGCATTTTTATTTTGATATCTTTTATTTTCGTAATGTTTACTGGCATTTTTTCCTTTGATACCACAACAATTAGATTAGGCCACTAATTGGCTTGCCAAATTATCCATAAGAGGGGTGCACACCCTAAGTGTGTCTCAAGATTTTCCCTAGCTCAAGCAAGAGTTAGCTAATAAATAGTATACCGCTTTCTGATTCTGTTTGGCACTCTTATATGTTCAAATCCTGGCGTTCTATACCTAATAGTTATGTTTTGTTTTCTTTCCTGAATTTTACTGAATTTGAACTCTTGTTCACTGAATTGGCATAAATTATGTATTAAGAAGACATAGTTATTGTACTTCAGAGTCGTTTCTGTTGCCTTAAAGTACAAAAGTTTGTGACTTTGGGAGCTCAGGACTGGTGATGTCATTGTTTGTCAAGATTTTTATCACGTTGTGCTTATTTTATAATTATATATAACTATATTTTTGTTTTCATTTGCTAACTGGTAAGATCTTAAAACCCTTGATTTGATTCTGACTCAATCTTTTTGGTCAATTGGCCAATCTTATGCTAGAGTAGTACAAGTTTGTGACTACTAGGTTAAAATAAGTAAGTTGAGCTTTCCTCGGTTCTATTATCCTTCTACTTGACTAATTGACGATACAAGGAACTTGGCCAAGCAAATTAGGTTCCATTCAGATTACTCCTTTCTTTTAACTAGTAAAACTTACCACCTACAACCAATGACACTATTATACCTGCATTTCTTGTTTTCAAAAAAACAAATTGTTGAAATTGCACAGTTACAATGCTAGATAAAATAATCCATTACATTTTTATTCTAAAAAAGAAAAAAGTAATATGCTATGATTTCAAGATGCTCCTAAATAAGGTCCTGAAAAGCAGGAGGAACAGGTAAGTGCGAGAAGGGGAAAACAAATGGCCTCAGTAAAAAATTTATGAATCAGGTAAGTTTAAATACATTATCACAAATTGTAAATGCATATTTCCAAAAAGTTTATGGATAAGATAATTCAGAAGAATCGTACCAACTCTTGATACAAAATTCTTTCCTCCTATAATATGCATTCCACACGCAAGTTTAAACATCTCAGAAACCAACATAAAGAGATGCCCTCAAAGACTTAACACTGCTCATTCAAATCAAAAAAGCTTAAACGTCTTGGAAGTAATGACTAGTAAAGAAAAGCATTCAGCATTTTCTCCCTAAAGAGCCAATTCTCTCATCCCACTAGCAGAAAATGGACAGAATTAAAAAACATAAAAGATATTCAATATAAGATTTGCTGGATCTCATTCTCAGATATGACTATTCCAGAAGATACAAATAAAGCAAGAAGTTTCCAAAGGAGAGGGGGAAAAACGCTTTTTTTTTTCCCACACCATCACCTTAACGCAATGTCATATATCGCAGTTATGATTTCTGAATTAAAACAAGAAATGTCAAATCCAAAAAGGCACTTTTTTCTTGGTATTAGTAAGTATTCATTTGCTTCTGTAAGAATGGGGAAAATAGCGGTCAATATATCAGTAAATTTGCTTTCGTTAATTAAAAAATTGCCATGTCTGAACAGCTCCATTTTGGTAAAATAATATAAGAAGACAGATTGCGCAGGGGATTCAATCAGTAGTCGTTTGGAAACTCAATTCATATAATGAGGAATCTTCTCTGGACCCTCTACAACACTTGATTTCATAAACTCGGAAGCTAGCATATTTATAAATCGTCACAACTAAGAGTACGAAATTTGATTCTTAAACAATAGTTACATCAAAACCGTAGAATTCATAGTGGGAAATCATCCAAAATCACGATTATAGCCTGTAAAAAACCATCATTTGTGTCCATACACAGAAATCATGCGAAATTCATAAGTTAAATTTTCCCCTTCATGTATCTCCATATAAACTCTTGCAAAAAATACCAAATAAAGAAAAAAGAGAGAAATGGCAAGCAACTCAGTAGTAATGTTCAGAAATTACCTCTTTTCAGACAGTGAATTCGAACTCGAAGTCAGCTGATGCTCGCCCAGGATCTACAGCGATATGCATTTCAAATAACTTATAACGGTCGAAACAAATTTGAATTCTGCAATTCAGTATCTTGAACTGAAACCCTAGAGTTTGATGTATCCCAGATCTAACGAACGATTTAATTGCTAGGACAATCTTTCGAGGAGCAACAACGATAGAACTGATGAATAAGTAAAATTACCTAGTAGGAGAGAGGATGTGACCGTAAGCAACTTGAATCTGAGATGACTATCACCATGTACAATGACTAATCTGTAAAAAGGCTCGAGAAACTAAGAAGAATCTGTTTGCCACAAAATACGTGAGAAAAAGAAAATAGAAAAATACAAGGGAAAGTAAGTATGGAGCTGGTTATATATAATTCCTTTTTTTTTTTTTCTCATTTATTGTTAACCCAAATGCACCTTTTTTTATAAGGAGTTGTGACCCAAATCTTAACCATGGTTAACTTTTAACCTTGAGTTTGGATTTGCTGCAAATGGTCAAATATTGTCTTGTCCATAATTAATAATTAAAAACTACAAAATTTTTATAGCTTAATGACATTTTTTCCTAAAAAATTACAAATTGTTTAAATTTTTAAGTGCAAATGTACTAGTATAATTCAAATGTTGAAGTCTTTACGTGCAATGGTATAGTTGAAATTCAAGTGAAAATTTCAAACCAAGTATCATATTTTCTCCACTACATCAAATATAACTGAAGTTGTTTCTTTTAACCAGAATTGTTAGAGTCATATTTTCAGTCTTCTACGTGAATATCAAAATGGTGAGATATAGATGATAGATCTCTGACCATTTTGATCTCTATATACTCGGCAGCCACTTAATGGAATCTCAAATGATAAAAAAAGTGGGAATATATGTAAGTATGAACAAGGATTTCGAACCATCTAATGTGCTAAAAAAAAATATTAAGAGCCCACCATTAATCATGATTAGGTCATAGCTTCACACATGAGTAATCTAATTCTAAATTCTAACCAATTTTGATACTTTTGTTCCATTTATTTCCATAGTTGACAAGTCCATTGATTCTTTATGCACTTTATTTAACTATATAGTAGTTGACCTTTTCGCTGCAAAATTACTCCTTAGATTGGTTTTATGTATGGAAACGTTATACGTCGAAGTTGCGCAACGAGAATGAACTACCACTCTACCAAGTGTATAGGACTTGAGAGGCACGTATGAAGTTACTGCTTCCCAGCAGTCTGAAATTATTACAGATGTCATTAACAAGTAGTTGGGAAATATTGCTGTTTCTGCAGAGATCAATAGCTTCATGAGATGAATGAGCTGTAAGAAAGCAAATATAAGATCAAATTCTACGAAATGCATTTGTCAAGAGAAGCTTTACACTTCAAGCCTTAAAATAAGAAACCCTTGATCAAATCCCAAAAAATATATATATATATATTCTACCCCTTTTACCTTGTGAAATTAACATCGCCTAACAATGTTAACTTAGAGGTGAAAGTAAAAATAAATGAACGAATGAATCTCTAGTCGGCCTTGTTCGTCGCCTTCTGTGCAGTAAAATCAGGGAAAAAATGTTTAATTCTTTTAGTTTTTTCACCTGAATAAAACGTGTCTTATTCGCATCATCATCTACTTTAAAGGGTATAAATCCAACACAGCCTAACAAAACCAACAAAAGGACAAAATCCCACTCACCGAAAAAATGCACGGTGCATTTATTGAATCAGAAGAAAAATACCAAACGGTGCCTCCACAAACCGTTGACTTGAAAACCATATGAACAAGATGCTGGAGAATCAGTTTCTAAGACACCATGATTAGAGACGCAAGAGTGACTTAAGATTACAAAAGTAATGAATAAACAAATCGCAGGTTGGCATGCCCAGTCAGTCACTAGTGCATGTGCAGAGAGCCAAGCCTGTTCATTTAACTTAAAAGACATTGCTGGATGCTAGCTGGATCCTGAACCTGCTTCCTCAGAATTAGCTGGGCTTGCTTTATCATGATGGAAGCGTACCACAATGCATGTTATGTTATCTGCACTGCCCCGACTAAAGGCGGCTTCAGTTAGCCTACGAGCAGCTGTTTCGGGTTCATCTTCAGCACGAGCAAGCGAAGCAGCGTCCTGTACAAAAGATGTCATATCAGTAAACATGTTAATGAGGGAATATAAAGAGGGCGATAGTAACAGAGAAGGGCAAAGGGAGCTCACATCATTCGGTACTACATCCCATAGTCCATCGCTTGCAAGTAGCAGCAACTCCAGCTCTTCGTCTATCACCTGTTCCTGAAAGTGATAAACAAATAGATAGAATGTCAACATACTTGGGGGCATCTGACTAGTCCCCTGACATGCAAACTTTCAAACGCAAAAACACACCTGCAAGTTGCGACATACAAATCTGATTAATTTTTATGCATGGCATCTCTCACAAGATCCAACCCTATCCGAGTTGCATTCAAGTTCCTCATCTTTCTTTGCAATTATTATATTCAATTCAATACCCAAAACTGAAACAGAAATAACAGTTTTTTTCCCTAGGGTATTCCACCATTAAAGCAGAAAGTGAGTAGTTTCTGTCAGACTTTCCCAATGTACGAGTACCCAATATAAGCATCAACGAAAGGAAAATTATTACTTTTGTGGATCATTTAGCAATCACTCAAGTAACATAATCAAGGTTTACCTGGATCTCAGGTTCTGCCACAACATATTGCTTCAGCATACGGTTACCGAAAGCACGGGACATTGCAAGCACTCCTCCTACCCTCCAAGTACCTATCAGCATATAAAGAAATGTAAACGACTGCTTCCATGAAATAACTACTCCAATGTATTACCATCCACAATATGCTAGATTTTATCAGAACGCCCTCCACATTTCCAATTCCATCTCTTGGATGACTGGTCAGGTCCAAAGGAGAAAGGATGTATATATTAACCCAGTGTCATATCTGTACTTTATCCACTATTCTATGTCAGAATACATGGAAAATCTGATGCATCGGAAAAATTATTCCTAAAGCCAAGGATATTTTGAATCACTTCGTTACTGTCCAAAGGCCACTTAGACAATTAAAGTGATCAAAATCTTCTATCTTCTTGAAGTCATGGATAATTTTTTTAACTATTAAGGGAAAACAGTATTAACCCCGTGCAAAGCACTAGATTTGAATCTAAATGCAGGAAATAAACAATAAATCTACAAGAATTCTAAAATAGCAAAAGATCTAGTTTTATAATAATATATTGATGATTAATAAAAGAGGGCTCACGTTAATCGGCCTTTATATGTTTCCATGTACCCACATAATGTAGGATAAAAAATCTATAGGATCAATAATAATTTCTTTGTTTCAGATGATATAAATTACCTGCCCACATTATAACACCCCCAGCATTCTCAATTCTCTTCCGCTCATCAGTTCTATTTGGCTTATGATCCTCAGAGAGAGCTATGGCTGTCAAAAACAGAAGGACAAGATTAAGAGGTCCCTATCATACTCCTATATCCAACATGCATTACACGAAGTGAATAGGAAAGTCGGTGATATTGGATTAATAGACATGGAAACCATTTTCGGAAACACTCTGATTTCCACGTAACCTCTATGTTACTAATTCTCTTTTCCAGTAATCACATATCTAAGATAAGAGAAGTCATGCCCAATCAAATTCATATAAATTCCTCTTGTTGGACTTCCTAATTTCTTGTTGGACAAATTTATATAAATTCCATAACTACTATAATCTGCAGATATCAAAATATTATAAGGCATCTCAACAATACCTTTACCAGCTTTTGATATTATAGTCCTAGAATCTCCAACATTGGCAACATAGAGGTGGTTATCAACCAAAACTGCGGTTGAAGCTGTAGAACCATCATCCCGGAAAGTATCCTTTTCAGAATCCAGAAAATCAGCATCAGTCTGTTGGTAAGTTTCACCTGCAAGCTTACTTAAGTTACTATGGTTACACAAACAGATGTTGGAAAACAATCCACATGCAGGAATCCAAACCATGTAAAAAAAATCGGTCCATCACTTAATGGATGCTCATTCAAAAACATTTCCACCAATGTTGGATCCCAAAATGATACATGATATTTTTCCAATACTAGGAGTAGTGGATAACAGTAACAAAAAATAAAGTGAGAACACACTTATAGCCAATTTGGTATCAGTAAAAAATTTTGGATGCTTCATGAGGTTATTGAAGAGATGCTCCTTCAAATACTCAGCAGCACGAGAACCCCCATGACCTGAATGTAAAAAATTGAAATAGAAATATTAAAAGAAACTAAGCCAAAATTAAAAGTCATATTACCATGACAACAGGACAGATGATTGTTACAAACATTGATATTTGTAGTTAAAAATCATGCACCCAAATAAAAAATATAACCAAGCCCTTTTTAAAGTTTTTTTATCTTAAATTTTACTCTTGCTTTTGTTCTAAAGGAGATTAGAACAATAACAACAACTTTTAGTCTTTGATTTTCAGACCTTCAGCACTATGAATTTGCAACATCATTTCTTGTGGAGATATCATTACGCTTACCTAAAGGCCAAAAATATTAGTAGCATGAAGCCAAAAATATGTGGAAAAAATCAAAATGTCCAAATTTAATTAAGCATGTTATTTTATTTAATTGCCCTGTGTTGTCTCCTGAATTCGAAAGGTTATTCTGGGTTAGTGCTCCTGTCAATAGGTTTAACGTGACAGAGTTTCAGCAATTATATGTGAGGCTAGACATATGCAAAACAATATATAAACCATAAAATAACTACCAAGAAACCACTTTATTGAGCATGGAACCATGTAGGAAAATTTGATTTTGCAAGGCAAGAAGAAGAGATAGGTATACTTCTCTCAAGCAAAACATGACAATGGAATTTCACCCAAAAACAAGCATCACAATGGAAAATCTTACCATCAAATATTCCAAACAAGCATACTGATCGACCATCAATATTCGATATCTTTATATCATAAAAATCCTCCATGGTGACCCTTTTTCCTCTAAAACTTGAATACCCATAGCGAAGTCTTCCATCTTCACTGCCAATTAAAAATGCAATTGCATAAGATTGATCTGATGACAAGATAAAAGGAGGTGAGGAATTGGGAACAAGACCTTAACCAGCTACACAGGCATACTAAAGATATTTATCGACTTCATTCATCAACTAAAAACCCAAGCGAAATTTCCATATTGCTTGAGTTGCTAGTCTAGACGAATGAAGATGATGAATTCAGTTGAGCAAACAACCCCCCCCCCCCCCGGGCGCCGGGTGGGGGGGGGGGGGGGGTGTTATTAATTTAATCCATAATGTGATGCACAAGATCCCATCAAACAAACGATGACCTTGCAATGAATCATGGACCTAGAGTTCTGCCTTTTTCTTTCCTTTAAATTGTGTGAGCAAAGACAGAATCAAATGAGAGAAGGTAAAACAAAATATCAACAAGAATTGCCTTCGAAACGCTCAATCAAGGAAATTGAAAATAAAATAATCACCTTTTACACCCCCCACTGGCAAACCCACCATCATCATCTTTCTCTGGCAACATATCAACAATGGGTCCCGCGTTTGACATAGCACCTGTATTAACCATCATCCCTATGCTTGTCTTAAATCCACGATTCCACGAATAAGTAATGGAGGGAACTTTATGCAGACTTCTCACACTGTTGTAGAATTGCACTTTATTGGTGAAGGATCCAACTTGAACTACCAAAGACCTTATACAACTGCTGTAAACCATCTAAACGACTAAACTGGCAATTCAACGCCAGATCTTGTGTACTTATCTGTCTAGCATCATACAGAAAATTACTATATCATGCCAAAGATTCTCACGTACAATTGAACACTACAGGGGAAGAAAAAATTTCATTTTTTCAAAACAATGGATTGATTCACCGAGTAAATACTAGAAATGCAACGATTACTCACGAGTAAACCACATATACAGCTACAAAACGGGAGTTAATTGTGCGAAAGTAATCATTATCCAACCTATAAAACTCCCTTAGTGTGCACTTAACCTCCTTAGTGTGCTAAGAAGGGAAAAGAAGGAAAGAAGAAAACCCATTACGACCAGAGAAGCACAAATGAAGAGCAAAAGAACCAAAACCCGTCAAATCTTACACTGTGTAAGCCACTTTAAGCATTCAAATAACCGATCAGAAGAGACTAGTAGACCGCTTCCAAAAGCAATTCAATGAGATATTCCCATATAACAAGGCATTTGTGGCTAGAATCAGAAAGTTGAGCCGGGCAACGAACCGGATCAGATCAAATGAGCCGAAAAAGACATTGATACCATTCAAATGGATGATCCGAATCTCGAAAACGTTAAAAAGTTATAGGAATCAAAGAACATATACTAAACGGGAATCAGAAACCCTAAAGAAAGTTTCAGAGAGCTAGAGAGGGGGCGAGATTGGCAAAAGCAGAAGAAAGTGAGCAGATGGCTTTATGAGTGAACTTCATGGCTTGGCCACCAAGAGTGATGGAAACGTGGCAAGCCGCCAGTCTTCTTTGTGTTTTATTGTGTGCGGCGTATTATCCTCTGCTGCCACAGCTTCGGTGTAGCTTTCTTCACTGCAATAACAAAGTGCCACGTCAACCCTCTCCCTCCCGATCCTACCTGAGGATTTTTCTCAGGCAATTCCGCTCGATAATTCTCATTTTTGCTTTTTAATAAAAATATAATTGTAATTAGTAAATGCTTATTGGTTGATTTTCAAAGGAGACCTAGGAAAGAAAAATATCATGAATTTTAAAATACTGTTGACAACAAAAGTAATGAGATTAACAAAAACAATAAAAACAACTCGTTTTCTTAAGAAATTACTTCTTTAAAATTTTGAAATTCAAATGGTGTTTTTAAAAAAAAAAAAATTCCCTTCAATATTTTTATTAAAAAATAATATATTCAATCTTAATTATTTGAGATCTGTTAGATCATAATACTCCCTCTGGTTCTTAATATAAGGTATGTTTACCTAATTTGATTGGCTAAATTGGTTAGTATGTTATCATCTTTAATTTCCTCATTCTTTATTCTCATTAATTATTTTGTAAAGGGCATCATTAGGGGTAAATTAAGAAAATATTAACAAATATGAAAACTATATCTTATATTTAAGAATAAAATCAACTCCCAAAATATGTCTTATATTAAGGACCAGTGAGAGGAGTATGAATGCTACACAAAATTCCAATTCAATAACTTTTAAAAAAATAAAAAATCTGAAATTATTTGCCATTGTTCCAACTAAAATATTTTGTTATCAGGTAAGGAATAACCATATTGCTTAACCATGTCCTCTCCACATACATACGTACCTTGTAACCCTACTGACACTATGTGCTTTTCATGATAAGGTTAAACCTCGGCCAGGATAAAATAGATACGCTAGTTATGGCAGAAAAAGGCCAAGGTAGAAAATTTTATATTCATCTTTCTTCATTACTTTACTTCCAAAATAATGCATTCTACGAGTATGTTTTAATCACTTGAATGAGTTGCACAATTTGGCCTTGCACTGTTGGAAACTTGTTTACAGTGTTTCATAAGTTTTCTCAATGGGATTGGGATCAGTACACGCATGCATTGCACGTACGAGATGTGATCATGTAATAGCAGTAGTTGTGGGCGTTGATGTATAACATGTTATTTAGACAATACAATGATGATACTACCATAATTCTCAATGCATGAATCTCGAATAATGTAGTCAGATTTGAAGATCAGCCAGCTCTAAAAATAGATTGAGTACTTAAGTACTTGAGATTTCAGTGGGACATATATTTGGTTAGAAGATAAAAGTATACAGTGTATCTGATATGAAATAATCAGAGAAAGATCAGAGAATAAATGGGAAAATAGCAATGGGGTTGATGAAGAGTGTAAAAACATTGGATGTGGACAAGAATTGAAGCATACATTGTTGGATCAATGCAATGGATCAATCTAAATAGTTAGTTATCATTTATAATTTATGGATAATAGTATAAGGTGATAAGTGTGAAATAAAATTTGTTAGAAAAGAGATAGGAGAGAGACTTGTCATATTTGAATTTAGAACAATCTATTGATGTATTTGTATAAAGAATCGTTGACTAGATCTTATCCTCTTAAAACACAACAAATACATCTCAAAAAAGAGAAAAGTGATTGAGTTGCTTAGTATATTTTATTGTGTGTTTTCGTGTATATTCGTAAAGGCTACTCTCATTACCGACACTACTAGTAGTGCAGTGGTATTGGGAGTAGTCTCCCCACCTCCTTGTACTGGGTTCGATCCCTCCATCCCCTATCGCCTATGTATCAAAAAAAAAAAAAGTAAAGGCTACTCTCGTTTAGAGTAGGGGGCAACGTATTTTTATTATTATAAAATGTTCAATTATAAGGAATGAGAAATTAACAATATATCAACTTCAAATAAAGAGTAACTAGAAAAAGATAAAAGCAGTGAGTTTGTATCATTTTCCAAGGTACCCATAATATTAGAACGGACAAGGCCATTGAGAAGAATTATTCTAATATATGTGTTTGTAGCTATCGTGATATATATACTGATATATGACATATCAAACATCTTATATTGTATTTATCTTTCATATAACGATTAAGTGATTATGATCTATATCAAGAATACTAATCTTAAATAACTTCTTTTTTTTTTATGCAACATAAAATGATAATTAAATAAATTCAATCCTTTTTTTTCCTCAAAAAATTCAATCCTATTGAGTCGTGTTAGATCTCATGAGCTAAAAAATGTCATGTAACCGTAAATCTAAGAATTGAATTAATATATTTATATTTTTATGTAAAATACAACATTAGGAAAAATATGAGAAAACCATTTTCATGTATCTATACTTTCTCTTAATTTTTAGTTTGGTGTCTATACTTTTTTTATAATCTCTTTATTAAATCATATAACATTTTTAGCCCTTAATCCTTATATAAGGGCTAATAGTGTTAACAAACAGGGGCTAATAATGTTAACAAAATAAAATTGTCAGATTTAATAAAAAATAATAATAAATGTTAAATTAAAATTGAGGAAAAGTATAATAAACGCACAATGGTTTTCCAAACAAATGAGATTTTTGACAAAATGAGATTTTTTTTTTTTTTGGATGGGACCTAATGGTCCAGGTAGGGTTCGAACACCTGATGGAGGCTGGTAAAGACCAGCGATCATGCCATTGCGCTACACTAAGCGCAGGCGACAAAATGAGATTTTGATTAAGTGATTTGGCATACCCCTAATAAACTAATGGGCTAACCATCTTGAATCTCATTGGATCCATTTATCACAAGCAGAAATGCTCGAAGCACTAACCGATGGAATTCTTTTTTCCCAGTGGATTAGCTACTATCTTTAATTTTATGGAAAAAAAAAAAAAGAAAAAAAGAAGAAAAAGAAGAAGCTACTATCTTTAAATTAAATATACCATATATTTACTAATGGGAGTTGGATCTAGCAGAAATGGCTAGTCTCTTATAATGTGGCGAATTAAAATTTGAATCCTTATTAAGAGAGGTGCTAACAATACCTCAAAAATAATTGTCTCCAATCTCCAACAAAAATAGAAGGATGAATGAACCTAATAAAAAATATATATCCATACCTTTTTAATTCGTCGCGTGATTGAGAAGTGAGAAGTGTTTTTATTTTCCTCGAGTGCTCAACTCACCGAGACCGCCCTAATACCTTCATGCGCGGCAGACTAGAACCAGTGTCACAGCATATTTTATTGGGAAAATTACACACAGGTCCCAAGGAACAGAGATATTTATATTTAGGTCCTTTGAATTCATGAAATTACACAGAAATCCCTAGGGACTTCTGTGTAATTATTTGTGGAAGCAAAATTACTTTTTTGCCCAAAGGAGAAATAGCCTCTAGACCTCATAATTAAAAAATCCAGGTTTTCAAAAGTTGTTGTTAAAATAGGAATTTGCTGTTGTAAATATAGAATTTTTTGTTGCAAATGGCCTCTGGACCTCAGAATTAAAAAATCCAGGTTTTCAAAAGTTGTTGTTAAAATAGGAATTTGTTGTTGTAAATATAGAATTTCTTGTTGCAAATGGCCTCTGGACCTCAGAATTGAAAAAATCCAGGTTTTCAAAAGTTGTTGTTAAAATAAGAATTTACTATTGTAAATATAGAATTTCTTGTTGCAAATGGCCTCTGGACCTCAGAATTGAAAAAATCCAAATTTTCAAAAGAAGTAGTTAAAATAGGAATTTGTTGTTGTAAATATATAATTTCTTGTTGTAGATGGCCTCTGAACCTCATAATTGAAAAAATCCAGGTTTTTAAAAGTTGTTGTTAAAATAGGAATTGGTTGTTGTAAATATAGAATTTCTTGTTGTAAATGGCCTCTGGACCTCAGAATTGAAAAAATCCAGGCTTCCAAAACTTGTTGTTAAAATAGGAATTTGCTGTTGTAAATATAGAATTTTTTGTTGTAAACCTGGATTTTTTTCAATTCTGAGGTCCAGAGGCATTTTCTCCTTTAGGCGAAAAAGTAATTTTGCTTCCACAAATAATTACTCTGTGTAATTTCATGAATTCAAGGGACCTAAATATAAATATCTCTGTTTCTTGGAACCTATGTGTAATTCTCCCTATTTTATTCTCTATCATATACTCCCTCCGGTCCTACTTATAAGACTTAGTTGACTTTTTTAGAGAAATTAATGAAGCTAATTAAATTATTTTAAACTATTTTTATTTTTATTTTTTTTCAAACTAATTAGTTTAACTAATAAACTAATATATAATCTAAAGATGTATAACATATGAAATGATTAAGTAACTTATTTCACTTCCTTAATATCTCCAAAGAAAGTTAACTATGTCTTATAATTAGGACCGGAGGTAGTAAGATATTTAAGAATAAAAATATTCACATATTATGATTTTATTGATGCACTTGATGACAAGCCCTTAAAAATTATACCTAAATTATGTCTAAAACTATGATCTAGCTTCTATAAGAGATAAAAAAGCAAGAACTTGATCCAAAGAATGGTGTGTCAGATTTAAATTCTTGGGGGTGGAGAGGGATGTAATGAATCTCTACAAGTTCTCACTCCTTGTATTGCACCTTCCCTTGCTCCAAATGATTCAAAATCTGGTCCATTAATCTGCTTTCAGAAAATAAAAAATGCCACCTGTTTGTTCACTTTGGGCATAATAGGGCAGATGCTAGCTTCTTCGTTTCCTCAGAGCCAAAAGGTATATCTGATAACATATTACATGTAGTTTCCCAGAGTAGGCGTGCTAATTTGGGGTTTCGTGAAAGTTCTGAAGAGCTGGTAACCCTGCCTTTCCCCCCAAAGAAGTACGCTCCTGATGCTTCCTGGAATCAAATAATGAGATGAATGAATAAAACTTAAATATCAATTGGCAAAATTTGGTGTGCCAGAAGTATATATAAAATTGCAGCTGTCTTGCTCAATTAACATAATCTCATGGTTCATTTTCAGACCCAATCAATCAGGCCACCTTTTAAAACTATGGGTGAAAAGGATAGGCCATGTTCACAGCTAATTAATTTTACATGCATAAAGAGAAGGAAAAGCCTATACAAGTTCTTATCTTAAGCATTGGTGCAATGACGTCTGGGTTTTTCCGAGGACCACCAGCAATAAAGTAGACAAATAAACAGGACATGCTGTACAACCTCTACAAACAAAATACGCCCAAAAGAATGCTTACGGGAGGTGCAAGGGCTGCATCAATAATAGAGCTAATCCCGTGTTCGGGGGTTTGCAGTAGGCCCAAAAGTCCTAGGACTTTGAATGCCAAACTAGATATAATTGAAGGAACTTCTCGCATAATGTTGGTTTGCACAGCTCCAGGATCCGCAGCACTATAGAGCAAACCACAGGTGAAACTGAATGATTTAGTTGAATCATGAATGTACACAACCAAAAAGAAAAATGTAAAAACAAGAGGTGTCATAGACTACGAATCTCTCCCTCCCTTTCTTCTGAGGGTGTGTCCCTGTGTGTACCTGTGTCAGCTTTTATCTGACTTTCTTCTTTCTTTTTTCCTTTCAAGAAGATTAGATATAGCCAATGATCTAACCTCAAGCATTTAAATGCAACAAGGGCCACAACAACAGACCTCAACATGTGATTGACGCCCAAATAGAACTAGGTTTCTTAACGCATGTATTTCATGCATGGCAGGTGATTGGCAGATGGGAAAATATGAACATTGCTTTTGTCAAAAGTGACAAGATAGAAAATTAAACTGGCAATTTACGGCAAGGAAGGTATGTGTGCATCCCAACGTGATAGTTGCCAATTATATGTGCATATATAAATTAACTTTCAACCGTTCGTTGGTATGATAGCACTAAAAGAAGAAAACAGTAGGAAATATAACAAAACTGTAATTACATACGTGACAGATACATGCCAGGATTTACCCACTGAGCTAAGCTGTCGATGAAGCTCATAGGAAAAGAGCAGCAGGCACACTTCAACAGAGTAAATGCTAATTAGGAGCAATAAAGATAATCTTTACAAAAGCATCCAAAACATGCATCTTACATTTAGAGTACTCATAAATTTGAGCGCATGGGTATTGTTCTGAACTCAAAAATCTTCTTCCAGAAACAGTTCTCTCATCAACCTGTATATCATTAACTGCAGTAAAAACCAGCAGTCATAATAAAGCATCAGTGTCCCACAAATATTTAAATAAATGCAATTTTTGCTCCACAAACACACTAAAAGACTGTTATACATAGAAGGCCAAGAATCCAAGTAGATAAACTAAATATTAAAAAAAACCTCACATCAAATCAATCAACCACAACAATTGAAAGTATTGATAAGCAATTCAAAAATAGCTCATTCTGCCTCGTACTTATTTAACAAGCTGATGGATTCTTGAAGAGGTATGATTTTCTTCTTCTTCTTTTTTTTTTTTTCATTTTTTTGGGTTCAAAAAGAGGGATAATTTGAATGAAATAAGAAGGCAATAAAAAGAATTCATGCCAGATTAAGACGGATAAGTACCAACTCATGACCAAGGTCCCTCAAACTTCAGTTAGGAAACTAGTACTAAGATTATAAACAGAACTAAGTGTCAACTTAACTCTTGAGAGCATGTTCTGTCATGAATTCATTCATAATATGATAATACAAAATTTGCTTTTCCCTTTTTCTATTGGATTATTGTGTCAGGAATACGTTGTTTGGTGCTAATAACAGTAATTTCAGCATAATATGACAAGTGACAATCAAAACGAAGCTTAGAAAATTCTCTGGGTGATGCACAGTTGAAGAGTGCGTGGTTATGAATATGCAAAATGAGAAATGAACTCAAAGAATGGAATCACCAGATGATAAGTTGCAAAGAATCGTGTTAAATAAAGAAATATTGATTATATGAATTTTTACCACTTCGATGAGTAAAGGATGTCACATTCACAATTCTTGAAGTTACAGGGCTGCTCTCCAGAAGTGGCAACAGAAGCTTTGTCAAAGCGAAAGCACCTATATAATTTGTACCAATCATCCTGAGAACCAAGAGTAAAAATATATTGATTCTTAGAGTATATGCCGAGAATAAGAAACTAGGATACCGTAAAAACATAGTAATTGAAAATGGTCAAAAACATGTGAATTTTGCGCAGAAATAATTGCATGCTCTAATAATGGAATTCTTTGATTCTATGTAGGGGGTGGAAGAATGTTTATTACTGATCGTATCCATCAGCGGTGACTTTATGTGATGTTGCAAGTATTCCAGCATTGTTTACAAGTATTTGTACTGAGCAGTGCAAGTCAGATTCCAAAAGCCAGTGCTGAAAGGACTTTGTGAACGTCACAATTGACTTTATTGATGAGATATCAACCAGGAAAGCTTTCACTTGAGCATCTTCCTTGCAATCTTTGATCCTTTTTATGGTCTATCATACAGTGGAAAAATTCATAAGAAATATCAAGCTTGAAGGCATAATCACTATGATCTTAATAATTTAGAAACATACCTCCTCCAACAACTGATGTGATCTTCCAACTGCATCCACATTTGGAATCTTAAGGTACGCAATCTTAAAAATCAAGCTACTTGGTTCAAAAGAGACAAACTACTCGCATGACCAGAAAAGCAAATAAATACTCATACTTATGATCAAACAATCAAAATAGCATTCAGTTTAATCACAGTTAGGTTGTTTTCTGAACTCGTTTCCAAAGATAAAACTTCATCCAGCAGGAACCATGCAAGCTCCAGAAGGCGTTTCATCAAGTAGTTAGGGTTCAGAATCAGTGTATGGGTTAGCACAGAAGCAGTATGAGGGAAGTGATCTCTACATGGAGCTCAATCATTTGATGGTGTCTTAAGGAGATATCTATACCAATCATGTTTTCCTAGGTAAAGTTGTGCAAGGTAAAGGCAATAGCCCCACTATGTCTATAAATCTCTCCTTACAGTTGATTTAACGGGCTGCATAAAAAATAAACAGAAGGGTCCCCACGTCCTAGACACTACTTTTTGATATTGTAACTTAACTGAAGGCCAGGAAGGACTAAAACAGATTTAAAGAACTCGTCTAACATAAGCGTAAATGAGAATTGCAATGAGCATTGGATTACCAATAACAACAAAATATCCTTCTTTCGAAAGGGCGAGAGCAGTGGCAGCACCCAGGCCAGATGTTGCCTACACAAACCAAATAATGATATTTCCGTAAGTAAACAGCATGCTAAGGTTTTCAATTTAAACAAGCAAAAAAAAAAAAAAAAGATGGCTGGAGAAGATTTGATTATGTAGCCCAATTTCACTTACACCAGTGATGACGCAAACAGGCCTAAAAGGAGATGTTGAAGGAGAGCATCTGGGATAGGATTTGAGAATCTCAGATTCTTTAATCAATTGCCAATATGATGATATAAGAGAATATGTCCACAGCACGGACATTCTCAAGAATTCTAATGAGCAAACAAAAAATAAAGCATCGCTCAACTCCTTCATCGCCATATACAATCTCGATATTCGATTTAATTAGTGTTTAGGTAACACCCAAAGCACACTTTATCCCCAAGCTGAGTCAACTTCTCACGTGCTTACCGTAAAACGTAAAAAAGCTATTCTCAAAAGTTAATCCAAACATACGATTAGCTCACAAAAGAGCTGCTACATTTAGCAGGCTGGCCAAACAAGGTGAGTGCATGAGCCTGATCGGAACCCCCTTCGGCGAACATCAAACCAAAATCAAACGCCTATGGGGAATGATGTTCCAGTTAGCATTTGGTGCAATATGTGAGTGGAACTCTTGGAAATCAACACGCTTTACAAATTCTTAATTCTAAATGCCAGAAATAACAACTCGAGGGTGATCGAATTTGACTCGGAGGGCGCAGTGCCGGTCCTTTGAGGTCTGCGCTTAAAGAAAGAAATTCAGAAGGTGCGCTAGGAATGTTCTCACATCGACATTATTCCGAATCTTTGAAGAGGGATTTTTGCCGAGGATCTTGTAAATTGGCTTACTCGCTTACTGCACGCCAGGGAATTGCGCACGCTCTTCTTTACCGCCAAAAGACATAAAACCCTAGTCTAAAACGGGATTGAACGGGGTAATTAATTCCCAACGATAAATATTTGAAAAAATTGTGAGAGAATCCCACTTAAATTTTAATATACTAAAATATGGGTGATTTTTTGTGAATTATTTATTATTTTTGTCATTATCATTATTATTGTTATCAATAGTATTTTGAAATTTATGTAGTCTTTTTCTGTCATTTTCCTTAAATATTATTAGTTGATCTTATAAAATCCGAGAGCCCCATTTGAAATACCTAAATTTAATGCAAATTTTTGGTCAAGGCGCTGGAAGGCATCTTAGCCCTTGAGTGTTTAGGTTAACGCCTAAGGGACTCACTCTGCCCGATATCGGTATCCTTTAAGAGGAAGGGAGATTTTGTCATGTCCTTCAATAGTGGGTAAACCCAACCCCTTTCCTAAAATTTTCTTACCAAAAAAAATGAAATAAGTAAATTTATAACTAGGCTGCACTCTTAACAAATCTCTAATAAAGCCTACATACTTGATTAGAGATTTATGAATGTTGTTAGAGGACCATAATGCCCCTTTATAATAATAAGAAAAAGTTAAGGTGCAAAAATACACATGTGCTTTTGTCAGAGGAGCGCCTAGTAACAAGTACTTTTTTTAGATGCGAAAGTGACTATATGGTTATAAAATAGGAGCAAAAGTCACAATCACCGTTAAGGGGATGTATGTTGACTGTTAAATTAGAAGGTTTGACTTAAATATATGACATGGACGCTGACTAGGAGTATGTGGTAGACAAGTGGAATCCTAATGGTTGAGTAATTGATGACTTGGAAAAAGAATGATTTATTTATCAGAAAAATATAATTTATTTATCTTTTATTTATCTAACCTCATTAATCCCCCAAAATCTAACACATAACCTAAGCAACTTATCTTTTATCTAAATTGATTAACCCCTATTTCCAATTTACAAACACAGAAAAATGAATCTTAGAGCACTTGCAGAGCCAGAGACTCTTCCAACAAGCACCCATCCTACCACAGAGTCCGAATGCGAAGTTGGGGCAAATGGGTCTCTGAAATTCGAGAGCCTCGTAAGAAATCATGAATCTGGCTCGGCACTCTTGCCATTCCAGAAATGGCGGCTCGAGCCCACGACGTCGCCGCCCTGAGCATCAAGGGTGAATCCGCTGTCCTTAAGTTCCCCCACTTTTCAGCTCTTCTTCCTAGACCCGTCTGACTCAACCCACGTGACATCCAAACCATCGCCATGGTGAAATTCGACCCTGCTCAACCTTTGTCTTCACCACCACCGAAAGAAGCAGAGTCTTTGGAGCTGAGTAAGATAGTAGAATTGCCCAACATTGAAGAGAGCTTTGATTCTGCGGAGTCGTCTACAAGTTGAGACTTTATGTGGGTAGAGTCCATGGATTGTTGGTTGTATGATCCTCCATTAAGGGGGTTACAAAAAGAAGGCTTCTTTGACCAGTTTTATGGAGAAGAAGAAGGCTTTGAGATTTCAATTTGGAATTGATGGCGGATTTTGACGACCCTGCTCTACTCTGTTCTGATAATAAGAATTATAAACTGAACAATTATCGAATGCTAAATGGTAAATTTAAGTGAGTAAAATGAAAATCCAAAATGCTTCACTTGTTTCATCTATGGAGGGTGGTGAACCCTAGTTCCCCCCCCCCTCCCCACTTCTCCTGCTTCTTC
The DNA here is from genome assembly GCA_034222035.1 of Acacia crassicarpa. Lineage (NCBI taxonomy): Eukaryota > Viridiplantae > Streptophyta > Magnoliopsida > Fabales > Fabaceae > Acacia > Acacia crassicarpa. The sequence continues at coordinate 12,504,038 of JAWXYG010000003.1, forward strand.
GCGTTGTGAACCCTAATTTTTTACTCTAGATCTTTGTTTCCCCAATTTGCCCGATGTCTAGGTTATGTGTTTGATTTTGGGGATTAATGAATTTAGATAAATAAAAGATAAAGAAATTATATTTTTCCAGATAAATAAATCATTCTTTTTTCAATTCATCAATTACTCAACCATTAGGATTCCACTTGTTTGCCACACACTCATAATCAATGTCCACGTCATATATTTAAGTCAAACCTTCCAATTTAACAGTCAACATCTACCCCCTTAATGGTGACTGTGACGTTTGCTCATATTTTATAACCACATAATCACTTTTGCATATGAAAAAAAAACACTTGCTGCTGGGCGCTCCTCTGACAAAAGCATATGTATATTTTTGCACCTTAACCCTAATAAAAATAAATAAATATTTTTAATTACAAATTTTTGTTAACTTTTAACCCTAACTCCAAAAATCACTCTCTTTTTAAATATCTAAATATCGAGATATCAACTTTTATTGGACTCAATGATATTAAAGGTTAAGTCCTCACAATTTTTTAACCTTAATGTCACACAATTTACATGGAATGCATATGGGATGATGGAAAGAATAAACACCAATAGCATGTTTTCGCAAATATAGATTCGTAAAAAAAATTATCTACTACTCCCTCTGGTTTTTATTATAAAACACCAACTAGCAATTGTATTTGGTCATTTTTATAAGGCACTTGCTTGTTTCCAAAGCACGGTAATTAGTTTTTTTTCCATGTATGCCATAATTAACAAGGATAGTTGGTAAGAATAATAATTAATATAATATTAGAATTTAGTACAATTAGTAGGGGTAGTATTGGAAGCTACTTAAATTGTGTGACAACTTTATTGACTTTAACTGTTTTTATTGGTTTACAGGAATTGTTAGTTGGTGCCTTATATAAGAACTAGAGCAAGTATTTGCCTAAAAATAAAATCAAT